>CM069060.1:5082500-9882500 GCA_035220775.1 Malus fusca | reverse complement strand
ACCCATTCTTCTTTATTAATGTACCACTTTGTTATATGTGAAATATACCAATTTTTTTAACACTATGGATACATTATTTTGCCATTTATTATTTCTTATTTTTACATAGTTTTTATCCATTTATTTAATCAAAATATTTGAATTTTTTTTATTGTAACCGTTTCTAATAGTATTATAATGAGGGATTTTAAATTTATAGGATTATAAATCTCATAAAATATCAAACAATTAATGTCAAAACTATAAAAATATAAATATTAATAGTAATATAATGAGGTGTACAAAGTCAAGGGACCTTGATCAAACTTTGAATACTATTAAGGTTTTATTCAAAGAATGTTAAGGATTAGGGACCGCATCCAAAATATCCCTAAAAAATAATAATAATTTGTGAGGGACTTTTTATTGGTTCCCCCCTTTTTCTTCTTTCAGTAGGCGAAAGTACATTTCACAAAGTCCAAACGGACAAAGGATAAATCTCGCAACAAGACAGGTAAATAAAAAACTAGCATACAAATAAAATGCTACTTATGCACCAAGAATAAATGAGTTTCGATCTACAACACTTGCAAGTTAAGACAAAAAATAAAACGAAAAATGAGCCTTAGGCTTCATTGATGTCCAACAGAACTTGAATACAAAGAAAGCAAATCACTTTATTCAAGCTGTGAATAAAAGAATACATAACGAAGCACAAAAACTTGTCATCCAAGAAATACAAGATCCAAAATTGTGGAAAGTAATGCCTTAGGGCATATGGTATTAAGTGAGAAAACAAAATGTAAACAAAAGTTGATAGCAGATGGAACGTATAATCCACAAGCTGTAAATAACTTAGAGCTCGGAACCCTTGTCATTAGCTGCATCCTCAGTTACCAGATAGTCACGGGCTCTTCTCAACGTCTCTTCACCTTGGGCTTTGTTTTCTTGTTCAAGATACGTCAAACCTTCTTTCATGAACTCTTCAAATTTTGCTTCTTTATCTTTACCCGTGTCATCTTGGTGAAAACACATTACAGCTCCATCAATCATCTCTTTAGCCTTTTCTGTTTTAGATTTCTCTAGAAAAATGAGAGCTCCTTGAACAAAATCGTGGACTAACTCTAGTTCGCCAACTCCATCGAGAAATTTCACTCTTTTCAGTTTCGCTGCAGTCTTATCTTTCACGTCTTTCACTAGCTTATTTTGTTCTTCGACACCCATGCTTTTGAGTAGCTTATCTGCTTCTTGGACATCTTCATCCCCTAAAAGATACGTCATAGCGCCTTGGATCGCCTCTTTAGCTTTCTCCACATGGTCTAGTTGAAAAAGTGTCATAATTCCATCCAGAATCCCCTTAGTTGAGCCCACTTTGTCTTTCACTGTGTCATCTACAGCAACGTACATTACCACTCCTTCAACAACCTCTTTTGCTTGCTCTACTTGTTTCTTGTCAATAAAAGTCAAAGCTACTTTCAAAACCTCAGTAACAAAAATTGCTTTTTGTATTCCTCTTTCCGCTTTATCTTGCTCAAGATACTTCACTCCTTTTGCATGACCCGCTACTGCTTTCCGTAATTCTTTGACATAATCATCGTTGCCAAGATACGTCATTGCTTCATTGATCGCCTCTTTAGCTTTCTCCAAACTGTCTTGTTCAATAAATGTCAAAGCTCGTTGGATCATCTCCTCGAATGCGGCTGCTTTATCTTTTATTTCGTCACATTGAGAAACAAACAGTTTCATGCCTTCAATCACATTCTTAGCTTTGGCTATATCTTCTGCACCAAGATATGTCAAAGCTTCGTTAAGAAAGTCATCGACCAGGACCACTATATTTACTCTTGCTTGCACTTTCTTATTTTCAAGAAATTTCATTCTTTTCAATTTTGCTGCAGTCTTATCTTTCATGTCTTTGACTAGCTTATTATGTTCTTCGACACCCATGCTTTTGAGTAGCTTATCGGCTTCTTGGACATCTTCATCCCCTAAAAGATACGCCATAGCGCCTTGGATCGCCTCTTTAGCTTTCTCCACACGGTCTAGTTGAAAAAGCATCATAATTCCATCCAGAATCTCCTTAGTTGGACCCACTTTGTCTTTCACTGTGTCATCTAGAGCAACGTACATTACCACTCCTTCAACAATCTCTTTTGCTTGCTCTACTTGTTTCTTGTCAATAAAAGTCAGAGCTACTTTCAAAACCTCAGTAACAAAAATTGCTTTTTGTATTCCTCTTTCTGCTTTATCTTGCTCAAGATACTTCACTCATTTCGCATGACCCGCTCCTGCTTTTCGTAATTCTTTGACATCATCATCGTTGCCAAGATACGTCATTGCTTCATTGATCACCTCTTTAGCTTTCTCTAAACTATCTTGTTCAATAAATGTCAAAGCTCGTTGGATCATCTCCTCGAATGTGGCTGCTTTATCTTTTATTTCGTCACATTGAGAAACAAACAATTTCATTCCTTCAATCACATTCTTAGCTTTGGCTATTTCTTCTGCACCAAGATACGTCAAAGCTTCGTTAAGAAAGTCATCGACCATGAGCACTATATTTACTATATTTACTCTTGCTTGCACTTTATTATTTTCAAGAAATTTCATTCTTTTCAATTTCGGTGCAGTCTTATCTTTCACGTCTTTGACTAGCTTATTTTGTTCTTCGACACCCATGCTTTTGAGTAGCTTATCTGCTTCTTGGACATCTTCATCCCCTAAAAGATACGTCATAGCGCCTTAGATCGCCTCTTTAGCTTTCTCCACACAGTCTAGTTGAAGAAGCGTCATAATTCCATTCAGAATCACCTTAGTTGAGCCCACTTTGCCTTTCACTGCGTCATATAGAGCAACGTACATTACCACTCCTTCAACAACCTATTTTGCTTGCTCTACTTGTTTCTTGTCAATAAAAGTCAGAGCTACTTTCAAAACCTCAGTAACAAAAATTGCTTTTTGTATTCCTCTTTCCGCTTTATCTTGCTCAAGATACTTCACTCATTTCGCATGATCCGCTCCTGCTTTTCGTAATTCTTTGACATCATCATCGTTGCCAAGATACGTCATTGCTTAATTGATCACCTCTTTAGCTTTCTCTAAATTATCTTGTTCAATAAATGTCAAAGCTCGTTGGATCATTTCCTCGAATGCGGTTGCTTTATCTTTTATTTCGTCACATTGAGAAACAAACACTTTCATTCCTTCAATCACATTCTTAGCCTTGGCTATTTCTTCTGCACCAAGATACGTCAAAGCTTCGTTAAGAAAGTCATCGACCAGGAGCACTATATTTACTCTTGCTTGCACTTTATTATTTTCAAGAAATCTCATTCTTTTCAATTTCCATGCATTCTTATCTTTCACGTCTTTGACTAGCTTATTTTGTTCTTCGACACCCATGCTTTTGAGTAGCTTATCTGCTTCTTGGACATCTTCATCCCCTAAAAGATATGTCATAGCGCCTTGGATCGCCTTTTTAGCTTTCTCCACATGGTCTAGTTGAAAAAGCGTCATAATTCCATTCAGAATCTCCTTAGTTGAGCTCACTTTGTCTTTCACTGTGTCATCTACAGCAACGTACATTACCACTCCTTCAACAACCTTTTTTCCTTGCTCTACTTGTTTCTTGTCAATAAAAGTCAAAGCTACTTTCAAAACCTCAGTAACAAAAATTGCTTTTTGTATTCCTCTTTCCGCTTTATCTTGCTCAAGATACTTCACTCATTTCGCATGACCCGCTCCTGCTTTCCGTAATTCTTTGACATCATCATCTTTGCCAAGATACGTCATTGCTTCATTGATCACCTCTTTAGCTTTCTCTAAACTATCTTGTTCAATAAATGTCAAAGCTCGTTGGATCATCTCCTCGAATGTGGCTGCTTTATCTTTTATTTCGTCACATTGAGAAACAAACAGTTTCATTCCTTCAATCACATTCTTAGCTTTGGCTATATCTTCTGCACCAAGATATGTCAAAGCTTCGTTAAGAAAGTCATCGACCAGGAGCACTATATTTACTCTTGCTTGCACTTTCTTATTTTCAAGAAATTTCATTCTTTTCAATTTTGCTGCAGTCTTATCTTTCATGTCTTTGACTAGCTTATTTTGTTCTTCGACACCCATGCTTTTGAGTAGCTTATCGGCTTCTTGGACATCTTCATCCCCTAAAAGATACGCCATATCGCCTTGGATCGCCTCTTTAGCTTTCTCCACACGGTCTAGTTGAAAAAGCATCATAATTCCATCCAGAATCTCCTTAGTTGGTCCCACTTTGTCTTTCACTGTGTCATTTAGAGCAACGTACATTACCACTCCTTCAACAATCTCTTTTGCTTGCTCTACTTGTTTCTTGTCAATAAAAGTCAGAGCTACTTTCAAAACCTCAGTAACAAAAATTGCTTTTTGTATTCCTCTTTCCGCTTTATCTTGCTCAAGATACTTCACTCCTTTCGCATGACCCGCTCCTGCTTTCCGTAATTCTTTGACATCATAATCGTTGCCAAGATACGTTATTGCATCATTGATCACCTCTTTAACTTTCTCTAAACTGTCTTGTTCAATAAATGTCAAAGCTCGTTGGATCATCTCCTCGAATGTGGCTGCTTTATCTTTTATTTCGTCACATTGAGAAACAAACAGTTTCATTCCTTCAATAACATTCTTAGCTCTGGCCATTTCTTCTGCACCAAGATACGTCAAAGCTTCGTTAAGAAAGTCATCAACCAGGAGCACTATATTTACTCTTACTTGCACTTTATTATTTTCAAGATACTTCACTCTATTGCCGCTCTGATCATCTTTGACTTCGTCGTCGCTTTCAAGATACACAATAGCTCTTTTCATCATCTCTTCAGATTTTTCTATCATATCTTGTTCAAGAAACTTGATAGCTTCTTTCATGAACTCTTCAAGTTTGGCTGCTTTGTCTTTTTTATTGTGTTGTCATGATAAAGGTACTCGATAGCTCCTTTCATCAGCTCCTCAGCTTTGTCCGTTTGATGTTTTGCGAGAGAGTATAAAGCCCCGTCCATAAACTTTTGAACCAAGGCTACTTTTTTCGCTCTCTCCGTAGGCTTAGAGGCTGCATCCCCATCTTTGAGTTCATGTCCCCTACATGCACAACGTAAATGATCTATAATTATTCACATTTGCAAATGCACTAATACACACAAACACAATACAAAAGAACAAAATGAAACAACCAATATTTTTGTAATCTATAAATTCTAAGATGTAGTGAATTGAAAAGCAAAGATAAGTGGTTAAAAATAGCATATCTTCAACTATTATACTATTAGTGCCATGGGATGTGTAATATAAGAAGTACGTATAAACAACGAAAGAAATCAAACACATAGAGGACGCTAATATACACAGATAAATACGCAACAGTTATATACTAGTACATTGTCGATATTTGGTTGATGGTACCACACGAACACAGAATCGACATATTTAACATCAACATTGCACCAGATTCTGTACATTGGTTTCGTTGATTTCAATTAAGATTTCCTAGAAACAAACAAAAGTGATTCCTTACGTACCAATCTACAGTACTGGTACATTGTCGATGTTTGGTTGATGCTACCACACAAACACAGAATTGACATATTTAACATCAACACTGCACCGGATTCAGTATATTGGTTTTCGATTAAGATTTCCTAGAAACAAACACAAGTGATTCCTTACGTACCAATCTACGATACTTATGTACCCATCATCACAGCATTGAACAAAGCATAGACAATGTATCAAATTCTGTAGATTGAGTATTCTTCCTTACCGAACAATATTTCACATCAACGAAAATGCATGACGGATTAATATTTCAGGAAATTAAAGGAGCAGGCAATTCAGAAAAGGAATAACTTTTTTGAAAAAAAATGTATGAAACTTACCCTTCCTGTTTCTCTTGCCCGAAAGTCCCCACCGACATAGCCAGCCATAGCACCAAAAGCAACGCCGCTCCCTTCCCCATCTCTCAGTTTCTCTTTTGCCCTCTTTCTGTCTGGAAAACTCGCTTTTTTGTGGCGCACACGATGTGTTCGATGAAATGTCTTCGACTCTGCGTGAATATATATAGGTATCGGATCACGGTGGCAGTTATTCATACCGGTAGAATAGGGCGCGAAGGTATTGGAATTCGCTGCCTTCCCTCCACCTGTTGCTTTTGTCATACGCCGAGGCCCGCCGCATCCTCCTCGCATTGTCCTTATTTGCAGTCTGCGAAGGAGAAAGGTGTCCTCGTGCGAATACAAAGACGAAGTGCTAGAAAGGGTTAAAAATTATTTGGATTTTGCTTCAAGGGTCAAAAGTGACAGTACGAGAAATTCTAAAGTCCGACACCAAGTTACGTGTTCGTGCGGAGTTAGACACAAAAATATTTCTCGAACCCAGCCCTAATTTTGTCAGGTCCATTCGGCCCCATTTTGTGGAGGAGGATTCTCTTCCCTTTCCTCTCATTCCCTCCCCTCCTACTTGCGATTACGGTTAAGCCACGTTAATATCTTATATTGATTCTTTTATAGAAATAATAAGACAAAAAACAAAATGTCAGAGAAGGAGATGAAAATGAATGAAAATAGAAGCGAAGAGAATCCTACTTCTCATTTTGTATCTCACCCCTATTACACTACAACCATGTGCCCACATAAGAAAATTTCGTTTGTAGGGGCACCACGTGGTAAGGTTTGTGTGATTATTCAATAACAAGTTGTCACGATGCCACGTCACGAGTTTGTAAGGAAAGTAATTCTCATGACACGTAATGCTGACACTCTTAGACTCTTTAATACAAGTCGATCCTACTATTGTATGTGTGACCCATTTGTATTAGTGTCAACTACTATTTCACTTTTACTTGTGCAAATAGCATTGCCAAAAAAGTATGAATGATAATTTACAATAAACTTTTAACTACTTAAGCTACAATCCCTCGACATTTTGACTGTCCGAACAATATAAAAGTAGTTTCTTAAGACCAGGCATATCATAAGAAATTGAGAAAGAAGAGACATAGTATGACAGTATACTCATTCTTTATTTTTTTCTTATTGAAGGATGAATCATATCGATTTGAACAAAAATGAGAAAGTGAACTACGGAAACCACGGAAATTAAGGGCTCATTTACCGGTGATTTTTAAAATGACTGAAAGTATTTTTGATGAATGCACATGGATTTTTACTAAGAATTAGTTTCAAAAACATTTTCAACCGCTTTCAGTAATTTTAAAAGCACTTTTAAACGAGCACTAACTCTGTTGGGAAACATGCTTCATCAACTAATTTAACAAAAGACTGAATGAATAACTTATTTCAATACATCGAATGCAAAATATAAATTCACACTACGAATTTCTACCATCTGGGGTTTTGATAGATGCCGGATTCCTACTTCTCTATCAACTGAGCCGGGGTATAAAATTCCATAGCTAAGCCGGATGACCACCTTCAGCTGCTAGTTTCATTCTTTGGTGGTGCTCTGTAACTTTATACTCTACAATTTCCTCAAACAATTGCAAATCCAGTACACAGTCTTCGTGTCCATACACGGCTGCTTGGACACTGGCCATGAGTTTAGCTATCTCACGGCCAGAGAACCCTTCTGTCTTTCGTGCAGCCTCTCGGATCAGATCATCAGACACATCCTTAATCACAATCTTTTGAGGTTTCTTCTTGAGGAAAATGCCTGACTTGGAGCTTTTGCCTTCATCGCCAAGATATTTGTTCAAATATAGCTTCAAAAGTTTGAATCGTTCCTCCTCTCCAGGAAGTGGGAACTCAATCACTTCATCCATCCTGTCAGTGATAGCGCTGTCAAGATCTCCTGGCCTGTTTGTGGCAAGTACTAGAACGGTGTCTCTTGACTGGTCTCCAGTTCGGAAGAGCAATGCATTCAGAGCACTACGTTGAGCTTCGCTCATGTGTGTACTGTTTCTCCTGGCATGGGATCAAACAATTCACAAGAGGCTGAGCTTATATATAATATATATACATATACATATGAGTGAAGATGACAGTAACCTCCAAAAATATAAACTAATGGAAGTTAACTCCCAAGTTTTATTAAAAGAAAAGTTTTAGACGAGAAAACTGTCTCTGTAACAATAATATGTAGAACATAAATATAACTATTAACCAACGAAGGAAAAACTGAACTTACTCGCATAGGAAAGCATCTGCCTCATCAATAAAAAGCAGTAGACCTTTTTTTGAATTTTTAGCCCAATCAAATATCTGATGAATCTTAGTAACAGCCTGTGCACCCAAAGGTGCAACATCTCCTCCAGTCATCATAGCATAATCCAAACCCTGCATTCAAAAGGATCAAAAACTGTCATCTTGAGAACTTACAATTTTTTCAGAATAACGCCCATATATTTTTTATATATAGAATATAGGGAATTGTTATTAGCACTCCAAAAATCTCATTCTACACTCCAAACTTTCTATATTTGGAAAGAAAAATACACTTGTGAGGAGTGTAGAATGAGATTTTTGGAGTGCCAATAACACTTCCCTATATATATATATATATGGGTACAAACATATAGTAATTTGTAATTGGCAAGAACTTGGATCCTAGTATCAAGAAATTCAACTTCTAAAACAAAAACAAAAATTGATGAGAATAAACATCCCTTTTTAACAGATAATAAACTGAATCAAGTTCCATTCATTTGACCTACAAAGATCTCCCCATCAAAAAACTAATGGTCCCGATAAGTTGTCACTAAGACACAGGTGGAGTACAGCTAGGTGGTAGACCATATAAAAGGTTTGAGTAAGACAGAAATGAGCACGATGGTAAAGAGAAGTCTATGGATCAGTGTAATACCGATTTTCGAGCTATTTCTCTTGCAACCATGGTTTTACCAGTGCCAGGGGGGCCATAAAACATCATGTTGCGAAAGGGGGCCTGGTGAGCCTTAGTGTTTGCTGTAGCTCGAGCAAGGTGCTCTATTCTGCTCTGCAACGAAGGATGGAGAATGATATTTGCAAGACCATTCTTACCTTGTGAAGATCCAGTACTGTAATTTAAAACTTTATTCTTTGCTAGAGAAAGCATCTCTGAACCTGGAAATCTTGCAATGGATGATTCTCGAATCAGAGATGGCTGCCCTAGCAGGCGGTTGACATATCCCCATATAACTCTAGAACCTTCTCTGTAAAAAATTAAGTTAAAAAGCAATTAGTTGGCACATCATTAAGCAATACAATCATCACTAAAGTGGATGAAAGAACTTAATATCACAATTCCACTAAAAGCTCATCAGATCAATAAAGTAAAAAGGCATTATGACCAACTTGACATCATAATTAAGAGAGACTAAAACTTATTATCAATCAAACTATGTAATGAAGATCACATAAGTAGAAATACAGTAGCATGTTCGGAAGGTGCCAACTGTTTAGTTTGGTAGTGTACAACAAGAGGGGAGGTTATGGAAGTAGCGTACTGACTTATACACTAGGTCTTCAAATAAAAAGGGTAGCACTTTCCATGCTATCCACTTTTTTACATTTTCAGTTTAAGTGGGGGAGGTTATGGAAGTAGCATACTGACTTATACACTCTGTTCTCCCTTCATTATTAAACGCATTTGCATCCTAATAAAGTTGAAATATGCCAAGAAGAATAATAGGGCAACAAAATAATATCGCATACATAAGGAATCATAACCCGAAGCATCCTTGTTTAAGAAACTCAAAATAGGTGAAATTGCAACGAAAAGAAGAGCATACAAACCTAGTTGTATAAACACCTGCAGCCACTGCTGTAGCACCTCCTACGGTCATAACCAACTTATTCCTATCAGTCAGCAAAGTTCTAATGCCCCCTGCAAATAGCAGATGAGAAACAGTTATATCATCAGCATTTCACAAAAATCAAAATAAAGAGATCAAACAAATATTCTGTTCCATTGACCTCAAGCTCAAATTGGCACTATTGCCATCCACCAGAGAAATTAAAAGAGAACATTTTACTCACCCCTTAACCACCCACATTTTAAAATCCAGTAACCCTAACCCTACATGACCAGGGGCAGTAGCCCAGCAAAGGGGATATTGGGATATTGGGAACAACTTTGGCAAGTGACAATTGCACCATTCAGGGACAGTTATGCAAAAAACATAAAGAAATAATAAAAGGAATCTGATTGGACAGAAAGAACCCAGGAGAATCTGTCTTATACAATAGTTGCTTATTCATGTATGTACTATGAGTATCAATATTTCTTCTTATAACTTAAACGCATCTACTCAGTTCTGGATACCTTCAATGTGACTAAAAGTTGTATTGATTGCAGCAAGCCATTTTTCTTTTTCACCATTCATCTGATCTAGAAGCATATTCCTGTTAAGTTCCGCATTCAGTTTTGCTTCATGGGCCCGACCTTTAGCATTTGCTATGGCTTCTGCTTCTATGTTTTTTAGTTCTAATTCATGTTTCTCTCTTTCAGTTTGGCGCTGCTGCTCTTGCTTCTGTGCCTCAGTAGCAAGTCTTGCTCTCTCCTTTCGGATATTTGACTCCTCTTGCATCCTAAGCATTTCAGCATTATTCTGCCTCTGCTTTTCATGATCCATCTGCACTCAAATAAACAATAAAATGTTAGACTTGACCGAGGTTTCACTGATCCAGGATTTAGAGTGCATTAAAACTTGAGGCACAAACAAACTCTAAGTCCTATTTAACATAGAGGTTGTTTGGTATCCTTCTTGGATCCAACTTTTTGTTTTTCAAAACAAGAAATTGGATCCAAGAAGAAAATCAAACAGGCCCATAATTTTTTTAGAAAAAGAACACATAATTTATTCTACTGCTTGCACCTTCATTCTATTCCTAGCGTGTTCATCTTCCATACGAAGCATTTGAGCCTTTGCCTGTGCTTCTTGTTGCAGTATATTTAGTTGTTCCTCAGCCATGTTCTTACTCCTTTCCTGTCATCAAAAGATTTACACAGTATTAAGTTAAAATGTATTGAGGCAGATAAAAGAGAACAAAACAAATCTGCATTTTGCTAAACCTAGATGCCACAAACCTAGACCATTATCTGTTTTGCTACTGACAAAAAAAAAAAGAACCTAACCCATGCCATAAAAATGTAAATGACCAGGAACCAAAATTAAACGTCATTATTGCACATTCGAAGAAATTGCCTCATGTATGCAAAAGCATTTTCCGTGAAACTCTACGCAGTGAGAATACCAAATAAACCTTATTAGAAAGAAAAAAATTGTGATAAGGCAGTTTGGAAAAGAAAATTGTAGGTGCCAAACGATTGAGATGAGTTGTTTCATTTGTTTGACAAGTGGACCGTAGAAAACCACATTTTACAAATGACTGCAGTTTTAACATGGATTGTAAATTTGTAACTTACAAGATCATTTTGAGCCTGTATTGCTTCAAAATGAGCCTTCTCCGCTTCCAACTCAGTGAGGCGACTTTTTTCCTGGCTCCTCATCATACTAAAAACCTGGAAAACAATACCAGTTGACCGAATTAACACCTTTAATTCAGTTGCATTGATACCTCAGCATAATAAAAGAAGAAAACACATTTCAATTAATATGCTTCAAGCCACTTCGGTTCCCACAATAACAAAGGTCGGTACTTAAGCTTAAACCGGGGCAGGCAGCAAAACCGCAGGCATAGTAATATAGAAGCACATAGAAATAAAAATCAAAGTCCTATTAAATTTCTATTCAAACGCATCCTCAAAACATTCGAAATGAAAGCATCGGAACAAAATTAAAGGAATAATCGAGACTAAAGAACTCCGATTTTCGTGCCTCATTTCCAACCTTAAAGATGCAATAAATCTCTTAAGACTAAAAAGAAACAAAAATTTGAAGTTTTCTACAATTTTCCAATCTTTTTCTACGAAAAAAACCACTAACAAAGAAAGAAAAATCAAATTAAGAACAGAAAAACGACCTGCTTGGATAATTTAGAGGAATTGATTTCCCGGAGAGCTTTGGCACCTCGTTCGAGAGCCTCGGGATCGAACCCCGACCCTCTGGGCTCTTCAGCTTGCGGTTCCGATTTCGCGTTGGGGCTCTGGTCCGCAGGAGCAGCGGAAGGCGGAGGAGGAGAAGGAGAAGAGTACGAGAACGGATTAAATCGGAAGGGAGAATCGGCGTAGGCGCGGTTGGAGAGCGCGGGCATGGAGACCGCCGCAACCGCCATTGCTATGCACGAAGATAGCTTCGAGGCAGCAACCATGGCTAAAGGTTGGAGATTTGATCGGATTTTCTTCAAGGTCGAGAATTCATGGGCGCGTATAAACTGAAAATTCTCAGATTTTCTGCGGGAGCTTAAACCCTGAGCAATCTAGGGTTTAAACGGGAAGATTGGAAGGGAAGGGAAGCTCGTCGCTTCCAGGAGCTTAAACCCTGACCAATCAAGTGATTTGCAAAAAAGGGCCCAATTTGGGAAAATATGAAGTGGGAAGCAAAGTTATAGACTTCTAGGCCCAATTTTTTTCAATTTAAGGCATTGTGGGTAAAATTTAAATTAAAAAAATTATAAGATAACTACATTAAATTTATCTAAAGGCTAAACGCCGAAGAAGAGAATTTGAAATTTAGTACAAAGGATGAAGCACATTATTCTAGCCAATTTGGTTAAATCGGTGTTTGTTAAATACAACTCATTAACATGAGAGGAATGTAAGATAGACAATTTTGTGTGTTTGGAACATGTGATTTAGTGGTTGAGAACGTTTATCATGTATCTCATGATCATTATCCATTTATTTCATTGTTCCAAAAAAGATAAATGTTATGGTTATTGACAGTAAGTTGTCACTCTATGTGTCTGCTATCATAGTGCGACAATCATACTGAATACTCACTTCATTAACACGCAGTATATTTTCAATCATAGTGCGACAATCATACTGAATACTCACTCTATAGACACGCATTAGATTTTCAATCATATATAAACATACATCGGTAACACACATTCTATTGTAAAAATATACCAATGTAATCAGTCACACGATAAAGTGTTGTAGATTGTCAACCGTAACAATGAAGCCCAATATGCATCAATGGCCATGGATTCAACTGCGTGCCGGTCACGGCCGTCTTTCTTTGGTTGGATACTTTGGTCCAGAATCGATCAGGTCAACTTTTTTTATTCCACCAAATTAAATAGAGATCACTATTTTTAATTATGATGATTTTGTTGATGCTGATGTAATTAAGCCAATATTCGTATCTTTGTTCCTCTTCTTCAGTCACATCAGTTTGCATGGTTCGATTGCCGTATAGCTCAAGTTTTTGTACCATGCGGTATAAACACTGTTTGTAGTGCATATCTCATTTTCATATTAAAAACGACGAGAATCTGTCTTGTAATTGAGTGTATAATCATTGCGTGTCTACAAATATTTATTGCAACTGCAACTGTAGAAGCAAAGGGACATACAACCGCATAGATTCTCTCATCCTAAGACCTACTTCAACACTTGGAGTAAAACTCAAATTTTAGATTCTAAAATCTCTCCCAACTTACTCCAACTATTGGGACAAACATGAGTTTTAATCCAAAACTCATTCATGAGCCAAATTTAGGCCAGAATCTCCGGGGTTAGTGGGTCACCATATATGGGTTTTTTTTTTTTAGTTTTATATTTATAAATTCATTAAATCTAACGGTTAGATCTAATATAATCAAATCCAACAGTAAAAAAAAAAGATTTAACAGTCCAAATTTAAATCCAACGGCTAAGGTAATTAAAAAAAACTCATGTGTTTCATTTTCTTTCATAGTGTTCCACGAGTTTCATGGTGTCGGTTTAGTAATTTTTCAATATTTATCAGAATCTAAATATTTTTAGGTTGAAAAAATATTCATAAAATTATATTAGGATAGTCTACATATTTTTTTTTAAAGTTATTTAAGAAAAAAAATTATCATAAATTCATTATTTACTAATCTCGGACTAAAAATTTAACCCATAAAGGTTAGAGCAGAAAAATTGTCTCTGGGTTAAAAATTTTAGGTTTTAACCCAAGGGTTGGGAATGGTCTATGGATGGAAAAAAACTCATGTGGGGCTTGGCTTGCCACTGTACTTTGCTGAGTGGCACTACAATTCAGTTAAAACTTGTCACATGACAACTATTAAATATAATATTTTATAATATTTTATAATAATTCTCATAATTATTTTTCGTACTAATTAATATACATCATAAGATCAATCTAATTGTTCATTTTTTTTTTCTTCTTCTCCTCTCTGTCATTTTTCTTCCCAAAATTGTCCTGTCATCTTCTTCCCCCACTGTTTCTCCTCTCTCTAAATACTAACATGCAGACTCGAATCAAATACCCTCAAAGCATGATGACACAATATGCCCTTAGCTTCAAACATTTTACAAGAGCAGGAAACGATATATGGATCGAAGTATGAGAGATAAACTCAATTGTGTTCCCTCTTTTATGACCTTCTTCGGTTGCTTATAGATAGTAACTCCTTCATTACTAACTTCTCTTAACCTTAATGTCAAACAACTCATGTAGTCAATTTTAAAGAACTTGAATATTTTATTGGTTGCTTTCCATTATAAAAGTGAAAACTCACGGGAAAAAAATTGCAGAGAATTGCAATCAAATTCAAATTCGACATAATTAGCGAAACTTGAAACAAAAATTTACATGAGATAAATCAAAAGAGGGATGAGAGTAGGAAACCAATGCTCACACCAGATTTTGGAACGTGGATAAAGGCAGACCAAACAAGGATTAAACTGGAGGGAAAGAAGGGGGAGAGAGAGAAGAAAGTGAAGACTCACGGAAAAATATAAACTCTTTAGATTGATTCTGCTATATTTGGGGTGCAGAACTTTTTTGGGAAGCAGAACTTTCTTAAAAAAAAATTGGGAAGGAAAAAAAAAGGAAAAAGAAGAAAAATTGAATCATTAGATTGATCTTATGGTGTATATTAATTGGTAGTAAAAATAAATGAGAATTTTACATATAAAAGAATGATAAAAGATTATATGTAAGACTTGCCATGCAGAGAGTTTTAAGTGGATTGTAGTGCCACTCAGCAAAGTTCAGTGGCAAACCAAGCCCCACACAAGTTTTTCTCCTAAGGAGGATGGGGAATTCAAGCTGGACAATAGTAGGTAAGGGAGAGGGATGAGATTGGGAAAGAGATAAGATTATCCCATCTGTCCCCTCCATTTATAGATTTACCAGAAAATAAAAGGAATAGGCTTTTTGCAAACGTAATATCTAATCGTAGTAGTATTGAATTTCATAGACCAAATAGATGGTACTTCGTACATTGATCGAAAGCCACGACAATGGTTAATTTAGCTGCATAAAACCAACTGGTTTTCTTTAATTACATATACATATCTGCATGCATCTGCTATTTTTCACAACTTTGTTTCTTGATGAACTTAATGGAAACGCTAGAAATCATAAACTTCAAGAGCCTGCCAGGTGGAAGAGAAGAGAAACAGAAAGTATTAGTATGCAGAAAAAACTAAACAGTCTGCGAACATTGTGAAGAATGCAAAATCGTTGAAACACTTGATGCAAGAATTTCACATCTAATGTGGGGTATTCTCATCGCGCTCATTGTGTGATCTCTTGAGCTTAAGATGTGAGAGCATGTGTGGCTGTTAAGCCTAGCACGTGAATAAATTGCTTTGACCTGTTAGAATGCTAGTGTACAACTCGAGACCGAAAGGTTTGGTAAAATATTGAGTTCGGTTTCCTCGACTTTTCTATTGTCCCCACAAAAAAGTTTTTGGGGGACCATGAAATGAAATGAAATGGAGGCAGTAGTAGATACACACAACTACCCATCTCAAAATAGTGATGCCCATCTTGCTCATGCTAACTGGAAACTACCAGCATTATTCTCTCATTAGATTCAAGAGTCATGGTGCAACATCTCTGAATAGGGAGAGAAACTTCCACGTCCCTGTGTCAGTTCCGCTCTTCCTATCTCTCTCCTTACGTGATCCTCTCCTTGTATCTTATATAACATACCGCATGAGGAGACAGATAGAAAGAGAGCGTAGTGACGTGTTTTAATTAGCTGAATAGCGCATGCAATAGTATAACAGCATCTAAATTCATTTCAGTACGGCATACCAAATTACCAATGAAGATGATTTGGTTAAGGATTACTAGTAAGCAAAATGCTTTAAACAAAAATATAAACAAAAGAAAGGGAACTAGTGAAGTACCTTTGCCATTCAAAGTCCAAATAGAGAGAAAGATTTAGTATTATTCCCCTCTATAATCAGGAAACGGAACTCTGCCAGACTCAATGTGCTTGACATCCTCAATGAGGAGCTCATAGTGCCGCTTCACCTCCTCAGCAGACTTCCCACCGACCGCTCTGGCAACCTTCTGCCAGCGGTCAGGGGTGTCCTTGTCGTACAAAGCCAGGGCCTTTTCAAACTGTTTGTTTTGCTTAAGAGTCCACGAGGAGCTAGAGCTTCTTGAGGAAGTGAGTGAGTTGGAAGCCATCATAAGCACTTCTCCAAAAAATGAAAACCTAAAAGCACTTCTTAAGAAAGGAAAGGAAGGGCTGTGTTTTTCTCAGTCAAGGAAGACTGAGGTCAAGGAGTGGCTTGAGAAGATAGATAAGCAAGTGAGCTCCTTATAAGCAGGAGGAGAAGCACTAAAAAGGACAGGTGGGGTTAAGCCAGTTGGCCGAATATATCTTCAGAAAGGGCACAATTTGAAGTGATACGTTTCCTTAAGAGCCACAAGATGAACATGCAAATGGTAGAAGAGAATCCAGTATGAAAGGGATGGCCCTTTATTTATTTATTTAGTTTTTTTTTTTTTTTTTCATTTACCCCAACTATATTCCTTTATCAATTGACCACCAAGTTGGACCTCCTTTTTTGTTGCAATTACTCGTCTTAATTATGCAGTACTGGTAATTTTGCAGCTACGGAAAAAGACATTTTGCAGTACTGGTAATTTTGCAGCACTGGTAATTTTGCAGCAACGGAAAACACATTTTGCAGTACTGGTAATTTTGCAGCAACTGAAAACACATAATTTATCAGTACTTGGTTGGCTGGCATAAACGGGAGAAACTTCCATTTAATCTGTTGTATATTCCTCTTTGTCTCTCTCTTATCAAACTTTCGTCACAAAACAGATATATATATATATACATATATATATATGTGGGTATACAACATGCGATATGTAAGTTTTTCTTCCGTGTAAATACATGTTTCTTTTTCAATTTTATTTTTAAAAATTTATATCGGTTTTTTTGAGCCTCAAATCAAAAGTAGGTATATGTTAAGGAGGAATTTTTTGTTTTTTCCATATAGTACTTCAGCATTATCAGGGAAATGGGTTCTTCTTCTTAATGAAGTTGCTGGTAGCTTAAGCATCACTAACTAGCGGTGCCAAATTAAAGCTATAAGTACGATGTATATATGCCAGCATTGCTTCCAAATTAGGATACAAGGAATGACCCTTTTGGGACAAGGTGCTTTTCATTGCTACATTGTTGATTTGGACATCAATTTTTTTGCCACATTTAATTGTTAATTACTGACTAATATGCTTTTCGGTACTGTCCCTAAACATGGAAGCTTAAAAAAAATGTCAACTTTACAGAATCACAAAGGTAAAATGTTGATTGAATTGCTAGTTTTATTGATCCGACAGGGTATCAACAAAGTAAAGATTTGCTTCTGGTGATCTTAATAACTTCAGAAATAATGTTTGATCAAATTTCAAGTCCATCGTTTTTGTGTTTTACTCTTTTTCTAGCTTCGGAGGGACACCTGTGACGTACTGACATTTGGGAAATTGAAAAAAAATGCCATATACATCATGTTTTATGTTGTACTTTAGGTTTAATTTTCACTTTTAAGTAATTGTTTTCTTTATGTGACGAGTCTTTTCTGCGTGATCTAAGGCTTCAGTAAGCCAGAGTGAATTGCCCTTCTGTGTTTTTACTTTATGTTCTCCATCATCATCCTATGTCTGAAAATGGGCAAGGCTGGATATTTGAGATTGTGTCAATATAATATACAGGGTCCATATCTTCCCCTTTGGGGTTTAAGAATCCAAAACTTCGATAATTCATGTACAAAATGGTAGTAAACAGCTGCTATACATGGTACGTATAAAGATCAAATGCATGCTGATAGCAACTCAATATATTTACTTCAATGTGCGTTCATTTGGACCACATTCGAATTTTAGACGATGATATTTCCTTTTCGAAAATGATTCCACACACCTTTTTTTATCCTCATGCATTTCCTTGTTTATGTCTAGCCCTTGAATCAAATAAAGTAAAGAAAAAAACTAACGAAAATAAACATGAGGCACAAGGAGAAAAATGTGTGCAAAAATCATTTTCCTTTCTTTTTTCAAGATGTATTTTTGTGCTTATTATCTTAATTTTCTTTTCTTTAGTAAACATATCTTTGGTGATCATCTTGATTCTTCCCATTCCACTTGCTATATATTATTCCAAACAAGATATATATGGACTCATTTTCTTGGACCAAATAAATCTATGGCTGCTCGGAATGTTTGGGATATTCTTGATATAAATTGCCAATTGGTTATTGCCCCCTTTTGCATGCGAGTGGCATATTTATTTTAGGTCCATTGCTTGAAAACTCAGAATCTGTGATTGTTTAATTTTGGCTTACAAATCTGAGGCTAGGATTAAGAATCTTAGATTTCAACTCTCTCAACGAATCATTGATATATAGCTGCACATTGTACATTTTGACCATGTAAGCAACAACCAACAACTATGAAATATTCATCAAACAGAAGCTTGTTATATTTACATAGGTTGCTAGAGAAATGTTTATGTTACTGTGAATTTAGACCGCATAAAAATTTATACAATCAATAATTCAAATTCACAGTTTGATAACATAATTGGCAGCGATCTGGAAACATAGGGAGATTTGAATAATTAGCTGATCAAGTCCCTCAAATTATAATTAACCTCACAAAATTGCCACAAAGATCTAGATATTTTGTTGTTCCACTTGATATTCTTGAGGTCGGTTGATATTTATGTATATGTATATGATTGATTGAGAGAGACTTTTGGAAAGTGGCGAGGGAATCTGTGCTCATCATATACTGCCACTGGTCCTTGCATTCAAAATTCAAGTACATAATTAATCTTCATTTGCAGATTTGGAATCTTTATCACCTCATCTCAAATCTACGTCCATCAAAGCAATATGCATGCCTATGTATTCCTTTTTCTTTTACCCTTAGATTGTTGCATCTCCATCAGTTTCTAATAAGCGCTCTATGAATTTTCATGGTGGTTAACTAAATACGTTTAGTGAGTAGAATATATATGTATATATCTCCATAAACCCTAAATTAGTCAATTTGATTTCTTTTTTTGCTTTAAGCTCTGCAGATTGCTCCTGATTAGGCATCTTATGCTAAGCTAGCGTAAGCATGAGAATTAACAACTTTTAAGGGGATCAAATTACATAAAAATAATCCTCTAAGAATTTTTCCTGTGATTTTGGTTTAGCATTGGTTTCCTAATCATATCAGCAGATTCGATGAAGTATGTGTTAGCTGCTTAGCATATATTGTCCCATCATTTCCTCTTTGTGACGTGAGCCACACTATTTTTCCGTAAACTAAATTTTAATTGTAAATTCTACTCATGAGTTTAACATGCATCGTACCTAAACTGCTAAACATATGTATCGTAGAGGCCTCTACAGTACATTTGTTGTTGGGGTTTAAAGAGACTTCACTACTTTGGAGATGTTTATCTCCAAAGAAGGATGTAACGCAGCGGAAATTGATAGGCAAGAGAAAAAATACACTCAAGGTATAACACACAAAAACTTTTATTCTCATACAAACTAATACAAGAGGAATCACTCAAACACTCTTAGAAGCTATGGATGCTTCTTCTACTTATTCTTTTCTTTTAGGCAGAGAGCCTTCTTGTCTCTCTTACTTCTTCTTCTTTCTCTTTTCTTACTTGCTTACTTAACACAACAACATACTTACCTATATTTATAGGCAAGTATAACCAACCATACCAAGTGTGAATACCAAGTGTGAAATCATCCTAGCCATTATTCATGACTCTACTAAAGTAGCCCACCACCATGGACTTTGCTTATGGACACAATGAACACATGTCATTCTCATGCTAGAATTGTCTAGCATTTTCAATGCATGCACCGGCCACTTTTCTAGAAGCAAGATTACCATTCAACATCCCCCCTTAATCTTGTCTTGTGAAGCCGATTGAGTTTCTCAGTCTGATAAAGTCTTCTTGTTTGAGTGGCTTGGTGAATATGTCTGCGACTTGGTCTTGAGACTTCACGTACTCAACTTGCACATCCTTTCTTGTAATGCACTCTCTTATGTAGTGATAGCGGGTATCTATGTGCTTGCTCCTATCATGGAATACTGGATTCTTTGCTAGAGCTATTGCAGACTTATTGTCGACATAAATCTCTGTTGGTTCTTCTTGTGGCATGCTTAATTCTTTCAACAAGTTTCTCAGCCAGATTGCATGACAAACACATGCGGTAGCAGCTACGAATTCAGCTTCACAGGTAGATAGTGTGACAATCGGTTGCTTCTTCGACATCCATGTGAATGCCGTGTCTCCCATGAAGAACACAAATCCAGTAGTGCTTTTTCTATCGTCGGAATCTCCTGCCCAATCACTGTCGCTGTATCCAACAAGTTTGTAGTTATCAGAACTTGAATAGAACATGCCAAAGTTAACAGTACCTTTAAGGTATCGAAGAATTCTTTTAGCGGTCTTCAAGTGTGTAGTTGTGGGATTCTCCATGTAGCGACTGATTAATCCGACGACATACAGAATGTCCGGTCTTGTGCATGTCAAGTAGCGCAAGCTTCCCACTAGACTTTTGAAAAATGTTGGATCTACGCTTTCTCCTTGGTCATGCTTGGTTAGTTTCACTCCACATTCCACTGGCGTGCTTATGGGCTTGCAGTCGTCCATTTTGAACTTTTTCAGTATCTCTTTTGTGTAGCTTTCTTGGGAGATGAAAAAACCTTCTTCATTTTGCTTGACTTCAATGCCTAGGTAGTATGCCATCAGCCCGATGTCCGTCATCTCGAATTCTTTGGTCATCACTCTTTTGAACTCTTCAAACATGCTTGGATTACTTCCGGTAAAGATTAGATCATCTGCATATAAGCACACAATTAGAATATTTCCATCTTTGATTTTGACATAGAGAGCATGTTCATGAGGGCACTTGGTGAAGTTGTTCTCCTGGAAGTATTTGTCGATGCGACTATTCCATGCTATTGGCGCTTGTTTTAACCCATAAAGGGCTTTCTTCAGCTTCAGAACTTTGTCTTCATGCCCTTTGATTTCATAGCCTGATGGTTGTTGAATGTAGACTTCTTCTTCAAGCACACCATTTAAGAAGGCGGACTTCACATCCATTTGTTGAATCTTCCATTTATTTTGAGCTGCCAAAGAAATTAGTAATCGTATAGTTTCCAAACGAGCAACGGGTGCAAATACCTCATCATAGTCGATTCCGGCTCTTTGACTATAACCTTTCGCCACTAATCTCGCCTTGTATCTTTCGACCTCTCCATTGGCATTCTTCTTTGTCTTATACACCCACTTGACTCCGATGGCTTTGTGTCCTTTCGGAAGAATAGCGAGTTCCCATGTATCATTCTTCTGGATTGCTTCAATTTCTTCATCCATTGCTTTCCTCCACTTAGTATCTTGCACTGCTTCTTGGAAGTCAACTGGTTCACAATCAGCAAAGAGACAGAAAAGTGTAGGATTATCAAGTCTTTCAGCTACCTCATAGAGATCTCGTAGATTTCTTGTGCGTGGTACTTCTCTTTCATTTAGACTCCCACTTGATGATGTTGATGCTGGTGAATTGCCATGATTGGTTGATGTTGGTGAAGCAGGTGGAGTAGTAGATTCTTGTTGAACCTCTCTTGCTTGCTCTATCATCCTTTGTTCATTCTCTTCTTCAAATTGAGGAAAGAAGTGAAGATCACCTGCATGTGAGCCAAAATCCCATTCTCTTTCTTCATCGAACGTCACGTCTCGACTGATCACCATCTTCCCATTGTTTGGATTATACAACTTATAACCTTTTGAATTTGAGTCATAGCCGATAAAGATGAACTTCTCACTTTTGTCGTCGAGTTTGGTTCTCTTCTCGTTTGATACATGTACATGGGCTATGCTTCCAAAAACTCTTAGATGAGAGATACCTGGCTTTCTTCCACTCCATGCTTCTTGCGGAGTCTTTCCCCACACACTTCTTGTTGGAGACCGATTGGATAAGTAAACAGCACATGTTACAGCTTCTGCCCACATCTCCTTAGGCAATCTCTTGCTTTTGAGCATGCTTCGAACCATGTCGAGGATAGTTCGATTTGTTCTTTCTGCCACACCGTTTTGTTGAGGGGATCTTGGAACTGTCAAAGGTCGACGAATTCCATGTTCTTCACAGAATTCTTGAAATTCCTTCGAAGTGAATTCTCCTCATCGATCAGATCTCATGGCTTTGATCTTGCAACCACTCTCCTTTTCTATAGCAGCTTTGAACTTCTTGAATGCTCCAAAAACTTCTGATTTCTGCTTCAAGAAATATACCCAGGTTTTTCTTGAAAAATCATCAATGAAGAGAAGGAAATAATTATTTTTACCCAAAGAGCTTGGTTTGATTGGACCGCACACATCGGTATGAATGAGCTCGAGTGGCTTCTGGGCTCTTGTGGTCGACTCCTTTGGAAAGCTTTTCCTGAACTGTTTCCCAAGTAAACATCCTTCACAAACTTGATCAGGGTGACTGATGCACGGTAAGCCTCTCACCATCTCCTTCTTGGATAATAACTCCAGTCCCCCAAAGTTAAGATGCCCAAAGCGAAGATGCCAAAGCCAGGATATGTCTTTGTAACATGTTTTGAGGCACTTTGCAACATCATTTTGAATATTCATAGGAAACATCCTATTCTTTGACATTTTCACCTTGACTATTAATCTTCCTTGGTCATCTCTAAGAAAAAGGCTATAATTTTTCATGTGAATATCATAACCCTTTTCTAAGAGTTGACCCAAACTCAAAATATTGCTTTTCATATTGGGCACGTAGTAGACATTTGAAATTAATTGGTGACCGCCATTTTTCAGGGGAATTTGGATGTTACCTTTTCCTTTTACAGGTATTTTGGATTCGTCTCCAAAAGAAACATTGCCACTCACCGATTCATTGAGCTCTACGAACATGCTTCTTCTTCCGCACATGTGGTTGCTGGCGCCGGTGTCAAGATACCATGTATAGTCTTGGTCTCCATCTTTGTTCTTGCATGCTAGTAGCACAACGCCATTCTCTTCTTTCACATAATTGACCTTCTCATCAGGTCTGTTGCTTGGAGCTCTACATTCCCAAGCATAATGCCCAAACTTTTGACAATTGTAACATTGAACTTGAGATTTTTCATACCTCAAGTTTGAGCGTACTCTTTCACCACCTTTTGTTGATCTTTCTCCTCTTTCGTAGTTGCTATGGTTGTTGAAGTTCCAACCGCGTCCACGTCCATGTCCACGCCCACGTCCGCGACCTCGGCCACAACTTCTTTCGTATTGGCTTCTCTCGTTGTCGAAGCTTTCTTCTTTCTTCTTTGGCTGAACATGCGTCTTGAGGAGCTGCTCATCATTCCCTTGCCTCTTCTTATGTTTCTCTTCATATGCTTGTAGCGAGCCCATTAAATGCTCTATAATGATTTCTTCCAAGTCTTTTGTTTCTTCAATCGTCACGACAATGTGCTCGAATTTGGGGTCCAACGAGCGTAGTATTTTCTCCATAATTCTAACATCTTCTAACTTTTCACCGTTTCTTTTTAATCGATTAGAAACGGCTAAGACTCTTGAGAAATAATCGGAGATTGATTCAGACCCTTTCATTTGTAGAGATTCGAACTCACCTCTTAATACTTGAAGATGAACCTTTTTCACTTGTTCGGCTCCTTTGTAAGAGGTTTGAAGCTTCTCCCATGCTTGCTTGGCGGAGGTTGCACTCGAGACCTTCTCAAAGCCATTGTCATCTAATGCTTGGTAGATGAGGTAGAGAGCCTTCTTGTCTCTCTTTCTTGAATCTTTCAAACTCTCCTTCTGGGCTTGGATTAGAGTATCTTCATCTTCTGGCTCGATGTAGCCTTTCTCCACAACTTCCCATACATCATGTGCTCCCAAAAGGGCCTTCATTTTGATACTCCAATTATCGAAGTTGTTGTTGTTGACCACTGGAACTTGGAAGGCAGCCATAGCGTTGCTCGCCATGGCTTTGATACCACTTTGTTGGGGTTTAAAGAGACTTCACTACTTTGGAGATGTTTATCTCCAAAGAAGAATGTAACGCAGCGGAAATTGATAGGCAAGAGAAAAAATACACTCAAGGTATAACACACAAAAACTTTTATTCTCACACAAACTAATACAAGAGAAATCACTCAAACACTCTTAGAAGCTATGGATGCTTCTTCTACTTATTCTTTTCTTTTAGGCAGAGAGCATTCTTGTCTCTCTTACTTCTTCTTCTTTCTCTTTTCTTACTTGCTTACTTAACACAACAACATACTTACCTATATTTATAGGCAAGTATAACCAACCATACCAAGTGTGAATACCAAGTGTGAAATCATCCTAGCCATTATTCATGACTCTACTAAAGTAGCCCACCACCATGGACTTTGCTTATGGACACAATGAACACATGCCATTCTCATGCTAGAATTGTCTAGCATTTTCAATGCATGCACCGGCCACTTTTCTAGAAGCAAGATTACCATTCAACATTTGTTTCGTACATCTACAATGAGCATGCCATGGTTCAGCATCCGCAAGTTTCGCTTGATGATCACATGTTCAATGTACCAACTGATACTACTGTGTATGCATGACTGTAATAATGTGTATTGTTATGCTGCATACATGATACCATACAATATATATACATGTATCTAAGTCTGGGAATGCTATATATATCTAGTAGAGGCGATAAAAAAAGTTTATGGTTTGACTAAATTGGCCAAAATACGATATGAGTATTGTGTGGGTATATGTTGAGAGGCCTGACTTGATTGATCATCATGATGCAGCTCATACTGAAAACTAAGCCAAAAGCACTTTTAAGAGTGACTCCATGTTATCAGAACTGCCTCTGCAATGGTACTGTTTGTCGAACCATGCATATCTTAGCTTTTTGGAGTTGTTGATTTTGGTTCTGTGGTGAACTGAAGTTTGCTTTCGTCGGGTAGCCTGCTTGCATGCATGTGTTGATTTGTGGAGCCATGAAATATTTACTACAAGATTGTCTGTCGAGTCGGTCGACAAGACAACCATATAGCTTCTTTAATTAGGTACAGGAGCTTTTTTTGTCCAAAGCATCAAAAGCACAATAAAGAACAAATTTATTAAAAGAGAAATTAGATTTTTATTCATCATTTTGTTATTTTATTGATTAAATTTTTTTTTATCAGGATCTTTGAGTATTAATAACATCATTAATTATTTTAATAATAAAATATTTTTTATTTTAAAATATATTCATTTAGTGTTAAAGCTGTTACAATTGGTATATTTATATTTATAGCTAAATTTTTTATCATATATTTTTATTTTTAGTTTGTACCAATTTTTAATTTGCAACTCTTTTGTAAGTTGTACCAATTTTCTTTTCAGTTTTAATTTGTACCTATATATTAATTTCTTTTTGTTCCCATATTTTTTAAAGTTTTATTTGTATTTATACCCATATTTTTTTATTTATTTGTAGCCATTTTTTATTTTGCTAAATGTACCCATGCTAATTATATGTAGATAAATTTTATTTGGACCCAATTTTCCTCTCTCTAAATCCAACTTTAATATTTTGTTACCTAAACTCTCTAGTTTACCCTCATAAATTATAAACATAAATAAACTGGAAAAAGAAAAACTCATCAAACCCATTTCCCGACTGTTCTCTTGCCTTCTGGCGTCTCCTCCCTGTATTTGTTGGGTTTTTCTCCCTCCCGACTGTTTTTTTCCACTGATATTCTCGGTGTGTTCCCCCACCTCTCCCACACCCACCAAATCTTTGCGGTGGCTACTCCACCAAACGTCCATTGAATCTTTCCATTTTTCTTCTATTGTGCATGATAGGGCCTTGCTGTTAATAGGCAAAACTAAGCGGCATCGTCGATTCCGTAAGCAACTTGTTGCAGAAGTCCAAAATGGAGTCAAGTGGATTTTGTATTGGGTCGGGTTGTTGAAGGCGATGGCTGATTTAGCAATCCTGCCTAACTACTTCTATATGCAGGAGAATGAAGAGGGAGGGAGGTCTAAAGTGGTGGTTGAGTGGTGGCGATGTACGTGGGTTCTATCTCGGTTGAATGAGTGTAGAAAGATATTTAATTTTCAGTTTCTTATTTTATTTTTTATGAGGGGTAATATAGGAATTACATAAAAAGTTTTTTGTAGCTGGGTGTAGAAAGAGTATTGTTGGGTCTAAATAAAATTACCCTTATATGTATTTATTTTATGTTTTAAGATATGTCAGTAGCTATTTTTTAAAATATGTTAATAATTACATGGGTACATTATTTTCTTGCTATAATTTTGTGAAGAACAATATTATTACTCTAATATTTATTTTAAGTATTTATTATATTTTAAAAATATTATTTGAATTTGTTTATTGTAGGACATTAAATGCATAAATGCATGAGTTAAATCTCTTAAATGATGTTAAGGACTTAGATCAAAATATTTAAACAAACAAGATTTAAGCCTAACAATTAGATTGATTAAGAACCGGAACCAAAATCACCCTTTATTAAATCTCAACCTCTCATGTTAGGTATAGTCCGTTTAGGGTTTCAATTTGCATGCAATGCATGGCGGCCCTTTATGCCTAAGATGGGCTCCTAAATTTTTCTTCACAAATTTTATTTTTCCTGATATAAATCTTCAGAAAACTTTAAAACATGAACCCAAAATGATAACGTCATTTCTAGGCCTCACGAAGGCCCAAAACTATTTATTTATCATGCACGATCGATGCGTGCTTCATTGTTTCAAACAAGTATTTGAGTTCTTGTTCAAACATTATGCTAATGACTAATGAGCGTATTTTATTTTAAACTAAAATCTTGAAAGGTGAGGTTGACCTCTGTCTTAAGGATAATTGTAGCAGATGTTGCTTAAGCTTTAAGCTGTTAGACTTTTGTAATCTCTCAAGAAAAACTAAACTACGCGGTAACTTTTGTTACAAGTAACATTTTTGAAATTTGTCGACTTTTAAATCATTTGTGTGGCATGTAACGTTACTGTAAATTGTAAATAAATTAATGAGGTTGGCTCCAAAGCATAAACAAAAGAAAGTAAAAAGGCGACTAAGATGAAGAAGATTTATAAGCTTTTCAACGAAACAATTGGGTTAAAAGATGGTATTGACTTTACTGGAGTAGAACAATGACATGAGGCTTGCCTCTCGACGATTATTGCTCGAGCCAGAATAGAACATCAAAGTCATTGTAACAAAGAAAAGGGAAATGTTAAGAACACTCTCTCAAAGTGGAACTTTCCGCCACTTTATAGTTTAACGTTAATGTTCATGCTAATGTTATAAAATATTACACAAAAAACATAAGACGACAGAGAGTTTATAGAGAGTTTCACTTTTGAGAGTCTCATTAGCATTTCTCGATAGAAATATATATGAAACAAGTGATTATGAGAAAATGTCAATTATGGCTAGCATGAGTATATGATTGGAAACTCATTTATGATCGGATACTCATTTATGAGGCAAAGGCTTTACGTGTCACGCTATCTGTGAGAAAATCGTACGTGTTAATGAATATCTTCTTGTGTCTACAAATTACATGACGAGCGAGTGATGTAAACACAAAACATTTATTCCTAATTATTCTATCTCTATGCATCCGATGTAGTAACGAGAGATACATAAAAATGACGAGGATAGTGGTGGTCACGATGTTACATGCAAGTTCTTCCATATTGTTTCTCATATAAAACTAACACTAATGTCAATCACTACTTAGTGTTGACCCACCAGATTAAGAAGATTGGGAATATTTACCTATGATAAATATCTAGATGTGAATATTATTAGAAGACTTTTAAAACAAGTCAGGCTAAAATGAGACTGAGTGATTAGAGTAACTCCAGCCCTCTCTAAGAGGCTGGTCCAAATCTTAAAAAAATATGTTGGCACTCTAAAAATCCACTCCATCCTACAAAATAGACCTGCCCAAAGTCCACCCCAAAATGGGCTGAGTGAGGAACCATCTTATATGACATCATGCGTTAGCCACATCTGATTCTTTTTTGCGGCTGACGCTTAGGATACATGCGCGCTTGGGCGTGCGTTCTAGACTTTAAAAAAATGTCAGAATCTCACCGTGGGCCACGTGTCCACTTTTGGGCTGTTGGATTTCAACCTTTTTGAAATCCAATTGTCCAGATTAATTAACTTAATAAAAAATTACAAAAAAATGTTTAAAAATACAGAAAAAATTAAACGATTATATATATATATATATATATTGTTACATCCCACATCGTCCAGGGGAGTGGATCCTGTAAACCTTATATGTATATTCTCATCTCTACCTAGCACAGGGAGCTCACTGGCTTCGGGTTCCATCGAAACTCAGAAGTTAAGCGAGTTCGGCCGAGAGCATTCCTATGATGGGTGACCCACTAGGAAGTTCTCGTGTGAGTTCCCAGAAACAAAAACGTGAGGGCGTGGTCGGGGCCCAAAGCGGACAATATCGTGGTACGACGGAGTTGAGCCCGGGATGTGGTGGAGGCTCGGGCCGGGATATGACAATTTGGTATAAGAGCCAATCCCTGGCCTGAGGTGTGCCGATGAGGACGTCGTGCCCCCTAAGGGGGGTGGATTGTTACATCTCACATCGCCCAGGGGAGTAGATCATGTAAAATTTATATGTATATTCCCATCTCTACCTAGCACGAAACCTTTTGGGAGCTCACTGGCTTCGGGTTCCATCGGAACTCCAAAGTTAAGCGAGTTCGGGCGAGAGCATTCCCAAGATGGGTGACCCACTGAGAAGTTATCGTGTGAGTTCCCATAAACAAAACCGTGAGGGCGTGGTCGGGGCCTAAAGCGGACAATATCGTGCTACGGTGGAGTCAAGTCCAGGATGTGGTGGGGGATGTGACATAAATACCTAACCATCTTCTACAAAAATTGTACTTTCGGAAAATCACATGTGGCGTGACAAGATTGGTTAAAAATTATATCCGTAATTAAAAATAAATCTTTTTTATTTATTATTTTATAAAAAAAATTAATAATATTTTAATACGAATTGACTATATTTTGGGCCAGCTCATTTTTTAAAAATGAAGATGCATTTAACCACTTACTGTTCATTGGGATCAATTACTATTCATTTGGGTAAATGCTTTTTTGAGTTGTGATGGGCATAGATATTTCTTAATAAGAACTAGGATTGACAACTGACCGTAACTAACAGTCTTCCACTTACTCTTCTAAATGTGACGGGCCATAGATGTTTCTTGTACTTCTGAGTTTTCAATTCGACCTTACATGTCACCACTCACTTCACTTTTAGAGGTTCCTTATGCTTTTAGTCAAGCCACCCACAAACCAAAAGCCAAGGCCATAAGAAAATAAAATCAAAATAAATCTTGGAAAGCCAAACCGATCAATGAGACAGAGGCCCCTCCCTCGCAAGGTTTTTGCAAATAAAGCTTTTTAGTTAAAATAGTCTTTATAATTGATAGAACTAGTTTTTGAGTTAGTCTACTGTCAATCATTTTGACTATTCTGTAAAAAATGAGAAAAAATACCTTAATTTTTAAGTTATTTTGACCCATTGTTTATTTGTTTGAGGGTATTTTTGTCGTATTGGTTCTTATCTAACATAGATTTTTAATTGAAAAACTAAAATGATTGACGATAGATAAACTCATGACCATGTTTAGCGATTTCAAATCTCATGGCTCAAAATAAGGAGTACAATCTCAAATAAAAATTTTAGCTAAAATGCCATATAACTCCTATCCTTTAGAGCAAGTCCACCCCTAAGGACTTTGTGCCAGCACCCAGCGCATTTATCCACTCAATTGAACAGTAATAGACCCCAGTGAACAGTAATAGGCCAAAGCATCTTCACCCCTAAAAATACGATGGCACCTAGTCTATCTAATATTATATTATTTTATTCATATCAATTAATATTTTATCATTTATTTTATTTTTTATTTTTTATTTTTTATTTTTTCTTCCTTTCCCTCTCCGATCCTTTCTTTCTCTCTCTCTCTCTCTCTCTCTCTCTCCCTCTCTGTCTCTCTTTTCCAGCTCACTCCCGTGAGCTCTCCTTCTCCTTCCTCTTCAAAACCTTCCATTTCTGCACTTCCAGCTCACTCCCGTGAGCTCTCCTTCTCCTTCCTCTTCAAAACCTTCCATTTCTGCACGCCATCCACCCCTGCATCTCTGACGCCGTCGACGCCGTCCTCCTGCATCTCCACACCTCCGACGCCGTCGCTTCGTCCTCCCGTCGTTCTCCCTCCGTGGTTCCTTCCCTCCCGACATCCTCTCCTGCCTCGACCAGCTCCGCTCCTCAGCCTCCACAACAACTCCCTCTCTGACGTCATATGCCCTCCGACGCCACACTGACGTCAGATAGGTCGGTCCCAAGGTCTGTCGATTTTAGGCCGGCCTGTGGACTGGCTTGGGCTGGGTGCCAGTCGATTTCACAGGCTGGAGTGAATTGACAGGGTGCCAGCCTGGTTTTTTGACTGGGTGCTGGGCTCTCTTCTTCCCGGTGGACTTGCTCTTATGACTATGAAACATGTGCTACAAACCAAATCTTTCAGTTGACCACCATAGAGAAAATTTTAGCTAAAATGCCATATAACTCCTATTCTTTATGATTATGAACCATGTGGTACAAACCAAATATTTCAATTGACCACCATAGAGAAAATTTTGGCTACAAACCAAATCTTTTAATTCACCGTCATAGAAAACCAAGGAAAATGGGAAGTTGGTGGGAGCATCAATGTTATTTGTTATGGAGAGATTTTTTTAGTGAGGCGGATGAACGGGATGATACACCATGTGTCACTAAACAAATAGTGTGATATATGTGCTAAAAAGTTAATAACATAAAAAGTAAAATTTCCTACCACTCTTATTAAAACACGTGGTGTACCACTTGTATTCCCGTCACAATTAAAATTTTCTCTTTGTTATGGAACTAATTAGGGTTTGAGACTTTTTTTTTTTTTTTCTTTTCTTTTTTTGATAGAGGTATTTGGACTTTTTTCATTTTTCTAATTTTTGTGTCGTTATAATAATTTCCCAATTTGGACTTTACTGTTCTTGTACTGACGACCCTCCGAAGACTTCTTCAATATGGTCTGCGCATTTGCAACTGCAGCTTCCTTTTACGTTTTACGTTTTACGTTTTACTACTGGTCCCTATACTTCACAAATGACGAGAGACTTCCACACGATTGGTGTTTTTATATGTCCTTCTTCAATCCAGTAGGATCCTAGCCGGATCCTTTTTGTGAGATCCCGAAAATTATTTAATCACATTTGTTCATCGTGCGGTAAAAATTTATTGTAATTTTTTATTTAAAATTAAATATAAACAGTACATGATAAAAATTGTTCGCACGATATACAATGAACAAATGTAATTGAAGGATCTTCGAAATCCACACAAAGAGAATCCGACAAAGATACTCTCTCATTCTTCAATAAGTGCGTGACAAGATAGAAATGACAAAAGTTCACCGTTTATTCATCTATAGCACGCAGCACAACCAACGGTGGATACCAAACTACCATCATTCAACGAAAAACTTGTATAAAGCTGTTTGATCACATTATTTTTAAAATACTTTTACGACCAAAGTATGAAACTTTCTGAATTAATCTTATCCGACTTTATATTGGATTATTTCATATGAAAAGTCGTTTTAATCAAGCTTAAGCTACGTAGTTAAATTTTCCTTCTCCAAATTCATGCGTTGAACATCACAGCCGTCAGAGGCAGGTGACGGGGCGAAAGTGGTGATGGTTGCTTTTGCTCTCTGGGGTCGTGGAAGACCAAGAAAACCTCGTGCACGTTGAGTGGAATTTGCATCTCTCCCAAAGTCCAAAACTAGCAGATAAAAGTAGCGGTTTTTTAGTTTTCTAGTGCAAAGACTTGGTTGCCCTTCGTGTGGGGGCATGCAGCAGCAACGCTTTACTTTCTGAAAATTGTAATTTTAATTTTTTTTGTTATTCTTTTTTCTGGGTGCTTTTACTTTTGGCTTTTTGGATATGAAAGCTACTTCATTTGATTGGTGTTTCTTTGGTTTGTGCGGTTTACCCAGAAGGAATCTAATTCTGGGTTTTGTTAATCTGAATAGTTTGTGCAGACCAAGTGTTTGTTCTGCTGCTTTCTGTTTTCTGGGATAGCTTCTCAACGCTGAAAGAAGCTGAATTCTGCTGGAAATTGGACAACTTTGTGGGGATTTCAAGGTGTTTCCGAGAGGTGAATGTTTTGAGGGTAATATTTTGTGTGGTTTAGGAATTGGGTTGTGGTTATTTTCAAAATTTAGTCTTTCTGTCTGGCTAGACTGAGGAGGAAGCTTGTGAGCATACTTCTGATTCTCCTTCACTGGGTGAGTCCCTCTTTCAGTTTGGAAGGTAATATTTTGTGTGTATTTATATGTTCTCATTGGCATGTATTGATGTAAATAAAAGAAAACGCAGATTGAAAGGGGTCCTCCCGCATAAGTTTTTGCAGTCTTCAACTTTATTCTCATAGTCGATCAAACTAGTGCAAGAACTCAAGTATTATTTAATAATTTGTAAGAACTTTAGCAAGTTAGTACGTGAATCTATGCGGCGTAAATGAATCCAAACATGAACGTTTCCCAGTTGAAGTTATCAAATTTGGTCTTCTGTGATGATTTTTTTTGTACCCGAATTCCGTTACTGGTAAACAACTCGTTTATGCTGCATTGAAATGAAATTGGTTTTGTGTCAAGAGCTCTGCTAGACTCTGCATATGGTTCTTGATATGGAAATGTTATAAACTTTATAACCTAATGCTTTAATGTTTACCATTTCTGACTAATGCTTTAATGTGAAACTATAAAGTTTCAAATTTGGGTTTGCTCCGAACTTGTGCCTGAATTCACATCGTTTTGCATATGGATTGACGTTTGTGGAATATTAGATTGTTTTCATAATATGTTACAAACACATGAAAGTAACCATCTTTTTCTTATTGAATGCCCAGATATGAGATAATTTCTCTCAAATGGGTAACGGTGCTGCTGAAGTGGTGGAGGCAGCGAGAAAACATCATTCCTTTAAGGTATAATATGCTAAATAAGTCTCTTATTTTGTTGCATATGCGATGTTCAATTTTGAAGATGCATTCATTGCATCGATATCTGATCAACTTTTGTCACTTACAACAAGGGACAACTCTTCTTAACCAAACTAATGAAATTGTGAATTGTTCTAGTTTGTATTTGATGTATAAAATATGAAGTCCAAATTTATACACAGCGTTTTTTTGGTATCTGTCCCCGTTGGTAAAGGCATGACTATTTTTACAACCAATAGCTGATTTTTGGAAGGAGATAATATGGTGCTGTTGGCAAATATAAAACATGGGACTAGAAAAACCACGAAATTACTGATCTTTCTTCAAGATAACAGAATATTACCCTTATGCTATTTCTGCAATTGTGTGGAAAAAAAAAAAGAAAAAAAGAAGAAGAGATGTTAGGATGTATTTAACTGAAACCTACTTTCAGGAAAGTGACAATGATCATGTTTCCTTGTAATTCTAATGGATACTCTGAAGAACTTCAGACTTGAGATTATGTGTCCTTAAACTTTTTAAGTGTATTTATTTAATTGTTTAGTCATATTAGTTAGAAATTTTTACATAATTGTTATTCATGGTAACAGGTTCATCGTTTAATGTGCACGGAACTTCTGAGGTTGGTAGATAAAATCTCCAGGATATTTCCAGAGATAGAAGCAGCTCGACCTCGCTGCTCAACAGGAATACAGGCTCTATGCTTGTTAAATAGTGGAATTGAGAAAGCCAAGCTACTTCTTCAGCATTGCAGCGAGTCTAGTAAACTCTACCTGGTTTGTACCTTTAGATGACTTAGTATAAGAAATTACATGGAGTGAGATGAATTCTGTTTCTCTCTCTCTCTCTCTCTCTCTCTCTCTCTCTAAATGTGTCAATATTGTAAATCGCTATTCAAATATTTAAAAAAACTGAAATTAGTTGCTGGAACAGCAGCTGCAATTGCTCCCTACTGCATCCCTTTTCAGGATTTTTTTTTTCTAGGAAACCTCTACAATTGTTTCTGCATTATGTAGTCACGTTTCCCAATGAACTTACATTTGAGAAACTCTCTTTATGAAGCTTTCTCCATCGCCTACGGGTTAGCTGTGTTGAAATGCATAATCAAGGAATTTCTTTAGTTTTGTCATTACGGTTTGTCCAATATGAACTGTGTACCTACCTGTCATTCTACGGTTGACTTGCAGGCATTTACTGGGGATGTGATAGTTTTAAGATGTCAAAAATCAAGAAACTTGTTGGAGCAAAGTTTACTAAAAATTCAGAACTGGGTTCCAATGATGTTGGTGATGCAGGTTTGTCAACTTACATTCCCTTTTTCCTACTAAAATTTGCATGATCTTTTTGTAATTCCTTTTCCCACAATCCAAATCCCTTTAGATTGGGGTGCTGGGCATAGACCTGCATGCAACAGTACAACAATCATTTTTTGATTGATCATTGCTCAAGTCAAACCCTTATAGATATTATCCATCAATCAAAACAATGTTGAAGGTTATGTCCTAGCCTTTTTTTTTCTTTTCCGGAAGCATATTTTGTAAATGATTTGGGGCTTTTTGTTTAAAAGTAAAGTCGGCTGGACTCGAAGTCACCATAATCTGTGTCATATAATTTATAATTTTTTATGTTGGTTCATACCAATTAAGTCTCAGTTATTTGGTTGAGATGATGATGAAATGTCATTTGCAGATCTCTCAAATAGTTGATGATCTTAAAGGTGCATCATTTATACTGGACCCATCTGAAGAAGAAGCAGGGAGGGTTGTTCGAGAATTGCTTCATAATGATTCTTCTCGATCAAACCAAAGGGAGGATTCTGAAATCAAGGCTCTTCAAATTGCATCCTTTAGGCTCCATATTACATCATCGAAGGCAATCTTAATGGAGAAAAGATCTATTAAGAAGCTGCTAGATAAAGTTGGTGACAATGAAACTCGAAAAAAACAGATTTTGACTTATTTCATGTATCTATTGAATAAGCATGGAAAGTTGATAACGGGAAAGCAAACAGAGAGTGCCTCAGAGCAGCAACAAGGATCATTTGTTCCTGAGAATTCTGGAAATGGTTTTGAATCTAATCAACACGCTGAAATTGAATCTCCCGTTGGTTATGGCGAGTCCAAGGCACAAAGTAACTTATTTCGTGTAGCTGTACCTCCTGAAGCATTTATGTGCAGAATATCTTCCAGAATGATGTACGATCCTGTTGTCATTGCTTCTGGACAAACATATGAAAGGATGTGGATACAGAAGTGGTTTGATGAGGGTCACGATACATGCCCAAAAACTAATATGAAACTAAACAACCTGTCATTGACTCCGAACATTACCATGAAGGAGTTAATATCAAGGTGGTGTACACAGAACGGAGTTGCCCTTCCGGACCCAAGTGTGCAACCAGAAGCCCTCTCATGGGAAACCTCGTCCACTTCCATTGCTAGTTTAGGCAGCTCTATGAATGATCTTCACCTACAGATGGACTTCAGCAATATATCGTTTGGGTCCTTAGATACCAGTTACAATTCGGACTCATCGCGCAATAAGATTGAAAATGGCTTGAGTTTGGTGCAGAATGACAATGATTCTCTGAACTACCAGAATGCTAAAAAAAGCGAGACAGGTGTGCAATTTCTATCTGAACTTGGTGAACTCCAATGGGAATCCCAGTGCAAGGCTTTCGAAGAAGTAAAAAACCATTTGAAATGCAATCCTCAAGCTTCCTATGCTATGTCATCTATTGAACCTCTCATCAAATTTTTGAGGGAGGCACATGAGCTGGATGATGTAAAAGCTCAGAGGGATGGATTGGAATTATTACTGACCTTTGTGAGCAAAAGCAGGTAATTTTTTATTTTGTAGCTGGGAATTCATTACTCTTGCATGCCTAAGTTGTGGTCTAATGAACTGTTTTATGCATCAAATCCATACTGCAGTTGTTTTTTAGATTCTTTTAATTTCGTTTTTGCTGCCTACTGTAGAAATGGGATACCGTATCTACGTGAAGAGGCATATAATCTGCTGGCATATTATCTTGATTCAAAGGTAACCGAAGAAGTTCTTGCCATACTGGAAGTTGTGTCTGGCCACCAGTATTGCGGGTCTAAGATCTCAGAATCTGGTGCACTTACATCCATTCTAAAACTCCTTGACTCCCAGAACAAAGATTTACAAGGACAAGCCGTTAAGATTTTGCGTAACTTGTCCTTATCTAAGGACATTTGCTCAAAAATTGTATCTTTGGAGTGCATACCAAAATTGGTTTCTTTCTTTAAAGATGACGTTCTTTCGGGAGTCTGCATTTCTATATTTAAAAATTTGTGCAATACAGAAGAGGCCAGGATTTCGATTGCTGAAACACATGGATGCATTGCTTCTATTGCTGAACTCCTCGAGACAGGCAGCAGTGAGGACCAAGAGCATGCTGTTGATATCCTCGTTTCTTTATGCTCTCAGCGCGATGAATATTGTCAGTTGGTCATGCACGAGGGTGTTGTCCCATCGCTTGTCTATTTATCTAACAATGGGACAGAGAGAGCAAAGACAAGTGCGTTGGAAGTGCTACGGCTCTTAAGAGACTTCAAATGTGCCGATGAGCACGAATGCTCTGGATCTGCTGACCTTGATGCATTCAGAGACGATGGAAATTGCTGTACTGAAAAGAAATCATCAAAGACTTTAGGATTCTTTGGAAAGAAAATGTCCATGTTCTCAAAACCCAGTTCCCTTGCACCGAAAAAGAAGAAATGAAGCCTCTCTGGTGGTTTGCTTCTTATGCCACAGCGTCTCCAAATCTCTTCCGCCTGGTAAGACTAATTGCTTCTAGGCTGGAGCGCTTTGTGGTTCTTAAAAAGTGAGGAAAAGTATCCTCACGTTGTAGGTAAATACGGTAGGGAGTTGACAGGCTTCTGTAATCATATACTAATTTTCACATAGTTTTTTTTATCAGGTTTCTAGATTTCAGCAAAGTCGTGGGATGTTATTTGATGCGCTTTCCTTTAGTCATTGTAATTTGCCTGGTTTTGTAAGGTTTTGTGGGGTTTCACGTTTGTTTCAGTTAAACCAATGAACAATGAGCCGGGAAAGACAATCCTGCTACGCTCTTGCGGCCGTATCAGGACAGCTTCAGAGGCTCTGAAGCCGGAGCTGCAGTGTGCAGGCGCCGGTGCTGGATCAGATTTTTATCTTCTTTGTATGTTATCACGCAGTTGATGGTAAGTTGAAACTTGGAGATGCATTAGTCAGCTGGTTGCCTGGGTTAAGTGCTCTAAAATAGCAAGCGTTGGTGAAGTTCAATGGGAAAAGGTACGGTTTTGAGAATCCGGATCCTCGTTGGATCCCGGGAATCTGTGAATCGTGTCCGTTCATTGTACATCGTGCGGTCAGAAATCATTTTAAATATTTTTATTTAAAATTAAACACAAATAGTACCTGACAAAAACTGACCGCACGATGTACGATGAACGAACATGATTCACGGATCCTCAGGATCCTCACTAAAGGGATCCAGAGAGGATCCTGTTGGCGGTTTTGAGAAGGAAGATGTTAAAACTCCAATGGTTTGCCCAGCTCTCTGACATGAACTATTCCACGCCCAATCACTTATAAACTGTTTCGAACACAAATAAAAAAATCCAACAAGATAAAATTTTATTTAACAAGCAGCATTGGATTAAGTTCTATTTTCTCAATCTTACGCGTTGGTTATTTCTTTGATTAACACATTCTCTCAAATCAAACAAGATGCGATTTCATTTCTAGAACCTTTGGGTCATATATTCCCACACAATTTAACTCATTAGATCGTTAACTCTAATCTCATTCACCCTCTATTAGTGGCAAGTCTCCAACTATTACATGATAGAGAGCTGTTAGTGAAATTTCAACATGCTCCGACACACTCTATATTTCCCTCATACAGTAAAGAACGAGTGCATGAAAACTTTTTTGGAATGTCAATTTGTCAAAGACATGCAAATGATAAGTAACTTATTGACTTTAGTTGAAGAGAACAATTGTTTCGGTGGACCTTTGTTAGAAAGTAAAATGGGCATCTACCTCTATGAAATACTGTTTCTTGAAAAATATATCGGGATAATATAAAATAATAAAAGCTGGAGTAGCTCAGTTGGTTAGAGCGTGTGGCTGTTAACCACAAGGTCGAAGGTTCAAGCCCTTCCTCTAGCGCAAAATTTTGCTTTATTCAATTTTCCTCCCATTAAAATGGCCAATTTAACCAGCGCCACTAAAACTTCTCCTTTTTTTTCATTCATACCCCTGAAACAATTCAAATTCCTCACCGAGGCAATCACTTCACTTTTGCGGATTTTGGATTTAGGGTTTTGATTTGATTGGTTTCTGCTATCCAGCTAGGCTTTTTTGGGTTTTAGGAACTCGATCAAATTAGGGTTCTTTTTCTTGTAATTCCTGTTCAAAGAATCAATCATAGAAGAGGAGGCAATGGCGACTGAGTCATCGGAGGGAGAAGAGGATGCGAAGCTGACGGGAGGGAACCAGCTGCTGGTAGTCGACGACGATCTCAGAGAAATGGGCAAGAAGGCTGCTTGGAGCGTCAGCTCCTGCAAGGCCGGCAATGGCGTCTCGTCTCTCCGTGACGACAATCTCGACACCTACTGGCAGTCTCTGCTTCAATTCCCCTTTCCCTTTTTCAGTCCCTAAAAAATTTGAAATCTTTGAACTTTAATTTTGTTTGTTTGTTCTTGGTTTGTAGATCCGACGGTGCGCAGCCTCATTTGGTGAGCATTCAATTCCAGAGGAAAGTGAAGCTCCAAGTACGTCTGAAAGTTTCAATTTTTCAGTTGTTTAAAAATCCAAAATTTAATTTTGACTAATGGGTTTTTATTTTCCCACCAAAAATAAATTTCAGCTTGTTGTTCTCTATGTGGATTTCAAGCTTGACGAGAGCTATACGCCGTGTAAGATCTCAATCCGAGCCGGCGACGGCTTTCACAACTTGAAGGTAGTATGTTTATCCCTTCTGGGTGCTTTTATGCTTGGTTAGTCGGTTTGAACAGTGAATTATTTGCAATTGTGAATTAGGCAAGTCGGCCAAGTCAGTGTACCCCGAGTTGAAATTCTTATAGATTAGAGTAGTTTAGAATATCGCTTGTACCAAAGAGAAAAACAGTTAATTGTTCATATATTATCTTTCGTAATATACTGCATTGTGATGTTGGCATAGACCCAATTTGGTTAACTCTTGGCTATCTTGCTGCAAATGATTGTAGGACATAAAAACTGTAGAGCTTGATAAGCCAACGGGTTGGGTTCATATATCACTGTCTGGAAATGATCCAAGGTATGCAGTGAAACCGTTGTTTGTTTTCGAGCATTTGTAGTCATGCATATTTCTACCTGTCGTTTCTGTATTGTTTTGATTACAATGCATTGTTGTGTCATTCCATCTGTGCTCGAATTTATATCTTGGTGAGTAGTGGCTTGACAAGGTTGCATTGGAAGGGCTTACATGAATGATGGGTAGGATATTGTTGTTAACAATTCAAAAGTTAGTTGTCCAATTCGTCTTCTTGATTTGATATCTAATACTTCATTGAAAAATATTTAGAACGTAACTGTTCTCCCTAATTATCAGAGAGATGAGAAAGAAGTTGGGAAATAAATTGGGTTAAATGACATCTTATTTCATTTTGCGATAGCACAAAAGTCGTGATATGAATCTAAGACAAACAAATCGAACAAGTAATCGTTCCATTTCCCTTCAATGTAGTTCAAAGACATGACGGTAAGATAGGCTTGCATCCGATTTGCTTGATGAATGATGATGATATGCTTAAAGAAACATTTGCAAAAATAGATCATATGGTGGTCATGTTCAATTTATTAGACTATCGTTCGAGTTTTGAAATCTTCTGTGCAAATATGTTTGGCAGGGAAACTTTTGTCAACACTTTTATGTTGCAAATCTCTGTGTTATCGAATCACCTGAATGGGAGAGACACTCACGTTCGCCAGATCAAAGTTTACGGCCCTCGACCGTGCGTCTCCTTATCTTTTCTTGCTCACTGATTACTGATATGAGAAATAGTGTAATATTTTTTTTTTAATTTATTTCATTTAAAATGTGCACCGCAGGAACCCTATTCCGCATCAGCCGTTTCAGTTTACTTCAAGGGAGTTCATTACCTATTCTACTGTGAGATGAGAAATGCGATCCGACGAAGAAACAAAGAGATGGGAAATGCCGGACCTTGAACCGAAACTGGACAGAATCCCTAAACCACATTCTAAGCGCCGCGAGGAAGTTTCTCTGTAATATTTGTAACATTTTGAATCTCCGATGTAATGTTCACTGGCAATAAACTGATGTTTGATACGTTCATTACATAATTTGAATTTACAACCGAGTTCTCTAAAGCTTCTTTGAATTTTGTGTCTACTTTATAGCCAACTTACGCAACTTGGCTACGCTCAGGTCTGCCGGCAACATTATTAGAAACGTCGGTGTCCGACAGTAGTAGAGTAATGAGCATATGCTTGACCATTAAGATTTGACTTGATCAAGAAGTAATTAGCTTTTAGAGAATACTACTTATGAGATGCCAAAGCCATGCAATAAAGAAAGAATCCAAGAATCCATGTCGTTTACAAAATGAAGCATGTGTCACCTAAAGTGCCGCGCATGACTCATACGAATATCTTTAATCATCCTTTTCGAGTGCGAATTTACTTTAGATCTAACACTTTTTAAGCATATCATTTTGCTAGATTTCCCTCATCATTAGTTGAAAATCTGTCGCTCATTACGTTGAAAATCCGTCGTATAAGCGTGGAGAATTGGAGATACTTACATACAATTAGAGATACTAGTGAAAGAGTGTCGAGTTTCTACTCGTACGTCATGTGTTCGAAACTTCCCCTTCCCTAAATTTTCTTAATAATAATATTAGGGCAAAAGACTGTTTACTACCCTCATGTTTCGTGGTTTTCAACATTTAGTACATCATTTTTTTTTTCATCCCAGAGTCATACCTAAAGTGTTAATTTTGGGACAGTTTCATACATCCGTTAGTCAAACTGTTAGTTCTCCCGTTAAGTGATGATGTGGCGCCCATGTGGACAATGATTGGGCGCCATGTGTCATTAAAAAATATTAAAAATATTTATATTAAAAAAAAAAAAAAAACCATAATCCCCTTCTTCTTCCCTGCAACCCGCACCCTCCCCAGATTTTTCTTCTTCTTCTTCTTCCCAGATTCAGTTTTTTTTTTTCCTTTTCTTTCTTCTGTTCTTCTTTCTTATCTTCAGGATTTAAAAATTATAAAAAAAAAAAAAAAACAAACAAAATCTGGGCTTTCACCCATCCCGACACCCTCCCTCCTTCTCCCTCCCCTCTCTTCCCTGCACCCATCCTCCCCGCACACCCACCCATTCCCCTCCTTCTCCCTCCCTTCTCTCCTCTGCAGTCCACACAGAGCCCTCCCACCCCTCCCTCCGAAGCCACTGGGAGGAGGTCGAGCGCCGTCGACACGGTGGTTATGGCGGAGATCGAAGGCCCCTTGAAGACCCATCAAGTCCGACGACCTGCATTTCCAGATTTTAATTTTTTTATAATTTTTTTATACCAGATTAATGTTAGGGTTAGGGATTGGAGGGAGGGTGAGAGAGCTCTGTGTGGACTGCAGAGGAGAGAAGGGAGGGAGAAGGAGGGGAATGGGTGGGTATGCGGGGAGGATGGGTGCAGGGAAGAGAAGGGAGGGAGAAGGAGGGAGGGGGTCGGGATGGGTGAAAGCCCAGATTTTTTATTTTTTTTGTTTTAAATTTTTAAATCTTGAAGATAAGGGAGGGAGAAGGAGGGGGGTCGGGATGGGTGAAAGCCCATATTTTTTTTTTTTTTTTTTTTTTAAATTTTTAATTCCTGAAGAAGAAGAAAGAAGAAGAAGAAAGAAGAGAACAGAAGAAAGAAGAAGCTGGGGAGGGTGCGGGTTGCAGGGAAGGGATTATGTTTTTTTTTTTTTTTTTATAAATATTTTTTAATGACACGTGGCGCCCAATTATTGTCCACATGGGCGCCACATCATCATTTTACGGGAGAACTAACAGTTTGACTAACGGATGTATGAAACTGTCCCAAAATTAACACTTTAGGTATGACTCTGGGATGAAAAAAAATTGATGTACTAAATGTTGAAAACCACGAAACATGAGGGTAGTAAACAGTCTTTTGCCCATAATATTAATAAGAGAAAATTGTAGTAATGGTCCATCAACTTTAAATCAATTGCTCTAATTGGGTTAAAGTTGAGGTATTATTTCTCCAGTTGAGTTAAAGTTGAAAGATCATTACTACAATTTTTCTCATTTAGTTTTCCATAATTGCCTATCGATTCAGCCTCATGTGTGTGGCACGTGACTCATTTTGACAGAAGTTCTAACGGAGTTAAAGAAAATAACTATAGCTGCAGGTTTTGAGGAGTTAAATGACCAATGGTCATAAATTTTTAGTTGAGAGACCATTACATGTTAAAGTTGAGGGGTCATTGCTATAATTTATTCTATTAATAATAGCTGCGATTTTTAGAAAATGACTCATTTTGATTGAAATAGCTGCGATTTTCAGAATTAAACGATCAAGCACGAAGAACTTTTACATAGAACATGGATATGGTTCGAAATTACAGAACAGAATTCAGCAAATGACGATCATGTTCTACAACCAAGTTTTTCATTCACATGCTGGCTTGGTGTCGAAGCTGCTTAAGCAGATCGCAAACGCTTGGAAACAGGACAGCGGGTAGCGATAATCCAAGGTGAAGATGTCTTTTCCAATCTTTCCAAACTGTAGGATTACCCTCTCTTGCTCCTCGGCCGAAACGTTGTGGGACGGATCAACAGCTGCCACAAGCTGGAAGTTTTTCACAGAAGCCACTGTAACGCGTCCTCTAAAGTTAAGGCACCAGCATTGTAGCTGCTCATGCCACCTAGGAGACTTGTTTTTCAAAACCAGTGGCTCTGCACCCGGGGCTGACACGTTTGGCTCCGAGAGGGTTGTAGAGCTGAACTCTGTGATCAGATCCTTTTCTTTTGAACTTGGTGAGACAGCAAATTGTTCGTCATAGGCTTGTAGCAACGATGTTGGTGTTGGGGCGGTGCCCCCCTCCTGAATGGACGAGACAGGAATGGAGTGCATAGCACAATGCATTCTCCTTGGACCTCTTGTGCAAAAAATATTGAGCTCGTAAGAGATGTTGCCAACGCTGTAGTTACACGCTGGTACTCTTGGAGATACCTGCTTAGAATGGAACCTTCGAGATGATCGATTATTTGGTTTGGGTACCGCATCACCTGGAGGCTGGCTGTCGTATACGGTGAACTTGGTACCCAAAAAGTTGGACCTGGTAAAACAATTGTTGAATGAGTTGTCGAGAACATATATTAAGAATAACTTGACTGAGATATTTGCAAAGTATAGTAGAGCACATTTACCTCAATTTACCAACATATGTACTGCTGGCTCGAGAAAAATCATCTGAAACCAAAGATATAACGAACTCCGTGCTTGTTGCCCTTCTGATCCTTTTGGCTGCTAGCAATAATTTATCTTTCTCACCCTCAGCTGTCAATTTAATAACATAAGTGAACACCATGTAGCAACTTATAAGATTTCTTTTCATCAGACACTTCTCCGTGGCATATAATCTAAAACGAGAATGTTAAAGGAGCAAGATATCTTTAGAAATGCTATTCCTAAGATTGACGGAAATGTACAATATAACCAACTGCAATCCACAATGACAAAGTTACATTTTCTCTAATAAGAACGCGACTTACATGGTGCCAGACCATAGTACAGATAAAATGTGGAAGTTCCTCTATCCCTTCTAATGAAGCACTGTATTGGAGACTGGCGAGGCCCCGGCTACACAAAGCACACCACAAGAAAACACTATTTCAGAGGAGGCAATCAGTACAAGTAAGCACAAACTTTAGAGGTATTAGAATAAAGCAACAGACCTGCTTCAATGAGATTGGAAATGTGAGCCTTCCACATTGCTCAGGAGTTTTGACTATCTCCCTCGTAATGTCCCTCCATGACTTACAAACTGAACCACAAAAAACAACGACAGCTCGAGCAGGCCACGAGGTTTCACTTTCTTCTACCCTCTGAATTATGTCCAAAAGCAATTCCGGAGGCAAGTTTGCCCACTGACCCTGCTGAATCACATCAGTTGGAGGGGTTGGAGCCATATCAGGAGCAATATGCGACAACGTCCTTCTATGCCAAAGCTTCCGCTCACCAACTCGCCTTGACATGCTCCCAATTCCATCTTTCATCTCCCGCAGCTCGCGAACAATGCCTTTGAACGACATCTACACATAGCATATCAATCAGAACATAACGCCAAATCAAAGAGTCAAAACTTTTACAAGGATTTCGAGACCAAAACCTTAGCAGGCAGGCAAATTCTAAAGTTACCATCGAGTAATGAATTTAAACCCATTATCCTTGATTCAAATTCAAATTGTGAAACAAATCGGCCACAGTTTTGACATTAACATTGGCTACGTTCGAGAGAAATCTTAGGATAAACAGCATAATTCCTCCACTCCAAAAAGTTCAATCTTTTTTCTTCCAATTACATTTCTCTCCTCCATTTCATAACCTCTTCAACCCCCATAAACAATATCTATACATAAAAATCTGTAATTTTTAGAGCAAACTAAAACCCATTAACTTTATCAATAAAAATTGAAAAAGATAATTACTTCTTAAATCTTTGCCAACCAACCAACCTGTTAAACCAGAGCCAACCAAGAAATTGGGAAAAACAAAGAGCCAACCAACCTGTTAAACCAGCCCCGAAACTCACAGCAGATATTTCACGACGGCGACGAAGACTCCAGAAACCGAAGGCTTGGCAGGCGGAGGAGAAGCTTTCTGAACGTCCCGGGATCGCAAATCGGAGAACCACGGCCAAACTCTCAGCAGCAGCACCCGACCATAATGTTCTCCGACTTGGGGTCTCTACTTCGAGGCCCTCCTAGATCGCATTCTCATCGTCGCCACCGCATTCTCCTTTACCATGTCAGCACCGCCACCACAGAGCTCCGATCGGCGCCGGCCCAGCAGAGCAGACCAAAAGAGTTTCGGTATTTCGCTCGCTCGAAACGGATCCGATGCGCTTTTTTTGCGCTTTACGCATTTCGGGGGTGGTTTAATAGTCCCTTCAAATGATAACATTGAAATTGTGGGCTGTAAATTTTGATGGAGGGAATCCGGTGTGTCGTGACTCGTTTTCGTACACGTGGCAATAGTTGTCTACTTTTTTTTTATTGATTTGATTTTATGGATCCAACAAAAAAGTAATAAAATAAGATAATGATTTTATGAAAGAGGTATTTGTCAGCTTACTTTTAACTTGTATAGAGCTGCTAATTTTTTTCTTTAACTTTAATTTTAACTGATTATTCTTTATATTTTTGTAAGTAGTCGATTTTTTTCTGAACTTTAACTTTAGCTGATTACCCCTTAAACTTTTGTAATTAACCAATTTTTTCCTGAACTAAAACTTTAGTCAATTACCACCTTAATTTTATAAATAACAAATTTCCCTCATTGTGTTAGATTTTAAAAATTTTCATCGAATTTCTCGGGGACAACTAACTAACTTTTGATTGATTTGATTTTATGAATCCAACAGAAAATAATAAAAAAAGATTTGATTTTATGGAATTTGTTCTGTAATGTTAGGATTTAGTAGGAAATTAGGAACTTTTACAGCAAATAAAGAAAATGTCCAACCAAAAAATTAAAATTGCATAACCCTTTTATGCTACGCATATCCACTAATCCAACAAGCTTTTGTCATAATCTAATTGGAAGAAACCCTAATAAGAAACTTTAATATTCTTAACTTTAACTAATGCTTCATGTTTATCCTATAAAAAGGGTGCAATCTTGTCATCGTTGTCAAGTTCAAGTTAATCAATGTTTGATATTATGGAAAAGGATCATTGTCGGATCATGTGATCGTGACCGTTCATCATATATCGTAAGATCAGAAATCATTCCAAAATTTAAAATTTAAAATTAAATATAAATAGTACCTAACAAAAACTGATCGCACGATGTACGATAAATGGTCACGATTACGTAATTCCTAGAATCCCTAAAAAAAGAATCCAGCGGGGATATTTTTCCTGATATTATCTAGTGGGATGTTCTTACCAAACTTCTCATTTTACTTTTTCGGCTCTTTCTTATCATATAATGAAGCATGGAGATTCGAATTGTTTATTTTTAGTCATTTTTTAGGATCATCTTTTCAAAAAATTAACTAAATTTTACATTATTTAGTCATATCTATTGATTATATAATACACGAAGAATGTTTCGTACTCGAACACAAAAAATTTTGACAACGTTAATCAAACTATTAAACGATTTCTAATTTAGTTGATTTTTAAAAGTTTGATATTTAAATGAGGATTTAAAATTAGACAATTTCAATCATCAAGCAATATTGCAAAACAAAAGAAGAATCGAGAAAGTACCAAGTAAGCAGGCTCTAAGTATAATACTGGATTTTCTTGTACCAAAAATAAAATTGAAAAAGCCTTTTATTAATTAGTTACATACACGCAAACATTTAATTCAACACACTTTCATGATGAATGTGAAATAATATTGGATTTGAAAATCCCATTACGAAAGGGAAATACTAAGAGCATCTTCAAATGAGATGTCAAAATTCTAAGTGGAATGTCAGTGTGCATATTTGATATAAAAAATCTCTCTAACCGAAGTGTTATTTGCTTACTAGACTTGAAGGCTTTGTGATTTGGAGTCAAATTTGACATTAATGTCAAATTTATTTTTAATTCATTTTAATATTGGGTCTCTTATTCCATTAACATTTCAACCAATAAAAATTTTGTTTCACGTTTTTTTAATAATTACAACCATTTAAAGATCTATTTAAATAATAAAATAACATTTGACAATTCGGTTGGAGAAGTACAAAATTTGACATAAGACTTCAAATTGCCACATCAGCTTTTAATTGTAATTTGACTCTTATAATTTGACATTTTCCTTGGAGATGGTCTAAAAAGATTCTCTCAAAATGTGATTCTTCATGGACTCTCTGCTACCTTATTTTTTTTTTGCACAATATTGCACAATATTAACATAAAAATTATGCCAAAAACATAAAGAAGCGGAAAATCTCACTTTTAAAAAAGTTTCCTTAACATTTCTCTTATAAAAAAACTCATGGTCAAAGATGGGATTGACTTGATAAACTCGGAAATTAATTTCTAAGAAAGACTTGGACTTGGGACAAAAGATTCACTCACTTGAACTTTTGGACTAGGACTTCTTGATAAAATCACTTTCATGCGACTTCTTCCAACCCTTCACATTGGAAGGGACAATAACTCTATGTGGTTGGAAATATCGCACAAGTTGAATAAATCCTTTGATATTATTTTTTAATTTATTACTCATCATATTCACCCCAATTTGACCAAACACTTGAATTAATTTATCTTAATATCATTTCTTTTAATAATATACAAATTAATAGGGTGGTTCAAGATTTTATCTAAGAGAAATGTTAACGAGACTCTCAAGTAATCCAACAGTTTAACATCAATTTATGTGATAACATTATAAAATATTATGTCAAAAACGTGAAGTGACAGAGATTCATGGGGAGTCTCACTTTGAAAGAGTCTCCTTTGCATTTCTTTTTTATCCAATCCAATCCAATCCATTCATATTGATTGATTTAGTTTAATTTTTATCAGTTTTGATGATTTGCCGGATTAAATTAGATTCTTAAATCGAAAAACCAATGTGGTTGGTTCAAATGACCAATTTGATTGTGAGAATCCACTAACTTCGAATTCAAGTTAATTTTATGCTCTTTTGATGGTATTAGTCCTCTAAAATTGAAAAAAAAAATTGAAATTTAAGTCATTAAATACATTATATCATTCTGTTTGGCTAAAAAAAATTATCTCTACTAATTAATGAAACCCTCTTTGTCAACCAAAAGAGGGTGAAAAGACAAATTAGTCTTCTATCACACACAAAAAAAAAATGATGGGCAATAATGTGATTTCACATGTCCAAATTTTACTGTTTTTTATTGAAGCCTCACCTACATGTGATGTTAAAATACCTCCAATATTAAAATAAAAAAAGAAAAACCAAACATTCCCCCCCCCCGTTCTCTTTCTCTCCCTCTCTCCTTCTCATTTTCCTAAAAAAATGTGTTCATACACACAAAGTGTGTAGGCAAATGTTAGTATAATTAATTAAAACACTTTTATTTAGCATTTGATTTTTTATTTTTTGTGTTTTTTTTTATATTTTTTTATTTTTTACTTTGCATACATCATCGATGAATTATTACGCACTAATAAAACTGTGTTATTTTGTTAAAAAAAAAAAAAAACTGTGTTATAAGCTTAGTTTTGTTGTAAATTTGATAACAGCTTTTATGTTTCAATATTTTATTTTTCCGTTTTAAAAACCAACATTCAATTCAATCTAATTCAACGCCAGGTCGAATAAATTGAAAATTATGCAATCTTAGTCTACATTGAATCGGATGCAAACTAAATATATTTATTATCGATTTCAAAATGACAAACACCAAGAACATTCATAGTTTACACAAACATCTAAAGGGATTCTCATTTTTTTGTAAAATTGGGGACAAGTTGTGTGGCCCCTTATACTCGAACATCTTCATTCATAGATCATTTTTGCAAAAAAATAATTAAGAAACGATTACTCATTTGATTGTCATGATGAAATTTTAATGTTACTTAGGATATAATGCTTGTTATTCAATTAGATGTCTCGAAACATTTCTGACTAATATTTTGCAAAGATTATATATAAAGTACAATTTAAAAAATAAGCGGTTCAAATCGTTAAAATTCGATGTGAAACATTTCTCACAATTAATCTTAATTTTTATCAAAAAATCTATGAATGAAGGGCTGCCGACTGTTACAACAAACTGATGAATTGGGTAGTGCTGGGTTGATGGAAGTGGAGCCCAAGAATGGCACGTCCACCCACTACAGAAACCCATGTTCTTGACAAGTTGTTTGCTGAATTATTTCGAGTCTGGTTTTCTAGTTGGATCTACGCATATATGTTTCTGGGTGGGAGATCTTTGATGGAAGAGAATTTTATTTTATTTAAATGCGAATTAGCTTTGGGGTCCGCACAACATTGAACATTAACGATTTGAACTGTTTACTTTTCAAGTTGTATCTGTGAAATCCCGTTCTTGGATTTCACTATTATAATCTACATATTTGTATTATTGAGATTTTATATTATTTTTGAAAAATTATATTAATTTATTTGGATTTAGATATTAATTAAATTAGTTACGAAGTTTGAAGTTTGGAAGGTAATTATTAAAAATTCGTTGACCTTTTGAGATCACAAGTAACGTTTTCGAATAGGTCTCGAAGCCACGAGTGCATAAGTGAAAACCGTTTGCGAGTCCGAGTTATAACGGTATAGTTACGGACGTTGAAGTTATGAACTATAGATTGTGGGAATTATGTAATTCTCATATGTGGGTTAAAGGTTAATGGAGTTTGAAGTAGGGGTGGAAAAAATTCCCAAAATTCCCAAACCAAACCAAAAAAATACCGATCCCAAACCAAAAATGTCCCAAACCGATGTTCCCAAAATTTCGGTATTCCCATACCGAAAAAATACCGAAAGTTCGGTATGGGAATCGGGATTGCCTTTCCAATATTTCGGTATTCCCATACCGAACCGAAAATTTAATTATTATATATATATTATTTTTTTAATTATAATTAGAATTAATTTGAACCGTTTGATTTTTTCAAAATAATCTATGCCGTCCATCTATTCCTTGTTAGGCTTTCAGGTTTCACTTTCAGCTTTGTTTGTTTGTCCCCGTCAAGGCTTCCAGGTTTCATTTCTCAGTCTCTCTCTCAGTCTCAGGCTCTCAGCTCAGTCTCACTCAAATCCAACTCCGGCCAGCCATTGACCGACCCACCACCACACGCGGATCATCCCTCGCCGTCTCTCCCTTCCTTCACGATACATAGTCACAGCCACAACCGGTATGAGGTATCTCTCTCACGATTCTCTCTATCGCGACTCTCTCTCGCGATTCCCTCTCTCAGAAGTCTCCGACTCTCTCACGCGATTCTATCTCTTAGATTCAGAGTCTCAGACACAGGTAAATAAATATGGGAATTAATTTACGGTTTGAAATTTAATTTAGGGTTTGTGAAATTTAATTTACGAATTCTATGTTAGGGTTTGTAATTTTAGGGTTTGTAAATTTAGGGTTTGTTTGGTTTCACAGATCAGATTCTATTTAATTGATCTAATGGTTCGGTAGGCTGTGGTTTAATACTCTGTTTTAATAGGCTGTGGTTGAATTGAATACTCTGTTTGGTTTCACAGATCTGATTCTGATTTAATAGGATGTGGTTTAATACTCTCTCAGATTCCGATTTAATACTCCCTCATATTCTGGTTTAATAGCATATGTGGAGGTTATTCTCTTCTTGTTTGTGGGGTGAACAATGCATGCTCGACAAGATTCTTCAATTTTTGAAGGGTAAAATGCATAGTTGAAGGATAAATTAGCGAGGACCACAAGCATTGGTCTAGTTCTTTTCTGGATCCATCCATGATTGGATCCACAGAAATGGTGATTATAGTAATTAGTATTAATTACTAAACTATTTTTTGGTTGCAATATGTGGTGATTTATATAGGATAAACATGGAAAAACCAATTAGGATATGAGGGAATTTTTTATTAGAGTAAAACCGCTAAAACTAGTACATCTGAGTCATTTGTATTAAAAAGTTAGCTCTTCGGACCTGTTTCTTGGACAAAGATTCTTGATGATTCTGGTTGATATTGTAATTTAAAGGTTCTGTACCTACGGTTTGGTTATTCAGTGTAAGTGAAGACTTGTTTTGCATTGTATTTATTTTGGAGTACTGATAAAAGTCATATGCTTCGGAGTTCTTGACATCAGAGTTGTTTCCATGTACCCTTTGAGTTAATGATTTTGGTTAAAACAATCGTTGTTTGTGATTTCCTAATCTAGTTACTAATGATTTCCTTCAGGATGTAACTGCAACAAAAGGAAATGAGTTTGAGGACTACTTTCTGAAACGTGAACTGCTGATGGGAATATATGAGAAGGGATTTGAAAGACCATGTCCTATTCAATTTTTGAAGGGTAAAAGAGGAGCACTACCAATTTGGGAATCCAGCTTCTGAGGTTAAGGTATTCTTCAGTTCCCTGTCCTGCAGCAGTTTTATTGATAACTTATCTTCAAAACATTGTTAACATGTGAATTTCTTTTAACAGACGGTTCAGAAATAACAAATAGATCATTTTCTAATAAACCATATTCATCAAAACATACAGCAAGATATGTATGTAGACATATATCTTTCTTCTATAAATCTAATGACTAACTGATTAGATCTTCAAGCATGACATTATATGTGCTTTTGGATCAGATCCGAGTGTACTGCACAGTCTGCAACACCACTCCACTCCATTACCCGTTGTAATAACAAGTGTATTCGGTCCTCGGTTTGAATTGAGGCTTTTTAAGGTTAGTATTATATCTTCATTTTGCATTCACATGTTTGTGTTGTTTATGTCGTATGGACATTAGTTAGATATGAATAAATATGAATTCTCTTTATGAATATATATGAATTCTCTTTAATTGTTTCCTCTTACTTTGCACATATTGAATATGTTAATGTTATTGCATTTGAATTGGATATGTGATTTATTGATTGGAATTTGGATCTATGATGAACTGTGGTTGTGATATATTAATGTGCATTGTTATTTTATTTGTCAAAATAATCTATGCCGTCCATCTATTCCTTGTTAGACTCAACCATCTACATCAAGGGGAAGAGTACAAGTACCAACAAGAAGGGAGCAACCACAAGCATCAACAAGATCAAAGGGCCGAAGGGGCCGAGGAGGCCAACAATCTTCCTAAACGTTAAGCTTTGCTTTTTTGCTTTTGGTTTGTAACTTAATTATTTTGAAACTTTGGCTCGTAACTAATTTTTTTGCTTTTGCGTTTGTTACTTTATTTATTTTAAAACCTTGGCTTGTAACTAATTTTTTTTGCTTTTGGATTTGTTACTTAATTTATTTTTATTGCATGCATGTGTAGTAGAAATTAAATAGGTAGATCACATATGTTATTATGCACATATTTGTGCACAGATTCAGATTGCACATATTCAAATTGGTAGATTCAGATAGGCAGATTGCACAGATTTGTGCACAGATTCAAATTTTAGTCTAACAACAGATTGGGCTGCAGATTGGCAGCCTGCCCAAAAGCCTAAATTTTCAATATAAAAGGTTGAATTTTAGCCCAAAAGCATAATATGTCAAATTTAGTCCAAAAGCCCAAAACCATTTCGGGATTCCCGATTTGTCCCGAAATCCCGAAACTATTTCGGGATTCCCGAAAATTGGGTTTGGGATCGGTATTGAAATTGGGATTCCCGAAAATTTCGGTTTGGGAATCGAGACAAGGGTTTCGGTATGGGATCCCATACCGAACCACCCCTAGTTTGAAGGGTGGGGGGGGGACCAATTAGAAAGGGAGAGCTTTCTGGAAGGAAAAAAAAAAGGAAGGGGGGACGAAAAAAAAAAAGAAAGAAGAGGAGAAGCGGGAACCGACCCTCTTCCCACCCTGATGGTGAAGTACTCCTGCAGCACCCCTCTTGGTCTTGGGTTCGAGGGTTGGTGTCTTGGTCTTGGGTGCGAAGGTTGGTGTGGTTCTGCTGCTCTGCTGTTGCCTTTGAATGTGATTAACAAAAACGAAAAACGAAGAGAGAGAGAGAGAGAGAGGTACAGGGCGATGGTGGTATACGAAGCATCAGAGTCATGGACGGAGCTACATAAGGCTCAGGGAGGGCATCCGCCCCCACTCATATTTTTGGGTGAGGAAAGCAAAAATGTCATGACAATTAAAACAACAATTAAAATTTTGATTTTAGTTCCAAATATTCCACATTTTCTAACCTGTATCAAACTCAATTGAACTGGAGGTTTCATAAATACATTGGATTCAACTAATGAAGTATCATAATTTAATACAAAAATTTTACTCCAAAGTATTTTATATGAATTTACTTCATTCATTTGTTTGTGACATTACAATTTAGAATTTAACTTTCTAATTTAGAGATTTTTTACTGTATCTAGTCCTCAATAACCTAAAACCCATTATTTTACTTGGTTGTTTTAAGACGCCCCCAATCAAAAAAATTTCTAGCTCCGTCATTGATCAGAGTGACCATGTCCTTGGGCTATGCAGAGAAGCTTTCCTACATAGAAGATGTGGGCCAAGTCGGAATGACAGAACATTTCGACATGCCTCAAGTTTTGCAAGAAAAAGTGAGAATCTTTTCAGTTTTGCTACTTCTTCTTAAAGTTGACGTCTTTGTTGATCTTCTGGAGTTCTGATGATTAATAGTTAGGTTTGTTGCTTACATTTGCTGCAATTATGGCATTTTGCTGGGGAAGATTGATCTGTTCCTAAAATTTACATGTTGACTAAGATCTGATATCTGGGTTGAGGCATTTATTTGCATTGTGATTAAATTTTACTTGGTGTTTTGATCAATGAGTTGAGCTTTGTAACCCATTTCTTGGTTGCGGCATTACTTCCATACCTGTGTTTCGGTGATCCCAAACATCTATTGTCTTAAGGAGGTATACCTTATCAGCTTAACGGTAACACGTTCGGTTGTAATGTAGTTGAAGTATGCCGGTGGAGTGAACAAAGATAAAATCTTTTCCTTCTCTTCTATGATTGATATTATTTCATGTTTATTTATCTTCCTCTGTAGTTTTTCTGTGATATGGTTTTTCTTTGCGCATTGGTAGCGCCAATGTAGTGCTTTCCAGTTAAAAAAAAAAAAAAAAAAAAAAATCTTATATCCAACATATTAGGTGTGCTGATGGTTGTACCTGAACCATGATTGTACTATTTTGATATTAACCCAATACATGCTTGGTTTTCTTGGATTCAACTTAGGCAATATGGTCAGATTTTTCTTGTTCCTTAGTTGCATTTTTCTGTTGGTATTCATGACTTACATATCCTTTGAAGAATTTAAAAGTCTTGGAGTATCCATTAGTTCCCATAATTGGGACATTGCGATAATCTTTATTGATACCTTATAGATTTATTTAAACATTTTTTAGGTACTATGATATGCTTGCTAACTGCAATTTCCATTGCACATTTTTGTGCTTTGTGTGCTTAGCTTCATGAATCATGATATTTCATTCGTGTGTTCTAATATATGCTTATTATGCTAACATCATGTGTATGTATCTATTTTCTTTTTTTTTTGGCAACGGCAAATTAATTGTTAACCGCCACCTAATTCTAGCAATTGGCGGAGATCCAATTGACTGATTGCGATGAGATTTTAGTATGTTGTTTTTTGAGCATAATGTGGACCTTATGAAGTTGCAGATCCGAAATCTGATGTGTGAATCTTTCGGATCGAATTATGTAGAGTTGTGAACCCTATCGTTGAACGAGAGTTGACTTTTGATCAACATGTCTCGAAACTTTCTAAATACTATAATTTGTACTACGGGGGACTAATTGAAGTCTAGTGGGCTTACATTGGTTAGAGAGTGACTTGAGTATATGTGATATGGTTATTAACTTATTTTCTTTTATTAATATCGTATGTGAATATGTCTTGGTCTGATAAATGAGAGTTCTATTGAAATGTGAATTTTATATATTTAGCCATAGCCCTATGTTTATTAAACATGATTTGGCTTGTGTACTGATGATGATTGCGATATGTGATTTGACTTGCATATTTGAAAGGTGGTTGATGTGCATAGATGGTATGTGTTAGGGTAAAATTGGCAAGTCTTGACAAAATGCCTGAGTCTGTAATAGCTTAGACTTGTTAGATATTTTCGATTGTAATTGCTTAAGTCTAGGAAAGTCTGTCACCGTTGATGAGAAGATGTTCGCAAACAAAACACGTTTTCAGGTATGCTTGCACGCACTGCATCCATCTGCATCTATCTATATCTAAGGGTATTGTGGTTGAGATAGGTTACTTATCCTCTAGTGTTTTATCTTCTTAAAAAATGATTTATTTTATTTATTAATTACTAAATCATATTTTTAAACTTATCTGATTGCATGGACTTATCTGATGGATGTTGGTTAGGGTTATCTGACAACCTGGATGCCGTTCTTATCGGTTTAGTACCCATCCTAGGACTTTCAGTATGATATGATAAAATGTGAGTGACTTCAATATATGTGATATTGGTAATTACCTATGTTTTCATAATTATGATCCTGTGTGGATATTGGTTTTATGAATATGTTTCTTTTGAATTATTATTTCCAATACTTAGACATCTATTTGTGTTTATGACATGGGGTGTGGCGTGTATATTTGAAATATGGTTTGATTTGTATGATTGGTATGTTGTGAGGAAATGTGAGGACTAGTAATGGACCGTTAACCATTGTGATGGGGATTTGTTGCTTCGATATTGTTTCATTTCCCGCTTCGTTGATTAATTCTAAATTTAGTATTGGTGCCTAATTTTCCTTTGTTGAGCTTTTGTAAATTAAGTAACTTGTGCTTGTCTCATTTCTTTGAGCCGTCGTACATTATGGTTGTTGGCCTTCCGTGATTCCGTTAAGTGATTATTCGGAATTGTATCCTTTCGGATTTCGTTGAGTGATGGTCCGAAATCCCTTTTACTCCACGATTCCGTTGAGTGATGGTCCAGAATCGTATCCTTGGATTCCGTTGAGTGATTGTCCGGAATTGTATCCTGGTTTGGGTTCCGTTGAATGATGGTCTGGAATTTCTTTTACTCCGCGATTCCGTTGAGTGATGGTCTGGAATCGTATTCTTTTGGATTTCGTTGAGTGATTATCCGAAATCGTATCCTTTCGGATTTCGTTGAGTGATGGTCCGGAATCCCTTTTACTTCGCAATTCCGTTGAGTGATGGTCCGGAATCGTATCCTTTTGGATTCCGTTGAGTGATTGTCCGGAATTGTATCCTGGTTTGGGTTCCGTTGAATGATGGTCCGGAATCCCTTCTACTCCGCGATTCCGTTGAGTGATGGTCCGGAATCGTATCCTGATTTGGATTCCGTTGAGTGATGGTCCAGAGTCTCCTTTGGTGCTTTGATTCTGTTGGATGGTCTAAAATCCCCTTTCCTGAAATGTAGTCTTCGGCCAAACTGTGTCGTTGTAGCCCTGCATTTCGGTCTATGATATGTGATATTGATTGATGTGATTGTGAATGATGTTGGTTATGATTGTTGCCATTATGATTAGACTTGTTGACCAATGTGGCTAGATAATAACATTGTGACCTTTCTTTGAGATGTTGCATACTATGATTTGCGGTGATATGTGAAACATGATGATTTATGTGATGGATGAAGTGGAAATGTTAATCGTCATGTGGGATTGTTATGTTGGATATCATTGTATTTGTTATGATTAGACTTGTAGATAAATATGGCTAGAAAATATGTTGTGTTTCGTTGTTTATTTGATTTATCGCATAATATGCATTGTGGTATATTGTTGGGACAAAACGTTTTATGTGATGGATATTCAATTGTAGTGAAACAATGAACTACGAATGGCTTGATCCCTATTGATGGTACGTAGACAGTCTAACGAGGAGGTTAGATGCAGCCATAAAATATACAAAAATTTCTATGAGATTTGGATCTTGAATTATGCTATGTACATATCTCGGAGGCGGGGTAGGTTGAGATACAGGTATTTGGTGACGTCATGTGTCGATCCTGGACGTATGTCGGGATCGGGGCGTGACAACATCTCTTAAATTATTCTTGTGAAATGGTAGCCAAATAAAAAATATTTGAAGTATCTAATTGAGTTCAAAGAAATTGACAAACACCTTGTTCTATAAGAAACACTGAAATTTCATTGTGATAATTAATTAGGCAAATAGTTTCGGACTGAATTGAATTTTTGCAAGGATAATCTATGAATCAAGACTTACAAAGTAAATAGTTTAGATCGTTGAAATTCTATATAGAGTGGTTCTACAACTAATCCTCATTTTATGGGAAAAAAAAATGGGAATCTCTTCCCTTAAGGGGCATGTATATCTCTATATATTTATATCGGTAGAGAGAATAGGGACTGCATGAACATAAGTTTCGCGTGAAAAAGTCAGGGTTCTACCATGAAATTAATTGGTAATATAGAGAGTAACTCCTGATAAGCTCTTACTAGATTTCTCCTTTCATCGACATGAGACAGTTTTTATCTTCACATCCTCATACGCTCCTTCATGGATGACGGATTTTCAAGCCAAATAAATAGACAACACAAATTGGGTAATGTTGAGCACATGTGACTATTGGGCTCACACATGGGCTACACTCATTCTAATACCATGAAAAAAGTTGGGAGTTTCATTATAAAAACTAAATGACAATACTAAAAGTAGCTCAAATTTTTATAAACCGTTGTTAGATTTGTACTTTTACTGATATAAGACTTTTTTTACCTTCATATTTTCACAGCACGATGACGACCACGATGATGATATGTTAGGCATGCATGCAAAGGCCCACGAGTGAGAATTGATTGACTCGTCACTAACATTTGGTAAGGTTAGTGACTCGAGACTTGGGCTGTTGGGCAGCATGCATTGTTCATCGTCCTATTCTTTCTTATCTGCCGTCTGCCAGCTAATGATCATAAACTACATTACCAACCAAACATAAACAGGATTCTTCTATAATTTTAGCTGGGCACCCACGTGAACTCATCTTGACCATTTATACTTCATATGCCTTGAATATCAACCCAACAGGATCCTCTCCGGATCCTTTAATTTGGTGAGGATCCTAATGACCATTTATACTTATATACATCGTGCGGTCAATTGTTATTAGATACTGTTTGTATTTAATTTTAAATAAAAATATTTAAAATAATTTCTAACCACACGATGTATAATGAACGAATATGATTCACGGATCCCTGAGATCCTCACAAAGATGATCCAGCGAAGATCCGGATTCAATATCAACAATCAAAATCAAACGCGTCACGCTTTATAAACATGAGTTTATTCAGGTTGGTTGAAACAACGTTTTTTCTCTAAATTTTATTTATTTATTTTTTTTTTGGAAAAAGTTTGATTGTAGCAAAGCTACAGACAAACCCCCTCAACTTTATTCAACAACAAGTCCAAAATTACAAGCAAACCAAAGGCCTAACTAACAACTATACATAACCAAAAAAGGGCCCAAACCAAAAGAGAAAACAAAAAGAGGGCCAAACAACAGTGAAGCCCAAAAACACACAACAGTCCACAACAGCAGAGAAACTTCGACTGAAAGCTCCTCCACCAACAAAGAACTAGGCCAGCCAACTGAAACATCGTCCACCACCGAGCATCGACGCTACAGACACAACCACCAACCCCGAATAACACCCAGATCCCAGCCAGTAACAAGAGATAGTCGGCACCAAAGAGGGATTAGCCAACTACCAAGAACAAGCTCGGGGAAACCCATGAGCAACATTGTCGAAAACGGCAGACAGCAAGGAGAACGTGGTGGTGTTGGAAACACCCGAACCAAGGAAAACATCCCAACTCTACGCACGAGCTCAAGAGAAAATATAATGGCTGAAGATCGGACTGAGGAAGAGATGGGGAGAGGGATACCAATGGGAATAGAAAAACCGGGCATGCTAGAGGGAAAATTAGGGAGGAACATCAGGAGAAGCAAAAAGAAAAGAAGAAGAAGAAAAGAGGAGAAAACAAAAGAAAGGGAGAAGGGGCAACCGACTCCATCCGAAGCTAGAGTCGGCGCTTGAGATTGTGGTCAAGCTGGAAACCCTCACCAAAAAGAGGGAAAGAACCTCTCACAGAAGGAGAGAAGCTCTCTCACAGAATGAGAGAATTACCCTTTTTTTGTGCTAAATTTTAAGTCTAAATAAAAAAGGACAAACCACATAGTTTTTCAATTTGTCACATATTGTTGTTGATGGTTTAACTGTTTTCTTTTTTACTTTTTTATAGTGATTTTTTGCCCTCATGTTTTCTGGTTAGGCACTCATTAGCATGTAATGAAGAGTTAAGTTTGGTTCAATATTTCCATATGATGATCAAGCACTCTAAATTCATTTCCAAGTGAATATTTCTGACCGTAGGGCTCAAAATCACATACGCCAACAATCGTCAATCTATCACGTGTGACTAATCGTATTATCTTATCATATTATATCGACAGACTTGCATAATGTCCAAGTTGGCTACTGGCTCCTCATTGTTTGCTTCATTGTAGAAAAGACCATCATAATTGTGTCAACGACATAGCCCATCGTCTAGCGCGCTACGCTCTTCTTGCTGGTTCAGATTGTAACTGGTTTGACGAACCACCAAACCTCATCTCAGACTGGTTATTTGAAGAGTGTAGGTGCTGCTTGCCCTGTGTTTTGTACTCTTCCTTCGATGGGGGGCGTGCTAAACCTAAATGGCTGCAGATGAATATACTGTTATTCTTACCATTGTGGGCTCCACATGGACTTATTCTATTTGACAAAGATCATATTTAAACCTACAACGTTCTCATTTAGGAGAGAAACTTCGGTAGGATTGTCTGATTAGGACAACTCTCACATTAAATAAAACCATCGTAAATTTAAACGGAACCAAACAACATGATATTTTATATTTTATATAAGGTGCCTACATGAGAAGTATAATTAACCTACAACCCACTCAATCTTCAAATCCTGGTTACGTCCCTGTGTATTTATACTTCATTTGTTTTTTCCTTAAGGAGTAGGCAAAAATTAAATGCAAGAGCAAGCCTCTATCTGAAGTACCCTTAACGAAAAGAGCCCCAAAGTCCGCAATATATTTACACAACCATAACTCATAGCTATAAGCAACTCCTGGAGAATGACATCTGACCCAACAGAAGAATTGCATAGCAGAAGTGAAGCATTTGCATTGCCGAGATGGCACCTTGCAAAGAGCTTTCACATGGATGACAAAGAGAAGAGGCATCGGGAGATTTTAGTGTGCACTATCAAATGGTGTTACTAATTCACGTATTATAATACAAGTAAACGATATGGTTGATATGTCATATGTCATGAACATAGAACATAGTATTAATAAGTAGATCATCACGTTATTATATGTGCAGATTGTTAATACTACATGGTGATATGATAGTCAGACTCATGAAAAACTTCTCAACTTCTCATGCCCATTGTATGTCATGCGGTAAGTAACCTAAGTCAATCATGAACTGTCAAGTAAGTGATAAAAACCACATACAACAATGTGTTCGGAAATCGTGACTTCCCATTCCTCAACAATTTTGTGATACCATATTCTTTAAGCTATACCTTTCCCTCAACGGTAAAGCTTGCCACTGCATTTAGGGTTTTGGTTGGTGCACATTATCCATTTTACAAATCAGAGGTTTCTGAAGTCAGTCGAAGACGACCCGAGTCCCTTTCAAACTTTTGCTTACAAGGTTTCATGTCCAGCACAGTTCCTACCTAATTATTAATTGACCCAGAAGCTCCTTAACATACTTTAAACAATGCACGTCTTTGCCTCAACACGTTCATATAAATATTTGGCATCTTCGTGTTCATGCCTCATTACCTCTTCACGTAAACAATCAAGAAGTTGTGGATCAAAAGAGAGAATCGAAATGGCTAGCATCTGCCTCCGGAACAGGTTTCTGTGCGCGTTCATGTTTATTTTCTTCGAGTTTCTTGGCTTAATCACTTCTCCTGCTGAAGCTGCCATCAAGAAATACCAGTTTGATGTGAGTTGTGAGTTGTTCCCATGCATATAACATACAAGAAAGAAGGAAGAAAATGAAGAACTAGTACTCCGTTCATGGTTTTCGAATTGATAACATTCTCTTTGGGATTTTGCAGGTCCAAGTGAAGAACGTGAGCAGATTGTGCCATGCAAAACCGATTATATATAAAGTACAACTTAAAAAATAAGCGGTTCAAATCGTTAAAGTTCGATGTGGAACATTTCTCACAATTAGTCTTAATTTTTATCAAAAAATAGAGATGCCTTTGAATGAAGGGCTGCCGACTGTTACAACAAACTGATGAATTGGGTAGTGCTGGGTTGATGGAAGTGGAGCCCAAGAATGGCACGTCCACCCACTACAGAAACCCATGTTCTTGACAAGTTGTTTGCCTGAATTATTTCGAGTCTGTTTTTCTAGTTGGATCTACGCATATATGTTTCTGGGAGGGAGATCTTTGATGGAAGAGAATTTTATTTTATTTAAATGCGAATTAGCTTTGGGTCCACACAACATTTAACTTTAACGATTTAAACTGTTTATTTTTCAAGTTGTATCTCTTAATCATCATTGTGAAATAGTAGCCAAATCAAAAATATTTGAGGCATCTAATTGAGTTCAAAGAAATTGACAAACATTTTGTTCTATAAGAAACATTGAAATTTCATTGTGATAATTAATTAGGCAAATAGTTTCGGACTGAATTGAATTTTTGTAAGGATAATCTATGAATCAAGACTTACAAAGTAAATAGTTCGGATCGTTGAAATTCCATATAGAGTGGTTCTACAACTAATCCTCATTTTCTGGAAAAAAAAATGGGAATCTCTTCCCTTAAGGGGCATGTATATATATATTTATATCGGTAGAGAGAATATGGGTTGCATGAACAGAAGTTTCGCGTGAAAATGTCGGGGTTCTACCATGAAATTAATTAGTAATATAGAGAGTAACTCCTGATAAGCTCTTACTAGATTTCTCCTTTCATCAACATGAGACAGTTTTTATCTTCATATCCTCACATGCCCCTTCACGGATGACGGATTTTCAAGTCAAACAAGTAGACAACACAAATTGGGTAATGTGGAACACGTGTGACAGTTGGGCTCACACATGGGCTACACTCATTCTAATACCATGAAAAAAGTTAGGAGTTTCATTATAAAAACTAATTTACAATACTAAGAGTAGCTCAACTCTTTATAAATCCTTGTTAGATTTTTACTTTTACCGATATAAGATTTTTTTTACCTTCATATTTTTACATTACGATGACGATGATGATGATCTGTTAGGCATGTATGCAACGGCCCACGAGTGAGAATTGATTGACTCGTCACTAACATTTGGTAAGGTTTGTGACTCGAGACTTGGGCTGTTGGGCAGCATGCATTGTTCATCGTCCTATTCTTTCTTATCTGCCGTCTGCCAGCTGAGGATCATAAACTACGTTACCAACCAAACATAAACAGGATTCTTCTATAATTTTAGTTGGGCACCCACGTGAACTCATCTTGACCATTTATGTTAAAGTTGATCCACTACATCACAAACCTGACAGAAGGAATATTATCATTCCTTGACAGCTAAGTTTGCATGTGTGGAGATACCATCAACGTGCACAGCAATGCCACTGCATGTGGTTTCTGACTGCTGCAACTAGGACAGCATAGATGCCACTTCTTGTCTTTAGTTTATTGCATGCGTATGTAATGAACTTGTATATAATTCTGCTGCAATTGCAGCAGAAGAATCATTCAAATAGATTGGATCCAAACTTCAATATGGTATCAGAGCACCAATCTTGGTGACTCTAGAAGCCTTATCTTTGCTTCCGCCACAAACACAACCAGTTCGTCTTCATCAAACCCAGTCACCATGGGCGACGAGGTGATACCTCATGTATCTGATCCTCTCATTCTGCATCATTCAGACTCACCAAGTCTTGTTTTAGTCTCACAACTTCTCGACGGACACAACTATGGACAATGGAGCCGCTCTATGCGAATTGCTCTCAGCGCCAAAAACAAACTAGGGTTCGTTGATGGATCAATCAAGAATCCTGCAACCACTGATGCTAAATATTCAATTTGGCAGAGATGCAACGACATGGTGCTATCTTGGATTTGGCAATCTGTGCAAGGCAACATTGCTCACAGTATACTCTACTGCAAAACTGCGACAGCAGCATGGAAGGACCTTGAGGATGGATTCTCGCAAGGCAACGATTCCAGGATCTATCAAATCCGACAAGAGATTGTCGAACACCGACAAGGACAGCTATCTGTTTCAGATTATTACACAAAATTAAAAGCTCTTTGGGATGAATTAGCATCATACCATGAGCCCATTGCTTGTGCATGCGAAGGATCCAAGGCACATGCAGACAGGGAAGAGAAAGAAAGAGTCATGCAGTTCTTAATGGGACTGAACGAGAACTACTCCATCATACGAGGCTCTATATTGATGATGAGCCCACTCCCGGATACACGACGAGTCCATGGATTGGTCCTCCAGCACGAACGGCAATTGGATGTGGTGAATCGTCGTGAACCCACTGCCCATGCAATGCAAACCAGTCGTTCAACAGCACCAAGAGGAGGCTATGGCGCCCACAACCCTAGTTCACGAAAAACCTTCAAATGCAGCTATTGTGACGGATGACATCCAGTTGAACGTTGTTTCTTTCTTATTGGCTTTCCTGAAGGACACAAATGGCACGGAAAGAATGTGCAGCCCAGAAATAGGCGTACACCTCCAGCCTCCAACAATGTTGAGACACTACCATTGACAACTGCTCAGATTGACACAACCAAAGCATCAATCTCCAGCAATCAACCAACGTTCACCACTGAGCAATATCATCAACTCATGGCCCTTCTTCGTAATAAGAGTGGTACCAATCTGCCACTTGTACATGCAACAAGTATCTATACGTCCAACTGCAACTTTACACAACATTCTCCGCATTCAACATTGTATTGGATCGTGGATAGCGGGGCCACAGATCATATTTCTCACTCATCACCCATCCATAATCACACTAAACCCCAACATGATTTTGTTGGGTTACCAAATGGTGGACAGGCTGCGATTCAATCCATTGGGTCTATTAAACTGACACCCCAGATAACCCTTGATAGAGTTTTGCATGTACCACAATTTCGTGTGAACCTATTGTCTGTGAGTAAGTTAACTTGGGCATTGAAGTGTGTTGTGATTTTCTACCCCGGTTTTTGTGTTGTGCAGGACATGGCTACGAAGAAGATGATTGGCCTGGGCAAGCAGTTTAATGGACTCTACTACCTCACTCCAACACAAAACCCACAACTCGCCAACCATGTCCACCATACCTCGACACTGTGGCACCAACGTCTTGGGCACCCATCCTCGGCTCCTCTTCACTCTTTATCCCAGACCATTCCAGAAATTATTTTTGATTCTACCCATGTTTGTGATGTCTGTCCTTTAGCAAAGCAAACTCGTTCATCTTTTGTTTCCAGTTCAATAAAATCAATTGCACCTTTTGATTTGATCCATTGTGATATTTGGGGGCCGCACCAAACACATACACCCTCTGGGGCACGTTACTTCCTCACCATTGTAGACGACTTCACTCGATTCACATGGGTTCATCTCATGAGATTTAAATCCGACACACAAACCATAATCCACTCGTTCTTTTCTTGGGTGAAAACACAGTTTAGTCGTGACATTAAAACCCTTCGTGCAGACAATGGGGGGGAATTCATATCTCTGCGATCCTTCTTGAACACTCATGACACCTTCTTTCAACACACATGTGCCCACACCCCTCAACAGAACGGAGTCGTTGAACGCAAACACCGTCACCTTTTAAATGTTGCCCGAGCCCTACGATTTCAAGCTAACCTACCCTTAAAGTTTTGGGGGGAGAGTGTCCAAACTGCCTGTTACCTTATCAATCGCCTTCCAACACCCCTACTTTCCCATCAAACTCCCTATAAACTCTTGCATGGGACACCACCTGTCTACACTCATCTTCGAGTTTTTGGGTGTTTATGCTATGCTACCAACCTTACTCCCTCACACAAATTTGATACTCGTGCTCGTCGCTGCCTTTTCCTGGGATATCCCCTTGGTCAGAAGGGCTATCGCGTTTATGACCTTGATAGCAAGCGCACTTTTTCCTCTCGCGATGTCATCTTCCATGAACATCTTTTCCCCCTTGCTAACTTACCACCAGAACCTGCCCACAATACCCCAGTCTTACCTGTTCCCCATGACGACCCCACTCTTGCACCTTCAGCCCTTCTTCCCACTATTGATCCACCTGCCTCATTCACTCCCTCCCTTCCTCCTGACATACCTCCTTCAACCCCAGACAATACTACCTCGCCAACTCCTGCACCATCGTCTCATTCGCTGCCCCTCATTCCCCTTCGTCGCTCCGAACGCATTAAACAACCACCTGCCCACCTTCGTGACTATCAAACCCATCATGCTGCTTTGCTTCAGCCCCACGTCATCTCTTCCACCATGTCCGGCACACGATATCCTCTTCACCGGTACGTTTCTTATACTCATCTCTCTCCTGCTCATCGCTCTTTTGTTCACAATGTCTCTCACTTAGTTGAACCAGCCTCTTATGAGCAGGCACGCCATGACCCTCACTGGCTTGCAGCTATGAATTCTGAGCTTGAAGCTCTTGAAGCCAATCACACCTGGACTTTGGTTCCTTTACCCCTCCACCAACGCCCCATTGGATGTAAATGGATCTTCAAAATCAAGTATCATTCCGACGGTACCATCGAACGCTACAAGGCTCGCCTTGTTGCCAAAGGGTTCACGCAGCGCGAAGGTATTGATTACAAAGAGACGTTCGCCCCCGTCGCTAAGCTCATTACTGTCCGCTGTCTCTTGACCATTGCTGCTGTTCGCAACTGGTCTCTCCACCAAATGGATGTCCAAAACGCTTTCCTTCACGGTGCACTACATGAGGAAGTCTATATGTTACCACCTCCTGGTTCTCGTCGACAGGGGGAGACTATGGTTTGTCGACTTCACAAGTCATTATACGGACTCAAGCAGGCATCTCGCAGCTGGTTCCAACGTTTTTCATCAACCATTCAAGAAGTTGGTTTTCAACAGTCTCATGCGGACTACTCATTATTCACTAAGGTTTGTGGACACTCCATTACTGTAGTATTGCTCTACGTCGATGACATGATCATTGCAGGAAATAATGAGAAAGCCATTAGTCAACTCAAGCAATTTCTTAGTGGATGTTTTCGAATTAAAGACCTCGGACCATTAAAATATTTTCTAGGTGTCGAAGTTGCACGGTCCAAAGCTGGGATCTCCATTTGCCAACGAAAGTATACTCTGGACATATTGGAGGAAGCTGGCTTGCTTGGCGTAAGACCAGCCAAGGTACCTATGGAACCAGATTTAGTGTTGACAACAACAGGTGGTGATGCCCTCAAGGACCCGACTCGATATCGACGTTTGGTTGGAAAATTAATATACCTTACCATTACAAGGCCAGATATTACGTATGCAGTGAATAATCTCAGTCAGTTCATGCAAGAACCAACACTTCATCACCTTAAAGCTGCACATCGTCTTCTCCAATATCTGAAAGAAGCACCAGGACAAGGGTTACTATTTCCTACATAGAACCAACTTAATTTGATTGGCTACTGTGATGCGGATTGGGCTAGATGTCCGATCACACGTCGATCAGTGACAGGTTTTTGCATCTTCCTTGGTAAATCACTTGTATCATGGAAAAGTAAAAAGCAAGTCACGGTGGCAAGATCTTCAGCAGAAGCCGAGTATCGCTCCATGGTTGCAACCACTTGTGAGCTTACTTGGCTGAGGAATTTGTTGAATGATTTGCGTGTAAACCATCCAGAGCCAGCAAGGTTGTTTTGCGACAATCAAGCTGCTCTACATATTGCAGCGAACCCTGTGTATCATGAACGAACCAAACACATAGAGCTGGATTGTCATACTGTTCGTGAAATGATTCAGAGGGGAGAGATCAAGACCTCTCATATGCAGACGGGACGTCAAATAGCAGACATGTTTACAAAGCCACTGAGAGCACCTACCTTTCATTTACATCTTGGCAAGTTGGGTATTATTGATATCCACACTCCAACTTGAGGGGGAGTGTTAAAGTTGATCCACTACATCACAAACCTGACAGAAGGAATATTATCATTCCTTGACAGCTAAGTTTGCATGTGTGGAGATACCATCAACGTGCACAGCAATGCCACTGCATGTGGTTTCTGACTGCTGCAACTAGGACAGCATGGATGCCACTTCCAGTCTTTAGTTTATTGCATGCGTATGTAATGAACTTGTATATAATTCTGCTGCAATTGCAGCAGAAGAATCATTCAAATAGATTGGATCCAAACTTCAATAATTTATACTTCATATGCCATGAATATCAACCCAACAGATCCTCTCCGGATCCTTTTGGTGAGGATCCTAATAATCTATAAATCGTGTTCGTTCATCGTACATTGTGTGGTCAATTTTTATCAGGTACTGTTTGTATTTAATTTTAAATAAAAATATTTAAAATAATTTCTAACCGCACGATGAACAAATATGAATCATGGATCCTTAGGATCCTCACAAAGATGATTTTGCGAAGATCAGGATTCAATATCAACAATCAAAATCAAATGCGTCAGGCTTTATAAACATGAGTTTATTCAGGTTGGTTGAAACAACGTTTTTCTCCTTTGCGCTAAATTTTTTTATTTATATTTTTTTTGGAAAAAGTTTGAGTGTAGCAAAGCTACAGACAAACCCCTTCAACTTTATTTAACAACAAAACCAAAATTACAAGCAAACCAAAGGCCCAATTGACAACTATACATAACCAGAAAGGGGCCCAAACCAAAAGAGAAAACAAAAAGAGGGCCAAACAACATTGAAGCCCAAAAACATACAACAGTCCACAACGGCCGAGAAACTTCGACTGAAAGCTCCTCCACCAATAGAGAACTAGGCCAGCCAACTGAAACATCATCCACCATCGAGCATCGCCGCTGCAGACACAACCACCAACCCCCAATAGCACCCAAATCCCAGCCACCCAAATCCCAGCCAGTAACAAGAGATAGTTGGCACCAAAGATGGATTAGCCAACTACCGAACAAGCTCGGGGAAACCCACGAGCAACAATGTCGAAACGATAGACAATAAGGAGAACGTGGTGGTGTTGGAAACACCCGAACCAAGGAAAACATCACAACTCTACGCACGAGCTCAAGAGAAAATATAGTGGTTGAAGATCGGACTGAGGAAGAGATGGGGAGAGGGATACCGATGGGAATAGAAGAACCGACCATGCCAGAGGGAAAATTAGGGAGGAACATCAGGAGAAGCGAAAAGAAAAGAAAAAGAAGAAAAGAGGAGAGAAGACACGACGGAGAAGGGGAAAAGAGGAGAAAACAAAAGAAAGGGAGAAGGGGCAACCGACTCCATCCGAAGCTAGAGTCGGCGCTTGAGATTGTGGTCAAGCTGAAAACCCTCACCAAAAAGAGGGAAAGAACCTCTTATAGAAGGAGAGAAGCTCTCTCACAAAATGAGAGAATTACCCTTATTTTTTGCGGTAAATTTTAAGTCTAAATAAAAAAAGACAAACCACGTAGTTTTTCAATTTGTCACATATTGTTGTTGATGGTTTAACTGTTTTCTTTTTTACTTTTTATAGTGATTTTTTGCCCTCATGTTTTCTGGTTAGGCACTCATTAGCATGAGTTAAGTTTGGTTCAATATTTCCATATGATGATCAAGCATTCTAAATTCATTTCCAAGTGAATATTTCTGACGTAGGGCTCAAAATCACATACGTCAACAATCGTCAATCTATCACGTGTGACTAATCGTATTATCTTATCATATTATATCGTCGGACTTGCATAATGTCCAAGTTGGCTACTGGCTCCTCATTGTTTGCTGCATTGTAGAAAAGACCATCATAATTGTGTCAACGGCATAGCCCATCGTCTAGCGTGCTACGCTCTTCTTGCTGGTTCAAATTGTAACTGGTTTGACGAACCACCAAACCTCATATCAGACTGGTTATTTGAAGAGTGTAGGTGCTGCTTGCCCTGTGTTTTTGTAGTCTTCCTTCGATGGGGGGCGTGCTAAACCTAAGTGGATGTAGATGAATATACTCTGTCATTCTTACCATTGTGGGGTCCACATGGACTTATTCTATTTGACAAAGATCATATTTAAACCTACAACGTTCTCTTATAGGATAGAAATTTCGGTAAGACTATCTAATTAGGATAACTCTCACATTAAATAAGATCATTGTAAATTTAAATGGAACCAAACTACATGAGATTTGATACTTTTATATAAGGTGCCTACATGAGAAGTATAATTAACTTACAGCCCACTCGATCTTCAAATCCTGGTTACGTCGCTGTGTATTTATACTTCATTTGTTTTTTCTTTAAGGAGTAGGCAAAAATTAAATGCAAGAGCAAACCTCTATCTGAAGTACCCTTAACGAAAAGAGCCCCAAAGTCGGCAAATATATTTACACAACCATAACTCATAGCTATAAGCAACTCCTGGAGAATGACATCTGACCCAACAGAAGAATTGCATAGCAGAAGTGAAGCATTTGCATTGCCGAGATGGCACCTTGCAAAGAGCTTTCACATGGATGACAAAGAGAAGAGGCATCGGGAGATTTTAGTGCACACTATCAAATGGTGTTACTAATTCACGTATTATAATACAAGTAAATGACATGGTTGATATGTCATATGTCATGAACATAGAACATAGTATTAATAAGTAGATCATCACGTTATTATATGTGCGGATTGTTAATACTACGTGGTGATATGATAGTTAGACTCACGAAAAACTTCTCAACTTCTCGTGCCCATTGTATGTCATGCGGCAAGTAACCCAAGTCAATCATGAACTGTCACGTAAGTGATAAAAACCACATACAACAGTGCGTTCGGAAATCGTGACATCCCTTTCCTCAACAAGAGACCCTTTTGTGATACCATATTCTTTAAGCTATACCTTTCCCTCAACGGTAAAGCTTGCCACTGCATTTAGGGTTTTGGTTGGTGCACATTATCCATTTTACAAATCAGAGGTTTCTGAAGTCAGTCGAAGACGACCCGAGTCCCTTTCAAACTTTTGCGTACAAGGTTTCATGTCCAGCACAGTTCCTACCTAATTATTAATTGACCCAGAAGCTCCTTAACATACTTTAAAAAATGCACGTCTTTGCCTCAACACGTTCATATAAATATTTGGCATCTTAGTGTTCATGCCTCATTACCTCTTCACGTAAACAATCAAGAAGTTGTGGATCAAAAGAGAGAATCGAAATGGCTAGCATCTGCCTCCGGAACAGGTTTCTGTGCACGTTCGTGTTTATTTTCTTCGGGTTTCTTGGCTTAATGACTGCTCCTGCTGAAGCTGCCATCAAGAAATACCAGTTTGATGTGAGTTATGAGTTGTTCCCATGCATTAACATACAAGAAAGAAAGAAGAAAATGAAGAACTAGTACTCCGTTCATGGTTTTCAAATCGATAACATTCTCTGTGGGATTTTGCAGGTCCAAGTGAAGAACGTGAGCAGATTGTGCCATGCAAAACCGATTGTTACTGTAAATGGAAGGTTTCCGGGACCTACGATCTATGTCCGAGAAGGTGACAGACTTCAAATCAATGTTACAAACCATGCTCAATACAACATGTCCATTCACTGGTAAGAATTAAACTAAGCTAACCAAACAAACGAGTTAGTGAGCACAAAAAAATTGTGCATTTCTTATCACAACCTTTTTCTCGTAGCAGAAGTATTTACCGGTTTCCCAAAATTGTATATTGTATCTCACTGAATTATACATGTTCTTATAGGCATGGATTGAAGCAGTATCGAAACGGTTGGGCAGACGGACCGGCTTATGTGACGCAATGTCCGATCCAGACCGGAAGTAGCTACACTTACGACTTCAATGTGACAGGGCAAAGAGGAACTCTGTGGTGGCATGCACACATTCTTTGGCTAAGGGCTACAGTCTATGGAGCAATTGTCATCATGCCTAAACAAGGAACTCCATTCCCGTTCGCACAGCCGTACAGGGAAACTAAGATTATTCTCGGCGAATGGTGGAATGTCGATGTCGAAACCTTTGTCAACAAAGCAAACAGCTTGGGGTTGCCACCAAACTCGTCAGATGCTCACACTATCAACGGGAAGCCAGGGCCATTGTTTCCTTGCTCTGAGAAACGTAAGCAAACCCCTTCATCAGTATTGTTCTTACTTTCAAAAAAATAAATATGAAATCTACCACAAAAAATTAATATTTTTTTGGAATTTAAGGAGGAAATGGACATATTTTTTTTTTTTTAATAAATATCTATTTTGTACATTTCAATTTGAATTAGGAACTCCGCGTACAAGTGGTAAGTCATTAACTACATATACACATCCGGTCATATATGTATTACCATAAAATAAGAGTTTAATAGAATATAGAATAAGGATATACAAACAAGAACCAGTCCCAATGAAAAGGCAGAATAAAAGGGGTTGGTAATACGCCGAGAATCGAGGCTAGAAACCTTAATTCTAAGCTCTTAGTGATGGATCACCCCCTAAAAACGTTAACTATGTCAATACGTAGGATCGAAGCATAAGAACATTGACTAGAGGTAATGCTTTCTCAACACGTCATGTCTGTAAGAAAGACCGAACATCATGTATAGAGCCGAGATAAAAACCTAAAGTCAAAGTTCTATATGATGATTTTCATCCTAAAACGTTAAGTTTTCTGAGCGCGTCGTGTCTTTAAGAAAGACCAATCGTCCTTTACGTACAGAGTTGGACTCAGGGCCGGCCCAGGCCCAGTGCAAGCAGGGCAACCGTCCGGGGCCCAAAAATAATGGGGGCACCAAAATTATTAGGGTGGTATATTTATATATATTTTTATAAGAGTATAAATTTATAAAATTTGGTTCAATGACACAGAAATTTAAGTAGAAGAGGTGGTTTGGTCATTTGAAAATAATGAGAGGTCTTGAGTTCAAAACACCACATGTGCTTATTTACTTTCTAATTTTTACAAATTTCTTTTCATAAGAGTATAAATTTATAAAATTTGGTTAAAGGATCAAGAAGTTTAATTAGAAGCAATGGTTTTTGTTGTTTAAAATTAGCAAGAGGTCCTAAGTTCGAAACGCTATGGGCATGTTTATTTTTTTCAATTTTAACAAATTTTGTTTGGTTGTTAATTTATTTTTAGTTACTAGCTAGTAGCTATGTAGGTTGTTATTTTTAAATATTCGTTTCAATTCAAGTCTAATCTTCAACAATGAGTAATACGTAGACCAAATTTGTAGCGCAAATTTGTAAATTATATGACGTGTTATCAAAATATTTAAGTTAATGCTCATTCATTACTAATACATATCAATTAAAGACTCGAAAACATCATTATTTTTTTAGTCCCATATTGACAAGGTTAGTAAATAAGAAAAACACCTCATGATTTATACAAAAACACTTTCAAAGTTCAAATGGAAAACAAAACTCATCATCTATCTACTTATAAGCCCAGAGTTGTTTGGTTTTCTTCTCTCAATACAAAATAAATTAGTCCTTTTGTGTTTCTAAATTATTGAGTTTGAAGTGTTTTTCTAAGTATAATTTTATCAATGTCTTACGTGTGAAAATAAATAATTTTCTTATATGAAGTTAGGACACTTTTTTTGGCGTCGCCCCAGGGCCTCAAAAATCTCTGGAGAAACGCACGACAAAATATCTTAACTCCAAACCCCAAAATAAACGAATTGCTTCAAACACAAGCAACAGTTTCAGCTTCAATATGATCACAACTGCAAAATTTATAATTCCAATTTTGTTATACTCTCTTCCGTTTAGATACTTTTGCAATGGAGGTTGAGCAAGGGAAGACCTATCTCCTCAGAATCATCAATGCCGCTCTCAACGACGAACTTTTCTTCGCCATTGCTGGACACAATCTGACAGTGGTGGAGGTTGATGCACTTTACACCAAACCCTTCACTACTCAAGCCATACTAATCGCACCAGGCCAGACCACAAACGTTTTGGTCAAAGCCAATCAAGCTTCAGGCAGATACTTCATGGCCGCCAGACCTTTCATGGATGCTCCGGTTCCCGTCGACAACAAGACAGCCACAGCCATCTTCCAATACAGAGGAGTTCCGAACACCGTCCTGCCAAGCCTTCCGCAACTGCCTAACCCTAATGACACGTCCTTCGCTTTAAGCTACAATAAGAAGCTCAGAAGCCTAAACAGTCCAAACTTTCCGACCAATGTGCCTCTCAAAGTCGACCGGAAACTCTTCTACACCATTGGTTTCGGGAAAGAATCGTGCCCTAGTTGCATAAATGGAACAAGATTTGTTGCTTCCTTGAACAACATCTCTTTCGAGATGCCTCAGGTCGGGCTTCTGCAAGCACATTACTTCAATCTCAAAGGGGTGTTCAAAACCGACTTCCCCGATAGGCCTTCAACTGCATTCAACTACACTGGTGCACCACTCACAGCCAATCTTGGGACATCAACCGGAACTAGGCTGAGCAAGATTGCTTTCAATTCGACAATTGAGCTGGTTTTACAAGACACGAATCTCCTAACCGTGGAGTCGCATCCGTTCCATCTCCACGGATACAACTTCTTTGTTGTTGGAACTGGGATTGGGAATTTTGATCCTGCCAAGGACCCTGCTAAGTACAACTTGGTTGATCCTGTTGAGAGAAATACAGTTGGAGTTCCCACAGGTGGTTGGACCGCCATTCGATTTAGAGCTGATAATCCAGGTAGAATGATCACATAACTTTAACATGTACCACATTTACTGACCACGTATCAGTTATTTACTTGCTATAACCTTTGCTTCTCGTTGAATGTCTAGGCGTTTGGTTCATACACTGTCACTTGGAGCTTCACACTGGCTGGGGACTGAAAACAGCATTCGTCGTAGAAGATGGACCAGGATCGGATCAATCTGTTCTGCCTCCGCCTAAGGATCTTCCGCCTTGCTGACAATCCCGGTTCATATCAATCTCTTGCAAAAGTTGCAGAAGGTTTCTTGAGGGTTCACAAACAATTACCAATCAACACTAATCAATTTGTGTGAGACTAAATATGTAACAAATTACACCATACCATGTAATAATTGTTTTAACAAATTATACTGGAAACATTTTATATAACCATACCCTACCCTTGTTTACATTGTCACAACACAGAAATATTTACATATCATGGTCTGTAGAATCAAGAAATTTGGAGATGCAGAAATAAGTAACAACATTCTAAAAAACCGAAGGATCGAAGTTGGAAGATACGCATTCACAATCCATTATGACAAAGGAAAACAAGATAAAATGTTAAGCTCTACATCAGTCGTGAAGTGAAAACCCACATTCCGTCTCCACTATAGAATCTAGTATTCGACAGTCTACATTTTTTGTTTCTCTTTGATCTGAATACTCAATATCCTAATGGAAGGTTAGATAGACTTACAAATGCATTGGAACATAGAAGCCCGGAAAAGGACAATCCCTAAGCAAAACCACAGAAATAATCAATGACGATCGTTATGTCATGCACATCATTCGGCAACCAGGACAAGATTGCTTTCATTTCCAATGGCCGCAGAAACAACACCAGACGCAAATGCAGCACAAACGTTTACTTGATCCAACCCGGTTACTCTCTTTGGTTCTCTGCCACCAACAACAAAATATTATTATGCAGTAACTTACAATTCCATAATTCACAGCAAAGGTGATAGCAACCAGTCAAATGAAAATTCTCATAAATCCCCTCATGATTGAATATTCAGATAACTACCATCAACTCAATTCAAAAGACGGGTCTCATGAGGAACAACAAAAACAAGCACCTTCAACTATTTTGTTGAAATTGTAGGAGTTATTTATATTTGTAAAATATAAATATAAAATAAAAATTATAAAAAGAAAATAATGTAATAAAATAATAGTTTAATTTGACATATCGGGTGGAGACTAAAATTTTAAAAGATGTCAAATTGCCACATAGGCCTTCAAATTTAAATTTTATGTTTAAAATTTGACATCTCCTTTGAAGATAGTCTTAGCTGCTGATTTTGTTTTGCGATTCTGTTGGGGCCAAAAGTTGGGCTGTTGCTGGCTTGATGCTTGTTCTTAATGGCCATCTTGCAACATCGAATAAGGATCTCGGGTCAACATTTTGGGTTAGTCCGACCCGTCAAAACCGGGTTTCAACAACTCCAATGAATGTTTTCTCAATACAACGGATCTGAGCTTAAGCCGTACAAGTGTAATTTGTTACCGTCTTTTGAAAATGCTTTTAGAGAGTCTCATTTGTATTTTTATTAAGAATTTATTTTAAAATGTATTTACTAAAAACGCTTTCAATCATTTTAAAAATACATTATTGCTAGTTTTGCGTAAAATGATGACTTCTTACATGAAACGAAACAGGTTAAATGATACTTCATGTTGGGCCTGAATAATAAGTGGATCGAATCGGTCCAAACCCAGTAAAAGAATATCCGAATTTGTATATTTGATCCCTGGGCTTGGCGGGTGGTGGCGTGGTACCCAACAGTCACTGAGTCACAGAAGAAGATTTGAGTATATGGAGTGGGAACCACACAAACCAACCCACTCGAATCGACGAAGAAGATGGCGATGGCGATGGTTTCTATGCTCGTTTCGCTCCCCACCCTCACTCCTCCCAACTCCCGCCGAGTCAACCGGTGAGTTCATGTCTCTCTCTCAAGTCGGTCTTTCATCAGCTCGGTTTCCTGTAAATTTCACATCACACAAACACGCAGGTTTTGGCAAACAACGCCAAAAACGTCGTCATCCGTGATGGCTGTTGCAAACGGCGCCGGAAGCAAAGAGAGCGCTACTGCAGGGGTGAAATTTGCAGAGGGAGAAGAGAAATTGCCCAAGGTCGTTTTGACCAGCGCCGGCGGCAGGTACATTGTGTTGGTTTTGTGGGTTGTGGCTGAATTCGCATTTGGAAACGGAACTTTGACTCTTTTTCTTCTTTTTTTTTTTGATTTTTTTATTGGAAATTTGAAATGGGTCGATGAATTTTGATGCTTGCAGTGAGGCAGATGTATATTTATATGGCGGTGTTATTACTTCTTGGAAAGTCCCAAATGGGAGGGACCTGCTTTTTGTTCGACCTGATGCGGTGTTCAACAAGAAGAAACCAATCAGGTTGTTTTCGATTTCGTGGGTTCCTTTTTCGGGTTTTCGGAAATTAGTTGGTTTCCGTTTGGGATTAAGTTTCAGTCAATAACTTTGTTATGCTTGCCAAAATGAGAAGAATTGAAATGATCATTAAAAAATTACTTGGTTTATTTTGGAAATATCAAATTTGGTTTCTTTTCGTTGTGTTCTGTATGTTTCAAAAGGGTCTGAAATTCCTTTGATTTGTTTGTTAAGCTTGTTACTTTGAATAAACATGTTGCCTGAAAGCTGGGATTTTCCTCAAGATACTGACTATTCTCTCTTGGGATAGTGGAGGCGTTCCACATTGTTTTCCACAGTTTGGACCAGGCCCTATGCAGCAGGTACAACCTTCTAATTTTATTTCTATACCATCGTCTTCTTTCTGTCTTTAATGTTACGAGTTAAATTGATATCAGATACTTCAATTTGATGAGTGCCAGAATTAGAAACCTAAACACTTAAAACCTGAGAATGGCAGTTGATGGATGTTTGTATTTTAATGGTGGTTGATTGATTTCTTGATAAATGTTACATAACCACATTGCCTAATGTGATATGGTAGTAGTAAGTCCATTGACATCGTTGCTTCCATCAGAGATTCTCGTATGGAGATCCAGATTTTTGTTCTGGCTGCATGATACATGACTGCATTATTCGGTTTTTTGCTATTGTTCTGAGGCTTGGAGATGTTTCTTCAATTAACAGCACGGATTTGCAAGAAATCTGGACTGGTCCGTCATTGATTCTGAAAATGTGCAAGGAGATCCTACCATAACTTTAGAACTAAAAGATGGTGAATACAGTCGCTCAATGTGGGATTTCAGCTTTCAAGCTTTGTACAAGGTCAGTTGCACATATCCCTCTATGAAAATGATAATTGTCTAGTGCACACTTGTAACTCACTGCCCCCTTGGTGTGCACAGCTGCTACACAACAATACTATGTTAGGCCACATGCATAAATGGTAATTTTGTAGTCGTAATTTTATTGACTCCCCCATATGATATTGCATTTTCCATAACCTGGAGTGGACAAAACTTCTAACGTGTTTCAATGGTTGCAGGTCACTTTGCAAACAAAGAGCCTTTCCACTGAACTTGTAATTAAAAATACAGACAGCACGCCATTTTCATTCAGCACCGCATTGCATACATACTTCCGGGTAAGTATAATTATTTTATGCTCAGGGGTTCAGTTATCATTCTGGCATAACTCCTATTAGCAGTGTGGAGTGGAGGGATAATTTGAGGTGGAAATCATTGAGCTATTCATATATTCTTTTTAATGACTTCAAAAAGTCTGAAAATTCTAGGAATCACATCCTCAGCAAAGATTTTGAATTTGATAACGTAAAATGGGTTTTGATAAATGATTGTATCATTAACATTTAACCTTTATCATGAAGGCTGCTGTACAAGGGGCATCAGTTAAAGGTTTGAAAGGCTGCAAAACACTAAATAAAGATCCTGATCCCAAGAATCCACTGGAGGGCAAGGAAGAAAGGCCTGTATCATTTTCGTTAAATTCTTTTATCACATGAAAAAAGTGACATGAATTCAGTGCTTTCCTTTTCAGTTTATTGGCTGGGTAAATAAGGTTTGATGGGGCAGTATAAAATGCTTTTGTCATAGATTATTCACTTTTCAGCACTATTTTTTGAAATCTTGCGGACATGTTGCTAGGCATTTCTGATTGTTATCTTAATGACACAGGGATGGGATCACTTTTCCTGGATTCGTGGATTGCGTATACCTGGATGCCCCTAATGAGTTACATCTTGATAATGGCTTAGGTGATGTAATATCTATCAAGAACACAAAGTAAGTCTAAATCTTAGTTTATTTTGTTTGGTAAAATTCTTTTCCATCCGTTTCACTTGCTCGACTCCTCTATCCTTTTTCTGTATGTAGTTGGACAGATGCTGTTTTGTGGAACCCATATCTGACAATGGAAGCATGCTACAAAGATTTTGTTTGTGTCGAAAATGCAAAGGTATGGAACTCGAAATTGGAATTGTCTATTGGATGCTAAAAATGCTGACGTATCTGGACAGGGAACTCGACTAACTAGTGACTACTGAGTGGTTCTATTTTCTGTTAAGCTTAAGATGCCCATCATTTGATATACGTTTCCATCATTAGTCAGCAATGAGATGCTATTTATATTGAACAACTTTTAGATATTCTTCCTCATGTGTTATGAAATGTATACCGATTCTAACTCAAACATAATCTGTCTCTCTCTTCATGTCCATATCAGATTGGAAACGTACAGCTAGAGCCTGGTACTACGTGGATTGCTACGCAACATCTTAGCATTAATTGAAGAGTGGCGGATTCCTGTTATTCAATTTTGTAAAAATAACGTATCGTCTTTGTCTTTGAGTCCTTTATTGTTATACAAAGCTTTTAAGCTACAAAACAAGCAAAGCTTATGAATAATGGATGATCCTGTCTATGCTTCCATTCTGAATATAATGTTTCCTTGGATGATCGGTGATCCTGTTGTTCTCTCTCTCTCCCTCTCTCTCTCTCTCTCTCTCTCTCTCTCTCTCTCTCTCTCTCTCCAAAAATTGTGAGATTAAAAGCTGAATTCAATTCAGGGGAAAACACCAGAATACAGTTTCAAATGCTCAAATCAATAAATCAAATCCATTTCCCATTAACATTTCTGTCGATTAACAGAACCTCAAAACGCATCAGGAGAAGTACTCTATGAGTCTATGAGCTCAGAAAGCTCAGTAAAGACATGCATTCACAGACCTAAACCCTAAATTATTCCGACTCTGTTCTAATCACAAAGCAAACATCGAAATAATGCAAACCAGAAGTATAATCAGTCCCACAGCCCACACCCAGTAAACCCACTTCTTGTTCTTCTTCTTCATCTGGCTGGCATAGTGAAGACTGTTTGTGCCACCACTGATGAAATAACCGGCATTCGCCACATTGTCTTCGATATTTTCAATGTCTTCGCCTTGTGCCTCAACCAGAACAGCCATGTCGAGAAACACCTGATGAAGCTTTGTCAGACTTCTCTGGATATCCATCACTGCCTCGTGTCGGACTTTGTTCCCAATATCCAGTTCCGTCTTCCCTTCGAACAATTCAACTTTCAAGCTTCCGGAAATTATCTTTTCGATCATCTCATCGGATGGCAAGTCGCCCGTTGCGCTGTAGTACCTCCTCTTCAGATCTTCCTTATGGTCCAAAACAATCTTCTCTCTCAGAGATTGAAAATTGTCCATCAGGTCCCTTAGCTTGACTCTCAAGCCACCAGTAATGGACATTCTAGTCCGGTCCACAGTGCTTCCTTCCTTATACGCATCGGACATTTTTCTGTTGGTCGCATTTGACTGATCAAGCGCCTCAAGCCTCGCTTTGACAATCCTCGCTTTTCGAAGCACTGCGACCATGTCAGATTCCATCCGGTCTCTAAGACCGCGGAGAATCTTGGCACTGTGAGTGGACTTTGCCTCTGCGTTCAGGCTCTGGAGATCGTGCAAGAGATTGGTGATCTCTTCCATGTCGGCCTTGATTGCTCCGACTTCTTGGAAGAACTGAGAGAGGTTTTCTTGGTCGGACGGGTTGAGTTTGCCTGCGCCTGCTTCGACATCAAGATCCGCTTCGAGGTCCTTCTGCGCCTGTTTCTTCAGTTCCACATAACTTAAGAAAGATTTGGTCATCAAATCATTCATCTTTGCAAAAATCTGCAAAACCCACCTGCAAAAATTCCAGAAAATTCAACATTCGCAAAGAAATCGAAAAAAAGAATACGAAAAATGAAAGCCCAGTCGAAGAAATCAAAGAAAGATTTCCTGAGTTTTAATCTTACCCTCTCAAATTCAAGAACAGAATCTTCTTCTCAATATTACAGCGCTTCTTCTTCTGTGTTGCTCCAAGAGATCTAAATTTCACAGAAAATTAACGAACTTCATCGTCAAAAAGTTAAGAACCAAAACCCATGAAGAGATCACGAAAACACACAAAAACCATTTGATAAAACTTTGAAAAATGAACGAAAAAATAATTGATGCCTACCCAGAAACAAGAATTGAGAAAAAGGAACGAAAAAATTACAGAAAGTGGGATTTCGGGAAAAACCTTGAAGAAATATGAGTGCTCTGTTTCTGTTTCTAGCGCCGCCGACTATCTTTCTTATCACTGTCACTGCGATTTTGACAGTGGGGGTTTCTGGTTTTTTATTTTTGGTGGGGGGATGAGTGAGAGGAGAACAGAGAAGAAGGAAGTCTCCGATGAACGAGAGCGAGAGAGAGAGAGAGAGAGAGAGAGAGATCGCAATCTTTTGGGTTGGGTTTCTTTGTGTAACCGCTTAAATTTCAAATTGCCGTTGATGATATATGTAGCCGTTAAGTTCTTTTACAATTGGAAAGGCGGTGGATGGCGAGGCGGTTATGGATGTGGTTAGTAAAACGGTTTTTTATGATTTTTTTGGATTTGGCGAAAACAGCTTAATGATTTGATTTTTTGGGTTAGTAAAATGGTTTGATTTAATTTTTTGGGACTCGGATTGTATTTAACTGACTTTAAGGCTCGAATTGCCAAACCAAGGACAAGATTTCTTGACAAGGGAGACTCCAGGGCTGCACCTGGGGTGCCACGTTTTGTTTAAGTCGGTTGCGCATTGTCATGTGTTGATGTTATTACTGGTAGTGCGACTTGGCATGCCACCAGCGTGCGAGATTAGTGGGAGATTAGTTTCTAGAAAGTTGTTATCCTCATTGTCATGAGAAGTTTTTCAGTGCGACTGTCATACCGTCACATGGTGTTACAATTCACTAATGTTATAATGAGCGTATTTTATAGCAATACTATAACTTAGTTCCATAATCATTTAGGTCGTCAGCTCATGTTATAACACGTGAATTAGTAACTCCGCAGAGTGCCATCTTTTTTTGGTCGATAATACGAGTTTTACAGCCAAAGGCAAGACAAAACAAAGAACAAGCAAACTCCTAAAAAGGAGATGATAACCTGAGCTTTCACAAAGGCTGGAACCTAAACAGTTCCAGGAGGTAAAAAACTCAGCTACCAAGCCAAAGTGGCTTCCAAAAAAACTGCAGCCAGGATAGGAGAGCTATTCCCATCCCGACCTGGAAATTACATGAGAGGGGGACTAAGGATTTGGTATGCTCTACCCATATCATGGGAAGCATTTTTTGACATGAAAATTGACTTACTGAGTTCTGAAATTTGTACACAGATCGAAAAAAAAGCAGGTATTTTGTTGACATTTGCTGCACTGAGAACCGTACTCATAAACTCGGTTACCTCAGGTTGTTCCTGTTGACAAAACACTAGCAGTAAAACGAATGGCTTCTACTACACAACACAATCTGCATTTGCAGAATCTGAAGTGATCCACATGCGGTGATGACCCGAAATTGAAGGATCTTACCATTCTACCAATCTTCTTTTGCTCTGCAACAAACAACTCGATTGACTTTTGGCACAGATACACTCTCCTACATCTTATTTTTCATACAATTTTCCACCCTCAAGCCTTCAAATGTGACGCATTACACTCACATGGTTTCAAGTAAATTTATTGGAAATAAACTTGGTTTATGTTGGCTGTTGGTTCTTGGCCTTCTCCGCCTCAAGCTTCCTTAATGTTGTTGAACTTAGCTTATCTCCACCAGATTCTTCAGAAACTAAATCTACAACTTCAATCTGCACAGAGACCCACAAAGTTAAGGATAACCGTCACAATGATTTTCAAATACATAGAAAAGGGTCTAGTTTAGATAAGTTAAAATCTGAAAAATATTGAATTTGCAGCAACCAACTCAAACCTTAAGTTGTGACAGGCCTCGGTCAACTCTCTTCTTATTGACAGACAGTCCACCTGGTAAAGTCTCCTTGCTGCCAGAAACCAAATCTAAAATTAGTGAAGAAATAACTGTAACAGCAGTAAAAGCAAAATCTGATGATGAGTGTTACGCCTTATGCAGGCCGAGCTAACTCAACTTATTCCGTCTTTCAAAGGGAAATCAACTCAGCCTAATCTAAATCCAGACCGATTAGCTTTAAACATTAAATCAAGTGATGATCAACGTCAAAACTCAAAAGTGACGCATGGACTTCAAGAGTGAAGCGAAGAAGAGGTTGACAGCTTTACAAGTTCATGTTGATAAAGATCGACTTGGCAACATTATAACGAAATTGAAATGCTAGCAAAGACCAAAGAAAAAGATGTAAATCTGTAACAAACCTGACAACAATTGCCTCCAGATTCTCATCAACTATTGAGGGGCCATACGGGTCCGTAATAGGCTCAGCTTGCACTACCAATCCCGGCTTGATAGACTGTGCAAATACATGCAGGAAATTGAGGACTGAAAATATCGTTATTAATACATAAGAAAGAACACATTTGTTATGACACAACAATGCTGCAGGAAACGATACAGAAATTGTTGAATGCAATATCCCCCTGAGATTGCAAGGTTGATGGTCCATATGTACTGCCACCTAATCCACTTTCCCTAACCTTTACCAAAACTGAAATACTAGCAAAGGTCACCCACAACCACAGCTACAACAGAATGAACATGTTCGAACCCCCACCCCCACAACCATATGTACTGCCACCTAATCCACTTTCCCTAACCTTTACCTAATACAGAAATTGAGATGTAAAAAGATGAAAGCGGGTATGGACATATGGTGGCGGAACAAATGAACATGTTCGAACCCCCACAACCACAGCTACAACAGAATGAGCTGCATTGCAACTCAGTCAAAAACTGCGATACTTTTTTCTTACGGTTGGAGAAGATAATTTCTCCAAGTGAACTATAGCACAGTATTGTCCATCGAGTATCTGAAATCCACCATGCTTTTTTAATTTTATACATCCGAAAGTTCATCAAACCATTTCTACTAAAAATGCAAATGCAAATCTCTTTTTTTTTTTCAATACAAACTAATCGAATCGCAATATAAACAAATTCATGGAGCATAATACCTTGATGAAATTCTCAACACTACGATTCCTTTCTTCAAAGGGTTGTATCAGATCAGCAAACTGCCATATAACCGCAACATTAACCATCGAAATCTACCTTATCAAGTTATCAACTAAAACTATGTTGCCTTTCAGACAATAATTACATTAAATTTACAACCTTTCTGGAAAATCAATACTAAAGCCAACTAAACCAGTTCGAATTAAATCCACAAAATTCGTAAAATCCGAATGATGAATGAACCAAAAAAAAAAAAAAAAAAAAAAAAAAAACCTGCTTGTTAGTTAACATGGGTCCGTCGCAAATTCCGACCACAATCCGATCCCTTGCCAGCTCCGCCGCCGCCTGCTTCCATTTCCATCAAACCATTAATCTTAAAATTCACATATAAGAGAAAAAAGAAAGACAGAAATGAAGAAACAGACCTTGAGAAACAGGCGATGGCCGTCGTGTAATCGGTCGAAGGTGCCGCCGAGAACGACGGCTCCGTATGTATTCGGGGGAGAGAGCTTGGAGCTCACCAGCGAATCCTCCAAAGCCGCCATCTTTGACGCGCGACTCCGAACTGCAGAAGCAAGATCGAAAGAGTCGTTATTCTTTCCGGTTTATTATTAAACGACAAACATTTCTTTTTTTAGGATCCCTTTTCAGAAAACGGCTGAGGAAAGGGATCCGGATCCCTTCAACCTAATTCAGGATTTTAAAATTTGATCCAATGATTAAAATTATTATAACTTTTAGAATAGATCCTACGTTTGATCAAATTTTAAAAATCTAAATTGTTTGATAAGAAGAATCAGGTGAAAGTACACCCACTCACCTATAAAGTCAAAATGAACATGGACATTTTGCTTATATATGGGCTGAGTTTTCAAATTTTGGTTAGCAGCTCTAAGTTCTCTTAACTACTTGAGCTACGTAAAGATTGAGCTACGGGAAGAGAGAGTTTAATGCATAACCTCGGTTAAATGCCCTGACCTTACGTCAACAAACCAGTAGTAAAAGGTTGAATTGTCATTCCAAATCTACTTTTGCTATGCAGACGTGAGTTAGGTCAACTGGTCATGCTACCAATGCATGTGCATGCCTCCTTGCGCCCAATCCAATCATCTAACTCGTAAATTGAGTAGATTAGAATATCGGTTAGTCAAAAAATAAATCCACTGAAACTCTAACAATGCAAGCATGAATGAAGGCTATGAAGCAGTAAGATATGAAAAGTTCAAAAGAAGCATTAGATAACATGGACATTGAGTTCTTTTAACTTGAGCAAAAATTAAACGCTCTCTCCCATTGGTACGCTAAACACAGGTTAGACTGTCCTTCCAGCCCTGTGATCTAATAGACTACAAAATTATTGGCATTTGGTGCGTGAGAACTAAACTCATCGACACATTTATAACCTCGGACGTGTTCCTATTGAGAACACACCAGCCGATCTTTAAATCGAATGACTTCTATACAACAATCTGCATTTGCAGAGTTCACGTCGTCATAACTGTAGTTAAAGTTAAACAATCTTTCAAGAAACTGTCAAGCTCTGAACAGTATATGTCGGGGAAATTCCTGAAGTGATCCACATGAGGTGTTGTGCCGAAATTGAAGGACCTTACAATTCTACCCTTCCGCTTTTGCTCCGCCATGAACAACTCGACTGACTGGTGTGGAACGACTTTATCGGCAGTGCTATATAGGTAAAGTTGCGGGCAATAAGGAGTGTTTTCCGAAAGAATAGAAACTACCTTCGTTAACCTCCTGAAAGAAAACAAAACAAAAGTCAATCGTATACCTTTCATATGAAATGTTCTGCCCATTTATATATCATCTAAGATTTACAAGCGTTTAAATAAAAAACAGCTTACTTATCCACATCAGGAAACTTTAGAAGAACCGAAAACAGCTTCTCTAACATCAGTAGAACCACGGCTTCAACTAGCGGAGGCTTTTCTTCTTGCAGCTTTGACAAGCTTGCTGCATCTTCCGACTCATTTAAATCTCTAGCCTCAACCGCAGAGCTTGTTAAAGAGCCGTGCTTCTTCAAAATCGCAGCAGAAAACCCTGCTGCCCACACCTGTCAAGGTTAAAAGAAGGTAATCATTTGCACACAGTACCAAGTACACAACAGACGCAATACTACTAAGCACGACACCAATTTTGGATTCTAAAATCTGGTGTGGAACTTGACACCGACATGTGACCAAATAGAGAAATGTGATGCGATGATGTTATGAATTCGAAACACATATAGCTCAAGCTGAACTCACATTTATTTAAAACCATAAAACTAAACATAAATCGATAAAAAGCAACATATTTGGCCAACTAGATTCATAAACATTCCTTGGCTTCTACTAATTACATTGAAGATTCGATCAAAACGCAACAAACAATTCAGAATCTGCATTGCAAGGTGATAAGTATTTAGAAAGATATTTCTCATTAATTTCAGAAATGATTTACATGCTAGTATTTATATCAGTAAGCCAAATAAAGCTTAGATATTAACTATTGTAACTAATTAACATTAAACTAAGATTAGTTACAATACTAAAGTAACACAAAACTTATGCACTAAGTAATTGCTGACTGTACTGAGGACTTGGATCCTAGTTCAGTTGACTGAGGATGTGCCTCTTTACACCCCCTCAAGCTGAACGGAGGAAGACCAAGTGAAAGCTTGGATTTAAGAAGCTGAAATCGAGCTTTGGACAATGATTTGGTGTGAATATCTGCAATTTGGTGATGACTGGGGACAAAGCGAACAGATAGAAGAGAAGCTAAGACAACTTCCCGAATGTAGTGATAATCAATTTCCACATGTTTGGTTCGAGCATGAAAAACTGGATTAGAGGCTAGAGAGATGGCAGAGATATTGTCACACCAGAGCACTGGAACTTTAGACAGAGGGAAGGCAATGTCTTTGAAAATTTTACAGATCCAAGTAATTTCAGCAGATGTGTGAGCCAAAGATCGATATTCGGCTTCGGTGGAGGAACGAGCAACAGTGTGTTGCTTCTTTGCACTCCAGCTAATAAGATTGCTACCAATATAAACACAGTAGCCACTGGTGGAGCGCCGATCAAAGACACAGCCTGCCCAATCAGCATCCGAGAAGGCAGTGAGATGCAAGGAACTTTTCTTGAACCAAAGGCCTTCAGTTACAGTACCTTTGAGAAATCTGAGCACTCGTTTAACAGCCTGAAAATGAGTTTCTGTCGGGCAATGTAAAAACTGACAGAGTTGATTCACGGCAAAAGATAGATCGGGCCGAGTCCAAGTTAAGTATTGCAATGCCCCAACAATAGAACGATATTCATGGGGATTGGAGATAAGTGTACCACTATGATCCAATTTTTTAGTACCAAGAGGTGTGGCACACGGGTTACTGTCATGCATTTTTGTTTTGAGCAGAAGATCAGCAGCATACTTATGTTGAGAAAGAAAGATGCATGTGGAGCTGCGATGAACTTCCAAACCCAGAAAATAGTGTAAAGGGTCGAGGTCTTTAACTGGAAATAGTTGACTGAGCTTATTAATAAAAGCTTGACAGAGATGGGCATTGGGTCCAGTCACAATGATATCGTCAACATAGACCAGAACAATAACAAGAGCTGGTTGATATTGAACAAACATGGAGCAATCAGAAGAAGAGTTGGTGAAACCAAGAGAAACCAATGTCTGGAAAAGCTTGTCATACCATGCCCGGGGGGCTTGCTTGAGGCCATAAAGGGACTTGTGGAGCTTGCAAACATAAGAGGCTTTAGACGGATTAATAAATCCCGGAGGTTGTTGCATAAAGACGTCCTCCTTGAGTGTGCCGTGCAAAAATGCATTGCTAATATCCAATTGGTTTAAAAACCAATCAAATTGGACTGCAAGAGTCAAAAGAATCCGAATGGTAACAGGCTTGGCAACGGGACTGAATGTTTCTGTGAAGTCAATCCCTGCTTGTTGATGAAACCCTTTCGCTACTAAACGGGCTTTGTACCGATCCACAGTGCCATCAGGTTTCCTTTTAACTCGGAAAACCCATTTACAACCAACCAGATTTTGAGTGGGAGAAGAAGGAACAAGGGACCAAGTTCATGTGGATTGCAGTGCTTGAAATTCCTCGGCCATGGCTTTGTTCCAATGAGCATGTTTGGAGGCTTGAAGGTAAGTAGTGGGAACAAATTGTGAAGTGTCAAGAGGATGTTTGGTGGCTGCCAAGGCTTTAGGTTTAAAAATACCGGCTTTGGATCGGGTGGTCATAGAGTGAGTGTTGGCAGGAAGTAGGGGCTGGGGTAATGGTGAAGAAGAAGTAGGAGGAGATGAGGAATGTGGACGAGATGAACTAGTGGATTGGGGTTGTGAGACAGTAACAGGACTGGAAGCAGGTGACTGAGAGAATGAGGGTGGTGTGGGACAGGGTATTGAAAAAGGAAGGGTAAAAGTAGGAAGATAAGAGGTGGATTGTTGGGAGGATGACACATGAGAATATGTAAAATCATGAAAATGAAAGTGGATTTCATTGAACAGGACATGTCTTGAGATGTATACTCTGGATGTAAGAGGATCAAGGCATCTGTAGCCTTTGTGCTGCAGGCTATAACCCAGAAAAACACACTGAACACTTTTACCGTCCAACTTTGAGGTAATATATGGTTTGAGCCACGGATAACAGCTGCAGCCAAACACTTTAAGCTTGGAGTAGTCAGGAGACTTGTGAAATAACAGTTCCCATGGAGAAAGTGCAAGACCAGAAATCGGAAGCCGATTGATCAAATATAAGGCAGTAGAAAATACTTCAACCCATAATTTATGAGGAACCTTTGATGCAGTGAGCAGAGTGCGAGCAGTTTCTGTGAGATGTCGATGTTTTCCGTTCAACGCAACCATTTTGTTCTGGTGTGTGAGGACACGAGAACTGATGCATAATACCATGATGAAGCAGAAAAGACTTGAAATTAGTACTAGTGAATTCACCCCCTGAATCAGTTCTGAGAACTTTGATTTTATTTCCAAGTAAGTTTTCTACATAGCTCTTGAAATGAACAAAGATGGAATACACTTCAGATTTCAACTTCAATGGAAAGAACCAGCTATACTTGGTAAACTCATCAACAAACAAGACATAGTAACGATAGCCACTAACAGAAGATGTAGGAGCAGGTCCCCAGACATCACAATGCACAAGTTCTAAAGCCACATACACATTACTAACACTGGTAGTAAATGGCAGTTTGTGATTCTTGCCAATTGCACAATCTGAACAAAAAAACGAAGTGAACTTTTTACCACTATAAGCAATGGAACTATTATTCAAAGTCTTTCTGAGGATAACAGAGGATGGATGACCGAGAATGATGTGGAGAATAGCCTTGTGGTGTAGGAAGAAGATGAGGATGAGAAGAGTGAGCTGCATAAGCCTGAAATGGTTCAGAAACAACAGACTTCTTTTTGCGATTCATAAAGAGCTCCTTGTTAATCAACAATCCATGAAGTTCATCCAAAGAGGTGGACGAGATGCGAAGCATAATCGAGTCGATGAAAGACTCATACTCATCAGAAAGACCTTGTAGTGTGATAGCAATCAGATCACTTTCAGAAACTGGAGCTCCAGCAGCCATGAGTGCATCAGAAATGTTCTTGATGAGTTGAATATACTCAGAAATAGGTAGATCACCCTTCTGAACTGAGTGAAGACGAGAACGAAGCTGATGAATGTGAGCAGCGGAGACGCCTCCAAATCGTTGTTCAAGAGTGAGCCAAAGTTCTCGAGAGGATTGAACACCAACTGTGAAAGGAATTAGATCATCCGAAAGAGTAGAATTCAACCAAATAAGGATATTTTGATCCTTTTCATACCAGAGATCAAAAGCAGGATTTGGAAGTGTAGTGATCTGCCCAGAGTCATCAAGAAGAAATGGCGAGGGACAAGCTTCAGATCCATCAACAATTCCGGTAAGCTTATACCGACGAAAGATCGGAGCAAATAAAGCCTTCCAAACCAGGTAATTATCGCGTTTGAGCTTTGTAGGAACCATACAGCTAATATTCTGAATGGAAATAGAAGAAATTGAGGGAGAAGGAGGAACCGAAGCCAAATTAGGGTTCATCGGGGCCAAATTTGGGGCAACAACTTTAGGATTCGTTGGAGAAGAAGTTGATGAAGTCATATATGCAGTAGATCACAGAGAGTGCAGAAGAGCAAAGATCACTGAGAGCACAATAGCTTCCTCCTTTCAGAAATCGCAAATCAAAGAGACGACGACAGATCTCAGAAATCGGAGATCACAAATTGAAGCAAGTACAAAAATCACAACAAGCGCAGGTCACAGATCGCAAAGAACACAGAAACTGCGAAGATCAATAACCACAAAGATCACAAATCGCAAAGATCAGAAATCGCAAGAAGCGAGAAGAGGATCGAGAGAGAGAAAGGCGGTTAAGCAGAAAGGGATGATACCATATTTAGAAAGATATTTCTCATTAATTTCAGAAATGATTTACATGCTAGTATTTATATCAGTAAGCCAAATAAAGCTTAGATATTAACTATTGTAACTAATTAACATTAAACTAAGATTAGTTACAATACTAAAGTAACACAAAACTTATGCACTAAGTAATTGCTGACTGTACTGAGGACTTGGATCCTAGTTCAGTTGACTGAGGATGTGCCTCTTTAATAAGTTGCAGCAGTCTAATGAGCAGCAAGTCAATTCAGAGTCCACTAACTAGGGAATCCAATCAAAAGCACATCATATATTCAATCTAAGCAAACAAATTCATCCAATTCTCATGACACGTTCTTTTGTTATTCGACATCAATCAATCGATACTTAAAAATCCGATAAACCATGATCAACAAAACCTTAGGATTAAACGGTTTAGCTGCTCCTGAATCAACAACACACCCTTTAATCTTCTCCATCAGGTCTTTCCTCCCCTGCAGAATTTCAAGAATGGCGCCATACCTGCAACAAACTAACCGCCATAAGCAACCTCCGAAAACCCAAAAAATGGCAACCCATGAAAGCAGTAACACAAAGCAATCACATTCAAACAAAGAGTACCTGTTAGACGAAGTCAACACTTAGCTAATCTCTGTGCAACTTGAGGAGTTTGGGTGTACTTCAAACTCTTATCCCGTTGGTTTTTCCATGTTTGTAGGATCTGTTTTTCAAATGTATTTTATTTGTAATTTGTTTGTAATCTTTTCATCTTTCTGTTTGTATTTTTCAAATTCAAAGTTCCTTGTAATTTGGGTTTTCAAACCCACGATGTAATCTTCAAAGTATTATAAATACATGCACGAAATCAAACCAGAGAACCTCCCTCGGATCAACGACGAAGGTCACGGCGTGAATTCCTCTGGAGTTGTACCACTCCACGTACCTCTTCAGATGCTTCGTCTTGGCCCCGAGCCAGCCTAGCAACACCACCGTCACTTCACGGTTGTGGGTCCCGAAAGAACCCACATTTTAATCCCGCCGTGGAACGCCCGGTTCCAGGTGGAAATGCCGTCGTTTGAGGGTGAGAGAGAGTGGTTGAAGCTGCTGAACGGCGACAGGGAGGAGAGAGAAAGGGGGAGGGATTTGAAGGGATTCGGATTGAAGGAGAACGAGGAGTGCGGCTGCGCGAGCGAAAGAGAAAAGGGGGTTCTTTTGACGGCGCTGTTTCGAGCGAGAGTGTGAAATGTAGGCAAGGGCTTCGCGGGTCTGTGGAGTTTGGGAGAGAAAGCGAGGGCGGACGGTGTCGTTCTGGCGAAGAGCTGGTGGTTGAGGCTGAGAATTCTCGCCGGAGTTTCCATGGCGCAAATGAAAAATTTTCGGTTGGGAGCTGTTGAGTTGCAGAAGAAGAAGAAGCACGACTGTCGGTGATGGCCTGGAGATTATTGAAAAGAACGACGTCGTTGACCCAGGAAGAAAAACGACAGACCGTTTAATCACCCGAGCTGGCGTCCTCCAGCGCTCCACAACGCAAAACGTACACCAACCAGAGAGATGCAAAAGCTCAAAACTTTACAAATTACAGCTCAAATTTGAGAGGTTTTCACAGCCACTGCGATGTCGTCGTCCGTACTAATTCATGAAAGCAGGTTCATTGGCCCCACAAGACCATATAATTGCCACAGTAAGTTCAATCACTCCATCTTTGCATTTAATTCAATCAAGTTTCGATTTTGCAGACGTGGATTAAACTAGTTGGTCAGTAAGTCAGCCTTGTGCATCCGAGTTTTAGTTCTAGTCGTAAACTAGAGTAGTTTAGAATTTCGAGTTCTCGAACATAAGAAGTTTGAAATGTCTTTTTCTGGGTACTGTACTGACCACTGAATGTTGCTTTCACTTGGAAGGAAGCAAATGTGGAACGAGCAGGAGGGGTTTTGCTTTTACAGGAGTTGCAGCTGCAGGACTCCCAGTCATGGGTTTCTTCTTTGGCTGCTCAGCCAGTTCAAGGTTAATCTCTTTACTTACCATCTTAGTTCATGTTTTCTTTGCAATATTTCCTGCTTTTAGGCAAAAGGGTTTTGGATTAGGTGTTGAAAGACTGGAATTTAAGCCGGAGGGGTGCAATTTTTGGACATGGAGGGGTCACAAAATACATTATGTAGTACAAGGAGAAGGGCCTCCGGTTGTTCTTATTATTCATGGTTTTGGTGCTTCTGCATTTCACTGGAGGTTTGCTGCTTTGTGCCCACCACCTTCTGTTTTTCCCTTCAGTTTTATATGTTTACATTTACTTGTGGTCGTTTGCAAATTCCTCTAAGCTCCATCCACCGTGTGGGGAGTTGGTGTTCAGCCTATAAACGGAGAGTGAGAGCTTTAAGATTAAGAATCAGATCAAATACGAAATTTCAAGAAACCGAGGGAGCTTTCCTTTCTTTGCTTTTGTGATTAGAACCCAGTTGTTGTCAACATATTTTGAGTTGTAGGAGGTTTGGATTTCTTTTAACCATGTGATTTTGCGTGTATACTTTAAAGCCGATAAGTTTTTGTTTTCTTCCCATGTTACAGGTACAATATTCCAGAGTTGGCCAAAAAATATAAGGTTTATGCTATAGACTTGCTGGGGTTCGGATGGAGTGAGAAAGCACTTGTTGACTATGATGCATTGGTTTGGAGAGATCAGGTGGTGGATTTCTTGAAGGAGATTGTGAAAGAACCGACAGTTTTAGTTGGAAACAGGTAATCTGAACTTTGATTGGTTACATACTGCATCTTTAATAATTCATCTGTTACTACGTTACAGAAAAAGACTCGTGAACTCGGATGATCGTGTTTTTGAACCATCAAGTAATGTTTTCTAAATTTGAGGGCATAAAACTTGATCAAGGTTTTCCTAACTTTCCTGATTAAGAAGGGTAACTTTTCTGATTAAGAAGGGTATCTCATGTTTTCTTTTGAGATGGCTTTTGAGATAATGATTATATGGCTCACCGTAAATTTTCAGTCTTGGAGGTTTTACTGCTTTGGTTGCAGCTGCTGGGATGCCCGAGCGAGTAGTTGGAGTTGCACTCCTGAATTCTGCAGGGCAGTTTGGAAATCCTAACAGTGAGGCCGAGGAGTCTCGGGAGGAAACTGCCCTGCAGAAGTTCATCCTAAAGCCCCTGAAGGAAGTTTTCCAGTGGGTGGTGCTTGGATTTTTGTTCTGGCAAGCAAAGCAACCAGCACGTGTTGAATTCGTCTTAAAGAGCGCAAGTCACTTTCTAGTTTCTAAGCTTTTCCGTGAAGTCTGAGCGTAATGTCAACCTTATTGAAACTTATCTCGCAGATAGGACGCTACCTTCATCCCAACGCCCAATTCCCCATGATGTTCCAATCACTATACAAAGCCTCCCAAATTCGTAACAAAGTTTTATTACGATGTGTTTTAAATACTTATTTTTGCCAACACAGGTGTATAAAAACACCGCCAATGCGGATGACTATCTGGTGGAGTCCATAATATTGCCAGCAGCTGACCCGAACGCTGGAGAAGTCTATTACAGGTATGTGTAGATCTGTTCTGTAATAAAGATCCCCTGAATACGGATGACGAGACTAGTGATATCTTGAAGATTTGGTCATGAAAATTGATGTCTGATTCGTGCATGTATGATGTTTTCTTGATTGTTTTGCACAGATTGATGACCGGGTTCATGACAAACCGGACCAAGTTGTTGTGCTAGGATAACACCAAACTTTTATGGAACCAACTCTTGATAACCCACATGAAATATATCAAATGGAATGCAAGAACAAAATATTAAAGACACCAAGATTTTAACGAGGTTCCTCAACAGCCAGTGCAACTGGAGTACATCCTCGGAGCAGTAGGAGCTCACCCAATAATTCACTATCAACCAAATGGGAGTTTACAAAGTGTTGGCAATCTCACAACCCAAATAACCCAATACACCCAATAGCTCTCACACACCAAAGAAACAAATAGAGGAAGAAATATAATGAATAATTTCTTCTCTATACATATAGCTCAAAGCTATTACAACAACACTACTTTGGTGGATGATTACTAACCAATGAAGCAGCATCTCCTCTTCCTTTTGGGCTCTCTGCAACTTTCCTTGCTCTCAGCAGCTCTCACTTCTCTCTTCAGAAAAAAATGAGCCCCTTTTCTTCTTTTATTCTTCTCTTCCCGAACCCCTTATTCATTCCTTTAAAAAAAGCCAAAGAGACATCATCATTTTCTTTTCCCCAAAACAAGGAAGAAACATAATCATGTTGTCCTTTTTTTCTTTTGATTTGTTTAATAGTCAAAAGCTTTTTTGTTTTGTTCTCCACTTGGCCACTTGACCACTTATTCAATAATCTCCACTTTGGTCAAGTTTCGAAAACGTCATGATAAGCCAACCAACACAATTGACCCAAAAAATCACTCCCAAACACTAGCAAGAGAACAACTCATGCCGAGCCAAATGCTCCAAAACTCCTACTGCTCAACGCCTTCTTCATATAGGCAAAATGTGAGCCAAGTTCAAACAATGAACAAACTTGGCTACACCAACAACCTTAGTCAACATATCAGCGGGGTTGTCTTTAGTTGGAATCTTCTGGAGAATAATCTCTCATTCACCAACGACTTCACGCACAAAGTGATAACGCACATCTATGTGCTTGGTCCTCGCATGATGAACCTGATACTTAGCCAAATAAATCGCACTATGACTATCACAATGTACCTCCACCTGCTTCTGATCAACCCCCAAATCTCTAATCAGCCCATGTATCCAAATGGCCTCCTTTATAGCTTCAGCAACTGCCATATATTCAGCCTCTGTAGTAGACAAGGCAACAGACGACTGCAAAATGGACCTCCAACAAACTGGCCCTTTAGCCATAGTAAACACATAGCCTGTAGTAGACTTCCTTCCATCCAGATCACCTGCATAATCTGAATCAACATAACCAACTGCAAAATGACCAATACCAGAGTCATCTCTCTCAAAACATAAACCAACATCTCGAGTACCATGGAGATACCTCAATATCCACTTAGCTGCTTGCCAATGCTCTTTACCTGGATTATGCATATATCGACTCACAATTCCAACTGCATGAGCAATATCCGGTCTAGAGCATACCATTGCATACATCAAACTACCAACCAAATTTGCATATGGTATATTTTTCATTTGCAGCTTCTCTTTATCAGTTTTAGGACACTGTAGAGAACTCAATTTAAAATGAGGAGCCAAAGGGGTACTAACCGGTTTGGTTGAATCATGAACTCCAAACTTCCGAATCAACTTCTCAAGGTATTGTCTTTGATTCAAACTGACCAAACCCTTTGCTCTATCTCTAGTGATCTCCATGCCAAGGATCTTCTTCGCTTCACCAAGATCCTTCATCTCAAACTCATTCTTCATTTGCTTCTTCAATTTCTCAATCTCTTCGACATTCTTTGAGGCAATCAACATATCATCAACATATATCAACAAATAAATGAAATACCCATCTTGCAACTTCTTAAAGTACACACAATGATCATATTGACTTCTAGAATAATTTTGGCCTCTCATAAATTTATCAAACCTCAAATACCATTGCCTTGAAGATTGCTTCAAGCCATAAAGTGATTTCTTCAATTTGCAAAACAAATTTTCCTTCCCTTTCACTGTATACTCATCCGGTTGACACATATAGATCTCTTCATTCAAATCACCATGTAGGAAAGTCGTCTTCACATCAAGTTGCACAAGCTCAAGATCATATTGTGCAACAAGAGCTAACATAATGCGAATTGAGGAGTGCTTCACAACCGGAGAAAAGATTTCATTGTAGTCAATGCCCTCCTTTTGTGCATACCCTTTAGCAACTAATCTTGCTTTGAATCTCACATTGCTTTTCTCATCATCATCTTCCTTCTTGGCATACACTCATTTGCAACCGATAGCTTTCTTGCCCTTAGGCAATTTAGCTAACTCCCAAGTCTTGTTCTTCAAGAGAGAATTCATCTCATCACCCATGGCATTGCACCACCTCTCATTCTCCTCACTCTCAATGGCTTCCTCGAAATTGGATGGAATATCATCAGTGATAATAGGAAGAGCAAAAGAAACATAGTCACTATACCGAGCTGGCTTGGTAATTTGTCTCTTTCCTCTTTTCTTGGCAATAGACTCTTGAGGTGAAACTTCATCTTCAACTTGAATAGAATCTTCAAGTTCAACTTCTTCAACATCCTCATGGTCTTCAACTTCTTCACTTGTAGTGGCTTCAACATCAGCGGAAATAGGATTTGAAGTACCAGAGGCAACTTTCTCAAGCTCCACCTGTTGGACATCTTTCACATTCTTCTCAGAGCCTTTGTACATACTTTCTTCATCAAATGTCACATCTCTACTAATTACCAGTTTCTTCATCTCTGGACACCACAACCTGTAACCTTTGACACCACTACTAAAACCAAGAAAGATAGCCTTTTTGGCTCTAGGATCAAGTTTAGTTTCAGTTACATGAAAATAAGCAAGTGAACAAAAAATACGAATATGATCATAATCAGAAGAAGGTTTTCCAGTCCATACCTTCATTGGTGTCTTACCCTGAACAGCAGCTGAGGGTAACCAGTTGATGATGTGACATGCATAATTAACTGCCTCTGCCCAAAATGACTTGCTTAAACCCGACTGAGACAACATACATCTAACCTTCTCAAGCAAGGTTCGATTCAATCTTTCTGCAACTCCATTTTGTTGTGGAGTTCCATTGACACTGAAATGTCTTACAATCCCTTCTTCTTTGCAAACTCTCAAGAAAGGGTCGGATGTGTATTCACCACCATTATCCGATCTCAAAATCTTAATCTTTCTCCCAGTCTGGTTCTCAACCATTTTCTTCCAACCCAAGAAAATGCTTAATACCTCACTCTTGTGCTTCATAGTGTAGACCCAAGACCTTCTTGAATAATCATCAACAAAGGTCACAAACCAATGTCTACCACTCAAAGAGGGAGTCTTTGTAGGACCTCAAACATCCGAATGCACATAATCAAGAATGCCCTTCGTCTGATGTACTGCAGTACCAAATTTCACTCTAGTTTGCTTTCCCAAGACACAATGCTCGCAGAAATCAAGCTTACAAGTCGTGGCACCTTTTAGAATACCTTGTTTCACAAGCCCTTGTAGAGCTTTCTCACCGGCATGACCTAATCTCATATGCCACAGTCTAGTAGTATCTGAATCAGATGTGCCCATATTTTCTGAGACTACAGACGCTTCACCTGTCACGGTGCTTCCTTGCAATAGATACAAATGACCACATCGTGGAGTTTTCATCACAACAAGTGCACCATAGGTAACTTTCAATGTCTGCCCATCTGAATGAAACCTGAAGCCCTTGGATTCCAAAGTACCCAAAGAAATAAGATTTTTCTTCAAATTCGGTACATACCGAACATCTGTCAACTCTTTAACCATGCCATCATGCAACTTCAAACGAACTGTACCAATCCTTTTTGTTGTGCAAGGATTGTCATCTCCCATGAACACAACGCCACCATCAAACTCTTTCAAGCTTGAAAACAAATCCTTGTGAGGAGTCATATGATGAGTACAACCCGTATCCAACACCAACTTAGTAGCACAATCAAATGATGAGGAAGTGGTTAAAGCAAAATCAGAAAAATATGTTTCAACCTCAACAACATTAGCTTCAGAACTTTCTTTGTCTTTGGTCTTCAATCTAGGACAATCTTTCTTCCAATGGCCCTTATTACGACAAAAGGCACATTCATCCCTTTCCAAAGGTTTTCTACCTTTAGAGTTTCCTCTAGGTCGAGACTGTGATTTTTTCCTACTAGAAGATGATCTTCTCTCCGATGATCTACCTCTAACAAATAAAGCTTCAGAGGTACTATCATGATTTTTATCTTTATGCCTCATTTCATAATTCATCAAGGCATTTGACACATCTTCAAATTTCACAGTTTCTTTACCATGCATAATAGTGGTAACAAAATGCTCATAAGAGTCCGGCAAGGAATTCAACAATATTAAGGCCTTATCTTAATCCTTAATATCTTCATCTAAATTTAACAAGTCGGCAATCAACTTGACACGCCCCGACCCTGATATTCCCCGAATACCAGGATAGACACGTGCTGGCCGACACCCGAGGGTGACGAAAGCCATTAATTGATACAAAAGCTAAGAATAAGAAATAAATAAGGGTTAGAAATTTAAAATACCAAGAATTAATAATTTAGGAACGTGCTCAGAGCATACAACTAAACATAATCACTAAAAAGAATTAAGATAAAATTTGGATGAATAAGGAAGTGGGTCCTACATCGAGAGGATCCGAAGATGTTGCTGCGGAAGTGCCTTCACGCCGGGATTAGGTGCCTTGATTCTAAGTCCTGAATGGGGGCGCAAAACAAAGGTGAGTGGACCAAGTTTATATATATATAATAATAAAACAGTTATCAACGTACTAACCCCCAAAGTTTATATAATGAAAACTACTAGCATAATAAGTGATGGATTTAATAAAAATCCTAGCATGCCACAATATCTCAAAAGTTATATCGCGGAAACGCATCGCGGAAATCAAAACAGTAAACGCATCATAAATCGTCTCGTAAACGCGGTGTGCTGCTAGAAAGATCACTGAATAAATATAACTCCCGGCCCAATGCCTGCACCTAAGTCTCTGTGCCCGTAGCCAGAGATAACTCCCTCCCGGCCCAGTGCCTGTCTCCGTGTCCCTCAGCCTTTCGCTAGGGATTATTTCTCCCGGCCTAAATGCCAACACCAGATCCTCGCCCCAGGCGGCATAGTGTCTACTAGGTACGCACAAATAGTTACGTCTCTCGTAAATACCACTTCATAGCGTAGGTTACCGATCATCGTCTACACTATAAAGAGGGGTTCAAAAACATGTTCTAGCATCCTATCGTCATCTATCAGATAGTCTACCAGTTCATGGTTTTTATAGAAAATACCGTGTATATCAAAATATAGCTCAATATAGGCCACAATTAATTTCTCACCAAAAACACGAGACGAAAATCAATATATTTAATCAACAGGCTTCACATAAATCAAATTATAAATCCGTAGGCATGCTAATCATTTATGCAATTAAATTATCAAATCATGTAATTTTAGAAGGGGTCCACTCACTGTACTTCGCCGCCAAAAGCTGCGCCACTAGCGAAGACGGAAACGTCACAATAATTGCTCCTAAGCACATAAAGAGTCCAATAAATAAAACTATATAATAGAAATTGAATTTGGGAAAACGGACATTGGAAACGGATTTAGAACGTTGAATTACCCTAAGAAGGGTTGGGGTGTTTCAATCTACCACCCTTATAAAAAATTTCGTCCTCGAAATTTAAAATAACATACTACACTGAAAAACTCGAAAATACGAGAAAGGATACACATATATATACGTAACGAAGAAATCAAATCAGAGCGGTTGCACAAAAGGGAAAATGCCACGCCGTCGCGATCGGCTGCAATGATTCCATCTTTCGTGCCTCCAGGCTCATACTTTCTTTCCCCATCCGTGTAAAAATAGAAAACATACTTTAATAAAATATACAGTTGAAAACACAAAATAATTTAAGGCCAGATAACGCCAAAATAGATATGTACTAATATATAGATCAAAACTCAAATCAACTTAAAAAATGAAAACATAAACACTCTTCCAAAAACATTTGTAACGTCAAAACAATTAACTAGAGTAAAGGGAGTTCAAAATACTTAAACTGAAAACCAAAACTGAAAAATGAGAGTGGGTCTCGCCCAAGAATTCGAAACGTCATGTACTTCGAGAATAAATGTGTCTTTAGGTCGAGTCCCAAGAAGAACAATTCTGAATCTGCACCAGCTACTGTAGACGAATCTTCCTACCCACTTGCTTAACGAACCCAACAAATAAGCTATCGATATACCGGTCGACCGCCCGTGATATCGATCACACATTTGTTGTCTCGATAAGCAAGCAGTAATTTCCTGAGGATGAATAATTTCACACGTCGTAAATTCGATCCTCCGAATACAAGCTCGCACAACTCCTCTAACAACCAATGTTACCTGTAGAAACTCTAGTACCATGTCGCAACAGTGCCATACCCAAACCAAACAAAACAGAAACTGTCGTCGTAAAACTCTATCCAGCACCAAGCATCCTATCCTCCTTAGTTCTTCCAAATGTGACCAACTACTTCAGAATTTCACCAGTAAAGAACCCATTTGCAAATTGTACCTTGGGATTCAAGAGAAGTGGCTACCATGTTAGTAGTAGACCCAAAAGCTCGAACCAAGCAAGCAGAAAACGAGAAGTCATCTTCCTTAACACGCAGCATCTCTTGGGAACAGTTGTAGCGCTCAATCCACCTCTCCATTTTTGCTTAGTTGCAGATTTCTAGTCAAACAAGGTCAAAGTTGGTGGAAAGAAGAACGACTCGCAAATGGTCATCCTAACAACCAAAGATAACACGCACGTTTCGAGAGAAGTGTAAAGATTATCCAATTCTCGCTTCGACCGTCCTGTAATGCCATTCCAGAATGCACCAAACAAATCTGCTAGAAATGTTTTAACAACCACGTACTCACAACAATAAGGTTCAGAAGTGAAGCAGTGAAAATATGCGTTGAGACGAACACATATAGTTGGAAAATAACCGATGTGATGCCTATGAATTCTAGTGAGATGGTGATACAATATGATGACCTTCTGCACCACAATTTTCACCAGTCTCATACCAAAGGACAACTCAAACTTCACCCCCACGAAGAACTCTTTATGATAAGTCTGGTAAGCTTGTGAAAAGATTATGCTCCCAACATTCCTGTCCGAATCAACACGAACTGGGTGCCCACTTTCACCGAAACAATCGATCGTGAATTTCTCACTAATTAGGCGAGAAACCATGTCGAGAAGGTTGAAAGAATACTCAAGAATTTGAGGGTCAAAACAATTCCATAAAAAGATAGATTACAAGAAATCAGGATTTGAACCAGAAACCACGCCAAGAACAAACTCCTATTGTTCCGGCATGATTCAATTTTACATTGAGAAACCAACAAGCGAAGGAAGATAAAGATGCAGAAATAGAAATCACTGTTTATGATTATTTTGCAAATCATCACAGTATGGTCAACTGGTTCTTAGCCAAAAATGAAATAGGTCTAAGCTCACGAATAGTTAAGAACTGATAATAAGATTTGACGAGGTCAAAAACATTTTGAAATTCACAATACTTTGTGAGAGTTGTTTCAAAGTTCAGAAATTAAATATAGAACCTCTGAATCAACAGAATGACGAAGAAGGAAGATACGAAGCAGCTTGCGTATGCATATAGTGACACAATTAGCTACCTTAAAGTGATGCCCTTGAGCAAACCAAAGCTCAATGAGTTCAGGGGAATTCAGAGTAAAGTTCGATCTTCGTACAATGATGAATATGATAGAGTCTCAAGCCATTACACTGAAAATTACAAGGCTGAACAACTAGGCTGCAAGTAAGAGACTAAGTTCATCCTCGCCGAAAAGTACGCGAACGAGGAACTAGGGTTTACCACCAAGTACTAAACCCAGGTGAAGTTCAAGGAATCTGCTTATCCAAACAAGACTGGATATTCCTCATCCAAGTTCAACTATAACAACAACAAGAATTGCAACTCATTTCGGAAATTAAAGAGAATAGCGTCTTCTACTGAGGAGTTTCTCAAGATTTCGATGTTGAGCCGACTCCACCCGCAATTCCTAGGGAACGCATGTTGTAGAGTGGCATCGCCATTTCGAATATACAGTTAGTCTTTACCAAACTTCCGCTCACTAAGATTTCTAAAACACGTCGCTGAGTATCGATCCGATGTTTAAAGTCGTCCAACAAATCAAACACGTCACCGATGAGGCACAATTCCGACACGAATTCTTGAATTTCAACCAGAAGGTGACAATTAAATCAAAGAAAGATTTGCACAATTGCGCCGAATGGTACCAAATCTAGAAGTCCTGACATCCAGATGATGTCAAAACCGAAACTTTAAGAGAATAGAAAAGAATCCTAAGTATGCTCTAAACAAACCACGCTCTGATACCAATCTGACACGCCCCGACCCTGATATTCCCCGAATACCAGGATAGACACGTGCTGGCCGACACCCGAGGGTGACGAAAGCCATTAATTGATACAAAAGCTAAGAATAAGAAATAAATAAGGGTTAGAAATTTAAAATACCAAGAATTAATAATTTAGGAACGTGCTCAGAGCATACAACTAAACATAATCACTAAAAAGAATTAAGATAAAATTTGGATGAATAAGGAAGTGGGTCCTACATCGAGAGGATCCGAAGATGTTGCTGCGGAAGTGCCTTCACGCCGGGATTAGGTGCCTTGATTCTAAGTCCTGAATGGGGGCGCAAAACAAAGGTGAGTGGACCAAGTTTATATATATATAATAATAAAACAGTTATCAACGTACTAACCCCCAAAGTTTATATAATGAAAACTACTAGCATAATAAGTGATGGATTTAATAAAAATCCTAGCATGCCACAATATCTCAAAAGTTATATCGCGGAAACGCATCGCGGAAATCAAAACAGTAAACGCATCATAAATCGTCTCGTAAACGCGGTGTGCTGCTAGAAAGATCACTGAATAAATATAACTCCCGGCCCAATGCCTGCACCTAAGTCTCTGTGCCCGTAGCCAGAGATAACTCCCTCCCGGCCCAGTGCCTGTCTCCGTGTCCCTCAGCCTTTCGCTAGGGATTATTTCTCCCGGCCTAAATGCCAACACCAGATCCTCGCCCCAGGCGGCATAGTGTCTACTAGGTACGCACAAATAGTTACGTCTCTCGTAAATACCACTTCATAGCGTAGGTTACCGATCATCGTCTACACTATAAAGAGGGGTTCAAAAACATGTTCTAGCATCCTATCGTCATCTATCAGATAGTCTACCAGTTCATGGTTTTTATAGAAAATACCGTGTATATCAAAATATAGCTCAATATAGGCCACAATTAATTCCTCACCAAAAACACGAGACGAAAATCAATATATTTAATCAACAGGCTTCACATAAATCAAATTATAAATCCGTAGGCATGCTAATCATTTATGCAATTAAATTATCAAATCATGTAATTTTAGAAGGGGTCCACTCACTGTACTTCGCCGCCAAAAGCTGCGCCACTAGCGAAGACGGAAACGTCACAATAATTGCTCCTAAGCACATAAAGAGTCCAATAAATAAAACTATATAATAGAAATTGAATTTGGGAAAACGGACATTGGAAACGGATTTAGAACGTTGAATTACCCTAAGAAGGGTTGGGGTGTTTCACAACTTATTAAAAGCATCAAGGTGTCTAATCATTTGTGTACCTTCTTTGTATTGGAAGCGGTAGAGCTTTTTCTTCAAGTGTAGCTGGTTCTCTGCACTCTTTGTCATATACTTGTCTTCCAATTTTTGCCACAACACACTTGCTAATGTCTCCCGCATCACAAAATACTTCTGAGTTTTTGCAAGGCACAACCGAATTGAAGAGCAAGTCCACAAATTTAATTTCTCCCATTCCGGCTTTGACATAGCTTCCGGCTTCTCTCCCAAAGCGGCAAGTAGATCTTGTTGAGCCAACACATCTTTGACCTCACATTGCCACATCCCGAAGTTGTTTGTGTCATCAAACTTTTCCACTTCGAACTTTGCATTTTGCACCGTAGTTCTTGCAAACCCGGAGCTGCTTCCAAAATGATTCTTATCTTACCCGTCTGACATCTTTGGCAACTAGACAGTACCCAAAAGCAACCAGTGCTCTGATACCAATTGTTGTGCTAGGATAGCACCAAACCTTTATGGAACCAACTCTTGATAACCCACATGAAATATATCAAATGGAATGCAAGAACAAAATATTAAAGACACCAAGATTTTAACGAGGTTCCTCAACAGCCAGTGCAACTGGAGTACATCCTCGGAGCAGTAGGAGTTCACCCAATAATTCACTATCAACCAAATGGGAGTTTACAAAGTGTTGGCAATCTCACAACCCAAATAACCCAATACACCCAATAGCTCTCACACACCAAAGAAACAAATAGAGGAAGAAATATAATGAATAATTTCTTCTCTATACATATAGCTCAAAGCTATTACGACAACACTACTTTGGTGGATGATTACTAACCAATGAAGCAGCAGCTCCTCTTCCTTTTGGGCTCTCTGCAACTTTCCTTGCTCTCAGCAGCTCTCACTTCTCTCTTCAGAAAAAAATGAGCCCATTTTCTTCTTTTATTCTTCTCTTCCCGAACCCCTTATTCATTCCTTTAAAAAAAGCCAAAGAGACATCATCATTTTCTTTTCCCCAAAACAAGGAAGAAACATAATCATGTTGTCCTTTTTTTCTTTTGATTTGTTTAATAGCCAAAAGCTTTTTTGTTTTGTTCTCCACTTGGCCACTTGGCCACTTGGCCACTTGGCCACTTATTCAACACAAGTATACTCTTGACAGTGTCTTAAGCAAGATGTCTTGTCCGCTGTTGTTGGTCCTGCCAATGCTAACACAATCAAAGCATTTTATCCAAATACGAATTTGGTAAGTCTGCAGGCCGGGCACTGCCCACACGATGAAGTTCCAGAGCTTGTCAATACGGCTTTATTAGATTGGTTATCAACTTCGCCACTCAAAACCTCTCTCCAAACAGTCCGAACAAGAAGTATGTAGCACCACCCCTCATGTTTGATTCGAGGATTATACTTTGCGAATGTAAAATTGTAAATTCGATATATCAATTACTTCTTGAGGTTAGCTTTCCTTTGTGTATATGGCTCCATTTCTGAGCTTTTTATGTTCGCGGAAGCGTTTCTTCGTTGCAGAAAAGAGTTTTAAAGCTTCTTTTGGTGGAAGAGTTAAACAAGGAGAGAGTGATGAGTGAGTTTTGTGCATTTCTTGAGCCACAAGTAAGAAGCTTTTTATCTGCTTCAACCTAGAGTACGATAAACCAGAAAATGCATTGACTTGTAGCTCAAGAAAATACATTGACGTAACAAATGTATATTGATTAACCTTATATCTTAAAAGTATAAACTTTTCGTCCATTCATTCTATAACCCGTCCATGACAGTGTTATCGACTTATCGTTCATTTAGTAGGAGACAAAGCGACAACTTGTTACGCGGATGAGATTCCTAAGACTTCAAACGGCCCGTTGCCGGAACGCTGCAACCTTATAGTCCCATAAAAACAGACAAGACAAAGACAAAAACATGAGCTTAGAAATTTCAGAAACACTAGGTTTACTTTTATTTTTCTCTCTTTTTTTTTATTACAACTGTAAACTTAACACTCACAGCATAAACATCGACATAGTTAACATCATCAACGGCTTCTGTTCAACTTCTTTGTAAGCAACGGATCCACAGGTTTTAAGCATTCCCTCCTCAGATTCCTAAGATACCCTTTTGTTTGCTCTTCCCATTGTCTCCTTTCGTTATAATAAGTTTATGTTTTTCGCTTCTCGAATTTCTTGTGCTTCTGAATCAACCCTTTGACTCCGGCCTTGTGTTCACTTGGGTTTTGTTGTAAGCTCTCGGTGCTCAATTTGGCGGTCATTTGAGGGGCTTAGCTGGTGATCCGGGTTGTTTTCCCTGTCGTTGATGCCGCACTTGCTGAGCCTGACCACTTTATCGGCAAGTTAAGAAACCTTGCAAGGACTTACAAGGATTTGAGTCACTTTCTAATCGTTGCCTCAATTTGGTTAGTTAAAAATGGAGAATAATTGGTCAAGACACAGGAGGAATTCTCTGACGCCGGTGAAGCAAAGGAGGAGTGGATATGAGCCATCTGATGCCGAGACAGACATCCTAGATAGCCCGTGGCACGGCGGAAACAAATGGCCTAATGGAGGATATGAATCTGAAGGGGCAAAACCAGAGTTGGATTTGGGAAGAAAGATCAGCCCTTTGAGGCAGAGCAAGAGACACTCTTCCAGGATTGAATACGACGGCCCTACTCCAAGAACTACCTCCGTGGTAAGCCCAGTTCGAAGAAGAACCAGCAGCAAGTCGCCCTACAAGCCAGGAAGAGGTGACAGCAATGCTCGAACTTTGCCAATGGCGGGTTCTGATATTCGTAGGAACATCAGCCCCTTGGGAAAATCCGAGCGCAGCAGACATGTTTCACCTTTTCAAGCAGACCAAGAAGAGCGCGATTTGAACAACGATGGTGATGAGATTGTAGACTCAAACAGAAACCAACATCATAAAAGAACGAACAGCAGAAGATCAGCAGCTGCTCTGCGGCATAGATCACTGAGAGAAACTGACCAGCAAAGCAATCGTTCAATCACGCCTACAAAAGGGGAGAGAACACCCTCACCATTGTCCAAAAGCATGGCTCATCAGAAGCAAGGGCAAGTGAGCACACCATCCGTCAGCGAAATCAATGAACTGCTTGCTCATGCAAAGCTTGCTAGAACTTCTCCAGATCCCATCTTGAATAACAAAGCTGCTCCGATTTACGAAACCTCAGTTTCTATTGCACCAGGTGACATCTTTTTCTCTGGAGAATGCAATGTCGTGGCATTGCCTCAAAATCACTTACAAAAACCGAAAATGGTTTCCTCTGCCGCCTCACAACAGAGAAGTACTACTCGATCAAATGGTAACTTTGGTCACGATGTCAATGTCCGCGGACTTTCATCTCCATATGGTTTGTCACAGACAACCACAACCACTTCCAGCTCTGCGGTGAGCAGGCAGAGCAGCGGGAGGCTGAGCATGGCTAGCAGCAAGAGGAGTGATGCAAGCAGGACAACAACCGCCAGCATGAGGAAGTTCACGGATAATAGGAGGAAGAGCGAAAGTCAGGCATGGTTTTCGTGTATGAGAAAGAGTTCTTGCAAGAACAAAAAATTATCACCTGAGCGTAGCACGTTCAATGAAGCTGCATTCATCGAGAAGGCGTTCGTGGTAGAGAGTCTCAGGCAGTTGTGGGCTGATAAGCATAGACCTAGTTCGTTGAATGGATTCACTTGCCACAAGCAAGAAGCTCAAGTTCTCAAGCAACTTGTGAGTAATTTTCTTATACGTTGTAAATCGTTTTCTCGGAACCAGTTCCATTTGTGCGTATTTCTTCCATTTGCTCATGCTCCGTTGAATATGTAGGTGATTGATAACGTCAGTCCACATATTTTGCTTACCGGACCAACTGGTTCCGGGAAGAAAGCTCTAACAATGGCGTATCTACGAGAAATTTACGGTGATGCGAGTTGGGAAGTACGTTTGTTTTCATCAAAGTCAAAAAGTTCAAATCTTTTTCCATGTAAATTGACTGAACTGATCATCTTTCCCTTTTGTTTCCTCCCTGCAGATATCTCATGATTTGAGATACTTCCAGGTTCAGGTATTCTCTTGTGAAATAGACATTTGAGATAGAAATATTGCCTTACATTTTGTGAAATAATGTTCTTACAGTAAAAGAGTCGTTCCTCCTTACTTTAAAATCACACGCTAACACATATGCGTAAATAACTTATCAAACTCAATAAAGTTTATGTGCACGTGTCAAACTGTGATTTATCTTGGATGAGCGTTTTCAAATTTCTCTTACATGACCCAATGCTAACAGGAACAAAGGACAATGCAACTGGTGGTTCCATTGACATCCAGCCCTCACCATGTGGAGCTCAATGTACAGTTGGAACCAAATGCCAGATATGCCCTAATGGGTTTGGTCAGAGAAATAAACAATGACAATGAACTTGCTCCTGAAGTCAGCTCTATAAATTTCAAGGCAAATCATAAAGGTCAAAATTCTCTCTACACACCCAGAAATCCCCTCTGCACACTTTTGACCTATTTCTCTCAAAACCCTAACATGGTTCTCTTCTCCTTCCTTTTTATATACCAGTGATGGTTCTTTATGGTGCCGACAAAGCAGAGCACATTCAGCACTTGATCAAATCGATCATGGACTGTTACTCGGATGCGTGTAAGCTCATACTTTGCTGCGAAAATGACTCCGGCGTCATTGAATCGGTGAAAAACCGGTGCAAAGTCATCAAGGTTGATGCTCCTGTGACTCATGAAGTAAGTATTACATTGGGTTTTAGGGTTCCCAAAATGCTCTTTTGACTTTTGATTATGCATTAAGTTTTTCTCTTTTAAGATACAAGCGATATTCTATCTTAACTAATCTAAATTGCGGAGGGGGAATTAGAACTCGGGTCAGGTGCATGTGGGGGAGGGGAGCATCTTTCTGGGCCAACGTGGCTACGCACACGTCAGCTTATAGTTTACTTTTCTCTTTGCCAGATCATGGAAGTTCTTATTCAGATAGCCAGGAAGGAGGAATTTGACCTACCTATGAGCTTTGCCAATAAGATTGCAAATAAATCAAAGCAGAATCTGAGAAAAGCGATCATGGGTCTTGAAGCATGCAAGGCACATAAGTGAGAACATATTGCAAATAAATTGTTGGAAATTTTGAGTTTGTTGTTGTAAAGTCAACTTACACGGAGCTTTGCCTGTGCAGCTATCCTTTTGGAGAAGAACAACCAATTCCACTTGGATGGGAAGAGGTGGTGCAACAACTTGCTTCCGAAATCCTAGCTGACCCGTCACCTAAGAGGTAATCGTTTCACTGGCATCCGTTGAATGATGTGAATCTCACAATCATTGACGGATGCGAAACCCACGAGGGATTTCACATCTAACTCAGTTACACCGTTCATCTAACAGCATCCCGCAATGTTTGAATTGATTGTCCGTATTAATCTTGTGTCAGACTATTTTTCATCCGGGGAAAGTTTCAAAAGCTTCTTATTGATTTTGTACATCCGAAACTGATTCTACTGGTACTGTATCGATCCCTCAAACTTCTTGTTCGTATGTAACGTTTAGTCACCAAAGTATAATTTCGTGACGGAGCTTTCATTTTCCGAAATGCAGAAGCTTGTGGAACAGTTCCTAAAGGGAGCAGATGCTAGTTCTAAGAGGGAACTCTATTACTGGCATGCTTATTATGTAAGTTGTCTACCTCATTCCCTCTTTCGGCTCTCGGAGAAGATGAACTGACTCAAATGTTGTCCTTGCAGGAGAAAAGACTCCCAGCAGGAGCGAGTGCGTTACTGAAACTAGAAGGTAACATATGATAAGGAATCAATAATTTGAGCAAGAGTCCAGTTTTGTAGTAAGTTTATGTGTTAATCATGCACTTTTTATGCAGAATTTGTGGCCAAGTTCATGAGCATATGCCGGAAGAGTTCCAACAACCGGCAGCACGTGTAGTTTATATACTCTCGTTGAGAGTTGATCGTTTCTTTCCGTCTATGTATAGGTTTTTATCAAGATTGTGTCACGGCAGTCCAATACTCGGACAAAAAGAGAATGAGACAGAGACAGACAGCCCTGAAGCTTTTTTCCTACGGTCAAGATGATCACAAAGATTTAGATATAGCACAAAGGCATGCATTCTCTTTGTTTACACGAAAAATAAAATAAAACAAGCTTACACATTCTTGGTTCGGTCTTTACGTATTTCTTTCAACATGAACACGAAAAACATGTGAACAATATTTTAGTATGAAAGAATGTAAACACACACATCTGAACATGGAACATCTTCTCATGCTTTACATGCAACGAATACACTGGGTTCATGCCCCCGACACGACATGTTCATGCAACACACAGACAATATAACATAGACTGCTGTTAGCTGTGTGTTCAACAATGTATATTTTAATCTGCTAGGCAATGTTTAACGAAAAACGAATGCAACTTGAACTCTGATTAGGCTATGGAAGATTAACTATTTGGGCATCCTGACAATACCTGTCATCCGCTTCTAAACTAGAGAGGCTAGCACATGTTCAAATATACTGAGGGAACATTACCTTCAAAACAAACTTAAGATCCCAAATTTATCGTTTTGCTTTCACTCAAGGTTCTACAAATCGGCAGCATTTCATTTCAGATTTGTAGAAAAGCCGCTCCCATTCAGACTACTTCTTTCCAGTGTATCGCTGCAAGAACAAATGGGGACAGCATAATAATTAGTTTGCGATCATGGTAAGGAATGACTCACCGTGTACATATGAGGGCCAACCAAAAAGATGGAGAGAAAGAATGAGAATATATTTACTCACCCTTTTTCCGATATCAAATGGAACATATTTGTATTTGATCATGTGTAGGATCTGCCTTTTCATTGTGAGGACAAACAGAACAATCCAGTAGCATAGCAGTATTGGCCAGAAAACAGGTACGTCCAGCAGAGAAATAAAGGTCATGATAAATGCAATAACGAATGCCTTTGTGATGGAATACCTAAAAAACATTGAACACATTCATTTTCCATGATAATAAAAAGGTCGTACACAACATCCTTGCAGAACTCCCCGAGATTTTATAGCAAGTGTGATATTAAGAATTAGAGACTATTCAACTTCATTGCTGCTTTTCATTTTGTGAGGTGAGCCAGTTTAGTCATGAAACTAGGTATTGAACCAGTCGGCTGGTATAATTCCAATACACATGAATCAGATGGCAGCACGAAATCTGAAATTCACGTATTGATTTATGCTAACTGATACTCCAAGGGATAAACACCCTGTTGACTCAGTCACTCGAGGAATTTAATAACACATATAACCTCATGCCTATAACTCTATAAGACGTACCGATACTTCAACTGCAAAACCATCCTTCAGTAGTTAAGAATTACTCCTGAGATATTATTCAAAAACAGTTTTCTACCATTACAGTAAAACCCATGAAAACCCTTCTGTAAAGAGGGAAATGTATGGTTTTCATACATTTCTACGTAAGTTGAACCAAATACACAGGAAAAATAGCAAGCAGATATGGCATAATTAGAAGACACTCGAAGCATTTATTACTACTACAAGATACATTCACACATCCTTTAACATGCCCAACATATGGAAAGGGGGGTTTCCATCAAAATGAAGAAAACCCCGAACATAAGAAATCACACCGGACCACACAATACTATTGTTTAGATACCATCATTGCATATATGAAGCAAAAGAATGAATGAAACTTACCAGAACTTAAACTCGGGAAGGCGGCGAACAAAAGGCTTAAACTCATCAGAACCACTTGTTGGCAATGAAGCCCCATCCAAGGCCTCAAGCTCCGGGTCAACCTTGGGCGAGAAGAAACCGATCAAGAGATTCAAAACGTAGATCCCCAGACCATAGGAGACAACATAGAACCCCTGAACATAGTACACACGCAGAATGTAAATCATAGCCAAAACTAGGGTTCCTAGCCATCTATTCACAGTGTGAGGCGTTGACCGATCCAAATAGTACTGGAATGCTCTCGCAAAATTGCTCCGCCATTGGGCCAGTGGCGCCGCCGCTGCTCCGCCCTCACTTCCAATTCCCTCCATCAAATTCGGATTCTACCAAAAAATTGCAACAAAAATTACTCTCTTTTTCATTTTTGGAAACTGACCTAACTAATCAAGCTACTTTGTTTGCTCAACATAGAATAGCATAACTGAGGAAAAAAAATGTATGAATCGAAATTTTCTATCCCATTTTCTCGGGAAACAAACAGGGGGCTACAGATTATTCTTGTGCATAAATGAGTGAACAAATTAAATTAATTAACTGCGGACTAAGATAAATCAAGCACAAATGAATGTAGGATCTTCGAGAGAGGAAATTACCAGGCGATTGAGTTAGGGTTTCGATGAAGCGGACGAAACGAGAAAGACGATGAATTTACGACTGCTGCCACTCCGCGATTTGATCTTGTGGTCTCTTTTAGTTCATAATGATCTGGGAGGTCGATCTTACCCGCGTCCAGCTTCGTGGGCAGGCCTAATAACGGGCCGGGTCAAACAAGCCCAATTTAACCCAATGAGGCCCGGGCTCACGTAATAGGGCTTTCAAAATAATGAAATTTCATCTTTTTTCTCTCTTTCAAACGGTATTTTGGAAGACGAATTTGAACAACAGAATTCGAGTAAAGGAGTAAACGTTCTAAAAGTTTGAGCTACAAGCTCTTTACGAAATTATCGAATTCACCTATACTAAACATTTAGCATCATGGTAATTAAGGACAAGAATACAAACAAGTGTCGTAAGTAAATGATCTTCCAATAGTGGCGGATCTAGGAAATGTTTGTGTTGGAGGCAAGATGTAGCCCAAGTTCACACCATTTTGTCCTCCATACTCTACTGTAATCATCTTAGGAATTTTGATAAACAAGTTGGCCCTATAACAGCCATAAAAACTCATCATCGAGAGCGAAAACGCACAAGTATAGTATTATTCACTCGCTCTTATGTAGATCCGTCAACGCAGCCAACCTAAATTCCTTTTTTAAGTTAACAATGACATGTGCAAATGGGACCAAACGTCCTCCTTATTAACATTTTTATGGTCATGCCAAAAAAAAATTGTTTTATGGGTTTGAACTAGTGTCGTTACAATTATAATTTGACTGATTTGATGTCACCAATCTTCGTAGTATGGCAGCCACTCGAAAGGGATAGAAGAGGAATATACCGATGAAAATTGGAGGGTTGAAAATATGAAATAATAAAACTGGGAATATTCCTAGTTTACGAATTAGAGTTTGATTGAAAGTGGAAGACGGGAATATATTAAAACATTTCAATTTTTACTAAATTTGTTCGTTATTTTTATTAATTCAATATAAATTAAGGAAAACTAATGAAAAAAATTTGAAAACTTTGAGTTTTAACGATAAAGACAAAATAAAAGGTAAAATGAATAGTATCATGATTGACTTTTTAGTGTAAAATGTGGTTTTTCTTTGAAATTAACAGTACTGTGAACTTTTCGTTAAAGTTCCCTATAAATTATGATAAATGACGGAAATGTTATTCAAACTTGAATGCTAAAGAAAGACCACACTACCTTACTATTAATTAACTTTCGTACATAAATATTATACGAAGATACAAATTCGAACTTCGAATACAAAAAGAAGAACGCACTGCTTTAACTAACGATTCTAGCTTACAATTTACACGTACATGGATTAACAATTTGAACATGGACAAGTAAATTCCCGAAAAGTTGCAAACTTTATCGAAAGAATAGTATATGTGTCACCCTATAATTGGCTCCTCACTTCTTGTCATAATCACCTGTACGACAAAATGGAAATGGATCCTTTCCGGATCCCTTCCACCAAATCACCTAATTTGAATTCTTGAAATTTGATCTAACGGCTAAAATTATTATAATTTTTAAAGTAGTTCCCTATTTGTAGCTATTAAATCAAATTTCAAGAATTTAAATTGATTGATTTAGTGAATTTGATGGAAGGGATTCGGAGAGGATCATTTTCGGACAAAATGCTAATACTTTGCGCCAAAGTTGCTGACTTGGGAACTAACGCGTAACCGAAATATCAGCCGTCTGATTGACTCCTTTACAATCCAACGGCTCCCATTGACATTTTGACTGACCGCTGCAAGAAGTTGACAAAAAGCGTCTTCGTCCTCCTCCCTATAAATTAAGCTCACAGCTTTCACAGTGGCTTTCCATTTTTCTCACACAAATTCGAGAATCCATTTTTTCTGCTGCTCTGCAACTGTAAGTTCTTCTCCTCTCTTCTCCAATGGCCTCTGCGATGGTTGACTTTGTCTCCTCTCTCTCTCTGTGTCTTCGATTAATGGTTTAGTTTATGGATTGTATGCTCTGTTTTGTGTTAAACTGAAGAAAATTAGATGAAGATTCTTGATTACCTGAGATATTTTGATGGGGTTTTGGATTTGGAACCGTAATTGTTGGCATGTGGGTTTCTTTCTCTGGGTCTGTTTTGAGTGTGCAATTTGCATGAACACTTCAATTTGCATGATCATCGTGTAATTGTTGTGTGATTATGTTTTTTCTTGATTCGATTTCTTTCATTTCTGTGATTTTAATCGGAGGTAATCTGTTGCATGCGATGAGTATATTATTTGGGTGAAAATTTTCAATCCCATCATTTATAGAGGAAATCTCCAATTTTGGCTTGTTTTCCAGTAAAAAAGCGAGCAGTCTTTTCTTTATTTGTTCATGTTTTTATATTGAATTATGTGTAGTTGCCCCCTTGATGTTGACAGAAGACCCATTTGTGTTATTAGCAGATCATATTTCTGCCCTTATTAGTCCTTTGCCATGTTTTCGACTCGGTGAAATTAACTGTGTTTGTGTAATTGGTTAGTGGGTGAAATATGATGTGGTTATGTTGTTTTTTTTCTTCTTTCTGTTTTCAAGGTTAGTGGAAAGGGTGAACATGGCTAACAATGATGGAGAAGGGAGTGGAAAGAAGTCGGGGTCTTCTCACGTTAAACTCAATGAAAGAATCCTTTCTTCAATGTCAAGGAGATCTGTTGCTGCTCATCCTTGGCATGACTTAGAGATTGGTAAGTTGGCTTTTTGACATTTAATATTAAAATTCTCTCTAATTTTGATCGCCTGAGCATTTCCTTAAGTCAGCAAAGTTAGTTGGACTCTCGTGTAACACCACATGAGAAAGTGACGTGCCATGTGTTAGGTGTTACTTTAGCGTGTGTGGAGTAGTAGTAACAGAGAGTGAGGTGAGCATATGTGCATTGTGCATGAATGTAAGCAGCTAAGAGAAGCTTAGATTCCGTTGTGTGTGTGAGTACTGCACTTCAGTGAGTTGTGCATGAGAGAGTTCCATGTAAAATATGACATATACTTTACATGTTTGGTTAATAATGCTTGATGTTTTGGTTTACGCAGGACCTGGTGCACCAGCAGTTTTCAACTGTGTGAGTCATTGTTTCTAACTTTCTATTAGTCTTTTTATTGTTCTGATCTTTTAGTAAAGGACCCTTTAACAAATCCAACATGTAAATCATGGATGTGTTGCATGTAAATTGCCGTGCATGAGACCTTTTAGAATAGATTGTGTAATGCTTCTATCAGTGGATGATGACTTGCATAATCTTCCCCACTTATTTAAAAGTAAATGAAAAAAGTTGTATATTTAGCTCAAGATTCTGTTACAACACTTGCGTACGAATCTAAATGATAATTTCTGTGGCAGGTTGTTGAAATTGGCAAAGGCAGCAAGGTTAAGTATGAGCTCGACAAGACAACTGGCCTTATAGTAGTAAGACGCTTCCTCTTCTTTCCTAAATGATAATCTGTTGCCACTTTAGTGAACCATGCTTATTCACTACAGTTGGAGAAATTTAAACAAGGGCTCTATATATTTACCGTTGGTTCGTTTACATTGGTATCAGTGTTTGCTAGGGTATTGGCATCTAGTGTGAAACTGATGCCTTTCATGGAGGACACTAATGCATGAGGCTCTTTAACGCAGGTTGACCGTGTGCTTTACTCATCGGTTGTTTACCCGCACAACTATGGTTTCATCCCACGAACAATCTGTGAGGATAGTGATCCAATGGATGTCCTAGTACTGATGCAGGTAATGTCATTTGGACACATAATCCTCTCCACAATGATATAACAGCTGATTTTGTATGTTTGACTGAACTTGTTAATGATCATTTAGGAGCCCGTGATACCTGGTTCTTTCCTTCGTGCCCGCGCTATTGGATTAATGCCCATGATTGATCAAGTAAGAAGGCCTTTTTCTATCTCATGTTTGACTAGAATAATGGAGCATGAATTATTGAACCTTTGGGAATAGATATGATCTTGACATCAATCTTGAGGGGAATTCAGGGTTTAAATCTAGATCAATGTGGTTAAAGTTTTTAATGTAACAAGCGAAGGAAGTTTTGTTTATTTTACTGCTGTTTTCATTTGGCAATCAGAATCTCATAATTTATTCTCTGTATAGTTTCCTCTCGTAGCAATCTGTTTTCATACATCCAGAAGTGAGTGTAGCTATCGATAACATGAGTTCTATTGCAGGGTGAAAAGGATGACAAGATTATTGCAGTATGTGCTGATGACCCTGAGTTCCGCCATATCACTGACCTCAAGGAGCTTCCTCCACATCGCCTTGCAGAAATTCGTCGGTTCTTTGAGGACTGTATCCTATTATCACATTACTTGCACTCCCTTAAATTGAAGCAGTTGGGAGTCTTGGTACTCCACAGTTATGAATTACCTTAACTAGATACTTAATCTATTAAAAAACTTCGTCTCTTTGCAATATGAACTGGTTTTTGCTGTATGCCCTTAACTCTTATGTCACGATAGACAAAAAGAACGAGAACAAGGAAGTTGAGGTTGAAGACTTTCTACCGGCTGAGGCTGCCATCGAGGCCATCAGATACTCCATGTGAGATAAACTTTAGTTCCTCTCTTTTCACGGTCGCCTATGATTATTGCAAATAGAACGTAAACATTGCATTGCTATATTGTTTTCTTAAAATGATGTCTTGTGTTGCAGGAACCTGTATGCATCTTACATCGTGGAGAGCTTGAGGCAGTAGGCTAACCTGGACGCTTTGTAATTAGCGAAATGGCTGGAACGATTTAGTAATACCTGAAACTATCACTCTTTTTCTCTGGGTTTGAATTGGTGGGTTCTTATGCTGTACTTTTGATCGTACGTCTCATCTACGTGTTGAATAATGTTTTGTGGATGGTTAGATGGGTTTCCATTAGTGAGAAAACAGCGAATGAATGCTGTTTTTACCCAGGAGAAAGATATTGAAAGGTTCAAATAATTTCATGCAACTTTGGATGCAAAGTTTTACATTTCCAAGTAATTGAATCCAACAATTTGAGTTGTATCTACAATGTTTTACCGTGTTTTAAGTACACGAAAACAAAAGAAAACGTTTTGGTATTATGGTACAAAACCAAGAGAGCTGAAAATCTATCTACTGTGGTAACTTGGACATGTATTTATTGCCCGTGAACCTGGGTCATGAGCCTTGACCCTCGGACCTCGGACCGGGATCCGGGATCCATGCTCGGATACCCGGCCCGACTATTGTCAATACCGGCATGAGTATTTTTCCGATTTCTCTCTTGAACATGTACCGTGCTACGGTCTTTTGTCCTTTAAACTTTTATTTCTGAAAATTTCCGTCATGAACTAATATAAAGATCTCATTTTCCCCTATTACATGTTTACTCACATTCCGTTTAATTTTTCGTCCAAAACCCCAAGGGGTTGGTTTTAGAAAGCGAGCAAAGGGTTGGAGCCTCTAATTCAAGTTCGAACTTCTATGGATATATTCTTTGGGGCTTTCGATTTTTGTTTTGGTATAACGTTTGATCTAAGGGTCAAAAGTACGATATCGCCTCATGTGATGATAGCAAGAGAATATGAATAATTCTATCACCAATATTTTGTTGGATGCCTCTTATGTAAAAATAAATAAATAAATAAACAAGTTCAAGGGAAATGGACTAAGGTATACGTAGGGGTGGGCATAAAAACCACCAAACTGGAAAACCGAATCGAACTGTGACAAAAAAAACCATAAAAAAAAACGCGTTGACCAAAAAAGTCAAAACCGGAACAAAAATCGAACCGAACCATTTCAAATGGTTCCGGTTTCGATTTAGAAATATTAAAAACCGAAGGAACGGGACCGAACAGCTTTTAATATAAATTATTGTTTTATTATTATTTTTATATAAATAAGACATTTTTCCAAGAAGACCCTATGCATAAGCCCAATATTTTTCTTCACTTCTCTCCCCCTCCTTTGTTGTAATATGACTTTTCTCCCCCTACATTATTTTTCTCCATTCTTTTCCAAGAAGACCCTGTACATTTTAGTTTTAGTTTAAGATCTACATTTTGGTCTTGATATGAGCATTTCTATCTTTTGATTTATATTTATATGCACACTTTCTATCTTTCGGTCCAAAATCTTGTAAATCTAGTAGTGGAAACTCAAATTTACTTGAATTTGTGGTTGAAATATGTGTTTGGTATTAGAAGTAGAAAATTAGAAAAAACATATATATAATTTTGGTTAGAATCGTAAACCGGCATGAACCGAACCTGAACCGTCATGAACCGAACCGTACGGTTTTAGTAATAAATTTAAGAGGAACCGCACCGAATCGAACCTTTGAAATTTTCCGATTTCGGTTCCATTTTGAAGGTGGAACCGGGTCGAACCGGACCCTGCCCACCCCTAGGTATACGTATTATACTTTTAACTGACAGATCACATACGATACCGTAGGGAAGCTGCAGACAATAACGAGGGAGTGGGGGAGTCCAGCAACCCCTTTGCTCGCCAACATTTCCAAACCATTTGTGAGCAGCAGCGCTCTCCTCCTCAAACCTCTCAAACTCTCAAACTCAATGCTTTGCTCCGCCACTCACAGCTGAGACCGCGACTGAGACCGAAACGCGCCGCTGCATACACCTTCCCCTGAAAACTCACGCTTTACGAAACCCTCCAATCTCCGACGACGATGGGGACCCTGGGCAGAGCAATCTACACCGTTGGATTCTGGATCCGCGAGACCGGCCAAGCCATTGACCGCCTCGGTTCCCGCCTCCAAGGCAACTACTACTTCCAAGAACAGCGTACGCCCCCAATTCTTCTCCTTCGTCTCTCAATTCCTCCAAACCCTACCTCACACATATCACTCAAACCTGATTCTGTGGCTTTGTTTATGGAATATTGAATCGAATTTTGAGATCTGCGGAGGTTGGATTTTGCTTGATTGTGTTGTGATTGTTTTGATCAGTTTCGCGGCATCGGACGCTGATGAACTTGTTCGACAAAGCTCCGGTGGTCGATAAGGAGGCGTTTGTGGCACCCAGTGCGTCGATCATAGGCCAAGTTCAGGTGGGCCGAGGCTCCTCCATTTGGTACGGTTGCGTTTTGAGAGGTCAGCATTTCTGTGAATTTGATCATTATAATTTTGTTTTGAGAATCTATTTATGTGAAAAATTAGGCCAATTTGTTGTTGGGATTAGAAATGTAATCACGAACTTTGATTTATTTACTCCGATTGTTGTTTTCGGGTGTGAAGGCGATGTTAACAGCATCAGCATTGGGTCTGGGACCAACATTCAAGACAATTCCCTTGTTCATGTGGCAAAATCTAACTTGAGTGGCAAGGTTTTGCCTACCATTATCGGAGACAATGTCACTGTAGGTGAGTTACATGTGATTGTGTTTCCGGTGATGTGGTTGCTGCTTTAGGATCTGATGCTGGGGTTGTGGTTGTGGTTTTTGATTTGAACCGTGCAGGCCACAGTGCTGTCTTGCATGGATGTACTGTGGAGGATGAGGCATTTGTAGGCATGGCTGCAACCTTGCTCGATGGGGTTTATGTCGAGAAACACGCCATGGTTGCTGCCGGAGCTCTTGTAAGGCAGAACACAAGGATCCCCTGTGGAGAGGTATGTCAAAACTCTCTTTATTGGAGTGGAATGTGACAATTCCGTATCGAGTTAAACTAGTTTCTTGATTTCACAAACTCTTAGTACAAAGTTCACGTAGAAAGTTATCAAGCGACTCAGTGTGAGCTGCCAACTTTTAAACTGAATGTAGCTCTTTTTGTTAATCATTTTTAACGACCAACCTGAATTTTTCAAACTGGTTGTTTACTGAATGTTTAATAACAGGTATGGGGAGGGAATCCGGCAAAGTTCCTGAGGAAGCTCACAGAAGATGAGATGGCCTTCATCTCCCAGTCAGCCTTAAACTATTCCAACTTGGCTCAGGTTCATGCAGCTGAAAATGCAAAGCCCCTCGATGAGATAGAGTTTGAGAAGGCGCTGCGAAAGAAGTTTGGACGCCATGATGAGGAATATGACTCTATGTTGGGTGTCACTCGTGAGACACCGGCAGAGATTACTCTTCCTGATAACGTATTGCCACCTAAGTCTGCCTAAGCAAGTACGACTATTAATGATGTTGGTAAGGGTACCACCTCTTGAGATTTAGCGTAAGTGAGTGTTTTGTTTATGTGCGGATTTATGGCGAATGGCTGCATTACATTTCAAATAATTTTTGGGGCCGGCTGAAGTGTGAAGGTCAAAACATGAAATATATCTCTAGCATATGGCTCTGCCCGTCCTTTCTGATTGATCAGCAACTTTCTCTTCTGTTTTTGAGAAGAAAAAGAAAACTGCTGTAATGGAACGTTTCGATGTTCTTAAGGCATCTTGGAAGGTCTCTTAGATTTGTAGTTTAGAGGTTGATTGCTTTTATATATGCGTTATGAAAATAAAGGAAGTGAAATCAGGCATCGGAGCCTGCTAATACTTTTTGTTTTGTTGTAGCTTTTGAATAATATTGCATTCAATCCCCATCTTTTCCTGATTTAGTTGTGGCTTTAGAAAAATTTTCCGTTGTGCCGAGAACAGAACAGTAAGTGTCATAATACAATTGGTTGAATTTTTTTTTTTTTATAAGTTTCAAACCAATTGTATTGTTACACTTAGTGTACCGAGCTGGGTTATTAGCATAGTGAAAAAATTCTCGTGGCCTTTTGTTTGGGCCCAAAAATATTGGCTTGGGCCGAGTTTAGAATTGTTCTCGGCCCAGAGGCCGTGCTTAGGAGTCGTTGGGGGTTATCCAGCTCATGGGCCGCGTAGTCAAGGTTGGCCGTATCCCATTGGGAATCTGTGGGATGTGGGTGAGTCCTATTACGGGAAGGAGTTTCGAAAGGATAAAGATGTTAGAGTTTGAGACTGAATGCGGCCTGATAACGAGTCGAGTTCAAAATCCTAGTAGGAGTAGGACAGACCGAGATTAGGTTGGATCGGGAAATGGAGTTCTAATCCGAGAATGATTGTGATTCAATGCAAGCTGGCTACTATAAATAGAGGAGGAAGAACATCGATAAAGCCCCCTCAAATTCAACACACAAACTGCCATGCCCAAACTCTCACTCTACGCGAAACCTCTCAACAACCTTGAGATTTTTACTTTCTTTTTCCGCCGACACATCTTCAGTTTGGATAAACAACATTGTTGTCGTAGAATCAATCGACCGCGGAGCACCTTCAGTTTGGATAAACAGCACTGCGTCGAGGCCGACTGGTTGTCTATCCAAGTCTCGGTCGAGAAGGATTTTCGGATCCTTGTTGGAAAATGTCATCTCATCAACCTTCTCGACAAAGTGAGGTGTTACTAGGGCTCGGCACATTGAACGCCGAGTTATCTTATGATTAGATACTCACAAGTAGGTTTTAAAGTTCAGCATTCTGACGACCGAACCACGTTTACCATCAAGACATATGTCTGTTTTGAGTATCTGTGCCCCTATACTTTGGTGTCGATTCGGCGTGCTTATACTCTTACGAATATAATCATTGTGACCGAATCCGGCGCCGACGATTTGTGAACTTCGCAAGACTAGCAGCCTTGTCTTCAGGCTCTAGAACCCGAAAGTCGAGACGTGTTCCTTCCTTGACCGCAGTCGCAAGATCGAGAAGTCAGCCGCGCGCTCAACGCAACATCAATACATTTTACTCCTCGGTCGAGCTCGGCCGACGAGTTGGCACGCCCCGCATACAACCGAAAGACGTAGTTAGCTCATTAGTTACCCGGCTTGCGCGCCACGTAGGCTTGGTAGTTTTTAGGGTCAACACCTTAATAAGAATCATTAACAATTTTGAAACTTGAATTTATAATAATAAAAATGGGGTGTGTGAATAAGTAGGGTGTGTTATTCACACACCCTTATTTTATTTTTCACACACTTCTTGTTAATTTTTGTTATTTCATCTTGTTCAATTCATCTGATTCGATGTCGAAAATTAGAAGGGTGTATGAAAAGTAAAAAAAAACGTGTGGATGTCACACCCTTTAAAAGTAATTGTTCTCATATTTAAGGTGTGCAATCGTAGATTTTGCTTCACTACGCCTTAAATCAATCAAGAATAGATTATCCATTTCGTTTGGGCGAGATGGAGAATGTGAGTCATGTAGGCGAAGTATTTCGGATTTGACGAATTTCTAGCAGAGTTAGATCTTTAAAAGTGAAACAGAAACTAGACGGGTTATGATCATCGTGCAACATTTTAGGATGAGAAGCTGAGAACGTAGAATGAGAAGATCCGACAGAAAAGATAATGTCGAGTGGCCATGTTGTGAGGAGCGTTATAGAGACGAAAGGACTGGTTAAGGAAGTCGGAAGTAGCTGGGTTGCTGATTCGAGCTGCCATGAACACGCCACCAGGCTCTCTGTATGAGAAACCAAGACAAGTAAGAGAACATCTTTTGTTATGGATGCTAAGCTGGCGAAGGGCCGAACCCACCGTTGTAATCTTTGAGGTAAAGTTGCAGATGGCCATCGAGCTTGCCAGTTCGAGTATTCAGTTCATCCAGAAATTCAACGCCAAAAGAAAAAACTAATGAATTGAAATTCAGGAACATTGCATTGAAATACCCTCAATTTCATAGATTACAAATTCAGGGGCAGCAATGATTTCACACACAGGAGAAACTTGCCTAATTCAACCATTGTCTGTCTTCTCCAAATGTTAACAGGATAGAACCTCCATTGGACATACCGAGAAATGCAGTGGAATTTCTTCATTCTGATTTAGCCTTCATGTCTACCTTGCCCTCCTGGACTGGTGGAACGACGACCCTAAATGTCCATATTGCCAGCAGAGTTGCCTCTATCGGGGCGAGCCAGTAAACCATGATATGCTCCTTCGTAAAATGGTCGCCACGAGCATAAGCCCATCCCATCACCTGCAAAAGTCAGTAAGGTTCAGGTTTAGTGCATTCAAGTTACGTAAATTAAATCTCAGAAACGCCTGCAGGTACTTACAGAAGCCGGGTTCATACAACCGCCAGTGAGATCAGAGCCGAGAATATGAAGAGTTAACTTGGAAACACTCGAGATCCAAGTCTTCCTGAAGAAACTCCCGGGGATTTTTCTGGCAAGCCCAAGCGAGACGGTAACAATCGCAAATGTCAGCAACCCTTCTGTGAGCGCACCTCGATGGAGGTCAACGTTCAAGCGAGGACCATGACCTACTTCAGGAAAGGTCGCGATTATGAGCCAAACGCCAGCAATAGAGCCGATGACCTGATGAGAGGTAAACGAAGATAAATGAGTGATGTCGGAGAAACTACACAAGTAACAAAATCGAAACAACTAGCAAAAAATGCCATCTTCATTCTGCTTAGAGAATTCACATTCGGTTCCTTCTTCGTGTCCTCGAATAAATCGGACTTAAGGAAGAAGTATCTCCCCCACTAGGCCGCAACAACGGAGACTAATCCGTCATAGGGCGGCCGTGGGGGAAGGGCTAGGTAGCACAAAACAACCTCCTAGGAGCAAAATCTTACAACGACCGAAGACTCTAGCGAAGGGAGCAAGGGTATTGAAACAGGGTTACCCAAACTTCTACGTTAAATTTGTCAAAGACAAGACAAACAAGAACTAAAGAACAAGAAGCTTGGAATTCATATTTCAAAACAACCTCCAAGAAACAATATAATTTGTTCATTTATCACATAAATAATGAAACCATTATGTCACAAATGCCCAAATTAGAATTCGGCTTTTTAGCTAAAATAGTATCTGAGATTTAAAATCAATAGAATTGGTTTTTGAATTTGCCCACCATTAATCATTTTGGTGATGCAAAATCTCCGCTAAATAAGAAAAAAAAGATAAAAAAATATGCTTAATTTTTTCAAGTCATTTTGGTTTGTTTATTAAATTGAGAATATTTTTCTATTAAATATTTTAGTCAAAATTGTTCCTGGATTAACATAACTTTTTACTTAGAATTGACTCTTAAATTTGGCTACCAACAATCATTTTGATTATTTCGTAAAAAAAACTCAATTAAATAAGAAAAAAATAATAAAAATACCCTTAGTGTTTGCAAATTATTTTGATGTATCGTTTATTAAAGTGATGAGTTATGCTAATGGCGGGCCATTTTAGATAAAAAGCTCGGAGTTCGACATCCAATCAACCAAAAAGAAAAAGCAATCGACTTTCCATTAAATATTCCGTCATTTTCATCAAAATTCTGTCTCAATCCAAACAAACGACCAAACAAGTGAATGGGGGTCACCTGAGCAGGGATTCTGGCACCAACAGTGAAAAGGAAGCGGCTGAAATCCCCCGTAATTGCGCCGGACAACACGGTCAAAGGATTGTAGGTGCCGCCGTTGGTAACCTTTCCCAGCAACGCGAAGAAGAACATGTTCACAATCGAAAGGGCGCACTTGATAGTCTCACCGCCGGGTCCGTGACCAAACCCCAGAATGCCGAACACGTAGATCTTGATCAAGACCCCAGACCATACCCACATGAACGAGATTATCAAATCCGACGCGAGCAAACCAATCCTCCCCATGTCTGCCGCGCAGCAATCTGGACAGTCGGTCGGTCAGCGGGGCCGGGAGGACGATGGCGGCGGAAACTGCCCTCTGAGAATTTGAAGGAAGACGATTGGCTTGCTTTGACCGGAAATAAAAAAATAAAAAATGTCCGTGGGACGACGTTGATGTGTATTTTTTTTTTTTTTTGGTCAATAATTGATGTGTATTTTTGAAGGACAAGGTGAGAGGACAAGACGAACTTTCGCTGTTTTTGTCGAGAAAATATTCATTCACGTACAGGATACTAATAGTACATCATGTATTTAAATTGTGAAAAAATTTATTTTTTAACATATAAATTCTTTCATTTATATAATAACACGTGGTGTACTATTTTATTTGTCGATCACACTAAAAAAATCTCTCGTTTCTGTCGGGTTGCAGATTCTCTGTCTTTTTGTTTTGTCGGATTGTGGAATTTTTTTGTTTTATGCTTAAATTACGAGCCCACAGTAACGGGCCTTTTTTGGGGATAAGATTTGGGCTGAAATCTAGACTATACGTAGGTTTTTCTTATATTTTGGGCTTTAGATTTCAGCCCGTGTGTTCGTATTTATTTTTTTATACATCAATATATTTACACTAAGGATCTAAGAGAACAAATTGATATCGAACTTTTCGTTTATGAGATTCAAATTTAAAATTATCATCTACAAGTAAAGAGAAATATCACTAGATCGTAATACTAAGTTGCTATGTGCGTTCATATCTTATTTACCAGTTTATTTGTCCAAGTGCAAAACCACTAGTCTCTTAGTTTTTGACTTTTAGTGGGAGTTGTCTTGATATTTATAATGTTCAACTCACTTGTTTGCGAGAATGATATATAGTTTTTGTGAGTTCAACACAGATCTAGTTGCGGTTGGCCTTGTTGTTGTAGCACACTGGTTGGAGTGTATTAATCTTTATGAATACCCTGTCGTTAAAGGATGAGATCACATTACCAATTTAGTGACTAAGTACTTATAGGATCACTCGATCTTGAATTTTATATTAAAGGTTGAGAAAAAAAACATTAAAAATACATCAACTTACTATTCAGCACTAGTATTAAATTCTATTACGCAAAATATATCACGAGGAATCTTATGCTCCCTCCACTCCAGGGGGGTCCACTTAATTAGATTCAGAATCTTGGTGACGTGGAAAACTTTGTGGTAGTGGTAGAAACTATATAGCATATGCTCAATGTGTCACGTTCTTCAAGCAATGTGGTTGTGATTGGGTTATGGACCACTACTCCTTACTCCCTCTGCAGCCATTTGTCTGGTCACGTGTCACGTTTCAATATCTTATACAAAAGCTTTACTATATAAATAATTAAATTAATGTCTCCCCTTCTCTGTTCTTTCTCTCTAAAAATCCAAACCAATAGAAAAGCGTGGAAGCTTCCTTCTTTGGAAAAGGAATATTTTTGCTCATTGCATTTAAGTGGTAGTAATACTCATTTTAAATGAGCTTAAATATTAAGATTTGTTTCTGACCATTATATAGATATTAAAATTTTAACTCATCCAATGATTATAAAAGGGTGGTGCGTCAAAATATTCCCTTGTTTGTGACAGAATTGCGGAACAACCATTTAGTACTTACAAGTGGAAAGGGATCCTCTCCGGATCCTTCCATCTAATACACCAAGTCCGTGGATCCGGACCATTGCAATTTGATAAAACAGCTAAACTTATTATAACTTTTAAAGTGAGCCCCTGTTTGTAGCCGTTGGATCAAATTTCAATACCTTGGATCTCCGGACTTGGTGGATTAGGAGGAAGGGATCCAGAGAGAATCCTCTCCTGAGCAGTTTACAAAGGAATTTGATCCTCTCCTGAGCAGGAGATCAGGATCCTCATGACCGTATAACAAGGGCTGTTGGATTTTGATCCAACGGTTACAAACATGGGATTCCTTTAAAATCTATAATAATTGTAGCCGTTGGATCAAAATATAACGATCCGTGTTAATGGGTCAGAATGATCCTACTCTCCTAGAGAGGATCCAATTCCTTTGTAAAACATACGTTTGGAAAAATCTTGTCGTTTAATCCAATTTGTTCAGACAAGGAATGGTCCACCTAGATATTTCTTTATGTGCAAGCCAAGAAATCTAACGATTTCATCGTTCACGTAAAGTAAAAAACTTGAGCAAGAAGACAATAGTTTAGTATTTTAAATCGACTCGGATTACTTGAAGCATGGGTTAGTCAGAGGTTGGATGTCGTCACTATAAACAAAGACTGACGACTACAAAACGATCAAATCAAATCAAACATTTTATGTTGTTGCTTTTTTAAGCACGCACTGCACATTGCCTTCAGCTTGCAGTTTCAGGTATCTTCTTGTTCTTGCTATTGTAATCTACTTTCACTTAGTAGAAAATTTTACATTCTTGTTCTGTATTAATTTATTTAAGGTATTTTAGTTAGATCGTAATACTAAGTTACTCTGTGCGCTCATATCTTATTTACCCGTTTATTTATCCAAGTGCAAAACCACTAGTCTCTTAGTTTTAGTGGTAGTTGTCTTGATATTTATTATGTTCAACTCACTTGTTTGCGATAATGATATATAGTTTTTGTGAATTCAACACATATCTAGTTGTGGTTGGCCTTGTTATTGTGGCACATTGATTTGTTGGAGTGTATTAATCTTTATGAATATCTTGTCGTTGAAGAACACATTACCAATCAATCTTAGATTTTATATCAAGAGTTGAGAAAAAAAATATTAAATATACATCAATTTATTATTTGACACTGATATTAATCAGAATGTGAATAACTATGCGTTAATTAATCATCAAGTAACCAAAATAATAATTTTATTACGCAATATATATCACGAGGAATCTTATGCTCTCTCCTCCACTCTAGGAGGGGTCCACTTAGTTAGATTAAGAATCTTGGTGACGTGGAAAATTTTGAGGTGGTGGTAGAAACTATATGCTCAATGTGTCACGTTCTTCACGCAATGTGGTTGTGGTTGGGTTATGGGCTATTTACTCTCTCTGTAGCCATTTGTCTGGTCACGTGTCACATTTCAATATCTTATACAAAAGATCTACTACATCTCTATTAATTAATTAAACATTTATTGTCAACTAAAAGATGATGAAAATACTACTTAATCTTCTATTACACAAAAAAATATGATGGCCAATAAATATAATGTAATTTCATAGATCTAAATTTTACTGTTTTTATTGAAGTCTCACCTACATGTGATGTTAAAATACCTCCAATATTAAAAAAAAAAAACAAAACAAAACAAAAAAAAAAAAAACCAAAAACAAAAACCTCTGACTCTCCCCACGTTCTCTCTCCCTCTCTCCTTCTCATTTTCTAAAAAAATGTGTTCATACATATAAAATGTGTAGGCAAATACTAATAAATAATTAAATTGATGTCTCCCTTTCTCTATAAAATCCAAACCAATAAAAAAAGCGTGGAAGCTTCCTTCTTTGGAAAAGGGGATATTTTTTGCTCACAGCACTTAAGTGATAGTAATACTCATTTTGGATGAGCTTAAATATTAAGATTTGTGTTTAACTATTATACAGATATCAAAATTTTAACTCATCCAACGGTTATAAAAGGGTGGTGCGTCAAAATATTCCCTTGTTTGTGACAGAATTGCGGAACAACCATTTAGTACTTACAAATGTAAGTGATGATTTGATCCAGTGATTAGGATTTCGAGTTCAAATCTTCTTTCTTTTCTTTAGTATAGAATAGTATAGCATATTGGTTGTAATATAAAAACAATAATACTCACCAGTTCAAACAAAATTTCAACGTGTTTCTAATAGTAATCCTTTGAACAATAGTACTTGTGCATGTACGTGTTTTTTTAGATAAAACGGTTAATCGGGGCATATATCCAATTTGAATCCACAAATTACTAAAAGAACGTTCAATTAAGAGTGGTAGTTGTTTCCACTATTAATGAAAGAAGTTTCAAGTTTGACTCACTACGGTGGCACAACTCCGTTTGTAAAACATATGTTTTAAAAAAGGGTTAATCTCTGTTTACTACTTTGAAATTTCGTGGTTTTCAACATTTAGTACATGAAATTTTTTTCATCCTAGAGTCATACCTCAAGTCTTAATTTTGGGACAGTTTCATACATCCGTTAAATTTTCCGTTAGAAATTCTGTTAACTGATAATGTGACGCCCACGTGAACAATAACTAAGTGTCACGTGTCAATATGAGCCCAATTCAATATTAAAAATAAAATAAAAAAATACAAAAACACAACAACAAAAAAACAAAAACACAAAAACACAAAAACAAAAAACAACAAAAAAAAAACAAAAAAACCCAACCTTCCCTCACCCCCGCACCCTTTCCATTCCTTTTCTCTTCTGCAAATCCCAGCACCTCACCTAAATCCCACCCCACCCAAAATCCCATCTCCCTTAAACCACCCCTCGGAAAACTCCGACCCGTCAGGAGGCGGCGGCGGCAGGACGCACACGAAGGCTGCGAAGGCCAGGTCGTGGTTGCCGGTGAGGAATACGTGGTTCTGATTCGGTTTCCTAGAGGGTCAGGCCAGTCCAGGCCAGGTCATTGATGTCGTATAGGACCTCCGCAAGTGTCTCAGCAAAGGGTCGGGCATTGATGATTGCTTCATGGGCCCTTCGAACCTTGGCAGCCGCCACGAGCTTAATGGCTTCTGTGATTTTCTGGGTATTTTTTATGGAATCGATTCGGACTCAGAGCTTATGCAGACCGCAGCGGGTTGCTGAAGGTCGAGAACAGAAAGGTTGGGGTGAGAACGACGATGGGGATTGAAGCTTTACGAAAGCATCAAAATCTCTACAATCTGATTCACCATTGGAGATAGAACCGAATATGGGTATTTGCACGGTGCAGAGCTCAGATCCGTTCACAATAAGCTATTGTAGAAAAATGCTTGAGGTTTGGACTTGTAGGCAGCAGAGTTGGCCAACGTCCACAAGTTCTGGCAGAGGTTGGTGACCTCGGTGAGGATCAGGAAGGAGAGAATGGCGGCTGCGCTGTGCGAGGCGACGCAGCAACATATGAGAAAGATGAAGAGTGTGATGAGGACGACGATGAGGGTGCTGTGGACGAGGAGTACAGAGGCATGGAATTGGAGAAGAGAGAAGATAGAAGGGAGAAGGAGGGAAGGGGTGAGGGTTGCAGAAGAGAGGGGATTGAGAGGGTGCGGGGGGTGAGTGACAGGTAGGATAATTTTTTTTTTGTGTTTTTGTATTTTTTTAATTTTTTAATATTTAATTGTGGCCATGTTGACACGTGGCGCTTAGTTATTGTCCATGTGAGTATCACGTCATCAGTTAACAGAATTTCTAACGGAAAAATTAACAAATGTATGAAACTATCCCAAAATTAAGACTTGAAGTATAACTCTGAGATGAAAAAAACTTAATGTATCAAATGTTGAAAAACATAAAATTCTAAGGTAGTAAACAAAGATTAACCTTTTAAAAAATCTTGTCGTTTAATCCAATTTGTTCAAACAAGAAATGGTCCACCTAGATATTTCTTTATGTGCAAGCCAAGAAATCTAACGATTTCATCGTTCACGTAAAAAATAATACTTGAGCAGGAAGACAAACCTCTGACTACAGCACAATCAAATCAATTCAAACTTTTTAAGTTATTGCTTTTTCAAGCACGCACTGCGCATTGCCTTCAGCTTGCGGTTCCAGGTATCTTCTTGTTCTTGCTATTGCAATCTACTTTCACTTACACCTACTTCAACTCTTAGTAAAACTCAAAATTTTAGATTTTAAATTTATTTCAACTTGCTTCAACCTATGGAGTAAAAATGAGTTAAAACTCAAAACTCATTTTTGAGCCAAATTGAGCTCAAAATTCTCTCTGAGTTAGTGGGGCTGGCCTACCATATATGTATATATTTTCTAGTTTTATATTTATAAATTCATTGAATCTAACAGTTAAGATCTAATTTGATGAAATCTAATGGTAAAAAAAAAATAAATCTAACAGTCCAAATTTAAATCTAACAACTAAAGTAAATAAAAAAAAAATCTTTTATGTGTTTCATATTCTTTCATAATGTTTCACAAGTTTCATGATGTCGATTAGTGATTTTTCAATATTTGTTGGAATTTAAATATTTTTAGGTTAAAATGTTCATAAAATTAAATTTAGATAGTCTACATAATTTTTTCTTTTAAAAAGTTACTTTAAGAAGAAAAAAAAAAGCCTAAATTCATCATTTAATAATCTAGGGCTAAAATTTTAACCCAGAAGGGTTGGAGCAAAAAAGCTGTTTCTAGGTTAAACCTAAATTTTTTTAGCCAAAAAATTTTAGGTTTTAACGCAAGGTTTGGAGATGGTTATAGTAGAATAATTTTACATTCTTGTTATGTATTATTTATCTTAGGTATTTTAGCTAAACCAGTATTTGAAATTAGCATAATTCGTCACTTTAGTTCTTGAGATTTAAAGTTAATAGGATTGGTCCCCGAGTTTATTCATCGTCATTTATTTTGGTCATTTCGTGAAAAATCTTCATTAAATAAGGATAAAATGATAAAAATACCCTTAATTTTGTAAAATCATTTTGGTCTGTTGTTAATTAATTGAGTATATTCTTGCCATTTTACTCCTTATCAAGTAGAGATTTTCACAAAAGAACCAAAATGATTGATTATGGGCAAACTCAAAGATCACTTCCATTGATTTCAAACCTCAGGGATCAAAGTCAAGAGAGTTATACCAATCTCAATGACTATTTCGGCTAAAATGCCTTTATCTTAAATTAATTTTTTTTTTTTTTGCGCTTTTGGAATGGATTTAGTTTCTCGTTATATTATTTTTACTTCGGTGCACTTTACCTTTTCAAGTCATTTATTTCGATGTATTTATAATAAGTGAAAGTTCTTTTGTTTATTTATAAATCGCTCATTTGGCACTATGATATTTTGTCCGTCACACCAAAAAGGATGAACAAGGGCAGGCGGGGAAAAAAAGGAAATATTATGATGAGTTTTAAATTAGATCGGTAGTTTGCCTCAAATCATAATTAAAGCCTTACTAATAACACCGTCAGCTGAATTTGCATGTCTAGATTTGACCGTTGAAATCCTATCGTTCAAATATTAGTGCATTCCAAACACTGTATAACGTAAAAATATCCATAAATAATGAGAAAAAAGGTGTGTGAGAAATTAAAACGTCCAAGAGTAACTGAGGAAGAAAAAAAGCCGTAGATGATTCCCATTTCCCACTCAACAACCAGCTCATTCATTCTAGCGTCTTCCCCATTAAAAATTTAAAATATGGCAACAGACGAAACGACGCCGCACCGAGAGATATTTTTCAATGTGACCGGCACACAGAGTGGTACATTACATGTCACTAAACAAATGATGAGATATGTGTGCTAAAAAGTTAATAACTTAAAAAATAAAATTTCTCACAATTCCTATTAAAACACGTAATGTACCACTTGTGTTCTAGTCACAACTAAAAATTTCTCCCGCACCGAGATTAACACAACTAAAACACGAGGGCTTATTAGGAATATTTAATGTAAAATAACGCTTTGGACTTTTCTATCTTTAACATTTAGGAAACCCTACAGGCTACGGCCACCGCAGCACTTAATTTAATTAACACCTGACTAAATCAAACTGTAAATTGCACAAATGGACCTGAACTTTGTCAATTTTGTGAAATAGCAATACGAACAAAATGCTTTTACAATCACACCCAAAATATCATTTTTTTTTGTCGCAATTTGGCGCCCCAACTTCTCACAATGTCTTATTTTCAAGGTATTTTAAGTCACTTATGATTTTCAAGTCATTTTCACAACTTGAGTACTTGAAGCTAAATATCTCAGTCTATGATCACCTGATTGTAGCTAAATCATGTGTTAATTCGACATTTTATTTTCTAAAAAGATAAAAAACATAGCAATTTCTATAGTTTTTTTTGAAACTTATTAAATCTATGTCCTAGTCGAGTGAAGCAACCACAACAGCCTTGAACATGAGAGTTTCTTGTGTCCGACTAGTCCTATGTGGCCCCAAACAAATATTTTCAGATGGTTAAGCCCTACATACAGGAGGTGAGGTAGGGTTTTTGTTCATCTTAAGGTCCGATCGTAGGACCCCAAATTTTCTCTTTAAAAAGAGATGCATATTTGTTTCATGTTTGGTTATTTGGGCCGTGAATCGTAAATTGTTTTAGAAGAAGTGGTAACTGCACAAAAATGAAAAAGTATAAGTCCCACTGTGTAAATTTTCTTACGTAAATAAAAGAGAAAAAGCAAAATCTCGGTGTACAATTCTCGGAATAGAAAAAGGGAAGTTTGAAATGTCTGGGTACCGTGTGAGGAGGGAGACCAAATAGCGAGCGAGAGCTGCTCTGAGAAAAAGAGGCGTTCTTTAGTTTCCAAAAAAAAAAAGAAAAAAGAAAAAAAAAGAAAAAAGGCGGTCTTTGTGATTTGTTCGAAGAAGACCCAACCAACCACCAAACACAAAAGCAAAACTCGGAGGCTTAAATATTCTCTCATTTGGTGAGAGGAAGAAGAAGGGCGGTGGCGGCGATGATTTCTGGTGAAACCCCATAAAACCTAAGAATTTCGATAATGTTTCAGCTCTGCAGTTGCAATTGCAATTGCACCCTCTCCTCTCTCCTCCTGGTTGTCCCTCCCTTTCTTCCTCTCACCTGAACCCCTTGCGAGTCCCCCCCTTCTCTCTCTCTCTCTCTCTCTCTCTCTCTCCTCCCTGGTATGCTTCTTACTGTGTCTCCGATCTTCGTTTTCTGTTTCTGCATCTATTTTTTTTTTATATTGTGTTTTTGATGTGTATTTTATTAATTTTTTGTTTGTGTTTGGCGGCTGAGAAATGGCGTCTCCACGAAACCTGGAGGATTTTCTGAGTTTTTTTTTTCTCGGCAACCAAACATAGCGTTAGGATTCTTCCAGATTCGATTTATTTGCTTATTTAATAATGATGATTCTGTTTTTGTGAGTTTTTTTTTTCTCGGCAACCGAACATAGCGTTAGGTTCTTCCAGATTCGATTTATTTGCTTATTTAATTATGATTATGATTATTCTGTTTATTGCTGTGGAAATTGGAATTTGTGCGGCTTAGGTTTTTATTGGGTTGAAGAAAATGAATCGGATTATAAGTGTTTAGTTTTTGGATTAATTTGAATTGATTCGGCTATAACTGCACAGCTAGGGTTTTATTTTGTTGTTTTTTGATTTGGATTTTTGATGATGATGAATTGGTGATGCAGAACCATGCCGACTTTCACTGTCATAGCTTTAGATAGGTTGTTAGAACCTGGAGCTTCTTCCGAATCCGCTGACATGTCATCTCTTCCGAATTCCAATTCGAAGCCTTTTTCGAGTTCAATGCCGGTTCCTGACTCCAAGCTGGAGAGGAGGAACAGCACCTCCGCTGTGGAGAAGAGGCCAAATCGACCTCCGATTACGCCGGCCCTTTACGCTACTCCGGAGGCCACACCGCTCCCGGATTCGCCTACTTCATTTACTCCCTCGCCTTACATCATCAACCACAAGCGCCGTGGTCCAAGGCTTATGAAGAGTTACTCGGAGCAGGATGTGTCATTGCACCAGAAAGCTGGAGATATGGAGAAGCTCAATGGGGATGTCAACGACGCTGAGGCCAAGGGGGTGAAGCTCAATGGGGATGTCAACGACGCAGAGGCAAAGGTGGCAAATTTGCCCGTGGATGATATGGATACTTTTACTTTCCCCAAGCCTGTTGAAGTGCATCATTCGAATGGCATCCATCATTTCGAGAGCAGCAATGGGAAGCTTGGGACCAGTAATGGGCAACTTAGAGGCATTAATGTGGAACTAGGTACTAGTAGCGAGCGTGAAGATAGCTTCTATGTGCCCAACAAGAGAAGCAGTAATGTGGAACTGAGTAATGCTTCTGCTAGGGAAGATGATTTGTTGAAGCAACCTGCCATGAGTCCAGGAAGAGATAGTGAATGTGAGGATTTCTTTGATCCGAAAGACTCCATGAGCGTCGCAAGTTACAACACGGATGGAGAGGGAAGTGTTTGGGCTGAGCGTTCTCCACAGACCAGTACACCCACGGGGGAATTTTATGATGCTTGGGATGGTATGTAGCTTTGCTTTTTTGGTTAAATTTATTTCCTTTCATTTGCTTATTTGTTTTTCTTGAATATGCTTTGTCCATATATCCGTGAATTAATTGAGCACCATGATTGAAGATTGGAATATACTGATTTTTCCCTAGTTTGGTATCTTTACATAGAATATGGTGTATATTTCTTTTCCCTTCTATACATGAAGGGATGTGCAATTTGGCAGGATCATATGTTTTCAGCTCTTGCGTGAATTTGGATTTGTGTTGAGCATGTCGACTGTAACTCTACGTTTGTAATTAATCATGTTAGATAACTTGACTCATTCGTTTAACTCTGTCTTGTTTTGGTTGACATGCATATCTCATGAATTAGAAACTCAGTAGCAGGATGTTTTCATTTTGAACCAAACTCATTTCTTATATCTTCATAAAGTAAAAACCACCTGATCCGAGTACTAGCAGAACTTACCTGTTGTGTTCAATACTCGTGTTAATCAGTTTTGTTATTTTTAGATTCATATCAATTAATAGTTTACTCTTAACTCGTGTTAATCCTAATTTGTTTTTTCGTATTGGGCGCTACTTGTGTTACTGTGTCATGGTCATTTTGAAAGTTTCTGTTCATTTTCATATTGTGTTTGCGGTGTGTCATAGTGTTGCTGAAAATTGACATCCCCGTCTTTCTATGACATAGAAAAGGTTCATTATTTATGAGATTGGTATTAAATCGCTAATTATGATTAAAGGTACAAACATGCTGGTTCTCTATAGATACCCTAGTCTGTGAATTATTGAAATGACATTTAAATCAAAAAATTCTATGCATGTCTTCTTTGTGCGTTTTTGAGATTAAAAGAACACTTATTTTCTCCAGTTCAGAAGTTTGGTTTCAATTTATGACAAGATTTCAAGATTTGGATGCTTAATCTTTGAATGTCTGTAATCCACATTGTTCAATTTAAAAGCACTACAGTTATAAATTTTTGGCAGTATTGAGCAACTTGCTTTTTTTGTTACTCTGCGCAGAACTTTCATCTGAGAGCGGGCACGGGCAGCAGCTTTCTGTTTCTGACCTTGACGTTGAATTGCGTGAAATGAGATTGAGCCTTATAATGGAGATGGAGAAGCGGAAGCAAGCAGAAGAATCCTTGAATAACATGCAAAGGCAGTGGCAGAGGATTAGGGAACAGTTATCTCTTGTAGGATTGACACTCCCTGAAGATCCTGCTGCTGCAAGTGGTCCTGAGCAACTAGGTTCTGATCCTGCAGAAGATCTGTGCCAACAAGTTTATCTTGCTAGGTTTGTATCAAATTCTATTGGGAGGGGATTGATAAGGGCTGAGATGGAGTTGGAGATGGAAGCTCAGATCGAGTCAAAGAACTTTGAAATTGCTCGGTTGATGGATAAACTCCGTAACTATGAGGCAATGAATCAGGAAATGGTTCAGAGGAATCAGGACGTTCTCGGTGAGACTTCTATACCTTTTGCCTCTTGTTTATTTCTTGATTCCTAAGGCTCGAGGTATTATATTATTTGTTAAATCAAAAGCATTTTCGATGCCCACCTCAGTTGAACTATGTCTTCTTCCCCACGTTTAACCAGTAACCTGTATTAGGTTTGAACATGACACCCTCCTAATGTGCATCATTTGGGCCTTTGATCTACCTCGCGTTATTAGCTCACCTAAGTTTTACTTTTTGTTTCGTGTAGAGATGGCACGGCGCGACAGGGAGAGAAGGGAAAGAAGACAAAGATGGGTATGGGGCTCGATTGCTACTGCCCTAACACTTGGTACCGCAGCCTTGGCGTACTCTTATATCCCGTCTAGCAGGGGATCGCCAACCTTCGAGTCCGAGGTTCCTGAGAGTAGCGATGCAGGCAAATGATAATCACTTTACGTTGCAACCGTGACTCTATGCCGTAGCACAGAAGGAGAAAATAAAAGGTCCTTCTACTATGCCACATCCTTTGTGGATAACATTCTCTTGCTCTTTTATCAGTTAGATTTTCCTATGATCTGAGGATGTACAGTTCTACAGAAAATAATTAAAGTTTTGCCCGTCACTGGCACATGGGAATTTTTATAGTCCTTGCTTGAAGTCATAAAGTTTGAGCTTCGGGTTGTCTCGAAGCGTTTATACACAATTGTATGCCCGTTAAGTATTCGTCTGATTTAATGATTTTTGAGTAGTGTAAGGTGGTTTGAAAATTCGCAACACCCCGCGCCCATCGGGGATCAGTTTTCCGGTGTCCTAAACCCTAAACCCCTAAGACTTGCAGTTTGATTACTTACATGTAAGGAGTCATTTTTTCTTTGAAAAAAAAAAAAAACAATGTGTGGGTATTATGACTTCGTTTTTTCTTGGTTTTTCTTTCGAGGTCAATGGTGGTATTGTGGTTTTAATTATATATTTTGGACAGTTCTGAGATTTGCAGTGAACAAATACTAAGGGGCAAGGAGCGAGGCATTCTAGCAGATGTGGTTAGACCATTAGCTTAGAAAAGCATGCTCGTACTGAGTGGCGGATCTAAGCCAATCGTGTTTTGTTGTTTTAATTAAATAAATTTCGGTTTTTTCATCGAAAAATTTAGCCGAGCACTTGCGGAGCATTTCGTTATCTTCCTAGTTCTATTGACAAGTTCGAAGGTGTGATGCCAAGCTTTACCTACCAAGGCGTGCTGCTAAAGCTTTGTCCTGAGGGCTGTTGAGTAAGTGCCAAAGCCTGTTGAATACTGTCTAAGAGGCATTTCATCGAACAGTTTGTAGGCATACTCAGGTCCCGTACCAGATAATCATACAGAATTCCGTCGATCTTTTCCCTATGTTTTCCAACTTTAATGGGGTTCTGGAACTAAAGTTGACCCCTTGGATCCGCCCTATATAGGGGTGCAACTCGGGCGGGTTGGAAGATCAACCAAATTCTAACCAACTTTTACAATTCGGGCACGGGTTCGGATTAGGTTTCATTCGGATTCATTTGGGCTCATGTTTAATTGAATTTGGATTTACTTGAGTTGGGTTCGGCTTGCCCAACTTTTTCAAGTTTAATCTTGTAACAACATAATTTCCAATAATTCCTAAAAAAATTAAGTCAAGTAGCATCAAAGCTAGCTAACTTTAATTTCATAAATCAATCTACTACAAAGCTTTAGGATTTAGAGATAACGAATATAGACTGACTAATCAAAGCCTCTTGTTCCCTAAAAGCTTAAGTAATTATTAACGGTAATTTATTAAAAAAATATTAGAAATAACATTGGTTTTTGGACTTGGCTCACTTGGGTGTGGTAGAGCATTAATTGATATGCATTATAATATAGTTAGATTAAGTTTGGTTAGTCAGGTTGAGTTGGAGATGGACGGACAAATGATCAACTCAACTCAACCCAATCAATGAACGAGTTGAAATTGGGTAGGATTTGGACGGGTTATAACTAAAAACAAAAAAACCAATTGTTCGGATTTAGGGGTGGTTTGGGAGTGAGGTGCTTAAAAAAAAAACACCCATGAAAAAAAGCTGTGAGGGTTTTAGGTGTTTGGTAAACTGAAAAAAAGGGCTTATTTTGGAAGCTGCTGTGAGAATAAGCTGAAATCAAAGGAAAAAGCTGAAGATGCTATTTGCAGCTTTGGAAAACTGGCTTTTTTTCAAAGCACACGGAGCTACAATGCTCCTTTAATGAAAAGACACACTATCAGACTGTTTTTTTTTTTTCAAAAGCACTTTTACAAAAAAGTTTACCAAACACTCTGCTGATTTTTTTCACAGCCGCTTATTCTCACAGCACAACCGCTTATTCTCACAGCAGCTTTTTTTCAAAGCACAGCAATACCAAACCAGCCCTTAAAGTCAGGTTGAACATAGACGAGTTCGGATTGGTCCAACTCAAGTTGACCCCTACTCTTATCCTCGAGTTTAAATTTCCCTCTCTCTATATTGAAATGATATACAATTCCATCTTGTAAACAAAAAAGATAAATTGAGGTAGAAATTCAAATGGTGAGAGGTAATTTGAATACAACGATAACGTGAATATAGCTCCCAAATAAAAAGGTACAAAAAAAAAAGGGAAAATAATAAACGACGCCGTCTCAGAGGTTTATCCACTGGTAAGATAAAACAGATGGAGACAGTGTCATCAGTTACTCTGGAGCTCCGACAATGGAGCTTCCTCTGCACATGTCAGCAATTCTTCCCAGAGAAAACTCCTCCACCCATTACCACCATTCCAACTTCTTCACAACCCAAAACCACCACACTTCTCTCTTCCCCCATTTCTCCAAATACCAACAATTCCAGGCCAAAAATAGAAGAAATTGGACCCCAAAACTTGCATTAGCCGCTGCAAATCAGCGTATCAGGATCACCGAACAAGAAAAATCCCAGGAGGAAGAGGAAGAAGAGGAAGAAGAAGAAGAAGATGCAGGGGAGGAGGAGGAGGAGGAAGAAGAAGAGTACGATTATTCGGAGGACGAGTCTTCTTTGCTGTCTCTGAGTGAGAAGCCTGACAGAAACATGGCTTTGCTCGATGAGTACGAGATGGAGGAGCACGAGTACGCCGCCGACCCGAATCATCGGAGCGGTAAAATTTGATAAAATCTCTTCTGGGTTTTGTTTAATTTTAGCAGAGGAATTTTGGGTGTTATAAAGTGTTGGAGTTGTGGGTTTGATTGAGTTAAAAATGCAGGGTATGTGGCCGTGCTGGGGAAGCCGAATGTGGGAAAGAGTACGCTTTCGAATCAAATGGTTGGCCAGAAGTTGTCCATTGTTACTGATAAACCTCAGACTACCCGGCATCGAATTCTTGGTATATGTTCTGGCACAGACTATCAGGTTTGTTCTTAGCTGATGTTGTTGTAGGTTTTGTTTCAGTTGTTATATGTATTTGCATCGAAATCTCATTGAAACCCGGGGGAAATGTTGTGATCCATATGTTGTTATAACAATGGTATAGTTTGATTACTTGATATACAAGGAAACATAAAGGAAATGTTAATACGGTGAAGTTTCTAAGGTTCGGGAATAAGAGCCGACTAATATCTTGTTTCGGACACGAGTAGTACTTTATTGACGGTTTCTGAAGTTCTGGTGATGCATATGGGTTTGACATAAGGATTTGTGTGTAGATGATACTTTATGACACACCGGGTGTTATGGAGAAGAGAATGCACAAGTTGGATTCTATGATGATGAAGAATGTCCGGAGTGCTACAGTTAATGCAGACTGTAGTTGTTCTTGTTGATGCATGTAAAGTGCCTGAAAAAGTATGCTTCTTTATTTGTAGGATTGCATATGAAACTTTGTCCTCTTGTCCTTAGATCATTTTCTCGTTTCTAGATTGATGAAGTGTTGGAAGAAGGTGTGGGTAACCAGACGGAAAGCTTGCCGCCCATTTTGCTGGTTATGAATAAGAAGGATTTGATTAAACCTGGTGAAATTGCAAAGAAACTAGAGGTCAGCATTTGTTTACACGGATAACTACACATGTAATTTCCGGATCTTGTTCTCTAAGCTACTTGTTTTGATCCTAAATAAGAATTACATCCTTTACAGTGGTACGAGAAATTTACAAACGTTGACGAGGTCATACCTGTGAGTGCCAAACTTGGACAGGGAGTGGAAGATGTCAAGCATTGGATTTTATCAAAACTTCCTTTTGGGCCAGCATATTATCCGAAGGTACTTGGAATTTCATGTTATAGGCTCATGATTGCCCTCCCTTTCTTTGAAACTAAAGTCCTTAATGGTGTTCCTGTTTCATGGCCATGAATGTTCTATTCTCGCCTTATTCCAACCATTAGGATTCATGTGCAGAAATTGCAAGGTAGTAATAAATATCATAAGACTTTCTACAATCAGACCTCACATTCTAAGGGCACATAGAATCCTAAAAGAAAATAGCTTCTGTTGTAGGTTTTCTGGCATTGGATTCACAATGCTTTCCATCCTAAAGAGAAAACTGCATCGGTGTAGAACTTTTGAAAGTTTGTTCCCCTTAAGCAGTAGTAAAAATTTGTCTTCCATATTCTTATTCAAAGTGTAAATTTATACCTCTCAAGAATATCCAAAAGTGTTATTTTCATGTATGGATATACTTATCTTTATTCTCTATGAGTTCTTAGGACATCGTCAGTGAGCACCCAGAAAGATTCTTTGTATCTGAAATAGTTCGAGAAAAGATCTTTATGCAATACCGTAAAGAGATTCCTTATTCATGTCAGGTAAGTAGTTTAGAAGCTCAAAAGATTTGGCTTGCGAGGGCCAATGGCAAAAGATTTTATACAAGTGGAAATTGTCGTTGAAAAAAACTCACAGAAGATCATTGTTATTGGAAAAGTAAGTAATCTTCAGTTGCATATTTTGTCTGCTTCATGCAAACTATATCGAAATTTATGTATCTTCTTGATAAAAGATTTAATTCGATACAGTGCATAAAGGCATGTATCACAAAAAGCTACAGAGCTTTCATGTGCGATCACTGTCGGAAGAGATAGCTCGATCGCTGATTTTATATCCTGAATCATTTTGTAGGAAGGGAGAGCTCTGAAACTACTTGCAACTGCTGCTCGACTCGACATAGAAAACTTTTTGCAGAAGAAAGTTTTTCTAGAGGTACCAAGTTATACTATGACCGATATCTGTGCACAAACTATGTCAAATTGTTTTAATTGGCCATTGTCCTGCGCTTAATGCATTCTGTGGGTAGTTGGGCTGCAGCATTATCTCCTCACTTTTACTTCGTTCGTCACGTCTTATATAGAAGATATCCACCTTACAGGACTATATTCATGCTTTAAACAGGTTGTAGTGAAGGTTAAAGAGAATTGGCGGCAAGACGAAGTTCTTCTGAAGAATTATGGCTATGGGGGTCAAATTCAAGCATTTTGATGTTGGGGCCTCTACAACCAGTCCGTATCCATTGGAGAACACAAGCGAGGATGGCCGTATCATTTAGGCTACACGAGTGTTATCTTTGAGATGGTTTTGATGTCGTTGATTAACGTAGATGCCTCCCGTTCCTTTTTGTTAGCTGGAGTAGGGTATAGTTGTAATCTCACTGGGAAGATAATCTCAAGCATTCTTCATTCTTCTAAGGCTGTAAGCAATGGCATTTTCCCAAAGCCAGAGGTTTTGTTACTTGTAGAACCCCCTTCAGTCCTCTCTCTCTCTCTCTCTCTCTCTCTCACACACACAAGCCCATCAGAAATGTTGAAGCCCACTTATTATGTAAGCTCCTGGGATGCCATTGTGGTATATTCCGATTCAATAATATAATGTTAAACCTACACTCCACCACTTACGTCACAGTGGCATCCTAGAAGTGGAATGCGGATCCTCGTCGGATTCTCTTTGTGAGGATCCCGGAGATCCGTGAATCGTATCTGTTCATCGTACATCGTGTAGTCAGAAATCAATAAAATATTTAAAATTAAATACAAACAGTACATGACAAAAACTGATCTTACAATGTAAGATGAACGGACACGATTCACGGATTCCTAAAATCCTCACTAAAAGAATCCGAAGAGGATCCTGTTGGCTAGAAATGTAGGTAAGTTTCCCATAACGTGGGATGTTTGAAGCAGGTGAATGATGATGGGCATCATCGCTTTCAATGATGTCCAGACATGGCTTTGGCATGCCTTGTGGCACCATCATGTCAAAATCCTACCCCTTAAACCACAAATAGAGTGGGGATAATTCTCCTCACATGGGCTGAAGAAATGCAGCCTCAAGTTCAACTATGTTAATGCGCGTGGTGGGTAGATAGGACACATTAAAAGGTAAAACTTATAATGGAAAATATGCTTGGATAACGACGGTTCCAACCTTTCATAAAAAATGAAAACAGAAAGACACTCAAGAGATAGTAAGTCATACATAAACCACGAATTGGTGCCTTTATAGTATATTTAATGTCTCTCTAGTCATTGTCAGGGCCGGTCCAGAGATTTTTGAGGCCCGGGACGACGTAAAAAAAAATGTCCTAACTTCATGTAAGAAAATTATTTATTTTCACACATAAGACATTGAAAAAATTATACTTAGAAAAACACTTTAAACTCAATAAGTTAGAAACACAGAAAGACTAATTTATTTTGTATTGAGAGAGGGAAACAAAAAAACTTCGGGCTTACAAGTAGATAGATGATGAGTTTGGTTTTCCATCTGAACTTTGAATGTGTTTTTGAATAAATCGTGAGGTTTTTTTTTTCTTATTTACTAACCTTGTCAATATGGGACTAAAAAATAATGATGTTTTCGAGTCTTTAATTGATATGTATTATTAATGAATGGGCACTAAATTAAATTTTTTGATGACACGTCATATAATTTGCAAATTTGGTCTACGTATTATTTTTTTGTTGAAGATTAGACTTGAATTAAAATGAATATTTAAAAATAACAACCCACATAGCTACTAGATAGTAACTAAAAATAAATTAACAACCGAACAAAAATTTGTAAAAATTGAAAAGAATAAACATGCACATAGCATTTCGAACTTAGGACCTCTTGTTAATTTTAAACAACAAAAATCATTGTTTCTAATTAAACTTCTTCATCCTTTAACCAAATTTTATAAATTTATACTCTTATAAAAAAAAAATTTGTAAAAAATGGAAAGTAAATAAGCACACATGGTGTTTTGAACCCAAGACCTCCTCATCATTTTCAAATGACAAACCACCACTTCTAGTTAAATTTCTATGTCTTTGAACCAAATTTTATAATTTTATACTCTTATAAAAACATATATAAATATATCACCCTAATAATTTTGGTGCCCCTAATTTTTTTGGGCGCTGGACGCTCGCCCTGCCTGCACTGGGCATGGGCCGGCTATTGTTATTAAGAATTTATAACCGGTTGAAACTATGCTTGAACAACGAGGGTTCCAAACTTTCATAAAAAACAGAAATGTAAAGACACTGAACAGATAGTAAATCATATATAAACCATGAATTGGTGCCTTTATAGTCTAATTAATGTCTCTTTAGAGGTGATAGCTTGGCATCTCATTATTCATGACATGGTGCACCATATCACGGGCTCTATCAAATAAATGCGGCCATAATATTTTCTGCACTGTTGGTGCAAGACACAGGTAGCTGAGTGTCTATAGGACCAAATTTATTTTGTGGATGATAACTATTTACATGACATTGGTAAATGTCAGTGGTGTCTTGTACTTATGAAACAAGAATATATAGAACAAAATTTACGCATTTCTTTAGTTCATTGAAACGAAATGTCAATATGATAGTGTACTAGTGACATATAAATTATTCGCCGTGAATATATCTTAAAATAAGTAAGTGACTTGTCGCAAAAGCTCCTACTCAAGAATTTGTCGTTGATGTCAGCAGGTCCTCTGTTGTGTCGGTCACTAGTTTCTCTTTTGCTCTATTTATTTGCAATTGTATCAGAACAAACAAATCCACCTCCACCTCCACCTCCAAGCTCTTTATCCGACTGCAAACATTTCATCCACACTTCGAGAAGATGAAGCATCCATCTTTTGCTCTTCTTTTAGCAATTTTAATCCACCAACAGTGTTTTATTACCCCAATCCATGTTTCAGCAGCAGGTGGTGATTTCATCAGAGTGAGGGGAGTGCATTTTCTTCTCAACGGCAGCCCTTACTATGCAAACGGCTTCAATGGCTACTGGCTCATGTACGTGGCTTCCGACCCGTCTCAGAGGCACAAAGTTTCTTCTGTTTTCCGTGAAGCAACTAGCCACGGGCTCACCGTGGCTCGAACTTGGGCTTTCAGTGATGGAGGTTACAGGCCTCTTCAGTTCTCCCCTGGCTTATACAATGAGCAAATGTTTAAGGTCCCCCCTCTCGTACTTCTTCTGCTTTACTCTTTGTTTATCTTATCCGTCACACTGCCTGGGATTGGATTGGATTGGATTGGATTGGATAAGTCATTGAATTAGGCCTCGTTTGTTCTTTACAATTGGGTTGGAATGGATAATGCGCTTTTATTGAAGTACGAATAAATATAGCGAGTTATCCATTCCAATTCACTCATAGTGACCAAACAAGGCCTCAGAGTACCCTGAAGTAAGAAATGAAGGCCAAAGTTTGTCCCAAGCGAAGGAATTGGATTAAACTATAAGGTGTTGATCCAACCATTTTGTGGGGGTTGGATGGGATAAGTTTCATTCATGAGTGATCTGTCTCTTCTTTCAACTCGTACAAACTTCGGAAGTTGGCCTCTATTTCTTCCTTCAACGTACTTTCAATCTGTTGAGTTATCTAAATCCAATCCAATCCTAGGAACAAGTGCAGAATATTAGAAAAGCATGCAGTGATGGGGACTTTCGTAAATGTTTTCGTTTGGATTTTGGTTTTGAAGGGGTTGGATTTTGTTATAGCTGAGGCCAGAAGATATGGGATTAAGCTGATATTAAGCTTGGTGAACAACTACGAGAGCTTTGGAGGAAGAAAGCAGTATGTGAATTGGGCAAGAAGTAAAGGGCAGTACCTCACATCTGATGACGATTTCTTCAGGAACCCCGTTGTGAAGGGTTACTACAAGAACCATGTAACCGTAAGTGAAAGCAATAAGCGCTCGTTTGGTGCCTAAGATTGGATTGGATAACTCATAAAATCCATCGTATGTTGAAGATATGAGTTACTCAAAGTACGTTGAGTATAGTGTATTTTCCAATCCAAAGCCGATCCTAGGCACCAAGCGAGCCTTAGTCTGCGACGAGCCTTTTCTGTTTATGAATATGCAGGATCTTCATTTCTAATTTAAATCAAATTTTTTGCAGACTGTTCTTAACAGATATAACAGCTACACTGGAGTTCATTACAAAGATGACCCAACAATTTTGGCCTGGGAACTTATTAATGAACCTAGATGCACATCAGATCCTTCGGGAAGGACTATTCAGGTTAAAAAAACAATATCTTAATTATCTAATTTAATCTTTCATACCAGTATCAGATAGACCAGCGTGGGGTCGGGTGAGAATAAAGGACAAGGAATTCTACGCTTTTGTTAGAACTACCATGTAGATGACGTGATCCAGGTGCCCCTACGCAAGTTTTTCTCCTTGTAAATCAGCATAAATGACAGAAATAGCGGAGTATGGATGGCTAAACTGCGAATTACCAATTGCAGCTACCATTTTTATGTGTTGTGCAGTGCTAATTAAAGATGGATTTTCTTTTGATGTCAGATTTTTACTAATTGGTGTTCATATTAACAGGCATGGATAATGGAAATGGCTTCACACGTGAAGTCAATAGACAGAAACCACTTACTGGAAGCTGGTCTAGAGGGATTTTATGGACAAGCAATACCTCAGAGGATGAGTCTCAATCCCCCTTTCAATATCGGAACAGACTTTATTGCGAATAATCGGATTCCTGGCATCGATTTTGCAACAGTTCACTCGTATCCTGATCAATGGTAAATATTTTTTACTTGCAGGATCACATCTTTGGTGTACTTATACCGGTTTTTGCTTGAGCAGGTTGTCTAGCTCAAATGATCAAACTCAGCTCACTTTCTTGAACAACTGGCTCAACACCCACATCCAAGATGCGCAGAACATTCTCCGAAAGCCAATATTCATCGCAGAATTTGGGAAATCTTGGAAAGATCCTGGTTTCAGCACCTACCAAAGAGACCTGCTCTTCAACACGGTGTACTCCAAGATATACTTTTCGGCAAAAAGAGGAGGAGCAGCTGCCGGGGGACTATTCTGGCAGCTCCTCACCGAAGGCATGGACTCTTTCCGTGATGGATACGACATAGTTCTGAGTCAGAATCCCTCAACAGAAAATGTGATTGCTCAACAGTCTCACAAGCTCAATCAGATTCGGAAGCTTTTTGCGCGGAGAAGAAATGCTCGGATGTGGAGGAGGGCAAGGGCCATTAGAAGGGCTGAATGGTTGGGTAGACACAAAGGCAAACCTATTGGAAATTGATCAAATGCATTACCCTTGTGAGGTTTGCTGTTTAGGGTTTCCTCTCTTAGAGATGATTCGGATGAAACGTTTTTTGTCCAGGAAGGAAACTTGTGTTACACGTATGGTAGACTGCGCTTTTCTTTGCCCTACATGTCTCGAACTCGACGTCTCGTACTTATGTTGTCTAAGTGTGGAGTGACTTTTTCAGGAAGTTTTCTAGTTTGTAGAAAACCAGTAGCTTCGGGAGTGAAACATGTTTAAACCTCTTAAGGCATGTAACATATTGCTTCGGGGTATTATTAATCTACTCATATTATAATATGACAAATTTATTTATTAAGATTATAGTAGATTGATGTCATATAAATCATATCGTCTACTTATATTATAACACGTGAATTGTCACACTTCAAAGTTTCTTTATGCTACAACCATTGTTTTTTTTTTCTTCTTCTTTTATTCAACTAGCGCCATCCATGGGACACATGGGATGCAAACTCATTACCTCTTCAAACACGATGAATTTTTTTTATTGATTATAAAACCGTCACATGGTTGTTACCTATATTATAACAATACAACACCTGTTTTATTTATTGATACTAAATACATTATGAATGATTATTATGTCACGTAAATTAATAATCTTACTCGTATTTGTTACGCCTCAAAGAGTAATTGTGATTGAGATTGAGTTGAGCCATGTCCATTAGACAAAATAGCCAGAAAAATGTTGCGCGCGTCTATCTTGTAGGCGCCCAACGATTCTAATGGTCGGTCAACAAAACAGAACATGATTTTATCAATTAGACCTCATATTCGACGAATATTTACAGCTTCAGCCTTCGCCCATACAGAATGCAGAAACCTTCTTCTTCCGGAGACAAAACCAGACCATCTAGAGCAGAAAGCCCAATTGGGTAATGACGTAGATATGCTTGAACTCAACGCTCAGTTGAAGCAGCTGGTTAAAGCAGGTAAAGTTGGAGACGCCCGGAACATGTTCGATAAAATGCCTCAGAGAGATGAGATTTCATGGACCAATATGATTTCAGGCTACGTTGGTGTCTCTGATGCCTCTGAGGCATTGGTTTTGTTTTCGCACATGTGGGTTCAGCCTGGAATCTGCATGGACCCCTTTGTTCTTAGTGTTGTATTAAAGGCTTGTGGACTTGGTTTGAACTTGTCTTATGGGGAAGTAATTCATGGGTACTCGATAAAATCGTGTTTTGTGAATTCGGTCTTCGTGGGCAGTGCGCTTCTCGACATGTATATGAAGATTGGTAAGATTGAGCAGGGATGTAGGGTTTTTGATGAAATGCCGATAAGAAATGTGGTGTCTTGGACTACTGTTATAACCGGCCTTGTTCGTGCCGGTTACAATGCAGAGGGGTTGGAGTATTTTTCTGAAATGTGGAGGTCGAAGGTGCAGTATGACGCGTATGTGTTTGCTATCTCGTTGAAGGCGTGTGCTGATTTGAGGGCTTTGAAATATGGGAGAGCGATTCACACGCAAACAATGAAGAAGGGGTTCGATGAGAGCTCATTTGTGACGAACTCTCTTGCCACCATGTACAACAAATGTGGCAAATTAGACTACGGGTTGCAGTTGTTTGAAAAAATGAGGATACAGGATGTTGTTTCATGGACGTCAATCATTACAACATACCTCTGGACGTGTCAAGAGGACCGTGCAATCAAAGCGTTTATAAGAATGCAAGAAGCCGGTGTGAGTCCTAATGAATACACTTTTGCAGGCGTTATCTCTGGAGTTGCCAGTCTTGCTAGAGTTGAATGGGGTGAACAATTGCATGCCCACGTTTTACACAGGGGTTTTATCTCTTCGTTGTCGGTGGGAAATTCCATTGTGACCATGTATGCCAAATGTGGGCGTTTGGCTTCAGGTTCTAAGGTGTTTCATGAGATGAGCAGAAAAGATATTGTTTCATGGAGCGCTGTAATTGTCGGGTATTCTCAAGGAGGTTATGGGGACGAAGCTTTTCAGTATTTGTCGTGGATGAGAAGGGATGGACCAAAACCAAATGAGTTTGCTCTTGCTAGTGTATTGAGTGTTTGTGGAAGTATGGCAATGCTTGAGCAAGGGAAGCAACTGCACGCTCATGTTGTGTCTGTCGGTTTAGAGTTTTCATCTATGGTACAAAGTGCTCTAGTGAATATGTATTCGAAATGTGGAAGTATAAAAGAAGCTGCAAGGATCTTTGATGTGACAGAACTTGATGATATTATTTCCTGGACGGCGATGATTAATGGATACGCTGAACATGGGTACTACCGAGAAGCCATTGATCTGTTTGAGAAGATTCCTAGGGTTGGTCTGAAACCAGACTCGGTGACCTTCATCGGTGTTCTTGTTGCTTGTTGCCATGCTGGATTGGTTGATCTTGGTTTCCGCTACTTCAATTCAATGAAAAATGACTTTGGGATTAAACCTGCAAAAGAACACTACGGCTGCATGATTGATCTCCTCTGTCGAGCTGGACGGTTAAGTGAGGCAGAGCATATGATCAAATGTATGCCATTTCAACAGGATGATGTTGTTTGGTCTATTCTCCTTAGAGCTTGTAGGCTCCATGGTGATGTCGACAGTGGAAGACGTGCTGCAGATGAGATCCTTAAATTGGATCCGAATTGCGCAGTGACTCACATAACCCTGGCTAACATGTATGCTGCTAAAGGAAAATGGAGGGAAGCAGCAGAAGTAAGGAAAATAATGAGATCAAAGGGGGTAATTAAGGAGCCGGGATGGTCTTGGATAAAGGTCAGAGATCGACTTTCTGCATTTGTTGCCGGAGATCGGTCTCATCCACAAGCTGATGATATATACAGTGTACTGGAATTACTAGCTTCAAGGGTAGAAGATACTCTTCAGGAAATTGGTTCTTCATTAATCGATGCTGAAGATTAGTATTTAATCCAATGAAATTTAAAGCTAATCTCTCCGATTTGATGGAGTTACGTCAAATTACATGCAAAAGTCCAGTTTATGTTATTTGCAGAGTTTCTTAAGGCATAGTTATGTCTTAAAGAACCATATGAACCATATGGAACCAAATGAAATTGCGTCTTTGGCCGTGGCTCGAGGAATGGAAATCACAGGAAAATCTGGATGAGTCACATTAAAAGGTTAAGCATTATCCAAGGCATGGTAACACCAGATCTTCAAATTCAGATGATTAGCACTTATTTTTGCAAAACTATGTTTGCTTGCGACTTGATATTCACTCGAGAAAGTTTTCCAGGAAAGTCTGCTGCATCAATCTAATTCAAAGCATGCTGCATGCTGGGTTCAAGAAGTCCGGGTTGCATGTAAGTTTTTCTCCTATACAGTTAGCTGTCGAAACAAGAAGATATTGTTCGAATCATTTTGTCACTCATTCATACGCTTTTTCAATTTACATGGTTTTTCACCTTTCATCCCTGAGCCCTAAGCCTTAAGCCCTAAACCAATTACGAATTACATGCACAAGAAATCCTAGGCAAAATCCAGCAGCCCCCAAAACTACAACTATTTGAACCCATAAAGAGGAAACAAACGCTTTCTGCACAAAAGCATTCCATGACCAGATCCAAAAGATGGAGAAAATGGTTCCGAACGCAGCACCCACAATGACTTGGCTAAGCGTATGAAGCTTTTGCGAGACTCGTAACCATGTCTGCAAAAACGAATAGTAAAGATATACATAAGCAATCTAAAGGCATATCGTTGGTTGTTAATTTTTTGCATTTGCAGCGTCTATTGAGATTGCGAGCTTTACCACCACATTACACGCCATTGGATGAATTCAATTTCTAAGATCTGTGTATCGGTTGATTAAATCAAACTCATCCAGTGACGCATAATATGGTCGTGATGCTCAACGCCAATTAAGGGTGGTTAGCAAATTTGTGATGTTTTGAGTAGGGGATCAACTAAAGAACGTGAACACTCTCAAATACGTAGCCAAGCTTCAAAGCATTATTTAACTGAATGCAGAACAAGATTGAGTACTTACAAAATATGTACCAAACGCTAAGGCAAACGCTCCGACGGAGATGGTAATTACATTTACCCCTAGCCATTCCACAACTGCAATAGCAACACACAGGCAACATTATTGGATGAGAAAACAGAGGTAGCAAGTTGATATTTGACTGAGAAGAAGAAGAAAACTAGTTTTCGTCGAATTCCAACACCCTTCGTGGTATCAGATTCAGACCAGAGATGAAGTCACAGTAGAAAAAACCCTAAAGATGGACTCTTTCATATGAAACGTGGTATACCAATTTGATATCCCACAAAAAGGTGATTTACTAGGCCAAAGTTTATAATTTCCCAGCTCGCCGCAAAGGCGATATACTCTAATCTACGGGGAGGGGGATTCAACTTGGGTGCAAGAGGGCGGGCATTCTGCTGTTAAAAACCGTACATTACATCTCAACCTAAAGCATTCAGTTAACAGAAAGAAAAAAACAATATCGAGAGGGATAAGAGAGATTACTTGACCAAATAGTGAACGTAACAATGTAGAAGATGGATTGCGCGTGGGAAGAAGGCATTCCGGGCTCTGATCTCAACGACGGAATTGGCCTCTCCTGGTTCAGTATCCTTTTGAGTATGACAGATAGGATTGAATTTGCAACAGACCCCATTGCAGCCCACAGGGCTTCTCCGTCATGCCTCCACAGAATCACCACAGCAAAAAGGGCAGATATAATCCACTTGCTCTGCATCCAACCCAAACTTAACGTCATTCCAACAAAAAATAAAAATGAAAACTAATGAAAACTTTGAGTTTAACGAAAATGACAAAATAAAGGGTAAATAGTACCATGATTGACTTTTTAGTATAAAAATGTGATTTTTCGTTAAAATAAACAGTATCGGAAGTTTTTCGTTAAAATTCCCAAAATAAAAACCCCGACAACTATAAATTTTATACAAAAACACTTCGAGGCCGTGCTTTTATTAATTATTAGTTCTAAAGTATCGGGTTTGAAGCGTTTTTTTATTTATATAAAGTGTAATGTTATCGAGGGCTTCTATGAAAAAAATTGAAAAGAAAACATGAAAGTTGAAACCTACCAGTCGATTGAGTTTCGATTCCAACCCATTATCCACAATCAAAGGACTCAACTCTGAAGGACCATCAATGTAATCTTCAGGCTGAATCTCTCCGCCGCTGTCTTCGCCGTCGGCGTTTCGAGAAGGCAGCATCTTTATCAGCTCAACCATGGAATTCGAGGCCATGACTCTGCTCCTCCGCCCCGAAACAGCTTTCTTGGGGACGAATCCACCTGAGAAATCCAGTTTTTTGGCGGGAAATCTGGGAAAAGAAGAAATGGGTTTCAGATATTTGAGCCGATAAGAACGGCGGGGGAAGATTCTGAGGTTTGGGTGGTGGAAAAAATTGGTGGCTGCTGATGATGGCATGGTTTATTGATGGAGTGGGACTGAGTGCGTAGACTGAAAGCCATTTTTCAACGTTCTTTATGGCGGATTTGGAAGAAGCAACAAATGATTGGCGCATCAATGGCGTTGGGGTGATGAGAAAAATCTAAACAGGAATCTGCTATTTTCCGGGAAAATTTCATCAAGTATCAAACTTTTGTTTGTGAGTAGGATTCTCTCTGATATGTTAAGTCACGTCAATATCTTATATTAATTTTTTATGGCAAGAGAAATAAAAAATAAGAGAATGCGAGGGCATGAGATGGAAAGAGGAGCGAAGATAATCATAGTCCTTTATTTGTGGCTGCATGAGGACTCACAGTGCTTTCGTCACACCTATTTTATCCGAATAAATTGTAGCAATGATCTCTTAACTTTAACTCAATTGGAGCAATGGTCCATTAACTAAAAATCTATTATCATTTGTCTCTTAACTCATCAAAACGTGCAGCTATGATCCATCAATTAAAAATTAATTACCATTGGTCCCTCAACTTTAATCAAACTAGAGAAATTGTCCCTTAATTTTAACCTAATTGTAGCAATGGTTCTTCCAACATAACTCATTTTGACAAAATTCTGACGAACTTGACGAAAATGATCATAGCTACATGTTTTGATGAGTTGATGGATCCCAATTGTAGCAATGGTCATTCTAACATAAATTATTTTGACAAAATTCTGACGAAATTAACGAAAAGGGTCATAGCTACACATTTTGATGAGTTGAGGGACCAATGATAATAGATTTTTAGTTGAGGGACCATTGCTCTAATTTGATTAAAGTTGAGGAACCATTGCTACATTTTACTCTATTGTATCCCTATTTCTTAGATGGGAACTGTTATTGGCACTCTAAAAATCTTATTATACACTCCTCACAAGTGTATTTTTTTTCTAATTATAGTAAGTTAGGAGTGCAAAATGAAATTTTTAGAGTGCCAATAACAGTTCATTTTTAGATAATATCATGCAATAAACTTTTAGTTGACCTAATTCATACACGACATCTATTTTTATTTTCTTATTTAGGAATTAAATTGAGAAATGCAAAGGAGACTCTCTCAAAGTGAGTTTCTAATTCTTTGCCACATTATGTTTTTGGCACAATGTTTTATAAATTTGGCACGAAAATTATGTCACAAACATGAAGTGATGGAGAGTCCATGAAAGTCCCACTTTTGAGAGTCTTTTCTCATTAAATTCAGAGAGTATTCACTTGAGATTTTGATGAATTTTAATAAAATTATAGACTTCGATAAAGTCTTATAAACTTTAATGAATTTATATAGACTTCACGTGAATTTTAATGAATTCACATAAACTATATATGGATTTGAAAGAAATTTTATACGGATTTTGTTATGAAGTTTAATGGATATTAATGGAGCTTTTAAATACACCTCCAAATTCTTCTAAAATCCATAAGAATCCCAATTGCATACCCCCAAGAATAATGTGTTAACTGCAAGGGCTAATAGTTTTGGTTGGTAAGAGCATCACTTTCGTAATAACACATGTTGTATACATATTTGTATATATCTCTAGCATCACGTAATAACTTACTTCTTCCTCTGCCAGAGTTACTATCTTAGGTTGCTAACATCATTGCTTGGCTATGATATCTTGTTCAAATTGGGAATAGATATATTTCAAAGTCATGCATCTCGTTTTCAAGTTTACCTTTATTCTAATTTGTTTAATTTTTTCCAGAAATAATAACAAATATACACCCAACCACCACTACAAAACGCATAATAAACAAACGAATCATCTGACACGCACCCTTGAAAACAAACCAGAAAATTCCAGCATTAACACTAACGAAAGTCGCATAAGATTCCAACTCTGGCAAAGCCTTCCTAATTTGTGCATAATCTTGAGCGCCATTCAATTAAAGTATAAGAAAACGTAGCAACAATTCTTTCTTCTTTTTGTTGAAAAACAACAAAATTCATGTTGTTGTTAATTACATTATACTAGGGGTGGACGCGGTGCGGTTCGGTGCGATTTCGAGTGAAACCACAACCGGTGCGGTTCGGTGCGGTTTGGAGTGAAACCACAACCAAAACCGAAACTTTTTGCAGTGCAGTTTTGAAGCCAAAACCGAAATGAAACCAAACCGTTTGGTTCAGTTCGGTGCGGTTTCAAACGGTTTCGGTTTGGTTTTTGAGAAAAAAATGTACAATTTAAAATATACATCTATTTATGCATAAGACGATCTTATTTTCCTCATATATTAATTAATGAATATGCAGCAAAATTACAGCAACAACAATGCAGCAAAAAACAGTGGCAAAACTGCAAAAAAAATGCAGCAAAACTGCATAAAAAATGCAGCAAAACTGCATAAAAAACGCAGCAAAACAACATAAAAACATCACCAAAACAACAACAAAATTGCACCAAAACTGCAGCAAAACTGCACCAAATATGTACCAGGTCGCACTGTCGCAGACTCGCAGAGATGCAAGCAGAAGCAACCAGGTCGCATAATTGAAGATGAGCTAAGGAAAAGATGAGTTTTAAGAAGATGAGTTAAGGAGATGAAGATGTGTTTTAGCCTTGAGGAGTTGAAGTGCAAAACTAGATGATAATGATCGTCTAGTAACCTAGTTGAACTAATTAAAAGTTTAAAATATAACATTTATTTATTAATTTTATTATATGGTGCGGTTTCAGTTTCGGTTTCTGTGTGGTTTTGAAAACCCAAAACTGAAACCAAACCGTTTTCTTTGCAGCGGTTCGGTTTCGAAACCGAAACCGTTTCAAAACCGCAAAACTAAACCGTTCGGTGCGGTTCGATTCGATTCGTGTTTCGGTTTCAGTTTTCGGTTCCAAGTGCCCACCCCTAGTTACATAAGAGAGAGAGAGAGAGAGAGAGAGAGAGAGAGAGAGAGAGAGAAGCATTTTGTTTTGTATATGTTTTTTTTTTTTTTTTGATAAATTGTATATGCTATAGTAATAGACTAATAGTGATGTTGTTTTTAGTTATATCATTGTTGGCTAGGTTCGTTTCATTTTGTTAATGTATTTTTAGTGGGGGACATTCTTTTTTCTTTTAATAAGTTGATAGTTTTGATAAAGTTTTAATAAGGCCACTTAAATGCACGATGTCCTCTTGTATGATTTTTCTCATCTAAATGAACATCATACTTATTTGTCAATCATTTTCAGTGTCTACGGGATTTTGTGTTCTTTTATTTAAAGGAAAATTAATAAAAAAAGCTTGAAAATTTTGACTTTGAACGATAAAGACAAAATAAAGGGTAAAATGAATAGTACTATGATTGACTTTTTAGTGTAAAAATGTGGTTTTTCGTTAAAGTAAACATTACCGGGAGCTTTTCGTTAAAGTTCTCTTTATTTAAAGGGTATTTTCAAAGGCCGAAACTGCAATGCTTGTAATCGACTTGGTAGTATGTGGACTCTAGCACAATGTAGTATTCACATGTTGTATTTGGGTGTGTGTGTGTGTGTGTTTATATAATATATATATATATAAATAATATAGTCTCATTCCATTGAAAGATCCTTTGTAGTGTCCACTTCACATCGTATTTCGACAATCTAATTGTCCATCTTTTACGCCTTCTCTCAAATATCATGTCTACCAAAAACCACAAAAATTTGAAATTATTTGACTGTTAGATTAAATAGTAGTCATAATAGTGTTTCTTTGAAAACTGTATCCGTCCATTTGTAACCCTACAATTGGACGTTAATGATTTTAGATTTATCTAATTTTTGCATTGATGATTTATAAATGATACACTAAAATATAGACAGTTTAGAACGTTGAAACAAGTTATGGAATGAGCACCACAAAGTGTACCTCAAATAAAACTTTTTGAGAGATCCCTCAACAGAAGGAAACGTATACTATAAAAAATTAAGAATTAAAGTGAAGTGGGCTGAGTTTTAGAGAGTTGGATTTTGGGGGGGGGGGTATGGTGTTTTGGGTTTTAGAGGATTGTGTGAATGATATGTTTTGGGTTTTTAGAGGATTGTGTGAGTGATAAAATCGAGGAAGGACAAGAGCAATGAGGCCATTGAACAGGTGATTGAAATCCAAATCCAATAGTGTGAAGGGAAAAAGCCCTTTAAGGACTTGACGAGGAAGAAACCTTTGTTTTTGGGCCAACCACGTATCAGAACAAAGTATTTTAGCGAGTAATGGGAGAATCGAATTTAGAATCTCGTAAAAAATGAATTCAGTGAGCCATGATGTTGGAAAGTTCTCCGCATGATTCTAAGTTTGAGGACGTGAAGAAACATCTCACAATGAAAAAACACCCCACTTGCTTAAGGTTATTAAATCTTGCATGTAACTTCCTTCGTTGAATCATTGTATCATAGCATATTGGTACACGTGTGAAGCTCAATGACTACATGTATTTCACGTCACTCAATTTGTATTGTCTACGTGTCAGACTTGAAATTTCATCTCACACAGGGCCTGCAAAGAAATGCTCCACATTGAATGTTTACCAACCTTGCATGTCCCTATTATTTCAAAATAAAAACCTTGCATGTCCTTATAAGAAGTGGGACTATAGTCCTTATGTAGTCAATTCGCTTTGTGGTGAAATCTCAATTTTTTCACATAGAGCATTGAGTGTCTCCTATAACAAAAGATAGAAAAATACAACTCGACTAAGAGCTCTTTTGTAACGAACCATTTGATTTTAAATAGGGTTTACATGAACAAGACACTTACAAAATCTTTTTGCAAAAATTAGAAAAAGAAATGAGAAGAAGATTGTTTATATGCTGCATGCTTTAGTCGTTCTAGTAATACTCATCTTTAAACCAGAAAGATGGAAGAAACAAAGGGTCAAACATATTGATGTCATGTTTGTGTGGAGCTTAGTAAGATCACATAATCCCCACCACTAAAACCGAACTAAAATCGAATATATAAGATATGAGTGTTTAACTCAAAGCTAAAGTGTTATATGCAGCAGCCTTTACATGTATTCTTCTAGTCTTTACAGCCAAGAAAGTTCCATTATGTTCCACAAAAAGCTTCTACCTTGAATCAACTAAATCACTTTCAAAAATCAAAATCAAAATTATGTTGCGAACTCTGCGAACAATGGAACTTTCACTTACTGCATGCGCAGATTCCGAAGAAGCAATTTTCCACCACTAAAGCTCCTTTTTCTGTCTTTGTTTAATCAAATTATGCTTTGTGGATAATATAAGATATTGATCAGCTGGCTCACTGCTCATGCCTTTGATAATTGAAATAATATGCCTCCAAGGACGAGGTATCTTAGCCTCAAATCCAAATGATAGTACTAAGAATAAAGCCAAATTATCTGCAGAATTTATGGAACAAATGGAGCCATATAATATAGGGGTGTGCTATCCACACACCCCTTTTTACTTCTTCCACACATTTAGTTAATTTCTGTCCGTTGATCTTCTTCAATTCATCCGATCTGACGGCTAAAAATTAAAAAAGTGTGAGAGAAGTAAAAAGGGATGTGTGGATATCACACCCCTATAATATATATCTCGTTTGAAATTGATGAGGTACTGGAGGTCAATATATATAATCTAACTTGTTTGCTAAGTGGGTGATGAATAATTTGCAGATTCTTTCATCATCTCCTTCGAAATATTAAATTCTATATCATAAATATAAGTTAAGAAAGAAAAAGGAAATTAAGAAAGAATACTTGAATAAACTTTCAAGTCAAGTATAACAAGAAATTTTGTGGTGTCATGAATTCATCCAATTACACAAAAACATATGGATTTTATCAAATATTTGTTGCTCAAACGCGAGTGAATAGTTTCGACTGTTGGACGAGATATAAACCTCGTTAGAGCAACTCCAGTGTAGTCCCCCCAGGCTATTCACTATTTAATCCACCCAGTGAACAGTAACTGCTCTTAATGAACAGTAATTGTCGTAGCAATTGCCTTTTGCATCTCCACCCCTGCACTGAATAGCCCTGGCAATTGGCAATAAAATATTATTATTTATTTCCCATTCACTTAATTCCCCCACAAAGCTCTCAGAGCTCTCAGTCCTCTGTTTCCCGTAAAAAAACCCATATCTTTTAACCCGAGCTTCATCTCCAGTCAAACCCTCTCCTTCTCGCCGTCAAGATCCCTCTCCAACCTCCTCGCCCTCCAAGCCCCTCTCATCCCCTCCTTCTCCCCAACCGCCGCAACTCGCCGGATCAAATCAGTCTCTAACTCGACCGACCCAGTCCCAAACCCTCTACGAGATGATGTCCGACGACCAGAACCGAGACTCCAGGCTCCTCCCGGACCGGAAATCCATGAGAAAATCCTTGCATCTTCACCCTGACGTCAGCATGCATCACATCCACCTCGGGCTCTCGGGCTGGCAACTCTTGTCGGGCCTCTCTCTCGGGGCCGCTAGGGCTCCATCGCCAGCACACGCTGGACCTCCCCACTCGGGCTCTCTAGCCCTGTTCCGCAGCCTATCCCTCGAGCACGAGCTCCCGCTGGAGCTGCTCTTATACTTAATAATTGTTATACTATGAATGGACTTGTAAAATTAGGATGAATGAGTCAAAACTCACAAGTGTCAAAAGTTATCGAGCTTAAATTTATTATTGTGGGGACTGGGGTACTGGGGAGTGGTTGGGAGGAGAGATTTTTTAATATGTACATAATACAAGACGATACGTCATATTTTATTATATATGTGAAAGAAAATTTTATTTTATGTGTCTTCACTTGTATAATGAGGAATTGGATCCTCTTCGAGGCATCCCCTCAGGATCCTCCTGACCGGTGTTAGTGGGCCATTGAATTTTTATCCAACGGCTATAAACAGGGGGCTCTCTAAAAGTTATAATAATTGTAGTCGTTGGATAAAAATCCAACGGCTCACTAAACCTGGTCAGGAGGATCCCGAGGGTTTGCCTCGGAGAGGATCCAATTCTGTATAATGACATATATATAGAGGAATCCTTTAACAAGAGGGATTCCCATTTTTCTTAAAAAAATGGGGACATCCTCTTGACTATTGGATTTGACTTTAATGAAATTGTATGGTTGAGATTGTGTGGCATGTGATTTAATCTTAACCACACAATTTCATTAAAGTCAATCCAACGATCAAGAAGGTGTCCCCATTTTCTTAGAAAAATGGAGAACCCCCTTGTTAAAGGCCTATATATATACACACACTTTTGTTCAAGGGGTGTGATATCCACACATCCCATTTTACTTCTTACATACTTTTTTAATTTTCGACCGTCAAATCGGATGAATTAAAGAAGATCAATAAACAGAAATTATCAAAAAATATGTGAAAAGTAAAATGAAATGTGTGGATAGCACACATTTTGTTCGTAACACACTGAAACAATGCCATGCGTGTAAGGAAGTTGATAAGAAAATAAATGAAAAGGAACTGGTGTCGCATCAGGAGAAAGAGACGGTGGAGGGCCTGGGGCATCCCAGGCATCCATCACTCAGTCTCTGTCAATTATAAACTCAATGCTTCTTTTGCTATCTGCAGGATTAAGAAAATACAAATACGAAAGAGAAGACACCTGTACGACTGGACTGGACTCTTGAACACCAGACAGACTCATTCACTGAAAAACCTCCACTCCTAGGTTTTTCTAGGTTTCCCTACCCTACAATAATTGATCAATTTACCCGTTAGTTAACACCGACTGGGTTCCATTTCTGAAGAAATTTTGAGGTGTACCGGTGACATTGTTACATACTTGGTGTACTAGCTTACCCGTTATAATAAAAATTGATGATAACATAAACAATAATTGGTTATATTATGTGACGGATATACATGCAAATTGAAAACCTATAAGGCAAGAAAGAAGAAACTTCACTGAGTCAAACAACTAGTTCTCCTATTTCAGCTCTCAATTTGCTGCTGTTTATACCCCGAAATTAATCTAGCTGCATGCCTATTTCATTTGAAAAATTGAAGACTAAACAGGAGACACAGCCAAATCCTCTTGTGACCGTGTGAGGAGTGTTCGATATTATTCATCTGAACATTCATCATACATTGTTGACTACCTCCTTGACCAACGACCATCCTCTCATTTCATTGGTTATTTTTCTGAATTAGTATTGGGCAAAAGATTGGGTCGCGTGTCCGTCAAGCACCCTCTGCACTCCGCAGAAGAAGGTCAGTTTCCTGACAAAGCTTCTTTAAAAAATTATAAAATAATTAACAGTAAAAGAAGGGGAAGAAGATGAAAATTTTCTATATATTCTTTAGATTACTTACCCGAAAAACATGGGTATTTAACACTAGTCAAAAATTAACTGGCCGTACTATGAGTTTCAGGTGATAACATTTTCATGCACGCATAGTGCTGCCTGCACTGTGTACGGACGTGATTCACTGATGTAAATGCACCGTAGTTTGTGCATATATATGGATTTGTCTCCTATCCCTACACATAGATTAGGGTTTAGGTACAGACCTCATTGAAGTGATTGTGTGGAACCGTGGATAGACGATCATCAATTGCTCAAAATGCTAATGATATTTTTATTAAGAGTGCACTTTTAATTTGAAAAATTGGTTAGAATGATGAAATCAACTCTCAATTGTTCAAATATCAATGATATATCGATCAAATGTTAACAATATAACAATCAATATTAAAGATATTGTGATCATATATTGACTATACACTAATCATTTTAGCAAATACGATTAGAAAATGATCATTTCAACTAATTTTGTTATTGATTTCCATGTTTGAGCTAAATATATATAGCCCACTTTGGTTATTCATATCGATTCTATGGAATTATGATCTGTTCATATAGGAAAAAAAAAGAAAGGAAGGACGGAAGTAATATACTTGTTTCTACCATATTATACATTGAAATCATCGAGTAGCCATCATGTCTTGGTAACCCACCCTTTCCGAAGCACACGTAGCAATCTTAAACAAATGAGCTCTCCATTCCTTCTACTTTGAGCCCACTTGCTTAAGGACACATGACAACACTACAACAACGTTCCTAGAGTCTCAGATCGACCCCAAACAAGAATAGGAGACTCTCCTTACCTATAAAAGGAGACTCATCTCCCACAATTAAGGGCTCTTGGATCTTAGAATAGGACCCCTAATCCAAACTTAACCGCCTACTTATGCTTAAATCATTGTATTATGTAAACACTACATTATTAATGAAAACTTCTCTAATTACATGGATGTAGTCCCAACTCGGAGTGAATCACGGTATATCTTTGTATTCTTGTGTGTTTGTGCGATTTATGGTCATATCTAAGTTGAGCCAAGATCGATCTGGTTATGTGCATCAACAATACTAATTAAGTAATTTGCATCAGAGCTCATTCTCTTTGAAGTGGATTATATGTAAATATTTTGAAATGCGTTTGTCGTTCAAAACACATTTATTTTTGTTATCTAACATCATCTACATTAACGGTTTAGACAGTACGTGGTAAAGTCAGTCTCAATTTCCAAATAATCAATTATACTGAAAAATTTCACATATTCTATGCATGTTCTATTGAGGGGCAATTATTCTTGAAGAATATATAAATGAAGAAGAGAAAGTAGAAGGAAATAAACATGAGAAAATTCATTTGTTTTTGTTATTTTTAAATGACCATTAAGTACTGTTCTATTATATATTAACATTAACCTTTTTTATTAATGAACAGCAAGCAAGGGCACGATTTGCACAAAAATAATTGACAAAGAGACTTCTTTCAAATTACAGTAATACAGATCGATATATATATATATATATATATATATATATATATATATATAACCCTAATGTGTCATCGAAACTAGCTAGGGTTTTGACATGCGAGGGAGAGTTGATCAATTGTATCATTGACCAATTCTCAAGTATTCTTAAATTTTAGAAATAGGAAAATAAGAACCAACAAAAAAAAGGAGGGGGCGAAGGGTGGGGAGAGAAAAATAGAAAGAGGAAAAGAAGCTGAGAAATGTTTGGACCGAGTCTAAAACTGGAAGGAAGTAAAAAAAGAAAGAGGGTGAAAAAAAAGAGAGGACATAGACCAAGCAAATCATGAAGGCATAGGGAAGGAAGGGAAGGGGGGCATTATTGTACAGGGGGTGTTGAATTGGTACACACCACATGAGGAATATGTTCGTTTCGACTTGGAACCAAAATAGCCAGAACACACGAGGCACGCTGGAGCAGTACCACTGTGTACTCTACTGATCATTGATCCTTTCTTACTTCAACAGGCAACTGCAGAGCACCTCACGTGAAAAAGTCACATCTTGTCATCCTACTCCTACCTATCACAAGTTTCAAACACATTAACTGAAAAAAAACAGTGTTTCACTTCCAAACCCTAGATATATATTATGATTTAACTCCGGCCAGGCTCTCTCCTAACATCCATAATCACCCATTTTACGAAAAAGATATTAGTTATGTGTCTAAATTTTTATTATTAATTATTGGTCGTATACAAATGATTATATATGCAGCAACTGATTATGCTTAAGATGTTTTTTGGCGCTAGTCACCCACTTAAACACAATACAAAGTATGAGATGGTTCAACTGTCGAGTTTATATTCTCAAATTCAAACAGGATTCAATGCAGTACAATATATACGATAAATACGATTGTTAATGAGTAGATCTAGATATGGCATTATTCACCTAAAAGAAGGCAGCCATTTTAACACCTCGAGCTAGTGTAAGCCAAACATGGTTAAAAAGAATTTTGAAAAGGTGAACATAACACCTTTGTTTAGATTGGATCCTTGCATTCTAACGTCTATAAGAAATTTTTCTGTGCACTGCAACACCGTCATTATAATATAAGTGAATGATATGATTTATATATGTCCCACTGAAATGGTATATTAATTAAAAAAATATAAACAAGTACCATAATTTAAGTAAAATTATAATAACTAATATCATCATGTTTTGGTGTAATTGGTGTAATGAAATTCTAAGTACATTGAAAAATTACTTGTCTACAAAGGAGCTCTATATTCTTTCATCATGCTTCTTATATTAGTTGTTAAGAATCCTTTAATTTATGTTTCTTCTCTCTCCACAAAATTTAAAACTTATAGTGTGCTTGTAAAATATATTATGAAATCAATATTAAGTTGCTAGTCACTATAGCAAATTCCATCTCTCCTCCTGTTGTTGAGCCAAAAAAGAAGATCACAAAGTCTGGTTGGAGGAGCTTTTTCCTTATTAAATCATGTTTTTCTATGTTTAATCTAATTAAATAAAAATAAACCATTAAGTAAAGCGAAAAGATTTTCTGCAGAGTGCAGAGTCTCTATAAAACGCAAAAGCATGGTCTTGACTGGTGAGAACTGACACAAGGGGCTTCTCACTTCTTCCAACCCCCACGAACTCACAAACCCTCGCTCCCTCTGCTCCTCTCACGTACCGTACTGTCCATACAATTTCACTTCCAACTCCAAACATTTTCCGAGAAATCAAAACTTTCCCGGAAAATCACCCTCCAATGCCACAATAAACCATCTCACAAGTAGTCACACCTTCTGTAATCAATTTCCACCTCCAACCTGTTTTCCCTGTTTGTGTCTTACCGAAGATGGGGTCGTGGGATTTTGACACCGTGAAGGCAGAGAAAACCAGCGCCATGCGGAGGTACAACCGCCTCCGCACTGCCGCGAAGCTCTTTCGCTTCGCTGAAATTGGCGCGGGCATCCTCTTCCTCTCCTGGACCTTCGCCCGCCTCCCCTTCGCCCTCACCATCTCCCGCGACTACTTCCTTCTCCTCTCCGGCGTCGTTTCGAGCCCTCTCTTCGTCTTCCTCCTCTGTCACGTCATCATCGCCTCTTTAGTCCTCAAGTCCCGTCACGTCAGCTCGACCGATCGCAATAACGACGCCGTGGAGGCCGAACTCTACGCGGAATTCGTCGAAAGCAGCGCCGGAGGAGGCGATAGTAAGCCTCAGCTACAAGACAACGTCGTTCCGCGCGAGGCAGAGGAGGTTGTGTACCAGGACAAGCAGATCGTTTCGGAGGTGAACTCGGCGGACCCTAAACCGGAAACTGAGTCGAACTCGGACTCTGACTCGGAGATCACGAAGATCATTCGGAGGACGAAATCGGAGAAGTTCGAGAAAAAGCCTGCACCGGCAAAGCTGCGGAGATCGGAAACGGAGCTTTGCCGGAAAACGGTGAGGTCCAGAGAGGAATGTGCGGCCGAAGATACGGAGGAGGAGGAGGAGGACGATTTGAGCAACGAGGAGTTTCAGCGCGCCATTGAAGCTTTCATAGAGAAGCAGCTGAAGTTTCGTCACCAGGAGTCTCAGGCCATTGTTCTGAAGAACCAGAGCTAATAATAAAATAAATAAATAAATAATTAATTAATTAAAGTTGAGTTAATTGGATGTAAGCCACGGCTACCTACTGTTATGTACAGTAATTTCTGGTAGAAAAAATGGGGAACTTATAAAAATAATTTACTACAATCTCCTTTTTGTGTTTTATTTTAATCTGAGCGTCGGATTGGATTTGATTGAGATGGATCCGACGGTGCAGGGAATTTTATTCTGATCGTAAGCGCGGGAATATTATTGAAAATATGAACATTATGCTTCCTGCTTGTGGACATTATTGGACATACATAAGTTAGGAAACAGCAGGAAATTGAAGGAATATATGCTACATGCATTATTTGGTAATTTTATTGGTTTATTTAATAAAATGGTGGAGTATTTGCTGAGGATTGAGGAATCGAATCGAATTCCAAGTTCCATGAAAAGAGTGATATATACATGTGAATATGCTTTATTACCTTTGATTTATGGAATAGGATTATCTATTGTCCTCTTTTTTATCCTCTTCCATCTTCTCTTCTTACATTCTCAATTTTGTCTTTCTATTTTTATAAAAAAAAGAAAAGAGGGGAGAGAATCCTACTCATTGATTTATACACACATGTCATAACAAGTGTATTATAACACTTGAGTTAACAATAATATATATTGGTATAAACGTCATACTAAAAAAGTCATTTGATAGGAACTATTTTAAGGGCCTATTGGTCTCCTAATTGAATAAGAGCATCTCTGAATGAGATATCAAATGTAAAACACACAAAAAAAAAAGATATTTGAGGGCATTATGTGACAATTTGACATTTGTACAATTTTTTGTTGCACCGGATATGTTAAATAATTTTTTTTTTTAACAAAACGATATTATTTATACTAAGGGGAGGAGGTGGACTTAGCCTCACAATGAGCTAGTAATAATGTGGTTCAAATTAAAATTTTTTTTACTCTCTTTATGGGAGTCCAATTATTAAAATAACCAATCAAATACTTAGAACACACAACAACGTTTATTATAAATTGCATTAAACATTAAAAAATCATTAAATCTATTTGATAACAACAATCAAATTTGATGCCGAAGGCTCAAACGGCTTTGCCTTCAATTGACTCAGCTCCACTTAAGAAACTGAAGACTCGGTTGAAGAGAGATTTGCTATCATTTATTACTATTGTATGTCTATGTGACAGTTTTGACAATTATATTGAAAATACTCTAAATGGGACGGAAGCTGAAAATTTTTAGAAATTATGGTGGCTATAAAGTTAAACCCATCTATTCAGAATTACAAGATCCTGTTTTTATTACCACCAAAGTGGCCTTTTTCAATCCGCAATCAATAAATAACAAACTTGATCCTTGACAAGAAATGCTCAATTTCTTTCCAAAAAAAAAAAAAAAAAAAAGCTCAATTTTCTGAAAAGTTCCACAGTTGCTTCTAGTAGGTATGATTCAAGATTGATCATGTAATGATCAATTGCACCAAGCTTTCTCGATAATAATATAATAATAATAATAATAATAATAATTCCATCAACCATTGCCAAACGCAGGGATAATATTTTTACTGTTAAGTAAACACAATTCTTTAGTGGATAAAACAGCACCAATCATCATAAAATTATATGGCAATGATCTTCCAAACTAAAGTGTACTCTAAACAACCCCTTTAATCTTCATACCGAAAGTTACTTACACTTTTCTTCTAACAGGAGATTTGATTCTTAGTGAAGTGATCTTTTTATTTCAACCAAACTTTGTTCTAGGGTGGAATCCATACACATCTTTTTATCTTTCACACTCTCCTGTTTTGTTATTTGATTCTTTGCAATTCATTTTATTCGACGGTTGAAAATTGATAGCAGTGTAGAAAAGGTAAAATATGATGTGTAGATAGCACCGTCCTTATTTTAATTATATATATATATATTTTTGTGTAGTACTACGTGTATCTTATTTGTCGAAGTAGAATCCAAATTTACAGTAATTTCTATAAGATGATGAAAAAAATGGTACAAATAGTTTCCTTGCATTTTTGCTAAAAATAGTATTGGATCTCTTGATTTTCATGTCTTAATAAGTAGACATGTCCAATTATTTTAGTTTAATATTTAAGTTGTAGAAGGGGAAATTGTAAGTAGTAGGTGCGACCTAGGAATGTAAATTCAATATTTTTTTTTATATATTTTGGGATTAATTAGAATGGTGTAGCTTACTCTTTATATTAGTTCAATAAGTATCTCGGAAGAAAACGACTTTAAAAACAGTTAAAACAGAAAATTATTTCCCAGAAGTTGATGAAGACCTTCACTTGATATCCACTGAAATTTCGAATGGTCATTTTAGTTTAAATAATTTTTCTAAAGAAAATTTAAGAAAAACCAACACATTTTCAATTTAGGTAAAATTGAAAAATCAACAAAACTAGTTTAAAAAAAATTACAATTTAATATAATTACACAATTGCTACTTAACCTTACTTTCTTTGGGCCAACGGCCGGCTAGATTTTTTGATAGCGATGACCGACATACGAGATTTTCCGACAAAGGTAACCGACCGATGACATTTTTCCGTGCCTACCTACCGGCCGATGACATATTCTTGCGACCAGTCACTTTATTCTCAAAAATGTCTTCTATGGGTTTTGAACCAAACCTCATGGTGAAGAGCAAAATTTTGTACCACTACACCACACAACCACTTAATTTACCTTTATATATATAAAGTTATTGTCCAACAAAATGACTTTCAAGAACTAATGTGAAGTGTAAAAATTATATATTTTCATTGCCTATACATGTGAAAAATCAAGAACTAATAATTAATAAGGATAATTCAAACGTTCAATGAACAAGAAAACACCTTTATATTAGAGTCTTCAGTCTACATGCACTGGCTAATTTGTTGAAACTACTCCAAACAATAACCCTTCAAAAAATAACGTAAATTGAATTATATTGAAGTCTCTTCAGTCTATATGCACCAGCTAATTTGCTAATTTGTTGAAGTTACTCTATATTGAATAAAGACTTTTTATGACTTCTTAAAGGTTTATGGAAATATTGTTGACACACCCTGATCCGAAATATCCACTTGAACTCCGAATCGAGCTGCTCTTGATACCAAGTTGAATAGTATAGTGGTAAATCATTGCTTTTTGATAGATAAAAATACCAAATACAAAGAGTTCTTTATATAGGGAAAGACTAAAGCAAACCCTAGACTAAAACAAGAGAGTAATTTAAAATTTAACGGGTAAGTGATTAATCCTTAGCCCGCAAGACAACTAATTTTAATAATAATAATCCAAATTCCAACAATTGCCGCCACTAAAGGCACCAATTTTACTATCGCCATCTTGTTGACAATCACCATGTGACACTTTCATCATCATCATTTCAATAGTAAAACTTAAAAATAATAATGCTTATTAATAAATTGATCAATAAAAAGTCTGACAAATATCCAAAGAAATCTATAAAATTCTAGTAACTCTCTATAATTATGCAAAAGTCTATCATTTTTAACTCATTTTTTCCCCACAAAAATATATCATTAAAGTCTTGTGGAATTTTATAGAGTTTACTAAATCTTTGAAAGTCTATCACTTTAAAAACTTAACAAAAGTCCATATGGTGGTAGAGAGACCATCTACTCAAATAATATTTTGTAGACTACATAATGTAATAGTTGATAATTGGATCTTTATTTATGATTTAATGAAAGAATTCAAATATCAACCATTACATCATGTAGTCTACAAAATATGATCTAGATACACGATCTCCCTAGAATTTTCCAAATTTTAATACAATACACCCCCTTAAAAGTATCTTGGTGCGTGCTTCTGGAATGCTTATGATTTTGTGCTTATTACGGATGATGCATATGCATCTTTAACACTATCTCCAAATTAAGTAATTAGTATCAAGGTGGTATATCAATTAGTTGCTGATGACAATTAGAATAATTTCTTTGTTGGCATGTAATAAATTCATAATTAGGGTCCTCCTTTAAGAATCAAATTAGTATTTCATCAAGTTTTCCCCCACTTTACTGCTAATATGCCTTTGCCTGTATTTAGGTCCCAGCCCCACTCACTTGGGGTAAGTAATTTAACCTCATACGTATATTCTCCAAACCACTTCTCTCATAAAATGTTTATTTAGATATAAAGTGGGATTATATAAATGTACACCAGTGTGTATCAGAACAAATTTAGGTTCAAACTTTAAATACTTTGTCTACGAAAAGATCTAATTATTATTTACTTAAAGTTGGTTTAATAATAATTTTTTTTAGTTTTTTTATGCTTAAGATATGAGGAAGATATAGAAAATAATGACGGATAAAGAAAGGCGGTGGAAAGGAGGCAAGGGAAAAAAAAACAAAATTTTTAAAGGAAAAACATTAATACTATGTTTGGATGAAGAAATTTAAAATTATTTAGGAATTTTAAAACAACGAAAATTGAAATGACGGAATTTTATTTTTTAAATTTGTGAATTTTCTTATTTTGTTAACCTAAAAAACAATGAAATTGAATACAGATTTTGTTAGATTTTAAACATTCAATCATAGAAATTGGGAAATGACACCTATTTACATGAAATTTAAACTTGGGAATTGGAGGTCCCAAATTCTAAGTTTTTTTTCCATGCAGAAATTCTAGATTTCTATGTTTATGGATCCAAACAAGGGAATTTGTGCATGTCAATTTATAAATTCTGACTTTTACCCAAATTCTAAGTTTATTTCTCTCATCCAAACATAGTGTAAAATAATTTTAGTTTTGAGTTTTTAATTTTCATTTTGTCCACCTCTTTCTTTATACATATCTTCTTCACCACTCCCTGATCCTATCTCTACTTACATCCCTCATTTCTTCACTCCATCTATCTCTAATGCAAAACCAAAAAATTAAAACCGAACTGGTTATCAAACATATTATTATTTTCTTATACGTGACAATTCTAATTTGCATTTTAGTAAGTTTTTCAAGACAATACCAACCATAAAAAGAAGTTGATTTGCATTTTAGTCAGTAATTTTCATGATAATACCAACCATAAAAAGAAGGCATCAATTCCCTTAAGTCATGAGACAGCACTATCACCACTAATTATTCTGGCACAATATATATCTTCAATTTTGCTAATGAATCTACTGGCCTCTGTTGGTCTAGATTAAAACTGCTGCATTGCTTAATCATAATATTAATTGAATCAGATTCCAGCATATTAACCATACCATCACATGATTGATAGCCTAATGAGAACAATACCCACATACACTTTCCCAAATCTAAAGTTTAAATTCTCAATTTGTTTAACTTTCACCACAGTAAATATCACCCCAAACTAATTCACCCTTTCACTTTGTAGTTTATAACTTTATACCTAACTCCAGCCACCCAAAGGCACCAATTATATGGGAAAATATCAGCCACCTACTAGCTTGGTGAGTGAGAGCCAAAAATCCCATAGCAGCATCACAGACTCGCAGATTATCTTCCTGTTGAAAGCTTCCATGTCTCTCTGCATCAAACACATCGCATTTCCCAATGCAACTCTGTGATGAGTTGACAAGGTAGATATCAACCATTCGAGAGATTTTTTGTGTCATCCTTACATACAATTATGTGCCTGTTTTTTTTTTACTTAATTAAAAAATTAAACACATAATTATAAATAATTGATGATACGTACAATAAATGTATTCAATCAGCGTTTATCCCAACATATAGAACCAAAAAAGAGATGCATCAGTATTAACGGCTAAATTAAAACTGTCAAAATCCGTTTTTCAACAAACCAATACCCAAAAAGAAGTGGTCAATGGAAACTGAAATACCTCTGCGAGTCATTTTAGTTCTCGAAATAAGATTTTCTTTTTGAAAAAAGGAATACCCAATGAGAAGTGGTTGCTATTCTACAATGCTACGTGTCCAGCAGGAACTCAATTTAACCGTGGACTCTCAATTTAACCTAAGGGGACCCCCGGGACAAGAACTGTGAAAAAGAGACTAAATGAAAGTGAAGGCAATCTAGATTTATAGATAGATATATAGTGTGCAAGTCGATTTTGTGAGAATGGCTCACATACCGTACGTTATTAGTTAGTCTGTTATCATCAGTGGCGGAGTCAGAAATTTTACCACAAGGGGTCGTAGTGTAAAAGTTCAAAAAAAAATTTAGGATGGAAATGTTAAAGTTAATGCTTTACTTAAACTGATTCTGTGTAAAATGGCTGACTGTTGCCTTTATCAGTCGACCCATTCTATTTATCAGTCGACCAAATTACTTCAGTCGGCTTATGTATTGAGCCATATATATCAGAAATATCTGAATGAAAATATAAGATCTCTATTTTAAGAAAAAGCATCAGCCATCTGTTTCCAAAGCTCTCTGCACTCTGTTTCTTTGATTTTCAATCTTTATCATTTTATTCAAGTTTTATTAATGATGAAAGATTGTCTAAATACCAACAGGAAAAACATGTTGAAAATGAAATCATAGTACTTTCATTCATAATTCATAACGGAAACAATATTACAAGTTATAATTGTCCACGACGAGGTTTCATATTTTGAAAACGAAGCATTATAGCTTCATTTTCAATACAAGCAAAAACATCTCTCTCAATATAAACAAGCAAGCTATCACTCAACCATTGATCTCCCATTTTGTTCCTAAGTGGACCCTTAACAATATTCATGACAGAAAATGCTTTTTCCACTGAAGCAGTTGCAACTGGTAAAACTAAAGACAATGTAATGAGCAAATATACATAATTGAATACTTGATGCATCATTGTCTCCACCATTTTTTTTGCAAGATCACAAATCCCTTCCAATTGAGAGAAATCGCTACTGGAACGCACATAATGAATATAAATCTCAAGTTGATCTTCAAGTGCCAAACGATCCTCATCCGAAAAGTCTTGAGGATAAAATTGAGTAAGACGAAGTAACTTTGGTCGAACACTTGGTGTGCAGCCCAGCCGAGTTCTTTCAGACCTTTCGTCGAACACTTGGTGTGCAGCCAAGGGGTCGCACCAGCAGCTCAAAGGGGTCTCTAAGGTTGTTTCCATGGCTTCCAAGGGGTCGTGCGACCCCATTGACCCCACTGTGGATCTGTCACTGGTTATCATGATATTTTATATCAATGATATGAAAATGTAAGTTATTGTCTACATAAATTACATTATTAATCAGAGACGTCATATTTGTAATGTACTAATATCATATAAGTTGTTCTCTAATTAAGTTGAAATGGCAGTGCATAGCTTCACTCCAAGCAACCAAATTTGGTGCAAGCCTGATGTGAAATAATGATATTTTTATTAGAAATGGGGCATGTTTATTATTGGGAAAATACCAATGATACATATGTATGCTTCACCAGAAGGAAGTGTCCCTTATGAATTTCGTCAAGAGGTTGATTGAAAAGGAAATTGGGATTTGATAAACATAAATATATAGTGTTTTGATTTTTGGCTCAAAATTAGGATGATGCGGAAATTAGGTTTGTGTTACTTATTTTGTTTGATATCCTATTTGGGTTTGAGTTTGACTTCTTGGTTGGATTCTTTGCTTGGTGGAGAGTGTTTTGTTAATTACCTATTTGATTAGGATTTGCATGTACTTCCAATTGGGATTAGGATTCTCATTGCAACCTAAGTCCTATGCTATAAATATTAAATAGTACCTTAGGATTAGTTTATTTTATGTGCCTCACCATTAGTTTAGAGTTTTCCCTCATTGGATTTTGGGTGGGGTCACCGTTTGGAGCCATGAGTGTGTAGCAAATTCATGGTTCATTTGTTCGTCAATTTGGTGAAAGTCAATTTGTGAGAGAGAGCAATTTGGGAGAGACTACTCTGTTTGTTCGAGTTCTCTAATCGTTTGGTTTAATTAGGGTAGTTAAACACTCTTTTGTAATCTCCGTTTGTTTAGTGAAATTCCTCGCTGTGCTTCACCCGTGTATGTAGGCTTTTATGCTGAACCATGTTAATCTCTTGTGTTCTTTTGAGATTGTTTGGTATAAATTTTGTATTGTTTGATTTAAATTTCGTCTACGACGTTGATATTTAATAGTTTGATAGAATTGATGCATAAAAGTATAACATATAGGTGGTTGAGGGGACTTTTCCTAAAGAAAAGTTGGTTGGATCATAGCTTGGGTGGCTTCTGTAATTGACAAAACTTGTCACTTGTAAGGGTGGTCTGGTCTGTGCCTTATAGAGGACCTATACCGTACTCTTTGCTTCTCTTTTTCAATAATTGTCTTCATCTTTTGCAGCCAGATATTCTTGCTCTTTCAAATATCAAAAACAACAAAAACTAGAACAAACATGTATTAACAGGTTCTAAATTGTAACCAAGCATCCCTCCATTGGTGAGAAGGGAGAAAGCCAGAGGAACTGGACTGTTGCTCTTCAGTTACACTAGAAAAGAAAGGGATAGATGACTAAAATCGCTTAGAGATCGCAACAATAGTCAAAGTAGGAGTTCCCATCCATCATCTCCTTCGTTTTACTTTAACGAATCTTATGTGTTTTTTTTTTCCAAAGAGAAATCTATTTCCACTAGAAAAAGTGTCTTATGTCAGGATAACCCTTCTTTGAAACACTTTGGAGAAAAGAAACGGCTCCGAAGAAAGAAATTGGGGTTCCCAATGCTTCCTAACGCCCAACATATATTTTTATTATATCGCAGCAGAGAAGTTCATAGCTTAAATAATTAAGAATATTTGTTTATGTATCTGAAACTTCGTTTTCAAATCTGCATTTAAATGTAAGAAGAGAAGATATCATTAAATCGATCACTCCTAATTAAGACATTGGCCCAACAAAATATATATATATATATATATAAGAGAAGGCAAAAGTGGTGAACCTTTCATAATTTCAAAATTGCCATTCTCTCCACATAATTGTTCTTTTAAAAATATATTATTTATTGTTTTGCTTCTTCGGGTTATATTTTTTTTTTCAAACAAAAAAATGAATAAAAAAATTAAAAAAAATGTCAATTGCCACACACATATTCATTTCGGACTTAAAGTCATAAAGCTTTAAAAAAATACCATAAAATAGAGTGGACGGTCAATGAGTGGTGCAACATTATTAGGCTTTTATCTATTGCAAGTGAAGTTTGTGTATTTGATAGTTTGAAATGAAATTATGAAACAGTAGCTGTTGGGAAATATTAGTATTTTGTTGTAAAATAAACAGTGTGTGCAGTGGAATAAATGAAACAAGACACGAAATTTACGAGGTTCCTCTACAGTCAGTTTGACTGGAGTACCTCCTCGGGGCAGCATTGGTGCTTTCATTATAATTTAGAATAATAGAAGTACAAAAAATAACTCTCTCTATTATCTCCTCCCTTCTTCCTCTCTTTTCTCTCTTCCTCTTCCATGAACTTCTCCCTTTGATGTTGTGTGGGGTTTGTATGTACATAGAAAATATGAGTAGTGTGCAGCAAGCTTCAGCAGACAATGGAAGGACCCATTATTTAATTCTTTGAGTAGACATCCATTGTTCTACAACACTCCCCCTTAGATGGCCACAAGTCTTCGATTGACTCGTTAAAATCTTGATCTGTTTTGGATGCTCCCCCTGATGAATATCTCCCCTTGATTTCAAATCATTTAGGCTGATCATTGATCATTATGCTTCAGTCTCTTAGTGAGAAGAGTTGCCGAAAGAGGTGATTTACTTGTTGTTAACTTTTCACAGGCTTGTTCTTGAATTGGGCTGGAGGGTCTTCTGATTCCCTCCAAAAGTCTGAAATTACTTCATTTATCTGGAGCTAAATTTGATTCAAGGGTGGTGGACACTTGATCTTGAATCAGAAGTGTGATTTTTTCAAGAACCTTCAAAGGTTGATCTTGAATGAAATTAGACCATGAGGAGCTTCACGTGACAAGTGATCTTCAGCTTTGTCGGGGATGAATCAGCACGTGTTTGTTGTGCTTGTCTCCACATGCTTCAATGTATCATTTTCGCTTGCCTTGTCTGTTCCCCTGGCATAAGTGGTATTTTCCCCTATGCATGTGTGGCATATTCTCTTGTAGTATTTGTCCACTAATGTAGGAGTTGAATGCAACCCTTGCATTTGAATGGTTCATCACTTCTTAGTGACTCATCCATTTGTGGCAGCGGAAGTTTGATTGGAGGTTCCGACATATTGCTTTCTTTATCATTGTCTTTGCAGGTAAGAACAAGGACAAAGGAAAGGACAGGGAGAAAGCATGATATGAGATACTCTTGCTTTCGACCCTGATGATATGAGATACTCTTGCAATGATGTGATTTGTTTGAAGAGGTATTCTTGGAGAGAAAGAAAACTGAGTATTTCGAGATGCTTTGTTGAAGATGCATTCTCGGAGATGAGGAAGAGTTAGGTATTCTTGCAGGTCTGCCTTGTTATAGAGAACAGAGGTCGACATATATAGAGATTTTCAATAGCAAGTAGTGGTGATGTGCCTTTACTCTTGTCAACAACTGTGGTGTAATTAGAATAGTAAGATTTACGCGTTTTCAACTTTGTCAGAGATCTTCGACAAAGTTGCACGCGATATCCGAAAAAGCTGAGATTGTGTTTGAAAAATGCTAACAAACTTTATTCAGGAAAATCTGGCTTTTGAAATTCGGAGAGCGGTGCCTTTTCGATCTCTGAACATGTGGCTCTGTTGCCTTTTCTTTTATATAGCCATCATTTGTGTTCAAGAGTATACTAAAAAAGTTACTGCCTATAGAAATTTTCCCCTTCTTGCACTTCTGAGATTTTATTTGACCTTATTTTTTCTTCATCATTTCTGAAAAATGGCTTGCCCATCTAACATTTGCTTAGATTTGAGTCTTAGGAGTGATACAGACGAGCATCGTCAAGATAATATATGGCGTCCATCATTCTTATCTTCTAATGGCCCTCTTACTATTGGGGACTCTGTAATGAAGAATAACATAACCGCTACTGTGGTAGGTAGGAATCTTCTCACTCCAAAGGATAATAGAATCCTTTCAAAACGGTCTGATGAGTCGACTGTTCAAGACTCATTGGCTCTCAGTGTTCAGTGTGCTGGCTTTGTATCCAATATGGGTCAACGCCTACTTGCTCAAACTCGTCAAGTTGAATCATTGATGGCTGAGGTGGCAAGTCTTAAACAAGAGATCAGAGGGCTCAAGCACGAGAATAAAGTGTTACATGTGCTTGCAAATAATTACTCGACGAGCATGAAAAGAAAGCTCGACCAGCTGCAGGAATCCGAAAGTCGGATTCAAAGTGATTACCATAGGTTCGTTGCTAGATTCCAAAAGCAACTGATGCCTTCCCCTTCTGGTGTTTTGCCAAATATTGGGGTGCAACATGATCAATCTCCAGTGCCTCCTCCTTCTGGGGGTACTGCCGAGCACTGAGGCTTCACATGAGCAACCTTTGTGAAGACTTCATCCTGTTTGTTTGTTTTAACTCATGTGTATGCACATATCTGTAATTTCTCGGAGATATTAATAGATAAGCTTTACAATAAAGCATATACTTCACTAAGATGTGGTACTTCTGGACCAAATATCAATTTATCTTTACCCTTACGAAGATAAATGATCATTCTTAGTGTCGACATTATTTGAGTATTTAACTCATAATCTTCAATCCATATGATTCTTTAATATCATAAACATCATGGACAAGATTTGTGTTGGCATATTGTTCGATCTGCAGTTCGAGACAATATTTCTCTCAACACTTTATATTATTTCTAGACTCTTCGGGAGTTTCAATTTAATATCATCAACTCTGCAGTAGTTCTAATTTAATGTCATTGACTATTGCAAGAGATTTTAGTATGTTGCTACAATATCATAATGATAGTACTCACTAAGGTAATTTATACCATCCATTGGTATTGAGTACATAATTTATGATTTTACCCTTCTAGGGCTTACTTCAAACAATTTGAATCCTTGAGGAATTTTCTACACTTCATGACACATTTTCCTTTGGAATTTATACAGAGCAACTTGCTCCCATGTATAATTGAGGGATTTACTTATGGAGATATGATGTGGGCGACTCACAACCCTTCATATATAAATCTCCATTCATATGAACTCGTTTACAAGAGTATAATTTTAGGTTTCAATACCTTCTGTCATATCATGTGAGTGTATTTCATTGTATTACAAATGTCCAATATAACCTCATTGGTTCAACATCTTTTGGCTATTTGTATTCTATTCAAATATATAGGTCCATTTTTCCACGTTCTTACAAAATTGTAATGGAATTGTCTTTCTCCATTTTGGCCAATAATTTTGTTGACGAAAAAGAATGAGACTCAATATCAACGCAGCTCATTGATGAATTTAGTAGCTACTTATAAAAACCAAAATTACCATTGGTTATCATCAATCCGTGATCCCATATTCTCATTTGCATACGCATGCATAAAAACTTTTCATTTCTTTTGATATCCATTGCCTCTTCAAAGGCATTACACTATCTCTTTCAGGATAGTCATAGTTTAGAGAATGTGGATCATAACCTCTTCTAAAGCGTTATAGAGCTTGGATTTTAATCTCCACTTCCGGGAGTTGAGTCATTTGGAACCTATACGTCTATCATGCTTCATGCATGAGACATCAATATTCCCATGTCCGCGGATTGTTGTATATCCATGCGACGACTGTCATGCTTCTGGCATGCAACATTTATGCTTCGGGAATGCAATAGTTTAGGAGTGCCATATTCTTCCTCTTTCGGAAGACTGAATCTTTTTTAGTCTGAGGGTCTGCCACACTTTAGGCGTGCAACAGAGAAATCATTTGCTGCCTCATTATTTTGGCCAACAAGGACATCAAATCTTGTAGGCACACTTGTAGCAAATATATGTGATTTCATCACTTTGGTTGCATCATTAAATGCATCTGGCATTTGATTTATACATCGTTGCATCGTTGCATCATTCAATTATTCTTACTTCATTTTCTCATTGATTGCTTCGTGAATCAAAATAAGACAATTTCTCTTCGTTCTTCTATAACAGTCTTTTCTCATCATTCTTGTGGAATGATATTTTCTCATCGTTCTTCTGGAACGATGTTATTTTCTCCACCTAACGACGCAAAATTTGTCTTATCAAAATGACAGTCCGCAAACCACGTGGTAAACATATCCCCATTCAAAGGTTCCAAATATTGAATGATAGATGGTGTTCAACATCAATGCCTAATCCGCGATGATGCCTCATTTCAGTACGTTGTGGCAGTGCAATAGGCACATAGATAACACAACAAAAAACTCGTAAATGTATAATGTTTGGCTGGTTCCCAAACACGAGTTGTACTGAGAAGTATTGATGGTTGGTAACATATCTCAACCAAATTAATAATGCATCATGCAAAATAGCATGTACCCATGTAAAAACTAGCAATTTTGTTTTCATGAGCAGAGCGCGGGTAATCAATTTCATCCGCTTAATAAATGCTTATGCTAAACCATTTTGAGTATGGACATAAGCAACTTCTGGTCCTTATTTAATAGTCTGTAGATTGAGACTCTTATGGCTTTTATTACAATTAAGTTGAGGCACTGCGGCACTTCAAACTTACGGTACTCATCAAGAAACTTCATGTCCTGATATTCAGGATCAAGGGACTTCATGCCTGAACTTTCTGAATGATGGAACTTAGGGTCCAATCATTTTATATGATGAGGATCAAGAAACTGCAGGTTCTGATCTGTTCAATGAACTTCGGGTCCTTGTTATATACTCATCGTAACAAAAGATAAGTAAAATAAATAAATAAAGCAATATGCGGTAATTCCAGCCATAGTGAATAAATTGCATTTAAGTAAATAAAGCTTGTGACAAGGGTTTTAATTCAGCACCATTCACATAAATCAAAACTTAAAGCAATAGATGGTAAAACCGTCCATGGTAAATAAATTGCTTTAAAATAAATAGAACATGTGAAAGTGTTTTAAGCTAACACCATTCATATAAATAAATATATATATTTTCTTCTTTCTTTTCAGGTGCAACACCATCCAAAAGGCTTTACTTTTATTTTTTATTTTTTATTCTTATTCATTCACATGTTGTATCATTCCAAAAACTTTGGCCCCATTATTATTTTTCATTCAGATGGTGCAAATGTATCATTCTGCCTTTTCCATATTTTTATTTCTTGCTTTTTCAAATGGTGCCTTGCATCATTGCCTTTTTCAGATGGTGCCATGCATATTCCATAAACTTCCCCTTTTTTCTTTCTTTATATGTCTCTACCAGTCTCGAAACCCAAGACCAGCTGGGTTGTTATGAAGGTCACACAAAACCAATTCAATCCAAAAAGGCTACCATAGATTGGCGTTGTTCTTGCATGGCCCAGAGAACATGACATCGCAAAGCAAGAACCTGACATAGATGACAGTGGGGTTGACGGAGGCACAAGAGATGGAGGCTTAAGTGGAGTCAGTCTTGCCATCACCATCTTAGACAACCGAGTATTCATGAGAGTTCTCGAGATCCGTCGAAAACGACGCGATCTAGGTTTCAAAGTCTGATGAGATTCTTCTGGATCTCTGGAAACCAGTTGTCAAGTACGTGTTTTCTCATCTCGTGACGACTTCAGGTCGTTGTAAATTTCAATTCTCACCGGAATTCAGTGGGGCGCTTTAGGCGCGGTGGGAGATACAAAAAATGGACATATATTTTATTCTGTGAGATTTTGGCTAGCAGAGGTGAGAGGTAGGTAATGCTTCACCGGATTTATGGCGTTGTGCTTTCCACTGACATGAGAACTTCTCGTGCTGATAACGTGTTGTAAAATCGACAATGTGTGCAGTGGAATAAATGAAACAAGACACGAAATTTACGAGGTTCCTCTACAGTCAGTATGACTGGAGTACGTCCTCGGGGCAGCATTGGTGCTTTCATTATTATTTAGAATAATAGGAGTACAAAAATAACTCTCTCTATTATCTCCTCTCATCTTCCTGTCTTTTCTCTCTTCCTTTTCCATGAACTTCTCCCTTTGATGTTGTGTGGGGTTTGTATTTATATAGAAAATAGGAGTAGTGTGCAGCAAGCTTCAGCAGACAATGGAAGGGCCCATTATTTAATTCTTTGAGTGGACATCCACTGTTCTACAACATATTTTAGGTTTATTTAATTGTTTGGTTTTTTGTGACTTTACTATTTGAGCCTAGTCCATTAGATAAGAGTTTTATTTGTTTGTTTATTTGGGACTCAGTTTTTTACTTCTCTATAAGACCAACTCCAACTATTAGATTCATACCCAAATATTTAGCTCCACTAAAAGATAGAATTTAGCTATGTGAATAGTGAATGTCACCCGCCACTTCGTACTGCTGTCTAGTGGTATTCATTTTCACTTGTAAGTGAGAGGTTTTATGTTCGATTATCATCAAAGATGTGATTGAACCACATTATTATGGCAAGCTTAGCCCACTTCCCCACCCTTTTAGTATAGATACTATCATTTGTTCCAAAAAAAAAAAAAATATATATATATATATATAGTGAATGTCACCCAACCCTCCAAATCTAAATTTCAAGACATAAAATGTATTAATTGTTGCGGAATGGTTTTAACTCTAAGTTGTGCTTTTTTGGTAAGGATTTTTTTGGTACCTTTGAGTTATGTTACCTTAATTTAATTACGAATGTTTTAACCTAAAAAATTTAAATTTCAACAAAAATTACAAAATCGAACAAATCACACCAACCAACCACTCAACCAACCAAACTTCAATACACACACCAACCAACCAATTTTCAACTGTTGGATCTTGGATCTTTCTTTTTACCGTTGGATTTGACAAAAACAAATATGAACCGTTAGATCGATTTCAAAGAATAGCCCAAAAAAGAGAGTTTGATATGGGCTATTGATAACCAACTGTCTTGAAAGCGAAAGACCATAGTTACTATTGGGTCCCTACCACGTGGGCCCATCTGTTGACTACTAACTCTTATAGTCATCCACATTTGTAAAAAAAAAAAGTGGGGCCCCCTCAAGATTGGGTCACCCAAATTTGGGTTTTGATTGGGTCCAAATCCAAATTTTGTAGGTTTGGGTCTAAGCTTTGGTGGTATTTTTTTTGTTTAAATCCAAATATTTGGGTTTGGGTTCAAGAGTTGGAGTTTGTCGGGTATTTTGTTATGCAGTTAGAATAAGTCACTCACAATGTAGTCTATTCGAATTATGTAGCCGTCTTAGCAATTTATACTTTAATAGTGTTTTCTTCCGTTTAGTTGATTGAGTAATCTATTCGTTTTGTAAACCACTTATTTGTTCGTCTGTTATGCGTACTATGATTTTCATATATGCAAGAAGTAGAATTTGCATTGTTTCATCATTCCAAATCAGAATTAAAAACCACAATCACAGTGGGATCAGATTAATTACTTGGGCAATCATAATTTCTTAAGTACAACCCCAAAAGTGATGGGCTTAATGTCTTCTTTAGCAGTTTCCTCATCCACCAATCTCCCAAAATTTTCAAACAAACTGTCCAAGATTCCTTCTCCAAAATGCTGCCCAATCATGGATTCTTGAATAGCCCTCACAGTCATTGCAACTCTTGTTCCATAGCTCTCATTGTTCTTGCCATGCCTTTGATCCAGTCCAAACATCTCAAACCTCTCCAATTCAAAAGAACCTTCCTTCCTCACTTCATCTTCTATTTCTTCTCTGGATGGAGCATAGAAATGCACATCATATGAGTCAAGCCTTTCCTCTTCAACATCTCCCTAACAAAAACAAAACAAAACAAAAGTATTCTCAACTGGTTAAACGCATTCATGTAACTCTAAACATGTGCTTATATATGTTGGATTCTCCCTCCCCTAATACCAATTATATATTTAAAAAAAAAAAAAATTAAAGCTCCATAATATGAAGTGTCTTAATTTAGACAAAATCAACCAAGACAACATCCTAGTGGCATGACCACACCATAGTTACCTCTAGTACCTAACTTAATTTTCATTTTAAAGACGGGTCGTGCCATTCTGATATTGGTTTATTTTTTCTTATCACTTTTTCAATCTTTAAACATGTGACACATACTATGTGAATAGTGGTGCCACTATCATTCTGTCTTGGTTATGAAGACAGAATTCTTTATAGTTTGGAGTTTCTTGGTGTGCATTATAAATTAGTACCTTGGAAACCAAAATGGCAATGGACTGAGAAAGAAGCTGCCAGAAGAAACAGTTGCCTCTGTCGACATGATCTGGGCCAATCCTTCCCAACAAGATCAGCACCATTCTTCCTCCTGCAGCCAGCTCCTCGGACCTTGACTTAAGGAACAAAGTGAAATCCTCTTGAAATTGCTTCAGGTAAGCTTGAGAAACTCCAACAGGGCTTGATTTAGAAATGTAAACACTTCCTTTGTTTATAGATTTCCCCTCTTTGCAGTAAAGCTCTGGAGGAACCTGCATGGCATTATGGTCAAACAGATTTGACCAATCTGTTCTAGAGCAGTTATTTTCACACTCCCATTTTCTCTTTCTGCACTCATCCTCTTGTTTCTGTCTCTTTTATAGGCTATAAAAGAAAGAGAGGAGTGCCGGAGGAGAAAAAAGAGTGAAAATCACTTCCCGATGTTCTAAAGTAAAAAGGCAAAATAGATTTGAATTTTTGAAATAAGAAATGAATCTAAGGGTAACAGATCTTACCCTAGATAGCCAGTGCAAACTGTAGGATGAGTAGACAAAGTGTAAGGAATTGTTGGGGAAAAGTCTGCCATAAAATGAGCCAGGATAGGCTCCTATATAAATAGAGGGAGATTTCCCATTGTTTCTTTCTTTGTTGATGTCTTTGGAGAAGTCTGGCAAAGCCTTGAAGATTGAGTTGAAGTCATTGGAGGGAAGGTCATTGAGGTAAACTCTGAACTCTTGTGATGGTTGGAATGTTCTTCTACAAACACCTTCAACTGCTTCAATGATTTCTTTGATGATTGATAAGGTGTTAGGTCCAGATGAACAGCCCAAATCAGCTATGCCTAAGCTCTTTGGAGTTGTGGTGAGGTAAAGTTCTTGTATTGCCTCTAAAGTTATGTTCTTTACCATATCAGATGCCTTCTTCTGTTGATCAGAATTAGAAAGAAAAAACATATAATTAGGAAAAAAACATCGTGAACACACACACACATATATATACAGGGGTGTGATATCCACACATTATTTTTTACTTCTCACATACCCTTCTAATTTTCGGCCGTTGGATCGGGTGAATTGAAGAAGATCAAATGGTAGAAATTAACAAGGGTGTGTGAGAAGTTAAAAAATGTGTGTGGATAGCACATCCATATATATATATATAGAGAGAGAGAGAGAGATAGAGAGAGTTAGGGAGAGAACCTGGAGTGAAGAATTTCTGGCATAGCTAGTAAGGCCAACTCCTCCAGTCATGTGGAAGACATTCTCTACATCCATGCTAGCTTGTTGAAGTTGGCTCTCCGCTGCCTTTGAATTTGGTGGAGTTTGCTTCTTTATTGGTATTTTAAAGGCAAATTCACATGATCACATCTTTCCACTTTTGGCGCAAGTATGTATATTCATATATATTCTTTGTCCTGGTAGTTCATATGGCATAAACATACAAATAATTCAAGCGTCATGATTATGGTTACAGTTACGGGTTGACAATATCTGGTGCTTATGAGAAGTGATGACAGAGGCATTATCCTCAGTGGTAGGGTAGATTATTTAGGTGCTAAATCCATTTTAATGTATGTCATGATTATGGTTACAGTTATGGCTTGACAATAGCTAATGCTTATGTAAAGTATAAAGATCGAGGCACTCACATGGAGATATATATCCTTGGTGGTAGGATAGATTATTTCCGTGGTAAATCCATTTTAAAATATATCAAGTGTCATGATTTTGGGTACAATTATGGCAATAGTTGGTGCTATGAGAAGTATGATGATTGAAGCACTTACATAGAGATATATCTTCGGTAGTAGGATAAAATATCTGAATCCACCTGTCTGAAATATATCTACATGGCATGATTTAAACTATCACGATTTTAGATACAGTTGTAACTTAACAATAGCTGATGTTAAAAAGAAACGTGGTCAGTTAGACATGCACATAAAAACATATCCTTGGAGATAGAGTAGAATCTTTCAGTGCTAAACCATCTTAAACATGGACAATCATTGCAGTGCTTAGTTTGAACATTAGAGAAGATTCCTGCCCTAGTTGCCTAAGCATGACCTGTGCTAAACAGACGCTAACTATGCTTAATAAAGATAGTACTTGTCTCATAATTCTGATTTGACTCATATTTTTCACTTTCGCTTTTCAGTTAAGCTGCTGATACGAAAAGCTGTTTTGTTGGCCAATGGCTGATTGTTTTCGTGAAGCATGAAGTCATAATTGGAGATGGTTCGTACTGTAAGTGCAGGAAGATAAGGCTCTCTCAGAGTTGTGGTTGGTGTGCTGCGTTATAGTTGGCTTTGGTCCCAAACTTCCGCAAGTTGTCTGGGCTGAAGCAACTTTTTTGAGACTTGCAAAAATCACTACGACTGCATAGCATGCATGGTTTTGAGATATTTGTTGTCCATATCTTGTCACAAATAGCACGCTTTGCCGGGACACCTGTCGACTGAGGGGGCAGTAACTGGTGCTCATGAAATGGGTATTTGAGTTGCTGCAGCAGATTCAGTAAACATATATTGAATCGTAAGAAAGGGATCATTTCTGGATCATTTTCCATCAAATCCATCTAGTTTGGGATTCAGGTCGTTGAATTTTAATCCTAAATTTTTAAAATAGTTTTCTATTTGTAGCTGTTGAATCAAATTTCAACAGTTCGGATTCCAGACTAGATGGATTTAGTAAAAAAAATCCGGATGAATCATATAGATAGAGAATGACAGGTTGAATAGTATATATGGTTTACGGTAAGAGTAATGATTTTTTTGCTCTCATTTTTTTTTATGCACTCGTCTTTTTATTTCTGTTCAGTGTCTACTATTCTACTTTGACTTGTTCAATCCAAAGACGAAAAGGGGAGTACGAAAATCAATTTCCTTTTGGTATTGTTACTTTGTCACCTTACCCTTGTGGTTTACTTTTAATGCCAATTTTGCTCAAGTTTTGCCGATTTGTATGACTTGGTGTCCACGTATGCTTCATGTACCCGATGCATTATATAATATTTCAGTATTAAATAACACCAAAAGTTAAAAAAAAAAATGCAACAACAAACTCTGAAACACAATTTTTAGGCAAAAAAGAACTAGCATACAAGTTTTTGTTAGGATTTACTAAGAGTGAAATTAGGGTTCTTCGAAACACAATATAAATTCAGCCAAAAAGAATTTTTAGGCTTATAAATTGAGTTTTATATCACCCTATAGGCTATGTTTGGATGTGAAATTTTCAAGTTCCAAGAAATAAAGCCAAGCTAGAAAGAAATGGACTACAAAATGTTAGATATAAGAGATTAAGAAATGTCTTTCACGATCATTTGCAAAGACGTGAAAGGGATTTGTAAATTCAACCCCTTGAATTTTTGAAATTTCTCATCCAAACATGACCGTAGGGTTTAAAGCTATAAACCAAAACAACAAAAACTTCGATCCATCAATAAAAATATCTCATTTGCAAACCTTTTTTTTCCCCTAGTGTGATTAACTCCATATTATTATACTTGAAAATGTGGTAGAAAAATGCCTGAAATTGAATCACATTTTTTTTTCTTCCCACTTACAACACTCACACTATCAAGTTTACTAAAAACTTGGTATATATGGTACTTAATTACCTGTGAAGTGGTGAAAGTGTGCTTGTCGACGTTGTCTTGGTGTTTATATGTCCGTTTAAAAAAATAATTACTGGCATGTGAACCACTCAGTCACAGAGGAAAGCAAAGGCCAATGATTCTCCGTTTGTTTGGGGCCTTTTATTCTCCAATATAATGCGTGTTAGCAAACAGTGCTAGCTTTTCTTGCCATCGTGGGTCTCAAGTGCCTATAACCTTCTGGAGAGTACACTTCTAATGCGCGGAATCATTCCCGATTTCCATAAAAATAAAGTAACAATAAGCTGAGAATGCTACATGTGAGAAGTTTTAGTTAACTAGAGTATGCGTGTGACTTAATATTTGTAGTGGCGCGGCACTTAATTTGTATTCACGACAAAAGTTTGACTCTCGTTTTCTTTTGTCTTAAGTTAAACAAAACAAATCCACAACATGCCATTGTTTATTTTTTTTCTGTCAGAAACTTTGCACCAGCGTGTCATGCTTCACTCGTATTGATCGGAAGTATTTTTATTCATACCTGACTTTTATTAATTTTGCATTATTTCATTAGAAACCCTTAAAGATGTATAGCATGATGAATTGTCTCTAAAGTATACCATTGTATATATGAATTTCAATCCTACTTTGTCAAGAAGTTTCAAAAGTACACCAATTGTTGAGTGTTGTTATAAATTATAACTGCATGTACTGAAAATTGAAAATGAAATTGTTATCAAACAGCCCTTAGTTATATATGAGAAAAAAAATGTCTACCTTTTCTTTTAATACATATGATATTATTTAGGGGTGGGGGAGTGGGATCAACAAGAGATTTTTCAATTTATCTGGAATAAAGGATGGTATACCATATGTTATTATACAAGTGGAGGGAAGTTTTTCTTTTCAAGTGTTCCTCCATATAATGACATATGGTGTATGTGCTCATGTTTTGGCCACAAAGAAAAATCTCTCTAAGCCTCACAATGGGCTAGCCATAATAATTTAGTTCGAATTGACCTTTGGTGAGAATCGAACCTAAAAACCATCACTTACAAGTGTAGAAGAATATCACTAAATATAGTACTAAGTGGCAAAGTCATAGAACCCTTGAGGTTGAATAATTAATTACAGTTACAACGACATATCTTTGTTTGCAACAACGATAATTAGGTGGTCTATCTCCACCAGCTAATTAAATATGTTCTTGATGGTTTGTGCTATATATATTAGGAACAATGTTTGGCTACTCAAAGATGAATAGGAATTCCTACTCAATACTTTTTGTGTTCGAATCACAGAGCTTTGTGCTTATGATCAGAGCTGTTCATATTGCGAATCTCTCTGTAAAGATAATCTCTGCAAAAAAAGAATTAAAACTAAAGTTGTTTGGTCATTCTATTGTAGCAAATACATAGACGGTTCGTAATGCTTTTACCAATTCCGTTCATCTGTTTTTATACAGTTCGATGACTAAATGGCCTTAGTTTTAATTGATTTTTTTGCAGAATCGATCTTTTTAGAGTGATTTATAACATGAACGGTTCTGATCATAAACATGAAGTTCTATGAATCGACAACGAACAGTTTTGAGTAGGAACTCCTACTCATCAATGGAGTAGTCTAAGTATTATTCATTAATCAAAAAATCCTACAGCACCACCGGCAAACAATTTCTTTCGTTGGTAGCTGCTTGATACTTTGGAGACTTTTGTATCCATGACAATAGAAATGTTAAGGGAACTCTTAAAAGCATGATTCTCTATGGAGACTCTATCACCTTATAATTTAACGTCAATTTTCGTATTAATATTATAAAACATTGTGCTAAACACATGAGTTTGCAGAGAGTTCAAATCCTACTTTTAAAATAATCTCCTTAACATGTCCCCTGTGACAATATATGTCCAGACAAACAGAGAGTTCATTTCTCTTCTTTGGTTAGGTAAAAGAACGAATCAGGAGTGTCTCCTGAGCATTTCCCTAGGGATCCTAGGGATCCCGCAATCTTGTCCGTTCATCGTATATCGTGCGGTCAGTTTTCGTTAGGTACTATTCATATTTGAATTTTAAAATTTAAATTTTAAATAATTTCTGACCGCACGATATACGATGAACGGACAAGATTGCGGGATCCCTAGGATCCCTAGGGAAATGCTCAGGAGACACTCCTGATTCTAAAAGAACACTTTGATAAATACATAATTCTTTGGAGTCATCTGAATCATACATAATTGTTAATAAAAAAGATGAGTTATAAGTAAAAGTTCACGTTAGTCTTCAAATTTATTTTTCTAGTTAGTACTCAGGACAACAACTTCTCCCCAAACAGAGGTAATTAATTTATTAGCCAACAGGCCCAACACTACAACAATAAAAAGTGTATGATAGGGAACAACTGCAAGAAAGTTTTAGACATACGCAACGACTTGCCACGGTCATTCAATTTGGACGTTGGCGAATAGACACACGTACGGTAATTGGAAATAAAAATACGCAACAACTCGATCTGAGTTGTCAATTGTGATCGGCTATGACTCACAATTGGCCATTATGAATTCTTAACATCGACAAAAATTAAACGATGATATAAATTTGCATAATTATTTTCCTTGTTTGAGCTATATATCATTTTTCAAAATACTTGGCTTTTGTACAAATCACAGTTTTATATTTGTATGAATAATTTGTATAATTTTAGGGAGATGTTATTGACACTCTAAGTGTATTTTCGTTTTTAAACATAGAAAGTTTGAAGTGCATAGTAATTATTTTGGAGTACCAATAACAGTACACTTTTGACATGAATTAGTTGACTTGTATGTACAAGTGAACCAAACCTTAATAAAAACGCTTTGTTTTGGTCTCTCTACTTTGTTGAATAACAAGGCATCTTGGAGATTTCATAATATATTTAAAGCCATTTTGGACACATAAAGTGAGGACAAAGATTATAAATAGATCATAACATATAATCAAAATAGTCCCTATCCTTTGATTTGGATCACTTATTTGTCAACATATACTTTTGTTTTGTTCTCTCATATATTTTTTTCTATTTAGCTTGTGTCTTAATTTTCCTCACACAAATTGGTGTATCTAATATAAGTTATATATGTTGGTTGTTGGTTGATAGCATGGGGGAATCTAATTGCGTCAAAGAAAAACAAGGTCAATGAAACTTATAGGTTTCATATCCTACAATTTGACAGGCTTAATTTTGATCAAGTAGGTGATGCAAAGCATACGTTGGCTAAGTACGGCTTTTATATAAATTAAGGCCAATTGGACAAACAATCGACCAGCTAAGATGAGCCTCTATAGCTAGGGAGGTGAACAACCCAAAGCTCCATATATTATACCGTCTTTATAGCTAGTTCAGAGAGTTCTGAGAGAGAGAGAGAGTAAGCTCTAGCTCTTCAATGGTACAAAGGACTGTCCTCAAGGTTGATATACATTGCCAAAAATGCAAGAGGAAGCTTCTCAAGGCAGTGTCTGTCCTACAAGGTAACATAATCATGTCCCCTCTTGAAACTTGTTTCCTTAATTTCCCTTGGCATAGATTAGTTATGCTTGTATCACTTTTTAGTTATTCAAAATAAGATTAATCACGATCTATAGTATGAACGTACGTAAGTATACAATATGTGATATTGTCAGCAATCCATGCGTGCATAAGCAACTGCTAATCATCAATTGATAAAGGTCTCCCACAACTAATCCTCAAGCCAATCAATAATTAAAAATCTCTCACGTACGTGTAGACGACTAGACCGAACTAAAACTCTAGAGTTGATCATTAAGCATTAAAACCTCAAAACCAAGTGTAGAGTACTATTTGTCATATTAATCATCTCTGATCATTTCAGGTGTGGATAAACTTGAAGTTGATGCAGCCAAGGGAACTTTGACGGTAACAGGCGACTGTGATCCCTATGAAATAATTGTTCGAACTAGACAAGCATGCAAATATGCCGAAGTGGTGAGTATTGGGCCTCCTCCTCCTCCTCCTAAACCTGCAGAAAAGAAGCCCGAACAGAAGAAGGTCGAGCCCAGTCACATGCCCTATTACCCTGAGCCATGTCAAAGGTGGGGCATTGTGAGGGTGGATTCCTGTTATGACCACAACCCTTCCTGCTCTATCATGTGAAAAAAGTCAAATAGTCAACCCAGGGTCAATTTGTCAAGTTCAATAATTTTTTAATCATGGTGGTTGTATGATCAATTTGTTAGTTTGGATTAGGGTTTGCTAAGCTCTCATTCGCATGCTAATTGGCTGGAGATTTTTAACTGTTGATGCATGTAGATTTTAATATGATCTACATGCATTTAAGTTAAAAATCGTCATTTTTTATGACAAGTGACCTAATCATATTCCAAGAGTTATGTGATTTCGATTCGCAGACAAGAATAAAATTGAAGCTTGTAAAAATTAGAGTGATTATGTTGATGCCATTCATCTTCTTCACACGCACACCTTATCATTTATCCCTCGTTGATTCTATTTTGTTGGAATGCTTGGATGGACTTGTCGATTGTTGCATAATGCCTTCACATTGATGTTTGTAAATAAGCGAGAACTAGACCTGAAACATCTCAAAGAAAATGCGGGTCCTAGGTAAAATTTCGTTGTTCTTTCAACTGCTCGTATTGCTTTGATTTTCTCTTGGAGTGCTGCCAGTAGCTATGGAAATGATTTAATATGATGTTGGAAAGAAAGAATTGACACTGAGAGCTTGAGGTGCATGTTTAGCAAATAAGAGTGCATGTGCTTTCGTTGGTGTTGGTTTAGGCTCGAGTTTTAGAAGATAGTTTGCAAGAGATTTTGGTGGCGGATGAGGTTTTTGCTGTGGTATGATTGGAATTTCAAAGAGTAAGAGTGGAAATTAAGCATGATGCTGGCTTTGTGTCCGATCTAACGAATCTCGTAATGAGTAAATTTTACATAAAATTTGTATACTTCTAGCCTTTTATTTTGTTTAATGATTCCTTTAAATAAATATGTTCTATGTCTTCAGTTAGCGTTGTGGAAAGCAGAACTAGTAACTAGAATATGAAGTCGTAACGGGTAGTCATAATATACAACCTCGACAGGATCAAAAAACAAGAGACGACTTCAAAAAAATTTCAACAAATTTAATCTCCTTAACATTACCCAATTCGTAAAAAACATAATAACAAATTTAATTTCCTTAACATTACTCGATTCGTAAAAAACATAATAATTTCAGGTTGGTGACGTGGCTCCTATATCCAAACTTCATTTGAAATTCCAGATGTACCAACAACCGCGGAACGCGCGACATTTTGGCTCAGTCGTTTCTTCCAGAAACCGTCTCTGTGAGCTCCGATCAAGTAAGACTGACTTCCCACTCGGTCATCCTCAACTCAGTTCCATAACTCGGACACTTCGAAATGCCGGCCAATAAAATCCCCCGGGTTTTCTGTATCGGAACCTCCGATACGAAGCTCGACGAGCTCCGATTCCTCGCCGAGTCGGTCCGATCCCATCTCGATTCCTTCTCCGCAGCTTCCTCACTCAAGGTGTATCCTTCTCTTTCTTTCTAGTTTTTGATAATCCGATTCGGATTCTCAATGTCGATACCGAAACTACAGGTCAAAGTCTCGGTGGTGGACGTATCGGCGAGTCGGACCGAGACCGATACAAATCCAACCGATTTCGAATTCGTTTCGAGAAAGGAGATTCTCCGTCACTATTCTGAAGCAGCAGCCGATCAGCTTCCGGTGGACAGAGGCGAAGCCGTAGCTGTAATGAGCAAAGCGCTCGAGAACTTCCTAACCCAAGCCCAAAAGGACGGCGTTTTAGCCGGAGCTGTTAGTCTCGGAGGCAGCGAAGGCACGGCACTGATATCCTCCGCCCTAAGATCTCTCCCAATCGGAGTGCCAAAGCTGATCGTATCGACCGTCGCAAGCGGGCGGACGGATCACTATGTAGGGACTTCGGACCTGGTGTTGTACCCATCGATAGTTGATGTGTGAGGGATTAATAGCTGAGCAGGGTCGTATTGAGCAATGCTGCTGCTGCGTTTTGTGGGATGGTGGTTGGGAGAGTTGGGAGGGGCGGAGATTCGGATGGTGGCGGTGGCGGGGTGGAGAAATCAACGGTGGGGCTGACCATGTTCGGGGTGACGACTCAGTGTGTGGATGGGGTGAAAGAGAGATTGGAGAAAGAAGGGCATGAAGCATTGGTTTTTCATGTCACTGGGGTTGGAGGGAGAGCCATGGAGTCTCTGGTTAGAGATGGGTTCATAAAGGTAATGTCTTTTTGTTGGAAATATATTCATTTGTATGTGTTGGTATGTTAAAATTTGAAAATTTGTTTGAGTAGAATTACTGGAATGGACATATAAAAATGTGAACTTGGTAAAGCTTTTGCTAACGAGAACGGTTTACAGAACGAGGGAAATTTTGATTGTTTGATTGTTGAAGCTCGAGATATGCCTTGTTTCTCTTAGTTTTAATGTAAATTCTTGAAAAGATGTAGGTATTTTGGAGCTCATTGCGAAGCCTAGCCTACTCTTACTTATTAATATATATCATTTCATTTCATTTAACTGTTGACGGGTACATGCATTGTTTGGTTTCCGTCGCAGCTTGCTATGTGCCAAGTTCAAGCCTTAATGTAATTTCATTACATTTAACTTTAGTATCGAGTTGGTCTTTTTGCGTAATTTTTGTTTATTCGGAAGGTTTCCTTGTTGTTTTACTTAGGGTGTTTTGGATATCACAACAACAGAGGTTGCAGACGATGTGGTTTGGGGTGTCATGGCTTGCGATGCTTCCTGCTTTGATGCCATCATAGAGAAAAGGATACGTTTAGTACTAAGTGTTGGAGCTTTGGATATGGTAAACTTTGGAGCGAAGGATACCATACCATCCAATTTCAACACAGAAAGATTCATGAACATAACTGATATGTCTCTAAACATAATGCAACTCTAAAAGGATTGTCTGTGTGGATAACTCGGAAAAGATACTCATCATTTTTCAGGTTTCACTCATGAGAACCACTGTAGTCGAGAACAAGAAATTTGCTGGCTTTATAGCTGATAAGTTGAACAAATCATCATCAAAGGTTGTTGTTTGCCTACCACAAAAGGTATCTCTGCTTTGGATGTACCAGGGCAGCCTTTCCATGATCCGGAGGCCACTGCTTCTCTGACTACGAACTACAGAGGCTGATCCAAACAAATGAAGATCGGAAGGTACAATTATTTCCCATTGAATGGTGCCTTTTTTAGTTTCTTTGGTTTCATGTGCGGACCAACATTACTATTGAAAATAGTGCATTTTTAATAGGTAAAGGTGTTCCCTCATCATAAAAATGACCCTGAGTTTGTAAATGCATTGGTGGACTCATTTTTAGAGATTAGTACAAAGAGTTATATTCAGTGTACTCCGAAAGTTTCTACTCCTGAATCGAACCAACAAGTTCATGAAAGTTCTGTTTCCAAGATATACTTGTCAAGCTCTGAGACTGTTCTACATAACCTGAGTGACTTCCCAGATGCAAGACCAGGTTATAGTTTGAACTGTATTCATTTTCTTTGTGACATTACATATCATTGGGATGTTTAAGTAAATTCAGAAACGTATTGATATCCCCCGGAGTGCATGTGTTGTATTATATTGTGTCTGGTACATAGACATACTAAATCCCTATTACGTTGATTCCACAACGGAAATGCAATTACGTTGGATGGTTTAGGGAAGGGATGATAGTATGTAATGATTGAAAATTACAGCAACTTTGCTCAATGAATAGATTAGAGCTGCAGGTTTTGTTTTATATCATCATTGGAGTCGGATCTAACCAGTAACCTGTTACTTCCGTGACAGAAACCTTGCAAGGAACTCGAGTGGTATTGCAGCAACTCAAAGATCAAATAAACAGAGGAATTCCAATTATAGGGGCAGGTGCAGGGACAGGCATATCTGCAAAGTTTGAAGAAGCTGGTGGTGTTGATCTGATGGTTGTTTACAATTCAGGGCGCTTTTGCATGGCAGGAAGAGGTTCATTGGCAGGCTTGTTACCTTTTGCCGATGCAAATGCTGTAGTACTTGACATTGCCAATGAAGTTTTGCCAGTAGGTTTCAACCCTTTCGTAATTTGTATGCTGGAAGATTGTTTTAGTATAATCCGAAATATTCATGTATTCAAATTCTTAGTTAGGCAGTGAAACTAAAATGTAATACTGAAAGTGTGACAAGTGAATTTAGTAATGCAATACCTTACCCGTTCGGGCCATTCCCATGTCTCTTTCAGAATCACTCTTTGCTGATGTGGAGCTGATGATGATGATAGGTGGTGAAGAAGGTACCTGTTCTTGCTGGGGTATGTGGCACCGATCCTTTTCGCCTTATGGATTTCTTCCCAAGTCAGGTGGAGTCGATTGGATTCTCTGGTGTCCAAAATTTTCCAACAGTTGGACTCTATGATGGTAATTTTAGACAAAATCTTGAAGAAACTGGAATGGGATACCGATAGGTTTTAAACTGAGATTTTTAAATGATTAATATTATCATTGTGCATTCTGCGCATATGATAGTTTCTTAAAATACTGATCAGATTGGAGGTTGAGATGATTGGAAAAGCACATAAGATGGGGCTCTTGACAACCCCATATGCTTTGAATCAAGATGAAGCTATGCAAATGGCGAAAGCTGGTGCTGATATTATCGTGGCTCATATGGGAATGGGACTCACTACATCCGGCTCTATAGGGGCAAAGACGGCTGTTTCACTGGAGGAAAGTGTAGTTCATGTACAGAATATTGCAGATGCTGCAAGTAGGATCAATCCCAACGCCATTGTGCTTTGCCATGGTGGTATGCGCTCGGGAGCTTTTCATTTCTTGTTTCCAAGTTTCCTTTTCATCACATTAATGAACATGAAGATCATTTGGCACAATTTGTAGGTCCAATCTCGGGTCCAAGAGAAGCAGAATTTATACTAAAGAACACCAAGGGAGTTCATGGTTTTATGGGGCATCAAGTGTGGAGAGGTTACCTGTCGAACAGGCTATCACCTCCACGGTCCAAGAGTACAAATCGATTTCCATCAACTGAAGTTTGATCTGCTTGTTTTTGCTTAAGCCCAGATGCTTCGCGCTGTGCTTGTATCCCAATTATATTTGCCTGGTTACATTATACAAAAGAATTCGTACTTATTTTGCCAAATGACATGCTTACCGATGTCTTTTTTTGTTACAGAAAAAGAAATGCTTCATTAACAAAGGAAACTAGCGGAACAAGCCGCAGTAGTGCGAGACTAAACCCAGAAAATAGCAACAGTAGGTGCTACAAAACACAAAGGACCATCACAAATGAGACCCAAACATAATGCCCCAGTAAAACAGAAATCTTAGCCCTAAGACATAAGCATAATATTTTCTTGCATACAGGAGCAGCCTCCGCTGCCGGCGCTAACCATGGGGTAATGACTATCCACACAATCGGCAAGATGCCGGATTATTGAACCGTAACTTTTCAGGCATACCAGGTTCTACTCTCTTACAAGGCCTTCAAGGTAATGGGCAAACCACTTCTTAACCTTGGAATGTGACATCTTTTCCAGGCTAGGACCCCAATCATGAATTGTCCAGCTACTCAAATGTGATTCTCAAAACAAACGGCAATAAATTGCACATACACGCGTGAACGATTAGCCATAACATAGCTCTTACAAGATAAAAAGAATCAAATGATCTGCACTGCAAACTCTCACTCACCTGTATCTACTTACTACACGGTGTAAAAAGATCGTGATTGTCGCCTGGGCCATATTGATTCTTAAGCATGACCTTGGTCCTGACCCAAATGGTAAATAGCTATATGGCTTTGGCATTTCCTGGAGAGAACTGACACAAACGATATGTAGTGCATCAGTCAGTGTCAATACCTTGATAGTAATGAAGAATGAAGTGTTCGTAGGTATGAGTTAGGCCAGTTGGCGGAGAAAGTGATCTTGCCCCGTTACAACCATGTTTAAATCCCTCTCTCTGTAGATTTGAGGGTTGTTGATCCTAAAAACTACCTAGCCTACGTGGCATGTAGACCCAGTAACTAATGAGCTAACTACGTCATTCGGTTGAATGCAGGACATGCCAACTCATCTGCCGAGCGGGGCTGGGGAGTAAAATGAACGTTGATGTGGTGTTGGGCATGCTGTCGAACACTTAGTGTGTTTGTTTTCATCAGCCAAACCATGTTGCGCACTTGTCAACAAATATCGACATATGTCAAGCAATTTGATGTGTGATATTGAGAGAATTTGTCGAATGTTGTAGACGCAACCTGTTGAGATATGCCTAGCAGACATTATGTTAAACATTTGGTAGGCACAAAGACCTCTGTATGAAACATTCGGAGGGTCCTTAAAAGACTTTCACATGTATATTTTCCGGATTCCAGATGATCCTAGGGCCACCTTAATCTCTATGCACATACGCCCATGTTTATCATGCACATATATCATATACGAATGATTGGTAATTTTCACTTGATTTGTGAAGACAAATTTAGATAGGATTCCAACATTTCTTGTGGCATCCTAAAATAAGAGATTCACATCTACAAAAAGACAAATGAATTAAAATACAAAACGAGGAAGGAAACGTCAACCACAAAAGATCAAATGTTTGTGTAATAAATTAAACATTGGGGTGGTTATGTGGAATAAGTCCAAACCTGTACTTATGCCAAGTAGAATATTTTCTTAAATGTTATAGCATCTTCAATATGTACGACAAGGACCATATACTTCTATAAGAGTTCATCAAAGAATCTTTTGAAGAGTAGCAAATACTAAGCAACCATAGCGCTTTGAGTAATCAGGATTTAGAAACTGATAGGCAGCAACAAGCATGGAACTGCAGTTATTGTTCACCAATGGTTTTCTGGTATCACCATCGACCCTTTTCACGGCGTTGGCAATGTTTGCAGGAGTTTTGAGTTACTTGTATGGGCCCTACTGGAGGGTGAGAAGGGTACCTGGCCCTCCAGTTATACCCTTGCTAGGACACCTTCCCTTGCTGGCAAAGTATGGTCCTGATGTATTCTCAGTTCTTGCCAAACAATATGGCCCTATTTTCAGGTTAGTATGTATACATGTGTATGTATATTATATATATATATATATATATATATATATATATATATGTAGCAGATTTGCATTTGTAATCTCCTTTGCGACAAAAAATTATGTCTTCTTTTCTACAATTTTTTTCCACAGAAATTTCATAAAATCGTATACGTTATATGATTGAAATGTATGGTTCGACTGGATGATGGTTGGTAAACATAGGATCTCGTAATTAACGGTATATTTTAGTCATGTCACTTTAGTTCTCAATTTGTTAAAACTGGTTGCGCATGCGTATGGCGATAGTATAGCTATTAAGTTTTTGATTCTACACATCTTGGCAGGTTTCATATGGGTAGACAGCCACTAATAATTGTGGCAGATGCAGAGCTTTGTAGAGAAGTAGGAATAAAAAAATTCAAAGATATCAACAACAGAAGCATTCCGTCTCCCATCGCAGCTTCCCCACTCCATCAGAAGGGTCTCTTCTTCACCAGGTATTTGTTGCACGGGCTATATACGACAGTGGTTACGAAACTTATACTCCTATTTAACTTTGATCCTTCCATTCAGTTCATAGATTCTATGGTCAACTAAATTGTGTTATGTGATCCCAAAACATACGAGAAAAACTGACAGGTGGGCTAAAGTGCGATACACAACGCAATTAGATATGACCACAGAATTTAAAAACTGTATTGAAAGGCAAAGTGAAATATAGTGTAGAATATCTATCAGTTACAGTAGTCATCAAATTTATTGAATAATCTGATGGAATTCAAGCGTATATCCTGCAGGGATGAAAGATGGTCGACGATGCGAAACACTATATTATCGTTGTATCAGCCATCACACCTAGCCAGCCTCGTGCCCACAATGCAGTCGTTCATCGAGTCTGCAACTCAAAAGCTCGACTCCTCCAAAGAAGCAGAAGATATTACCTTTTCTAACCTCTCCCTCAGGTTGGCCACTGATGTAATAGGACAAGCTGCATTTGGAGTCAACTTTGGCCTCTCTAAACTGGAATCCATCGACGAATCAATCGACAAGATTGACAGCAAAGACAACAACGATGATGACCAAGTCTCAGATTTTATTAACCAACACATCTATTCCACTACTCAGCTTAAGATGGACTTATCCGGTTCCTTCTCAATCATACTGGGATTACTTGCCCCTATTCTCCAGGAGCCATTTAGGCAGGTCTTGAAAAGAATTCCTGGGACAATGGACTGGAAGGTTGAGCGTACAAACCGGAAGTTGAGTGGCCGGCTTGATGAGATTGTGGTGAAAAGAATGAAAGACAGTGGACGCGGTTCAAAGGACTTCTTGTCACTCATAATGAATGCGAGGGAGTCGGAAACTGTTGCAAAGAATGTCTTCACTCAAGACTACATTAGTGCGGTTACTTATGAGCATCTCCTAGCTGGATCAGCCACTACATCATTCACATTGTCTTCAATTGTCTACTTGGTAGCTGGACACCCAGAAGTCGAGAGGAAGGTGCTGGCGGAAGTTGATGGATTTGGACCTCCTGATCAGATGCCAACTGCTCATGATCTTCAACACAAATTTCCTTATATTGATCAGGCATGTCTTCCGAATTTCATATAAATTTAGACTTTCCTAAAAGCTTTGAAATTCCAAGGGCTTTATTTACTTGATAATCACGCCTTCCTAGTGATTTTTCAAATGCAGGTTATTAAAGAGGCAATGAGGTTTTACCTGGTTTCACCATTGGTTGCAAGAGAAACATCTAGAGAAGTCGAAATAGGAGGCTATCTTCTACCAAAGGTATTGTTCTACTTTTCCTATGTGAATTGGAAATGAGTGCAAACTTTATGGGACTAATTTTTTTTCGAGGAGCAGGGGACTTGGGTGTGGCTAGCACTCGGAGTTTTAGCGAAAGATCCAAAAAACTTTCCGGAACCAGACACGTTCAGGCCAGAGAGATTTGATCCAGATTGCAACGAAGAGAAACAAAGGCATCCTTATGCTTTTATACCATTTGGAATCGGGCCTCGAGCATGCATTGGTCAGAAATTTTCACTACAAGAATTAAAGCTCTCGCTGATTCATTTATACCGGAAGTATGTATTCCGGCACTCTCCCAACATGGAGAAACCTCTGGCACTTGAGTATGGCATTGTTCTTAATTTCAAGAACGGTGTCAAGGTTAGAGTCGTAAAGCGGTGATGGATCATGCACTGATTAGTCTTCAACATGCCTCATCAATCTTTTATCCTATGTTTACTTAGCCCTGGCTGCCGAACGGCTTCAGTTGTGTACGGTTGAGAGTCGAGACCATGCCAAACGTTTGTGCTGGGAGTCGGTTCTGGTTTGCTCATCATTTCGCGAAACCAAAATTTCTCAAAACGTAAAGTCGCTACCAAATCTTGGAAGAAATGCCATTACACTATTTAGATATGCCAAGACGACGTCTTCGTCTTTCATTCTTCAAAATTTGTATCAACTAGAAAACTTGCCCGCGATGCTGCGGGATCTTATTCCGTAATGGATTTTCAATTTGATTAATCTAGAAAATGCACATCTTAGTTCAACCAATTTAAAAATAAAAAAAAACACAAGCAAACACAAATAATTCAACATAATTTGAGAACCGAAGACCAAAGTTAACCGATATGGCTATTTTAACTTGCACTTAAACTGAATTTACTTTACATCAAAGAGCATGCAGAATCAAAAGGGCGGATTTTGAAGTTTGAGGCAACAAAAGATGCAACCATAAAAGATATTGTTTTTACATAATGAAGGCAAATTTTAAAATTCATCGGCAAAAGATAAAACACATACGGAAAATGAAACATAGATTAATCCACAAACAATTAAAGGAGTAATGTTTTTTTAAAGGTTTTTGAAAGAATCCTAGTTAATCACATCGTTGTCCAATAATAAACACCAAATGAAAAACGTTTTGTACAACAACACAAACATATTTTGTACAACACAAATAATTAAGCTACAAAAAGTTATAGTTGCACAACATTAAAAATTTAGGGTTAGTGAATGAAACATGTAGTGCAAAATCCCGAGTCAGCGGTACGTTTCCTGCAATCCATAAAAAGAGAGGAACAATTAGTTTTCTCGATCTCAAACAATCGAAATAAAAACATCGCATTCAAATTAGTCAAAGGGTTTTACACACACAGATGCATATATACATGCGCGCGCGCACACACACACACACAGATGCAGATACAAACTACATAAACCCTAAACCTTACATATACACACATCTACGTACATGTACATGTACACACACAGATGCATGCATACATATGCATGTACATACATATTAGAAAATGTATTTTCATTTACTTAACCTCAATAATATTACATTTTGAGTATATATACATGTAAGACAAGCCTAACAAATTGTCCTAACAAATACTAACAGTTATTCACTGTCCTAGCAAACTGTAACAATTACTTAGTCTCTAAGTTTTATCTCTTGAAGAGATATTTACACTTTCATCCTTAATATCCCCCCTCAAACGAAACTGAGGTAGCCGAAGAGAGAGTTTGTGTTTGAGAAGTGTAAATCTGGATTTGGACAGAGGCTTGGTACAAATATCAGCAACTTGATCTTGTGAACACACAAATCGGACAACAACTTGGTTGGCTAACACTTTCTCCCGTAAGTAATGATAATCTATTTCGACATGCTTTGTGCGAGCATGAAAAATAGGATTCTTTGCCAGAGAAATGGCAGAGATATTATCACACCACAGCTGAGGAATACAAGGAAGAGAATAGCCAATATCATCTAAAAGTTTAGAAATCCAGGGCAGCTCTGTTGCAGTATGAGCAAGAGACCTGTATTCAGCTTCAGTGGATGATCTTGCCACTGTTGGTTGCTTTTTAGCACTCCAGCTGATAATAGAACTGCCAAGAAAAATACACAAGCCACCAGTTGATCTCCTGTCTAAAGGGCAACCTGCCCAATCAGCATCAGAGAATGCTTGAATGTCCAAAGGAGCTGAAGTTTTAGAAAACCATAACCCCATATCAATAGTACCTTTTAAGTACCTAAGGATTCTTTTGACAACTTGAAGATGAGAGACTCGAGGACTATGCATGTACTGACAAACCAGATTAACAGCAAAGCTCAAATCGGGACGAGTCCAGGTGAGATACTGTAATGCTCCTACCAAAGACCTGTATTCAGTAAGATTGTCAAGAAGTGGAGACTCATGATCAAGCTTGTCTGTACTCAGGGGTGTTGCACATGGTTTTGCTCCATCCATATGAGACTTTTGCAGAAGATCAAGAATGTATTTGGTTTGATTAATAAAGATCCCAGATGATGACCTCTTGACTTCAATACCTAAGAAATAATGCAAAGGACCAAGGTTTTTAACAGGGAACAAACTGCTCAATTTGGTGATCACTGTTTGACATGCTGCTGAAGAGGGTCCAGTGACTAAAATGTCATCCACATAGACTAGTACGAAGACCAAATGTGGATCCTTTTAATGAACAAGGAATGATCATTTTGGGAACTAGTAAACCCCAAGGAAACCAGAGCACCATGCAATTTGTCATACCAAGCTCGAGGAGATTGTTTCAAACCATAGAGGGACTTGTGAAGGTGACAAACATGATTTGGCTTGGTTGCATCCTCAAAGCCAGGAGGTTGTTGCATAAACACAGATTCTGTAAGTGTACCATGCAGAAAAGCATTGCTAACATCAAGTTGGTTGAGAAACCAATCAAATTGACAAGCAAGAGTGAGAAGTATGTGGATGGTAACTAGTTTGGCCACTGGACTAAAGGTCTCAGAATAGTCCAAGCCCTCTTGTTGATTGTAGCCTTTAGCAACTAATCGAGCCTTGTATCTGTCAATAGACCCATCTGGTTTTCTTTTTATTCTGAATACCCACTTGCAGCCCACAATATTTTGAGATGATATGGAGGGGACTAAAGACTATGTACCTGTGCTGAGAAGAGCATTGTATTATTCTTGCATTGCTTTGCGCTAGTGAGGATGTTTTGATGCTTGCAGGTAGGTGTGAGGAGTATAATCAGAAGATACATGAGCTGAAAGTGGATGCTTTGTGACGGTGAATGCCCTGGGTTTGAATATCCCAGACTTGGACCGTGTTTGCATGTGGTGATGATTAGATGAAGGTAAGGGAGGTGGTAAGGGTGGATTAGAAGGTGAGAAAACTTGTAACTCTGTGGAGAGGGAATGAGGTTGCTGAGATCTGGATAAGGCAGATGGTGTAGAGGAGGGTGGTGGTATAGCAGGAATGGATAAAGAAGAATGAGGGGAAATGGAAGTGGTAAATGTGAGAGAGGATGGGATTTGTTGAGAAGGAGAGAGATGATATGTGATAGGAGTAGGGACCAAAAGATTTTGAAAGGGGAACCTAGTTTCATCAAATAGAACATGCCGAGATATGTAGATTCTCTTGGTCACAGGGTCAAGACATTTATATCCTTTATGATGCAGACTATAACCCAAGAAAACACATAACTTGCTCTTTGGATGTAGCTTTGAAAGAGAATATGGTTGTAACCAAGGGAAGCAAGCACATCCAAACACTCGAAGAGTACTGTAATTGGGAAATTTGTGAAATAATAACTCCCAAGGTGAAGATTTGTATGCAGTAGGTAAGCGATTGATTAGATAAATTGCAGTTGCAAATGCATCAACCCAATAGAAATGAGGAACACTAGAAGCTGCCAACAAAGTCCTTGCAGTTTCAACTAAGTGTCTATGTTTCCTTTCTGCACACCCATTCTGCTCAGGTGTATGAGGACAACTGAGTTGATGTTGAATGCCATTATCAACTAAAAACTAAGAGAAAGAAGTACTCATGAATTCACCTCCAGCATCAGATCTTAGAGCAATGAGTTTAGTACACAGAGAGTTTTCAACAAGATTCTTGAATTGAACAAACACAGAGAAGACCTCAGATTTGTATTTCAAAGGGAAAAACCAAGTGTACTTGGTGTAATCATCCACAAAAAGTACATAGTATCTAGAACCATTAAGAGAAGACACATGTGCTGGCCCCCAAACATCTGTGTGAACAAGTTCTAGAGGTTTACTCGTAGTAGATACAAAAGGAAGTCTAGAACACTTGCCTAATGCACAATCTGAGCAAAAAGATTTATTTCTACTATTTGAAATTGAGATACAAGAGTTTGCAGCCAATTTATGCAAAATCTTCACAGAGGGGTGGCCCAACCGTTGATGCCACACGTTATTGGAAGCTTTAACAGTTGTAATCAAAGCCTTAGGATGCACATCATGAGATGAAGAGGGATGAAAAAGATAGAAACCTTCTCTGACATGACCTTTAAAAAGCGTCATCCCCGAAGAAAGATCATTCACAGTGAAGTGAAAAGGATAAAGATGCATTGAGCACCAGTTGTCAATCAAAATTTTGTTTGCAGAAAGAAGATTGTGCTTAAGATCTGGAACATGAAGCACATTTTGTAATTGAAAATTATAATGTGCAGTATGCAAAATAGAAGAGCCAGAATGAGAGATGGATAAATCTTTTCCATCGCCAATATAAACTTGTTCAGGTCCGGTATAGGCTTCTGGATTCTGAAGATTGCCATAAGAGTTGGTCATGTGAGATGTAGCCCCTGAGTCTACAATCCAAGTAGGAGCAGAAGTAGAAGTGTTCGCCACCATTGCAGAGGGAGAGGATTTCATACCATAATTTGCATTCATGCGATGAGGACAGTCCCAAGCTTCATGATCAAATTGTTGACAGATTTGAAAAGGAACTTTCTTGCCAGAAAATTGAAAATTGTGTCGACCTCCACGATTATTATTATAGTTTTGCCTTTGATTGGTGCGATATGAATTCTGCCGTTGATTGTTATTGTTGCTTGAACGAAAGTTGCCTCGATTGTAAGAGTAATTCCTTGAATTTCGATCCACACCACGGCTGTTAGTTGTGGAATTGGAGAAATTCTGAGCAGTGAATGCTTGAGGCGGTGTAGGCAGAATACCAGCGGATGATGAATAAGCCTGAAAAGGTGTCGCAGATGACAGTTTATTGCGATTATTGAGTTGAATTTCTTTGCTGATTAAGAGGCCGTGAAGTTCATCAATCGTTGTAGATCCAAGGCGGAATTGTATCGCATTAACAAACGAATCAAATTCAGGAGGCATGCCATGCAGAGTGATATAGATTAGATCAGAATCATCAACCGGTGCGCCGGCACTGGTTAGTGCATCAGCAATTTCTTCAAATTTCTGGAGATATTGAGCAGCCGTGGATTCACCTTTAGATTACGAAGGCGAGATCGGAGCTCATGAATATGCAACTGAGAGACGGTGGCAAGACGTGATTCCAATTTAGCCCAAAGCTCACGAGCAGAGGTAACACCAACGGTGTAGGAAATGAGAGACTCCGAGAGTGTGGAATTTAACCAGATGAGAATGTTCTGATCATTCTCGAACCAAGTCACAAAGTCTGGATTCAATGTCGTAGTACGATTTCCAGAGGCATCAAGAAGAAATTTAGGTGGTGCCGCCATGGATCCATCGATCAAACCAGTGAGATTATACCGACGGAAGATCGGAGCAAAAAGAGCACTCCATGTCAGATAATTCGTGGTAGTGAACTTAATCGGGACCAACGATCCAATATTCTGAACCGTTATTGTTGTAATTGCAGAAGAGGCGGAGAAATTTGGGCTTAGAGTCGCCGGAGAAGAGCGATGAAAATCTGCATCAGATGACGGAGATGCACCAGTCGCCATGGCTAGGGCTTGAAGTTTAGTAATTAGAAAGAAGACAAATCGGGGAAGAAGATCAGAGCAGGAAGCGGAACAGTTGGGATCGAAAAAGATAGGAGGTCGTTAGACCAAAAAAGGCGGTGATACCATATTAGAAAATGTATTTTCATTTACTTAACCTCAATAATATTACATTTTGAGTATATATACATGTAAGACAAGCCTAACAAATTGTCCTAACAAATACTAACAGTTACTCACTGTCCTAGTAAACTGTAACAATTACTTAGTCTATAAGTTTTATCTCTTGAAGAGATATTTACACTTTCATCCTTAATAATACACACACGCAGAGATGCGTGCATGCATACATATGCATGTACATACACACACACGCAGAGATGCATGCATGCATGCATACATATGCATGTACATACACACACATATACATATACATATACAGATGGCTATACATATATTTAGACATATACTTAGGTATATATTGATACATATACTTGCACATACATTTATACACATGCTTGTACACATGCACACATATAAACTGCACTTTTCAGCAAAGGTGAGTGTTTAAAACTTGTAAAAACATGTTTAGTTAAAGGGTTTTTTACACGTACACAGACATACATATACATGTACACACACACATAGATGCATACATACCCACATACACACATATACATACACATGCACAAATACAAAAAAATTTAAAACAGAGCTCAATTTCAAAATGGATTTTTTTTCAGAAAATCATAGATTGTAAATCAGTCTATTGTGTTTACTGATTTTGTTCCAATTCAAATCACAGATAAAAAACTTAAAAAAAAACTTTTAATACTAATTACCAAAAAATGGCAGCAACTTAACAACAACTAACAACACTCTAAACATAAGCTAACAATACACTCAAAGGGTTTATTACATGCATAAATATTGTAATCAAACACGAATGGCAAAGCACAGATGCAAAAATTTAAAACGCAAACAAAAAAAAAAAGTTAAGGAACGAACCCTGGAAAAATTTTCAGACAGGGAGAAGAAAAACCCCAAAACAACCAAGTATATAGAGACCCAGAAAATCCCAAAATTGATTAAAAAAAACAGAAGGCTAAACTAACCAAATAGTAAAAAAAAATATTGTTTTTGACCTTTCAATCACCACATGCATGCAGCCATAAATGCAAGAAACAATAAAAAAAAAGTAAAAATTTGGTACAAAATGTAATTTAAAAAGGCACTTATCTGAAAATTCAACAGAGAATGCACTGACATCCCGATCCCTACCGCTCCCCTATCTCTCTCTCTCTCTCTCTCTCCCTCTGACACGCCCGACTCCGATATCCTCCAAATACCCATAGTAGGCACATGGGAAATAACAAACATAAATAAAAGTTACGAATTTAAATATAATGACTATGCAATTGAGGAACGTGTTCAGAGCATACAACTAATCTAAGACACTAAAAAGGAATAATATAAATTTGAATGAACAAATGAATGAGTCCTACGCCGAGATGACTCGAAGATGCCGATGCGAGAGTACCTTGACGCCGGCATTGTACGCTTCGAATCTAAGTTCTGAGGGGGCGCAAAACAAAACATGAGTGGACCAAGTTGATATATAAGTAGTACTAACATAGTTATTCAACAACGTACTAACCCCCAAAGTTTTATGAAAACTCAATAGCATAATATGTAATAGGTTTTCCGAAAACCCTAGCATGCCATAAAACCTTTCATAAAACATATATCGTATATAATGTGCTAAATATCATAATCGACCAGTAGGCCCCTACATCACCCGACCTGTAGGCCAAATATATGAATATCTTCATTCGACCTGTAGGCCATTACATCACCCGACTCGTAGGCCAATTATAAGCATCATCGTCCGTAGGCAGAACAATGACCACTAGATAAGCACAAAACATTGAATATAATCTTTCCAACATACGTACATATATCTCAAAACATCTTCATAGTATATAGTCATCCATCATATATACTACAAAGGGTGTAAAAACATGTTCATAAATAGTATATAGTCATCCATCATATATACTACCAAGAACATAAATTCGATAAAGTATGGTATTCCAAAATATTCTCAGTAAATCATGATAATCATGAAGTGTAAATCTAATTTACTCATAAAACGTTTCATAAAATGTAATCATTAAATCATGCTTTTCATATATGCATTTTTACTATTAAAACATGCATTTTAGAAGGGGTCCACTCACAGATACTCCGTCATCGAAGAGCCCTTCGAAATAGGAAGAACGGAATCGCCGCTAATAATCGCACCTAAGCACATAAAGGGTCTAATTAATAAAACTCTATCATAACGATTGAATTCGGAAAACGGACGTCATAAATGGATTCAGGACGTCGAAAAACATAAAGGGGAACCTCGGGTACCCCCACGTGCCTCAGAAAGGTGGCGGCTTTGGCGGTTACCCACCACTACATGCCATTTTAAGTCATTGGAAAGTTGGCCGAAAAAGTCACCAACGCCACCGTGGACGACAAAGCACAGTGCCTTCGGCGAAGGCGTGTGTGCTCTACGCGCCGGCACTGATTTGCCCTCACGCGTGCCCACGCGCCGCCTGGGTTCTGGGATCCGATCGAGTTGGGCCGGATCTAGGCTCGGGTCCTAGGCTTGGGTTCAGTTGGCTTGGGTTTCACAACTGGGCCGAGTTCTATGGCCCAAAGGCTTGGGTTTAAGAGAACCAGTCTGCAAAGTTGGGCCTAGGTTCATTGGGTTTAGGTTTAATGGGTTGGGTTTGGGGTTCTATGGGCTTTGGGCTTGAAAGCCGGTCCCAAAACTTGGGGTTAGGGGATTCGATTTGCAATGATTTGGGTTAAGTTTAACCCAATTTCGGCGATACAGAAGATCGGAGCTTCTCGAGCTCCGATCGAATCCGGTACTCCACTAGACCTTACGATTTAACCATAGAACTAAAGCTACGAGGGAGAGGAAGAGGTTTGTACCTGAGACACGTCGTGAGGTTGCCGGAGTCGGCCGAGAAATAGTCTGAAATCCACGATGCTCGTCGAAGGGGATCCTCGAGTAGTCTTTGTGCTTCACAGAGAATGAAAGAGAGAGGAAACCCATCCCTGATGGTAGGTGTGGGTATTGGTTCTCGGGGGAGAGAGGGTTGTGCAAGATGGATAGTGAATTGAGAGGGACAATGAGCTCGAGGGAGAGAATAGAGGGGATGAGCTGCCACATGGTAACCAAGGAAAAGAGGGGAACCGGGGGACCAAAACAGGGGTGGGCTCCACCTTGGGCACACCATTTAAGGCCAAAAAACAATCCCCATTCACAAAAACTTTCCACCCTACTGAAAATACCAAAAGTACCCATTTGTTTCAAAACTCGTATAATTAATCGGGACGGGTCGTCACACTATCTGTCTCTATCTCTCTGTCTCTCTATGACGGCATAGGCTCAACAAAGAAGAACGAAATGATGGGGAACAACCTAACCCCAATCCTTCTGAAACCCCAAGATCGAAATGACGACTGCACCTCTCTAAGTTGCAATCCTCATTGTGCGATCTGAAGCCCAGATGGGCAGTATTGTCATTTAGACTCCTAAAGGGCCGGCCTCACACCAACAAATGAGAAAGCCCAGGGACAATATCATGAGCGGTCCAAAACAACTCAGTCCCAATAGCAGCCCAAATTTGATGGGTTTCTTATAAATAAGGTGAAATTGGATGACAATGAATTGACTGTAGCCAGCTCATCTTCTATTTTAGAAAAGATAATAATGTGTCAATGAACGTGGAAGAGGATGGAGTTTGGCCAAACATCAACTTCATCCTTCTATGAACTTCCATTAAATTTTACGAAGCTTTAATGAAAAGAGTCTCTTCAAAATTTTTTATTAACAAAAAGCCATCTAATAAATTTATTCATCGAAATGATTTAAACTTTAATGGAAATGACTTAAATTTTAAAGAAAAGAACAAAAATTTAATATAATAAAAATAAAATAAAGTAATAAAAAAACTAACTCACACACACTCTCCCCCTCATTCACTATGTTCTTAAAAACTTAACATTGACTATTTTTGAAACTGAACACAGGTACTACACTATTTCTTGAATTGAACGCGGGTACTACAACTATTTCTCGGCTTGAACACTGATACTATCACTATTTCTTAAACTGAACACTATTTCTTAGCGAAATTTTAACCCATTTTCTCACCTGATGTAGTAAAACCAAGGGAGTCTCGAGGAGATGGGGAATAAGAACCTGGGAATCACTCAACCATGGGCAACATAATCACTTGACGTCACTAATCGTGAATTCGCTCACACGACCAAGCCAAATGCTTGTTTAAGAAGGAGAAAAACCACTCTCTTCTTAGATTAACTTTGAATTCACCAATTCACTACTTAACCTTACATATGGAGCCCTTTAAATAGGAGGTTAGCATACATTGGTAGGATAGACAATTAATAACATATTATAGTTACAATGCAGCCTAATTAAAATAGAACAAAGCATGACTTTGATAGATGAAAAGCCACCAACATCCATGTTTAATGCCACCAACATTCATATTTAATAGGGTGAACTGTCAATTTAGTCCCTCAAGTATCACTTGAGTGAAAATTAGGTCCCTCAATTATTTTTTTCAGAAAAATCAGTCATTGAATTATAAAAATTTGCCAATTATATCCCTAATATTATATTCAAAGCTACTATATTCAATTTTTCATTGATTTAAATCATGTTACTTGCATGTGATACATATTGGAGTGTAGATTTGTAATTTTAAATATAAAAAATAGTGTATGGAGCTAAATTTAGAGGGTAAATTAGATGTTAGATTCGTTTAACTTTGGAGGGTAAATGAGACATTAGATTCGCAACCTATATGAAATGTTAGGGGCTTATAGGCGTGAAAAGAACGATATTACACTCTAAAGTGTGTCAAACGACTTTTGACGAAAAATTAGATAAAATAACTTTGAATATAATAGTAGGGATGAAATTAGCAAATTTTAATGAATTTAGCAAATTTTAATGAATTTAGGGACTTATTTTACCGAAAAAATAATTCAATGACCTAATTTTCATTGATGTGATAGTTTAGGAACTAAATCGATACTTCACCTAGTTTAATATAGGGACCATACTTACCATAGTGCCTACGCCTCCACCAAGAAGTTCTTGTAGACTTTGACCAATTAAAAGTACTAGTCTTCTCCTTTAAAAAAAGTCTTCAATTCTTTTCTCCATTGGATGAAGTACTACTGAAATGAATTTTATCATCAATTTTTTTTCACGAAATTTCATGGACGACATATTTAATATCAAATAATTATAATTTATCGTTTGCGTGACTTGACTCCGAATTCTCCACCCTTTAACGTCTTTACGTCATTATATTATTTACAAGTCATTAGGTTCTCACCCCTCATTTCTTCTATCTTATTCATTTTTCATTTTTTAGCAAGGTCCCTTTACTTTTCTTTATGTCTTTATTTGAATATTAAATTATTTACAAGTCATTATATGTCAATTTAAAAATGAAAAAATTATTAATCATTTTCATATGTACCCATATTTTTAATTTAATTTGTACCAATATTTATGAATGTACCCATACTAATTATATGTACCCATAGTTTTGAATTTTAAAATGCACCCATATTTTTAATTTAATTTGTATCTATATTTATGAACGTACCCATGCTAATTATACGTGGTTATGTTATGCTTTAAAATATATCAATAGTTATTACTTGAACTATATTAATAATTACATGGATACATTTTTTTTTTTTGCTAGAACTATGTGAAGAACAAATTACTCAATTATTTATTTTTAAGTAATTGTTATATTTGTAACAATATTATTTGGATTTGTTTAAATTTTATAATTTGTGGTATATTAAATGCATAAGTGCATGAGTTAAATCCCTTAAATGATGCTAGAGACCTTGATCAAACTATTTAAACAAACAAGATTGCATTCTAATAACTAGTTGATTAGGAACCAGAACCAAAATGACCCTTAAAAAAATAAAAAATTAATTTCAGTCCTTTGACTCCTTTCACCTTATATCCAGAACCCCAAGTCTTAATTTTGAAGTAAAATCTACTCCTACTCAAGGAAGAAGCTGCGATGGTTCTCTTCATAGTTTTGAGTTGAAGTCAGCCGTCCTCATCAGCTCAATTCACACTATTTCTCACTCGAACATTTTCTATATATAGAGATAGCCACATTTGAGATCAATATACTAAACAGATTACATATAATTAACCAAACCAAACTTTCAGTTCACATTCCAGAATGGCTTCATCTTCTTCTTCAGCTGAAACCAAACTGGCAACAGCCAAGACAATTCTATCAACGGCAGCCTCTCTGGCTGCCACGGCAATGGTAGTAAGGTCAATCGCTCAAGACCTCCTCCCCCATGAAATCCAATACTACTTCTTCTCCGGCATCCGAAGCTTCTTTAGTCGATTTTCGTCACAACTCACCATGGTCATAGAAGAGTTCGATGGCCTTGTCAACAACCAGATATATGAGGCTGCAGAATTCTACTTGGGTGGCAAAGTCTCCCCGTCGACGAGAAGACTTAAAGTCAGCAAGCCCGAGAAAGAAAACAACTTCACCATCACCATGGAAAGCAATCAAGAAATTGTGGACGTCTTTAGTGGAGTTAAATTCACTTGGGTATTGGTATCCAGGCATGTTCTGAAATTCCCATTATCTTTTCATATTTTCTCTAATATAACATAGAACTGTTTATATTGTCTGAGAAATATTTGATCAAATTGAGTCTTGTGTGAATGTGCGCAATCTGATGAATTTACAGTTTGACAACATTATACATGTGTTTTATAATATAAGATTTTAAGTTTGACTGTACCAATCTAGATCAGTGATCGATCAAGTTGATTTTTGCCTGAATATATTTGTCTGCCTAAGTCATAAGTTTGATAAAAGAACGTTGTTAGACAACATATAAACCGTTTTTCCAATGTGCTGATAATTTTCTGTTAATTTGTTTGTCGATATTTCTCTAAAAATTAAATCTCGGTATTTAATACCTTGTTACAGGCAAGTTGAATCCCAGAACTTCCACAACCCTAGAGACCTCAACTCAACTTTGAGATCAGAAGTGAGATCCTTTGAGCTGAGCTTCCACAAGAAACAAAGAGACTTGGTGCTAAACTCTTACCTCCCACACATTGTAAAAGAATCAAAGTCCATGAAGCAAGAAAAGAAAACCCTAAAAATCTTCACACTTCAATCTGACCACATGTACTACAACCCAGGCGACACATGGACCTCCACAAATCTCGATCACCCGGCAACCTTTGACACGCTGGCATTGGACTCGGAGATCAAGAACTTCATTCTTCAAGACCTTCAAAGGTTCACAAGGAGGAAGGATTATTACAGAAAAGTTGGGAAGGCTTGGAAGAGAGGTTACTTGTTGTATGGTCCACCGGGGACCGGGAAATCAAGCTTGATTGCTGCAATGGCTAATTACTTGAACTTTGATATCTATGACTTGGAGCTCACTGCGTTGATGTCCAACTCGGAGCTTAGGAGGTTGCTGATTGCAATGGCTAATAGGTCGATATTGGTGGTGGAGGATATTGATTGTACCATTGAGTTGCAAGATCGAATGGCTGATGGCAGACTCAATAGAGCTTCAGACCCACGTGGGTCCCAAGAGAAACAGGTTAGAATTAAGTCTTTTCTTCTTGTACTGCATGCCCTTTTTTTCTTTTGGTTCTAGGTGTTTAATTTGGTGTTCACTATTTTCTCCTTTAGATATTGTTTTGTTTATTTTGTTTGAAGTGTGGAAAGTGTCTTTCATTGGACTTGAATTGGAAATATAGAAAAATATACTTTGCTCCTTTTCTGAAAATAGTCATTCCTCCTCTCGATCGTACGACTTTGAAATTATACATGAGCAAAAACAGTTTTTTGTATGTTTTTATCAGTTTTTTATGAATACATGTCAGGGTGTATTTGACACATTACTAGAAATGAGTTTGTGTTTTGTGATGCCATAATTTGAATAAAAATAATGTTATTTGTATTCTTAACCCTTCTGTCTCTTGCTAAGACTACAAAATTTTCTTCGCTTTAAATTAAAAAATAAAGTGTATTAAAAGGGTACTTGTCGTTGGGAAAAAAAAATTACTGTCAATCTTTAAATAATAAAATAGTCGAGCAATATTCAATAATAATTAAATTGTTTTCCCTTGTAAAACCAGAATAGGTTCAATGTTGGAAAAAAAATTCCTACTTTCGTTAATCTTTGGAAATGACTGAATTGGTGCCTTTGTGTTTTGGGATGCCATAATTTAGAATATTAGATAAGATTAATGTTATTTATACAACTTTTGTTGAATACTTTGTTGACCATTTTTCTAATATTATTTGACTTCATTCATGTGCTTGAGATAAATCTATTAGAAAGTATTTTTGCTTACCATTATGAATTATTGTGTATGCTTTTTGGATACATAATCATTTGTCATATATTATTTTATTTAATTTTGGTTTTTTTTTTCAAAATAAAAAAAAAACATTAATATAAGCATACATCACAATTATAATAGTAAGTGAAAATGCTCTTATATTAAAAATGTAGTTAGCAATGTGCTCTTACAGGAATGCATAAAATTAAATTAAAGGAAATCCGAAAAAATTCATAGAACGAATTAATTAGAATAACGTGAAGACCGAGTCAAAGACAGCACATGCCATAATCTTGTGAAAAACCAGGCTTTTTTGTCATATGCACTATATACATTGCACATAAAGACTATCTCTTCCGGGCTGAAGTGGTTTGGAAATATCGCTAAGGTCTGGTTTTGTATTGCTGTGTTTTGAAAAAAAATTGTTGTGAGAATAAGCAGCTGTGCTGTGAGAATAAGCGGCAGTGAAATAAATCAGCAGAGTATTTGGTAAATTTTTTTGTAAAAGTACTTTTGGAAAAAAAAAACAGTCTGATAGTGGATCTTTTCATTAAAGGAGCACTGTAGCTCCGTGTGCTTTGAAAAAAAGCCAGTTTTCCAAAGCTGCAAATAACAACTTCAGCTTTTTCCTTTGATTTCAGCTTATTCTCACAACAGCTTCCAAAATAAGCACTTTTTTTTCAGTTTACCAAACACCTAAAACCTTCACAGCTTTTTTCATGGGTGTTGTTTTTTTAAGCATCTCACTCCCAAACCACCCTTAAGTCTCAGACACGGTTCATATCAATATTGAATTTGTTGACCAATGCAACATAAAGACAAAGACTTTCCAGGAGCTTAGAGAAAGTTCCTTTCGATGCATAAAAAGCAATAGCGTTTCCTCCAAGTTGAGTTTCATTTGATGTGATGTTCCACTGTATACCAAATATCTCCTTATTCCATCTAACTATATCTCTAACAACTAAGATTCCAACTAATATACCAACCTTTGCAATCTCTTGACATGTGGCATTGGTTTAACCATTGATATCCTTTTCACTTGGACCACTATTTTTCACTTCATTCTTCTTACACCTTTCGATGCATAAAAAGCAATTGCGTTTCCTCCAAGTTGAGTCATTTGATGTGATGTTCCACTATATACTTGGGGGTGTCCTGTGCGCATAATTTTTTTTTTTACTTTTCATACATTATTTATTCATTTCTATTATTTGATTTTCTTTAATTCATTTAATTTGATTGTCACAAATTAAAAAAATATGTAAAAAGTAAAAATTAGTGTGTGAATATCACATTCCTATACTTAGAGCATCTCTAATGGAGTCCTTACAACCGTATAGTTCCTACATATAGGAACAAATGACTTCCAATGAGCCGGAATTGAAGTCTTCAAAGTATCTTAATACATAGGAACTCGCCGTATATCTTAAAAGAATTCTCAAATATGAAAACTACATATAAGGACTTAATGGTAGAGATAGTTTTTTTTTAATTTTTATCAATGATTACAATATTTCAATGAAATGATTAATAATTTTTTAATATTTTAGTCCCTATATTTAGGGATTATACTATAAAGAAGTAGGAAAACTAACGAAAACTAAAAAAAAAAACTTTAGTTTTAATGAAAAATGACAAATAAAGGTGTAGTGAATAGTACCAGGAAAAGGTAAAAATGTGGTTTTTCGTTAAAAGTGAACAATACCGGAATTGTTTCGTTAAAACTCCCTAAAGAATTTCCGTTGTAGACAATATTCTTTTAGGGACTCAAATATTCCTCTAAAACTCTTAAATGAATCCTCAAAAGTGATAGTAGGAGTTCCTAAGTAGGGACTCTCATTGGAGATGCTCTTATTGTCTCACACATAATACTTTAATCATAAATGGAATCTACCATTCATATTTTACATTAAGATTTAGGGTTCTTACACTAGTAGATACTTAAATTCAATTTTATACTCACACTTAAAGCCTCATTTTGATTTATTTTGTTATTGCATCGAATTGTTATTGCACTATAAATAATAAAAAAAAAATTTGTAATGTAGTTTGATTCTTTAAGAGTTAATCACTAATATTATGAGTTGGGGGAAACTAAACTAAATAAGTGCAAAAAATATCATAATTGCTTCACATTATTATCGACATTGTTGATCACATATTTGGCAAAGTAGCTAGAGCCCATTAACAGGAGTAAATTTCAGCTCTATACAAAACGTGATAAAACATTGTCGACATTGTCATGTTTGTCATAAATTCATATATATTATTTTCCAAGCTAATTTAAGTCATGTATGCAATAGGTGACACTGTCAGGATTGCTCAATTTCATTGACGGCCTTTGGTCGAGTTGCGGCGATGAGAGAATTATCGTGTTCACAACCAATCACAAGAACAAGCTCGACCCTGCACTGGTGCGCCCTGGTCGCATGGACGTTCATGTTCACATGTCCTATTGTACCCCATGTGGTTTTAGGCTTCTAGTTTCCAATTACCTTGGAATTAAGGAGCACGTTTTGTTTAGTGAGATTGAGGAACAAATTGAAGCCGTTCAAGTAACTCCGGCGGAAGTGGCTGAGCAGCTGATCAAGAGCGACGAGCCTGGAGTTGCACTGCAAGGCCTGATTGAATTTTTCAAGGTGAAGAAAAAGGAAAATGAGGAAGCTGCTGACGCTAAGAGGAAACAAGAACTAGAGGCTAAGGAAAAGGAAAGTAGGGTTTCCCAGGAAGCTAAGAGTGAGATTAAGGGCAGGAAAGCAGATAATGATGAAGATATTAACAAGAAAGTAGATGATTAATTAGTGATGAATGTTAGATTTATTTAATTGTATTAGTTGGAAATCAAACGCTTAATTAATTTCTTTGTGGTGTCACTTCCAACACACTGTTGAGTTCTTACCATGATTGGATGAGCTAGCAAGCATGCTATCTAACCATGATTGGATGAGCTACCCATATTATGTGTGTTTTTTCTGTCTCTGCCTGTGATCATAAACTTTGTCGGAGTTCATAATTTTATATGTGAATTGGGATTTATATCTGCTTTTATATTTATTTAATCTAATTATTAGACTAAACAAATAAAAAGGAAAACTGAGGGACAAAATTAATAAAGATTGTATAGAGTGTCCATAAATTACTCACTTTTTTTTTTCATAAAAACCTCGTATATACGATGAATTGAAGAGGTTTTACTATACAACCAGGGTACACAGGCGCCCATATTGCGCAACCAAGTATACGAAGTTGCGGATATTAATTTGTGCACGAAAATCAGCTCCAACATAGAGTATCAGAGCTGGAAGAGCCCCAAGGAAAAGAACCCGAGAAAGGCGATAAATTGGTCGATTTCTATGAAGGGATTGAGCTCAAGTCATGTGATGTAAACCTGTATATATAGTCCATTTATGCTTTGTCATTCTGTATACAGTCGACCATCTCATCAGGAAAAACTCAATTTGGAGGAAGCTCCTTGGCTTTTTACATCGAAATGAACTTTCTCTGAAGCTGCCAGAAAGTCTGTCTTCGGATCTTTTTTACGGACAAGGATTGTCTGCCATCTTAGTTGTGTTGCCCTTCCATGCCCTCTTATTTTGTGCGGCCACGGTTAAGCCACGTTAATATTTTATATTTTTATTATTTTTTGTCTTATTATCTCATTAAAAAATTAATATAAAATGTTGACGTGGCTTAACCGTGACCGCACAAAATAGAAGGGCATGGAAGGGCACCACAACTAGGAGGGCAGACAATCTGCCTCCCTTTTTTACATTGGATAACAAATCCGATTTAATTAGATACCGTGTCATGTATAGTGCATAGGAACTTGTTATCAGTATTCTAAAATTCTCATTTGAGACTCAAAACTTTCTATAATGAGAAAGAAAAATACACTTGTGAAGAGTGCAAAATGAGATTTTTTGAATGCTAATAAATGCATATATACATATATGACAAAAAGGCCAAATTCTTTGACTGGCACAAGTCATCCTTTTGACCAAAGAGGGCAAAACAGAACCTAACATTATTCTTTATCATTCAATTTTTTTTTTTTTTTTGGCCAAAGGGTAATTTTATTACCAACAAAAAAACAGTACACGCAAAAAGGCTCAAAAAACACACTAAATACAAGGAAACATGAACCCAAAAACACACAAAACAAGCCCAAAGTAAACTTTGGAGCCCAGCACACACAAACCACAAAAAAGAACAAACTATAAGAACCCACAGCTACTGTAGCTGTTTTCCCTGCCACCGACGCTCCCCAGATTGAAGCACAGAAACCTTCGCCCACCACCGTCCCCAGGGATCAGACCCTCCAGATTCTCAAAGTTAGAGAAGAAACACAATCCTCCACGGACCACCAAGACGAAAGCCACTAAGAAACAAAGGAAGCCTGCCGGAAGAGAGATATCAACAACAAAGGCGAACGCTGGGAAGACCAAACAGGGTCAACAAGGGTGGTGGTGTGAACACCCGAGCCAAAGCTCTACACAACCTCCCGTTAAAACGTGAAAAATCGCAAGAAAAGGTAGGCGAATCGAATTGTGAGAGAGTGGAAAAATAATGAAGCCAAATGGTGAAGATGGTAGATAATAAGGACGATCTGCACATGGGTCTCAAAATGGTGGAATCAGCTACAAGAGAAAACAGCAGGAACTGCCACCAACCCTGGCCATAGCAGGGCCGGCGGCTAAGCAGGAAACCTGAAATGAAAACTAGAACTCACACTACGGTGAGAATGTCTCTCACCCACCCCATCAATCAAGTTAAGCAAGCCATTACATCAGATTCAGAGTTTTCGAATCCAACGATCCCTTTGCCGTCGTCATCAACATGGTCAGCACCATCCGTTTTCTGCATTGCTGCTTCCCGATCTTTAATTTGGTTACTCTCTTCCTCCTTTTTTCGCTGCCTCTCGGCCTTCTTACATTTGAGGAAATCGACAAGTCCTTCGAGCACCACATCAGCGTCCTCGCTCTTCATGAGCTGCTCAGCAACCTCTGCAGGGGTCACCTCCGCGCTCTCTATCAACCCTTCAATTTCCCCACAGAGCCGATGAGGGTTTTCGTCACCAATGCTAAGGTAGTTCGAGGCCAAGACCTTGAATCCACTTGCGGTGCAGTAAGACAAGTGAATGTGCACGTCCATTCGTCCCGGACGCAACAATGCAGGGTCTAACCGATCCTTGTGGTTGGTTGTGAACACAATAATTCTCTCGTCACCGCAGCTCGACCACAAACCATCAATAAAGTTCAATAGGCCCGAAAGCGTCAATTTGGTTTTAGAAGACTGTTGCTTCTCCTCCTCCGATTCACGATTTTCGACATCAATGCTGGAATCAATGTCCTCAATTGTTAAAATCGAACGATTTTTAGTGGACAACAATATCTCCTTCAATTCCGAGTCGCCGTTAATGCTAGAAAGCTCCAAATCATATATGTTAAAATGGAGATAATTTGCCATGGCCGCGATCAAGCTAGATTTTCCGGTGCCGGGAGGACCGTACAACAAGTAGCCTCTTTTCCAAGCCTTCCCCACCTTCTTATAGAACTCCCTCCGCCTCACAAACCTGTCCAAATCATTTTTAATCATCATCTTAAGCTGGGGGTCCATCGCCATTGTTTCAAACGTAGCCGGGTGCTCCAGACTTATCGAACCCCAATCACCATCGTCATCATCACTGTAGTACGAATATGAATGTCGTGTATAAATTTTCACAACTGTGTCTTGTTCTTTAATTGCATTGGCTCGATCAAGCACGTAAGGCAAGTAGGAGAGGACAACTTTGTCCTTGTGCCTCTTGTGGAATATTAGCTCAAATTGACGCTTTTGATCACGACCAGAGTTATTATCGGATTCAATGCAGACGTAACGCCATTTTAGGACAATGTTATCGAAGGTATCGATGACTTCTTGGCCTTTTTCGATGGCAAGGCTGATGATTTTCTGTCGAGGTGTTTTGCTGACCCGAAGACGTTCGTTTGAGGGACCGATCTTGGTTTGGAGGTAGACATCCGCGGCCTCGTAGACTTCGTTTCTTGTCATGCCAGCGTTCTCATCAATGACGAGAGTTAGGTCATGGGAAGCCGAGAGAGGGGTGAATAGACGGAGAAGGACAGATTCTATGTATGCGCGGACCCTGTCGGGTACAAGGTTTACGAGTTCGTTGGCCGCGGTGCGGACCAACATCATGAATGCAGCGAAGGAGGCATAGGCTGAGAACAAGGAGGACGCGTTTGTTGGCATTTCTTTGAGATTGAGAGAAGAAAACATTGTGTTTTTTTTCAAGATGTGCAGAAACATGAAGTAATGAGGCGTTTTTATTTCAATTTTTTTGCTTAGTTTCGAAGCAATTCTGTCTTCTGAGTATATTCAGATGCGGTTTCCTACTTGCTTAGTCTCTTCTGATTATTTAGAGACGGTTTATATAGTAATACATTTATCATCTTATTATACCGTTATTTGTATCATCTTTCTTTCTAATAAATATAGGGTTTGCCAACACATGTGGATCTCATCTCTATTAGAGAAATGATATAAATAAATTATAAGAATAATAATTTTGTTTTATATATATACACTAGTATATTATTTGTTATAAAAAATATTATATCATTTGTTTAGGAAAAAGAAAAAAAAATTTAAATGAAAAAAAATGTGCGTGGAAGAAGGGGAGGGGTCGAAGTGAGGGATATAGGGTTAAAGAAGGAAAGAGATTCTCTTCGGATCTCTTCCGTCAAGGCCATCGAATCTTTGACATTTGAAATTTGATCAAACGACTAAAAACAAGAGTCTCCTTTAAAAGTTATAATAACTTTAGTCGTTAGATCAAATTTCAAGGGTCCAGATCACTTGATCTGGTGACCTTGGTGGAAGAGATCCGAAGAAGATCTCTTTCCGTTAAAGAAAACCTTCGCAATTATTTTTATTTGATTTTTAAATAGGATGTAGTATGTTTACATGGATGTGAGGTTTGTGTAAAAAGAAAAAAAAAGTAATGTTACACTTATCATCTAATTGTACTCAGTGTTTGAAATATCCTAGATATACTCGACTCAATATTTCCACGGAAATATCCAAAATTCAGGGAACGATATGGAAGGAGATGGTGAAGTCTAAACTTCACCCCATATCCACGATATTTCTGGAAATCAGTCAATTTCCTCAATATTTTCGATATTTTCAGGAAATATCCAGTGTTTGCAGGAAATATTCATGAGCCAATGCTTTTTTTTTTTTTTTTTAATTTGTCTTTATGGTAGTTTATTTTAATAAAACTTATGCTACTTTTATGACGAAAATTTCAATTAAGTTATGTATAATTTATTCTTTCTAGTGAAACGCTTTATTTTATTACTTGTCATTATAAAGAAGTTTTTCTTCTCACATATCACATATTTATTGTTTACATTGTATCTAATCATTAATTCTTGATTCATACATGTGCTGTGGTTTCATATGACATTCCCTAAAAAATAATTTTATAGTTTCATGTTTTTGAGCAAATTTCCATCATTTCCATCGAAGGCAATCGATATCGATATAGATATGCAATATATCTATCGATATTTCTACAAATTTACATATTGATATTTCCATTGATACCGATATTTTAAACACTGGTTGTACCACATTTGTACCATCTCTCTAGTAAGATAGGGTCTGCCAACGTATATGGATCCCCATCTATATTAGAGAGATGATACAAATTGGTGATAAAAATAGTATTTTTGTAAAAAGAACAAAATTTGTGTTTTATGTAATTAAAAAATTGCCCATGTTTTGACAAGAGGGTTAAAATAGTAATTTTAAGAGTTTTGGTTGACTAACATAATTCTATTAACATATGGTTTAGATATTAAAGAAGGGTGTTTTTGACATATATCTTGACACATGCTTTTGTGGCTCTCATTCTGTAACTTTTTTCAATGATATGAACCGTCTATATTTTAAAGGAAAACTAATGAAAAAGGTTTGAAAACTTTGAGTTTTAACGATAATGACAAAATAAAGGGTAAAGTGAATAGTATCATAATTGACTTTTTAGTGTAAATATGTGGTTTTTCGTTAAAGTGAATAGTACCGAGAGCTTTTCGTTAAAGTTCCCATATTTTAATTCATCACTTACATATCATTCTTTAAAAAAAAAAAAATTAGACAAACCTAACTTCATTGAGACATTCTTGACAAAAAAAAAAAACTTATTGAGACATTCATTTTTAGTAAAAGAAAATTGACAAATACATTTTTACAAAGAAACACTAAATTTAATCCAATTATCATATGACTTTAGATTTGAGTGATTTTTAGTAGATATGATCTTTGGGGTAACACATAAAAGAAAAACCGTTAGATCGTTGAAATACATTACGGAGTAGATTCCACAAAAATGTGTGCCAAAAATGTATATCTCTGGATTCTAACCCATTAAAGAAATAATAAAAACAAAATACTTTAATTTTTCTATACAGATCCATGTTTAATCATATGTATATTATTTTTATTAGTGTGAGAGGCTAAAAGAGCGTGTGATAATAGCTTCTTATATACTAATGGATATGAATCATGAGTAAAATATTTGAGCTTGATATTTGTCATGGCTGAAGTATGAATGGAATGATGAACAACAAGAATTAGGCTTTTTTGTCATATGCCCTGTGTACTTGGAGAAATTTTCATTATGACCGGAACATAGGTGGTACACCATATGTTTTTATATAAGTGGTGAGAAATTTTATTTTTTAAGTTATTAACTTTTTAACACACATATCCCACTATTTATATAATGACACGTGATGTACCATCTCGTATACCAATCATACTGAAAAATCTCTCGTGTACTTTCACACAGCATCTAATTAGATTGGATTTGTAGACCAATGTAAAAAAGATCCCCGGCAGCTTCCGAGAAAATTCGTTTAAAAGATCCAAAGACAAAGACTTTCCGGTAGCTTCCAAGAAAAGCTCCTTTCGATGCATTACAACTGCCATTGCGTTTCCTCCAAGTTGCGTTCCATTTGATGTGATGGTCCACTATATACTGATTGTCTCACACAAAACACTTCAATCACAAATGGAATTTACCATTCATATTTTCAGTGACAGAGTCAAAATTTTAAATGAGAAAGAGCATTTCACAAATAAATAAATAAATATGTGTACACACACGTGTGTGTAAAAGTTGAATTCATGTTAATATATGCAATTTGTATAATCTTCACAAATCTGAAAGACTTCTATTAAATTCATTCCTAAGAAGAAAAATATGTACCAACCCAGACAACAAAGTAAGAGGTAGACTATGGAAGGCTAAAGAAAATACAAAGAAGTTGAAAAAGAAGGATAAGGGGAAGGTCCACAAATAAAAAAGAAGGTGGATTGCTTTAGAAAATTATAGGGTGTATATTACCGTTAGCTAAGAGAATCGAATCAGTAGTAGGGTTGCTTTTCCCATTTAAATTGCACGTCCCTTTTAAAAATCCCCCTACCAAACTCATTATTTCATTAAACAGTCAAACAAATTCAAAACCAAAATAGCCTAATGACTTGCTTCATCTTCTTCCATGAGGTTCACACCTCTGTAAATAAATATTTGGGGTTGTTGGTTGATTTCATACACCTTTCACAAAAGTCAGGATGGGCCTCAAACTACCCTAGTCCCTTGGTGGCTTCGCCACTACATATTTTACATTAATTTTAGGGTTCTCACACTAGTATATCACTTAAAGCCTTGTTTTGATTTATTTTTATTGCATTATAAATAATAAAGTTTTGCTACTTAGTAGTACTGTGACAACCCGTTCCTAATTTTACAATTTTAGAAATTTTAAATGCGTGAATTGACAAAAATGGCCCTAGAAGCGAGGGTGTTGACTTTCGTGGACCAACGTATAGTGAGACGTACGAAATATTCTTTTAGCGTATTTTTGTAGTACTCGACAATACGAACACATAGGCAGAAACAAAATCGAATTTGGAGATACGATGTAGATTTTATGAAACTATGAAACGTGAAGGGCGATTTGGTAATTTCATATTTAGAGATATTTTGTGTTGTTTTGTGAGCCACGTGGGGCCCACACCCCACTTTTGCCCTGTCTCGTGTCCTCTCCCTCCAGCAATCTCGATTCCTTTCTTTTTCAAACTTTCTCATTTTTTTTAACTTTTGGACCATACTCTTGTTAACACCTTACTCCTACTTACTAAGTTTATTATTTAAAAACTCTATCTCTCTCCCTCATTACCATTTTCTTCTCTGAAAACAAAGAGGCCAAGAAGGCCATTAACAAACCACGCCATTCTTCCCCTCACTCCCGTGTTTCCTATCACTGTCTCAGCCTTCCACTTTCTCTCCAACTCTTTCGGACCTTTATCTCTATAAAACTCTCTCATCTCTTAGCTCCGTCTTACCTCTCTCTTTCTACAAGTGCAGAGAACCACCCCACACCGTACCACCCTCATCGGAACAACAAGCATCGCCACACCACCTTGTCACTTTGGCAATCCATTTAACTACTGAACCACCACCACAATACCAGTTATCAACCTCCATTTGAGAACTGAGCTATTTGGTCGTGTACGGACCAAGGAGTTTGTATTGGTTTGATTTTTCCGATGAGTTTCTTCCTTCCACGACAAAGTTGGGAATGCAGAACCATGTCGGGGAAGAACTTCCAAATTTATGGCGGCTTTCAAGCTGTTTTTCGACCAACTCCGGCCACGGCCTAGGAAACCAAAGATATTTTTTGATTCCTTGTCCTATGAGCTTCGATTTGATATCTTGGAAGGCTAGGTTTAGTGAAGATTTGGTGTGGTTGTGGTTGGAGTTGGAATTATCCCGGCGGTTGCAGCGGTAATCAGCCGGAAAAGAAGAGAAAAACAAAAAAGGCCTTAAGCTCAAGCTTGGCCCAGAACCTAATCCAAGCCTTTGGCCCATAAACCCTTAACCCAAGTCCGGCCCAAACCTTTGGGCTATTATTCCGATCAGCCCAGTTCTAAAATGGGCTCAGAATATTCTAGGAATATTCTCTAGACTATTCCTAGAATATTCTGTGTTGACTTTTTCAGAATTTTCTCGGAAACCCTCATAGACTAATCTCGACACCTCGAGTCCATTTTTTACATCCATTTAGTGAAATTTCAAAGTTTTAACATAGTTGACCGTTAGGGCGGCTCGGTTGACTTTTTATGGTTGACCGTTGACTTTTTACAAATTTGTCGGGAACCTTCCTCAGCGAATTTCGACGCCCTGATTCCAAATCCGCATTCTGTTTTCCCAAATTTATTCGTCTTAGTGGATTTTTACTAATGGGTCCCAATATTATGCTTAGGTGCGATTACTATCAGAGACTCTCGCTTTCCTAGCTCGAATGGATGTGACATTGTAAGTAACTGTGTGTGGGTTTTTTCTTTTATATAGTATATATATAATTGTTAGTTTCCATTTATACATTTCACAAAGATTTTTCTATAATACACCTAGATTAGCGTGATGTTTATAAGATTTAGCACATTGATAGAATTTGTTAGCACGATATTGGAAGTGTCACATCTCAGCCCGGGCTCCCACCACATCCCGGGCTCGACTTCACCGTAGCACGATATTGTCCTCTTTGGGCCCCGACCACGCCCTCATGATTTTGTTTATGGGAACTTACACAAGAACTTCTCAGTGGGTCACTTATCCTGGGAATGCTCTCGCTCGAACTGGCTTAACTTTGGAGTTCCGATGGAATCCGATGCCAGTGAGCTCCCAAAAAGCTTCGTGCTAGGTAGAGATAGGAATATACATATAAGGCTTACATGATCCACTCCCCTAAGAGATGTGAGATGTTACAATCTACCCCTTTTAGGGGCCCGACGTCCTCGTCGGCACACTTCTAGCCAAGGATTGGCTTTGATACCAAATCTAACATCCCACATCGCCCATGGGAGTGAATCTTGTAAGCCTTATATGTATATTCCTATCTCTACCTAGCATGACGCCTTTTGGGAGCTCATTGGCTTCGGGTTCCATCGAAACTCCAAAGTTAAGCAAGTTCGGGCGAGAGCATTCCCAGGATGGGTGACCCACTGGGAAGTTCTCGTGTGAATTCCCAGAAACAAAACCGTGAGGGCATGGTCGAGGCCCAAAGTGGACAATATCGTGTTACGGTGGAGTCGAGCCTAGGATGTGGTGGGGGCCCGGGCCGGGATGTGACACTTCCAATGACTAATTGTTGGAGTAAAGCTATACCTTGCTAACAAATTGACTGAAAGAACTATATCTGGTCTAGTACTGTTGACCCTAAAAACTACCAAGCCTACGTGGCGTGCAGGCCGAGTAATCTATAAGCTAACTACGTCATTCGGTGAATGCGGGGCGTGCCAACTCGTCGGCTGAGCTCGGCCGAGTAGTAAAATTTGTTGATGTTGCGTTGGGTGCGCTGCTGACTTCTTGATCTTGCAATTGTGGCCGAGGAAGGAACACGTCTCGGCCTTCGGGTTTTAGAGCCTGAAGACAAGGCTGCTAACTTAGCGAAGTTCAATATCCAATTCGGCTTCCAATGTGCCGAATGTAGTAACTCGTAACACCTCACTTCGCCGAGAAGGCTGATGAGATGACCTCGACCAATAAGGATTCAGAAATCCTTCTCGACCGAGACTTGGATAGGTAATCAACCGTCCTCGCCGCAGTGTTGTTGATGCCAACGGAAGATGCTGCGAGATCGGCTGATTCTACGATGACAGAGCTATCTATGCCGACTTAAGATATCACCGGTTGTTTTCACAGTGCTGTTGATGCCAACGGAAGATGTGTCAACGAAAAGAGAAAATAAAAATCTCAAAGTTGTTAAGAGAGTTTGCGCAGGGCAGTTGTATGTTGAATTGGAAGCCCTCTTTCCGTTGTTTGTAGCTTGGTTTTTATAGGAACAAATGTTGTGTGGTGCAGTTTCACGCTAGTATTTGATTTCAACTCAAACTCACTAAATGAAAGCCTATCTTTTAGATACCATCATCGTCTGACTCAAATACTATCATCTTCTGATTGCTTCATTTATTCAAAACCCAAGTCTTCCTTCCAAAAAAAACCATGCCTTCAGAGACTCCTAGTCCACTAGAGCTTAATTTCAATCATATTGATCCATGCACGGATAATGATAATCCTAAAAAGCACACTACGTAACCAAAACCACAACATAAAAAAGGTATGATAATTATCCCATTTGCATACTGTTTATCTACTCCATTCACCATGACTTCAAACCCCATTTATACCACCACCTTGGGATGCTAATTTCTGGCGCCTATACCAAAATATTTATCCACATCTATAATAATCAATTTGCAGCATACTATTCATCCAGATCAACTCGAATTATGCCACCGTGTTCCCAGCTTGGAGATCTCCCATAATAAATTATTTAAAAGATAATTATGATAAAAATCATAACATTATCCTTTAATAATAACAAAATGATCTTTTACCCTTCCATACGACAGTTGAGAAGTATGCTTACTCAACGGCCTCGATTACTCGGGCCGATGGTGCAAATTTGGGTCAAAACAAGTACATTGAGCTAAATATAATAAGACACATATTGCACTCAGATATGGTACTTCTGGACCAAAGACCATTTCATCATCTTCTTTTGGACGAAATGGATCTTTCTTAATGTCCAAAGAACAAACAACCATTGTCGTGTTGAGTGGATAAGCCTTGTCCATGCCAAATTGCTTTAGGATTTTTTTCACTGCAAGCCAATTGATAGACCAAAATTCCATTAGCACAATGCTCGATATGCAGGCCGTGACAATATTTTGTGTTTCCAAGGTCTTTCATTTCAAATTTGCTTTTCAGATACTCACCTGTTTTATTGAGCTTTTCAAAGGTTCTAACTAGGTTCATATCATTGACATAAACTGCCAATATAGCAAATCCAGAATTTGATTTCTTAATGAACACACAAAGGCAAATGACATTGTTGGTATATCCTTCTTTGATCAAATACCCACCGAGACAATTATACCACATTCGTCCAGATTGCTTTAGCCTATATAATGATCGCCTTGATTTGATTGAGAGCATACCTCGTGGTTTGTTAGTCATTTCAGGCAACTTAAGTCCTTCTGGGACCTTCATATATATGTCAGTATCTTATTTTTCATATAGATATGCGGTGATGACATCCATAAGTCGCATGTCAAGTTTTTCTGAAACCACCAAACTTATTAACTAACGGAACATAATTACGTCCATTACAAGAGAGTATGTCTCCTTATAATCAATTCCAGGTCTTTGTGAAAAACCTTGTGCAACGAGTCGTGCTTTATATCTTGCAATCTCGTTTTTCTCATTGCGTTTTCTTGTGAATACCCATTTGTAACCTACGGGGTTTACACTAGGCGGGGTTTGGACTACTGGTCCAAAAACACTTCGCCTTTCCAAGGAATTTAATTCTGGTTGAGTTACATCTTTCCATTTAGGCCAATCTTGTCTCTGTTTGCATTCAGCAACAAAGCGGGGCTCAATATCATCGCTTAATATGATTTCAGTGGCTACTGCGAATGTGAATATATCATTGATGATTATTTCATTTCGATCCCACAATTTGTTAGTATATGCATAATTTATAAAGATTTCTTTGCTTTCATGTACTTCTATCTCTTTAGGAACATGTGTCTCATCAAGGATATTTTCTTTTTCTGAAAGTACAGAATCATGAATTGTGGATTTGTCATTCATTTTCTTTTCCTGAATGATTTCATTTGGATTCAGCTGTGCCCTCATATTTCTTTTTCGAAGGGTTGAATCTTTTGAACCTAGGGGTCTACCACACTTCAAGTGTGCGCCAGATGAATCATTCACTGCCACTTTATTTTGTCTAACTGGGACATCAATTCTTGAAGGCGCATTTGCAGCTGGTATATATGATTGTCACTTTCGTAACATCATTAAATGCATTTGGGATTTGATTAGCTATACTTTGAGGGTGAACGATCATTTTCACCTCATTTTCACATTGAGTGCTTCGTGGATCAAAATGAGATAAGGTGGGAACAACCCATGTCAGCTCTTACCGTTCTTCTGGAACAGTTTTTTCTCCCCCTAACGACAGGAATACTGTCTCATCAAAGTGACAATCCGCAAAACGAACTGTAAACATATCACATATCAAGGGTTCCAAATATCTAATGATAGATGGTGAATCAAAACCCATATAAATTCCCAGTCTGCATTGATGTCCTATTTTAGTGTTTTATGGCGGTGCAATAGGCACATAAACAGCACAACAAAAAACTTGTAAATGTGAAATGTTTCGCTGATGCCCAAACACGAGTTGTATTGATGAGTATTGGTGTTTGACTATGGGTCTCAATCGAACCAATGATGCAGCATGTAAGATTGAATGTCTCTATGCAGAGACTGACATTTTTGTTTTCATGAGTAGAGTGCGGGCTATTAATTGAAGCTGCTTGATAAATGCTTCTGCTAAACCATTTTGAGTATGAACATGAGGAACATGGTGTTCAACATCAATGACTAATGTCATGCAGTAATCATCAAAGGTTTGAGATGTAAATTCACCAGCGTTATCAAGTCGGATTGACTTAATATGGTAACCTGGGAACTGTGCTCGCAACTTAATTATCTGAGCAAGAAGTCTTGCAAAAGCTACATTTTGAGTAGACAATAGGAAAACATATGACCATCGAGTAGATGCATCAACCAAAACCATAAAATATAGAAATGGTCCATAAGGTGGTTGAATTCTTTGCAAGAATGATAGGGATTCAGCATCAATCTTTAATTGTGATTGTCTAATTACCAACTTCTCTGGAGAACAAACCTTGCAACAGTTTTCATTTGACATAGCAATGTTTCTGCTCAATAATGAATGGCCATTAGAGTTGGTAATGATTCTACGCATCATGGTGGATCCTGGATGACCCAGATGGTCATGCCAAAACATGTAAATTTTTTGGATCAATGAATTTATTGTTCATGACCGTATGTGCTTCAATTGTCTCTATGTATGTATAATACAATCCACTCGATAAACCACACAACTTCTCCAATGTACGCTTCTGGGTATCATTGGAGGTAATACATAGATATTCCACATTTTCTGCACTCTCCGTTTCAATGTTGTATCCATTTAAACGTATGTCTTTAAAACTCAACAAATTTTGAGTAGATCGAGTAGCGTATAATGCATTTTGTAAGGACAATATTGTTCCATTTGGTAATATGATCTGGACTTTTCCTGAGCCTTCAACTACATCTTATTGGCCTGATATTGTTGTTACCTTTCTTTTGTAAGCATCAAACTTGAGAAATATTTTCGATCTTGAAGTATTATATGCGTGGTTGCGTTGTCTGCAAGAAAAATATATCCGTCATACAGTTTATTCATAATAAAAGGAAATCGAAATGTCACTTTTATTGAATTGAAATGCGAGTTTTAAACTACAAGTTCAAAATAATAAGAGTACACTTCATTCCCTCTTTCTACAATGAAGTCTGAGACATCTAGGTGGGTTATGTTCAATTGCCCTGATAAATCGAACACTGAATCAAGTATATCCATCAATTTAGCATGGTCAAGGAAATTGGTTTCAACACCCTTCTCCTTGAGGGAGGTTTGATAAAGGTCCACCAGATGTTTTGAGGTACAAAAGGTACGTGCGCAATGTCTATTGCCACACCTATGGCAAACCCCTTTAGGATTTCTAGGAGTGTTATTCATATGAGTTTTACCTTTGTGACGATTTGCATTCTTGAAGCTCGGCCCTGAATTATTCCTTAGACCCTAGTTGTAAAACTGGACACCATGATTCTTTTCTTTCCCGTTCCACCAGCCTCGCGTGTGGTCACGTCTTCGTTTATAATTATTACCACGGGATGATGCGGTGTTCACTTCAAGGGAAGCATCATTCACTTTTGGGAATAGTGCCGATTCAGTAAGTCGAGACTAATGATTTTTCATCAGAAGCTCATTGTTTTGTTCACAAGGAGCACCGATATCAGTTGGTTGTACTCAGTAAAGCCTCGTTCACTATACTGCTGCTGTAGGAGCACGTTGGAGGCATGAAATGTGTTGAAAGTCTTTTCCAGCATATCTTCCTCAGTGATGGTCACCCCACAAAGCTTCATCTGAGAGCTAATTCTGAACATTGCAGAATTGTACTCAACCACCGACTTGAAATCCTGGATACTTAGGTGTGTCCACTCATAACGAGCCCTTGGAAGAATCAACGTTTTTTTGGTGATTGTATCTATTTCTCAATGCCTTTCAGAGGGCTAATGGATCTTCAACCATTAGGTATTCGCTCTTCAGTTCATCAAGGTGGTGACGGATAAAGATTATGGCCTTCGCTCAATCTTGAGAGGATGCACTGTTTTCCTCCTTGATGGTTTCTCCAAGATTCCCTGCCTCCAAATGGATCTTGGCATCCACTATCCAGGTAAGGTAGTTCTTCCTAGTAATATCCAGGGCAGCGAAATCAAGCTTTGCCAAGTTCGCCATTTTCTTTTCTAAAAGAAAATTGAGATGTGTAAGAACTTGCAATAATATGTATTTTGTAGTGTTAGAACTTCTAGTTCTTACAAATTTTTCATTTTGATCTTCAGGCCAAAATGATAAGCACTCGAAACTTCAGGCTCGAGATTTACATGATTAATGAGGAGGGTGATTGTACCGCACCTCTCTCATTGAAAAGTCTAGCATAGAATGAGCGATTATACCGCACCACTCAAGTAGCAGGAAAATTTAAATATGCAAAGCAGGGTGGGCGATTATACCGCACCACCTACAAATTGCAGTAAAATTAAATTTGCAGTTCAAGATGGGCGATGATACCGCACCATCTTCGATCGTAGTAAAATTGACATAAATAAACACTGAGTTAGTAATCAGGAGCGACACTAAATAAGAAATCAAATATATAAGTAATTGTTATATTGAGAACTAGAAGCAAGCATGGTGTTAGCAGTTCTTCGCGAGGGTACATCAAGCATGTGAGGTAGAGGAGGAAGAAAAACAGGAAAATCCTTGAAGGAAGCATTTTCGGAGAAGGAAGATGAGAACTGGTTAAAGTTAGAGAGTCATACTGATAACGTGTTATAAATAGGCAAAAGTTAGAGAGATAATCTTTGCTAGGGACATGAGCGAAGGGGGTGCAAAATATCACACTGTTTAGTTTCGTAACTATAACACAAAAAGATTGCAGGTAAAAATATGAAGTGAGGGATACTGATATTATTGCTTTCAGTTCTTTTCCTTTTGCAGTGTCTATTGTGATCACACACATAATGGTCTTTATATAGAGCAACATCCGTGACAAACCAAACAAACATAATGATGCTCTTTTAAAAAGCATCACACAACTACTATTACCCTATTATTCTCAAGTCTCCCTTACTATGGGCATTCATTCATCCTCACAATTTTATAACAATATGAGGCTTTATTTTAGTTTATGCTTGATATCTAACCATGATTGGATGAGCTACCCATATTATGTGTGTTTTTTCTGTCTTTGCCTGTGATCGTAAATTTGTTGGAGTTCATAACTTTATGTGCGAATTGGGGGAGTTGATATCTGCTTTTATATTTATTTAATCTAGTTATTAGACTAAACAAATAAAAGGAAAACTGAGGGACAAAATTAATAAAGATTGTATAGAGTGTACAAAAATTACTCACTTTTTTTTTTAATAAAAACCTCGCATGTCCCATGAACTAAAGATTTTACCATACCACAAGGGTACACGCGGGCATTTTGCGCAACCAAGTCTACGAAGCTGCGGAGATTTATTTGTGCACGAAAATCAGCTCCAACGCTGCGAGTATCAGAGTTGGCAAGAACCCCAAGGAAAAGAACTTGACAATCCGACCAGAGAAAGGCAAGATGTTGGTCGATTTCTATGAAGGAATTGAGCTCAAATGATGTGATGTACACCGGTCTATATTCCATTTATAAATGCTTGGTCGTTCAGTATGCAGTGGACCATCTCATCAAAAGAAACTAATTGGCTCTTTATGCATCGAAAAGAAATTTCTCTGAAGCCGCCGGAAACTTTCCGTCTTTGGATTTTTTTGCACTGGTCTACACATCCAATTTAATTAGACACTATATGTCATGTATAGTGGAGAGAGCATTGATATGACAAAAAAGGCCGAATTCTTTGACTGGCACAAGTCATTCTGTTGACCAAAGACGGCAAAATAGACCCTAAAACAATCTGTGTCGTTCAAGTTACGCAAGCCATTACATCAGATTCAGAGTTTTCGAATCCAACGAGTCCCTGCCGTTGTCGTCAGCATTGTCATCACCATCCGTTTTCTGCATTGCTGCTTCCTGATCTTTAATTTGGTTACTTTCTTCCTCCTTTTTCCGCTGCCTCTCGGCCTTATTACATCTGAGGAAATCGACAAGTCCTTCGAGCACCACATCAACGTCATCGCTCTTCATGAGCTCCTCAGCAATCTCTGCAGGGGTCACCTCCGCGCTCTCTATCAACCCTTCAATTTCCCCACAAAGACTATGAGGGTTTTCGTCACCAATGCCAAGGTAGTTCGACGCCAAGACCTTGAATCCACTTGCCGTGCAGTAAGACAAGTGAATGTGCACGTCCATTCGTCCCGGACGCAACAATGCAGGGTCTAATCGATCCTTGTGGTTGGTAGTGAACACAATAATTCTCTCGTCACCGCAGCTCGACCACAAACCATCAATAAAGTTCAATAGGCCCGAAAGCGTCAATTTGGTTTTAGAAGCTTGCTGCTGCTCCTCTGATTCACGATTTTCGACATCAATGCTGGAATCAATGTCCTCAATTGTCAAAATCGAACGGTTTGTAGTAGACAACAATATCCTCTTCAATTCCGAGTCGCTGTAAATGCTAGAAAGCTCCAAATCATATATGTTAAAATGGAGATAATTTGCCATGGCCGCGATCAAGCTAGATTTTCCGGTGCCGGGAGGACCGTACAACAAGTAGCCTCTTTTCCAAGCCTTCCCCACCTTCTTATAGAACTCCCTCCGCCTTACAAACCTGTCCAAATCATTTTTAATCATTGTCTTAAGCTTGGGGTCCATCGCCATTGTTTCAAACGTAGCCGGGTGCTCCAGACTTATCGAACCCCAGTCCCCCTTGTCATCATCATTGTAGTGCGAATATGAATTTCGTGTATAAATTTTCACAACTCTGTCTTGTTCTTTAATTGCATTGGCTCGATCAAGCACGTAAGGCAAGTAGGATATGACGACTTTGTCCTTGTGCCTCTTGTGGAATATTAGCTCGAACTGACGCTTTTGATCACCACCAAAGTTATTGTTGGATTCAATGCAGACGTAACGCCATTTTAGAACAATGTTATCGAAGGTATCGATGACTTCTTGGCCTTTTTCAATGGCAAGGCTGATGATTTTCTGTCGAGGTGTTTTGCTGACCCGAAGACGTTCGTTTGAGGGACTGATCTTGGTTTGGAGGTAGACATCCGCGGCCTCATAGACTTCGTTTCTTGTCATGCCAGCGTTCTCGTCAATAACGAGAGTTAGGTCATGGGAAGCCGAGAGAGGGCTGAATAGACGAAGAAGGATAGATTCTATGTACGCCCGGACCCTGTCGGGTACAAGGTTCGTGAGTTCGTTGGCCGCGGTGCGGACCAACATCATGAATGCAGCGAAGGAGGCATAGGCTGAGAACAAGGAGGACGCGTTTGTTGGCATTTCTTTGAGATTGAGAGAAGAAAACATTGTGTATTTTTCAAGATGTGCAGAAACATGAAGTAATGAGGCGTTTTAATTTCAATTTTTTTGCTTAGTTTCGAAGCAATTTAGACACGGTTTTCTACTTACTTAGTCTCTTCTGATTATTCGGACGCGCTTTATATATATATATATATATATATATATATATATAAATGAGCAGCTTGATTTAGTATCGAATTCGTAATCCATAAGATTCGAACCTAAAACCTTTCATTCTTAAGCAAAGAAGAATACCACAAGACTGTAGTACTAAGTGACATAATTTTTTTTAAATAACGAAAACTTTTTTTTTTTAAATTAAAAAAAATGTGCGTGGAAGAAGGGGAGGGGTTGATGTGGGAGACCTGGCGTTAAAGAAAACCTTCGCAATTTTTTTTATTTAATTTTTAAATAGATGTAGTATGTTTAAATGGCTGTGATGTGAGGTTTGTATAGATAAAAAAAGCAAAATTTGTGTTGTATGTAATCACAAAATTGCCCATGCTTTTTGTTTTTGTTCAATTTTGATGAGAGGTTTAGAATGGTAATTTTATGAAGTTTTGGTTGACAAAGAGAGTTCTATTAACATATAGTTTAAAATAAAGTTTTGGTTGACAAAGAGAGTTCTATTAACATGTAGTTTAGAATGGTAATTTTATGAAGTTTTGGTTGACAAAAAAAGTTTTATTAACATGTAGTTTAGATATTAAAGAAGGGTTATGATACGAGATACATGTTTTTGACATATATTTCGACACATGCTTTTATGGCTCTCATTTCGTAATTTTTTTCCAGGATCCAAACCCGTCTATATTTCAATTCATTAACAGGTCATTCTTGTAAAAAATTAGACAAATCTAGCTCTATTGAGACATTCATTAGTAGTAAAAGAAAATGAAAAAATAAGGTTCTAAAGAAACACTAAATTTTGTCCAACAGTCATATAGCTTCAGATTCGGGTATTTTTGGTAGACAAATATGATCTTTGAGAGATAGACAGTTAGATCATTGAAATGCATTACGAAGTGAACCCCATAAAAATTGTGTGTCAAAATGTGTGCCAAAAATGTGTATCTCAGGATCCTAACCCATTAAAGAAACGATAAACACAAACATACTTTTTTTTTTATACACACCCATGTTTAATCATGTCTATTTTTTCTATTTGTGTGAGGCTAAAAGAGCGTGTGATAATTTATTGCCTGTATATAGTAATGTATATGAATCATGGGTATAATATGTGAGCTTGATACGTGTCATGGTTGAAGTGTGAATGTGTTTGGACTCGATTTTACACTATCGGCTCGAGTAATCGAGATCGTTGAATGAACAAAATTCTAGATCGTCGGATGAATTTGAATATTAAGAGGCCGTGATTTTGTACGCACTCGGCCCAAATACTTAAAGTCGTTGGATGAAGGAGGTCATAATTGATATTACCATTTTATTAGGAATTTATTAAAATGGGAATTATCTTAACGTGAGAGTCAAATAAATGAAAGAAGTAACAATTGTACAAGGACTCTGTGTGGTTACGCATTGTGCAACTTGGTTGGTTCACGTTCTGATCAACACGGAAAAGTGCTACTTATCAGAATCTAAGGATAAGACAACATGCATAAATGGGAGATGTGATTAGGTTGAATTTTTTGATAATGCATGGTTTGCATTTAATTGGAAAGAAAGATGGGATAAAACAAGTAAATATTGATGCAATTAAATTGCAAGTTGCGTTGCATGCATGGATGTATCTAAGCAAAAATAAAGGAGATGCCACACACTTCTGTTACAGCCCGTCCCAGAGAAGTATATTATTTAATTATCGACGGCGTGAAATTACCTAAATACCCTTGGACGTTGAGAATTATTATGGAGTGTTGTGGTTTTGACTTAAGGTTGTGGACCTATTAGTTCTATTCCTTTATTATTGGACCCAATTAGAACTAAGTGTTCTCTTAGTTTTGATTGGTGGCTTTTGGACCGCACATCCACCTACCCTCTATCTCTCTCTTTCCCGTGCTTTCTATCTCAGACTCACACTCTCTCTCTCTTCGAACTCGTACGAACACACACAATCAAACCCAAAACAACACAGATCGAAGGTTCTGAGGTCTCCAGTGTGTTCATAGGATCCTTACGAGTCGAGTGATACCCATTTTCAGCAAGGAAACCTTCGAGAAACCCGAGTTTGAAAGGGAGTCGTGGGTGTACAGTACACCAAACCAGTTCGTGGAGGTTTCAAGCTGTTCTAAGACTCAAAAGGTAATCTCCTAGTCATCTGGTTTGTTTTGGCATAAATTGGAACAATTTTGGACATCAGAAAACCCCGGAAAATGGACTTTCGACTTGGGTACTATTCATCAACTTTTAAACCCTTGAGTTTTTGTGAATTTTAAGACCACAGTGAGCTCAAGGGGGTCCTCACGATGCTTGGAGTGCATCGTTGGTAGGATTTGGGTCACGGGAAGCTCGAAAACGAAGTTTTGCAGAGGTCGCCGGAGTTCGAGGACTTCTCCAACTTGATTTCACGTGATTCAAGGCGTGAAAGAGGTATAACCCAATTCTTTACCTCCTAAACTTCATTTGGTGGAAATTGCATGAAAAATGGTGAAGAAATGAGCGAGATTAAAGAGTTTGAAAAATTGCCCAGTTTCCGGCTCCGACGACGGTTGCGGAAGCTGGAGGTAGGAGATGAAGGAATATTCTGTCAAGTCTGACGGAATATTCTCACACCGTTAGTTAGTTTAGACGGATTCCGTTAGCTATTAACAGAATATTCCATGGAATATTCCTAACGGCAGTTAGGATTCCGTGAGGGTTGGCCGCGCATGGGGGCGCGTCTGGCCGTGCACTCGCCGGCGTGTGAGGCCTCGAAAATTTATTCTAAAAATTTGGGGACGATTATGAGATTGTGTAGGTAACTGTGGTATATTCATATACCCAATTTGAGCTATATATGAAGAGTTATTACATAGTTTTGTATATGTGCATTAAAGTGACGTTTATATAGTTGTTTCCCCTATAAGCGAGACCTATCCAGAGGATGAGCGTAGCCAGGCTAGGCATGGGGGTTACGACCCAGCTGCATATCTGTGAGTGGGCATTTATTTTCAGTGTATATATATATACTTGACGTTTTCCCCAGAAAACGTATTTAAGGAAATGTGATTGAAATGCCATGCTATGCCTATATTTTATTTTAGTATATGCATTATCATAATTATGCATATTGTTGCATGGTGCTGTGGAGGCTCAAGTAAGCTTAGGTAAGTTATGTTTGGTTATGTGAATTGTCGATGATGTGATATATGATTGAATATTGTTGAGCTCATAAAACTGCACTTAGGGTGATTGTGATTTAGCCAGAGATATGACACATGCCTGTTTATTATGTCACATCCCGCACCATATGCTCACATTGGATCCAATTTAGGTGCACAGTCTTGTCGTACATACCTTATTTATGGTTCCGACTCATAGGTGACTAGCGATTTATCGCCCGGCTATTATGTGAGAGTAGTATTGAGCATAATTATATTACACTCATTATCGTCGTACAGACCTTTGCATTTGGTTCCGACTCTTGTGCAGTATATTGCCATATAGGTCATTGTAGTGACTCCGGTTAGATTGACTTTTGAGCTATGAATTCAGCCGTACAGACTACCACAGGGGTTCCGGCTAACATGTTATATTTTTATGAAACTATTCTTACCTGAATTGTTTATTTTGTTATATATAGGCATGGCATACATACAAATATGAATCTTGATTTTGAGCATGATTTGAGATATATACATATTTATGTATTCTATTTTCTGGGAAATTTCTATATACTTGTTTTACGGCGAGGGATTAGTATATTCAAAGAAAAATAAAGTTTTCGTGTAAGAATGTTTTTACTGACCCACTCAACTTTGTTTTTTCGCCCCTTCAGGTCTTAGATAGCAAAGTTTGGGGGCCACGAGGAATCCCACGGTGTTCTGACAGAATCCGAAGTAGTAGGATTCACCTTCGAGTGTTGAATCTTAGTAATTGTCCTACTTGACTGCAACTAGACTTTCTCATTGCACTGAAAGTGTATTTATACACTTAGACTCTTACTAGCATCCTTTCTTGACTAGGATTGCTAGTTGCTTGGTTTTAAATTGTTCATATTTCCTTACTCTTTATCGCTTCCGCTTTGCGCACAAGGCTACGTCACGCTCACGTGACGGCCAACATGTCTCGACTCTGGTCGGGGTGTGTCACTTCAGTTTGCTAGCAAGGGCATATTCTTGTTTAAGTTGGAATTGTCATGATGATGATCTGGAAGTGGGTGATAGGATATGGCACGTGGTGCATGGAAATTTGAAGTTAACAATAGCTCCAAATACGAGCCTTATTAAGTGACTAGTGTATCTAGTTTGAATAGAAGGAAAGTACAATTGCCAATCTTTCCCAGATATCGAGATGATGGCAAGGGATTTTGTGATAATTATCTCAGGAAAAGTGTTCTGCTTTCGACTAGAACTACACGGGTTGGCTACTAAGCACACAATCACTATAAATGCAAGAGGTCGTGCAACATGAAAAGCTCTCTCCAACTCAACACACAAACTGCCATGCGTAAACTCTCGCTCTACGCGAAACCTCTCAACAACCTTGAGATTTTTTATTTTCTTTGTCTGCCAACACATCTTCAGTTTGGATAAACAGCATTGTGAATGCAACTGGTGACATCTTTAGTTTGGATAAACAACATTTTTGTCGTAGAATCAGCCGATCGCGGAGCACCTTCAGTTTGGATAAACAGCACTGCATCGAGGCTGACTGGTTATCTATCCAAGTCTCGATCGACAAGGATTTTCGAGTCCTTATTGGTAGAGGTCATCTCATCAGCCTTCTCGGCGAAGCGGCAAAGTGAGGTGTTACAGGTTACTACGTTCGGCACATTGAAAGCCGAATTTGATATTGAATTTCGCAGAACTAGCAACCTTGTCTTCAGGCTCTAGAACCCGAAGGCCGAGACGTGTTGCTTCCTCGGCCGCAGTTGCAAGATAAAAAAGTCGGCAACACGCTCAACGCAACATCAACACATTCTACTCCCCGGCCAAGCTAGACTGATGAGTTAGCACGCCCCGCACATAACCGAAGAACGTAGTAGGCTTATTGATTACTCGGCCTGCGCGCCACATAGGCTTAGTAGTTTTTAGGGTCAACATCATGGAATGAGTCTGAATCCTCACTAGATCCTCTTTGTTAGAATTATGGGAATCCGCGAATCGTGTCCGTTTATCGTATATCATGCGGTCTGAAATCATTTTAAATATTTTTATTTAAAAATAAACATAACCAATACTTGATAAAAACTGATCGCACGATGTATGATGAACGAATACGATTCACGGATCCCTAGGATCCTCACCAAAAGTATTGGGAGATGATCCTATTGGGAATGGAATGATGAAGAACAAGAATTAGTTGAATAAATAATGAGGAAAACTAATAAAAAAAGCTTGAAAATCCTTAGTTTTAATAATAAAGATAAAATAAATGGTAAAGTGAATAATACCATGATTGACTTTTTACTGTAAAAATATGATTTTTTTTGTCAAAATAAATAGTACCTGAAGTTTTTCGTTAAACTTCCCTAAAAATGTGCTTGACTGACTTAGATTACTCACTACTTGGCAAACTTTATCAGGAACTTCTCTCTTCCACGCCGAAAGTAGCAAGATGTACCCCATAAGTCAAGTTTTAAGTAAATATAATATGCATGTTATAGTCTTGATAAGTGGTTTGTGTTGTTTGTGGTTTTGTGGATTACGACACTATAAAAAAAGAAAAGAAAAGGAGACCACTCCAAGCTAATAAAGTTAAAGTAAGAAAAAGTTCAAGCAAAACCCAATTTGTTCAAATGATGCATTTAGAAAGAGAACATTAACCTTTTGTTGTTCACTGTGCTATAGGATTTTCGATTTTTTTTTAAGTATTCAATGATACATAGTACTAACAAATATTTGAGCATTAAATTTAATCTATTGGTTTAAACTGAATAATCGAGGATCGTTAAATCAAGTTTAATATCTTTGAGAAAATCATTTCGAGCCCTCTCTTGTTCGAAATGATTTGTGTCGGTATTATGTAACTTGGTTTAACAAGTAATGCCTAAATTGGTTTCCGAACAGAAAGCGTGGGTTTCATAGGACAATCTCTGCAGGCCCATTTTAATGGTAAAAATTTTAGTGATATATAGTTTGATTCTTTATAGAAAAACCCCAGAAGAGCGGATGGGTGGCTTTAGGAAGATATGCATGACGTACTCATATATTCTCTCAACCAAATGAATTTGGCTCTTAGCCTGTACCTCAAAATTCAAGCACGTAACCCTCAAAGATTGCAAACTCTAATTTTTTTCCCCTACCACAATGATGAAATTTTCTACGGTGCTCCAGAATATCTTATATCAGGAATCGGTTGTTTATAAACATTAATTTGAGATTATGATATTTACACACCATTAACTACTTTTCCCACACCCTTTTTATTTTTTAATACTTAATTGGTATCCTACTATTTAAACTTCCATATACACCCCTTCCTACTTTTTGACTTTTGAAAGTTGTTTTTTATTTTTTATTTTTACACTTAGAAAGAATCAACACTCAAGGTAAACTCTCAGACTTCTCCCCTTCCTCTGTGCCTCCGTTCCCCTGTCCTCTTTACTTCCATTCATACCTTCCAGGAAAAGCCAATCTATTACCCTTCTTTATTACTTCTTGTGAAAAACCACAATGGATGACCTGATAATAATAGATGAGAGCTCCAAATGGTGTTGGAAATTTGAGTAGTTTGAGTAGAAATTTCTTTGTCCCACATTGACCATTCTCAAAAGATTTCATCACTTTATAAGGCTTTATCATTTATAGAAAGTAATTAGAGTAATAGGCATTGGAGAATACAATTGGGCTCACCCTTGGGGTTGGGCTTTGGGGTGCACTAATTAATTGGTAATTAATATATAATTAATTATCAAAAGATGGGCCTTGGGCTTTGAAAATTAATTTCAATTTTAATTTTTTTTTTTTTTGAACAGACTCATCTTTTCAGATGAAGTTTGAAGTCAATGTAAAACGCAGAGAGCACATCACCTCATCTGAAGAGATGTCTCCCAACAGTCACATCTCATTCTTGTTGCGAACAGGCATAATCTCACTATATATACATCCATCTACATGGCATTTAGGACACAGAAAACATAAATCTCCTCTATAATCCATAGCATTCTTACTGAGAATACCACAAAGAAATTCGCCAGAAGTTAAGTTTTCCGGTGCTGAAATTCTAACTTGATCGTTGAATCCTGATGAAACAGACATCCGGAGAACTACAAACACTGAGTAGGGGCGAAATTTCTGTTTCAAGGATATTGCGGTACGTAAGCCTCGATCTTCAATATTTCTGTTTAATATTAGTTCATTGTTCATACACTGTTTATTTATTAGCATATATAAATTTATCACAGATTGTTGACATATATCCAACAGATGGACATTGAGTTGCAGAACATATTGGATATGGCATGTAAGGAGAATGGCATGGAAGAAATTTCAGAATGCATTCCTCCTCTTAACACTTTTGATGGTAAGTTTCTAAAGTATTTTCTCAAATTATTAAGATTGATTTTGGAATTTAGGGTTTTTGTTCTCTTCTTGCGTTAGGTTTTTATCTCAAGACGACAAGAAGGATGTCCACACATGTCATTCGAAAGTTCATGGTTATGCAATAAACTTTTTACCTCTAGCTTCCAAAATTCTTCACGTTTCTTTTTACGCCCCTTGACTTCAAATGGACAATTTATGAGTCGATATCCTGAGTTTCGTTTTCCTTCATCTAGTGAAGTTTTAGAGGCTCGATAAAATGTCCATTTGAAGTCAGGGGGCGTAAAAAGAAACATGAAGAATTTTGGAAGCTAGAGATAAAAAGTTTATTGCATAACCATGAACTTTCGAATGACATGTGTGGACATCATTCTTGTCGTCTTGAAATCAAAACCTAACGCAAGAAGAGAACAAAAACCCTAAATTCCAAAATCAATCTTAACAATTTGAGAAAATACTTTAGAAACTTACCATCAAAAGTGTTAAGAAGAGGAATGCATTCTGAAATTTCATCCAAGCCATCCTCCTTGCATGCCATATCCAATATGTTCTACAACTCAATGTCCATCTGGAGCTCTTCATCTGTTATTATTAGGTCATCCATTGTGGTTTTCACAAGAAATAAAGAAGGTTAATAGATTGGCTTTTCGTGGAAGGTATGAATGGAAGCAAAGAGGACAGGGGAACGGAGGCACAGAGGAAGGGGAGAAGTCTGGGAGTTTATCTTGAGTGTTGATTTGTTGTAAGTGTAAAAATAAAAAAAATAAAAAAATATAAATTCAAAAGTCAAAAAGTAGGAAGGGTATATATGGAAGATTAAATAGTATGCTACCAATTAAGTATTAAAAAATAAAAGAAATGTGGGGAAAAGTAGTTAAGGGTGTGAATATCACAACCCTTAATTTGTTTAACATAAGATACTCAGGAGCATAAAAAAAACTTTTGCCGTAATAATTCATAACACCCAAAAGATAAAAGTAGAAGCAAATCTTTGGCACGCCAATTTCTTTCATTCTTACTTACTTTTCTTGTGAAAAGAGTGTAGTGAAATGGTATTTTGACGTACCTATAGTACAATTAATTTTGATGAGAGGAACTTTGTGTATATACGCTCGTTGTATGGAAGAACTTTACATCAATTACTTGCGCTCGAAGCTTTTCGGAAACTCACCTTAGCTTTACCTTTTCTAGTGTTTGAATGCAATAATTGAACTAGAGAAGAAACCGAAAGAAGACAGAAAAAGGAAGATATTAAATTGGAATGGGATGAAAGAAAGAAAGAAAGAAAGAAAGAAAGAAAGAAAGAAAGAAAGAAAGAAAGAAAGAAAGAAGAAACATGGGATGATGGGATGCTGGGGTCTATCTCTGTTTTGGAATCCACTCACGCACACTCACAATTCCACAAATGCACATTTTTATTGACTACCTAAAATTCCAAACAAAGAAGAAACCTTTGTTATATTATATAATCATTATTCACACACCTCTCCTCTACACTTCACAAAAACTTGAGAGAAAACACAAGCTTGTAACCATGAACTTGTTCTCCACCAGAGAAATGCCTTCTCCGTCGTCGTTGTTCTCTGCCTACGCCTCCATGGCAGCGTCAATCATGCTCTTCCGGTCCATGGCGAACGAGCTCATTCCTCAACCAGTTAGGGGCTACCTTTTATCTACCATCAAATACATCTTCAAGACTCATTCTCCTAAACTCACCCTAGTCATAGAGGAATCGAGCGGAATGTCGCGCAATCAAGTCTACGAAGCTGCGGAGGTTTATTTGTGCACGAAAATCAGCTCCAACACTGAGAGGATCAGAGTTAGCAAGAGCCCCAAGGGGAAGAACTTGACAATCCGACTCGAGAAAGGCGAGAAGTTGGTCGATTTCTATGAAGGGATTGAGCTCAAATGGAAGTTTCTTTCTACAGATTCCAAACAGAACAACCCTAATGATCCATCTCCGAGGTCCGAAAAACGCTACTTTGAGCTAACATTCCACATGATGCACAAAGAAAAAGTTTTGGGATGTTATGTGCCTTATGTTCTTGAAAGGGCCGACGCAATGAAAGATGAAGAAAGGGTATTGAAGATGTATACATTGAATTCCAACTATCCTTACAATGGCATCAAATGGGAGTCCATCAATCTCGAACACCCTGCAACGTTCGAGACTCTTGCCATGGACCAAGAGCTCAAAAATGCGGTTATCGATGATCTTAACAGGTTTGTGAAGAGGAAGGAGTTCTACAAGAAAGTAGGAAGGGCGTGGAAACGAGGGTATTTGTTGTATGGTCCTCCGGGCACTGGAAAATCGAGCTTGGTAGCAGCAATGGCTAATTATCTCAAGTTTGATGTCTATGACCTGCAGCTGGCTAACGTTCTTCGTGACTCGGACCTGAGAAAACTGCTGCTGGGCACCGCGAACAGGTCGATTCTTGTGATCGAGGACATTGATTGTACCGTTGATCTGCCCGATCGTCGACATACAGATGGAAAAAAGCAACACGATGTACAGGTGTGTCATCTTTTCCTTATATAAATTTGTTGAGTTTAATGCTTTGAACTGATCTTTGTGATTTGGTGAATCTTGGTTATATTAGCATCCGATTGGTTGTATTAGCATCTGACAACTAGCTCAGCACTAAGCATTTCACAAAACCTAAAAGATAGATACTTTCACAATCAACCAACCCCACCTCACTGTCTTTCTTCACTGCTGTTTCGTTTTTTATTCGAAGGGGGAAGCACTAGCACCCTCAAGAGTTTGGTAGGAAGTTGCTTTCTTTCTATTTCCCTTCAAGATTGTTGTTTTCAAATTGGATTAGAAAGAAAATCGCTTGTTTTTACTCCGAAGATTTTACACTGCACCAGTGGATGTATTAGTGCATCAGATGGTTAGATTCTAGTACGGGCTGTACCAAAATGGCGGAAAGCAATCATGTCTACGCATTCTAGTGCGGGTTCGATTCTCACCGATCCCCCTCCTCCTAGCAACTAACAATTTTACCCACTAACACTATTGGTTGTCCCATTAAAAAAATAAAAAAAATAAAAAATAAAAAATAAAAACTATAAAAAGGCCCCTTTTTTCTCCAGCTTTAACCCCGGAAAATGCACTCTCAGTACAAAAGAATTTTAACTCTATCGTCTTTGGCTTCCTGCAGTTGACACTCTCTGGACTACTAAACTTCATAGATGGCTTATGGTCTAGCTGTGGGGATGAGAGGATCATAATCTTTACCACTAACCACAAGGACAGGCTAGACCCCGCCCTTCTGCGGCCGGGGCGCATGGACATGCACATTCACATGTCCTACTGCACATACCACGGATTCAAACTCTTGGCCTCGAACTACTTGGACATCCATAACCACCATCACCTCTACGGAGAAATCCAAGACTTACTCAAGGAAACGGAGGTAACTCCAGCGCACGTTGCGGAAGAGCTGATGAAGAGTGAAGATGTTGATACTGCACTCGAAGGGCTTGTTAAGCTTTTAAAGAGGAAGAAATTGGAAGGCGATGAATGTGAGGCGGAGGCTGAGAAGAAGACTGCAGCAAAAAGGCAGAAAACTGGGAACCAACAGAAGAAATCTGTGAGGAATAACAGAAGAATCGCCACAAAAAGAAGCAGCAAACGTTTGTCCGCTAGAAATCCCAATTTGTATTAAACTAATCATCTGTTTAGATTGAGATTATCTCTTTCTAGATGTTGGGGCTTGGTATCACTACTACTTTAAAATAAATGAGTACCTTCATTGAAATATTAGTCGAAAAATATTTTCTTTAGCTCTGTTTTGATGCTTTATGCTGCTAAAACAATAGCTATAATCAAGAAAAAACGGGTACTAGCCTACGAGTGGAGTACTTGTAGGCTGTCGCGGCGAATAAGTTCAAAAACTAAACTCTGTTGCTTTCAAGAATAACTTTCTACTTCCCTGAAGAAGTCCAAAACAGAACAATCTTAAAAAAGGTTAGTATGTTTGCATCCACTCTACATATCAAGTTGCCAGATCGCCACGATACAGAATCTGCCACTCTAGGTGGAGAAGAAGGGTTCTTTTCCTGTATTTTGGATATCTGGAATGTTCGGAAGATCTAGGGTACACTGCTACCTCGGCATGGATGACAAAAATAAACTGTGTAAGGAAGAGCAAGAAGGTGAAAGTATATCCTTTCTTGCGGACAGTCTCAATTAGTTCTTGTATTTGATGTGTCAGTATAAATACTTCATCAACGATCTTCTAGCATCCTACATACCATTATCTTATAAAATTAGAGGACAAGGAAAACAGACACTGGAAGGGGAGTATACATAAAAATTAATCAGAACTAGATAAACCTCCATCGCATAGCAGACTAAAACACACAAAATCGAGAATTTACTTAGCCGGAAGAAAAATGCATTCCTCTTTGTCCTTAGGCCTAGACTTGCATCATTTTCCCAGATGAGCTATGAATAATTTGCACAATTCATCTAAACACAGAAGGAGCTGAAACGATACACTAACCTTGCTTGAGATTCAGTACTGCTGCTGCACTGCAAATAGGACTTTGATGACAGGATGCAGATCTATCTTTGGTATTGGTTCTTGATTGCTCTCTCAGGCCAAACAATGACCGGTGCCATATCAAGAATTTGTTTTATGAGAACCATTTGCACCATGGGAGATCTGCTTTTTAGGTCACCAACCACGGTCCTAAAAGATAATTCGTCTTTTGAGCATTCAAGTAGCTGATTTGCGAACATACTTTCCAGTGTAAATTTCCTGTTTATGAAATAAAAATTTTAAAAGGGTAAATCTCAGTTTATTACCCTTAAGTTTCGTGGTTTTCAACATTTAGTACATGAAGTTTTTTTGTCCCAGAGTCATACCTAAAGTGTGTTAATTTGATACTACATCCGTTATTCTGACTGTTAAGTCTCTTGTTAATTGATGACGTGGCGCCCATGTAGACAATGACTGGGCGCCATGTGTCATTAATTTTTTTTTTAAAATATTAAAACAATTAATTAAAAAAACAAAAAACCAGAACCCATTTCTTCTTCCCCACCCGACACCCTCCATCCCATCCACCCACTTCGTCTTCTCCACCCGAGCACCAGACGAATGCTAGAGAAGAAGATTCTAGAGATTCGGTTACACATCGAACAGAAAGAGGATCTAAGAATTTGAGAATCAAGCAGAGGCACACCAAAGTTGGCGATCGGTCAAGCTTCGTCGGCGAGGCAACGGGAAGAAGATATGAGAATCAAGCAGCGGCAAGCAGAGGAGCAGAGCCGCCTCAGCCTCAAAGACTGTGTACGCTTTGGAGGAAGAGGAGGATGATGCCGGACTCGACGGCGGTGGGGTTGGAGATGGGGGATGGGAGAAGGGATGGCTCGAGTGGGCAAGATGTGGGTGCTAGGGGATGGGAGAACGGGTTGCTTGGGTGGAGAAGACAAAGGGGGTGGAGGGGATGGAAGGCAGAAGGGGTGGAGGCGATGAAGGGTGTCGGGGTTGGGAAGAAAAAGTGGGTTCTGGGTTTTTTTATTTTTTTTTTTATTTAGAGCTCCGGACCATTTCAGTCTCTCTCCCCCTCTCTACTCTACATTGCGTGTGAGCAAATCGTTTTTCAAATTCTCCCTTTCTTCTATTCTATCATCAAACATGCTCTGTTGCGATCGTCATCGACTTTCTATCTCAATGGAATCTCTGCTCTTTACTCTTCCAAGCTCAGTTTGGTAAGTGATTTAGGGTTTTCCTTTTACTAGAGTTGAAATTTCTGTTTTGTGTTGATCCCAATATTTTTTTGATTGAATCCAGTGATTGAAGCTTTTCTATCTCAAATTTCAAGTTCTTTGCGAGTTGAGATTGATTAAATTTTGAATCTTTTTGATAATTTGTTAGTGTGTGAAGGATTATTTGCTGGGTTTTGATAAAAAAAATTCATTGCTTTTTAGTTAATTTGATTTAGATACAATCAATTTACAAATTTACTTGACCTCATTATTCAGTTTGAAATCGAGGACTCGTTGAAGTTTTGTGTTTTTGTGTGCCAACTTTGATTTTATCTTCGAATTACTAAGCTCGGGTGGAGAAGACGAAGGGGGTGGAGGGGGTGAGGGGGGGTGGAAGGGGTGGAGGGGATGGAGGGTGTCGGGTGGGGAAGAAGAAGTGGGTTATGGGTTTTTTTTTTTAAATTAATTATTTTAATATTTTAAAACTTTTTTAATGACACGTGGTGCCCAGTCATTTTCCACATGGGCGCCACATCATCAGTTAACGGGAAACTTAACAGCCAGACTAACGGATGTATGAGACAGTCCCAAAATTAACACTTTAGGTATGACTCTGGGACGAAAAAAACTTCATGTACTAAATGTTGAAAACCATGAAACTTGAGGGTAGTAAACTGAGATTTATCCAAAAAAATACTCAAACTGTTATAAATAGGCAAAAGTTAGAGAGATAACCTTTGTTAGGGAAAGGAACGAAGCGAATGCAAAATATCACATTGTTTAATTTCGTAACTATAACACAAAAGAATTGCAGGTAAAAAGAGGAAGTGAAGGATACCGATATTATTGCTTTCAGTTCTTTTGTTTCGCAGTGTGTATTGATCACACACGGTGTGCTCTATTTATAGAGCCACATTCGTGACAAACAAAAGTGAGAAATCATTGCTCCTTTTGAAAACACCACACCACCACTATTAATCTACTATTCTCAAGTCTCACTTATTGTGGGCATTCATTCATCCTCATAATTTTACAACACTCCCCCTTGGATGCCCACATGTCAACATTAGTTGCCTCATTAAAACCTTGCTCGGAAGTGGGAAAAAAACCATAGCGAAAGAAAAAGAGTACAACTTTACTTGGATTATTGATACAATGTTAAGCATGCTTATGTTACCTCGTTAAAACTTTGATAGGAAAAACCTACGGGGTTTACACCAGGCGAAGTTTAGACTACCGGTCCAACAACACTTCGCCTTTCTAAGGAATTTAATTCTGCTTGGATTGCATCTTTCCACTTAGGCCAATCTTGTCTCTGTTTGCATTCAACAAAGCGGGGCTCAATATCATCGCTTAATATGATTTTAATGGCTACTGTGAATGCGAACATGTCGTCGATGCTTATTTCATTTCGATCCCACAATTCATTAGTACATGCATAATTTATGGAGATTTCTTTGCTTTCATGTACTTCTGTCTCTTCAGGGACATTTTCTTTTTCTGAAAGTACAGAATCATGAATTGTGAATTTGTCATTCATTTTCTCTTCCTGAATGATTTCATTTGGATTCAGCTGTGCCCCCATCTTTCTCTTTCGATGGGCTGAATCTTTTGAACCTGGGGGTCTACCATGCTTTAGGCGTGCACCAGATGAATCATTCGCTGCCATTTTATTTTGTCCAACAGGGACATCAATTCTTGCAAACGCATTTGCAGCTGGTATATGTGAATTTGTCACTTTTGTGACATCATTAAATGCATCTGGCATTTGATTAGCAATACTTTGAAGATGAATGATCATTTTCACTTCATTTTCACATTGAATGCTTTGTGGATCAAAATGAGTTAAGGTGGATACAACTCATGTCAGCTCTTGCCGTTCTTCTGGAATGGTTTTTTCTCCTCCTAATGATGGGAAGACTGTCTCATCAAAGTGACAATTCGCAAAACGAGCTGTAAACATATCGCCTGTTAAGGGTGCCAAATATCTAATGATAGATGGTGAATCAAAACCCACATAAATTCCTAGTCTGCGTTGAGGTCCCATTTTAGTGCATTGTGGCGGTGCAATAGGCACATAAACAGCACAACCAAAAACTCGTAAATGTGAAATGTTTGGCTTATGCCTAAACATGAGTTGTACTGAGAAGTATTAGTGGTTGGCTATAGGTCTCAATTGAACCAATGATGCAACATGTAAGATGGCATGTCCCCATGCAAAAGACTGGCAATTTTGTTTTCATGAGTAGAGTGCGAGCTATTAATTGAAGTTGCTTGATTAAACGCTTTTGCTGGACCATTTTAAGTATGGACATGAGGAACAAGGTGTTTAACATCAATGCCTAGTGTCATGTAGTAATCATCAAAGGTTTGAGACGTAAATTCACCAGCATTATCAAGTCGGATTGACTTAATGGGGTAATCTGGGAACTGTGCTTGCAACTTAATTATCTGAGCAATAAGTCTCACAAAAGCTACATTTCGAGTAGACAAGAGGCAAACATATGACCATCGGGTATATGCATCAACCAAAACCATAAAATATCGAAATGGTCCACAAGGTGGTTGAATAGGCCCACAAATATCCCCTTGAATTCTTTGCAAAAATGATGGGGATTCAACATCAATCTTTAGTTGTGATGGTCTAATTACCAACTTCCCTTGAGAACAAGCCTTGCAAGGGTTATCATTTGAGATAGTAATGTGTCTGCTCAATAATGGATGTTCATTAGAGTTAGTAATGATTCTATGCATCATGGTGGATCCTGGATGACCCAGACGGTCATGCTAAAGCATGTAAACTTTTGGTTCATGACAGTATGTGCTTCAATTGTCTTTATGTATGTATAATACAATCCACTCGATAAACCACCCAACTTCTCCAATATGCGCTTATGGGTATCATTAGAGGTAATGCGATATTCCACATTTTCTGCATTTTTCGTTTCAATGTGGTATCCATTTAAACGTATGTCTTTAAAACTCAACAAATTTTGAGCAGATCGAGTAGCGTACAACGCATTTTGTATGGACAATATTGTTCCATTTGGTAACATGATTTGGGTTTTTCCTGAGCCTTCAATTACATCTGATTGGCCTGATATTGTTATTACCTTTACTTTTGTAAGCATTAAGTTTCAGAAATATTTTCGATCTCAAAGTATTGTATGTGTGGTTACGATGTCTGCAAAACAAATATCTCCGCCATTGCTCTTGTTTAAAGAATAACCATAGTTTTTATCCATACTCTTTGAGTAAGGGAATCACAGTTAAAAACGGTTTATTCATAATAAAAGGAAATTGGAATGCCAATTTTATTGAATTGAAATGCGAGCTTTAGACTACAAGTTCAGACTAATAAGAGTACATCAAACAAAAATGATTCTATCGGACCGATACATTTCATTCCCTCTTTCCAAAATGAAGTCTGAGACATCCAGGTGGGTTGTGTTCAATTGTCCTAATAAATCGAACACTGGATCAAGTATATCCATTAGTTTAGCCTGGTCGAGGGAATTGGTTTCTACACCCTTCTCCTTGAGGGAGGCTTGATATAGGTCCACCAGATGTTTTGGGGTACGACAGTTATGCGTCTAATGTCCATTGCCACCACACCTATGGCAAACTCTTTCAGGATTTCTATGAGCGTTATTCATATGAGCCTTACCCTTGTGGTGATTTGCATTCTTGAAGCTCATGCCTGAATTATGCCTTGGAACCTGGTTGTGAAACTGGACACCATGATTCTTGCCTTTCCCGTTCTACCGGCCTCGCTTGTGGTCACGTCCTCATTTGTAATTATTTCCACGAGAGGATGTGGTGTTCACTTCGAGGGAAACAACATTCACTTCTGGGAATTATGCCGATCCAGTAGTCGGGACTGATGATTCTTCATCAGAAGCTCATTGTTTTGTCTAGCCATAAGGAGCACAAATATCAACTAGTTGTACTCAGTAAAGCCTCGCTCTCTATACTACTGCTGCAAGAGCACGTTAGAGGTATAAAAGGTGCTGAAAGTGTTTTCCAGCATATCTTCCTCAGTGATGGTCTCCCCACAAAACTTCATCTGAGAGTTAATTCTGAACATTGCAGAATTATACTCAGCCACCGACTTGAAATCTTGGATCCTTAGGTGTGTCCACTCATAACAAGCCCTTGGAAGAATCATCGTTTTCTGGTAATTGTATCTATTTCTCAATGCCTTCTAGATGACTAATGGATCTTTAACCGTTAGGTACTCACTCTTCAGTGCTTCATCAAGGTGGCGACGGATAAAGATCATGGCCTTCGTCTGATCTTGAGAGGATGCACTGTTTTCCTCCTTGATGGTTTCTCCAAGATTCCCTGCCTCCAGATAGATCTTGGTGTCCACTACCCAGGTAAGGAAGTTCCAGGGCAACAAAATCAAGTTTTGCCAAGTTCGCCATTTTCTTTTCTGAAAAAAAAAATGAGATGTGTAAGAACTTGCAATAATATGTATTCTGGAGGAATGTAGTGTTAGAACTTCTGGTTCTTACAAATTTTTCATTTTGATCTTCAGGCCAAAATGATAAGCACTCGAAACGTCAAGCTCGAGATTTACATGATTAATGAGGAGGGTGATTGTACCGCACCACTCTCATTGAAACAATATAGCATAGGATAAGCAATTATTCCGCACCAGTCAAGCAACATGAAAATTTAAATATGCAGAGCAGGGTGGGCGATTATACAGCACCACCTAAAATTGCAGTAAAATTAAATCTGCAGTTCAATATGGGCGATGATACCACACCATTTTTTATTGCAATAAGATTAACATAAATAAACACTAGGTTTGTAATCAAGAGTTACACCAAACAAGAAATCAAATATATAAGTAATTGTTATATTGAGAACTAGAATCAGGCATGGTGCTTGCAGTTCTTCGTCAGGGCACATCAAGCAGGTGAGGCAGAGGAGGAAAAATAACAAGAAAGTCCTTGGAGGAAGTATTTTTTGGTGAAGGGAGATGATAATTGGTTAAGGTTAGAGGGTCGTGGTGATAACATGTTATAAATAGGCAAAAATTAGAGAGATAACCTTTGCTAAGGACATGAGCGAAACGGGTGCAAAATATCACACTGTTTAGTTTCGTAACTATAACACAACAGAATTGCAAGTAAAAAGAGGAAGTGAGGGATACTGATATTATTGTTGTCAGTTCTTTTCTTTTGCAGTGTGTATTGATTACACACGGAGTACTCTATTTATAGAGCGACAAACAAAAGTGAGAAATCATTGCTCCTTTTGAAAACACCACACCACCACTATTAATCTACTATTCTCAAGTCTCACTTAATGTGGGCATTCATTCATCCTCACAATTTTACAACACAAACAAACTTCAATACTCTAAAGTGAAAAGGAAATAACCCCCGAAAACTACAAGGTGGACAAAAGACACAAGCGAGCAAGTCAATTGAATGACCATGTTGGGAGGGGTAAGGGAGAGAGAGATATATACGAGTTGTATTTCTCTATATGCTAACCTGAACAAGTCTGCTGGCTCGCCAACTTGTAGGCTAGTGGAAACATTACATTTAAACAATCGAACTCCACCATCTACAAGTGCACTACCGTTATCACAAGAGTAAGCTCCAATAATTGATGAGCATTGAGGGAAGAAAAATTCAACCTACTCAACATCTACTGAAAGATTGGAGGACCTAACCATGAAATGGTTTTCAAGAAACCCATTCAGGAAAGATTTGTGGTTTTTCAGAATCTCCGTAATTTCAGTGGGTTTTTATGCTCTATAAAAGTTTCAGAAAAACGAAATCTGCAGCTGTCACCATCGTAATTTTGAACATGGCTTCCAGTATGATCACAACATTTTGAAAGAGTAATCTGATCCTGAGCAAATATCAGGTACATCTTCACTGTTACTTTCATCCTTGGTAACTTCACATTTAGAACCGGCAGCAATTTCTTTATGACTTTATCCTTAATTTCTGTGAACCTCAGTATCTCATTGCATGCAAGATTCCAAGATTAAGTTCTGACTCGGTAAAACCATTGTCACCACTTCCATCTGATTCACTATCGTATCTTTGACATTCACCCAAGTCAGGAACTCAAATCCAACAAGATCATTCTTTCATAGTGTGATATTTGGAGAGTTCACCAGGCAGACACCCTTTGCGCACGCGCAAGAATTTGCATACCTAGCAACCATCTTCTCACTAGTGCCTCCAAGTAAGTAGCAGCGAGCCCCAGCCCAGTTATCAGCCACCTCTCGCCACCTGATTGAAGGCCTTTCCACAAACTGGCTACTGTTTGGACCTAAAGTGAACAGTCGGGCCTGACCAAGGTCCAACACTGTTTTAAACCTTGTTTTGCTCAATGGTCTTTGTTTGTGGCAGAAATGAACAGTGACTGGCCCAAGATTTAAAAGCACTCTTGACTTAGTAAAGGTGGGCAGCAAGATTGCCTACGTTCACACTGGATGGAGCTTACTCAGCAAGTTTTTGCAGAAGAAAAGTGTTTTTCCGTGGCAAAACTTGTAAGTCGGAGAGGATTTGAGCTTGAGTATCCAAGTAGGGGCTAATCCTCTGACAGACATCACATCACATTGGAGGAGAGGGAATGAACCGAGTTAGAAGGACTTAACTCACAAGAAAAAAAAGCTTCTATAAAAGGCAGTAGAGGGATTAGAGAAGGGGACACTCAACTCAAACCAAAAGACTTCTTAAAAGCTATGCAGCTTACTTTTCAATTATTCCCTTTGTATCTCAGAAACTCCCTTGTATTTATAGATTTATTACTTCCTTTTATAGTATCAATTTCCGTTGTAGCCTTCAATAGTACATTACCCGCAACTGTAAGAACTTGCCCGACTAGGTCAAAACTTACCCGATGGCATATTACTATTGTTGTGCTTTGATTATTAGTCATGTTATTAATGTTTCTTGAACATTGGCAAGTGTATTCCTTCGTTTATTCACTTTGCTTCAGTTCCCCACATTTTCCCTTTACTCAAAGATTGCTGACTAGTTCAAAATCTCTTTTGATCAGTTTGTGATCCTTATTTTTGGTATTTAACACAAGAAAATTATAAAGTCCTTGTCTTCAAGACATAGAAAAGAATCTAAGTGTGGATTTAATCCCTTCCAAAATAACAATCCTTTGAGAAGAAGGCCAATTTCTTGTCGTGCAAGCATATGGCTTATTAAACAACTTAAAAGTCAAAACAAACAATATGTTGGCCTTGGACAATAGTGGCACGCCTAAACAAAATCACCATTTTTACAAGAGAGCCTAAGAGCCTATTCAAGGCTTGACGAAGGCACCTTGTGCTAACAAGAGTACACCACTCGCTTTCATTTCAGGGGGAGGTTGTGAGAGGATCATGCATCCCAACAGCTACATTCATAAATAAAGATTGAAATTAATATCACAAAGAAACATGAAACTTTCAATAGTTAGGCAAGTACAATTTAACTAGCTCAAACAAGAAAACAAATTCTTACCTCAGGGGACTTGCAGTCAACTTGAATCAGCAATTTCTGCAGTAAAAGTGAACTCCTCTACACGATGACAGACTCTTTGCAGCAATTTTGTTTATAAAAACCACAAGAAAAGAAACTAACAGTCCCGGTTGACAAAAACAGAGGCACGTCATTATACAGAAACCCAAAGAAAAGGCAGTAACATAACAAAATGTGCACACTTTCCACATGATAACATGTCCTTAAATATCTGTAACAACAGTAGCCCAGAAAACCAATGTATTCGTCAACACTCACCAACAATGGCCAACTCATGAAGCACCGAAAAGACCACAACTTTGATACGACTTTGTTCAATCACTCCATAACTTTGGGCACTTGTGCTGTCTGCTGATAACTTTTGGCACTTGTGCTGTCTGCTGATAACTTTGGGCACCTATGCTGTGCTGTCTTCTGATAACTTTCGGCACCTGTGCTGTCTGCCGTGCATCTTCTCCTTTTGAGATAAATTTGAAGCTTCATCTCTTCCAGTTAGTGTTTTTGGTCCCATATAAGGGTAGTCTATTATATTATGTGTTAATGACTTAGAGAAGTTGGTTTATGATATTAAGTTCTATTATTTAATTAATCTATCATCTTATAAAGAATATTGCAATTATCAACCAAGAGCATCTCCATCGACGTGCTCAATCTAGCTATATATCTAGACTTTCTTAACCATAATTCACAATTTCAATGCTCCAAGAGAAACAAATTAACCTTACGTGCCAGACCAACGTGCACAAGCTCTCTTTTTTGGGCTTTATGAAATTTAACCCACTTGAGTGAGGAAATAAATTGATATCGAATTCGTTATCCAAGAAATTCGCATTAAATCCTCTCACTTAAAATAAAAAATGAATATTACTATACTGTAATGCTAAACGACCACTCGAGAGCAGTTGGACTTGGAGCATTTCTCGACTAGTCTTGAGAGGGATCAACTCTTTTTCTTTTTATGAAGGAAATGATTACCATATGTCAATTTCTTCCTTCTACACACTCATGTTTAATTTAATATGATGGTCAGAAATACAAACTTGTGGACGTATAAGAGAGAAAAAAAAAAGAAGCATGTGTGGCCATCATTTCCCGTTCTTTAAACTTTAAATTTTTTTATTTTTGGTTAAAACAACAATATTCTACTCTAGGATACTGGATTGTGCCAAGTCACATAATGAGCCATGGAATTCAACAAAAATATTTATGTTATGGTCATTGCCATATGTACACATCTAGTGGCTATATATCATATTCATAGATTGGACAAGTTGACCTTAGTTTTTGCTTTCGAGTTCCTTTGGTTTGAGGACCCGTCAAATTTAAATGAATAGTGTTCTCTTTGAAGCTTGTATTTTTTTCTTAATGTTCTAATAAAACCATATTTGAATGTTAAAGAAACAAAATGCAAGCTTCAAAGAGAACATTATTGATTTAAATCTCAAGGGTCCTTAAACCAAATGGAAAAAGGAATATAATTATTAATTAGGTTATAATTATTTGAAATTATTCCTTAGTTTTGATTAATTAGAGAATAATTGAAAAATGTTATAATTAGTGTGATTGTGTAACCCTAAATAGAGATTGTAAGTAATACTACATCACACGAGCCTTTTCTCTCTCTCTCTGCCGTCCTTCCTCTCTCTCTAAAATCTAGGCCGCAAAAGAAATACTACATCACACGAGTCACACCCATACCTTGTTTGTCCAGTCTAGGCTATAAACAATATTAGGGCAAATTGAGGAGGAGAAAGTAATCAGAAGAGTGAAATTGCTTCTAAACTAAGCAACTAGAGAACTTAGCCGCGTCTAAATAATCAGAAGAGAGAAATTGCTTCGAAACTAAGCAAAAAAAGGTGCAGACTTTTTTCCATATTTGCTTCACAAAATTTAATTTTGTCTCTCATACTTCTCACTACAAATTAAAACGCCTCATTACTTCATTTTTCTGCACATCTTGGAAAAACAAAATGTTTACATCTCTCAATCTCAAAGAAATGCCAACAAACGCGTCCTCCTTGTTCTCAGCCTATGCCTCCTTCGCTGCATTCATGATGTTGGTCCGCACCGCGGCCAACGAACTCATGAACCTTGTACCCGACAGGGTCCGGGCGTACATAGAATCGGTCCTTCTCCATCTAGTCACCCCTCTCTCGGCTTCCCATGACCTAACTCTGGTCATTGACGAGAACGCCGGCATGACAAGAAACCAAATCTATGAGGCCGCGGACGTCTACCTTCAAACCAAGATCAGTCCCTTAAACGAACGTCTTCGGGTCAGCAAAACACCACGACAGAAAACCATCAGCCTCGCCATCGAAAAAGGCCAAGAAGTCATCGATACCTTCGATAATATTGTCCTAAAATGGCGTTACGTCTGCATTGAATCCGATAATAATCCTGGTCGTGATCAAAAGCGTCAATTCGAGGTAATATTCCACAAGAGGCACAAGGACAAAGTTGTCCTCTCCTACTTGCCTTACGTGCTTGATCGAGCCAATGCAATTAAAGAACAAGACAGAGTTGTGAAAATTTATACACGAAATTCATATCCTAACTACGATGATGATGACAATCATGATTGGGCTTCGATAAGTCTGGAGCACCCGGCTATGTGTGAAACAATGGCGATGGACCCCGAGCTTAAGACGATGATGAAAAATGATTTGGACAGGTTTGTGAGACGGAGGGAGTTCTATAAGAAGGTGGGGAAGGCTTGGAAAAGAGGCTACTTGCTGTACGGTCCTCCCGGCACTGGAAAATCTAGCTTGATCGCGGCCATGGCAAATTATCTTCATTTCAACATTTATGATTTGGAGCTTTCTAGTATTTACAGAGACTCGGAATTGAAGAGGGTATTGTTGTCTACTACAAACCGTTCGATTTTAGTAATTGAGGACATTGATTGCAGCATTGATGTCGAAAATCGTGAATCGGAAGAGCAGCAACAATCATCTCAAACCAAATTGACGCTTTCGGGCCTATTGAACTTTATTGATGGTTTGTGGTCGAGCTGCGGTGACGAGAGAATTATCGTGTTCACTACCAACCACAAGGATCGGTTAGACCCTGCATTGTTGCGTCCAGGACGGATGGACGTGCACATTCACTTGTCGTACTGCACTGCAAGTGGATTCAAGGTCTTGGCCTCGAACTACCTTGGCATTGGTGACGAAAACCATCATCAGCTTTATGAGGAAATTGAAGGGTTGATAGAGAGCGCGGAGGTGACCCCTGCAGAGGTTGCTGAGGAGCTCATGAAGAGCGATGACGCTGATGTGGTGCTCGAAGGACTTGTTGATTTCCTCAAATGTAAGAAGGCCGAGAGGCAACGAAAAAAGGAGGAAGAGAGTAACCAAATTAAAGATCAGGAAGCAGCAATGCAGAAAACGGATGTTGAGGACAATGTTAACGACGACGGCAAGGGCTCGCTGCATTCGAAAACTTTGAATATGATGTAATGGCTTGCTTAACTTGAATGATACAGAATATGTTAGGTTTTGTTCTGCCCTCTTTGGCCAAATGAATGACTTATGCCGGACAATGAATCTGTCTTCTTATGAGAATTTTTAGAGATTCAAATTATTCAACTGGTTTTCTAAACTAGACAGATGAATAATTTCATTCGCATTTTGATATCATATATATAAATATCTGCTTATACTTTCTAATTGCACTGTGATACATAAATTGAAAAGTAGAATGACATATAGTTTATAAGGTATTAGAACATAATGGAAAGTGAAAGTTATCTATTTTTTATCTAAGTGAGAGTCGTGATCTAGGAGAGTGCCTAAGCGGATATGAACGGACTGCCATTTCTTAATTTTCAAACGTTTATGAACTAATCGGAGGCAATTATATTGAATAAATCAAATTCAAACTACGAACATGATAGAGGGAGAAAAACAACGCATTGTTATCGTTTTCCTTGTACATATACCCTAATTTTCATTTCGTACCTAACTGGTCTTCATTCATATAAGAAATGCTAATATTAATTGTGCGTAAGTTGATCATAACTATTCTTGCTTGGAGGACCTACAAAACCATGAACGAATTGAATCGACCCACATCCAACCCCGGCCAGTCCAGCATTTTGAATCCCAACAACTACTTGCTGATGTCAACTAGCTATTAAATTTGATTTTTTTTGTTTTTTTACAATTTTTTTTACAAAATTAAAAAATAAAAAATCTATTTTTTTTCCTATAACTACTTAAGCATTAAACAACATTAAATAACATTAAGTAACATTAAACAACATTAAACAATATTAAATAACATTAAATAACATTAAGTAACATTAAACAACATTAAAAAAACGTTTAACAACATGAAACTTAAACAACATTAAAAAAAACATTTAACAACATAAAACTTAAACACTTACTCCATGCTTTTTTTGGCCCAAAGATGTACAACAAGATCCTATTGTAGGTACTTGTTTGTGGCACGTGAACTTATCATCCTATGACGCCTCATGTACTCATTTAAAGAGATATTACCAGTTCTTGAATTCAAAGGCAAATTAGGCCCATCGTATATTTTTGCACGAGCCCTTCTTGACCTATTTGGATCATTTTAGTCGTCATCAGACTCTCCATCAATATACCCATCTCGCTCATCTTCCACAATCATGTTGTGTAATATGATGCACAACATCATGATGGAGTTCAAATTTTCTCGACTCCATCCTTTTGCCGGTTCCTTAATGATCTTTCATCGTGTTTGTAGAATACCGAAAGCTCTCTCAATATCTTTTCGGTATGCCTCTTGGTGTAAGGTAAACCACCTTTCGACGTCATCCACAGGGTTTGCAATTGCTGGGACAAGTGTCACCCACTTTGGGTAGATGTCATCTGCCAAGTAATACCCCATGTTGTACTGACGCCAGTTGACGTAGCAGTCAAGTTGAGGTGATTTACCCTCCGTCAGGTTATTGAAGAGGGGTGAACGCCCAAGAACTGTAATATCATTTTTGGATCCTGAGACTCCAAAGAAAACATGTTAGATCCATGTGTCAAATGACGCAACCACCTCTAGCACAATAGTTGGCTTTCTCGATCTTCCACTAAAGCCTTCTTGTCATCCAGTGGGACAGTTCTTCCACTGCCAATGCATGCAATCTAATGACCATATCATGCCCGGAAAGCCACGGCCTTCAGCTTTGCGAATGAGCCGATCTAGATCTGCTTGATTTAGTTGACGAAGGTACTCCTCTTTGTAAAGTTGAACTACTGTGTGACATAATTCAGCAAGATTATTAAGGCATGTAGACTCAGACATACCATATGTATCATCCATCGCATCAACTGGGAATGCATAGGCCAACATTCGGAGTGCAATATTAACCTTCTGATAAGGTGAGAAACCAGGGCAGCCTGCTCTGTCCAATTTATGTTGAAAGTATGGATTGACATGTTGGACATCATGAAGTAAACACTCAAAGACATGACCCATCATCCGAAAACGATGTTTGAAATCATCTTCGTTGTACACCGAGTTGGGGTTGAAGAAGTTGTTCATCAGATTCTGAAGCGTCGTCTCTCTATTTCGTGGCTTGTAATCGCGACCAGCAATAAAGCCACCCTATTGAAGTTGTTCTTCAGTTGCCTCACACGCCATGACTGTCATATATGATGCATTGCATCATGTTTCATCTTCTTCATCGGACTCTTCATCTTCTCGTCTCATCTACCCCCAGTTGGAATTCGAAGAGGATCCAAAGTTGGAATTCATTTCAAACTTGAATTGAAAGAGATATTGGAGAGGGCAAAGATGAAGGTGTGTGAATTATAGACCAATATCCACCCTATTTATGGACATTGGAAGCTAAAGATAAAAAGTATCACGCAGATAAAAATCCTATCTAAAATTCCCACAACCAATTACATCTCGACACACGGCACTCAAAATCCTATCCGAAAAATTATTGAGATTCCTTATCAACAAGAAATATGCAAAGTTACTCACAGATTGACACATGACACTCTAAATTCAAGACGTAAAATTATTGAGATTCCTTATCGACAAGAAATTTGCAAAGTTACTCACAGATCAACACGTGACACTCGAAATTTGAGACGTAAAATTATTGAGATTCCAACTCGAAAAATTATTGAGGTAGTTTAATTTAAGTAACCATATTAATTCAATTAAAATAATAAATTATGTTTGGCCCTACAACCCTTTGACCCCCTCGTTTGGAGATGGTTTTTTGTCACAGGGCTATGTTTGGCCTATGGCCCTCTGGCCCCTCGGTTGGAGATGGTAAGAAATATGATCTAACACTGTTCATTAAAATATTAATTTCTTGGAAGACTATAGGGCTAAAATGAGTCATATGGCCCTCATTCGGTTGGAGATGGCCTAAGACCATGACAGTGGCCGTTTTACTTTTACTCCACATTTCCTTTGGCCATAAGAGACCGTAGCTACAACATCAGCCTAATAACCTAACTTAATTACAAAACAGTCCATACCATTCTTCTCTTAGCAAAAAAATCATCACATATATAAAAAATTTAAAACTCTGCATCGAATCCGGATTCTCGCCAGATCCTCTTTGTGAGGATCTTGAGGATCCGTAAATCATATCCGTTCATCGTATATTGTGCGGTCAAAAATTATTTTAAATATTTTTATTTTAAATTAAATACAAACAGTACCTAACAAAAACTAACCGCACAATATACGATGAACGAACACAATTTACGAATCCTCAAGATCCTTACCAAAATGATCATGACAGGATCCTGTTGGCTATGCATCAAAGCACCTGTCTCAAACTCTGAAAACAAACCTTCCCTCTGCTTCCATACCCACCAGCTCCATAAATTACAAAATGTTGTGGTATATTTTATCTGACAAGGAAAGAGAGGGCCGACGACAAAAAGAAAAGAGAGAGATATGTTTTTGTAGAATTGTAGGGGAATGTGTGTTGTTATCCCTCCTACATTGTGCCTTTAGTTATAGTAGTAAAATGGGAGAAGATATTCCTTCATCCCCAAGGAATACATGATACAATAGGAAAGAATAACTAGAATTAAATCTAATCTAGGATTTACACAATCACACTTAAACTAGGAATGTTTACAACACTCCCCCTTAAGTGTGTAAAATACTCAAGGTAGATTTAGCATCATGCAGAAGTTGAGGAAGTCGACTCATCGACACTGATTCTAAGGAACAACGCTTATTCTCAATAAGGTAGGAACTTGCATAAGTAGTAAGTCTCACTAAAAAAACCCTAAGGCTATGGCAAAAACCTGAGTAGGGACAAAATCCATAGTTTAAGGAAAAATGCGTGAGAAATGCAAAGTCAAAAGAAACGTCTACGGGATGTCATCAGGGATATGACCAGCCCAAGGTGGGTGCCTCGTTAAAACCTAGTTAGGTAGCAAAAACCCAGTGGAAAAAATGCTCCTAATTGTAGGAAAAAGAGTACATTAAGATCAAGCAAGTATCTACAGGATACTCCCCATGAGTTTGACATAATTCCAAAGAGAAATAACAAAGTTACAACTCAAAAAGTTTACGCATACCAATTCCATGAACAAGCTTCTGAAACATCGTCTTCGGCAGTGATCTAGTTAAGAGGTCGGCCAGATTATCTTATGAACGGATTTGCGTGACTTCAATCATATGATGCTCTTATTGTTGATGTGAAAAGAAAAACTTCGACGTAATGTGCTTGGTATTGTCTCCTTTGATGTAACCATTTTTTAGCTGTTCGATGCATGTTGCGTTGTCTTCAAAGATCGTCATCGGGACATCAATGACGGGATAAAGATCACAGGAGCTTCGAATATGGCCCATTACTGCTCTCAACCAAAAGCATTCCCGAGTTGCTTTATGTAAGGCGAGAATTTCAGCATGGTTAGACGAAGTGGCAACTAAGCTCTGTTTAGTTGACCTCCAAGAGATTACGATGCCTCCAATGGTAAAGACATAACCCGTTTAAGAATGCACCTTATGCAGATCAGACAAGTATCCTGCTTCGGCATAACCAACAAGGCAAGAATCAACTCGAAGAGCATAGAGTGTGGCATCATTCGAGGATTCGTAGGGATAGGACAAGCCCAAATCTGTAGTACCCTTAAGGTAACATAAGATGTCTTTCACGCTAGTCCAGTGTCTGCGTGTAGGTGCATTACTGTATCTTGCCAAAAGATTAACAACGAAGGAGATGTCAAGTCTAATGCATTGAGCTAAGTACAATAAAGCGCCTATCACACTTAGATAAGAAACTTCAGGCTCCAAAATCTCTTCATCATCCTCATTCGGATGAAAGGGATCTCGTTTTGCATCTAGCGATCGAACGACCATAGGAATGCTCGAAGGCTTCGCTTTATCCTCATTAAAACGACGCAACACCTTATGGGTATAATTCGATTAATGTACTAGGATTCCATCCGAACAATGCTCTATCTCGAGACCGAGACAATATCAAGTCTTACCTAGATTTTTAATCTCAAATTCTGACTTCAAGTGCGCAGCAGTTCTCGCGAGCTCTTCAGGAGTTCCGATAAAGTGCATGTCATCGACATATACTGCAACAATCGCAAATCCGGAATGTGACTTCTTAATGAACACACAAGGGCATAGTTTGTTGTTCACATATCCCTGACTAGTCAAATACTCATTCAGACGGTTATACCACATTCTTCCGGATTGTTTCAAACCGTAGAGTGAACGCCTCAGCCGAATTGAGAGCGTGTTCCGGGGTTTGGAAATATTTGAACCACTCAATGTAAGTCATTCGAGAACTTTCATATAAATTTCCGTATCAAGATCCCCATAAAGATACGCGGTTACTACGTCCATCAGCTGCATATCCAGTTTTTCGGAAACTACCAAACTGATAAGGTAGCGAAAAGTAATCGTATCCATAACGGGTGAGTAAGTTTCGTCATAGTCAATCCCGGGGCATTGTGAGAAGCCTTGTGCAACAAGACAAGCTTTGTAACGCACAATTTCATTCTTCTCATTACGCTTCCGAACGAAAACTCACTAGTAGCCAACGGGCTTCACATGTAGAGGAGTAGGAGCTACATGTCCAAACACCTTACGTTTCGCAAGCGAATCGAGTTCGACTTGGATTGCTTGTTTCCATTTTAACCAATCAGCTCTACGTCGACATTCATCAACGGAACGTGGTTCAATGTCATCGCTCAACATGATCTTAGTAGCTACTGCATATGTTAATGCATAATAGAATTTCTACGCCACACATCATCTAAGCTAGCATAATAAACCGAAATCTCTCGATTCTCGGGAGGAAGATTCACATTTTCAAGGACGCTTCCATAATCTAGAATTTTCTCATGAGTTGGATAGAATGAGTAAGCGATATTCGGATTCACGGTAAGCTTTTCAGGACCTTGTGTCGTGGGTTTCCTCTTCTAGGGGTGTAAATCATTTGAACCAAAAGGTCTGCCATGCTTTTGTGTAAAGGCAGATGATTGGCTAGCCGCTAATGTACGTGGATCACCAGATTTGGCGTCCCGAGCCTCCATGAGGGAAGTCTATCGTACATTTAGTACATCCATCTTTGTAGGCATATTCGTAGCTGGAATGTGTGATCTTGTCACGCACGCTAGATCGGTGAAAGCATCTGGCATGCTCTAAGCTATGCTCTGGAGATCTAATATACGTTGCACTTCAGTTTCAGACTGAGCGGTGTGCAGATCTAAATGAGACAAGGTGGGAGTCGTCCACGATAATTTGCGTCGTTCTTCAGAAACGTTGATGTTCTTATCTCCCACTAATGACGGAAAGACTGTCTCATAGAAGTGACAATCCGCGAACGGTAAACAAATCGCCTGTCAAAGGTTCTAAGTAACGAATAATCGAAAGAGAATCATATCCGACATAGATTCTCATCCTTCGTTGAGGCCCTAATTTTGTACATAAGGGCAGCGAGATCGGCACATATACCGCACAACAAAAAAGGCACAGATGCAATATGTCGGGTTCATATCCGATAACCAACTGAAGGGCACTAAATGGTTGTGTCGCAACAGGCCTCAGGCGAACCAACTTTGCTGCGTGCAATATTGCATGGCCCTAAACTACGATCGGGAGCTTGGTACATATGACCAACGATTGAGCAATCATTTGTAAACGCTTAATGAAAGCATCTGCCAGGCCATTCTGGATGTGAACATGGGGTATATGATGTTCATTTTCAACCCCAACAGACATGCAATAGTCATCAAAGTTTTAGATGTGAATTCTCCAACATTATCCAATCAAATAGATTTGATTAGATAATCAGGGTGGTGAGCCCTGAGCTTGATAACCTGAGCCAATAGTTTGGAGAATGCAGTGTTCCTTGTGGACAACAAGCACACGTGTGATAAGATTTTTCAGGGATGGTGAATTGGTCCACAAATGTCCCCCTGAATCCGTTGTAGAAAAATGGGAGGATTCAAACGAATCTTGTCATAAGAAGGCTTATTAATAAGATTTCTTATTGAACATGTTTGACATGTGATTCCATGGATCGAACCTAAGCTTCGGGTTAGTGGATGCCCGTGTGATGATTTGAGGATACGACGCATCGCTATTCGTCCAGAATGTCCCAAACGATCATGCCAAAGTGTAACTTCGTGCGCATTCCCAGTAGTAGGGTCGGCCACATAATAGCATTCTATGGGGCGTATGGTCGTAGTATATAAACCACTCGGGATACGCTCCATCTTCTCTAGAATACGCTTTTGGCCATATTCGTAGAAAGTTATGCACATAAATTCAACTTCATTTTCTACATGGGTTTCAGCATGGTAATTGTTATCTCTAATGTCCTTGAAACTCAACAACGTTCTTCCGGAACGTGGAGAATAGAGTGCCTCAAAAATGGTCAAGATTGTACCATTGGACAACATTATACGTGTCTTACCGTATCCTTCTATCAGGTTGGATGGGCCTGAGACGGTTGTCAGATGTGCATTCTTAGGTATAAAGTTAGTGAAACAGATGCGTTCACGCAAAACGGTGTGCATAGTTGCACTATCTGCCAAAAAACTAACTTTCGCATTAGTCATACCTAGAATGAAAAATTAATTTGAATCGGTCACATGCATAAAAGTTTTGAAAAACAAATATCAATTCAAAATAATTTCATTTATTCAAGGATAGTAATTAATTAAAGGGTAAATTACATTGTACCCCCTTAGGTTTTGGGTCTATTACAATCGCATACTACATCTTCAAAACATTTCATTTTCATACCTTAACTACTATTTTATTTCAATATAGTACCTCCGTTACATTTCTCATCCATTGATCCGTTAAAAACTGACGTGGCTGCCAAATGTGTGCCAGGTGGCAAAAAAATAATTATTCATTTAAAATATTATAATAATCTACCCTTAAAAAGAAAAAAACCAAATTGAAACCTTCCTCCGTGCAACCCCCCCCCCACCCCTGCAAACAAACCCAGAAACCTTCCCCCCCCGACCCACATCCCTCTCCTCCCATCACCACCACAGCCCATCCCTATCACCATCGCAACCCCCAGACCATTCCTCCCTCTTCACCTTCCCGACCCACCTTCTCCCTCCTCCACTCTCTTCATCTCCCTTTCCCTGGCTGAGACCCACCACCGAAGACGACGCCGAACCGGAACCCCAATCCTTCTGTCCGAACCATTTATGGAGGTGGGTTTCAATTTGGGTTTTTATTATTATTATTATTATTTTTTATTTTTAAGGTAAATTATTATAATATTTTAAATGAATAAATTTTTTTTTTACCACGTGGCACACATTTGGCAGCCACATGGCACAACTTTGGGCGCCACGTCAGCTCTTAACGGATCAATGGATGGAAAATGTAACGGAGGTACTATATTGCAATAAAATAGTAGGTAAGGTACTATATTGTAATAGACTCCAAACCTGAGGGGGTACAATGTAATTTACCCTTAATTAAAACTTAATATCCAAAAAATAAATCACCAACAAATAATCCAAGCATAAAGGAAAAATTGTTCAAAAATCAATCAAAAACAAAGGGGGAGGGTTTGGCCACTAGGTGGAATTCGGCCCCAATTATCTTATTTCAACTAAAAAATAAGTCTATGTCTAAGATTCTAATCTTCCACAGGGGTGGTATCCTCCTGAAAGTCAAAAACCTCCATCATTGTAGTCTCCGATTCATCCACTTGCATGAAGTTTGATTCAAACTTCTTACGACGAGAATGATATTCATCTACAACCTTCTTGGGAGCTCGGCAAACACGGGACTAATGGTCATTTGAACCACAGTGATATCGCATATCTGAATCCATGGTTTCATGTGCTTTGCCCTTATTCTTAAAGTTTGGGGCATTGGGGGCGAGGTTTGGGCGCTTCGGGGCTTTGTTTCCTCCCTTAGATAGGCCTTGACTCTGTTGACCTTGGTGGGATGGCTTCTGGGCCCCCCTACCACGCCTCTTTTGGCATTTTGGGCATTGGTTGGTGCTATAATGTGCTTCAAGCACAACATTAACCCCAGTAGGTCGAGCTGGATGATTCTTCATCAACGGCTAGTTCTGCATTTCAGCGAGAAGTAAAACAAAGATCAAATCCAAGAACTTAGTGACCTTCTGAGCTCTATATTGTTGCTTCTGGACAATATTAGAAGCAGATAAGGTCGAATAAGTCTTCTCCAGGAGATCATTTTCAGTCAAAGTTTCGTTGCAAAACTTGAGAAGTGATCGCATTTGACAAACTTCATAATTATATTCATCCACAGACTTAAGTCTTGGAAGCACAAATGCTGCCAGTCGTGTCTTGCTTCAGGCAAGAATATGCCATTTTGGTGATCAAAACGATCAACCAAAGAGACTCATAGTGCACGTGGATCCTCTTCAGTAATATACTCAGTTTGCAGAGCGTCGTGGATATGTCTTCAGATGAAGATCATAGCGGTGGCTTTTTCAGCTTCGCCAACAGGGTTGTTCGTCTCTTCTTCAATAGCAGGACGCAAGTTCTTTGCAGTGAAGTGGAGCTTCACATCTTGGACCCACTTGAGGTAGTTCCTTCCAGAGACATCCAAAGCGGTGAAGTTGAGTTTGTTCAAATTCGACATGCTCCTATCACAAAATAGATAGATAAGATGTGGTTAGTGTAATGGAGAAAAATCAATCCATTCACATAAGAGTAAAACATGCAGGTTCTAATAGACATGTTTTGGTTTAATTTTGCATGAAAAACTTCGGGTTTTCATGGGTGATGTTTTTAAATGAAAAACTTCAGGTTTTCAAACAAGGCATATATATAAGAAACTTCAGGTTTCAAAATAAGTATGAACTTCAGGTTCATATATTCCTGCAGGCAAACACAAATATATACAGAAATATGCGACAAGAATATGCAAAATATAATTTTTAGGTCTAAAATTATAACTGAATTTTAATTATTTGGACTTCGGGCCAAATTAAAGTGTGGGTGAAAAAAATATAAAACCCATTGTGCCAAAAATAATTAGGTGAATAAAACTCGGGGCCCAAAAGAAAAACTAAGCCCACGGGTGGCTTAAGAAAATTAGTGCCATGCTTCCTAGACCCCAAAATTGGGTTAGGGTGTCTCGGGTGTAGGACTGCAAGCGGGCCCAAATTATTATTATTTTTTTCACGGGTTGGAGGGAACCTATCGGCCGGGCCTGAGTATTGGGCTGCTGCAGGCAAGCCTAATCAAAGAAACTTTTTTTTTAGCGGGCCGGTTAAGAAACTAGGCTGAGTAACAAAGCCCAATATGGCTAGGGTGGAGTCCAAAGATACCCCAACCGTAGCTGGGTGCGTTCGTCAGGGAAGAAAATCGGCGCCACCGCTTCAGGCGGCCGTGCTTTGGGACTTAGGTGCTTAGAGCGAGTCCATGGGTCAATGAAAACCTAAAATATGAACGAAGATTGAAAAAATCTCAATGTTCAATCAAAACCCTAGAAATTCGAATCGGAATTTTAGAGAAATTCCAATGAGATTCTAGAATCTTGGTCAATTGGTATCGGTGACGAGCTGCTGGCCATCAAACAGGGTGACCCGAAATGTGAGGATGGGCTGCAGGCCATCCTGCGACGGTGGGGATGATGTGGTGGGCGTCGGGGTGTTCTGGGTTTCACCTTGAAGCCCACGAGTCCGGCTTGGGGACTCAGTGTAGGCTACAGGCCTGGCGGGGGAATGGGCTGGGCCATCGCAGGCTACTAGCCTAGTGGCTTGTAGCTTGCATGGTGCAAAGGCACGGGTTTGAAGAACCCTAGGTTCCCAATCGCAATTTTTTTTTTCAACTCATATATAATTCTATTATATGCATATGCAAAACAATAATATGTTAATTGAATTCAATTTGATACATATACAAATATATTTGATGCAATTCATAACCAATATCAAAATCACATAATTCAACAATTATGATTATGATGCATATACAATTTATGTAGAATCTAAAATTCGTAAAACGTAAAGTTGGGTCATGCATCATGATGAAGATTCATGCTATCAGGGCTGCAAAAATATTGAGATAAAAATCGTTGTTTTGAAAGAACCTGATTGTGTGATGATATGGATGAACTGGTTTGATGCAGAAAAATTCTTCAACGTTAGATTCCTAAGTGCAGCGGTAGGAGCGTGCTGATAATGTGTTATGATCTATTTTATCTGACAAGGAGAGAGAGGGTTGGCGGCAAAAAGAAGAGAGAGAGATGTGTTTGTAGAATTGTAGGGGAATGTGTGTTGTTATCTCTCCTACATTGTGCATTTATTTATAGTAGTAAAAAGAGAGAAGATATTCCTTCATCCCTAAAGAATACAAGATACAATATGAAATAAGAACAATGCTATTCTTACCACATTAATATACCACATTAGTATACCACATTATGTGGCATCTGATGTTGCTGTCCACATCATCTAAATTAATCATAATTTAAATTAAATTTAAAACTATTTAATAAACTAATAATAAATAAAAAATCTGAAATTAAATGGTAATTGTGGCATACGAGGAGTCTCATCTCCTTCCTTCCTTCCCCGTTGCTTCTTCTCCCGTTTTTTCTTCCACGCCATTTTTTTGTTTCAGCCCAGATTTTTTTCAGCAGCCTCGCCATCGATGGAAGCAGATCTTTTTGTTTCAGTTCTCAAACGATTGAGGTAAGAATGCAAACCCATACTTCCAGTGTGATATTTCACCATTCGAGTCTCTCGGTCTCTCTCTCTCTCTCTCTTTCTCTCTCTCTCTCTCTCTCTCTCTCTCTCTCTCTCTTCTAAAGGACCTGAGTAGCCAGTCTAGCTTATTGCAAACCCAACTTTCCGAAATAAAAAAGAGACTAAGGTGAATACCTGAAAATTTGGGTTGGAGAGCCATATTTTACGTTTCATTAATTTATGTTCTAGTGAAATTTTACTATGGTCTATGCCCCCCTAAACAAATGCTTTACCAATCTTGAATTTTACTAGCCCTAATAAGATCAACAGTGTAGAACAGTTGGGGCAAATGGAAGATTCACTTAGAGAATCGCTTAATCAGATTCGAACACATAAGGTATCCTCTGCATCCAAGTGTAGGTTTCATATGAAGAAATTTAGTGTATATACCCACCCGATGTTAGAATTCTTGCGCTTGACAGGGTCGGCACTATGAAGTGTTCTTATTGTCTGGTTCAAAATTTTTAATTTTATTTTTTAAATTATCTGATTATTGTAATTGGCCTAGCTTTCCAATATTATATGCTACTAAAATGTTGCCACTGATAATTGGAAGTTGCGGAAACGATGTACTGCCTTAGACTGTAGCAATTTATAATTTGATTACTTATTAATTTGGGAATGTATGTGAATAGTAGTGAGTATGACATCATTGGAGTTTTAGCAAGAAAGCATTGACAATTACATACAAATGAGGAGTGTATAATTTTTTGAGTATCCTTCCTCTGCAGTTTTCAAGTGACCTTGTGCTACCTTTAGTTCTGATGCTACTGCACCTCTTGATACTAATGCAATCCAATTTTCCATTGGCAGGAAAATTTACAAAAGCAGCAAATTATGTCGTTACAATGCACTAGTCAGGTAAAGCATTGCTTCTTTTCTGTTTTGAGAAACTTTTTTAAGGTGTTATTTACTTACTGATATTGGCAAACATAATATCACCACAGAGTTGAAGCCGCTGGTTGATGCGAAAATAAAGCAGGTCCTCGGAGTTGATGACTTTGATTTGGAGTGTGTGTTGCCAGAAGGGTTCTTGGAGAATCATTTATGGGCTGCAAAGATTGGGAAAGAAGGATGATAGCAGATATGAGAGTTTTGCTAAAGGGCATGCACAAAAGGAGGGCATTGACTACAATGAAATCTTTTCTCCAGTTGTGAAGCACTCATCAATTCGCATTATGTTAGCTCTTGTTGCACATTATGATCTTGAGCTTGTGCAACTTGATGTGAAGACGGCTTTCCTACATGGTGATTTGAATGAAGAGATCTATATGTGTCAATCAGATGGGTATACAGTGAAAGGGAAGGAAAATTTGTTTTGCAAATTGAAGAAATCACTTTATGGCTTGAAGCAATCTTCAAGACAATGGTATTTGAGGTTTGATAAATTTATAAGAGGCCAAAATTATTCTAGAAGTCCATATGATCATTGTGTGTACTTCAAGAAGTTGCAAGATGGATCTTTCATTTATTTGTTGATATATGTTGATGATATGTTGATTGCCTCAAAGAATGTCGAAGAGATTGAGAAATTGAAGAAGCAAATGAAGAATGAGTTTGAGATGAAGGATCTTGGTGAAGCGAAGAAGATCCTTGGCATGGAGATCACTAGAGATAGAGCAAAGGGTTTGGTCAGTTTGAATCAAAGACAATACCTTGAGAAGTTGATTCGGAAGTTTGGAGTTCATGATTCAACCAAACCGGTTAGTACCCCTTTGGCTCCTCATTTTAAATTGAGTTCTCTACAGTGTCCTAAAACTGATAAAGAGAAGCTGCAAATGAAAAATATACCATATGCAAATTTGGTTGGTAGTTTGATGTATGCAATGGTATGCTCTAGACCGGATATTGCTCATGCAGTTGGAATGGTGAGTCGATATATGCATAATCCAAGTAAAGAGCATTGGCAAGCAGCTAAGTGGATATTGAGGTATCTCCATGGTACTCGAGATGTTGGTTTATGCTTTGAGAGAGATGACTCTGATATTGGTCATTTTGCAGTTGGTTATGTTGATTTAGATTATGCAGGTGATCTGGATGGAAGGAAGTCTACTACAGACTATGTGTTTACTATGGCTAAAGGGCCAGTTTGTTGGAGGTCCATTTTGCAGTCGTCTGTTGCCTTGTCTACTACAGAGACTGAATATATGGCAGTTGTTGAAGCTATAAAGGAGGCCATTTGGATACATGGGCTGATTAGAGATTTGGGGGTTGATCAGAAGCAGGTGGAGGTACATTGTGATAGTCAGAATGCCATTTATTTGGCTAAGTATCAGGTTCATCATGCGAGGACCAAGCACATAGATGTGCGTTATCACTTTGTGCGTGAAGTCGTTGGTGAATGAGAGATTATTCTCCAGAAGATTCCAAATAAAGACAACCCCGCTGATATGTTGACTAAGGTTGTTGGTGTAGCCAAGTTTGTTCATTGTTTGAACTTGGCTCACATTTTGCCTATATGAAGAAGGAGTTGAGCAGTAGGAGTTTTGGAGCATTTGGCTCGGCATGAGTTGTTCTCTTGCTAGTGTTTGGGAGTGATGTTGTGTGTTAATTGTGTTGGTTGGCTTATCATGGCGTTTTTCTGAACTTGGCCAAGGTGGAGATTGTTGAATAAGTGGCCAAGTGGCCAAGTGGACAACAAAACAAAACAACTTTCGGCTAATAAACAAACCAAAAGAAAAAAAAGGTGAAAGACAAAATGATGAGGGAACAACATGATGAGAAGGCATTATGATTATGTTTCCTTTTGCTTTTGTTGTTTTTCAAAGGAAAAGAATAAGGGGGTTTCGGTTGGGGCACTAAGTGTGAGAGAAAAGTTCATTTCGTTTTGGAGTAGAGAGAGAAGAGAGCTGCTGAGAGAAACAGAGCAAGCTGCAGAGCATCAGAAAAAACAGAAAGGGTGCAGCAGCCCTTCGTTGAAGAGAAGAAGAAAGTGCTCTTCTTTTTTTGTTAGCAATCATCCATCATAGTTGTTGTTGTAATAGCTTTGAGCTATATGTATACAGAAGAAATTATACCTTATATTTCTTTCTCTATTTGTTTATGTGGTGTGTGAGAGCTATTGGGTGTATTGGGTTATTTGGGTTGTGAGATTGTCAACACTTTGTAAACTCCCATTTGGTTGATAGTGGATTATTGGGTGAGCTCCTACTGCTCCGAGGACATACTCCAGTTACACTGACTGTTGAGGAACCTCGTTAAAATCTTGGTGTTCTTTTATATTTTGTTCTTGCATTCCATTTGATATATTTCATGTGGGTTAGCTTGAGTTGGTTCCATAAGGTTTGGTGCTATCCTAGCACAACAGGTTTATCACGGAGACCAAGAAGGGGAAAAACGACAGACATCCGAAAGGCGGTATTTTGAGCTGACGTTTCACAAGAAACACATGGACAAAGTGATTTCCTCGTACCTGCCTTATGTTCTCGCTCAGGCCGACGCCATTAAAGCAGAGGAGAAGGTGTTGAAGCTCTACACCCGCCACATCTGGTCGAGATACGACGAAGATGACGTGGCGAATTCTGAATGGGGGTCGGTGAACCTGGAGCACCCGTCGACGTTCGACACGATGGCGATGGACCCGGAGATGAAGAAAATGATTGTGGAAGATTTGGAGAGGTTTGTGAGGAGAAATGAGTTCTATAAGAAGGTGGGGAAAGCTTGGAAAATGGGCTACTTGCTGTACGGGCCGCCGGGGACCGGAAAATTGAGTTTGATCGCCGCCATGGCTAACTACCTCAAGTTTAATGTGTATGATTTGGAGCTCACTAGTATTTATAGTGACTCTCAGTTGAAGAAGGTTTTGTTGTCCACTACCAATCATTCTATTTTGGTCGTTGAGAACATTGATTGCTGCAGGGTGGATGTTGGCAACTGGGGTTCAAATTCGGATTCGGATTCCAATTCTGATTCTGATCCCGATTCGGACAGGAGCCGGGTTAGTACTTGTTTCCTGAATTTCTTATGTTTGATGAATAATCTTTTGTTATATGTAAGGCTAAATTACGATTTTTTACTGCAGTAGGCTGAACCTTTTTCCAATTAGGTTGTTTTAGTTTTGCCTTTATAATATACAATTGCAATTAATTCCTAATCAAGCCCCAATCTTTGCCATATAAGAGGGTAAATTACAAGTTTGCAGTAGCTCGATGATCCATATTCCTCCTAGGTTCTTTTAGTTGTAATTTTGTAATTAACAATTGTTATTAAGGCCCAATCAGGACTTTCATATGTTAGTTTGATGGAATTTGGGCCTGTTTCTCGTCACGTAACTATGATTACACTGAAGAATCTTCCTTATTTATCGTATTACCGTCAAATGGGCATTGACATGGTGTTAGAAGTTTACGTGTGATGATCTAATTTGCAGGTTACACTATCAGGCCCACTGAACTTCATAGATGAGTTGTGGTCAAGCTGTGGAGATGAGAGGATCATTTTGTTCACCACCAACCACAAGGATCGATTAGACCCAGCATTGCTGCGTCCAGGTCGAATGGACCTGCATATTCACATGTCCTACTGCACCACAGCTGGGTTCAGGATCATGGCCTCTAACTACCTTAGCATTCAAGACAACAACCGGCATTGCCTCCGTGGATAAATTGAAGGGCTGATTGACAGCACAGAGGTCACCCCAGCAGAGGTTGCTGAGAGCAGTTCTAGCGTGGGAACCCTCCCCCCAGGCTATTCACTATTTAATCCACTCAATGAACAGTAACTACCATTAATAAACAGTAACTGCCTTTTGCATCTCCACCTCTACACTTGAATAGCCCTGGCAATAAGTAAATAAAATAATAGTATTTTTTGCAACTTGCTCATGTCACTCCCTCTCTTTCCACTCATCTTTCTCAATTCTCTCCATTTTTTCTGAAGTTCATCTCTCTCTCTAAGCTCTCGACACTCTCACTCTCTCTAGAGCTCCGAGAGCTCTCACCCACTTTCCTCTTCGAAAATTAAACAAATCAAACTCCAAAACCATGAAACCTTAATCTCTGGGACTAAAGGATCCTAACTATACCGTTGCATGCGTCATCGGACCATCACGGTGTAAACCGCCATTGAAGCCGAGAGCTTCAAGATCTGAAACTCGAACACAGGTGAGGTTCTCTATGAAAATCTTGTTTCATTATGTATTAATGTTGTTTGGGACAAGATTTGTGGTGTTTTCCAGTTCGAAACTAGAGGTTTAACCCCCTGCAATGTCTCTGAAACCTTGCCCAGTTTTTGGTCACCTCCTCGAAGCAAACTCGGGCAAGTTTGTGGGTTCTGGAGCTCTTACTCAATTCGGCAATGCGGTGGTGGTCACAAGGCGGAGGGATTGGGGAGAGTCGTCGTCGCCGCCGCCACCCATCCACCGTGAGACGACGACGTCGTTCAAGAACTATGAAGGTTGAGAGAGAGAAAGGGAAGTCCCGTCCACCACGTGGCTGATGTCGTCGTCGCCCTGACGTCAGACTGTCTTCGGGCGCCCGGGCCGGCACGAATCGACGGGCCTGCTCGGGATGTCTCGCCAGCCAACGTTGGGCTTCTTCCCTCTAGCAATCAAGCCTTGTTCCACAGCCTGTCCCTCGAGCATGAACTCCCATTGGAGCTGCTCTGAGAAGCTGATGAAGAGTGATGATGCCGATGTTGCTCTTCAAGGACTTGTCAATCTGCTCAAGGGTGAGAAGGCTGAAAGCAAGAAGAATAAAACATCGTTGTCGCAGGTCAAGAAGCAACATCGTCGCAGGAAAAGGATCAAAAAGTTGTTGCACTTTCGTCTTCCATGGTCGAAATCCTGATGATCCCATGTCCGAGTTTAATGTTTCAATCTTAGATAATTAACCCTTAACCCTTTTGGAAAGTCATCAATGGCGGAGGCAGTAACAAGGCTAAGGTGGGCTCTAGCATAGGGAGAGTTTTAGTTGTTTAAGGTTAAAAATATTGATAATTTAGATTATTATATTATTTTTAATTGTTATAGCCCACCCAATAAGTAAAAGTTCTGAAAAATAAGACTACTTTTAGAAAAAGTAAGAGTTAATAAATATTAAATAAATTATTTACTTTAATCAATATCAAAATTTATTATTATTATATTTCAAATTGTACACACACTGACACACACGTCTCAATAAGTTTTTTTAATTGATTAGTTTATAGGGAGTAGTCTACACTGACACACACGTCTCAATAAGTTTTTCTGATAGTCTGATAGATTTCTTAGGAATATAATTTATTATATAAACTTGTATTATTGTTGTTCAATGTGTTAGGTTAACGTTCAATGAAGAGGTTAAGAACTATTGATTCAGAAGAAATAACAAAGGATTTCAATTCCATTAAGGATCGAAGGGCACAACTTGAATAGGTACCTTTATTTTATTTGTTAAGTTGTTATGACAATATTGATGATGTATGTTTCTTTCTACTATAAGTTGCAACTTCAAATGTTTTCTTTGTTAAATCTAGTTGAAACTTGCTTTATTCATAGTTAAATTTCTTACTTTAAATTATTACTTTCAGGCTTTTTATTGTGTAACTTTATGTAAGTAACAAAAAAATTTAACCATTTAATCTTCTAGTAATAATTTTAGTTTAGCCCACTCGTCAAATAATTCCTGACTCCGCTATTGAAAGCCATAACTAGTTTCAATCTCTCTTGTGATATCTTACCTGATGTAGTGACTTGCTCAACTTGGTTCTGTGAATTCAAGAATGTAAACACAGGAAAATTAGAGGGAATTGCAGCAACAAAGTTAAACCTACCTTTTTATTTGTTGTGACAAAGTGATATTCTAATTTAATCAAAACTACGTGAAGAGCATCGCCCTACCTACTCTGTACTCAAGTTCAAATCCTCTTCTTTGTAGTTTAGTGTACCGTCTTAAAACTTTGTGGTAGGTTGATTAGAAAACACTATTTATAAGGGAAATTCTTCTTATTGGAGGTGGCTTTAGGATAAAGTGGGTGTTGGTGAATGTTTTATCGTCTAATAGGAGACTAGTTATTAATACAGTCTAGTAGTATTTTTCTTTTGCCTTCTCAAGTTCGATTCACACGAATGGACTAAGACGTGTAATATTTGTGTTGGATTCGATACCCTTTATTGTGTAACTCGGTCAAATTCCCTCTACCCTTATTGGTCAATGTCAATGGATGTGCAAATTTCTCATGGAGTGTATTTGGGTGTCCTTTGCACTCACGGTGGCCGCTGATTAGGTTGCTTAATAAGCAGATGATTTATTTTATTTGTTTGTCGTGACGAGGGATCAAATAAAATTTATAGAATAAAATTTATTTTATTTTTAGGTTGCTTAATAATCATCTGCGTATTCACAAATTCTATAGAATAAAATTTCATTATTTAAATTTCCATCATTTTAAAATTCCTTAGTAATCTTAAATTTCTTCATCTAAACATAGTGTTACACCCAAATAAATAAAATAAATCATCTGCTTATTAAGCAACTTAATCATCTTGCATAAAATCTAATTTGTTGCTTGATGAGTAAATAACCTTTCATTGGTGTCATCATCCATCTACCTAACACACCAATCTGAAATTACCAAAATGTTTTCGTTTGATCTAAAAAATCTGCTCACAGTAGCATTCTCCCTGTTCTCAGCCTATGTCTGCGTTGCAGGATGTTGGATATTTATCACCAAGAAGAAAAAGAAGAAGTCCGGCGAAAGTTCGAAGCGCCAGTTCTTTGAGCTGACATTTCACAAAAAACACAAAGTGACGGACACCTTCTTGCCTTCGGGCGAATGCCATTAAAGAAGGTTGTGAAGCTTCTGGACCGAGTGAATCTCTAGCCATATGAATGGTTGTATAAATAGTTGAAGTCCATGCTTCCACACGTACGCTTCTTTGATATCTAAAACCCTATTCACTTAGAGAGGAGTATTTCGTGTGTTGGAAGTAGAAGACTTCTTCTGTTGTTTCTCAATGGCGATACCTCCAGGTAAGTTGATCTCACAGATTACAAGTTGCTGCTTTTCCAGTTATTGAGAATCTGATATTCTTTGGTAATCCTAGTGTTGTGTTGGTCTGCTACGTTGCAGTAGTTCACTTATTCATATACTGCTTACAGTATTGTCCTCCCGGCACTGGAAAATCGAGCTTGATCGCTGCCATGGCTAGTTATCTCAAGTTTGATGTGTATGATTTCGAGATTAGTAATCCTTCCACTGACTATATATTGAAGAGGGTGTTGTTGTCTACTACATATCGTTCGATTTTGGGGATCGAGGACTGGGGATCGATTGCTGCAGCGTTGATATACAAAACCGGCAATGAGAGAAACAAAATCCAACTTCTAACACCAAGGTTTGCTTCAATTCCTACGCTCGGTTTGAGCGGTCGGAAAATGATCAGGCCTAGTATTCATCTTCATCGTTAATGGTTAAGACTGAAGAGTTGGTAGGCTGGGCGTATTGGTTGTATCACTCGGTAACCTAAGTGTGGCGCTCGGTGATGAAGCCTCTCGGGTTGATGTTGTGGGCCTTGTGACCCGGCCCATATTTCTTTTGGATGTTTGTGGATCAAGGGCCAAAGACCATGTGTTATTTTTAATGAGACCAAAAGGGACATGTGTGAAATGGACTTGTATTGACGTTTTGTGTGAAAAATTAAAAAGATATACGGTAGCTTTCTTTCACGTGTCCTTGTATTATTAGCGTGACAAATAAGTTAAATAACCATGATAATGTATATATATCATACAAGTTTGCTTTCATTGGTCCAACTTGCACTTCAAAGATCTGTGAGGAAAATTCCCTTTTATTCATACGATTCAAATCATATGGACATAGCAATGTCGTGCTCTTTATTATTGAGTAATACTACACTCATCACATTTTTATACTACACTTGTATTGTCTTTTTAATGAAATAAGACACATCAACACATGTGGGTCTATCTCTATTATAGAGGTGGTAATGAATGTGGTGTGAAAAAAAATATGATAAGAGTAATGCTTTTACGATCTCAAGTATTACCACATTTTTTAGGAGGTAAAAGACCTAGATTAGTGACAGTATAAAAAAAATAAAAAATAAAGCATTTTTGTTTTTATTTTATTTTTTGTCTGGTCAATTTATCACGCGTTTTAAGGCAAGGAAAGGTTGGCATATTTGTCTGGAAAACTCCTTCTCTTGGAAAAAATTGACTACATCTAACTGCTCTCTCTCTCTCTCTCTCTCCCTCTCTCTCTCTCTCTCTCTCTCTGTGCAAGTCTGAAACTCTGAAAAAAAAAACAGACAGAAAAAAGATATCACTCTGCTTGGAGATTAAGCAACCTCCAATAATTAGTTGATAAATATAAATTGAGTAAATTGTAGCAATGGTCCTTTAATTTTAATTCAATTGGAATACGGATTCCTTAACTAAAAATCTATTACCATTGATCTCTCAACTCATCAAAACGTGCAGCTATGGTCCCTCAATTAAAAATCAATTATCATTGGTCCCTCAACTTTTATCTAACTAGTGAAATGGTCTCTCAGTTTTAACTTAATCAGAGCAATAGTCCCTCAACTTTAACACAATTGTAGCAATGGTCCTTCCAACATAACTCATTTTGACGAAAATGATCATAGCTACACATTTTGATGAGTTGAGGGATCAATAATAACAAATTTTTAGTTGAAGGTCATTGCTCCAAATTAATTAAAGTTGAAGGATCATTTGTAAAATTTACCCATATAAATTATACATACAATTCGCTCTCGAGTTCTCAACTTCTTAAGACACCACTTTGTAAGAAGAAGATTACAACACATGTTTTCTCTCAATAATCTGAAAGAAATGCCCACCACAGCGTCGTCTCTGTTCTCAGCCTACGCCTCCGTCGCCGGATCCATGATGCTGGTCCGCTCCATGGCCAACGACCTCCTCCCGCCGCCCCTCCGCTCATACATTTCCTCCAAACTCTCTTACCTTTTCACCCCCCTCTCCTCCATAACTCTCGTCATCGAGGAGTGCTCCGGCGCTGCCTGCAACCAGGTCTACCAGGCCGCCGAGGTCTACCTTCCGACCATCAACATCAGCCCTTCTACCAAAAGCTTCCGTGTCCGAAAAACAAACCGGCAGAGGAGCATCAGCCGCGCCATGGACAAAAACCAGCAAGTCGCCGACACCTTCGAGAACGTCAATCTGACATGGCAGTACACGGTGACGGAGAATAAAAAGTACGGGAACACACATCAGTTCGAGCTCAGCTTCCACAGGAAGCACAGGGACAAAGTGATAGGGTCCTACTTGCCGTACGTGCTTGCTAGGGCTGACGCCATCAAAGAAGAGGAAAAGGTTGTGAAGCTTTACTCCAGCCATTTGTGCTCCGAGTACGATCGTTCGTACAGCAAGAGGAAATGGGGTTCGGTGAATCTGGAGCACCCGTCGACGTTCGACACGGTGGCGATGGAACCGGAGATGAAGAAGATGATTGTGGAGGATTTGGACAGGTTTGTGAGGAGGAAGGAGTTTTATAAGAAGGTTGGGAAGGCTTGGAAAAGGGGTTACTTGCTGTACGGTCCACCGGGAACGGGAAAATCGAGCTTGATCGCCGCCATGGCTAATTATCTCAGGTTTGATGTGTATGATTTGGAGCTCAGTGGCGTTCAGAACAACAGTGATTTGAGGAAGCTGTTGTTGTCCACCACGAATCGTTCGATTTTGGTGATTGAGGATATCGATTGCACTGTGGATTTGCAGAACCGGGATAACTGGGAGGATAAGTCTCAAGACCCTACACGTTCTACTTCTAACAAGGTCAGTCTCTTCAGTTAGTACTTGTTTTTTTTTTTTTGTAATCGCTTATATCTAATCCGATTTTTATTTCATACTTTGGTAATTTGTACATATTAAAGCCTAGCTATGTTAGATTTTCGTCTCTCAACTCTTTGTTAGATGATTTCGGATTATATGATGTTCATTTGTTAATCCTGAAAAATTGGCTGCCGCAGTTGACGCTTTCGGGGCTACTGAATTTCATCGATGGTTTGTGGTCGAGTTGTGGCGACGAGAGAATTATCGTGTTTACGACCAACCACAAGGATCGGTTAGACCCTGCATTGTTACGTCCGGGTCGAATGGACGTGCACATTCACATGTCATACTGCACTCCAAGTGGATTCAAGGTCTTGGCCTCTAATTACCTCGATATTCATGAGGACAACCCTCATAGTCTTTGCGGGGAAGTCGAAGGGTTGATCAAGAGCACAGAGGTGACCCCTGCAGAGGTTGCTGAAGAGCTCATGAAAAGCGACGATGCTGATGTTGCCCTCGGAGGACTTGTCAATTTTCTCAAACGTAAGAGGATCGAGAGCGAAAAAAGAAAGGAGGAGGAGGAGGCCAGAAAAGCGAAGAGGCCGAAAACGGATCACAATGCCAGTGATGAAGGTGAAGCAGTAGAGTAACAGCTTGTTCAATTTGGTTTCTAAATTACTAAAAAGAATCAAAGTACAACGACATGCAGTGAACTTGAAGGTTGTTAATTAGATATATAGTTAGTAATTGAGAACTACTTAATTAAGCTAATTGATTGGGTTTGATATATGCTTTTTGGTATGCAGTTTGAAACTGGAAATAGTAGTAAACGTGGTAATTGGTTTACTTTAACTTGGTCAATTTCTAGTCCTTTTCTTGTTGGGACTACCATTATTGTTTGTTGAGCTGGAAGGAGCTGTTGTGGTGCGATGCACATTGCACAGGCACAGTCCAATTTGGTCTGGAGGTTTGACTCACCTCTAATATTTGGAGGACATGGATCCTCTCCCGATTCAGTTGTTCTAATCTATCTAGTCAAATCATCCGGACTATTGAAATTTGATACAACGGCTACAAACTGAAACTCACTTTAAAAGTTATAATAACTTTAGCCGGGCCATTGAAATTTGATTCAACTGCCACAAACAGGAGCTCACTTTAAAAGTTATAATAATTTTAGCCGTTGGATCAAATTTCAATGGCCCGGATGATTTGACTAGGTGGATTATGACAACTGGATCCGAAGAGGATCCATGTCCATATTTGGAAGTTGCACATTGCACATGCAACCTTTGGAGAGATTTTTCAGTGTGACCGGTAACACAAGATGATACATCACGTGTCACTATACAAATGGTAAGATATATGTGTTAAATTTAATAACTTAAAAAATAAAATTTCTCACTACTTCTATAAAAACATGTGGTGTACCACCCATATTCCCGTCACAATAAAAAATTTCTCTAACCTTTAGAAGTTATTTTTGGGCTGTGGGTTATAATATTGGGGTGTATTATCCACACACCACATTTTACTTCTTACACACCCCATTTTACTTCTTACACACCCATTGTTAATTTCTACTCGTTGATTTTCTTCAATTCATCTGATTCGATGACCGAAAATTAGAAGGGTGTGTAAAAAGTAAAATAGGGTGTGTGAATATCACACCCCATAATATTATGGGCTCAAAAGTTTTGTTTTTATTCTTGTTGGTTGAATAGGAAATTATGAAAATTCACTTCTTCTTTTTTTCTCGAGTGAATAGTTTAGATTTAACTAAATGAGCTTTAATTTAATCTTGGCCGCTTTGTTGATAAAAAAAAAATAAAAAATCTTGGTCATTCTCTTTAATGAAATAAATGCGCAGGAGAGCAAGGCTTTAGAAATTGATATCCTAATTGTGGAGGTTTAGTTGGGGTTGAGCATGATTCAGTTCAGTTTGAATTTCTTTGAACATTTTAAATATCGAGCCCTATATTTAATCGGATAGGGACATTTGATCTTCCACAAGAATGACCGTATCAATTTGATCAACTGAACCAATATAAAAATGGTTTGATTTGATTTGGTTTGGCTCACATTTATTAGACTTTTGAGAAATTGGGTTTAATATCTCTTGTACAAACCCACCAATCGGGAATATCCTTGCTCCCTTCAGATTTGTCAACCGTTGCTCCCTCAACCTCTCTGTGTTGTTTTTTTGTTTGTTTGTTTGTTAAAAGTTTAGAGGGAGATTGGTTACTCTTACCACTAACGTCATGGTATATTCACAATTTCGAGCTGAAAGCTTACGCGTGGCACCTAATTGCCAGTTGCCACTGTAATGGATTTACATAGAAATTTACATATCGCACACCAACAAAAATTGCTTGCAAAAGGACTCAAACTTTGATGGGGCGACACACAACCAACTGAGGCAACCTTCGTTGGCTTGAGCATTTTCATCATGATCAATTCTATAAGATTCACTGTAGAATCAAGCATCAAGAATAAGACATGTAGAAAATAAAATTAACAAAATAAAAATAAGACAAACCGGTCTACTTAATTTCATATTAGATTAATTAGCCAAGAATCGTAAACCAACCCGATTATATCTGGTTCGGTTTGATTTTGAAAGGTTCGAGCATCTCCAATGGGAGTTCCTATTCTCACCACCACCTTTGATAACATAAAAAGAATATTTGTGTCCTTAAAGGAATATTGCCTTGAATAGTAGAGTTCTTATAGTAGAAGTCTTAAATTTGAAGTTTTTACAATTTCATGTGATAATTTGATTAGGTGCATATTTTTTATTTATGTTAATTTTTTCTTGAATTAGTTTACCGTTATGTTGTTGTAAAATATTTTTATAAACATTTTAATTTAAAAAATTCAAATCTGACACCAAATGTTTTTCGCTTGTCGACGAAGTTTCCAAAAACACTAGCATTTAAAACCAAGATTTCTTTTTTGGTCATCATTCAAAACCTATATTTATGCTTGTCCTTTTACCACAACTTGAAAAATGATTGGGAAATACCAAACAAGCCCTTGAGAAATAATCCACAACGTTTGAAATTTTAAGGGGAAACGTCGGTCATCACTCATGTTTGTGGGACCAGGAGTGTCTCCTGAGCATTTCCTTAGGGATCCTAGGGATCCTGCAATCTTGTCAGTTCATCGTATATCGTGCGGTCAGAAATCATTTAAAATTCAAATATGAATAGTACTTAACGAAAACTGACCGCACGATATAAAATGAACGGACAAGATTGCGGGATCCCTAGGGAAAGATCCGGAGACACTCCTGGTCCATGTTTGTGGTTTTCATGTTTGTAAAAGGCCATGTGCGCTGGGGGTTTGGGACAGCGGCGACCAAGTTGTGGGGCCAGCTGCAGGCGAGTCCAGCAGCAGCCGGAGAGATTTTTCAATGACCGACACATAGGATGGTACACCAAGTGTAACTATACAAATGGTAAGATATGTATGTTAAAAAGTTAATAACTTAAAAAATAAAATTTCCCACCACTTACATAAAAATACGTGGTGTACCACATGTATTCCCGTCACAATAAAAAATTTCTCCAACGAGAGTCGGAGGCGATTGAACTCCAACCACACAACAGAAACCAAGGTTGTCAGTCTTATTTTTCAATGAAGGTTGTGTAAGACATATTCTGAAATCACAACAACAAAACATTAGGATCACGAATAAATCAAATCAATATATAAAATAAAGATCGACTAATTATATTAAACTTATCTGTAGAATACGGAAGACATGGTTATGAAGATGAAGTCATTGATCCTTGCGAACAAATTGAACAAGGAAGAAGTAGTCTTCTGCTTCCAGTACCTCTCAATGAACTCTACTATCGAAATAAGCTTGTAGTTTTCGTGAGATTCAGTTAGTATGGAAACTGCTCTTAAGTTATGTAGCTAGGTTTTCAACCAATTCCTCCCTATTATTGGAAAAGATATCAACCCAAATCATATCTAATCAATTAGAGTCTCATCATGACTCTTATTCCTTATATTTACTTAATAAAGGCCCTTAATTGATTACATGTAATTATGACTCCAATATGTTTAGTTCGTTAAGGCACCAAGAGTCCTAGAAATTTCATTAACTTGATTGTCAAATCAACTATTCCCTCCATTATTCTCGGCATAATTCATTGTCATTCACAAAATGGTTTTACAGGTTGAGCCTCTATTAAGTCTTTATATATAGATACATACACCAAGTATTCGGTGAGTCCTCTATATTTTAGGGACTCACTTTCTGATTCATTAGAGATTCATTTTGTCTTCATATTTGTTTTATACTCATTTTATAAGGTGGTTATTCTTACTTTGGGACTCCGCTGCATGGATCGAGTTTGAGCTGGAATTCATGCTGACATATACATGACTGTTGTCAGTGGCAGATCCACAGTGGGGTCGTCGGGGTCGCACGACCCCTTGGAAACCATGGAAACAACCTTGAAGCTCCCATATGCGACCTCTTGGAGCTGGGGTCGTCGGGGTCGTCGGGGTCGGACTCGCACGCCAACTGTTCGACAAAAAGCCTGAACGAAGACTCGGCAGGAAGAGGAAGAAGAAGCAGCGCTCGCGCGCGCTTCTTTTTTTTCAAAACAGACGGGCAAAACGGCGTCGTTTTGGCCCAGGAAATTTTTTTAACTGACCTGGCCAAAACGGCGTCGTTTTGGGCCAGGCCGAACAAAAAAAAGAAAAAAGAAATTCCCACCGTGTCCCCCCCCAGTCCCAGCCTTCCTACCCGACTCCTATACAATCAAAAGCCCCAATTTCTTTTGTTTTCTCCTCCTCCAACCCTAACTCAATCCCCCCAAACCCTCAACTCCTCTCCTCCCTTGCTGCTGCTGCCCCCAAACCCTCAACTCCATCTCCTCCCTTGCTGCTCCCCTGCTGGCGGCTCCAACTCCATCTCCTCCCTTTGTTTATATTGTGAGTATTTATTTTGAATATTTTGTATATGTAGAATATATTTAATTTAATTGAAATTCAATTCATATTTATTTTGTGAGTTTTTATTGTGAGTTTTTATTGATGGTTTGTTTATATTGTGAGTTTTTATTGGTTTGTTTTTATTGATGGTTTGTTTATATTGATGGTTTGTTTATATTGTGATTTTTTATTTTCATTATTTTGTATATGTAGAATGCAAGATGAGATATTTAATTTAATTGAAATCCAATTCATATTTATTTTGATTATGTTTATGGTTTGTTTATATTGTGAGTATTTATTTTGAATATTTTGTATATGTAGAATATATTTAATTTAATTGAAATTCAATTCATATTTATTTTGATTATATTGATGGTTTGTTTATATTGTGAGTTTTTATTTTCATTATTTTGTATATGTAGAATGCAAGATGAGATATTTAATTTAATTGAAATCCAATTCATATTTATTTTGATTATGTTTATGGTTTGTTTATATTGTGAGTATTTATTTTGAATATTTTGTATATGTATTATGGAACGGTTTTTTAAGAGAAAGTCATCATCGGGTTCGGGTAGTTCGAATAATGTTGATAGTTCAAATACTGTTGGTAGTTCAAGAACTCCAAGTTCAAGACAAAGTCAGTTAGATGATGTTTTGGGTAATCTTCAAGCGGATCCTGGATTAAGAACTCGAATAATAGATTATGATGCTAATATGAGAGATGAGGTCCGAAGATTATATCTACAAAAAGGACCTTGTCAACCTAGAGGTCATAATTTCCCAATAACTAATATGTCGGGAATTAATCGACGCTTCATTCCCCAATGGTTTGATGAGTTTGATTGGTTGGAGTATAGTGTATCTAAAGATGCGGCATTTTGTCTTTATTGCTATCTCTTTAAAACCAATTTTGAACAAGTGGGTAGTGAAGCTTTCACTGGAGATGGATTTAAGAATTGGAAGAAAGGGAGAGAAAGATTTAAGATGCATGTTGGACCGGTTGGGAGTGTTCATAATAAGGCTAGAGAAGTTGCTACAAATTTGATGAATCAAGCTACACCTATTGAAACGGCAGTGAGCAAACACTCTGACCAAGCTTGTAAGGCTTATCGCACATGCTTGATTGCTTCAATCAAGTGCACTAAGTTTTTATTGCGACAAGGTCTTCCTTTTCGTGGCCATGATGAAAGTGCCACTTCAAGCAATAGGGGAAATTACTTGGAGTTATTGCAATTCCTTGCAGATAATAATAATAAAGTTAGAGAAGTTGTGATGGAAAATGCTCCGGGGAATCTCAAATTACTAGCTCCTTCAATTCAAAAAGAAATTGTGAATTCATGTGCCCTTGAAACACTTGATGCTATCATGGTTGGTCTAAAAGATAGATTCTTTTCAATATTGGTGGATGAAGCACGTGATGTGTCTGTGAAAGAGCAAATGGCTATGGTGTTGCGTTATGTGGATGACAACGGGCATGTAATTAAAAGCTTTGTGGGTATCCAACATGTTACCGACACTACTTCAAGTTCACTAAAGGATGTTATTGACACATTGTTTTCTCACAACGGTTTGAGCATTTCCAAGCTACGAGGACAAGGTTATGATGGTGCTAGCAATATGAGAGGTGAGTTGAATGGCCTTAAAACAAAGATATTGAGAGAACAACCTTGTGCATATTATGTTCATTGCTTTGCTCATCAACTTCAACTAGCTCTTATTGCCGTAGCAAAGAAGAATATAGACATTGCCTCTTTTTTTGCAACGGCTAATAGTGTGGTTAATCATGTTGGAGCATCTTGTAAGCGGCGTGATTCACTTAGAGGGCAACTTCAAGAAGAGCTTGTGATAGCTTTTGAAAATGATTGTCTTATAACGGGGCGAGGCTTAAATCAAGAAACAAGTCTCAAACGTGCCGGTGACACACGATGGAACTCACACTATGGTACCTTGATTAGCATCATTTCTATGTTTTCATCTGTGGTTCATGTGCTTCAAATGGTTATTGATGATAATCCCAATGAAAGTGCGGGTGAAGCAAATAAGTTAATGAGAGAGATACTTACTTTTGAGTTTGTGTTTCACCTTTTCTTGATGAAAGTCATATTGGGACTCACAAATGATTTGTCACAAGCATTGCAAAGGAAAGATCAAGAAATTGTGAATGCAATGGCTTTAGTGAAATCATGCAAGGAAAAGCTATATTGGATGAGGAATAATGGGTTCGATGCTCCTAACATGGAAGAGGCATTTATACTTCCAGGGAGGTCAAGGCGTTATGCTCCAATAAAGACAAATCGTCATCATTATCGTGTGGAACTCTTTATTTATGTCATTGATGAGCAAATTACGGAGTTAGAGGATCACTTTAATGAGGTAAATACCGAGTTGCTTATTTGTATGGCATGTTTGAGTCCGAAAGATTCATTTGTAGCTTTTGATAAACCAAAGTTACTTCGTCTTGCTCAATTTTATCCTCAAGACTTTTCGGATGAAGATCATTTGGCACTTGAAGATCAACTTGAGATTTATATTCATTATGTGTGTTCCAGTAGTGATTTCTCTCAATTGGAAGGGATTGGTGATCTTGCAAAAAAAATGGTGGAGACAAGGATGCATCAAGTATTCAATTATGTATATTTGCTCATTACATTGTCTTTAGTTTTACTAGTTGCAACTGCTTCAGTTGAGAGAGCATTTTCTGTCATGAATATTGTTTAGGGTCCACTTAGGAACAAAATGGGAGATCAATGGTTGAGTGATAGCTTGCTTGTTTATATTGAGAGATATATTTTTGCTTGTATTGAAAATGAAGCTATAATGCTTCGTTTTCAAAATATGAAACCTCGTCGTGGACAATTATAGTTTGTAATATTGTTTCCATTATGAATTATGAATGAAAGTACTATGATTTCATTTTCAATATGTTTTTCCATCCTAAATTTTTATTTGAACTTTTACACTGCGACCCCTTGGGGTAAGATTCCTGGATCCGCCACTGACTGTTGTGCTTACTAACAAGTATGCGAACTTAAGAATAAAAGTAAACAACCTCATGATTAACTTTTGGTTAGCTTAATTAAATTCAAACGAACTAACCAAATTAACGGGTACATATGAGCAACAGATGGATTACTAATCCCAAGTTCAAACTGATACGACATGAAATTAACGTTGATGTCTATAAAAGCATAGATGAAAGAAAACTAGCTTAATTAATTACTCCTCTGAACCTGAACTCCTTGCTTTCCCTTAATCCTCCGTTTCATTGCTTTTGGCGGCCTTCTTACATTTGAGCAGATTGACAAGTCCTTGAAGAGCCACATTAACATCATCACTCTTCATCAGTTCCTCAGCAACCTCTGCCGGGGTAATCTCCGTGCTCTCTATCAGCGCTTCAATTTCTCCGCAGAGGCGATGACAGTTGTTTTCTTGAATGCCAAGGTAGTTGGCGGCCAAGATCCTGAACCCAGCTGCGGTGCAATAGGACAAGTAAATGTGCAGGTCCATTCGACCTGGACGCAACAATGCAGGGTCTAGCTGTTCCTTGTGGTTTGTTGTGAACACGATAATTCTCTCGTCGCCGCAGCTCGACCACAGCCCATCGGTGAAATTCAGTAGGCCTGAAAGTGTCAACTGCTATATCCAATTTGTCATAACATGTCAATGCATCATCATTAGGGGTGGGTTCGAAAAACAAACACAAAAAAGCAGCCAAACTGAGGAAAAAAAAAAAAAAGGAAAAATCGTATAAAAAGAAATCCTAATCGAATCGAACCAAAATGAACGTAATATAATATCATATCACCTAGCTTTATATGCGCAGTGCAAGTCTTATACCAATGCATACAACATTTTGTGCCTCTCAACCAATTGATTTGTTTCAAAATTTTTACTTTAATCTACTGTATTAGAGCGTGCAAATTTGTTACTTAATGTTACTCAATATAATTGAGCTAGGTTAGATAAGCATGTCGATAACTCTGATACCATGTTAAATTCAGTTATAGCATCTATTCCAAAGCCATCTAGCTAACAAAGAGTTACAAACAACAAGATTTGACGATAGTAAAATACTATTCATCTAAGATTATGGATTGAAGGTTTAGTTAAATGTCCACTAAAAATTAGATTAGACTAAAAAATTACGAGAACTAATGGGGACTCTAACCTTGTTAGAAGCAGATCGTTGAGAGATATCTTGAGACCTTTTATTCGATTCCCGGTTCTGCATATCCACAGAGCAATCGATATCCTCAATCACCAAAATCGAACGATTTGTCGTGGACAACAAAACCCTCCTCAGCTCATTGTTGTTTTGAATGCTAGTGAGCTCCAAATCATACACATCAAACTTGAGATAATTAGCCATGGCGGCAATCAAGCTGGATTTTCCGGTCCCGGGCGGACCATACAGCAAGTAGCCTCTTTTCCAAGCCTTCCCCACCTTCTTGTAAAACTCCCTCCTCCTCACAAACCTCTCCAAATCCTCCACAATCATCCTCTTCGTCACGGGGTCCATCGCCATCATGTCGAACGTAGACGGGTGCTCCAGATTCACCGAACCCCATGTGCACCTGCCTTTGAAATCAATATCAGACATTAAATGGCGGGAATAAAGCTGCACAACCCTTTGCTCTTCTTTGATGGCGTCAGCCCTAGCAAGCACGTAGGGGAAGTAGGACTCCATCACTTTGTCTTTGTGTTTTTTGTGGAAGCTCAGCTCGAACTGACGCTGTTCAGCACCAGACTTTTCCTTCCTTACCTTGAAATGCCACGTCAGATTCACATTGTCAAAGGCGTCTTCGAGCTGTCCGTTGTTGTCAAGGGCGAGGCTGACTGTCTGTTGCCGGATATTTTTTCCGACACGGAGGCGGTGAGTGGAAGGAGTAATGTTGTTGATGGTCCGGAGGTAGACCTCGGCGGCGGCGTAGACCTGGTTGCGTGCGGCGCCGGAGAACTCTTCTATGACGAGAGTTATGGAGGAGAAAGGGGTACTGAAAAGGCGAGAGAGTTTTGAGAAAATGTATGAGCGGATGGGCTGTGGGAAGAGGTCTCTGGCAATGGAACGGACCAGCATCATGGATCCGGCGAAGGAGGCGTAGGCTGAGAACAAAGACGACACCGTTGTGGGCATTTCTCTGGGATTGTTGAGAGAAAACATTGTCTTCATCTTACAAAAAGGTGTCTTGTGGAGAAGTTGAGCAAATTGTATATTTAAATTTTAAAATTTAAATTTTAATTCTTGGAGGTAGCTTAGTGTCCAAGCAGTGATCTCTTTCTTCTGTCTCTGTTCTTATAAAGTTTCAGAGAGATGCAGATAAAAGTTTGAATTGGTACTCATTCTTAGTAAAGTACACAAGCAAAAATGGCAAGACATATAGAGAGTACGAGCATACAAATTTCAGTGTCTAAACAAAATATCTTGCCTAATATGTTGTCCAAAAATATTATCAATCACGTGAAGAATCGGTACATGCTGTACCAGTGGTTTGAATTTTGACTATGGGAATTGTGAGTTGGACCGAGAGAAACAACATGCGTGTCATGAGTTTATACATGTCCATGTGTTATTGAGACGGGACACCACCGTAACGTTGAATTTGTGTCATACAAGTTGTCCTCTACATCTAAAGTAAAAGAGAGAGGTGTTAGGTTTTATGCCTTGCATGCGCGCAACCCACTTGCAGTGTTGCGCAACATCAAAACATGAGTAACTTAAAACCAAACATGATCTTCCCATGACATCAAAAAAATAAAATTTTCATAAAAGTTTTACCACGACTGTAGATGCATTATACAGGGAATATGATTAGGGTTAAAGACGACAACCCTAAATTTATGTTTAAAAGTGAAACCGCATACTTTTCTATGTATTTATTGCATGCTAATTTATAAAAATTATATTAATATACATACATAATCGGATCGGATTTGGTTGGGAAATAAAAATACCATCATCGCTTTATATCCGACTCAATTTTTTTTCAAATATCCGAACCCGACCCATACCCGTTTATTGTCCTGAACTTGCCGTTAACTATTCCAGCCCCTCGTCAGTTTATGTGGTTTAATGATGTCGGTATTGTCGATCCATAAAACGTGTGGTTCCTTGTGTGTAGTATAGGTGAACAATTATACAAAATGTGTGTGTAAGCTACTTGTTCTATCTTGTTTAGATTAACATATTTTCTCCACTGCACAACAAAACTATACAATAATTTGCAATTGAATAAAAATTGTTACATTAATTGATCTAGATGTACTCTTCAGCTCCTGTAAATTGGTCTGGATAGTGGACTCCAAGGACATTTTCAGCTGGTTTTGGGTTCTTAAGTATATTCTCTCTTTTATTTTTGCTTATGACTTTTTGACAAATGATAGGATAATTACATTAAATTTATCTAAAATATGAGAAGGGAGATTCAAACTTGAGTGCAAAAGGTGGAGCATAATGCTCTAGCAACCTTGGTTAAATCATGTTTGCATGCATCATGCATGATAACTTTTTTAGAGTGCTAATAACAGCTCTAAATTGTTTTGTTTTATATCTTTAAACTATTGTGTACTTACAAGAATATTAGAAGATGGCACCTCACTTACTTTTTGCAGATGTTCAAGGTGCCAAGCATTGAAAAAACTGCGTGTGCCTTTGGATTTTGAAACCATTTTCCCTCTATAAAAACCAGTTTTTACCATTGACGTCGATTTGAAGTATCTTTATCTCTTTCATTACTGTCAAAACACTGCACTTTCCTTGTTTCCTCGATTTTCTCTGCTTCATCGAACTACCTTGGGTATTCACAACGGCAATCGGCATCATCTTTGCATATATATAGAAAATGAAGGGTTGATACTCGATAGGGAACTGACGCTGCAGAGGTTTGTGAGGAGCGCATGAGGAGAGATGACGTTGATGCTGTTCTTGAAGGCCTCGTCAAATTTCTCAAATGTAAGAAGGTTAAAGGGACTAATAAAACTGAAACTACTGATCGAGAAGCAAAAATGCAGGAAACGTGTCGCTTTCATGTTGATGATCAGGATAGTGAGAACTCGTTGAACTAACATAAGATGGGCTAGGGCAGAGAGGCGAACAACACAGAGGAATATCCTGGAATAACATTCCCACCACTGTTGATAAGAACCACAGATTTGACCAAAGCAGGCCAGAACAAGGGTCTTCTTCCCAGAGACATTAACACCTACTTCCTCAAGGCAAGATCTAAATTGTGATCAGATTTGAACATCATTTCTAAACGTCTCAATCAAATTTGGCATTCACCATCACGTTTTGGTTCAACTGTTTGAAACTGCCCAAAAATTCAACTTTCTATTTGACGAAACCGAGACCCGTCGGGTAGTCAAATCTTCAAACTTTCGCCACCCATTTCGGAAAATCCAAAGTTCAGGAAATACACAAGGAGATTTTCCTGCGATTCTTGAAGAAGTTGAAACAGCAGCTGCTGTCCATCCTGGTGGTAGTGGTGGCGCTGTCCTTAATTCAGAGGGTCATATAATCGGACTTGTTACAAGTAATGCAAGGCATGGTGGAGGAACAGTTATACCGCATCTGAACTTCAGCATTCCATCCGAAGGTAAGCAATCCTGAGAGATCTGACTACTGCAGTTTTTCTTGCACGAGACCTGCTCGACGAAATTCCCCAGAGGCAAAAAGCAAATTCAAGGCACAGACGAAGAAGAAGATCGTCTTCAGTTTGAGGTGCCTTGTACCTGCTCGACGAATTGCTCCAGAGAATTTTTTTTTTTTTTTTTTTTTTTTTTTTCAGGACGCCCAAGGTTATTCTGCGTTCAACATTGCTCTATGGTGTTGCAAAACTGAATTATCATGGGCACAAATATCTTTTGTCCATGGGGTTTTCTTGCAGAGACGGTTATGCCGACAACTAATATGCCACCCGCTCAACCACTTCTGAAGGCTAGGACTTTTGCTTCTGTGGTTTCCACCCCAATTGAAGACGTCCATCTCAGCCAACTTCCAACTCCAGTTGTGCGCGGGGACAAAACATATGTCAAGATTAGCGAGGATCTATACCAAGAACAGTTGAAGTTGTTTCAAAATAATCTCCTTGGGCGTTTGCTTCTAAAAAAGGGCTCTACGCCAATGAAGACCGGTGCTCTAAAATCTTGTTTAGAAGATGCTTGGCGTCCTACTGCACCATGGAACCTGGTTCCTATAGGTAAAGGCTATTTTGATATCCATTTCAATAAGGAAGATGATATGCGACGGGCATGGGGTGGCGGTACGTGTACTCTCGCTACTGGTTTATTCAGGTTATCAAAATGGACGCCAGATTTTAAACCAGGTGATGTTCTCCCTCAAACTCATGCTCAGGTATGGATTAAAATTTTTGGTTTGAGTCAGGAATATTGGCATCCTAGACACTTGATGGAAATTGCGAGAGGGGTTGGCACCCCCTTGCATCTAGATTCAGCCACAAGGGAAAGGCAATATGGTTATTATGCACGTATATTAGTTGATGTCAATCTTGCAGGTGATTTACCTACATCTCTTATGGTTGAAAGAGAAAGTCATGGCTTCCCGGTTGAGGTGGTTTATGAAAACTTACCGCCCAAATGTAGTCACTGTGGTTTGATAGGGCACTTGGCTAATAGTTGCAGACAACTCAAACAGATGTCGAGAGGTCGCTCTCGTAGCCGGACGCGAAAGGGTGGTAACATGGGGGACAACAAAACCGGAGATCACTCTCGCAGTCAACTGCACATGGAATATCGTCTCAAAATAGATACAACAATACCAGTTAATGTCCTTTGTGGGTCACATGCCTCTGAACCTCTTCAACAGGTTGATCAATTGTTGCCTGCAGGTATTGAGGCAGTGGATGATGGTAATGATGAGTCCCTGAACAAAGCTCTTGAACCGGTGGTTGATGAGGCCTTAGGGACCATTGCCCAAGCTGTGAATAACTCTGAATGTGAAGAGCATGGTATTCAATCCCCTGGGATTTCTCATATTAGCAATTCTATGACCGGATCGCTGTCTCCAGATGGATCACATCATCAGAATGGTCTTTCTTATGGTCAGCATTTGGGCAACACCAATGTGCCTAATTTTCTTGGCCCACATGATCTCTGTGACGACTCTAGCACTCCTCCTGGCTTTGATCAGGTCGAGACGGTAGCTCAGAATAATCAGCACTTGGGCAACACCGATGTCCCAAATAATTTTGGCATGCAGGATCCTCATGACAACCATAGCATTCCCCCTGGTTTTGAACATGTTGCGACATTAGCTAAGGATGTCATCGATATTGTCAATCACATTGAAGGCTGTGATATGGATGGTTTTACTCCTGTGCTATCTAACAGTCAAAAGAAAAAACAAAAGCAGCTTGCCAATCTTGATCAACCCTGTGATAAACCATATCCGAGTAGGGTCCGCGGATTACCGGCTCGTTATAAATGAAGGTTCTCTTCTGGAATATCCGTGGCATTGGTAACGATGACTCTCGGACGGAGCTCTCTAATATCTGTCGGTTGCATCACCCGGATTTGGTCTGCATTGCGGAGCCCATGGTGACTTTTAATTCTATTTCAGCTGCTTATTGAGATTCTTTAAATTTATCTGCTCTTACTTTTAACTCTAGAGGAACTCTTGCCCCCAACCTTTGGTTACTAACATCTTCGGCTTGTGCAGACCCTTTAGTTATTTCTATATCTGATCAACAGGTTACGGTTCGCTGTACTTTTGATCATATCCCAAGCCAGTTCACATTTGTTTATGCAAGCACCTCATCTATCAAAAGAATAGACTTGTGGGCTGACTTTATCTCTCTGCGCCCACAAACACAAGTTCCATGGATGGCTATTGGCGATTTCAACGCTATCCTGGGTGCCCACGAGCAGATGGGAGGAGGCAGACCGTCCCAAGCTTCATGTGCTGAGTTTAGTAACATGTCTGACACTTGTAACTTTACCCACTTGAACACATCTGGGGCAGCCTTTACATGGTCTAATGACTGGAGATCTCGTGGTCGCACTGAACGAAGGTTAGATCGCTCCTTGTGTGATATAAGTTGGTTTGATTCTTGGCCCCACTCTAACTGCATAGCGTTGCCAAAGGTAGTCTCAGATCATAACCCCCTTATTTTCTCTGGTTCTAGAGTTTTGCGCAATGGTCATCGTCCTTTCCGTTTTCAATCAATGTGGGTTCAACATCCATCTTTTCGAGAAACTGTAACTCATTGCTGGAGCAATACAGTTGTATATGGTTGTCCTATGTTTATCATTCTGCAAAAATTGAAAGCTCTAAAAACCTGCCTGCGCCAATGGAATTTTTCGGTTTTTGGTGATGTTCATAATAGAGTGGCTAATGCTCGGCATAATCTTTCTATGATTCAACAAAGAATTTCAATTGAGGGTATAAATAATGATCTTTTCGAGGAGGAAATTGTTGCCAAGACTACAGTAATGGAGTCTCTTCAAATGCAAGAGGCATTTTGGAAAGATAGAGCTCGTGTTAAGTGGTTAACTAAAGGGGATAGAAATTCTTCTTTCTTTCATACTTATGCTCGTATTAAATCATCCAGCTCTCATATCAGCTGTATTCTTGATGGAAACAATCTTCTTACCGACCCGCTGGCTATTGAGAACCATATTGTTAATTTCTACCAGACTTTGTTCGGCTCTTCTTTCAACCCTTCAGGTATTGATGAGGTTTGTGAGGTCATCCAGCCGATGGTCACAGACTCTGAAAATGATCTCTTATCTGCATTACCTACTGATGAGGAAATTAAGGAGGCAGTTTTCTCATTAAGTGCTTCCAGTGCGCCAGGGCCAGATGGTTTTCCAGGTTTTTTCTATCATCACTGTTGGGATATTGTCAGCTTTGATGTCATTCAATTTGTGAAGCAATTCTTTCAATCAAATTGGCTATACCCCAATACCAATAGTAACTTCTTAGTTTTGATACCGAAGGTGGAAGACGCTATTTCCATGACTCATTTTAGACCTATTGCTTTGGCAAACTTTCTCTTTAAGATTATTCCCAAAATTTTGGCAGTTCGCCTTTCTCATGTTGTTCAACGCATTATTTCTCCACATCAAGCTGCTTTCATACCTGGACGACGTATCACTAATTGTATTGGCCTAGTTTCAGAATGTCTCAATGTGCTTGACAAAAAAACTCGTGGTGGCAATATGGGAGTCAAAGTTGATATAGCTAAGGCTTTTGATACTTTAGATTGGTCATTTCTATTGCGGGTGCTTACTAACTTTGGGTTCTCCACTTGTTTTATAGACTGGGTTTCTACCATCTTACGATCTGCTAAATTGTCCATCCTAATCAATGGTTCCCCGCATGGTTTTTTCTCTTGTTCACGAGGAGTGCGCCAAGGGGATCCCCTCTCTCCGTTACTTTTCTGTCTAGCTGAGGAGGCTTTATCAAGGGGCTTGAGTCGTCTTCAACTTGATGGGCTTACTAAGCCAACTTTTGCTCCAAGAGGTTGTATATCTCCTTCTCACGTTCTCTATGCAGATGACTTATTCATTTTCTGTAGAAGTGATGGTGTCACCTTGCGTAACTTGCAAGGTTTCTTCGATAGATATAGTAGAGCCTCTGGTCAATTTATCAATAAGGCAAAAAGTACTTTCTACTTGGGCTCTACCTCAAGGCATCGCAAAGCTGTGGTTGAGAGTTACTTGGGTTTCAAAGAAGGCAAAGCACCTTTTGTCTACCTTGGAGTTCCAATCTTCTGTGGCAAGCCTAAAAGGAGTCATCTTCAAGCCTTGGCAGATAAAGCTAAAGCTAAGTTAACTGGTTGGAAGGGGAAGCTTTTATCTATGGAAGGAAGAGTTCAACTCACTCAATCAGTTTTTCAAAGTATGCTCTTGCATAGCTTTTCTGTTTATAAGTGGCCTTCTTCCTTGCTAAGGTCTCTTTCACGTTGTGCTCGCAATTTTATATGGTCTGGTGACGTAACCTCCAAGAAGTTGGTTACCGTTTCTTGGCATCAGATATGTGCTCCGAAGAATGAAGGTGGTTTGGGTTTGCGTGATCTTGGCTCTCTTAACACTACAGCTCTCTTAAAGCTTGGATGGCTTATTATTACTACTGATTCCCCTTGGAGTATTTATACTCGGACACGTTTCAAGCTACATGGTCGCCTATACTCTTGTAGTTATATGCGATCTTCTATATGGCCTGGTATTAAATCCATTCTTCATATCTTGTTTCAGAATTGTCGTTGGGTGATTGGAAATGGTTCTACTACTTCCCTTTGGGTTGATAAATGGCTGGATAAGCCTATTGTGGACGTCGTTGGTGCAACAGAGATTGCCCCTTCTCTATTTCGTACTAAGGTCTCAAATATTATTCGTATGGGACAATGGGTTATTCCTTCTATCTTTTCTTCTACTTTCCCAGACCTATCTAAAGAGATTTTAGAAATGCCTCTTCCAATTGATGAGGATAAGGACGTTTTAATTTGGGAAGCTTCTACTTCTGGTGGTTTTTCGTTTTCCGATGGCTATGAAATTGTTCGTCATCGGTTTCCTGTCAAGAGTTGGGCTTCCATTATCTGGCGTCCTTTCATCCCACCTCGTTACTCTATTTTAGTTTGGAAGATTCTATTCAACAAGCTCCCAACGGAGGATCAACTTCAGCGCCGAGGCATCCCGCTGGCTCCAATATGCCAACTATGTCACAAGAATTCTGAATCTATTGACCACTTATTTTCTAGCTGTGACTTTGCACAATGTGCTTGGCGTTGGCTAGCTACCCAATTTGGCACTATTATTCAACCTACGGGCTCCCTCTCTGATCTATGGCTTGATTTTCTATCAAAGCGGTTCTCTCCACATCTTCGCAATGTCTGGCTAGCTTCAGGGTTTTTCTTACTCATGGCTATTTGGAAGATGCGCAATAAAGTGAAGTTTGAAGGCAAACCTCCCTCATTCTCACGTCTCTGCCACTCCACCTCGGCCTGGATTAGGCAGGTTGGAGCTCTCACCCCTGGCCATGTACGAGGCACTTTGGACCGGCAACTTTTAGTCTCTCTTGGAATTTCGCCTAACCCCTGTAAAGCTCCTTCTATTGTCCCTGTTCTTTGGCACCCCCCTCTTTCTTCTTGGGTCAAAGTGAATACTGATGGCCTTGCTAAAGGTAATCCGGGTCCTGCGGCATGTGGCGGGGTTTTTCGAGATTCTGCGGGTTATTTTCTTGGTGGTTTCTCCCTAAGCTTGGGCCATCGTACTTCTTTCTATGCGGAGCTCCATGCTGTCATCCTTGCTGTCGAATTGGCCCACGGGCGAGGCTGGCAAAATTTATGGCTTGAAAGCGACTCTTCGAGTGTAATATCATGTTTTGCTTCTGGATCTTTCTCTCCCCCTTGGTCGCTCCAGACACGCTGGAACAATTGTACTCTCCTTTTGCAGAACATGGTTTTTCGTTGCTCTCATATTTTTCGAGAAGGGAATGCTGTTGCTGACAAATTAGCCAATTTAGGGCTTCTATCATCTTCACTTGTCTGGCATTCCACTCCCCCAATTGAGATCCTCCCTCATCTGCACTCAGATTTCTTGGGCATGCCAACCTACAGGTTTGTCTCCTCTTCTTGATGTGTCTTCTCCTTTCTTTTCCTAACCTTTTTGGATTCCCTTTTGTTTTGCAGTTTGTTTTGCAGGTTATTACCTTTTAAGGTTTATAGAGGGGTTTGGGCTTATGTCCGCCTAGTCTTTTCTTTGTATTTTCTTTTCCAAGAGGGGTACGGTCTATGTCCCCCCCTCTTTTTCCGGCATTTCCTTTCTCGAAAGGGGTAAGGTGCATGTCCCCCCCTTTTTCTTTTGTATTTCTTTTCTCTTGTTCTATGAGGGGTTAGGTTTATGTCCCCCCCTGTCTAGGTGTAACTTCTTTTTTCTTATCAATAAAATTCCCTCGTACCGCCGAGGTTCTCCAAAAAAAAAAAAAAAAAAAAAAAAAAAAAAAAAAAAAGGGCTAGGGCAGAGAATAACTAATTATATTCGGATAGTTTTCGGTTCCTTTCTTGGCCTCAGACTCTCACAAGCACCCTGATCATGGTCCGGTCCTAAGATTTTTGAGGTCCAGGACGATGCCACAAAATGTGCCCTAACTTTATATAAGGAAAATTATTTGTTTTCACACATATAACTTTGATAAAATTATATTTAGAAAATCACTTCAAACTCAATATTTTAGAAATACAGAAAAACTTTGTGTCAAGAGAAGGGAACCAAAAAACCCCCGAGATTACAAGTAAATAGATGATAATTGAAATTGAAAAAAATAAACATGCACATAGCATTTCGAACTCAAGACCTCTCGTTAATTTTAAACAAAAAAAAACATCGTTTCTGATTAAACCTCTTGATAATTTAGCCAAATTTCATAAATTTAAACTCTTATGAAAAGAAATTTCTAAAAGTTGGAAATTAAAAAACACACCGTGTTTCGAACATGAGACCTCCTTATTAATTTTAAACAAAATAAACACCACTTATGGTCAAACTTTTTTAACATTTGGCCAAATGTTATGTATTTATACTCTTAGTAAAAGAAATTTTGTAAAAATTGGAAAGTAAATAAACACACATGATGTTTTGTACCCAAGACCTCCTAATTAATTTCCAACAACAAAAACCACTAGTTCTAGTTAAATTTCTTTGTCATTTAATCAAATTTAAAAAATTTATACTCTTATGAAAACATATACGAATATACCACTCTAATAATTTTGATGCTCCCAATTTTTTTGGACCCGAACGGTCCCCCAGCTCGCACTTAGCCTGGGGCGGCACTGTTCGGCCTCACTCGTGACAAGATCATGCTCATGCACTGTTTTTGGTTATATCAAAAAGTCATGAGGCATCTTAGCTTGAGGAAAAAAAAGGGAACTTTAACGAAAAGTTCCTCATATTATTCACTTTAACGAAAAACCACATTTTTACATTAAAAATCAATCCTGGTACTATTCACTTTACCCTTTATTTTGTCCTTATCGTTAAAACTCAAAGTTTTCAAACTCTTTTTCATTAGTTTTCCTAAAAAAAAAAAATGAAATTGCTAAATGTTCTTAGTTTGATATGTGCCCTTTAAGTGACATAATAAATATATAGATTCGATTTTTATATGACAAATTTTATATATATGTATTTTATTTAGCCGTTCAAATACTAATACATCCTGTCACAGGGGTAGAGTAGAAAATCCTCATAATGTTAGAAGAACTAAGGAGGATGCAAGAAGGATGGAGAGTAAGGAAATTCCCTCCCTATAATATAATGTCCCCATTGAGTTGGCAAAATACATTGCAAACAGAGATGTCTTTGGTCTACAAGTAAGGCACCAAGAAGCTTCGTCAAACATGAAGAGTTGACTTTTACGCGTTAACAAGGACTGTTGAACGGAATTACCATCTTGCCTTTCCGAAATTCGAAACCCACGGATAGCTGGTCTACCTAACGAGGATAGTTTTGTAAAATTCGTTGTTGAACTTGAACCTGTTAAGCAGATCTTAGAAGCACAAAGGATTGCAGCATCAAGTTGTCATAAGCAGATAGAATCACAAAGGATTGTTCAGAACTTGAGTTGTAAGTTCCCCTTTGATCCTAAGTTTTGTTAATAATTAACTCTTGGATTTTGCTTCATTATTTTTAATTATTCATTTATTGCCTTGATTTTGCTCTGATTAGTATTAATCTCATGGTCTGCATAGAATATTAACAAAGTGAATAAAACCCAATTGATGCAACTTTTAATTTCCTTGATTTAACATTACAATTTCTTCTTCTTGCATTATAATTCGTTAGTGCGATTGAATTCTCTTTCTAAATGGCCGTTTGATAACTATTTCGTTTTTTTTCAAAAAAATTAATTGAAAGCTGAAATGGTGATCAAACGAGCCTAATTTTTATAGGTTTCACCATGTCGTGGTTGTTGTTCAAATGTACAAGGGGATTGGAAACTGTTAATGTTAAGGAGGCAATTGATGTTAGGAAAAAGAACTGTAAAATATGATTGATAATCTACTAAATTGCAAGATTGTATATTCTCAAATGTTCAAAATTCATGACATATTTTTCTTTTAATCTTATTAGATTTCTGCAAGATGGTGGATGCAGTAGTAACTGTGTTCTTGGAGAAGTTGCTAGGAGCTCTATCGGAGGAGAGCCGAATTTTTAGCGAATTCAGGGGCCAATTCGAAACATTACAATCCGAACTCCAACTAATGCAAAGCTTTCTCAAAGATGCAGAGCGGCTTAAGAGGAAGAACGAGACCGTTCGCAGCATCATGGCGACTTTGCGAGAATTGATTTATGAAGCCGAAGACATACTAGCAGATTGTCAACTTCACCCGAGAGACGATGGTCTGCTTTCGAGTGGTTGGTTCATGTGCATCTACCCTTCGAAAATTCCATTCCAATATCAAACCGGAAAGAGCCTTGCAGAAATCAACCGGAAAATTGGTAACATTAAGCAGAACATTACGTCGTATCTTGGAGTTCCACTTTTGAATCAAGTGGAGCCATTGGATGCACAAAATGACCTATTGCCTAGATGGAGCGGTCCTGTGTATGATCATACGCAGGTCGTTGGTTTGGAAGGTGATGCGAGTAAGATCAAACAATGGTTATTTGAAGCTGACAAGGGCATACTAGCTATTGGAGTTGTGGGAATGGGTGGACTTGGCAAGACTACTATTGCTCAAAAAGTATTTAATGACAGGAAAATTGAGGAGCGCTTTGAAAGGAGAATTTGGGTATCGGTTTCTCAAAAATTCGATGAAGAACAAATCATGAGAAGTATTTTACGGAACTTGGGAGATGCTAGTGTAGGAGACGACAAGGGTGAATTATTGAAGAAGATAAATGAATATCTTTTAGGCAAGAGGTATTTGATTGTGATGGATGATGTGTGGAGCTTGGATGTTACTTGGTGGCTCAGAATTTATGAAGCATTGCCAAAAGGAAATGGAAGTAGTGTCATCATTACTACGAGGATAGAGAAGGTTGCACAGAAGATGGGAGTGAAGGAAGCAAGATCACATTGGCCCAAATGCCTCAGCAAAGATGATAGTTGGCTGCTATTTCGGAAGATTGCATTTGCGGAAAATGGAGGTGAGTGTATGTATCCAGAGCTAGAAAATGTTGGAAAGGAGATTGTTGAGAAGTGTAAGGGCCTTCCACTAGCAATCAAGGCGGTTGGAGGAATAATGCTTTGTAAACCATCGCGCTATCATGAGTGGAGGCGAATTGCAGACCATTTTCGTGATGAGTTAGCAGAAAATGATAACTCGGTTATGGCTTCTCTACAATTGAGTTACGATGAACTTCCATCTTACTTGAAGTCATGCTTCCTCTGCTTGTCACTTTACCCGGAGGATTGCATCATAGCCAAAGACCAGTTGGTCCATTGGTGGCTTGGAGAAGGTTTTATTCCTTTGAGAAGTGGTAGATCAGCAATTGCAGCAGGGGAAGATTGCTTCTCAGGGCTAACAAATCGATGTTTGCTAGAAGTGGTCAACAAGACTTATCATGGAACAATCTCCACATGTAAAATTCATGACATGGTACGTGATGTGGTGATAAAAATGGCGGAAGATGATGCATTTTTCAGACCGGATGGTAGAAATTGCCGCCATTTGGGCATTACAGGTAGTATGCTTCAGAAGGACAATCATAAGTTGAGAGCATTGTTGTCTACAACTAAGACCGGTGAAGTGAACAAGCTTGCTTCACACACTGCAAAGAAATTTTGCGAGTCTAGATACCTTCGCGCAATGGATATTTCAAGGTCAATCTTCCGTATGCCTCTCTCTAGTCTTTTAAATCAGATTGGATTTTTGCAACACCTAACATACCTTAACTTAAGCAACACGCATCCATTGGTTCAACTCCCGCCTTCGCTTGACAAGCTTAACAACCTTCAGATATTGGATGTCAGCTACTGTCAAAACTTAAAAACATTGCCTCCCTGCATTGTGACATTCAAGAAGTTAAGGGTTTTAGACATAAGCAATTGCGGTTCGCTCAAATATCTACCTAAAGGCTTGGGAAGGCTTTCAAATCTTGAAGTGTTATCAGGATTCAAACCCGCCAAATCAAGCCAGTTAGAAGGTTGCAGGATCGGCGAGATCAGAAATTTAATTCGACTTAGGACACTCGGGCTTCAACTAACCTGCTCCGATGAGATTGGAGATACTGAGGTCAATGTGTTGATAAATCTACAAGAACTGCAGCATCTGTCAATAAGTTGTTTCGATAGTCACAACAATGATGATCTCGTCACCAAGCTTGACAAGTTGTTCCCTCCTCAGCAGCTCCATGAGCTGAGTCTAAAGTTTCATCCCGGAAAGATTAGTCCAGTCTGGCTCAATCCCATCTCGCTTCCTATTTTGAGGTACATTTCGATATCATCAGGCAATCTTGAGAAGATGAATGAAAGGTTCTGGGGGCTTAATGACAATGCTGTTTGGAAAATTGAGGGCTTAATGTTGGAATCTCTTTCGGATTTCCACGAAGAATGGGCGAGGGTTGGACAAGTTATGCCGGCGTTAAGAGTTGTGATTGTAAGTTGGTGTCCGGAGTTGGTGTCTTTTCCGATTGAGGATGTCGGGTTTAAAGGTGGTGTCTGGAAGGAAGAAACGAAAACATGAAAACTCCATGTGCCATTGTTGAGTTTAGTAAATGTTCAGTTCAGTTTTCCTTCTTGTGAATAATCATATGAGACTATGAACATATCTTCGTGGTATATGTTGCATTGATGTCATTGTTCATTTGTTACATTGTGTAAATCGTTTGGTTTTCTGTTCATCTTCATGTCATGGTTCTCTTTTATCTACGACGGAACTTGACCTAAAAGATTATAAAGACTCGCATTTACGACAAGGCACCTCAAGGACATCAACTCAAAGACAACGAGCGATCAATTTACAAGGATACCAGCCATATGGGTAATGGCTCATTTGAGATTTGTTTTATAAGGCTTGTTTGAAAATGCTTTTAAATGAAGTGTTTTTAGAAATTTTTTTTTTGAATTCCGTGCACTTCAAGTGTTTTTCCAATATTCACTTACATTTTCACTAAGGATTAGTTTCATAAACATTTCACCAAAAGTATTTTCAGTTATTTTAAAAGCACTTTCAAATGAGTACTAAACATATATATACATGCTCATAAGCGTTTTTGAAAAAAGAAAAAGAAAAAAAGCTTGAAAGTGCCTTTATGGCTCATAAGAAGTAGAAATAATTTCTTCAAAAAGGGTTGAGTGGTAAGCGAAATAGGGTGTTTTGATTGAATTGTGGGTGCAATTTAGAAAACCTACATTAGGGAAAGGTGCGCTGAAAATAGTATTATTTGGCCCAGGCCAGGCCCAATCATATACTCTCACCCGAACACCGAGCCTTTTTTATCAATAGTCTTCTTCTCCAGAACCAAAACCTCCACTCAGTGATGGTTCGCGCTTGAATTAAACCCTTAACTCTAGATCTGTAATTCTCCATCGATCACTGAAGCACAGTACAATCAGCTTCCAAATTCGAAGAATTTCCAATTTCCAGGAATCATGGATCCCGATTCAGTGAAATCCACTCTCCAAAATCTAGCCTTTGGAAATGTAATGGCCGCAGCGGCCCGCAATTACCAAAAGGAATTGCTCTCCAACGAGAAGGCGGCCGCCACGAGCTCCGCCAACCAGGAGGTCGACCTTGACGATTTGATGGATGTAAGTTCCGAGTTTAGATTCGATTTGATTCAATTCTGCATCTTTCATGTACATTTCAAGTTCCCAATTTGCAAAGCGATGATTTGTGTGATTATTTTGGATGGGTAGGATCCGGAGCTTGAAAAACTGCACGCGGATCGGATTAATGCTCTAAAGGTTCGATTTTTTTCGTGTTTGATTGATTTGGGGATGTGAGGTTCTTGGATTTGTGTTTTTGTTCGGAGGGTTTGGTTTAAATTTTTGAATTTTGGATAGAAAGAAGCTGAGAAGCGAGAAGCTTTGAAGAGGAAAGGGCATGGAGAGTACAGGGATATCACTGAGGGGGATTTTTTGGGTGAAGTTACCGGAACCGAAAAGGTCATCTGCCATTTTTATCACCGGGAGTTCTACAGATGCAAGTAAGTGCATTTTGGTCTGGAAAATTATGACTTGAATTAGTGAGTGTGTTTCGAACTTACGTTGCTTGGTTGTTTCTAGGATAATGGATAAGCATTTGAAGACGCTTGCCTTGAAGCATGTGGATTCTAAGTTCATCAGGCTGGATGCAGAGGTTGGTGTGTGTTGAGAAAAATTAGAGTACACAGTATAAGTGTTGGAGCGATAAACAAGTAAACAAATTACTTGTATTACACTCACAAAATATTACAACATTTCCACCTTTTTCTTTGGTTGTTGTATCCCACAAAGATGCATCTGACTGCCTTCTTGTCAAACTTGCTATGTAGATGATTAGGAACAAACGTAGCACACGCAGCTAAATACTCAAAAGTAGCTACCTATAGGTTTCATATCCCACAGTTTCTCAAAGGGCGAAACAAATTCTAACCTTGGTTGAGGAAGCTTGTTGATCACATAAGCGGCAGTTCTCGTGGCTTCATCCCAAAACCTTTCTGGCACATTTTTCCCATGTAGCATACACTGACATATCTCTACAAGATGTCGGTTCTTCCTTTCTGCTACACCATTTTGTTGTGGTGTGTTGGCACATTCAAACTGGTGGCGTATTCTACATTCTCGTAGAAAAACTCATTCAAGGTATATTCTCCTCCATTATATGTGCGTAGGCAACGAATCTTCTTTCCTACTTCTCCTTCAACTGCCTCCCTAAACTCTTAAAACTTTGAAAATTTGTCTTAATTTTTCTTACATGAAGAAAACTCACACGTACCTGGAGAAGTCATCAATGAACGTCACCATGTACTGCATCCCACTTATTGATGGTTGCTTGACAGGCCCAAACACATCGTAGAAAACCAACTCTAATGGTTCTTTTGCTTTGAACTTCGACTCCTCGTATGGTAGTTGATGAGTTTTACCATACTGACATCTTGCACAAACTGTGTTTGTTCTTACGTCAAGCTGAGCTAGCCCCTTAAGCATTGACTTCATCATCATCACATTTAGCTTGTGATAGCTAACGTGATCAATCTTATGTGCCATAAATTTTTTGTTTTTTTCTTCCTTGTCTTGTCTACCTATGCAGTTTCTGCTAACATAACATAGACTGACTGCAGTTGCCGTCCCTGAGATCTTGAGGTGCCGATGCACCTTCACATCTTGTGGACCAAACAAGACATAATTTCCTAGTGATGTCAACTGCGGCATTGAAAGTAGATTTTTCTTCGTACCTAGAACATGGTAGACGTCTTGAAGCGGCACCTGGTTAGTGTTGTACTAGGACACAATTATCATCCTACCGATATGAGCAGTCGGGAACCTCGAGTCAATGGTTGTCACCACCAAGCGGCCTCCCTTGTACTTAGTCAGATTATGCAACTTCTCTTTATCATCCGTCATGTGATTTGAAAAGCCTTAATCGACGATCCAATCATTGTTGTGGTCAATCGATTATGGACTTCTTGTTGTGCTAACTCCTAATCCATCATAGCGAACGATGCTTCACTTTTCTCCTTTGGTCTGGAAGTAGCAGCATTGCTCTCTACATGCCTTTTAAACCAACAATCCTTCGTCGTGTGGCCCTTCTTTCCACAATTGAAGCGCTTGCCCTCAAACCATTTATTATTTTGGGACTGACCACGGTTGCCGTGATATTTTAAAGCTCCCTCTGCTAAGAACTTTCACCTCCTTAATGACCTTTCGCCTTGTCATCATTTCTTTTAGATCCACCATCAGTATGTTGCTTAAAGCTTTCTTTACTTTTGTCGGTGTAGAGTGCTTCTTCCTCACCTCTTGACGAGACCCCTCCCATTTGCTTAGCCAAGGCTTCCTGATCGGCAAGCAAATTTTCAAACTTAACATGTGATGGTCGGGTTGGCCATCCTTGTACAGGGGCAACAAAGCCTCGGTATTCGGGTCTCAACCTATGGATAATTATTCTTTTTATCCTGGATTCCACAATGGCAGTAGTAGGATCTAATTCAGAAATTTTACAGCATTGACTTTACCACTCTTATACCTATTGAGAAATATTAGAGTACACAACTCTAATATAAGTATTGGAGAGACAAAACAAGTAAACAAATTACTTGTATTAAAACATAACAACACAAATTCTCAAGACAGTTTGAAGTTATGACACTCTTTCAGTTTCTAGAGACATACTTTAGAACACTCACACTTTTCTTACTTCTCACTTGCTTCTCTTCTTACTCTCTTCTTTTCTTAATTCATTACACAACAACACACACCTATTTATAGGTGAGTTTGCCGACTTAAACCATTGTCCACCGACTTAGACTTTTGCTAATGACCACACAAGGTGCTAGCTTCTAGGTCATTCTAACAAACAAACCTATATTATATTATAGCTAGAACTTTCTAGCTTGCTAATCAAATATGCATGCTTCACCGACATAACCTGCTAGAATTATCTAGCATATCCAATATGTGTGCACCGCCATTTTTATTGCTAGAATTATCTAGCAAAATCTTATGCATGAATCTTCTAGAACACCAAGAGACTTCCATGATGGATGGTTGAGGAAAGCACTCTACGATCTGAAACAAACACCAAGGGCGTGGTACGTTAAGATTGCAAAATTTCTCACACGAAGTGGTTACTTTGTGACGAATGCAGATTCCAGCTTATTCGTTAAAGCTAATGGAAGAAAGTTAGTTGTCGTACTGGTGTACGTGGATGACCTAATCATCACTGGTGATGACGAAACAGAAATTTGTCGAACAAAGGAGAATTTGTCAGTTCGGTTCAAGATGAAAGAACTTGGACAACTCAAGCACTTTCTTGGACTAGAGGTTGATCGCACACAAGAAGGGATATTTCTATGTCAACAAAGTATGCAAAAGATTTGTTGCAGAAGTTTGGGATGCTTAATTGCAAGCCCATCTCTAACATCGACGGATTCGAAGGCCAAGATGTACGCACATGAAGAGGACTTGGAAGATGCAACAATGGATGGACAATTGGTAGGTAGTTTGATCCACCTGACTCTAACTCAACCTGACATTTCTTATGCAACTGGTGTGGTGAGTCGTAAATGCAAAATTTAAAGAAGCCTCGTCTAGAAGCGGTTTGACTATGGTCTCTTGTACAAAAAAAGAGAAGACTGTAAGTTGGTTGGCTATTGTGACGCAGATTTTGCAAGAGATCAACCACTAGGTATGCCTTTAGAATTGGTTTTGGAGTAGTTTCCTGGTGCAATAAGAGACAGCCAACGATATCTTTGTCAACCACGGAAGCAAAGTATAGGGCGACAGTAGTGGCAGCTCAGGAAATTATGTGGTTGATGCAACTAATGAATGATATGTGTGGATTATGAAGTGTCATTATATTGCGACAATCAATCAACGATTTGTTTAGCGGAAAGTCGGGTTTTTCATGTGAGAACTAAGCATGTGGAGATACATATTTTATCAGAGAGAGTTTTACAAGAAATTGAGATGTGCTTGATTAAGACAGACAATCAAGTTGCGAACTTGTCCACAAAAGGTTTGAGTACCAGCAAGTTCGAAAACTTTCGTCGTCAACTCAGCATGGATAAAAGAATGAGCTAGTGTTGATGGGGAGTGTTAAAGATCAACGCTAGCCCATTAAGCCAGCCTATCATGGAAGTCCTTGGTGTTTTAGAATGCATAAGATTTTGCTAGATAATCCTAGCAATGGAAATGGCGGTTGATGCATATTGAATACACTAGATAATTCTAGCAGGTTATGTCGGTGGAGCATACATATTTGATTAGCAAGTTAGAAAGTTCTAGCTATAATATTGTTTGCTAGAATGACCTAGAAGCTAAAACTGGCGTGGTCATTAGCAAAAGCCCAAGTCGGTGGGCAACGGTTTAAATCGGCAAACTCACTTATAAATAAGTGTGTTGTTATGTAACGAATTAAGAAGAGAAGAAAGCAAGTGAGAAGAGGGTGAGTGTTCTAGAGTGTTCTCTCTAGAAAGTGAGAGTATCATAGCTTCTAAATTGTGTCTTTGAGAGTTTGTGTGTTGTAATTTTTTAATACAAGTAATTTGTTTGCTTGGTTTATCTTACCAGCACTTATATTAGAGTTGTGTGCTCTAATTTTTTCTCAACAGTGTGAACTTCATTCCCCCATTTTGTGTTGTTATAGTTGATGCAACTTTTCATGTTTACTCGGATTGAGCTTTCTTGATTGCAACCTTCCGTTTTTTGGTCGTTTACTTTTTAAAGGGTTTAGAATTGGGAATTGAGTATTTGATGATGAACTGCAGAATGCGCCGTTCTTCGTCACCAAGCTGGGAATCAAAACTTTGCCTTGTGTCATACTCTTCAGGTCAGGCAATCTCTCTATTAATTATTGTAATTCTGTATCCATGTTCATTTCGAGCATTAAAGAGGCATACCAACATGCACCATTTCGCTGTTGAAAAGGCAATTGAGCAACGAAAGCTGGAAATATAGTAATAGCGCAATTATTTGAATTTGCCACAAGAGCATGTGAAATCCGTCATGCTAATTTCATCATACACTTGGATCTTCATTGAAATTATTTACGGATTCAAAGGCTTGGCGTTTGCAGAAAAGGAGTTGCTGTGGATAGGTTGGTTGGATTTCAAGAAGTGGGAACGAAAGATGATTTCAGCACAAGGGCGCTCGAGGTTGCACTGATCAAGAAAGGTAATGGCTTTGTCAAGCGTGTTTTCCAATTCGCATCCTTTTGCGGAGTCTCTAAACTGCCAATTTAACAGGTATAATTAGTGAGAAGAAAGAAGACGATGATGAAGATGATGGATATCTTGAAGGCGGTCGTAGGATAGTGAGATCGTCTGTGAATCTTGATTCGGATTCAGACTGAAACCGGAACCTGAGTTTTCAAATGCGTTGTACGCTTGTACACTTGTTGTGACATCTGATTTATGTTACCATATGATTGGGATCGGTTTTGTTTTCTCTTTTAGTGGAACACATTTACAGTGGAAATATTTTCTTCCAGGCATTCATTTTCTTATTTATGTTAAGTCAGTCACTGTATCTAATCCTCTTTCTTAAATCGTGTACCACACGTTAGTTTCTCGTGAACAAACTACGCTAGCATAGTAAAACAATTGCATGGAAATATGATTTTATTGCTAAACCCTCAGTTTGAGATAAACTTTACTTGATATATATTCCGTTTACATGCAAGTTCTTCTTCTTGATAAATGGTAAAAGTAAGCTGGTCCTGAGATTTCGTGTGCCTAGAGCGACAACGAAAAAGAGCTGAATCAGGAAATTCGGTATCCAAATATTTTGTACAGAGCAGGAAATAATCAACCCAAATCCTGGTTTTTAAAGAAAGTTCAGAAAAATATCTGATTTGATATAAACGTACATTTGGATGAAACGATTTAAAAGAAAGGATGTGGATTTTATAATAAAGTAAGAAAAATGCAGAAAAAAGTTAACTATAAATACAGAAAGTACAAATGTGTTAGTACAACATTCACAAATTATTTCGTAAACGAATAACAATCTAAAATTTATAATCCGTTATTTTTAGTTAGAATAAAAGTTTGTCATGCATGTGAACGTCGAGCAAGATACATTCTCACAACCTAAGATCTATGATCCGTTATTCATAGTAAAATCAAACAATTTAACTAGGTAATCCAACTCTCAAGATTTTTCTTCCATCAAATCCCACGTAGATTTGGAAATCTACAGTTCTATATGAACACTCAAGAGGAGTCTGCCGGAGCGTTATATAATGGGAGGACGTTGGTTTCTAACTTCTTATCTCCAAAAATAAAAGAAGGCAGCAGGTGAAGAAAAGAGACAACAAATACACAATGTATATCTCTCTCTAATCCAGTTAGTTGAAACACTTATTTTGTTGCATTACTCTTCTTTGTTTTGGTTTGTTTTTTGTTGGTTCGAGGTGCCTCTAATTTTATTGATACAACGCTCTTTTATAAGTGATTTTAGATAACCAAAACCGATTTTCTTAATATTTAAGAGGGAAAGTTAAAATGCTTCTGGGTTAGAAAGGTATCCGGTCGTGCTTTATAAGAAAAACACTTACCAGATGTTTCTTTCAAAAAATATTTCAAATGCTTTTTGAATTTTTATTAAATTTTTCAACATGTTTCTCAAAGTGGCATTTCTAAACGAGCCCGATATTAGTAAGCCATGATCAAATTACATGCCCTATATTGTTTCATGATTATTGTTAATAAGATTGTTCTCATACCGTCGAGATTTTATAAAAATGAAAACAAAACCATACATGAAATGAAAGCAATGCAGTTTTACCGGCAAAATAAAAGAGACGTTATTTAAATTTGAGTGGAGTTGCCTTGCGTTTCGCCTTGTGTCGAGACCTCGTCAAACATCAAGCTCTGAACTGAATCGAAACCTTAAAAAAAGAAAACAAGATTTACTAATTTTCTTCTGTCTGTCTTCCAAACATGTCTGCCTCGCTGTCTCTCCGCCATTTTCTAAGAACTCTCAAATCCCAACTAGGATTCAGGATATTTATATCCAACCTTTTCCCTCTCCCCCCAAAACCCCAATTTTGTTTTTTTTTTCTGGGACTCCCCCCGCCCCCCCCCCCCCCCCCAAACACTGTGTTCACCAGAGGACAGAGGTAATGAAATCAAAATTTCTATTAATTCCATTTTGTTTTTCTGTTACTAAAATGGCGACCCAAGCCAACAAGGCTGTCTGCTTTGCAAAGAGGTTGTTTCCACGACTCGAACTTGTAACATTTCGGTCACAAAAAAACAACATTTTCGTTGCGTCAAGGCTTGGCCTCTTTCTGTCTTTATTACTGCACAATTTTATTTGAATTAATTTTAAGAAAAACTAATGAAAAAAGTTTGAAAACTTCGAGTTTTAATCAAAAAGACAAAAATGTGTTGTAAGTGAACAATACCGATAATGTTTCGTTAAAACTACTTTAATTTTATCTTTAGTTGTATTTTCAAATTTTAGTTTAGGCGCATTGTGGTTGTGATTTTGGGAGTGGGAATGTAAATGCAAGCATTTTGTTCAATTGGATTTCCCTTAAGTTTTCTCATTTTTGTCACTGCTAAAATTTACTTGGAAGTAATTTTCTTTTCTAGTTGGGAAATTGCCAAAACGATCATTTTTTCAAATTCCAATTGCAAAATAATCAGTTTTTTAGTATGTCATTATTATTTGGTCACTATGTCGTGGATATATTATTTTGCAATTGGGGTTTAATTTCTGATCATTTTAGACGATTTTCCTCTTCGGTTTGGTTGTTTCTTTCTTTCTTTCTTTTTTTAGCTGCATTTGGTTACAAGTAGGACTGTAATTGCAGGCATTTGGGCCGGGTTTTGCTTCTGGGTCTGCATCTGTGAATTGTGATACGAGTGCTTGATTCTTCTTCCGCCCTTCAGCTACTACTTTCGCAATGTTTTCGGACAAGTAAACACCGTTTTCCTCACAAGTAACACCATGTCTGGACCTCTACCAGGTGATATTTCATTTAGAATCAACGTATTTTCACATCTTGATAACTGTATGCTTCAAACGTGAGGACTTGTCTTGAATTTGTAATGCGCGTTGCCACTTTAAAGGGATCTTAGGATGTTGGAATGAACAAAAAGCCTTGGAATTTAATGCATTGATAGGTAGACTTATAAATCTTTGCATATTAGGATGCCTCGCGTTTGATGCGCACAGATATGAATCTCTTATGTTGTGTAATTTTCAGTATCTGATGCTGAAATCTCTGAGGAAGATAGAAAGACTAAAGTCGGGTCGTTGAAGAAGAAGGCAATGAATGCCTCTGTTAGGTTCAGAAATTCTTTTTCAACAAGGGGTAGAACAAGCAGTAGTAAAGTCTTGTCTATCGACATTGAGGATGTGCATGACTTAGAGGAGATACAGGCTGTTGACTCGCTGCGGCAGGCTCTTATATTGGAGGAGCTTCTTCCTTTCAAGCACGATGATTATCATAAGATGCTCAGGTTTCTTCCTCTTCTTGTTCCACTAGAAGTTTTTATCTTCGATGGTTTTTATGATAGATACTTCATTCTTATTCAGTCTAACTTAACCATTGGAAGACAGATTCTTGAAGGCCAGAAAATTTGATGTCGACAAAACCAAGAAAATGTGGTCTGACATGCTCGAGTGGAGGAAGGCATTCGGTGCTGACACAATCATGGAGGTATTCTCTGTAGAAATAGGTGCTTAGGCTTTTGAAGTTTGCTAATTATTTCATTTTACTTTTTTCCGTTCGATTTTTATGTTTGTTTTCTTTTAGTAAAGAGCAGAATTTCTTTTGTTTATATTTGTCCATCAATCTAGTTACTCATGTATCTATCTTTTCTTCTAGGACTTTTACTTCAAGGAACTCGATGAAGTCTTGCAATACTACCCCCAAGGATATCATGGCATAGACAAGGAAGGACGACCTGTGTACATCGAGAGACTAGGCCTAGTAGATGCGACCAAGCTGATGCAAGCCACAACTATGGACCGCTATCTCAAGTACCATGCGCAGGAGTTTGAAAGGACATTTGCGGTTAAGTTTCCAGCTTGTTCAATTGCAGCAAAGAAGAACATTGATCAAAGTACAACTATCCTCGATGTGCAAGGAGTGGTATGTGATTACCACAGCAAATGATTTGAAAAACAAAAAACTAGAATCGCCAATGGAAAAACAAGGGAAAAGCTGGTATATTGTTTATAATTGTTGCTAAGATGTGCTAAGATTTCAACTATAAGGGATATTACTTCAATGAATCTTGAGAGGCATACGTGTTTTACGCAGTTTGCATATGATGGTGCAAGAAAAGCCTTTTTTCCTTCTAAATTTGCTTGAAGTTATATGCAAGTTAAATATTTTTTTTTTAAACATACTGTAATGCCTCAGGGATTTAAGAATTTCAACAAAGCTGCCAGGGAACTTATTACTCGCCTTCAGAAGATTGACGGTGACAATTATCCTGAGGTACTGCCTTAACATCTTTTGGTCTATAAATTTCGGGAACTTCAGAACATATTTTGTCGATGGCAGAATTATGATGCCACATAAATTGTTGTTTTTACCGCAGACCTTGAATCGCATGTTTATCATCAACGCTGGTTCTGGCTTTAGAATGTTGTGGAACAGCGTGAAGTCGTTCCTTGACCCGAAGACTACAGCAAAGATTAATGTGAGTATATACATTATGATGCTAAAAAGTGCTTGTTTTCGTCAGGGCTACATTAATCGGGGAAAACTATCATCCTCCAGGTCCTTGGCAACAAGTATCAGAGCAAGTTACTTGAAATAATTGATGCTAGGTAAGTCTGTTCAAAACGAGGCAGACTTTTTAGGATCTTCACTACCATATAAGCTGCTTCATCAGTTCGTTTATTTTGATGTACATATTCTGGCTTGACTTTGCTCCAGCGAATTGCCCAAGTTTTTAGGAGGTACATGTACTTGTTCTGATCAAGGAGGCTGTATGCGTTCGGACAAGGGACCCTGGAAACAACCTGAGATCGTGAAGGTAGATAAAGACCGTTCTGTATCTTCTTCTTCTTTCTTTTTTTTCCCCTTTATGCATCATTACTACTATGCATTATTTTAACTTCTAATTTAATTAGAATTCATAAGCATCGATTTATGTACTTGCAGATGGTTCAAAACGGCATTCATAAATGTTCAAGAAAACCTGGACTTCAAGTAGGTCTTACTTGAACGTATCTTCTGCTTTTCTTTTTCCTTATAAACCTGCCCCTAGTTGACAAGTTTTTTGGATTGTCACATTTCGGACATTAGATCATCTCAAAATTCTCAGTCGCATGATTTTGAAAATATATTTTGGTGCTTCTGGTTCGTAAATGTCATCTATACCTTGATCATATAATCTTCCTAGGGACTCGGTGCAGCTCTAAACATTGGACCTTCCACTCCTAAACTTAATCATGCACTTTCTCGCTTCCATGAAGAAGTAAGTGCAAAAAGCTTCCAAGTTCAATTTAATTTTCAACCGAGCAATTGTCTCGTACACTGAGAGCTTTCCTTTTTTCATGTATATGTTTCTAAGCATAGACACACATATACTTGTTATCTGCGTATCTTGTAGCTGAAGTTTCCCTCCTCTCTTGTCGCGACAGTTCTAACTTCCTCTTTGAAATAATTTTCGCAGGTATCCCTAGCCAAAACTCGCGAAGCGTCTTTCAGGCGCAAGGACAGTGCCTCGATGGTTGGTAAATCTGTGGATTTAAGTTGGCCAATGGCGACGGGGAATGTTAAATTTGCCCTCTCAAACGCTAAATCATCTAAGAATTTAGGTGACCTTGTATATTGTGTTTCCTTTCCTTTTCTAGCTCTAAGATATTCCGTAGGGTCTGAGTTTCCTTTACTTGCAGCAGGAGATTGTTTCACCAGGAACAATGCTTGCAAACTTCCTGAAGGGTTCGGCTCTCAGATTATGGCTGCTATTCTGACGTTTCTTATGGGCATTGTCGCCATGGTCAGACTAACACGTAGCATGCCGAAGAGGCTCACTGACTCCACCTTCTACTCCAGCACTGTCTGCGACGGTGACACAATGGTCAAAGGCCAGGGCTCTTCACACGCTGCCATCTCCGGCTCAGATCTCATGACTGTCATGAAACGCATGGCTGAGTTGGAAGAGAGAATGACTGTTTTGAACATGAAACCAGCCACCGTGCCAGCTCAGAAGGAGGAAATGCTGAATACTGCTCTAGGCCGGGTTGGTGCCTTGGAGAAAGAGCTTATGGCAACAAAGCAGGTAGGGTTTCTATAAGTTCCTCTATAAATCATGAAACATAATCCAATAGGAAAGTAAAAATCTGTCATTTGCATCAATCACTAGCAGGGTACTATTAACGTTAGATGTGTATGATCTTCATTTGAATTGGCTTCTTGTTTAGGCTCTCGAGGAGTCGCTTACCCGGCAAGAGGAACTCTTGGGCTCTCTTGACAAAAAGAAGAAGAGGAAGAACAACATGAAGAAGAAAATGGTAAGCAACCGAGACGAAAACATCACTTATTCGACTTTTAGGTGGAGTTTGTGACATTTCTAATATGTTTTGGGTTGTAATGCAGTTCAATATCTGGTGAAGAATGTTAGACACAGAAGAAGATATGTTTTGGCTATCAAAACCCCCCACCCAAATGCGCCCCTGTACTCTACTTACTGTTCCATCAAACTCTTACCACTTTATGAATGCACAAAGTTTTGGCCATGTGCATAGTTTGCAAGTTTATCACTTTTAACTATTATAATTTATGTAAATATCTTTATTTTTTCAATATAAGTTTCCGATATGCAATAAATATTGGTCTAGCGACACTCAGTCTCTATTTTGTTAAAGGAATCATGCGTTCAAATCTCATGGACGGATGATAATTGTTGGAAAAACTATTTAGGGATTGGTACAAACCCAACTGGATTTTGGATGCATGCATGATCTGATCATGTTGTAGATAACCTAATTTTAACGGACATTCAGTCTCTATTTTTGCTGGAGTCGGTTCTGAGTTCCAATCTTGTCGGCGAGAGTTGTTGATGTAAGTATTAATTGTTTGGTACAAACCCAGCTGGGTTTGTTTGGGTGCATTACGCATGATATGACATCATGATGTAGACAAAGACTTTGTGATTTGCTTGTTGGGAAGCAAGTGAGAGTTGAGCTACTTCTCTTTAGATTATTAGATCTAGATGGATAACAAAATAGGGTTTGCTCATGCGGGTCCCACCAAGCAAGATAAGCAAAACTCAGCAAAGGAACCGGCCTGGCAGCTACCGCATCTCCACGTGGCTGCGCCGGTTTCATGAGAGGTGGGGGAGGGCGGCGGAGGAAGTGTGCGTTTAGAGAATGTTTCTTTGAAAGATTCACACGAGAGAGAGATTACTGAATTGTAGGGAAAGCAAAGGCAACACTCTTCACAATCTTTACCATTTCTTCAAGTTGGACTGCTTCCCTTTAGTTTTAGGCTTTTAGCCATTTGGTTTGGCTTAAGCCAAGTCCACCAAAAGCAAAAGGGTTTAATAGAGTAACATTATACGTAACTATCTATTTGTACAACATCTCTCTAATAGGTTGAGACAGCCAACACATGTAAGTTTTATCTTCATTAAAAATATGATACAAATGATAATACAAATACGTGGTAAGAATAGCATTTTACTTTAATTTTCCCTACACATATAATTATACATCAAATATTACAATATTAATACATTATATTCTTTTTTATTTACATGTAAATCATGAATCATTAAGACAATAAGAGCGCAGTATGATTAGTATCACCAAATTCTCGCGATCGTTACGAGCATTGATTTCTAAAATCAAATGGGTTAAATATGTTTCCTTAGAGGTCAGATTACACAAAGCATTCATGTATTATGTTAATGTTGCTCTTGTGGTGCATAACTCTTAATAATACCATTGTAGTTAAGTATATGCTACCCCAGTGGCAAAGCCATATAAGAGTAAGGAGGGGCGGTCACATGTGGTCCTATATGCTAGTAAATAGGGTGTTGAATTTTTATCCATGAGTCTGGTTTGAAACTCCGTCTTCCTCTAAATTTTTATAATAATTTCGAACTCTCCCACTCCCATTAATAATAGTAAAATAAAAAATTTAAGATATGACCAAACTTATGGAACTTAGCATTATAAAATGTACCGATGAGTACGAAGTAATAGGTCTCCTAAAATTACACGTTAGAAATACTTAAAAACATCAACCACCAATTGTTTAGCATTATCTAAGAGCATATACATCCTTATTTCCAAATATGTCAAAGGAGATGAGATGGGTTCGTAATTGAAGAAGAATGGCGGAGATGACTAGCATTTCTTTATCTTGTCAAATTGGACAACAATTTTGTTAGTGGTAAGTTTCGTCAATGAGTAACACAACTTCTACCTTCAATACTGAACACAGTTTTTTCATTACATTTCTTCTAGAAACATATCCTAGAGACCAATTGAGGCCAAAGTTTCTAAACCAAATGTCACTAACACATGGAGAGTGGTATTCTTCTTACTGTGAAAAATCTCACATTCAACTTCATCAAATAACGAGTTTGATATCTAATTATTACAACTAGCGTATTTTGTAGCTCCTTAACTCAAGTCATCCACCCCTCAAGTCATCCACCCCTCAAGTATAAAAATATGAATGAGGATCCTCTCTGGATACTCAAATCGTATCCATTCATTGTACATCGTGGGCTAGAAATCATTTTAAATATTTTTATTTAAAGTTAAACATGAATAGTATTTGACGAAAACTGACCGCACAATGTATGATAAATAGACACGATTTGAGGCTCCTCGGATCCTCACAAAGAGGATTCGGAGAGGATCCTCATTCTAAAAATATCATTGAATCAAAGTATAAAAATAAAACATTTACCATATGCAAAAATAGATAAGTACAATGAATTCTTGTGCCGTTCATGGTATAAATTTCCAATTAAGTAGGGTTGAAAAAAGGTACATTTGCAAATTACAAAAAGGGTAAATTACACTTTACCTCCTCAGGTTTGGAATCAATTTCAATTCCTTACAACATCTTTAAAACATTTCAATTTCATACATTTACTTATCATTTTATTTCAATTTCATACATCTATTAGAAAATCTGTTAAGTAAACCGTTAACTGATGACATGACAAATATGGAATCCATATTTATGCTGACGTGACTGCCACATTTGTGCCACGTGGTAAAAAAATAATATTTATTTTAATTAAATAGGGAAAATATTATTATATTTTAAATGTATAAAAAAATTAATTTTTTGTCACGTGGCACAAATGTGGCAGCCACGTCAGCATAAATGTGGATTCCATATTTGCCACGTCATCAATTAACGGTTTACTTAACAGATTTTCTAACGGATGTAGGAAATTGAAATAAAATGATAAGTAAATGTATGAAATTGAAATGTTTTAAAGATGTTGTAAGGAATTGAAATTAATCCAAAACCTAAGGGGGTAAAACGTAATTTACCATTACAAAAACGTTGCAAATTACAAAAACGAGTGAAGTGTGAGATGAACTGATAAGCCAGCCGAGCTGAACCGGAGCCGTCAACCGACGGCGTGATCGTAAACTCGAGAGCATGATTTTTTAGTGTTTGATTGATTGTGCATGAAGCAACAAAAATGAGGACCGAAAGAAAGCGTTGATCTTTTAAGCTGTCGTTTTTGTGGTATTATACATATACACCCACCCATTTTTGCCGTGTTGGTGTCATGGGTTTGGCTCCTTCTCCTCTCTCTCTCTCCCAATTCCCCCAAACCCCCCAAAACCCAAAACTAATTTGCATTTAACATTAACCCCCCCCCCCTCTCTCTCTCTCTCTCTCTCTCTCCTCCCTCTCTCTAATATCTCTCTCACTGATCACGACGAGATAACGAATCGTAACTCGTGATGATCTGATACCACTGTGAGCTTTTGAGCCATTTATATAAATATATATGTATTTATATATAGATAAGGGAAGATCTATTTACATGCCAGTTACTTGTCCCCACGATCTTTGAGGATCTCTCTCTTCTCCTGTTAATGTTGCTCGCCAATTATTGAGGTTTGTTCTTCTTTCTCTTCTGGTTTTTTTTTTTTTTTTTTTTTTTTTTTTTTTTTGTGCTATTGAATTTTGTATAAAGTTTTAGAATTTAGCGAGGAATTCGTGAATTGGGTATTGGGAAAGTGAATTTGGGAGCCTTCATGTTGGTAAAAAGTAAAACTTTGATTTCTCAGCTAGTGTTTTGATGCGATCGATATTCTACTTTAAACTAATTTAAATTCGGGGGAGGGAGTTCGAACTCGGGTAATAAGTGTGCTTCTCAGTTTCAGTTTTGAGTTTGGTTTCTTGGGTAGTTTTTTAGGGTGTGTGGAAGTTGGAGAATTTGTGGTGTGAATGGGACTGGGAAATTGCTGGGTTGAAAAGTAAAAGAAAAAGATGAAAAATTTAGGAGTTGAAAGTAAAAAAGGAAGCCAAAAGTAGAAGTGAATTGTATGTAATTAAAAGTAGGAAAAGTAGCAAGAATATTATCACAAACAGGGAATTGGGTGACTGCAAAAGATCCAAGTCTAGAAATGGAAAGGGCAAGCAAGGATTGATTCCTTTTAAAAGCTTACTTCTTCTTAACATACATACTTACACACATCCTGTTTTCGGTTCCTGTAGAACTTATCATCCAGTGCTTGTCATCCACCGGATCATGTTTGTTGTTTGAGGGTTTTGTAAGAAGTATTTATGTTTTATGTTATGAGGGGTTTTGAGTGATTTGGATCATGTTACAGTGGTTTGCAGGAAAATGGCAACTTTAGTTGAGCCTCCGAATGGAATTAGGCAACGGGGGAAGCATTATTACTCAATGTGGCAGACATTGTTTGAGGTTGACATCAAGTACGTACCAATCAAACCCATAGGGAGAGGAGCATATGGTGTAGTGTGCTCGTCAATCAATAGGGAAACAAATGAGAAAGTTGCAATCAAGAAGATCAATAATGTGTTTGAGAACCGCATTGATGCGTTGAGGACTCTGAGGGAGTTGAAGCTTCTTAAACATATCCGGCACGAGAATGTGATTGCTCTTAAGGATGTTATGATGCCTATCCACAGGACAAGCTTCAAGGACGTGTATTTCGTTTATGAGCTCATGGATACGGATCTTCATCAAATTATAAAGTCCTCACAACCACTTTCCAGTGACCATTGCAAATACTTTCTGTTTCAGGTACAGGCTTTTTCTTAACTTGTGTTATTTTATCTCATTAATTCTTTAAGTAGTCATCCTAATTGGTTGATGCTAATTTTGAGCTGAATTAGTTCATGGAAATGTAAACGATTCTGGAAAAGATTTAGGAACTGAATGAATAGAAAGCATGTTACCAAAAGCACATTTTGACCAAGTATGAGGAGATGTTTCAGCTTCTTGCATTTTCTTATGTAGAACTTAACACTCCGGGGTTTCTATGCATTTCAAAGCTTCTAAAAGTTTGATTTGTTACCAAGCTTCAGTTAATTTGTGAGTTCTATTCTTCTAATAGTTATTCTGCTTGTGACTAATCTGATTCTGCATTGTAGTTACTTCGAGGGCTCAAGTATCTTCATTCAGCAAACATCCTTCACCGGGACTTGAAGCCTGGGAACCTGCTCATCAATGCTAACTGCGACTTGAAAATATGTGACTTTGGGTTGGCTCGAACCAGCGGAGGTAGTGGCCAGTTCATGACAGAGTATGTTGTCACTCGCTGGTATCGTGCACCAGAGCTGCTATTGTGCTGTGACAATTATGGAACATCCATTGACGTCTGGTCCGTAGGATGCATCTTTGCTGAAATTCTTGGCCGGAAGCCAATCTTCCCTGGAACTGAATGCCTCAACCAACTAAAACTAATTATCAATGTTCTTGGTAGCCAGCAGGAACCTGACCTTGCATTCATTGACAACCCAAAAGCCAGGAAGTACATCAAATCATTGCCCTATTCTAGAGGGACACATTTGTCCCGTTTATACCCTCAAGCTGATCCTTTAGCTATAGACTTGTTGCAAAGGATGCTTGTGTTTGATCCAACTAAGAGAATCTCCGTCTCAGAAGCACTCCAACACCCTTACATGTCAGGGCTATACGATCCGAGATCCAATCCTCTTGCCCAGGTTCCCATCAGTCTCGACATAGATGAGAATATGGAGGAACCAATGATTAGGGAGATGATGTGGAACGAGATGCTTCACTACCATCCAGAAGCTGCTCAGATGCTTCACTATTATCCAGAAGCGTCTTTTGTGCATGCCTAGGTAAACTTTCGAAAGGCTTTCCTGTTTCTTTGTGCAATGTGTTTATTAATTATAGAAAACCTTGCATTAGAGAAACGTATTGTTGGTCTATCGTGTAACTCTCTGTATTTTTACGCTTGTTATTTGTAGTCTACGGCTATGAATCTGTATTACGGATAATGCATGTAAGACATTCCTGATTATAACCAAGGGAATTGAATAAAGACGCGTCCATTTTTATTCCATTCTTCTCTTCTGTTTTCATTCTCTCTTTAGGTTTCTTTACTCAACGGCGACCCTTGCTCAAAGCTTAAGTGTATATGCAGAAGCATATGCTGGTTTACCCGAAGGCGAAGGGAATAATCGTTCCTAGAATTTCACTATATGATTTGTGTCATTTGCTTTGTTCTTCTGTGCTATGAAAACTTGACAGAGATGTCGAGAAAGAGGAGAAATGAGGGATGAAGAACGGTGGAGTAACAGTGGTGCGAGGGAGGTCGAAGATGTGCGTATGAAATGCTACATGAAATGAAAACAAAGAACTAAAACAAACTTGTAAGTTATAATTTCGAATTTCTATTTAAATCATCGTCCTTTGTTCGTCCCTCATTTGTACCTCCACCCTTCTTCGTCCCTCTTTTCCTCCATGTAGTTTCTCTATCTCGAACAAAAATTGAAAACTAAAAACTATTAACGGTAACGTTATTCCTTAGAGAAGAAAACCATTATGGATGGATAGCACAGTGGTTAAATAGCCCCTCGTTTTTGTTTAGAAATTGAGTTGGTCGATGTCTATCGGAACTGAATATAAAGTCGTCTGATAACTATTTCGTTTTTAATATTTTGTTAACAATAAAGAGGAAATATAAGAGAGAAACGATGGATGGCCAGAGGTGGTGGATAAGTGGTGGGAATGAAGTGGATATAGAAGAATACACAAAATAAAAACAAAAAACTATGTCTATTATATTTTCTCTTTTTTACTTTTTACACTCGTCTCAATTTCCAGTCATCGAATCGGATGAATTGAAGAAGATAAAAAAAAAATAAAAAAAATAACAATGAGTATTTGAGAAATAAAAATATGCAGTGCGGATAGCACCACCCTATTTCTAAAGCTGCGGCGTGGATATGCTGCCTTTTTAAATTTATTTTGGTAAACAAACTAGGGAAACATCCACCATATATATTTATATCCTACTATATACTCGCAAAATAAAAACAAAAACATGACACTCAAAAGTGCACTTGAAAGGAAAAAGAGCACACAAGTTGAGACCCAAGGAAAGAGACCTCCACTGAAGAAGTTGATGAGCATGGATATTTATGTCTGCCAACTTTTCTTCTCAACCCCTAACTTCCCACCACTCACTGACCTCTGCTCTGCCCACCGCTTGCCTGCCTGGTTTCCTCCCCCTTCTTTTTTCAATGACACTAGGGGCCAAGCCCTCCAAGGCAACTTGCAATATCATGTTCTTTTTTCGTATGCAACCTTAACGAAAAGATCTCGGTACTGTTCATTTTAACGAAAAATTACATTTTTATACTAAAAAGTCAATCATGGTACTATTCACTTTACCCTTTATTATATCATTTTCGTTAAAACTCAAAATTTTCAAGCATTTTTCATTAGTTTTTCCTTTTTCATAAGGGTTACTTGGTATTCAATTAAAAAATCAAGTTAGAGTTTTAAAAAATAATGAAATGTAACTAAATTACTTCATGGTTGTTTTTTAATAAATGAAAATAGGGTCCAAGAAAGACTTCAAATATGCCCTGAGTTGCTTATGATTTCACTGGCTTTTAGATTCGGTAGCGATTTTAGTACTGTCAATTTAGCTTCTCACACTATAAATGATTTGTTTTATGCATGAGACTCTTTTAAAAGTATGATTTTTCATGTACTCTTTGCTATCTCATGTTTTTAGCACAATATTTATAATGTTAGCACGAAAATTGACGTTAAAATGTGAGGTGTCAGAGATTCTATGGAGAGTCCCATTTTGAAAGTCTCCTTGGCATTTCACTTGTTTCATAATTTTTCTACACAGAAAAAAACAGTGCCATGCACGCTAAATTTATAGGAATATTTTTTCTCAACACTCTAAATTTTGTTGTATACTTAACATACACCTAATCATTTATCGCGTGTCCTTTCAATTAACCTTGATTAATTTTTTTCAAAATTGAAAAAGTAACATTTATTGTGAACATTAATTAGAGTTAGGTGAAAAGACACATGACAATTGATTAAGTGTATAGTGAGCATACAACATAGTTATGGCAGTGAGAAAAAATGTCACCCTAAATTTATGGGACCATTTTTTCTCACTATCATAGTGTATGTTCACCATACACTTAATTATCTGTCACGTGTCATTTCACTTAACTCTAGTTACTTTCACATTAAATATATTTTTTTTAATTTTGAAAAAAAATTAATCAAGGCCAAATAAAAGGACACATGGTAGATTATTAACCGTAAAATAAGCATACATCATAGTTTATAATGGGGGAGAAAAATGTCCCCCCCCTAAATTTATAGTGTGAAAGTCAGCAGGCTAGTTTGATATTGATGTGCTTTGAAAAAAAATTGTTTATGTTGTGCTGTGAGAATAAGCTCATTTTTGCTGCTTCGCGTTTTCAGCTTTTTTTACTCAAAACTGGGAAAATAAGATGTTTTTAAGTATTTACCAAACACATTTTTTAGCTCAACATTTTTTATACACATTTTTTATAAAAACATCTCAGTAATAAACCAGTACTTACTCTTTCCTTGTGTTCAATGTTGAATATGAAAAGTGTGCTTGGGGAAAAGTAACTTGGAGCTGGCATCTTTAAATGAAAGATTACCTAAATCTTAAGCACATGGCATACAAAAAGTGGAATATACTCTCTCTCTCTCCCTCCCCACCATATATATATATATGGTATGTATGTATATATATATTGTATGTATGTATCATGTATGTATGTATGTAAGTGAGCGTATAACAAGTTAAATGGGGTAGACCTCAATTACCAATAAAAGTTGAGGAAGGGTCCAATAAATCATATGTGTTTTCCAAATTCAAAAGTTCAAAGTCCTAAGGAGATTATTGTTTATAAAACAAACAAAATTGGTCACCTAAAATTTTAAATATCTAAAACATGCAATTCATACTCAAATGAAATTACAAACACATCAAACATGAGAATTGACTGAAAACTAAAAGCATCAAGGGTTTAATTAGAAGCTTCTAGTGCCCTCGAGCACGCCATATTCAAAAGTAATTTGAGCATTCCTCGAGGGCACGAGAACAGCTTGACAGGGACTCGAGTGACTATATTTTTTTTTTGACTTTTTCTTTTTATGAAACGCATCTCCATCTTTTTATGAAACGCATCTCCATCGCTGGGCAGCCAATGACCACTGGTTTTGGGGCCTAACCTGTGAAAGACGTTACCCTTCGTATTATTGATTAATTGTAAGGGGAAAAGGATTATCGCCGGATCCTTTTCCTGAGGATCTAGAGATTCTATGATTGTGACTGTTCATCGTATATTATGTGGTCAGAAATTATTTTAAATTTAAATTTTAAAATTAAATATAAATAGTACCTAACAAAAACTGATTGCACAGTATACGATGAACAGTCACGATCACGGGATCCCTAGAAAAAAAGATCTGGCGATGATCATTTTCCATTGTAAGGGACCATCTCTCATAATTCTGACCACATGCGCATGCCCATGTACTGTTGGTGTTGGGATTCAACAAGAACAGCAAGTCAGAACTATGTTAGCACAAGACTCTTGTGCGACTTTTGGTTGGTGTAACCTAATTTTGCAACACTTGTCCAGTATATGATGGATTCTTGAGGAAAAAAATATCATCTTATGTTAAAAACATAAAAACACGTTCATTTTATATTTTTAATATCAAATTTAAAGATGAGTAATCATGCATTTTTTAATTATCTGGTGATCACAATTCACCTATTTTTATTATGCGAAGATTTACAATTCATAGCTGCTTCAAGGAAATGCTTACATGTTATAACTTATATTGTTACATAATAATTTAGGCTTAATTGTAACAATAATCCATAATTATAGCATAGGTTAAAGAAAGTATTTCTCAAGTTATATATCAATATATAATTCAGGGACGATTGTTACATAATCTTAAGATGAGAAAAGAGGAACAGTTTCTCTTAAGAAGTTTCAGTTTACAAGTTTATCCTAACCATTTCATACTGAATGTGTCGTACAAAAATCAGTGGAAAATATTGACTCTTTGGAGAATACATATCCGATATGCAACTGTGAACTTTTCAAATACTGAGGACTTGGCCATTAAGAGTCACATTCTATGTTATTGCTTTTTCCTCATAATTATATTATATGAGACAATCAGACATGTTCTTAAATTGTTTTTGGTAGTTTATTTATTTTAGGTGGGCGTTGCTGGCCCATATATTCAACCCTCCACCACTCTTCAAAACCTCCTCTCCATTATCTTTCCTGCCTACCCCAAGAATTTGATCTCTTTCTCTCTCTTCTCTCTCTTCTCTCTCCTCTCCTGGTTCTGAAGGCCTTGTGTCTGCTTCAAATTTCATAACCTCTCTCCCCTTCTCTCTCCTGGTTCTGAAAACCTTGTTTCTGCTTCAAAGTTCATAACATTTGTTCTTCTTCTTTGTCTCCAATGCTTAATATACAAACCTACAGATTCAATCATGTTTCCGGTACTCAGTGAAATCTTGCTCTCTGGGTGTATGATAAACTCCACCCTCCTTCGCAGAACCCACCTTGTCCAATCCTTCTCTGTTGTTTTCCTCTACTGGTTTTACAACATTTTATAAACAATTTTTACTTTTTTCTTAATTATTTTTTAAAGCTAGCATCTGCGTTCTTCAAATAATAACTCTTTAACTTTCTTGGGTAAGAGAAAAGTTTAGATTTTTTTGGTTTTTTATAAGCATATAAGTATTTCACACATGGCTTCTTCAAGTGGGGTTTCTTCAGAGTCAAGCAAGCTCCAAAACTCAGGATCTGATGAAGATCTTAACCAAGTCATGGACCAGAGAAAGCGCAAAAGAATGCTGTCCAACCGGGAATCGGCACGTCGATCCCGGATGCGAAAACAGGAGCATCTGACTGATCTGACGGCTCAGATTGGTCTCCTGACAAGGGATAACAACCAGATCATCACATCCATGAACGTGACCAACCAGCTTTACATGAAGCTCGAGGCAGAAAACTCAGTCCTCAGAGCTCAGATGGATGAGCTCACAAACAGATTGCAGTCTCTCAATGATATTATGGATTGTATTAATTCAAGCAAATGGATCTATGAGGAAGAAGATCATCATAATATTATTGGTGGAGGTGATGGGTTTCTGAACCCATGGAGTACTGGCTTTTTGAATAATCAACCAATCATGGCCTCTGCAGACATGTTCATGTGCTAAACTCAGTCGGGTTAATCATGGATTAAGTGAGAGATTAGTGAAATTAATTGAGGTGTAACTACTTAGAACATCCATGGCTTCTGTAAATTTGTTCGTACAATGATTGATGGGTAGGTCATGGGTTGTTGTTTTACTGTTGAACATGTAAGGATGTGTAAGCGATACTTCTGTTTTTCTTTTGGCTTCTGGTTTTGTTGCCAATTTATTTATTTAATAAAATACTTCTTGTTTGTATACATTTTGCTTCTTTTTTTTAGGCAATACATTTTTTATTTATATTTCCCGTGTCAATAATGTTGGCATATACTTTATTTTATTTTCTTAGAAATTAAAAATGTTGGCATATTGTGTGCTGGAATTTTGTGTGGTTTTCAAAGTTGGAACTTGGATGATAAAGGTTAGACAAATTTAGTGGACTCTAAAGTTTTTATTTTTATTATTTTTATATTTTTTTAAGAAGCTCTTTAGTTATATCAATGGACATTAATATTATAAAAATAGGCCATGATTAAAACACAAATCTAGGTTAGTTCTATCCGCACATTCAGTTTAATTTTTTATACATCCTTCCCAATTTTCGGTCAACCGAATGAATTGAAGAATATCAATAGCAAAAATGAATAAAAGTGTGTGGAAGGTAAAAATGGATGTGCTAATAACACTATTTTTTTCTATAAAAAAAAAAGCACTATCCCCTAATCTAAACTATATCAAATAGAACGTGTTTATCAACTAAAAATCAAAAAAATTACTGTTATACCATTTTATACATAATTGAACGAAAATATTAGAAAATAAAAAATATGAGTATTAAAGTAACTTTGAAACAATTAAGTTTTTGCTGTTTTTCTCCTTCTCCCACTAACACATAACCATACTTTTACTTGTCCACTTTCTTTCCTCACTTCCTACATTTCTATTTATTAATTTTAATTCAAATTCCTTTTTAAATTGTCTTTTTTTTTTTAAACAAATGATATTATCTACGTTAAGGGAATATAGAAGTGGGCTAAGCATCACAATAGACTAGCAATAATGTGGTTCAAATTCCCCTCTTTAGCTAGAATCAAACATAAGACCTCTCATATATTTAAACGCACACAAAATGAGTGGCTTTTATCCGGCCATTTTATATGAAGAATAAAATATAAGAAAAACTAATGAAAATGGCTTGAAAACTTTGAGTTTTAATGATAAAGACAAAATAAAGGGTAAAGTGAATAGTACCAGATTTGACTTTTTAGTGTAAAAATGTGGTTTTTCGTTAAAGTGAACAGTACCGTGGGCTTTTCGTTAAAACTCCCTAAAATATAATACATAAGGATACCCTACAGTCAATAACAAGTCCTCACATGTCCCATGAACTATTCTCTTTCAAAAAGCAAAAAATGGTCATGTTAGAAGACAAAATTGAAAGTTTATCAAGCAAGAATCATATTTTTATTTTATCAGGCCATGAGAAATGAAACAAAAATGTCACATTGACCAAAGTCTTAATATTAAAGTCAGAAAAGATGTGCCATAATTTAGTTAATTATCAGCTAGCTATAGTTAATTACCAGACTCCCAGTTAATTACCAGCTAGCTAACTACTAGTATACTATTACAAGCATGATATTGTTGGTTGGATATCTTAGTTGTGTTAAGAAAGTAATATTTTGGTGTATTCGAAACACAGCTATGCGGTGTTATTATTGTACTTGAATTGTAAATAAGTGACTCTATTTATTATTAATTTATTCTAGAAATGGAACATATGAATCCTACAACACATTCTTATTATAACATATAAAATTATACACCACATAATTTGTCTTTCTAATAACCATAAAAAATTATCGTATTAAGAACACTAGCCATTTACCATATTATGTTCCTTCTCTACATATCGCTTGAACAAAACAAAACAAGATATGAGAAAACAAACTTCATTAAAGACAGGAAGAATTACAAATGTGGCAGATGGACTAAAGTTCAAACAAAACACAAAACCTTTAAAAAACAAAAAGGGATAAAAGAGTAAAAATGCTCAAGTAAAATGAGAGTTACAACTCAAGTTACAACGGGAGGCCCACAAGAACTTAGGCCCAAAATGAGAGCTACACCCTTGTTTCGAAGTGAATCCTTCCACATTTGCCAAAAAATCTCGGCATGCTAGTTCAGCAGTGGGCTATGAGTGTAGGGTCTTGTGTTAAGATTGAGTTCAACACTTTGAGATCTAGTTCATGATTATGGGTTGGAAAGAGGATCGAAAGCAAAGGAGAGGAAGGAAAAGCACGGCCAGTGTCACATCCCAGACCGGCTCCGCCGTAGCACGATATTGTCCGCTTTGGGCCCTGATCATGCCCTCACGGTTTTGTTTCTGGGAATGCTCTCGTCCGAACTCGCTTAACTTCGGAGTTCCGATGGAACCCGAAGCCAGTGAGTTCCCAAAAGGCCTCGTGCTATAGGACGTGGGCATGTACATATAAGGCACATCATCCCCTCTCCGTTGGTCGATGTGGGATGTTACAATCCACCCCCTTAGGGGCTCGACGTCCTCGTCGGCACACTCGCACCGAACGACAGAGTGGCTCTGATACCATTCTGTCACATCCCAAACCGGCTCCGCCGTAGCACGATATTGCTCGCTTTGGGCCCCGACCACACCCTCACGGTTTTGTTTCTGGGAACTCACGTGAGAAATTCCCAGTGGGTCACCCATCATGGGAATGCTCTCGTGCGAACTCGCTTAACTTCAAAGTTCTGATGAAACCCAAAGCCAGTGAGTTTCCAAAATGTCTCGTGCTATAGGAGGTGGGCATGTACATATAAGGCACATCACCCATCTCCGTTGGTCGATGTGGGATGTTATGGCGGATCTTTCGGATCGAATTACGTAGGATTGTGAACCCTACTGTTGATCGAGAGTTGACTTTTAGTCAATATGAATTCGGTAATGGATAAAATAATGAATTGTGAACTACGAAAGACTTGATCCCGCTCAAGGGTACGTAGGCAGTCTAATAGTGTTAAATGCAGCCTTAAATAATCGAGATTTAATCTTTAGAATGGAAATTAACCAATGAAAAGAAAATGGTGATAAATTGAGAATATAATCATATGTCTTGGTAAGAGAATTATGGAATTAAATCATGGGTGGAATTAAGGCATTTAATTAAAGAATCACGATTAATGGTAGTTAAATAAACAAGAGTTTAATTGGGCCTATCATTGGAATTATTTTCCGAAAATATATATTTCGGGGGCGGGGCATTACAGCCAGAGGAGAGGGAGGAAGGAAAACTAAAAAACAAAAGGCAGTGAAAACCGACGAAAAATGCTGGGGATGTGGCGAAAAATGCCTAAGAAGGGGCATGAAGCTCAAATATGAGACAAGCTCAAGAATAACTAGAGACCAAGCTAAAAAAGTTTGGGATAAAACTCAAAGGAAAAATGAAAAGATAGAAAAAGGACGGAAGTAGGAGAAAAGGGAGGGGGTTGCCGTCGGCACCCAAGCTATAAAGATTTAGGGCCTGCGACTATGACTTTTCCTTTGTTTGTGTTTTCAGTGAGAAAGAATGGAGAGCTTTTTTTTAATTTTATTTTCTTTTAAATATGAATAAATAAGGCTTTTGTGAAGTTAGAAGTAAATAGTGTTTGAATACAAGTAGATAAACGCTTAAAAAAATTTCTTGCATTTCTATAATAAAATATGACATACCACTCATATTCTGAATACATTGTAAAATCTCGCTATCCATGAGGCCCAGCCAAGGCAATAGTTGCCGCCCACTACATCATTTGGAAAAGAAAGGCTAAGCATGATAATTAGTTATTCTTAATTGATGGGTTGATAAGAGCATGTGGCCAACCAATTATGACACCAATGCTCACATGAGCAAGAAAGTTTTAATTATAATAAGCGAAATCCAAAGCGTGTTTAGGGTTTTTTAATTCTCGATTAAGATTAGGCTTTGATCATCTTTGGAGTACCTAATAAATCAATTATTGGCTTGACATGCCTTTCTTTTTTTCTTCTTTCCTCTTTTGAGTGAGGACTTGTCTTCAATTAGATTTTACCTAGTTTATTGCCTTTCAAAGGGACGTCATGTATAGTGCACATTTGTTTTTTACATTGGAAGGAGTTGAAACCTATACTTTATTTTAAGGTAAGTCTTCAATAATTCAGATTACTGGGTTGTCTGGTTTTATATCAATTAGACTGACAATTAAGTAAAAATAATATATCATACAATCATAAACGTTATTTTTTTGTACTATTTAGTAGTTCATATATGGAAAAAAAATTGTGTATTTTGATCTTAACCAATTAATTACTTTACTCTTGCTCAATTCTAACCCATTACTTCGCTCTCGCTCGCCACTTGAGTTGACCATCGCGGCTTATATATTAAAAATCTTTGGATGCAAAGAAACACTGACATCTTCTTCAATAATTGATAAGTAATCAACTCCTATGGTGATTATGATTCTACTTTGGAAAAGAGATGGGTGGTGTCATTTCTTTGTTTTAGGTGCCAAAAATGTGGAAATCGGATTCTCGTCAGATCCTCTTTGTGAGGATTCCAAAGATCCGTGAATCATATATGTTCATCGTATATCATGCGATTAAAAATAATTTTAAATGTTTTTATTAAAAATTAAATACAAACACTACCTGACAAAAATTGATCACACGATGTACGATGAACATACATGATTTACAGATCCCCATGATCCTCACCAAAAGAATCCGGAGAGGATCCTGTTGGAAAAATGTGAACCGAACCACTAAAAAAAAGTGATTTATGCACTCTCGTATTTATTTTTAATACGAATAACGTTAGGAAGACTAAAAATTTTAAGCCAAATTTACAAATCAAATGATGTGTTACTAATAAGAAATAATTATGTTAATCAACACTTAAGTAAGAATTCAATCATCAATATCCACATCATTTGGTTTATAAATTTGGTCTCTCTAGTATTATCCTTTTAATATTTAGATTGAACCAATCAAAACAGAATCAAACAAAAAAAATAAACTTAGACCACTTGAGTACGAAGAAAAAGAGTGTAAAAATTATTTTCACACTCAAAATTGGACCATAGATTGAATTTGAAACTTCCTAACATATATAAGTTATAATTTCAAAAACCATTTGTTTGTTCATATTCCCTTTTAATGGAATAGGGTCCTATTCGGATCCTCTTTGTGAAGATCTTGAGGAACACTTCATCGTGTCCGTTTATTTGTCATCCTGTGACCATAAATCTATTTAATTTTTTTATTTAAAATTGAACACAAACAATACCTAAAGAAAATTGCCCGCACGATGTACGATGAACGGACACGATAAAAGGATCCCGGGAGGATCCTCATCCCTTTTAATAACAATTTTTTTTAGTGCATCGATATATTTTTACACTAAGGACAGGAAATAACATTAATACAGAAAGCAAAACAACCTCCAAGTATACTCCCCTAAAGGCTGTGAAGGGGTATCCCAAACATCGTAAAATTAAGCTTCCAAAACTGCAAGAGGTCACTCAATACCACGATCTGGTGGTATTCCTCGCTTAGAAGTGAGATGTCTTAGGTTCGAATCTCGTGGATGGCGAATTCGATACCAAATTATACTGCCCATTGTGTAGCTAAGCCGAACTCCCCCTCCTCTTAGTATAAAAATATCGACGTACTAAAAAAAAAAAGGGCAAGAGGAAGATCAGTGCGGATGGGAAATGCTACTAGTTCCCTAGAAGAAGCTCTGAAGCTTGTAAAAAAGGAGGAAAAAAATGAACAGAAAAATATGCATCTACCGTCTGCTCATCTTGTTGGAGCACCCAAAACTTTGGGCAACCGCAGCATCGTATGATGTATCCCATACCTTAAAATCCAATCATATACCAAAATTAGCAATCGGGATCCACCGTAGAAAAGCCGCCTTTCAAAATAATTTTGACGGATGTGACGGGATGAGGTAAAGTGAAATAAAAATTAATCTTTCGTATCACGTAGCAGATTTTCCGAATCCACCCAACATATGGTGATCAGCCCAACATCACTAGGCCACAGACAAGGCCTATTGGACCCGTATGTGGGCTACCACAACTTGCTGAAATTGGGCCGGTTCAGTAGCGCTTACGAACCAATGGAAAATATCTATCGACGTGGGACCCGATAAACGATAAAATCCTCGGTCCCATCCAGTATCTAAAGTTAGTAATATAAGATCAAGATTAACAAAACACCAACACGTGTCGAAATCTGACACTTCTCACCTTCCCAGTTTCAATACACAACGGATTTTGATGTACGGACGTAAGCTAGTCCACAACCATCGCATATGGACGCGGTGGAACCGTCCCGAGCCTTCAGCTTGACGACAAAAGAATGGATCTTATCTTGTTCGACTCTAACACACTACACGTGTCGTCATAAAAACTGCCAGGTATTCTCAGCTGCTAACGTGGCATGAAGGCATGGATTTACTCTAGTGCATGGCATGCATGTCTCCGCAGTTTGCCTATATAACCATCCGTGTCTGAGGTCAAATATTTCATCAAATCGCAATCAGTTTGAAACAATGGCGCACTATCAGAACCAATACGGTGCAACACCCCAAGAAACAGATCAGTTTGGGAACCCAATTCAACATGGCACTACCGGAGCCACGGGCTTCGGTACCGCCACAACCGGGTACGGGACTAGTAATGACCCGTACACAGGAGGGCAGCAGCAACAGGAAAGAGGGATGATGGACAAGATCAAAGACAAGATTCCAGGGACTGGTGGGGCACGTAGGGCTGACGACCCCTACTCATCGCATGCCCATACCGGTACTGGCACGACTGGAACTGGGTACGGGACTACTGACGCCCCCTACACCGGAGGGGAGTACCGTGAAAGGGGGTTGATGGACAAGGTCAAGGACAAGATTCCAGGGACTGGGGGCCGTACGGACGATCCTACACCTTACGGTGGGTCAACCTACACCGGAGAGCGCCAGCATGAGGGGATTGTGGACAAGATCAAGGACAAGATTCCGGGGACTGGGCATAGGGATGAAGCCTACTCATCGCATACGACCTCCACCACTGCTCCATACGGTGGAACCACCGGAGAGCACCATGAAAAGAAGGGCATCATGGACAAAATCAAAGAAAAACTTCCCGGTGGACACCGCTAAATACAAATATATGCATATCTGGGAATTCATATATTTGAATTCTAGGACCTGTCAGTTGTTTTAATATGCTAATAACCGGTGCTTGGCGTGACCATGTGAACTTTTTTCTTACGTGCACGAGTGAGCAGCGAGCGGTTCGCAGTGTCGTTTGTGTTTTTTGTAGTATGAACTTTGTATGTCGTTTTATCAGTGGAGCAATAACATTCTGGTTTCTGTTTAGGCGTTCTTTGATTGGCAATCTTACTATACCAAAAGATAAGTTAAATAAACATCCAATTCTACAAATTTTACTACGCCACCACTGAAATGGAGCATAATCTAGAGGAGGGATAATCATTCTCCGGCAACGTCGAAACTCATAAAATATCATTAAATTCCATACGAAGGGATACATCTCCAGCAAAGTCAAAAGCATCATATACTAATTCATATACAGAATATAAATTTATATGCATGGCATTTCATACTTTCATTTAAACGCATTTTCTAGGAAAATATCAAGTATATAAGTATATACTGAAAATCAAAAGGTCACTCACTGGTATGTCGAAGGGTCGTAGCCCCTGAGTCGTCCTTGACTGCGCTCGTCCTCGGGAAAAGTTTCCCCTATATGCGAAATAACTATAAAAACGTTAATTTAAAGTACATAACCAATACTAACTAATAAATTCTCATACATTGCTCAAATGAGATGTTTGAATATACCAACATGATCTACACAACCTCACGAACATCCCCATATTTTAAGAAAAAAATTCCGACGTCCCATGCGCCGGCCAAGGCACTGCCAGACGCGCGGCCCACGCGCAGGCACGTGCCTAGCACACTAACGGTAACAGTGACGCCGTTAGGAATATTCCGTTAAAAAGTAACAGAATCCGTTAGTTTTACCTGACGGCGTCAGAATATTCCGTCAAAGTTGACGGAATATTCTCCTCCTTCTTCCTTGGTTCGTCGTAGTCCGGCGCCGGTGACCTCTGTGTTGCCGGTTTCTGGAAATTAGAAAAACCTTCATTTCTCTTCCATTTCTTAACCAATTTCCATGAAAATTGAACCAAAATGATCCTTATAACAAGTAGAACAAAATCTTACCAATTTTGGAACCTAAAGTTCACGGGATCTCGCCGGAAAAGCTTCAATAATTAGGCCACATTTTCGAACTCGCCAATCTCCAGTTCCCGACGTCCAAATCGCTTGGTTTTTCTTCTCCGAGCTTCGTGGAGATGATCTAAAGCTCCCTAGAAGCTTAAAATTTCCTAAAAACCCCGCATTAATTAGTACATGAACAGTGCATGAAATCGGGGGTTATGGTTTCTCGGGATTTTGAGGGTTTCAAGATCTAAAAACGGCATATATGAACTCAGGGACTTGCAAGGAGTTCGAATCTCACCTTCTTGACGTCGATCCATGCGTGAAATGGTTGGTTCCAAGTTCGTCCGTACAATTGTACGGATTTTCAGAAAAATCCGTGAGGGAGAAGAGAGAGAGAAGGCACGGGAGAGAGGGAAAATTTGTGTGTGTGTGTGTGGTCCACGTGGGTCACCAACCAACCAAAGAAAACACTTTGAGTCCTAAGTGTTCCAAAACTTAGGAAAAATTTTAGAATTTGTCCAAATAAAACTTCACCCACATAACCACACAAAACGTCCAAGGGTAAATAAGTAATCTCAGGCCGTCAAAATTATATATCTCGGGACGGGCTGTGACAATTTTTTATCAAGGTCCTTGAGTATTAATAACATCATTAATTATTTTAATAATAAAATATTTTTTTTATTTCTAAATATATTCATTTAATGTTAAAAATGTTACAATTATTATATTTATATTTATGACTAAATTTTTTATCATATATTTTTAGTTTTAGATTGTACCCATTTTTAATTTGTACCAATTTTCTTTTCAATTTTAATTTGTACCCATATATTAATTTCTTTTTGTGCCCATATTTTTTAAAATTTTTTTGTATTTGTACCCGTATATTTTGTATTTGTACTTTATATTTTGCTAAATGCACCCATGCTAATTATATGTACCCATTGATGTAAAACTTTTTAATCTTAAAATGTACTTATTCTTAAATATACCAATTTGTTATATGTAAAATGTACCATTTTTTTTATATAAAATCTATTCAATTTTTTTCTAATCCATTTTTAAACTTATATGGGTACATTCTTTTTTCTTTGATTTTAAAATGTATCCATGTCAAGTTTAATCGAAGAAATTTACTAATGTTATTAAGCCTAATATCTTTTTTTTTTTTGTGATTTTGAAGAATGTACCCATGTTTTGATACAATAATTTTTTTGGTTAATTTTGATGAATGTACCCATGTTTATATATACACACACAATAGTATATTTATATTTTAATATTTTTAATCCCACAAATTATAGTTTTTTTATTTAAAATCTCATTTATATAAACAACTAAAATTTCTAATTTTTAATTTCAAAAATATAGTAACGTACATAGAAATAAATTATCACATTAATTTCAGGGACCTCGATCAAAAATTAAAAATCAACAAGGTTTCAATCAAAAAATATTCATAGCTAAGGACCGTATCCAAAGTCTCCCTTGAAACTTCCTAACATATATAAGTTATAACTTCAAAAATCATTTGTTTGTTCATATTCCCTTTTAATGGAATAGGGTCCTATTCGGATCCTCTTTGTGAAGATCCTGAGAAACACTTCATCGTGTCCGTTCATTTATCATCTTGTGCCCATAAATGTATTTGATTTTTTTATATAAAATTGAACACAAACAATGCTTAAAGAAAATTGGCCGCACGATGTACGATGAACGGACATGATAAAGGGATCCCGATAGGATCCTCACAAAGAGGATCCCGAGAGGATCCTCATCCCCTTTTACTAACAATATTTTTTTTTTTGAGTGCATCGATATATTTTTACACTAAGGAGAGGAAATAACATTAGTACAAAAAGCAAAACAACCTCCAAGTAAGGGCTGTGAAGGGGTATCCCAAACATCGTAAAATTAAGCTTCCAAAACTGCAAGAGACCACTCAATACTACGATCTGGTGGTATTCATCTTCGCTTAGAAGTGAGATGTCTTAGGTTCGAATCTCGTGGATGGCGAATTCGATACCAAATTATACTGCCCATTGTGTGGCTAAGCCGAACTCCCCCTCCTCTTAGTATAAAAATATCGACGTACTAAAAAAAAAAAGGGCAAGAGGAAGATCAGTGCGGATGGGAAATGCTACTAGTTCCCTAGAAGAAGCTCTGAAGCTTGTAAAAAAGGAGGAAAAAAATGAACAGAAAAATATGCATCTACCGTCTGCTCATCTTGTTGGAGCACCCAAAACTTTGGGCAACCGCAGCATCGTATGATGTATCCCATACCTTAAAATCCAATCATATACCAAAATTAGCAATCGGGATCCACCGTAGAAAAGCCGCCTTTCAAAATAATTTTGACGGATGTGACGGGATGAGGTAAAGTGAAATAAAAATTAATCTTTCGTATCACGTAGCAGATTTTCCGAATCCACCCAACATATGGTGATCAGCCCAACATCACTAGGCCACAGACAAGGCCTATTGGACCCGTATGTGGGCTACCACAACTTGCTGAAATTGGGCCGGTTCAGTAGCGCTTACGAACCAATGGAAAATATCTATTGACGTGGGACCCGATAAACGATAAAATCCTCGGCACCTATCCAGTATCTAAAGTTGGTCAAAATAAGATCAAGAATAACCAAATACCAACACGTGTCAAATCTGACACGTCTCACCTCCCAGTTTCAAGAGAGATTTTTTAATGTGATTGGCACACAAAGTAGTACACCACATGTTATTATACATATGATGGGACATATGTGTTAAAAATTTAATAACTTAAAAAATAAAATTTCTCACCATTTACATAAAAAAACGTGATGTACCATCCGTGTTCCTGTCACAATAGAAAATTTCCCCAGTTTCAATACACAACGGATATTGATGTACGGACGAAAGCTAGTCCACTGCTATCGCATACGGACGCGGTGGAACCGTCACGAGCCTTCAGCTTGTCGACAAAAGAATGGATCTTATTTTGTTCGACTCTAACACACTACACGTGTCGTCATAAAAACTGCCAGGTGTCCCCAGCTGCTAACGTGGCATGAAGGCATGGATTTACTCAAGTGCATGGCATGCTTTTCTACGCAGTTTGCCTATATAAGCATCCGTATCTGAGGTCAAATTAGTCGGAAATATTTCATCAAATTGCAATCAGTTTGAAACAATGGCGCACTATCAGAACCAACACGGTGCAACACGCCAAGAAACAGATCAGTTTGGAAACCCAATTCAACATGGCACTACCGGAGCCACTGGCTTCGGTACCGCCACAACCGGGTACGGGACTACTAACGATCCGTACACAGGAGGCCAGCAGCAACAGAAAAGAGGGATGATGGACAAGATCAAAGACAAGATTCCAGGGACTGGTGGGGCACGTAGGGCTGACGACCCCTACTCATCGCATGCCAATACCGGTATTGGCACGACTGGAACTGGGTACGGGACTACTGCCGCCCCCTCCACCGGAGGGGAGTACCGTGAAAGGGGGTTGATGGACAAGGTCAAGGACAAGATTCCAGGGACTGGGGGCCGTACGGACCATCCTACACCTTACGGTGGGTCAACCTACACCGGAGAGCGCCAGCATGAGGGGATTGCGGACAAGATCAAGGACAAGATTCCGGGGACTGGGCATAGGGATGAAACCTACTCATCACATACGACCTCCACCACCGCACCATACGGTGGAACCACCGGACAGCACCACTCCACCACCGGACAGCACCACTCCACCACAGCACCATACGGTGGAACCACCGGACAGCACCACTCCACCACCACACCATACGGTGGAACCACCGGACAGCACCATGAAAAGAAGGGCATCATGGACAAAATCAAAGAAAAACTTCCCGGTGGACACCACTAAATACAAATATATGCATATCTGTGAATTCATATATTTGAATTCTAGGGCCTGTCAGTTGTTTTAATATGCTAATAATCGGTGCTTGGCGTGACTGTGTGAACTTTTTTCTTACGTGCACGAGTGAGCCGCCAGCGGTTCGCAGTGTCGTTTGTGTTTTTGTAGTATGTACTTTGTATGTCGTTTTATCAGTGGAGCAATAACATTCTGGTTTCTGTTTAGGCGTTCTTTGATTGAAAATCTTACTATACCAAAAGATAAGTTAAATAAACATCCAATTCTATAAATTTTACTACGCCTCCACTGAAATGGAGCATAATCTAGAGGAGGGATAATCATTCTCCGGCAAAGTCGAAACTCATAAAATATCATTAAATTCCGTACTAGGTATACATCTCCAGCAAAGTCAATATTTTTTTTATAATTTTGATGGTAAGAGACTTCCTTTATGTATAGGTCGGGCACGGTAATCGTAAGCAACCTCTTCAAAGATATAGCGCAAATTAATGTGTGTAACCTATTAGATGTAGAGAGTCACCTCTGTTTATGGTTTAATCAATCCATTTTTAGGTAGTAGTTCTATTCTAATTACAATTAAAAATTGCATTCTTATAGTACATGCGATAAAAACGAAGACGGTTCGAATTAATCAATCTAATCTGACAGTGATCATCATTCATCATAGAGGACTTCGTAATCCACGCTTAAATGTAGACAGTAGAGAGTGAAAATTGAAGAAGGGTATATTCAAGAGAAATGGTTCTAGCAAGTAAAATGGACGAGCTACTTTCGAATGAATAGTAATTTGCTTGAAAATAATTCTATTTAAAACACATTTGCGTCAAAGAAAATGCTAAGGAGATATCTTTGTATAATCTTGTGTATTACATAGTGTAACAAGTGATCCGACATGTCAGGTTAATTAATTAATTTTATTTTATTGGATGTTGGTTATATACATGCATGTATTATTTTTCATTATATGTGATACATAATATAAAAAAGTGGTCTTTCTAACATTTCTCTTGAAATTAATTTTCAACATTATTTTTTTTCAACAAATCATATTATCTACACTAAAGGTGAGAGTGCGGGCTTAACCTTGGACGAGTAATAATGTTGTTCAAATTCGTTTTTTTTGTGATAATCAAACTTTAGACCTCTCATATATAAATAAAAAGAAATCCTAATAAATCGTAATATTATATGACCTACGTTTATATTGAAGTGTAGAAAATTTGTGTAGCAGAAGATTTAAAGGTGTGGAGTTTGTCGACATAGGATTCTTTTTATTAATGTCTGGGTTGTTCTAATCAAAAGAAAAATTAAAACGACAATATAACTTAATAGGGTAATATCTTAGAGAAACTAAATTTAGAAATAAAATTTATAAATTAAATAATGTGTCACCAATAAAAAATAAACACATTTATTAATATTTAAATAATAAATATTATTAATTTTCATATTCTTTAATTTTCATACTTTTTCTATAATTTTAGTCTCTATAATATTATCCTTTTAACTTATAGCATGTCGGTAAGACCTAGAAGATCTAGAAGTTTATGACCAGTAGATATACCAAATTACCAACCAGTCAATAAGACCTAGGCTAAAACCAATAGATACTACCCACGTGGGAGCTAGCTATAGAACAAGTACAGAGGGCACGTGTCACCAATCCCATGGTCACCAGGGGAGCAGGTATTCGTATCGTTTTCTTTTTTTTTGTTCAAACAGGTATTCATCTCTCTTTATCCATATGCGCCCCCCCCCACCCAAAAAGCAACAAAATATCTTGCCGACGTTAATTTTCACTTGTCATCATTTTCCCAGCAGTGCCATGTCTCCAAGTTGTTAAAATGCCTTATATGCTCACCGCTATATTTGCATGCCTTGCTGGTGCAAATCAGTTGTCTATATAAACCAACCAACCCAACTCCTAATCAAACACATCATCCCAAGCAAATCACTAATACTGTCACTGCAATTGTTGTATTAGTCGCAAAACATTGTTACTACAGTTAATCTGTTTGTTGTTCTTTCGAAAAATGGCGAATTATGGTTCAACACCCGAAAAAACTAACGAGGAGTACTACGTGAAGCCGACTTATAACGGTGGTGCAGGAGCCGGTAGGACCGACGAGTTAGGGAACGTGGTTCAACACGGTCGGACTGATACTGGCTACGGGACTGCTCATGCCAAGACTGGTAATGAAGGGATTGTTGGACGTCCTGGAGGCCCTGCCGTACTTCAGCGCTCCGGAAGCTCTAGCTCTGTAAGTTCTCCTCTTTTCACCTCTATATAAATGTAGTTCTAAGTTAATTCATTAGATGCATGAGCTATACTACAAATCTGTGCGTACTATGAATAAACTTTTCTTGTAAGAGGTATTATGTTGCTAGAAAAATCAAAGAAGTAATAATTTTCTATTGTCAAATTTAACACTTTTGCAAGAAAAATTGCGCGCACCAACGATAGTCTAATTAGTGATCTAAATTAATAACATATTACAAATTCGTATCTCGAAGAATATTGTTCGGAAAATTAGTGTATTTTGTTCCCTTGTTAGATTTATGCATCTCTGCGCATTTTGTTTTTTTCAATTATCAACACGATCAATGCTTCAAATTCAAATATTACATCAACATGTTATCTTACCAGATGGAACAATTTCTTAGGGTTACAAGTATGATATGTGCATTATATTTACATATATTTTTTGTAACAAGGTCTAACATTCTATTATTGTAGTCTGAAGATGATGGGCTAGGTGGAAGAAGGAAGAAGGGAATAAAAGAAAAGATAAAGGAGAAGCTACCACGTGGTGGTAACAAAGATGACCAGTACACTCATGGAACGCAGACCACTACACCTTACGGCGGTGGGAAGACCTACACAGGTGAAGGAGAGCACCACCAGGAAAGGGGTGTGACGGACAAGATAAAGGAGAAGCTGCCAGGCGGTGGTAACAAGGATGACCAGTACTCTCATGGAACGCAGACCGCTACACCTTATGGTGGTGGGACCACCTATGCAGGAGAAGGAGAGCGCGACCAGAAGAAGGGTGTGATGGACAAGGTGAAGGAGCAGCTGCCAGGCGGTGCTCGCAAGGATGACCAGTACTCGCATGCAAAGCCGACCACCGGTGCACATTACGGCGGTGGGACCACCTATGCAGGAGAAGGAGAGCACCACCAGAAAAAGGGTGTGACGGACAAGGTAAAGGAGAAGCTGCCAGGCGGTGCTAGCAAGGATGACCAGTACTTGCATGCAAAGCCGACCACCGGTGCACAGTACGGCGGTGGGACCACCTATGCAGGAGAAGGCGAGCACCACCAGGAGAAGGGTGTAATGGACAAGATAAAGGATAAGCTGCCATGCGGTGCTAGCAAGGATGGAGAAGGAGAGCGCCACCAAGAGAAGGGTGCGATGGACAAGACAAAGGAGAAGCTGCCAGGTGGGCATAAGGATAACCAGTATTCTCATGACACGTCAACTACTGCTGCAACTTATGGTGGGACAGGTAACATAGGAGAGCACCAGGAAAAGAAAGGCATAATGGAGAAGGTCAAAGAGAAGCTTCCTGGCGGCCACAAGAAGTAGATCATCATCTTTACTCGTAACTTTGTGTTTGGTGTATAATAAGGGAGTGCCTGGTGTGATCTCAGCTGTGTGATGCGCAGTCGTCTAGCACTGTCTTTTATGTATTCTGTTAAACATGTAACTTTGTGTTTCCTTCCCTTTGTATAAATAATATATTTGTGTGCGCTAATTTCTGGGAGCAGTATTATGATTCGGTATGGGATACCGAACTAAAAATTATTCGGTACGTATGACGTAACTTTAGTAAAACCGAAATAGCTATAAGCAAAAAATAAAAATTTGATATACTCTGAACATTAAACATTGTACATCGCACATAAATAGGCCTGATTCGGTATGGGATACCGAACTAAAAATGGCATATTAAATCCCGAACTGAAAATTTTCGGGACGAAAATCTCATGACCGAACCCGAACCAAAATTTCGGGATTCCCAAAATATTTTTGATATTTCGGAATTTCCCGAAACCAAACCTGCATCAGAATACAAATCATCTAGATTGAAATTGAAATCATCCGAACCTGCATTAAAAATTCTAATTGAAATCAGAGACATAGTGATAGTGAATTAGCGAAGATTTATGGTAGGGGGAGAGTGAAGAGAGAGACCTGCGTCCTCCTCCTGACCCGAGCCCCCAAACCCTAAGCCCCAATTCGAAACCCTAACCTTAATTCGAAATCCCAAACACACAAAGAATAACTTGAGAGAACCAGAGGTGGGGATGAAGTCGTGAGATGTGGTGGTTGCTGGAGTGGAGACAGTTCGTCGGAGTGAGATTGTTAAACGGTGGGTGGCTGCTGAGCTTCGAATCAGAGAAGGATAAAGAGTGAGACTAAGTGAAGGCATATGAGAAAGGCAAAATGAAATGAGAGAGAGTAGGACGTCAGCTCGATTTTGGATTGAGTGGAAGGAAGGGTGGTTTCGATTTTGAAGTGAGTAGGGGTGGTTTCTGGGTTGTAGAGAGAGAGACAATACGAGAGAGAAGATATGGAAAATAAGTGAGATAAAGGGTTAGGTGGTCTGTGGGTTGTAGAGAGAGAATACGAGATAAATGACTGATGAGACAGAAAATAAGAGAGAGACAGACAAAGTTCTGTATAGAAAACAAGCACCCATGACCCATCCTCCTACTTTTGTCAGCACCACACCACACACTAATATATATATATATATATATATATATGTATGTTACATTAGCAAAGTTCGGTTCGAGAATACCGAATTATTCAAAGTGTGAGACCGAATCCCATACCAAAAAATTCGGGATCAGTTCGATTTTGATATCAAAATTTTTGGGATTTTTGGTTTGGTATTTTTTCGGTTCGGTTTCGGTATGGTTTGGGATTTTCAGTATTTTTTTTCCAGCCCTACACATAATGCATCATAATTATAAAAATGTTTTTGTAAATAAAAAAAATTTCATGAACCACCGTACCGCGCCGTAATATAAAAAATAAAAAATAAAAGCCTTTCACATGTGTAAGTAATAATTCATGTACCTCAAGTTATTATTAGTGAATATCTTTTATTTTTAACTATTAATTTCATACAACAACAACAAAGCTTTTTCCCACTAAGTAAGGTCGGCTATATGAATCATAGAACGTCATTACGCTCAGTTCTGTGTCATGTCCTCTGTTAGATCCAAGTACTCAGTCGTTTCTTAGAGTCTCTTCCAAAAAAATTCTGGGTCTTCCTCTACCCCTTGGCCTTGGACCTCTGTCTCATAGTCGCATCTTCTAACCGGAGCGTCAATAGGTCTTCTTTGCACATGTCCAAACCACCGTAGCCGAAATTGAAGGAAAGATGAGAGAAAATCGGTTACGGTGGTTTGGACATGTGCAAAGAAGGCCTACTGACGCTCCGGTTAAAAGATGCGACTACGGGACAGAGGTCCAAGGTCGAAGTGGTAGAGGAAGATCTAGGAAAACTTTGGAATAGACTCTAAGAAAAGACTTAGAGTACTTAGATCTAACGGAGGACATGACACAGAACCTAGCGCAATGGCGTTCTAAGATTCATATAGCCGACCCCACTTAGTGGGAAAAGACTTTGTTGTTATTGTTGTATGAAAATTAATAGTTAAAAGATAAAAGATATTCACTAATAATAACTTGAGGTACATGAATTATTACTTACACATGTGAAAGTTTTTTTTTTTAAATTTTATTTTTTATATTCCGACGCAATATGGTGGGGCATGAAATTATTTATTTACAAAAACATTTTTATAATTATGGTGCATTATGCGCGACGTACAATGTTTAATGTTCACATTAAACCCTATTGCCTTTTAAGAATTTCAAAAATTACAGTTGAACCAAAAGAAGATAAAAGTAATTCACCATATTTTAGTTTTGAATGAATTTAAAATTTAAAACTTAAAAAAAAAACAAAAACAAAAACAAAGTACTCCCATTGGTGGGTGGTTTCATGTTTTTGCTTCATTTGTAAGCTATATGTTTTAGTTTATTTATATACAATTGGTATCATTCTTCTAATCACGCACCTCTAAAGATGTCTTGCGTTAGTTGTTTTTCATTGTAATTGTTAAGATATATTTTTCTAAAAGTATGGTACCATGTATTAAGAATAAAAATGTAATTACACCTACAAGAGATAATGCTTATAGACTAAGGAATTTTAGTTAATTTTAAAGGTTTTTCTTGTCTGTTAGCTGTGATAGCTTTTGTATAAAAACCCAAAGTGTAATGTTATTCATTTGATGAATGGAAAATTACTTTTCCTAATATGGTATCAAGCACCTTTGGTCTCACGACACCTCTTCGATCCAATTTTCCTGCTTCTCTCTGCATCGTCTAATTTTCTTCGTCTTCTCCAATCAATTGATCGATTTCTTGATCTTGACCGTGCTTTCTTCTTCAACCTACAGTTATGGTGACCTCTGCATCTCCTTCTTATGAATCGGATTCTCCTGTTTCTTCGTTTCCTGATGTAATTCCAAACCATAACTCTGCGATTTCTTCTTCCATTACAATCCAAAATATTGGATCCATGGTTCCGATCAAGCTCACTACTACAAATTATCTGACATGGAACACTTTGTTTGCTCTGATCTTCCGTTGTTACAAACTTGCTGGTCTCATTGATAGAACTATGGCGGCAGTGCCCAAATTTCATCTTGATTCGTCAGGGAATCGGACTGCAACTCTCAATCCAGCTTATGTCACTTGGTTTGAGAATGATCAAAACATTCTTACCTGGATTAATTCAACTCTTTATGAATCTTTAATTCCTTTCACGGTTGGTGTGACTTTTGCTCGAGAACTTCGGGCAAAATTGGAATCACGACTTTAAAGGTTTTTGCCTCTGTTACACATAATACGTGGATAATTGATTTTGGTGGTACTAAACATATGACTTGTGATTTTAGATAGGTACAAACCTTAAAACCATCCACCAAAACTGTCGTGAGTGTCGCCAACTGTAATCTATTTTTGTCTCCCTTTCAGATACTCTTAGTCTTGATACCGTGCTTGTTGTTCCCTCTCTTGATTATAATTTATTATCTATTACTCAAATAACCGTCGCCCCATATTGTCTTGTGAGTTTTTGGCATTCCTTTTAAGGATATTCGGACTCGCAAGACGATTGGTTATGGTATTAGAAAGGGGAAACTTTACTACTTGGAGATAACATCGAACAGTACCCATGTTGGAAGTATGCCCACAAAGCCACTCATTTGATGTAATAGCTTTTTGGAATACTTAATATGTTAAACTTTTATATGTTTAACGGAAGGGCAATACTTATTGTTAATCACTATTTATTGAATCATGTGTTTAATCAATAAGAGAATCCAAGGGATGTATTTGACATAAGAGATAAGTGATCTAATGAGTTAGATTAAGGAGACATTTCTCTTATGTTCATTCCTAAAACGTTCCTAGCCATAGGATTGCCAATTGGGCATTGACAATCCGCTAAGGTTAGTATGTGTTATGTTGACTCAAACGTGAGTATGAACTAGTCTCAAGTCATTTGGTGTTGGACACTAAGACAAACACATAGGTGCTCGAAAGAGTAATCGAGTACACTGAACTGCGATTAATGAGAGTTCAAACATACATGTCATGTACGAACTCTAAGGTTACAATATGCAAAGTAGTCCTTAGACCTGAGGCATCATAGATGTCTAATGGTTAGGTCCTTGATCTTTGATCATGACAAAGGCATTCCCTCGGATTGTCCACGGCATTGTTGGGGTCATGTGATCTAGTCATGTAGGCATATGAATGCACAACAAGGGATCTCTAACCTTCCATGGTGGAAGGAGTATACTCTAAAATATGATTCTAAAGTCTTTGGCCAAAGCAAATGAATATGACTAAGGAAGATGTTCCAAATCATATTCAAGGGAATCATATAAGAAAGTATCACATTGGATAGTAGACATGAAACAAACTATCACTTAAACAATGTGGTTAAGAGTATTGTATTAGAGAAGGACCGTATTGCATTGTAATTGTAACTGGATAGGTTCTCCAACCAATTCTACTTAGCTTGGGTAACCATGACATACTGCTAGGTGTCACTCATGGTTTGTGGAAGCCCTATTGATTAGCAAACACTAATCATCAAAAAGGGAGAATTGAAATGTGGTTTCAATTCACAATCGATAGTTAAGAGTAACATCGCCCACTGCCTCGCTAATTGGAACCTAATGGATCGCACACCAAATAAGGATATATGTGAAGCAATTAAATGAAATGGATAAGCAATTAAATGGTTTAATTGAAGAATGGTCAAGATTAATTAATTAGTTAATTAATTACACGAAATGTTCGTATTGGGCTTTTAAGTTGGTTTTAGGGCTTCGGGGCCCAAAAGTGTTTTGGTCCACAAGGCCCATTATGTTTAAGTTGTATGACAACTAAAACAAAATGGGCAATAAGCCCAATAGCCATATAGGCCAACCATTTAGGGTGAGGGTATGCAAGTTTGCTTAATTGCAAGTTTGCCACTCACCTAAGAAATGAAGTATAAATTCATCTTTATAGCTTTGTTTTCAATTAGGGTTTTCTAAGCTACTTGGGGAAAGTTATCTAGCAAATTTACTTCCCTAAGTGATCCATTTTCATCCTCACAAATTACATCCTTGGTGAAGAGACATAGAGACATCAAACTTTTGGTGTTTTGGAGAACTAATCCTCAAATCCTCAAAGAAGCAAAGGAGCACTAAAAGGAGGAAAATCACAAGGAAGATCCAAGGAGCAAGGAGGTGACTTGAAGGCCCTCCACTTGGGTGAATCCCTTGTGTAATCAAGGATGAGCTTCAAGGGTAAAGAATCTCTAAATTCTTAATTATCTTTAATGTTGTTAAAGAGTATTTTGGTTCACCATATACTAGGCTTTGAAAGTCATGGGTTTCATGAATTGTTTTTGGATGCATGCCTACTTTAAAGAGTTAATTGTTAGCATATGTATTCAAATGTTCATACATGTTCTTAGCTAGGACAAAATTTTTCCTTCAAGTGGTATCAAGAGCCTAGGTCTAGTGTATGGTGGATCCTTTTGGGTTTTGTGATTTTCATGTTTTATGATTTAAATGTTGTAAATGTTACAAGCTTTGTTCTTGCTTTGAATATAAATTTTGCTAGAAAATTTTGCATCTCAAATGTTGTAGATGTATTTCATTTAAGCATGAATATTGGAACTAAAATTTGGTGCCATGTATTTTGAGTTTTCATAAGTGTTCTTCAATGTTCTTGGAGTTCTTGCCAAGAACAAAAAGTTTTGAAGTTTTGATTCAAAAAGTTTTATGTTTTTACATAAAGTTTTGATTTAATTTTAGTGGGTGATGGTTAATGATTAAGTAATTTTAATGGGAGACAAACTTTGTTTTAAAGAATGACATAAATCATTTCATACAAAATTTTATTTCATCTTTACCTCACCTAACATAACCCACTTACAAAACTTTGTATAAAATTTGAATTTTACCAATAAAAACCACTTATGGCCGGCCACCCTATTAAATAGGGTATTTTTGGGTGTTTTGTGCACTTACATAAAGTTTTGATACTTTTGTGTATTTGCATTTTGGCCCAAAAGTTTACGTTTTTACGTTAAGGTCCAAAAACTTTAAAGGACAAATTGTTTTGCTCCTTTAATGATGTTTTTGACATTATTAAAAATGTTTGGGTTCTAAGTTGTAATTACATGAAGTTGTGGACTCTTGTGTTTTTACAAAGTGACCCCAAAAGTTTTTGTTTTTAGAAAATGGCCCAAATTAGATGAGAACAAAATGGTTTGTCTCTTTAAATGAGAATTGAATTTTCATTTTATTTAGTTTCATTTAAATCAATTCTATGGATCCGAAAACCAATTGTTTTAAAGTTGTTTTCTTAATTAAATGTGTTTGATTAAGAGAAGGGTGATTATGAACCAAATGCCTCGATAATTGAGCTATGTGATTGGCCGCTTTACATTATGAATGTTTGGGCTTGGTAGTGTAGATTTGAATGTAATTTGATTAGTTCAAGATTGTTGTAAATGGACATAAGTCCATCATTTATGTTGTAAAAGGGCATAAGCCCTTATTATTATTTCATGTATTCCTTTTGTTTAAATGTATGCAAAATGGAATAGTTGGGTCCAACGCCCAATAGGAAATAACGGTTTAATTGGATTAAACGCGTAACTAAAATCAACAACTACATACCTTAGACCCAAGGTCCAACACAAGGCTCGTGTTGGATCAAATCAAACGGTTCATAATCATCCTAAAACCTAATATGACTATATAGTCCATATGAGGATGCAAAGCATTCGTTAGTAGTTCCATATAGTCTCGCTTGTTTCAACGAAACAGTGGGAGTATTATATACTACTAATTCATATAAACTTGGACGAATGGTTGTGATAGGCCCAAGTTCTTTTAATGTGATTAAAATGTTTTGATGTAGCCCAACGCTATTCCCTCAACAAATGAATATTAAGTTGATAAGCGAGAGATGTTTAGAATATCTCTTCGTAAGCCTTCCACCGTGGTGGGCTTCAATCGTTTGTGACTCGTACACCGTATTCGTCCAGTTCTGGGGTATACAAAGTATGTGCTTACATTCAGGAGAAACCCATAAACATATGATGAAGTGAAAGTAGGCAACGAGTATGGCCAATATGATATTCTTCTGAGGCCATTCTTGAACCCCTATTTGAACTAGCATGGTGGGAATGACTTAAACTAAGTGCAATGATGCCAATAAGATATTCTTCTGAGGCATCATTCTCTAGAGGCCGAACTAGATGGGTAATTACAAAAGGTTGTAAATGAATAATGCGTTATTCTCTCATCATTATTTTTGCTAACCAATAAGATATTCTTCTGAGGTGGGCTTGGTAATGGTGAGTCTCCCATAACCCACTAAGAGTTCAATATAACTCTCGAATTCTATTGAGGGATGTGGAATTTTCCAAAAATAGTGGGTGGTACTATTTGATTAAAAGACCCAATCAAAATAGTTTTAAACAACAATGCTAATTCGATTTCTGTTATGTTATGTAGTGAACGACATGCCTAAAATTATACCCACCATTATACTTGACAAAAAGGGCCTAAAGGGCCAACGTTTCCTTGCTTGGTATTGCCACATTGAGAATGTCTCAAAGGTGAAAGACATATTGTATGTACTTAAGCAATCCCCTCCTCATGTACCTCCTACGAAACTAGCTTCAAATGAGGAGTGTCAAAATTATATTAGACACTATGAGGATGACTTACAAGCCAAATGCTTAATCCTCACTTCACTTAGTGAGGAGCTTATGAAGCTACATAAGCACATGGACACTTCTTGTGCCATGGTTGAAAGTTTGCATAAGATGCATGACCTTGAGACTAGTAATGTACGATTCTCAAATATTTGTAGTCTAATGAATGCCAAAATGGCAAAGGGGACATCGGTCCATGAACATGGACAAAAGATGGAAAGGATCTTTCAAGATCTTCAAAATTTAGGAACTTCCATCGATGGGAAAATGGCCCAAGACTTTTTCCTTGCATCTCTCTCGGATGATTTCACTAAGTTTATCGTAAACTATAAAGTGAATAGATTCGATCATTATTTGAAAGAGATGATTGACATGTGCTGTAAATTTGAAAAAGGTTTCAAAAGGGACAGTGGGAGTGAGAATGCAATAATAAGGAAAATGTTACATAAGAAGAAGGCAAAGAAATCCAAGGGAACATGCTTTCATTGTGGAAATGATGAACGTTGGAAGAAGAAATACAGGGTGCGCATTGCGAGCCTTATGACAAGGACTTTTGAAGAGACTATTTCTGTCATAGAGAGTGCTTTTACAGTGGGCTCCAATTCCTGGATATTTGATTCAGGCGCTAGTCAACATATCTGTAATACGTTGCAGGGACTAACAGGGAGCAGGTCACTGCGCAATGAGGAGATGGTTGTGCGAGTTGGGAACGGCACTAAAATCTCTGCAAAAGCAATAGGCACCTATATGCTTAACCTACCCTCTGGGGAAGTCCTGGAACTTAAAAATTGTTTATATTTTCCTTCATGTATAAAGAATTTGATTTCCATCTCTAAGCTTTTACGAGATGGGCACTCAGTGTTGTTTGACAAAATGAGTTGCACTTTATACTTGAACGGTCGTATTATCTCTCATGGTAATATGATAGAGGGACTTTTTCACCTAGAGACGAATAGTGGGATGCACTGTATTGAAAGCGGGAATACCTCAAAACCCAAAAGGGCTAGAGAAGAAGTTAACCAAGAAAAGATGTGGCATCTTAAACTTGGACATGTGAACCTTGATAAGACTCGCAAGATGTCGAAAGACGGATATTTCCGCCCATTAGGTAATGACCGGATGGGTACTTGTGAAAGTTGCTTGAAAGGGAAGATGACCAAATCTCCATTTACTAGAAAATGAGAGCGTGCCACTGAAATTCTAGGGTTAATCCACACTGACGTATGTGGACATATGTCTACTACGTCGAGAGAAGGCTTCTCATACTATATCACATTCACCGACGATCACTCTCGGTTTGGCTATGTATATCTTATGAAGTACAAGTCAGAATCCTTTGAAAGGTTCAAAGAATTCAAGAATGAAGTTGAGAAGCAAACTGGGAAACAGATAAAAATCCTAAGATCGGATCGATGGGGTGAATATCTGAGTAATGAGTCCCTATATTATCTCAAAGAGTGTGGAATAATATCACAGTGGACTCCACCGGGAACTCCACAACTTAATGGAGTTTCTGAAAGGAGAAATCGAACCTTGATGAACATGGTTCGTTCTATGATGAGTTCCGCTGATCTACCAGTAACATTCTGGGGATACGCTCTATATACAGCAGCTTACTTGCTTAATAGAGTACCTTCCAAATCAGTTTCACAAACACCCTATGAGATATGGCATGGAAGAAAGCCAAGTCTTAATCATATTAAGATTTGGGGTTGTGAAGCATATATCAAGAAGCTTGAGGCTACTAAGCTTGAAGCGAGATCAGTAAGATGCTATTTTGTGGGATATCCTAAAGAAACTATGGGATATGAGTTCTACCATCCTGACGACCAGAAAGTCTTTGTCGCCAGAACTGCTAAGTTTCTAGAGGACGAATTTGTTCTCAAAGGAACTATAAGCAAACAGATGGAAATTAATGAGATTAATAATGAACCACAAACAAGCACTCGACATATTGACAACCCTGTTCCTGAACCCCTAGCTCCACGTAGATCTGAACGGGTTAGTAAGCCACCTATGAGGTTTGGCTTAAATAATGACTTTGATGAATTGTACCTTTTAGGTGACAATGAAACAAAGGAGGACCCTAGGGACTACACTGAAGCAATGTCCGACATTGATTCAAAGAGATGGCAAATGGACGTGAAGAAGGCATTTCTGAACGGCTACCTACAGGAAGAGCTCTATATGACTCAACCCGAAGGTTTCGTGCCCGAGTCTGAAGAGACTAAGGCATGCAAGCTTCAAAGGTCCATTTATGGACTTAAGCAAGCCTCCAGGAGCTGGAACATTCGTTTCGATACTGAAATCAAAACGTTTGGTTTTACTCAAAACGAAGACGACAATTGTGTTTATCAAAAAGTCGTTGGGGATGCAGTAGTATTCCTAGTGTTATATGTAGATGACATATTACTATTCGGGAATGACACTGCAGTACTTTCTTCTGTAAAAGTGTGGTTGTCTAAAACCTTCCACATGAAAGATTTAGGAGATGCATCTTATGTACTTGGGATAAAACTCTATCGTGATAGATCCAGAAAATTAATTGGATTATCCCAATCGATGTACATTGATAAGGTGCTAAGTAGGTTCCAGATTGAACAATCTAAGAAAGGTTTTCTTCCTGTGAGACATGGAATTCACCTTTCTAAGTCCATGGGACCTAAGACTCCTGAAGAGATACGGCTAAATGAATGAAATTCCTTATGCTTCCGCCATAGGGAGTCTCATGTATGCCATGATATGCACAAGGCCTGATATCGCATATGCTGTGAGCATTACTAGTCGATATCAATCTAACCCAGGATCAGAACACTGGGCAGCTGTCAAGATGGTCCTTAAGTACTTAAGAAGAACTAAGGACATGTTCCTCGTTTATGGAGGAGCATCAGAGTTGCGAGTGGAAGCTTATACAGACGCAGATTTCCAATCTGACGTCGATGATAGAAGTTCCAACTCCGGATATGTATTCACTCTGAATGGTGGGGCTGTCAGTTGGAAAAGCAAGAAACAAAGTGTAATTGCTGATTCCACGACAGAGGCTGAATATGTCGCTACAGCTGAAGCCGGCAAAGAAGCGTTCTGGATGAAAAAGTTCATTACTGAACTTGGAGTGGTTCCAACCATCACATCACCAGTAACTTTGTACTGTGATAATAGTGGGGCGATAGCTCAAGCCAAGGAACCCAGGGCTCATCAAAAGAACAAGCATTTTGATAGGCGCTTTAATATCATAAGATGATATGCTGCCGAGGGGAAAGTCAACATCCTCAAAGTTGCTTCAGCCGATAATGTAGCAGATCCACTGACAAAGCCAATGACTCAAATCCAGCTTGATCGTCATATGGATAAGATGAGTATTAGATACATGGGAGGATGGCTTTGAGTGCAAGTGGGAGATTGTTGGAAGTATGCCCACAAAGCCACTCATTTGATGTAATAGCTTTTTGGAATACTTAATATGTTAAACTTTTATATGTTTAACGGAAGGGCAATACTTATTGTTAATCACTATTTATTGAATCATGTGTTTAATCAATAAGAGAATCCAAGGGATGTATTTGACATAAGAGATAAGTGATCTAATGAGTTAGATTAAGGAGACCTTTCTCTTATGTTCATTCCTAAAACGTTCCTAGCCATAGGATTGCCAATTGGGCATTGACAATCCGCTAAGGTTAGTATGTGTTATGTTGACTCAAACGTGAGTATGAACTAGTCTCAAGTCATTTGGTGTTGGACACTAAGACAAACACATAGGTGCTCGAAAGAGTAATCGAGTACACTGAACTGCGATTAATGAGAGTTCAAACATACATGTCATGTACGAACTCTAAGGTTACAATATGCAAAGTAGTCCTTAGACCTGAGGCATCATAGATGTCTAATGGTTAGGTCCTTGATCTTTGATCATGACAAAGGCATTCCCTCGGATTGTCCACGGCATTGTTGGGGTCATGTGATCTAGTCATGTAGGCATATGAATGCACAACAAGGGATCTCTAACCTTCCATGGTGGAAGGAGTATACTCTAAAATATTATTCTAAAGTCTTTGGCCAAAGCAAATGAATATGACTAAGGAAGATGTTCCAAATCATATTCAAGGGAATCATATAAGAAAGTATCACATTGGATAGTAGACATGAAACAAACTATCACTTAAACAATGTGGTTAAGAGTATTGTATTAGAGAAGGACCGTATTGCATTGTAATTGTAACTGGATAGGTTCTCCAACCAATTCTACTTAGCTTGGGTAACCATGACATACTGCTAGGTGTCACTCATGGTTTGTGGAAGCCCTATTGATTAGCAAACACTAATCATCAAAAAGGGAGAATTGAAATGTGGTTTCAATTCACAATCGATAGTTAAGAGTAACATCGCCCACTGCCTCGCTAATTGGAACCTAATGGATCGCACACCAAATAAGGATATATGTGAAGCAATTAAATGAAATGGATAAGCAATTAAATGGTTTAATTGAAGAATAGTCAAGATTAATTAATTAGTTAATTAATTACACGAAATGTTCGTATTGGGCTTTTAAGTTGGTTTTAGGGCTTCGGGGCCCAAAAGTGTTTTGGTCCACAAGGCCCATTATGTTTAAGTTGTATGACAACTAAAACAAAATGGGCAATAAGCCCAATAGCCATATAGGCCAACCATTTAGGGTGAGGGTATGCAAGTTTGCTTAATTGCAAGTTTGCCACTCACCTAAGAAATGAAGTATAAATTCATCTTTATAGCTTTGTTTTCAATTAGGGTTTTCTAAGCTACTTGGGGAAAGTTATCTAGCAAATTTACTTCCCTAAGTGATCCATTTTCATCCTCACAAATTACATCCTTGGTGAAGAGACATAGAGACATCAAACTTTTGGTGTTTTGGAGAACTAATCCTCAAATCCTCAAAGAAGCAAAGGAGCACTAAAAGGAGGAAAATCACAAGGAAGATCCAAGGAGCAAGGAGGTGACTTGAAGGCCCTCCACTTGGGTGAATCCCTTGTGTAATCAAGGATGAGCTTCAAGGGTAAAGAATCTCTAAATTCTTAATTATCTTTAATGTTGTTAAAGAGTCTTTTGGTTCACCATATACTAGGCTTTGAAAGTCATGGGTTTCATGAATTGTTTTTGGATGCATGCCTACTTTAAAGAGTTAATTGTTAGCATATGTATTCAAATGTTCATACATGTTCTTAGCTAGGACAAAATTTTTCCTTCAACCCAGATGTTGACACAAGCTATTACTGTGGAATGACCTCAAGGGGAGCAGAACAAAGCTTCGAAGATTTGGTTGTGGCATCGTAGACTTGGACATGCTTCTTTAGGTTATTAACGAAAGTTGTTTCCTAACCTATTTCTTAAGAATGATGTTTCTAGCTTTAAATGTGGTGTTTGTGAATTGGCTAAAAGTCATCGTACTTCGTTTTCGCCCAGTTTGACAAAAAGTTATGTTCCATTTATGATAATCCATTTTGATGTTTGGGGACCATCTAAAACTGCTACATTTGGTGGTGCTTATTGGTTTGTTACTTTTATTGATGATTGCACATGTATGACTTGTGTTTGTTTGATGAAGTCCAAAAGTCAAGTTACTTCCTTGTTCAAGCAATTTCACAAAATGGTGCAAGTGCAATATAAGTCATGAATATAGGTTCTCAGAAGTGATAATGGTAGCGAGTATGTGAACTCTGAACTTTGTGCCTTTTGGGAACATCAGGGTATCGTTCATCAAAATATGTGTCCATATACTCCACAACAAAATGAAATTGCAGAACATAAGAACCGTCACCTTACTCGAGGCACGTCTCCCGTTTTCATATTGGGGAGAAGCTCTCACCTCATATGTGTATCTCATTAATCATGTTCCATCCCGGTCAGTTGATTTTCAAACACCATTTCAGGTTCTCTCTTCACATGTTGATGCTCATGTAGTACCAAATATTCCACCTCATGTGTTTAGCTTTGTGGCCTTCGTTCATCGCAATAAACAACAGATGAGTAGGCTTGAACCTCGAGCCTTACTGTGTGTGTTTGTGGGTTATGCCTCAAATAAAAAAGGATATCGCTGCTATCACCCTCCGACTAAGAAGTTGTTTGTCACTGTGGATGTTGTATTTCATGAAAACGATATGTACTTTGCCCATTCCGAGTTTGGACTTCATGGACAGAATCAAGTAAAAGTTCAAACTCTTGATTATACTATTCCTGATATAGATATTGTGAATCATTTGGATTTAAGTGGTGATATCTTGGAGACAAGTGGTGATGATTCACAAGAAAATAATATTGTGAATCATTTGGATTTAAGCGGTGATGTCTTGGAGACAAGTGGTGATGATTCACAAGAAAATAATCATTTGGATTTAAGCGGTGATGTCTTGGAGACAAGTGGTGATGATTCACAAGAAAATAATGATGTGAATAACTTGGAATTAAGTGGTGATGTCTTGGAGTTAAGTCGTGATCATTCACATGAAAACAATGTTGAAAACTTCGAAAGGGATGAACCGACACAGCTGGAAAATGTTCTACCTTCTTCACCATTGGACAACTCTTTGCCAACTTCCTCACCATTGAACAACTCAGTGCTGCCTACTATCTCACAATCGGTCTCACCACCTTTGAGCCCTAATATCCATAATCAATTATCTTCGCTCCCGGATACACCACCACCATGTTGTCTCCCTAACTGTGTCAACCAAGGTATTCCTAAACTTACTTGCGAAGCAGACCCTGAATGAAAAACTAGGTACCTAATTAATAGACCAAACCCAGAATCTAATGTGTTATACCCGTTAAGTAATGATGTGTCTACCAGCCACATGTCAGACTCAAGTAAGTCATTTGTATATCAATTATCTACTATATCTATTCCTAACATTGTGCAGAAGGCTTTAGCTGATCCACGTTGGCAAGCAGCAATGGATGAAGAATTGAAGTCTTTGAAGAAGAATGTTACCTGGGAGATCACAAACTTGCCAGCTGGTAAAAAACCTGTGGGATGCAAATGAGTCTATATTGTAAAATACAAAGCTGATGGGACGGGAGATCGCTTCAAGGCAAGATTGGTAGCAAAAAGGTACACTTAAAAATATGGAATCGATTATACAGATACATTTGCTCATGTGACCAAAATCAACACAGTCCGTGTTTTGTTGTCATTTGCTGCAAATCTTAATTGGCCTTTGCAGCAGTTCGATGTGAAAAATGCCTTCTTGCATGGAGATTTGACAGAAGAGATTTATATGGATCTTCCACCAGGATGTAATGCTTCAAATAATTACAAGAGAAAGGTGTGCAGGTTGAAGAAATCCTTGTATGGTTTAAAGCAGTCTCCTCGAGCATGGTTTGGAAGATTCACAAAATCTATGAGAGCGTTTGGTTATAAACAAAGTAACTCTGATCATACTCTATTTTTGAAAAGGCAAAATGGGAGGCTTACTGCACTCATTGTGTATGTAAATGATATGGTGGTAACATGAAAAGATCCAAAGGTTAGTAGGGCATTTAATGTACTTGGCACACACAAGACCGGACCTTGCGTATGCCTTAAGTGTAGTGAGTTAATACATGCATGATCTTGGAGAACAACATACGAACGCAGTTATGAGAATCTTGCGGTATTTGAAGGGAAGTCCAAAAAAGGAATTTTATTTAAAAAGAATAAGAATATTAGAATTGAAGGTTATACTGATGCAGATTGGGCATGTTTAGTGGATGACAGACGCTCAACATTAGGTTACTTTACATTAGTTGGGGGTAACTTGGTTACATAAAGGAGTAAGAAACAAAATGTGGTTGCCTGTTCCAGTGCAGAAGATGAATACATAGGTATGGCCTTGGAGATTTGTGAAATTTTTGTGGCTTAAGCTTTTGTTAAGAGATATGGGTATAGAACATGATCAACCTATGAAATTATTTTGTGATAACAAAACTGCCCGTGACATTGCACATAACCTGGTACAACATGATAAAACAAAGCATGTTGAAGTTGACCGATTCTTTATCAAAGAAAAATTAGAAGGGAAGATAATTGAGGTACTGACAATAAAAACAGACCATCAGTTGGCAGATATTCTCACAAAGGCTGTTTCAAGTCATAAATTTTCAATTTTCTTACACAAGTTGGGCATGTGTGATATTTATGCACCAACTTGAAGGGGAGTGTTGACTTTTGTGTATATATTCATGTAATCTTGGGATTCTTAGTTTATTATGATTTTATGTAAATGATTTATTTCCTTAATGATAGGATTGTAACATCTTATAAATCCATCCGTGAGAGATGACTAAAGACACATTCATTCCAAACAAAATCATTCTCTTCTAAACATATATAAAGCCTTCGACGTCTATCCGAATCTTCAATATATAGATAAGCAACAATCAATTATATGGTAAAATCTCGCGCAACTGGGCAGAAAATGAAACTGATTACAAATGTAAAATGAAATCAACCTTCTTATGATTGAGTTATATAATATGAACATTCACAATCCAAAATACACAAGATTATAGTAATCATGTAAGATAGATATTGAATAGAAGAAAAAAATGATTGCCTGGGCCATAAGTGCTTTGGGCAAAAGGGGGACAGTAATATTAAATTATTAATCGAAGATTAAGAATGTTTTTGGCTGATGTTTCTAACAAACCGAGGAATACATAGAGTATAGAGAAAAATGATGTCTTTGTATGACATCTTACCACTCACGTTGTGTTGTTGAAGAAGATAAAAACTCTTCCCTTGGCTGAAACATTCTTCTCAAAAAGTAGTCGGGTGGAAAACTGATGCATCTTATTTAAGTGTACCCATCAAGTCAAATATTTTATGAGAAGAATGTTTCAGCCAAGGGAAGAGTTTCTATATTCTTAAAAAATTAATAACTTAAAAAATAAAATTTCTCACCACTTACATAAAAACACGTGGTGTACCACTTGTATTCCTGTCACAACTAAAAATTTCTAGCACTTTAGGGGGGAAAACTGATCTCGATGCTCCAAAGAAAGATTAATCCAATAACGATTCCATGCACTAGAGAGTTGATAGGGCCGTTTCAGTGGCCAGAAAAAAGAAAACAAAGAAGTAAGAGATGGACTTCCATTGCAGAAAATATTTGACTTGATGGGTACACTTAAAAAGTGGTACACCACGTGTTTGTAAGTGGTGAGAAATTTTATTTTTTAAGTTATTAATTTTTTAACACACATATCCCACCATTTATATAGCGACACATGATGTACCATCTCGTGTGACGGTTACACTGAAAAATCTCTCCTAAAGTGAATGTCGTCTTCTACCTCCTCTGGATTTCTAGAGTCGCACAAATGGTTTTACATTCTAAAAATGATGAGGAGAATGCGAAATGGGGTTGTAGAATGAGAGAGCGACGCTTCCTGGGAGAAAACTGGCTGTTGTGAGGATCCCATGTTTTTATATGATCAAATGATTATATAGAGTTAATCCACCAAGAACAGCTTGTCCTTCTCCTTCGTCCATGCAACACCTTCCCATATCAACAACCAACCAATCCAACAATTAGTCAAGTAAAAATAATTAATCCAAGATAAATGAACAAATTGAGATAATTAAACTCCAGATTAGATCACGTTGAATCAAAGGAATCAATAGAATTGAACAAATTAAATAAGACAAATGTGCAAATAGAGCAATAACACTCTGGTTTCTGTTTAAGCGTTGTTTGATTTGTAATCTCATTAATCAAAAAGTTAAGTTAAATAAACACCCAATTCTTTAATTGTACAACGCCTCCATTGAACTAGCTAGTGGAGTATGATCATTGTCCGACGAAGTCCAAAGGTGGATAAATGGTTATATTAATCATATTTAAATAAGAATCTTACACTAATTACAATTAAAAAGTACAATCTTATATACCTGCAATAATGACGAAATTAATTTTGAATTAGTTAACTCTAATTCGCTGAGGACTCTGTAATCCACACTTAAACGTAGAGAGCAGATAGTGAAAATGGAAAACCACAGCAAGTGACTCAGTGGTAAGGGTATAGATTACAGCTCCCCAAAAAACAAAAAAATATGGGAGGTCCTGAGTTCGATGCTCTGAACTGAGGAGTTTGTTTGACTGTGGTCACGAGCAGGGTGAAATTTTCTATAGCCTTTCCGGACTCAAAAGGAGTAGATAAAATGACTTACCACCAATTGTCTCTTTTTTTTCTAAAATATATATATATATATAGTGAAAATGGAAGGAGGGTATATTCAAAACAAAAATAGCAAATAAAAAAAGGAAAACTAATGAAAATGGCTTGAAAACTTTGAGTTTTAATTATAAGGATAAAATAAAGGGTAAAGTGAATAGTATCAGGTTTGACTTTTTAGTGTAAAAATATGATTTTTCGTTAAAATGAACAGTACCGTGAACTTTTCGTTAAAACTTCCAATAAAAAAAGGATGAGCTAGTTTTGAATGAATACTGATGTGCTTGAAAATAATACTATTTGAACACATTTATGTCAAAGAAAATGTTGAGAAATTTTTGCACCATTTTTTATGTATCACTTGATGTGACAAATTATACATATTAGATTAATTAATAAACTTTATATCATTATGACACACCCCGTCCCGGAGGAGGGCATGCTGGCCGTCACGTGAGAGTGACGTAACCATTTACACAGTTCAGAAGCTTTAAAGAGTACAATTACTAATATAAAACACCCGAGGGTGAGTCCTACTTTCGTGAATTCTGTCAGAACATCGTTGGATTCCTCGTGGCCACCAAAGCTCTGCTAACTGGAACCTGGAGGGGCGCAAAACAAAATTGAGTGGGTCAGTAAAACAAAGTTTTTCGAAAACATTTCATTTAAAACATTTCTAACCCCTCGCTGTAAAACCTGTATACTTTCCCAGAAAATAACATAATAGCATATAGTTTTTTCATAGATCTCAAATCATCATCTTTCTTAAAACCAGAGAGTACGCCATGTAAAAACTTTAAAAAGAAATCAGTTTGAATGATGCATCAATGTAACAGGTGAAATAGTGAATTAACCGGAGACCCTGCAGTTGGTCCTGTACGGTTAATTCTATAGTTCAACATTCAATCCGACCGGAGTCACCTCGGTGACCTGTACGGTCTAACTCTGCACGTCACTCGGAACTACATAAGGTAGTCTGTACGATGACAGGTGTATAATTACGCTCTAGTGCTTCTCTCATCAATCATCTGTGCGCATAATCTAAGGTCACCCACCAGTCGGAACCCCTCTAATGGTCTGTACGACTGGCATGTCGGAACCACCTCTAATGGTCTGTACGACATCCACCTACTTGGATCCAAGGCGAGCGTGCGGTGTGGTGAATAATAATATAAGCACTAACACCTAGGGTGCAGGTTATGAGCTTCCAATGCAATTCACATAATAAATCGTATGAATAATGAACTCACCTGACTTACATGTGCCTCCACAGCACCATGCACATGTATGCATCATATATCAATCATATAATTCATATAACAATTCATATATATATACATGCATCGATTATCAATTCATATCATTCATCACATGCATATCATTCCTATCATGGCATTTCATTCGTATCATGCATCTCGTTCATGCATGGCATTTTAGAAACATACTTTCATTAAAAACTCAGTTTCTGGGAAATTTAATAGTATATAGGTAAATACAGAAAATACTGCCCACTCACCTGGAGTTCGCCATACAACTCCCTAGCACAACACATCAAGGCGTCATGATGATCGGCGCCTAGAACAATAATCAAATCCAACCTCAGAATTCATATCGATAGAATATAACTTATATAAAACACGTCACTACGCAGTTCGATCCGGAAGATCTGCAACTCAGATTTCCAATCCATAACTTTCAGAGGTCCACAATATACCTCTAGGACAACATCCTAAAATTTCATTACCATCCAACGGTCGAATCTCCGTCAATTTCCAAAACCAAGTGACGGTTAACATTCTATATTATGGACTTACAACTCCAATTCCGGAAGATCCGTAAATCGGATTCCCAATCCGTAAGTTCCTATAATCCTCAAATATTACGTATTACGATGCATCAAAGTTTGGTGACGATCCAACGGTCGGATCGTCAAATCACATTTTCACCTATTGCGAAAACTATAAAACGTTATTTAAAGCACCTAACGAACAATTGTTAATAACTTCCTCATACGATGCTCAAATTGGATATATGAATATACCACAGTGATCTACTCGACGTCACGGACGTCGACATATTTTTAAAATAATTTTTGGAGGCCGCACGCGCCCCCACGCGCCAGGACAAGCACGGGGACACGCGCCCCCACGCGCATCATCTTCCTCCTTGGCTCGCCGGACTGAACTTTCCGGCGGCCGGAAAATTGGAAATTTTGTAACTCTTCGTTCTCCTTCGTTTTTCACCCATTTTCTTCGTATTTTATATCAAATTGAAGCCCCAAACATGTAGAATCACGATAGACTAGTTTAAGGCTCTAAAAATCAAGAAATCTCACCGGAAAAATTCCAAGAAATTCGGCCAAAATGGAACCACGTGATCCCGACGTCCAAATCCTTCAAACGAAGTACTCCGAGCCTCCTTAGGACTTCACTAAGCTCACTACAAGCTTAGAATTCCCTGAAACACGACATTTTACGTGTGCATGAACAGTACCCAAAAATGGTGATTTCGGATTCTACGTGAAATCGAAGGTTTCACGGCCTAAGACTAGTACCAATCGACTCACAAGGACTTAGGGATGAAGATACATACCTTATTTGCTTCGATCCGTCGAGATTTGCAAGGTTTTGGGTGTGGGCCGTACATATGGGTGTCTAGAGAGAGAGAGGGTGTCGGGGTGGAGACAGGGGAGGAGAGAGAGTGACGGGGAAGGGAGATCAGGGAGAGTGTTGGGTGTACACTCAATCCACACCCTTCAATTCTTATCCCTAAATCATAACAATCCAACCTTACCAAAATTATATCCAACTCACCAAAATATATCCTTTAAATTCAAACTATTAATTAAACCAACAATGTCACATAACGTACCTTAATCACGTCAAGGGCGTTCCCGTCATTTCATACATTAGATATGAAAATCTCGGAACGGGCTGTGACAATTAGATGCTAATTATATACCTGCATCATTTGTTACATTATATAGTAAATCAATATAACATAAAAATGTGATCATACTCAAATTAATTTTATGTAAAAAATATCACTTTTATTTGGAGTGTATAAAATTAGTGTGGAGCAGAAGATTTAATGGTGCCAAGTCTGTCGACATATGTCTAAGTTAGAAAAGTTCTATTAACACACTTTTGTTAATTTTTCATCATAGATCTTCTTTAATTTATTTAATTAGATAATTGAAAATTAAGAAATATGTATGAAATGTAAAAAAAAAAGTATGTGAATATTGTAAAAAAAAAAAAATGTGATCATACTCAAATTAATTTTTGTGTAAAAAACAGTATGTGAATATTGTAATCTAAATAAAAATTTAAACGAGAAAATAACTTGTAGGATGGTGTCGGTAAGATCAAGAAGACCTAGAAGGCTATCACCAACAGACATGCCAAATTACCAAGTAAAAAAGCTCTCAGTTTCGTAGCAAAGTTACGAGTTTACATTTTTTTTCTTATAAAAACGAACAGGTTGGTAACTTCACTATAGTAGTTTGTCTTTTTAAGAATGAAAAAAGCTTACAGAGGCAATTTAGTTTTCTCTTGTCATCATCGTACAATTGATCAATAGTAGGAATTGAATTTAAAACATGTTATGTAGAATATAAATTTAAAATTAGTCTCTCACCACTAAATCATCTCGTAATGATTTTAAGTTATGAGTCTTATAACTATAGGCTTTTTGAGAAACTATAGATCAAATTTGAAAGAGAATTGTTATTAGCACTTCAAAAATCTCATTCTATAATCCAAATTTTATATATTAAAAAAGAAAAATACACTTGTGAGAAATGTAAAATATAATTTTCGAAGTGCTAATAACATTTTTTATTTGAAATTACCAGACAATATGACCTAGAATGCTAGAACCAAAAGATAGTATCCACGTGGGGCTAGCTAGTGGAACAGGTACGGAGGGCACGTGTCACCAAATCCATGGTCACTAATGGAACAGGTATGTATATCATTCTTTATCCATATGCCCGACCCAAAAAGCAACAAAATATCTTGCCGACGTTAATTTTTCACCTGTCATCATTTTCCTCTCGGTGCCACGTCTCCAAGTTGGTAAAAAGCACTTACGCTCACAACGATATTTGCATGCCCAGCTGGTGCAGGTCAGTTGTCTATATAAACCAACGAACCCAGACCCAATTTAAACACATCATCCCAAACAAATCACAAGTATTGTCACTGAAGTTGTATTAGTCGCAAGGCATTGTTATTACAGTTTCATTTGTTTGTTTATCTTTTGAAATATGTCGAATTATGGTAATACAACAGCCGAAAAAACTACCGAGGAGTACTTCGGGAACCCAACTTACAACGGTAGCGCAGGAGCCGGTAGGACCGACGAGTTCGGGAACGCGGTTCAACACGGTCGGACTAATACCGGCTACGGGACTGCTGATCCTAAGACTCGTGATGAAGGGATTGTTGGGCATCATGGCGGCCCCGCCGTGCTTCAGCGCTCAGGAAGCTCTAGCTCTGTAAGTTCATCTCTTTTCACCTCCATATATATGTAGTTCTAACTTAATTCATTAAATGCATGAGCTATGCTGCAAATATGTGGGCACTATGAACAAACTTTTCCCTAGACGTATGTTACTAGGAAAACCAGACAAGCAACAATTCTCTTGTCCAATTTAGTACTTTTGCAAGAAAAACTGTGCGTACTAATGATGGTGAACTTAATCAGTGATCTAAATTAATAACACAATATTTGACATTATAAATGTCTTATCTCGAACAATGCTATTCGGAAATTAGCGTATTTTGTTCACATAACTGATGTATCTGCGCATTTTGGTTTTTCGAATATCAACACAATCAATGCTTCAATTTCAAATATTGCATCAACATTTTATCTTACTAGATGGAACAATTCCTTTGTATTCAAGTATCATATGTGCATTATATTTACATATATTTTTTGTAACCAGGTCTAACTAACATTCTATTATTGTAGTCGTCTGAAGATGATGGTCTAGGTGGGAGGAGGAAGAAGGGACTAAAAGACAAGATAAGGGAGAAGCTACCAGGTGGTGGTAACAAGGATGACCAGTACTCTGGTGGAACGCAGACCACTACCCCTTACGGTGGTGGGACGACTTACAAAGTAGGAGAGCAACGCCAGGAGAAGGGTACGACGGACAAGATCAAGAAGAAGCTGCCAGGTGGGAATAGGGATGATCAGTATTGTCATGACACGTCAGGTGGGAATAGGGATGACCAGTATTGTCATGACACGTCAACTACTGCTGCAGCTTATGGTGGGACTGGGCGCACCGGAGAGCCCCAGGAAAAGAAGAACATGATGGACAAGATCAAACAAAAGCTTCCTGGTGGCCACGCCGAGTAGATCATCATCCCGTTTCACATAACTATATGTAAATGCCAGTCAGTGTATAATAAAAGAGTGTCTGGTCGGACCTCGGTTGCGTGATCCGTGCGTGGGTGATCCATCGTTGCGCACTGTTGTTTTGGTTTCTGTTATGTGTAATTTTGTGTGTCGTTCCCTTTGTATTAATAGTATATTTGTTTTTGTTATTTTTGAGAATAGTATTATGCTTTTAAGTTTTAATTGCTACCAAGTAAATTCAATGATTCAGCAGGTATTACTTAATGTCAATAAAAACGATATAGCAATCAAGTAAAAAGAAAATTTTGATATGTTGAATTATATAGTTAAAAGCTAAAAGATATTCACTAATGATATCATGTAAGTGATATACTGGTACCTCTCACACTTGTAAGTGTGTGAGGTTTTGAATGAAGTGGATGACGAATTTGATATCAAATTCGGATAATGGGTTTTTTTTTCTTGAAGTGTAAAAATGTCAATGGACAAAAAAAAAATAGCAAAACATAAAAATTTTAAAATTTTAATACAAGAGAAATACATAGAAGAGATATAAATTTTAACACGAGATTTATATTTTAATTACACTGAAATGAACATAACAGAACAATCTGCCATTTGCATCAGCTAATTTTTATTTAGCTTAACAATTATCCATTTTTCTTTTATCTAACATAAACGAATGGAGCAAGTAGTATTTTACCACAATAGTGGAAAAGTATTTGAGTTTTTATACGAGAATGAAATCTTGGATAATCTAACAAAATTTATAATTTGAAAAAAAAAAAAACATAAAAGAATGAAAGTGTTTATTTTCTCTTTATCTCCTCACGGCTGGAGATAAACACAAAGTTGCACTGGTCAAAGATTAGGACATCATCAATATGACTTTTACAACACATTGACGTGTAGTCCAAAAATGCTATACACATAAAGATGAGTTCTTCCCTTGTCAACGGGAACCTATTTAACGAGATGATATATGTTAGGTCCAAAAATTTTATGTACAAGTTTAATTACATCTCGAAGTCCGGTTGTGTAAAAATAAAATAAACTAAGTATACATAGAAAAATAAAGAAAGAAAACAAAGATGAACATTTCTAAAAGATAGACTCAAACTCACCGCATAATCACCGGTTCGTCACCAATCTATGCTTTAATTTTCCAAATCCTATACCATCAATTCCAATTTCTTTTCACCATCTTTCCCATCCTCCACCTCCTAAACTTTCCTCAAACCCATTTGATTTCTGATTTGTAGCTACTTTTCTTAATCGCGTTTTGTCGCGATTTTTTCAGGATGTGCATAGAGCTTCAGTGCAGGTGATCTTACCACCACCTCTCATGGATCGGAAAAGTGTGTTTTGCTCTAGCTCGGATGTTTACACCACCACCTCCCATGGATTTGTCTTCGACGACTTTGTTGCCTTCGGTGACTCTGTTGCTAATGAGTTCTCTCACCAGCTTCATGTGTTTTGCTACAAATCTGTCATCTATGGTGCTTTGTGAAGGTTGGTGGAGTCGGCTGTCTATCATTTTGTGGAATTGTTTGGCTGGATTTTTGGCATCTATTGGATGAACGTTCTGCGGTGGTACATACGCGGCGGTTACAAGGAAAATAGGGTTTTCGGTACATTTTGCTCTTTTTGAGCTCAAACTTTTGGTTTGGGCTTTGTTTTGGGGATCCATATTTTCTTTTTGGCTTTTCTTGTAATGGGACCTCACATGTTGTAAATTTTAGTGTGGTTCGGTAATAAATCTTACACATTTACCAACAAAAAAAACTTTGCGAAAAGTTGTAACTTCTATATATTAGCTCACTTAGAAGTATATTTAAAATGACTGAAAAAACATTTTCGGTCTAAATGTTTTTAACCAATTTTTAATAATTCAAGTGGATTTTAAAAAAAAAAAAACTTTATGTGCTTCATGCAAGAAGCATATATCTTATGCTTCTTTCAAGAAGCACTTAAAATGTTTTTAAAACCCACAATCCATGCCATTAGAAGCGATTTTAGTCGTTATAAAAGTACTTCTAAATGAAATCTATATGTTGTCGTGATTAATTAAAGATATAAAGAAATCAATAAAAAAACTAATGAAAATGGCTTCAAAACTTTGAGTTTTAACAAAAAAAACTATGCTATAACTTTATTTAATGATAAGGACAAGAGGACGAAAAAAAAAACCTAACTAAAGGCGCGTGCAAAGAGCACCCAACCAATCCTTCAGTTGCATAACCCTTTGACATAATCCAAGCATATTTTATTCCTCTAAAATTAAAATTTCAAATTGAAGTGGGTTTCGTTCGATTCAGAACCACATTTTGGGCGGTATGGTTAGGAGGGAGTCGGTCAGGTGTGGGCGTTAACATTGATCTTTATCATGTTTTTTTTTTTTAGCCATGCATGACTTTAACAGTGTGGACATTGATCTCTTTCATGTTAAAAAAAAAAAAAACTTTTTATTGCATTCTAGTGAAAGAACTTGAAAATCTAGGACGAGTATCTACTATTAAGTTTCATAAACAGTGTAGTATCGTTAAGTTTATGTTTGGACCCGTTTTTACATTATCGGCCCGAGTAATCGAGGCCGTTGAATGAGCAGGGTTTTAGACCGTTGGATGATAAAGTGGTTGAAATGATTTTTAGTTATTATTGAGAAATGATATTATGATTTTAATTATAATATTATCTCTTAATAATATTATGATTTTAATTATAATATTATCCCTTAATAATAACTAGGATATTTAAACCTAATATTTGATATATCCAGTTGGTTGTTTTGGAAAAAGATGATTTGATCTGTCTTCAGAGGAGCGCGCGAGGACATTTGAATAGGCTCATCTTATCAGGCCCCAGGTGCATGCAATCTCCTACGTGACCGATTATTATTAAAACCAAAGTCCTATTTATGATATAGAAGTGGGTGGTACAATTCAAGTTGACTTGGAATTCATGGATGGGATTGGTGCACGTGGTTGTATCTAAGGGATATGGTGATTATATTTCATTAGTTAAAATTACTTTTTAGAGTTTAAGTTGGTGAATTAGTCATCATGCATGCATGTGGTCTTCGACAGAAGGTTATGATGATGGATAAAAGTTATGATGATAATGGATAAAGGTTATTAGTTAAAAACAAGATTGCATCAGGTTACAAGATGACAACAAGTTTTGATAAGACGTGGGGTTAGCAACCCATAAAGACTCAGAGTCATAGTGCAATTAGGATTGGTTTTCGTGACTTGGGCCTGCAGATATCTATAAATATCAAGTGGCTAAAAAGCCAATTCAACTCAACACACAAACTACCCTACGCAAACTCTCGCTCTACGCGAAACCTCTTAACAACCTTGAGATTTTTATTTTCTTTTTCGCCAACACATCTTCAGTTTGGATAAACAACACTATGAAGGCAACCGGCGAACATCTTCAGTTTGGATAAATAGCATTGTTGCCGTAGAATCAGCCGACCGCGAAATACCTTCAGTTTGGATAAACAACACTGCGACGAGGCCGATTAGTTATCTATCCAAGTCTCTGTCGAGAAGGATTTTCGAATCCTTATTGGCAGATGTCATCTCATCAGCCTTCTTGGCGAAGTGAGGTGTTACCAGGTTACTACATTCAGCACCCTGGGAGCCGAATTTGATATTGAACTTCGCAGAACTAGCAGCCTTGTCTTCAAGCTTTAGAACCCGAAGGCCGATAGTGTTCCTTCCTCAACCGCAATCGCAAGATCGAGAAGTCAGCAGCGCACCAACGCAACATCAACAAATTTTACTCCTCGACTGAGCTCGGCCAACGAGTTGGCACGCCCCGCACACAACCGAAGGACGTAGTTAGCTTATTAATTACTCGGCCTGCACACAACGTAGGCTTAGTAGTTTTTAGGGTCAACAGTTTCATAAACAGTGTAGAAAGTTTCATAAATAGTGTCGTACCGTTAAGTTTCATAAAAGTTTCATAAACAGTGTAATAAGTTTCATTAACAGTGTCGTACCGTTAAGTTATATAAACAGTGTAGTACAATTAAGTTTCAAAATAATGTAATAAGTTTCATAAACAGTTTGTGTAAGGGGCGCGTAGGTCCGCGTGTGATTTTTTTTTACATATTAAAATTATGTCTTTTCATTAAAGTTTAAGTCTTTTTCATTAAATAAAGTTATAACATGAGTTTTTATTGAAATAAACTTAGTCCAAGTTTTTTTTATGAAAGTTCTCATAAAAAAAATCTAAATTATTAAAAAAATCTAAATCAAGATAATTACAAAGCAAGTGTACGTAGTCACCCTTCATCCGTATCCAAATTCCCCACGTCTATAAAAAAGAAAAATTAAGATAATTACACGGCCATGCATGTGTAAAAAACGTAACCATGCCATGCTTTCCAAGTTCCAATCTTGAACATATCCAAGAGGTCGTTATCTAACAACCACGTAAAGTCACAGACGCGGTGGAGTGTCACGAGCTTTTTAACTCCATGATAAGGACTGACTGCCTTATCTAATCTTATCTATCTGATTATTCTATGCCGACAGCAAGATACACTTGTTCCTCTTTCACGTCGCCAGGTGTCCCAGTAGCCAACGTACGTGTAAGAAGTAAGAAACCCTACTGTGACACGCGTGTTTTGTTAGTTCCCTATATAATCCCGCCATATTTTCCCTCCAATCCCATCAAATCCCAAACAAAATTATCCAGACTTCCATACTAAAATTGTGTTATTTGAAAAATGTCGCATCTGCATAATCAACACGGGGCACAGCCAACCGACGCCTACGGCAACCCGATCCAGAGAACCGACGAGTACGGGAACCCACTTGGCGGTGCTACTACAGGTGCCACCACCGGAGGGTACGGTGCTCATGACACAGCCGCTGCGACCACTGGTCACGATTACGGCAGGAAAGAGCACCATGGTGTCACTGGCGCGCTCCACCGCTCTGGCAGTTCAAGCTCTAGCTCTGTAAGTGATTTCTTATTTTTTCTCATATGAAAATGTGATGTTAATTTACGTAGGATTCACTTAATAGCGTGTACCATGATTTTGTCTATAGACCAAGTTAGCCAAAAAGGTTAGGCTTAATTAGGCACATACACACATGAATTTGTGTTCAATCCTAATATAAGCACGTAGAAAATTTTCAATGCGCCTGTAGCAAGGTCCGGTACCCCAATATAATTAATATTGTATTATTAGAAACTAGTAAAAAATTTAATCGATAGTATTAGACCTGGTGAATTAGGCGTGTTCTGATACAATAAAAAATTTCTCTATATGTAGGCGGTCCCCTATTGTTATTTGTATCATGTCACCTGGTCAATAAGAAATTTTTTTAATAGTAGCATTATTAGACCAGGTGTATTAGGCGTGTTTCGATACACTAAAACATTTATCTGACTCTATGTACACCTTGCAACATTTAGGGTTGAATATTATTCATGAGAATGTTTGTACTGTAGCATGTTTACTAATTTTTAATTAATACAACAAGATAGATTTCATTTAAAACAGAAGTTATTCCCTTGGAAATTTTTAACTTGTATACAATGGCACATACCGCGTAGATACAATTTTTATGCAAGATCCAACTCTTATTGGCAGTATTTGATCATCAATTTCTTTTATACTCGGTGATACGTATAATTGTAGAAGAATTGTTTCCTATACTCTTAGACACTAATTATAATATTAATATTGTTAATTAACTTGTAATTCCCTCTGAAAAAGAAATTCATATGTCGGCGTGTATTTATTTTGGTGTAGTCGGAGGATGATGGGCTTGGTGGGAGGAGGAAGAAGGGGTTGAAACAGAAGATAAAGGAGAAGCTCCCGGGATCAACCACGACTGATACAACTTACGGCACCGCTGGCACCACCTACCCAGGAGGGCACCAACAGGAAAAGGGGATGATGGACAAGATCAAGGACAAGCTGCCGGGTACTGGCCACAAGGATGACCCCCACTACTCAACCACAACACATGCTAGTACGACCACAACTCCATATGGCGGTGCCACCTACACGGAGGAGCACCACGAAAAGAAGGGGATCATGGACAAGATCAAAGAGAAGCTTCCCGGCGGAAACCAGTAGACATTATATATCATTCCTGTATTAATAAAAGCCTACAGTATGTATACAGTGGTTTAGTGTTGTTGAATCTTATAATAAGCTAGCGGAGCCGGTGCGAGCTCAGCTCTGGTGCGGCTAATGCACCGAACACTACGCAGTATCGTTTGTCTTTGTGATATGTAACTTTGTCTGTCGTTTATATTAATATATTTAGTGCTCGTTCGAGTAACGGTAATTCCGGTTTAACTATTGTTGCAATATTGGTTTAATAAGGTCCTACAAATGAGTAGCAATAAGAACATGAACATGTTATTTAGTTTGCCCGCTTGCAAACGCCTCCGCTGATCTCAATATCAAGTTCGAATTCCTCTCTCTCACACAGCTGCTCATCTAGAATAGTCACTCGCTCTATGGGCTTGTCGCACAAGATAAGTTCACACAGAGAAGAGCCACTCGCTCTATGGTCTTGTCACACAAGACGAGCACGCCGCCCGCCTACTGGGAGCGGTTTCATTGATTGATTTGAGGTAGTTGTAGCTTGCTTTCAAGTGTTAGAAATTTTGAGTAGAAATTTTATGATCCCATATTGGTCGCTACTAAAAGATTCTCATTTTATAAGATTTTGTCCCTTGTAAAGAGTGAATGGAGTAATAGACCATAGATAATAAAATTGGGCTCAAGCTTGGGCTTTATAATTAAATTCTTTAATTACTTATTTTTAATTAATTAATTATCTTTTATATCAATAGACTCATCTTTTTAGATAAAGTCTGAAGTGATGAAAGAATGCCAGAGAACAAAGCACCCCTTTGAGAAGATGTCTCCCAACAAACTCATCCCATTCTCATACCTGTTGCGAACATGCATAAACCTATTATATATACATCCATCTGCATGACATTTAGAACATAGAAACATAAAATTCTTCTACAATCCCAAACATTCTTACTGAGAGAACCACAAAGAAATTCGCCAGAAGTCAAGTTTTCCAGTGTTGGAATTCTGACTTAGATCATTGATGTCACGGCCCGTCCCGAATTATTTCATCGGCAGTGTGAAAAGACTAAAGTACCCTTGAGCGTTTTGTGGTGTTGTGTAGATTGGGCTAAGAAAAAGGGGCCAGTTAGCTCTATTCCTAATTAATTGGACCCAATTAAAACTTAAGCTTTTGTTTGTTTTGATTGGTGACCCAGCTGGACCACACACACTCACACAAACCCTTTCCCGTTGACTTTCTCTCTCCTTCCCTCGAATTTTCTGCCATTTCCGTACACTCGTACGGACAACACCCAAACCATACCCAATCTTCACGGATCGACGTCGAGGAGGTTGTTTATGTGTTCCTCGTGAGTCCAGGTGGTCATTCATGCCTTTAGTTTGACGTGAAGACCTTGTTTTCCCGAGAACCAGAAATCCCAGTTTTAAGGCACTGTTCATGTGATCGTGAATGTGAAGTTTTAGGAGATTTTAAGCTGCTAGTGAGCCTTAGGACGTCTTCACGAAGCTCGGAGAAGAAAAACAAAGTGTTTTGGACGTCGGGAAGTTGAGTTTGGCAAGTTTCAATTTTGGCCGGATTATTGAGGTTTATCCGGTGAAATCCCGTGGATTTCAAGGTGTGAAATTGGTAAGGTTTTGTTCTTCTCGTTGTAAGCTTCAATTTGGTATAAATGTCGTGAGTTTTGGTTGAGAAATGAGAAAGATATGAAGGTTTGATTATTTTCCCAGTTTCCGGCGATCGCAGCGGCTTCGACAACATTCTCCGACGAACCCAGGAAGATGAAGGAGAATATTTTGTTAAGTCTGACGGAATATTCTAACGGCGTCAGGTAACGCCGTTAACTTGTTAAGGTTTTAACGGAATATTCCTAATGGTCGTTAGGCTCAGTTAGGGTTTGGTCGCGCGTGGGGGCGCGTCTGGCCGTGCCTTGGCCGCCGCGTGGCGGGGTGTGGGAGGTCGGAAATTTTTTCTAAAAATATGAGGATGTTCCTGAGGTTGAGTAGATCATGGTGGTATATTCAAATACCTCATTTGAGTAATGTATGAGAAGTTATTTCCTAGTTTTGTGTATGTGCTTTAAATAATGTTTATTCAGTCATTTCGCATATAGGTGAGACCTATCCTGAGGACGAGTGCCATCAATCGAGGCTCGAGGGCTACGACCCTTCAACATATCAGTGAGTGGGCTTTTGGTTTTCCGTATATACCTATAAACTTTGAGATTTTTCCCAGAAAATGAATTTGAATGATTATACGTTTTGAAATGCCATGTAAAGTATTTGCCTATTTTATTTATGCATTAGTAGTTGCATATATTTATGATTGGTGCTGCAGACGCACAGGTAAGTGCCAGGTAAGTTAATAAATTAAAGATATGAGGTTACTTCAGTTATGTGAGATATGATGTGATGTATTGAGAGCTCACTTCGGTGTTAGTGCTCCCGCCCAGAGTTAGGGTACCGTCCTTCACGTGACGTTCACCTCCCGCACCATATGCTCACCTTGGATCAAACTCAGGTGTAAGGGCTTGTCGTACAGACCATTTTAGGTGGTTTCGACTCATAGGTGACCCGCGATTATTCGCACAGCCTTCACGTGATCGTAGCACTAGAGCATATTTATTTTACACCTAGTCTTGTCGTACAGACCACTTTAGGTGGTTCCGACTTGTGTGCAGGAATTGATATGATATGATTGAGATTGGTTATGAGCTATAGACTCAGCCGTACAGTTTGAGTTAGAGGGATTCGGCTGATGCGATACCTGACATTGATATATTTTGTTTGGATTACTTATGGCATTGCATTATGATACTTTGGCATGGTATACTTCTATGGATTTTCATCTTGAGTATGATTTCTGATACAATTATTATTATTATTATTATTATTATTATTATTATTATTATTATTATTATTATTATGGGAAATTATACAGGTTTTACGGCGAGGGGTTAGAACTTTTGAGAAATGAAATGATTTTGAAAAACTTTGTTTTTGCCCACTCACACTTTCTGTTTTGCGCCCCTCTAGGTTTTAGGTAGAAATGCTTTGGTGGCTCACGGGGATTTCAACGGTGGTTCTAACAGAACATCATAAATGTAGGATCACCCTTGGGTGTTGTAAATTAGTACTTGTCCTGCTTGACTGCACTTAGGCTATTTATGCTCTAGTTGTGTTTTTCACACTTAATCTCGTTCTAGCACCTTATCTTAACTAGTACTGCTAGTAGTTTGGTTTTTATTCATTCGTATTTCCCCTATATCTTTATTGCTTCTGCACTGTGCACATGGTTACGTCACTTCTACGTGACGGCCAACACGCCCTGATTTAGGTCGGGGTGTGTCAATTGAATACTGGTGAAGCAGATGTCTGTAGAACTACAAGCACTGAGTAGGGACGAAATTTCTATTTCAAGGACATTGCGGTACGCAAGCATTGATCTTCAATTTATCTGTCTAATATTATTTCTATGTTCATAGTCAGGTAAATTATTTATTCGTATTTATTATTTATTAACATATATAAATTTATCATTGATTGTTGGTATTTATCCAACACCAAGTACATGTGCTAGCGATAGAAGCTAGCTGCATGAACAATCCAATTTCTATTATTTTTTTATGTCGGGAGTTGCTTTCAAGGTATTGGTAATGTGAGCTATACGACATGTCTAACACTATTTTTGCTGTCGGGAGTTGCTTTTGTGGCAATGTGAGGTATACCGTATACGACATGTATACAGAGGGAGTGGGGATAGTTTTACAAATTATTAAAGTTTGGCAAACAGCAAGAACCCTACTGTGACGTGCATGTTTTGTTAATTTGCTTATATAAACCGACCCAAATTGTCAGACTTTATCAAAATCAAATCCTCATCGAAGCATATTCAAAATTTTCCAACAAGAAGAAAAGGTTTCATTGTGTTTTTAGAAAATGGCGCATTTACAAAATCATCAATACGGGGCACCACCCAACGCCGCCTGCGGAAACCCGACTCAGGGAACTCATGAGAACAGCAACCCCCTGGTTCCCCGAGTGGACAAGTATGGAAACCCACTTGGCCATCACGGTGCTACTACTGGCATCACTCCTGCCACCACCGGAGAATACGTTGCTCATCACACGGCCGTTGTGACCACTGGCTATGCTGCCACCACGGCAGGTGGTCACGGCACACTTGGTCACGATTACGGCAGGAAAGAGCACCATGGTGTCACTGGCATGCTTCATCGCTCCGCCAGCTCAAGCTCTAGCTCTGTAAGTAATCTCTTTTTCCCATATAAATATTTGATCTTAATTTTTCGTAGGATTTTGTAATTTGTACCATTATGTTGTCTAAAAAGATTAGACCTTGCTAGCAAAAAGATTAGACTTAATTAACTACATAATTTTCACGAAAATGAATTTTTTATGGATTTTTTACGGTGGATTTTTTATGCAAGTAATATTCAACAAGGCATTCAATTCTTCCGGTGGATTTTTTATGGACTTGGTATTCCAATTTCAAGAGACATAAGGAATGTAAAATTTCCCTTGAAATTGTTAACTTGTATTTTTCTCTTGGTAGTTATATGTTGGGTATTTAATTATTGTGTTGTAGTCAGAGGATGATGGGCTAGGTGGGAGGAGGAAGAAGAAGGGGCTGAAACAGAAGATAAATGAGAAGCTCCCAGGCTCAACCACAACTGACACAGCATACGGCACCACCGATCCAGGAGGGCACCACCAGGAAAAAGGGATGATGGACAAGATCGAGGACAAGCTGCCGAGTACTGGCCAAAAGGATAACCCCCACTACTCACATACTACTACGTCGACCACCACACCCTCCGGCGGCGGCACCGCTTACACGGAGGAGCACCACGAAAAGAAAGGGATCATGGACAAGATCATAGAGAAGCTTCGCGGCGGACACCACAAGATATAAATACAGTGGTTTGTTACTATTATATCGGTCATATAATAAGCTACTGGTGCCTCTGGTGTGAGCTGAGTTGTTTGTGTGGCTAATGCACAGAGAGCACTACGCAATGTCTGTATCTGTGATGTGAAACTTTGTTGTCTATTATGTTAATATATCAACTGCATTGGCTGAAACATTTGCCTAGATGATCATATTACTCAAAACCGGCCTTCCGCCATATCAAACATTGCACTGTAATCTTCTTCCAACAATCATTATCTGCAGACTGCAGGTTCAATCACCAAAGTTCCCACAAGAGCATGTCCCGTTGCGGAAGTGGTGGAATCTCATGTTATCTCTCACGACAATCTCCCTCCCTGTAACCTAGGACGCGCCGCACATGAACGAATGGCAGTGTCCGCAAATCCTAATGTTCTTCATGATCTTAATGGCGGAACCAGAATCTGTACTGAGCAATGCATATGCTAAAGCTAGCTTTTCACTATGAGACAATAATATACGCTTCTTTTCTTCGTCTCCCACAGCATAAGCGGCCGAAACCAGGTTTGGCTGGTAGCCATGAGCTTGCAATCTGTCCAGAATGTCATCCAACGTCGTCTTAATCTCGGTGTACTCTGGATGGGTTGTTTCACCTGCACAGAACTCATGAGACCCTTTGTTTGTTTCAACCCAGCATAAGACCGAATGACTTGAAATACTTCTAATATACATGGGATTTTAAGGAGTTTTCTTGAATTTTTTTCAAAAGATGGTTATAAAGCGGGTTAGTTTGGTATTGTTGTTCTTTTTGAAAATAAAAATGTTTTTGTTGTGAGAATAAACAGCTCTGTAAACTAAATTTGTTAAGTGTTAGGTAAATTTTTTTTTATGTAAAAATGTTTTTAACAAATTTCAAAAATAATAGTATCCGAGTATTTGATAAACTTAATTTTATATTTGATGCTTCAGATATTTTAATAAGCTGTTTTTTTATAAAAGCACTACAATCTCAAACCAGCTATGGAGTTGCAACTTTTGGTATATTACAAGGTCAACATTGACACAATAAAAATTAGGAGGACTAAAATAAACTCGGCGTAAATTAGAGAGGCCAAAAGTGAAATTTTGTATTTGATAAAGAGACGGGATGAGAACGCTGCGTTTTGTTCCTCCCTAATCTCTAGACCCTTTTCTATTCACACAGTGCCAGCACAGCACAACAGCACTCCTCTCAGCCCAAACTCCTCCTCCCGTTCCTCCTCTAAACGACGACGTATCGACTCTCTTCTTCTCTCTCGTTTATCGGAAAAACCAGGTAATCATCTCTCCTCTCTGGTTCTTTGATGATATGATTGTTGCCTTCTTTTTTTCATTTCTGAAAATTTTGAAGTTGAAAGTTTTGAAATTTTAATGGCTGAGAAAAATTTGGGGAAGAATCAGACAATTATATCAATTTAATTTCGCGAGTGATAATATGAATTAACATCTGTTTTAGCGAAATGGGCTATTTCGATTTTATTGAAAAATTTGGGATTCATCTTAAATTTTGCACCTTTATTTTGGTAGGAGTTAAATTTTAATTTTATTTACATAAATTAATTATTCGTTTATGATTAGGCTGATTTGAGCTAAATGGATAGTGATTCTCAAAAGGAATCATTAGAAAAAAGCGACAATGATGAAATTTTCGGAGAAATTGATGAACTGAGAGTAGGAATGGAGGTTAGTGATGAAGCTGAGGCGTACCAGCTATGCAACACCTATGCCTTCAACAAAGGTTTTAGTATTCGGAAAGGTCATCTTCGGAGAGATTCACAGAACAATGTCCGGCAGAGAGAATACACGTGCTCGAAAGAAGGGTTTCAAGTAGATGAAGACTTGTGTGAAGCGAGAAAAGTTCGAAGATTGGACACAAGGACAGGTTGCAAGGCTGTGATTCGGTTCAATGTGGAAAATGGTGTATGGAAGCTCTCGTACATTAATCCAATTCATAATCACGAGTTTGCTAGGCCTGAAGAGCGACAGTTTCTGAGGTCGGGGAGAAATATACCAAGTGTTCGTGCAACTATACTTGGCAGCTCTAAGGTTGATGGGAGTATACGACCAGCAAAGTTGCAATCATATTCGGGAAAGGAATTTGGAAGTGCTGAGAATGTCGGGGTTAGTAATAAAGATTTGCATAATTGTTTGCAAAGGGGGAAGGATGAATTGATTGCAGGGGATGGACAAAGCTTGATAGACTATTTTAAGCATAAACAGATGGAGGATCCGAGTTTTTTCTACAGTGTACAGGTGGATCAGTTTAATCGGATCACAAATTATTTTTGGAGAGACGGTAGATCAAAGTTGGATTATGATTGCTTTGCAGACGTTGTATGCTTTGACACTACGTTTCAAACCAACAACAATCTAATTTGTGCTCCATTTTTGGGAGTTAATCACCACTGGAAGAATATCTCATTTGGTTGTGCATTTTTATTGGACGAGAGCACTGCCTCATTTATGTGGTTGTTTGAAACATTTTTGGAGTCAATGGGAAATAAACAGCCAGTAACCATTTTCACGGATGAGAATAAAGCAATGGAAAAGGCAAAGGCAATTGAGATTGTGTTTCCAGAGACACGCCATCTGTTAAGCAATTGGCAAATCTCCAAGAATGCTACACAACATCTTGGTAGTCTTTATGCTGATCCTGAATTCAAGAAGCACTTCTACAAATGCTTTTACGATTGTTTTACTGAACAAGAACTTCAACATGCCTGGGATGACATGATTAAAATGTTCAACCTTGAAAGCAACTCGTGGCTAAAGATGTTGTATTCACTTCGAGAGAAATGGTGTCCAGCATTTAGCTCAGATGCTTTCTCAGCAAATATTGGATCAAGCCAGAGGGGTGAGAATACGAACACCATTTTCCATCAAGTTTCCAGAAAAATAGTGGATCTTGTTAGTTTTGTACAGCACTACGAGCAAAAAATAACAAAGATGCGGTTCACAGAGTTGGAAGAGGATTTTCGTTGTAAAAATGCGAAGCCTCGTCTTAGAGTAAATAGTAGTATATTTAAGCATGCAGCTACTGAGTACACTGTCAAAATGTATTCATTCTTTGAAAATGAGCTTATGAGCATTTTTGGGGTGAGGATGGTGGAAGTTGGTAATGACGGCAACCAATATATTTATGAAGCAGTCGAAGAAGGTCATCAAAGAGTCTTCATGATTCAGTACAACTCTACTACATCCACAGTTTCTTGTTCTTGTAAGTTATTTGAATCGATGGGCTTGTTGTGTCGTCATGCCCTCAAAGTGTTGGATTCTAAAAACTTCACAAGCATACCGACACAATACATAGTGAAGAGATGGACTAGAGAGGCAAAAAAAGGGATTGTGGCGAGTAATAAGTTCAGTAAGTCATCAGATAGAAAGGCCAACTCTGCTCAATCGTTGCGCCTAAGTGAGTTAATGCATGAAGGAACGAATGTTTTCAGTATAGGCTCATTGTGTGATTCGGGAAAAAGGATTGTCAAACAAAAGTTAGCGGAGACCATAAAGTTGCTGGAAAGTGACGAGGAAACTACCTACATGCTAGGAAATTTGAGCAAAGTAGATGACCAATCTGTTCGCGATATGTCTCTTGATAATGGGAGTGTGGAATCCCCCGGTTGTGACAGCTAAAGGACAAGTCTCCTAGATTGAAAAAAAATTGCACTTCATTGCATAAGATGTTCAGAATGAAAGGTTAGATTCTTATTTTTCTTCTTTTGTAGAAGCCAACATTGTACATCGTTTTCTTTTTCTAGTGTCCGTTCATTGATGTTAGATGTATCCGGTTATTATATTTGTTGTCAATACTGGAGTCTGAAATCTATAATTTATATCGGTTAATCTTTATATACTTTGTATCGCCGTTAAGTGCTATAGTCCATTAATATTAATGGATTTTACTGATCTGAAGTAGCATCTTTTCACTTGTGCGCCTGTTATAGTTTAATTTATGTGCAGCTGTGTTATTGCCGTTTAGAACACTGTCTTGGCATTTTATTTCTAGGTTATGTGGTAATGAAAACTTACAGAGTCTTGGCTAGAAATGAATATAAACCCTTTGAGTGCTTCTGGAGTCTGGACACACTGGTTTCTCGACTTTTAAGCTCGGTGTAGAAGAGTTATCTTGATTCACTTGCAGTATGCATGGCACAGCATACACTGCTACGGTGGCATTCTATGCCAACGATACAAGGCAACTAACACGTTTTTTTTATTTATTTTTTGAAATGCAACGATAACTAACATGTCTTTGTACTATTGGCAAGAGACGCCACAATAGACCCATGCCATGCAAGTTTGAAAAAAAAAATCAAAGAATGGTGATGTAGGATGATTCCCACCTTTCAATTTATTTTTTTGGTAAAATTAAACGTGAACATGCTATTTAAACTGGAACTGGAAGGTTGGGAAGAAAACAAAGGTGGTGATTTGACACTCCCAGTTAAGTATTACTCTGCTGCTATATTTTGCTGTAACGTGTCGATTCTGGGCTTATGTCGAAATCAAGACGTGACAAGAAGACTAAATACAAGAACAGGCTGTAAGGCTATATGATTCGATTCACTGTGGATAATGGCGTGTGGAAGATCAGTCACCTCAACCCAGATCGTAATCACGAAGACAAATTCTTCCATCAGGTCGACATATACCGGGTGTGCGCGCAGTAATCCTTGGCTCTATGGTCGATGGGAGTCGAAAACCAACACCATCGTATTCCTACTCGGGAAAAAGATTCTGGTAGCGCTGAGAACGTGCTAAGTTAAATGAAGAACATGTTACGTAACGCTTTTAACCAATTTAGCTGCAAATTGTTTACTATCCGTCTCATATTTTAAATGACTTTGAACTAATATATGTTTTGCACCATAGAAAAATTTCACAAATAAATCGCTTATGAATATGGTTGAAAATAGGACTAGAGGGATACTATTTTACTTTTCTAGAATGATGCTAAATCGTGGTTTATATACGGTTTATTATATCTCTACTTTATGCTAGTTGATTCTTTTTTTGTCAAAAAATTGCGACAGGTTATATTTGTTGGAAAGAGATCTTCTCCGGATCCATTCCTCATAATCTATTAAGTTTGGGGATCTGCATCATTGAAATTTGATCCAACGACTACAAACAGGGACTCACTTTAAAAGTTATACTGTTTGACCAAATTTCATTGGTCGAGATCTCCGAACTTAGTGGATTAGGTGGAAGGGATCCGAAGATGATCCTTTCCATATTTGTTAGCCCACTCTCTTTAGCAAAAGGGAAATCAGAAACATGTTTGGGACAGCGATCAGGTGCATCGCTCGGAAACCAAAACCTCCGATGAAACCCATAGAGCTCAATACCCCACCTGAGCAGGCACAGACCATCACCAGGGCCATCTTCGACATCGTCAAGGAGCACGGTCCTCTCACCATTTCCGAAACCTGGGATCACGTCAAGGTAATCTCAGTGATTTCGTTTTCGCGCACCAAGTGTTTGATGAAATGTCTGAGTGGTTTTTTCTTTCAGGAAGTCGGGTTGAGAGGGTTGACGAGCAAGAGGCACATGAAGATAGTGCTGAGGTGGATGAGGGAGAGGCAGAAGCTCAGATTGATATGCAACCATGAAGGAGCTCAGAAGCACTTTCTGTACACCACTTGGTTTACAAAGCACAACAACTTCAAGCAGAAGCCAAAGCCAGCAAGTGATTCTCCACAACCCAAGTCTCCTTGAAGTCTTGCGGATCTTCTTACTAGCTCAGTAGCTTTGTTCTGAGTTGTAATGAAAAATTTGAACTTTTTGCTTTAATGTAAAGCTTAAGCTAAGTTCTTAGTTGTAATTATTTTTTTCTTTTTAACATGTCGGTACAACAACAAAATTTTTTCCCACTAAGTGGGGTCGGTTAAAAAAAAAAAGAATCATTGACATGCTTGTTAACATGTCAGTGATTCTTTAATTTTACTTTTAGTCCAAGCGATTTTCTAAACATGAAGATTCAAACTCCGGTGCATGGGGGAATAGATCCATTCTAACCATGGTCTAAAATATCCATAATATCCCAATATTTCCATCGAAAATTCCGTTTTTTTGAACTACCGATATTTCCGATATCATCGATATTTTAGACCTTACTAAGTCACTTATGTATCTTACTATGCAATGTATAAAGTGTAAAATATTGTACTAATTCATTATATATAAATGATTATGGTGTGTTTAAACTTCTTTCATTAATTACTACATATTTTCTACACTCACAATGTTTGCCAGCTCGCTATATAATCAACTTAAATCAGTTATATCTATCATGCAATGCATTTCCTTCCAATTTTTTGTGATAAACTAATAGATAATTGACTAAATAAACATCCTGCAAAGTTTCAATAAAAATTTCCAAGTTTTTCTTACAATTTCCGTGATTTTTATTTAATTTTTATCGATATCGATAATATCCCGATATTTCCATCGAAATTTCCGTGTTTTTGGACTTCCGATATTTCCGATATCATCGATATTTAATACCTTGATTCTAACCAATATGGCTCAGTGAGCTCGAATGATGTTCTTTTCAAAAACTTACAAACAAAAAGCTGGCAAAACCACAAAAAACTTGCATATGCCCGTTTCATTTTTGCTATATCATGCGAGAGGTACGTGAGCTTATGTGTGAAATGCCCCGTTTCATGAAACGAGTGTTTGGCAAGTTTTTTCGGCAAACCATCCTACCCGCCCATATAAAAGATGATAAGAGTTAACAAGCATAAATGCTCATAATTCAGTAACAAGAGAGTTGCAAGCATTTCAATGAGATGCCAATTTTTCCAATCCCATGCTATAATAAAATCGATCATGTCATTAATGTCAACCTTTTAACAAGCTACAATCTCGATCATGCCTTAATATGCACATAATGTACAGCCCTATTGGAAAATAGAAAAGTGAAAAACCCGAGGGACGATTATGTCGCCATAAAAGGAAAACCGACCTACTTAAGCGCTGAAATCTCGACATGAGGAGGAGAAGAGAGCATGTGTTAAGAATCTGAGTGGCTGTCTGATTTGCGCAATACTTCCTTCAGAACTGCAGCTATTCTATTTGCCATATGGTGTTCTAGGAACCTTTCTTTGACCCTTTCGTAGCCTCTCTTCCCCATCGTAAGCCTCCTCTCAACGTGAGTGGCGAGTTTTACCATATTATTCGCGAGAGGAGTGATCCCTGCTTTCCCAACAGGATGCAGCAAACCTGTCGTTCCGTTCACTACAATCTCTGTGGTGCCACCTGCCGCTGTTCCCTGATAAACATTTTATTTGGGAAAGAAAAAAAAGACAATGAAATGGGTCAATAAGATAGGCAGCATCAGTATTAGATATTACGCGAAATGAAAAGGAGGAAGGTTCATTACCAATACTGGCAGCTGAAATGCCATGGCTTCAATAGTTATCCTACCAAAGCATTCTCCGCGTGCCTGTACGGAATGAAAAAAAAAAATACAAGATGAAAATGGATATTTTAATAAAGTTTATGTAATTCCAACCCCATTAGGGTCAAACTTGAAAAAGAATAATCTGAACACCTATTTGTATGGATCTTATTCTTTATTCGTTGACTAGTTGGGAATTCTATATTCATCAAAACAAGATAGAATAACACAATAATAAAAGAAAAATGCTTCTAATACCTGCGAATTTTGAACAAGGACATCAATTGCAGCCAGATACGGAGCTACAGTCAGAGTTTTGTCTACAAAATGAACACGATCTTGAATTTTCTTCATCGCTACAAAGTTACGTATTTCATGCTCGAACTTGGTATGAGCAGTCATGTCACTCCCCACAATTACAGCATGCATTTTTGGCAGTTGCAGCTTCTTCTCTTGGATCAGTCGCAAGCTTTCATAGAAGGAACGCAAAAACAAATCCTGGCCTTTTCCGCGCGAAACACCTATAGACATGAAGTGTAATTTAGTGCTCACAATGGATGCATAAACTAACCAGAACATTACTTTTTATTTGTCATATCCCCACGGAAATTAACACAAATTTCACAAGCATACTAGAAAGTTAGAAACAAGATAAAGATAAAAAACAAACAAACTGGTAAATTCATGGTGAAGCATTATAACCAAATTCAATCAAACCATCAAAACAGACCAAAATACATACTGTTAATGATGGCAAATACTAGTTCTTCACTTCGAACTCCAAGAGACTCCCGGACATGCTCACGCAAAACTCGCTTTGCCACATTGTCCTCAGCAACTTCCATAAGTTCCTTGCTGTTTCCAAGGTGAACAACAAAGGTCTCGGGCATTTTGATACTGTAGAGAGAAAATGAATGCAACGGTGAACCAAATGATATAAAAAAGAAAAAGGAAGAATATTTGAAGCCTACCCCAAACGCTCTCGAGTCCTATTCTCCCAATATTCTGCTGTTACATGTGAATCTATCATAGAACCAGCAACAAGTGGGAGGTGCTTAACATAATCCAATTTGAAGTAATGGCCACGCATTTCATGAATCCACCACAACACTTTTGGGAGAACACGGGGAACATTTTCCCTAAGAACAACATCCAACCATTTCCCAGAAACTGCGGTGTTCAATACAACCAAATCAGCTTTGAGAGCTGTATTCACAGTTTCTTGGCCATTTTCAGAGAGGACCTAGAGATGTATATAAGCAGTATTAGAAACATGGAGAAGTTACAGAGAAATCTAACCTATCAAAAACAGGAAATGACACGCAGAGAAGACCGAGCCAGACAAGGCCATAGTATAGATCAAATCAGATGGGAAGCTAGATTTAGTTAGCATAGTTTCCTTAGCACGTGGCCAATATAGTACAGTTGGACAACAGAATGCTTCCATATCATGAAATATTGAGATAATAAAAATAACTATGTAGAACAAAGACAACAACTAGACTGCAAAAGAAGACTTCCAAAATAATCTCTTAAAAAGTTAAAAAGTGAAATTTGTACCTGCACTCCTCGGTCCAACATCTTATGCTCCAAACTGTATGTTGCAGCATCTGTATCTGACGATTTCATGGTTGTAACCCAATAAACTTCAGTGCCAACACCTCTCAATAAAAATGCTAGCTCCATCAACAACAAAGGTCCACCTGGAAGAATGTTCAATATATTATCCTCCCAGTAGTGTTTGTAAGATATAAAGAGCAGAAATTGGTGGGATAAAATATACTCTTCAACCAGATATCTGGTTAAGGAGGAAGATAGCTTTCATCAGTTGTGGTACTACTCCATTTATTTCAATATGCTGACAAGTGCAAGTAAATATAACAAAAAGAATGCATCAACATTAGAAAAAGTTAGTCTGTTGACGCCTGCAAGAATATTGACTCAATAAGTTCTCGAACCAAGGACAGAAGTTTCTCAACTGAAAAAAAGAGCATTCTTCAAAGAACACATTGTACAAAATGCATGACGGCTCGAGAACAAGATTATCCCAATAAATAGGTTAATGTTCAAAAGACGACAAACATTTTCAAGTTGAGTAGTAATATTTTCAAATGACACATCAGTACACAGAATGGACAAATAATTCAAACAACCCTGCTTATCGGGTTATTGAATTAATTAAGTTACAAAAATACGTGAATAGTAGAACAATACAGATGCCGTCTTATAAGAATCAACAATCGCAGAGAAAGTAACGTACTCAGTTCTTCCACTCTATAATCTTGACTTCACATAAATCCCAAATGAAATCATTGATTAAACTCGAACAAAATGGAAGGGCATGCAACTGCACCAGACCATGTTTCCAAATTCACAAACAAATTAAACTCAACTGAGATGAAAATATATCAAACAGCATTAACACACTAAGGAACAAGCTACCCTCTCCATAAATACTAGAATAAAACAGGAAATTTAAAAGTAATGAGGCACAGGAAAGGACTTATTGTTAAACGGGTTATCGAAAACCATCCAATAGTTCGAAAACCAGTTAATGCTCACAGATTCCACTGATACAAGTGATGTTTTTCATCTAAAGCTGCTAACTTTCTATGTTTGTATAATCTAATAAGTCATTAAAAACTTAACACAACTAATTAAACACGATTAATATAAAAATGCATTAAATTCATAAAAAATGATAACAATATAATGGAGACAGAGACATTTACCAGAAAGGGAAAGCTCGTGGGAGACCAAGAGCACGAGCTTGGACTTCATGAAGCTGAGGGGGCTAGGACTGGTCCCAATAGGCGCCCCCAGCGGAACCCTCTTATCGACGACGTCGAGGCCCCCGCGATCGCAGGTGTCAAACGCGGCTCTGATGAAGAAGGCGATCAAGGTTGAGAGGGAGACCATGACGAGTAAAGCCAGAAGCCACCGCTTCTGCGCCGCGACCCACCCGACGGAATGCTTGGCCATTTCTAGGGTTTGAAAGTTCCGTCACTGCGAGTCCCGGCGGCATAGCTCTAGGGTTTGGGTTTTCGACTTCGGCCGGTGGGGTTCGTACATTTGGCTCTCTGCGATTGAAGACTCTTGTAAATAATGATATTTTCAAGGTTTTTGTCGAAGCTCCGATGGATTTTGGCGCTCAAATTTTGTGAAATTAATGGGAAAGTTTGAAGCTTTGGTCGAAATTCTTCTGTTCGATTGTGTTCTTTTACAGAGAATCGGAGCGCGGAGCTCGAGGTTGAGAGGTGCTGCTTCTCTCTGTGTGGGAGTGTTTGGAGGCCTTTTTGCTTTTGTTTTTTGGAATTTCCAATGCTTTTTTGCTTTTTTTTCGTTTTAGGAATTTGGGAAAATATAAATGGAATGGAATTTGCATTTTGGAATATGGTTTCTTGTGGCTTTATCTTTTTGGGTTGTTTTTTTTTCTTTTTTCCCTTTTCTTCCAATTTTTAACACTTGTTTGTTGTTGTCATCAATTTTCACTTTTCACTTTTTTCTTCTTTTACTTTTGGAAAATTTCTCTACCCTTTTTTGGTAGAGTAGTTGGAGCAACTCCACCTCTTTCAATTGCCCTTGCAATTGAGTGATTCAATCCTCCCACTCCAGAAAAACAGTTCCAGCCTACCCAAATCAGTGGGGTTGTTCAGCGGGCCCAACCACCCCCATTTGACGTCAGCCACGTTTTTTATATTTTTTGGCAGACACCCTCATACTCGTCTGAGAAGGGCGACGTGGGATGTTCTGGACCATTGGATTTCTAACTGTTATATTTGTAGGCCGCTGGATTTTTAACAATAATTTTTTTTGAATTTAACATAATTTTATTATGTACATTTTAAAATAAGATGAAGTGACCTTTAATTGGATTGATTATTTTGCATACATAATCTTTAAATGGTGATTAAGAAGTTGAGTGTCACTGACACTGACATATATAACAATTATATGGGAAATAAAAACATAAGTGAATCTCATACAATATCATGAATTTAACTCTTAATTTTGAATAACAACTTATCACCAATTCACCTTTTACCCATTATATCCTCACGTTATTTTCAAAAGTTTTAAGCTTGCTCATTTACTATTATATAAAATAGCTTGAACGAAAATTCGAAGTTTAATTTCTCCACAGTTCAACTCATTGTCCATTCATGATAGTAAAAAGTAATGTTAAATATTTGTTGAGGCAATCATTACATATTGCGCCAACTTTAAATATTTGATCTTATTTTGCTGAAGATGAACAGCTAAGATATCAAGACCCCCTCTTATACTGAATGTCATGGAAGCTGAGTACCGAAAATGTGTGAAGTGACATGTAACCCCTTCTATGGCTGCAATATTGCTGCCTTTTCCACTTTGGTGCAAAGACCTAATATTAAGGTGCTCAGCTTCCGTACACTTTGATGCATGCAAAACCATTTATAAGTAAATAAAATGGTCGAATTACCTGTCCTCAGTCTGATTAAATATTTGTAGGTCTTACCAGAAAATGGCCTGGATGTTAAGTTATCAGGGTCGGCAGCAACTGGGAGCCCCCCTCCAACTTTGTCACCCTCACCCACAATGTTAACCGTTGCATGGAGATGTAAGGGTATCTTTACTGCAGTGGGTGTTGATATCCCTTACAACGTCTTTTTAATTCCTATTTGTAATTTTCAGGTGAAAGGGCACGTGATACTCCATATGAAGTTAAATATCATTATCCCAGTGGAGGGTTATGAGCCCATCCAGTTTTTGCTTGACAAAATGTGCGGTAAGCTCATATTGCTCTCTTAAAACTCTCGTGTTTCAAACTGTGGAGAAACATAACCAATCTTAAGAGAACAAGTTCTGGGGATGCAATGTGCTAAATCGTATATTAAAGCGATACTTCTTGCAGTCGAACTTGCTGGTGAAAAGTAATTGGCTGATTGATACTACTACAAAAGGGCCTTATTATGTTGGTGGGTGGTGTCGCTTTTATACAATATAGTGGCGGATAAGACATTCCGACACCTATTTAATATGGTGTCGGAGTTACTGTCGGTTATAACCGACATAAACTATTAACGTCGCTTATAACAGACATTGATTTTAATATTTTTAATACTAGTGTCGCATTAAAAAAAAATTGTGTCACTTTTAACCGACATAACGTTAGCGTCGGTTAAAAGACAACTGGTGTCGCTTCTGGCCGACACTAATGATAGGTTTTAAATATTTTCAAAGATATTGTCGGTTGTAGCCGACATAGGTTTTAATTTTTATTAAAAGTTTTGAAACACGGTGTCGGTGGTAACCGACATAATGTTAGCGTCGGTTAAAAGAAATATTTTCAAAGCGGGTGTTGGTTGTAGCCGACATAGGTTTTAATTTTTTAAAATATTTTGAAAACAATGTCGGTTGTAGGTGACGATTGGTGGCCTTTATATACTTTCCCCGTGTTTTCTCTTCCTCATTGGAGGCATTTGTTGATTAGACACAATCTTGATGTTATGCATATCGAGAAGAATATATGTGACAATGTGGTGGGAACATTGCTAGATATAGAAAAGTCTAAAGATGGATTGGCTGCACGGGTCAACACCCACGCAAAGAAGGAAATAGAACATTTTGACCTCCATCATTGTTCATGTTGAAAAGAGAAGAAAAAACTGCCATTTGCAAAGTGTTGTCTACTATTCGGGTCCTCGATGAATATTCATCAAATTTGTCGCGATGGGTGCACGTGAATGAACGAAAAATACGTGGGTTGAAAAGTCACAATTCCCATGTTTTAATGCAGCAGTTACTCCCGCTTGCAATATGTCTGGCTTTGCCTAAAGCTGTTACTATGGTATTATTAGAGTTGAGTTCAATTTTCAGACAGTTGTGTAGTAAGAATGAGTCTGAGGAAGGATTCAAGCAATTGAATTTAAAAATTGCATTGACATTATGTCAACTTGAAAAAATATTCCCTCCTGCATTTTTTGATATAATGGTGCACCTCTCAGTTCACTTGGCAGATGAAGTAGTTCTTGCAGGGCTTGTTCAATATAGATGGATGTATCCAATTGAACGGTAATTAACAAATTTTTTTATAATTTTTTTACAATTGTAGTCATAACTTTAATTAATAATTATAATAATTTGTGTTTCATTTTATAATTGTAGGTATTTGCAAATACTAAAGCGCTTTGTTCGTAATAAGGGTCGTCCTGAAGGTTCTATTTCTTAAGCATATTTGGTGGACGAGTGCTTGTCCTTCTGTTCGATGTATCTTAGAGATGTCGAGTCTCGTCGCACCTGTAGAGGCCGAAATGAAGATGGTATTGGACGTGGAGTATCTGATGGATTATCAATTTTTGACTCCAAAGGATGTTATATGGGTTCAGGAGAAAATGTGGAGCTCGATCTAAATGTTCTTGATTAGTGCCATATATACATTCTAAATAATTGTGGTGAAGTTAACCCATTTAGAAGGTAAGAACGTTTAATCATACGTCTTAATGTTTTATTGGTTTTCTTAACTTTGAAAAATTAATTATCTAAATTTGGACATAATTGCCCAGGCAACATGAGGAATTCTTGAAAACTAAACATCGTCGAGAAAGGTTAACTATGCCACAAATTAAGGAGCTAAGCAAGAAAGAATTTACAGAATGGTTCAAGCAACATGTGAGTTGATATAACAATCATATTATTTATTTATATTTTTACATTTTAATTATAACATGTTTATATTTATCATGTCAACTTTTATCTTCATTCGTATTACAGATGAATTCAAGATGTCATCCTAATAACATGTTGATATCTCAAAACTTGCATTGGCTAGCTAATTATCCTAGTAGGGTTGTGAGTAGATATAAAAGTCACATTGTTCATGGGTTCAGAATTCGCATAAAATTTGTAGATGATAAGCATAAGAATCAAAATTGTGGTGTCTTTGTACCTGCAAATGTTCCTGGTGCAATTGGGCAAGTGAATTGTTATGGCAGAGTTGTAGATATGTTCGAGGTTAAATATTGTGGTCATACTGAGGCAAAAGGTAGGGGTCGAGTTGTGATGTTATTTAAGTACGAATGGGTTAATAATGAATGTGACAGCCCGTCCCGAAACATAATTTATTCGGTCCTCGTTAGTGTGAAATGTCGATTTTACCATTGAACGTTGAGTTGTGTTGTGTGTTTGAGCTTAATATTTTGACCAATTAAAATCCTTTTGCTAAATTTTTGGACTCATTTAGGACTTAAGTTTTTTTATGGGTGCCCAATCCGGACACACACATACTCACACGTGCGACCCTTTCTCTCTCTCTCCGTCGAAATCTCTCTCTTTGTCCTTACAATCGTACGACCATTGACCATCCAGCCTCAATCAGTGGCGGATCAAGGTTGTAGTTGGTGTTTTTGGAATCCTTGCAAGACCAAGAGTCGAACCATAGCGTTGGTTGGACGTGAAGACGTCGGGAACTCAAGAACCAAGAAGTTCCGAGGAAGTGCACAGTGACCTCGACGTGATCGCGAGTGTTTCTTGAAGTTTTGAGCTTTTTGGAAGTCTTAGATCATCTTCACGAAGCTTTTAGAAGATTTTTGAAGGGTTTTGGACGTCGGGAAATCCCAGTTCGCGAAGTTGTAGTGGTGGCCGGAATATCGAGGTTTTCCCGGCGAGATGTTTGCAGGTTTTAGGTCCTAAAAGTGGTAAGGAATCATTCCTCTCATCCTAAGCTTCATTTTGGTGAAAATTTCATGGATTTTGGTTGAGAAATGGATGAGATATTGAAGTTCTAAGATTTTTCCAGTTTTCGGCGATAGTAGCGGCACCGAAATCGGACTCCGGCGAGCCAAGGAAAAAGGAAGAGAATATTCTGTCAAAGTTGACGGAATATGCTAAAGGCGTCAGGTATCTTTAACGGTATATACTGATTTTTAACGGAATATTCCCTAACGCCATTAGGCAATCCATCAGTGTGCCAGACACGTGCCTGAGCGTGAGCCGCGCGTCTGGCCGTGCCTTGGCCGGCGCATGAGGGCGCGTGGGTGCTCGGGAAAATTTTCTAAAAATATGGGGGTGTTCCTGAGGTTGAGTAGGTCATGGTAGTATATTCAAATGCCCTAATTGAGCTATGTATGAGAAGTTATTACCTAGTTTTTTTATGTGCTTTAAAATAACGTTTATATAGTTGTTCGCATATAGTTGAGACCATCCTGAGGACGAGCGCAGTCAAGCAAGGCTCGGGGGTTACTACCCTTCCACATATCAGTGAGTGGGCTTTTGGTTTTCCATATATACTTATATACTTGGTATTTTTCCCAAAAAATGCGTTTAAATGAAATTATGTTTTGAAATGCCATGCCTATTGATTTATGCTTAGATTATGAATTAGTATAGTATGCATAAATGTGATTTGACGTTGTGGACGCTCAGGTAAATACCAGGTAAGTTGTAGACTGTTTATATGTGAATTGATGATTATGTGAGATGTGTTGAGAGTTCATAAACCTACACCCCGGTGTTAGTGCTCCCGCCCGTGGCCAAGGCACATGCCTTCACGTGATGTTCACCTCCCGCACCATACGCTCACCTTGGATCCAAGTTAGGTGCACAGTCCTGTCGTACATACCACTATAGGTGGTTCTGACTCGTAGGTGACCCGCGATTATTCTCACAGTCTTCACATGATCGTAGTATTATAGCATATTTATTTACACCCAGTCCTGTCATACAGACCACTTTAGGTGGTTTCGATTCGTGTGCAGGCATACTTGTTGAGATATAGATTCAACCGTACAAGCCACTTTAGGTGGATCCGGCTGATATGTTATTTCACCTGAGTTACTTATTCAGTTATTTTGAGATTATTGGCATGGCATACTTATGAATATCGTTTTCTGAGCATGGTTTTGAGATATGTATATATTTATTCTGTTTTCTGGGAAATTATACAGGTTTTACGGCGAGGGGTAGAACTTTTGATAAATGAAATGGTTTTGAAAAGCTTTGTTTTTGCCCACTCACACTTTCTGTTTTGCACCCCTTCCAGGTTCTAGTTATGAGTGTTGTCGGTGGCTTACGAGGAATTCACGGCAGCTCTGACAGATTATCACTAATGTAGGATTATCTTTGGTGTTACATAATTAGTATTTGTCCTGCTGAACTGCATTTAGGCTACTCATGCTCTGATTGTGAACTCACACTTAATATCGCACTTGCACCTTATCTTATCTAGTGCCCTAGTTAGTTGGTTTTTATTTATTCGCATTTCTTTATATCTTTATTGTTTCCGCGTTGTGCACATGGTTACGTCACCCTCACGTGACGGCCAGCATGGCTCGATCTAGGTCGAGGTGTGTCAGTGAAAGTCAACGAGGAATGAAGACCGATCAATATGGATTTACTATGGTGAACTTCAATCGATTGGGATTTAAAGATGATCCTTTCATATTAGCATCACAAGCATTACAAGTATTTTACATCGAGGACACAATTGAAAACGATTGGCACTTAGTTGTTCAAACGCATCCGAGGGATTTGTTTGACGTATTAGAGGATAATGATGCAAATTTGGATGATCAGATACTTGACAATGAAAATTTCGTTACAAGGGTTGGCGTGGAAGAGACTTCTTTTCATGAATCATTATCGTTGCCTACTGAGTTCGTTAATTATGCCAATACTGATGACAACCTAACAGATGATGACTTGGAATAAATATATTAATTATTTCATGTATTTTAAGTATTAATTAGACTATATTTCAATTAGTATGTGATGATATTTTATAATAAAATTATATTTCTGTTTTTTATTACGTATTTTATTCAAGTTAAATTTTATTTATTAAAATCTTAAAATGTTATATGAGATAACACAAAAAAAAAAAGCTGGTTATTTTTTTTTCTTTGGGTTAAACATTTTTTTTAAACTAGTATGTTGTCGCTTTTAGCCGACAACATTGGTCGAATAATTTGAAATATTAGGCGGGAAAATTCCCACTTGTTCTGCACGAGGAAATGAATGGAGATACTTAGTGTCAGTTTTAACTGACGCTATCATCTTTTAATTCGACGCGAGTTTCATTAAACCGACGCTACGTGAATTTCAAAAAGTGTATCAGAAGTTGGTGTCGGTTAAGACCGACACCAACATTAATTTAAACCGACGCCGTGACTTTCAATAAAGAGTGTCAGAAAGTTGAAGTTGGTGTCGGTCTAATCGACACCAACATTAATTTAAACCTACGCAATGATTTCCAATAAAGAGTGTCAGACAGTTGACTGATTCATTTAACTCGTTTGTAAAGTGTGTCAGGTTGGCGTCGGTTTTAACCGACGCCATGTACATTTAATTCGACACTAATGGCTTTTAATTCAACGTCAGTCCAACAATGTCGGTTTAAACCGATGCCAACTAAGTACCTATATTTAAACCCCTATCTTTCCCATTTCATCCGTGCTTTCATTTCTCCCCCAATTTCAGTCTTTCTTCTTCTCCTTCCCCATTTCATCCGTGCGTCCCTTTCTTCCTCCTTTTCAATTTTTCCTCTTCTCCTTCCCCATTTGCTATGGATCACCATTTTCAAGATCAACATTATGAGGAACTCCAATTTGAAGAGGAAGAGCTCGAAGGTGGTTCATTTTTAAATTATTATGATTATTAATTTTAGTTTCTGTTTTGTATTCTAACTAGTTTTATGCTTAAATTGAAATTTTATTTTTGTTTCTTGGTTTTTAATTGTTTTTTATGTATTTATAAGGATCAACTCAATGGAGATGCGGACCCTCAATTCTGAATCGGAAAGAACAGCCTTGTTCATTTGATTCGTCTGGAAAATGCATTAGTGATAATTCTAGTGCGTTTTCAAAACATGTAGCGGCAGAGGTTAGAGATTATAGAAATATTCCGATGGTGGCATATTGGAATAAAGAAAAAACAAAGGTAAACGTTCATGATTTATTTTATTATACCTTGAAATTTGTCTAATAAATTCTTTTATTTTTCAGGAGATTGCCGAAAAAAATAAGCCTAATAGGCAGTTGAAAACTATGAACCACACAACCGGTTCAAAATCTTTTGCAAGAGTTCGGAAAAAATTTGTATGGGTTGTACATTTTTAAGAATTGTAGTTAATTTTAAATTTAATATATAGTTGGTAGAAATTTTATTTTTAATATGAAGTTTGCTTAAAATTGTTTGTTTTTTTCATTGACATATGGTGGGAATTATTTTTATATAATATTTTTTTAATTATTATTAATTAAAAACTAACACAGATTTTTTTTATTATTAATATATTTGGTGTCACTTATGGATGACAACATAATAATTATTTTACGTATCTAGATCTTATGTAATGTCGGTTAAAACCGAGAGTAGTTTGAGTATTTTATTTGTTTAACTGTTGCTTGATGTCGGTTAGGACCGCCATCATGTCGGAATTCAACGTCGCTTCTAACCGACGTAAGTTTAGATGTCACTTTTAACCGACGCTGTTGTTCTTTTTTATTTTATATTATTTTGCTTCTTGGTGGCGGATTAAGGGGACTAACCAACGTCAATACCCTTTTCATGACGCTAGCAACAACATCGGTTCTCCAATCCGACATTGCACGATTTGATGTCAGATTTTTGGTAAAAATCCGACAGTAATTGGGGTTTCTGGTCGGTTTTTCCATCGTCAGTGATAGTCTTTTTTGTAGTAGTATGATTGGGTAAATGTTTTGAAAATTGATACCAGTAGTGGTTTGTAATAATATCAACTGAAAGAGCTTGGTTTGCTCAATCGTAGAACATATAGGCAGGCACAAATTGGAGAGGTTACAACGGGATGGGCTACAATTGGAGTGTTTTCCTGCAAGTAAGCCAGTTCCTACTGAAAAATATCCATACTACAAATATTTATCGCCATGCTAAAATTCGATAACTAAAACATGTGATGTGAACACCTGCATCATATGTTGTATAGGCATTGAATGGCAACAAACATATTAAAATGGTAACCCAAGGCCAACAAGGTGTTAGATTTTTGGATCGCCGGAGCCGACCCACTCTAACAACCCTGAGATTGTCCCAAATTTTACCACCTGCCAAATCTGTCAGGTGTGGGGTTTTACTACAAAAGGCCTTAGTATTAGTTAGAGTGGGGTAATCATATTTAAACCCTTTTGGTTTTCTTGCACCCACCGATGTGGGACTTTAACACTCCCCCTCATTTGTAACCCCATTTAGTGTTTCACACATGGAGATCCACACTAGTAATTGAAACTCAGAGGTCGGCTCATGTTGGGCCCACTTATTTTCAATGGAACTCAGTGGTCGTCTCTATGTTAAGAGTTCAGACTTGTTTCCTTCTTGGTGACAAGCTCATTGGCTTGCACGGGCCCGAACCGTGGGCTCTGATACCATGTTGGATTATCGCCGGGCCCACCCCACTTTAACGACACTGATATTGTCCCTAACTTTACCACTGCCCAATCCATCAGGTGTGGGGTTTTACCACAAAAGGCCTCGGTATTAGTTAGAGTGAGGTAATCATATTTAAACCCATTTGGTTTTCTTGCACCCACCGATGTGGGACGTTAACACAAGGTTCCTCACTTTGCGATGACGGTGGGGGAGAGGTCTTGTTCGAGGCAAACAGGATGGCCTATCGCACAACTCCCCAATGGTGGATGGCACTTTAGGTTTAGTAGTCGAGCATGCTCTTACTGTTTGATATGCTGCAAGATAAGTTTAAAGTTAATTTGAAATGTGCCTTTGTGGGGCCTTAGGTGTAGGCCTTGAGGCTCGTAATTAAAACTAACAATGTGCTAGACGTGCCACTGCTATCTCAGTATAACAGATGTAGAATAAGTGTGTTATAAGTCGATTACTTGCGCCCCAAGTTACTTAAACTTCTTGTTATCAAAGGATTGTCACAGATGGGTTAAGTTTGCATTGAGTTTTTTTTTTCTTGCCTTGTAAACAATGACTTTTAGTTCATAATCTTGTATGTTTGAAATTAAGGGAGTTCAGGGCCATTTACATCATTTCCTCGATCTCAGTTTGTTCTTAATAAAAAGAAGTCTATTAAATTAATCAGATCCGATTGCAAATGGGACTATTAGGTAGAAAATAGTTGGAAAAAAACTTGAATACATGCTGAAAAGTACATTTAAGCGACATATCTATTAAGCTAAAGTACAAACAAAGAGACTCGGGAAAGATTTCACCTTGTCGGGCAAGATTGAACTTCTTGCAGCCACTTTTCCTTGAGTTTACAGAGGTTGTATGCTAGAATGGATGGATGGTAAATAGGTTTTACACAAAGGGATCGATACTACAGCACTAGGGAAGGTAGCAGAGCTTTTACACTAGACAAAAGATGACTTTTCTAAGGGAATTATTGCTAAAAGGACTGAATCTAGGCGAGTTTTAGCTTTCTGGATGCAAATTTGGCTTGAGAGTAGAGTTTGTATGTTGTTTGTTTGGTTGGTTGAGTGTCCTTGTCTCTGCTGTCTCTTTCCCATTTTATAAGCGATTTGGCCCGACTGCTTTAGCTTTGTTCTTGGCCGAAGGTCCTTAGGGGTAGTGAGTCATGTTGTATTTACACCTTCATGCCATCAAAAAGTGCTTTTTGGCTGATAGTGAGTTGGTCTCTGTCATTTGTCACTTCAGTCATAGGCACATGACTTATGCCTTGTGATAAGCTAATATTTTTATATATTTTACATCAAATTCACTTGTCTTTTCTTAGTTAGTTCCTTATATTTTTGAGCTATTTACTTTGTTTTTGTGTTTTGTGGGATTTGTCAAGCAAAGAAAGGAAAAATAGCACAAGTGGGATTTTAAGTAACAAATTCGTCAAAACTGCATGTGTAGATCAACTGACTTTGGAAGTAAGTTGCGAACAGCTCAGAATGAATTAGAGAATGAGCCTTATATGCTTGGAAAGCTACGGATGTCTATTTTTTGGAGCATTTCACGGATTGTTAATATCATTTGTCTAAAATAAGTTATGGTCGTTTTAACACTGCAATGTTACCAAGAGGCTGAGCAGTTTGTAATTGCAATGAAAGCAATAAACATAATAAATCTAGCAGCCAAAACTGATGCAGCCAAGAACAAGTCAGCTGACACTTATTCAAATATAAAAGGGAGTGAAATTAAAGATGAGGATTAAGAGGGAGTAATTGGCATAAATGCTACCCAAAGAGTTACAATTGTTTTACCATTTCCTCTCACTTATTGTCATCACTAAATGGCTATTAGTGGGTGAGTTAAGGAGAAAAAAAATATAGAATAGAAAGAAAAGGCAAGGCAGCAACGTTGGGGAAGGAAGGAAAGGAATGAGGAGGCCTCGGTCGATTTGCTTCGGTTTTATCTTCTCAAACTCATGTCTATCTTTTGTTTTAACTTAAGAATTGTGTGTAACTAAATTTTTAGTAGTTAGGGGCTTTTTTCAAGCCCCGAATATGATTGCAAGTTTGTTATGACATTTTGTTTGAATTACTTTTATGAATGGATGAAAATTGGTTCACTACTTGTCTCATTGATGAATTCCTTATTTGTTTTCTATGGATGCATACTTAGTAAGCATATCTAGGATTCTAATGCTATGAATATGTGTGTGCTTACCCTTGTCGAATGAGGACCTACATATGTTATAGAGTAGTACTTGTTAATTGCGATTAACATGTGAACTAATTTCTAGGATATGTAAGACAACGCCAGTACTTACGATGCCTTGTGATGACTTAAACTCTTTTTGTTCTTAATGATTTCTACTTGTTAAATCTATGAACACGTCATTCTAGATTGCATGCTAGGGACTAAGTTAAGTTGAAAATGCCATTCTCTTAACATACTACATAAGAAAGAGTAATAGGTTGAGTTTTAACATTGAGCCAACTTGAGCATCTTCATCCGGAAATAAAAGAAATTTGAATGAAACATAACATGTTTGCATGATTATTTGGTGGTGCATAGCAATGCCCCTAACTCGTTTTTATTAATTTGTGAACTACTTAAAATCTGTTTCTGTTCTGTTTTTGTTTGATTTAATTTAAATAGCAAATCAACTCCAAAAATCCCAAAATTTGTACGAGTGTATCTCTGTGTGTCTAGTGTCTGCATATAAAATTTTGTAGACTTTAGATAAGTGTAAGTCGGTCTAATAATTATTTTTCGGTGGCTGGTCAGTAGGGACATCAACCCAGTTTTTGTGACATATTAAGGAGTTAGATAAAACAATCTTCTGCGGGAAATACTCTTATTTTCATATGCTACAATTGACAAATCTTAGTGTTAATAAGGAAAATCAATAGGACATTTGTGGTGTGCTTTTAATCCTAGCACCTTGGCTGAGAAGGCTTCACTTTATTTCAGGCTTTATTGCTGGGCTTCGGGCAAGTCCCCATTCCGTTGTGACATCTTTGGGCCTCAATACATTAAGCCCAGTGTTAAATATTAACCCAAACAAATCTATCATACGCATCCTTATATATCAATCCAGTATAGCCTTATTTTTATAGCTGAAGTTGATGTTTAAGCGATCTGTCTCGGATCAGATTCACTGCATCATCGACACTATTTTGTTGTGGAGGGTTTATTTACAAGACTCGAGTTGAACAGAAGGTAGGCCTCATTTCTTTGGCTTCAATATCTTGGATGGTTTTTTAATTTCCAGTTTGTCATCATAGGCTCAATTGGTATGTCCTCAGTTATATGTTTAATATTTACGCTTGATCACATGCAACGTGGGATAGAAGCATGCCGGGCATGACAAATTCTATCTGCTTGTTCAGAAACTGTAAGTATACATCACTAGCATTAATGTTGTACGCCTTGGACATAGCAAATGACTAATGATTGGTTGCCTTATGATTTATGCGCATGAGAGGCTAATGAATTTAAACTACTTATGTGGCCAAAATATAATATCATGCTCGTTTAAAAGTGTTTTTAAATAACTGAAAATATTTTTGGTTAAAATGATTTGGGGACCAATCCTTACTAAAAATACAAGTGAATGAAGCACTTTAAGTGATTTTCGAACCCAAAAACATTTTCATTAAATGTGTTTTCAGTCATTTTAAAAGCACTTCCAAACGAACTCATTATTTAATCAACAATATTCTTATGATGAGTACTCTTTGCTTCTTAAAAAGAAAAGCGGACTACACAATAAGAGGCTCAACCATAAGCCCCGGGGGAACTGGAGCATGTTGGGCACCATTCCTTATGTAAACGTATAGGTTTTATAAGGACAATCATAATGATTTTTTCTGATTGTTAAGACGGCAATTTCCCTGCATTGTCCTAGAACATTTTTTTGTTAGACTCGAATTCTTAGGAACAAATAGATCCTGCAATGAAAGAAGATATGGTGCAATTTGACCGTCATGACACTGAATACACTGAATATCAGCTAACTTGTACCAGTATAACACACAAAGGTTTAGAAGTTTCACTGCAAAATGTTTGTCTTTCAACGAGATCAAATTTTCATTGCACGGTGATATTGTGATTCAAACGAATTCATTTCATATCATGTTTTTTTTTAATTAACGATTATCGTTTATGAGCTTTGAAATTAGAATCTTCTTTAACAAAGTAAAAATTGAATGCGACTAGACCAAATAGTCATACGCTTGTTCGTTAATATGTCAAGTGCAATGTTAGGGATATACTTGCTATATGTAATGGCATATGCTTTTATTTGCAATTAAGGGATGCTTATAGAAGTAGTTCTCCTACCCAGCCTACGATATCTTTATTATAGATTGGACCGTCCAGATTAACCTAATATTCCCGTTATCATATTCTTTGGATTAATCCAACTTTTCTAATATGTCACTGTATTCTTTGGATTAATCCTCAGTCAAAAAGCCACGAGCATATAAGCTTCATGATTAACGGAAAAATTTAATGATTAACCAACTAATGGAATCAATGTGAACTCATGAATTAGTAAGGAAGGCAAGCAAACAATAATACAAGACATGTATACTAGGTTTTTTTTTTTCTTTTTTCCCTTGATACAAGCATATTCCGGCTAGTGTACCAAAATATTGTACTAAGGATGCAAGCTTCCATTGTACTAATATATTTCTATAAGGTTCATTGTACTAATATATTTTCTATGTCTGGCAGTTTTGCATTGTGAGTAAAAAAGATGTGTTCCTCTAGAACAAGATAAGACCTTCTAACTAATTATCATCTTAATTAGAAACGAAGTTACCATAATTACGATTTAGTTATCTGCTCAAAAGCATGAAAGCTACCAACTCCAACCTTCTCTTTTGATCCTGTCTACTGGTGTAGCAGCTTGCAATGGTAAGCTACCAACTCCATGCAGCTTCTCTCTCTCACTCTCTCCCCCCCCCCCCCCCCCCCCCCAAACAAAGTCTCCTCTATAAATTTCATCAATCCAACCAAAGGATTCATCAAACCAAAGTCTTCAAATTTCAAGTCTTCTTCTCCAAGAAACCACATTATTATATGGCCAACTCTTTGAGCTTCCTTCTAGCTCTTTCTCTTCTTGCATTTTCTCCACTATGTTTCTGTCACAAAACTCCTGGTGGGTATCTCTACCCACAGTTTTATGACCGCTCCTGCCCCAGAGCCAAGGAGATTGTCAAGTCCGTTGTTGCGAAAGCCGTTGCAAGGGAAACCCGAATGGCAGCTTCTTTGCTCAGGCTGCATTTCCATGACTGTTTCGTGAAGGTATACGATCACAAAAAGTGTCTCAGTTGCTTCTAGTTACACGTACATCTATGTGAATGAGGTACTTAAGATTGTGTTGCTACTTGCTACCTATTTTGCAGGGTTGTGATGCATCAATTCTGCTGGACAGCAGCCAGAACGTAATCACCGAAAAGATGTCTGTCCCGAACCAGAATTCAGCGCGAGGGTTCGAAGTGATTGACGAAATCAAGTCTGCGTTGGAGAAGGAGTGCCCCAGCACTGTGTCTTGTGCTGACATTTTGGCTCTTGCTGCTAGAGACTCAACTGTTCTGGTAAGTGCTTCTACAAATTTTAGCTTTTTTTGTAAGTTGCATGGTGTGTGACAAAAGCCTAAATTTCTAACATATGCTGACTGTCAATTGTTGCATAATATTTCAGACTGGGGGGCCGAACTGGGAGGTCCCACTAGGAAGAAGGATTCAAGAGGAGCAAGTTTGAGTGGCTCCAACAGCAACATTCCTGCCCCAAACAACACATTCCAAACTATTCTCACCAAATTCAAATTGAAAAAGCTCGACATTGTTGATCTTGTTGCACTATCTGGTAAATTTTTTCCCAACACTCCATTTTATATATGCTAAATTGCTTTAGAGCATCTCCAAAGGAGATGTTAAATTTTAAATATAAAATTTGAATTTGACAGCCTATGTGGCATTTTGACATACTTTCAAAATTTTGCTCTCCCCCCAGTATGTTAAATTAAATATTATTTTATTACACTATTTTCTTTTCTTTTTATTTTATTAAACTATTATTTTATGCCCCTTCTTTCTAGACTTCTCCTATCATCTTCGTTCTCTATTTTCTGAATCTTTGTATACCTGCTTCTCTTCTCCATCAACAACCTATCGCCCTCTACCATCATATTGATATCATATTGATATACACGAACTCACCTGAAATCCAAAGGCCACAACCAAAGTCGAGGGATTGTAGGTGGAGGAATTGTAGCCGAGGGATTGCAATCTGTCGGCGACGATCTTCCTCAAATCGTAGCCGAATTGCAGCGAGGATTCAAGAGCTCTTGTTTGAGCAACGGTGCGAAATGGAGTCTTACATTTGGGTTTTAGGTTGAGATTGTGAGGTTAGTTTCTGGGTTTGGTTTTGAGAAAAGGGAAAAAGAAGGACGAGCGGCGCTTCTCATGTTCGAGTGAGAGGAGAGTTGCATATCTGATAAAAAAATTAATAAAATAACATTTAAAATTTAATTAAAAAATATTTGAAGCTGTTGTCAAATTTGACAGAAAAGGGAGAGCTGCTATTCCATGTCATGTCACATCAGATTTGGCTTCTCAGTTGGAAAACATTGTAGCTATCTTTTTTTTACTGTTATTGCTGATTTTGACATTTTGACACCTCCTTTGGAGATGATCTTACAGAAAATCGGTGTGGGTCCACCATTAAACATGATCTAACACCAATATTAATCTCAAACTTAACCTTTAAGGGTAAAGCCAAGAATTTTCATAGAAGTGGACTATAATTTATCCTTTTACAATCTATGTTTGCGGAGTAATTAACTTTATTCAGTGTTGTTAAGGTGGAGTGGGCCAATTTTCACTACAGTGAAATAGGTTAATTTTCACAAAATGGATGAACTTTATAAGAATTAGCACCAAGAGATTCATTTCCCAATTTTTGCACTATGTTGGAGCCCACCTAGTATGCCAGTGGCTCCGCCTTGCTAGGTCGTGTTAACCTACCAAACCTATTTAGATGTTGGGTTCTATCTCAAAAGATTTCCGTGCTATTAGTAATCACCAACGTTTAACTTGTATCTAGCCACACAACTCCAACAAGCAAAATAAAAATTACCCAAATATTAGCATGCCCTAAACTTTGTGCTCATGCAGGAAGCCACACCATTGGAAATGCCAGGTGCACCACCTTCAGGCAGAGGCTCTACATCCAGTCGGGCAACGGCCTGGCTGACTTCAACCTCGACCAGTCCTTCGCCGCCCAGCTTCGAACCAGGTGCCCGAGATCCGGCGGGGACCAGAACCTGTTCGATATGGACTTTGTGAGCCCTACAAAGTTCGACAACAGTTACTTCAAGAACCTGCTGGCCTCCAAGGGGCTTTTGAACTCGGACGAAGTTCTCGTCACGAAAAGTCAGGTGTCGAAGCAGTTGGTGCAGCAGTATGCAGAGAACAATGAGCTTTTCTTTGAGCAGTTTGCCAAGTCAATGGTTAAGATGGGCAATATTTCTCCGATTACGGGGTCCAGGGGAGAGATTAGGAAGAGCTGCAGGAAGGTTAACTATTAACTTATGAGGGTGCTGGAAATTTGTATGGAGTTCCTTTTTCTTTTTTTTTTTCTTTTTTGTGTGTGTATTTTGTGCTTTCAAGGATAAATTGTGGGCATCCCATGATGTAATTTAATGGAAATTGCACTATTTTCCTTCATTCATTTGGCTTTTTGGAAATGTTCTTCAGTTCCTAGTCACATATTTAACCATTGCATTTGATTTAACTGTCTTTAATCACTTAACTTATGCAATTAGATTAAATTTAATGGTCAAATATGTGTCGATACTGAGCGTCTGTAAGTAAGACGGATATTTTGTACAAACAAGAACATGGTGTTTTTGGGCCCCAAAACGGATTTGGGCTCATAATTGATTTTCCTTCACAAAGCCCAAACATAACCCTTCGTCCCCATAGGGTTTAAGCCTGCAGGCTTCAGCGGGTTACTAACCTCGCGCCATACCAGTCACTCTTCACTCTTTTTCTCAGAGCTTCAAAGCCATGGACGCACCAACCTTCTGAAATTCTATGCTCCGACGACAACCGCCATGCCCAGATAGCTTCCTCAAATTCCCTAAAATGGAATTCCCGAACCCAAAAAAATGAGATATTTACGATTCATTTCCCCACATTTTTCCCGCATTCAAAAAAACCTAAACCCCACAAATCCTAATCCCATTTCGTCTCTCCAATCGACGCCCCAGATTTTCTCTCATGTAGTGTGCAATTACACCGCCGCTGCGCCGGAGCAGAGGCCGCCGCCGCCGTCCGAGGCAGTATCGGCGATCGCGGAGGAGATCTCGGGCCTGACTTGCTCGAAGTCTCGGACCTCACGGAGGTTCTGAGGGAGAAATTGGGGGTGAAGGAGATGCCGGGGATGGTGATGATGATGATGATGCCCGGGATGGGATTCGGCGGCTTGAGGGGGGCCGGAAAGGGCGGCGCGGCGGCGGCCAAAAGCGAGGAGAAAGCGGAGAAATTGGTGTTTGATGTAAAGCTCGATTCTTTCGATGGTGCGGCGAAGATCAAGGTGATTAAGGAGGTGCGGACGTTTACGGATTTGGGGCTGAAGGAGGCCAAGGACTTGGTGGAGAAGGCGCCTACGCTGTTGAAGAAGGGGGTTACGAAGGAGGAAGCCGAATCGATTGTTGCCAAGATGAAGGAAGTTGGTGCCAAAGTTTCTGGTGCTGTATTTAATGCGAGACAGGAAAGGACTTATTGTTAAATGGGTTATCGAAAACCAGTTAATGCGGGTTATCGAAAACCATCCAATAGTTCGAAAACCAGTTAATGCTCACAGATTCCACTGATACAAGTGATGTTTTTCATCTAAAGCTGCTAACTTTCTATGTTTGTATAATCTAATAAGTCGTTAAAAACTTAACACGACTAATTAAACACGATTAATATAAAAATGCATTAAATTCATAAAAAAATGATAACAATATAATGGAGACAGAGACATTACCAGAAAGAGAAAGCTCGTCGGAGACCAAGAGCACGAGCTTGGACTTCATGAAGCTGAGGGGGCTAGGACTGGTCCCAATGGGCGCCCCTAGCGGAACCCTCTTATCGACGAGGTCGAGGCCGCCGCGATCGCAGGCGTCAAACGCGGCTCTGATGAAGAAGGCGATCAAGGTAGAGAGGGAGACCATGACGAGTAAAGCCAGAAGCCACCGCTTCTGCGCCGCGACCCACCCGACGGAATGCTTGGCCATTTCTAGGGTTTGAAAGTTCCGTCACTGCGAGTCCCGGCGGCATAGCTCTAGGGTTTGGGTTTTCGACTGCGGCCGGTGGGGTTCGTACATTTGGCTCTCTGCGATTGAAGACTCTTGTAAATAATGATAGTTTCAAGGTTTTTGTCGAAGCTCTGATGGATTTTGGCGCTCAAATTTTGTGAAATTAATGGGAAAGTTTGAAGCTTTGATCGTAATTCTTCTGTTCGATTGTGTTTCTTTACAGAGAATCGGAGCGCGGAGCTCGAGGTTGAGAGGTGCTGCTTCTCTCTGTGTGTGTGGGAGTGTTTGGAGGCCTTTTTGTTTTTGTTTTTTGGAATTTCCAATGCTTTTTTGGTTTTTTTTTTTTTTTTTTTTTGTTTTAGGAATTTGGGAAAATATAAAATGGAATGGAATTTGCATTTTGGAATATGGTTTCTTGTGGCTTTATCTTTTTGGGTTGTTTTATTTCCTTTTTCCCTTTTCTTCCAATTTTTAACACTTGTTTGTTGTTGTCATCAATTTTCACTTTTCTCTTTTTTCTTCTTTTACTTTTGGAAAATTTCTCTACCCTTTTTTGGTCTGCAGAGTAGTTGGAGCAACTCCACCTCCACCTCTTTCAATTGCCCTTGCAATTGAGTGATTCAATCCTCCCACTAGACCTGGCAGTTTTTGACACGACACGAAAACGACACGAAAATAACGGGTTTCGGGTTAACACGATAACTTATCGGGTCACTATCGGGTGACCCGTTAATAACGGGTTCTTAACATGTATACACGTGGGTAACCCGTTTCGACCCGTTAAGAAAAAAATTATTTTAATAATTTTAAAGTTTAATTACTAAAAGATTTATTATAAAATACAATAGTCATATTAATATATACAATATATTATATATTAAATATATAGTTTTGTATTATTGTTCTATATAAATTATAAATAAAAAAAAAAGTTTTAGTAATTATTTATTTTTATTATGACAGTTCCTTATTATCATTACTAGGATAAATTTTACATAACATATTCTTGTCCAAAATTAAAATATACAAGTATAGTATTTGTATATGCAAGAACTAAGAAGACATACATACAAGTATGAAAAATGTGAAAGAATATATAAACACTCGGGATTTATCATTATTCCTTTACGAATAGATAATTGTTACACTTATATTATCGTTTAGATTTTTAAAATCCTTCAAACCCTCATGAATAATGTTTTTTATTTGAGGGCAAAATTAATAAAATTAATAATAATTATTGTAGAAGTGTAAAAAATGTAAAAATATATATATACAATCACTCATATATAAAAAAATGTAAATGCTTTAAATTAAAGATCAAATTTATTCATTACATTCTTATAGGGTCGAGGTAGGGTCGAGGAGTGTATATGTACAAAATCATCAAAATCGAAGCTAAAATAACCGTTAAATTGTGATTTTTCGTTTATAACCGTCGAAAACTTTTGTTCCATTACGTAATCTTTGAATGTTTGTTTTTTACGATTTTTTAAGTTTGCAATCTCGAAATGTGTACAAATAAGTTTGACGGTTGGATTGTTGAAAAACGTTTCGTAGAATGCATATTGCGTCAAAACGGTATATTAAACAAACACTTAGAGTTAATATTATATTTCTATTAAGTATAAAATAAATAAGTTTTTGTGGTATCCACTAGTGTAAATACTTTAAATTAAAGATCAAATTTATTCATTACATTCTTATAGGGCCGAGGAGTGTATCTGTAAAAAATCATCAAAATCGGAGCTAAAATAACCGTTAAATTGTGATTTTTCGTTTATAATCGTCGAAAACTTTTGTTCATTACGTTATATCTGAATGTTTGTTTTTTACGATTTTTTACGTATGCGATCTTGGAATGTGTACAAATAAGTTTGACGGTTGGATCGTTGAAAAAAGTTTTGTAGAATGCATATTGCGTCAAAACGATAGATTAAACAAACACTTGGAGTTAATATTATACTCTTATTAAGTATAAAATAAGTTGTTGTGGTATCCACTAGTGTAAATACTTTAAATTAAAGATCAAATTTATTCATTACATTCTTATATGGTCGAGGAGTGTATCTGTAAAAAAATCATCAAAATCGGAGTTAAAATAACCGTTAAATTGTGATTTTTCGTTTATAACCGTCGAAAACTTTTGTTCCGTTACGTAATCTCTAAATGTTTATTTTTTACAATTTTTTACGTATGCAATCTCTAAATGTGTACAAATAAGTTTGATGGTTGGATTGTGTTGACCCTAAAAACTACAAAGCCTACGTGGCGCGCAGGCCTAGTAATTAATAAGCTAACTACGTCCTTCGATGAATGCAGGGCGTGCCAACTCGTCGGCCGAGCTCGGCCGAGGAGTAAATTTTGTTGATGTTGCGTTGGGTGGGCGGCTGACTTCTGCGTCTTGCGATTGCGGCCGAGAAAGGAACACGTCTCGGCCTCTTGGGCTCTCGAACCTGAAGACAAGGTTACTATTCTTACGAAGTTCAATATCAAATTCGGCTTTCAATGTGCCGAATGTAGTAACTGTAACACCTCACTTCGCCGAGAAGGCTGATGAGATGACCTCGACCAAAAAAGATCTAGAAATCCTTCTCGACCGAGACTTGGATAGGTAACCAACCGTCCTCGCCGCAGTGATGTTGATGCCAACGGAAGGTACTGCGAGTTCGGCCAATTCTACGGTGACAGAGCTATCTATGCCGACTTAAGATATCACCGGTTGCTTTCACAGTGCTGTTGATGCCAACGGAAGATGTGTCAGCGAAAAAAAAGAAAATAAAAATCTCAAAGTTGTTGAGAGAGTTTGCGCAGGGCAGTTGTGTGTTGAATTCGAGCTCCTTTTTCCGTTGCTGAATGTCTTGTATTTATAGTAGCAGAACAATATGAAGGAAATTTTGTGAAAAACATGTTCATTTGAGCAACATCAATAGCATGCAATTAACAAATTAAAGGCGGAATCATGCTTACATGCACTCAAAAACAAAACATCAACCATGAAATTCAAAGCCTAGTAGATTGGTGAACCTTGACTCAACTTAAAACAACATTTGTTAGTTGAGAAATATTTACCTTTGTAGATTCCTCTTTGCATATGCAAAGGATAATCACCCAAGAGATAGGGCCTTCATTCCTTGCTTCTTAGCTCCATGGATTTGGTTAGAAGAAAAGGTTCTCCAAGTTCCCAAAATTGAGAACCTCTAAAGATTCTACACCAAGGTTAAATTGAAGAAGAAATGAGTGACCTAGAGGAAGTAAAATTGCTAGATAATTTCCTCTAGGGTGGCTGAATTTTTGAGAGCAAAGAGAGCTTTTGTTCTCATCTTTTCTCCACAAAAACCCTTAAGGATGAAATGGCTATAAAGTTGCCTTTATACCACCTCACAATCGAGTGGCAAACTTGCAATTAAGCCAAGTTCACTACCCTCCTTAATTATGGCCGGCCTTAGGGTATTTATTGGGCTATTTGGGCCTTTGTGAATCATTATTCATTAAGTTGTCATACAACTTAAGTCAATGGGCTTTGACGTTCGAAGCCCATTGGGCCTTAAGGTCCAAAACTATCCCGAGGTCTTTAACGAACTTATTCGTTTGATTAATTAACATATTAATTAATCCTTGCCATAAATAATTAAACCATTTAATTATTCTTACTCATCTCCTTTGTTTCTTCAATCTCCACCTTACACGGTGTACGATACATTAGGTTCCTTTTAGCGAGGCAGTGGGCGATTAAAACCATTTTACATCGATTGTGAATTGAAACTTATTTTCAATTCTCCCTTTAGTGATTATACACGTTTAGGGCTTCCACAAACCATGAGTGACACCTAGCAGCATATCATGGCTACCCAAGCTAATCAGAAGAGGTAGAGAACCTATTCAGTTTAGGATTACAAATGCAATACGGTATTTCTCTAATCTAATACTCTTGACCACATTGTTTGGTTTGATAGTTTATTTATTCATGTCTTCTATCCAATGTGATTCGTTTGCTTATATGATTACCTTGAATGTGAATTGGAACGCATTCCCAAATCTCATTCATACTCTGGCCAGAGATTTAATCATATCATAGAGTATTCTCCCTCAAACCATTTGAAGGTTAGAGATCCCTTGTTGCACATTCACTTGTCTCCATAACTAAGTGGCTTAACCCCAATGATGTCGTGGACACCCCGATGGGGTGACTTTGACATAATCAAAGATCAAGGACCAAGGACTTAACCACAAGACAACTGTGATGCCTCATGTCAAAAGACTAATTTGCATTATCCCAACCATGAGTTCTCATGTGACATGAGTATGAGAACTCCTCGTTGATCGTGTTCAATGGACTCATTCTCTATTGAGCACCTACGTACTTGTCTTGATGTCACACACACCAATGACTCGAGACTAGTCACTCTCCCTGAGAGAAGGCACAGTACGTACTGATCTTATCGGACTGTCAATGCCCAATTGGCAATCCTATGATCAGGAACGTTTAGGATGTGTCTACGAAAGAATGGTCTCATTAATCTAACTTCATTAGATTGCATTCTCCCAATCACATATTCCTTGGACTTTATCGTTTAAGCATATAACTTTTATATGAGACGGCTCAAACAATAATGTTTGCCCTTTATATGTAAACTAGATTAGTTTAACATGTGAAATGTCCGTAAAGTATCATCATATGATTGGCTTTAGGGCACATTTCCAACACACTAGGATTGTCGTCGTGAGTTACGAAAATAATGGGAATATTCAGCATGATCTCGTAACCTTAGAAACCAACCGAGACTAAACTTCTCGAATTATCCCAAATGGATCCCGTGGCCTTGATGATTCCCTTATTTCCATGTTTATCCAAAGTAACCTTTCGTCCAAATGGTTGGCCCTCCAAGATCAAAGCCTCATTTTGACTTTTCAAACTCTGTTAAAAGTCTAGCCTATCTAGACTTCGTGCCTTACCATAACTCTCCCAACATCAGTAGCATTTATCCCACGCATGCATGCCTTATCATCTGGTACCTTAAAGACCATCTTCCATGGCATCCAAGACTTGCACGGCACCAAACAAACACCCATTTAATTTGCACGCAAACCGTTGCTTAACCAGATATTGCACCCCATTTATCTTATAAAAACAATTCTTTACTAAAAGATAATTATTATAATAAAACCATAATAATATCTTTTAATAACAAAATTATCTTCATCCTTCCATCCGACGGTGTAAAGTTATGCTCACTCAACGGCCTTGATTGCACGGACCGACGATGTAAATTCGGGTCAAACAGATTGTTAAAAAAAGTTTCGTAGAATGCATATTGCGTCAAAATAGTAGATTAAACAAACACTTAAAGTTAATATTATACTTCAATTAAGTATAAAACAAGTGTAAATACTTTAAATTAAAGATCAAATTTATTCATTACATTCTTATAGGGTCGAGGAGTGTGTCTGTAAAAAATCATCAAAATCAGAACTCAAATAACCGTTAAATTGTGATTTTTCGTTTATAACCGTCGAAAACTTTTGTTCTGTTAACCAATCTCTGAATGTTTGTTTTTTATGATTTTTTACGTATGCGATCTCGGAATGTGTACAAATAAGTTTGATGGTTGGATCATTGAAAAAAGTTTTGTAGAATGCATATTGCATCAAAACAGTAGATTAAACAAACACTTAGAGTTAATATTATACTTCTATTAAGTATAAAATAAGTTTTTGTGGTATCCACCAGTGTAAATACTTTAAATTAAAGATCAAATTTATTCATTACATTCTTATAGGTCGAGGAGTCTATCTGTAAAAAATCATCAAAATCGGAGATAAAATAACCGTTAAATTGTGATTTTTCGTTTATAACCGTCGAAAACTTTTGTTCCATTACGTAATCTCTGAATGTTTGTTTTTTACGATTTTTTACGTATGCGATCTCCAAATGTGTACAAATAAGTTTGACGGTTGGATCGTTGAAAAAAGTTTCGTAGAATGCATATTGAGTCAAAACGGTAGATTAAACAAACACTTAGAGTTAATATTATACTTCTATTAAGTATAAAATAAGTTTTTGTGGTATCCACTAGTGTAAATACTTTAAATTAAAGATCAAATTTATTCATTACATTCTTATAGGGTCGAGGAGTGTATCTGTAAAAAAATCATCAAAATCGGAGTTAAAATAACTGTTAAATTGTGATTTTTCGTTTATAACCGTCGAAAACTTTTGTTCCGTTACGTAATCTCTGAATGTTTTTTTTAATAATTTTTACGTATGCGATCTCGGAATGTGTACAAATAAGTTTGACGGTTGGATCGTTGAAAAACATTTTGTAGAAGGCATATTGCGTCAAATCAGTAGATTAAACAAACACTTAGAGTTAATATTATACTTCTATTAAGTATAAAATAAGTTTTTGTGGTATCCACTAGTGTAAATACTTTAAATTAAAGATCAAATTTATTCATTACATTCTTATAGGGTCGAGGAGTGTATCTGTAAAAAATCATCAAAATCGGAGATAAAATAACCGTTAAATTGTGATTTTTCGTTTATAACCGTCGAAAACTTTTGTTCCATTACGTAATCTCTGAATGTTTGTTTTTTACCATTTTTTATGTATGCGATCTCGGAATGTGTAAAAATAAGTTTGACGGTTGGATCGTTGAAAAACGTTTTGTAGAATGCAAATTGCATCAAAACGGTAGATTAAACAAACACTTAGAGTTAATATTATACTTCTATTAAGTATAACATAAGTTTTTGTGGTATCCACTAGTGTAAATACTTTAAATTAAAGATCAAATTTATTCATTACATTCTTATAGGGTCGAGGAGTGTATTTGTAAAAAATCATCAAAATCGGAGCTAAAATAACCGTTAAATTGTGATTTTTCGTTTATAACCGTCGAAAACTTTTGTTCCGTTACGTAATCTCTGAATGTTTGTTTTTATGATTTTTTATGTATGCGATCTCGAAATGTGTACAAATACGTTTGACGGTTGGATCGTTGAAAAAAGTTTTTTAGAATGCATATTGCGTCAAAACAGTAGATTAAACAAACACTTAGAGTTAATATTATACTTCTATTAAGTATAAAATAAGTTTTTGTGGTATCCACTAGTGTAAATACTTTAAATTAAAGATCAAATTTATGCATTACATTCTTATAGGCCGAGGAGTGTATCTGTAAAAAATCATCAACATCAGAGATAAAATAACCGTTAAATTGTGATTTTTCGTTTATAACCGTCGAAAACTTTTGTTCCGTTACGTAATCTCTGAATGTTTGTTTTTTACGATTTTTTACGTATCCGATCTTGGAATGTGTACAAATAAGTTTGACGGTTGGATCGTTGAAAAAAGTTTCGTAGAATGCATATTGCGTCAAAACGGTAGATTAAACAAACACTTAGAGTTAATATTATACTTCTATTAAGTATAAAATAAGTTTTTGTGGTATCCACTAGTGTAAATACTTTAAATTAAAGATCAAATTTATTCATTACATTCTTATAGGGTCGATGAGTGTATTTGTAAAAAATCATCAAAATCGGAGCTCAAATAACCGTTAAATTGTGAATTTTCATTTATAACCGTCGAAAACTTTTGTTCTGTTAACCAATCTCTGAATGTTTGTTTTTTATGATTTTTTACGTATGCGATCTCGGAATGTGTACAAATAAGTTTGACGGTTGGATCGTTGAAAAAAGTTTTGTAGAATGCATATTGCGTCAAAACAGTAGATTAAACAAACACTTAGAGTTAATATTATACTTCTATTAAGTATAAAATAAGTTTTTGTGGTATCCACTAGTGTAAATACTTTAAATTAAAGATCAAATTTATTCATTACATTCTTATAGGGTCGAGGAGTGTATCTGTAAAAAATCATCAAAATCGGAGCTAAAATAACCGTTAAATTGTGATTTTTCGTTTATAACCGTCGAAAACTTTTGTTCCGTTACGTAATCTCTGAATGTTTGTTTTTTTCGATTTTTGACGTATGCAATCTTGGAATGTGTACAAATAAGTTTGATGGTTGGATCGTTGAAAAAAGTTTTTGGACCGCCAGCAATAGATAATTTTGTAGTAGTAAAACCTTAAATTTATTTAACCGTCAATTGTCATTTACGCTTTATTCTTCTTACTGAATTTCATTTTGAAAATTTTATTTTTTGAAAACATGATCATCTGGCGGATGTAAGAAGATGATATCACGTTTCGATATTTACGGTTAACTGAAATATGAGTCAATGTCATATAATTTGTAGAAACTTTATAAACATCAAGCAATATTTTCACTAACCGTAAAACTCTAAATATAATATCAACGATCCAAACCGTTCATCTACCTACACCCTCTAATAGATCATGTTTTCAAAAAAGAAAATCTAAAAAAACGAAATTTGATGAGAACAATGAAGCATAAATGTAAACAACAATGAACGGTTAAATTTTGATCTATGATTTATATGATTATAGTGGCGAATTTCGAAGTTAAGCTCTGTATGAAAGTTATAAAGCTTGTCATTACGAGTGTTTATATATTTGTTTTCTATATTTTTTTACACTTCTACATTAATTAAAAAACTATTAAAGACTTTAGGTAAGCGAAAATATACTTAAAACAAAATTGCGTTTTTATGTTTTGGATGTGATAATATGGAATGTATATACTTATTTAGTATTATGTTTTTCATTTGATTATTTATTGGTTTAAAATATATTTTCCTTAACGGGTAACGGGTCGGGTCATATTACCTGTTAATATTATCGGGTCGATTTCGGGTCGGGTCATTTTACCCGTTTATTTTAACGGGTGTTACACGACACGACCCGCTAAGATATCGGGTATGACACGAAAACGACACGAACACGGAAAACACGACACGAATGCCAGGTCTACCTCCCACTCCAGCAAAAACAACTCCAGCCTACCTTGGGGCCATTCAGCGGGCCCAACCCCCCAGACCTAACAATCGGGCCATTCTCACGCGCCTGTCCGTTTGGGGTGAGATTTTGGGTCAGGTACGTGCGGTTCGCAAGAGTTCAAGTGTTTGCGCTATATTTCTAGGCGGTTGGATTTCTAACAATAAAATTTTTTGAATTTAACATAATTTTATTATATACATTTTAAAATAATCATGCAAAAAAACAAAATAAACTAATCAAATTAGAGACATGGTTAGTTATCAAATATGTATTAAACAAGTCAATGATAAAGTGACAATAAAAATTGTTGCCATAAATTTAGCTCTTAATTTTGAATAACAACTTATCACCAATTCACCTTTTACCCATTATATCCTCGCGTTATTTTCAAAAGTTTTAAGCTTTCTCATTTACTATTGAGGTGTGATATCCATACACCCTTTTTTACTTCTCACATACTCTTCTAATTTTCGGCCGCTAAATCGGATGAATTGAAAAAGATCAAAGAACAGAAATTAACAATGGGTGTGTGAGAAGTAAAAAAGTGTGTGTAGATAGCACACCACTTTACTATTATATAAAATAGCTTGAACAAAAATTCAAAGTTTAATTCCTCCACAGTTCAACTCATTGTCAATTCATTATGGTAAAATGTAACGTTAAATATTTGTTGAGGCAATCATTACATATTGAGCCAACTTTGAATATTTGATCTTATTTTTCTGAAGATGAACACCGAAAATGTGTGAAGTGGACAGAATATGCATCACCTAATTATCCAACAAATGCTGCATGTTGAATGTTAGCTTGGGGACTAATATGTATCTTTTGTGAACTTGCAGGTTTACGATGGCATGACTCAATTAGGCTTTGAAAAGTCTCACTGCGTGTTTAGGTATGGGATGAGTCGTTTAACATCTCCTTCCCCTAAACCAGAAAAGAAAAAAGTAGCCTCCATCAATCTGACCTATAAAGTGCATTTTGCAGCTTTGGGACCGAACAGAGACATGTAACCCTTTCTATGGCTGCAATATTGCTTCCTTTTCCACTTTGGTGCAAAGACCTAATATTAAGGTGCTCGGCTTCCGTACACTTTGATGCATGCAAAACCATTTATAAGTAAATAAAATGGTCAAATTATCTGTCCTCAGTTTGATTAAATATTTGCAGGTCTTACCAGAAAATGGCCTGGATGTTAAGTTATCAGGGTCGGGAGCAACTGGGAGCCCCCCTCCAACTTTGTCACCCTCACCCACAATTCAACTGTTGCATGGAGATGTAAGGGTATCTTTACTGCAGTGGGTGTTGATATCCCTTACAAGTTACAACAACGTCTTCTTAATTCCTATTTGTAATTTTCAGGTGAAAGGGCACGTGATACTCCATATGAAGTTAAATATCACTATCCCAGTGGAGGGTTATGAGCCCATCCAATTTTTGCTTGCCAAAATGTGCGGTAAGCTCATATTGCTCTCTTAAAACTCTCATGTTTCAAACTGTGGAGAAACATAACCTATCTTAAGAGAACAAGTTCTGGAGATGCAATGTGCTAAATCGTATTAAAGCGACACTTCTTGCAGTCGAACTTGCTGGTGAAATGTAATTGACTGACTGAGTGGGTAAATGTCTTGAAAATTGATACCAGTAGTGGTTTGTAATAATATCAACTGAAAGAGCTTGGTTTGCTCAATCGCAGAACATAGGCAGGCGCAAAAGTGGAGAGATTACAACGGGATGGGCTACATTTGGAGTGTTATCCTGCAAGTAAGCGAGTTCCTACTGAAAAATATCCATACTACAAATATTTATCAATTGCCATGATAAAAGTCGATAACTAAAACATGTGATGTGAGCACCTGCATCGTATGCTGTATAGGCATTGAATGGCAACAAACAGATTAAAAGGGCGACCCAAAGCCAACAAGGTTCATCGCTTTGCGAGGGACGGTGGGAGGGTCTATCATACGCATCCTTATAATCAATCCAGTATAGCCTTATTTTTAGCTGAAGTTGATGTTTGAGCGATCTGTCTCAGATCAGATTCACTGCATCATCGACACTGTTTTGTTGTGGAGGGTTTATATGTTAGAAATTTTGAGTAGAATTTCATTATCCCACATTGCTCACCACCATAAGGTTTCCTCACTTTATAAGGTTTTGTCTCTTATAAAAAGTGACTGAGGATTCTTGTGGTTCCGGAGGATCTAGCTACAGGAGAACCAGGAACGGAGAGCTTTCCCCCCTTTTCCACCCGACTCTTTGGTCTTAAGAATGCTGGTTTTAAGAATGAGTGATTGCCCTTCTCCGACCCTTACTGCCCAACCTGAAAGCGGACAGCTAATCCTTGAGGTTGGCCCTTGGGGTGTAATTATCAATAGACGAGCCAAATTTTTAATTAATTTCAAATTTAATTAAATTATTTTTTATGAAAAGACTCATCTTTTCAGATGAAGTATGAGAGCGTATGAACATATCTGAGAAACACATGAAGCAACACACCCTTTGCGTTGAACAGTCGCCTCCCAAAAACATGTATGTTGCGAATAGACATATGCTCACTATAAATACATGCATCTGCATATCATTCAATACACTGAAAATCATCAATCCTTATATACCAAGCATACTAAGAGTACCACAAACAAATCCGCCAGAAGTCTAGTTTTCCGGTGTTGGAATTCTAATTTAGATCGTTGAATCCTGGTAAAGCAGACGTCCATAAAACTACAAGCACTGAGTAGGGACGAAATTTCTGTTTCAAGGACATTGCAGTATGCAAGCCTTGATCTTCTGTTTCTCTGCTTAAATAATATTTCATCTTGTTTATTCTCTGTAATATATTTATTCGCATTTATTATTAGTATATGTAAATTTATCATAGATTGTTGACATATATCCAACATTATATACAAGACTCGAGTTGAACAGAAGGTAGGCCTTATTTATTTGGCTTCAATATCTTGGATGGTTTTTTAATTTCCAGTTTGTCATCATAGGCTCAATTGGTATGTCTTCAGTTATATGTTTAATATTTACGCTTGATCACATGCAGCGTGGGATAGACGCATTGCCGGGCATGACAAATTCTACCTGCTTGTTTAGAAACTGTAAGCATACATCACTAGCATTAAGATTTATGTTGTATGCCTTGGACTTAGCAAATGATTGGTTGCCTTATGACTTATGCATATGAGAGGCTAATGAATTTAAACTACTTATGTGGCCGAAATATAATATCAAGCTCGTTTGGAAGTGCTTTTTAAATAACTGAAAATGTTTTTGGTTAAAATGATTTTGGGACCAATTCTTACTAAAAATGCAAGTGAATGAAGCACTTCAAGTGCTTTTCGAACCCAAAAACATTTTCATTAAATGCATTTTCGGTCATTTAAAAAACCTTTCCAAACGAGCCCATTATTTAATCAACAATATTCTTATGATGAGTACTCTTTGCTTTCTTAAAAAGTAAAGCGGACCATGCAATAAGGGGCTCAACCATAAGCCCGGGGGGAACTGAAGCATGTTGGGCACCATTCCTTAGGTAAATGTATAGGTTTTATGAGGACAATCATCATGATTTTTTCTGATTGTTAAGACGGCAATTTCCCTGCATTGTCCTAGAACATTTCTTTGTTAGACTCGAATTCTTAGGAACAAATAGATCCTGCAAGATGCTTTAGTTTTAAATTGTAGAGAAACCTTACAAGGCAACTGAGCTTGATCAGTGCCCATGTCCACTGTATACTTTCTAATGGTTCTTAATTTGGGGATACAAAAATAGGTGAGTGACACAAGGCAAAGCTACACCCGACACGAAGATCTTAATACTGCCTTTGCCAGTGAAGCCTCTTGGGAACGTTCACCTTCTCATACTCCTACTCGAGGAACACCGAGGCCCAATCAAAGAAGATATGGTGCAATTTGACCGTCATGACACTGAATACACTGAATATCAGCTAACTTGTACTAGTATAACACACAAAGGTTTAGAAGTTTCACTGCAAAATGTTTGTCTTTCAACGAGATCAAATTTTCATAGCACGGTGATATTGTGATTCAAACGAAGTCATTTCATGTCATGTTTTTTTTTAATTAACAAATATCGTTTATGAGCTTTGAAATTAGAATATTCTTTAACAAAGTAAAAATTGAATGCGACTAGACCAAATAGTCATACGCTTGTTCATTAATATGTCAAGTGCAATGTTAGGGATATACTTGCTATATGTAATGGCATATGCTTTTATTTGCAATTAAGGGATGCTTATAGAAGTAGTTCTCCTACCAAGCCTACGATATCTTTATTATAGATTGGACCGTCCAGATTAACCTAATATTCCCGTTATCATATTCTTTGGATTAATCCAACTTTTCTAATATGCCCAAACAGGTGTAAGTATGTAACAGGACAACACATTGAGCGCGCAACAATTATCTATGAAAATTATTGATCCTCAGAAAGCCACGAGCATATATGCTTCATGATTAACGGAAAAATTTAATGATTAACCAACTAATGGAATCAATGTGAACTCATGAATTAGTAAGGAAGGCAAAAGCAAACAATAATACAAGACATGTATACTAGGTTTTTTTTTTTCCTTGATACAAGCATATTCGGGGAGCCGGAACTTGGGCATTTAATTTTTACACTAGGCGGAACTAGTTCGGGATCAGGTGAAACTAAATGCATGGAGTTCCTCGTTTTTGCTCATAGTACTTCTGAATGATGTGATCGAACACCAAAATTGAAGTATTCTCATTTTGAAAATATAAAAGATGCCAATCTCCTAATGAAGTGAAAGAGGCTTTAATGTTTCTTTATAATGATTACATGTCAATCTAGTTGGATTTCGGATTCCAAATCTAAAATACCGTGTGGTATAGCCAGTTCATGTGTTATGGTATCATGAATATTTGATTGATACTGTAGCCATTCAACTCTAAAGAACCGTGGTTAGTTTATATTGTGACACGTAGACTGATTATACCACATGATTGTATTCCAGTATCATACTGTAAAATTTTCGTAATCACACTGTAAAATTTTCTATGTCTAGCAGTTTTGCATTGTGAGTCAAAAAGATTTGTTCCTCTAGAACAAGCTTAGACCTTCTAACTAATTATCATCTTAATTAGAAACGAAGTTACCATAATTATGATTTGTCATCTGCCAAAAGCATGAAAGCTACCACTCCAACCTTCTCTTTTGATCCTGTCTACTGGTGTAGCAGCTTGCAATAGTAAGCTACCAACTCCATGCATCTTCTCTCTCTCTCTCTCTCTCTCTCTCTCTCTCTCTCCCCCGACAAAGTCCCCTCTATAAATTTCATCAATCCAACCAAAGGATTCATCAAACCAAAGTCTTCAAATTTCAAGTCTTCTTCTCCAATAAACCACATTATTATGGCCAACTCTTTGAGCTTCCTTCTTGCTCTTTCTCTTCTTGCATTTTCTCCACTATGTTTCTGCGACAAAACTCCTGGTGGGTATCTCTACCCACAGTTTTATGACCGCTCCTGCCCCAGAGCCAAAGAGATTGTCAAGTCCGTTGTTGCGAAAGCAGTTGCTAGGGAAACCCGAATGGCAGCTTCTTTGCTCAGGCTGCATTTCCATGACTGTTTCGTGAAGGTGTACGATCACAAAAAGTGTCCCAGTTACTTCTAGTTACACGTACATCTATGTGAGTGAGGTACTTAAGATTGTGTTGCTACTTGCTACCTATTTTGCAGGGTTGTGATGCATCACTTCTGCTGGACAGCAGCCAGAACATAATCACCGAAAAGAGGTCTGTCCCGAACCAGAATTCAGCGCGAGGGTTCGAAGTGATTGACGAAATTAAGTCTGCATTGGAGAAGGAGTGCCCCAGCACTGTGTCTTGTGCTGACATTTTGGCTCTTGCTGCTAGAGACTCAACTGTCCTGGTAAGTGCTTCTACAAATTTTAGCTTTTTTTGTAAGTTGCATGGTGTGTGACAAAAGCCTAAATTCTAACATATGCTGTCTGTCAATTGTTGCATAAAATTTCAGACTGGTGGGCCAAACTGGGAGGTCCCACTGGGAAGAAGGGATTCAAGAGGAGCAAGTTTGAGTGGCTCCAACAACGACATTCCTGCCCCAAACAACACATTCCAAACTATTCTCACCAAATTCAAATTGAAAAAGCTCGACATTGTTGATCTTGTTGCACTATCTGGTAAATTTTTGCCCAACACACCATTTTATATATACTACCTTGTTTTACAGAAAATCGGTGTGGGTCCATTATTAAACCTGATCTAACACCGATATTAATCTCAAATTTAACCTTCAAGAGCAAAACCAAGAATTTTCATAGAAGTGGACTATGATTTATCATTTTACAGTCTATGTTTGCTGAGTGATTGACTTTGTTCGATGTTATTAAGGTGGAGTGGGCCAATTTTCACTAGGGTGAAATAAGTTAATTTTCACAAAGTGGATGAACTTTATAAGAATTAGCACCAAGAGATTCATTTCCCAATTTTTGCACTATGTTGGAGCCCACCTAGTCTGACAGTGGATCCTCTCCGAGGCAACTGGTCGGGATCCTCCTAACCAGTGTTCATGGACCGTTGGATTTTTATCCAACGGCTACAATTATTATAACTTTTAGAGGGCCCCCTGTTTGTAGCCGTTGGATAAAAATCGAACGATTCACGAATACTGGTCGAGGATCTTGACCAGTTACCTCGGAGAGGATCCAAATCCGTTGGGTTCTATCTCAAAAGACTTTGGTGCTATTAGTAATCACTAACATTTAACTTGTATGTAGCCACACAACTTCAACATGCAAAATAAAAATTACCCAAATATTAACATGCCCTAAACTTTGTGTTCATGCAGGAAGCCACACCATTGGAAATGCCAGGTGCACCTCCTTCAGGCAGAGGCTCTACAACCAGTCGGGCAACGGTCTGGCTGACTTCACCCTCGACCAGTCCTACGCCGCCCAGCTTCGAACCAGGTGCCCGAGATCCGGCGGGGACCAGAACCTGTTCGTGATGGACTTTGTGAGCCCTACAAAGTTCGACAACAGCTACTTCAAGAACCTGCTGGCCTCCAAGGGGCTTCTGAACTCGGACGAAGTTCTCGTCACGAAAAGTCAGGTGTCAAAGCAGTTGGTGCAGCAGTATGCAGAGAACAATGAGCTTTTCTTTGAGCAGTTTGCTAAGTCCATGGTTAAGATGGGGAATATTTCTCCGATTACGGGGTCGAGGGGAGAGATTAGGAAGAGCTGCAGGAAGGTTAACTCTTAGCTTACGAGGGTGCTGGAAATTTTTATGGAGTTCGCTTTTCTTTTTATTTTTTATTATTTATTTATTTATTTATTTTGTGTGTGTGTGTGTGTATTTTGTGCTTTCAAGGATAAATTGTGGGCATTTTGTGTGTGTGTGTGTATTTTGTGATTTCAAGGAAGGAAGAGCTGCAGGAAGGTTAACTCTTAGCTTATGAGGGTGCTGAAAATTTGTATGGAGTTCGCTTTTCTTTTTATTTTTTATTTTTTATATATTTATTTATTTTGTGTGTGTGTGTATTTTGTGCTTTCAAGGATAAATTGTGGGCATCACATGATGAAATTTAATGGAAATTGCACTATTTTCCTTCATTCATTTGGCTTTTTGAAAATTTTCTTCCGTTCCTAGTCACATATTTGACCATTGTATTTGATTTAACTGTCTTTGGTCATTTAATTTATATAATTAAATTAAATTTAACAGTTAAATATGTGTCGATATTAAGCGCCTATAAGTAATGAAGAAAAATCACATGAAGGCTATGAGTTAGGAATAAAAAGCTGAGACCCAAAGTTTTTTTTTTTTTTTTTTTCCAAATAAAATAACAAGATTTTTTTTTATTTTCATATTCTTTCATAACCTAAATATTGTTAAGAGCCTCCCAGCGTGAAAATAAAAAAGTTTGTGACACTGAAATTGACACACCCTGATCCAGAGGATCAAGGCGTGCTGGCCGTCACGTGAGCGTGACGTAACCAACAATGCGACACGGAAGCATGATAATATAGAATACGAAGGAATTTAAACCAATCTCTAGATGAACAACCTACTAGAGTAATGAGAGAGTTAAGATAATACACAAATTCAGAGCATAGGTTTAAGTGCAGTCAAGTAGGACTAAAATAAAGTTACTTCACCCTCGGGTGAGTCCTACATGTCAAGAGTCTGTCAGAATGCCGGAAAAGACCTCGAGAGCCACCAACCGCTAACTAGAACCTGGAGGGGCGCAAAACAAAATGAGTGGGTCAGTAAAATCAAGATTTTTCCAAACACATTTCATTAAAATCATTTATATCCCCTCACTGTAAAACCTGTATACTTTCCCAGAAAATAGTATATAAATATATATATATCATCAAAACTCAAATCACAATCCTTCAACGCTTTAAGAAAGAATATGCCATGCCAAGATATACCAAAGTATAATATGAATGCATCAATATAAATCAGGTGAAAATAAGTCAACCGGAGACCCTAAAGTGGTCCTGTACGGTTGATTCTAAAGCTCAACATCCTCGCCAACCGGAGTCACCTCGGTGACCTGTACGGTCTAACTCTGCACGTCACTCGGAACTACATAAGGTAGTCTGTATGATGACAGGTGTATAATTACGCTCTAGTGCTTCTCACATCAATCAACTGTGCACATAATCTAAAGTCACCCACCAGTCGGAACCCCTCTAATGGTCTGTACGACTGGCATGTCGGAACCCTCACAGGGTCTGTACGACATCCACCTACTTGGATCCAAGACGAGCGTGCGGTGTGGTGAATAAATATAAGCACTAACACCTAGGGTGCAGGTTATGAGCTTAAACGTTTCAACATCAATAATTCAATGAATAATGACTCACCTGACTTACCTGCGCCCCCACAACACCATGCAACATGTATGCATCATATATCAATTCATGTTTATATATATATATATATCAATTATCAAATCAAATATTCAATGTTTTCATGCATGGCAATTTAAATTCATAACTTTCATAAAACGCGTATTTTCTAGGAAACAAATGTATATAGGTAAATATGAAATCAAAACTGCCCACTAACTGGTATGTCGATGGGTCGTAACCCCCGCGACGTCCCTGGATACGCTCGTCCTCGGGATACTCGTCACCTATATGAGAAATAACTAAAATAACATTATTTTTAAGCACATCACCAACATTTCGAAATAACTTCTCATACGATACTCAATTTGGGCATATGAATATACCACATCGACCTACTCGACGTCACGAGCGTCGAGAAATTTTTAGAAACATTTTAGGAGCCCGCACGCGCCCCCACGCGCCAGCACAGCCACGGGAACACGCGCCCCCACGCGCATCATCTTCAAGCTTGGCTCGCCGGACTGGTTTTTCCGGCGGCCGGTTTCCGGCGAGTTTTAAAACGTCCATATCTCCTTCGATTTTCACCCATTTTCTTCGTATTTTATATCAAATTGAAGCCCTAAGAGTGTACTATCACGTTGGACTAGTTTTAGTGTCTAAAAACAACTAAATCTCACCGGGAAATTTCAAAGGTTTCGGCCAAACTCGAACTCGACGATCCCGACGTCCAATGCTTGCAAACGAACGTCCCCGAGCTTCCTTAGGACCTCCTAAAGCTCACTGTGAGCTTGGAATTCCCTGAAACACGACATTTAACGTGTGCATGAACAGTACCCAAAAATGGAGATTTCGGTTTCTACGTGAAATCGAAGGTTTCACGGCCTAAGACTAGTACCAATCGACTCACAACGTCTCAAGGATGAAGATACATACCTTATTTGCTTCGATCCGTCAAGATTTGCAAGGTTTTGAGTGTGTGCCGTACATATGGGTGTCTAGAGAGAGAGAGGGTGTCGGGGTGGAGACAGGGAAGGAGAGAGAGGGTTACGGGTTAGAGAGAGAGAGAGTGAGCTTTAGTCCAAAATCAATCCCCACCCTCCATTTAGAAATCCCTAACCAACAAACAAAATTATCCTTTCAATATTACTATTATACAATTCTCCCAATTGATTAATATATGAACCAAATTAATGTCACATATACACGTACCTTAGTACCCGTCCAGGGTAAAATAGTCATTTCACGTTCCCGTCAAATGTACTTCCGGGACGGGCTGTGACAGAAATAGGCCTCCCGATAGATTAGATAAAATCGGAAATACCTTTTATCTCATACTACTCTTTCAATACATAATTTAAGGGTTAAAAATTTATCATATCGAATTCGAAGTGCCATGCTATTATTAATTAATATTCATATTTCATATAGCACGAAGGCATAGTCTTCTTTATTAAGACATTAAAATAAAAACTCACACAGTTTGATCCACCAATAATGCTATTCTTACCATAATTTTGTATCACCTAAGGTGTCATTTGATGTGGACAGCCATCATCTAAATTAATTAGCAGTTAATTTCAAAATGTTAATCAATAATTAATAAAAAGATTGTTAATTAAATGATGATTATGGTATACAAGGAGTCTCCTTCTTCCACCTAAGATTATTTAAGTGTTTTAGGGGGGTGTAGTCAAAACTTGGATTTGAGGAGATTTTAATAGATTTTGATATGTGATGGATTTCATAGGATTATATAGATTTCTACAAAATCCTATAGATTTTGGAAGATTTGAGAAGATTTGAATGACATATTTCTATAGATTTTGAAAGATTTTGTAACGTTGAATCTTAACCATCAAATAAATCAAATGTTAATAGATGTATCTAGGTAAATTTAATCAAATGAAGCTGTTCATGATCTTGAGCTGCATCCCTTGGAGCCGAAAAAAAAGAAGTCAAGATTATCACATAAACCTAACTCCTCAAAGATCCCCAGTGCACCCATTTCCAATCCTACTTCCTCCCTCACTTTATTCTTATCCCTTTCGTTGTCACCTTATTTATTCTTAATATTTATTAATGAAACGAATTCATTCATGGTACCAAAAAAAAAAAAACATAAATAAGCAGACATGAAGAAAGATTGCGACCCAACAACAAAAAAAGCATAAATAAGCACACATGAAGAAACGAATTCAATCGTTGTCACCTTATTCATTCATGAACCCATGCCGCACACATAGCAGCAATTAGCATGAGGGTCCAACAGCAACGAAAACATTGCGGACATGAAGAAAGATTGCGACCCAACAACAAAAAATTGAAGAAAAAATTGCATAAAATGATGCAACCCAACAACAAAAATTGAAGAAAATATTGCAAAAATGAAGGAAGAAGATACAACAAAGAAAGTGGCTGGCAATGAGAAGAAGAGGAGTCGTTTAACTAGGATTTGAAATCCTATGGTGTGAGGTAGGATTCTATTTGGTATTTGTTATATATACTTCATTCTCTCAAATCCTACAAAATTCATAACTTAATAAAATCCTACAAAATCTTTAATTTTTGAATACATCTAGATTTGGATGAATTTTAAAACTGACTATTAAAATCTTCATTAACTACACCTAGATTTACATGGATTCTTAAAATCCATTAGTTGATTAGACTAAGATTTTAAAATCCAAGTTTGACTACACCCCTTAATTAATAAAAAGATTGAAATTAAATGATGTAGCTTGTCCAACTCATCTGCCACCTAAGATGGTAAATAAATGTAATATAAAATTACGGTAAGAATAGCATTACTCTTGATCCACTACTTATTTGACACCACATCGACGGATATTTTGTACAAACAAGAACATGGTGTTCTTGGGCCCCAAAACGGATTTGGGCTCATAATTGATTTTACTTCACAAAGCCCAAACATAACCCTTCGTCCCCGTAGGGTTTAAGCCTGCAGGCTTCAGCGGGTTACTTCCACTCGCGCCATACCAGTCACTCTTCACTCTTTTTCTGAGAGCTTCAAAGCCATGGACCCACCAACCTTGTGAAATTCTATGCTCCGACGACAACCGCCATGCCCAGATAGCTACCTCAAATTCCCTAAAATCGCATTCCCGAACCCAAAAAAATGAGATATTTACGATTCATTTCCCCACATTTTTCCCGCATTCAAAAAACCCTAAACCCCCCAAATCCTAATCCCATTTCGTCTCTCCAATCGAAGCCCCAGATTTTCTCTCATGTAGTGTGCAATTACACCACCGCTGCGCCGGAGAAGAGGCCGCCGCCGCCGTCCGAGGCAGTATCGGCGATCGCGGAGGAGATCTCGGGCCTGACTTTGCTCGAAGTCTCGGACCTCACGGAGGTTCTGAGGGAGAAATTGGGGGTGAAGGAGATGCCGGGGATGGTGATGATGATGCCCGGGATGGGATTCGGCGGCTTGAGGGGGGCCGGAAAGGGCGGCGCGGCGGCGGCCAAAAGCGAGGAGAAGGCGGAGAAGTTGGTGTTTGATGTAAAGCTCGATTCTTTCGACGCTGCGGCGAAGATCAAGGTGATTAAGGAGGTGCGGACGTTTACTGATTTGGGGCTGAAGGAGGCCAAGGACTTGGTGGAGAAGGCGCCTACGCTGTTGAAGAAGGGGGTTACGAAGGAGGAGGCCGAATCGATTGTTGCCAAGATGAAGGAAGTTGGTGCCAAAGTTTCTATGGAGTGAGGTAAATTCTGGAATTCTGCTCCTGCGTTTTGTGAACTGGAATTTGAATGTATGGTGTGCGTTGTAGTTTGGCTGTAGGAGCTATAAACCCTTTTTGAGCTTTTTCGTTGTTTTTCAGGGATCGGTAACCCGGAAAGTTTTCTTAGTATGCTGGTTTAGAATTCCAGCTTTGTTCAGTATGATTAACAGTAAAGTTGGAAATTATGAGTTTGTCAATGACGGATTAACAAAGCTCTTGCTTGACTTTTCACATAAATGAAACCTTCCGGCTAGTCTTAGACTATTTATTGTTCATATGTAAAGGTTACTGAGAATTTAGGGATGTTATATAGGTACTATGAGTTTCGAGTCGTGTCCCGAATCCCGTGTTCACCCAGTCTCTAAATAGTGAATAGGTTTCCTTGGTATTTAGGGCTTTATAGCATGACCTTGTTGGGGAGCTGGAGAATGTCATAGAAGAATTAGTAGGAAAATCTGTGTTTACCTTGGAAATTATTTGAGTGTCCGAATGTGCATACGGCTACTCGTCAGTTTTGCAGTACACATAAGTGCACAATGGTGTCACCCACTCAGCCAAATCACTTGTCAATGGTTTCAGGAAATGGCTTTTGACAGCACTTGTTATCGTTGCACGTTACCGCACTCTTTTCTGGTTCGATGTGGTTATGCAACTTCAGTACCTGACGGTTTATATTTTCTTTTGGTGACTCTCCAGGAGGAGAGATGCCTGAAGAAGTTCAAGTTTCAGGTGGCAAGGATTGTTAAAATGTAGAGTAGCAAAATAGTGATTCATCACAGTGGAAGTGCAGTTAACCGAGTCTATTAGGAGACTATCGGAGATCTTCATGATGAAAAGCATTCGTTTTTTGAAAGGCATTCATCGATACAGTTGCTTTGCTCATCTTTCTTTGAGTAAGAATAATGTATCTGCACAAGTTTTGTTTCGATTTGTTACATTCAGTCCTATCGTCTACTTCATTACGTTTACTTTACCAACTGTTGTAGACCTAGCATTTTCGTAAATTGATTCACAAAGTTGAATTTATGATATCTACTTTGCTAAAGTTACACCGAGCATTTTGATAAATGGGTTCACAAAAATGATCTTGATCCATGTGTACACCTCAAAATTACAAGTTGATCGAACCGGAACCAAATGAAACTTCATCGACATTTTAGACATTTTCATGCTGCAGTCCATATCTCAAACAGATGACAAAGCATAGCTTTCCAGTTTGTGCATTCCTGAACGCCCACAGGGTAACAAAATCTTGGCACTTCACCAGGCCATGATGTTTAACAAAATGTTTCCATCCTACACTGGTAAGGGCTTGAATATTATTGCGGACTCTTGTGGCCTTAAACATCTTCTTGTACTCACTACCAGCGATGTCGTATGCTGTGATCCAGATTCCTTGTTTAGGGTCCTCAGACGGGTTCAACAACTGCAAGATGTGCGTTTTGACATCACAATCCTTCAGCCTTAAGTCTCGCGTCACATCGTTTTGTGCCAACTGCTTCTCAAAAGGCTTGCTGCATATTGAATCAGGTGTTGGATGCTTGGGACCGGTGGGATATCAGGAGGCACGTAGTTGACGTTTTTATGATAAGATCCCGGTTCCAGTTTTGGATGTTCTTGTGCAGCAGCAATGGCTTTTTGGGATTGTGGGCTTGTGGAGCAGGCAGGTTTTTGAAGTTGAATTGAATTCTTGAGGATTGGAAACGATGGGATATCATTAGGTACAGAGTTCTGAGTTTCACAGTACGAACCTGGCCCTAGTTCTTGCGTTGCAATGGCTTTCCTGGCTTGCAAGACATGAGGGGCAGCAGGTTCTTGAAACTGAATGGGTAGAATTATCCGAGAAACGGGTCAAGAGCCCACTTCCAACAACACCGATATTGCCCCCTAACTTGATAATTATTACCTGCACAATCCGTCAGGTGTGGAGTTTTATCACAAAAGGCATCAGTGTTAGTTGGAGTGGAGTTATGATATTTAAACTATTATTTCTCTTTTTGTATAGCCAACGTGGGACTCAACAGAATGAAGTGTCGGAGGCTTGCTACTGGTGGCAGGAGATGAGGAGGTACAGAATTTCCAAAAAGCCAACTTAGTCCAAGTTCTTGTTGTTGTTCAGGCATTCCTTGTGCTGCAATGGCTTCTTGGGCTAGCGCGGCAGTGTATGAGGCTGCAGGTACTTGTCTTGTGAATGGTGGGAGATCATGAGGGACATTATTGCGAATTCTGTAGTGCGAACCTATGCCTCTTTCTTGTGTCTGTTCGGGCTTACTTATCATCAATTTAACATATGTTTATACCATACTTACTACCAAGTGAATTCAAATACGATGAGTTGAAACTAGCAATTTTTCTTCCGATGCAATAAGTTCAATCAGGGTTTGGATTAAAATTTGATCCAGGATTTGAAATTTGTGGACCAGTTATAATATTCGTCGGTCTAAACCCTAGTTGCACTTGAGTATTAGAAAAATTGGGAACTATGGAGTTCAAGTTGGATAGACAATTTTGAATTGGTTAAGTTTTTATACGAAAGCTTTCAAATTTGGCGTTATCCGAATCAAATTTGACATCCGAAGTCTCGTATACCAAAAACTTTCGAGACAATTTGTATTAGAATTGAAATGTATGTTAAAATTCAGAATCCCAAAATTTATTGAGGTTTCAAAACTTGAATTATTCTAGGGTGACTAATTTCACTTCGAAGGATAGGACCTAATTAGTTTGAAAATAAGCCTAGTCTAGACACTTCCCAACGACACCGTCTAAGGGTTAGTTTGGTATTGCTGTGCTTTGAAAAAAAACTGTTTCTACTGTGTTGTGAGAATATGCAGCTATGAAATAAAACAGCAGAGTGTTTGTTAAACTTTTTTGTAAAAGTTTTTTGTAAAAGCAGCAAAAATCAGCATTATAGTGTTTGGTAAACTTTTATGTGAAACATCTGTGATTGTGTGTAATGACAAAAAATGGTATAATACTAGATGTGCCATTAATTTAATTTTCTTAACAAGTAAAGGTGAATTACTAAATATACTTTATTTTTAAAAGAAAAATATTTATAAACTTTATTTTAAACATATAATCCAACGTTTAACAAGAAATCATAATCCAACATTCAACATATAATCCAACATTTATGCTGCTTCACGTTTTTAGTTTTTTTTTCAAAGCTCATTTTTGCTGCTTCACGTTTTCAGTTTTTTTTCACCAAAAACTGTGAAAATAAGTGTTTTTAAGTATTTACCAAACACCTTTTTGAGCTCATCTTTTTTTTATACCCACTTTTTATAAAAGCACCTCAATACCAAACCAGTACTAAGGGCTGGTTTGGTATTGCTGTGTTTTGAAAAAAAAAAATTGATTCTGATGTGCTGTGAAAATAAGCTTATTTTTGCTGCTTCACATTTTCAACTTTTTTTTTTATCCAAAACTATAAAAATAAGTTATTTTTAAGTATTTATCAAATACCACTTTTTTTTTTATACCCACTTTTATAAAAACACCAAACCAGACGCACCTTGCACACACAACGGCACGGTCTGGGTCACAGCTGAGGGCACTCAAGAGTCGAGAGGCAAAGCCGCCACTTCGTTACTCGTTAGTCGTTACCGGTAAAATACCTGGCGGTTCGATTTAAAATCGTAAACGACGACGTCGCGGTCGATCGCCGAGAAAAGCCTGCTCGCTTCACTCTTCAGAACTCAGAGCTGCACAACTTAGAGTACAGTTCGTCTTCTAAATCTGTCGTGAAATACAAATGTCGTCAGCGTCGCGGTGGCAGTGGGAAACCGCCACCGCCGGCGCCGTCGCAGGATTCGCCACCGTCGCCGCTATGCATCCCCTCGACGTTGTCCGGACCAGGTTTCAAGTCAACGACGGTCGAGTCTTGAATCTTCCGACTTACAAGAACACGGCTCACGCCATTTTTACCATTGCTCGATTGGAGGTAAAAATCTATCCTCCTGCAAACGCCCCAGGTTTTTTTTTTTTTTTTTTTTTTGTCAGATGATGATTTGGGATCACATTGCTTTGTGTTTTACAGGGCCTGAGAGGACTCTACGCAGGTTTCTCTCCTGCGGTTCTAGGCTCCACTGTTTCATGGGGTTTATATTTCTTCTTGTAAGTAGAAATGTATGGTTTTTTCTAGTATAAAATTGGAGCTTTTTTATTTGATAAATATTGAGATATCAAAAGGGTTCGACTTTCGCAATGCAGTTGAAATTGGGTTGCTTTCAATTTTGGTCTTTTCATTGTTTTCAGAAGGAAGTTATTAGTGAACCGAAAACTTCTGTTGTATGTAGCTATGGAAGAGCAAAAGAAAGGTATTCTAAGGACAGGGAAAAGCAGCTGAGCGCTGGCCTTCATCTTGCTTCTGCAGCAGAAGCTGGTGCTTTGGTGAGTCTTCTGCTAACTTCGAATAATATGATTGCAGAAAATGTTAATGGAACGTTCAGTTGTTAATTATCAAAGTTTTATGCAATCCTGCTTGTCAGTTCTATCTGCATATTTCATATCGTGCCTATCATTGTTAGTTATCCAACTTTTTGTATGCTGAAATCAAGACACCGTTGGAGGGTGGGAAGTTAGGAAATCACATTAATATGTTTCAAACTTTGAAATTTTATATGAAGTGTTTAGAGGAATAATAAATCACTTTCTGTTTCTTTCTAATACTTTTAGAAGGTACCCAGAAGTTTAGTGGATGGTTGCCTATGGATGATAGCAATGTTGTGATTTTGTCAGGTTTCTTTGTGCACAAATCCTATTTGGCTTGTAAAAACAAGATTGCAGCTTCAGACTCCTCTCCATCAAACTCGACCATATTCTGGGTTTTATGGTCTGCTTCTTATCTTTAACTTGATAGGAATGACTGCAATATCCCGTTTTTAGTTCGTTCGGCTCACTTACTAGTTTGTTGCATGCTAAATATTCCTTATTTGTTAATTTGTGCTGAAAATAAACTATTATTGATGAGGACTTCTAGAATTGGAAGATAACCTATTTTATAAGATTGGTCTGATTGGCATAGACGATATACCAAACTTAAAACTTCCCAGTTCAAGGGAATTTGCAATAACTATTACCTAAAAACTTTTGCTCAATCATCTGTGACATGTCTGTTTTAGAGAATTTTTCTTCATGTATTTATGTTCATAACCTTTGTTTTACTTCGCTTTTTAATTTTTTTATTTTCATATCTCAGATGCCTTAAGAACCATAATCAGAGAGGAAGGGTGGGCTGCGCTTTATAAAGGTCTTCTTCCCAGTCTCTTTCTGGTATGCTATTTGTCTATGATCTTATTGTGTTTTTAATATGACTCTCTTTGTACAGCTTGTATAGAGGATTTGGGGTTACTTTCTTGTCTCCCCACAGACACTAACAGCCTCTCTGTACAGCTTGTATGCATCACTAATTCACTACAAAAAAAATACCATATTCATAGTTGTGATGCCATGAAATGATTGTCGAAATTTATACTCAAGTTAATCTTTGTATTTTGTCGAATACTTGAGTTAATCAATGCAAAAGGAAACTGAAGAAACATGTGAAGAATTTGTTATGGAAAAATATGGGAGTATCTGACATATCTAATGATTTACAATGCCGAGCGGAGAGATGGAAGTGCTTCTGGTGATTATTTTGTATTTCTAAATTTAATTGCATGTTAAGACTATATAAGTGCATTTGCATTAGAGTATACACATGTCTCAATTGTGCCAAAAAGTTTCCAGTCTTTCATGCTTTAGAATTTGCAGCTTACAGTCTTCTTATTGTTTCAGCAGGTTTCTCATGGTGCTATTCAATTCACAGCATATGAAGAACTCCGTAAAATCGTTGTTGACTTCAAGTCTAAAAAACGCAGAACACCTTCCGGAAGTGCTGATACAGTGCTGGTATTTATAGAATGGCTCTATTTCCGTCTATACATCGAGAACTTCTGGATTTTTTTTACTTACATTCCCATATCTTGTATAGTTTGCTATAGTGGTCCTTTTCGGATGTTGGAAAATTTGTCCTCTAGTCATTGGTTAGGATTTACTGCTCCAAATGAAGAAATCCCAGATTGGTGGGGAAATGAGATTTGTTCTACAAATTCGTAAAGGAGAAAGAAAAAAAAAAGTGGATATTTGGGTAATAACAGGATTTGGATTATACTATAGTACACATCTTCTGCTCAATATACCTGCCCATTCATGATTGAGAAAAGCACACATTCCTTGTGCCTGTTCATCTCCTCTATCTATGGCGTTAACATCGCAGCATGTTAAAGAGTGCTGTAGGATTATACACTACATGTTTCACAAATGGGAATCCATCTTATCAAATCATCATCAGTTTAATTTCTTCTCATCTACACTTGCACTCACAGGGGAACAGTTGTTCAACTTTTTGTCCACTTTAGTTCATCTGAAGAATTTGGAACTTTTGCTTTATTGATTTACTTACTTGAGCATATTAAATTCCTGACGATGCATCTCGGAGAAGTATAAGTGTTAGCACAGCTACTGCAATGTAGGCCACCATTTGTTGCACGGTAACATATGTTTGTTGCTCTTTTACCAATTAAGCAGCCTGGTTACGGAATCTTATGGCCCATTGGTTTCTGCACAGAATTCAGTTGACTATGCAGCATTGGGTGGATCATCTAAAGTTGCGGCCATTCTTCTATCATATCCATTCCAGGCACGCATAAATACATATTATTAGCTCTGGTGTAAAACTCTTTTAGATGTTCATTTCAATTTTAGATTATTACTTATGCAGTTTCGATGACCTGGTTTTTTCTTTTCATGTTTTTTCAGGTGATACGATCTCGATTGCAGGTTGGTATATCCATATATTTTTCCTCTTTACATGGTCTCAATATGTGCAAGTTTCTCCAGTCTGAAACAGTTTGAGCTTTTATTATCACGATGGGTTCAGGAAGTTGCCCTTTGTGATTCTACATGTTTTCTTCGCTCGTATTCCTTATTGATGATTGGAACTTTCTAATGTCTCATTTTGTCAGCAACGACCTAGTAGCGAAGGAATTCCAAGATATATGGATAGCTGGCATGTAGTAAGGGAAACTGCACGGTAAGGATGAAAATTACCCTTAACGTATGAAAACAAAAGACTAGTTATTGAAGGCATTAAGTTGCTCTTATTCGATAAATTCCCCTTTGATTTTGTCTCGGATGCTAACTTCTCTATTTCCATATTTTCCTGCTGCGGCTTGTAGGTTTGAGGGCATTCGAGGTTTCTACAAGGGAATCACACCAAATCTTCTGAAAAATGTTCCTGCTTCTTCGATCACTTTTATTGTATACGAAAATGTACTGAAATTTCTAAAATTGGCTAGAACGAACGAGTAAGGTTCTTCTCTTCATCCTCAATTTTGAGTACTCTTTCTACATCAAACATTATTTCAGTTGAAATTTCATAACTTAAAAGAGTTTCGGAAGGTATTTTTGGAAAAGCATGTAAATAGTTGCGAATTGTTTCACTCTCAGACAAATATTTGCAAATGTCATACATTGTATTAACATTGAAAAATAGGTAAGGCAAAACTCTCATTTAGACTGGCAAACTCTATTCTGTAGAAAACTTGCCTAGGAAGGAAAGAATCTCGTCGGAGACTTCTTGAGCTTTCTCTTGCTGGATACAATGGTGGCCGTCCAAGATCACGACTTCCAGGTTCGGCACAAGACTCTTGAAAACACTTCCTTTTACATATTCCATTGTGCCCAGAACTTCAATACCAATGTCTTTGTCACCCACAATGAACTTTGCTGGAACATTAACCTTTGAACCTTGCCATGGTCCCATGAGCTCCCAGTACCTGTTTCCATTTCCAGAGTTAACAGCTGTCAAAAATTAGCAAAAGCCATTTAATACGATCGAACGTTATGACGTGAGACTAAGTAGAGTATTAAAGTGATTGAGCATATCAACAGTACTGTGCAAGCTAAATCAAGTGTGTGAAGTGATTGGTAAAGTTGATTTCTATGTCTGAAGCCCACAGACTAAGAGAACCGGACCACTCGATTTCAATCTTACGACTCTCATTAGTCCATTCCACTGGCCCACTTTACAAAAATCCAAAAACTTGAACAGCCCGGATCTCTTTTTCTCTCTCTTGAACGGTCTGGATCTCTTGGTCTACAGCCTCTGAACAGAAAGATCAGGAGTGGATCTCATTTCGAATTAAGCACACCCAAGCCCTTCGGTTAGTAGGGTAAACCCGACCCAAAATCCGACCCATTTTGGTTGGTAGCATCAAATCACCAAATCAAAACCTAAAAGCCATTGAAGATTCTCTAGGGTTGACAATTGCAATTAAGCCAGCCCCAACACCAAACCAAACCGCGTGAAGAGAGATAATCTAAATATCGGAGTGGAAGATTCGAACTTAGGTGCACAGACGAGACCATCGTGGCTACACTTACATTTCAATTGTACGAAAATAATTCAGAGCACCAGTGAAGCCAGATTCCTCAAACTTTTGAGCATAGACTTGGAGGTCCTCTTCAGAAATCCATGGCGGCAACACCGCCGGTGTCTCCAGATAATCGATTATCTCCATTCCACGAGGAGCCACCAGATAATCTGTCTTGTTATAGAGCAGGAACTTCTTCATCACCGTCAAATAATCGTATCTCGCAAACGATTTTTCTGCTCTTCCTGGCTCCTACACCATAGAAAATCCAATCATAAAAACACACATTTGTTAAAACACAATTTCTACATATTTGTGTTTTGCTGTAAAAGAACCTGAAACTGATGAACGTAACACCCCTCGCCGAACAGCTGCCTCATCGAATCGGAATTCCTGGTGCTTGAAGACCTTTCGAAGTATGGAGCAGATAGTGCAACGACGGCCTTGACTCTCTCGGGCTTGAGAAGGCTCAGGTGCCAAGCTGCAATGGCTCCATAGTCATGTCCCACCACAAATGCCTTTTCCAACAAGACACAAACGATCAAACTCTCTTGCTAAAAACCCAACTCTCCGCTTTGTTAGATCGTAGTTCAAATCTCATGAACGACAATTGTTAAGTAAAAGAAACAATCAGAGAGAGAGAGAGAGAGAGAGAGAGAGAGAGAGAGAAACCTGCTGTCCACCAAAATGATCAAGGAGGCCAACAAGGTCGCCGACGAGGTGGAGAATGGAGTAGGAGGAAGGGTTGAGAGGGGCGTCGGTGTCGCCATAGCCTCTCATGTCAGGAGCAACAACATGGTAGCCATGCTTAGCCAAGAAACCGATCTGGTGGCGCCACGAATACCATATTTCCGGGAAGCCGTGGAGGAGAAGCACCAGAGGCCCTGTCCCTTGCTCCGCTATGTGCATCCATATTCCATTAGTTTTGATCCTCTGGTGAGTCACCTCATCATTCATATTTCCTGAGAGAGAGAGAGAGAGAGAGAGAGAGAGAGAGATAGATAGAGAAAGAGAGAGTTCACTATTCTATGTACAATTTGCAGAAAAATGATTGGGAAGTTGGTGACTTAACATTCCAGTTGTCAAACGGTCAAAGATGACAAGTTTGAATAAGACCAGAGAGGGTAACGTATCAAATGCTCCAACGTGAGTGTTTTTTTTTTTTTTTTTTTGGAGAAAGAACGCGAGTTATGGTGTAGAAAAGTACAATTTGTTGGAACCGGATCCCCTCCGGATCCAATAAAATTGAGTCTGCTAAGCAGGCGATCTGGCCGGTTAAAATTTGATCAAATAGCTACAAAAAGAGACTCTTTAAAAGTTATAATAATTGTAGCCGTTTAATCAAATTTCAACGGCTCAGTCGCCTGCTCAGCAAGCTCAGTATATATGAATCCGGAGGGGATCTGGTTCCCAATTTGTTGACCCAATTACTAATTTTATGTAAATATGATTAGATTAGTTGGTCGGTGTATGCCTTCTTATATTTAAGTTCGAATCCCCCTCTAAATAAATTAATATAATTTAAAATATCGTCTTGTAATAAAAATATACTAATATTCACTGGATGATTTCATTGAATAAAAAATTTAGTGCTTTTCTATGTCATTTTCCTGGAAACTGCCATCCAAGAATTTTGCTTCTTTCTTGTATAGAAAAGTGTTTTAGTTATGGTTTTTTCTGTGTTTCACCGTGCCCTTGTGATTATATTTTAGAAATGCGACATCTGCTTACATCACAATATTTTTTTCTTTTTCGTTCTAATTTGGGTTTTCATATCACAGATTGTTCTCTCTGTGTATAGATTAAGGGATGATTTTTTAACCAAAATGGCCTTTGGGATTAGTATAACTCTTCACTTTGGTCATTGAGATTTAAAATCGATAAAATTGGTCCCTGAGAGTGTTTTTGTTATTTTGGTCTTTTATTTAACAGAGATTTTCATGGAATGACCAAAACGATTGATTGTGGACAAACTCAGGACCACTTCTATAGTTTTCAAATCTCAGGGATCAAAGTGAGGAGTTATGTCAATCTCATGAACTATTTTGACTAAAAAGACAGCCATATAGGATTGCATTGAACTGACTTATACTGAACAGTAAATTGTATTGGATTGTATTGTAATGTGTCAAGTTTCTGAACTTCTTTTGTGGAACAAGGTTTATATCCTTCCTCAAACTAACTAGTTGATTTTTTATTGTAATTGATTCCTGAAGTTTACAGAACTTCTCACTTTAATCCTTCAACATTGAAAATTGATCGATATCATCCTCGATGATATGATCCGCATAAATTTTGTCCCTACCCTAGAATTCCATCAAAACTTCACCAGTAGCAATCAAATGAGGTTATAAACAGATTTCTAACATGTCTTAAGAAGAACAATAATTATACAGAATGCAGAAATTGTCATTGAAGCAGAAACACACTAACACGAAAATTTCACTGATCTGCAGGATGTTGACGGAGGAAGGAAAGTATTTGGCTGGAGACTTCTTGAGGGTTCTCTTATTGGATGAAATGGTGACCGCCCACAATAACCACCTCAAGGTCCGGGACAAGGCTCCTGAACTCATCACCTTGCACAAATTCACTTGTTCCGCCTGATTTAAACCCAAAGTCTTTGTCGCCGATCATGAACTTAACGGGTACCATGATTTTCGATCCTTGCCAGGGCGCAAGCAGCTCCCAAGTCCTGTTTATCATGGTAAGTAGTATCACTATCAACCAACAAAACAAAAAGACCAAAAAGGAAGGCAGGACAGGAGGGTTGGCTCCATTTTAAGCGTAGATAAGTTAGTTAGAGCAGTGTGTTCCCTCGCCTACATCAAGTTCGAATCACCCTTTCCCCAGTTTAGATTAGTTTAGAATATCACTCAGAATCAAAAAAAAATATTCTCTGGTTTTCTTGGATGCTGGTAACTCGAGTATATCTAATAGCAATTTGGATTAGAACAAGTCTTCAAGCATATGGTGGTTGTACCTAAGGCATATTTTTGAAGAACAATTTCAGCTTGGGAATACACGGAGAAATTTCTTTAACTTACAGATCCATTGCGCGATAGTAGTTCAAAGGACCGGTGAATCCAGACTCCTCAAATTTTTCGGCAAAGACCTGGATATCCTCTTCAGTTAGCCATGCCGGCAGTGAAGATTGTGTCTCCAGGTAATCGATAAACTCCATGTCAGGAGGAGCTATCATATTATTGGTTATCAACAGGAACTTCTTCATCACTGTCATATAGTCATACCTCGCGAACGCTCTCTCTGCTCTTCCTGGTTCCTTCTCAGCCAAGAAACAACAATTAAGTGACATATGCATACATATATTTGTTAGATTGAGAATTTGGACCACACATTCAGGTAAGAACCCAATCAATGACAGTCTGACAGCATAAACATTTCGGGTGGGTGCGGAGTTTGATACGAACATCTGGAGAGAAGGGAAGTACCTGGAATTGAATTACATGACATCCTTCACCAAAAATTTGTCTTATGGCTTCGGTAGTTTTGGTTGTTGGAGATCGTGGAAAGTATGGAACTGAGAGATTAACCAGCCCTATCACTCTATCAGGCCTAAACAAGCTCAAATTCCAACCAGCAACTGCTCCCCAATCATGTCCCACCACATATGCCTTCTCAAATCACAAACCATTATATAAGATTCTCAAAAATCCTTAAACCCCTCACATATATAACAACATGGATATGTTCATATAAAGTTTTAAATTTTCTTTAATTGGGGTTCGAGAAAGGAAAATGATTTCCGCACGACTCTTTTCCCTTTCTGCCGTACCTGTTTATTTTTGCCTCTTAGTTCTTTGTTTGATTTTATTCAATCGAAATGCCAGAATATACATGGGAGAAAAAAGTCGTGCGGAGATCACTTCTGTCGAAAAAAAGCTTCTCACCTTTTGTTGACCAAAATGATCAAGTAGGCCAATGAGGTCTCCAACTATGTGGAAGATGGTGTAGGAGTTGGGGTTGAGAGGAGCGTCAGAGTCGCCGTAACCTCTCAAATCCGGCGCCACCACGTGGTAGCCGTTTTCCGCCAAGTATTCGATCTGGTGGCGCCAGGAATACCAGAGTTCTGGGAAGCCATGAAGCAAGAGAACTAGAGGACCCGTCCCTTTTTCGGCTACATGAAGCCATATTCCATTGGTTTGGATCCTCTGGTGATTCACATCTATCATGAAATCCATGGTTGTGTGAGAGAGAGAGAGAGAGAGAGATTGGTCAATGGCCTGCGGAATGATGAAGATGCTTATATCTATTATCTATACATAATTTAAATGTTTAATCGTCAAAAGGTACTTGTAGTTGGTAAACTTGAGGGCAATAGTGTAATAGTAAAAGATGAAAATTTTGAGCCGGCCTAAATTTATTGGTTTAGCACTAAAAAAACTTTGGTCAACAATTATTTGTAATTTATAATCTTTATGATTGCTCCGTTTTTAAGGGTTAATTACACCTAGTACCCTTAGTGATGTGGAGCCAAAGTCAATATAGGCAGCCTTTGAAGATTCTGCAAAATATTGAAATACTTTCCGGGCCAGAACAATGTGCTTGTTCCTTCGCACTCAAGTTAAAACCTCCCTTTCCACTTAGTAAGCTGTTCTGCAGGCTGTCGGGGCTGCTCTACAGTGGCGGCTTTGTGATTCTCTCCCTTCTTCTCGTACTCTTTTCAAAGTGATTGAAACCAAAAACTTGTTCTCAGAAGAAACAGTCGTGGTAGTACTAGTAAACTCGGCATCTGCTGCATTGTTTTCATATTGGTTTTTATGCCTTTGCTTCCTCAGTTTTCTCTTAAGACTTCCATTCACGTTTGGTTTATTATTTAGTGGATCAGTTTGGCGCTGCAGATGCTCTTCTTCCTCCTCTACTCCTCTGCCTTCTTTTTGGTGTCCGCCTTCTTTTTCAGCGCATCTAGGAGCTACGCATCTGCCTTCTCGTCCACAATCTTTATGAGTTTCTTCTCGCCCAACAGATTGAAAGCATTAGTGAATTTCGCCATAGAGGGCTCAATAAGGCTTGACTTGTAGTGTTTCTCATGTTAAGATCAGAATACATGAGAAGAAGGGTCTGGCCTCTCTCTGCGCGGGCGCACACACACGCACACTAGTCGGTTTCATCCCCAACGAGAACCATAAAAGACTTTATTCCATGTGCAAAATTGACAAATTTGGATAAGGAACGAAGATAATTTTATTGTTGTTGAATTTTTAGATTACATACGTTTAGATCTTTCTTAAGCAACGCACAAAATGATCTTTGTTGCTTGTAGATTAATTTTATTTAACCCACTAACGCTTTGTCAAATACAGTGTTCAGTTTCACAGTTTACTATTGTTCCACAAGAATTTTAACAAACGTTTCTCCCTCTGTCCCTCATATGTTGTCCTTATTGCCAATTGGCAGGCACAACGTTGAGAGACTCCACCACCCTTCTATCACTAGTAGTTACTTGGAAAGACAAACTTTTTCCTTCCAAACCTCCTCCAGTCTGCCAGTTTTGTCCCCAGTTACGCGTCATTTATATCCAACCAGTGCTCAAGCCTTTCACTTTTACATCTACCACTTCACCAGCCCCTCCAACGTTGTCTACCAACACAAGCAGGAAATTAGGGCGCACACCGAGATAGAACTTGATCCCTCCCCTCTTAAAGCATGGCACTCGTCGAAAGTGAATGGGGACTATTCTGGCGGCCGCGAATTTTGCAATCTTTAGAAACATTGGTTGGGACAAGTCAAAGTGTTTTGAAGGAGGATTGCACCAATTTGCACTAGCATTTTTGGATGGAGGACACAAGTTGGTTGCTGTTACTTTGGTGGTGCCTGGTAGGCACAATTTTGGATCATCCACGCACGTAACCTCGAAACAAGCCCCGCAAGTTTGGCCATTGTTGAAGAGAGCAGAACTTAGGGCTGTCGTTTCCACCCCGTAGCCTTGTTCGTTGGTATCTGTATATCCACAAGCTCACTCACCCTAATCATTGTTGAATGCATGAAGGATCCAAAATCAGTGTTGCACTAGAGATAAGATTGGACTAGTACATATTAGGTTTTGGGTTGACTAATATTAAACGTACGTATTTCGAATAATAACTTATTTATTCACAAAACACAATCAAACTAATCAAAGGTTCCTCCGCCTTGTTTATCACCATAAAATGTTACATGCCCGTTAAGCCATCCGCCGATTGCCCCGCCAACGTTGATGATGACAATATTGGCAATGAACATGATACATGCTGGTACAAACTGAGAGTTAGCCATCACGAACAATATCCAAGTATGCAATTCACGGGTAGGCGAACTAGGTAAAGCGTATTTATATCGTTATGGTCATGATCGGTCCAATTCTTTGTGCAACATATGTTTATGTCAAATTCTATGTATGATTTGATAACCTATTTATCTCTATATATAAAACCAACAATTCTTTTTGGGGTCACGGGCTTCACAAATTTTTTTTGTTGACAAAAATATGCCCCCCCCACAAAAAAAAATTCAAAAACAGTCCAAAATAATGCAGGGGTATTTTTGTCATATAAACAATGTTTTTTAATAATTAATTTCTTTTGTACAATTTTTTTTAGTACCTCACAATAGGCTAGCAATAATGTGATTCAATAAGTTGTTTATTAAATATTATGTTCTCATTTTTTAAACACATTCAAAACATCTTAAGAAGCGTGTAGTGTCGGCTATAAAAAAAGGTATTTCGTAAGCGCATAATAATGTGATTCAATTGGTTGTCAAATGATTGTTTTTTTTTCCAAACAAACAATATTATCTATACTAAGGGAGAGGGGGTTGTGCTTAGCCTCAAAATGGGTTAGCAATAATGTGATTCAATCAGTTGTTTATTAAATATTATTTTCTCTATTTTTAAACACGTTCAAAACATCTTAAGAGACACGTATTGCCGATGATAAAAAAAAGGAAAGGGAAATTTGGAAAAATAACCAAATTTTGGACTTCAAATAGAATTATAGCTATCCTTTGAGATTTATGATAATTATAATCAAAAGTTGATATGAAAGTACTAATATATCCTTACATAATAATTGTATCAAAATAAAAACTAAAAAAATGGATATTTAAATCTATTTCCACTGCAAGTTCAAAGACAAAACATACCAAAATCATATAATGCAGAAGAAAAATGCCAAATAAAAAATGATACAAAATTCGAAATCGACAAAACCCAGCTTATAGATAATCATCTTCTTTTTTATGCTAGTTAGATGCCCCAAACTTATAAAAAAAATTGCGAAATGTAAACAAATCAATGTGTGTGGTGGGGTGGTGCCGCAGTAAATCTATATAGACATGCTCTCCAAGAGGTATCAGACATGAGTGTTCACAGTTGAAGCAATCTTCCTCAGTTGTCCATGAGGCATTCGCGGAAACAAATGATGTTCGATAGGTGTTGCCGGATAAATGACTCGATATGTGAACTGGATGTGCTTGAGCGATGTCAATGAAAATGCTGCTAGCACAAACATAACCCTCTCACTGGGCAAACACGAAACGAGGAGAGGAAAATCATGTCCAGAAAACTAGGATACCCATGATGTTCAATCCTTTATTCAAGACATTCTGCCTCAAAAACAAGAGCAAGATGTCTGGATAAACAAATTAACCATCCCCACCATCTTAACCAGATAACAAGTTTTGTTTATCATGCACAAATCAAACTGAGAAAATCCTTGTGTTTGAGTTTTTTTGGATCGGTATTCAAACACTCTCCCTATTTGTTAATTTCTATTTTAATGGTATATTAGTATTTTTATATCAAATTTTTGTTATAATTATCATAAACTTAAAATGGTGGCTACAATTCTACATGGGGTCTAAATTTTGGTTATTTTTCCAAATTTCCATAAAAAAATGGCTTTCACACGCTCACAATAATGTGATTCAATTAGTTGTCAAATAGTCTTTTTTTTTAACTAACGATGTTATCTACACTAAGGGGTGGATTCAGCTGCTTTGATTGGTTTATGAGGGGTTTCTTCTAACATGATCTAATATTATTCATTTACTTCAAATATTTGACTTTCTTTTTGTCATAAAAAAAATTATTGAAGCAATTCACGCATATAAATACATTTACAAGGTGTAAGTCGCGTATAGCACGTCGTGATTCAGAAAATGCATGATGCACGCGCATGAGCGCGTGCAGCTAGTATTGATTAAATGAGGGAATTTGTATAGTTGGATAATACGTTTAATCATGAAATTTGTAGTTGAATTAACGTATGTTAAAGAGACTTACATTGCCTTTTTATTTAAACCCTTACATAATACCAGCCCTCGCATTGAATGGACAATATACGAAATGAAACTCAGTAGCAAGACTTCATGTTTCAATTAGTTGACGCAAAGGGTATTGTCTAATGAGCAATGCTACACTTACTATCTAGTTGTATCATCCTTTATGTTATCTCTCTAATAGATATAAGATTCGCCAACGCATATGAGTCCTATTTCTATTAGAGATATAATACAAATGATGGTACAAATAGATGATAATTAAGAATAACATTTTTGTGCAAGTGGCCTTTTACCACAATTGTGGAAAAGAGTTGAGTCCTTGCATGGCGGTGTGAGTTCGAACTTTGTCGGTGCCTAATCTAATATCTAATATAACAAAATTTATCGTTTAACCAAAAAAAAAATAGCATTTTTGTTGTCTAATTGTTAAAATTTGAATTTAAAGGGAAAAAAAATATCAGAGAGGTAACATTTTTGTATGATAGTGGTGTACAATCTAATGTGGTAAGTGATGCGTACTTGTCACGTCAATTAATTAATCTATCTAATTAAATGTTAATCGTATGCATCACTTTGCCACATGAGATGATACATTGTTTTAAAATTTTGATATCCCTATTATTACTCGAATTTAAGTAGGTGATAGATTTTTTATGTTTCATTAATTTTATTTCTTTTATTCGAGCCATATGTATTTTAATATAGTGTAAAATAATATAAGAAAGCTCCTGAATTATTAACCAACTAGGCTATATCTAGGTCTGATTTTGTTTCTTGCAACTATTCTTGGATTTTGTACTATTTGAACGGCTAAAGAAATACACCATGTGGATGTGTGTTTAAGTTAGTTGGTCGGACCTATGCGATAACGTCCTCACATTCAAATTCAAATCTCTATTTTTGTAATAATAGAGGATTTTAAAATTTCAATCGATTTGTACACTCTGTAAAAAGACATCATCAGCAACGTCATTAGGCTGGTGCTTAATGTTGTGAATGGTAGAGAGAGAGAGAGAGAGAGAGAGAGAGAGAGAGAGATTGTACACTCTGTAAAAAGACATCATCCGCAACGTCATTAGGCTGGTGCTTAATGTTGTGAATGGTAGAGAGAGAGAGAGAGAGAGAGAGAGAGAGAGATTGTACACTCTGTAAAAAGACATCATCCGCAACGTCATTAGGCTGGTGCTTAATGTTGTGAATGGTAGAGAGAGAGAGAGAGAGAGAGAGAGAGTTCATTTTTATATGTATAATTTGCAGAAAATGATTGGGAAGTTGTGAGACTTGAAAATTCTGGTTGTCAAACAGTCAAAGATGACAAGTTTGAATCGGGCCAGAGAAGGGTAACGTATCAAATGCTCCAATACGAGTATGGTGTAAAAAGGTACAATTTGTTGACCTAAAGACTAATTTTTAGGTAAATAGGGTTAGACCAGTTGGTCGGTTAGTGTATGAATCTTCTTGTATATAAGTTTGAATTCTGCTTCAAATAAATTAATGTTGTTTAAAATATCATCTTGTAGAAAGAATATACTAATATTTACTGGATGATTTCATTTAATTAAATTTTAGTGCTTATCCATGTCACTTTCCTGGAAACTGCCTTCCAAGAATTTTGCTTCTGTCTTGTATAGAAAAGTGTTTTAGTATATGGTTTTCTATGTGTTTCACCGTGCCATTGTGATTATATTTTGGAAACGCAACATCTGCTTACATGACGATATTGTTTCCTTTCTTGTTCTGAATTTGGTTTTCGTATCACGGATTGTACCTCTATGGTAAATTGTATTGGATTGTATTGTAATGTGTCGAGTTTCTGGATTTCTGTTACGGAACAAGGCCTATATGCTTCCTCAAACAAACTAGTTGAGTTTTTATTGTAACTGGTTTCTGAAGTTTACATAATTCCTCACTTTGGCCCTTAACATAAAATTGATCGGTATCATCCTCGATGATATGATCCGCATCACTGTTGTCCCTACCCTTCAATTCCATGAAAACTTCTCAAGTAGCTATCACATGAGGTTATAAACAGATTTCCAACATGTCTTAAGAAGAACAATAATTATACAGAATGCAACAATTATCAATGAAGCAGAAACACTCTAACACGAAAATTTCACTGATCTGCAGGATGTTGACGGAGGAAGGAAAGTATTTGGCTGGAGACTTCTTGAGGGTTCTCTTGTTGGATGAAATGGTGGCCGCCTACGATAACCACCTCAAGGTCCGGGACAAGGCTTCTGAACTCATCACCTTGCACAAATTCACTTGTTCCGCGGGATTTAAACCCTGGATCTTTGTCGCCGATCATGAACTTCACGGGTACCATGATTTTCGATCCTTGCCAGGGCGCAAGCAGCTCCCAAGTCCTGTTTAACATGATATATATCACCATCAACCGACTAATAAAAACGACCAAAAAAAAAAAAAGCAGGACAGTTGAGTTGGCTCCATGCATTTTTACAGACTTAAGCGTAGACAAGTCAGTTAGAGCAGTGGCTTCCCCTTCTACACCAAGTTCGAATCCCCCTTTTCTCAGTTTCAATTAGATTAGAATATCCTTCGAATCAAAAAAATATTCTATGGTTCTCTTGGATATAGAAGCTGGTAACTTGAGTATATTCTAAGTACAATTCGGATTAGAAGTCTTCAAGCATATGGTGGTTGTACCTAAGGCATATTTTTGAATAACAATTTTAGCTTGGGAATACACAGAAAAGTTTCTATAAACTTACAGATCCATTGCGCGATAGTAGTTCAAAGGACCGGTGAATCCAGACTCCTCAATTTTTTTGGCGAAGACCCGGATATCCTCTTCAGTTAGCCATGCCGGCAATGACGATTGTGTCTCCAGGTAATCGATAAGCTCCATGTCCGGAGGAGCTATCAAATTATTAGTTACCAGCAGGAACTTCTTCATCACTGTCATATAGTCATACCTCGCAAACGCTTTCTCTGCTCTTCCCGGTTCCTTCTCAGCCAAGAAACAATAATTAAGTGACATATGCATACATATATTGTTAGATTGTGAATTTGGACCACACCGTTCAGGTAAGAACCCCATCAGTGACAGTCTGACAACATAAACATCTCGTGTGGCTACGAATTTTGATACAAACATCTGGAGAGAGGAAGTACCTGGAATTGAATCACATGACTTCCTTCACCAAAAATATGTCTTATAGCTTCGGTAGTTTTGGTTGTTGGAGATCTTGGAAAGTATGGAACTGATAGGTTAACCAGCCCTATCACTCTATCAGGCCTAAACAAGCTCAAATTCCAACCAGCAACTGCTCCCCAATCATGTCCCACCACATATGCCTTCTCAAATCACAAACCATTACATAAGATTTTCAAAAATCCAAACCCCTCACATACATAACAACATGGATATGTTCATATGAAGTTTTAAATTCTTTGATTGCAGTTCAAGAAAGGAAAATGATTTCCGCACAACTCTTTTCTCCTTTGGGCTCTACTTATTTTTGGCCCTTAATCCTCGGTTTAATTTAATCAACCAAATGTGTAAAATATAAATGGGAGAATAAAGTCGTGCGGAAATCACTTCATGTAGAGAAAAAGCTTCTCACCTGTTGTTGACCAAAATGATCAAGTAGGCCAATGAGGTCTCCAACTATGTGGAAGATGGTGTAGGAGTTGGGGTTGAGAGGAGCGTCAGAGTCGCCATAACCTCTCAAATCTGGCGCCACCACGTGGTAGCCGTTTTCCGCCAAGTATTCGATCTGGTGGCGCCAAGCATACCAGAGTTCTGGGAAGCCATGAAGCAAGAGAACCAGAGGACCTGTCCCTTTTTCAGCTACATGAAGCCATATTCCATTGGTTTTGATCCTCTGGTGATTCACCTCTATCCTGAAATCCATGGTTGAGAGAGAGAGAGAGAGATTTCGACTGCCTGCAGAATGATGAAGATGCTTTTATACATAATTGAACTGTTTAGTCATCAAAAGGTTGTCGCAGTCGGTTGATTTGAGGGCAATAGTGTAATAGTCAAAGATGAAAAATTTGAGCTGGCCCAAATTTATTGGTTTAGCACCCAGTCAACAACTATTTTGTACATAATAATCTTTATGATTGCTCTGTTTTTAAGGGTTAATTATACCTCGTAGGCAGCTTTGAAGATTCTGCAAAATATTCTGAAATACTTTTAGATCAGATGGCCAAAACAATGTGCTTGTTTCTTCGCACTCGAGTTAGAATCTCCCTTTCCACTCAGTAAGCTGTTCTGCAGGCTGTTGGGGTAGCTCGACAGCAGTGGTTTTGTGATTCTCTCCTTTCTTCTTGTACTCAAACCGAAAACTTGTTTTCAGCAGGAACAGTCACAGTAGCCCTAGTATACTCGGCATCTACTGCATTGTTTTCATATTGGTTTTTTATGCCTTTGCTTCCTCAGTTTTCTCTTAAGACTTCCATTCACGTTTGGTTTATTATTTCGTGGATGAGTTTGGCACCGCAGACGCTCTTCTTCCTCCTCTCCTCCTCTTCCTTCTTTTTGGTGTCTGCCTTCTTTTTCAGCGCATCTAGGAGCGACGCGTCTGCTTTCTCATGCACAATCTTGATGAGTTTCTTCTCGCCCAGAGTGAAAGCGTTGGCAAATTTCGCCATGGAGGGCTCAATAAGGCTTGAGTTTTAGTGTTTCACATCTTATGATCAGAATACATGGAACGAAGATAATTTGTTTTTTGTTGAATTTTTAGATTACACCAGTTTGTATCTTTCTTAGGCGACGTACAAAATGATCTTTGTTGCTTGTACATTAATGCATTTAACCCGCTAACGCTTTGTCAAAAAACAAAATGCTCAGTTTCACGGTCTACTAATGTTCCACAAGAATTTTTAACTAAAAGTTTCTCCCTTCATATGTTTGTCCAAATTGCCAATTGGCAGGCACAACATTGAGAGACTCCAGCGTCCTTCTATCACTAGTTGTTACTTGGAAAGACCATCTTTTTCCTTCCAAACCTCCTCCAATCTGCCAGTTTTGTCCCCACTCCCCAGTTTACGCGTCATTTGTATCCAACCAGTGCTCAACCAATGCTCGAGCCTGTTACTTTTACATCGACCAATTCAACAGCCCTCCAGCGTTGTGTACCAACACAAGTAGGAAATTAGGGCGCCCACCGAGATAGAACTTGATCCCTCCCCTCTTAAAGCATGGCACTAGTTGAAAGCCAACGGGAACTATTCCGGTGGCCACGAATTTTGCAGTCTTTAGAAAAATTGGTTGGGACAAATCAAAGTGCTTTGAGGGAGGATTGCACCAAGCACTTTGATGGTGCCTTGTAGGCACCATTTTGGATCATCCACGCACGTAACCTCGAAACAAGCCCCTCAAGTTTGGCCATTGTTGAAGAGAGCAGAACTTTGGGCTGTCTTTTCCACCCCGTAGCCTTGTTTGTTGGTATCAGCGTATCCACAAGCTCCCCCTAATCAAAGTTGAATGCATGAAAGATCCAAAATTAGTAAGCACTACAGATAAATTTGGATTACTATATAGTTGTCATATTAATACAAAAACGTACGCATTAGGTTTAGGATTGACTAATATTATACGTACATATTTCGAGTAATAACTTATTTCTTTATAAACACAATCAAACTTAGGTTCCTCCACCCTGCTTATCACCGTAAAATGTTGCACGCCCATTAGGCCATCCGCCTATTGCCGCGCCAATGTTGACGATGACAATATTGGCAATGAACATGATACATGCTGGTACAAACTGAGAGTTAGCCATCACGAACAATATCCAAGTCTGCAATTCATGTGCAGGCGAACTAGGTAGAGCGTATTTATATTGTTATAGTCATCAAAGGTTCATGATCGATCCAATTCTTTGTGCAATGTTTATGTCAAACTCTATGTATGATTTGATTGTTGTGCGGAAGCGTCAACCAAGTGTGAGTGAAAAATAAACCACAATAACTGACAAAAGATAAATGGAACAATACCAACAAGAACACCAAGATTTATACTGGTTCGGCAATGCCTACATCCAGTTTGGAGACGACGGAGTATTCCACTATAATCAATGAGAACATACAATAGTGTTTATCACTCAATTTCCCAAAGACCCGAATAACCCAAGCTCTCACACTTACAATAGGAAGAGAAAACCAAAAATACAAAGCAAGACAATTTGAGAAAATTCTTCTCTATGCCGAATGGCTTCTTGCTATTTTCCTTCTTCCTTGTTCCTCCCTCTTGTCTCTACTTCTAGGGATACACCTTGCTTCTTCTTTTATAGCCAAAGAAAAGCTTCTCAAAGACATCAATGGCCAAAGGCCTAACATCAAGTCAAAAAGAGTTAGGCACAATTGTTGTTTGCCTCCCATTACCACAAAGTAGCCCAAAGAATTGGACTTTGACTACATGTTTGAGTCAATAATCAACAATCTCCACCTTGGCTCAAACCCTCTAAGTAGAACTCCAAATAGTCGTCTCCCAATCCCCCATGGGGCAATCAACAAATTTTACAAATGCCAATCAAGTCTAAGCAGTGCTTAAACTTGTGCAACGAAACTGGCTTTGTTAACATATCCGCAGGATTGTCAGCGGTCCCAATCTTCTGAAGAAGAATATCTCCCTCGTCAATAATTTCACGAACAAAATGGAACCTCACATCAATGTGTTTCGTACGTGCATGATGAACTTGATTCTTTGCTAAATGAATAGCACTCTGACTGTCGCAATGAACATCCACATGATCTTGTTGAACCCCTAAGTCATCAAGCAACCCTTGAAGCCAGATGGCTTCCTTTATAGCTTCTGTTACAGCCATGTATTCAGCCTCAGTAGTCGACAAAGCAACTGTAGATTGCAGAATCGACCTCCAACTTACTGGACCTCCAGCAATAGTGAATACAAAACCAGTAGTGGACCTACGCTTGTCCAAATCACCTGCGTAATCAGAATCCACATATCCAACAACACATTTACCAGTAACTTTATCCTGCTGGAACAATAAACCAACATCCACAGTACCCAGAATATACCGTAGAATCCATTTCACAGCTTGCCAATGCCCTTTTCCTGGATTATGCATATATCTACTGACAATACTAACAGCTTGTGAAATATCAGGCCTAGTACACACCATAGCATACATCAAACTACCAACAACATTTGCATAAGGAATTTGAGCCATGTACTGACTCTCTTCAACCGTTTTAGGAGACATAGAAGCGCTAAGTTTGAAATGAGAGGCAAGAGGTGTACTAACCGGTTTTGAATTTTCATTCATCCTGAAACGTTGTAGTACCTTCTTCAAATACTGCTTCTGACACAGACTAATCTTGCCCTTCGCTCTATCTCTTTCAATTTCCATACCTAGTATCTTCCGAGCTTCTCCCAAGTCCTTCATCTCAAATTCATTACTTAGTTGAGTCTTCATCCTTTCAATCTCCACTTTGCTTTTACATGCTATAAGCATATCATCAACATATAAAAGCAAATAAATGAAGGTTCCATCTTGTAGTTTGCGAAAGTATACACAATGGTCATAGTGACTTCTTGTGTACTTTTGCCCGATCATAAATCGATCAAATCTCTTGTACCATTGTCTTGGAGACTGCTTCAAGCCATACAATGATTTTTCCAATTTGCAAACCCAATTTTCCTTTCCAGCAACCTTAAAACCTTCTGGCTGAGACATATAAATCTCTTCCTCCAAATCACCATGTAAGAACGCAGTCTTGACATCAAGTTGGGCCAACTCAAGGTCAAACTGCACAACCAAAGCCAACAGAATACGAATAGAAGAATGTTTTACTACAGGAGAAAATACCTCATTGTAGTCAATACCTTCCTTCTGAGCGTAGCCTTTAGCTACCAATCTGGCTTTGAATCTTACATTATCTTTTCCCAAAGATTCCATCTTCTTGGCATACACCCATTTACAACCAATTGCTTTCTTCCCCTTTGGTAACTGAACCAGCTTCCAAGTCTTATTTTTATGAAGAGATTTCATCTCCTCATCCATAGATTTCTTCCACAACTCGCACTCTGAACTCATGACAGCTTCTTTGTAGGCGGATGGAATATCATCTTCAATAACGGGAAGTGCATATGCCACAATATCAGTAAATCGAGCAGGCTTTCGAATTTCCCTTCTCGATCTTCTGGTTGCAATATAGTCTTGTTGCTGTGGAGGCTCTTGGGTAGGTGCCTCATCTTCATCATCCTCGTCCTCATCATCAGAATTAACTGTAGGACTAGTGGTTGTAACATCAGACCTTACTAGAACAACTGGAGTCTTCAGTAACTCCACCTGATTTGAGCTACTCATGGTCTCGGTCGCTTCAGTTTCACCTTCATGCTTGTTCTGATTAACCATAGCAGCCTCATCAAAAGTCACATCTCTGCTTACAACAAATTTCTTCTCATCTGGACACCAGAGTCGGTATCCCTTCACGCCAGTGCTAAAGCCCATAAATAGAGCTTTCTTTGCTCTTGGATCCAACTTGCTTTCTCTGACATAATAGTAAGCAGGACAACCAAATATGTGTAAAAACTTGTAATCAGTACAAGGTTTACCAGACCATACCTCCATGGGCGTTTTGCCCTCGTTCGCAGCAGCTGGCAATCGATTAATGAGATGATTTGCATAAGTAATTGCCTCAGCCCAAAATGCCTTGCCTAAACCAGCATTAGACAACATACACCGGACTTTCTCAAGCAAAGTACGGTTCATGCGCTCCGCCACCCCATTCTGTTGCGGTGTCTCCCTAACCGTGAAGTGCCTCACAATACCCTCATCTTGACAAACTTTCAAGAAAGGATCAGACTTATATTCACCCCCATTGTCTGATCTGAGAGTCTTGATCTTTCGACCGTTTTGCGTTTCAATCATCTTTTTCCACTTCAGGAATATCTTCAAGACTTCATCTTTACGCTTCATGGTGTACACCCATATTCTTCTAGAGAAGTCATCAACAAAGGAGACAAAATAATGGCTACCTCCCCAAGATGCATTCTTGGAAGGTCCCCAAACATCAGTGTGAACATAATCAAGAATGCCTTTAGTGTGGTGAATAGCAGTGCCAAATTTTACTCTAGTTTGCTTACCCAACACACAATGCTCACAGAATTCCAATTTGCATGCCTTTGCACATTTCAATAAGCCTTGCTTCACTAATCCTTGCAACGCTTTTTCACCAGCATGCCCAAGACGCATATGCCATAACCTCGTGGTGTCTGTGTTATCTGCGTCAGCAGCTTCGGTGACAGCTGCTCCACCAATAACTGTACTCCCCTGCAAGAAATACAAGTTATTTCGTACAGAGCATTAAGAACTCCACCCTTCATGGTGATCTTGAGACCCTTGGATTCCAAAGCTCCCAGAGAGATAAGATTTTTCCTCATATCTGGTATATACCGAACATCACTTAATTCTCTGACTGTTCCATCATGCATTTTCAAACAGATTTTGCCTATCCCTTGTGTTTTGCAGGTATTATTATTACCCATCAAAACAACTCCACCATCCAGCTCCTCGAAACTAGAAAACCATTCCCGAATGGGACATATATGATAAGTGCAACCTGAATCCAAAATCCACTCCTTGGAGTGACCATCAGTAGATGAACTAGCCAAAGCAAACTCGAAATCATCATCTCCATATTTTGCAATATTTGCTTCAGAACCCGCTTTCTCCTTCTCTTTGTTCTTCAATTTGGGGCAGTCTTTCTTCCAATGACCCTTTTGGCGACAAAAGACACATTCATCTTTAGCAGGAAACTTCCCTCGTGACTTTGAACGAGATTTTCCCCGCTTCCCAGATTTTCTTTCCTCTGTTCGACCCCTTGCAACAAGTGCCTCGGTTTGTGAATTGTGAGTCTTCAGTTCCTTCTTACGACACTCATGATTCACCAATGCCGCAGACACCTCATCAAGTTTCACCTCGGATTTTCCATACAACAGAGTAGTTGTCAAATGATCATAATCATCAGGCAATGAATTTAACAAACATAGTGCCTTGTCCTCGTCAGGAATTTTCACATCAAGGTTTGCTAAATCAGCAAGTATTTTATTATAATCATTGAGGTGTTCATGCATAGAAATACCTGGACTATACTGAAATCGGAAGAGTCGCTTCTTCAGGAAAAGCCGATTTTCTGCACTCTTGGTCATATACTTCTCCTCCAATTTCGTCCATAACTCCTTAGCAGAAGTTTCCTTCATATACGGGTATTTCAACTCCTTATCAAGGAACGATCGAATAGCAGCACAAGCATGAAGATTAATTCGCGTCCACTGCTTGTCATCAATATCTTCTGGTTTATCTTCCAGAACCATATCCAACTCTTGTTGATACAACACATCCATAACTTCACATTGCCACATACCAAAATTATTAGAGCCATTGAATTTATCAACCTCTAACCTTGTAGTAGCAATTGGATGTCTATTGGATGTAGGTGCCGACGAAGACGATGCCGACTCCTTCCCCTTCCCAGATTCATCTTGATCTCCAGCCATCTACTCGGCACTATTCACGGGACTGTAGCGCCAACAAATTTTTCACTCCCACGAAAAACCCTAGTCGAAAAAACTGGGCTCTGATACCACTTGTTGTGCGGAAGCGTCAACCAAGTGTGAGTGAAAAATAAACCACAATAACTGACAAAAGATAAATGGAACAATACCAACAAGAACACCAAGATTTATACTGGTTCGGCAATGCCTACATCCAGTTTGGAGACGACGGAGTATTCCACTATAATCAATGAGAACATACAATAGTGTTTATCACTCAATTTCCCAAAGACCCGAATAACCCAAGCTCTCACACTTACAATAGGAAGAGAAAACCAAAAATACAAAGCAAGACAATTTGAGAAAATTCTTCTCTATGCCGAATGGCTTCTTGCTATTTTCCTTCTTCCTTGTTCCTCCCTCTTGTCTCTACTTCTAGGGATACACCTTGCTTCTTCTTTTATAGCCAAAGAAAAGCTTCTCAAAGACATCAATGGCCAAAGGCCTAACATCAAGTCAAAAAGAGTTAGGCACAATTGTTGTTTGCCTCCCATTACCACAAAGTAGCCCAAAGAATTGGACTTTGACTACATGTTTGAGTCAATAATCAACATTGATGACCTATTTATATTGATTAAATGAGGGAATTTGTGCAGTTGGATAATACGTTTAATCATGAAATGTAAGTCATATATAACTGAATAAAGGTATGCTGAAGAGAGATACATTGCCTTAAAACAATATAATCCATAAAATAAGAGAGGGAGAATCCCGGTGTAACATTGCTTTATCATTTAAGAAAACTCCTGAATTATTAACCAACTAGGCATCAGGTTGCTGCGAACAATTGACGTAAACCTTGGCATCAGGTTGATGGTTCATCCAATCTCGGCGCCATCTACGATCCTTGCCTGCATTGGAGACTATCAATCCACCTATTAAGCTGATCTTTAGGCTTCTGGGATTGATCTTTAGGCTTCTGGGGCTGCTCGACAGTGGCGGATTTGTCATTCTCTCCCTCCTTCTTCTTCTCATACTCTTTCAAAGTGTACGATGCAGAAAACTTGTTCTCAGCAGGAACAATTAACCTCAGCAGCTGCCGCATTGTTGTCGTCTTGGTTTTTATCCAACTTCTTCTTTAGTTATCTACGAAGACTTCCGTTCACATGTGGTTTTTTATTTTTTAACTGGATTTCGCGTTGCAAACGCTCTTTCTGCTCTGGCCTTCTTCTTCTTTGCATCGGCCTCCTTCCTTACAATCGCCTTCTTCTTCTTCAAGGCTTCTAGAAGCAAAACATCTGCCCTTTCATCAACCACCTCGATGAGTTCCTTGACATCTTCACTTTCGCTCTCGCCCAACAGAGCAAAAGCGTTGGCGAATTTGGCCATGGTCAGAGCCCAAAGGGTTTTTCGGACACAGCAAGGCTTGAGTGGTAGTGTCTCTGCTCCTATGCTCAGAGTACAAGTGAAAGAAAGGTTTAGCTTCTCTCTCTACGTATAAGCACTTAAAAACAGAGATGGAGCTAGAAATTTCTCCTGGTGGGGGCAATCCGAAAAACAACTAAGAAGATCTTATTATAGAATGGCTTATACCCCATATGATAATAAGGGTGATTTCAAATGATGATGTATCGCAATCTCAATGTTACAAAAATTTCAAACTAGTAGTGGAAAGTGGTAAAATGATGAGAAAAATTTTACTACAGATAGGCGGGGGAGAGGGGTTTGTCGGTTTGAATGACAAAACAAGAGCACTTTTGCTCATATAATATTTGATATGGAGTGAAGTAGAATGAATGTATGTTGGATATTAGATACTATATTTACTTCAAAGATAACGTGTATTTTATAACTGTATTCTGCAATTTAACAAACGAATTACTTGAGTGGGGGCATCTGTCCCCAATGAGCCTTCATTAGCTCCGTCCATGCTCAAAAAGACCCACTACTTTGTAACTTGCTGCACAAGGAAACTCAAATTCAAATCCTAATCTGGAAAGGGAAAACTAAAACGAAATCCTGATTGAAACTCAAGACCTATTACAACTAGGAAAGACAAAGAAAGTTACCATTATCCTTATGCGTCAAGGAAAACCGAAACTTCCCAGAAACAAGAAAACAACACGAAACTGGAAAGTATATACGAGGATAAACCAAAACGAACTAAGTAACATAATCCTTCCCAAATATGACTTAAAACAAAATATTTAACGGAAGAAACATGTTCGGTAATGGATCTGGTGACGTGTTCTTTTTAATGTTTTAATTCCTACCATTAATATTAAAGCCAAAGAGTGAATGACCAAAAGAACGAAACTCAATCATTGATGTTCCGGTAATGGATCTGGTTACGTGTTCTTTTTGATGTTTTAATTCCGACCGTTAATATTAAAATCAAAGAGTGAATGACCAAAAGAACGAAACTCAATCATTGATTACTAAGTGACTAAAAGAACGAAACTCATACAGAAGTGTGAGTGGCATAGGCTCACATGTTATTACTTTTTAAAACAACTCGTTTTTTTTCAATGAACTGGGCTGATGGTCATTAATTACCGTTGGGCCTAAAATTTAGTGCGTTTCCATATGGGCTTTCCAAACCTTAAACTGATTCGGATTGCAATTTCTTGAGCGAAAAGAAAATTAAAATTTTTATTTGTACCCTCTTTTTTTGTTCTTTTTTTTTTCTGGCCAAAAACTCATTCAAAATTACGAAAGAAGCCCACATCACAGGCCAGAGCAAAATACAAGAGAACGGAGGTGCTGGAAACTAAAAGCTGCGATTTCAAACTCTACGAAAACAAAAACGAGTGTAAGTTTCAAGTACCCTTCGATTTCCAAATCCCAGATTATTTTTTAATTACTTTGATTTAACTTTCTAATTATGTTTGAGCAGTTAATGGAGTCGAACCAATCCAAACCCGGCCTACTGTGCAATCCTGAAGGCTCGCAGAGGACCCTGTATGCTTTCTTAATGTTTGATTTTTAAGTTTTTATGTGCATTTTTCGTTTGTATGGGGATTTGGGTAACTGTGGTTTCGCGGATTTAGCTTTTTGTATGAAAATTTCAATCCTTTAATTTTTAATTTGTGTTTTAAATTTTTTAAATTTTATAATTTGTTTGATTGAAGGTACCCATATGTAACTGGTACATCTGTTGTGGCTCTCAAGTATAAAGATGGAATTTTGATGGCTGCTGATATGGGAGGTTAGCTTCCAATTCCATTACCCTTGCGTCACAAAAACAAGTTTTGATTTTTATTTTTTGGTCCATTATTTGATTTAGCTTCTTGTTTGGTTACGAGAAATTAAGATTTGATGTTAATGCTGAGTATATATTGTTCCTGGTGTTTGAAAAAAGTGGGATTCTTTCCGCCATTTCTCTTTAGCTTCTTGTAGCGAAAATTGTTATGAAATCTTTGGAGTTGTTCGTGTAGGCTTGTCGTATTTGTTTCACTTTATCTGAAGGAGAAACAGTTCAAAATTCAAATGCGAGTCTTTTCAAAGTTAGATACATTAGTTTTTGTGTTCTTGTATGGTGCCCCGCGGCCGCTCTTAATGGTCAGACTGGATTTTTAGATCACCTAATGTGGTTTTCATGTGTCTGTTGAGGTTTTCTTACAGTATCTCCTATTTTTACGTTATGGTTATCGCTTTATCAGTCATAGACATCATATATTTTTATAGCGTCGGGGATCCTATTGTTCATGACTCAAAAGTTAGACGCCCATGTATGTTCTTTTTATGTGTCTGTTGAGGTCTCTTAACAGTATCAAAATGATGGATGTTTTGATAGGTTCTTATGGCTCTACCCTGCGATACAAGAGTGTGGAAAGAATGAAGCCAATCGGAAAGCATTCTCTTCTTGGTGCAAGTGGAGAAATAAGCGACTTTCAGGAGCTCTTACGTTATCTTGATGAACTCGTGTAAGCATTATTGAATAAGAAAAATTATGAAGATAAGCGTTTGGCTACCTTCTATAATGTTTCCATTGTGATTTTTTCTATGCGTCTTTGTATTATTTGAAACAGTTGGTTTAGGATTATTCATTTCGATTTTCTGGTTGTAGCCTGTATGACAACATGTGGGATGATGGGAACTCTTTGGGACCTAAAGAGGTGCACAACTATTTGACCCGTGTGATGTACAATAGGCGTAACAAGTTCAATCCATTGTGGAACTCTCTTGTCCTTGGTGGAGTGAAAAATGGACAGAAGTACCTTGGCATGGTAAACCTCATTTAATCCTTCCCTTAACACATTGTAGTGTGCTGTGTGCATCATGAATCAGGTGACTTAGTTGCTTGTCATACTTTTTATCTTTATTCAGGTTAGCATGATAGGTGTAAATTTTGAGGACAATCATGTGGCTACGGGATTTGGAAATCACCTTGCACGGCCTATTCTTCGTGATGAATGGCATGAGAACTTGACTTTCGAAGAGGCTGTAAAGCTGCTGGAGAAGTGCATGCGTGTCCTTCTCTATCGAGATCGGTCTGCTGTGAACAAGCTTCAGGTAGTGATTACTTAAACGTTATTTTCTCTGCCTTTTGGCACCCTTTAATAATGACAATGTTATAAGTTACAGATTTCATAGTTTTTAGGCTGTTAAGAACAACTTAGATCTTTTTGCTAGCAATTCCTGTGGGAATTCTTGTCTGTCTATCGGTTTATTTTCTTTAACTGGCATATAATCCGCCCTTCTGTCGTCTTTGATGTTTTTCGGCATTTATAAACCTTGCTATTATTGTCCATGTAAGTTCTCATATCTCTCTCTGTCTTTCACACACGTGCACGTCCAAATACTTCTTTTTACTAAAGATTTGTCGTTCTGTAGTTATGTGAGACAATCTACAGTACTAGTGGTATGCTTCCTCCTTGTCTGCGCTCATTTTTTAGTGCAGGAAGTGTTCTAGATTGAGGTTGAGGAAGTATATAATTGTTTTATTTCTGCACGTATCCACACTTTCTTACACTTTTCGAAATGATTATAACTGTAGTGGGAAAGTTGCCTTCAAAAATTAGTATCCTTAGTAAATTGAGGTCTTCCGACTAATGTAAGATGACACATTTTAAACTTGGTAATTGCAGATAGCTAAAATCACTGAAGAAGGCGTAACAATTTCTCAGCCCTACTCTTTGAAGACATTCTGGGGTTTCTCTGCGTTCGAGAATCCAACATTGGGCGCTGAAGGATCATGGTAGAGAGCCAACTAGGAGCTACTGTTTGATGCGTTTCTCGAGTTGTTGGAAGGCATTGTGCTCAATGTGTGCTAAATTGAACAACTTTCCCCCGAAGTATTGCATATTCAAGACAAATTGTAAACCTTGAAAGACGAAAGAGATTCATAGAATTTCACTTCCAGAGTTGCCCAGAAAATAAACCAGAACCATAAGACGATCTAGATTTTCGCTCACATTGTGTTACATTGGAAGAAATTATTTTTATCATATATTTCATTACCCTCAATAATTGCACTGCGCACTACATTTCATGCTAAATACGTGAAAGTAAATTAGTTTGTTATGAACACGACTTTCATTTCTTTTTGCATGAATTTTATCTTTTTTTTGTGTGAAATTTTAACGTGATAGTTAACCACAAATGCACAAGAACAAAGTTTTCAAACAAAAAATTTTGTCTTTTGAAAATATTTGAGTCGTAGATTTAGTTCAGATTCTCGGTTAAGATATTTGAGGAAATTAAAGTAATATGTTAAGTTTCAATTTGAAATAGGCTTAGGGGTGTATTGGAATAAAATTCTGTGAAATTTTAAATGGAGTGTTATCATGCACAAACTATATCTCCAAATAACATCATCAACTTAGTGATATTTTGGACTCATCCACAGAAAATGAAAATATCGTTTTGTTGTTCCAATTTCTTCTACAGATTCCATGTCGACTTTTAAGTGAATTCTCATGAAATCTAAGCTAGATTAGTCTTGTTGTTCCAATTTCTCCTACAGATTTTATGTGGACTTTTAAGTTAATTCTCTCAAAATCGGGGCTAGATTTATCAAAAACTCGTGTTGTTGATGTAACCCTTCGTAAAATTTTCTATCCCAATTTGGGCAGTCATATATAGAAATGAACTCCACATCGCGATGTTATAATTTTTTTTGTACCGTGTTCAAAAAAACTCGTGTTTACTTACTACCAAAATATGCAATGTCATAAATAAAGATGAACTAAAACACTTAATTGTTTGGGACAATTTTCTTAGAATTGATATCATTCATTCGAGCTTGCCGGTACGTAATCACTCAACATGAACACATACTTGGTGAAGCTGTCATGTTTACAGATAAGCATTACATACGTGCACTAGATTTGAAAAATTGGGTGCCTTTTTTTCAATGTTACATCTTGAAAATCGCATTGACCGGATGAAGATATACGAAAATTTTAAAAGCCAGGCACTCAACACGACAATATCAGAAGTATAACAATCGGGAAGACACATGCCAACAGTGAGGTGAGCACTTGGGAAGAAAAGGGACATAAATCATAAGCTTATAGCAACTTCTGACCTCAGTTTGTTCCTTACGAATCGATAGAAACACAAATAGTTCCCTTTGCTTTACAAGTACCGAGCATTGTCAATTTATAAGAGTTACTGAGCAATTGGAACAACTCCCAGTTTTTATCATTGCCTTTTTTCTCTCGTCTTCGTCCTGCTTTGAACAGGAAGACAGTGCATGGTTTTTACACTTTATCGTCATGGAACCACCACCTCGTCTCCTTGGGAGATCTGCCATTTCTACAGTTCTTTACATATCGGTCATTATCTTCTGGGCGTTGCTGCAGGCATATACAAAAGGGCTTCAGATATACATCCCCAACACATTTAGAATCTACTATACCATTGAATTGATAATCAACAAGGGAATGTCCATCTTTCACAAATTAATGATCGGTCATTTCCCCGTTAGAAAGTTTTAGCAGAATAAATGGATGGGACATGATCTAGCTTGCGTTAAAAGAACTGAAATCACCAAAGTTGCAAAAATTGAAGTGGCACACAAACCTTCACAGTCGAGCTTGATAGCATGGAGAGAATGCTAATACAGATGGAACTAACAGTCATGGCTGGTGACCATGAATCATACAAAATATCTACAAAATCCCATATCAACCATAGATCACATAATATGAGGCCGTGAGAGTAAAATGAAACAATATATTGTTCTAAATACAGTATAGCTAAAATTCAGTCAGTGGATTCATAATGGATCAAGATATTGTTTGATACAGCACATAGTAAGTAATGACAACCTAAATCTGTTGTTAAGCGGTATAGTGTCCCCAGTTTAGTATCTAATATCTAGCAATTATTCAAATCTCCGGTAAAGATAAATTTAGCTTAGTTGACAGACAACATAAATCACATTCAGTAGGATTTCCAAGGCCATCTTTACTAGGCACCCCCCCCCCTTTTTCCTCTCTTTTCCTCAATTTATTCCTCCCCGTTCGCAATAGCGTCTTGAAAATCATCACAACAGCCGATAAAGGAGTGAAGGCCTTATTACCTCAAACAAAATTATCAGCTAGCTGAAAACTACATCTTTTCAGCAATAGATTGAGATAAAAGCACGGCAACACTTACCACATGTTCTAAGCAATGATAATAAAATTGTGCGTTAAAAGAAAGAAAAAGCAAGAAGAAGCAACAAAGGAAGACGTGAGCCCATTATAAAGCCACTATCACTTTCAGGTTTCAACAAATGAGTGAATGCAGCAAATCAAGTAAAAGAAACATTTTCGTGCTGTAACTAAATACAAATCAGATATCAAATGCTTAACTGAAACCCATAAATTACCTAAGCAAATATGACCGTTGCTATAAATATGAGGATGTAGTGGAGCTGGAGGGACAAATATAACCTGTTCAAACCAGCCACAAGTATACAGACCCAAAACCGGTTAAGTGCTTCATGAAAATCAAAATCTACCCAACACAATATCATTCGCAACATATATCTTGAAGCAAAGTCATATCACACAATCTAATGAATTTGCACAGACCTGCGGGGCTTCCATCGGGTAATGCTCAGGAAAATCAACCTGAAGCTGAAAGGTCTCATTAGAATAGAGAGTTCCAGGAGCACCATTGACTTCAATCACCCACCTTTTGGATCACAAATACCAAAACACAACAATTAAAATTGAACCAACTTAACTAAAGCCGAAAAGCACGAACATTGAAGGACAAAAATACACATCATAAACCCTAAGCAGTTGGATTTCAATTTCCCTAAACAAAACAGTTCAAAAGGGGGGTAATTTAAATTGAAAACCCAATATGTGTAAGATTATGTAAATTCTGAATTCTCCTCTTCCTCCAATTCCAATGAATTATCTTTTCTCGAGAAACAAACAGAGAGTAGAAGAAAAAAAAAGAGAAGACCTTTGGAGATTATCGGTGACTTTGTGCTTGAAGCCCACCGGAGGATTGACCTGCCACTCCAGAAGCTCCTTCTGGAGCCGATTGCAAGCAATCTTACTCAAAGTCTACAAATTCCAAAACCCAACAAAATCAACAATCAAAACCCAATAAAAAGATCAAAACCCAGAAACAGAAATTGCGCGGAAAAAGTGACTGGGTGTGAAATTAGGGCAAACCTTGCGGCCAGAGGCGGAGGAGCTGGTCATGCTTTTCTCCGGAAATTGGTCGAGAGAGAGTTTTAGAGAGAGAATGTGAGGATGGAGGAGTTGTTGACGAGAGAGGGAGAGAGGGAGAGGGGGAAAGGGACAAAGGGAGGGGAGGGGGAGGGCACGGTTGATTTCACAACTGGTATTGGGTGCTCCCCACCATATCCAATTTCTTTACTTTTATATTTTCTTTATTCTTTATCTTTGCCAAGGTGCTCACTCGGTAGACGACGTCGTCGCCTCTTTGGTCTACCATCACACCGTCCCTCTCTCTTTGGTTTTTTTATTTTTGACTTTGTCATGGTGGTTGTCGGACTTTTTCAAGTATTTGGACACTTCAGATCCTACCAATTGTTGTTTGGCATTTGATCTAAAATGGTCTTTAATATTGATATATCTTCTCATTTTAGACTTTGAAATTTGAAATTGATAGAAGTAATTCTTGAGTTTGCATATCGTCAATCATTTTGATCATTCTGTGAAAAATTTATGTTAAAGAATAACCAAAATGATAAAAATACCCTCAATTTAAATAAACAATAGGCCAAAATGATTTGACAAAAATTGAGGATATTTTGGTCATTTTCTCCTTATTTAACAGAGATTTTTCGTTCACAGAGTGACCAAAATGATTAACGGTGGATAAACTCAGAAATCAATTGCATCGATTTTAAATCTCATGGACCAAAGTGAAAAGTTATGTCAATCTCAATAACTATTTTGGCTAAAAAGCCTTGTTTTAACCATCTTTACTTGTTGAAAGGATAAATTTCAGATGCAGTTCGATAAGTTTGATAGGTAATTAATATGACAAGTTGTTATGTGAGCTTACCGTAAAATTCCGCTAGAGTATAAAATGAATAAAAATAAACGCAAATACTTATTTTGTTTTATATACATTGAGAGCACGATTTGTACTCGAGATTCTCCAGTGCAAAGGAGCGGATATACAAAGGTAGCTAACTTAATTCACAACAGCAAGTGCAAACACTTCCTTTTTATGCTCTAATGATAAAACTACACTAAAATGTAAGAGATTTGAGTTAAGACACAAAACAAATAAGCTATAATAACTTGGTATCGAACTTATTTACAAAAATTCAACATGTAACTTATCGCTTACAAATTAAAACAATTATCCGACATTGTAGTGCTAAGTGGTAAATGCCTTCTTAATCTATGCATCTTGATAGGTTCATGCTTGTGTAGGAACCTTCTATTTGCCTTCACTTTCCGTCAATAGAGAAGAAAAGCACTTTGCCTTCATTATTTTTTTTTTCAGTATATGCGTCGGCCACTTTGCTTGGAAAGAAGAGCTCCAGAAAGTGAAAGCCGAAAGGCAGTTTGCACCTTTGAACTAAGGTTCCACTTTCCCAACTAGGTGGATTAGGTTGAATATTTAAGTGACTTTCGTAAAGAATTTGATTCTTCCACTATATTGTCAGCGGTTGGAAGGGTTCAAGCTTTGAACCTCTTTTAATATTAAGGTTTTTAAACTATTGTTGTAACGATGAGTGTGCATGGTCGGCCGAAGCAAAAACCGAATCAAAACTAAGTGGCAGCTGAGGCAACTTTACGCTCGATAACTGCTTTTAGTTTCTTTAAGCCACTCGTATTAGCGCAGTGCTGACGGTGGGTAAGAGTAGGCTAGTTAAAAGGTTCGGAACCCTTCAATATATCCAATTCTGTTATATTAATTATGGTAAACTTGGAGGGTTCCGAACCTTTTACCCTACCACTAATATAATATAATATAACAGAATTGGATCCGGTCCGTAACCCTCCACGTTTAAACACCACACGATATAATATACCCTACCACTAACATAATATAATATAACAGAATTGGATCCGGTCCGACCCTTAGTGTCCGGAGCATAATGATCAACTAATCTGGGCCGCACAAATTAAATCCAACGGTCTTCATTAACTTATTTTCCTGGCCCACTACACACAATCAACAACTCTGATTTCTTTTACACACCAATCAGAGGTCCATATGAATTGATCTTTAGACTCTGAACACTAAAGTCTGGAATGGATCCAATTCCTAATATAACCCCCAAAGGACCAGTATCTTTAAATATTTCTACCAAGTAAAGAAAACCAATTTGTAAAGTCATCAGTTGGCTTTTCCTCTAAGTTATGGACATAATTACGGTTAGCATATTCTTGCCTTGATTAATGGAAATGTTCCCGGATAATTTGTCCATTGGGAAATCAATCTTCCAATGTCTGATTATATTCTTGGAAAGTCAACATTCTTAACATCCTCTACAAGTATTCTTTTCCTCTCCTCATCATAACCGTTGATTTTTTTATATCTTAAGAGTAACCATGAAATCGTATCATGTTTTCAACCGTGCGATTTTAGAATCGTGTGGTGTTTAAACGTGTCAAGTTTACCATAATTAATATTTTTTTTTATCTATATTATAACGAATACATCTTTTTTAACATCATCGTCATCGTCATCGTTTCTCTTGATCAATGCCCACATTCATGTCAGATATTCGACTAGATTTAGTATAAATGAAATGAAAATAGTTGACTTTTCTTTTAAAGGTAGAGGTTTGGGGAAAGGGATTTTCTTCGGATCCCTTCAATCTAATCATCCTCATCAAATAATCCGGACCCTTGAAATTTGATTCAACGGCTACAATTATTATAATTTTTAAAGTGAGCCCTTGTCTTTAGCTGTTGGATCAAATTTTAAGGACCCGAATTGTTTGATAAGGAAGATTAGGTGGAAGAGATCCGTGGAGGATCCCTTTCAAAAGTTTGGATGCCAAATCGTAACAGAAGAAGGAGTTTGAATGTTTAATTGTAAAAGGATTTAGTTCATATGGTAATTGCACAAAAACTGAAAAGTTCAGTGCCATTTATGTTATTTTCCCATAGTTAACACAAATGAGAAGCGTTATTGGGCCGGCCCAACTAAAAACGACATGTCGTCTCTTACACTATTACCGGGTTTCTTTCCTGACAGTCGTAAATCGTTACCCCTATCCAACTCTCTCTGACGCAGAGAAGCTGAGAAGCGCGAACACAATCTCGCCGATGGCGACGTCGCTCTCGTCGTCCCTGTCCTCGATCCTGAACAACCCACACTGCGCGCTGCGCCTGAAGTTCCAGAGGCCGTCCTGCTTCACTCTCGGGTTCCTCAATTGGGGACCGGAGAAGTCCGGTTCCCGATGCTACCACCGCCGCCAGCAGCTGCAGCCTCGGCCACAAAGGAGGAGTCTTGGCCGCAGTAGCTCCAGAAGCTACTCGAATTCTAGCCCCAACACTTCTCTCTCCGGCCAGTCCGGTGGTCCCATCCTCCGGCACTTCGTCGCTCAAGCTGCTCTCGCCGGTGCTGAAGCTCAGCCCCAGTGAGTCCACGCTTCAAACCCACACACAGTGTAAATTCCTTTAGTTTTAATGTATTTTGTTAATTTTTGGGGAAATTATGCTATAATTCGAATTGGGTTGTCTCAGGAAAGGTTTAAAGTAATGACCTTTGTTGTATAACCGACCGAACAGAAGCAGCTTTTTTAAACATCCAAAATTAGCTGGCTGTTGAGTTATAAGAGATGCAAGTTCAAGTTGAAATTTTTATCTGAGCAATGCTAGGGCATTTGGTCCAAAATGTTACTGTGATGTTTTGCCATGTTTGTAGGAGAAATTTTCCGGATAGATCATAGACGAAAGTTGGAACATAAAAGGACAATCCAACAACTCTTGATCAACGTCTTTCGATGTTCTTACACCCGAATTTCATATTGTGCAGACTGTATCTCATGCTTAGCTTTGGTTTTATATTTTTCTTCCTTTTTTTTATGTGTAGGAATGTGAATTTGACTGCTACTGAAGTTGCTCCGATAGGACGTATCTATCACGAGACTTATGGGTGTCAAATGAATATTAATGACATGGAGATTGTTCTGTCTATTATGAAGAATGCTGGGTATAGTGAAGTCGTTGATGTCCCTGAGAATGCAGAGGTTATTTTTATTAACACCTGCGCTATCAGGGACAATGCGGAACAGAAGGTGTGGCAGCGGCTTAATTATTTTTGGTTTCTTAAGAGGGAATGGAAGGACAATGTTAAAATAGGGAGGTCGCAGTCCAAACGTCCTCCAAAAGTTGTAGTTTTGGGATGTATGGCGGAGAGGTTAAAGGACCAGATACTCGATTCAGACAAAATGGTTGATGTGGTTTGTGGGCCTGATGCGTACAGAGACTTGCCGAGATTATTAGAAGATGTGGACTATGGTCAGAAAGGAATCAATACTCTTCTTTCGCTGGAAGAGACTTATGCTGATATTAGCCCAGTTCGAATCTCCAAAAATTCAATTAGTGCTTTTGTTTCTGTTATGAGGGGATGTAACAATATGTGCTCATTTTGTATTGTTCCTTTCACTAGAGGCAGAGAGCGCTCGCGTCCTGTGGAATCTATTGTGAGGGAGGTGGGAGAGCTTTGGGAAGAAGGCGTGAAAGAGGTAACACTGCTAGGCCAGAATGTAAACAGCTACAATGATGCCTCTGAGAAAGAAAAGGAAGTTGAAGCAGGAACTAATTGGAGATACAGCGAAGGCTTCTCCAGCATGTGCAAGGTGAAAAAAGTTGGTTCGCGTTTTGCTGATCTCTTGGATCGACTGTCCACAGAATATCCAGAGATGAGATTTCGATACACATCCCCACACCCTAAAGATTTCCCTGATGAGTTGCTGTATTTAATGCGAGACAGACCTAATATCTGCAGAAGTATCCATTTGCCTGCACAAAGTGGGAGTAGCACTGTGCTAGAAAGAATGCGTCGTGGCTATACCCGTGAGGCATACTTAGATCTTGTGCAAAAGATACGGAGAATTATTCCAGATGTGGGCATCAGCAGTGATTTCATATGCGGTAAGTGTTCTTATCAATATTCTATACATTAGGGTAATCTTGCTTATAAAACTTGCAATCAACTTTTGGTGAGAAGGAACTTAGCTTCTGTTTTTCCGTCTCTACCATATTTCTGTATGTTGATTTGTGGTACCTAGTGGAAATCTTGTACAAGGTAATAGTAGTGATCAAATCTTCTTGGAAGGAGGTTTTACTTGAAATATCTAGTTTCTCTTTCAAAGGTTGTTAGAGATACCAGAATTTTATGATCAACTTCGATTTTTTTATTTGGGAAGGCTACCAATGCATGAGATTGGTTAATTGATCCTTCGTCCTCAGTTTAGAGTTGTGCATTCCTCTTTTCCTTTTGATGTTTAACTGTGGGTTCATGTTTGTTAAACTAAATTTCAGAGTTCTCAGCTACTCATTTATCTGCAACTGATGAATCCTACCTGCAAACCTGTTGATTACGTTTGTCCTAATTTCATGTGGATTGTTTTCTAGTTTTCTCAAGATTATGCTACTTTTTTTTTTTTTTTTTTTTTTTTTTAGTTTCTGTGTAAATTCGGGAATTGCATCGCATTCACACTTTTTCAATGTCCTTACATATTGTTGTTATATATTTTCAGTTTTTTATCTGGATTTTAAATCTGGACCGAAAAGCGGAATTGTTGTTTCTTATTAATTTTCCACATGTGTTTATTAGCATGCCTTCTTTGCTCAAGAATGTTCTTATGCCCCTTTACCAGATAATTGAAAGCTTACAATATCTCGTTTCTCTTTAAACGTATTGTATTCCCTTCTGACTTGTTTGTTCCTTATTACAGGGTTTTGTGGGGAAACAGAGGAGGACCATGACGACACACTGAGCCTTGTAAAGGCTGTTGGCTACGATATGGCTTACATTTTTGCATATAGCATGAGGGATAAAACCCATGCAAATAGAAACTACGATGATGATGTTCCAGAGGATGTGAAGCAGAGGAGGCTGGCGGAACTTATCAAGGCTTTCCATAAGAGCACAGGTCAGTGTTACGACTCACAGGTGGGAACTACCCAACTTGTCTTAGTAGAAGGACCTAATAAGAAAGCTCCAGATACAGAACTCCTGGGCAAAAGTGATAGAGGTCATAGAGTTTCCTTTGTTAACGTGCTGTTACCACATCGAGATGCTGATCCAAATGAGGAAAGGAATCCCGTAGTGGGTGATTATGTTGAAGTTCGTATATTGAAATCAACAAGAACATCACTATTTGGAGAGGCTGTTGCGATAAGTAAATTGAGCTTGTTTTACAACAGTGTGGAGGAAGAAGCTGTTGCCTGTGGAAGTAGAAGTTGAACCAAGCTGTTCACAAATGCGGGAGAATAGTTTTTTCTTATTTATACAGCATGTCACTACCGATTAGTATATTCATGTTTTGTCGAAGGCGACACTTGGAGCAGCTTCTTGCTTGAGGGTTGAGAATTTGTGGATGCTTGTAATACAGCGATCGTTTTCAAATTTTGCCGATGAAAATCGGTTCACTCTCGAGACTATTTTAGAGTGATGATTTGCCTCTTTCCTCCACTAGAAAAATAGATATTTGAAAAAAAATAGTCGTGCAAACTGCAAATGTTGGAGGGATTATATTTTGGTGGACCACATTCCATTATTTTCGAAATAAAAATGGGGCTCACCAGTACAAGTAGATTTCATCTTTATTAAAAAGATGATATAACCTCATCTCCCTAATAATATTTCTCTCGAAATAGATCCATTTGCCCCTTTATCTTAAGAAGGAGGACTTGTATGGCATAGGTAAATCGACATGGTGACATTCCGTTCAATTAATGCAAGGATCGCCAACAAGGGTGTTCTAGTGCATTGTATATTCTTATCCAAGACTTGTATTATTTGATGATGTCATATGAATCGTTAGTAACATGTAAAGTGTACGGCTAACCCAATAACAAAAGTAGAGAAACAATTAAGAAATGGCCGTCTTTGAAATTTCGCAAGTTAAGATAGTCTTCCAATTTTATTTTTTATGAAGAAGAAATTTATTAAAGCTTAAAACCTTTAATACAACCATTTCCCATACAATCAAAATTAAAAGACTCCATAGCCGAATTCAGAAGACAAAAATCCCAAAAATGTGGGTTGGCAACAGTGAGGCCCACTTGAGCTAATGCGTCTACCACGAAATTAGTCTCCCTATAAATATGCTTCTAAATGATATGTTGAAATTCAGAAGCCAACCATTTGATGTCCTCTATGATAGTCTTAAGATGCCAGGGGGGGTCCAAACATCTTGCACCACTTGGATAACAAGCTTAGAATCCCCTTCCACCATCAGTTTCTTCACACCTGTGCGCCTAGCGAACAAAAGCCCTTCCTTTAAAGCAACGGCCTCCACAACCGAAATGGTGGCGCCATCAAGGTTCAATGCCCCAACACCAACAGGTTGCCCCTCCTCATTTCTAAGAACAAAAGCAGCTGCAGAATGATCTAAACTAACCGACCCATCAAAGATTAATTTCACATGGCCATAGGGAGGAGGATGCCAACAAATGGGGTGTTGGCGGCAAGGATCATCCCTAGAGATCTTCTTACAACTAACCTTAAAAAAAGATAAGCCTACACTTGCGGCAATGGAGACACTCCTAGCCGGATTAGGAATCATACTTCTAAAAACTTTATTATTTCTATCATTCCATATTTGCCAACAATTCAAAATCGCTTTACTAAGATCACTCAAATCGTTGCATTCAACATTGTCAATTAGTTCCATCCAATCTAACACATTATTAAACTGAGTCAAATTATTCTTCCAAGGACTTACCAGAGAGAGGTTCCCCATTTCTTTAGCATGCTCGCAATTAAGAAAAATGTGATTTTGAGTCTCATCCTCATTGCCACACATAGGGCACAATTTGTCAATATTTTGAATAAATTTACTCAATCCCATCCTAGTATGCAGTTTTTCATGAGTAAAAAGTCATGCAAAAATTTTTACCTTCGGAGGTATCATTAACTTCCATATCTTCTTAAGGAGCTTATGCCTTTTAACTTCTTGATTATTATTACTTTGATTCCAAGTCGCCGACTTGATTGAGAACTCACCATTAGAGGAGTGTTCTCACACGAAATTGTCCCTTTTACTTTGAAGGGAAATAGGCACCAGACAAATTTTCCTCACAACATCCAGGTCCAACACTTGGGAGAGACGAACTCTATCCCAACTTTTATTATCAATAAAATCACTCACTTTAATGTCCCAATTTATGTTCTATCGTTAATTTTCAGGAATTAGCTGGAACAATGGATAAGTAAAAACCCAATGATGGGTCCAAAAAAGGATATCTTCACCATTACCCACAACCCATCTAATTCCCCTGTGAATAACATGTCTACTATTCAAAATCTCTTTCCAGGCAAAAGAGTGGTTCTGCTTGACTTTGCAACTAAAAGAATCATTTTTCTTTAAGTACTTTCTTTTAGCAATTTGCACCCACCAATTGTTTTCATCCTTTAAAACTTTCTACCCTAACTTAGCCAAGTATGCATTATTGAAATGATCCACTCTTCTTACGCCAAACCCGCCCCCCAAACCCCCCCCCCCCCGCCCCCGCCCCCCTGTGGATCCTTAGAAGTACACATTCTTTTCCAAGCCATAGGTTTTAACTTCCTATCTCTCCCCCAAAAGAAGTCCCTACACTCATTGTTTAAGTTCTTAGTTACTCGAGTAGGACATTTAAAGCAAGATATGATATGGTTCGGCATACTAGATAAGTTGGACTTAATGAAGGTTAGTCTTCATGCCTTAGAGAGAGTTTTAGCCTTCCACCCAACAAGCTTTTGCTTGACTCTTTTGATTAATTCACATTCATTCATTGGATCTTTCCAAAACACAATATTATGAATGCCCAGATATTTGCCAATGGAAGTTTTATGTTGAATATGTAAAACATTCACAATAGCATTTCTAGTTTGAGCATTAGTATTTTCTGAAAAATAAAGCGAGGATTTGTGGAAATTTACCTTTTGACCCGAAGCTTTGGCAAACATATTAAGAACATGAAGTACATTCCTAGCACCTTTTGTAGTTGCCCTAGCAAATAACAAACAATTGTCTACAAAAACTAGATTTAATATTCTAAATCCACCAGGAGAGGACATAATACCAACATGCGATTTAGAGGTAGTAGTCATTTCATTAAAATGTCTAATCAACGGTTTCATACAAAGAATGAAAATATAAGGTGATAAATGATCCCCTTGCCTAATTCCATTCTTAGGATAAAAGTAACCATGAGTAGAACCATTAATCAAAACCGAGAAGGAAGTTGAAGTAATGCATTCCATAATTAAACTCACCCATCTTTCCGCATAACCAAATCTAAGGAGCACATACATGATATACTCCCAATTAAGATAATCATATGCTTTTTCTAAATCCAGCTTTATTCCTATTGCTCCAATCCGTCATTTCTTACCTTTAAAACTAGAAAACATTTCATGCGCAATCAAAATATTATCATGAATAGAACGTCCCGGAGCAAAGGCCCCTTGGTTTCCAGATATGCAATAGTCGAGAAGTGGCTTTAACCTTTTAATGATGATTTTCGTGATTATTTTATAGCTCACATTGCGAAGACTAATTGGTCTATAATTACTTACCACCTCTGGATTTTCCACTTTTGGGATGAGGGCAATGTTGGTATGATTAATAAGGCTCAAGCTAGTACTATTTTCAAAGAAGTCCTTAACCATAGCACTCACCGAATCTTTGATTGTATCTCAGCATTCATGAAAAAACACTTGCACCAATTCCATTAGGACCTGGTGCTTTCAGCGCACAAATACTTTTAACTACATCCCAAATTTCTATATCTTCAATAGGCTTGAGTAAAAGTTCATTGTTATGGTTGTGAATACAAGGATCAATAATATCTGCAATAGAAAAGATGTCTATGAGAGCAGGGGGACTATCACAAGAAAACCGCAGTTTAAAGTCATGCACAAAAACCTGTTCTAGACCCTCACCCTCATTCCACCAAAACCCACAACTATCCTTAATCTTTCTAATTTCAGTTCTCTTTTTTTTTTTTTGAACAGTTGCCACCATTTGGAAATACCTTGTGTTATTATCACCTAATTGCAGACAATTGACTTTAGTTTTCTGCGCCCACATGACTTCTTCTTGTCTTAGAATTGAATTAAGTTCCTCACCAAGCTTTAATTCTAAACCAATCTCTGAATCAACATTTTGGTTTTTCATGATGGTTTCTTGCACCAAAGCAAGGTCTCCAAGGATTTTTTTTTCTCACATTCCTTTAAATTACCAAAGTTGTTTTATTCCAAACCTTAACCATATATTTAAAAACCCCAGCACACACCTTAAAAGTTTCAATAGGACCAAACACTCCGTTTCACCACCAAGCATTCTTAACAAAATCCTTAAAATCAGGATGAAGAAGTCACTTAGCTTCAAATCTAAAGGGATAATTATTCTTATAACAATTTTTTAAGTTGTAGGTTAAGAGAATAGGTCCATGGTCAGACCCATAAATTGGGTAGTTATGCAGGTTATAGTTCGGGTTCTCATTTAACCAATATGTATTAGCTAAAGCCTATCAAGTCTCTCATAAATTCTGTTGCTATCAACTTGGTTATTACACTAAGTAAAAGGGACACCATAAGCATTTAGAGATAAAAGGTTTCCTCTGTTTGAAAAATTGATGAACCTGGTCCTATATGAAGTTGTAGCTTGGCAACCACCTTTCTTCTCAGTTATGTCTACTATATTCTTGAAATCCCCCATTAAACACCACGGTTTATTCTTAGGGTCTAGTTTAAGAATATCCTTCCACAATTCCAATTGTAACTATTTTTTTAGGAAAAGCATACACAAAAGTAAAAAACTGATCTTGATTAGAACAAGGATCATTCACTAAACAATGCAAATAACGAGAAGTAGAAGTGATAACAGCAACTACAACCTTGCACGAGTTCCAAACTAAACAAAGACCACCAGCCTTACCAGTAGGGCTACAACTAAACATCTTATCAAAAAAACCTTCCATAAAAGTTTCCCTGGACTTTCTCTGCATCTATTTTGGTTTCCATTAAACAGAAAAGGTCTACCTTAACGCTAGCACACAAAAGATTAAAATTACTTCCATTAAACAGAAAAGGTCTGCTTCGTTGGGCACACCACCCGCAGGTTTTCTTAGACGCAAAGTGGGCATACAGTATATTAGACAGAAAATATATTTATTATATTGATACTATAGTATAGATCAATAATTAAAACTCAAACAAACTTTAAAACTCATGCTAATTATGAGTTTTCAAATTTCATTACATAATAAGTAAAGAAAGCTACAAAAATAATCATTACTAAATAATCAACAATCAGTTCAATCTTAAAAGATCAAATTAACAAAACCTGCAAAAAGTACAACATTAAAGTTTCACTTATAGATTAATATCAGTGCATTTTTTGTTGCAAAATTATCAATTAAATTATAATTGTAAGGCCCACTAAAGTATTATTAAATTGTTACAAAAATAAAAAAAGTGGAAAAGTTTTTTTTCTTTTTTTTTTCCGAAAAATGGGAACGTTGGAAAAGAGGTAAGTGTAGGTCTTGAATTTCTCTTTTATTTTTTTCGTGTTTAACTATGTAATTTTATTCTTCAGTCATATTCAAATATATTGTTGCTATTTATATTAGATAACAAAAGCTTTTTGGGCGTTTCTTAAACTTTAGAGTTCTGTGCGGCCGAACACTTTGTTCCTCCCAACCCCGACCCCGACCCCACCCCAACTTGCCCTTGTACTATTGACACGAAATGCCTCATGTCAACCATGCATCACCCATTCATATATCGGTTAGGCTATCTTGAGCTTGAGTTGACTCACACCATCACATTCACAATTATTTCATCTAGGCGATTCCTAGACAACTTCTAATCCCCTTTGATTTCTATGTAACTCTGCTTCTTGAAGTCTAAGATCTAATGAATCAATTAATTCGTATATATATAATTCGATTTTAGTCCTTTGGGTCCTTTTTTTAACAGTACTGCTGGTATGTATATAACAACTAGAACAATTTATATACACACTGCAAATTGGTGCCCTGTGTTGCATTATGTCGTCTTAGCTAGTTAATTAAGCGATCAAGCATTCTTAATTACCACTATTATACTTCAAATAAAGTCCATCTTAAATCCACGCCTAACTACGAGATAATTAGATATAGATCCAATTTAATTTGTCATCAATTATTAGATTTATCATGAAGTTTATGCATATCAATCCAGGTCTATTGGCTTTCTTACTTTTATGATAATGTGTTAACCTTTTTTTTTTTTTTTTTTGCCAACGATATTATCTATACTAAGGGGTGGAGAGTGGGACAAGTCTCACAATAGGCTAGCAATAATGTGGTTTAAATTTACTTTTAGTGAGAATCGAATCCAAAACCTTCATACAAGTGCAGTACTAGTGACAGTGTTAGCCTAATTTTAAAGATGTGTTTTGTATTTTTCTTTCCGAGTACCCTATATACCCTTAGGCTATATTTAGAAGGCTTAAATGTCAACATGGTCCCTGTGTTTTACTCTATCGGCCAATTTAGTCCTTGTGTTTTCAATTTGGCCAAATTTGTCCCTGTGTTTATATCCGTTAGCCAATTCAAGACAATTAGTTAAAAGAAAGTTAAAATTGACATGTGCTTGGCACATGAGAGGACAAAAATGTAATTTTATTATACAACCACTAAACTTGGTCACAAGTACATAAATAGAGAAAGTCATTCATTTAAATTTTAAATATGAGATTATTGTTGACTCTTGTTTGCTTTCAGTATAAATGAGACTACATTTGTTCCAATTAAATCTGCACATAAACTTGATCACAAGTATATTCCTATCTGCACAAACGAAAACAAAAAGCAACTTCAAAGTGAACTCTAGCAAGATCACAAAGAAAACTAATTTCATGCTTTTGTAAACGTAAAAAATAAAACCCATGCTTTAATTCCAAACAATATAAAATGAAGTTGCTTTGAACTCCACCAAAAACAAGTACTACATGGTCTTTTTTCGTCACATAGATAAAACTTAACAGAATCCCTACTGCCAAAGAAAAACTAAAACAACTCAAACTATAATCAAATATTCTTTTTCTTCGAACTTGTAGTTGCGTTCGTTGTATAAACAGCTTTGCCAGGTGGTTTCCATGAATGTGAAGTTCCATACGTACTTGAAGTTGAAGGCATAGTTTGTATGCTTAGCCTGGATATTCTAGGCATGTATATACTAGAGCCTGGGACTGCTTGCGGCAATGGAAACCTAGCTTGCAAAGAAGTTGGGGTTGCACTTGGCCTTGTCACAACAATATTGAAAGCCGACGATCGTCACCTTGGTTGTTTGGTTCAATTCGTCGACTTGTCATCGTCTCTGGAGTAGTCACCAAAATCTCAGTTGGCAACCCCACAACTTCTGACCTGATGGATGTTGAAACCCTAAATCGCATAGTATTCAAGTGAACTGAACGAACGAAGCATCAATTCTTAAAGATATGCATGGTATCTGTTTAGTGGGTGTACAATAAAATTATATTTTTGTCCTCTCATGTGTCTAGCACATGTCAATTTTAACAGTCTTTTAACGAATTATCTTGAATTGGCTAACAGATATAAACACAGGGACCAATTTGGCTGAATTGAAAACAGTGGGTCTAAATTGGCCAATAAAGTAAACCACAGGGACTATGTTGACATTTAAGCCTATTTAGAAATCTAAATTGTTGTTTTAAATTTATGCACGGTTACACGATCTTAATGCTCTTGATTTTGAGTACTTTGTCTCTTTGTTTACCCCATTTGACTTGGGGTGTGATATCCACACACCCCTTTTTACTTCTCTCATACCTTTTTAGTTTTCGACCGTCGGATCGGATGAATTGAAAAAGATCAACGGACATAATTTAACAAGGGGTGTGTGAGAAGTAAAAAATGGTGTGTGGATAGCACACCCCTTTGACTTTCACTGTTTATAAGCTATTGAGACATTGTATGCATCGTGATTGTATTAGTATACTTAGACTTTGTTGTTAGTGTGCTTGGGACCTTGAGTAGAGGTATCATATATGAAAGTTTTGGTTTGCTTTGGTTAGCATGTTACACTATCCTAATTTGTGTTCCTTTGGTACTTTTATTGGGGGACTGGCGAAAATGGGTCTGTTCATCAAGATCAAGTGTTGACTGTTGAGTAAACTTGATCTCTTATGGTATTTCGATGACATCCCTTTGTAATATGGTTTAAATAACTCCAAAAATGACGTCATGCACATCTTTATGAAATATGAAATATTCTGATTTGGTTCCTCATCCTCAATATAACACGGCAAAATGTCGACAATGGTCTAACCTAACTTGCATCAAGCTTAGAGTAAGGAATAAACAATGCATAAAAGTGTTACTTAGTAGACCACTGACAGGGACATTGACGATGATAGGTTCACTAACAAGGAAGTTTCATGTGCTTAGGTTCACCAACTAAAGCAGAAAAGTAAATCATAAAAAAAAAAACGCACTTTCACAATCAGAACCATTTAAAACCGCATATCCAATTACCTTAATTGGGGACACAACTCTAGCCCACAGGTTCACTAATTATAGGGATATACGTTCACTAATGATAGAATAGGCACTGTTCTAAAAAACGGCCTAGGCGCTCGGCGGTGGTGAGCCGATGCGTTTTCTTGCAAATCGGTTGGAAAAATCGGATCAGCTCTAGGCAGGCTAGGCGGCTAGGCGGGGCTAGGCGGTTTTTATTTTATTTTAATGAAATTAAAAAATAAAATAAAAAATCCTATCTAAGTCTAAGTGGTTTAAAATTGTGAACTTGTTGTACATTTGTCATCCTACAATACTCATCACTATGGTTATATGGCATATATGCTTAATGTGTTTTTAAAATTTGGACTTGTTGGATACTCTTTTTGCATTTTATCATTTTTTTATTATCTTATCCGTGGATTTCATACAAGTATAATTTTTTGTAAGTGTCAATATGCACTTATTTACAAGATATATAAGAAAATTACCTAAATCCGCCTAGGCGCCCGCCTAGACCCCGCCTAGCCGCCTAGGCGCTAGGCACCAGCCTGCCGCCCGACTAGCGCCTAGCGTTTTTTAGAACCTTGAGAATAGGTAATGGTTCACTGATTTTTATAACTTATTACACATGTTCACTAATTTGGTGTTTACAAATATGAAGGGAGGGAGCTGGTTTAGGACCTGTAATTTGTAATGTTAGAGTTAGAAGTAAACACTGGCAAGGATTTAGGATGTGAGTCATATCTATTAGCTATAAAAATAAATTCTACAGCCAAAATATGGTGGAAAATAAAATAAAGTAATCTGTAACAATTACACAATACATTGTACAATACTGAGTAATAATATTTACAAGATAAAAATATTGAGTTTACTACATAAAATTTATTAAATATACAGCGGAATAAAATTAGTGCACAAGTTACTTTACAACCAAAACTACTAACAAAATAATAATTAAATTATAACAATTCTTTCAAATGCATGAAATAATGCAAATGAGATGGATTAATGTACTCACTTCCATCTAATCCCGCTAACACATACCTAAAGCACCCAAGCCTGCAAGTCCCATACCATGCTTATACCAGTTGGCTCCAAATACATTAGAATATGAGTTAACTCATGTTCATCCCTTAAGCCCAATTTTCATAATTAAATTCTCAGTTTTTCCATTTTATTATATATGCACTTTCCCTGACACCCAATTGTATATTCAAGTCATTCCCCCGATGCTTGACATATACAAGATTTTATTATTTTATATTCAAGGCCATCCCTTGAATATCTTCACCACTCAAACACTTTACACAAGTGAGTACTTGACAACACAACTTTTTTTCTTGCTTTGCATGCTTATGAATATGCAAAGTAATATGGATATGATCACTAATCGCATGCTCTATAATAATCATACAATCTGCAAAACTAATCAAAATAGTTAGTAGCAAAAATGGTATTATATTATCAATAATAACGTATTTGATAACACACAACAATATAATTGAGAAATATTACTTTACCATTTCACTCCATCTTCGTTTAGGCGATATTGATGCATAACCCCATTTGGGTTCCATAGAGCAGTTCTGTTGGAATATAGCTTGCTCGGTTGTACAAGTCTTAACCTCAACATTGTCGACGTCCGCCATGGCTCCCATTGGGATGAGGTTGACTGGCCAAAGGCAACGTTGTCGTTGCAGGTTGGCGTCCCGACACTTCGAGCTTCTTGCTGACAATGCAGCTTTTGGTGGTGTTGAATATGTAGTATGGCATTTTATGACGAAACGTGAGTTTGTGGTTTTGTTTTGTAGAAACTTGATATGTGAGAGATGAGATTAAGTTGATGAATAAATATGTAAGGAATTAGGTTGGCTATGATGAGCTTGATAAGCAACGGGAAGACAAGAAGAATCCATGGAAGGAATTAGATATGTTGGTGTTGGTTCTTTTGCTTTCAAATACTTTCTTCCCCCTTTGCTTTGTGATTCATGTCTAATCTACTTGCACATGCGTAGCTATTTTTTTGGTTGATTGGTGGTGTATTTCCATAGTTCTTGCTGGGAGAGGATAGAGGCAGAGAGTAGAATAAATCTAGTAAAACACAATGACATACCGAATTTAAGTGGTTCATCAATTCGGCTATGTCCACTAGAGTTGCATATGCATTTGGATTTCACTATGCAAGGGAGATTTACAAAATTCAATGAAGATGACCTAGAGACTGTACATAAGGTAAAAGAAAAGGATGGTGGAGAGTGGTCTGAGAAGGAGAGATTTCTTGTTGCTGCTGTGTTATTTTCCGGCGTAGTGTTGTTCCTCCCACGTTCTTTCCTCCCTCTGCCTTTATGGAGAAAGAAATGGAATCCTCAATTAAGCGTGAGTGGGTGAACACTAGATAATGGGTGGACAGAAAAGTGATGGAAGCAAAGGATCCACCCATTCAATGAAAGATTGCTGGAAACAAAGGATTTAACTATGTTAAATTGTGTGAGTGGGTGGGCAGGTATCGCCCTTTTAGAAAGGCTACAATGACTGGCGGTGACGTTTTCCCCATTTTATATTCTCTTTCTGGCGACTCACCTACTATTTGGTTTCTGGAAGTGTAGGTCTTTGTTTAAAAATAATTTTTTTGCAGTAACCAGAGTCCAGATCCAACGCAGTCCTTTGGTTCCGATATGTATAAACCATAAATCAAGCATTTTCCTTACTTTCTTGGCTTATTGAAGGAATGGCAAAGAAGGACTTGTTGAAGGAATATGATGAAGAAACTCATGAAGTCTGTCGCAGTGACTTTCCTCCCAACTTCGTTTTTGGCGTTGGCACTTCCGCATATCAAGTTAGCGGCTGTTTTTTTTTTTTTTAAATTGATTTATTTTCATTTATTTATTTCATCAACTGGTTGTTAGATTGAATCAAACAGTGATTATTCTTGTATTGAATGGATTTGAAGAAGATGAAATTGAAAATGTTTTCTACTCACTCTCTACAAGTTGTAGAGATACTCCCTTTGATTTCTAATTTTTCTCTTATCTTCTTTATCACAGCCACACATCTAACAAGTAATTAAAACATAAGAAATTCACATGGCTCTCATGGCCTTTTACAAAACAAAACCTTTACATTTGGCATTCTGAGCACAAGTGGATACACCATTTGAAACATAAAAACTTATTCTATCAGCTCATAACTTATAATTCAACACTCCCCTTTAAGTTTTGAGCTGATTTCACACCGAGCATATCTCTAAGATAGTTGAACCGATCCTTGGTTAGGGCTTTAGTGAAGATGTCTGCAACTTGCTCATTTGTTGGACAGTACACTAAGTCAATTACCCTTTCTTGTAGTGCATCCTTGATGAAATGATACCTTCTGTCAATGTGCTTGGTTTTCTGATGGAACACCAGATTATTGGTAATTGCGATTGCAGCTGTATTGTCACAACGCACTGGAGTTGCTTTAGTTTGTAATTCACCAAAGTCTTCAAGGACAAACCTAAGCCAAATAGCTTGAGTAGTTGCCTCAGAAGCACTGATATACTCAGCTTCTGCAGTGGAGAGAGCTACACAATTTTGTTTCATTGAAGCCCATGAAAACACCCCACTGCCAAAAGAGAAAGCATATCCAGAAGTGCTTTTACTGTCATCAACCGATCATCCCCAATCACTATCACAAAACCCAATTAGCATTGCATTCTTTCCCTTTACATACTCCAGGCCATAATCCAGGGTGCCTTTAATGTATCTTAGCACTCTTTTAGCAATACCAAAATGCTTATTTGTGGGACTGTGCATGAACCTAGCAAGGAGACTGGCAGCATACATTATATCTGGTCAAGTTGCAGTAAGATATAGCAAGTTTCCCACAATTCTTCTATATTGTTCCTCACTTGCTGATCCACTACCATCATCTTTACACAGCTTATCTGATGGGACAAGAGGTGTGAATACAAATTTGCACTCACTTAGACCAAATTTATTCAACAGAGAAGCAACATACTTTCTTTGGTGAATAAAAATACTAGAGTGAGTTTGAATAATTCCCATGCCAAGAAAATGATGAGACCCAAATCAGTCATTTCATACTTGACCATCATATCCTCCTTGAATTCTTTCAACAGATCATTGCTATTTCCTGTATACACTATGTCATCCACATAAATTGAAACAATCAGAATTTCATCTCCCCTTGCTTTGGTGTAGAGAGTAGCCTCACTGAGACTCTTCATAAAACCACACTGTGCGAGATAAGTGTCAATCTCCCCATACCAGGCTATAGGTGCCTGTTTGAGACCATAGAGAGCTTTATGAAGTTTATACACTTTGTCTTCCTTCCCTGTGATCACAAATCCATCAGGTTGTTCTACATATACCTCTTCTTCCAGAACACCATTCAGAAAGGCAGATTTTACATCAAGCTGATAGAGTTTCCAACTCTTTTGTGCAGCCAAAGCAATAAGAGTTCTGATTGTATCCAACCTAGCAACAAGGGAAAAAGTCTCATTGTAGTCTATTCCTGGTTTCTGAGCATATCCCTTTGCAACAAGCCTTGCCTTGTTCTTTTGCACAGTTCCATCAAGATTGAGTTTGGTCTTAAACACCCATTGTATTTGCTTGTGTATTTGCTTGTGTATTCAACAATTTGTTCTTGCAGGCATCCAACCTTACGTAACACTGTACCATTGGGATCTACCCTTGTACCTTCATGAGAATATGGGAGGGTGGCTGAATAAGCAAATTGTGTAAGTTCTATATCATCATTTAAATATCAATTTTGTTTTATTATTGCACAAGTGAAGATATCTACTCAATTCATTCCAACTCTTCTCTTGAAATTGAAAGCAAGGAATAGAGAAAAGTTTATGTCCATGTGCCAACGAATTGCAGAGTGCTGTAAGATCCTTCCATTGTGAATTTTAGACAGATATGTTAACATCGCATGACGCCTTTCCACGAACAACTGCAATCATTTCTGTTAGACAAACACTAGACTCTACAGCAAGAGTTAGGAATTATTCTAACATTAAATTATAATATAGGACTACCTAACTCTTAATTCATATGTACAAGGCACTATAGGATGCAAATGATGAAGCTGAGGTAGGAATTAAAATAACAATTAGGAAGAAAATTAAATAACTCACAAACGTTAACACACAATTCCAGAAATACAAAAAAGATTCACCGGCAAGGTAACAACCACTGTAAGATGCTTGATTCCTCAAAGAATGCTGCACGGTTCGGATTGGGTCTTATGTGGTTGTTTAGGTCCACAACAACAGGCTAAAGTTAGTGTTTAGTGAGGTTGAATTGTGGGAATGTGGGCATAACTTATGTTGGAGGTATGGTAATTTGGGTAACGAGAAAGTTAGGAAATGGAAAACTTGGAATCACTCCAGCAAGGGCTCTTGGAATCACACCAAGAGTTATCAAGAATCACTCAAGAGAAGATAAGTTGAAGCAAACACAATATTCTTCATGGACTGAATTGTATAAGTACAAAATGGGTCTTATATAGAGCTACATAAGCACCAGAAGGCTAGTAATTAATGACTCACATTAAAGACTTATAGGAATTCCGAATTCTAAAAGTCTAATTATATTGACTGATAAAAACAAGACCATATGCCCTAGGAAAACTAAAGAAAGCCTAGCAAAACAGTGTTAAAACATCTAGAAGCTCCAACAATTGTGGGCTTATTTGGAAGTGCTTTTAAAAAGGCTGAAAGTTCTTTTGGTGAAAATGTTCTTGAAGCTCATCCTTAGTAAAAATGCAATTAAATCCTGGAAAAACACTTAAAAGTACTTCCTGCAAGAAGCACTTCAAATACTTTTAGAATTGCTTAAAATTTTATGAATTGATCCGCAAGAACCCAAATTGCAAGTTCATCCCTTTTCTTCCTTTTGGATGTATTTTAACTCAAGGCACGTGAGCTAAAATATATTTCCGCCTTTTAGAGCTCGATCCAGGGCCGGCCCAGGCCCAGTGGAAGCAGGGCGACCGTCCAGGACCTAAAAAAATTGGGGGCACCAAAATTATTATTCGGGTGGTATATTTATATATGTTTTTATAAGAGTATAAATTTAAAAAAGTTGGTTTAATGACAAAGGAATTTAACTAGAAGTGATGGTTTTGTAATTTGAAAATAATGAAAAGGTCTTGGGTTCAAGACACCACGTGTGCTTATTTACTTTCCAATTTTTACAAATTTTTTTTCATAAGAGTATAAATTTATAAAATTTGGTTAAATACTCAAGAAGTTTAATTAAAAGCAATGATTTTGTTGTTTAAAATTAACAAGAGGTCCTAAGTTAGAAATGCTATGTGCGTGTTTATTCTTTTCAATTTTAACAAATTTTTATTTGGTTGTTAATTTATTTTTAGTTACTAGCTAGTAGCTATATGTGTTGCTATTTTTAAATATTCGTTCAAATTCAAGTCTAATATTCAACAAACAGTAATGCGTAGACCAAATTTTTAGAACAAATTTACAAATCATATGACGTGTCATCATAAGGTTTAATTTAGGGCATTCATTACTTATACATATCAATTAAAGACTCGAAAACATTATTATGTTTTTAGTCCCATATTGACAAGGTTAGTAAATAAGAAAAAACATTTCACGATTTATACAAAAACACTTTATAAATTTAGATGGAAAACAAAACTCATTTATCTACTTGTAAGCCAGGAGTTTTTTGGTTTCCTTCTCTTAATACAAAATAAATTAGTCTTTCTGTGTTTCAAAATTATTGAGTTTGAACTGTTTTTCTAAGTATAATTTTATCGATGTCTTTTATGTGAAAATAAATAATTTTCTTATGTGAAGTTAAGGCATATTTTTTAGCGTCGCCCCGGGCCTCAAAAATCTCTAGACCGGCCCTGGCTCGATCCATCGGTATATGTATTGCTTTTATTTGACCAACCGTCATTGTTCAATCTCTTGGACAACCCCGAATTGCTTTTTGTACAACTATTCTGTGAAGAATTTCATGAGAGAAAAGCAAGTTTTTTATTAGTGTAGACTCATATCAGGGATCAACACAGAGGCCCTTTCTTTATGGACAAACTGATATTCAGGATCAGCTTTATATATGGTCAGACTATTGGCATATTCTTTTGATTTAATAGACTAAAGCATGCAAGAATGCTATAAAAAATAGTTACGGAGAGAAACTTCAGAAGCAATAGACTTAAGATAAGTAGATATAAAACTGAATACGTAGAATACAATTATAACAAAAGAAGAAATACAGGTGCGGAGGTGGCGACAATTGTGAGTCAAAAGAACTCCAAAAGAGAAGAATTTGTGCCATCTGCGCTCCATCATTGGTAGAGAGATTGAGATAATGTGGCTTAGAGTAACTAACTCGTATATGAGAAGGTTAAGTGGCACCTGTAGAAGATAAAAAAGGAGACATGGGCTATGGTGGTTACTAGACCCAACAAAGATTAATAGAGCACCCATTAGAAAGAATGGCTAATTCAATAGAGAAGGTAGTTCTATAGAAGAGGAACAGAAACTCTGGGTAGCAAGAGCATTAAGGGTCTTTTGGCTAACATTAAGGGTTCTATTAGGGGATACAGGTTATTAGCAATCTGAAAATCATCTACAATACAGCAGTTTGTCTGCATGCATCAGTATTGGCAGGGGGAAAAAAATGATATGCAGCACAAACTTCCGTTACTTTCAGGAAACAAATATAGTAATTTTTTGTATGTGTTTAAGTCATTGTTAGACAATTTCCTCATAGCCTATATGTTATCTAGTGCTGTAAGATTCTATCATACGAGTAGTCAGATTTTGTGAATGCAGAGAATACTTCTCAGTCTATGCAGACACCTGCTTTGCAAGCTTTGGCGATAGAGTAAAGGACTGGATCACTTTTAATGAACCTTATCAGACTGCTATTAATGGTTATGGTGTTGGGAGATTTGCTCCTGGAAGGCATGAATGCTCGTCAACAGAACCATATTGGGTTGCACACCACCAACTATTGGCACATGCCGCTGCTGTTTCCATATACCGAAGCAAGTATAAGGTTTACTGTTTGTTTCTTTGTCTGCTTGTCTCCTTGTTACTCTTTTTATCACTGACCGAGCTTCTGGTATTTGCCGTTGACTTCATCACTTTATTTATTAAAGGTAAGATGTTTTACTCAACAAGGGAAGTAATATATTAGTCAGCATTTTAGTAATTTATAGCTTCCTTCTTGTGTAAGATTAGATTGTGATTCTGTGAACAAGCAAATCTTAACACTAGTGTTCTCTCTATTTTTTTTTCCTTTATTTGTTTTTCCTTTCATATATGGGAAATTGCATGTAGTCAGCTAAAGAACTCATTTAGCTGATATCCAGAAATATTTCACATAATTCGTTTATAATTTAGGATATGTTTTTAAGTAGAACTGACATCATATGGGAAAATGTAAACCTAATAAACCGTGCTTAAATATTTGGGTTCAAAATCAGATTTTACGTAAAGTGCAATGAATGTGAAATTGATTGGAAGACGGTCAAGGTTTAATATACATAATATAGATTTCTGAATATGGACATAGTTTAGTAGCGGTATCTTCTTTCTCCACTCCACTACCCAAATATTATATATTGTTCTTACTCTTGCTGCTACTATTGTCTTTCAGGACAAGCAAGGGGGACAAGTTGGCTTGGTCGTAGACTGTGAATGGGCAGAGGCTAATTCAGACACAATTGAAGATAAAGTTGCTGCAGCAAGGCGCCTAGATTTTCAGCTTGGATGGTAATTACTTGTTCCCTAAATTATGTAACTGTTTGGTCACAAAAATACCGTTAACTAATTATGTAAGTTCAGATAATATGTATGGATCTCTCTCTCTCTCTCTCTCTCTCTCTCTCTCTCTCTCTCTCTCTCTCTCACACACACACACACATGAGCCCTCATACAGACACTCATTCTCAACAATTTTAATGTGCATTCAATATTCACACAAGTACACTAAATGTGCACGATTAAAGCATCCATACTGTCAAAGTACATTGGAAAACCTCATGGTAAATTAGCAGGAGTAACTGATCTCAGTGTAGTTATTGTGTAGTTATTTAATTGGTGAGAGTAGGGCTGTAATTAATGACAAAACAACATAGAAATACAAAGTTTCTATCTTAGTTTTGAGCAGATCCATAAGTTTTCATGTATCGTGCTGTTTATATTGAGTATTCCCATCTACTTGAAATGCAACCAAATTGTCTTGTTGCCTTCTGGTGAAACCATATTAATTGAAAGATGCATTCTATTTGAATCCTTATAAGATATAAAACCTACTCTGAGACATATAAACAGCATATGGGCCGCATCATTGAATGGGTGCAGATGATTTTAGCAATTTCTCCAGCTCTGCTTGCTGCCAACCCAAGCAGTGTTGGTATTTAGACAATCTTTCATCATTAATAAAACTTGAATAAAATGATAAAGATTGAAAATCAAAGAAACAGAGTGCATAGAGCTTTGGAAACAGAGGGCTGATGCTTTTTGTAAAAAACAGAGATCTTTTTTCATTTAGATATTTCTGATATATATGGCTCAATACATAAGCCGACTGAAGTAATTGGGTCCACTGATAAAGAGAATGGGTCCACTGATAAAGGCAACAGTCAGCCATTTTACACAGAATCAGTTTAAGTAAAGCAGAATCAGTTTAAGTAAAGCATTAACTTTTAACACTCCCTCTTAATGCTTTGCTGCTTCACTCCCAAAAGTTCTCTTAAGTAGATGAATCTGTCCTTTGGTAATGCCTTGGTGAAGATATCAGCAACTTGATCTTCTGTCTTGCAGTAGACCACATCCACTTCCTTGTCTTCCACAACACCTCTGATGTAGTGATGCTTTAGAGCAATATGCTTAGATTTACCATGACAGACAGGATTCTTGCTCATGGCAATAGCTGACTTATTGTCACAAAGGATATGAGTTGCTGATTCTTGTTTCTCACCAAAATCTTGCATAATTCTTCTCAGCCACACTGCTTGAGAAGTTGTAATTGAAGCCGACACATACTCAGCCTCTGCCGTTGATAGTGCAACTGATTTCTGTTTCTTAGATGCCCAAGAGAATACACCAGTCCCCAATGTAAAAGTATAGCCAGATGTGCTCTTCAAGTCATCCACACTACCTCCCCAGTCACTATCACAGAACCCATACAATTTGGGCTTAACATTCCTTTCATACATAATATCAAAGTCAAGTGTACCTTGTATGTATCTTAGGATCCTCTTTGCAGCTCCATAGTGAATGCAAGTAGGCTTGTGCATAAATCTGGACAACAAGCTTGCAGCATACATAATATCGGGTCTAGTCGCTGTCAAATACAACAAGCTCCCAACCATGCTTCTATACATAGATTCATCAGCATCACCACTACCATCTTCTCTTTGAAACTTTTCATTCACAACTAGAGGTGTTGCAACAGGCTTGCAACCAACCATTTTGAACTTTTCTAGAAGTGTTTTTGCATATTTCTTTTGAGTAATAAAGATACCATCATTTGATTGCATGATACTAATTCCCAAAAAATAATGCAACATGCCTAGATCACTCATCTCATATTTCCTCATCATGTCATTCTTGAAATTCAAGATCATATTATGACTACTTCCAGTATAAACCAAATCATCAACATATAAGGAAACAATAAGGATATCTAAAATACCTTCTGTTTTGACATAGAGGGCAGGTTCATTCTCACTTCTTTGAAAACCTCTTTCATTGAAATATGAGTCGATCTCTCCATACCATGCTCTCGGAGCTTGTTTCAGGCCATAAAGTGCCTTCTTAAGCTTATACACCTTGTGCTCTTGTCCTTTAAGAACAAATCCTTGAGGTTGGTCAACGAACACCTCTTCTTTTAGGACTCCATTTAGGAAAGCCGACTTGACATCAAGTTGGTGTAGAAACCACCCCTTCTGAGCAGCTACGGAAATAAGGCCTCTGATTGTTTCATGCCTAGCTACCGGTGCAAATGTTTCTTGGAAATCAATCACGGGTTTCTGAGAATAACCCTTTGCTACCAATCTAGCTTTGTTCCTTTGAACGGAACCATCTTGATTGAGCTTAGTCTTATAAATCCACTTCACTCCAATGACGGAGTTGTCACAAGGTCTGTCCACTAGTTCCCATGTCTTGTTTTTCACAATGACATTGATCTCCTCTTGCATTGCAGCCTTCCAAGTCTCTTCTTTCGCTGCATCATCAAAGTTTTCTGGTTCTTCAACACAAAAATTACAGCTTTCATAGACTTCATTTAAGCTCCTTAACCGAACCGGCGTTGAACTTGGACTTGAAAGTGTAGGAGAGTGAGCTTGATGACTGTTTTCAGGTGATAATTGTGGAATTTCTGGCTCAATTTCCTCTTCATTTGGTTGATTTTCTTCTTCAATTCTGATTTGTGCAGATTCCTCTCGGATGGTTGCTTGATTCCAATCCCACGAAGATTTCTCACTAAAAAGAACATCTCTACAAACCACAACTTTCTTCCTTTTTAAATTGTAGAGTCTGTACCCTTTTGTGTATGAAGCATAGCCTACGAAAATGCATCTTTCACTTGACTCATCAAGTTTTTGTCTTAGTTCTTTCGGAACATAAGCAAAGCAGATTGACCCAAACACTCTCAAATGATTCACGGAAGGCTTTCTTCCACTCCATGCCTCAAATGGTGTCTTATCTTCAACTGCCACTGTTGGATGCCTATTCATCAAGTAGACCGCTGTATTAACTGCCTCACCCCACAAATATTGAGGTATTCCTTTGTCATGCAACATTGCCTTAGCCATTTCGACTATGGTTCTGTTTTTTCTCTCAGCTACTCCATTTTGTTGTGGAGTGTAGCTGACAGTAAGTTGTCTTTCCAAGCCAATATCTTGACAAAACTTATCAAATTATGTGGATGTATACTCTCCTCCTCTGTCACTTCTAAGAACTTTGATTAGATACCCAGATTGTCGCTCAACCATAGCTTGAAACTTCTTGAAGATTGAGAACACTTCTGATTTCTGTCTTAGAAAGTATACCCAAGTCATTGTGGAATAATCATCCACGAAGATTAGGAAATACTTGTTTCCCACATGAGTAGAGGTCTTCATGGGTCCGCAAACATCTGTATGAATCAATTCCAATGGAACTTTTGTTCTCCAAGCTTTACCATGTGGAAATGAATCTCTATGATGCTTCCCAAATGCACACCATTCACAGATTTCTTCATTTTCTTGGATACTCGGCAACCCATGCACCATTTCTTTTTCTTGTAGCTTCTTGAGACTTTGAAAATTCAAGTGGCCAAGCCTTTTATGCCATAGCTTTGAATCTTTTTGCACTTCCATCTTGAATGCAGATTGAGTTGCATACTCAATTGTGAGAGGAAAACTTCTACTCTTCCTCATCTCAATCTTAGCCACGAGTTGTTGACGATTCCTCCTATCATATATCTTGCAATTATTGTCTCCAAAATATAAGTAGTAGCCATGCTCAATGAGTTGTCCAAGACTTAGCAAATTTTGCTTCAAATCAGGAACTAACATGACATCCTTGATGAACATCTTTCCATTCTTTGTATGCACGGCAATAGTACCTCTTCCCAATGTATCGACTAGCTGCCCATTTCCCATCTTCACTTGGGTTAGGTTTGTAGTGTCAACATTATGGAGAATGTTCTTATTCGCCGTCATATGATTGCTACAGCCGCTGTCCACAAACCAAACTTTAGCTTCTTCTTGGACAGTTGTATCATGACCAACATAAAACATATTGGTCTCTTCATCTTCTGCTTTGGTGTAGTGAGCTAGCTGATTATCTTTGTAGGTACAATCCTTTTGCATATGCCCGAATTTGCTACACTTGTGGCATTTCACTTTTCCTTTGAACCAACATTCACCGGAATGAGCTTTGTCACAAATTTTGCACTTCGAAACATACAAACTCTTCTCAACCTTTTTCTTGTCTTCAAAATTACCCTTTCCTTCCCACGCTTTGTTTTTGCCTTTCCAATTCTTGTTGGAGTTGGCTTTGCTTTGACTTGAACTAGCTTGAGTTTTTGGATTCACTGTAAGTGTTTGGAAAGCATTTTCTACATCATTGTTGTCATGCCTAGATAATCTCTGGGCAAAACCTTTGAGAGAACCAATCAATTCTTCAACACTCAAAGTTGACAAATCCTTAGTCTCCTCTATGATTGAAACTATGTTGTCATACTTTCTTGGCAAGCTAATTAGATACTTCTGAACTATTCTCTCATCAGACAAGATTTCACCATAGCTTTTCATTTGATTAATAATCTCAGACAATCTACTCAGGTAATCATCTAGCAATTCATCATCTTTCATTCTTATATACTCAAAATCTCTTCTCAAAGATTGGAGTTTGACAGCCCTTACCTTAGTAGAGCCTCTGTAGACTTTCTCCAGCACATCCCAAGCTGATTTGGCACTTGTCTCATTTGAGATTCTCGGAAAAATTTCATCTGAGATAGCATTTTGGATGACCCCAAGAGCTTTTGCATCTCTCTTGATGTTTACCTTCAACTCCCTTGTTTGAGTCTCTGTCAAAACCACAGTGCTTGGAGGTACAACATAGCCATCTTCAATCAAGCTCCACAAATCATGAGATACAAAAATTGTTCTCAACTTTGTCCTCCAGAAGTCGTAGTTTACTCCACTGAAGATAGGAGTTCGAATCTCACCACTGCTACTTGAACCAGCCATGAATTTGAAAAATTTTGATTCTAGGGTTTCACTTAGAATTTTCCCCTTTTTTGAGAATAAAAAAACGCCCCACTCTTTGATCAGATTGGCTCTGATACCATGTTGGTATTTAGACAATCTTTCATCATTAATAAAACTTGAATAAAATGATAAAGATTGAAAATCAAAGAAACAGAGTGCAGAGAGCTTTGGAAACAGAGGGCTGATGCTTTTTGTAAAAAACAGAGATCTTTTTTCATTCAGATATTTCTGATATATATGGCTCAATACATAAGCCGACTGAAGTAATTGGGTCGACTGATAAAGAGAATGGGTCGACTGATAAAGGCAACAGTCAGCCCTTTTACACAGAATCAGTTTAAGTAAAGCAGAATCAGTTTAAGTAAAGCATTAACTTTTAACAAGCAGTTCGTTAGATGAATTTAAATGGTTTTCTCCTCTTACACTATTGTTTAGAATCCGTCTCAGCTGATTCCAAACGCAGGTACTTAGATCCAATATATCATGGGGAATACCCCAAAGTTATGCGTGAAAGACTTGGAGATCGGCTTCCCATATTTTCAGAGAAAGATAAGGAGTTGCTTAAGAACTCAGTAGACTTTATTGGTCTGAATCACTATACATCGAGATTTATTGCACATGGAAGAGATAACCATGATAAGGGTGATTTTTATAAATCACAAGGGATAGAGAAAATTGGTAAAATACTGTAACTACTATGTCATTGGTTTTCACAACAAATTTTCTCTTGATCTTTATATAATATTCTCTCTTTATCATCAGTTGAATGGGAAGGGGGTGAGGCTATAGGTGAGAAGGTATGAACTCTCTCCTGCAGACATATTCCACTAATTGTCCAGTCTACTGAAATATTTTGCTTGGCAGGCAGCATCAGAATGGCTGTATGTTGTTCCTTGGGGCATGCATAAGGTTCTGAATTACATAGCGCAAAGATACAATAATCCCCCAATTTATGTTACTGAGAATGGTATGCTTGGAGAGACTTTACTTGGAAAACAAAAATGAATCTAGAATTTCAATTGTGGTTTAATGCATTTGCCCATTATATAAATGAAGTATGTGCTGAGGTGAAATATATGGATGAAATATATTGAATTAAAGTTCTTTTGATTATTGGTCTGGAAAACTATAGGAGTTTGTGCTTATTCAACATTATGATTCTTTTAATTTCTTTTTTAAATTACAGGTATGGATGACGAAGATAATGACACCTCCCCACTTCATGAAATGCTGGATGACAAACTGAGAGTTAGTTACTTTAAGAGATACCTTTCAGCAGTTGCCAAGGCGATAAGGTAGGTCGACTTCATTTCATCCATTTTATCATATGAACAAGCTTTCAAGTCATTCTTTAGTAAGTCCTGCATGAAAGACTACACAAATTCCATATAGATTATCATGTCATTCATCGCCTGCATGGAGTCGTGCTACCATTGCAAGGTTGATGAGTACTTAGTTGCAGCATCCGTTGTCTTGGATGTGTAAGGCTGAGGCTTATGCTGCTCATCTATTTATGCATGAAAATATGCATGTGTACACGGCTTGTGATATTAAGGTCGCATAGATGGGTTATTAGGAGACACGTGGGTGGCTGATGCACACCCCACAACCCAACCCAACCCAATCCACTGGCGTCCCCAGGGTTCCATCCATGGCTGTTAGGTTTCTAAACCCTAGTATCCTGTCAAATTCAAAAATCTTGCATAAATGGGAGGTGGGTTTATAACTGGTGGCTTGTGCTACTCATCTATTTATTTGTAGCGGGAAACTGCAAACGGGGAAAGACATAGATGTCACATTTCACAAAATATCTTCAATTGTTATTAACCAAAGAAAAGCTTTAGTTGGTCATTTTGTTTCTCCATCTTGAGCATTTTCACATGTCTAGTACATATTTTCACCTTGTTAAAAAGTAATTAACTCATATTAGTGTGTGAACAATGATCTGAAAAGGTAGGTATAAAGGAAACCAATACTGTTACATTTTTCCTGGACAGGGATGGGGCAGATGTAAGGGGATACTTTGCGTGGTCATTACTGGATAACTTTGAGTGGGCTCAAGGATATACCAAGCGATTTGGTTTGGTTTATGTTGACTATAAGAATGGGCTCTCGAGACACCCAAAATCTTCTGCTTACTGGTTCTTGAGGTTCTTCAAAGGTGTTGAAGGCAAATATGGAAAGGAAGAGTAATGGACACTTAGGTCCTTAAAGCTAGCCTCATGGACTTCACCCATGCATTGTACCAACTTTAACTGCTTGATGCTTCCGTTGTTTTGAAGACGCATAGGGACTCCCCAGGAAATTGTCTCTCTGGCTTTTGAAAGTTAACCCGGAAGTTTTGTTTATGTACCAACTCACTCTTATCCCTAATTATGCTAGCCTGAAATGTAGTTTTTTTTTTTTTTTTAATGTCACAAACTATTTGTTCTAATTATTTAAATCACCCCAATTGGGCGTTGGAACCCTATAGCATGCAATGCAGCTGCACACTAGTGTTATAACTAACTACTCGAGGTTTGTATGCGGATGTTGTGCGATGCATAATGGCAATGGACGGATAGGCTCAAGACAACCCCTCGAGTGTGGCATTATTTGACATCTTGCGTTACACAATAATATGTACCATACATGTCTCATTTCAGCAGGAAGGAAGTGACGCCACTGTTTCTATGGATCAATGAAGTAGACTCTCTGCCCGACAATAGGCCATGAGAATTCAGGGTTCTCAACGATGCTTGTGAAATCCCGTCCCCGGATTTCACTATTTAAAAGTACGTATTTCGTACTATTAATTCGACGCGTTTATATTTGCGGGGCATAAATTTATTTCAGTAAAAGGATGAAAACGCCCTTAATGGACTAAACGGAATTTTCAAGGACTTATTTGATTTGCATATATTTTCCTACTTTTCTTTACGTATTTGGATAGTACTCGTCGATACGAGCGCGTGAGTGCAAATGGAACGTAATTTGGAGTTATAACGAATGAGATATTAACGTTTAAAGTTGGGGCATTTTAGTAAATTTAACCTTCACTCTAGAAGGCTCCAGATTTTCTGAAGCAATCTGATTAAGCCATGTGGACGATTGTGATGAAGAGTGTAGGAGAGAAAGGAGAGAGATGGATGGAAGAGAAGGGGGAGAGGGAAGGAGAGAGGGGGAAGGCACCGGATAATTCAGGCCATTTCCCTTTGCAACTCGACCCAAACCGGTCGGAAATAATGGAACTCGTTGGTTCCTCTGGCCAAATTCTGGTGATTTAAGCTGAGCCACCAACTGGGAAGTACTCCACGATCTTCTCTTTACCATTTCCACCCCAAATCCGAAGAAATTGGGATCATAATCACGAAGAATCGCATCGGTGGGTGCGACGGACCACGTCGACGATCAGCCATTTTCGAATGCAATCACATTGATCTCCACCACCATTAGATTCTCCTTGAGGCCAGAAACAAAGCCCAAACAACCTTGGAGGCGGCGGAGCACCGGAGAAGTCTAATCGAAGCCACCATTTCTAGGGTTTTCAGCGGGTTCGTGGCGATTTGAGGCTTTTCCCGGCCAAATTGGCTTTAGTCACAGGTAAGAAACTTGATTCACTCATCGAGATCTTCATTCTGGTAAAACTTGGTAAATTTTGGAATTAGTTGATTTTTCTAGCGAGTCGGGGCGGCCGGCCACCGCGTGCGGCAGCACTTGGGCTGAGAACCCACGGGACCATCCTAGGCTAATTTTGATGCTCCAATTCCATATTTGACATCTGTTTAGTGAAATTCCAATGTTTAACGTAGTTTTGTAGTTGATCGCCTAGTTGGCCGCCACGGGGTTATTATATGAATTGACGATCCAACCGTTGGATTATCACCAAACTTTAACAGGTTATTATTTGTAATATTTGAGGACATAAGGAACTGACGGATCGACAATCCAAAATACGGATCTTCCCGAATTGTATTTCTAAGTTTGTAAAACTAATTGTTGACCGCCACCTAATTCTAGCAATTAGCGAGATCCAACCATCGGATCGCGATGAGATTTTAGTATTTCATTATATGAGCATAATGAGGACTTTAGGAAGTTACGGATCCAAATCCGATGTGCGGATCTTCCGGATCGAATTACACATTGATATCATTTGTGAATATGAATTGGTTTTATAAATGTGATTTCTATTTAAATGTGATTTTTATATATTTAGCCATTGACCTATGTTTATTAAATGTGATTGACTTGTGTACTAATGATATTTGTGAAATGTGATTGACATGCTTATTTGAGATGTGGTTTGATTTGCATGAATGGTATGATGTGATGAAATGTGAAGGCTAGTAGTGGACCATTGACCCATTGCCATGGGGTTTGTTTCTTCGGAGCTTGTTTCATATCCCATTTCATTGTTTCATTTCTCGCTTCATTGATCCGTTCTAAATTTAGTACTTGTGCTTTGTTTCATTTCGTTGAGCCTTTGTAAATTGAGCATTTGGTTCATGTTTTGTTCTTCGAGCCGTTGATATGTTTCTTGGCCTTCCGCTTGGTTCCGTTGAGTGATCTGAAACTAGGTATCCGCTGGGGTTCCGTTGAGTGGTTTGTTTCCCTGCTCCGTCTGGATTTCGTTGAGTGGTCCGGAATCTCTTGTGATCCGTGATTCCGTTGAGTGGTCCGGAATCATATCCAGCTTGGATTTCATGGAGTGGTTCGATAGGCGTTGTACTCCGCGATTCCGTTGAGTGGTCCGGAATCCCTTCTTCTCCGCGAATCCATTGAGTGGTCCAGAATCGCACTTGGTGTTTTGGTTCCGTTGAATGGTCTGGAACCCGTTATTGATGGATTTCGTTAAGTGATCTGAAATCGCATCATTTGACTTGTTGGTTCCTTAGATTCAAAATCACATTCTTCAGAGATGTAGGCTTCGGCCGAACTGTATCATTCTAGCCCTGCATTTCGATGTATTATATATGTTATTGATTGGTGTGATTATTGGATGGTGTTGGAATGCATATATGTGGGTGAATGGCAAGATGGCTAGAGAATATTATTGTGCTTTGTTGAATGTTCCTTGAGGTGTTACATGCTTGAATTGTGGTATTATGTTGAGACGTAGCGAGATATGCGATGAATGTTCGAGTGTAGTGAATGGTGAACTACGAATGGCTTGATCTCTATTCAGGGTATGTAGGCAGTCTAACGATGAGGTTAAATGAAACCATAAAGTATACAAAAATTTCTACGCAATTCGAATCTTGAGTTATACTCTGTACATATCCTCAAGGCGGGGGATGTTGGAAATACAGATACTTGATGACGTCACGTGTCGATCCTGGACGTATGTCGGGATTGGGGCATGACAATGCCTCCCGGTGCATCTTTGAATTAAGGGTAAGTCTCCCAATCGAATTCAAGAACGAGAGTTCTCCTCCAATGAAAGTGCTAGATCAGGAACAAGACATTGGTCCGAGCATCGTCTCTAATCGATATGAAAGAGAAAACCTTATCGATAATATCTTCTAGAATATTCAGAAGGTAGCCCATATACTATTTGGAAACTGCGAAAATCTAAGAAAATCTTCGAGAAAAATGTGCCATACCCCTGGGTTGAGGAAAAATAAAAGTAGGGGAAGTGATTGAAAATGCTAAAAGAAAACAAGAGAAAATTGGTAAAGTGATAAAAAAATATTTTATTGAGAGAGAAAGTCTTCTGAATATGATGAGGAGGTTTTTTCTATAGCAAATAGTAGACACGCTATGATCTTTAGCTCTTTGCAAACAATAGAAGATCAATGAAAAATGTAGATGATCCGGTTTATCTCCTAAATCGGAACTAAAACCAAATAATATAAGGTCATTTCTAATCGAAAAGGCTAAACGTAATCCCGTCCAGAATTATAGATTTACAAAAAAATTATTTTTAAATGCACAGTGACAGGGCATACTCATATACTATATTTAACCTAAACATATCCCCCTTAATAATTTATTAGTTTCAAGTTCATACTTTAAACTTATTGATTAATTTTATTAAACTACCGTGAGATGTTTTCAAATCTAGTCGTTGAATTTGAATAGATTATTGTAATTGAGGAGCTGGACTCCAAACAAAGAGCTAAGAGTGGGGCTACATTTGGCTAGCGTGATGCCCTTTTGGCCAAATAATGGCATGTGCGTTCCACAGAGTTATAGCCTAGCCATCGGTTGGAAATCAATTTTTTGGTAAATCAGACCATATTTTTACTTTGGACATTTAGCTCTCTCCATTGGAGATGATCTAAGCTGTTTAGTTTGGTTCTACTAAAAAATAAGTAAAACCAGCACGCTTTGGTTTATCCGATTTCCCTTTCAGTTTGACCGGTTTTCAGTTTTAATCGAATATTTTATTTTATTTCAAAATCTGCTATTTCAACACACTAGACCCATGTATTTTTCACCCAAATTAAAGAAAAAATACATGTGCGAGTGAAGAGAAGAAGAGGAAACAAGAAGAAAAAAAGATCAATGACCCATGGTGCGAACGAAGAGAAGAATATCGAAGAGATAAATGTAGACAATGGAAAAGAAAAAAAAAAGACAGAAGAAGAAATAAATAAAAAGTTTCAAAAATGAAATAAGAGAGAGGCTGATAAGGTTGGGCACGTGGGACATAAAATTGAAACCAATACAGGAATTAAGTCAGACCGCACCAAACAGTTCAATTTTTTCAGTTTAAATAGTTTCGGTTTGAAATTGAACCGAAAGTTAAAATAACAGTTTGGTTTCAATTCCTAATATTTGAAACCGAACCGAACCGCATAATATAAAAAAAATTATTTAATTTAATTAACCAATTAGGTGTTTGGGTGTAATTGGTTATTTAGTGGAGTTCATACATGGATTTAGATTTGGATACTTGAATATCAGTATAGTGGTTATTGGTTTCTGAGATTTGTTTTTTCCTTTTGATTCTGAAACAAAACCAAAAGGGAGTTCCTTGAGTTTTAGTATGTTGGTTATCAATTTTGGGTTTACTTATTGTAAATTGCTCTTCTCTCCTGTTTGGGGGCCAAAACAAACTGAAAAAACTATAAATTAAAATTATAAAAAAAAAAAGTTGAGAACCCCAAATTGAAACTAGGGCTGGTTCGGTATGGAATACTGAACCGAAACTAGTATCCCGAATCCCAAACCGAAATTTTTTGGGACGGGAATTTGAAGACCAATCCCAAACTAAATTTTCGGGATTTCGAGACAAATCGGGATTAAATTTTGATTTTGGGCTTTTGGGTTTTTTGGCTGAAACTTGACATATTGGGCTTTTGGGCTAAAATTTAGCCTTTTAGATTGAAATTATCAGCCCAATTTCATAAATACCAATATGTCATACATACAAATATGTCATATGTGCATTTGTGCAATCTATTTTGAGCCTCTACTTCATACATACCAATTTGTGCAATCATAGATTTATAGCCCTAATTGAAATATGAAATTATGAATTGTTCTTCAAATATATTATGTTGATGCACAAAACCGGAGGGGTCTTGGAACAACGTAAATCCGACCGTGAATCTGCAAGAAAGTAAAGAACACAAGATGTATCGTGGTTCACCCCAATGTTTGGGCTATGTCCACATTAATGTTAATATCGTTTCTCTCTAACTGTATGTATGGGTTACAAGTGTGAGGGGGAGTCCCCCAGAGAAAGAGAGAGTTTGAGAGAGCCTCTGTTTAGGGTAAGGGTGAGAGAGCTTGAGGATTGTGAGGGTGAGGAGGCCCTTTTATAAACTAAGGGCTCATCCCCTTTTTACATATTTACCCCTTCATTTATTACAGAATTACATTTGAGTCCCCCGAGTATTTATACAAGATCTAAATATGGAGGCCGTAAGTATGGTACAAACAGTAGTCCCCCAAGTCTTCAGTCAAGAGAGCCTTTTGGCTGAAGACTTGAAATTCAGTCCATGTGTGGGCCGAAGTAACTAGATGTCGTCTAGAACTGAATACTTGATATGAGGCGGTGCTCAATGTGAAATGATGCTCAACTAGAAGTAGCACATATTGTGAGGCTGCTCAGCTTGTGGCTTATGTTGCCTTGGTTGGCTCGGCTTGTGGTGTTGAAGGTGAGGGAGTCCATTTTATAGAATAACGGCTCGCTCCTCAATACATAAGTGATGGGTTAGGAGTGATGCTCGCGGCGAGACGGTTGTTCAGTAGGCAGCGATGCTCTCTAATTATGGTGAGGGAGTCCCTTTTATAAAATAAGGGTTTGCTCCTCAATACATAAGTGATAGGTTAGAGTGATGCTCGCGGCGAAGCCGTTGCTCAGTAGGCGGCGATGCTTTCTAATGATGGTGAGGGAGTCTATTTTATAGAATAAGGGTTTGCTCCTCAATACATAAATGATGGGTTAGAGTGATGCTCGCAGTAAGGCAGTTGCTCAGCAGGCGGCGATGCTCTCTAATGATGGTGAGGGAGTCCCTTTTATAGAATAAGGGCTCGCTCCTCAATACATAAGTGATGGGTGCTCTCTAATGAAAGTGAGGGAATCCCTTTTATAAAATAAGGGTTCGCTCCTCAGTACATAAATAATGGGCTAAGTCCCCCAAGTATTTTTTTATGAGGCCTAGTTGCGGAAGCCCAATATATGGTACATAGTGTAGTCCCCCAAGTCTTCAGTCAATAGAGTCTGTTGGCTGGAGACTTCAAATTGAATTCATGTATGAGCCGAAGTGGCGGTTGTTTGGAGGCGGTATTTTTATACCCTGCACTGAAGCTTTGTAGGTGAAGCTTTGCAAGTGAAGCTTTGAAGCTGGAGCTTTTGTAAATTAAGCTTTTGAAGCTGGAGCTCTCGAAGTTGGAGCTCTGTAAATGAAGCTTTCGAAGCTGATTGACATGAGTGATGCTCATGAATGTTTATGTTGATTGACATGAGTGATGATCATGAATGTTGACATGAGTGATGCTCATGAATGTTGACATGAGTGATGCTCATGAATGTTGACATGAATGATGGTCATGAATGTTTATGTATGATTGACATGAGTGATGCTCATGAATATTTATGTATGATTGACATAAGTGATGCTCATGTATAATTTTGGAGTACTGGACGTACTTTTGATCACCTAGTCGGTGATAATAGCGGCAGGCTGCCGAATAATGTTTTGTATTACTGGACGTACTTTTGATCACCTGGTTGGTGATAATAGCGGCAGGCTGCGGAATAATTTTTTGTAGTACTGGACGTACTTTTGATCACCTGGTTGGTGATAATAGCGGCAAGCTGCCGAATAATTTTTGGTAGTACTGGACGTACTTTTGATAACCTGGTTAGTGATAATAGAGGGCATGGCTCTTTTGGGCATATGGGCCTTCGCCCTCCACATAACATTCCAGACCATTATTTTGGGCTTGCTGGTTTTTATTTATTTATTTATTTATTTATTATTACCCTCTGATGGGGTTTATACAGATGTCTCCGAAAGATAATAATTACATCATTCAAAAAAGATGTTGTAGAATGTGGGTATGACAGATGGTTGGATAGTGGGATAGCATCTGCACAATTGAGGGGAATTTGAGCTTTTGCTTTTACTTTCTCTTTTCCACCGCACCTCTCTCTGTCTCTCTGTCTTTGCGCTGCTGTCATACATGTGCACCTACTTAATCATTAATACCTTCTTTGCAGTTTGTCCCCTACCCACTTGAGGTCCTACCCAGTCAAATCTCAATCTCTCAGATTTTATTCTCTTCTCTTCATTGTTGACCGTCACCAAGCTCACGCTCTCCGGCACCAACCTCACCAGCTCGATCCCGAAACAGATTTCCACCCTTAGTTCATTCTCCTTGCAGATAGAACCTCAAACAGTAGCAGCTTGTATCTTAACTCCAACTGAACCTGATCGAAGAAGAGAAAAAAAGCACTTGGACTGCTTGAGAGTGAGATCCAACAGCACGCCGTCCTAGGGCTCGCAGCGCCAGCCGATACTGACCAGTAATGGATTAAAAGAGTCTCATCGTTTGTTGTTTCTGACTCGATGAGTAAATGAGTAGGTGAGTCGAGATGAGCGAGTGGGGGCTGAATCGAGCAGTGGGTCGGGGACGAGTTGGCATCCAGAACTGGGGTTGTGAAACAGGCCGACCTTGTTGGCATACAGAGGGACTAAATCTCTTTCCTTGTAGCGATGATACGACCCGTCGGACCTGACTAGATCTGCACCAGACAGAATTAGCAAAGTGATGATGCAATGTACTCCTATAGTCATGGTCTTCCTCATTCTCTCTCTATAACCTCGTGTGGGGACTGAGTCGAGCAGTGGGTCGGGGACAAGTTGGCATCCACGAAAAGCCAGGATTTTGGGTCCCCGAAAGTACTGGAATTCTCTTGTGATTCCAGGAAATGCTTCGCCGTAAACGGAGATATTCTCGCCGGGAAAACTGGGGTCGCGACGGAGCTCGCAGTTTCAATTTCTCAGGAAACAGGGGCTGTATGTGGTTTTGTTGGAAGGAGAGGGGTATCGTAATGGTGGTTTAGGAGGTTCCATCGTTGGAGATCGGCGGCTCCAACGCCGTCTGTATTTTTGGGGTGTGCAACGGGGAAGACAAGAAAGTTGGGAGAGGGGGAAAAAGTTTTGAGGAGTTCGGGAGAAAAGTGATATGGAGTGGCAGAGAGTTTTGAGTGTGGGCAGAGAGTTTTGTGTGATTCACGGTGGATATTGTGGTGAGGTTTCACGGTGGTGAGATGAAAAAATGCAAGAGAACCGACATAGCTTTTCGTGTCGTTTCCCACATACGGCGCCAAATGTTGATGCACAAAACCGGAGGGGTCTTGGAACAACGTAAATCTGACCGTGAACCTGCAAGAAAGTAAAGAACACAAGATGTATCGTGGTTCACCTCAATGTTTGGGCTACGTCCACACTGATGTTGATATTGTTTCTCTCTAATTGTATGTATGGGTTACAAGTGTAAGGGGGAGTCCCCCAGAGAAAGAGAGAGTTTGAGAGAGCCTCTGTTTAGGGGATGTGAGGGTGAGAGAGCTTGAGGATTGTGAGGGTGAGGAGGCCCTTTTATAGACAAAGGGCTCCTCCCCTTTTTATATATTTGCCCCTTCATTTATTACATAATTACATTTGAGTCCCCCGAGTATTTATACGAGATCTAAATACGAAGGCCCTTAGTATGGTACAAACATATTCTACTATCAAACTATTTAAATTGAACATTCCACATGCATGAAGGAAATTTTGTGAAAAACATGTTCATTTGAATAACATCATATAGCATGCAATTAACAATTAAAGGCGGAATCATGCTTTCATGCATTCAAAAAAAAAACATCAACCATGAAATTCAAAGCCTAGTAGATTGGTGAACCTTGACTCAACTTAAAACAACATTTGTTAGTTGAGAAATATTTACCTTTGTAGATTCCTCTTTGCATATGCAAAGGATAATCACCCAAGAGATAGGGCCTTCATTCCTTGCTTCTTAGCTCCATGGATTTGGTTAGAAGAAAAGGTTCTCCAAGTTCCCAAAATTGAGAACCTCTAAAGATTCTACACCAAGGTTAAATTGAAGAAGAAATGAGTGACCTAGAGGAAGTAAAATTGCTAGATAATTTCCTCTAGGGTGGCTGAATTTTTGAGAGCAAAGAGAGCTTTTGTTCTCATCTTTTCTCCACAAAAACCCTAAGGATGAAATGGCTATAAAGTTGCCTTTATACCACCTCACAATGGAGTGGCAAACTTGCAATTAAGCCAAGTTCACTACCCTCCTTAATTATGGTATTTATTGGGCTATTTGGGCCTTTGTGAATCATTATTCATTAAGTTGTCATACAACTTAAGTCAATGGGCTTTGACGTTCGAAGCCCATTGGGCCTTAAGGTCCAAAACTATCCCGAGGTCTTTAACGAACTTATTCGTTTGATTAATTAACATATTAATTAATCCTTGCCATAAATAATTAAACCATTTAATTATTCTTACTCATCTCCTTTGTTTCTTCAATCTCCACCTTACACGGTGTACGATACATTAGGTTCCTTTTAGCGAGGCAGTGGGCGATTAAAACCATTTTACATCGATTGTGAATTGAAACTTACTTTCAATTCTCCCTTTAGTGATTACACACGTTTAGGGCTTCCACAAACCATGAGTGACACCTAGCAGCATATCATGGCTACCCAAGCTAATCAGAAGAGGTAGAGAACCTATTCAGTTTAGGATTACAAATGCAATACGGTCTTTCTCTAATCTAATACTCTTGACCACATTGTTTGGTTTGATAGTTTATTTATTCATGTCTACTATCCAATGTGATTCGTTTGCTTATATGATTACCTTGAATGTGATTTGGAACGCATTCCCTAATCTCATTCATACTCTGGCCAGAGATTTTAATCATATCATAGAGTATTCTCCCTCAAACCATTTTGAAGGTTAGAGATCCCTTGTTGCACATTCACTTGTCTCCATGACTAAGTGGCTTAACCCCAATGATGTCGTGGACACCCCGATGGGGTGACTTTGACATAATCAAAGATCAAGGACTTAACCACAAGACAACAACTGTGATGCCTCAGGTCAAAGGACTAATTTGCATTATCCCAACCATGAGTTCTCATGTGACATGAGTATGAGAACTCCTCGTTGATCGTGTTCAGTGGACTCATTCTCTATTGAGCACCTACGTACTTGTCTTGATGTCACAAACACCAATGACTCGAGACTAGTCACTCTCCCTGAGAGAAGACATAGCACGTACTGATCTTATCGGACTGTCAATGCCCAATTGGCAATCCTATGATCAGGAACGTTTAGGATGTGTCTACGAAAGAATGGTCTCATTAATCTAACTTCATTAGATTGCATTCTCCCAATCACATATTCCTTGGACTTTATCGTTTAAGCATATAACATTTATATGAGACGGCTCAAACAATAATGTTTGCCCTTTATATGTAAACTAGATTAGTTTAACATGTGAAATGTCCGTAAAGTATCATCATATGATTGGCTTTAGGGCACATTTCCAACAATGCATGCAACAAAAATAAATTAAGTAACAAACCCAAAAGCAAAAAAAATTAGTTACAAGCCAAAGTTTCAAAATAAATTAAGTTACAAACCAAAAGCAAAAAGAAAAGCTTAAAGTTTGTGAAGATTGTTGGCCTCTTCGGCCCCTTTAGCCCGTTGATCTTGTTGATGGTTGTGGTTGCTCCCTTACTATGCTTATTGTTGTTGATTGTTGACCCATTCCCCTTCTTGTTGGTATTCTTCCCCTTGATGTTGATGACATAGCCCTTTCCCTTAAAATGGGTGCTCGTGGAGGTAGTGATTGATTTTGACGTTATTGAACTTCAACTTGAGGTGGTCGAGGAGGTGGAGGTGGCATTTCTTTTCCATGTGTTGTATTATCCTCACCTCCCAAATTAGGCCCGCCTAAAACAATAAACCACAAATCATTTAGATTGAATTGTAGAAATAGATAATAAATACTAAGAAAATAAAAGAGGAAATTAAATTATTTACTTACTTTTTTCTAATTGTTCAAGTTCCTTGTAGAAAATGAATTCGTCTAGTGTAGGCTCATTGTAGAAACAAAATCCATTCCCTATAAGCCAATCACTAGTACACATTAAAGCCTCAATTGTTTTAGGTGTTAAGGAAGCTCTAAAAGGATCAACAACTCTCCCACCAAGACTAAAGGCATTCTCACTAGCAATGGTGCTACTAGGAAGAGCAAATACATCCTTAGCAACTTTACTAAGAGTTGGATATGTACCACTATTTCCTTTCCACCAATCCAAAAGATTGAAACCTTCATATGTTAGGCTTTGATGTGGATCTGAAGTACATATCCACTTCATTGGCTATCTCATTTTGTTGTGTCGTCACCCTCTTTTGTTGGATCTTCCTTGTCATCCTTTTAGCAACATCAATATCTACCACACCCCCTCCCCCCAATCATCCACTACAACACTTAATCTTTGCTCCACATTTGAAGAAGCACTACTACTACTACTACTAAGGACCACTCCCTCCTTATATGCATTATACAACTCGGTTACATGGATTTTAACCCTTTCTTTATCTTCCCTTATTTTGTCACATCCATAGCCGAGCTCTTCTAGATTTGTCTCCAACATTTCAAATTTGTACCTCGGCTCGACTGCTTGGGCTACAAAGAGAATAGGGTTCACCTTTTCAATGTCACCCTAATATTTGTCAAACTTGAGCTTCATTGAGGTAGCCACACTTTGCAAAGTGGCATTAGAGATGTTTAAAATTTGTTCTTCTATCTCCACTTGCAAAGCAATCACCATGCTAAGTATTAAGTGTGATGCTGAAGTAAGGGTTGCACTCAATGTTAAGGTGGCATCATAAAACTTTTTGAGAAAGTGAGCAAAACTCATCGACCTTTCCCAATCATCCACCTCCGGATGACCCACCCGCTTAGCCTTTGTTGTCACCCCATCAACCTCTTTCAAGACCTCATCTTTAAAGTAAGCAATAAAAAAGTCACACTCAAAGGCCATCTTAGAGAACATTTTTTTAAACTTGAAAGCACTATTAAGCATTTCATAGGTGGCATTCCACCTTGTGACAACATCAAAATGATACTTGACATCCTATCAAGTCTCAACAAGATACAATATTCCCTAAAAGATTCCAACCATGTCGGGGATGAGTGTATAAACTTCACACAATTTCTTGTAGCATCAATCTCACAACTAAGATCTGTCATTCCATCCTTAACTATCAAATTGAGGATGTGACAAGCGCACCTCATGTGCACGTGAGCCCCGTTGAATAAAATAGTACCATTTAACTTGAGTCTTCTTTTCATGTATGCAATAGCGGTGTCATTTGCACTAGCATTGTCAACGGTAATGCTAAACACCCTGTCTATACCCCAATCATTCAAGCAAACCTCTAGACACCTTCCAATGTCATCACCCTTGTGAGAAGTAACTTGGACAAACTTTAGAATCCTCTTATGCAATGCCCAATTAGTGTCCAAAAAATAGGCCGTGATGACCATGTAGTATATCTTTTGGATCGAGGTCCAAGTATCGGTTGTGATACTCACTCTCAACCCCTCAATTAGACTTTTTATTTTTGCCTTCTCTTCGAAAAACAACTCCAAAACCGCTGATGCCACCTTATGCCTATTAGGAAGTTTGCACTTTGGATTTAAGTCACGAATAAAAGCTCGAAAGTCCTCTTGATCGACCACCCTAAAAGGCATCTCCGCTATTATAATCCACCTCACACATCTCATATCAAGTCTTTTTTATTGAAAATGTGAGTGACAACTGCACCTCCCATCCTTGCTTGTGTCATTGTTGGTTGGTTCGGATCCACACTCTCAAAGAGATTAGAACCCGGGCATTTCTTCAAATGATTAAGAATTCCCGCCGTCCCATGATTTCTAAGGTGTGCCGATACTAAAAGTTTGCAATGTATGCATTCAACCATGTACAATTCCACCCTATTATTATCGGTGATAGTTACCCTCTTACCATCGTTCCACGCCAGACTTGAGCTCTTTCTCCTATTGTCCTTTTTCCGAGGAGGACCCTCCCATTCTCTCACTACTTCTACTTCCTTTTCCCCCTCTTCTCCCTGTTCTTCTACTTGTTCTAATGCAATATCCTCCGGATCATCATGCAAATAATATTGAGGTGAGGGAGTGCCTAGTTGAAGGGTACCACTAGGTTGGATTTGTTTTCGTTTTCCTAATACCGAGACCATAGGTGTACTAGATTGGCTACTAGATCTGTCCATCCTAAAAAATAAACTAACAATGCACATTAATATATCACAACCACATTTCAGCATATATCCAAATTCCAATTCAATAAATCACATATCTAATTCAAGTGCAATAACATATTCAATATATGCAAAGTAAGCACAACATTAAATTTTAAATCTATTCATGCTAAATGGCATTTCTTAAGAGGAAACAATTAAAGAGAATTCATATCTATTCATAAAGAGGATTCATATTTATTCATATCTAATTATTGTCCATACGACATAAACAACACAAACATGTGAATGCAAAATGAAACACGTGTTATATCCTTGTAAGAAGCATAAACTTCTCAACAATGAAGATAGAGTACTAACCTTAAAAAGCCTCAATTCAAACCAAGGACCGATCTCCTTAAGCTCAATTCAAGGCCAACTTCACCTTATACAAAGACCTCCTAGTGTCAATTGAAGCAGACCGAATACACTTGTCAATTACAACGAGTAACAGAGTGGTGCAGTCGGTGCTATAAATCTCAGGATTGAAGAAAACCTATTAAGGCATTCAAGACAAATTAGCAAAGAAAATGATTGAAGAAAACCTATTAAAGCATTAAAGACAAATTAGAAAGTTGAAAAGTATATATAAAGAAGCAAAAAATTGTGGAGAAAACAAGACTTAAAATCTACACCTTTATAATTCCTATTGTTGCTACTACATTCCATTGTGTGATGAAGTTTCTGAGTTTTGGCAAAGAAGAGTAACCTACAAATGGACAAAGTCACAAAACAATGAAACATACATGATCAAATTTCTCAAATCTGTGTAAATTAAAACACATAATTCAAGTTCAACGATGGTGCTCCTAAAGAGAGGACAACACAAACTTTAAAATACTGATAATATACAACTTAATTGTGACTTCTCCGTGGAATGGAAGTAAACAAAAATGGAGAAACACAACACATTTGAGAGCAGTAGCGCATTACAAAATGCAGGTTTGTCTGCACAACATATATACCTATCGAGAACCTACGGGCAAGAAAAGTATTCACATCTCTGCATTTACTTCAGTTTAACATCAGAAAATTCTAGAACAACCAGAAACTCTGCAACTAGTGTTTTTATCTTTTGCTAAATATTCAAGCCAACTATTGTTTGGAGATAGCAGCAAATTAGCCTTTTTCCTCTTAGTTTAATTTATTTGACTTCAATTTTTCTAGCCCAAAATATTATTGAACACATGTATATGTGTATATGTATGTATATGTTGTTAAACAATGATCTTTTCTTTCCAGTGCTGTGCTACATATAAGATTCAATCAATTAATGATCCCTGAAGGCACAATTTCTTGCATAGCATATGATTCAATTAAATAATGATCCGATTTAGGGCATCAATGATTTCATGATATATGCTTTTAGGAGTTTCTTTTCCTAGGGTTGGGAGCTTATCCCTCTACCTAGCACTCTAGGTGGTGGTGGCTTCAACTGTCAATTCATATTACAATCAGTTAAGTAACAGAAAGTATTGTCGCCAATTGAATTTTTTTAAAGTCTTTAAAAGCAAGTCCACCGTTGGACCTTGCTCGAGGGACAGGCGAGAGGAAAGGGCCCGAGGGCCGGTGGGTTCGGCTCCAGCGTTGGGCAGCCCGAGTGAGGGTGGGAGCCCGAGGGCTAGGCCCGTGGGGATTGCCAGCCCTTCAGCCCGAGGGTGTGACGTCAGGCTGACGCCATACCTGGCGTCGGTCCTTTTTTTTATTTCTGTTGGCAAAACCTATGTTCAAGACCAGCAACAATGACTGTGGGGGTTTTAGAGTGCAAGCCACAGACTTTGTGCCTGGAATAGTAAGCTTTGGCATCACTCAGATCTACCTGGCAGCCTTCCACCTGACACCGCGGCGGCTGACCCAGCTGACCCATATTCCCGCCGCCTCGTTGCTTCTTGGGCGGCGTAGCCCCCGCGGAGGAAGACCCAGCAACAGAACCGGATGATGATTTGTGCTGAGCTCCAAAACCGACATCCTCAAAGTATATTGTTTGGCCGAATTTCAGGCCGTTGAGTGACTCGGCTGACGAGTTGGGCGGCGAAGATGAGGAGGAGCTCCCTGACTCGGTCATAGAACTCAAGCCCATTTTCCTGACTGTCATCTACAGCCCATTCATAATACTTCTTTTGGGGGTCATCAATTGATAGAGAGAGAGAGGGGGTAGTTTGGTTTGTTTATCCTCTACACCCCGGTGTGACGATTTAAAATATCTTATCCGAAATTAGAAATAAATTTATTTAGTATTATTTTTAAAAAAAAATTAATAATATTTTATTGCCTATTGCCAGGGCTATTAAAGTGCAACGGTGGAGATGCAAAAGGCAGTTACTGTTCATTAGGGCAATTACTGTTCACAGGGTGGATTGAATAATGGATTACCTAGGGGGAGGGCTCTAAGGGTGGAGTTGCTCTAGGCTGCCTAACAAAAACAAAACATAACAAATCATAGCAAATCATAACCAAACTCCTAAATCGAAAAGAAAAATTCATAAACCTAACCTAATGGTAAACATAAATATACAAATTAAATTAAGGATGGAATCATGAACATCCAATCCAAAACATGAAAAAATTTCACAAACCCTAATCTAAAATTCGAACCCTAAATTAATTCCAAAATTTACCTGATTTGGGGGAGAATCGGTGCACAGTGCACTGGATGAAGAAGACTCTCAGGCTTTGAGTGTCTGATAGAGAGAATCGCAAGAGAGAGAGCGGTGGCTCTGTGTGGTGAAGGAATGCTCCACAGTTGGATACGGTAGTAATAGTATGGTGAGGTGGTGGGCCGGTGACTGGCCGGAGTTGAGCTTCAAATTCGAGACAGAGATGAAAGGGCTAGGTGGCTGAGGGAGGGAGGTTGGCTTCAATTGAAATGAATGGAGAGAAGGCTGGAGAACCGTAACAATGAATGGACGGCACATATCAATTTGAAACAATCCAATGGTTGAAATTAACTCTAACTATAATTAAAAAAATAATATATATATATATATATATAATATATGTAAAATATATATATAAAATAATTAATAATATATATTTTCGGTTTGGTATGGGATTCCCAAAATATTGAGAAGAAAATCTTGAATCCCATACCGAAATTTCGGTTTGAGAAATTTTTTATTTGAGATTGGAATTTTTTCGGTTCGGTTCGGAATATTTTTTCCACCCCTATTTTAGAGTACAGATTCGACATTCTCAGTGACTAGTGACAACCTCAAACTTCGAGAAGGTTTAGGGTGCTTCGCATTGATGTATAAAGAGTTGATATAATCATATAACCATATGTTTGATATTTATGAAATTTTGATCTCTTCACCCTGTTCCCTACCTTTGATCTCTCGAATAGGATAGAAAGAAACTTACGACAGGCGTGCCGCTGTGCAGGGAAGTTCTCCTCAAATAGGCATTCCATTTGTTTGATGAATGTGATTACAGCAGATTTTCCTACAAACTTATCCATGTTGTTTCTATCATAAAAGGCAGAACTTTGCAGACATAAAATACTTAATGGAAGTTCTTTTTGAAGCAGCATCTGTTAAGTGCTCTTTAAGTGCTATTTTTAAGTAGTAATCGGATTTTTAATAGAGCTTGATGTGCTTCTAATAAAAGGGCTTATAGCGTAAGTGCTTTCTGCAATAGCAAATCTTAAACGGATTACATCTTCATGACTTCTGGTACCCCTTCATATCCCTGCCAAACTCCGACACTTCAAAAGATTGAGGGAGGAGGTGGATTGTCTGCCCTTCCATTTCCATACTCTTCTCATCCTCTCATGTAAGTCACGTCAACATTTTATATTGATTTTTTTATAGAAATAATAAAACAAAAAGTAATAGGAATATAAAATATTGACGTGGCTTAACCATGACCACACAAACAGAAGATGATGGAAAAAGTATGGAAATGGGAGGGCAGACAATCCACCAAGATTGAGATCCCAAATTAGGCAGGATGGTCCTTTTGACCCAAATCCCCAACAGTAACACTGATAATGATGGACAAATCAATCAATTTTGAAAGCAGTCAGAAAATAATGCAAATATGCAATTATGTTTTCCGAGAAATACTCTCGTGCAACCGGTGACTTCACATTAATTAGAACGGTAACGTTATTGTAACTATGCATTGTTGTAAGAGAAAATTTCTTATACAACCGGTGGCGTCACTAAAATTATGCATTTGTTGCAGTGAAATTTATATAGTCGAGTGATTACATGTTCATGATGATCATTGTGGAGCCAAACATAATCACAAGGTGACACGTGAATTATTGGGTAAAAGAGGACAAAAATACCCTTGAGGCATACTGGGATTCCTACACGCGAGCAGCGGGTAATCATCCCTAAACCAAGTCAAAAGTGCCCAAAAAAGGTAACAAATTCAAAGTTATCTCATCCATCCTCATCTTAGGTAATTACTTCATAACCTATAAATTATTTCATATAAATAGAGATTAATTGGCTAATTAATGGATTAATTCCTAATTAATTCATTAATCACCAATTTAATCACCCATTATATCAAATAAGTCACCCAAATTAATCCCAAAAGCTAGTCAAAACCGGCCACCTCCCTTTGCTCCTTATGACACACCCCGATCCAGAGGATCAAGGCGTGCTGGCCGTCATGTGAGCGTGACGTAACCAAAAGTGCGACACGGAAGCAAGATATAACAGAAATATGAAGGAATTTAAACCAATCTCTAGCAGAACACCCTACTAGAATAAAAGGATGAGTTATAAGGGAAAACACATAAATTCAGAGCATAGGTCTAAGTGCAGTCAAGTAGGACCATAATTAAAGTACAACACCCGCAGGTGAGTCCTACATGCAGAGCGTCTGTCAGAATGCCGGAAAAAGACGTCGAGAGCCACCAACCGCTAACTAGAACCTGGAGGGGCGCAAAACAAAATTGAGTGGGTCAGTAAAACCAAAGATTTTCCAAAACATTTCATTTAAAACATTTCTAACCCCTCACCGTAAAAACCTGTATACTTTCCCAGAAAATAGTATATAAACATATATATATACACATCAACAAAACTCAGCTCACATCCATCAACATAATATCTCAGTAATGATATGCCATGCCCAAAATGTAAACAGAATGTATCAATATCAATCAGGTGAAATAATAAATCAACCGGAGACCCTACAATGGTCCTGTACGGCTGATTCTAAAGCTCAACATCCAATCCAACCGGAGTCACCTCGGTGACCTGTACGGTCCAACTCTGCACGTCACTCGGAACTACATATAGTAGTCTGTACGATGAAAGGTGTATAAATACGCTCTAGTGCTTCTCTCATCAATCATCAGCGCGCATAACTAAGGTCACCCACTAGTCGGAATCACATCTAGTGATCTATACGACTAGCATGTCGGAACCCTCACATGGTCTGTACGACATCCACCTACTTGGATCCAAGACGAGCATGCGGTGTGGTGAATAAATATAAGCACTAACACCTAAGTGCAGGTTATGAGCTTTCAATGCAATTCATATAAAATAACTCAGCTGAATAATAATAAAACTCACCTGTGCGTCCACCGCGTCAATTCACATATATATATGCATCAATTATCAAACTAAATATCTCAACAATTGCATGCATGGCAAATTAATTCATAACTTTCATAAAAACGCATTTTCTGGGAAAAACAGTTGTATATAGGTAATACGAAATCAAAACTGCCCACTCACTGATAAGTCGATGGGTCGTAACCCCCGTGACGTCCCTGGATGCGCTCGTCCTCGGGATAGGTGTCACCTATATGCGAAACAACTATAAAAACGTTAATTTAAACACATAACCAATAATTCGAAATAACTTCTCATACGATGCTCAATTTGGGTATATGAATATACCACATCGACCTACTCGACGTCACGGACGTCGAGTAATTTTTAGAAAAATTTTTGGAGGCCCCACGCGTCAGGACAGGCACGGGGACACGCGCCCCACGAGCATCATCCCCTACCTCGGGCTCGCCGGACTGGATTTTCCGGCCAAACTTTGAACGTCTCGTTCTCCTTCGTTTCTCAACCATTTTCTTCGTATTTTATACCAAAATGAAGCCCCAAACATGTAGAATCACGATATACTACTTTTAAGCTCCAAAAAAAACTAAATCTCACCGGAAAAATTCAAGCAAAACCGGCCAAACTTAACCCTCGTGATCCTGACGTCCAAATCCTTCAAACGAAGCACTCCGAGCTTCCTTAGGACCTCACTAAACTCACTATAAGCTTAGAATTCCCTGAAACACAACATTTCACGTGTGCATGAACAGTGACCAAAAATGGGAGTTTCGGGTTCACGTGAAATCGAAGGTTCTACGTCCTAAAACCAGTACCAATCAACTCAAAACATCTCAAGGATGAAGATTCTTACCTTGGTTACCTCGATCCACTGAGTTTTGGGGGATTTTGGGTGAGGCCATACAATATGGGTGTGAGAGAGAGAGTGAGTCGAGATGGAGGAGAGAGAGAGAGGCACGGGGAAGAGGGAGATAGCAGGGAGTGTATGTGTGGTCCAACAACAAATCCACACCATCCATTTCTTTCCTAATTCCCTAACCACACAAACAATCCAACCTTTTAATATTTTTATCCAACTTAAATGATATTTCCAATAGTTTAGGAAAAATATGAAATATCCAAAACATATCTAAGATGAGACCAAATAATGTCACACACCCACGTACCTTAATGCCCGTTAAGGGCAATTCCGCCATTTCACGTCCTGAATAAGAAAATCTCGGGACGGGCTGTAACACCTTACCTTTCTTATTTTCTCCACTTTATTACCCAAATAAAGTTAGTCATTCAATTTGATAACCCCCCATTTATTTCTTTCATATTTAATTAGTCAATAAATTGGCTAATTACACCACAAATTCAACAAAAAATCCACAAGTTGGCCGGCCACTTTCTCTCTTAAGTGGACCGGCCTAGCCCTATAAATAGGCTCCCATTTTCACCAAACACTCATTCCAATACTTTGGCAAAAATCCCAAAATTCTCTAAACACTCTTTCTTTCTAAATTCTAACTTTGGCATCGGAGGTTCTTCGGCAAAAAACCCCCCCCCATTCATCGTGGGCGCGTGAGGCTCTTGGCCTTAACCTAAGGTGTTAATTGTTTTATAGGTGCAAAATTGTCCAAGATCAAGGATGAAGAAATTTGCATCCACAATCATCATCAATATGGTAATGGGTGACATTGAAGTGTCATGATAATCCAAGGCCAAGCAGCAAATGAAAAGGGGTCAATGACTTATGAGCAGCACTGGCCATTCAGAGTGCACCACCCCCACACTCATCTTTTTACCTAAGTGCATTCACATGCTGGCACCCAAACCACTCACTCTTATGGCATCCATTCATTTCTTTTTGCAAAAAAGAAACCATCATTTCTTAAATTTCAATTGTTAAAACAATCAACTTTTCAGTATGTCACTAATATTTAATTGTTGTGAGCAAACATTGACAACATATTGAAAAATTATCATTTTAGTAAAATAATTTAAAAAATAATCGTTTCAGCAGATTTTTCATCAGAGACTTACCGACATAATCGTGTGCATCACACATCCTCACTGGCGGATTCACGTTGAGGTCAAAGGGGTCGATTGATCCCGTGGCGGCCAAAAAAATTGTTGAGCTCGCCTCCGATGACTCCTTGGTCGTTGAGGTGTAACCACTTTGTGCACCTTAAAATGTTTGACAAAGTGCATGAGTGAGACTTGGCAACAATTGGCATTGCCTTTGTGTGCTCTGATGTCAACATTTATCGACAAAGTTTCTTGCATATGTGGACATTTATTGACGAACTCAATCGGAAGTTGTCGAAAGCTGCTATTTACCTTTAAAATGATCATTTCACTCTTTCTTTTAGTTTAAAAAGAAATAAATGTTTTTGACAACATTTTTTTTTTTTTACAATGAGATAGATAAGGGTGGAAATAAATTAGTAACGAACTCATCAGTTTTAAAAATCAAAACTAAAATCTCTGACTTACAAATGAAAAAGAACATCACGACATCATATGCATTAACAATTCTCATTCTATAAACATGAGGTTCATGAAGATAATTCGGCTCATATTTTCTTGGAATAGACCCATCTGTCACCGCTCATACCACTCAGCAGTCTCAGTAGTCATCACCCTTGTCCTTCCCTTCTTCTTTTTTTCCTCACATAATTTATGGGGAAACTTGATATAAGTCCAATTTTTTTAGTCAATAGTAGGAATAATCCAATTTATTAAAATAAGTCCAATTCCTTAAATTTAATTATTTAATTATCAATAATTATCTCTTCAATGAAAAAATTTATTGTAAAAATCAAATTTCTTCCTAATTATCTCTTTGATTATTTCTTTTAATTTTTATAATCAACCTATATTACAGGTTAATTGTATTTATCTACCTATATGACATTTTTTTTTCATAGTCAACCTGTCACCAATTAATGTGTCTTGCTTGTAGGTATATTATGTTTTTTCTACCTTTTAGTTAGGTTTCATATCTCACTTATAGGTATAATATACATTCATAAATTTGCTACTTGAGTTAGGGTAGAATGTTTTGCAGATAAATTTATGTTAGTATATTAGTTTTTTTGTTATAAGATATTAATTAGATATTTTGGAGTTGGAAAATGCATAATATTAAAAGATTTTAATTGATTTTTAATATTTTTAGAAAACATTAAATGAGTATAAAAGAAATAAATACATATAATTAAATAACTGGATTCACTTCTAAAAACCCTCTATGATTTTGGACCTGGATCTAAAAGCCCCATAATTTATTTCATAGCAATCCACATGTTTGGAAACTTTGAAATGAATTGCGAAATGAGAATGATATGAAACTTTGGGACATCTTCCACCCTACAAAGGAAAATGAACGAGTGATATTTAAAGAAATAAATCAGAAATTAATATTTTAGTGTCCTGAAAATCACAAATTATTGTAGCATCCCTCATAAAACTTAATATAAAACATAAAGACTTATGGGATGAATTCTAACTAGAATGTAAAGACATTTGTCCCACCTGACTCCAATAAAATTTTTAAACGAAAATTAATTTAAAGCGTCCAAAGTTTAATCGATTAAAAGTATTCTATTTGGTTGAGATTCTGAGTCTAAATCTTCTCTATTAGTTAAAAATTATATTAGCAACGCTAGATGTCACATATCGACTGCGTCGTAGCACAATATTGTCCGTTTTGGGCCACGCCTTCACGGATTTGTTCCTGGGCAAGAGAACCTCACTACCCAAAACGCATCATGCTAGGAAGAGAGGCAAGTACATATAAGGCCAGGGACCAACACTCACCATGCCGATGTGGGATACTACACTAGAGTTCCACTTTTCCCCCTCTAGGCGTCATAATCAAAGAACACATGTCTTTGCATTAACGAATAATGTTGAGGATATGATTGGAGTACTAAATAAATAGTAATTCGTTTGGTACTTTAGGTCACACTCACTTAATCATTATGGGCAATGTGAATAAACAATGCAAAAGATTCTATAATAATGTTAATTAACAGTTGCACTAAGTATGTTCATGTTATAATCACTCCACTATTTTATTTCTCATATTATAATTCCTTCATTCTTGTTATTTTTATTCTCAAAGAGTCGAGATAATAAGAGTCGAACTTATGTCGTGAGCTTGGTTATAAAGTATTTTACTAAACTTGAAGACTCCCCCATGTTAGGTTTCTTTCAAACCTAAAAAGCTATAAGGTGGTCGTTGTTGAACACATTCCAAATTAGATACAAAAGATGCAAGAGGTTGACAATTTTTTTTATTTTAATTTTTTTGGTTCCGATAATTTTCTTTATTTATTTGACAGTTTCTTTATTTATTATTTTAACAACTAAATTTATGATATTTAGGGGGGTGTAGTCAATCTTGGATTTGAGAGGATTTTAAAAGACTTTAAAATCCTAGTGTAGTCAATTAAAAGATTTTAAAGGATTTTAGAATCCATTCAAATCTAGGTGTAGTCAATTAAAAGATTTTAGAATCCATTAAAATCTAGGTGTAGTCAATTAAAAGATTTTAGAATCTATCCAAATCTAAGTGTATTCAAAAAATTAAGATTTTGGAGGATTTCAATAAGTTGTGGATTTTGTGGGATTTGAAAGCAAAAAGTATGTATAACCAAAACTAAAAAGAATTCAACCTCACCCCCTAAGATTTCAAATCCTTCCCCCACAATCCACCACAATCCATTCAAATTCTTTAAAATCCATATAAATTTTGTAGGAGTCTTTAATCCTCTTAAATCCTATCAAATCTATCACTTTTAAAATTCTTTAAAATCTTAGTTTGAGTAACTAGTTTCTTTGAAAAAGGTGGAGTTTGAGTGTCACAAAAACCGAAGAACATACCGTCATCAAAGAGCTTATAGTTTCAATGTTGAATTTTTTTTTTTTTTTTTTGCAATTTAAATTAGCTGTAAATCAATACTTGTCTAAAAACCATTTAAAACGGTTTCCCTATTACTCTTCTTAGTCTTATATTTTTCCCTATTATTTGTTTCTAACTTCTGAGTCCTAAAAAAGAAAGGGAGTGTATAACCAGAAAAAGAAAAGTGTGAAAAACATTTTCGAAAAAAACAATGAAAAGTGTGATAGGGAGATTATTTGCTAGTCCATGAATTTTTTTTTAATTAAAGCAATAATATCATTTTCACTCCAACATTGCTATTAAGAAGAAAAAAAACATTATTATGAATATACTCAAGACCAACGAAATCTCATATCAAATTACAGGGAAATATTCCTCTCTCCCTTTTTCCATTAAATAAAATCCACTTAAAATCCTATCACTCTATAAAATTATGAACATGGAGGGGAAAATATCAAATGGAAGCGTGTCACATATTTGGTGCACCCAATAATGATAATAATATGACCACCTCTTTAATGACTGTTGAAACCTCATTGATCTTCCGAATCTCTCACTCGATCCTCCTCTCATTCAATTCAATTCAATTCATTTCACCCCTCAAAAACAACAACCTCTCTCTCTCTCTCTCTCTTTCTCTCTCTCTCTCTCTCTCTCACAAACACTACGGTATATAGAGAGAGTAGTTGGAGTTGCATGGAATAGTGAGAAGCTCATAACCAGCAGTTGGGTTGCTCAAAAAATCTCAGTACTCAGCTTCCAACTCTGAACCTAACCTGCTCCTACTTATCATTCTATCCATCCTTGCTATTAGGCTAACTCCAGCGTTTTGAATCCTTGATCTAGCTAGGTTTCTACAACCAGGGTTTTACATAAACATCACAAGGAGTTCGAAAGAACCAAAAGTTTTTTATCCTTCTACTTTTTGTGAGGATGGGATGGGTTTTGGGATGTTGGGTTTTGGTGGGAATTCTTGTAGGATCATTGTATTGGTTTAAGGACCAGAACAAGAAGGAGAGGGAAAATCAAAAGGGTCAAGTTCCAAAAGGGAAGTTAGGTTGGCCTTTCATAGGAGAAACCCTTGACTTCATTGCTTGTGGCTACACCTCTCGACCTGTTAGCTTCATGGAAAAACGCAGATCTCTGTAAGAATTCTCGCTCCTTTTCTTCTTCCCTTCTCTCTACCCTTACTAATATTGGATTATTTTGTCAGAAAATAGTACTAGTTTCTGATTTAATTCTATTTTCTTCGTATTATTATTATCCTAATCAGGGAATTATGGCCTTGAGGCTAAACTATATAAAGTATCCAAATATATAGATATAGATATAGCATATTATACAAATATATATGTGTATATATTGCTCTGCTGTGCTTCAATGAACTTCAGACGTACTCCTGCTCTTTGGTGATATTCTTTTCAATTTTTAGATTTTTCCCAAACATTCAACCATGATTATTTGATGTTGTAGAACTCTTATGAAAAAAAATATTTATTCCCTAAAAGTTAAGGGTTGGATCGGTTCATGTGTTGGTAAAGAGATTCGAGTTGGTAAAGGTATTGCTTTTAATGGGAATCATCTAACATGTACCAGAAAAAAGAGATAAGAAGAAAGAAAAGGATAACGTTAACCGATGGAAATTTTTTTTTTATTTTATTTTTTGATAGAAAAATATATATATATATATATATTAGAGAGAAAAACCCCTTACACAACCAGTACCCAAACAGTCAAATTGAAAAGCCATGTGAGCATCCACAGGGAGACAAGCATCCCAAATACAAAGATTCGAACTATTTAGGCCAATAGACGCCAAAGCATCCACAACGAAGAGACATGAAAATATATACTAAACATTAAAACATATATGTTTTAATTTTTTTTTCTTTTCAAATATATGTTTTAAATATAAAGTGATAATCAACGATGAGACATGAAATAATGATTTTATAGCATTTGTAGTTTAATATGTTTTTTAAGCGATTTTATTATTTTAAGCTACACTAAGAAGAGAGAAATTCGAGGTAGAATGGGTTGAGAAGGAATGTCGTATCCACCATAACAATTCATATAGTTCAAGTTGTTATTTAGAACATTTATTTCTCCACCCCAAGTTCTAAGTTAATATTTTCCTTTTACCACGTATCTCTTAGTATAAAAAAAATAATGACTCATTACATGGCAGCTTACGAGTATTTTTCTAATACTTAGTAGGAAGTTTCCATTTTAATTCACTTAGATGACAGTTTGATATTTAATTTTTATGACAGGTCAAATTTGTCTTAGTCCAATTCTTCCACCTTCTTAAAATAAAATGTCGAATATAAAACAACATTTATTTACCACCCTAAATAATTTTTAAAAACAAATGTTGGTTAGGTCGTTTGGCTTATAAAAATATAGAATAGAATATTGTGTCATAAAAGAATTTAAAAACAAAGAAATTAAGAAATTAATGGGCAGGCACGGCAGGGCAACAAGAAAGTGTTACCAACATCTATAAATAAAGTAAAAAAATAAATAAAAGAATGGAATTTCTTCATTCATGGCAGATGGTGACCATAGCAGAAAAAAGAAACAAGGTGGGAAAGGAGCCACCCCAAGGAGTTAAAAGAAGGAAAGAAAAAGCCTGCTATATATACTAATTAACTGGCTGGGAAGCCTTGAAAATAGACCTTCCCCCAACCTTTATTGTTTTCTGCAGTTCTGTACTAACTAACTAACAACACATCCTATTCTCCATGGGACCATAGATTTCAGCCTCCCAACAAAAATGACCATACATATCCTATCATCAATGATAAACTAGCAAATTGAATTGGCTTGAGTAATTGGATTTTCTAGTATGTATCAGCGAATTGGTGTATAGTATGCATCCTCTTTGATAATGTATAGTGTGCACGTACAATGTGATTTTCTAGTATTCATCAGTATATGATATACATTGACTTCTAGATCCTATATATATACTCGCAATAAGATTTTCTAATATGCATCCGTGTATAGTATGTATTGGGATTCTTAACCGTTAGATTCTTAGTTTGTTCAATTCTGAATTGTATATTCAACTCTCTATTTATATGATGCATGTTAATTATAAACCGGAGTATACTAGAATTTTTTAATAACAATATGCCTCTCTAAATATAGGTATGGAAAGGTGTTCAAGACTAACATATTGGGGACTCCTATCATAGTATCCACGGATGCTGAGGTGAACAAGGTGGTAATGCAAAACCATGGAAATACTTTCATTCCTGCTTATCCGAAATCAATTACAGAACTGATGGGAAAATACTCCATTCTCCAAACAAATGGAAGCCTTCATAAGAGAGTGCATGGACTCATCGCTGGTTTTCTGAAATCACCGCAGTTCAAAGCTCGAATCACCGCCGACATCGAAAACTCAATCAAGCTCAACTTGGCTCTTTGGAGAGACATGCAGTCTCCCATTTACGTCCAAGATGAAACCCAAAAGGTCCCCCAACTATCTCTGTGCTCAAGTAGTACATTTTACATGCCACAGTAAAATTTTTGAACAAAGTGAACCATATTAATTGGTTGTAACATAACATGCTAGATATACGATAGGAAATCGTCTGTCATTTCGCATATAGAATTGCAAATGTATGTCCTTCAATTGCATGTGCATATTTTGGTCGTTGATGCATTCTTGTATTAACGAACGAGATCGGTTTGCGTGCATGAGCAATTGAATGTACTATACATAGTACTCTTATTTCATCATACATGTGGGAACATTTATATAGTGTATACTATCTTTTTGGGTATTTCAGATTACCTTTGAAGTACTGGTTAAAGTATTAATGAGCGTTAATCCTGGTGAAGACTTAAACCTTCTCAAAAGAGAATTTGAAGAGTACATCAAAGGATTAATTTGCATACCTATCAAGCTACCTGGAACAAGGCTATATAAATCTCTCAAGGTAAAGTACGTGTGAATTATTTGCGTTTAAACTTTAGTGCATGCGTATATTTAGCAAGGGTTTGTTAGCTCACTTAATTCACTCTTGCACCCGTGATCTCAAGTTCGATTGAATTCCGCTACTCTAATACTATTCATATCCAGGGTTTTGTTTCAATTATTGGTGTTATTTGTGTGGATGTATCATAATTCATATGCTGGCAGGCTAGAGAGCGATTGTTGAAGATGGTGGGGAAGATATTAGACATGAAAAAGGTAGCAATGGAGAATACAAATTGTCCTCAAAATACAATTCCAGTAAAAGACGCAATGGATGTGCTGTTAGAAGGTGGTGACCAAAACAACGAGGCTCAAGGCCTGCCGTTGGATTTCATCACCGGAAATATAATAGAGATGATGATCCCAGGAGAGGAGACTGTTCCCATGGCCATGACCCTAGCCGTCAAATTCCTAAGTGACAGCCCTGTGGCCTTAGACAAATTACGGGTACGTACGTTTATCCACCTCAGTTGACATCACAACGGTTTACTCATTGCTTCTTAATCGAACGGCTAGGATTCGTTTTGTACTGAGTCTGTGGGCCCAGTCACTTTATCTCTGAAGTGCTTGACTTTTCTTACAAACGCTCCTTTCGTTTCTTTAGAAACGGGTTTGGATTCCATCGAGACTAAATTGTGGAGGATCCTGTATTTATCATGCGGTTAAAAATTATTTAAATTTTTTAATTTAAAATTAGACATAAATAGTATCTAATAAAAATTAATCATATAATATATGATAAACAATTAAAATATAAAAATCCCTATAATTCTTATAAAGTGAATCCGAAAAGAATCATCTTCCTTTAGAAACTCGACTGCATGCAGTGAGTCAGACACGGAGAGTTTGTGTGGGGGGGGGAATAGGTCCCCACTTTGTTGTGAAGTAACAGTTTTCAGCCGTAGGATTTGCAAATCCAACGGCTTTTGGACTGGGGACCACTCTTATAATTAACGTCGTTTCTGTGCGAATTACGACCACTAGGGCACAGTCGTACAGTCACTATACGACACTTAGCTCGGGTCAGCAACCCTTTTTGTAAGTAAAATTAAATTATGCTAGGGTTTATAGTCCACGATATATTGTATGAATTACATGAAATTTGTTTTCTCACTTACCATTAAAGTTTATATCAAAAGTCAATAACAATTATAAATATTTTTACTATTCTAATCTCAATATGTGATATGAAAGAGAGTCGACGACCATGAATCATAATCGTAAGAACGAGACTCGATAGTTATAATAAAGAAAAGTACATTATGAGTTCTAAACTATGAACCCACCATGCACATTCAGGCAAAAACAAACATTGACTAATTCACAAGATTTACATTATGACAATATAAGTAGCTTATGTTGCGACATTACATGCGAGAGAGTTGTGACGAGAAAGTTCTAAAAAGAGTTGGGTTCCAAACTTTAAACCCCATGTAGGGCTAAAGGCAATTTATTAAGAACGTCATAGTGAAGATGAATCTAAGAACTGTTTGGTGCTGTACATTGTCGCACAATACAACCTTTTGTTTCTCTTCTTTCTGACACTGCGAAATTCTGAGAAAGTGGGTGAAAAAGTGAAATACTTTGATCAGTTTGATATTTTTAGTATGATTGCTGTACTACAAAAGGTAGGTTTCCATGTACGTAAGAATTGATGGGCATTTCAGTGAAAGGAAACAGACGAACATGAGTGTTCTTAAATTTCTTGTTTCGATTTAAAGGCGAAAGCTTCTGTTGAATGTTCTTTGTTGTTATATATATTTGCAGGAGGAGAACATGGAATTGAAGAGGCAGAAGAAGAAGGAGAAGATTGATTCCACGGAAAATTATGCATGGACTGATTACATGTCCTTGCCATTTACTCAAAATGTGAGTCCCAATTTGTTTCAAAGAGAATATAAAGGGTGGTGGTATGCACACATCGATTTTTATCTCTCACAAATCTTTCTCAATTTCTGGTCATTGAATTGAATGAATTGAAGACGTTCAATGGACAAAAATTAACAAGTGTGTGTGGGAAGTAAAAATGAGTGTGTGAATAGTATTATCCAATATATATAAAATGTTTCTTGATTTTTTTATTGTTAAGTGCTAAACTAACCGTTCTAAAAAATATGATGGGTCTATAAGAGTGAAATGACGAGTCGATAAGGATTATATGATGATTCTATAAAACACGTCTAATTATTTTGACAATCGAGATTAGGTTTTCGTTTTGGTCAATTGCTCTAATTTTTATTTTGTTTTTGTTGTTTTTGTTTTCATTAAGGTGATAAGTGAGACTCTTAGAATGGCAAATATCATCAATGCTGTTTGGAGAAAAGCTCAAAAGGATGTTGAAATCAAAGGTACATATCACTATTTATTTGAAGCAAAAGGGAAATTAATTATTATTTTCATTGATAGCTGTTATTAGCATTATAAAAAAGCCCCATTGTAATCTTTCACATGTATTTTTTCCCTCGTGTTTCTATAAAACAGGAATTTAAGACGACTTTTTTAAAGTATCAATAATATCTCAATTTTGTTTTGCCTAAGATTTTATGTTGGTTTTTTTTTTTCCAGGTTATTTGATCCCAAAAGGATGGTGTGTCTTGGCATCTTTTACTTCTGTTCACATGGATGAAGAAAACTACAAAAACCCATATCAGTTTGATCCATGGAGATGGGAGGTAAGATAAACCCTCCTAGTTTATCTTATTCTGGTAACTATGATTATACCACTCAAGAGATAATTTACGCCACCTAGATGGAATAGTTGGTGTAACGACGATCCAGTCGAGTGTTCGTCAAATCAAAGATCATACCTGTTAATCTTTAGTTGTACCGCAAAGTCAACAAATCATAAGTAGAACGTCAGCTTTTTATTTATTTAAAATTTGTTAATTTTTATGCAAATATGTTTTCTTGGACAGAAATTAGAAGCTGCTGTAAACTACAACACTAGTTTTACACCCTTTGGTGGAGGACAGAGGCTGTGCCCTGGTTTGGAGCTATCCAGGCTTGAATTATCAATCTTTCTTCATCATCTTGTCACCAATTATAGGTATTAAAATTGCTGTTGATTAAAAAAAATGTTAAATAAAACCCAATTGCTGCAATTTCCACTTGCTGAAGTTTTTTTTGTTCTTCAATTCAGATGGGTTGCTGAGAAGGATGACATTGTTCACTTTCCAATGGTCAAGATGAAGAGGAAGTTGCCCATTAAAGTCACGTCCATAAACACTTAGAAAGTTAGTTTTATCTGTACAAATTGCAACCAGTTGAATAAACAAAGAGTTACTAGGATCACTCACACATGCGCGTCACAAGCATCAATGGCCAGGACTGGCTTCCCGCCGTGCTGTCACGGGCATGCACGACTGATCCTAGCATTTTTCCGAACTATAAAAGACCAATCATGGTATCTAACAAGCCCCCATGTTAAGTGTATTATAGGGAAGTTCTTGTGTCGCCATCTTGTAAATTGCAGGTGCTTTTGGGCCCTTTGGCCCTTTTTCTTGGCCCTTGAAAAATTGAATGCAATTATACAAGTGAGGTTTGAGTGAATCAACTCCCATATTTTTAAAGAAAAACTAACGAAAAATCCTCAAAAGTTTTAGTTTTAATGAAAAAGAACAAATAAAGGTATAAGTGAATAGTACCAGAAAAGGTAAAGATATGGTTTTTCGTTAAAAGTGAACAGTACCGGAGTGTTTTGTCAAAACTCCCTATTTTAAAGCCCCATCGATCTGATAACTTGAGTTGAGTGGTGGTTATCTACTCAAAGAAAGAAATGTTGCCCTTGGTCCTACCCTGCTGCATGCAGGCTCCAGTTCCAGTACCACCATTCAATTAGTTTTGAGCTGGTGGAGCCACACATAGTACCATAATTGTAACAAGGTGATCATGGTTGCAGGTCGAATCCTGCCTCCTAGGTTGCGACGAAAACTTTCTGCAGTCACATGATGAGAAAAATAAACACATGATTGTCTAACTCGGTTAGTGGTTAAATCTAACTAGGAGTGAGCAAAGAAAGCAAGAAGTAAAAGCCGACCAAATGGATAGGGTATCGGAACAAATAACCACCCCAATCATTCTCTTTGATGGAATGAGTTTCAACTTCAAATTCATTAAAGACTCTTCCATCAATAATGTTCTAAATCAAACAATCAAATGATGAATCATGGATCTTTGATCATTTTGTTCATGAGATTACATTTACAATCAATTTGAGGAATGCACAAGTGCCCTGAGAATTTCAGGCACAAAATAAATTGATCATTTTCTCAAGGTTTCTACAATAGTATAGCTTATGGTGAAAACAACGAAAAACAAATAGACGCAAGGAACATTGACTGAAATGATCAATTTTACAAATCATAATTGCGCTAAATTGGTGAAAATCAAATACTTACTACATATCAATGAAAATATAGAAAACTGAGGATTTCATTAATTGAGATTTATGAATTGATCGCTTCAACCAATTTAGCTAAACAAAAACTATAAACAGTTATTTGTGAGGGCATCATAAGATCATTGTCATATTATCGTAAGATTCTCCTATAATTAAGTGTGAGCGCCTCAAAATCTAGAGAGATTCTAACATGTAATTAGGATATATCCCTTATCAGTATCTCTCTCGTCACGTGATGAGACAGATACAGATCACTGGATTATACTCCCTGATTGTATTCGAGAATCCCCAAAATGTGACATCCCAACTAACGAGTGAAATTGTGACAACACCATGTAGTTAATAGGTTAATATCTATTGCAAGTTTGGACATAGCCAAATTGATTAGAGCGGTGTGCATTTTTTCTTCATGCTCAAATTTGAATTTCCCTCCAAGTAGTTTAAGCTAATAGCTATCAACTGTAAGCAACAGTAAATGATTCATTCTCTGCATTCCTACTCTTGGACTGATCATGAAAATATATTCCCGCTTGATTAAACAATGCCAGTAGATGCAGTAACTCCTCATTCGACAGCTTCGAAGGCCTCTTGTCTTCGAAATCAGCTGATTTCAGAACCCCCATTAACTTCTCCTTGAAAGAACTTGCCCCCATTTCCGAGCAAGGAGACGGAGAAAACTCCTCTTCATCACTCTCTCCTTCATAGTCGTCGTTGTCAGTGCTGTTAATATAATCTTTGCTTTCACCATTTGAGCCTGCCAGTTTGGACATCCCCAGTAGCTCCGTCACCTTTTTCTTCTGCTTGAATGTAGCCCCAAGCGTCTTGTTCTTCTTACAGAAACAAGCTTTCGTGAAAGCCCACCATTCGTTTAGATCAACATTCGGAACCTCAGCTTTCGGCCTAATTATAACCACGGATGAATCGACTTTTGGGCAAGGAACAAACTCCCTCTTGCTCACATCCATGACAAACTCCACATCCGCCACCAGGTTCACATTCACAGCCAAGCGGTTGAACTCCGAGTCGCCTGGCTTAGCCAACAATCTCCTCGCAAACTCCTTTTGCAGCAGCAGTGTGGCGCTCCGAAACGGCCTTGCCCCGTACACCAATTTAGCCACCAGAGGCGAAGATATTCCGTATGGAATGTTCGCCACAACAAGATCAAACGGTGGAAACTCCGCCTTCAATGCATCTTTACAGATAACCTGCAAAAAGACCAATCATCAAACGCCTTAACCAATGTCATTCATTCCAAATGCTCAAAATCCCGTTCAGGCATTTCATCGAACATTTAACCGGCGTTTAACTTACAGTCAAACGATCTAGAACCCCACTCTCCGCAACTCGCTTTTGAAGAACCTCCACCATCCGCTTATCAAGTTCGACGGCGACGACCCTCTGGGCGGCTTCTAGAAGCTTGAGGGTGAGATTTCCGGTGCCGGGTCCGATCTCGAGGACGGTGTCGGTGGGTTTTATTGCGGATTTTCGAACAATACTGTCGAGAATTCGTTGATTGGTTAAGAGGTGCTGCCCTTTGCTCTTGTGCAACTGCAAATAACCATCCTTCTTCTCCTCTGTTTTCCAAACGCCATCGCCGCCGCCATCGTTTTTCAGGTGGCGGCGATATATGTACCTCGATTGCAGCTGCCCAAGTGAATGTTGCTTGGGGCTGAGTCCAGAAAGAGGTTTTAGGACTCGAAGCATATTACCGTTGAGATTTAAATTTCAGTTGGTGTGGTCGGAATTTTGGCTTCGCAAGTTTGATGCTCAAAACTTGAAAACTGAGAGATGGTAAACTGCTAATTTGTGATTGGGCTAGTAACTGCCCCATAGTGGCCCAATCTCGAACAAAAATTGGGCTATGTACGTTTCGTTTTTTATTGGACAACATGGTTATATTTGTTTGTCTATGTGGCATTAGGCCTTTTTGGTGGTTTGGTTGGGATAGGTTATGACCAATTAAAATAGACTTGAGTTCAGTCCTTTATTTGTTCTGTCAAATGTGTGATGGACATAACTGAACATGATTGATTATGATTCTACAATAGAGTGGTTATAGAACCTATCTTTGTCGTGTTTTACAAGCCTTGTCTTACATGTCTCTATCAGTCAACCTATCCTTAAGACCAAATCTCATACAGCCCACTAAACGACCCTTATCCTTTTGAGTAAAGGTGGACAAGATTTAGTTTCTTTCAGTTTATGACCTAAACTGTAAACTGAACTAACCATGTTGGTAATGATTTGGCCGAAGTGTAGCGAACCCTACATCATCGATTTAGTTTGATTTATTGAAATTCTTTATGTTTTGTGGTCATTCTGTTTGGGAAATGATTTTTACATTCATTTTCCTTTTGGCAAATCTTTGTTTTTTTTTTGTTTAAATTGAAGCAATAGTGCCTGAATTTCAGCCCAATTGGAATTTTGGTCTCTAAACTAAAAATCCACAAGTATTGATCATTTAACTTGTTACAATGTGAAACAATAGTCTTTTTGGCTAACTTCGTCAGAATTAGCATCCATTTTTTGTTCCTTTATTTTGGATGGAAGTTCTAACTTCGTTAGTCAAAAGAATCATTGCTCCACATTACAACAAATTGAAGGACTAATATTCACAAATTTTTAGTTCAAAACTGAACTTTTCCAATTACCTTTTCTTTTCATGCCCCTTATTATCATTTGGTTTGTTGAATGTAATAGTAGAAAAATAAAGTGAAAGAGATGTGTGGAATCACTCCCTAATGTTTTGATACCCATAAAAGTACGTGCATCCGTACATAATTATGTTGCATTGGTCACAAGGCAAGATATAACAAAGAGACATGATGATTTAGACTCACCCCAATTTAGTATGCAATTTTCTCTTCTTTTTTGGGGGGGTAGGAGTTAAGTATGCAACGACCTGCAGGGGCACCGACAGAAAGTAGCCCCATGTATAATTGCTGTGCTAAATGCTGCCATTTTATACGAACAAATGTTCTCAACTTCCCATCCTTGACAGTTACGTTTACTTACCCAAAGTCTGGTAAAAAGATGAGTATGATTACTCATCACAAAACAAAACACAAGCTCATCAGTTTTTTTATATTCTTGTTAATCCATGCATGCATGTTAAGCTTTTAATTGGCAAACTAAAAACCATATTATAGCAGTTTGCAGGGGATCTAATATTGATTTGTATGCTTAGATAAGTGGACCCTTGTATACGTAGCATATGAGACCAATTAACCATCAAACATGGTGAATAATGTATGGGAGGCATTGAAACTCTGAAATAATTAAAAAGTTGTTTGGACTCGATTTTGCATGCATTTGACCTATATATTGTAAGTTGTTAGATGAAATAAATCTTAAGGATCAGGATTGGTTTTCGGATAAAGGTTGAATCAATCATTTAATCAATTTAGGTTCAGATTCCTAGTCGAAGACGGCGAGACTCGGTGACGATAGAGTTTCAGCCGAGAATAATTTCAAGTTTACTTGGAGAATATGCCGAATAATTGGAATATTATTAGAATAATATTATTCGGTAGACTTAGCCATCAAGGAATTCATCTCTATAAATACATGATGTTTTGCAACGTAGAAGTCCCTTCAACTCAACAAACAACTCAAACGATCTACGCAAAATCTTCTCATAACCTTGAGAATAATACTAATTATCCTAAACCCCTCCATCACTACATCTTCAGTTCGTTGGAACACCAGTGGTTGTTCATCGGAACATCACTAGAGCTGTAGAACTAATCGTTTTGGAAGTACCTTCAGTTCGGTGGAACAACACTACTTCTAGTTCGTTCAATTATCTATCTAAGTCTTAGCCAGTAAAGAATCTTCGATTCCTTCGCTAAAAGAGGTCACTTCATTAGCTTTCTGGTGCAGTGAAATGCTCTATGATTAACTACTCTCAGGTTCATTTTGTAGTCCGACATTCAGACGGTCAAACCATATTTACCATAAAAACACTCATATCTTTTTGAGTATCTTTGCCCGATTTAGAGCACATATATTCTCACAAATATAGTTGAGGCAGCCAAACCTGGTGCAGGAGATCCTAAACTTTGTAGTGAATTAGGCAACCTTGCATTCAGGTTTTAGAACCCTAGGCCTAAAGGTGTTCCTTCATCAGCTGTAAGTACTCAATTGCAAAAGTCAGCAGCGCATTCGACACCACCATCACATTATTCTACTCGCCCGACCGACCTCGGTTGCGAGTTGCGACGCCCGCATTCACAAAAAGGATATAATTAACTCATAGTTACTCGACCTGAGCGACATGCAGGCTTTATAATTTTTATGATCAATGTATAAACATAAATAATATGAGGAGATGGTCGTAGGTAAGTTTAGTTTACAAGACCTTTTGTTTTGTTTTTGTTTTTTTTTGCTGACATCAGTCCCAAAAACGCCCACATGTAATTTCTGATTATTATGACCACAGACTCCACATATATCAACGGCAAAAAATCACTCAAAATCAACTATAAGTAACGGTTTTTTTGTAAATCGTGTGATGATGGCCCGCAAGACAAGGAAATGGGAAAAGTGAGGTATCCAATAATCTACTTTACAAAGTGTAGTGTTGTTGAAGCAAAGCAAATTAAGAAATAGTGGAACACATAAAGTGATTAGCTTCTAGAGCGCAGGGGAAGTGAGCGAGTGTTGATGTTATAATGCCATTACGCCATGCATACAACCGTAAGAATAATGAAGGCCGACATCTAAGGCCCCAGCGCAATACTGGGAAGAAGATTGTCGCCAAGGCAATGATGCCTTCAAAAAGTAGATTATATATCCAAACTAAAACTTGTGGGTGAAGGAATAGAATTGCAAGCGCGTGCCAAAAACCTAATCAATCACATTCAACATTTCACAACTCGTGCATGCAAATTATGCATTTGGGTTTGTGAGTTTGGTACAGTGGTGGATCCAGGAAATATTATTAGGGGGGTCTCTAAGAATAGCGTGCGTAGTGTGCAAATTTTTTTTTTTTTTTTACTGATATAGCATGCAAATTTCATCGAATCTTAGTAGGCCTAAAGTCATTTACAAAGACATATTGCACGCCTTTTAAGTCCTCATTTGTGTCCAAGCATGCCTTGCTGCCCAACAGTCCAAGCTCTCTCTCTAAGGCTGTTTATCAAGCAGTTGGAGGGCATGCATGAAGAGCAACTCCAACCTACAAAGGAGCAGACCCAAGTCATCCATGAAGATTTACCGAACTGAGGGTTAGTTGACCCCCCTTGCCCCTAAGTCGATCCGCCCCTGGTTTGGTACCACAAAAACCAACCTTAATTTACTCCTAACCCGTGATTGGAGCTCATTTGCTCAATTACTACTTACTAATCATTGTTTTAACGACTTAATTACCCTTTTTTTCTTTTTGTTGTTAGCTTGTTATGTCTTTATTGGCTTTACCTAGTATTTACCTTTTAGTTTCCATTTCCTTTTTGCCGTAAAGAGTGGGAAAACGAGGGTTAAGTCATGGTGTGTTTTGTGACGTACTTGTGTCATGTTAGAAGTATAATGTGTTTCAAAAGTTGCAGAATTTGTAAACTTTAATGCTTATTTTACCTATGTAGGCTGATGTCAATTACAAGATTTAGTATGTTTGAGGTTTTGGTGCAACGATGTATTTCTTGATTACCTTACTGACTAGATGGATCTGCTTATGTGACTTCGAAAACACTAGAATCTATCGCGCATGCATTTATAGATAGATTGTGATTATTCATGTTTGTATGACTCAAAAAATTTAAACAACCATAATACGTACATGTAAATAACAATTATGCAATCTTTCTAGAGTAACAATTGGTAAATATGGTTCAAGAGAAATGCTAAGGAGACTTTTCAAAAGTAAGACTCTTCATAGACTCTCTGTCACTGCACAGTTTAACATCAATTTTTATGTCAAAATTAATAGTAAAGAATGGAACTCTCTTATGGTGAGACTCATCATAAACTCTATACCAGCTCATTATTTTAGTGTAGTATTTTATAATTACTGCATGAAAAGTAACATTAAACTGTCAGATGACAGATAATAGTTCCAATTTTGAGATAATAACATTTCTCAACTTGTAAATTTGAGGTTTGGCGAAAAGAGAGAAGCCTAAAAGCCTAACCCAACCACGTGGCAGCAAAGCATGCATCCAAAACAGGATTTGGATCCCATCCGGATCCAAATTGTGGGATCTTCATATCTTAGCTATTCATCATACATCGTGCGGTCATAAATCATTTGATTTTTTTTATTTAAAATTAAACTAAATAGTACCTGATGAAAATTTAGCGCATGATATACGATGAACGATTAAAATGTGAAGATTTATAGGATCCCAACAAAGTGAATCCGGAGAGGATCTCTTCCTCCAAAACAGATCCCCTAATTGCTTTTCTACGTTTGTTGTTTTTTAACGGTAAAGTTTATAGACCTAATTTCGGTATTACCCGCTAAGACGCGCCATCACTCGCGGGACATGAAGCCTGCTGAAACAGCCAATAATATTCTTCCTCCCAGATTCTTACCCAATCATATAACGACACGTCACGCTACTCGCACCGAGTGGCAAGTTCGGGAAACAAGCATAGAGAGAGAATCTTCCCACACGGGAACGAACCATAACGGGAAACGTTTCCACCGACGTTAACGGAAGGAGAATCACGTGGTCTAGCCAATCAAAGCACGCCACCCATTAAGTAATGTTGGCGGGTGACGGTGCGAAAACGGCGCCGAGTTGATCTAAGAACCTCCTCAGGCAATAATGCACAGCACGTGCACCGACGCATCTCCGAACGGACCCCGCACCAACGACCTCACGTTGGGTCCCATCTTCTTTCACGTGGACCGTCAATCGGCCGCGTTAGTGGTTCGCCGTCGCTGGGGTGTTGTACGGTGGTAGTGGTACCACCTGTCACGATCTTGGTCTCTTTAATGGACCGGATCCTCTTTTTGAGAATTCCGAAGATCATCCAATCACATCCATTCATCGTAACTGTCAGTTTTTGTCAAGTACTATTTATATTTAAATATACGATAAACATATGTAATTGAAAGATCCTTACAAAGAGGATCCGAAGGATCTTCCTGCTCCTTAATGTATCAAGAAAAACATTGCACATGTCACATGTGTGATGTGATATTATCCTACATCGTTTTAAGCAGAAAACTCTAAATGGAGGATCTGTATAGATATTATTTTAAAATTAATCAGATAATAGCTATAAGCTTTTCTAAAATTATCATTTTACCCTATGTGTTTAGTTACGTTCATTATTTGACAATCAAATATGATATTATCTGATTTTACTTTTTATTTGATGTGATTTTTATAAGAGTTTGTGTCATGTCTTATGTGTATACATCTCGCTTTCATTTATGTACTTGAAAATTAAATGCCTTGTTTTTTTTTTGTTTTTGTGAGGGAGACATACCCATAGAGATGGGTGTGTATGATTTAGGTGATTAGTGGTGGGATTATATGAAGAGAGGAAGTGATTTCCGCAACCTTGTTTCACTTTCTGCACTAGCAAAGATAATTAAAAAAAAGGAGAGCAAAAGATGAAAATAAAAATGCAAGAATTACTTCTATATAAGAATATTTTTTTTTTTGTATGTGATAACGTGTGGTGTTACTGATTTACAAATCATAACATGAGTAAACGAAGAATTTACAGTTGTATGAACAAAAATATTGGAAGAAAGCAAGCAAGTGAACACCACAACAATGTGCACAAACAAATCAAATATTAAATTACAAAAAAAAGATGTCGTCTCATGCAACAAGTGTACCTAAAAGGCTAAAACATTAAAGGTAGCTCTTCAGCCTTCTCTATAAAGTATTGCTACAATAATGTAAGATAGTGATACGGGGAAGATTGGACTGCTTTAATTTGATCGGACTGCTTTAATTTGATCATATTTCAAACCTCGAGCTGCTTACAAAAAGTTAACCTAATTGTGCCACTAATTTAAACACCCGGAATAATATTGTGGAATATTTGGAATTTTGCTAAGAATTCTAGTGAGAAAGTACCTGAAATTGCGTCCTCCGTGGTGGTGGATGCACTACTTGCTCTTTTATTCTATTTTCTTTTGGTGGGTTTGAATTTGACAGAAATTGGTACTCTTTATCACTAACTCTGTGCTTCTCTTCCCTGTAATCCTGTTCACTTGACCAAAAAAGCTGCTTCATTTGTTACTTTAATCAAGTCATGGAGGATAAATGTTTGATAAGTATCGCAAACACAAGTCATTATGTTGTACTAATAAAGATAAACGATACGGCTAACATGTTTTAATTTTAAGCAAGGTTCTAACAGGTGCTAGGATTAGTCGGGCCGTAGGCAGAGGCTTAGCGCCTAGGCGTCGAAGCGGGGACCAAGGCAGTTTTTTTTAATTTTAATTAAATTTATTATATAACATATAAATAAATGTAGGATTGACCAAACTCATCATTTTGGTCCCTCACTCATCATTTTGGTCCCTCACTTTCAAAATCAATCAATGTAGTCCCTGACATTCACTACCTCACATCAATTTGGCTTTCTGTTAAGACTTCATCAACTGTTATGTTAGTTTGTATGTGGGACCCACAAATCCAATCAAATGCTGACACGTGGATTACACAAAATAAGGGTTTTTTATCGCAAATGGTCCCTGACATTGATCCAACTCCTCATTTTGGTCCTTGAGTTTCAAAACTCGATAAATTTGGTCTCTAACTTTTACTACCGCGCATCAATTTATTCCCTCCGTTAATGCGGTCCCACTAATCCAATTATATGGCTCAACGTGGATTAACTATAAGAAACTATTGTTTTAAGAGTGAACTAAAAGAAGAGTATTCCGAGCTAGCATTTTTCTCGCATCCCACAACCCCAATTGGAAAAAAAAAATCAATCTAAATTCGATAAAATCGAATCCCAATTCAATTCAAATTTGATAGGGTTTATGATTATAACCAACTAGAGAGAATGAGGAGTGAGTTCAAGAGGCCAAGTACTTTAGTAGTGTCATGGTGCCTTCCTTTTCCTTTTGAGTATACCCTGATGAAGACGACGATGACTTTTTTTTTCTTTTAATTTTGGTTTTTAGTTTCTTATTTTACTTTTAGTTTTAAATCTTAACAAAATAATTTCTTATAGTTAATCCATGTGGCGCCATATGATTGGATTAATGGGACAAAAAATATTGACGAAACTTTAACAGAAGGATTAAATTGATGTGTAGTATTGAAAGTCAAGGATCAAATTTATCGATTTTTGAAACTCAGGGACCAAAATGAGGAGTTGGATCAATGTCAGGGACCATTTACGATAAAACCCTTATTTTGTGTATTCTATGTGTCACCATTTAATTGGATTTGTGGGTCCCACATACAAACTAACAGAATAGTTGACGGAATCTTAACGGAAGTATCAAATTGATGTGCGGTAGTGAATGTCAGGGACGACATTGATTGATTTTGAAAGTGAGGGACCAAAATGATGAGTTTGATCAATCTCAGGACCATTTGTGATAAAAAAAAACCCATAAATGTATACTTATACTTAAAAATAGTACATAATTATATTGGGATACATAAATTGCAAAATAAAATGAGATATAGATCATAAAGTATTACAACACATTGAAAACATCATGAATAAGCATATAATGAGCGTTCATTCAAGTATTCAACAATTCTCTTATAATTTATTCAACAAGTCTCATATAATTCATTGAAACAAAATAAAATGCAAAATGAAAGTTATATATTTTTTGTCTAAATGAGAGTCGCGATCTAGGCGAGTGCCTATTTGGGTCTAAATGGGCTAGGTGGGCGCTAGGTAGGTCTAGGTGCCATTTCTTAATTTTAAAACACCTAGAGATTAATTGAGACAGTGGCCTGTGCTAGGTAGAGATTCTTAAAACAATGCTTTAAGATATATTAATAAATAAAAAATGTAAATGTTACAAATTAAAAAAAAAAAATAGTAACATTCCGTAATTGTAGTTTAAGTACACCAAAAAAAGTAGTCGTCATGTAGAAAGAAGTTAGTTGTGTTCTCCATTCTAATAGAAGGAGAAGGATTCTCTCCCCTCTTTTTTTCCCTCCTCTTCTCTCATATTTGAACAGTTACGGTTAAGCCAAATTAATATCTTATATTAATTTTTTATAGAAAAAGAAAGACAAAATAAAGAGTATGAGATGAGGAGAGAGAATCCTAATCCAAATAGAAATGGAACATCTCCAAGTTGACAGGTATGCTTAGAGACACATGCCTACGTAGGTGTGCTCTTCGTCTTCTCCATGCTCGAGCTTATGTCCTAGTCTGGCATGATAACATCGCTTGCGGCATATGTCAAGTCACAAAACTTCATACATGCCGGAAAAGCGTGCCTGGCATACGTGTGCTCTTCTTAGTACTTAGGCAAGTGTCCATCCATGCATACTTACCCTCCTCAGTGATGAGTTATATATTTATCTGTCATTATATGATTAATAATCATGTAATTAAAAAGATAAACACACAATTATGTATATACAAAACTCGTATATGCATTATTCATCGAACAATTGCCATGATGGGGTTGACATTCTACGCCCAACGCCCAATTATTTGGTGTTCAATGTGGTGCTTATGTGTGGTCGAGATAGAAGTTAAATGCAACTCACCCTCGATATATATCATGCATCACGACATGTGTTATTCGTCAGTTTTTCTTCTCACTAACAATCTAACAACAAATATAGTATAATATATTAGTAGGCTATCATATTCTAGAGCCACATTTTATCAGAAGGTAAAGACATTTGTAATGTGGTTAAATTGAATTCCGTATTCATTAAGAACTTGATTTATAATGTGGTTAAAAGAATGGAGTAAAAATAATTAAGGGTCACTTAGTCCTACGGTTTAAGTGGTATTCCTTTTCATTTGTAAATGAGAGGTTTTAGGTTTGATTCTCATCAAAGGCGAATTTGAACCACATTATTGCTAACATATTACGAGGCTTAGTGTAACGCCCCAACCTGGAAATTTTATTTCGGAAACTAATTTTGGTGATAGGCCAAAAATTAAACTCTTGTTTAACTAATTACTGTTAAATTGTTAATCACAATTCTTTATTTAAATTTCTTAATCACTTACAAAATCTATAACCAGAATTTACTTACCAAAACACATAAGATTAAATTTTCAAATAATTCACCAAAATTTCTCTTCTTCAATCAAATTCCCAACAAAAGATTAATCTCAATTATTTAAGGTTACATCTAACCCCTGTTAGACTGCCTACGTACCCTTAATGTGGGATCAAGCGTTTCATAGTTCACCATTCATTCTTTTATCCATTTCCGAAAATATTCTAGTAATGGAAATATTCAACATTAGCTTTCACAATTGAATCACCTCAAATGGGTACCAATTACGGATTTAAAATATCAAAATTGGCATGAAAATGCAGCGTCGGCCCACTGGCCATGCATTGTTGTAGGTGGCGGTTTCCGACGAACGGAAACCAAATTTTCCGACTAACTCTAAAAATTACCAAATTTTACAGGCAAGTAGAGTTCAATGAGAGGAACAACTTTCATACCTGGGACGAACTCCAATTCATCCGGGAAACACCTGAAATCAGCTTTGGACTGCCGGATAGAAATAGGTGTTCTCGATTCGACCTCAAAACAAACTTTGACGCCCCAACCATTGCTTGGGCTTTGTTCCTGACATTGAGGAGAGACTATTAGTGGTGGTAATGGTTGGAGTTAGCTTCAAGTTTTGACAAATCGAAGCCAAACCTATCGTACCCATTGTGCGGTTTCTCTTAAAATCAATCCAATTTCATCAGTTTTTTTGGATGGAAATGGGAGAGAGAACGACTGGGTTTGAAGTAAGGATCATTTTGGCACCGGTCTTGTTGTCGATGGTGGCCGAAATCGGAATATATGGCCGGGTCGGGTCGACGGGTCAAAGGGGATCCGGTTCCTTCATCCCCTTCTCCCTCATTTCCCCTCATTTCCACTCTTTTCCACTCTTTTTCTCCCTCCCCCCAATTGGTCCCCCTCCTCCTTCTTCTCTCCCGCATCTCTCATTTTCCTTCTCTCTCACACTGCCATATGGCAGCTTCCAGACTCCACTTTTTTTTTTTTCAAAGCCTCTGATTTCTCCGTTTCAACCCCGATTCACAAACGGTTTTCGCCCACGCTTTCGTAAGGTCAAGCTCTATCCAAATATATCAAGAAATACGATAAAATATGTCCTCATAAAATTACAATTAGTCAACTAGGGGCATTTTCATCTTTTCCACATATCAATAAAAAAATTTACGTAAATTATAATAAATCCCGGAAACAAAATTCTAAAATTTCTATAATCAAATTTTCATAACCATAAATCTATTTATTCTCGATTTACTCCACATATTCATATATTTTTAATTTTCAGGATATTACACTTAACCTACTTCTTTATCATTTTACACTATGTTTGGATGAGGGAAATAAACTTGGAATTTTGGTAAAAGATAGAATTTATAAATTGACATGCACCAATTCCCTTGTTTGGATTCATAAACGTAGAAATTTAGAATTTCCATGTGGAAAAAAAAAACTTGGAATTTGGGACCTTCACTTCCCAAGTTCAAATTCCATGTAAATAGGTGTCATTTCCCAATTTCTATGATTGAGAGTTTAAAAATAACAAATTTTGTATTCAATTATATTGTTCTTTTAGGTTAACCAAACAAGAAAATTTACAAATTCTAGAAAATAAAATCTTGTCATTTCAATTTTCGTCATTTTGAAATTTCGTAGTAATCTTAAATTTCTTCATCCAAATATAGTGTTAGTGTAAATAATATCGTTTAGTCGAAAAAAATAATTAGAGATTGTTGGTAGTAACAAAATTAATACCGTTGAGGATTTGTGCTAGGATAGAGAAGCTCCTAATTTTGCTTAGGATCTTGCACCAGCTTGGATATATAGGGATCCACGCAAGTGCCCCTGGATTGATCCCAACGCCAAATAGGCTTAATTGCACCCTTTGGTGGGGACATAATTGACCCCACGAGTTATTAGTTGAATCCTTGGAAATTTGATCCAATTTAGCAAAAATATAAGATAGTGTGCTTTGGTACTAAACAAATAATAGAGTTATTTAACTTATTTTAATGATGTTACTAGGAATGTTTTAAAAATTTGACTAAGCCTATCTAAGCGTCCGTCTAGATTGTGATTTTCACTTAAACAGAAAATAAATAACTTTCATTTTGCATTTTATTTGTTTAATAAATTGTAAGAGACTTGTCATGAATACTTGGATGAATAATTATTATATGCTTTTCCCATGTTTTCAAGTCATATTATTTTGCAATTTATGCAGACTAATACAATTATGTATTTTTTTAAGTATAAGTTGACATTTATTTATATGTTGTATAATAAATCTATTTAAAATTTAGAAACTGCCTAGACGCCTTGGTGCTAGGCTCTGCTCGCTGGTCGACTAGCGTTTAGTGCTTTTTAAAACCTTGGTTACTAGCACTATTTTGCTTTTTTATGTAAGTGGATTGTTTTACGTTCGAATCACATGAATGAAGAATTCAATACTTATTATCATTTGACTCATTGTATGACTTAACTAATATCTCTGGTCTGTGTAAAATATTTTTGTAAAAAATAAATATTTATAGTTGACCTAATTGGAGGTGGGTGGGACGAAGGCCCCACTGTCTAAGGGTTTCCATGTTCATTCCGTTGTTCACGCCTATGAATGTTATTGCATGATACACGAACCAAAGAAGAAGAAACATAGGTACAAGAGAAGCTTCTTGCTAATTGGTTGATTAATTATTAAGCTAACTCCTAATCAAGCATTAAGCACGCCACGTGGGGACATATGAATGGACAGAGGATCATAGCTTAGATCATGACCCAACTAGATCCTCTTCGGATCTTTTTGGTGAGAATCATGAGGAATCGTAAATCGTGTTCGTTCATCGTACATCGTACAGTAAGTTTTTATCAGGTACTATTTGTGTTTAATTTTAAATAAAAATATTTAAAATAATTTCTGACCGCACAATATACGATAAACAAACACGATTCAAGAATTTTTCAGAATCCTTACAAAGAGAATCCAGATCCTGGATCCGGATTCGATCATGACCAACCCTGTTGACTCTGGACTCACCACAACGGATAACTATAATTAGAGAGCACATGAAGTTGTGATTATTTTAATCATAATTAATCCATTTTCGTAATTAAAAACACCAAACAAAGAGAAAGCTGCTATGGCTTTAAATTAAGCCAATCCTTTTTCCCGGCAATCAAGAAACAAATGGAGTAGGAATATGCTTGAGTGGCGCCAAATATTGGATTAGACATTAGTAAGTGGCAACTTTTTGTTGACAAACCCTAGTTGTCTAAATCGTGCTCGAGTCTTCACTGGTATTTCTTTTTCCAAGTTGAGAAACGAAAATAACGTTGTTGAAATGGTAATGTTATTTATACTCTCATTCATTTCAAGTTTGAATTTATTCTACAAGCACAAATTGTATAGAAAATCGTATTGCTTGAAAGATAACTTTTTAGGTACGGGTGATCAGATTACGTGGCTGTTCAAATTCCAACCTAAGATACAAAAACATCCCACCCAATGAGATTTTCCTAAATGTTGTTCGCACCTAACACTGAAAATGAAACACTGAAAAATTATAAATACCTATATAATGTGTCTTGAGTCGAACGGTTAGATGGTTCGGTGGTCCAAATCTAAGAATTTCTCTTCTCGATCTAAAACGAAAAATGGAAATAGTAAATTTGACCTTGAGATGAGAGGGTCACTAGATGTGAGCACTGTAAATATTCCTAGATATTGACGTAGGGGAATAATATAATTCAGTAAAATAACACTTTCCTAAGAAGAATTTGCAATTAGTTTTCCTTTAGTTTAGGGAGTTTTAACGAAAAGCCCACGATACTGTTCACTTTAACGAAAAACCACATTTATTTTGTCTTTATCATTAAAACTCAAAGTTTTCAAGCCATTTTCATTATTTTGTCCTTATGATAAGTCCATAAAATAACTAAGTTTGGAACCATACCACTATTAGATCACAATAAAATAATAACTAGCATTGCTTCTAATCTTGAATGACAGCTAGCCTTTGTGAATTGAATTGAGATCTTCGTCGACAGGGATAACAGATCTACTGGCTACTGAGTGTTGCTATAGGAGAACAACATACTTTGCACTACGCATGTTTACTGTCACATGTCGTTTTATGTAAATAAAACAAAGGCATGTAAAAAAATATATTTTTATTTTATTAGCACATGATGCCAGTACAACGGCTTATCTGTATTATAGAGGTTCATTTCCCGTAATAGAGTGGAGAGATTAAAAATTAGGCTGATTCGGGACAAAAAATGTTTGGGGTCAATGTGAAGGAAGAAAAGTGACAAAAATGTGACGGATTGGTGTGGGGGGGGGGGGGGGGGGAGTTTAATACGGGTCACACGATCCAAAAGAACCAAAAAGGGTTTCTGGCTCACATGGAATTGCAAATGTGGGGCACAAGAGGAAAAAGAACAAAATGACGATATTGCCCTTTGGCCACGGTTACCTTGACAAGTTGGCATGGTCAAAGCCCTCTACAAAACATGTCACAAAAAAGAAAGAAAAAGAATCAAGATGGGTGATTTACTAACTTACTAAGTGTTAATTTTTAGGAAGTAATTTTCGTATCCTCATTTCTCTTCACGCGCTCTCTTCGTCAATCTGATTAACCCTCTATCAAACTCTGATTATCTTCACTAACATTCATTAGCACTCGTCATGCCTTGATCACTTTATAAACAACTCAAGTTTCCATAAATATCGGTATGATTTTGATGTATGACTTCAATTACTCAAATATATAATTTATTACGTATTAATGGAGAAAAAATTCGAACGCATAACCTCAGAGACAAAAATACTTAACTTCAAATTCCGATTTAACATTAAGATTATTGGTAAAAAGAAAAAGGGGTTAAACTTCTTGTGCAATAAAACAATAGAGAACTATTGGAAATAAGCTCAAAAGTGCACTTTATAAGATTAGGTCAAAGGCAGGCTATAAACACTTTAAGGGCTGATTTGGTACTGATGTGCTTTTATAAAAAGTGAATATAAAAAAAAAGCTGAGCTCAAAAAGGTGTTTGGTAAACACTTAAAAACTACTTATTTTCACAGTTTTTTGTGAAAAAAGCTGAAAACATGAAGCAACAAAAATGAGCTTATTCTCACATCACAGCAGAAACAGTTTTTTTTAAAGCACAACAATATCAAACCAACCCTAAAACAGTCATAAATTATCTTAACTAAAGCAATAGTAAAAAAACATGTTACATTTACCTTTTTTTAATTTTAGCTTTAGAAAAAGATCAATAGTTGTTTCATCACAGCATTTCATTATTTTAGAAGTCCAAAACAACTCACGACAATATTTTAGCTTTCCGTGACAACTGTTGTTTATTTGACAGGTGATGCGCGTAGCCAACGGCCAGGCAGCGGCGAGCCTTGACACTTGTGATTTGTGAACTGTGATCGACCGCGACCTGTCCGTATATGTTACACTAGTAATAAATACACCAAACCGAACGCCATAGAAAAAACATTTCTGTATTTTCTCAGTATTTTCCTATTTGATTCCGTTACCATATTATATATGAATATATATATATAAATATAAATATATATATGAATATATATATATATATATATATATTTATTTATATTTATATACGCACAGCACACAGACAAATATATTATATAGCTCTGCTCAGAGTCTCAGAGCTGTGAGTTGTGAGTGTGGACACCTTGCTGCTTCACCACTCTCTGAGTTGCTGCTGCTCTTTCTCTCCTTCCACATTTCACAATTCCTTCTCTGCTTTGAGTTTTGTCTGCCATTAAAGTTTGGAGAGAGGGAGAGAGAGAGAAGGCAAAGCCATGGAAACCAACTCAGTTTCCAAGCTGGGTTTTTTCATGGGGTTGTTTTTGTTGCTGGGTTTTCAGCTGGTTCACTGTACTGTCACATATGACAGGAAGGCCATTGTGATTAATGGGCAGAGAAGAATCCTAATTTCTGGTTCAATACATTACCCCAGAAGCACTCCCGAGGTAACCCAAATCTTTTTTTTCCCATTTTCCCACTTCCCATTTCACAAATTTTTCATTTTTTTCAACAATTCTTTCACTATTATATATATTTTTTGGGTTTTTTTTATTTGATTTGAGAATGTAATTTTGGTTTAGATGTGGGAAGATCTGATTCAGAAGGCAAAAGAAGGAGGGCTTGATGTGGTTGAAACCTATGTGTTCTGGAATGTGCATGAGCCTACTCCTGGCAATGTATCTGCTCTCTCACTTTTAACTCTTCATTTTTACATTTTACTGTCAAAGTTTACTGCTTTGTTCTGCCATTTTTGCTGTTTATTTTCCCTTCTAATTATGAATGCTGCTGGGTTTCAGTACAATTTTGAAGGGAGGTATGATCTGGTGAGGTTCCTCAAGACCATACAGAATGCAGGGCTCTATGCTCACCTTCGCATTGGCCCTTACGTTTGTGCAGAGTGGAACTTTGGGTACTCTTTTTTCTCTAGATCTATAATTTTGGCCTTTTATTTTTCTAATTTTTTAGGATATTCCACTATTACTCTTTTTCTCTCCTAATTTTAGAAAAAATAAATATTTAATTTTTCTGATTGTGTGGTTTGTAGGGGTTTTCCTGTGTGGCTGAAGTATGTTCCAGGCATCAGCTTCAGAACAGACAATGAGCCCTTCAAGGTTAATTTCTTTACTTTTTACCTTTTTACCTAATATTGTTGCATAATTTGTCTAAGGAGAATTTATGGAGCTTTTGGGGGTATTTACTATTTACTGTTCAGTAAAATTTGATAGTGTAACTTCTGGAAATGCAGAGGGCAATGCAAGGGTTCACAGAAAAGATTGTGGGACTGATGAAGAGTGAAAATTTGTTTGAGTCCCAGGGTGGTCCCATCATTCTCTCTCAGGTATATGAGCCTTTTCGATTTTCCGTTTTTGCTCTATGAGTTCGTTCTAAGGGGTAAATTATGTTATTTCGAGTTGAGTTATAGTGATATATGTTAAATTTGTTAATTTGGTTCAGATTGAGAACGAGTATGGAGCACAAAGTAAGTTACTTGGAGCTGCTGGCCATAATTACATAACTTGGGCGGCAGAAATGGCGGTTGGGTTGGACACCGGAGTGCCATGGGTGATGTGCAAGGAGGAAGATGCTCCAGATCCAGTGGTGAGTAATTAACACTCTTTGTGCTGCACATCTTAGCTTGTATTGTTATACATTGTCCTTTTATTTTGGCATTCCTGCAATGGAGTACCAATTCTCGAGAGAAGAGTTGTATGACTTGCGTATGTATTAAGGAAGTCACTCAAATGTTTTTGTGGATGGTGGCGTGACAGATAAACACATGTAACGGTTTCTACTGTGATTCTTTCTCTCCCAACCAGCCCTATAAGCCTACGATTTGGACAGAGACATGGAGTGGATGGTAAGTTTATTATGCTTGTTTGCTTAGGAATCCCAAGTTTGTTAATTTGCTACAAATGAAAATATATCCATTTGACTCTTTCTTTCAATAAAATTGTGAAGGTTTACGGAGTTTGGAGGTCCAATTCACCAACGACCAGTTCAGGATTTAGCATATGCAGTGGCGAGATTCATACAGAAAGGAGGATCATTTGTTAACTATTACATGGTCAGCTTCCTTACACTGCTTTTTTTTAGGGTACGAAAGATGTACAGTATTAAAACATATCACAGAAAACTGAATTCTTGTGTTTTCTTGTGAAACAGTACCACGGGGGTACTAATTTTGGACGCACAGCCGGGGGCCCTTTCATCACTACCAGCTACGACTATGATGCTCCATTAGATGAATATGGTGAGAATTAAAATATGCTTAAGCAAACTGATCTGGTGTCAGTGCGTGTTGTGATATACCATTTTACTGCACGAATGTTTGGAACTTTTGAGAATATAGCTAACTGCTTTACCGTAAAACTTGATAGGTTTAATCAGGCAGCCAAAGTATGGCCATCTAAAGGAGCTTCACAAGGCTATTAAGATGTGTGAACGGGCTTTAGTATCAGCGGATCCAATCATCACTTCACTGGGGAGTTTTCAACAGGTTTTCACCTTTATTCTCAAACTAGCGTTTGGTTTGCATAAGTTATTCTTGTTTACTAAACTCTAGGCATGTTTTGGCATTCCAGGCTCATGTGTACACTTCCGAATCAGGAGATTGCTCGGCATTTCTTTCGAACCATGATTCCAATTCAGCTGCGAGAGTGATGTTTAATAACATGCACTACAACCTACCTCCTTGGTCCATCAGTATCCTTCCTGATTGCAGAAATGTAGTCTTTAACACTGCAAAGGTATTGATTCTGAACATGTACTTGGATTGATGTCTATTCTGACAGAATCTGAGACCACAATTTCAGGAACACAAGTCTTTATTTCCTTTGAACATTGAAATATTTTTTAGTTTTTGAGATGAAACTGTTTGTCGTTCCTTCTCCTTAGGTTGGAGTTCAAACGTCACAAATGCAAATGTTGCCAACAAATATTCCAATGCTATCATGGGAGAGTTATGATGAAGATCTTACTTCTCTGGATGACAGCTCAACACTGACCGCTCCTGGTCTACTGGAACAGATAAATGTCACGAGGGATAGTACCGATTACCTCTGGTACATAACTAGGTGAGAATTTCCTGAGGCTAACTCTTTGTCTCATGATTTCCCCAGTTGGTCTGCGTTTCCATTGTCATTGAAGTATTTTCACCTATAAATATTCTTAGACAGCCTTTCAAAAGAATGTTCCAATTTGACTATCTTGGTCTGTGGAAGTACCCACCCTGAAGTGTTACGTATGCCTTCTGTGACGTCCTTTCCGACCTATTGATAAATATTAAACTATCATCTTCCTTTCAATGTGTCTGCAGTGTCGATATTGCTTCATCTGAGTCCTTCCTGCGTGGAGGGGAACTCCCGACCCTTATTGTTCAATCAACAGGCCATGCTGTGCACATCTTCATTAATGGGCAGCTTACAGGTACAATTTTGATTTGCTTCTTGCATGGATATTTTCTTGCTGAACAATGAAAAAAACTTAACAAATACATAACAGGTTCTGCCTTCGGAACAAGGCAGAGTAGGAGATTCACATATACTGGCAAGGCCAATCTACGTGCCGGAACAAACAGAATTGCACTGCTGAGTATTGCCGTCGGATTACCTGTTAGTATTATTTCCCACAATTTTTTTCTTCTTATTCTACTTGTTCTTCTTCTGTAATGCTGACAAGTTATTGTTGCTTGTTGAAGAATGTGGGCGGACACTTTGAGGCTTGGAATACTGGAATCCTCGGCCCCGTTGCACTTCATGGACTTGACCAGGGAAAATGGGACTTATCTTGGCAGAAGTGGACCTACCAGGTAGTCGATCTTACTTTGGAAATCAAATCGTTTTATTTATTATGAACAAGAAATTTTTCCTTACCCCTGCTATTCTATCAGGTCGGATTGAAGGGAGAAGCCATGAATCTTGCATCTCCAAATGATTTTTCTTCCGTCGAATGGATGAGCGGATCATTAATTGCACAGAAACAGCAGCCATTGACTTGGCACAAGGTATGCAACAAAGAAAAGTGGAACTCAATTATGTAATGTAAACACAGGAGAACAAAATTATTAATACTCTCACTCAACTTTGCAGACTATTTTCAATGAACCCGAAGGAAACGAGCCATTGGCTTTGGATTTGGAGGGAATGGGAAAAGGCCAAATATGGATTAATGGACAGAGTATTGGGAGATACTGGACTGCATTTGCTAATGGTAATTGCAATGGGTGCAGTTATGCTGGAGGGTTTAGGCCTACAAAGTGTCAATCGGGTTGCGGCCAACCCACACAACGATAGTAAGCAACTCTACGATGAAAATTTTGTATTTTTATATCGAAACAATTGTAGTATGAAAGTATGACATAAACATTTAGTGGCTTACTCAGCAAACAAATTCTCCTCCTAAATTCCATTTGAATTTCATTTTTTCAGTTATCATGTGCCTCGATCTTGGTTAAAGCCAACGCAAAATCTGTTGGTACTTTTTGAGGAACTTGGAGGGGATCCCTCCAGAATTTCTCTAGTAAAGAGAGCTGTGAGCAGTGTTTGCTCTGAGGTTGCTGAATACCACCCAACAATCAAGAATTGGCACATCGAAAGCTATGGAAAAGCAGAAGACTTCCACAGCCCCAAGGTTCACTTGCGGTGTAACCCAGGCCAGGCTATCTCTTCCATCAAATTCGCTAGCTTCGGAACACCCTTGGGAACCTGTGGGAGCTACCAACAAGGAACTTGCCATGCGACCACATCATATTCTGTATTGCAGAAGGTACTAAACAATGCTATCTGGTTTTCTAAAATCTACTTGTATTCATAACCCTCTTACTGAACCGTGTTCTATCTTTTTTATCTCCAATTATCACAGAAGTGCATAGGGAAGCAGAGATGTGCAGTCACCATATCCAACAGCAACTTTGGAGATCCATGTCCGAATGTGCTGAAGCGGCTGTCAGTAGAAGCTGTTTGTGCTCCCACAACTTCAACGAACATGGAACCCAATTCGCGGGGTTAGTGAAAGAGTGAGATAACATATCATAATTGTTGCACCCTAATCCCTTAATTTTACACCACAGCAAGAGAAGAAGAGAACAAACAAGAATAAGATATCGAGTACAGCGAGATGGCAAATGTAGTTAGGAGGAGTGCCATAGTTTTTTCTTCTGATGAAGAGGAGTCGTAGTAGCAGCGCTTGGCGAAGGGTAATTCATATTTGGAGTTAAAGCGCAATTAGCTGTTAATTTAAGTAAGCTTAAAGGACTTGTGTAAGTAGTGATCTTGTTACTTAGGCGAGTTTGTAGATACCTCGGGGTTCGACAATTCGGACCCTAGGGGGAGTCAGGCTCCGGTCCCCGGCCTTTTAACGGGATATATGGGCACTGGGAAATGATGTGTTTTTCTGTTGAGTGTTTTTACTGTTCATGTAGTTTTGGGGAAAAAAGGATACCCCAAATCCATTTAGGTAAATGTAGGTTCATGTTGGGAGAGGATCCTAGTGTGACACCATTTGTTTACTGTGCAGATTTCATGAATGAAAAGAATCAAAGTCTTGTGTTGTCCATTTCATGGTGTTACTTCCTCTTGTTTTTGCTTGTGTCTGAGGACTCGAGATTTCCGCACTCCCATTTTCTCCTTATGCAATTCTCTCTATTTTTTGTTGTTTTTGAATTGAATAAATCAAAAGACGGGAGAAAAAAGGTGCAATAAGAAAATGAAAGTGTGAAAATCTGAAAAGCCACATGACATATGGTAATTGCCAGCTTGCTAGTACCTTCAACAATAAAAGTAAAATATTGGGACTCTACTGCAAAGAATGGCTCTTGTCAAACTTTCTAAGTTTCTGAATGCCCCAATCTCATCCCAGGCTGCAGTTTGGAGAAAGACTAGCATACAATTTGGTGTACTCTTTTGTGTGTCTGTCTCTCTCATGCAGTGAAATTACGTGAGGAGAGAGATAGATACAAATGATATATATAACCCTATTCCATGTAAATTTCAACCTACAATTCCGGCCCACTCACAATGGAGTGAGAGTCACTCAAATACTAATCTTAACGGGGTGAGTTGCAATGCTAGGTCTAAGTGAGACCCTTATATTGAGGTTTGTGCCTGCACAAGGCCAAGTGGTACCTAAATACAAATGAGCTCATTTCTTTGTGAGTAAATCCGGCAAGTCCACCTAGTCTGATGGTAGGGCGCAAGAGCACCTACCTGCCGCAACTATATAGAATTTCCACATCAAGTAACAATTTCCAAACGATGTATGGGCTAAATAGAACTACATTTATGTGGCAACCTTATGAAAAGTACCACACACAATACTTAAAACAAAGGCAAAAGGTTGAAATATAAGTCTACATTACTAGCAACTCGCAAGGTCCGTGGCCTTGTGCTTTGCTATAGTCTAGATTTATCGGCATAATATGCAAATTTATCACATTCAGGCAGAAGCAGTGCCCACATGCTTCGAGATAGTCTGCTGCAGCTCGTCTTTCTTCGCTCCGACCACCTTGTCCACGATCTTCCCTTCCTTCAGGAACATGAACGTTGGCATTGCCTCTACCGCCCAGTCCTGTGCGACCGTCTGCAAAGAAATTCACTTGCGATTGAGTTTCTCTTACAGCGTGCAATGCTAACTGATTCCGAAACAAATTACGTTTTGAAACAGATGACGGTATTACCTTCAGTTCATCGACGTCAACCTTCACGAAGATGACATTCGGCAGCTTCTTAGCCAACTCCGCCAAGAATGGTGCAATGAAGCGGCATGGTCCGCACCATGAAGCAGTGAAATCAACAACCATCTGCAGTTTTTATTGAAGAGCTCTCGGAACATAAGAAGCGAAAAAAAAATATATATGTTCATGTAACCCTTCAAATGACTAGCATATGTGTAATCATGGAACCAGTATTGTTATTGTTTTAAATATGAAGGGAAACAATTGATAGTACGTAGGGTCGAAACGAACAAAAATTTCACTTTACTTATGTGTATGACATGCGTCGAAGCAATGAATAGTTAAGAATCCAACTATTAAGGACCCCCGTGCATAATAGAGAATATGTCAAACAAAAACAAACAAGAGGGTGTTTGGGGTAAAACTTAAACTTTGGGCTCAAAAGGAGGTTGGCCCAAAAGGAGGAGAGAAGCCCGAAGCCCAGCCGAATCCCAGGAGGTAGGAGAGGCCCTGTTCTGACGGGATACAGGCCATGTGAACCACTTGCTCACCTACCCAAAGACCAAGTGGTATAGACCAGCCAACTCATCAACCCAAAAGCACTTTACAAGTGGCAGTACAAGTAAATAGCTGATGAGTCACTACCCTTCAAGATACATTCGGGCAGGATTACTGTTACAGGGGGCCAAGCCGAAGTGTCTATAAAAGAAGAAAGAGAAATCAGAGATAAGGACACTCAATCAAACAAACAAATACAAGCACAAACTCTGCTCAAAGCCATATTTGCCTTCAAAACGAAGTTGTAGTCAGCCCAAGCCTTCATCCCTTTCGAGATAAACCCTCACTCAAGCCTTTGTAATAGCTCTGCTACCCTGTTCAACTCTTGCTGTAGTATCGATTTCTTTCTGTAAACTCATCTCCCTACCCCTTTTCTAAAGCTCTCAAACCCCTTGATAAACCACAAAGATAGGAAGTTGCAAGACGATCAGCCTTGCCCGACCCTTTTTGTTTTTGTCTTTTCATTCATTAGCCTAGCAATATGTTGTATACTTCAAGTTGTATTCAAGTTATTTCTAGTAAGATGACTATTAAAAGACTCTCTCAACTCTTGAATCCGATTTGAATATGTTTTCACAGTTCAAACCAGATCTGAGTTCTAAGCCCTCGGGCATGTAAGATTTGATCATTTAAAAGTCCTTGGCCTCAAGGCATAAAAAAGAACCTTATGTGGACTTAACCCATCCACGACAGTCCTTGATAAACGAGAAGTCCGAAGTTACTTGGGGCGCAAGTAATCGACCTATATCGTAGTTTTATTTCTGTTATATTTTGATTATCGTAGAACGTTTGAGTATAGAATGAATTCTGATAGGAAGCCTCAAAGCTTACATCTAAGGCCCTATAAAGGCACCTATTTGGATTCATTCTACTCTTCGGGCTAGAACGTTTGAGTATAAAGTTAATTCTGATAGGAAGCCTCAAGGCCTACATCTAAGGCCTTATAAAAGCACCTATTTGGATTCATTCTGCTCTTCGGGCTCGATGATTAGAAGTATAACAGTCATAATACTGTATGTAACAATGAAACAAACATTATATGTTCGAGTACTGGATTAGTTATTGATTGGAAGCCTCAAGGCCTACACCTAAGGCCCCACAAAGGCACCTATCATAATTAACACGGTCTCTCGGGCATATACATAACTGAAACTCAACATCCGTTTTACATCTGCCATGCTGAAGATGGCAGTGGCACGCCTGAGCACTTAAAAGTTAATCTTGATTGTGAGCCTCAAGGCCTACACCTAAGGCCCCACAAAGACACCTTTCAAAGTTAACTCCGTCCTTCTCTTTCAGCCTTGCCCGACAAGCCCGCCAGTAAAGCAGAAGCCCGACAGCAAAGCATCAACCGGCGCCAACCTCTCGGGGAGCTGTGTGCTCGTCGGCCAGGGAACATCCCCGACGAAAATTCCCACCACGAACAGAGGGTTTTGTAGTAACACTTGGCAAAGAGTAAACAACCCTAAGCATTTCCGTGTCGTTTGTAATAGTATAGGTCAAAATATAAAACAAAGAATGATTTTGAGCTAGAGGCAAATGATGCAGTTCCAATACCCTTTTAAATGCAGATGGTGCTTTACTACAATGACGGAAAGCGATGCATCCTGGTGGAATTTAATCCTCACTGATTCCCTCTATTCTAACAACTAAAAATTTAACTCAGTAAACGCTATCGTTTATAAAAAGAAACTCTTTTAATGAGGATAAATAAGTCATTTTCAACCTAGAATTTAGATGTAAAATATAACAAATGAAATAAACGTGGTGGGTAGGAAAATATTGTTTTGTATTATTTATCTGGAATGTTATTTTAACATGCAAGAATGAACATATTATGCCCCAACATGATAAGAAGCAAACAGAAAATTTCTGGCTCTAATTTTCCAAAACCAATTACAAAAGAAAAACAAATACGATTGAATTAGCGTTTCAAATTTTTACTATTTGAACATAAATCTGAATTTATTTTGGACAAACGATAGAATAAATATACTAAATTTATTTAAATTAGTGGGGGTTCAAACTTAGGTGTAGATCGTGGATGGGATCTAGATTAACAAAGTGAATCAATCAAATCATATAAGAAAAAACCACACGAACCCCAATATTCAGATTCATCAAAAACAAAAACCCAAATCACAAAAAATAAAACCAGCAAACCAAATCGAAATTAAAAAAAAAAACAAAATTTACAAAAAAAAAAAAAAAAAAAAAAAGAAGAAGAAATTTTAAAAGATCATATATACCAGCTTCTTGGAGTCGTTGGCCTTCTGGAGCTGCTGCTCCCATGCCTCCACAGTGTGGCAGCTGAAAACTTGTCCCTCCTCTGTCGCCATTTCTCGCTCTGTAAAATTTTCTCAAGAAACAAACAGAAAAATACACCTCAAAAATTATAAGTGTGCTTCCGATTTTTTTTTTTTTTGAAAGACAGTGTGCTTCCGATTTTTTTTCTGTTGGTTTCGGACCCTCTCTCACTGCCTTAAATAAGCAAAGCTGTAGTTGTTTCACTTTAAATTCGACCTTCATGTTCTTTATATTCACGATTTTGCCATGGGAGATAAGGACTGTCTGGAAAAGAAGAGTGTCCCATGCACCGAACGTAGCGAATGCGTAACGCGTGCAGCTGTTTGGTGGGTCTTTATTCCCAACCGTTGGATCAGAAGAACTTGACCTTAATTTTCATTTTTTTTTTTATAATAATCAAGAGCATCATATCCATTGGTTCATACTTTTTTGGGCCTATCAATGGAGGGAATTATATTCGGAGTTAGTATCATTACATCAATAACTAGTTGATATTATAATAAAAAAAACCAAAAAACGATTTTTGCATTTGTCAATAGGGTAAGTAACTGTTTGGTTGAGTGTTCTCAGGGTTAGCTCAAGTAGTGACGGAATGTAATATGCTGAGATTAAAATTGAATCTCTTAAATGTTGCAAAGTAATAAAATCGGATTATGTCGCATAATCAGATTCTGTCGTAATATGTTTTATATTTATTAGTATTAATCCATATTATTTATGGTCCATAAATTCCACATCTTACCAAACATGACTGTAATGGAATGGAATATACATCTAATTATAAAATAATTATTCCGTTACACCCTTATTATTCGAACACCGGTTAGTCTAACAACTTTTTTAGGGCATGCAAATGTTGATTAAGCCAGTTAGTTACTCTTTGCACCCAAGTTTAAATCTCGTTCTCCGTAAGCTAGAGTTACAGGACCAGGAAAAGAAAAAAAACACAACAAAATTAGTACATTCGATTCTTGGAACGCATGCCTTCTTAAGAGGAAACAGACACTCAGAAATCAACAGGGAAAACATGTTTTTAAAGTGTCGAAAGTAGCTGGCAATTGCCTCTGTTCTATACATTTGAATCACACGTCTCTGAAACCAAAGTTTTCGTACGAAGACTCCAAATAACAGAATCTACAACTGGATCAAACTCTTGAAACAGTACGTACCAAGAAGAAACCAACCGACGAGAAAGGCGGTGAAGAAACCCAAGTACGTTAGGAAGGTTGAACCTGCTAATGCAACTCCGAGACAGAATATTATTAAAAACGGTAGTAAGGACTGCACCACGGCTGCTGTGCTCACCCATTGACCCTTGAGGAAGATCAGAGCTGCAAGGTTCACCACATTCCACCCACCAGACCGAAACCCTAACCTGTTTAGGTTGTTGGCTACAAAGGAGTGGCAATTGCAGGTAAAAAGGTTGTAAGCTCGGTGTTGGAATTCCTGAGTGCCCTTCTGGAGTGCATCATCCCATGTCTTCATGTCTCTACCGGGTTCATTCTCCCCATATTGATCCTCACTTTGGTACTCAGACAGATCGGTAATAGCGCAACACTGCTTGTCAAAATTTTAATGAGCATAAATGAAACAGGAACGAGAGGGTGATACGAATTCGGATATGAAGAGTGCATATACCTTTTCTTTGTTTATTTGGATGTAGCGAGTTGCTGCTCCAAAAGAAAAGTTATCCACGCAGACGAAATTGGGCCCTGCAAAGTCCAATATGACACCATCTTCTCTGCATATGCCAATGTGGCCAACGAAAGGAACCAACCATGAAATAACAGGAAGGGGTGTCCACACAATGCAGCATGGGAACCGGGATCTTTTGGGGTCAATTTGCAAAGTCGGTGAATCACTTCCATCAATCCTCAAGTTGTGCTCGGGGCCTGCACTTGTTTCCATTGCCAAAATTGGAAGCTGCTGCATTGCCTCAAAAACATTAGACACTTCACACTTGTCAAATAAGAAACTAGTTTATCTTAAATCTCACATCCGAACTGGAAAGGCACCGCCAAAATTAATGGCATCAACTCTTAGACAAAGAATTTTCAAATCATGTTGTATACAAGATAAAACGGAATGCTTTCTGAACATCTTATGACCAAACATTCTTCAAGTCATACACCACTGCAAGGAATCCCATAAATCTCTCAACCAGATAAATTCTAAGGCATCTGATGGAAAACATTTTGGCACGAAAACAAACTGCTCCGATGCACGCTCCATGGACTCGTGAATCACAGTGTAACAAGCAGCATGGTTCAGCAGGTCATCAATCAAATTGTAACAAAAAAATTAGGTGGCACAACAAGCTCTAATTAAACTACGCAACAACATATTATCAATGAATCACAAACAAAAACGATTGTCCATTATCGAATCGTGGTTGTCTAGTATTTCTCCCATCTAAAATGGCATGCAGTCGAAATAGCTCCTGCATCCAACTCCTCTTCACCATAACAAACTTGTCCCAAAAAAATACGGGGACGAACAAAGTTTGGAAGCTACCCCAAATTCAAGTATGTGTCACACTCACACCCTAGAAATTTCCCAGTAGAACTAAAATTCAGGATTTGGGAACCAATATACAAATTGTTCATACCCTATTTCGAAAATACCAATGTTCATCTTTACCATACTAAAGAGGACAAATTCTGCGGTACTGAGCGTAACAAAGTTGGTTAGTGCAGTGTACTCCGCATTTTCAATTCAATTTCGAATCCCACAGTTTAAATTAAATTAGAATATCGCTCGAATTAAAAAAAAAGTGACCAACTTCCTTATCAATTAGGAACTCTAATTAAACATGTTTAATCACCATTTCTAGCTAATTGAAACCATTAAAAAGGCTTGGAAGCACCAGAACAACTGCCTACGTGTTTTGCTTTTACCTAAATCAGATACCGAACCCTAAGAGAAACCGACGGGAAATGTTAAAGGGGTTGAAGAACCGCGGCTAAATGTAAGAGTAGTAACACGAACACAAACCGTGGAGACAGAGGAAGAGGAGCGGAGGGAGTACCTTTGGATGGGCGGCAATGGAGAAAATGAGCGCAGCACCGCCGGCGATTGTTGGGGGAGATAACAAAGCAGGGCGGAGGAGTGCAACTTGGGTGAAGGGAGAGTTGGGATCTGCGTGTTTCTGCAAACTTTTCTTTTTAGGATTATTTTTTAATTTATGAATTTTGATAATTATTTCGTTTTTAATTTTTTTTTATAAATTATTAAGAATTTGTTTGATAACCATTTTTATTGTTGTAAATATGGATGACATTATTTGGTTTGAGCGGGCCTTCACTCGTAGGAAAAAGTCAAAGAAAGTGGCTCGGTGGAGAGACACACAATTCAAGAATTATATCCAATCCTCCTAATTAATGTATCTCGAAATTCCTATATAGTGGTCAATGATAGCTCAAAAATGTTACACAAGCAGAAGATACACTATAAAGAGCCATAACTGCTCTCAATCTTTTGAATTCTTCTATTGTTTCCATTGCTTTTGTAACTCAATTTGATAATGAGAGAGATTACCTGCTACTATCATAAGGATGTAGGTATACTTGCCAAACGTCATAAATATTATGTCTTATTTACTTTATCTTAATTGCACACATATCGTCAATTTCACAACATTTTTAATTTTCTAACTGAATTGAAAAGCTAGACTTTATTTTTATTATTTTTCAAAGTTTGGTTTTCCATTTTTCAGTTTTTAGTTGAAATAAAATAGTTATCAAACGACCATTTAATAATAGAAAAATACACAAATATTTGAATTAGGGTAATAAGTGTGGGCATAATCAATGACGTGCCAATAGTTTTATTAAAATTTGTACGAGAAAGTCTTAAATATTGTTGATTTATGAGTATTAATCTTTAAACTCGTCACAATGTAAGTAATACTTTTTTTTAATAATAAATTCAGAATCAATGCTCACAAAAATTTAATTTTAAGAACCAAAGTTCGAATTAAACAGAAATACAAGAACCTATACTCTTATTATTTTTATTTTTTTTTATTTTTTTAAGAAAGGAAAAGAAATCAGGAATTACAGGTGGGCCTCGTGAAAACTTGAAATGACCGGCCCAAGCCTAGCTACACAATTTTGTCTCGAAACGGTGCGTTTTGTCCCTTTCAAGGGCAATAAAAATTTGCAGGCCGAAACAAAGGGAGCGAAACAGACTGAGAGCGAGTCTTCGGAATGGCACCTAAAAGGGAGAAGGACGCCACTACCGTGGTGGAGCTCGAGAGCGACGACGAGAACGGCGCCGGCGCCGGACCGCAAAATCAGACAAACAAAGCACCGCCGCAGACGACATCCCAACCTCTCCAACAGCCCGCGATCCCCAACTATCAAACCCTAGAATCTCGTAGTTTCTGGCGAGCCGGCGATTATGCAGTGGGTCCCACCAGCAGGGCCTCCATTGCACAGGGGCAGCTTGAGCACGCCCGAGTCCATCCCAAGTTTCTTCACTCCAATGCTACTTCGCACAAATGGGCTTTTGGCGGTAAAGCTCTTTGCATGTTTTGGGAGTTAGGGTTTTTTTTTTCTTCCTGATTTTCAAAATTCTCTCATTTAATTTTATACTTTTTGCAGCCATTGCTGAGCTCTTGGATAATGCTGTTGATGAGGTAAATTTCAGAATATGAGTGCACCAAAAAATGAAGAAAATTACACTGACTTTATGTTTAATTTGTTTACTTTTTCTACACTAATTCAGGTACAAAATGGTGCAACTTTCGTGAGTGTCGATAAAATCGACATTGTGAAAGATAACTCTCCAGCCTTACTTTTCCAAGGTGTGGTTTCAGTGTGTTTAGCAATCACTATTTTTTGGAATGATATGTGATTTCATGAAAAGAAAAGAAAAATTGGAAATGGTTGTGATGCTTTCTGTGCAGATGATGGTGGTGGAATGGATCCCGAAGGTATGCGCAAATGCATGAGCTTGGGGTATTCTACAAAGAAGGCAAACACGACTATTGGGCAATGTAATTATAACCATCTTCTTGTTTTATTTTCTGTTGGCTTAATTCTATGGTATATCATTTGCATAATTATGCGGGTCTGTATGTTTATTTTCAAACATGTCATCTTCTTGTTGAATTTTTGTTCAACGAGTTGCTTATGGATAGTTTTTAGGATTTTTTTTTCTTCTGCTAAAGAAAAAGTTTTCATGTGTAAAACATGATTTAGCATGGCATTTTATGTCAGTTCAGGGTTATAGTTATTTCATTTGTTGTGGCTCAGTGTAAATATTGAGCAGTCGAATGCTCATTGAAATTTTTGTATGTCTGCACTTGTAGCTCACTGTATGATACATGCTGAGTTTTGTAGTTTTCTGTGTCAGTGAAATCCTAGATCTTTGCATGTTTTTGTTCATCTTGACATCTGACAAGTGTGTACCTTTTCAGATGGTAATGGATTCAAGACAAGCACTATGCGGCTAGGTGCTGATGTAATTGTTTTCAGTCGTGCAATTCGTGCAGGGTATGTTTTATTTAATTTTCTTTTTAGTTTGTTTTCCTCTTCAAACTAGTTTAGTCAATCAACTCCCCACCTCTGTACCACCTTTCTTTTCCACTACAGCCACAAACATTTGCAACCATATTAACACATCCAGCCTACTGAAACTAAAGATTACATCTTGAAGCTATGATTTAAACTTGATGGTTGTGAATGTCTCTAGCTTGGGCTTGCATGTTTTTTCCGAAAATGTTCATTGATTGGTATATGTGGCTATGTGATTTCACTTGGACTAGTATTCTTAGTTCCTCTGTTTTCCTTGAATATTTTGTCCTTGACATAAATCAATTCAATGTTTATGACTTACTCTGCCCTAATACCTGTCTTTTAGAAAAGCTACCCAGAGTGTTGGTCTTTTATCTTACACGTTCCTACGGAGAACTGGGCAGGATGACGTTATTGTTCCAATGGTACTGTTTGGCTCTTTAACATTAAGCTTCTCTTTTCCTCCTTGAGAGTTTGCAAGTGACTCACATTTCACACTTTGTTTTGATTTCAATTGTAGGTTGATTATGACATCTCTAGAAATTGGGTGGAACCAATCATTTATGGCTCACAGGATGACTGGACTTCTAATTTGAAAACAATCTTAGAATGGTCTCCCTTTGCATCAAAGGACGATCTCATGCAACAGGTGTTTTGGATGGTTCTTCTTACAGAAATACTATACAGTAGTTTTTTATTTTTTGAATACTTCCATTGTTGTACAGAAGTAAAATCCTGTAATCTTGTGGTATCGTCACCAGCAATAAGTTCAGCAACATAAAGTTATTTCAGTTGAAACAATAGTTGTAAATTGGCGGCATCTGCTTTTAGATAGTAGTCACGTAGTTGGAAGGGGTTTTGTGGATATTTTGCATTCTCTTATGTAGGAGATTGAAAAATCTGTAATATATGATTTAAATTTCATGTTAAAAAAGAAAGAAGAATCACATTCTCTACCAGTCTATACAAGTAAAGGAAAGATTGTTCAAAAAGACAACCTCTATTGTTGTTTAGATATATTTTATTATGTCTTTCATGCATATTTGGCTCTCTCCCATAGCTTTCAGTCATCATGTTTCCTTTAGCTATTAGAACAACAAAGATTGTATAGTGGTATGTGGATACGAGCAATCCCATTGTGGTGTATTGTAGGCAGAAAGTTATGCTCACTTTTCCCTTACTTTGATGTTTGTTGAGGACTGCGTTTTAAAATCTTAAGATTAATAAGCCCACCCTATTAGTATGTGGATTAATTCTATTCAACACGCCATGATTCCTTTTGCTCTGTCATTTGTACAACCACAACCAGGCTGCCATTTTTGTACCTAATTTACAATAATCTAAGACTAAAAGCCATGAAATGCCACTACTTTCTATTTTTCAGGTTGGTGTCCGCATACTTTGTTCACAAAACCGAGCGCAATGGCGTTCTAGGATTCATATAGCCGACCCCGTTTAGTGGGAAAAGGCTTTGTTGTTGTTGTTGGTGTCCGCATACTTTGTTCCCTGACTAGCTTTTTTGAATAATTATATTTTGCAGTTTGAGGAAATCGGATCGCATGGAACAAGAATACTTATATACAATTTGTGGCTAAATGATGAAGGAATATATGAGCTGAGTTTTGATGATGATGATGAGGTATGTCAAACTTATTAGGCTGTACGTAAATTATAAAATCTCTCTTAAGTCCATGTTTTAGGCACATATTTTCAGCTGTCCTCTTTTATGTGATATGCTAAATGTTTGCATCTACAAGTATGAGACACAGCCATGCTTTAGTGTCCCAAATCAGCTTCTTAAGTCAACTCAGCTGAACTCTGCCCTAATAACCACTAATTGGCTATAGTGCTCCTCTTTCATCATTTACGAAGATGAGTCTTAACTTTTTCTAAATAATGATGAACAAAAATTCTTCTCTATGATATTGTATAATAAGTAATAAGTTGTCATTAGTTTCCTGTATATTTAGTTTATTACTTGCTGTTGTGCACTATCGAACCACATTCTTAAACAGCAGTGCACACGGTTTTTTGTCACATTAAGCCGGCAAAACTTGCCAACTGAGTTTGTTGGTATATCATATTGTTTTGATTTAAAAAAGTGATATGTTGGTTTGTATTTTACGCTTTTAGTATATTAATGTTAACATTGTATTCCATGCGCCTTTAGTTTTTACTTTTAAAGGTTGGCGGGAGTAAGCATATACATTGATATAAAATCCCTGACATGGATTTGAAGGATTTATCGTTTTTCATTTTACTCAATGTTGTTGCATGTGCACCAATGAATACATTAGAGAGGATCCTGATTTTGTTAGTATTTGTGGTTCTTTTTTATGTTTGATGTAGGATATACGGTTAAGAGAAGAAGCTACCCGTGTAACTTCGGTTGTAGCACAAAGGAAAATCAACGATATACAATCACATATATCTTACCGTATCCGCTTTTCATTGAGGGTAACTTATCTAAATTTTACGTATGTTTTTTTTTTCAGCAACATTTGTTTTACTATGACGATTCTATTTTTCAGCAACAGTTGTTTTACTATGACGATTCTTATTCAGTCATATTCTTATGATCAGGCTTATGCTTCCATTCTGTACCTCAGAAGATTTACAGACTTCAAGATTATACTAAGGGGAAAACCTGTACAGCAATATGATATTAAAGATGACTTGAAATATGTAGACATTGTACCGTACAAGCCTCAGCTGGCTATATTGAAAGAGGTAAGTTATCTTTCCTTTTTCCCTGCAACATTCTTGAGCTATGGAAGTTTTGTAGTTCTGAAATGAGAAATAATTCAAATACCTGGTTTCCTGCTTAAGGTTACAGTGGAAACAACCATTGGATTCATTAAAGAGGCACCTGCACTTCCAGTTAGTGGCTTCAATGTGTACCACAAGAATCGCCTCATCAGGGTATGTTTTGAGTACGCTGAAGTGCAGTTTCTATCTTTTTGAAACTTATGTTGCTAACTGCAAATTAGTATATCGTGAATCATATAGTATACTACGTTTTGAAGTTGTAAGTTGGGCTAGATGATCAATAAAATGGATGTAATTCATGGAAGTACAATATACTGAATTGACTTTCAGTCACACAGCGCTGTGAAATTTGGCTATTTGTTGCTTTTCTTACTCTTTAGCTGAATCTATAATGAAAATTAATGCAATTTCAAGTGAGCTACATGATAAGGATGGCTATTGTGTAATTGTGACCAGTGACATTCCAGTTATCACTGATGCAGTGACTTTTTTTCACGTTGTTGCAGCCCTTCTGGAAAGTCACAGCTGATGGCTCTTCAAAGGGGAATGGTGTTGTTGGTACGATTCCTTAACTCTGTATTTCTCATTGTAGATATGTTCTGGACATATTCGTTTATTTTCATTGTAGATATGTTCTAGATATGTTCTGGACATATTCGTTTATTTAATATGCTTTAATGTACATATCACCAGGAATTCTTGAAGCAAATTTTATAGAGCCCGCACATGATAAGCAGGATTTTGAGAGATCTTCATTGTTTACCCGGCTTGAAAATAGGCTGAAACAAATGGTAAATGATTTCTGGTGAGTTATTGTAACTTCCAAATCACAGACAACCTTTTTCTTTACAGGGGTTGGGATGTCATTGTTATTGTTGAGGGTTGTCTGGTCCTTTTGAAAGAAAAGAAAGAAAACTGATTGTTAAATTATATTCTTTTTAAATGAGGAAAAGGTTTAATAATACCCTGGGCACACTGGGGGTGTACAAAAGAAAGACCAGGCATAGAAGAGAAGTCAACAGCACTAAATTCTATACACACACAGAATATATTTTGCACACGTCTATCCATTATAAAGCGGTCTCAGGAAAGAAGCTTCCACTCCATGAGTTGGAACTTGATGCCATGGAAGGTCCATATCTGTTCATAAAATGGGTGCAGCATAGAAGAAAAATTTTGGTCTCTCTTTTGGATTCTGGTCATTTTCCCCATAGCATTTATAGAATGAGTGGAACATTAGGTATGGTATCTAGTAGTACTTCATTTTCCATGTTAAACCTTTGTAAAGTATGTGTATGCCATACATCCTTTGATCTCTCTCTCTCTCTCTCTCCCTCTTGCACACACACGTATTGGCTTTCTTTACATTGATGTGCTTTCCTGACACATAATCATGTATTTTCACTGTTCTGAGTTGTTGAATTGTTCTGGACAAGACAGGAAAAGCAAATGTCACTTTGTGGGATATCAGCCTATTGGTTTTACTCGCAACCTGCCAAAGGACCCGACGTATAAATCTTCTGCTAGACCAGTATTGAATTCGATGAATCTTGACCAAACTATGGATGACCTTCCTGCTAATATTGTACAAGATTCGAGCAATGGGCAGCATGGAAGTGGCCACCAAACTGGTTTTGAAAACGATTCGCCAACTGTAAGTGAGACAGAGTATTAATTTCTTGTTTGCTTCTTACCATTCGTTATTTCAATCTATTTAGTACAGTTGACAGCTAGCACGCAATGGTTAGGAACATTCTTGGTTAAACTTCGTACCAAGGATATTCAAGAGTTTTCTGGTAGCACGGTCTCTAGCTTTGGGTCTCAAATGTTTGCAGTGTTCATATTGTCTATGACTATCAAACATCGTTATGTATTACATTGCAGAGGAGCTAGTTTCACTCTTAGAAAACTTACTTGCCAGTAGTTCAACAAGAACAAACACTGTTGATGTTCAACCAAATAATCAGTTGAAAGTTGAAATGCTTAAAAAATAAATATAAGGGCATGGCCACTTGGAGGTTTAGGACATATCATGTGCTCAGCAGGTTCACCACATTCATGTTCATAAACCTTATAAAAGAACGATGATGTGTACTACGATTTCTAGGGCAGTGGACCACAACAGACCCTGATAAACCCCTCTGGGTTCTCTATATTTCAGTGTCATTGTCTTGTTTCTAATTTTGTTTTGCTCCGAGTACAGAATAAACTATTCTTACATTGTTGAATGCCAATGCAGATGTCGAATGAGGTAGTGGGGTCTGTGGACGATATAGAGCCCATGACAGTAGATCAGATATGCGAAGAGAATATACAACTTTTCATGAGGTATCGTTTTAAATTTGCATTCAAGTACCGGGCATAATTAGTTGGGAATGTGGCACCGAGATATTTACATGCTATATAATTGAGTCGCTCTATTTGTTTCTTCTCTTGAACCCAACAAAACCCTTTTGCTACAGGTGTGATGCTCAGATGCAGAAGGAGTCTGAGTTGAGGAAGACGGTATGTATGAAGTTCCACATCCCATCGTTGATTCATTACGTCATTAATTCAAGTTGGCAGGCTGAATGACTTAGTGCTCAAGTTTGTTGAATAATGTGATGCCGAGCTTTGCTTTTTGTTTCTGGAACGAAATAGGTTGAAAACCTAGAGAAAGAGTTGGAGCTGGCCAAAAGGAAGAACGCACAACTTGCTTCATATCTAGAGACGAAGAGGAAGCACAAAATGTTGAAACAACCTACTGAAAATGATTTGATAAAATCATAAAACTACACTCTGTACCGGTCACTGCAACCAGACGAATGTCTAACCAAGCTACACACCGACGCTTCTCCTTCTAAATGTGTATAGAAAGTAGCGAGAAATCAGATGTTTCTGTACTTTCCTTTGTCCGGTGGACAGCACTTAACGGCCGGTCTCCGACTTTGTTGTGGATGTCACAGTTTATGAAGAGTGCACAAGAGTTGGGAATTATGTATATGAATGTATGCAGTGAAATGTGAAAAAGAAAGGCTAATCTTTTTACTGGGCAAGCTTCAAATCTTTTTATTTTCTAAAGTTGCCTTCTTCTTGCTCCTAAAAAAAAAAAAAATTAAAAAAAAAAAAAAAGTTGCCTTCTTCTTGCTCTTTTGTACGGTTTGTTGCCTTAGTTTTCTCCTCTCGAGATTACTAATATCAATCCTTCTAAATATGGAGAGATTTTTCAGTGTGACCGGTATACGGTGTGGTACACCACGTGTCATTATATAAATGGTGTGATATGTGTGTTAAAAAATTAATAACTTAAAAAATAAAAATTTTCACCACCGTTATTAAAACACATGATGTACCATTTATGTTCCCGTCACAATTAAAAATTTCTCCTAAATATCAAAACCACCAACATATATTAAATTATGAGTATTGGGTAGGAAATGAACTTGGAGCTTTGAATGCAAAAGTGGAGAAAAATATCACTAGGCTAAGAGTTAGCTGATAAATGTAACGTTTAACGACTGAGAAAAAAAGTAATCCACATAGGCCGACTAAAGAAAAAAGTCTAAAGGATGTTACTCCTGTTCTCCAAAAAAAAAAAAAAAAGGATGTTACTCCTCCTGAAAAAGAAGAAAGCTGTTTACTTGCTTAATTACAATGTGCAAATATAAGTAAAACAAATGATTGACTGCAATTTAAGGCGTGAGACAAGATTAGTTTGGGGTTGCTAATATTTTTATAAAAGTAGCTTCTTAAAAAAAAAAAAAAAAATTTCAAACTTCTTAAAAAAGTTAGAGTTAAAATTGTGTTTGGTAAAAGAAAAAAAAAAGTTTTTGTTTTCAAAATCTTGGGTCTAAAACAGAAACAACCCTAACCTTGCTTTTCAAAAATACGTTTTTTTATAGGAGACGGGTGAGTAATAACCTTCAATGAAACTTTTATATTGACAATACTTTTTTTTTGCTAAAATCAATTTTAGCACTATAATTTACTAAACACAACTACTGTTTTGTATAACTATTTATTGTCGCATCACAGCGAAAACAGTTTTGAAAAGAAACAACAGCAATCTCAAAGGTAAAAAATGGTTTTTCACACACAAAAATATTCTAACAAAAAGGAAAAACAAATGAAATTATGGATCTTTAACGAAAAGCTCACAGTACTGTTTATTTTAATTAAAAAACATATTTTTACACTAAAAATTTAATATTAGTACTATTTATTTACTCTTTATTTTATACTTATCGATAAATCTCAAATTTTTCAAACAATTTTCATTAGTTTCGATGAAATAATGACGTTGCAGCACGCTATCGCATCAACCAACGTGGCAAAAGGCCAAAGCAAAAGGAAGTTCTGGAAGTCACACGCCGTCTTCTGGAGTACCGGAGGTAAAATCTACCCGAAAGTAACGGCCACAGTCGCAGATTCTCCGAGGCTCCACTCGCCGCTGCAGCTCAACACTCCGTCCTCCGCGAAATTGGATTCTCGGCGGCGGAGACTTCACCATGAGGAAGCGAGATTTGGCCATTCTCATGCTCTCCGCCTTCGCCATCTTCTTCTCTCTTCAGGTCCCCTCAAAAGCCCTACAGAAACTCTAACGACAATCGAATTTATGCATTTCTATTGAATTGAACTCGGATTGAATTGTTTCTGATTGGATTTTGATTTTGAAATTTCAGCACGAGGGTGATTTCTCCCTCAGAGAGGCGTGGATGCACCTCTCCGACGACTACCCAATCAAGTTCGAAGGCGACCGCCTTCCTCCGCCGATCGTGGCCGATCTCAACGGAGACGGTAAGAAGGAAGTCCTCGTCGCCACCCACGATGCCAAAATCCAGGTCTCTCTCTCTCTCTCTCTCTTCATTTTCATTGTTACTTACTTGTTAGGTATGCTGAGGGTTTAGTGTTATTGGTAATTTTTGTTATTGTTAGGTTTTGGAGCCTCATAGTAGGCGTGTAGACGAAGGATTCAGCAACGCGCGCGTGCTTGCGGAGGTCAGCCTTTTGCCTGACAAAATCCGCATCTCCTCCGGCAGACAGCCTGTGGCAATGGCTACCGGGGTTATTGACAAGCTTCGGCCGGGGCAAAGACCCAGGCAAGTTTTGGTGGTTGTTACGTCGGGTTGGTCTGTTATGTGCTTTGATTCCAACCTCAAAAGGCTGTGGGAAGTCAATTTACAGGTTTGTGGAAAGTTTGGAATTTTGTTCATATCTAATGGTGACTTGGTTGGTTTTATCCGATTTCATAGTCTTATTCTAGTGGAATTTTACAGGAGGATTTTCCACATAACGCCCACCATAGGGAGATTGCCATCTCAATAAGTAACTACACCTTGAAGCATGGGGATACAGGATTGGTGATTGTTGGTGGAAGGATGGAAATGCAGCCTCATGTGTGTTTCTTGTTATATTATTCAGTTCTAATTTGTTTCCATTTATTCTGGAATCAACTTTTCGTTCGAGTATTCGTTATGGAGAAAGCATGTGTGGTTACAAGTATATATCCTACTGCCAAGATTGTTTGCGAACTTTAAAGCCCACCGTTTTCATTCATAACTTCTAAACAATTCATCTAGTGTGATGGAAGAAGCATTATCTACTAGCTTTAGCATCCCTTAATTAGATGTCTTTACAAACTATGAGGATGTTGATAAACAAATGCTGACCTTAATCTTCTTTGCACTTTTCCGTCAAGATGAATATCGATTATAAAGGTTCAAATTGGACTTGCTTTTGTTACAGCTTTCTTTTTTCTATATTCGTTGTTTCACTGCTCCTGGTATTTCACAAGTTTCTATTTATTGTTTGTTCTTGTCGTCTTAAATTCTTTTCTCTGGAGTACTTGATTGAAACCATACTTCTACATTTGACCTGTTATTGCTGTTGTAATGTTTAAACTGAAGACTCACATTTTTAATCAGTCTACGGTGCTCTTAAAAGTGATTTCCTATCATTTTTTAGATTTCCATGGATCCTTTTGAAGAAATTGGGATGGCGGATAGAAGTGCTGAGCAGCATAGAAGAAATCTAACTGAAAAGGAGGTAAAAGCATTTTTTGGTTTATGCATGAAAAACTCTTGCTTTTTTTAATTAGGGTGGATAACTTGATCTTCAGATTTTTGCATTTAAAGCATTCTCATTTCTTGGTTTAAAGTATGATATTGCTTAGGTTTGAGCTTCTGAGTCAACAAAACTATATGAAACCAGTAATGACAGCTATTTATTTTTTTTTGTTCTTGGTAGTGTAGTGTTTTGATGGTTTTTTTTCTATCTATCTTGTGCAGGCTTCTGAGAGTTCAGGAACTGTGGATTTGCGCCATTTTGCATTTTATGCATTTGCTGGTAACTCTGGAACTATTAGATGGACTAGAAAGAATGAGGTGATCTTCGTATTTTTTGTACATATGCTTTTTACTTTAGCACTTCTATGCTTTATAGTTCATACTATACTAAGAAACTAGAAAGACATTAATTTTCTGGTGTAATATATCCAAAAAATTTATAGCAGGTGTACAAGCTAGAATTTTTCTCTTTTAGCATCTTATTGATGCATGTTGCTATTACACTACTACCTGGTGTTTAACTCTTATCTGATTGATGATTCCAACTTTTGATTAAGAATATTGAAGTATTTGCTTCTCGAATAGCTGATTCAGTCATTTGGTTGTTTAGAATATTGAAGAGAATTCTTCAGATGCTTCACGGTTAATTCCACAGCATAACTACAAGCTTGATGTTCAGGCTATGAACAGTCGTCGTCCAGGAGAGGTATGTTATTCTACCATTTACAAAACTGCATGGTTATCTGTTACAGTTACCCAGTGTATATGTTAATCAATTTTTCGTTGTACTTTGTATAATGTTGTGAAACTCTTATTCTTTGGAGTTTTGTTTTGGTCAAACATATGAAATATTTGAGTTTCGACTTGAAAAATGGTCCCTGAAGAAGCTTATGGAAATCTCTCTCTCTCTTTCAGTACACATTTTCTTTACCTGATAAAGTTGTTACTAGTTTTCATCTTGTTGCTCTAAATTGCTTATGATTCATGCTTGTTTGGACTTCATTTATGATAGATTCTTTTGAGATAAGCCCCCTGATACATGTTACATTGTAGTATGAATGTAGGGAATTCAGAGAATCTATCCTTGGAGTTATGCCACATCATTGGGTATGTTAAAAGGACTGTCTTTTACTCCGTTAATTGCACTTCTGTTCAACTGAATGTATTATTTTGTGGTAAGTGATTTGCCAATTTGCATGCCATTACCAGGATAGAAGAGAAGATACTTTGTTGGAACTTGCACATTTCAGGCGGCACAAAAGGAAAACAGTGAAGAGAACATCCGGAAAGACTATTAACTTCCCTTTCCACAAGCCAGAAGAAAACCATCCTCCTGGAAAGGACTCAACAAAAAAAATTTCAAACTTGATTGGAAAAGCTACACAGTATGCTGGTTCAGCAAAATCTAAGAAGGTGCGACTTGTGAACCATTTGAATGTAAGATTGTTTATCGTATGTTGAAATTCCTTTTTGACCTGTTTATGTTTCTGGTGCAGCCATATCAATATATACCTACCATAACAAACCACACTCAGCTTTGGTGGGTCCCTAATGTTGTTGTAGCTCATCAAAAAGAAGGAATAGAAGTTATTCACTTAGCAACTGGTCGCACTTTCTGTAAGGTAAACGAAAAGCCCACTCAATTTCCCTTGTAGCGTCATAACCAAAGTTAAATTACACTTGATATGATTGCCATTCATGCTTTGGTTTGTGAAAGAAAGAGAGCAGCCTTTGTTCTTTTATTTTTTTATATGTTGAGACTTGAGAGAGATCCACCCTGCTTCAGCTCAGTCCTTCATTTCTTATTTTTACTTTCTATCTGATATATGGACATACATACATAGAAAAACTTTGTTTCAACTGTGGAATATTTCTGTTATTTCTTAACCGATGTAATGCAAAATTTATCGATCTTATCAGCTTCATCTTCAAGAGGGTGGCCTTCATGCTGATGTAAATGGCGATGGAGTCCTAGATCATGTCCAGGTGCACATCTCTCGACTTTCTACCTTTGGTCTCTTATCTCAATTCTAGTTGGCTGAACAGCCTAAAAGTTTAATGCTCAGTGGATGTTGGAAGTTAATGTCTGTTGAATTATGCTCTGTGGATCTAAAGCACAATGATAAAAAAATTATGATCGGTGGACAACCACAAAAGAAAAAAAGGAGGAAATGCAGGGATAAATGTGGCATAATTAACTTGTGGCCTGAAGTGTAGATTTTGTTTATGGCTGCATCATGGGTGATAAATGTGACAGAATCTGTGCCTTCTCTGCAGGCTGTAGGGGGAAATGGCGCTGAGCAGACTGTTGCTAGTGGATCCATGGAAGTGCTCCGTCCCTGTTGGGCTGTTGCGACCTCTGGTGTACCCGTTCGAGAACAACTATTTAATGCTTCGATATGTCATCATTCCCTTTTCAACTTATTCCAACATGGAGAATATTCTAGAGGCTTTGGTCGAACTCATGATTTAGCATCGTTGGAGGTAGCAACTCCCATTCTCATTCCAAGAAGAGATGGCCATAGGCATCGTAAGGGAAGCCATGGTGATGTCGTCTTCTTGACAAATCGTGGTGAGGTATGCATTCTAATCTTGATCGTGTCATGGATTGGGATGAGATCACTCACAAAATTCAATTATAATCTTGTAAGGTACAGGATACCGTTTACTTATGCAGAATTGGCAACTTAAGATGTGTACTTTCTCTCAGGTAACATCGTACTCCCCTGGATTGCATGGCCATGATGCCGTTTGGCAGTGGCAGCTGACGACGGGTGCTATATGGTCAAATCTTCCATCTCCATCAGGGATGATGGAGGCTGGTAACGTGGTCCCTACACTGAAGTCATTCTCGTTGCGCGTTCATGATATCCAAGAGGTGGTCCTTGCTGCCGGAGAACAAGAGGCTGTAGTGATTTCTCCTGGAGGAAGTATCGTAACATCAGTTGTCCTTCCAGCACCGCCTACACACGCCCTGATCACCGAGGACTTCTCAAACGACGGACTCACTGATCTTATTGTTGTGACGAATACCGGGGTGTACGGGTTTGTCCAGACAAGGCAACCAGGTGCCCTCTTCTTCAGTACCCTGGTTGGTTGCCTCATACTTGTAATGGGCATCATCTTCGTGGCCCAACACCTCAACTCCATCAAAGGCAAACCCCGTGCTCCATCTTCTCAGTGAAAGCAGCAGAGCTTTCACAACGAAAACACTAACCGAATATCGCCACAACCCGAAAGAAGCAAAGGAGTTCATCGATATCGTGTTTTGGTAGAGAAAAATCGGCATACGCTGATGGAATCCTGTAGCCTTAACCGGGGAATCAGCATCAGATCGACGAGCCGACGGACTTGCTTCCCTGCGTTCACTGTAATCCTTCTGTGGCGCTTCGTGTACTCCTCCGAGTTTACTGCATGTAAAATCTTTCTTCTGCTATGTATCATTTGCATCTAAATTTTTCGTAAGTACATTATCTCTTGTTTTTTTACTTACAAATTTTCTCCGGGCTTATGACTTCGAGCATCTCCAACAACACTAGATATATTTTAATGAGTTTAGCATGAAATTCGAAGATTGTTTTGGCTTTTAGCCGATTTTAAAAATGTTACTCCTACAACTTTGAATATTTTTTTCATTTCATAACTTTGAATACTATTTATTAAAGGGTACTCATTAAAACGCATTTAGTTTGATATCATCTTATACCATCTTCACTTTTACCAAGCTCACCTTTATATTATGGTGATATCAAATTAAACGGGTCCTAACGGTTGCCCATTAATAACTCAATGGGCTGCTAACACCGAATCTCGGCCATATGGAAAGTAAAAGAAATCCTGCAACCATTTACAAAGCTAGGTTAACTGGGATATAACGACGCTGTGGATCAAGCTCGTTGTGGTTTTGGCTTAAATTTATCCAAGTTCAAACAACATGATTTAGCTAAGCTGTTGGAGATGTTCCTGTAGAAATGACGGAAAATGGAGAAAACTTGGCACAACAATCCAGGAAATAGTCCTCTCACTAATTTTCTTTCGGCCAAGTACTACTCTCAGGATATTTCCCCTTATTCATACAAAAAAAACAAAAAAAAAATAAAGAAATTTGCTCAAGGAGAAAAATTAATTAGATCGAGTGACTATGAATACAACCAGCACCAATACAATGAAACAGGTGGGCGCGATTTGGCACAAGCGGCAAACATTCTTCCCAAATATAAGAGCAAGCCTATACTATTGACATCTGACAAAAAAAATTAATCCCCCAAGAAAAAAAGTTTTGGCCTTTGTATATATACGATTGATTGACTGCATAAAAGTATTTATATATGTCATTAATTGTACTGAATTTTAGACCTCACGAGTCACGACATTCCGATTCTCTTTGAAACCGAATATTGGGTTTCACATTGATGCATGTCAATTCAGAAAGGTCATCCATATATATGCATATATCAATCCATTTCAGAGAGATTTGTTGGGGAAAAGTAAGATCGCTACATGAAAATTCCGTGGGGCTCTCAAAGCAAGTGGGAGATCGAGATCTCTACCTAGCTCTCGCATTCAAGCACCTTATCATTAAAAGTCTATATAGAAATAAGTACACACACACATATATATATTCCAAGATCATGCCTTCCACCCTACAATCTCGATAATTTAAACGGTGTATATATGATATGCACTGGTGCACTAAACCGTTTAATTTGTATGAATTAATATTTGATATGATCTAACTGTTTAAACACCGATACATTTTATACATGTATATTGTTGATGAACCCTATTTATTATCAAAGCTTTGTGGTTTAGAATTTGGATACTATGCTAACACTAGAGTTTGAACTTTAGGAACCCTAATACGAGATGGGTCTTTAATTAATTTCTCCAGATTAACTATAGGCGTAGTTTTGCAGCAGGGTTTATGTTAACCTAATTCCAAAGACGACGTCCGTGGGATAATTACTCTACATGTAATTAACGGTCGAGAAATACTAGCTAGCAACCAAAATAATATTTACTGGTCCTCGAAGAGACAATTCACTACATGTAAGAGCTTGGTTTCTTCCAAAATATGCCTTAATTACGCCTTCAAAGTTGCAGCCTTGTTTTCTGCTGACAGCAGACACAGCCTTACAAGTTATGGAATATGGAAATAAAACTTCAACTCCCACCAATTGGCTTTCAGTTCGATCAGCACATTCAGATATACTGGTGCTCTCTCTATATACCGCTTTCTCAGATTGCAAATAGGGTTTGGGAGGAAACAGCTAATTGATCGAGAGCAAAGCAAAGCAAAACAAAAAATGAAGGGAAAAAACAAAAACTTTTTGCAGCAAATTGCCTTCTTGTCGGGACCACAGCAACTCAATTATATTGCCCCCCAGGCCAACACACAGAAGATCACATTGTGCATTGGGCTCAGCCTACCAACCCTAGCGCTGATCAAATTGCATGCCAACCCCGCCTGCCTATAATTGCCCTAATACACCATGACAAACCCTAGTGCTCCCTTTTGAATTATGACTTTGTTTGTGCTTACTAGGGGAATTAACCTAGCTAATATGTTGTTTAGCTATTGCTCTTGGATCTCTGTAAAATATTGCAGACACTGCAGCGATGTCTATATATGTATATATAATTATATATACAAGCAAAAGTTAGAAAAGAAGAGAATATAAATTAGCTCAGTGCCAAACATCTGGGTTTATTATACTTTCTCAAAACGCTAGAAATATGTGGCCGTTACCTAGCTGAGGTCTCTGTTGGCAAGCACAATTCTAAGCTAGGATTTCAGACTGCTGCATGTGGGAGACTAGAGACTCTGAGAGTGATGGAGTATACGAGAGAGCAATGTTGTGGGGTTGCATGGCTATCATGCATCCACCCGTTGGTTGATTGGATGCCATATACAGGAGGGAGTAGTGTTTGATGTTGTACGTCACTGAGAAGTAGTCCACAGAACATGTGTTTTTTACGAATTTTCTGTAGTATGTTAACCTAACTAGCAAGCTACTCACTACAAATACGTTTCTTTGTTACGTTAATCTACTCGCTACAAACATGATTTGCCCTTGGATAATATGTTATACATATATAAAGTTGTTGATAAGATGCATTTGTCAAGGAAAACCTTAGGATTTAAGAAAGAAGTTGAATTGAGATTTGAGATTTTCAATGTAGGTCAAGGATAGGATTATTTAAAGTCACCCTAACTAATTTCCATAGGCACGAATATGTTTCCCCAATACAACACAATTTTGCCATTTTATTTGGAAGATAGTAAAATAAAGTCACTTGACAACCTCTTGCAGAAAAACTGTGCTCTAAAGCGTGTACATACACAGCTAGATCCGCAGTCTGCCACTGTCAACGATTTCCATGCTTAGATATATATATATATATATATATATATATATATATATATATATATGTACGTAGTTTGAATGGTTTCCTTATATTGAACTTCAGATCTCGAAACTTCAAAAGCAATTAGTTGGTTTGAACAATCACCGGATATAATCTTAAGACTTACTTATTGAGGATAGTTCTATTTGATTTGTTTGGTGCAAGCACTATTTTTCTGTTAGACTGAATATTGAAAGCTCCGGCAAAGCTATAACAAAGTCATTTTTCATTGCACCCTATCTACCATTGTATGTATTCTTCCGACGTTTCAATGAATACCCTACTTTCACGAAACAAAATCTATGTATCTATATGAAAGTTACTTTGTATAAAGATATGTTGGAGAAGAATTCACAATTCCATAACAGTTTCATGCATCAACTCTTTAATCATGGTGTAGCATTATCTTTCTACTCAGTATATGCATTGCAGTAATGTATAGCCACTAATGTTAATCCGAGTTAATTAGAATGTATACTGTATTTCCATCACAATTAGAGATTAATGAGCAAAATTGTTCTCATATCTTTACCCGTTCAGCACTCCTCCCTCGTTATCTAACCATACGACAACAAAGAAAGAAATGCATAAGGAAAAAAATATGAGTTTGAAAATTACTACTCGTAACAAAAAGCTACAGACTCACAAAACTAATTTTGAAACAATAATACTCCGGTGGACCGAATACTTTGATGATTTCCCAAAATTCAAAGAAAATTGAATGCATGGATACAAAATTGAAAAATTGAATTCCCCCAGGTACTTAAGTTGTCCAGGGGACGGAATATTACACCGGAGATTTTTTGTTGTGGACGGGAATACGGTCCGACATACCAAGCGTAATAATACAATTAATGTAATATTACAAGTGGTGTAATATTCCTATGCATTGGAGATGGAGGCCTTTGATGATTTTTAAAGTTTAAAAAAAATTGATGTATCAAACCGTGTTCCCAACCCATTGAAAATTTTCTGCTGCTTTTTCACTCTCTGCGCTGCTCAAGGAAACATGATATGCATATATTCCGATGGAGTGGAAAGTTTTTTGAGCCAAAAAAACATGGGCGTCAATCTCATCATTATTTCTGTAAAAGTAAATACTAATTATTTTTTGCATTGGGAATGTATATAGGCATATATGGTTTTCTCTTTCTTTTTGTTAAGATTTTGTTCATCAAAAAACAACAAATAATAATTAGGTTTAAAGGTTAATAAGAATTTCCCCAATTCGACTAAATTAAGTATTTTTCTTACGGAATCCAACGACAAAATGTGTTTATTTTCTTTCGGCGGGTCTGCAATATATAAAATTTTGTTTAATTTTAAGAAGAAAAAGAGAGTTTTGTAAGGAAAAGAATCTACCATAAAACAGCTGCATCACATGGAAACATACTGTAGCAGCACATTTAGTGTACACACACACTATCCCAACGGTAAATGTACAAGATTTTTTTTAATGCACATTTAAATTACACATCTGAACAAGAATTGTTAAATTTTTAACCTAACAGAATTTAACAGCTCTTGTTAAGTGTAACTTAATTGCGCACTACAGAAAATTCAATAAATGTATATGGTCGAAACTTGACCTAATTCGCTGGAACAAAAGCCGCCCTCTAATTTACCAGAAAACATGATAAATAAATAAATATATATATATATGACCGAAAGTTTAACCATGCTTCAATGCATGACGTGCATTAAGACAATAGATGGTTTAATTTGTGATCAAGGATTTAATGGCTAAGTACCCAATATACATACTATAGAACATTTCGATATAAATTGAAAACGATCAAGAATGCTACACTTACCACATTTGAACCACCTCTCTAATAGTGTAGGGCACACAAACACGTATAAAGACAATACAAATGTGGCAAGACAAACGCAGTAAGAGTAGCATTTTTTAATATGACGTCATGGGATGGGCAAGTCTGTGTTGTAACTAAACTGCAGTTCAATTCTCCCATCTCCCATTTCCGCTTGTATTAAAAAAACTTTCATATAATTTCAACTGCAGTTATTTTCTCTACATGAAAGTTTTTTCACTGAATCATTACAATTCTTTTAATATTTCCTGCAAATTCCTCATTATATATATAGCTACATGCTATCCAATTAATTATAAAACAGCAGGGCAATAGATATAATTTGGCTTAAGAATCTGGACTCATTTCCATGTACTCCATATATGGAATTCTCTAAGAGTAACCAACTTGCTTGAAAGCAATTACAACAGAGAGAGAGAGAGAGAGAGAGAGATGGAGATGTTGACACTCTTGGCACCAACTTGCCGAATCATTTACGGTTACAAACCCTAAACCCCAAACACTCTCTAGCCATTAGATTAATGCACAACTAAACACATGCAAGTGCACAACTCAATTTCAAATACTTTCTACCTAGGATGCATGGACATGGATACGAACACAGGAATACGACACAACACAGGAATACGAAGGGATACCACCATGTCCATGCATCGTAGCTTGCAACACTCTTCAAGACAGAAGTTTTTACATGTTATTTACACCCCAAGGTACATATATACAGGCCTAAACCTATATTAAGGGATCTCTCAATTATTTTCGACAAGAAGACAGATTTGCAGCCATGGACGAAAAGACTTGACTTGGAGGCATGAACGATTGGAATCTAAATAAAATACATACACATACGACAGACCTTGGGATTAGTTAGTCAAATACTTCACCATGCAAACAAAAGATTAGGTGACTCCTTATCTATCTTGGGGTTATTAGGCTTTAGAGTTCGAACATGTGTTTGTGCATTCAAAAATCTCTTAAACAGACTTTACAGATATTTGATTCATTCTGATGCTTCGTTCATTGAAAAATCTCATCTATGTTTTTGTTTAATTTATCAACCTTAGTTTCTTTTTCTTTTTTAACTACAACAATTCTGATGTTTCTCTCTTAAAATTAAAATTTTATCTACATTTTGAAGGTAAAGTAGGCTCGTTTGAGAAGTGCTTTTAAATGACTGAATGTTTTTTTAGAGAAAATGTTTTCTGAAACCAATCCTTTGTAAAAATGAAAGTTAATTCTAGAAAAGCACTTGAAGCGCTTCCTGCAAAAAGCACATAAATGACTCTTCTAACAGGAAGCACTTAGTATTTTTGAAACTCAAAAACATTTTCTCTAAAAATGTTTTCGGTCATTTAAAAACACTTAAAAAATGAGCCCTTAAACTCCCTTCCAGTTTCATTACAGATATAAGCTTCCCCACAGTAAATTTATTTATTTAAAAATAAAGCTTGTGCTTTATACTGTTAATATTTTAAGAACTACTAGTGATAACTATAATCAATATTTATTGACTAAATGCAATAATGTGGCAGCATTAAAAGGTTTAAAAAGACTTCCATAGGGAAGTGAGAAATAGATAATTGCAGAGAACATTAATGTATGAAATTTAGAGGACATGTCAAAGGTCAGATTGTTTGTACACTAATTATGCAAGGCCCTTAAATTTTCTGCTATGTTTACAATTCCTAAATTTTCATACAGAAAGCAAACAATATTAAATTTAAGCAATTATCCAACAAACAATTGAGCAATATTTCTGTAATTTTACCTTCCTGCAGCTGTGCATTAAACCACCGCAAGTGAAAATTAAGCAAAGCTTCCAGTTTTCAACATCAAAGTCACATCCATTCATTTCAAAATTTAGGAACAAATGAAGAAAATATAAAACAAAGTTCAATATTCTATGACAATCTAGAGAGAGAGAGAGAGAGAGAGAGAGAGAGAAGGGAGAAAGGGTTGCTTGACCTTTTGAACTTGAATATGCTGGTTTACTCATGCATGGCTGGACCGCCCATACCGAAATGAAAAAAGAAGTCGTCTTTGTAGTTTGTCCAACAAAAGACGAAAGCCTCCAAGTTTTCGTGATCCATTTCAAACAGGCAAGCATACGGGTAAACAGGGAAAAAAAAAGCAGCTTTCCGAGTTCAAATCCAACCAAAAAAATGTTATGGGGTTCAACCCAGTAGAGGAAAAATAAATAAATAAAAACACCGCCACTCTTTTTTAACACTAAATTCATCTTAATCTACAAGAGGGCGTCGCGTGTTAAGCCCGGACACGCTACGTTAAAGAGAAATACCCATCCAGGATAATCCACAAAACACCACCACTCTTTAAAATCTCCAATTAGTCAAAACAACATGAAGAAAACATGTAGCGCCTAAACATATTTGAATTTGAACAAGATATTAATTAAGAGGAATAATGATAATACCAATCATAATAGATGATGACATTCAAATTAACTAATTAACAAGCATTAGAAACTGTTAACAAAACAAATACGTTCCTCGCGCATCAATATTTTCTTTCAACTCTCTCTTTCTAGCTTCCTAGCTAGGCTAGTCCAAATGTGGGTATCAATTTTTGCTACAAAGATATTATCAATAGATTTGAGAGTACACACTTACTACGTACGGAACAGTTGCTCGTCGTAGGTAGGTAGTCAGAAGAAGAAGAATGTGGGAAGTGTAAACTTTTGTTCCATCAAGATCTTGGTGGTAGGAAGAATTGCGTACCCATGTATGTGTTAATTGGAGCTGGATATAGAGAAGAAGGATCTATAACTGTCGTCGAACCCGCCACTGCCACTCCCTCGTGACCACCACCACCGTCAATGGACGCTGTGTTAACGGCGGTGGTGGCTCCCGCGATGAGATTGAGCGGTTGGAAATTAACTCCACCAGACGAGGTTTCAGCTGCCATGTTCATGTTGTAGTTGGGGGATTCGGGTCCATGGTCCAAGAGAATTCCTTTAAACAAATGGCCTGCGATGTTCACAGCCGTCTGGTACGCGTACTGGACCTCGTCGTCCATTGCGCTCACTTTCACGCAGCGAAATACAGCCGGCGAACTCACTTCCGGCGGGAAATTCACCACATCCAAGCCTACATACACAGACATGTGTAAATCCCAAGCCCCAATACATAAAACTACATAGTTTTTCATGAGAAGGAAAGACCCAGAGTAGGAAAATTAAATTAAAAAATTGCTTATCTTTAGATTTTCTTTCTTTTAACACAAATAAAAAAAGAAAGGCACACAAAAGCAAGCAAAACGCACAAACATGAACACGGAATTTTTAGAGAGAGAGAGAGAGAGAAACAGTGTATTTCTTTCTTTGTTTCTTTCTTCCTGTCAATGTAATAGTCGTCAGGACTACTGCAGAACACTGTTTTTTTGGAAAAGGAAAAGATGAAAAGAAAGAAAGCTGGTGATTTCTGATGGGGTTTTTGGAAGAATGAGTTTTTTACTATTGAGGGATCGACTTCTTCCTAACACGCAATCGATATTCTCTTCTATTTGTTTGGTTTTGCACACGCTACCTTCCAAAACCCTTCCCCTTTTTTCTCCCCTTCTTCCATTCTCTCCTTGTTCACTCAAACCCTTCTTTTTTTTCTCTCTCAAACGATCAAAAGATCTCATAAAACGTGCATGTATATGTTTGTATATAAATAGAATACCTGAAGTGTTTGTGTTTGTGTGAATACGAAGAGAGGGATTCGAGCTCGAATTTTCTCTGAGTCTTTTGGAACTTTCTCCACGAATCACTTGAAGCTGCTGCTGCGGCTGTTGTTGGTTCTGGTGTTGTTGTATATGATCTTGCTGTTGGTGGTGTTGGTGCTGCAAGGCGGCGAGCTGCTGCTGCCGCTCACGGCGTTTCGACGCCGGAACCCACGTGCTCTTGACGTGAGTCGGACAGTGTAACCCTCGGTTCTTGCAGCAAGTCCTGCACCTCATGTGTATGCAGTCTTTCTTCGCTTGGTTCCCGCAGTCCTGACAGCTGGCGCCTCCTCCGCTTCCTCCGCTTCCTCCTCTTCCTCCTGACGACGACCTCATCATCGTAAACGCCGCTGCGGCCGACCTCGACGATGAAGTGTCATCCGATCCCCTGCTGCTGGGACCCACCCCTAGAGCAGCCGCAGAAGCGTAGAGATCTTGATGGTGGTGGGGATGAGGCTGGTAAAGCCGTGGGGGCGGCTGGGTTTGGAGCTGGAGGAGCTGCTCCTGTTGCTGCCACAGCTCGAAGCTCTTGTACGGCTGATTTGCCACGTCCTCATTCTTGTACCAGAACAACGTCTCCGGAGCAATTTGCTGGTGGTTGTGGTGATCAGGCGGCGGTGGGTTGTTGCTATTATGCTGGTCGTCGCTGCCACCTCTGCCTAATGAGAAAAAACCAGCCATTGCTGCTGCTTCCTTAACCCAGACCCAAATTGTGACCGAAAATCCATATCAAGCTCAAACTCCGACCCAATTCTCTAATGGGTATTTACTATTCACCGTGAAGTTTTAATTTTTATGAAAATATTTGAAGAGAATGGTGAAAAATGAAAATCTGCAGAGAGAGACAGAGATAGCTAGAACTCAGTTTGGCAGCGTTAATCGCGCTTTTAATCCCTCCTCTTCACTGTGCTGCGCTGTTCGCCTGTAATTTCGAAGCATTTATGAATCCCGCAGAACTTACCTCTCTCTCTGCAACGCCGCCATACCCTCTCTCTCCTCTGCACTCTGCAAGCAGCTCACACAAACTCAAGCCTCTCTCTCTCTCTCTCTGATTTGTTTGCAGGTGATGAGCTTTTCAGCTCTGAGCAGTGCCTCTTGTTTCTTTCTCTGTGTGTGTGTGTGTGACTGTATAACATAAAACCTCTCTCTCTCTCTCTCTCTCTCCCTCCCTCCCTCTCCCCTCCCTTTCTTGGTTGGTTATGGATGTCATAATCTCGTCTCAAAACGGTAGAAGAATTAGATCAAATCACTGTTAAATTCGCATGCTCATCCGACGGTCATTCTCATCGCCACGTGTCGCCGCGTCAGCTTTTTGCTTCTTCGTCCTTTTTGCACCGTAAAACCCGCCACTTTCTTTAAGCACTCCCCGCCCAATTTTTCCCTTTTTTTCTATTCTTTTATTTCCTTTTTACTGCTCAAATATCTCAGTTTTCTCATATACATTATTATTAACTCTAAAAAATTTATTTTACATTTTAAATTTTTATAATTTGAAAGAAAATATACAAAGATGATTTGGGGACATTTTCTTTTCTTTTTTCCACTCAAAACATTAATTTATGTTGAAATATTCAATATTATGATCTAAACAAAGAAAAGTGCGTAAGAAAAAAAGACGTGCGGTTATCAATTTTCGTGTTATATTTAACATTGACGCTTAATCATGTAAGCATTTGTCTCTATTTTAATAGAAGATCTTAAATTTAACCGCATCGGTAGCAAATTTAATATAAACGTATTATAATCGACTCATCGGGAAAAATTATATTGATTGTTGATATTATGACGGAGATATAACATTTTTTTTTATCCCCTTTCCTTTTCATTTCACATGACCAAATTGTTTATCCTTTTTTTTGGTGAAAATTATGGTCTTCGTTACACCAAGCTTTAGCTGTAAAGCAATTCTCCTCCACTCCTCTACTCACATGAGTCTTTGGAGGGTAATTTAGTAAATTTAATATGATTTTTTCTCAATAATATTACACCCTATCTTCGTTAGTGACTTTGATACACAATCCGTACAAATTAAAGTGTAGTCCAAGTAATTTTTTTAGGGGTGTGATATCCACACACCCCATTTTACTTCTCACACCCATTTTTAATTTTCGACCGTTGGATCAGATGAATTGAAGAAGATCAACGGACAAAAATTATCAAGGAGTGTATGAGAATTAAAATGAGGTGTGTAGATAGCACATCAATTTTTTTACCTATAACCAGGTCAGCAATACTATATTACTTGCAAGTGGTGGTTGCTATGGTAAATAGAGTCTTTCTTTTTAATCCAATGTGTTCCGGGTTCATACTTTTCTCTCTTCTCTTAATACAGTTTAAGTGATTTTTGTACTTTATCTAGTCTTAAGTGGAGAGAGATAGTTTGAACCCATAAAGCTGTGAGATGAGGAGAAAGGCTCAAACTATGATAGCAATCCATCATTTTGGTCTTTCATAATAGACCAGAAAACTGAGTGTGATACAAATAATATAGGAATCACACTCTTACACTGAAACCGCTCAATTCATATATATATAAAGCCTTTAAGGGAAGGGATCTCCATTTTCCAAAAAAATTGGGGACACCCTCACCCTCTTAGCCGTTAGATTTGGCTTTAATTAAATTTTGTGGTTGAGATTTTGTGGCCTGTGTTTTAATCTCAAACACAGAATTTCATTAAAGCCAGATCTAATGGTCAAGATCTCTTCCCTTAAAGGGCATGTGTGTGTGTGTGTGTGTGTGTATATATGCCTAATATAGTAAGGTTTTTTAGCCAAAATAGTCGTTGACATTGACATAACTCATCGCTTTATTCTGTGAAAAACTCTGTTAATAAGGAGAGAATGACAAAAATACCCTCAATTTCATAAATAATAGGACAATCATCAGGACAAAATGATTTGATAAAAAAATGAGAGTATTTTTGTCATTTTATCCTTATTTAATAGAGATTTTCATGGAATTACCAAAATGATTGAATGTAGGCAAATTCGGAAACCACTTCTATCAATTTCAAATTTCAGAGAACCAAGTGAGGAGTTATGTCAATGTTTATGAACTATTTTGGTTTAAAAGCCTTATGGTGATTAGAAAAATAATTTACATTATTTATTTTTGTAATTAGTTTATTGATGTGGAGAGATGTGGGCAGTTTAAAAGAGAAGTAGTTTGCCACTTAATATTATAGTCCAGTGGTACTTTTTTTTACTTGTAAGTGAGATGTTTTATGTTCGAATCTCGTCAAAGAAGAATTTAAACTAAATTATTGCTAGTCCATTATGAATCTTAACTCATTCCTTCATCCTTTTAATATAGATAATATTGTTTGTTATAAAAACAAACGAAAGATGAGTGGTTTGTCGTGTATCTAGAAAATAATCATGTTGCATGCATCTTTAGTGGAAATAGAGGGAACACAGCGCTACCTCCTCGTACCTTTCTTTTTTCTATTCCATTATTATTTTAATTTCTTTTTTGTTTATTTCCTTCCCATTGTTTTATTTTATTTTTTATTTTCACCCAATTATAACGTACGCACCGGAGAACCATGGCAGTGGACTATTTGGGATTAGAATCCTAGCTGGATCCTCTTTGTGGGATCTGAAGAATCAATTAATTGTGTTCGTTCATCGTATATTATTCGATCAGACATTATTTTAATTTTTTTATTTAAAATTAAATGCAAACAGTACTTAATAAAAATTGACCGCACGATGAACGGACACGATTGATTGATCATCTGAATTTCCACGAAGAGGATCTGGGACTATTCGAACACAATAGATTCTCTACCGTAACACTCTAGTTATAAAAATCTTTATTTTTTTAAGTTTCGTATCAACAAAATTTATATGCATAATAATAAAGATGAAATAAAATATTTCGCTTTTTAGAGTTGCTTTGAGTTTGTTTGTGCATAATAACTCGTAAATATGAACACTCTTGTTGTTGAGCCAAAATGTACATTTAGCTTATTAATCTTGTTTACAGCTTATTGGCATGAAATTGGGCAAGAAAGAGAATGCTACACACATATAAGTTTCTCTCTTTTTCAGTGTCTAAATCTTGAAAATTGACATGCTCCATTGTTAAATGTGTTTATTGTATACATACAAATTTTGTTAAGTATAACTAAGTCAAAATGTGTCTTTAAGACTCGTTAAAAAATGAGTTTTCTATAGATTCTTTGTCACCTCATGTTTTTTGCAAAATGTTTTATAATGTTATCAAGAAAAATTGACGTTAAACTATGATGTGTAGGGAGAATCCCACTTTGAGAGAGTCTTCTTAGCATTTCTCATTTTGTAAACTAAATAACATGAAAATGGATGATTATTATTACCTAAGTGTTAATTAACGTGCTTATTTTTTATTGGTAACAAATCATTTAATTTCCAATTTTAGTCTTACCTAGTGTAACATCCCACATCGCCCAAGGGAGTGGATCATCTAATCCTTATATGTATATTTTCATCTCTACCTAGCACGAGGCCTTTTGGGAGTTCACTGGCTTCGAGTTCCTTAGGAACTCCGAAGTTAAGTGAGTTCGCGTGAGAGCAAACCCAGGATGGATGACCCACTGGAAAGTTCTTGTGTGAATTCCCATAAACAAAACCGTGAGGGCATGGTCGGAGCCCAAAGCGGACAATATCGTGCTACGGCGGAGTCGAACCCAGGATGTGGTGGGGACCCGGGTAGGGATGTGACAATTTGGTAGCAGAGTCAATCCCTGACCAAAAGTGTGCTGACGAGGACGTCGGACCCCTAAGGGGGGTGGATTGTAACATCACACATCGTTCAGGGGAGTGGATCCTCTAAGCCTTATATGTATATTCTCATCTCTACCTAGCACGAGGCTTTTTGGGAGCTCACGAGCTTCGGGTTCCGTAGGAACTCCGAAGTTAAGCGAGTTCGCGCGAGAGTAATCCCATGATGGTTGACCCACTGGGAAGTTCTTGTGTGAGTTCCTAGAAACAAAACCGTGAGGGCGTGGTCGGAGCCCAAAGTGGACAATATCGTGCTACGACGGAGTCAAGTCTGAGATGTAGTAGGGGCCCGGGTCAGGATGTGACATCTAGCATTATTCCCACCCTTTTGTTATTTTCCCACAATTCTATGTTTTTTTATTTGCCAACACAAAATCTCTGTTTTTATGTCCCATCGTACTTTCATTAAAATGTGAGCTGAAAAATAAGTCGGGTGAATGAGAATAAAAAACACTCTTAAAAATATATGGTAATGTTAGAGACACTAAATTTTGTAAACTAAATGATGTCGTTGTTGATGATTAGATTATTACTGAAGTGTTGTTTAACTTGCTTATTTCTTATTGGTGACACATCATGTAGTTTGCAAATTTAGTTTGGAAATTTAGTCTCCCTAGCATTACCCTAGACTAAATTTCTAAACTAAATTTTGTAAACTAAATGATATAGTTGTTGATGATTGGATTATTATTGAAGTGTTGATTAACGTGCTTATTTTTTGTTGGCGACATATCATTTAGTTTGCAAATTTAGTTTAAAAATTTAGTCTACCTAGTATTACCCAAAATATATGGTACAATAATTTTTTAATTACCATATTGACCTTTCCCTATGTGCCAAGCCTATTGTTAAAAATGCACTTGGAGAGCATTACTACTGAACTACTCAAACACTACAACGCTATTACTAAAAGACACTACAAAGCTATTCCAAAGGACATTTTTCAAGAGTAATTTGAAGTTTAAAGTTTCCACATGCAAATTTTAAACTAAAAAAAAGAACGCAAAATTTAGATTTGCTATTTAATTTATTTAAGAGCAACATAATATTCATATTTTTAGTACACTGAAAAATCTCTCTCAAGTTTGAACTATTAGGACGTCATGGACCCTCAAAATAGTGGACTTGGATCCCATCCGGATCCAAATTGTGAAGATCCTAGGAATCCTTACATCTTTGCCATTTATCGTGGATCGTGCGGTCAGAAATCATTTAACCTTTTTATTTAAAATTAAATACAAATGGTACATGACAAAAACTAACAGCACGATGTACTATAAATGATTAGGATGTGAGAATCCTTGTGATCCCTATAAAGTGAATCCGGAGAGGATCCTCTTTCCAAAATAGTATTACATTGTGGGAGTAACGTCCCTACCAATTTACCAAAAGTTTCTCCACGTCCTCCAGGACCCCCCACTTTGATGGGCCCATTTGCTGAGCTGGCACGGTTTCTAGTGGGTCATGAGTGGGCTAAGTGCAAAAGCTTTCCTCGTCAACATTCTGTCTCCCCTAATATGTCTTATATTTGCCTTTCTTTTCCACAAAAGCACGAGGGGCTTGCCTAACCTTCTAATTAAGCATCACATATCTCATTTAGGAAGCAGACCAATGGGAAAACAAGGTAAAGTGCACTCAAACTTTCCACCAGTCTAATTATTTCAGATTACGTAATCAAATAATGAAATTTCATTGCGCATGTAAAAAAATTACAAAAATTAGTGAGTGTTCATTCCACAACCAAAAGTGCGTGCAAATGTATAATGTGATTTGATCATTTAACAAGACAAGATTCAAAATTTCGATCTCTTACAACTTTTAACTAGACTAAAAGCTAGTTAACAGTCCTCGTTATCAAAGCTAATCTAAGAATTTTTCTTTAGGTGGACAAAGTATAAAAGCTTGAATTATTTTAAATAACAAAGAACATTTAAATTGAAGGACACTATATATTCATAAAATTAATAACATTGCAACTTACAAGTTACAAATGTACCCGACGGATTTTCATATCATATAACCGTCGCATTATGGTTTCATAATTGAGCAAAGATGTCTTTCTTAATATAAAAAATTAAGCTATTAATACAAACAACAAATACCCTTTTTTCCTCCTCCTCCCTCGAACTGGCACACACTGTTAATGCTTGTCGTAGTTTCGCGCTACCCTGCCCTTCCTAGTTGTTGGATGAGCTAAATATGATGCAGTCAAGAGTTTTTTCGAGATCTAATAGGCAGTTGTACGGTCTTACTATATAACATGACTATGCTCGCACATGTTATATTTAACACTTAAGTATAGTAATTTTTAAACGTTAACCAAAAGAAAAAGGCATTTTATATTGGTCGAAAAACTAATAGAAAATTATCTCGATCAAGATATGTACCAAATTTTGTTGAAAACTCACTTTAAGAATGCTCTTGCTGCCGTGAGTTATCCTTCTTCCAACTAAAAAGCGAGATCAGCTTGCCTTTCGGACTTTGTAATTTTAGTTGCCCTAGCGGTTTTTCGGTAAATTAACCCTAATGTTTTTATATTATTCTCGTTTAGTTTTCTCCCAACTTTTTCACCTTTCTTTTGATGGACAACAATTAGTGGACTTCCGAAATTGGTATTTATTTCCCTTATGGTTGGAAAATGCACCCAGTCACATCAAGCCACGTCATGTAAACGTCAATGGCATCTTCGTCATTTTACCAAAATAGGAAACTTGCATTATTTTCTTGATAGAAATCTGGACCACCCTCTAAAAAATCAGAAATATTCAGTACTAAAACAAAAACAAAAAGTCAGCTATTTATGTGGAAGACCATCACTCTATATGTTACAAATTAAATCCAATAAATTGAAATGTCCCTTGTACTCGAAATAATTGAATTCAATAACTTTTTTAAAATTTTAATTCGTTGCTAGATTTTCCTGCTGAAATTTCTAAGACCTGTACCAATTCAATCAATCAATCATTTAAATAAATCATATGATATTGTACACAGTTACATTAAATGGTTCTTTGTTGGTACTATTACTAACACGATATAGCAACTTAATACTGTTGTCCTGTATTTTGCAAAAGAATAAAAAATAACAAGAAATATATATATTGAAACTTACGGCAAGGTAAATTAGGAAGAGGTCACTGTCAACTATTGTCATTACAGCTGCCTAACTACTACAACTAAACACTGTTAGAAGGACTGAACACAGAAATGCAGATTACAAGTTGTTTATGGAAACCCTACTACTAGTAGAGCATGAAGAAGAGTTTCACATCGATGAAAGGAAATTTTTTATAAGGGCTTATAAAATGTTGAATTATTCTGCATATTATCAATTAGTTTTATAATGGAATCCTAATTTTTTTATGATATCAGAGCAGGTTGTCTCTCGTATGAAGTCAAACGGCCACTTACGCTTTACATCACCCCGTTTTGTTATCTACGTGTTAGACTTGAAAATTTGCTACATGCAAGGGGCATGTTGAGATTGAATTTCACATTAATGAAATGAGTGACTTTGCAAGCTTATAAGTAAGTTGGGCTATTATTATATTATTGCCAATTAGTTTTATGGTAGAATCTCAACTTTCTTTATGGTATCAAAGTAGGTTAGTTCACATGTAAAGCCCAACGGCTACACATGCTCCACGTCACCCAATTCCTATTGTTCACTTGTTTAGTTTGAAAATTCATCACATATGAAGAGTGGTGTGAGGATATGAATGTAAATGAGTTTTACATTGGTGAAAAGAGAAATCTTGCGAAGACTTATAAGAGGTTGGGTTACTCCCCACATTTCCAATTGATTTTATAGTGGAACCCCAACTTCTTCATGGTATTGGAGCAGATCGTCCCCATGTATGCAACCCAACAACCACATGTGCTCTACGTCATCTAATTTGTGTTGTTAACGTGTTAGGCTTGAAGATTAGCCACACATGACATGAGGGCGTGTTGAAGTGAATCTCACAGTGATGGGAGAAGAAATTTTGCATAGACTTATAAATAAGTTAAACTACGCTTCATATTTTCAATTTTATGATAAAATTCTAACTTTCTTTGGCATGCTGGTGCTTAATATAGTAGAAGCTTAGAAATACCTTCACCCGTAACTCACTCAATCAAATCATTATAACTCACTTATCTATATTCATGCATCTAGCCTGCATGGCTTGTCCTGAAATCTAAGTCAAAATACAATCGATTAATTGTAAGTAGGAAGATGGGTCCATGAAAGTGAAGTATGTAATTCAACAAAAAAAAAAAAAACTAATTAGTTGTAGTACGTTTGGCTAATATCCGATTTGTAATATGTAACATGTTGTAACCAAGAAAAGAAAAGACAAATCCTATATTTTAGTTTTTGGTTAAATATGTGTGCTTACATTTTAACATAACCCCATTTGGTGGGGACTAATAGTATGATTGTCATATATACCATTAAATATATATTAATTCATATGTCATAATTTAAATAAACAATTACTTGAAAATGTTTTGAATTGACGGTATAATACTAATAAATAAATGTGAATTGTTATTGGCACTCCAAAAATCTCGTTCTACACTTCAAACTTTCTATATTTGGAAAGAAATATACATTTGTTAGAAGTGTAAAAAGATTTTTTAAAAATGCTAATAACACTTTCTTAAATAAATAAGTTATAATGATTTGATTAGCATCACCACGTTGCAAAATCCAACTCAATACTTTCAAACTACTAAGGGCATGTTTACTTATCTAAAATAGATGGGTAAAGTTCGTTTGTCACTTATTATATTATTAAAATTAGGAAATTTTTTTGGGGTGTGCTATCCACACACCTTATTTTACTTCTCACACACCCCTTGATAATTTATGTCCGTTGATCTTCTTCAATTCATCCGATCCGACAGTCGAAAATTAAAAAGGTGTGTGAGAAGTAAAATAGGTTGTGTGGATATCACATCCCATCTTTTTAGTACGCTAAATTTTTTATTATACTCTCTCAATTTTTTATATTTAAAAAAAATAAACGCAGAATTAAATTTTTAACATGTTATTACAATTTCTTTAGTTATTTTTGTGTTGTTTTGGGTTTGTGTGGGGGGAAGCTTAGGAAGGAAAGAGGAGTGAGCGAGTGAGTGAATAATGATGGATGGATGGATGAATGGATGTGTGCGAGTCCCGATAATCGTTGTACCTGCAGTGCAGTGCAGCGCAGGCTGCTGTCTGTCTTTCTGTCATTCTCGAGCCCTGTGTTTGTTCCCATGGTTGACTACCACCTTACCAACTACTTTATGCTTCATTTCTTACTTCCCTCATCCTGCCCTTCTCTTCTTTTACTAACATACAATAATACTATACAAACTTAACAAAGCACACAGAGAGAGAAAGGGACAAGGATTGTCTGCCTTCCCACTCGCCGTACCCTTTCGTGCTTTTCTGTTTTGTGTGGTTATGGTTCAGCTACGTCAATATTTTATATTATTTTTTATAAAGATAATAAGACAAAAATAAATAGTAATATAAATGTTGACGTGACTTAACCGTGACAATACAAACAGAAGAGTACGGGAGGGCACGGGAAGTAGGAGCGCAGACAATCCTTATCCGAGAAAAAGATCAATTAAGAGAGAGAAACTTTATCTTTCTCCTTTCTCTCACAATCTAGAGAGAGAGAGAGAGAGAGAGAGAGAGAGAGAGAGAGAGAGAGAGAGAGAGAGAGAGAGAGAGAGCGAGAAGTACCATGTTGCCAACAAAACGCGTTTAGTTCATCTTTTTAGTTTATTTAGGAATATGATATTCACACGTTCTTTTTTATTTTTCACATACTTTTTGTTAATTTATATTTTTTTTATTTTTTTTAATTCAGTCGGTCTGACGACTGCATATTAAAAGAGTGAATATGAAGTAAAAAGAGGTATATGTTGATAACACAACCTTTATCTAACCTCCCAAAAAATACCACAAATCCCAAAGTTAACTAACCCTTCCTTCTTGTGTGACAAGCAATATTCAAACACCATATGCTGTTATCAACTTCCATTTTTGTCAAACCCTAGCCCCATTTAGACAACAATTTCATTCCGCACAATTTCATTCTGTTTAATTTTTATTCCCATCAACAGGGAGGTGGAGTTTGAAAGAAAAAGGACACATAAACAGTTCAAACCGATCAAATCGTCATCTTTTGCACTTAAAACGTATGGTCTTGAATTAAATTTAGGCTTTTTCATTTTGGTCAAGTGGCTCTTTTTTCAACTTTGCTAAAAAGAAGTCTGAATTGTAAATGTAGGTGGCAGTGGAAATATATAATAAGGGACTTTCTTAAGTGTTTAGGAATATCGAGTACTTTACCTATCGAGTTTGAAATAAAAAGAGCAGACAAACAGCTCAAACCGATCAAATCAAATCAATCTAAGCGTTCTATTAATCTTTTACACTTAAAATGCATCGTCTTGAACTAAATTTAGGCCTTTTCTTTTTGGTCAAGCGGCTCTTTTATTCAACTTTGTTAAAAAGAAGTGTGAATTGTAAATGAAGGTGGTAGTGGAAATGTATAATAAGGGACTTTCTTAGGTGTTCAGAAGTATCGGGTACTTTAAATGTTTTAATTATTTCATTTTTATTTTTAAATACAAAATCAAGATCTAACAATTAAAACAATTTTATACATAGGGGGCTTCAAGACAAGAATGCACAGAAATGCACTGCTTCATCTGCAAAGGGCTTTTTCCTTCGTGGGGATAGAGAAAAGACCTAGAAGGCAAGGCCAGAAGGGAGTAAAAAATCAATGGGAAAAAATACGGGTGGGTCTTATTCCATCTCAAACTCGGATAAAAAAGAGTACCCTTGAACTAGGATCAATCATAACAAACAATACAAGAAGAGATTAAGATAGTCACTCCATTCCATAGGCAGTGAACACAGATTGTTGTTTTCGGGTCGAATACGCCTCTCCGGTTTACAACCGGAATAAGGAACCTTAGATTTCACTCTACTTGTCAATGAAAAAATGGAGTTTGAGAAGCTAGCGGATCAAGAATTTTTGGTATAATAAAGCATATAGGGGATTGAGAGGGAGGAGTCAGTGTCAAGGCAATAAATTTGAGAGTGACAGGAACCGGCATGTGATATATGGGGAAGTAAAAAATTATGCTAAAAGATTTGGTTGCCTCCTCTCAGTCTCTCAGTTCGAATGAGTTCTTCAGTCCAACCCCTCTCTCTCTCTCTCTCTCTCTCTCTCTCTCTGTATATACATATATATATATATTAATATTTATATATATATTATTATGTGTGTATATATGTGTTCGTTTATGTTCTGTTTTTCTAAATTCTAATGAGCAGAAGCAGCCCAACTGTTATGTTCCCATTTTATTCCTTGGGTTTGTTTTTTCTTCTGTCTCTCTCTCTCTCTCTGGCCCCAGAGGGGCTGGTTCTGGTTGTTGCTCCTCATGAACATATAGTGGATGGTGTTTGACGATGATGAACTGAGTTTTGGGCCCACCATTTCTCATGCATTGGTGAAAGGACTGTTGAAGTGAGACTGGAGTAGTGGATTAGACATTTGGTCCTATTTCGAAGTTGACCAATTGAGTTAGATATTTTTACTTAAAACAGTTAAAGAGATTGTAATAATAACCAAGTTTCAGTTCTTAAAATTTAAATGTTCCAGTTTTAATGGTGATTGGTCAAGTGGTAAAGGAAAAATACATAGGTAAAATTCATTATCATAATATAGCTTACAAATATGTATTCAAGCCGTCGCTGTTGAAAAAAAAAAAAAAAAAAAAACTAGATTAGTTCATAAGCCTATCGGTCGTGGTCTTTTAGAAAGCATTTATACTCATTAGTGTATTTGTTAGAAGCATATTGAATCATTCTTGCGCTTCGTGAGTAAGCATATAACAAGTACTTATCTCAAAAAACGCTTTTAAGCTTTCTTTCAAATGTTGTCATATAAAGTTTTAGTAGGTGAAAAAGCATTTTCAATCCTTTCAAAATCAATTGTAAATAAACCCTAATCATAGGCCATTCCTTTTGTGCATCATCTCTGCAGATTTGTACCTGTTCTTCGTATCGATTCTATATCTTCTCTCTCTGTGTGCGTGTGTATATATATTTTTTTGACAAAAAACTGATAGAGTGATATTTCCTTCTTCAACACAAATAAGTATATCACTGTTTACTGAGTTGATTAAATGGGTTGGGTGTTAACGTATTTTTTTAAGGGTGAAATTGCTCTTAGGTACACAGTTTAGCGATCAACAAATTGTGTTTGAAGTGAATTTACACAATTAAATAAATTAGAGTAAACCCCTATATGGCTAGTACAACCACAAACATACAAATGTTGCCAGTATAAATTTGACGCAAAATAATAATAGACGCAATAAATCTTTACCGGCAACCACAACGATCTTTGCAAGAACGAGGTCACATAAAATCATTACGAAAAAATGAGACTACATCGAATCATCGTTAGTAAATAGTAACACATAATTCATTTCTCAATGATATGACAACATATGGCTATTGCAAAAGCGCGACCACAATAAACAACACGCCAACTACCTTACTCCTAAAAGGGAGTACTAGTCGACTCATCTAAGTGGAAAATAGTGACACTCTATTCAACGCCATATGTAGCTTTCACCGACCAAAGTAATAACTTAATCTTCTACATAATAATTTATGTAGCTTAATTTCTTAGATCACTGACCAAAATAATAACTTATTCTTGGGTCATCATTGTTGCTTATAACACGGAAAGTAACACCATTTTCCCTATCCTCTTGAACTTGTCTTTTTATTTTTTACTAGTTTAAAGAAGAGGGATTCGAACTCAAACGTAAATGGCACACACATTATTTAATTTAGCCAATTAATCTAACTCATTCTACCTGTCTCTAGACGTATAAGTTTGATTAAAAAATCTTAGCGGGAGTCACGTATTTAGCTGTTTCGTTAACTTATTCCAAAAGAACAGTGAAGAATTCAATTTCAGTAAATGTTCATCAGCTCTCATAGTCAACTACTAACCAAATTTGAACTAATCTCTTGCCTAACTGAAAGTGTTTTAACGACAATGATCCATCCAAGAGGACCACTGAATTTGGAGATTAAATTTCTGCCTAATTTTCTTACTGGCCTATTCCTATTGGATGGTCTTAGGTCTACTTACGTAGAAGCATGTAGAAGCAAATTATTACTGAAAATATGCAACTATATTGTAACTTTTTCTGTCGTTGCTAATAAAAACATTTGTATGTTTTCATATTTCATTTTTTCAAGTTTAAAATATCGATATAAGTGGAAATATCAATATGTAAATTTATGAAATTATAGATGGATATATCCATCAATATCGGTTACATTCGACGGAAATTTGTAATGGAGTGAGTATATCTGTTGAGAATGAGTCTCACATTGATGGGAGGATGGACCTTACATGGGTTTATAAGTTGGGTTACTTCTTATATTGCCAATTTGTTTTATGGTGGAACCTCAACTTTCTTCAATATCAACTCATTTATCTTTAATCGAAATTAGAGAAAAAATTCAAAATTTTGAAATGGGTTCCGGCAATTTTTTTTATGGTGAGTCGGTAAATATCGCCGATATTTTTTGATTTTCCTATATCTCACCAACATAGGGTGAAGTTTGCATTTGCGGTTCCCAGTAGCCGGCCGAATCGGCCGAGTAACTTTCATCATTGTTGGTTCCCGCAACCAAGCCTTATTATGTCTTTCTTTCTTAAGGGCGGGCTTGCGGTTCATTACAACAAAGGCTTTCAGTGAACCATTGAAGCTATCGAGAGAGTACCAAATGCTGACGATGACGAAGGTTAGGGACTTTCGTTGGACGCGGATGTGTTTGGTCGAATAGTGCAATGAGTCTAAAAATATCGACAATTTCATGGATATTTTAGATATTTTTTATTTTTTTTATCATTGAAAAAGACCTTGATAATAGAATTTGCTGCAATTAAGTTTTACAGGTCGATCGAAGAACCTAACCCATGATGAAAGTATGTCGTTAACCATCGACTTCAACATCACATTATCGGCTAATTTTCTGTGATATTTAAGAACTAAAAGAAGAAGAAAAAGAAACTTTTTATGCCTGGTTTAATTTCCATCACTTTCAAGAGCATCAACAATCCTCCTGTTTAATGACATTTCATAACTGAGTTTAGGTTTTGACCACAGAAAGCATATATGGATTTTCATGGCACCTTCTCATTACTTCTTGGTTTAGTCCAAGTAAGTATGGCCGTAAAGAAATTATTGTGTTTGATTATAACACCACATGATATGTCAATGTTATTTTACTAATAACACATCACCAACATGTCAAGTATAAATTTGTTGTGCTAATATAATTAAACAGAAAATTATGTTTGGCCCTAATTACTTAATATAGTGAACAAACTAAACAAAGAGACTTGATTGTACAAATTAAAATTAACATATTCAAAGTGAAATATTATCTCAATTACAAGGATCGTTCTAAAAGAACTTTCCTCTTAGTTTACTTAAACTATAAGTTAAATAATATTGACTTAATTAGATAAATAGATAATTTGGAGGCCTACCATTTTGCATATTAAATACAATATTAGACAATAGGCTTGACCCTAAGCCACAAATTGGAAGCTTTGGATAGAAAGATAATTCATTAGGTGTTCAATTTCTACCATACAATCCACAGTGTCATTTTCTCCAGTTATTTATCCAGTCATTTTCATGTTGATCATAATTACCGGTAGGGTTAAAGTGCTTTCATATGTCCTAATTAATTAGGTCTCTAACTAATAGCGACTTAAGTAAACTTGATTGGCCACAAGCTCACATATTTACAGGTACGTGTGGTAGCATCATTCAGTGTTCGTGGATCAATCCCCACACTATGTACAAATTGAACAAAATTATTAACTTAGCTAGGGTCATTGACTTGCCCATCTTTGCACCTATTGCACTTAGATACATCATAATGGATTTTTAAAATTTTAATTAGGGAACTTTAACGAAAAGCTCCCGGTACTATTCACTTTAACGAAAAACCACATTTTTACACTAAAAAGTCAATCCTTATACTATTCACTTTATCCTTTATTTTGTCATTATCGTTAAAACTCAAAATTTTTAAACCATTTTCATTAGTTTTCCTTTTTAATTATGGCATAAAAAATTTTACTCGTTTGGCGGACTTGTTTAGAAATGCTTTTAAAATGACTAAAAGTGTTTTTAGAGACAAAAAATTGGGTTCCAAAAGCACTTGAAGTGCTTTCTGCAATCATGCAAGAAACATTAGTTATATGCTTCTTGTAGGAAACATTTTAAGTGATTTTTCAGGATTCACTTGCATTTTTACTAAGGATTGAATTCAAAACTATTTACAACAAAACCGTTTTTAGTCATTTTAAAAAAAAACTTCCAAATGAGTCATAGTTATGTAAAGATTATTGATGTCACTACTAAGTAGAAAAGAAAACTTTTAATGTACAAGAGTCGCGTAATGTTTCTCATGAAAATAACTCAAAGTATAATATTAATAAATACATACACGTATTGTAATTAGATTTATAACATTGTGTGTGGCGATGTGATTGGATCACAACGAAATATATTGTCACATCCCGACCCCGGCTCCACCACATCCCGGACTCAACTCCGTCGTACCACGATATTGTCCGCTTTGGGCCCCGACCACACCCTCACGGTTTTGTTTCTAGGAACTCACGCGAGCAGAACTTCCCAGTGGGTCACCCATCTTGGGAATGCTCTGGCCATTTTCTCACTTAACTTCGGAGTTCCTACGGAACCCGAAGCCAGTTAGCTCCCAAAAAGCCTCGTGCTATATGGAGGCGGGCATGTACATATAAGACACATCACCCCCTCACCGTTGGTCGATGTGGGATGTTACAATTCACCCCCCTTAGGGGCCTGACGTCCTCGTATGCACACTTCCGGCCAGGGATTGGCTCTGATACCAAATTGTCACATCCTGACCCCGGCTCCACCACATCTCGAGCTCGACTCCGCCGTAGCACGATATTGTCTGCTTTGGGCCTCAACCATGCCCTCACGATTTTGTTTCTAGGAACTCACTCGAGCAGAACTTCCCAGTGCGTCACTTATCCTGGGAATGCTCTGGCCATTTTCTCGCTTAACTTCGGAGTTCCTACGGAACCCGAAGCCAGTGAGCTCCCAAAAGGCCTCATGCTATATGGAGGTGGACATGTACATATAAGACACATCACCCTTTCTCCGTTGGTCGATGTGGGATGTTACATATATCCATGAACAACGAGGGTTCTAAACTTCTAGTGAATCGATCAAGCTTTGGATGAATTCCGTTTACTGAAAATTTGACATTACCCCTTGAAACTATATTTTCCTTAACTAAAACTCATCTCCTTTTGTTTTCTTAACTAAAGCCTATTCTAGGTTCAAACTAAGCAAATTCTTTAATTAAGTTTGAATTTTCAAATTGTGTATTTTCCGAATGCCTAAACTACCCCTATTAATACTTGGATTGAGTTTTTGGATCAATTACTTGTTATATCCATTTAATTAATTATATTTATTTTACAAAATATTTCATGCCATTCATTCAATGTATTAACTTTCAAATTGTTTTAAGGTGCCGATTGAAAAATAATATTATTAATTTCATGATTTTGTGCATTAAATATACAAGTTAATTTACCTACCAACACAACAATAAACCTAAAACAGCTTAAGTTATTGCATATATACTCAAATTTCAAATCCCTAATGCACAAAACAAAAGCTATCTGTTTCGCGCAATTTTTACCTCCAAAATAATCTAATTTAACTATTCCATCAAACCAAAATTTAAAAGGTCTAATTTACTTTCCAAATGGTCTAATTTACCTACATGATTTATGGGTATTATATTACAAGTTTATTTAATTGCCTACAACAAACCAACAACATTCAAACATTATCTAATATCACTAATTTTTATTGGAATAGGTAAATTAATTTAAATGTAGGTAAATTAGTATAAATACTTTATAAGTAGGTAAATTAATTTATATGTAGGTAAATACATGATTAAAACAAAACAAAAAATTCGTACGAGATTTGTCTTTTTTTTTTAATATGGTAAATTAATTTATATATGTTACAAATATTTATGATACAAGAAAGGTAAAATATTCATATGGATTTAATTGCTCATCATAATTAGGATGAGTAATAACATTGTTTATTAACCAAATTAGGATTTTGTGGCATAAGTTGCAAATGTGTTGTAATAGTTGGTTATATATATTTGTCGACATGGCAGTCTATTTGAAATTTGGGTTTTATTTGAGGGAAGTATTATTGGCACTTCAAAAATCTCATTCTACAGTCCTCACAAATGTATTTTTCTTTCCTAATATAGAAAGTTTGGAGTGTAGAATGAGATTTTTTGTCACAGCCCGTCCCGGAAGATTATTCTCGATGACGTGAAATGACAATTTTACCCTTGTACGTTAAAGTATGTTGTGTGATTTAAGTTGGATTTTGGACCCATTCATTAATTTCCTAAGTCTTTGGACCCATTGGAAGTAAGGAAATTGTTTGTTTTGATTGGTGACCCAAAAATCTGGACCACACATCATTTCTCTCTCTCACTCTCCCGTACTCTCTCTTATCTCTCTCAGACTCGCTCTCTCTTCCCTCTCATTCGTACAGACAACCTTGAACCAAGCCAAATCTTCACAAATCGAGGAAGAAAATGGTACCGTTGTGTTCGTGAGGACCATACGAGTTCAAAGGTACCCATTTCAGGTAAGAACTCGTTCGATATCACGTTAAAAACTCAAGATCCGAGTCGAGCACTATTCATGAACTTATGAATGGTTATGTTTTAGGACAATCCAAGCTCACAGCGAGCTCTAGGAGGTTCTCACGAAGCTCGGAGTACTTCGTTGGCTCGGTTTTGACGTCGGGATCACGAGGTTCGAAGGTGGTCGATTTTGGTAGAATTTTCCCGAAGAGTTTTCGAGGGATTTGAAGCTCCCAAGAGGTATAACCTTCTTCCTCTCGTGATTTATGGCATTCTGGTGAAAATTGTGTGAAAAATAGTGCAAAAAACGAGCGAGAAAAAGGCAGTTGCAGGTCTGCCCAGAATCCGGCGTCGGCGACATTGTTCCTGCGTTTGGAGGTTGAAGATGATGCGTGTGGGGCCGTGCCCTCCCCGGCGCGTGAGCCACAAAAAATTTATTTTAAAAATATCACGATGTTCGTGAGGTTGTGCAGGTCGCGTTGGTATATTCAAATACCAAAATTGAGCTTTGTATGAGAAGTTATTAGCTAGTTTTGTGTATGTGCTTTAAAATAACGTTTTTATAGTTAATTCGCATATAAGTGAGGCTTATCCTGAGGACGAGCGTATCCATGGGCGACTAGGGGGTTACGACCCTTCGACATACCAGTGAGTGGGCTTTTGGTTTTCAGTATATATTTATATACTTAATATTTTCCCAGAAAAATATGTTTAAATGATAATATGCCATAAATGTCATGCATATACAATTATGTTTCGTGTATGAATTGGTGTGTGATACCTTATATATTTAATTGTGGTGTTGTGAAGGCACATGTAAGTTCAGGTAAGTTATGTTTGGTTATGTGAATCATCGATGATGTGATATGTGATTGAATAATGTTGAGCTCATAAAACTGCACATAGGGTGATTGTGATTTAGCCAGAGATATGAAGTACATGCCTGTTTATTTACGTCACCTCCCGCACTATATGCTCATATTGGATCCAACTTAAGTGCACAGTCTTGTCGTACATACCTTGTTTATGGTTCCGACTCGTAGGTGACTAGTGATTTATCGCCCGGCTATGATGAGAGAGTAAAATTGAGCATAATTATATTACACCCAATATTGTCGTACAAACCCCTTTTTAGTTGTTCTGACTTATGTGCAGTATGTTGCCGTATAGGTCATTATAGTGACTTCGGCTAAAGTAATTTTGAGCTATGAAATCAGCCGTACAGACTACCTTAGGGGTTTCGGTTAACATATCATATTTCTATGAATTTATTCTTACCTGAATTGCTTACTCTGTTATATCTTGACATTGCATACATTTGAATATGATTATGTGAAGAATGAATTGAATTGATATAATTATATATATATATATTATGTATATGCTTAGATCTTGAGTCTGGGAAAAATTTATTCCTATCACTTCCTGTTTAGTAGTGCACTCTAGTAATTTGGTTTTTGATTATTCGTATATTTCCTATCATTATCGCTTCCTCACTGTGCACATGGCTACGTCACTCTCACGTGACGGCCAGCATGCCTTGATCTCGGTCGGGGTGTGTCATTTTTGGAGTGCTAATAACAATTCATTTATTTGAATGTTTAAAATTAGGTGGGTTTTTATTTGAAAAATAAAAATTTCAAGGGCCTATATCTAAAGAACGCTTTGGTTTATCTTATAGTACAATTGAACAAGATAATCATACCCAACTTTTCATACGATGACGCATCTTTGAACGTCACTACTACCCTTAGAGATAGTAAGTTGCAAATTCTGACCTTAATTCTTTCTTTAAAAAACCAGTGGAAGATGATGACTGGCTAGCTATGAAGATATATGAACCTTATTACTGTCGTCCTCATCAACTTGATTATCTTTCGAATGTTCCTTAATTACTTTAAGATCATACTAAGCATTTAAGAGCTGTTGTATGTGGGATGATCATGAGGGGGGAGTCTGAAATTAAGGATTATTTCAATATTAGGAAGTCACAGTTTACTGCTCTATAAATAGATGGTGAAATATGCATGCATTTTAATTAGCAAATAATTCATTCAGAGCATACTTACTTATAAGAAATGAATTTACGATAAATAGGTATGCTCATTGATTTTTGGTATGCTCATTGATTTTTGATATGACGACCTCAAAAATAGAAGTATGAAATAATCAAGGTGCGGTTTGTTTATCCTTTACGCATTTCTTCTAATTTCTATTTCTTTTTTTCCTCATACCAAATAAGTAAACATGTCTTAATAATTAATACGGTTATAAACCTAATAATTTGAAACCTTTAACCTACATAATCAATCTAAGAAAGTATCCCTTCAAGCATTAAGATCCTACAGATTGAATTTAGATGAAGTTTTCATAAGATGAACTAGAAACCTAGATTTAGAATGCTCAGATGAATATTCCAATCTTGTTTCACACATAATTTAGTCGATATTTGTACCTCTACATATGGAAAGATATATAGAACGAGAACCCTCCTTCCCCAAACACATACTCACACAATTAAGATTCCCTGATCATGAGAAAGAAGAACTTTATTTAGCATGCATTACTTGAATATCCAAGAATTAAAGAAAGTTTTAGATTAGGTAGCCAATCCAAATCATAATTAAAACAAAATATGACATCTTAAGGAGATCTTCACTGGAAAGATGCATATTTGAGTTAAAGATTATGAACCAAATTACAAACACTAATAATTATCTAGTAAATTTTTACAGTTTTGACTGGTGTTGGTGTTTGGATGGAGGTGTGTTATGCTTGACTGTTCCTTGAATAAGTAAATAAAATACAATTGTAAAATGTGGTTATCTAGCTAGGACTCCTTGAATAATTTACCACTAAATAGTAACATACATAGGAGTAACTGAGAGTGCGCAAAGAAGGTTATGGGTGTGTTTAGAATTGCTTTTAAAATGGTTGAAAATGTTTCAGCTGAAAGTGTTTTTTAGTTTCAAAAGCATTTGTAGTGCAAATTTAAAGAAACACCATTATGTGCTTTTTGGAGGAAACACTTCAAGTGTTTTTTCATGATTCACTTGCATTTTTACTAAGAATTGATTTCAAAAACACTTTTATAAAAAAACGTTTTTAATTATTTTAAAACCAATGCCAAACACTCCCTATAACTTTTCATAAAGTCTACATTGCCAACCAAAATTGCGGATCGAGAAATAGAGATGTATAACAAAAGCATCAAAGAGGGCTGTGCATGACGCATAAACCTTTATGAAAGATATGAAGGGATTGAGATGATGTAAAGAATATATGGCTTGCCCAACTATAATCTCATGCAAGCAAATATGGAGACACGTACGACTGCCCACACAGAAAGAGAGAGAGAATCTCTTGGATGTTCAACTTGATTAATTTAGTTCCAAAGTTGCTAGTTTAACAGATGTAGATGATTATCTTAACTTTGTGTACGGTCATTGTTATTAGGTAGAAATGGTCACGCTTTGCCACTTGAGCTTGTCAAAAGAATTTCAGACCTCCATCTTAAAGCTTCTTTTTTAGTGAATTATTGCACCTTTGTGGTTTAGGACATAAAACTAACTTAAAATATAATGTAATTCTAACACATAAAATTAGAGAGTTTTACTAAGAATTAGCAAAAATAACCTTTAAGGTTATTGCACTATTAACCCATTTGTCATAGTATTAATAATTATTGCACTATTCCTTCTTTTTTTTTAATTGGATTTAGCGTTCATGCAAAGAGCGTCTCTAAGGTATATGTCAAATGCAACGTCTTCATTCCATGATGCCAATTTCAACATCAAGCGCTATTCATTAGATAATGAATGCTCAATAGGAGTTGTAACATGCTCCAATATTCACTGTATTTCTGACTATTTAATAATTTAAAGACTTCATTAGAGATGCTCTAACTTCACTTCAACTGAATGGTACACTAATTATGAATCTCATTCATCTTTCAAAGTATAAACTTTTGATTAATTATTAGTTGTGGACAAAACAAAATGGGTAGATGATGCTGGTAACATGGTGCAAGTGTGCCTTTGGAATTTTCATGATTTCGAAATTGCCTCGATTGGACAAGCAGAGCATAAATACCATCCAAAATATCCTGCTTAGTGCATGGTGAAAGTGATGCACCGCCCAAAATAGTAATGTGGCAACATCAAACTTTTGCTATATATGAATCATTTTGATGTTATTTAATTTTTATACTTTTTGGCACCACACCTTTAAATTAATATATAGTATGCTCGCAAAGCACTATAAAAGAGATTATTTTCTTCTATTAAACAGTAATTATTTTGTAGTTCTTCATAAACATAGAAATTTAGAATTTTTGCGTGAAAATTTTTAGAATTTAAGATCTCTAATTCCTAAGTTTAAATTTCACGTTATGTACCATTTTCAAATTTCTATGACTGAGTGTTTAAAAATAACAAATTCCGTATTCAAATTTCATTATTATTTTAGATTAGCCAAATAAGAAAATTCAAAAATTTTTAAAAATAAAATTCCGTTATTTTAATTTTTGTTGTTTTAAAATTTCATAATAATCTTAAATTTCTTTATTTAGATAGAATGTTAGTTTTCCTTTTTCCTTTGATACACTTTCTTTGGCTACTTCGAAGTTCGAACTTCGGAGGAGTAAAAAGTTAAATTGAATAGGCTTAAACTTCTCAGTTAGTTCCTTTGTATCCTTATAAAAATAAAATATGTCTCAACAAGTATGGCATCTACTATTTCTTTTATTAACTAGTTTATTTGGTGAAAAATAATTTTCAAACACCTTTTTCAACCCCTTATATACTTTTTTTTTTAATCTAAGCCATTAATTTCGTTTGAATTATTTGATTTGATGATCATAAATAAAAAAGAGTGTAAAAATCTAAAAATAATATGTCAAATCACTTCCATATTTGGCACGACAAGATGTTTGATACTTTAAGTACTTTTTTTTGGTAATTAAGTAGTTTAAAAATTGGTAGAATTTAACTGTACCATATATTCTTTTTGAACATAGTATGTGGAAGTACTCTTTGAACACCCAGATAATATAGCTCTTGCATATAAACCTCTCGTTCTACTGGTCGTCAATCTTTCAAAATCTCTTTTTTTATGAGAAACTCTTTCAAAATCTCTTTAGGGTGGCATAAAGGAGAGAGAGTTTTATGCACCCAAAAACCCCCGTGGCCTCTCTGTGTCTTTGATTTTATTGAGCATATCTTGGGACTCGGGACTTGAAGCTTGATTTGATTGGTTGTGACTGTTGACATGCTTAATAAAATCAAAGGCACAGAGAGGCCACATGGATTTTTGGGTGCAGAAGATTTGGACTCGGCATAAAGAGGGGTTTGTAAAAAACTAAAAATAGTATTTGAAATCACTTCCGTATTTGGCACGACAAGATGTTTGATACTTACGTAGTTTTTTTTGGTAATTAAGTAGTGGATCCCTTTCTCGTAATCCACCAAATCAAGGAATTTGTGTCATTGAAATTTAATTCAACGGCTACAAACAAATGTCTACTTTAAAAGTTATAATAACTTCAGTTGTTGGATTAATTTTCAATGACATGAATTCTCTAATTTGATGAATTATGATGAAGGGATCCGGAGACGATCAATTTCCTTAAGTATTAAAATTAGTAGAATTTCACTGTATTAAACAAAGTATGTGGAAGTACTCTTTGAACACCCAGATAAGATAGCTGACTGCATATAAACCTCTCGTTCTACTGGTCGTCAATGTTTCAAAATCAAAATCTCTGCTGGATCATTTTCTTGGGAATTTAGAAATTATGTCCGTTTATCGTACATCGTGCTATCAATTTTCGTTAGGTACTATTAAGGCTTAGGATTGACTACCATAAAGATAAAGACATGCAATATCGATAAAAAAAAAATTCAAACTCAGAATAGTATTTATTTTGATGTCGTATTCCAAGTCAATGGGTTACACATCAAGTCATTAATTTCTACTTTAAAAAGTTCATTTGATGGTAGGGAACAGCAATAACGATTATAATAATTCTCTCGTGATCAAAGAAAGATAACTGGTTCGATACTTGTAAATTTGTTATAAGTAATTATGTTTAGTTAGAAGGGCTTAACCGAAAGACTCGTGAATTTGTTCAATATGTAAGACTCAACATTAGGGTAGGGTTTGTTCGATCTTCACAAAGTAAGTCAAACTAAACTTGTTTTTACAAGCTGGTTTGACTGTTTGAGCTATGAGTTTGATGGAACCTCGGCTCTAAACCCGATTCTTTTATTTGATGTGTTATGTTTTTAGATTGTTACAGTATTAAGTAAGAAATTATCATACTTTAGCAATAGAATGATCCATTGTTAACTACTCAAATGCCCTAAGTTAACTCGTAGTGAAGGTGGTATTATCAATATGATTGAATTGATAATACAGATGGGATGGCGATTATAATAAAACTAGGTATATATATATATATATATATATATATATATGGAGCCTCTACAACCCAACAGGATTCTCACACAACCCTTTTGGTGAGGATTATAGGAATCTGTAAATTGTGTTCGTTTATCGTACATCGTGCGGTCAGTTTTTTTAAAGTCTGTTTGTGTTTAATTTTAAATAAAAATATTTAAAATAAATTTTTATTTCACAATATATGATGAACGAACACAATTCACAAATTTCTGAATCCTCAAAAAAAAGAATCCGTCATGGATTCGGATTCCTCTCCAACCAACACTTCTATCATATTACATGTGATGTGATATGTTATTAAACTATTAATATATACTGAGCAAAAATATTACTAAAGTCTAAAGTATTAAATGGCCAATGAGAGATGATGATGATTATACTAGGTATAGCTTAGATGAGGTCCCTTGGGAAGGGCGGTGCTGTCACCTGGGTTGCATGCATGTAATTAGTGATCAAATTCAAAGTCCGTGTAGCTTATGGATTGAAATCTGGCGCTTTTCTTATATGTATATATATATAGCTAGCTAGGGTTCCTTTAGTTTATAAATTGTTAATTTTAGTTTACTACTCTAAAGTTTTATGGTTTTTAATATTTAATACATGAAGCTTTTTTCATCCCAGAGTGGTACATAAAATTATAATTTTGAGATAATTTCATACATTTGTTAATGTTACTGTTAACTGATGACATGTCATCCACATAGACAATGACATGACGCCATGTGGATATTAAAAAATAAAAAAATAAAAAAATACTTTTGGGTCTTCTCCCTTACCCCTTCCAACCCCCCTCCCTTCTCTCCTCTGCATCTACCCTTCCCCCTCCCTCTTCGACTCCACCAACTCCATTTCTCTCTCTCTCTCTCTTTCTCTCCCTCCCACATCATCCAAGCACAGATTGACGACGAGTTAGCCAATCCATGGCCTTGCTGGGTCGATCATAGCCGAGCCGGTCCTGGACGTCGTAGAATTGAATGACGGTGTGAGCGGCGAGCCGGACACAGCGATCCCTCGGGCCTTTCGCCGTGCAAACCTTGATGTGCCTGTCTTTTCGGTCCGTCGCCCAGACAATGTGGCTGCCACTTCCACGATTTCAGTGCTGATTACTCCTCCGCCTGATTACGGCAGCCTTATCCCCCAAAGTTGAATCCCCCATTTTTGATCTTGCATATTCGATGCTCTGTTCCCCTAAGGTTGAAAAAGAAGAAGAAGAATTGAAATTGCGTTTCTTTGGAGCTTGTTGCTGTTCTTGCAGCTACAACTGCTGGGTTTCTCAAAAGAAATGATGGTGCTGGTGCTGGTGCTGGCCTGACAATTTCTTGCACGACCTATTAACACGACACGTAAACGACACGAAAATAACATATTTCGGGTTAACACGATAACTAATCGGGTCATTATAAGGTCACACGATAATAATCCGTTAATAACGGGTCCTTAATAGGTTTACACAAGAGTGACACACGGGTAACCTGTTTCGACACGATAAGAAAAAAGTTATTTTGATGATTTTAATTTTTTAAACTACTAATAAAAACTTACTATAAAATACAATAGATATAATGAATATGTATATACTGTTTATTAATTATTATTCTATATAAATTTTAAAATTTATGTTTTATTTATTTATTTATTTTTATAGTATATTATAGGCAAAGATTGAGATAAAAAATCATAAAACACATTAAAAAATATATATCAAGTAATTTAAAAATAGCGAACACATTTAAAAAATTATAATAATTAATTTACATGTGCGAAAAATATGAAAAAATATGCTAACGCTCGTAGTCGCATCCTCTACGCTTTGAGGATGGGTATATGATCGTTTGAATTTTTAAAACCCTACAAACTCTCATGAATAGTATTTGTAAGGGATTTCAAAACAAACAAAATTCATAATCATTAATGTATAAGTTTGAAAGATGTGAAAGGATAATAAACGTTTATAATTGCATCCTCAACGCTTAGACGATGGTTACATGGTCGTTTAGATTTTTAAAACCCTCCAAATCTCAGTGTTTTTTATTTGAGTGCAAAATTAATAATAATTATTGTAGAAGTGTGAAAAATGTAATCACTCGTAATGAAAAGCTTTACAACTTTCATGAAGGGGTCAACTCCGAAATTTAGTATGTATATACTAATTTAGTATTATGTTTTACATTTTTTGGGTCAAATTATGTTTTTCATTTTCATTTTTATCGATTTAAAATATATTTTTCTTAACGGATAACAGGTCGGGTCATATTACCTGATAATATTAACGAGTTGATTTCGGGTTGGGTCATATTACCCGTTAACTTTAACGGTATTACATGACACGACCTGTTAAGCTATGGGTATGACACGAAAACGACATGAACACGAGAAACATGACACGAATGTCAGGTCTAGACTTTGTGGGTCTTGCTGGAAACACGGAAAATTGAAAGCTTAGTGGTGATTCTATGGGGTTTCTTCTTCTTCTACTTCTTGGACAAGATGGGTAAAATTGAGAATTGGGTTTTGGTGGAGATAATGGTGGTGGTGATTGTCACATCCCGGCCCGGGCCCCCATCACATCCCGGGCCTCACCTCCGCCGTAGCACGATATTGTCCGTTTTGGGCTCCGACCACGCCCTCACGGTTTTGTTTCTGGAAACTCACACGGGAACTTCCCAGTGGGTCACCCATCATGGGATTGCTCTCGCGCGAACTCGCTTAACTTCGGAGTTCCGATGGAACCCGAAACCAGTGAGCTCCCAAACTGCCTTATGCTAGGTAAAGATGTGAATATACATATAAAGTTTACAAGATCCACACCCCTGGACGATGTGAGATGTTATAGTGATTCCTTTGAGGAGATGTGGGAGGGAGAGAGGGAGAGAAATGGAGTGGGTGGAGTCGAAGAGGGAGGGGGAAGGGTGGGTGCAGATGAGAGACAGGAGGGGGGTCGGAATGGGTGAGGGAGAAGACCCAAAAGTTTTATTTATTTATTATTTATTATTTAATATCCACGTGGTGTCCTGTCATTGTCCACGTGGATGTCACGTCATCAGTTAACGGTAAATTTAACAACAACCTTAACGGGTGTATGAAAGTGTCCCAAAATTATAACTTGATGTACCACTCTGGGATGAAAAAAACTTCATGTACCAATTGTTGAAAACCATGAAACTTTAGAGTAGTAAACTGAGATTAATCCTAAATTGAAACTTTAATATTATTGGAGGGCAAGGAATGGTAATTACTTGTATCTTTCTGGGTCTGATAAACTCTCTTATCCTTATGAGGAAGATCGCGAGACTACGTAGACATCCTTGTCAAGGACGAGCCTGCCCTTCCTCCTTTTCCAACTCCTCATATGAGAAGGAGAAAGGACTTCATTACTTTATACGAGCAAGCACGCATGGTTACAATGCAGTCGTCTTCTGAATAAATGTTTTCATTTCTAGCTGCAGTTCGACCGCAAAAACGTTATTAAATCTTTTAGGGCAACCCAAGAAAAAACTCAACTTAGCAACTTTTTTGGACCTATTTGATAATCATTTAGTTTTTAGTTTCTAGTACGTTTTCATTTTTTTGTTAGAGATAGAGAGAATACGTGGAAAAATGTGGAAGAAATACGCTAAGAATGTCACACAAAATGAAAACTAATAACTAGAAGCAAAGAACTATTTTAAGTTGTTTACGTTTTAAATTTTATTTTCAAGCATAAAAAGAAGAAGATATAATTTGCGTCCAACTTGAAAGTAGAAAATGAACCACTCATTAGGGAAACTCATCCCTTCCCATCGCTACAAAAATCGCAGGATTTGAAAAAGATAAGTTTCCTTTAGGTCTAATCCACTTCTAATCCTCTCAAATGAAAAAAAAAAAAAAAAAAAATCATACAAACTCTACCTTCATTATATCTTGAATTTAATTAGTTATGAATTAAATCAAATCCTAAATACTAAATGAGCCCTATAGGTGTCAACATACAAATTTACTATTGTGGAGATTTGAGGCTTAGAAACTACAATGATGGAGCCATTTAGTACTACGGTCTAGTGGTATTTCTCTTCATTTGTAAGTGAGAAGTCTTATGTTCGATTCTCGCCAAAGGCGAATTTGAACCAAATTATTGCTAATCCATTGTAAGGCTAAGTCCACCTCCTTCCCAATAGTGTAGATAATATCGTTTGTTAAAAAAAAAAAGCTATAATGATGGAATACTTTAGAACTTTGTTCAACTTCGTAAATAACTTACTGGATCAATGTATGTTAAAGGCTAAAATTGATGTCAACTTTTAACCTGGACAAAATTTGAAAGTTGACATTCATTTCTTCATTCAACTTATATTAAATTCAGTGCGTTATCTAATTCAATACAATCTTAGACACCCCCCCGCTTTGGGGTTTGGGTTTTAATCAATCTCTGAAAAACAAACGCAAGTTTTGAGATTTCATGATCCTATTGTGGGCACATACTGGATGGACAAAACCCACGACTTTCACTATCTTCCTCTCCCAAAATCAAACTTGGGCCCTTCAAGGTGCCCTAAGAGGCCGCCAAAGGTCCATCTTTCCCTATCTCTAACTATATGGACAGGCCCACAACGCATGCATGGGAACACTCTACGTTGCATGCAATATTTGCAAATGGTTTGCATGGAAAACCCAAATATTTGGTTGCATAACAAATTCCCTTGTCCGACTCCTTTGGATCTTGAGACATTCCAAATTGGAATGCGTCTTTGTCTCTCCCACTTCATCTTCCTCCACAAACACAGATCCCCTCAGACAATTAAATCACACTTCCACGCTAATTACATCCTCTTTTCCACAAAAACATAACTCAGATGATCTCTCTCTCCCAATCGCAAAGACACAGAGAGAAGAATGGCGCCAGGTTTAAGGTCGCGCAGCAACAAGCGGTCATCTTCGTCGAATTCTTACGCTTCGACTGTGACGATTATGGTGTTCATAGCAGTGTGCGTTTTGGCTGTGTGGATGCTCAACTACTCTAACTCAGGAGTCCCACAGACCTCCACAAGTGCTCGAACTGCCACGATCTCCTCCTCAGACGATGCTGCCTCGGACCTAGTGATCACCAAAAACACAAACAATTACGACAACAACAAGAACGATAATGATAATGAAAAACCGAAGGCGTTTGAAGATAACCCGGGCGATCTCCCCGACGATGCCATAAAATCCGATGATCTGCTAGGCAATTCAACAAAGGGTAGCGGTAGTAGTACTACTTCATCCGACCAAGAACAACGTAGTAGTGGCAACGGCGGAAGCGGTGATAATAAACAAGATACTAGCGAAGAGCTGCAAGATAAGAAGGAGAAAGAAATCAGCCAGACCCAATTGGCTGAGGATCAGAGCGGCTCGGTGGCGGAACACAACCAACAACAAGCTGACCACGATGAACAGGGCACTCAGAAGGATTCTGTCGATCAATCTGATCAAAAAAACCAGAAGGGTGCCGTCGATCAAATAATCACAAGCGACGATCAAATAATCACAAGCGATGATCAAAAGAACAGTTCAGATAGCAATTCACAAGAGCAGCAAGACACAAATAACAAGGACAACAATCATAATTACGAAAGCGGGGAAGGCAATTCTCAAGATTCTCAGAGCGATAAGAAATCGGATAATGCAGATCAAAAGCAAAATGCAGTATCGTCAGATCACCAGCAACAGCACGAACAAGAATTTCTAAGCAGTGGGAAGCAGGGGAATTCATCGCAAGAATCCCAAAACTATCAGCAGCAGCAGCAGCAGAATTCGGAATCCAACGCGATCAAAAGCGGAGAGTTGCAGTTCTCGGACGAGACGAGCCATGCAGCTACGAACTTGCAAGTACAAAGCAAGGAATCTACCTATCAGGACTTTTCAAAAACACCAACCGATCAGAACATACAGAATCCAGAAAAAACCCGGCAGGACTCCGACTCCGATCAGAAGAACAAGAAGGACGGCGGCGCCAATGCAGCCAATCAAAGCAAGGTTCCGGCAACCAAGTCCAACTCGGGGGATTCGTTACTGAGCGGGGACAACACGGTCCGGAAGGAGTCGAAGGAGTCGAAGAAGTCGTGGTCGACGCAGGCGGCGCAGTCGGAGAACGAGAAGGAGAGGCGCAAGGACGAATCGGCCGGTCAGGACGGTATCTATGGCTACACGTGGCAGCTCTGCAACGTCACGGCGGGTCCGGATTATATACCGTGTTTGGACAACGAGAAGGCTCTGAAAAAACTGCGTTCGACCAAACACTTCCAGCACCGCGAGCGGCACTGCCCCCAGGAGGGGCCCACTTGCCTGGTCCCACTTCCGGAAGGATACCAAAAGTCCATCGCGTGGCCGAAAAGCAGAGACAAGGTGCGAAATATGCATGATTTGTAGGATCGTGTGTGATTGAATTATTTGAACGGTTGGATTTGTGGAGGTGTAACTCTTTTATTGTGGTCTGGCAGATATGGTATCATAATGTGCCGCACACGTTGCTGGCGGAGGTGAAGGGCCACCAGAACTGGGTGAAGGTTTCCGGTGAGTTTTTGACGTTTCCCGGTGGCGGGACCCAGTTCATACATGGCGCCCTCGTGTACATTGATTTCGTTCAAAACGTAAGTATCCCTTCACCATTTATTTCCTTCATATGATTTATCCGTTCACACTCCCAGCTGATCGGCAGACCGGCTTGTGATAACCCAAAAAAAAAAAACGTTTAGCTCATCGCATTATAAATAGGGAGTTTTAACAAAACACTCCCGGTACTGTTCATTTTTAACGAAAAATCACATTTTTACCTTTAACTGGCACTATTCACTATACCTTTAAAAATGGTTTTTCGTTAAAAGAGATTTTTTTTTGGACTTTTCATTAGTTTTTCTTTATAAATACCTAATTCCACGTCTAATATAAATTTCTAATTCCGCCGTTGTGTGCTCCATTATCATAATGAGCACATCTGTCTTATAATGTTGTTAAGTTGCATGCAGGCAGTCCCGAAGATCGCATGGGGAAAGCACACTAGAGTTATATTGGACGTTGGTTGTGGGGTTGCAAGCTTTGGCGGATATCTCTTCGAGAGAGACGTTCTAACGATGTCGTTTGCACCCAAAGATGAACACGAAGCACAAGTCCAGTTTGCCCTTGAGAGAGGCATACCTGCGATCTCTGCAGTCATGGGTTCCCAAAGGCTGCCCTTCCCCAGCAGGGTCTTCGATGTCGTGCATTGTGCGCGATGCAGAGTCCCTTGGCACATAGAAGGTTTGTCAGAACGTGTGGTTTAGGCTCACAAGTCTGACAATATAAACATTTGTCTAACAGGCCACGCACATTTATAATTTACACACTGTTATGGTTACTTTGTTATGACACTGCAGGTGGTATGCTTCTTTTGGAATTGAATCGGGTTCTGCGGCCTGGGGGTTACTTTGTGTGGTCAGCCACTCCTGTTTACAGGAAGGAACAAGAGGATATCGAAATATGGAAGGGTAGGGTACCCATTTTGTTATGAACGAGTATAGTTTAACGAGGAATGTTCGTTCTCTTGTTATGTTAGATTGACAGTCTGATAACAACAAACATCAAACTGTTTGATATAGAGGTCGTTTCAATTTTGTAGAAATGTCGGCACTAACGGCCTCCATGTGTTGGGAGGTTGTAGCCATCAAGAAGGACAAGGTAAATTCAGTTGGGGCCGCCATCTACCGGAAACCAACCTCAAACCAATGCTATGACCAAAGAAAGCAAAAGCAGCCTCCTATGTGCAAAAACGACGACGACCCTAATGCTGCCTGGTAACTAAGTTTCCGTTGATGACCTAATTTCACGGTCTAAGTTTATCATGACCCGGGCTATATATACATAATTCTCTACAGGTACGTACCTCTGCAGGCATGCATGCACCGGGCACCCATTGACAAATTGGAGAGAGGGACTAAATGGCCTGAGAAGTGGCCTAGTCGCCTGCAGACTCCGCCTTACTGGTTAAACAGCTCCCAGATGGGCATCTATGGGAAGCCAGCACCCCAAGATTTTTCAACAGATTATGAGCACTGGAAACGTGTTATCAGTAACACTTACATGAAGAGTTTGGGTATCAACTGGTCGAACGTCAGAAATTGTATGGACATGAGAGCTGTTTATGGAGGGTACTACTCATTAATCGATGATTTTCGATTAGGTTTACTTAATTCTAAGTGGTAATCTCAACTACGTTGTGCTCATGAGTGCAGGTTTGCTGCAGCTCTGAAGGACCTTAAAGTGTGGGTCATGAATGTGGTGAATATAGATTCACCGGATACACTCCCCATAATCTACGAACGGGGTCTTTTCGGAATTTACCATGACTGGTGTGAATCCTTTAGCACTTACCCCAGAAGCTATGACCTACTTCATGCAGATCATCTCTTTTCAAAGCTTAAAAAGAGGTACAACTTAAATCTATGTTGCTATTCATTTTTATGATCTCTAAGTCATGGTAAAGCAGATGTACCTGTTTTCGCTTCCCAGATGCAAACTCGCTCCGGTACTGGCAGAGGTTGATCGGATTGTCAGACCAGGAGGTAAGTTTATAGTCCGGGATGAGTCGAGCACAATTGGGGAGGTTGAGAACTTGTTGAAGTCCCTGCATTGGGAGGTTAGTCTAACCGTCTCCAAAAACCAAGAAGGAATGCTCAGCGCACAGAAAGGCAACTGGCGGCCAACCACATATGCAGATAGAGATTCTTCTTAACATACACAGAAACACAGCATTCAGCTCATATACCGTGCTCTCAAACTGTTTGTACTCCAGAACCAGTGATGTGCTAACCAGTTTTTAGCATCATGGTCATTTCGGATGCAACCTAGTTTTGCTACATGACTGAACAAGACGCATATACATTACATTAACGTAGAAAATGAAGGCGTTATCATTTCTCTATCAGTGTCATCAACAAAAGAAACAGTTGTTGAATTCAATGCTTTTTTTATTTGGATAGCAGAAAGCCTTAGTGTATGAAAAATATAAAAACCGAGATTGCTAGTTATCAAATACATATGATTTCTCAAATGTTGTGGAAAATCGATGATTGTGCTAATTCAACATTACATCAATTATTATTTGCAGACAGAAAAATCATTTTAGCTACATCAAAGTCAGAGAACTAACTCTTTAATCCCCATATGCAGCTTCACATCTGCGCTCGTGTTTCTTAATCTAACATATCTCCTCAACTTATACTAAGAAGCTTCTGAAGCTGGCCACTCAGAACTGCCGCTTTGAGGTCTGAATTGTAAAAGTCACAAATTAAAAAAGCAGATTGAAGGAGACAATGCCAGATGAAAAGCATCAAAACAAGGATAAACACAGATGAGAGCTCACCATCAGAGCCGCCAATGTGCTTTCCATTGACAAAAATCTGCGGGACAGTGGTTCGGCCTACCACATCTAGAAGAACACTCTGAATTTGAGCTCCATCATCTAAACACACATCTTTTCAGAGTCAAATCCAAACCCTTTTTGCATTATACATAACCAGCTCATCAAAGATTAAAAAAAAAAAGACGTAACCATTTCATACCTCGAAGATCAAGTTCGACAACAAACGGATGCTCATGTAATTCGGCAAACATGCGCTTGGCACGCAAGCAATACCTAGCCACAAAACAACACACAATGCCAGAATCCTCATTCCAGAATCACTTAAATTAACACACACAGAGGCATGGACATGGACAGAGTTCTTTTCGCAATATTTACGCCGAAATCATAAACCATTACTAAAACAGAAACAAAATATAACAGATAGCTGAACAGAATTCAGAAAGCAATGAACCCACTACTAGCACAGAAACGAACAACTTGGTGAAATATCTGAAGATGTTATGATCCTGGATATAAATAAAACAAATGTTGATGCAAATTAGTAAAACGATGCAAATAAATATTTCCCAAAATTGAGCTACAAATAATTCTGAAATTACAATTTGATTGCTCTACGAATTTCAAGGTTTGAGGGAGATGACGTACGGGCAATAGGATTTGGAGAAGATGGCAATCTTGTTGGAGTAGATGGCGTTCTGCACGAACGCCGCCGAAGACGAAGCCGAAGCCTCCACAGCGACGGCGTTTCCAAACAGTAGCAGAGCCGCCGCCACCGCCGCGATCACAGCAACGCCCATTAACTCTGACCTACGCATCTTCCCTCCACGACACCGTGATCCCGCTGTAACGACATTCCCAACATTTTATCATTTCGCGTTATATCAGAATCCGTGGGCCGGGCCCATCAATTGGGGGCCCGTTTATCAAATTCCCCTAATTTTTATTTGTTTTTCTTCTAAATTTAATTTTTCATCGAGAAATTCAGGCAGAAAAATACCAAAGTTAAAAAAAAATTATGTTTAAATTGTGAATGTTCAATCTGGATACAAAAATCTTAAGATCTACAACATCAATTCGAATTCAAGCTATGAAGATTTGGAGTTGGAATCACATTTGTACAGCTTGTTGTATTCGTCGAGCTCGTCGTAATACACATCCCACACGCACCGGACGCATCCGCTGCCGCAGCAATCGCCCGGCTCCGGCTTCTCTGGCGGCGGAGGCGGAGGTGATGTCTCCGCTGACTTTCCTTCTTCCTCTTTCGGCTTCGCTGCTTCAATCGGTTGAGGGACTCGAGTCTTCGTTGCTGCTGCTGCTGCCGCATCGCCGTCGCGGTCGGCCATGGAGTTATTGTGGATGGTGGTGCGCGCGCAGAAGGGTAGCCGTGGTCGGCGTCGTTGGGGGTTGATTCTGGTGGTGATTCGGATGCTTATAGCTCCCCCTCTCATGGCCAACACCGTGCGGGTCGGGGCATTCTCTGGTTTTGGCGCGTTCTGATTGGCTAGTGCTGAGGTATACGATAGGAGCTCCCGCAGACAATGACGATGTGCGGCTGCGTCCATACACGGCTCCTTGTTTCCTAACCAGTCTATCCCCTAAAAGGAGCTTTTTGTGGTAATAATCCAAATCTCGTCAACTTATTTTTTTGGTTGACTCTATTTGATGGTTGGGATCGAGAATTTATAGTTTATAACCAAAATTTAGCTTTTAAATTCATAAATGTCAATTTTTATAAAGTCTTTTAAATCTACCCAAAATCTCACTTAAAGAAATCTTTGTGTCTCTAAAGGAATATTACTTCCAATGGTAGAGTCCATACAATAGAATCTATAAATTTGAAGTTTTTATGGTTTCACGTGATAATTTATTTAGGTGCACATTTTTTGCTTATGTTAACATTTTTTTAATTAATTAAAAGCATTGAAACAAATTTTTTTTAATCAAGATTGTAGGTACTGTTTTCCACTCAAGGCACACATTTTTTTGTTTATGTTAACCATTTTTAATGAATTAAAAGCATTAAAAGCCAATCAAGATTGTGGGCATTGTTTTCCACTCAAGGTTGTTCTTATGCAGTCCCTATATGTGAGGACATACACTATGTATCCGGTGAGTCCCTATGCTTTAGGGACTCACTTTCGATCCATTGGAGATTCATTTTGTTCCTATATTTATTTTATACCCATTTTATATGGTGGTTGTCCCTATTTAGCAATGTATTAAAAGCGTGAGGCGTGGGCGAGGCGTCCGAGGCGAAGCCCCGTCTAGGCGTGAGGCGAAGCCTCACAGGATTAAATTTTTTATATATTATACATATAATTGTATAAAAAAAATTATACTATGTAATTTAAACATTCATTCTCAATTTATATATTATACATAGATTAAGTATATAATATTATAATCCCCTTATCTACACTTTGGGTGCGTTTGTTGCACCGGACTATCTTAGACTGGACTAGCTTCAAGGATTAAACTGGACTGGCTTAGAATAGACTAAGTTTGACTGATTTAATGAAGCATTTGGTGCACTGTCCGACTAAAAAGAGGATTCTAATATTATGTACTTAATATATATATATATTATATATATATATATATACATATATATTAATATTCTATTATAACTTAATCTTATCAATTAATATTTTATTAATTTTTTAATCTATATGAATTAATATTTTATTATTACTTATTATTTCAAGAATCATCCCGTGACCTCCTTTGTTTTCTCCGCCTCATCTTCTTTCTCTATACCTCAATTTTTCTCTCCGCCCACCGCATCCCTCCCATCTGCCTATTTTCTCCTTCATTTTCTCTGTACCAGGGTCTCCATCCCCTTATTTTTTTCTCCCATTTCACCTATGTACCACTGTCCCCTCTCTTCTCCCTTTGTATTTATTTTGTTTCACCTCAAAGGAAACGCCTGGCACGGGAGCTGAAGCAGCAGAGAAGCGGAGATCGTTCACGGATTCTAAGTCCTTCAAGCAGAGATCTGGTGTTCTTTCGTGAAGCAAAAAGGGGAAATCTGGGTTGTGGGTTCGTCGGGAAGCAAACAGGGGCAGATGCGCCTGGACGCCTTGAGGCGCGCCTCCGCCGCCTCAGCGTCTCCGGCGAAGCATTTCGCCTACTCCAGCAAAACAGAGGCGTTTGCCTCACCGCCCAGCCTCAAGGGCGCCCTAGGCGCGCCCCGAGGCGAGTTCTTTAAAACATTGCTATTTAGGGACTCCACTAGAGATGCTCTTAGGAAATGATTAATTTACGACATCTTATATAATTATATTTGTTTGGAATGCAAATCGTTATTTTCGGGATAGGATACTCTTCGGATTTCATCCATCTGGATCTCACCCGCACAGCTTAATTCCTCTCCCAATTTTAGGTAATTCCTTAGCTACTTCTTTCACTGTTGGTTTTGATTGAATGTTTGATGCAGATTTCAATTAATCTGTGAGTTTTTCCGCAGTCGAAAATGACGTAATTTCAGAATGACGACCTAAAGTACGTCGTTGATGACACCTACACTTTTACTAATAACCAGCTCCAAGAAAGCCACGACGCCGACTTGGACTTTGAGAGCAGTTCCAGCGTGGTGGAGGCCCCCTAGGGCTATCCATTATGCTATCCACCCAATGAACAGTAACTGCCTTTTGCATCTCCACCCTTACACTGAATAGCCTTGGCAATTGACAATAAAATATTACTATTTATTTTATTTATAAAATAATACAAAATAATTTTATTTGTAATTTCGCAAAGTCCACTCAGCGATTATTTAATTTTCCATTTAATTTTTAATTAATTAAATTACTTAATTTCCATTAACACCCATCCTCTGTTTTCCCTTCAAAATTTTCCTGTTGTTTCCTTCGCATTCCTGAGAAAATCAAATCCGATCATGATGGCCATCGCGGCCACCGCCACCGACATGCTAAAAACTCCGACTTGCATCAAAATTACGACATTGCCCTATTCTCCCTCTCCCTCTTCCTACTCGCCAACCATTACTCTGCTACCTATCCTTCCCTCCCCTTATTCTCCTCCACCGCCACGTCTTCTGTTGCATGGTCTCCGTCTCTCGCATCGCAAAGGCCGGAATCGCATGCTCCGAATCCTCAATCAGCTCATTCTTCTCCTCCGTCATGACCATCGCTGGAGGTGGAGAGGATGGGAATAATGGATGAGATCGGCGCGATGTTGGAGGAGATTGAGGCCTGACAGAAAAAAATAAAAAAAGTGGCTGACGTCTGGGCGACGTCAGCTTGCCTTCGGGCTCTCGGGCTGGCAACTCGTGCTAGGCTGCTCGCTCGGGTCGGGCCTCTCCCTCGGGCTGGCACACGCTGGGGCAAGTCAGCCGAGCTATCAGGTCCTGTTCCATCACCAGTCCACCAGACTAAACACCATGGTGGAACTGGTATGAAGAAGACGAAAAAACAAGGATTAGAGTGGTTGGGATCCGGAAAAGTACTCTATGAGTGAGTGGAGTCACTCCAGTTTAACTTAAAATATAAACTATTGGTTGATGATTTATCGATAAATTTCAATAGGATTTTATTGAAAATGATGCATGATGTTTGGATAACTTGTCATTTTCATTCCTCATGTTTGAAATTAATTAATTTCATCTTAAATGTTTTGCTTTGTACCCTGCTTTTATAATTGGTCAAAAATTATGTTAAGCAATAGTGTGTGAAGACAAACGTAAAGGACAAAATTGGTTGATGTGAAAGATTATGGACGAAAATGATGAGTTTTCCAAATATCAGGTATCATATGTGATAAAATATTTCACTTACAAGTGAACAAAAATATCATTACACATTAAATGACTGAATATTTGATTTTTGAACTTTACAACACCAAATTCTATTTTCGTAAAAAAAAAAAATCAATCTTAATACAGTTTTTCATATTGCTATTCCAACATAATCCAAATCATTCGAATTACAAAATAATAACATATGAAATTCTAATGAAAAGTAAAAAAGTGGACATGTGAAGTGAAACCAGTTAATATTATGAGTTTTTTTATTAGCATCCCACATTATGTTGAATACATCTCATTTTAAAATATAATATTTAATGAGTTATATACCATAATGTGAATGACAATTTCGACCTTATAAAGTTTTAAAAATAAAATTATAAAAAAAAATAAACTATAAATACACCTTAAATCACTTTTAACACGTATATCCTAACATTAATTATCTTCTTCAACTCTCTAAAGCACTTTTACCTTCCTCCGTTAGATGTAACAATTTACCGTGTTAAATTGTTGTCTCAAGTTTGGCAATGAGACATGCTAGCTTATTCGCCAGAAACTTGTAGCTTTGCAACAAGAATCAGAAGAAAAAAAATCGTTCTTATTAGACTTGTACAAGTAGCATACAATTGTCAATTTGCAGATTTTTAAGATTAGTTTGGGCTTACTTTCTGTCAGACCTTTTAAATACCTCGGAATGTTTCATACAACAACAATTTTTTATATATGCTTTATTTTATCAGTGGTTTTAATAAAAAAAAATTTGGGTAAACATGGTTTTACAGTAACTACGTTCTAATGGTAAGGGAGGAAACTAATATTAAGGTTTTATTTCTTCTGGTGTGGTTAGAATTTTGTAAAGCAATGGAGGGAAGTAGCAAATTTTAAATGGTTTAGGCAATCTCATACGGAATATTATAGTAGTTTTCCGTAGCATTTTGCCGAAATTTTTCGTGGTTTTTTCATTATCAAAGAGTAGGCTAGCTTCTGGAAAAGTATGAAGCAATCCAAAAATAGAATCCATGAAGTTAATGCAGGACCATTATGCTATGCATTTCTAGATCCCTTTTTGTTACAAAGTAATGGATTGTAAAATATATTTTTTCTGTTAATGGTGGATTCTCAAATCTATATGCTTATTTTTTGAAAGCAAAGAGAAACAACATAGAAACCACCTATTCGAAGAAACAAGTCAGATCTTCGGTTGATCTTATGTATTTGCACCTAAGATGTGAAGAGTGTGGGGTGTATGTAGAAAATGTGGGGTTTATGCAGGGAATTAAAGGTGTGTATGTTGAGAGTTGAGGTGTGAGGGTATTGTGGGAAAGTACGTGGGTGTATTAAAGTACATTTTCATTAAAAAAGCAAATATAGGTTGTATTAAGTAAGTTTATAAACCAGTTAATTTCCTAGCTGGTAAAAAAAATTGTCAGAAAAAAGTAGCAAGTAATTTACTTGGAGAGCAAGAACAGATCAATTTAAAAAAAAAGGGAAGTATCTATCTACGACTGTAGGATTTGATTTTGCCTTGCAGCGCAAGCAAGGTAAGTAAGTAGGGTTGGTAGGTCAAAGTATTGCGCCAATAAATACAGCCGAGATTGAGAGCCCCTATTTCTTGCGCCTGTTCTCTCTTTGAGATCAGAAAAACCCTAGCAAACCTCTCTCCTTCTCTCCCTCTCTCCCGGTTTGTTTACCGAAATTTGGCTTTAGATTCCATGGCTGAGGTTGAACACATCAACCCTTTCAGTCTCTTGGATGACGGCGATTTCATCAGCGTCGTGGACGCGAAGGCGGAGGTTGCGTTTCTTGCAGTGGTGAAGGAGGAAAAGAGGAAGAACAAAGAGGAGGAGAAGAAGAAGAAGGCAGCGGAGAAAGCGCAATCTGCATCCAGTGCTGCTAGTATTGGTTCTGAGAAGTATAATAATTACAGAGGCAATGGAGGCCAGAATTACACGAGGGTTAATCGCGGTTACTATGGCCGGAGGCGGTATTACAGAGAAAGTAACGGCGGTTATCAAGAGAGGACTCAGAGCCAGGGAGGAGAAGGAAAGATTGAGAATGGCGGCCAAAATTATGGAGAGGGTAACGGAGGTTATTATGGTCGGAGGCGGTATTACAAGGATGGCAACGGCGGCTACCAGGAGATGAGTCAGAGCCAGGGAGGACAGGGAGGAAAAGTTGAGAATGGAGGCCAAAATTATGGTAGGGGTAACGGTGGTTACAATGGTCAGAGGCGGTATTTCAGAGAGGGTAACGGCGGTTATCAACAGAGAAGTCAGAGTCAGGGTGGAGGAGTAGCGGTTAATGATGGAAGGCAAAACTATGGAAGGAGAAACGGTGGTTATTATGGTGGTAAAAGGCAGTATTACAGAGCGGTTAACGGAGGCCAACAGGGAAGTAATCAGAGTGAGAATGTGGAAGTTAAGGAAGCTAATGTGCTTGGTAATGGTTTTGACGGTGAGTGTTGGCAAGAGTATCACGCTAGGCGGAACCCTAATCATCATAATCACAGCGTTGATGATCAGCAGCTGGTGCAGGGCGGCGGTGATGATCAGCAAAGGGTTCAAGGTAGGTTTGGAGGTCAGAGGCAGGGGCGAGGCAGATGGAGAGACCATAGTCATCAAGAAAGGAGAGGATACAACAATACCGAAAACAACCAGGGTAACAACAATGGTGAGGGGTTGGAAAAGGAGAAGGAGAAACAGCAACAAGAACAGGGCAGTGAGGAGCAGGGGAATAATTCTGAATTGCAGGGTATAGGGGCCAATGGAAGTGTCAGCAGAAAGAGCTCTGACGAGAAGGAAAAGAAGCCGAATATTAATGGAAGTCTTCGGAAAAAGATGAAGAAGAACAAGGATAAGATCCAAGGCGAAAACACGGCTGCTGCTCCTCCAAGTGTTCAAGAGGATAAAAAGATTACCAAGGAGTACACTCTGAAAGAGTATGAGGAGAAGTCTCTTGGTGCCAAGAAGAAGGATTTGGAGGCTGCGAACAAAAGCGTCGATGGGGATTTTGAGAGGACTGAAGCTCTTGTTAAGGAGTTTGATTCAATGCAAGTTATTGGGAAGAAGAAATTGGAGGAGAAAATGTCTGTCCCCGAGGGCCAAGAAAAGTCTGCAGAAGTTAAGAAGAGGAAAGATGGTGCTTCCATGAGAAAGATCAAGACGCAGACTTTTAGTATCAATGAGTTCTGCAGACCAAAGAAGGGTGATAAACTTGAAGGGAATGATTCACTGAAGAATGGTAGAACTGAAGGACAGCGTGCTCAGCGGGATGGAAGATTTGAAGAGCATCGTGAGCAGAGGGATGGTAGATTTGAAGGGCCTCGTGGGCAGCGGGATGGTAGATTTAAAGGGCCTCATCTGCAGCAGGGTGGTGGATTTGGAAACTACTCTCAGCGGGGAGGTGGGAAAAAACCTGATGCTTCATTCGAACTGAAGGATGATCAATTTCCAGCCTTGGGATAAAATCCTGAATTAACTGCAGAATCAAGAACTTTATAATCTTTGAAATTCTTAAGAGGAAGGTTTTGGTTTTGGTTTTGCTCCCTGCTCTAGTTACATTTTTGAAATTTCGTAGTAGAAGTGGCCGTAGAGGCGCTTTTCGGATTGTACAAAATTTAGTTCAATTTTATGAAGTTCTTCAGTGTTTTTGCTTTAGTCTTGCTATGCTTTGAAAAAATTTGCAATCCGGTTACCTGCTACTTCTCAGCAAATAGTATCCATATCAAATTACAAATTGCCGAAAACATAGTAATACAAATTGTCAAGCACTCATTAGGAAAACAGAACAGATTGTTCGACAGAATTGAAACTTAGTTCGAGTAAAGATAAATGATCAGAAATACATAACATATAACCAACAGAACCCGAAAATATAATGCGAAGTTCACTTAGATGACTCGGTGTTAATTCTACCTCTTCAGTCCCAGTAGGAGCAAAACTAAATTGAGGTAATCGAGATTGTAGGCGGATCTGATGATATTGTTTTTGAAGTCATTCCATGGAGGATATCTAGACCCAAATTCAGTGAAGAAGTTTGCTTGCACAACCGCTTTCTCATGGCTGAAAGTATCGAAAGAATACTTTCCATGGTACCTCCCAAAGCCACTCTGACCAACGCCACCAAACGGTAGAGCTTCACAGACAAACTGCACATAGAAATATTTGCGATGACGTTAGATCTTTTGCCCCCTCTATTGTTTGAAAAATCAAATCGGAAAAGAAAAGTACGAATAGAAAGATGCAGTACTTGAATCAAGATGTCATTGAAAACCACGGTTCCTGAGGATGTCTCGGACAAAACCCTTCTCCTGAAGTTTGCATCTTTAGTGAAGGCATAGATGGCTAGAGGTTTCGGCCTTGAGTTTATGAACTCTATGCTTTCTTCAATCTTTTTCACCTGCACAAATCAAATCGGAAGTTCTTCAGAACAATATTTCTGGAGAATCAAATAATCTCACAAGGGCTGAATCAATTTCTCACAGTGATAATTGGAAGCAGTGGGCCAAAGATTTCTTCGGTCATGATTGCAGCATTGAGTGGAGGATCTAGCAAGATTGTTGGCTCTATGAACCTGAAAAGTTCGATGAACAGAATCGATAAGCTTCTACTGACACTGTAACAACAGTTACTTCTGAGTTATCTCACCAGGTTCGACAAGCGGGAGACCTACTAAAAGGATTAAGAACTTACAGGTTTTCTTCATCAAGTGAACCACCATGTACAATGGAAGCTGCAACGGGAGGGTCTTTGAAGAGATTGCGCAGCCTCTCAAAGTGGCGCTTATTTACAACTCTGGCTAAGCATTTTGAATCTTTGGGGCTTTCACTATAAAACCTCTTGATTGTTTTCTTCAGCGATTCAATCTGAATTACAAACAAATTGTACATGAAATCATCTCGAAGACAAAAGACCATTAGTCCTTACACATACCGTAGAGAAAAGATTTATACATACCACAGTGGGAGCAAACTTTTCCTCAACGAGCATATAATCAACTCCGATACATGCCTGTCCATTGCAAGGTCCCCATTTCCCTCCTACAATTCTTTGGATTGCCACCTGCGGGCCAACATGATGAAAGCAACACGAGTAAGTATATAGTTTAAGACTTCTTCCACATCCATTAAAATTGCAGTTACTCCGAAAAACCTTTAAATCCGAAGGACTTGAGATGGAATCTAGGATAATCGGGCATTTTCCACCCAGCTCCAGAACAACCGGTGTCAAATTCTTTGCAGCTGCAGACATGACAATACGCCCGACCTGCTGACTTCCTGCAAGATTTATCAAATAAGGCAAATTAATATTTACAACGAGGTACGCTCATTGTCAATGAACTTCTGTATTCTAAGGTGATTCTGAAAATCTATACCAGTAAAGAATATCTTGTCCCACTTCTGCTGCAGGAGTAGTTCACTGATTTCTGCTCCGCCCTCAACAATTTTAACCGCTTTACTGTCCATGTATTGAGGGATGGTGTTGGCAAGAAAGGAAGAGCTCGCGGGCGCTTGCTCTGAAGGTTTTAGAACAACTGCATTCCCTGCAGCTATTGCTCCGATCATAGGGTCCAATGCCAAGGCTACATAAACGCCGAAAATTAACGATTAACGAAGATATACTACTTGCAGTTTAGAAGATCTGCTTAGATGCAAAATGTACAGTCATATACATTTGAACAGTTTTTTATACTACTGCCATTGTTATCGTAAAAAATAAACAGACATGAGAAAGCAACTGCACTCACATATTGGGAAGTTCCAAGATGCAAATACGAGAACTACGCCGAGGGGTTCGGGCAGCAGCCACCCAGACGTTGGGAACATAGGCAACGGTAATCCCACCTTCCCAGATGCCAAAAATTCACATAGGTGACAGAAATAACAAAACCTAAATCAGCAGTGCTTCATATCTTTGTGTTTGAACATGCTTCTGCTCACTTTCTTATTCAAATTTTTAGCTAAATTCGAGTTACCTTTTTAGGAGCAACCCATTTGTCGAGATTGCTCAAAGTATGGTTGATTGATTTTTTCACAACTCCAATCTACAATCAAACAGCAAAACAGAATTATCCAAATACTGTACATAAACTTTTTTTATTTTATTTTTGGGATAAAATATCGACGACATACTGAAAAACTAAGCGTTTCAGTAATTGAGATTTGAAAAACTATATTTTTGGTTAATTTCTCAAATACATCAATATCGTTATGTTTTATCGACAAAAATAATTAATATCAACGTCTTATTATTTCGACAATTAAAGTATAGACGTCCGTGCCATCGTAACACAACTTTGAAGAAGTATTCTTACTTCGTCCCGATAAGATTCAACAGGGTGCTTGCCAAGATCTTGATCGAGTGCTCTGAAAATGTTTTCTTCATTGTCATTCACAAGCTCGAGAAGCAAACTGAGTTGTTTTTTCCTCCATGCAATGCTTCTGGTTCTGCCACCTTTGAATGTTTGCCTCAGCTCAGACAAAGTTTCCTCCACTTCTCTCACTGCTTCCATGGTGGTACGTAACTGGTATGCCCTAACTCCAAAAATCTCCACGATTTAAAATAAAGGAGCTGTGTTGCATTAAAATTATCCAACTAATCAGATAGTTGCAGTTGGTGTACCTCCTGAAGTCAATCAATGCTACCCCACCAAATGTCTCCAGAAACGTCACAAGAGAAACAAATTTTATCAAGGAAGATGTTTGTGTCCGTCGTTGCGTGTAGCGGGGAACAACAAACGTTGATCTATGTGGATCCAATCATGATCAACGGTTGTCGTTGCATCACACAATCACGAGCGACTGGTACTAACACGACTCTTTTCCTTTCTTGTAATATGTCATGTAAACAACAAAGAGAAAATGCATATGTATCTTATAATTTGTCACGCAATGCATACATATGTAATTGGCAAATTCTTCTCGTTATGACGAATGACAAAAGAAGAGATATAACTGTCGCTGGCCCCGTGCTCCAATGTGGGGCCGGTGGCAGTCCTCTCCCCTCCTCCCAGCCTTTCTTCTTCCTCTTCTCAGCTCTCCTCACTCCCCATCACCTCATCGTCATTCCCTCCCTCCCACCTACCTCCCTTCCCCTCTCCCTCCCTCTCCCTGCACTTCAATGTTTGTCTTTCTTTTAAATTTTACTTTCATTCGTTACTGGAATTGTTAATTCTTTTGGAATTTCCGTCCATAAGTGCTTCTTTAGTGAGGTTATTTGTGAATCTCTCCTAGTAATTATTTTAATTTTGTGTTCATGTGTTACTGGCTCCTCACATGTTTACTTCGCTTTTCCAGCAGCTTCTAACGGTGTTGAATATAAATTTCATGTTGGTATGGATACGAAATGGTTCCATATCAGTTCATCATCAGAGCGTTTGACCTTTTCATCATCCTTGAGTTCTTTTGGGCTTGTCTCGTGGCAACAACAGTTTGATCAAGTTTTCGTTGTATGTTATGTTGAAGTCATTATTCTAAAAATTCTCGTCTAAGCGCTAGACAATTAGTCATCGTTCCGATTAATTTCAAAGCGTTTGAAAATTAAAAAAGGGCGCTTAGACCTCCTTAGGCTTCCGCCTAATGGACGCTTAAGCACCCGCTTAGCCTGCCTAGACACTTGCCTAGGTGGCAACTCTCACGTACATAAAAAAGTGATAACTTTCATTTTGGATTTTATTTTTGTCAATAAATTGAAAGAAAAAAAAATGTTAAATATTTGGATATGTCATGATACTTTAATGTATATATCATTTTATTTTGTAATTTATATATCTCAATACAATTATGTATGTTTGTAAGTATAAACATGCACTTATTTATACGATATATAATAAATTTACTTAAATCCGTAGCTAGTACGCCTAAGCCCCCCGCCTAGGCGTTAGGCCCCAACACACCACCTAATTAGCGCCTAGCATCCTTTAAAACCTTGGCTGAAGTCTCCTTGAATTGAGAAACTCTTGAATCTGATTCAAACTATCATCTTTGATATTTGTACGAATTTTTAACATTATAATAAATTAAGAAACGAAGGGGAAAATACATTTTTTGTGAACTTCTGAAGGGCATTAAGTTTGGTCATAACTGGGCGGGAAATGAGCCACCAGAAACCCGTATAAGATATATATGAAACCCGGATCTTTCTCGTTGATACAAAAAAAAAAAAAAAAGGATAAATGAAACCGGAAAGTTAGTTTTGCATTGGTTTTAAGTTGGGTCATAATTTTTTTTTTAAAAGTACGATATTGCATAAATGAAAAGGCATCATACATAAAATCTTGTCAAGGCTTTCAATCCGGTTGAAGGGAAAAAAAGCGTCCCGCACCACTAACTTGTAATAATATCCTGAAAAAGTAAATCAGAAATTATTATTCGTAGCAACCTACCTAATTATTTGGACTTTAAGAAGGAATTGCATGCACCGCAAATTTTGGTAACAAATCCTAAATACTGGGACAACGATCTTTCCTTGAACATTATTATTCGTAGCAACCTACTTAATTATTTGGACTTTCACGTTTTATCTATTTGGCTCAGCTGATCATCCTGTATGTTTGACGGTGGTCTGAACCGTAACATTGACGTTACATCTCCCTCGCCTTATTTTCTTATTTTTTTTCTTGAAGAAAAAGAAAATCATATGGTTGAAATAATTATGGATTATAACAAGATTTAAAAAAAAAAATTGTTGTTGACATTTCAAAAATCTCATTGTTCACTCCTTAGAGTATATTTTTTATTTTAATTATAAAAAATTTGGAGTCTAAAATGAAAATTTTAAATTGAAAAAAAAATGCATTATCTACAGGACAGTGCACTGCTCGCTCGAAGTTTACTTTTATGAGTCGATGCAACTTCTTCACTGCACTCTCCACCTAACATTTTAAATGGGCAAAGCCATAACTATCACTGTCAGAATAAATCAACGGGTGTGAGCACCAATTAGCATATTCACGGTGAATCATTTATTTATTTAATATTTTGAATGACTAAACAATATCCGATTTAAATGATTTCTTTTAAGAATGATAAAAAATAAATACTAATAATTTTTTAATAGAAAATAAATATTAAGAAATTGATTGATTTTAATTATACTTATATATGATGAAAATACGTTATTAGCAATGAATGAAATATGTACCTTCCCCCGTATAGAGATGTGTATTCTATTATCACAAAAGAAAAATAAACGTCCGGAACGTGGTGGACCAATGTTTCTAAATTAGGTCATCAACTTTATTTGGTATTTCATTACACCAATGTTTTTGTGTTTACAAATTTTTTTTTTTTTTTTTGACAGCAACAATATTTGGTATTTCATTAATCATCCGAGAGTAATACATAGGGGTGGGTTCGGTACGGTTACCGTACCAAAACCCTTGTACCAATTACCGTACTAAACTTTCGGTTTGGTAAAATCTATTACCATTACCATACCAAACTTTCGGTATACCGAAGTTCGGTATTGCCAAAAGTTCAGTTGGCATGGTATGGCAATGGTAATTGCCATTTTGTTTTGGGACAAAATATGTTTTTGTTTTTTTAACCCAATTCAAGGGCAAAACTTTTTTTTTGGTACCTTTATCTCATACATTATAGATTAAATTCATCATTCACAATTCACACACATAATAATTCAAATGATGCATCAAGATTCATCATGAAAATTAAGGTTACAATCCAAATAGAAGTTACGAACCAAAACAAATAGAAGTTAACAATCCAAATAGAAATTAAAGTTTCAAACCAAATGAAAATTGGAAGTAAACTTCAAAAAGGAGAATTCATTGATCAGTTATTCAAGCTTGAGATGTCGAAGCTTTTGGAGGAGGCATTGAACTTGTAGAAGATTGAGTTTGTGTCAAGCCTACATTACAAATAAAGAAAACATATTAATTAGTAGCAAGAAGAATTAAAGTTGAAAACCATTTAATAACAAATTTATTGGAAAAAATTAAAGCATATCTTTCTTGTTTTCTCTTCTTCCATTTCTTTGTAAAATTGAAGCATATCTTCCGTTGGTTCCTTGTAGAAGTTTAGTTCATCTGCCCTAAGCCAACCACTAGTACGCACTAGTGCCTCCATTATTTTAGGAGTCAAGGATACCCTAAAAGGGTCCACAACCCTCCTCCCTAGGTTAAATGCATTTTCACTAGCAACAATAGAAGTGGGGGTTACAAAGATATTTTGGCTATTTGTGAAAGAATTAGGAACTCTTTTGTGATTGATTTCCACAATTTCAAGATATCAAAGTCACCAACAACAATGCTAATATAAGTAGGGTTTTATTTTCAAATTATTGGAATATTATAAATATGTGTTATATAATTATCTATTATATAATTTATAAATGATATATTATATTGTATTTTCGGTATGGTACGGTAATACCGTGGTAATGGTATCCATTACCAATACCGTACCATGAAATTTCGGTACGGTACAATACCGTACCATTACCGATTGGTACAAAAAATTTGGCACAAAATCGGTATGGCACGGTTGGCAATTCGGTTGGCACGGCAATTTGGCAAAAAAAATCCACCCCTAGTAATACATAGGTGCCAATTGGATACAATTCTTCAGTGACCAAGAAAATGATCTAGATGTGAATTTGCGCAAAAGAGACAATAATAGTAAACCCCTAGACAGCTACCACATATACGAGAACTTTCCACTACTCCTATACAAACCTATCACATAAACGATATATAACATATTTGTATAGGTGAATGCAAACAGTCACCGTCGAATAGCGCGGCCACATGAAGTCATCGCGAGAGTGAGACCACATAAGGTCATCGTTAGTGGACGAGACCACATAATGTAACGCTCAAAGCGAAAACCAAGTATAGCCATCGTTGTACCGCGTCCACAACACTCGCTAGGCAAGCCGATAGAGTTAGACTAAACTAACTCAAAACTAAACTAAATTAAAATTAAACTAAACTAGGTTAAAAAACTAATGCGAGAAAGGAACCACAAAACGACGCTATCCGGTGGGGGGAAAGAACCCTCAGGCAAGGAGCACAGTCATGCTGAGGCACAAGACGGCATAAACCCTAAACACCATTCGGGTCCGCTACATCCACAAGTCCAGCAGAGATGCAAAGATGAACCGCATGCGGCAGAAATTCCAGATCTGAAAAATGCAACCACCAACAAGAGCGGCCCAGACAGAGCCACCGTCAGATTTGCAAACCCAAACCAAAGCAACACCACCAAGGAGGCGCTGCGCTCAAATCTAAGCATTCGACAAATCACAACACCAAGCAGAAGTGACGAAAACGTGATTCCAATGCACCAGTACCCTTGGGAGGGCAAGGTCCAGATCTGAATGTAAGGGGAGAGACACAAGAAGGGAAAGGAGGGTGGAAGGCTGAGAAAGGCTAGGATAGGGAAATGACGTAAGAAACAGAGGGGGTGTATGGCGAGGTGAGAGAAAATTGGGGTAGGAAGGGGGGAATGGAAATAGTAATGCTACCGATCATTTTCAATCCAACCTTCTCATTTTGTTTTCCCATTTGTTTTTCTCATCTTGCAAAGTCCTATGATAATTGAAATAGTATTTTTTTTATTTTCCTTATAAAGATCAATTTTATAAATAATTTATTAAATTAAAAATCGTTTAACCTTTCAAATAATTGTTAGATGCCTAAATAATTTTAGAATTGGTTGACTTTTGGCAAAATTAATCTTTATTGTGTGAATTAAAAAAGAGAAAATTCGAATTATTGTTTACGTTGAAGTATGTAAATGAGAGCTGACAATGTTATTAGGAATTTGAATCCTTTTTGGATCTTAGGGTCCGAAGCATAAGGTCTAGGAAATTTATGTCCTTAATTTGTGTGCAGTGTGTCAATATAATGAGTTAGCAGAAACCGTCAAAATCAATTTAAATGAGTCAGATTGCTTGGTCATTGAGTTCCAGACCATCCGGTTACTAGCACTTTTTTTTTCAAACCTTATTATGGGGTTGGGTGTTTGATTGTACATGCTTTTAAGTCTCTGCCGGATCTTTTTATTAGTTACATGCATGATCCTTGGGTTGGTACTTGGCACCCTACACAACTCAAGAACTTCGGGTATCCTAAACTTACCTTTGCCTTATAGTAGGATTCCCTCATGTTTAAAATGTTACGATTAATCCATATTAATATTTTGTTTTGAATTTTTTATGTAAAGAAAAAAGACAAAAAGGAAAGTGTGAGGGGGAATGGAAGGGGATGGTAATATAAGGGAGAGAATTAGCTTTACAATATTATTTTGAACAAACGATATTATTTACATTAAGGCCATCTCCAACCCTTGGGGATTAAACTTAAAATTTTAAGTCATAACCCAGAAATTGTTTTTCTCCACCAATGGTTATGGCTTAAAATTTTAATCCGAGATTATTAAATAATTATTTTAGCCTAGTTTTTTTTTTTTTGGCTAACATTTTTGAAAATAAATTTTTTTGTAGGTTATCCTAATTTATTTTTATGAACATTTTCATCTAAAAATATTTAAATTCCGATAAATAATTAAAAATCATACAAATACATAGGTATTTATACAATTTAAAGTGAAATATGAAGTGCAGTAATAATTATTTATTTTCAATATGAGTTTTGATATAATAAAATGAATATACCTCAAGGGAAAACAATTATCATAAAATTACCTTCCTTTTCACGGGAGGGTGAGAAAAAAAATCCACATGTGCATTTAAAAGTCTCCTCCGTTTAGTTGGATGCAATTATGTAATTATGTAATTGTATTTTTGAGCGATGATATTTGTTATTTGATTTGATTATGAAATATTTATTTTCTTTAAAAAAATATTAAAGGTAGTCATTTTTAAGGCCCGTAATTGAGCTCTATGATCTTGGCCATGGAGCGCTCCTTAATTTGGATCATATTAATTTGGGCTATGCTATTAGAAGCAGCCCTCCCAAGTAAACCAATTTGCCAATGTGTAGCCCAAAACATAAGGGTTTTTTTCTTTCTTTTTTTTCGTCTCGCTTTTGATAAACGATAAGATAATCAAATTCTGAATTTATCCAAGCTATGAGAAGAAGGATTCGAACTTGAATACGATACAACAACACACTTTTCTCGCTAACTTGACTTTTCTCGCTAACCTGAGCAAGCCTAGGTCTGACCCTAAAACATGACTTTGGTGAATTCCAATTTCACAAAGTGACTCATGAAGTGATGAGTAGAGCTACCGACGAGCCGAGCCAACCAAATATCATTCCAATTTGCCAAAAAAATAATATAACAGATTTGAAACTTGTTGTACAAAAGGGCCAACATCCCCAAACAATTAGGTGGTTTTGTAATACGACCAACATCCTCATATGTGCAAGGTGAGCTGCCCAATCTAAACACATGCATCTAACTTTCTGCGCAGCCAAGAGTCATATCCCCACTTATTTGTTGATAATATTTTTTAATACACTTAATTAGTCTTTTTTGGGTACTTAAGGTATTGCTTGTGCGATCTGAGATAGCTCATAGCTCCACCCGTCCACCTGCACTTAGGTTTACAGTCTTTATATACGCAGGATGAGTAAGGTGTGCAGACTTTTGCATATTTTTTTGTTTTAGTTATGCAATCATTTACTGTTCTTCTTAAATATAATTTACTTTGATTACCTTGTTCAAATCAGTATCAAAACTTTCTGGCCTGGATATGTATGGCAGACGTAAGCTCAATGTTTTATAACTTTCATTTGACAAATAAATTGTACAGTCTTTGAATTTAGTCTGTTGATGTGTTGCCTATCAGGGAGCTTTTTTTAATTTTTGAATCTGTTGTATGACATTTAACCATTTGTAAAATTAATAGAAAAGAAACATTTTGCTTGAGAATATAATGAATCCTTGTTGTAATGTTTGGATTTGTCTGATCACCATGTGTTTAAAACTCAAGTTGTCTAAATTTGTTTCTATGATATTTTGATGTAGCGGTTTTATCTGGTGGCCATTGATTCTAATGCCTTGGTTTTTCTTCTTTGAGAATCACTATTACGTTTGTTCTCTTTTTCATGCAGATGCTGGTTATCACAAGAAAGCATTGTAATCACAGTATCGAACCGTATCAGATTAGCATATGTTTCAATGTCATGAAAAGGACTTTTTATGGCATTGTTCAATGTCATTGTATTGGCAGACTTTCCACGACTCATCGATCTATGACGTGCATTGTGGCGTTTGAAAAATGTCATAGAAAGGTTTCCATGACATTTTTCAAACGCCATGAAATTGTTCTATCTAGTAGCTTGATATGAAAAAAATACTCAACAGCTAAGGGGCTTGAACCAATTTGAGAAACTGGCTTATGAACCATTTTTGGGTAATTAATCATATTATGAAGGAATCTATATGAATTCGGCGGAGTAATCAGCAGTCCAAGAGTGGACCTTCTTAGGAAACTAACACAAAAACTAATAGGTCATCAACAAGAACACTCAATAGCACAGATTGTGAAGGCAGGAGCTAAAATCAAGGCATGTATACGAAGCTTTAACAGAGAGAGGTCATTCACCCCTTCTGATGAGAGAGAGAGAGAGAGAGAGAGAGAGAGAGAGAGAGAGAGAGAGAGAGAGATGGGACATACGTTGTGGTAGATAGGTGATAACCAACAACGTTAATATCTTCGAAATCTCTCAATCACACTCCTCACTCAAACTCGATATTGTCGTCCAAGTACAAACTACTCATTTACACCTTGTATATTGTGTATGTGTATCATGAGACACACATGTAATTTGGTGGATACTGCACTCTGATCACATTGTAAATAATTTATTGAACATGAGTCATTGAAATTAAGTTTTAGTGTTCAAATTAACTCAATTAGTGAAATGTTAATACGACAAAATTTTGTGAATCTGGCCGCATCTTATATAAATATCTAGAAAGTATTTGAAACACATGTTGTTTGATGGATATATAGTAGAACTAAAACTTTTTTTTGTCACTGGTATATACATTTCTTATGTTTATTTATCTCCTCATATCGACATATGCAGTTCTTAATTTCCCTAGATTTTGTAAATCAATTTAATTAATCAACTCTATAAACTCTCCATCGGACCTTGATTACTTCCACATACCTCTCAATTGAAGAATGTACAATGAAAAAACTCATATTGTTCTTATAGTTGTGGTTTCCTATCACTTGCATGAGTTTGGATAAATTTGGTGCTTTATACCCTATCTATGATATAAAAGACTTAAACAATTACTCCTCAAGTCTTTGATTTAACGGAGCATGTAAGTGTCCACGACATATGAAAGGTTTCTATAGTTTGCATAGTTACACAGCATCCAAAGTACGAGATCTTAGCTTCTCTCTTATAACAATGACCAATTTCTTGATTTAAAGAGAAATTTGCACAAATAACAAAGTAGGAAATCCCCCTAAGTAAACTTGCCATCTAATAATAAACAAATGTCATCAATACAAATATATCTTACCAGTATAAATATGTCACAAAAACGATAGACACAACATACTTGTATACCTATGTCAAGCACACACAAAAACAATGCAACCCCATATTAAAAACCTAGTTTAGTCGCTGAGAGCATATTAATATAAAGATTCTCTTTATGGGTCGAATAGTATAAACACTAGAGAGAAAAGGAGAGATGCTATATCTATCATACATACAGTGTTACTTGCTGGTAATATAATTTTGCATATGTATCAAAAATTGAAAAAATTTACACAAGCAAAGGATTTTGTACCACCGCGCGTACATATAAATAAATGTAATCAGTTTGGTCCTAGACACATTCAAAATTTGAGCTCTCCCTAGCATGCATGATATTATGAAACTGTTAACTCAAGTAACTAGCACGCTGAACAGGACTCGTGTGTTTGTGTTCCTGTTCCTGTACTGTCGTGGTCAAAAGAATCGAAATCCTATGCACTATAGCTACATCAGACGCTATCATCAGTAGATTCAGAACTACTGTTAAACATTTAACTTAGCAACTAGCAATCTCTAGGCTCTAGCTAGCTAGCTAGCAACAAGCCTACAAGCCTGGCCACACTATATATAGGAGGTGGATTGTCTGTCCTTCTATTTCCATACTTTTTCCATCTCCTCATGTTTTGTGTGGTCACGGTTAAGTCATTTCAACATTTCATATTCTTATTGCTTTTTGTTTTATTATTTTTATAAAAAAATCAATATAAAATGTTGACGTAGCTTAACCATGACCACACAAATAGGAGGGGATGAGAAAAGTATGGAAAAAAGAGGGCATACAATCCACCTCTCTCTCTCTCTCTCTCTCTCTCTCTCTCTCTCTCTCTCTCTCTCTCTCTCTCTCTCTCTATATATATATATATATATATATATAAAGATTAGAAGTTAGCAGTTTAAGCAGCAGACATTCCTGGTTAGACTACAACCCAACTTTTCATCTCACTTTCCCGATATAGAAACCCTTCTGCTTTCCTCTCCATTTCTTCATCCACACATGACTCCCAATATTATATACACAAGCAACCCCCTCTTCCCATTTTTTTGATATATCAAGTAAAACAAGATCGGAAAATTGCTAGGAAAAGGTAAGAAATTTGAGAGAGAGAAATTATGGGTCGGGGGAAGATTGAAATCAAGCTGATCGAAAACCAGACCAACAGGCAGGTGACCTACTCCAAGAGAAGAAATGGGATCTTCAAGAAGGCTCAGGAGCTCACCGTTCTCTGTGATGCCAAGGTCTCCCTCATTATGCTCTCCAACACTAATAAAATGCACGAGTATATCAGCCCTACCACTACGTACGTCCTTCTCTCGTCAAACCCTATTATTATTATTTTTTAATTTATCTTTTTTTATAATTAATTTCCTCCTTTCTTTTTGCAATTTCTGCTTAAATTTTGATGTAATAGGACCAAGAGTATGTATGATGACTATCAGAAAACTATGGGGATCGATCTGTGGAGGACACACGAGGAGGTTAATTATAATCAAGGATATCTTCTCTCCACTTCTTTTATTTGTTTATTTTTTTAGATCTTGGAAGTTTTTTAGTGTTTTTTGTTTCTGGTTAATTAATTGGTTCTTTGGCCGCGGGTGCAGTCGATGAAAGACACTTTGTGGAAGTTGAAAGAGATCAACAATAAGCTGAGGAGAGAGATCAGGTAATTACATCTATTACATTGGGAAATCCAGAAAAAAAAAATCAACTTGTTTCTGAGAGGAATATATATGAATATTACAGGATTAGATTAATATACATGTATTAATTAATGTATAAAATTAACAGGCAGAGGTTGGGCCATGATCTAAATGGCCTGAGCTTTGACGAGCTGGCTTCTCTTGACGATGAGATGCAGTCTTCCTTGGATGCCATACGTCAAAGGAAGGTCGGATTTTCGTTTCTAATATACTTTTAGTTTTCGGTATCGAAAAATAATTATAAAGTTCAAAAGGTACCTGAATATAGATCTGTGAAAATCTGATATTAGGGTTCCAGGAATTCCAACCTTTTTGTAATTTAATTCTGAAAAACTTAAGTCCACACTATTAAGTCCTGATGGATTTCCTAATAATTTTTCATAATAAACATTTCTTTTGAGGAGTATAATAAATAATTTTTTTGACATGTAGAATTTTGTAATCCCTCGCACACAAGCCTTGATAATCAGTCACTCAGTATGAAAACACCTTGAAATTTGAGATTTCGATTAAAAGATGAGAACATTATTAATTTGTATGTGTGACAGGATCTTACTGAATAGAAGTTAGTACTGTTCTATTGCTCACGATAATCGTAAGAAAAACGTTACAATCGAAGTTCTAGCCATTCGATCTAGAAGTAGACTCGTACAATTTGAGAAATTTTGCATAGTCTACATTATTCAAGCGGGTAGTCCACGTGTCATAATACAAGTAGAGGACACATAAAAATATATCATTTCCTTCACTTATATTATAACATGTGAATTCACTGCTAGAATAGCCGGCACTTGAAAATATCCCTAATAATAAAATTTGGAGGAACTTTCTAATTTAGTTGCTTTGGGCTTTTGCCAGTTATGTAACGAAAAAAAACCCAAGTTTAAAACCTAAATGATACTTCTTGTTGTGTATCTCACTTCCGAAAGCTTCTCCCTACATCCGTAAAAAATCTAGCACAAATAGTACTTCCCAATCCTGTATTTTGTGTATCACTTAATTTGAGCTCCTTGGCGTTGATGACGGATTTGGCAATGTAATTATTTGTTGGATTTTTACAGTACCATGTGATCAAAACTCAGACGGAGACCACCAAGAAGAAGGTAATTTAGAAACTTTTACTGGATCATAAGTTAATATTTGTAAGTTTCTAGTACTATTTTTGAAATTCAATAAAATCCCACCACTGCAGGTTAAGAACTTGGAGCAAAGAAGAGGAAACATGCTGCATGGCTATGTAAGCGTATATATAATCAAGCATCCTAATATATATCAATTCAGTTTCTAATTATTTCCCTTAATTATTATATGTTTTTATTGCTATCTAATACTGTGTTTGAAAACTTAAAGTTTGACCAGGAAGCAGCCGGTGAGGATCCACAGTATGGTTACGAGGACAATGAGGGAGACTACGAATCTGCACTTGCATTGTCAAATGGGGCAAATAACTTGTACACTTTCCACCTCCACCGCAACTCCGACCACCTCCACCACCCTAACCTCCACCACGGAGGAAGTTCGCTCGGCTCCTCCATTACTCATCTGCACGATCTCCGCCTTGCTTGATCGTGATCTGAGATATGATTAATCATCACTAAGTTATATATTAAGGTCACTTATAACTGCTTTTGTTCTAAAGTGTTTGCTTAGTGATGATCTTTAGGCAAGGAGTTAGACTTGGACTACCTCTGAAAACAGATGCATAAATATGTGTGTGATGTTTTAATCAATGACAGCACTAAAAAAATTCGCGCCCTTGTTGCTTGTGGGTTTGTTTGTATAATTAGTACTTCTATTCTATATATATCATGGCTGACATTGCTTTTGATATTTTGGTTTGTTTGTCTTGGATGTTTTGTATTGGCTTTAGGAACTTGTTTGGAAGTGCTTTTAAAATGATTGAAAGTGCTTTTAAAATGATTGAAAGTGTTTTTGATGAACATGTTTTTGAAACCAAAAAGCACTTTAAGTGCTTCTTGCAAGAAGCACTTTAAGTACTTTCTGCAAGAAGCACTTATTTGGTGCTTCTTGCAAGAAACACTTATTTGGTGCTTCTTCAAGGAGCACTTAAACTGCTTTTGGAATCCGAAATCAATTCCATGAAAGCGCTTCCTACATCCTATAGGAATTTTATGAAAGATGTAGAGGGTTATTTTAGTTAGTTCCATTTTTATGTCTTTAATTCTTTCTTTCTTTTGTTAGTTAATTGAGTCAATTTGTGTCAGAGCTAATAATTACAGTCTAATATGTTATGTTGTCAGTTTATCATGATTCATGATCGAAGTTTTAAAGTTGTCATGAAAATATTTTGACACCCAAAAACATGTTTCACTAGGAGCAATCCTCATATGCTTTTGTTTTCTTCCTTTTTTGGTTAACCAGTAATTGTCATGCATGAAACTTAACTTCAATATCCCCTTCAACAAAACAAAGACTAATGGTTGCTAAACCAGATGCTCACGTGACTTCAGATGCTTTATTTAAAAGGAAAACTAATGAAAATGGCTTGAAAACTTTGAGTTTTAACAATAAGGACAAAATAAAGGGTAAAGTGAATAGTACTATGATTGATTTTTTAGTGTAAAAATGTGATTTTTTGTTAAAGTGAACACTAATCCTTTAACGCATTCTTACTTTTTTTTTTCCTTTGTCTTTTGAATATCGTTTAATAAGAGATGCGATTTAAATCAGCTGATCAAAGTACTATACTTTCTTTTTTGGTATCTAAGTGCGAATTCCGTAGTTTAAACAAATTGTTACCTTATAAAAAGAATACTTCAATGAAGAATGAGTAAATGATTCTACATAGAGAATCCGGATCCTCTTTGTAAGAATTCAAGTGATCAGTGAACCGTGTCCGTTTATCGTATATCGTGCGATCAGAAATTATTTTAAATTTTTTAATTAAAATTGAACAAAAACAGTACCTGACAAATATTGACCGCACGATATACGATGAACAGACACAATTCATGAATTTTCGAAATCCTCACAAAGATCATCACGTTGGCTACATAGAAGCTAGTTAGTCCAACAAAAAGAAAAGTCAAGTGAGAGCTTTAATTTCCTTGGGCTTGATCTTGGGATTGGGCGTGGGCTTGACTTTGGTGCATGACAACTTCACGAAAGACGACGTCGCCGCAGCGAATTGGATTAATCCACGAAACCCAAAAGGAAAAGGAAAAAGATGGGTCTAAACATTTTGGTTAATTGCAGGAAACTCAAAAGTAAAACCAAATCCAACCAATCAAATTAACAAAAATCAAGCATCCGCGAGCCGAATCCCAAAAGGCGAATCCCGCACGTTAAACTCAGCCAGCCAGCCAGCGAGCGAGTCCATGAACCGTTACGCGCGTGTTCGGGAAGTCACACAGCTCAGTCGCTACTTTTTCACTCCTGGCGCTCTATTTCCACTCGCCTGACTCGGTCGGCTCAGTAACTCGCCACTCCCTGCAACTCCACCACCGCTGTCAGAAAATTCACCACTCTCAGAGGCTTCGAATTCGCCGAGATCTCCGAGAATTTCGAAAGTTTCAGGAAAAAAAAATCACTTGCATTTGAATTTCGGGACGATTTCGGAGGCGAATCCATATGGAAGCAGTGGCTTCGGCTCCTCCATGGATGCCGGAAGACGACCTCCGCTTGAAGGATGCCATGGAGGTAATCCTTTGCAATTTTCTCCCAAATTTACGCAATTTCCTTTTCGGTCCTTTTACTTTTCAGTTATTGCCGTTACTGCCATTAAAGCTATCATCCTCTTCTGCGTTGCGTCTGGTTTTTTATTCTTTTAATTTTATGGAGTGATTGTTAGAATTAATTTTTGAAAATCTGTTTGGTGCTTTTTAACGGTTACAGACAGGTGCTTCTCTTGAAGCACTTGCCAGAGGCGCGGTGCGATTTTCGCGCAAATTCACGATCGGAGAGTTGCGGGAGCGGTGGTGCTCGCTCCTCTACGACGCTGATGTCTCGGCGGAGGCGTCGGCTCGGTTGGTGAAGTTGGAAGGTTGCAATTCCAACTCAGCGTCCAAGGCTAGTAGATTCAGTCGTTCTAGGGGTTTGCAGCGAAAATCCGATAGCATACGAAAGCATTACTATGCTATGCAGAAGAGACTAGGCGATGTTAATTCCGTTGATCCCGATTCTTATCAGAAGGAGTTTTTCGATCGTAATTTTCTTTTCGGGCCGGACATTGATAATGGCGAGGCTTTAGAGGAAAATTTTGGTGCTGGAGATCATAATCAGCCCTTGTTTTTGGATTGTGATGTGGATAACGGCGATGCTGCTAATGCATTTCGTGGTGGAGAGCGTGTTTCGATTGGAAATCATGGTGCGGAGGGAGATGGAGAGCATGTTGCGATTGGAAATCATGGTGTGGAGGAAGGTGGGGAGTGTGTTTCGATTGGAAATCAAGGTGTGGAGGGAGGTGGGGAGTGTGTTCCGATTGGAAATCATGTTGTGGAGGGAGTTGTGGGGGAAGGGTGCTCAAATGAATTTGTCGAACAGGTTTCTTTGCTGCCAGGTAACGAATTAGGAGAGAATGCTTTTTGCCGTGATAATGCCTGTCAAGATCTGCCTTCTCATCGAGATGATGCAATTGATTTTGGGAATGCCTTAGATGCGGAAGATATAGGGCCATCTCATGCATCTGTAGATGAGCCTCTTTGGAAAACGATTGAGGATGTACGGGCACCAGAAATGCCAATGGATGTCAGCATGGGGGTTAATGGTGAGGATGCCGAAAAGACATTGGTAGTTACTGATGATATGGATGTGGATAATATTGGTTCATCTCAATATGACGATATCCATACTGAGGAAGTGTTTAATGATGAACTGATTAGGTCTGTCACAGTTTCTGGAGGTGATTATGCAGACATAGACCTTGCGAATGAGTATGAGCTTGCCTTCATGTATGCAAGTGGCAAGGAGTCAATAGATAAGTCCTCTTCTGAAAACCTGAATCCGATTTCGTTGAGTAAGACCAAAGATGTTCATGAAAATGATGTACCGTCTCACTCTGGCCAAGATCTTCCCCCAAAGTTGATTTCAGATTCATGCCAGGTTGTTACAGACAATATGCAGGCTGCCGAGATGGATGTTGCTGCTGAACTGTCTCACTCTGGCCAAGATGATCAGCGTGTTATCTCTTGTTCCAAAGCCAATATGACAGCATCTACGTCAGTGCCACATCCTCTTACTCCTGAACGTAATCATGAAGAGATGATTTGCACATTGAATACTGAGGACCCTGAAATCCCATGCAATGATGATATATTTCCATCTACTGCAACTGTTCATGCTGTAGGGGAACCAACCTTAAAAGGAGCTCATGAGTTGGCTTCCTCAACTGGTAAAAGAAAATGCGATCAACAAAGGAAAGAAGAAGATCCTGCACGACCTTTTAAGGTTCCCCGGATGGTGGGATACGACACAAGTACAGAAAACAGCCCTAACCATGCACTTGGTTCTTTTGGAGTTAAAGCTCCATATGGTGATGGTAAATGTGTAGCTTCAGTCTCCAAACATGATAAAAATGTCATTGCCGACCAAAGGCAAAGCAGATCAGCACATGCACCATCCAAGTCTATCACCAATCAAGGGCTCAAAGAAGAGGTTATTAGTTTTTTAACTGCAGTCACTTCATAAATTTCTTGGTTGCTCTTGCAAATATGTATTACTAAAGCTGATTGTTGTAAACAGGGACTAGAAGCTCCTTTTACAATTGCAGAACTTGCACCCTTATGCGCAGAGGGTTCTACGACTTTCCCAGAACCAGAAGCCAACCCATCAGTACTAGATCGTGAAGAATCTGAGGAAGAATATGATGATGATGCTGACATTCCTTGTTATTCTGATATTGAAGCGATGGCAAGCATTAATAGTTCTGTTGATTAGCTAGATTTTCTGTAATCTTCTACTTAGTCCATTTCTAGGATCTGCCCCTCTAACTGGTTTATGCTATTTTCAGATACTTGAGATGGATTTATATCCACTGGATCAGGATTCATACATCAGTAGTGAAGGTAACTCGTCTTATTATATTTATAAATAATTTAAACATAATACTTAAAAGATTTGATGTGTAATAAGCGATAAAACTTTACATTAGCTGCCTTCCCTTATATTCTGGTTATTGGGAAACCATCAACCAAATGTGGCAAAGAGTTCCGCCTTGTATGTGACAGTCGAACATATAGAATGTCATCTATAATGGTCTGTATAGTTTTGTGCTTGTCTTTTTTATATTCTTTTCTGTGGTATTTGCAGTCTTAGAGTATCAAAACGAGGATTCTAAAAGAAAAATCATGAGGTTGGAACAGTGTGCACGATCCTCTATGCAAAGAACCCTTGCATCTAAAGGTGCACTTGCAGTATTGTATGGAAACCAGATAAAGGAATACATTAAGAAAACTGAGGTCTGTTTGTTTGGATTTTAAAGTTTCGATTCAGATTCATGCCGCTCCTTTGCAAACCTGTTGCATCCTCTTCCTACTTTGTAGGTAATAATTGGCAGATCAACAGAGGATAACGAAGTTGATATTGACTTGGGAAAGGAAGGGCAGCATAAGAAAATATCTCGGCGGCAGGTGGGACATTTTTGCCCTTCTAATCCTATTATGATCGTTCCAGGACCTTTTGTTTCCCTTCCTTGCTCTATGATAATTGACTCAATCTGTAGAATGGGATTAAGGTGTCGAAAAAACTGTTTCCTGAGTTTTTTGACAAATGATACGATGAATTGTGAGGGGGGAAATAAAATAAGGGTGGCGATTTCCACAATCCCCTTTTATCCATTCATGCTCCTTCGCCTGATTTTTGTTCTTTGGGCGACTTTGGTCATTGTCTCTATAAATCTGACTTCGCAGCAGGGTAGAACAATGAGGAACTGTTACTTGCTTGTTTTTATGTTGTTATACTCCTTCCAAGAAATTTCGCTATGATTTTTATACGACTTTTGTTAATTATTCTTTAGGCTCTTATAAAGATGGAAGGGGATGGTTCTTTCTCTTTGAAGAATCTTGGTAAGAGTTCAATATTTTTGAATGGTGAAGAAGTTGCTTCGGGACAGCGTGTTAGTCTTAGTTCAAGTAATTTGATTGAGGTAAATAGGTTTCTATTTCACTATGCAACCGATTATATTCTCATATTGTTATTTTCTCATGCTACCATTCTTGTTTCGTCTTTCCCTCAAAAGTGCTTCCTCCTACTTATTTAGTACTCTCGACTAATTTGTTGTTAATGACAATCTGCAGATTAGGGACATGTATTTTAATTTAGAGACGAATCACAAATCTGTGAGGCAGTATCTGGGAAGAATTGGCCAGCAAAGCGAGGATAAGCACACCAAGTTCGAATGGTCACCTGAGAGAGGCCCGTAAGTGGAGAATAAAATGAAAAGGTGCCTTTCTTGTTCCAATTCTTTTCGAATAGAACATACTTGGTCTGTTGTACTTTATTATTATTATTAAATAGGAGCATCCTCACCCTGCCTGATTATAGAATGTATAGGCTTTTTATATAAACTGCTCACTGAGATTGGCACAACTTTTGGTCCCTAAGATTTAAAATTGTTAGAACTGGTTTGTCCACCGTTAATCATTTTGGTCATTCCGTGAAATTTTTTCCACAAATAATGAATAAAATGACAAAAATACCCTCAAATTTTGTCAAATCATTTTGGCCCATTGTTTATTAGATTGAGGGTATTTTTATCATTTTGGTTCTTATTTAACAGAGATTTTTCACGGGATGACCAAAATGATTGATGGTGGACAAACTCATGGACCACTTCTATCGATTTCAAATCTTAGAAACCAAAATGAGGGGTTATGTCAATTTCAATACCTATTTCGGCTAAATTTCTATGTATAGTAGGTAATCCTTCAGCCCGAAGGACGAAAAGTTGTAGTAGAAAAGTATATGTATATACAGATATATCAGTTACTATTGTAACCAATAGTAACAGTAACTAACCAGCTCCTTGTTATCATAACTTTTGATCTTTCCCATTTTGGCCATGTTATTATTGTCTTTCTCTTTATGGTCAATTTTCGTCCATTATACTTGAACTCATAAACTCTCTCATAAAAAAGAAGATTGAGTGCCGCTAAACTAAATAATCATTGGGTTATAGTTATATGTTTTAGTTTAACAGTCGACGTTTACTGTTTTTGATTGTTACGAACTGCATTGAAATACGACTACCTCAACATGAACCCAGTTAGTTGATGTATTTCTTAATTCGTAGTATGATTTCTAAACAATGTTCCTGAGTGGTGGTTGGAAGGTTGAAAATACCAAACGCGAATCTGCATTCTGGAAATCGGTTGGCTTTTGGAAAAAGTCAAGTTTGTTAGCTCTTCTAATAAGGACTTATAATAAAAGTGCTTTCACTAATCGGGTCATCATTCACCAACTTAGAGGCTGTCTGTAACAACTGAATCATAGGGGAATCGATTCCATGAGCTGGGTTTTTATTTTTATTTTTTCAAACGGCCACCCACCTTTGTTTTTATCTTTTTCTTTTCTTTGTGATTGCGACCAAGAACTGGCTTCTGCTTTTGTAAAGAAGCCATTTCTAACGGCTTATAGAGAACTAGGGGAAAAAGGGATCCTGTTCGATTGAGAGCATGATTAGGTTTATAGAAAATTACAGTCTGACATGTATACAATAATGTCTCTTTGCAACCACAAGAGTTCCTCTGATAGATAAAGCATTACACGGCTGAAATGCTCATTGCACATAAGTTCATCACTTCTTGCATTCTTTGCAACGAGGAACGACTCATTTTTCTCATTTTTTGTAAATAAAACATTTTAGTAATAGTGTCAATTGTAAGAGAAATTATGGGATCAAGCAATTGGACCATGTGTCTGCAGATCGAGACACAAAACTTCCCTTACCTCTCCCCTTGGTTTGTTATATTCACCGGACATGCTTTCACTCTCACTCCGTCTCACACCACATGCAAATCAGATGTCATACCCAAGACCTTCTCAAAGTTGAGAGAGGGTTCTCGCCGGATCCTCTTTGTGAGGATCCTGGAAATTCTCCAATCATATCCGTTCATCATATATCGTGCGATCAGTTTTTGTCAGGTATTGTTTATATTCAATTTTAAATAAAAAAATTTATAGTAATTTTTTACCGATATAAGATGAACTGATGTAATTGGAAGATTTTCAGAATCTTCGCAAAGAGAATCCGGCGAGGATTCTACTGGCTCAAAGTTGTAGACATCGTGGATGAGTATGGGCTGTTGATGTAAAAAGGCCAAGCATTTGTAGCCACGTGTCGATCCAAACATGGTAATTCACATCCGAAATCGATCAGGACTATGACACAATTTCAACTCCCGACTAAAATAAGTGGTGCTAACGAACTCAATAACTTTTGCATTATCTTTTACTTCAAGTCTTCAACATTATGATACCATGGCTCTCCCGAAAGCAAATTTCAATTATCTTCGTGGATGAAATAAGCTTAATTCTATAATATGTTAACAATAATATGATTTAAATTCGTCTGGACGAGAATCAAACTTAATATCTCATAAGTAAAAAAAAAAAATACTAAATGACTCATGAAAGCTTCTTATATATTTACCGTACAAAACATTTTTATACATAACATTATATCATTAACTTTAAACGTTACGTTATACAATTCCTTCTCGTACATGAGAAATAAAGAAAGAGATACCAAAGACAGCTCAACACAAGCAACTAGAAGCAGCCGCCGCCGCTTCAGCCCAACCAACACACGTCACTATATAAGATCGCTGAACTCTGTCTGATTCCCAATACCAAAAGCCAACAAAGTGCTTTCCTCGCTTAAGCACTTTTCCCCTCTCCCCCACATCATAATTCCCACTTCTGATTCAAAACATCAACCTCTCCCTCCACCCCTGTTTCTGCAACTTCACACTCCCCACCCCCAACTGATCAAATTTCCACAAAAACCACTTCATGGGTGTCTCCATTTCCGATTTCTCCCTATTTTTCCTGATCATATTCGTAATTTCATCCGCAAGTCTGCAGCTTGGAGCTGAATCCAAGACTTTCTGGGCCGACATTGAAGCTCTCAAGGAGTTCAAGAACTCACTCGACCCCGGCTCAGTGCGTCCGGGCTCGTGCGTCAGCTCCTGGGACTTCAACCTCGACCCATGCGACAACCTCTTCAGCGACCGGTTCACCTGCGGCTTCCGCTGCGACAAGGTTGACTCCTCCTCGTCAGTCAGCAGGCTCACCGAGCTCACCCTCGACCAGGCCGGCTACTCCGGCTCGCTCTCCTCCCTCTCCTGGAACTTCCCGTATTTGCAAACACTCGACCTCTCCAACAACTTCTTCTCCGGGTCGATCCCCGAGTCGCTCTCCAACTTAACAGGGCTGATTCGACTCGGTCTCTCCGGTAACTCGTTCTCCGGCGCAATTCCCGACTCAATTGGATCGCTTTCGAACCTCGTGGAGCTTTTTCTCGACAACAACCGCCTCGACGGCGCAACCCCATCGAGCTTGAACGGCCTGGCGGGGTTGCAGCGGCTCGAGCTCCAAGGGAACCTGCTCAGCGGCAAGTTTCCCGAGTTGGGTTCTCTTCAGAACCTCAGCTACTTAGACGCCAGCAACAACGCCATCTCCGGAGGTGTTCCACTAAATTTCCCGGCCTCTCTGCTCCAAATCTCCATGCGAAACAACAGCCTAGTAAGAAACATCCCGGAAAACATCAAACAGTTGGGTTTTCTGCAAGTGCTCGACCTGAGTCACAACCAACTCGGCGGTGCCGTCCCCGCCCACCTCTTCAACCACCTGTCGCTACAGCAGCTCACTCTCTCCTTCAACCAATTCACGTCCGTAAAGCCCCCGGTTTCTCCTTCTCCGGGCGCCCAGAGCGCGCTCATTGCACTAGACCTCAGCAACAACGAGCTCAGCGGAATGCTACCGCTGTTCATGGCGGCGATGCGGAAGCTCTCGGCATTGACGCTGGAGAACAATAAGTTCACGGGTATGATTCCGACCCAGTACGCGCTCAAAGTGGCGGTGCCAGGATCCGGAGTCTCGAAGCTCGAGAGGCTCCTGCTGGGTGGGAATTACTTGTCCGGACCCATCCCGCGTCCTCTGCTCGGGTTAAAACCCGGTTCGGCGAATGTGGTTTTGGGCAATAATTGCCTGTACAGGTGTCCCAGGATTTACCATGTTTGTAAAGGTGGCGATCAGAAATCGTATCATAAGTGTAGAAGCTTCCACCCATAAATAATAACATGAATAAATATTATTAATATATTTATTGTAATTTTATTTTTTTAACTAATGATATTTTTACATTGAGCGCGTGAGGAGTGAGTTTAGTTTCACAATGCGCTAGTAATAATGTGAATGAAATTTGTCTTTTATATTATTACTGTATTAATATTGTAAAATTATATATGACATGAAACTATTGAAATTATTTCATTTTCCACCCTTCTAATTTATTCTCAGTAACAATTTGGTCACCACTTCGTTTATAAATTGACACTTTACTACTTGAAATTACGAATTCTTGGTCTATTAGTCAAGTTAACTTCAACGCAACACTTTAGTTGGTTCATTCATGTGCTTACGTGGAGTCATATCGATGAACAACAGATTAACAAATGTCATGCAGACAATAAGTAAGATTATTTTTTTTTAGTGAAAACTATAATCTAGAAGATATAGACAATAGAGAGCAGAAGATTAAAGTTTAGGAACTAATCTTACTCATTGCGTGTTATGTAAAATGAGTAGTCACTAGATTGATAGTTCGAGAAATAGAAAGGTCAATAATAGTGCAATAATTTGTATTTTAAAGTAATAAAGCCCAAAATTTAGGGAAAAAAAAAACAAGAACCTAAACTATAAAAAGCGCCAATATAATTCTTAAATTAACTTAAATTATTACTAATATTGATTATCTTCCTCTTAATTTTCATTTTTTCTGGTGTGGTTCTGTTTTTAGTTTTATTTCTATTTTTATTTTTTAAGTTTCTGGAAAGTGTGGAAATTGAGGAAATGTTTGGTAAAATAGTGGTAATAATAATGTGTGGGGAAGTCCTTGTCTGGTGGTGCATGTTTACGTTAGTGATCAGTAGCTAGATTTTTTTTTTATCTTCCTCTGACAACCGCGACGTTAACACTCACGTGGTTTCCTTTGTATATCCATGTACATGTTATAGATGGAGGATTTCCTTGGTCAAAGGTATAAAGTCGATATGACGTCTTGTCTCAACGATACAATGTCTTGTTAAGAAAAATTTACGTTATGGTTGTTTGTGCCATTACAACCAAGTTGCTATAAGTTTGTGGTGTATAGATGGTCGTAGTGTGTGCTTGGAGAGATATTTTATTTTGTTCAAAAAACAAATACATATATCATATGTGATAATAAAAGTGGAGGAGTACTTGAAAAATCTTCATATCTGTATAATAATATATAATGTATCACCTCGTATTTTAAACATAAAAAATCTCTCGTGTGGTTGGAGTTGTAGTGTAACCACGAGCAAGCAATCTACTAGTCAAACAATGTAAAAGTGCATTCGCACCATCGCTTCAATGAAGGAAAACTACTAGTTTAGAAAGCACGGTTTGATCATTTTTTTTTTATAATTTTTTTTTGAAAACTAAAAGCTCATTTAATAACTACTTTTAATTTTCATTTAATAAAAAACTTACTTGAGGTTTCATTCGCACATTGTTACTTTTGCAAATGAAAAATATAATATCACACATTGTTGCTTTTGCTAGTGATCCAACGGTTAATTTACAATTTTACATTATCTTGGTGTCCTGCATGCTTCAGTTACTAATTACCATGCCATTTAGTTAGGTTAATACGATGAAAATAAGCATTATTAACTCTTCATTTTTCTCTTTTCCTTTGTCAAACCTACCACCCCTCCACACAAAGCATCACGATCATGCCACAATACTTATCATTAGCCAGACTATCTTAACTTAAATATTTAATATGAATTGACAAGGGTTTAGGTTAATTAATAAATTATTGAAAATTGCTATTTTGAGTCTGATTTTCATGGATCTGGTTTATGTGACAGAGGTTCACAGGGCGGATTTTGGACATTTAGGGCAGGAGAGATTATTCTCTTTTACAACTAATTCATAGTCTCGATGACCTTATTTGATCATTTAGCCTTGGTCAGAGGGCGGGACTTCAACATTTAGCCAATTGCCACAATGAAGCTTCTCCCTTGATGTAAAGAGAAACTTTGATATGACTACCTTATTAGGGCAGCTTTTACACAATGTGAGATTAGACCGCAGATGATTCTCATTTTTTGTGCAAGATATTATACGAATGACGTGATTAGACAATTACACAAATTTTATCCTCAATGTATACTTTTCTACCACTTAATTCAATACCAATCCAATCCTAGTCACACCCCACTAGTCATGGGGAACATTGCTTATTGTAGAAGACAAATAAGCACACAGCTAAAACCGTGAGGCTTAAACTAATTAAACAATTATTGTGCTGTAGCTGCTTGAAGATTACATTATTCAATATATTCAAGCTTTTGACTCATGAGACATGAAGATTTTTGAGCCTTATCATTTCTACATTTCTCAGAAATGAAGATCTCAATTTACAACAAAACCCTAGTCCTCTTTCTCTCACTGCTCCTCTCACTTCTTGTCTCCAAAGCATGCCATTTGGTAGACAGACAAGCACTTCTACATTTCAAGCACAACATCGTTTCTGACCCTTCAAAACTGCTGCATTCGTGGTCAATCTCCTCCGATTGCTGCTCCGCTTGGGAAGGCGTCGCGTGTGAATCCTCCGGCAGAGTTGTCAACGTCTCACGCCCGGGGCTTGTTTCCGGCAATGACTTCCTGGTCGACACGTATATGTCCGGTACTTTGTCCCCTTATCTTGGAAACTTATCATTTCTTCAACTTCTTGACCTCAGTAATCTCAAGGACTTGAAGGGTCCAATACCACAAGAATTTGGGAAGCTATCTCACCTCACTCATCTCTTCCTTGATTCAAACCTGCTCATTGGCTCGATACCAACGACATTTCGCTATCTTTTTCGATTGGAGAAGCTCTATCTAGGTGACAATTACATATCTGGTGTTGTTCCCTCATCTGTTTTTGGATCTTTGAGCTCTCTCTCGGAATTAGGCCTATCCGGAAATCGGTTGTCGGGCCAAATTCCAACATCAATAGGAAAGTTGGTTTTGCTAACTAAGCTTGATCTCCATGCAAACAATATCTCCGGAAGCATTCCAATCTCCATTGGCAAGCTTAAGAGCTTGACATATCTTGATTTATCCGAAAATCGGATAAGTGGAAGACTACCTCAGTCCATTGGTGCACTTTCGCAATTAGTCCTGCTCTATCTCAATCATAATCAGCTCACTGGAAGCATTCCTTCTTCGATTTCCGGGCTTAATTCTCTGCGGTTTTGTCAGTTATCCCAAAACAAGCTCGCAGGTGCTTTGCCAGCATCACTAGGCCAGCTCCCAAAGATCGAAAGGCTCATTTTCGAGAACAACAAACTTTCAGGAAAATTACCAGCAGCCATTGGCCACCTTGCAACTCTCACTGACATTTTCTTCTCCAACAATCGTTTTACAGGCAAGATTCCTTCAAGTTTTTCCAATTTACATAACCTGCAAACACTAGATTTGTCGAGAAATCGACTCATTGGTCAAATTCCTCCTCAGCTTGCAAAATTACATAGTCTAGACACTCTGGATCTTTCATTCAATCCACTGGGATTGGTTAGTGTACCAAGCTTTTTTGCAAGATTGAAACTTTTTCGGCTATTGTTGGCGAAAACCGGCATTGAAGGGCAGCTTCCGAATTGGTTATCTTCATCATCTATCTCCATACTTGACTTATCAAGCAATGCCTTGACAGGCAAGTTGCCTCATTGGATAGGCAACATGACTAGCCTTTCATTTCTGAACTTATCAAACAATGGTTTCCATTCATCAATCCCAGCAGAATTCAGAAACCTTGCACTTCTGATGGATCTTGATCTGCATTCCAACAAGTTCTCCGGCCACCTGAGCTCGATATTTTCGAAACAATCCCAAAACCCTCTTGGACAATTCAACTCCATTGATCTTTCCAACAACATGTTCACCGGCCCAATTGACGAGGACATCGGAGAAATTCCCACAATGGCATCCATCAAAAGTCTAGTTTTATCAAACAACCCTTTGAGAGGAAGCATACCGAAGTCATTGGGAAAACTGAGCGATTTGCAGGTTCTAAAGCTTGCGCATAATCGGCTTTCGGGAAGGATTCAATCAGAGCTTGGAGATGCCAGAAAACTTACTACACTTTCTCTTTCAAGTAATAACTTGAGTGGAAATATTCCAAAGGAGGTGCTGAATTTGAAAGACCTTAAAGAATTTGATGTTTCTAGGAACCATTTGAGTGGGCAAATTCCTCCTCACAAAGCCATTATTCCCGTTTCCGGTTTCATAGATAACCCTGGCTTGTGTGGAGCTCCACTTCCTCCTTGTAATCACTTTTGAAGTTTTGGCTTGAGAATTTAAAAGTTTAGATCTTTACTTTTGGGAAGGCTTCATTTTTTAGTCATCTTTTACTCAATTATTCTTCTGAAACACTCATCTAACATACTAACCATCCATGAGAGTCGGATTTAGTTTTGCGAATGGCGGCTACTCACGAGATAGACAATGACTTCGACATTGATTGAGACCATGTTCTGTATGAGTCTTTGAGAAACAACACTGCTATCGTAAGTCCTAACGGCTATATTTCCACCCCCCCCTGTTCCACAAGTTTAGGGTTTCAACTTTCAAGCAAAGACTAATAATAAAGCTCCAACCCCTAAATTGGAGCACCATGTGAAGTAGGTATTTGTTGGTAATATAAAACATATATATACATACATACATACATATATATATATATGTATGTATTGTCAGAAACCATGAGGAAAGAAACGAAAGCAGCTGGAGGCCATATTCAAAACTTACGTCTGGTTCTTCTGTTGTTTGGAGATTTGGTGTTTTGTGCTTGGCTTATGCTGCATCTACGATCCTGAGACAGACAGTGCTGTAAACCGGCCACAAATTCCAAACAGTAAATTACAAAGCGAGTTAAAAACTGAACGTTAAAAGAATAATTTATAAAAGTGGGGGTGTTTCATAGGAGGGCTTAGGATGTTGTCATTGGTTTTGAGGATATATGCCCTTATAAAAGTGGGGGTGTTTCATAAATGACAAACCAGCGTGTACTTGGAGAGGCAATTGTGGGTTAGACAGGTTTGGTTAAGGTAATGTGCTCGTACTTATTCATATAAGAATAACTTATATGACACGAGTACACTGTCACCGTGACGTCTCATGTCAATGATATATAGACGCGTGTAAATTTTTATCCACATAACATATTATCATTAGGATTGAGACATTCATCTTTTCATCTTTTGCACACCTCCTCCTCCCCTTAACTAACGCAATTGGAGGAAGATAGTTACTAATTAAAAGGTTAATTTATTTATTGTTCACAAAACAAATTAAATGGATCGTGTTACAATCTTTATTATAATGTTTGGCCAATGATTGACAAGCTAGCACCAGTGGTCTAGTGGTAGAATAGTACCCTGCCACGGTACAGACCCGGGTTCGATTCCCGGCTGGTGCAAAATTCTTTGTTTTTATATATATTTTTTTATGTTGGTTTTTTGTCTTCAGCTTTTTTCAATTAAAAGTGCTTCTGCTGATATGAGAAAAAGTGCTTCTGCTGACATTAGAAAAAGTTCCCTTCCTCCCTACAACTTGCATTGATAGCTTCAGCGTTTATCATCTCAACAGCTTGGAGAAGAAAATAACAGAGAATATGCTGCAAAATAATTCAGAACAACACTTTGAGTCCATGGCTCCTCCCTCTTGCTTTATGCACTACGCATTTTCATGCTATGTATGCCTCCTTCATTATTGGCCACCTCCTCCCTTGCCCCTTTTTTGGTTAGATTTAGGAAAAACAAATTTAAGAGCATGGCCCTTGTTTTTAATGGGCACCTACATTTGCTATTGTCGCAATCTGACATATTTGTAGAAATAACACATTAAAAGTAGAAAAAGAGAAATTACGACACACATGTCAGTCTGTGATTGACAAAAATGTATGATGTTCTACTTCCAAGGAAAGGAGCCACGTTTCTACCACAAGGAATTAGTCAAGTAAGCCTTACTTAAAGACTAGTTGAGTGCACCTTAACGACCTACATAGAGTGCGAAAGTCATCTTCCAAATGTACAAATAATTCAAAACTGTGGAACGGTAAATAAGAGGCTTTCTCTAGTGCACACCAAAAGTACATATTTAAATTACACACGTGTATAAGAGCCATAAAATCATGTAATTTAATAACTTTTATTCAAATGTATAACTTAAATGTTCACTTTTAATATGCACCAGAAAAAACTGATAGTAAATAGTTTGGTGAAATTTGGTTTAGAGTTGCGAAGGCCCATGTTAGCAGTTTCCAATGCATATAAATTACAGGCCATGTCCATTTATCCAGCCCACCACGTGACTAGTTTGCAATCTGTTTTTATCTCTATTTAAGGATTGCCACGATCTCGCATGTTTAACTTTGAGACTAAATAAAATTTGAAACTACTTGAGCGAACTGATATAGGCTCGTTTGAATGTATTTTTAAAATGATTGAAAGCACTTTTAGAAAAAATATTTTTGGGTTCCAAAATCATTTAAAATGCTCTCTGCAAGAAGCACCAGTTATGTGCTTCTTTCAGGAAGCACCTTAAGTGTTTTTACATGATTTACTTGCATATTTACTAATGATTGGTTCTAAAAATATTTTCACCAAAAACGCTTTCAATCATTTCAAAAGCACATCCAAACGAACTCATAATTATTTAACCTGTTAATAGTTAGATTAGTTCGCTCAAGTAGTTTGTCATCTCTCTTACACTCGAGTTTGAATCTCACTCTCTATAAATTAGAATAATTTGAAATAAGCATCGTCTAATGAAAAAATATATATATATATATTTTTGTAGCATACAAATCCTCCCCATTCTCACACTTTCAGTTTCCCATAATTCCACTGTGCTACCCAATACCCATGCTTTGGGACCACGAATCCATGGAATCAGAGAGTGAGTCCACCCTCCCACACCTCCTTGTATTATCATATATCCGAGTATAGCGTCAGCATGCGGTGTGCTCACGATCATTTAGTCAGACTAGTGATATTCAATCTTTTATTTTGTTAGAGAAGATGTTGAATTCAAATTTCAAGAACGATAGTTGGCGTAAACATGTTGATAGTGAAAACCCATACATGAGGAATATTAACAAAGTTAACACCTTAGACTTGAGATAACTTACTCCAGTGAAATCCAATTCATGATACCTCATCTTTGCCAAGAGAAAAAGTCAGAAAAATAGCATTACTATTAAGAGTTGAATCCAATATTTCCTACTAACTAAGAGATAAAAAGATTTACCACTTGTATATGAAGAGTCATGGTTAATTCAAAAGGGGTTGAAAAACTTAATAGACCTAATGAAGGAAAGTTTTCTCAGTGTGCTGGTAACACAGCTCGGTACACCAAGTGACATAATAGAATTGGTTAGAAACTTGAAAAAAAAAATTCTAACCAATTGTATTATTACACTTGATGTACCAAATTGTGTTCTTGGCACATTGAAAAATCTTCCCTGATAAAAGGAGGATTCATGACCTTTTTCAATTGACAAATTATCTATATATAGGGTGTCTCTACATTTTCATTTAACCTCCCTTCTCCATCACCAGCCAGTAAAAAAAACACATTACATCAAACAACTAGTTATTGGACCATATTTTCAACGGATTTGGATCCCATCTGGATCTAAATTGCGGGGATCCTAGAGATCCTCACATCTTAGTCATTATTCGTGCATCGTGCTGTCATAAATTATTTAACTTTTTTTTATTTAAAATTAAACATAAATAGTACATGACGAAAAAATGACCGCACGATATACGATGAACGGTTAAGATGTTAGGATCCCGCCAAAGTGGATCCAAAAATGATCCTCTTCCATTTTCAATTACTTCTAGAGTAGTGTAACATATCATATAGTCTAATCTACATTTAACAACTTAATTCACATATTTGTCTTTCAATTCTTTATTTTATGCTATTTCATTCCGCACTTGTCATTCCATTTTTTTTTCTTCCAAAAGAAGGACAACTAATGACATTATCCACAATTTTAGAAGGCTGAGAAGACTCACAGAGACATTTCAACCTCTCCTGACCACAAATCTGGCTTCCACACCAACAGTGGGACCCTAATACGTCGAGAGTTAATTAATAACTAAAAAAAATAGTCGGGTGGGGTATCTAATTTATGAAGGTATTATGGTTGGGAACTTGTTTTGGATGGAGTAGAATGAAACCGTAAGGAGAAGGACACCAGACTCGGACACTCGACGTGAGTCACCTTCCTCTTCCTTGGAAATTTCACAAGATTCCGTACTTTGTGTTTGTATTTTCACATTCACTTCTCCACTTCTCACTTTCCCGTACCATCATCACACTCAACGACAGGCAACAGTACGTGAGCAGATTGGAGGGGAAATGAAAAAGGTAAAAAAAAATAGGAGAAAGAAGAAAAGAGAGAGATATATTTGGAGTGAGAGGGAAAGAAGGAGAAAAAAGAAAGGAGTGAGTTTGAGTTTAAGTTAGTTTTGAGTTTAAAAAGTTAGATTCAAGTAGAGTACCAAACATGTCCCAGAATTCTCGCTTTTTTTTCCTTTATGGAAGTAATTTATGAATGATTTTGAGTTGTATGAATCAACCAAACAAGATTTTTTGGTCTGACACTCAAAAAGTGCTTTTGAGTTAAAAAAACTGGATTTGAGTTCAATACCAAACGGACCTTAAACAGTTTCCAATTTTTTTTAGGGAACTTTAACGAAAAGCTTCCGATACTGTTCATTTTAACGAAAAATCACATTTTTACATTAAAAAGTCAATCCTGGTACTATTCATTTTACCCTTTATTTTGTCATTATCGTTAAAACTCAAAGTTTTCAAACAATTTTCATTAGTTTTTTTTTTTAAGTACAACGGATATCATTATTCTTATCTATACCAAGAGAAAGATGATTTGAACTCAAAACGTAATGCGTTGAAAAAAAATGCCGTAACCAATTCTAAACTCTCTCCAAATTCAAATGATTTTTTTTCTAAGAGAAGAACAATTTTGATTATTTCATTTGTAGATAAAATGATCCTAAGTTTTAATGCAAGAGAAATAGTTCAGCCACGAATCTATATATCATATGTAAATAATATAAGTACTAAAAATATGTAAAAACAGTCTACGAGCATGTTTTCAGACACTCTGAGAAATAGACCACATGATACAAGTATATATTGTCTTTAATCACCCTGTTTATCCTTGTTGGGCTCCATTCACCAAGGAATGGACAATCCTGGGAGTTTTTACGAAACAATTTCGGTATTATTTTTTTTTTAACGAATATGATATTTTTACTCTAAAAAGTCACTCATGGTACTATTTAATTACAACACATTTTTATCATTTTGATTAAAATTCAAAGTTTTTAAGTTGTTATCATTAGTTTTTCTTAAATTGAATTTTAAAGCCCACTCCTTTTTTTTTTTGAAATTACAAAAGAACGTTACCATAATTTGGAATTTTCAAAATTCAAAATTTAAAACCAAAATCGAAAAAAAATAAGAAATAATAATGGAGAGAGAAACGACCGATTTTATTGGGCAACGTCACCTGTCCAATAGTAAAACGCCACGTGAAGAAACGACCCTGGGCGGCTGAAAACGACTGGCGGGAAGTCTCGGAAGCCGGCTCTCTCTCTCTCCTCGTCTCGTGCATGGTTTTTACCATTTGGTAAACCTTCAACTTCTGGAATCTCGCATACGTATTTGACCGTCTATACCCATTTTTGTCTTTTCACAAATTAAAATTGTTGATTTTAATTTGACAGTTACCAAACTACCCCTGCCGCTCACGATTATTGCGGTTGCTGAGTCACTCGGCCACTGATGTTACTGAACTTTTATTAAATAGGATTTGGAACACGTGACAGCGAGAGTGGATTTGGCACTAAGTGCAAAAAGGGATTTGAAATAAAATCAATGATTAGAACGATAGCTAAATCAAATTATCAACTTTGGTTCTAATCCAACAGGATCCTCTCCGGATTCTTTTGGTGAGGATCTGGAAATGATCCTGATAATTTGTAAATCGTGTCCGTTTATCGTATATCGTGCAGTCTGTTTTTATCAGATATTGATCATCACAAGAGGATCCGACGACGATCTGGAGTCGGTTCTAATTAAATTTGGCCTGACACCATTTGACCTAAATAGATGAGGTGGATAAGATTATTGAGTTGATATAATCAAGATTTTTTTAGTACATTTTTTCGTTGTTTTATTGAATTCACTTGTGCTACAACCAATGTTTGAAACTTTTCCGATGCAGTTGATATTTACCTAAAAATATCAAAAAAAATCAAAGAAAGATATGGATTTTCAATATAACAGTTAAATATCGACGGACTGCTATGTGACATTTTCTAAATTTTTATTTTTAGTTTTTATATTTTTGAGTAAATATCTATCATTTTTATCGAAGACAATAAATATCAATATCGATATATCTATCGATATTTTCATAAATTTGCATATTGATATTTCTATCAATTCTGATATTTTAAACACTTATTAAATTACATATAACTGAGAGCAGCCTTGCACCTGCCTCTTGCCTTTAGGTTCAAATCCACATCTATGTAGCTTATGGTAGTTCAGTAGATCACTTTGAAAAAAAAAAAAAAAACCCTATTAGATTTATTAACCATCAACTACTTAATTAGTAATATCACGTGACAAACTAAATGTCACATCCTGGTCTGGGCCCCCCCCACATTTTGGGTTCGACTCTACCGTAGCACGATATTGTCTGCTTTTGGCTCCAACCACGCCCTCACGGTTTTGTTTATGGGACCTCACACGAGAACTTAATAGTGGGGTCACCCATCATGGGATTGCTCTCGCGCAAACTCGCTTAACTTCGGAGTTCCAATGGAACCTGAAGTTAGTAAGCTCCCAAAAAGCCTTGTGCTAATTGGAGGTGGGTATGTACATATAAGGCTTATAGGATCTATACCCCTGGGCGATGTGAGATGTTACAATCCACCTCCCTTAAGGGCCCGACATCCTCGTCAGCACACATCCGGCCAGAGATTGGCTCTGATACCAAATTGTCACATCCCGCCCCGGGCTCCCACCACATCTCGGGTTCGACTCCGCCGTAGCACGATATTGTCCGTTTTGGGCCCCGACCACGCCCTCAAGGTTTTGTTTATGGGAACTCACACGAGAACTTCCCAATAGTTCACCATCATGATATTGCTCTCGTGCGAACTCCCAAAAGACTTCGTGCTAATTGAAGGTGGGTATGTACATATAAAGTTTACATGATCCATACCTCTGATCGATGTGGGATGTTACACTAAAACAACCACCGCCTAATTAATATAACCTTCTACAAGTAAATCAAAACTAACTAAACAATAGGGGACCGACGCACTCAAATAATATCACATAACAATAAGACAGAAGCACAAAAATTAACTTCAGCTTCAAATTCGAACAAATCGTAGGGTGAGAGCAAAAGAATAAGGAATCATTTGAGCATGTATATTTAATAATTTTTGGTTTGTGAAAAGAATCATGAGAGGAGGGAGACTTGGAGACAAAAGCTGGGGCCATGTCATTGACTCATTGGTACGTATCATCATCAACTTTCTCTGGCTTTGCTTCAAAGCCATGTCTGTATGTTGGTACTCGCACTGCTGTCGTTGAAGAACTTGATCATTGTGGGTTCGTGGATTGGGTTTCAGAAGGGCATCGTATAAATTTGGTCGTACCAAAACGGGCAGGCATTTGATGGATTATAAATTATATTTTAGTTTTTGAGTTTGAGTTTGTTCCTGTCCGCATAAATTTACTAACTGTTTCCAGTTCTAAGAAAAATATCTTATTTCATAGTTGGTTCTTTCATAAATTATCGTCCAATTTATGTAGGGAGTATGATTTTTTGGGGTTAAAACACAAAAACTCTGGCAATGCATCTAGTAACAATTCATTCGTACTCTTTAGAAAAGCGATATTTTTATGAGGATGGTTGAACGAATACAAGGCACTTGTCGATTAGGAATGAAAAATGATAATTGCACACTGTTTTTTACTTCTGCACGTTTTTCTTTACTTTTGGTCATTGAATCTAATAAATTAAGAGAACTGTTATTAACACTCCAAAAATCTCATTCTACACTTCAAACTTTCTATATTTGGAAAGAAAAATACACTTGTGAGAAGTGTAGAATGAGATTTTTGGAGTGCCAATAATATTTCCCTAAATTAATCAATATCAAACATGAGTCTGTAGGGGAAAAAAGATTGTGTGTCTGTCATTTCCATTTTTTTTTTGTCAAACATAAACTTCATTGATAGATGAAGATGTTACGAGAGATATACATAAAAACAAGTTGTAATTAGGTCAAAAAGTCAAAGAAGCCTAAGCAAAGCACAATGACTTAATCAGACTCAGTTCGTTGACACAAGTCATCGCCACAGCCATCCTGCACCTTGCCATTCCATCACTCAGGGGAGTGAATTTACCATCAGCACCAACAAAAACCAAAGGCTCCAAAACAAAATACACATACAAAGCAACCCCAAATTAAAAAAAAAACGAATCCCTAATTTCACAACATCTAAGATCCACAACCAATACATTAAATTTATCCAAAAAACACTCAACCAATGAAAGAAACAACCAAACCTAGCAACCATGTCCACCACTTGAGGATCATCAAACCAACAAAGCAAGTCGACAAAACATAATCAAAATAGCAAAAGGAGGCGGCGTAGAGGCCCAAACCACCAAAGTGGTTTTCACATCTTCATATGAGTGAGCGACCACTTACTCTCGAGGTGGGTAGCAAACACAATGGCTAGATAAGTCTTCTCATTCGAAGGCAACCATCTAGTAAGCAATTGGAGGAGTTTGCCGCCTACCCATAGACCCAAAGGGAGTGGGCGGCGGTCGGAGGGTTTTCTCACAAGCGGCGCAGTAGGATTGTTTGAATAACATAAATATGTGTAATAATTCATCTTCTTTCTTTTCTTTTTTCTTTTTTGTCAAACAATAATTCATCAATTTAAACTCGTAAATCATTTGAGAAGTGATTCTCATATGTTCGTTTTAACTTTTATGCATACCTTTTTATTTTATACATCTTGATTCAAATGATAGAAATAAATATATGGGTCTACAAAAGAAGAAAATGAGTGTATCTCCATAAAGAAGAAAGCAGGTGTGCATCAATTGTTGCCACACCATTATTAGGATATTTCAAAAAATCAAACTCATCTTTGATACCAGCACACCAACGCATTGTTACTCGAAGCCTCCAAGGGTTCTTGTTCTTGTATTGTATTTAACATTGTTCATAGAAAGCTGATCATGGTTCTGAAACATGCAGATACGACGTGCATTTATTTTATTATTTGCAAAATATTTTGGCTTGCATTTCGCATCATTGTTCTAGTGTGCAAAGTAATATTCGAGAAAAATGAAATGTTAATTAGGGTAAAAGTGAAAAAATAATAATACAAGAAGCCTGCCACTAGTACTACGGTCTAGTGGTATTTCTCCTCACTGATTAGTGAGAGGTCTTAGGTTCAACTCTCGCCAAAGGCGACACCCCCTCCCCTTAGTGTAGATAATATCGATTTGTTCAAAAAAAAAATAATAAATAAATAATACAAGAAGCCTAGAAGGTTTACCTTCTTGCATGATAATTATTAGTTTAATTTGACAGAAAAATCAATTTCAACTCAACCCATAGAAAAAAAATCAAAATCATTGAAAATTATTAAGAAATTTCAACGAGAATTGTCAAAATGATAGCTTGGTACGTTTGTGCCAATACTGACGATTGGGTATTGGATTAATTATGTGCATGCTACAAGTCATCTTGACAATGATAAAACATTAGTGTGTAGTTATCAAGTGTGTACAAAAATTAGTTCATAAGGAATTGTCTCACTTAAAGAATAATCAAAGAGTAAACATAAAACTAAATAACTTGTCGATGAAGGTAAATTTGGACTGTTAATTAAAACGAAATTTAAATGTGGTCAAATGTATAATCACACTATTCTCTCTTTATAGGCCTTTCTTTCAAATCAATTAATGTTACCTTCCTCAACAAAAAGAAAATAACTACACTTATTATAATCTCTTTCGTTTCTTCAAATTTTAATTAAAACCTGATGAAAAAGGGTTGTCGAAATAATTAATTTGAAACTATTAACTAAAACGAGATAAAACGATTATTTGCCAAGTGCAAACACATGAAATCTTTTCAAAGTCGTTAATCAAAATGAGATCAGTACGCACATACTAATTTAAAAATTAAAATATAATTTAACGGCTACCAAAAATATCAACTTTAAACCAAAATCTCAACCAGTTTAGTGAAGATTTAAGTCGCATTGAATTCCGTGGTACGCTCTGAAACGACAAAGTTTTGGTGGGAAAAAAAATTAAAAGAAAAAAGAACACGAGCAAAGCGTAATTTAGGGGTTAAATTGGTAATAAAGCACGAAAACAAAGAGCGCGGAAACAAAAACTTCAAGTGATTAACCAAGATGAGCGGCGATCAACGCGGTAGGCAGATTATGTAATTTAGGCCAAAGTAAGGGGTAATTTTATTTCTTTGCTTATTAAAGAAGAAAAGTTAAAAGGTAAAAAGGAAGAAAATACAACAAAGGTGGCTGTTTCCTAGGTATTGACGAACCCATGACTTCCCATGGAGCGAACGGTCCGAACCAACACCCTGTAATTCTTATCCAAAATTAAATAAAAAATTAGGAAAAAAAATACACTAAAATGGAAGTTACAAAAATATGGGTGGTGTTTGTGGGTATGGTGGCCTACCGTATTTTGTACAAAACCCAAACAAGGAGAAGAAAATATATCGGATTCAACGACACTCGGTTTTCGCTTAGTTAGAACATGTTTAAATCCGACTTATAGTTTCTCACAAAAGTGTGAACAATATGTTTCTATAACGAATGTATGAATAATATGAACAAAACATTGTGACTTGATATGGATGATTACAGCTCATTTAATTATAACATGTAAATTAATTAGAGGACATTAATCATTACGTATTTTTTTAATATAACAACACATTACGTGATTTGTGTTTGTCATACTAAAAAAATTAGGGACCAAGAGCTCGTTTATAAATACTTTTAAAATGACTAAAAACGTTTTTGATAAAATTGATTTAGGTGTTTTTGATTAAAATACTTTTTCAGTATCCGCTTGATTTTTTTTTTACTAATAATTGGTTTTAAAAATATTTTTATAAAAATCACTTTCAGTAATTTTAAACAAGAAAATAATATTTTTTTATTTAATTGTTTTTCCTTTTAAAAACATTTTTAAAATGACTAAAAACGTTTTTGATAAAATTGATTTTGGTGTTTTTGATTAAAGTACTTTTTCAGTATCCGCTTGATTTTTTTTTTTACTAATAATTGGTTTTAAAAATATTTTTATAAAAATCACTTTCAGTAATTTTAAACAAGAAAATAATATTTTTTTATTTAATTGTTTTTCCTTTTAAAAACATTTTTAAAATGACTAAAAACGTTTTTGATAAAATTGATTTTGGTGTTTTTGATTAAAGTACTTTTTCAGTATCCGCTTGATTTTTTTTTTTACTAATAATTGGTTTTAAAAATATTTTTATAAAAATCACTTTCAGTAATTTTAAACAAGAAAATAATATTTTTTTATTTAATTGTTTTTCCTTTTAAAAACATTAATTGAAACTGTACGATTCAATGGTACAGAGACCGGAGCCATTTACTATTATGGTCTGGTGGTATTCCTCTTCACTTGGAAGTGAGAGGTCTTAGGTTCGAATCTCGTGGATGGCGAATTCGATACCAAATTAGGTTGCCCATTGTGTGACTTAGCCGAACTCCCCCTTCCTTTTGTATAAAAATATCGATGTATTAAAAAAAATGATGCAAAGATTGGAAACGTATCCAAAAGGGTGTAAATACAGAGAACAATAATGGGTGGATGTATAAAGTGTGAGGGTGCACAAAGAAAAAAAAGGTAATTTTTTTTTAACAAAAGATATTATGTTCACTAAAGGGAATGGTAAGCTTAACCTCACAATAAATTAGCAATGGTTCAAATTCGTTTTTTATTATATCACACTTAATAGTGAAAAAATTAAAAGAGAAACGGGCACTTTTAGTAATAGGTCACGGACGCTTCCAGCCCTAATTCAATGCTTTACCAAACTCACCCTCCCCTTTTTATTCCAATTCCATCCCTCTCCCCCTTTACTTGTTCTATCCTTTCTTCAACCTCAACCTCTCCCCTCTCTCTCTCCTCCCACTCTCTCTCCCCTTCTCTTCTGCTCTCCTCCTCCCAACTCTCCCTCCCCAACAGGTACTTAACAACACAAAATTGAGATTTCTTTTCAAATTGTATGAAAAAAAACCAAAATAATTGAAGAAAGAATGTTGCTTTATTTTGTTTCTGGGTTTTTCTGGTTCTGTTTTCATAGGTTGGAACTGAAATGGAATGCGTGGAAGCGGCTCTGAAGACAAGTATTAGGAAGGAGATGGCCGTGAAGGCGACCGGCCCGCAAGCGGTGGTCTTTGACGACTTGTTGTGGGGCGGCGCCGTCGTCAACGGCCAAAATGCTTGCGACGATTTCTCGGTCGACGACCTTCTCGACTTCTCGAACGAAGACGGGTTCTTTGTAACGGAGGGCGAGGAAGAAGACGATAAGGAAAAAGTCAAGGCCTTTGTCTCTGTTTCTCCCCAGAAGCAGAACCAGGAGACGGAAAAGTCCAATTTGTCGGAAAAAATTGAACCGGCGAGCGAACTCAGCGTGCCGGTACTTATTTTCTCAAATTTCCGTGTTCAGAATGGTGTTCTTTACTGCTTTTCGTGGTTTTTTTGACCAAAGCTACGTTTTTTTACAGGCGGACGACTTGGTGAACCTCGAATGGTTGTCTCATTTCGTCGAGGATTCCTTCTCGGAATTCGCGACGGCCCTTCCGGCCGGGTTCGTGCCAGAGAATCCCATGTCCGAGAAGAGACCCGACCCGGAAACCGCTTTCCCGGAAAAGCCCTGTTTCAAGACTCCGGTTCCGGCAAAGGCTAGAAGCAAGCGGACCAGGACCGGCGGCCGGGTCTGGTCACTTGGCTCGCCGTCGCTCACAGAGTCCTCGAGTTCGAGTTCGTCGTCGTCTTCCTCCTCTCTGTCTAACCCCTGGCTCATTTACCCCGCCACCCAGAACCAGGAACCGGGTAAACCGGTCTTGTCCCTGGAGAAGCCACCGAAGAAGCCGAAGAGAAGACTGGTGGACGGAAGTTCGAGCCAGCCACCGCGGCGGTGCAGCCATTGTGGGGTCCAAAAAACCCCTCAGTGGAGAACCGGCCCAAACGGAGCCAAGACCCTCTGTAACGCATGCGGGGTCCGGTACAAGTCGGGCCGGCTCTTGCCGGAGTACCGTCCCGCATGCAGCCCGACGTTTTCGAGCGAGTTGCACTCCAACCACCACCGCAAAGTCCTAGAGATGCGGCGGAAGAAGGAAGGCCCGGGCACCCCCGAACCCGGTTTGACCAGACCTCCGGTGGTGCCCAGTTTTTGATTAGGAAGTAGTTCCACCAAAAAAGGTTGAAAGATTAGTTAGCAAGTAGGGAAGAGAGGACAGAGTGAACCGGGGTTAGATTAAACCCGGTTCAAACAGGCCGAGTTAGTGTACATTTTTTTCCGTTTATTGCATGGTGGTGGGTGCGGTAGGTTTGTAGGGATGTAACTGATTAGGCAGGAGAATTTACTAGTTTACTTAATATGTACTTAATTTTAAATTATATTCTTTGTTGGTTTAATTTGCTAAATCCGTGTGTTTGTGGGATTTAAATTTAATTTTTCCCTAATTTTTCTCTAATTTTTAGTTTCATTTTTTTTTGAGAGGGAAAGGAGGATTTGGTGGTCTAACCGACCCTTTTGAAACCGCTCAACTTTTTTAATTTGGTGGCCGTTGGAAAGCAAAAATGTTATGAAGGAAGCGCGCCACGAGACGAGAGAGAGAGAAGGGTCCAAAAACGACATATTTTCAAGTGGCGTAATCTGCACGCTGAATGCTGGATCCTGACCGTTGGATTCGAAAGTGGGCGCTTCGTTTCCTGCAATGTTCTGAAAGAGTTGTGGGAGTTTTGCTTTTTTGGGTTTTGGTGCTGGTTTGGAGCCATCCCCATTTCCACAGTGGGTATTTGGACGTAACAATGAACTGTTTCAAGAGATATTTATCGGCAGGTTTGGTTGTTTGGTTCTGAAATTGTCTTTGGAGAGATAAAATCTGTCCCGGTCCGGTATATCTTCTTGTGTTTATAACACTCGTCACGGAACTTGATCTACTCTATAACAAGAGAAACTGTTGCATGGTTGCCGTATATATTAGGGTAAATCTTGCATCATATTGAACCAGTGCGGCGTCGAGTGTAAACAAAATGATGATTTGGTCTACCCTCGGCTACAAGAAATTTTCACATGGTTGTCCTACTAATCCACCTCGGGTTGAACAAGAACTGAGTTGGATGAGATCAAAATGCAGAGCAATATGGGGTTTATGATTTTGCAAGAATTGTCTTATGGATGACGTGATTAGATCAGGTGTTCAAACTCAAGTTTTTCTCCTCAGGAACGCAACAAATATTCTCGTGTTCATGGCTTTAAAGGCTACAATGTCAGGTGGGTAGAGGTCAGTCGATAAGGCAAAGGCCTTCAACCAGTCACAGGCCATATTTCGGAATTTAAATGAGGGTGCCGCGAGCACACACTTGAGTGGTGACAACCATAATTACCACCAAGCCATGACTCATCATTGCATGTTGGTAGTCTTGTTTACAAGCACACAGAAAAAGAAAAAAGCTCACTAATCCTTTCTTGATTTCAAAACCGATACCCCTTTAAATCAAATTAAAATACTTTGGTTTTGCAATAGGAATATCATTGAGTAACTACAAAAGTCGCCGGTATTATTATTTTTAATTTGACCGCAAAGTCCATCCCACTCCAGCATTGCTATCATGAGAAGTGACTTTGAGGAGAATTTATTGATAAACAAGAAAAATACAATATGTCAAGAGGGACATGAGCCCAAACCCGGACCATTAAAGTTGCCTGTATGTTAGCCCTAGCATTAGTTTGGAACGTAAGAATGACGGAAAAATGGGTGAGAATTAAGTTAGACCAAAAGTTTGATTCTTTAAAGTTGTGATATGAGTATGTGTCAATCATTTTATCTTGATTTTATGAGTGTCTAGCTTTGGTTTCTTGAAACAACGAATGTCTAGTTAAAAGTTAACTTTATGTAAAGTTTTTTAGTTGCGGTTAAGTTTTATTACCATTGTCGATCGACCAGACTGCACAAAGAATTACTATACATACACATATACCATAAACTCTATCCTCAAATTCTATAATTGCAAGTTATACGAATTTTTTATAAAGAAATGCCAAAGAGATTCTCTTAATGTAAAACCATCCATGAACTCTGAGTCATCTCATACTTTTAGCACAATATTTTATAATGTTAATACGGAAATTAATGTAGAATAGTACAGAGCTACAAACATCCTTGACCTTGAGGGATATGATAGGAACATCACTTTACGTTTTATTTATTTATAAAGAAGATGCATTTACCATTTCATATATATAATATGTTTGAGGGTACTAAAAACTGCAGAGAAAATTTTCAAATATTTAGACCTCGAACTTGCGTTGCTGCTGGCGGGAATAGGATGCCATGTGGGTTTCATGTGGAATATCCAGTTTACGTTGCGCATGCCATTTGTCGTCATTACTTGTACATCCATTTGTCCTCAGTCACCATTTATTTTTCTTTTAATTTGTATATAACTTTGCTGCTGGCCGGTTTATAATTTAATTAGACAGAAAATATTAAACTAAGATTAAACTACATATTGTTTTTCTCTATACATATATAGTGGCACAATCAAGTTAATTATATTTTTAAATACTATAATATTGAGCTAAATATTGTTTTTTGTATAGCACAATGAGCAAGTTAATTATACATTAAATACTTTAAAATGTAATATTATTAAAAGGAAAATGAGGGTTCGAAACTACTACAATAATTTAGGAAATGAAAAGTTTCGAATTCGGAACGTATGAGTTTAAAATTATTATATTGTTAAAGGGAAAATGAGGGTTCGAAACTACTACAATAATTTAGGGAAAATGAAAGTTTTGAATTCGGAACGTATGAGTTTAAACTATTATATTATTAAAGGGAAAATGAGGGTTCAAAACTATTATAATAATTTAGAGAAGGGAAAAGTTTCGAATTTGGAACGTATGATTTTAAAACTACTATACTTTAAATACTCTAATATTGAACTAAATATTCAAACCCAAGTCTGCTCATCAGTTGTACCCATCTCATTATTTGAATAATCAAATTCTAAATTCCAAGAAGAAGAAACCACATTCTTGTACTCAAGCACAGACATGACTATCAAGGGTCAAATATAAAGTCTTTTCTTGTTCTCGCATCTTTACAAGGAAATACAATATCCACTAATGTTTATAATATTTATAGCCATTTTTAAGGAATTGTGCCTTTGCTGGCACTCCATTTTCATTACTTCAATATTTAAGTGTAAATTGTTGCATGCTTACTTATTAGGAATGAGGGAAGTTAAGAATGACTGAAATAAGGATGAGGATTGGATAAGTAGTCCCTCCTAATTGTGGAATCTTTACTTTTAAGGCGAGACCACATATTTTTATTTTTTTAACGTAAACGTATAGTAAGTTAGGAATTGAAATGGTTTACTTTCTTCTCATATACATTCATGGCAGAATAACGCTATTTGAATTTATTGATCACCTTACTGATCAACTCCCTAATAATGGCGTATGCAATCTGGATTTGTTGTCCACCTTTCTGATCGACTCTCTAATAGAGGCATACTCCACTAACGTAGGTGATCAATAATTAAAGTTCAAATATTATCATAGCAACATTTACCTAACAAAATCTTATTGAATTGTGCTTTAAAAAGTTTGGCAGCAGGTGTAAAATCACATGGTTTCTTAGCCATAATAAGCATATGAAAATCGAGACGGGTTCTACCAAAATCAAACTGCCACAAAACCTAAAGATGTACGAAATACCAAGTGTGGGCAAAATGGCATGGAAAAAATTGGGTGCGCTACCAAAATTGTTGAGTGGCAATTACGTGATGACCATCTCCCACCAGTTCCAACCACTCTCAAACGTCTATAATAGTGCAACATTAAGGACGGATGCATTTGTCCACTTGTGTGGGACTTGCATGCCTTCGGGTTTTCTTAGGGTTTTGACCTTCTGATTCTGAGCCTTCCATGCCACAAAAGCTTTACGAAGTATCTTGACGTGCAAAATGAACATGATCATGAGCCAAAAAATGAACAACTGATCAAGTATATATAAGATCATGAGTTATACGTACCCTCTTAAATGCTATCAAGTTTGATGCCTTTGATAATAGAAAATTTGTCAAATTCCAAATAAAAAAAAAATCTAGTATTCTTTTACTCCCAAAGGCCATAAAAACCAATGATGATGTTGATGATGGTGATGCAGATGTGTGGTTAGTAGTAATAAATTAGGTTAATTAAATATATTTATCTGTGTTAGAAATAACCAACATTCAGTTGTCAAATTTCTGGGCCGGCCTTTCACTCAAAGAGTAGTGATGTGGGGTGCATGGGATGGATTTGTCTCGTGCCCTCCATTTGAAAAATCCAAAGGCAAAAAGCTCCTCTCTCTCTCTCTCTCTCTCTCTCTCTCTCTCTCTCTCTCTCTCTCCCCATTATCTATAACATTCACATGGTGGTAGTGAGGAGTGATTGTGCCCACCTCTCACCCAACTTTTCTTGACCATAATGTTTGTTCAAGAATCACCAGCCATTTGGTGGCCTTGTAGTTAGTTCTTTGCATGTACTACTTATACCTGTTTGCAAACAGGAGTTTACTCATCAGTTCAGCAGCTTCAGCCCCATCCAAATAATGCATGGGTCCTGTTCAGTCTTAATACCTTGTGTTTATCTTTGCTCTCGGACTTAGACTTACATTAATGAATTAATAATTTGAATGCATATGTGCAAGTTGATATTTGATTTTGTGTGGTGCCTATCTAGCAAGCCAAGTGGTAAGACTTTTTGGTAGCACGGTGGATACGAAGACATTATTGTGTAGTACTTGAACACGTTGCATGACATAACCAATCCACATGCATATTATAATATAGTGGTTGATTCAGACTCATATCTCATGGGGTCATAATAGTGCAAAAGATCTTTTTGAATGAACCATATTAGTGAGGCATTTAGTTTATAACATTTGGTGGATGCTTGTCGTTATTTGTTTAGGTTATTTGAAAAAGAAATCTAACTGTACAAAAGAGTCCCCATAGGATCCCTGTAGGATTCTTATAGGACCTTCTAAAGCTTTAGTAGGGTCCCGGGACCCCGTACGTCCCTTTAATGGAATTAAGATTCTCTTCGGATCTCTGTGTCCGGAGCCAACAAACTGAGAAATTTAGACCGTTAAAGAGAGAGATCTGGACCATTCAAGGGCTTGGTTTTGTGTGGGTGGGCCAGTGCGATGGTTTAATGAGGGCTGCACAAGTATAAATTGAGTAGTCCAGATTTTTAGGTCCGGTTGGACACAAAGATCCGAACAGGATCTTGATTCCCCTTAATGAATCCATCCTTGAATATAGTTTCTATACCTTAAATTATAAAACTCATCCTCTACTCACTTATAACACATAATATGTGACCTAATTATACTACGTAGCATAGTTCACGTACCACGCAGTTTCTGTTAACAGTAATGACCTAATGGGAATGCCAAATGCAATGAGCATTTCAATTTGCGAAGTAGAATGGTACGGCCATGGAGCTAAACAGGCTCCTACTTCGGATTTGGCTAGCAGAGAAGTAGATTTAACCACAGGAATGTCCCACATATGTGAACCTTTCCTTAAATATGATCGAATCATGTGTTTACAAATGGTTGGTTTATAAAGTCAATATGTCCATAAAATTTGGTTATATATTATTGGTTTGATAAGAGAACATCATCGAAGTTTTCAAGTCAATACTTCTAATTTATGGAGTTTAGAAGTCCAAATCTTGTTAAACAGATATTTCATCAGGAATTATTATAATAGCATAATTGTGTTACTATCACTTGAATCTGGCAATCTGCCATGTGCCTTTGCTGTCTACTACGACTCCCATGCTAGTCTGATAAGAACAAAAAACTTTGTTTCACTATTTTTTCTTTAGGGGGTAATGTTTTGCTTGTCAAATTAATGTGGCCTATGGTTGGAGATGAATTCTAGACTCGTAATTCACACGTAATGTCTTAGGTTCGATTCTTAGTTCATGTGAATCACACGATGGTAGTCAGGAGAAAGTTGAAATGCCTTATGAGTCTTCCTAACCCCGAAATGGTGGACTATAGTAGCGAAGCCACCAAATGGTCCCCCTTTTAAAAAAAAAATGTGAATACAACTTGAGACATTTTACTTACCGGAATAATTATGCTTAGTACTCTTAAATGATGATGAGCATCACCACTTAGTTACCATTAGATGAGTTTAAATTTCGAAGTTGTACGTAGTAAATCACGCTTATCTCACATAAAAAATTGAGGTAGTGAGAAAAATGCACCGTCCAACTCATAATAGAAATAAATACCATTGGACCGTGATGTTAGTTACTATTATGTACATATCCTATTTTTAAATCCGTAGTCCTATCAATCATTGAGCCCATTTCTTTTGGTTCTAAGCCCATTTAAGAATGGAAATGCCGAATTACCATCAAGAGAGATGTGACCCTAAGCCCTTTTTGGGATCAATGCAATCTTCATTTTATAAGGGTTACTTTGGGACTGTTTCTATATCAACCGTTATGCTCATAAGTGCTTTTATTAGACTGTTATTGTTAAACATGTCGAAATTCTTATTGTTAAACATGTAAAGAAGTACTGGACAAACATAATCAGAAGCAATTTTATGTTTTTTCCGTTAACGGAAGTCGGAAGTAATGTCGATTGTCGAAAAACGCTTTTATCCATTCAAAAAGCAGTTTCAATTAGGCTGTTAGACCAGAGTCCACTTCTTCTTCCCAAAGCAAGGAAATCTTGGTGCACTAGTTGTGCTCTAATTACAGTGAAAAAAGAGAGATACGGAGCACATAAAGTGATAAGCTTTTTATTCATACTTTTTCTCGCACAAGTGTTTTGGCCAATCACCAAAAATTGTCCAACACAAACATACACACAATACTCACTAGAAGGCTTTTTAAGGGAAAATTTCTCACGGTATATTTTTATGGCATTATCTCACTATAAAGAAGAAAGTGATTTGGAGTCCAATTTCTTGCACACTTTTACAAAGTTGATGGTCCATGCAATGTGCATGGCCAACCCATTTGCATTTCCTCAAGGGTTTCCTTTCCTGCCTCCAATTGATTTCGGATGGCCGCCACAACCCCAAGGCCCACAGCCTCCACTGCTGCCTCCTCCCCAACCCCAACCTCCGCCTTGACCACCACCTCCTCCTCCTCCTCCTCCACCACCACCACCCCCGCCTCCACCACCACCACCACCACCACCACCACCACCACCTCCGCCACCTCCACCGCCGCCTCCACTTCCTCCACCCCATCCATGGCCTTTACCATTCCCTCCACCCCCTCCACCTCCACCTCCGCCTCCGCCTCCTCCACCGCCGCTACCTCCTCCTTTGCCCTTTCCTTTTCCATGCCTTCTCTTGTGGCCTATACTTTTTCCTTTCCCTTTGCCAGCTCCACTAGCCCCACCACTCCCACCACCTGCTCCTCCGCCACTTCCCCCACCATGACCACCATTTCCACCTCCACCTCCGCCACCGCCGCCTCCACTTCCACCTCCATTTTGATAGTTCTTGCTTTTGTCCAAACCTTCATCACCAGATGAAGTAGTCAGCTTGTGGACAGCGGTAGTAGTAGCATTACTAATCGCAGCAATGCCACCATCTATTCCATCAGAACCTTTGATCCCACCAACCAAAGATGAACTCAACACAAAAGCAATACTCAAAAAAACTCCAAACAAAACCCTAGCCTTAGTTTCCATCTTCTGCCTTATGAACTTGAGCTCAATGCAAAATCCCAAGTCATCCCCAACCCGCTTTATACTCTTTGCACTGATTGTACTTCCAAGTGGCAATGCCAGTTGTCAATTGCTCACAACGAGAGGGAGTCCCCACTATAACTGACTGCCAATAAGTACCTGCAGCCCTAATCTTCCCACCCCTCCTCAAAAGGCTGCAAAAGAAATGATCGATATTTATATATGATGCCGTGTAACGCAATTTGCAATGGACAAGGATTGTCTGCCCTCCACTTCCGGTGCCATTCTCGTGCCCTCCTGTTTTGTGTGGTCACGGTTAAGCCACGTTAACATTTTATATTGTTTTTTTTATAGATATAATAAGACAAAAATGAATAATAATATAAAATGTTGACGTGGCTTAACCGTGACCACATAAACAGGAGGGCACGGGGAGGGCAGACAATCCTTGTCCATTTGCAATTTGACCCCCTTTAATTTGCTCAGTGCGTGTCAATTTCTTTTTTCTTTTATTGGAACAATATTCTAATGATCTAATTTAAATTACGGAGAAAAGTTTTGAACTTGAATTATATATTTTTGTTTTGTTTGTAGTCGACGGATCACCATTGTTATTGCGTTTGCATGTATAATCAACATATTATACATTTATATAGCTTTGTAGCTTATAGCTGCAGGTTCTATCTATAAGCAACTTGGTTCTATGTCAGGAACGTTCTCTTTATGAAGATTAATTAGTATGAACTTTCTGCGCTAATTAATCTGGTTTAGATATTACAAGAAATCACTGGCTGGCATGCATGCGTGCTCTATTATCGGTGCTAATTATAAGAGCCAATCCGAAAATAATGGTCAGACGATAAAATACCAAAGTTTTACCTAATTTGCAGCTGCACACTAATAACTTGAATTTCAGCCGTAATTACACCTAAAATGTCGACTCATATTAATGCATGAACACTGAAATTGCAAATTAGGTCGATTTATTAAATCTTGCAAACTAAATATTTCAGAAGTGGGTGGGGAAGAGTTCCCTTTGGCTTCACGTTCGAATGAGGATAAATCCATTGAAAATACAAGTGCCGGCCACATGAAAAAAGATGGAGGGAGGGAGAGGGTGGTGCTGGTCTAGCTATTGTGTTTATATAATTGCTGTAGGTTGCTGGGTGGTTTCTAACTTTTGTATATATCTTGATATGTGCTGTCCACATTATAACGTCCCCCATAAACATTATTCTGTAGGCGAGTAGGCGGGGCTGCCTCCCTCTTCGTATCATCATTTCTCGTTGTGATGAGATTGCCATTTCTTTAAGCTATATTTATTTTGTCTTCATACTTCTCGATATATTTATTTTGGAATCTTTCGTTGAATTATAAGAAAATGTTGCAGAGTGCGTCATATATGCATGCAAATTCCCTACCATGCATGCATGCATGGTAGTCCATGAAACTGGTTGTGTATTAGAATTTAGGAGACGTGCCTCTACAGATTAGAAGGAACTGATTAAAAAGGAATTCGAGTTCCATTGTGGACTGAGCTTGCGTTTCAACTGAATACGAAATAGTAATTGAACGGTAAAGCAGCCCACGGCCCAAACCAGCTCAACAGTATATGCAAGATGCTCTATGCATGATTAAGGGTTAATGAAACTTGATTTGAAGCTTAATCAAGAGTTCTCTCTTGTACTTGACACACTCCTAACCCCATCAAAACCTTCTCTCAAGCCTTTGATTCTTAGATTTATTGCTCTGTTAGTCCCAACTAATCTTTTTGAAGGAAGCAACCTCTCTTTTTTCATCCCAATAAGCTCATATTTCAACTCGACGCTCTTTATATCCAGTTGAATCGCTTCTCAAGTGACTCATCTAGCTTTGTATTACATTATATGACGCTTGCATGTTGTTCTTAATATTAAGTTATTTTACATTTCGTTTGTAAGCTTTTTGTTAGTTTCTATGTTTGTAAACAAGGTAGTCACTATAATTTGATCAAAGACAATTTTTATCAAATGATATTTGAGTTTTTGGCATTCACTAAGAAAATATCGAAGTTCTTTTCGTACAAGGCATAGAAAAAATCAAGACCGAACCAGTACTCCACTCATAGCACAATTCCCTTGATTAAAATATTAAATTACATTTATTCCTTTATATTTACCATATTTTCAACAATAGCATGCCTAGCATTTCAACAGCACAACTTAGAGCTTCTCCTAGCTGTCTATTAGCTTTGCCAGCAACAAGTACAAAATGTTTGCCCTGAATTTCCAAACCGTAATCAAGGGCATGAGCCGAAACATCGAGTTTGATCCCTGGCCTTCGAACCTTGGATACCAAAAAAAAAAAAAACCAGACATGTTATAGTTGTCTCACATCACATCTTAAAAACCTAAGAACACTAAGTTCAACAATCTCACTAGAATCCAGTGCATTGGTCATGTTAGATTTTGTCATCGTTGTCCACTTCCTTCCTCTTTCCTCCCCTCCTCTTTCCTCCTCTCTCACTTTCCTCTTTTTCTTTCTCTCTTTATAAAGAAGTCAACGCAAGATCTTGACGTGATTTAATTATGACAGTTCAAATAAGAGGGGATTCGAGGAGAGAGAAATTTGGAAGGGAGAGTCCTACTCCAATCTACTCGACCCGGAGCTGGCAAGATGGTGACATAATTGATTGTCATAAAAGTATTACATTGCTTTCACATCTTAGAGCAACTCCACAGTGGTGGATTGCTCGGGGGACAGGCCAGAGAAAAGGGCCCGAGGCCCTGTGGATTCCCTCCAGCGTGAAGGAGCCCGAGTGGAGGTGGAGGCCCAAGCTCCGGGCCTGTGAAGAATTGCCAGCCTGCGAGCCCAAGTGGATTGGCTGTCAGGGCTGATGTCAGCCCTGCAGCATGCCCTTTTTTTATTTTTTTCTATCAGGAGCGTGCACCCCACTCGCGCGTGGGGGCGCGTCGCCCGACATCTTTTCAGAAAAATCAGCCCACTTTTCAGTCTGAATGTTACCATTGGGAAGCCACGTGGCTTCCCACGGTCCGTTCGATCTCAACGGTTCTTTAACTTGGACCGTTCGATCTCAACGGTAAAAAAAATAAAAAAAAATCTTATTTAATATCAACCGTTCGATCTGAGATCAACGGTCGATATTAATATTCTTTATAAATAAATAAAAAAAAAGAAAAAATAGTTTTAAAATTAAGAAAAGTTACTGTTGTAACACGTGACACGTGGCACAACGATAACGAAATAGTTTCATGAATCTCAGTTAAAATAAACCCTAACTAATCAGATGGATTATCATAGAAATTTCGTCTCCATAGATTAATGGTTTTACATTACGTGGGTCGATCAAGTGTACTACTCCAAAGTCCAAACCCTTCGCTTCTACTTCTCTAATCAATTTGGCTTATTAGGCCACTACCTACCTACCTTTGCAAAATTCCAAAAAACCTAGAAATTAATTGGTGCTGAAAATATTCAAAACAAAACAACTCATAAACATATCAAAATCGAGATCATGAACTCAAAATGTCAATGTAAAACGATCTTTTCCTGCAGATGATAAACACAAATACGAGTTCAAACCATGTCATAAATATCACAATCACATTAATAATTCTGCCCTTAAAGACCAAACATTGGGCTCGTTTTCTTCGCATTGAAAAAAATGCACAAAAAAGAAGAGTCCATAGACACAGTAACTTTGAGACCATTGAAATTGATTTGAGCTGCAAATTTTAGGACACGTAGTGGAAATGAAACCCTAATTTGACTTCCACCAGTTCAGAAATTGTTTCTGGAGATGAAACCCTAGTTTCCTAGGAAGCCAATAGCAAATCATGGGGATCACACCGAGTTTTTAATTGTGTGTTCCAGAAAAATAAAGATGAAGATTGGGATTTGGATTGAAAGATATACAATACCAATTGATGAAAATAATGTTATCTGAAATGTGACATGTTCCCACCACTACTATATGTACCACTTATCAACACTTGCATTATTAAAAAAAGCAAATAAAAATTGAAAATGGACAAATTTTGGAAGCAATACAAGCAAATGGATCCATCATGGTGAGGAAATCATTATGCAACAAGAGAAAATAATTTGCAGAAAAGCAAATTGAAGTTGACATCAATGTGAGGTCAATATGACTAACACATGAAGTAATAGAGGTGGTGTTGTGCGGCTAGCTATCTCCCATTGTACAAGTGCACTTCTAGATGTTTCTGTTTAAATGATTTCAAATGGTTCTTTTATTTCCAAAGAAAAATCTACCCTGAGAGACGAAAGTAAATGTTAAATTTGACGAACTTAGCAATAACTGACAAATTGTCACATTTTAAAAGATTAAGAGGATGATAATCAGTATCCGAATTTAGGTGGTGAATTGAATGAAGGCAAGTTCACAGGACATCGCTAAACTTTTCAATTGATGTGTTAATTAATTTGTGTTCATGTCGGTACTACAAAGAGCCAATTGGAGACCACGTCGTTTTCATCAGATGCCAATAAAATTAAAACAAGTGTTGCCATCTTGATCATTGACAAAGATGAAACAAGGCGTGCTGATTAAGAGGGGAGGGGGATGATGTTCATGGTCTACCTATCACTTCACTATGATTCAAAGGCACTGCAGGAAGACGAAAAGGGGTTTCCCGGGAGGCAAGACCGGTCCTGAGATTTTTGAAGTCCGGAACGACGCTAAAAAATGTGCCTTAATTTCATATAAGAAAATTATTTGTTTTCACATGTAAGACCTTGATAAAATTATACTTAGAAAAGTACTTCAAACTGAATAATTTAGAAACACAGAAAAACTAATTTGTTTTGTATCGAGGGAAGGGAACCAAAAAAACTCTGGGCTTACTAGTAGATAGATGATGAGTTTGAGTTTCCTTTTATCTGAACTTTTAAAGTGTTTTGTATAAATTGTGATGTGTTTTTTCTTATTTAGTAACCTTGTCAATATGAGACTAAATAAAGATGTTTTGGAGTCTTTAATTGATATGTATAAGTAATCAATGAGCACTAAATTAAACCCTTTGATGACACGTCATATGATTTGCTGCTAATTGAAACAAAAGAAGAAAAAAACCATTGCTTCTCATTGAACTTCTTGATCCTTTAGCCAAATTTCATAAGTTTAAACTCTTATGAAAATAAATTTGTGAAAGAAAGTAAAAAAAAAATCCATGTAGTGTTTTGAAACCAGGACCTCCTTGTTAATTTTAGGGATAATTTGATATAGATCCAATTTTGTGAGCCATTACTATAATTAGCCCACTGCATTGAAATAGGTCCAATAATTGATATTCCACGTAAGCTTATTTATAATTTGTACCATATTTATCCCTTAGACTTATAAATTGTAGTAAATATTCAAAATTTCTTAATTATATGATTATTTGTGGTTTAACTAATCCCTTAATTGTAGGATTAGTTATAGCAATAAAATCTCCACCCCCAGTCCGTTTCATCCCTCTTTTTTTTTCCTTCTTTTAAACAATTCCCTTTGTTAGATCATGGAATCAATCCTCCTCTTTCTTCTCTCATCTTTCATGGGTGATATTTTGCGTTCCTCTCTCCAAATTCCTTCATGAAAATTTCAGTTTTTACATAGCTTTCACAATTTTTTTACATATTCATTCGGTAATACATTATCAATTGCAAGCAATAATACATTATTATGCATTTATATTTGCTCTATTATATTTTTGTGCATATCATAAAGGTAAATTGAAGCTTAGTATTTGTTCCTTTTTTTTTGTTTAGTATTTGTTCATTTAATTGAGGTATATTATATCATATTTCCATTCTAATGTTCTGCCATGGAGGTTCAACATTTTTCTTCCTATACAATAGGTAGTTTATTTTTATTTTGTTGGTAGATTATATCTGTTTTGTAGGTATAAAGCATTTTTCTTCCTATACAATAGGTAGTTTATTTTTGTTTTGTAGGTAGATTACATCTGTTTTGGTTTGTAGGTAGATTATAGGGGTTTTTAGATCTAGGTCCAAAAACATAGATGATTTTTAGGAGTGAGTCCAATTATCTAATTACATGTTTTTATTTCTTTTATACTCATTTTATATATTTTTTAAATATTAAAAATCAATTAAAATATGCTAATATTATGCATTTTTCAACTCAAAAAAATCTAATTAATATCTTACAACAACAAAAACTAATATACTAACATAAATTATGTACAAAACATTCTACCTTAACTCAAGTAACAAATATATAAATATATATTATACCTGTAAGCGAGATATGAAACCTAACTAAAAGGTAGGAAAAAACATAATATACCTACAAGCAAGACACATTAATTTGTGACATGTTGATTATAAAAAAGAATATGTCATATAGATACATAAAAATAATTAACCTGTGATATAGGTTGATTATAAAAATTAAAAATAAAATCTATAAATGGGGTTTAAAGCAAGAGGAAGAATAAGAAATAACAAAAAATAAAAATAAAAAGAAATAATCAAAGAGATAATTAGGAAGAAATTTGATTTTTATAATAAATCTTATCATTGAATAGATAATTATTGATAATAATTTTTTTTTAAATCAAGTACGATATTCATTTCATGGTGAAACTTGATAATAAAATAATTAAATTTAAGGAATTGGACTTATTTTAATAAATTGGATTATTCCTACTATTGGCTAAAAAAATTGGACTTATATCAAGTTTTCCCTAGATTATATCGGTTTTGTAGGTAAACATTATTAGGCGGTTACTAGATAATATTTTAGTTTGAGTATTTAAATATTCAAAATTAAAAACTAAATAAATGAGACAAAAATTAAAGAATTTAAATATTTTTATCTAAAAGGGCAAAATTGGTATAAAAATATGTAATTGGATAACTGGACTTAGTTCAAAAACTACCTATGTTTTTGGATCTATATCGAAAAGCCCCTTAATTTTGAACAACATAAACCATCACTTCTAGTCAAACATTTTTTTATCATTAGGCTAAATATTTATAAATTTGTACTCTTATAAAAAGAAATTTGTAAAAAAGGGAGAGTAAACAAGCACATATGGTGTTTTGAACTCAAGACCTCCTCATTAATTTCAAACAATAGAAACCACAAATTCTAGTTAAATTACTTTGTCAAGTAGCCAAATTTTATATATTTATACTCTTATGAAAACATAAATGAATATGCTACCCAAATAATTTTTGTGCAGTTTGTGATGATCATAGTACTAATTCCAACTCCTTGAAGATGGGAACGAATTGCTGGCCAATTAATTGGAGAACCGTCTCAAAGCTTTAACACTAAATTACTTAGCACGTTAAAGTAGTTGAAACTTACAAATTTAGTTTTAAAGGTCTCAATTGGACAACTTTTCTATTTTATAATAATGAGTCAGCCTATTTTTAAGGGTATTTTTACAAAAAATAAAAAATAAAAAAAATAATACCATGTACACCCTTCTGCAAATTAATACACCCCTAGTTTAAGGTATATTTATGTTATTTACACCATTGACTTTCACTTTTGTTTCTATGTTTGCTTTTGAGAAATGAATCAAATGATATGCAGTGGTTCGTATGTGTGTGTATATATATTTTGGGAATTTTTTTGAAATGTCATATGAACTTGTATACATTTTTCAATTTGTCATATAAACTAAAATTTTAAGCAATTTGTCATACCAACTTTTTGAAACCATTAATTTGTCATCTCACCCTAATTCCCTTAAGTTTTCCATCCAAAATAAGTCATGTGCGAGGCACATGACTTGTGTTCAAGGTTATTTATGTCATTTACGATATTTTTACAAGTTCTTTGCTTTTCTTCAGTAAAACCCTTAAATTTTGTGTTCGAGGGTATTCATGCGGATCGTTGTGTTCGAGAAGTGCATATGCATCTACAAGTCCATTTCTGGCACAAAACCTGAACTTGTTTCTCATATTACAAAACCCATATAAAATTTGATTTCATGACATGCTAAACTGAACACCCTAGAATTGTTTTGATCGAATGCAACTTAATAGAACGAAGTGGGGTGTTACAATAACAATGGTAGTGAGGGCAAGGGTTATGACGGCGGTGGTGGTGGTGCCAATAAAGGGGTGCGGTGGTTGGGTTGCGGAGGTAACAAGGCGGTAGGACCGGCGACAACAAAGATGGTGGCAGTTGCTGTTGTGGTAGCAGTGGCGATGGCGGTGGCAGCAATGTTGGTAGTCGCAGTTGTGGTGGTAGTGGTGGTGGTGGTGCAATTGTGGTGTGGTGATGGCAGCAACAATGACGGTGGTAATGACAATGGTGGTGTAAGAGGTTAGGGTTTGTAGTGGTAGGTGGTGGTGGTTACTTTGTTCTCTAAGGATAAAATGTACCTAGAAGGATAAATAATGTCATTATTTGAAAAGATTTGGATTTTAAAATGAATTTCATAAGCCTGCAAAATTTGAATTTTTAAATTCGATATGTTTTCAAGGAGAGCATTATTATTTATTTTTTTTCAAATAATGCTCTTCTTGAAACGTGTCTTAAAAATCCAAGAAGAGCATTATCACTTAGTTTACTAAACTTCATACTTTTAGGGATCCATTGAAGGATTCACGCTGAGGCACTCCTACCAAAGCACAAGATTTTCTCTCCAACCAGGAGACCATTCACAACATGACATGTGTCAACATCGGAATAAAACTCATAGAATCCCACATCGATTGTAGACGAAAGCGAGCGACTTCCCTCAACTATAAAAGGAGACCGTTCTCCTATAATTAATCTCTAATGCCGTTATTGTACTTAAACTCGTCATTAGAACTCACTAATGATGATTATGCTTAAACCATTGTATCATGTACATTCTAAATTATTAATGAGAACTCCTATGCCCTCGTGGACGTAATCCAACTTAGGATTAACCACGTACATCCTGTATTTGTTTTCCTATCTTTATCTTTCTACATACATACATACACTTAGTGACCCGAGCAATTGTGCGAAGGTTACAAACTTGACACTTTACGTTGTTCCAAAGTCTAACTGATTTTGTTCATCAACAAACATGTTTATCAACGCTTAAGTAATAATCCAATCATCAACTTTAATGTCATTTAGTTTACAAATTTAGCCTACAAATTTAGTCTCCCTAACATTATTCTTTATGATTCCCACAACCTCATTTAAATATTTAATTGTCAGTCAAAGATGTACAAGTTATGAAATTTAAATTGTTCCCTTATTTCCCTCCACGGCAAAAAAGACATAAAGAATAAATAATAAAACATTCAAACCTAAATAAAGATATTAATTAACCAATAATTTTTTGAACAAACAACATCTATACTAAAGGGGGTGGGGAGGTGGCTAAGCCTCAAAATGGACTAACAATAATGTGGTTTAAATTCGTCTTTGACGAAAATCGAACCTAAGACCTCCCATTTACAAAAATTAAAATTGGGTTATTCTTAAAGATGTGCGTCAACTGGGCCTATATCAAAATGAGGTTTCCTAACAAACAAGAGTAATTAGCCTAAAACTGTAGGATTTAAGCCACATGCATGCGTATATCTGTATGCAATATTTGTAGTTCCTAAACAAAGCTTGAGCTAGCATGCATGCATTATCTGTTGCCTGTTCGGTATATGGATGCCCAAACAAAGAGAACCTATATGTTTTTGAATCATTGAACAAAACATAAACGGTTTCGAAGCTTCATGCACCTATCCCAACATGTATGGATGACTAACATGTTAAACAAAGAACAATGAAAAGAAGCAATGCAGGAATAATACTCTGACGGTCCCAACTGCCTTGTTAAATATCCATGATAGCAACATCGTATGTATTTTTTTTTTGTCACTGTTTGTATATGATTTTTTTAGTTTAGTTTCCGTTTTCTTCTCTGGTTAGTACCTCAAGCTAGAATTTTATATTGTTGGTCTGGCCCAAGCAAACAATTATTAAGATATGTCAGCTAGCTTAGCTAAGATTTGATTTTTTTTTTATTTGATTTTTTTTATTATTGTCAAACTAGCTAGCATTATTTAAATTGAAATCCAAGTATCATTCTCTTGTATGAGCAATCAATAATCAAGTGGCTTTGTTAAGATGCCGACAGGGAGGGAGTTCTCTATTTACGGAATCACAACCTGGACATGAAGGGGACAGGAAAACCCTAGCTGATTAAACCAATGTAATTAAAAATAGGTTGTATGCCAGTCTCGCAAGGTATAATTATCATTTTAAGGTCCAGTTAATAAAACTCCATAAAGTTATAATAACACACACACACACCCCTTAAATCTTAATATATAAAACTGTAGAATTATCAGAGAGACGGGTCAAAGGTGTGATGTTTTATCATAAAATGTCTCGGTATTAGTTGGAGTGGGGTTATGATATTTAAACTCTTCTTTCTTTCTTTCTCTAGTTGATGTGGGATTTCAACACGACCCCTCACGTGAGACCCAATTAGTGGGTTATACGTGAGAGATCCACACATCAACAACCACGTCGAGCCAAGGGGACTCACCTTACACGCAAGGCTAAAGGACCCACCATTATCGGGCGGGGCCAAGGGGACCCACCCATCACGTAGCAGTACGTAGTACGTACGAGCCCGCTCCCTGACTCTGATACCATGTAGAATTACCAGATAGACGGGTTAAAGGTCCACTTCCAACAACACCGGCCCAACTTGGTAATTACCACCATCTGGTGTGAGGTTTTATCACAAAAGACATAGATATTAGTTGGAGTGGAGTTGAGATATTTAAACTCTTATTTCTTTCTTTCTCTAGTCGATGTGGGATTTCAACAAAACCCAGTCACATTTAGTGTTTTTTTTCCTTAAAAAATGGGACTAGCTGGTGACTTTGTCGCGGCAGTCTACCATTCCAAAGGTTGAGAAGACTCACATAGTCATTTTCAACCTTCCCTTTGCCACCATCCTGTGATTCTTTGGCACCACAAATCGAACCTAAAATGTGATGTGTGTGAAATATAAGCTTGTAATTCGTCCCTAGCCACTAGATCACCATATGAACTAGTTTGGACCGAGGAGCCTTCTACTTTTATTCAGGAGGTCCTTCTCCAAGATATTTGTAACTCTCACTGAGTTTGCTTTAATATAATTGTTTCATTTCAAAAAACAAAACAAAAAGAAAAAAGAAGAAGGAGCAAACTTGAAAGGTGTCGAAAACCTAACTTTTTTTTGGAACATATACATAAAAACTCTTAGAAAGAAAAATGATTAAGATAAACGACATGTGGTTGCGCATGCATATTTCCAATTATTTCGGGTTTTCTGGCCATGAATGTTATGATTTTCGAGTTGGTATTACGTTAGGTCTCATGAAGCTCTATCAACTGTCGAAAATGAATTTTCTAGCTATGAAGTTTTTACAACTTTCCAGAAGCGTTGTTGATAAATTTTAAAACTCACGCCAATTATCAGTTTCCTAATACATTGCATATATTAAGTAAATGAACAAAAATCAACAATTAGTTCAATCTTAAAAAAACAAAAGAACAAAACCTTCCAAAAACTACAACATTGAAGTTTTACTTAAAGATGGTTCTTCATGCATTCTTTGCTGTAAAAATCATTAATTAAATTGTAGTTGTAAGGGCCACTAAAGTAATATTAAATTGCTACAAATATTAGAAAAATGGTAACAAAAATTGAAGAAAGTTAATTGTAGGCCCCACTTGATTTTTTTTCCCCGTGTAATTTTGTAAATTTTTTTTCTTCATTCAGATATAATGCTTGCTGTATATATTAGATAACAAAAGTTTTTTAGGGGCCCTTAAATGGGACACTATGCAGCTGAACATTTTGCTCGCCACTGATGCAAAGTGATAACTCATGAAAATTGAAAGGTGGACCCTTTCTATCAATGTCATACAACTTTTTAATGAGATTAATTTACATATTGTAATATGTTTATTTTAGAAAATTATTAGTAGCAATTCAAAAAATTTAGTTATGTACTACAAACTTTCTATATTTAGAAAGAAAAATATCTTATAAAGAATGCGCTATCAGATTTTTAGAGTGTAAATAGTAGTTTATTTATTTATTTTCTATATAAAGATATATTTATATTAAGATGAAGGAAATAAACTTGTATCAAACTTATTCATGAGATTCGAATTTAAAACTGTAGTAGTAAGTAACACATGTTGTAATATGTTAATATTGAGAACTAATGATTAAGTTTATTAGATTTAGAACTAGCTTAAATTTTTACTTGGGCAACATGATACTGATACCACATTATAAGTTTGAAGGGGTGTTGAAAAATAAAAAATAAAGAAATATTGTATGAGATTTGAATTTCTTTTGCTATTTTCCAAGTTCTTGTTCTTAAAGTCTATTGTGATGCTTTCTTGTATAAATTCTTTCAAGACGAAGAAAAATAAATTATTCGAGTGAGTTATATGAGATTAAGCAACTTAAACCATGCACCAAAAATTGTCCTAGATCATGTGCACTATGCTAAAACCAAGGCATGCATATATCTTTGTCAAACTTCCGGATTTACCTTTTCGATCGTGTGCACACCAAGGCATGCATGTAATTTACCGGCTATTTTAATGTGTTGGGAATATGACCAGTACACTAAGTTTAATAATAGTATTGTTTGAATTTTTTTTTCTAAGTTTCCAAACAATTGCATTACACTTGTGTACTGAGCCGTGTTCTCGGCCATTGTTCTAAAAATCCTTGCCTAGCCACTGCCCGGACAAATCCTAGGCGTTGGAAAATTGAAAAAAAACCTAGACCTGCTTGGGCGCTTTCCTAGCCTAGGCGCCTTCCTAGACCCACTCATCATATGTTTGTTCATCATATTTTTAATATGTTTTAATATTTTATAATATATATGTCAGTCTATTTTATAATTTATATATCCTGATATAATTATAATTTTTTATATAAATAGATATTTATTTATATATTATATAATAAATTTAATTAAAACTAAAAAAATAAGCCCTATCGGATACGTAGGCGCTAAGTCGCTGCCCTCTCCTAATGCCTTTTAAAACTTTGTTAACGACACTTTGAAAATATCTCCAGTCCACCTTAGAGGCCTCCACTTAGTCTAACACTAGTCCGGTAATTTTCAGTCATGTACACATTACATGCTGTGATTCATGCAACTATTCAATTTTCAAAAAGCTTGTGTGAATTTTAACCCTTTGTGGACCAGAGAACATCAGTGTGTGTGACCACAATATCAACAACAACAACAATAAAACTTTTTCCCATTAAGTGGGGTCGGTTATATGAATCCTAAAATGCCATTGCGCTCGATTCTGTGTCAGGTCTTCCGTTAGATCAAAGTACTCTAAGGGTGCGTTTGTTTGCCCTCACTAAGTGGGACTGGACTAGACTGGATTAGGTGTTAGTGTAGTCCCATGTTTGTTAGAGGAAGAGACTAGCTTTAGTGGGATTAAACCTCACTCGCCTCGACTACGGGGCTCGCTAGATAGTCTTAGCGAGACCCCCCAAATACCACTGGATTGCTAAGACCATTCTTTTCTCTCGCGTTGTTCCACTCGACTCCTTGCTCTGTTCGACTCCTCATCCTACTTGACAACCTTGCCGGACCATCTCAGGACCTCTAATGGAAATTGGCTAGAAAAATCCTTGGAAAAACTGGCTAAACCTGGAAACCCATAGTCGAGCTTATTCCGAAGTCCAACCTTAACCAAAACTAGTCTAAAACACTAGGGGAGTTGTGTGGATACCTTTTTGAGTCTCAAAACCAAGTGAAACTTCGGTGATCATGTTGGGGAAACAGGGCACCCCGCCGGAGCTCCTAAGTTCTCGAGTTCCCATGAACCGTTCTTCATTCCAAAGGTATCACTAGGATCGTGAGACCACGAGGAACACGATGATGTGAAATTCGTATTCGATCTGTGAAGTTTTTGAGGGGTTTGTGAGATGTGGGTCTCAGTGTACGGAGAGAGTGTTCGAGAAAGAGGGAGAAAGGAATGGTGAAGTTTAGCACGTGTGTGTGTGTATATTTGGTCACGGGATTGGGCAGAAATAAGGGAAGCATGGCCTTGATTGGGCCATGAGATTTAGGGCTAGTAAATGATCCAAGAACAACCTTAAATTTTAATTGGACCCAAGAAAGTAGGAGGTTTGGTGACTGGTCAATTTCCTTAGCCCGATTACACATTCGTTTATTCGTAACATTTTCGTTACGAACCCAACTCGGCCCTAACTTACGTCAACGCTCTCGTGACGTCGAGTACAATTTAATTACGTCAGCGAGAAAATAATTTAAAATTATCTATGTACATGCATGTCACTAAGCCTCGAGGGCATAATCGTCACTTTACATACTTGGGGGATAAAATATATACAATAAATTGGGACGGGTCGTTACATTAAATAGGTTGTTATATGTAGTTAGTTGGAATATGTTTTTTGATAAGATTTGTTAGAGATATAGTTAATTGGTATAAGGAGGAGGTTAGAGTAAACAGCAACACCTATGTAGGTGATCATTGTAATCCATTGAAGTGATCAATCAAGAAAACATTTCAGCTACAAATCTCTCTCTCCCTTTCTCTCTTATCTCTATCTGTTTTTCTGCATTTAACAGCAATCTTCATATGGTATCATCGCCGGCAGGTCTGGTGCTTCCGCTCAATCTTCAAGCATTCTTTTTTCTTCTCTACTCTCTAATTTGCATCTCTATGTGATATATTGATATCGGTAAACATACCAGTTGCTTAGAAAGTTGGTTTATTCTCATCTTCCAACCAACTGCTCGATCAAAAGATTCAGCGAAAGATTTCTTCACAAATTATGCAAAATGGTTACAGCTACTCAGCTGCAAATTGTTCAATCGCCAATCACCAATCTTCTCTCTACAATCTTCACTTCTGTTACAGTGAAACTTGATGATTCTAACTATCCCACTTGGAGTTTTCAGATCATATTACTTATGGAAAGCCATGGAATTATGGGGTTCATTGATGGTTCAAGAAAATGTCCACCAAGATTTGACAATGATTTTACCATTGAACGGGTTGAAAATGATGACTAGTTGGTTTGGAAAATGCACGATCGTGCACTTATACAGTTGCTCATTGCAACATTGTTTACGACTGTTATTTCTTGCATTATTGGAAGCAAGAGTTCATATGAGATGTGGCTGAATCTCACTGAGAGATTTTCTTCAGTTACAAAAGCAACAATTTTCCAGATGAAGACATAACTTCAGAATATCAAGAAATGGTTTGAATCGGTTTCTTTTTATCTCCAGAAAATCAAAGATGTAAGAGATCATCTTGTTGCAGCAGGGGTAATCTTTGAAGATGATGACATTATCATACTAGCTTTGAAAGGCTTGCCTGCAGAATTCAACAATTTTCAATGTATGATCAGAGGAAGGGAAAATGGAATCTCTCTCAAAGATTTCAGGTCTCAATTATTGGTAGAAGAAGCTATTACTGCTCAATCTTTTGAGAGTTCATTTGTTGTGTCTTTTGGAAGTGCTATGATTGCTGGAGTTCAATCTGAAAAAGAGAAAGCTTTTGTTATTGACCAAGATCAATCCGGGTGTTCTTCTAATCAATCTTTCAAGACCAATAGAAGATCAAGTTCTTCTAGTTATAATCCTGGCAATGGTTCTTATAACAATTTCATTGGGGGTTATCACAACTATGGTAGCTATAAGGGTAACAATTTCGAGGCAAAGGCAGAGGAATATTTCAATACAATTTTGGTTCAAGGTTTTCAAATGGTAATCCTGACATTCTTGGCACACCAAAGCTATATCAATCTCACTATCCGGATCATCCTTCTGAGATTCCCACTTGTCAAATATGCAATAAAAAAGGGTCATGTTGCAGCATATTGTTTTCAAAGACATAACAACACATCTTCTAGCTCTCCTATTCAGTGCTAAATCTGCTTGAAGTTTGGACACTCAGCCCTACAATGCTATCACAGAAGCAACTTTGCTTTTCAAGGAAAGCCTCAAACTGTCAATCTCACTATTATGCATGCCAATCATCAACCTTCTGCACCCTTTAAGTAGTTTTGGATTGTAGATATTGGTGGCACTTCACACATGACATCCGAGTTAGCAAATTTGGAACTCTCTACTCTATATCAGGAAAATGACACAATTACCACTGCAAGTGGTGCAAGTTTGCATATTTCCAATATTGGTACTTCTCAATAGTAGTTCCAAATCATTCACTCACTCTCAAGAATATGTTACATGTTCCAAAACTTTCTCAGCACCTGTTATTTATTTATCAACTCTGCAAAGACAATAGGTGCAGATTCATTTGTGATGATGTCTTTTTGTGGGTTCAGGACAAATTCACATGGTCAATACTACTTAAGAGGCTGTGTAGGGCCGATTACTATCCTATACCATTCAACATTCCACATAAGGTGTCATCTACATCACCTACATCCCATTCATGTTTTCTTGCAAAACCAGTTACATCAAGCATATGGCACAAAAGGCTACGACACACATCAAATGCAATTACTTCTGCAATTCTACATCAATCTCAAGTTATTGCATCACTAGATACATGCTCATCAATTTTTACACCATGTTTAGAGGGAAATTTTACCAAGTTACCCTTTATTTTTCCTGTAACAAAATTTGTACAACCTGTAGAGAAAATACATAGTGATGTGTGAGGACATGCCCCTTTACTATCATATGAAGGATTTATGTATTATGTAACCTTCATAGATGATTGTACTCGATATACATGGATTTTTCCATTACATAATAAATCAGAAGCATTTGCAACATTTGTTCACTTTCATGCTTACTTATATACACAATTTTCTACTAAAGTTAAGATATTTCAAAGTGATGGTGGATACATAAGCACTAAGTTTCAACAATTCTTGTCAAAACATGATATTTTACATCACAAATCATGTCTATATACACCTGAACAGAATGGCTTGGCAGAGAGAAAACACAGGCACTTGTAGAAACAACACTTACACTTCTCCAAACTACAAAATTGCCTAATCAATTATGGTTCCATGCTTGTGCTACTACATCTTATCTGATAAATAGGATGCATTGTGCTACTTTACATATGCAATCACCATTTCAAAAGTTATATAATACAATTCTTGAGATTAAACATTTAAGGGTCTTTGGTTGTGCATGTTTTCCTCTATTAAAACCTTACAACACATCTAAACTTCAACAAAAAACAGCAACTTGTGTTTTTTGGGATATGCAGGCCAATATAAGGTCTTTTTTTTATGTCTAGATGTTGCTACTGATAAAATTTATGTATCTAGACATGACTTGTTTGATGAAACTAGTTTTCCATTCTCAGATTCTAGCTTGTCTCACAAATCAACATTGTCCTCTACATCATCACAATTGCATTCATCAAGTACTTTAGTACATTCACCAAGTCATTTAGCTTCAATCATCACATTAAAAAATCAAGCATCATCACCCTTATCTCATTCACTCTCATCTCAGACCACAGAGTCCTTGACTATGCATTCATCTATTGACTTAGAATCCTTGTATGCATCCAAAACCTTAGATTCCTTGGAAACAGTTGCATCTAGTGCTCCAGAGTTTGTTTCTTCACCTGCATATGATAACATCACATCACACATACCCTGTGAACCTCAATTACATCAGTTATCACCAACTAGCTCTAGTACACAATATCTCATCCCTATGGATCCTAATTTCCAACATGAGCAACTAAGTGTAGTCTTGCCAATTCCAATGAAGGTACATCCCATGCAAACAAGATTTAAGAATAGGGTGTTAAAAAAGAAAGCTTTTTCTTCAAAAGGAAAGCTTTCTCTGCAACTGTCACTTCAGATACCAAGACCTTCAAAGTTGCATTAAAAGTTTCAAAATGGCAAGATGCAATGAAAGAGGAAATGGCTACACTTCATTCCCAGAAGACATGGTCTTTAGTCTCATTACCACATGATAAGAACTTGGTTGGATGCAAATGGATATATAAAATAAAGAAAAATGCAGATGGGTCTATGACAGGTATAAGGAAAGACTTGTGGCACAAGGATATAGCCAAGAGGAGGGTGCAGATTACTAAAAAACATTCGGTCATGTGGTAAAACCTACAACAATAAGGTTGATCATTGCATTAGCTGCTCAATTCAAATGGTCTCTTAGACAATTAGATGTAAAAAAATATCTTTCTACATGGCATACTTCAAGAAGAAGTCTATATGGCATAACTTCCAGGGTTTGAGAGTTCAACACACCCATCAAATTATGTTTGCAAGCTTCAGAAGTCATTATATGGTCTAAAACAAGCTCCCAGAGCTTGGAATGAGAGATTTACAAGTTTTTTTTTACCAAGTTTGGGGTTCCAAGTTTCACAAGCTAATCCTTCTTTGTTTGTGCAACAGTCTTAAAAAAGAACTGTCCTGTTGCTTATGTATGTTGATGATGTAATTCTCACTGGAAGTAGTTCTCAATGATTAACCAAGTTATCATAGCTCTCACTGCAGAGTTTGAAATGAAAGATTTGGGTATATTGCACTATTTTCTGGGATTGTAGATTAGCTATACCTCAGAATAATTGTTTGTATCACAAACAAAATATATCAATGAGTTGATTTACAGGACTCTAAACCATGTGCTATACCATGTCTACCTTATCATAGGCTACTCAAAGATGATTGGAAGCCTTACCACAGTCCTGAACAATATATGAGTGTTGTTGGGACACTTCAATACCTCACATGGTTTCTCATGTAATTGCAGTTAAAAGAATCATTCAATATCTCAAAGGTACATCTACCTATGAAATTCACTTCAAACCAGGATCAATGCATATGCAGTCTTATAGTGATGCAGATTGGGCAGGTGATCCAAATGATAGGAGATCAACTTCAGGCTTTGTAATGTTTCTTGGTTCAAATCCTATTTCTTGGGCATCTAAGAAACAACATACATTTTCTCGATCTTCCACAAAAGCTGAGTATAGGGCTCTAGCAATCACTGCTGCTAAACTTGCCTGGATTCGACAACTATTATGTGATGTTTATATTCCTTTATATTCATCTCCAATGATGATATATTGTGATAATGTTTTAGCCATTGCACTCTCCACAAACCCTGTGTTTCCTGCTAAGTCAAAATATATTGAAATAGACTACCACTTTGTACGTGAGAGAGTTACTCGATGAGATCTTCAAGTTCAACATGTATCTTCTGCAGACCAATCAGTAGACATTCTTACAAATGGCTTATCTACACCATTGTTCCAACATCATTGTAGCAATCTCATGCTCAATTCCCTCGAGCATCAAATTGATGGGGGATCTAAGAAGGATGAAACAAAAAACTGTGGTACAAGTGAGAAAGTAATCAATGGTCAGATCAATGCCACTTGTCAAGTGATTAAATAGGTTGTTATATGTAGTTAGTTGGAATCTGTTTTTGACAAGATTTGTTAGAGATATAGTTAGTTGATATAAGGAAGAGGTTAGAGTAACTTGCTCTGCAAGAACACCTATATAGGTGATCACTGTAATCCATTGAAGGGATCAATCAAGAAAATGGGTTTGACACGAAAACAACATGAACACAACAAAACACAACTCATTTACACATGTCCACAGTGTCCACAACACAATATGTTTCCTCGATTATGTGACAAATTATCACTTCTCACTTATTCTAAATCTCATTAGTTGTATGACAAACCTAAAACCCAAATTCATTAAGTATGACAGTTTGAAAATACTATGGTAATATCTAAGTATCGTGCTAACAATTTTTTTTGTTGTTGGACAAGCTGCCTATTCAAACCACCATAATATTATACAGAAATTAATTTCAAAATTCATCTAAAACCCAAATGTGAAATTAAAATGTGAATTTCCACGCAACAAGGTTAGGAATGTGAATTTTCACACAAGGCAGTTGATGATGTTGAGGCAGTCGCTATCCCTTTCCAATTCCAAACACTAACTTGACATCTGTTTAGGAAGCTAACTAGTAACAGAATACCAAACGAGGCAGGAAGTACACTCAAACGCATGCATTGTTAAAAACGTGTCAAAACTTGACTCATGTTCATGCCCAAAGTGGTGGTCCACTGCCACATCTCTAGACTTCACTTTTTCTTTAATTTTTTAGACACCTCTATGTGAGTATTGGCCATGATATGATTCCAACAATATGTAGTTTTCCGGGTGCTGCTCAAAGTTTTGAAAAGTGTTTAGCCGCTCGCTATTAACTAATATCGATAATGTTTCAATTTAACTACATGTTCAATCTAATATGTGTGAATTTTTTTTAAAAAAATCTCGATATAATTGGTAGAGAAACCATTTAGTATAAATAAAATTTAGGGTAGTTCTATTCACACACTCAATTTTATTTTTGCACACCCTTGTTAACTTTTTATCATTGATATTCTTTAACTTATTCTATCCAACATCTGAAAATTAAGAGAGTTGTGTGAAAAATAAAAATAGGTGTCTGGACAGTACCATTCAAGATTTAACTTCATCAAAACTTTGGTGTAGGAGATACTTCAACAGTGCTTTGATGTTGATTTTCGTTAAAGACGCAAGTATTTCAAAGTGTGGTTCACACCATGGAAAGAATATTAGGAGAAAAGAAGTAGGAGAATATCAAATCAAATCCGATGGCGCCAGAAGAATAATTAAACTAATAAATGATGATATGGTGATGCAAAAACACGCAATCTAATCCAGCTAATCTTGTAATTAATGGTGAAATGAAACCGTCAACGGCTGGAATGTCTAACCTTGACAACTACTTGGCATAGCTAATAAGGTCGAGCATCAAATCTTTCACCTTTGGCATACAGTACTTAATTACTAACGGATTATTCATGCATGATTTACAGTCAAGCGAGGGTTAAATATAGCCAAGGGTTTTACCCTAAAGTAAAAAATAAACCTACAAAATAAATCAATCAAGATTTGTTTTCCAAATAAGCACTATCTTATTTTGAGTCATAATTTTGGTAGCATAATAAACAATATATTGAAAGTATAATATAATTTATATTTTAAGATATAATATAATTTTATCAATACGTACAGCTTAGAAATTAGTTTATAAATATTCAATTGCTTTACTTAAGACAAAGTCAAATTGAAGCAATTTTCTGGGGTAATGCTAGGATTCTTTATAAATTAAATTTTGTAAACTAAATGAGATTATTGTTAATGATTAGATTATTATTTAAGTATTGATTACCATACTTATTTTTTATTGATGACACTTCATTTAATTTAAAATTTTAGTCTCCTATCATTATCTGAATGGTCATTTCTGTGAGTAAACTCTACCAACTCTCTTATTTCTTCTTCTGAGTTTAGAATATTCGTATTTTTTTACGTATTAATCAAAAGTACTATTCTCATTACATTTTTCATACCAGATTTTGTAAACCTCTCTAATAAAGTGAGACTCACATGTGCTGATGGGTTAATACTTATACTAAAAAAGTAATGTTAGGAAGACCAAATTTTTTAAACTGAATTGCAAATCAAAAGATGTGTTACCAATAAAAAATAAACACGTTAATCGACACTTAATTAATAATCCAATCATCTACAACCACATCATTTAATTTGCAAATTTGGTTTAAAAAATTTGGTCTCTCTAACATTACTTCTACTAAAAATATGGTACAAATATAGTATGAAAAATGCTATAAGTGTAGTATGACTCGGTATTTATACCAACAAGATCATCTCTGAATCCTTTGGTGAGGATCCTGAGGATCCGTGAATCGTATCCGTTTATCGTACATCGTACAATTAATTTTTGTCAAGTATTGTTTGTGTTTAATTTTAAATGAAAATATTTAAAATAATTTCTGACCGCATGATGTACGATGAACGGACAAGATCGACGGATCCTCATAAAGAGGATCCGGCGAGGATCCGGATTCGTATTTATATGCCAAAGCGGACTCGGACCTTTGGATAATGAAGGAAAATGACAATTCAAAAAATGGGTAAACTTCTTCTTGTCTCATCCATACTATGGTACTATTACTTTTTCTTTACAGACAAATACTCTAACTTTCAAACCATACAATTTTAAAAACAAAAAAGAGAAAACTCCTTGAATTAGCTCAATTCAAGATAGCATGACCCAATTCAACAGCAACACCAAAAAATTAAAAATATAAAAATCAAACAGTAGCACAAATTTTGCATATAAAAGGCACCACAATATCTCTTCCAACTTAGCAACATTTTGAGTTGCCCTTAAAATCCACACACTATGGATTCTCTTCTGCAATCCTTGCAACCCTTAAAATCCATGACACCACTCGTGTTCATAATCCCACTCCTATTCCTCCTCCCTCTAATTTTCTGTTTCCGGCGACGACCACCGTACCCGCCGGGCCCCAAAGGCCTACCCCTCTTTGGCAACATGTTAATGATGGACCAACTAACCCACCGGGGCCTCGCCAAGCTGGCCAAGCAATACGGCGGCATATTCCACCTCCGCATGGGGTTTTTACACATGGTTGCCATTTCCAACCCTGACGTGGCACGACAAGTCCTCCAAGTCCAAGACAACATATTCTCCAACCGCCCGGCCACCATCGCCATCAGCTACCTCACCTACGACCGCGCAGACATGGCCTTCGCGCACTACGGGCCCTTCTGGCGCCAGATGCGTAAGCTCTGCGTCATGAAGCTTTTTAGTCGCAAACGCGCCGAGTCGTGGGAGTCTGTTAGGGACGAAGTGGACTCGGCGGTTAGGACCGTCACAGTTCATGTTGGTTCGGCTGTAAACATCGGAGATTTGGTTTTTTCGCTCACGAAAAATATTATTTATCGGGCCGCGTTCGGTACGAGCTCGCAGGAGGGGCAGGATGAGTTTATTGGGATACTGCAGGAATTCTCCAAGTTGTTTGGAGCTTTTAATATTGCTGATTTTATTCCCAGCCTAGGGTGGGTTGATCCTCAGGGGCTAAACAATAGACTCGCTAAGGCTCGTGAGTCGTTGGATCGGTTTATTGACACCATCATAGACGATCACATGGAGAAGAAGAAGAAGAAGAACAATAAGGGATTGAATGATGGTGAGACGGACATGGTGGATGATTTGTTGGCTTTTTATAGTGAAGAAGCTAAAGTAAATGAATCTGAAGATAATTTGCAAAACGCCATCAAACTTACTAGGGATAACATCAAGGCCATCATCATGGTATATAACTATTACACATTTTTATATCAGATATTATAACCCCGCATTCAGGTTGCATGTCTCTGTAACCTGTATTCTTGAACTAAACTTTTGGTTAATTTATTCCTTTTATCTGATCAGATATAATAAATTGTGCTGATTGAGATTATGAAGATAGAAAGTCTAACATATTTAACTTTAAAAATTAATAATAGTTTAGGTTGACGATCTGACTACATAACATGTTGTATATGCAAATTAGTAAGCTAATTGTATATGTTATGTACATGCAGGACGTAATGTTTGGCGGGACGGAGACTGTGGCGTCGGCAATAGAGTGGGCCATGTCGGAGCTGATGAAGAGCCCGGAGGATCTAAAGAGGGTCCAACAAGAACTTTTAAATGTGGTGGGTCTAGACCGTCGACCTGAAGAGGCCGACTTCGAGAAGTTGACTTACCTAAAATGTGCCCTAAAAGAGACACTGCGACTCCACCCGCCAATTCCTCTACTCCTCCACGAGACCTCGGAGGACGCTGTAGTAGCTGGCTACCACATTCCCAAAAAATCGCGCGTGATGATTAACGCGTGGGCCATTGGGCGTGACAAGGACTCGTGGGAAGACCCTGAGTCCTTCAAGCCCTCTAGGTTTCTGAAAGAAGGTGTGCCTGACTTTAAGGGGAGTAACTTCGAGTTCATTCCGTTCGGGTCCGGTCGGAGGTCGTGCCCGGGAATGCAGCTAGGGTTGTACGCACTGGAGATGGCGGTGGCGCACATGCTTCATTGTTTTACATGGGAGTTGCCTGATGGGATGAAGCCTAGTGAGCTTGACATGAACGACGTGTTTGGACTCACCGCTCCGAGAGCGAGTCGACTCGTCGCAGTACCGAGTAAAAGGGTGGTTTGTCCACTCTGATGGCGATGAAAAAACAGAGTTGGATTGAGGACAAAGAAACAGTGTGCAACATGTTTGGAGTGCAATGTCAAAGTATACATACAGTAAAAACGGCAGGTAAATTGCACTTGTTTTTAATTGTTCTTTTGAAAAACAAAATAATTACAAAGAGACTTTAAAAAGTTTTGTGGGACTTTTTATTTCTCTCTCTTTGTGTATATAGACAGTCTCTTGTTTTGTTTAATATGTAAGCAAATTTATCTTTAATTTCCTTTTTTTTTTTGTTATTATTGTATTGAAATAAAATTAGTGGATGAGTTGCAAAATTATTTGTCATGGTGTAAGACCATCTCCAACCCTTGGATTAAAACCTAAAATTTTTAGTCCAGAAAATTTAGATTTTAACTCAGAAACAGCTTTTTTGCTTCAACCCTTGTAGGTTAAAGTTTTAGCCCCAGATTATTAAATAATGAATTTAGGCTATTTTTTTTTCTTAAAGTAACTTTTTTAAAAGAAAAAATTATGTAGACTATCCTATAATTTAATTTTATGAACATTTTAATCTAAAAATATTTGGATTCCGACAAATATTGAAAAATCACTAACCGACACCATGAAACTTGTGAAACACTATGAAATAATATGAAACACATAAAAGAATTTTAATTTTTTTAATTACTTTAGCCGTTGGATTTAAATTTGGACCATTCGAATTTTTTTATTCTTTTACCATTGGATTTCATTAGATTAGATCTTAACCGTTGGATTCAATAAATTTATAAATATAAAACTAAAAAAATATACATATATAGTGGGCCAGCCTCACTAACTCATGGGGAATCCTGAGCTAAATTTGGCCCATAAATGAGTTTTGAGTTTTAACTCATATTTGCCCCAAGAGTTGGAGCAAGTTGGGGTAAATTTATAACTTAAAATTTGAGCTTTACTCCAAGGATTGGAGTAGGTCTAATAATTGATGGACTGCTTATGTTACGATTTCAATTTTTTTTTTTTTTTTTTGGTCGGTAGGAATGGTAGATTTATGTACAGCTGTGCTTACGATATAAGTAGCTCATACTGTCCTCAGCAGCTCTGAAAACAGACACTAATTGACTCATTTCGATTATACTTATTTAGTGGTTGAATTTGTTATATTAAAGATGTGACATTGTGAGGATGGTGAGAATGAATGAATGTTGGTGAGGACGTTGACATATAAAGCTAAATATAATTAAGAAGGCTGTATATATGGTGCCCGAGTCAGATCAATATCTTTGGTGGCTCCATATTTGCAAGAAAAGTGCGCCTTTTGTAAATACTATTTATTTGGTATATAAGCGTGTCCTAGCTAGCGACCCGAAGAGATCTTGTTTACGACTAGCTGTGTACAACTATGCGTTATCTTATACATTTATACAACTGTGTACACGTATAGAATTGTCCATATATAATAAGGGAGTTTTAACGAAAAACTCACGGTACTGTTCACTTTAATGAAAAACTACATTTTTACACTAAAAAGTCAAAACCGGTATTATTCATTTTACCCTTTATTTTGTCTTTATCATTAAAACTCAAAGTTTTCAAGCCATTTTCATTAGTTTTCCTATATAATTAGTAAAAGAATTTCTTGTTTGTATAATTAGTTTTGTACAACTATATGTCTATCTGATCTGTGGTATATGATCAGAAGAAGTACTGCAAAGCATATATATAGGACAGTGCTCTAGTTAACCCACGCGTGCAGGAAATGTTGCAGTGAATGCCCTTGTTGAGTTGCATCAGACAATGATTGTCTGCCCTCCCAATTTTCCATGCCCTTCCATGCCCTTCTGTTTTGTGTGGTCACGGTTAAGTCACGTTAACATTTTATATTATTTTTTTTTATAAAGATAATAAGACAAAAATGAATAGTAATATAAAATGTTGACGTGGTTTAACCGTGACCACACAAACAGAAGGGCATGGAAGGGCATGAAAAAAGGAGGGCAGACAATCCTTGTCCAGTTGCATCAGCATGTGTGTACTTTGTACAACCGAGAGAGAGAGAGAGAGAGAGAGAGAGAGAGAGAGATGGAATATTGAGTTTAGGTGGGAAGTGAAGTGAGGACTCAAGTGAAAAAGACGCGAGGCCTTTTCCTTTGTTTTCTTTAAGTACATAAAAATATATCGATGATCATGAGTCACAGTGATATATTTATTTGGAGTAATGCTAGGGAGACTAAATTTACAAACTAAATGATGTGTCACCAATAAGAAATGAGCACGTTTATTAACGTTTAAGTAATAATTCAATCATTAACTTCCATTTCATTTAGTTTACAAAATTTAATCTCCATAGCATTATTCATTTGTTTGTGTGTGAAAGAAGATTGTGCTTATCAGTTTATGTATGTATAACTGCGAGAGCTGGAAGGGGATCCATCTAAGATTTTCCGCCCTCAAGTAGTACCTGGGGTTTTCTAAAGTTTGGTGGCTTGGTGCTCAAGAAATAGGACCCACTGTGCTTGGTTATTTAGCTTGAGTTGGCAAATGGACTGGGATTGAGTACCTATCTAGATGATTAAATATATATCTTTGCATTTGCCAATATATTATCTCCTTTTCGTTTGTTCTTTTTAATATATATATATATATATATAATAAAGTAAGTGAAAAGAAAAGTTTGTAGTAGTTGAGCCTTAAGGGTTAGAGAAGGATGTCGCGGAGCGGAGGGGCATGGCTGAGAGATCTCTGGTTTGGTGTGTCATTAGATGAAGAAGTAGAAGGAAACTTGTTCTGTTCGAGTGCCCGTTTGCTCTGTTCAAACCCTCTCATATGGACATGGCTAAAGCTGATTCCTTTCGTAATTAGATTTATTGACTGATATATTGGTGTTTTCACTTTTCATGGTTGAGTACCAATATCATCGTTACTGTTTATCCATCAAGATCATGACCTGGAATTGGTCAAGCTTCCCTGCTAGATCATGTAAATTGTCTTGATTTCTTCTCTTGTCTAGACAGTAGATGTTGATGTGCAGACCGCCGAGAGTGAGATGGATGACTTAACTTTAGATTTGTTTTTCATATATGGAAATACACTCCTTAAAATCAAGGCTTTTTATTAGTACATAAAATTGACATGACTCCTTACTTTAATCTCTTATATTTGAAATCGATAGAAGTGGTACGTGAATTTGTTCACCATCAATCATTTTGTACTTCCGTGAAAAATATCTATTAAGTAAGGATCAAATGACAAAAATATCCTCAACTTTATAAACAATAAGCCATAATGATTTGACAAAATTAAAGGTATATTCATCACTTTAATTCTTATTTAAGGAAATTTTTCATTGAATGACCAAAATGATTAATGGACAAACTCAAGGACCACTTCTATCAATTTTAAATCTCAGAAATAAAAGTGAAGAGTTATATCAACGTTAGAGACCATTTTAACTAAAAACCCCAAAATTAATACACATTTTTTTATTTGCAAATCACAAACTGACGTAGATACTTATATAATATATTAAAACCACAAAAGAAAAGCCTACACGTGTGTTATTGTAATTTGCTTATGAGGAAAGTTAAAAAAAATTGTTTAATATTGCCGTTTATGATTTGATATTAACACAAACATCAAGAAAATTAATTTGACCAAGTTATGTGAGACAATATGGTATCTGCTATTGTTTATATGAAAGTGTATCATATATAAAAATAAAAACTCACTGGTCTGACTTTTCATACCCTCTCTTCCGATGTTAAATATCTTATTGTTTCAATATTTTTAAGTTCACTAAATATGAGACGCAATGTAAATTAATTTTAATTGATTAGTCTTTCCCATTTCCCATTCAAACAAGTAGTATATTTTGAAAATTTGGAAACATTTTCATCTGATTATAAATTTATAATGTCTTCACCAATTCGAAAATATTTTGGATTTAACACAACTCAGGTTTCAATATATATTTTGAAAAAAAAATCAATTTAATCCTCTAACAGGTTACCAGTTTAAAAGCCTGTCAATGAAAGGTATCAACGTCCGTACCCATCACTTATTGAAATTTAAGAACATAATAATAACGATTTCCTTTCTGAACTTGTCAGTTATTGTCGATTTTTCCTTTTAAACTTTTACTTTAACTAACTTGCCCCTGAACTTGTCCGCCATTATTGATTTTCCCCCTTAACTTTTATTTTAACTAAATCCCCCTACACTATTGTATATAGCCAATTTTCCCTCTATGGTTGTTCATGTTTCATTTAAATTTTATTCAAAAATCAAATTTTAAAAGAAGGAAGAGTAACAAATAACAAACAAATTTAATGACTAACATGTGGCTCTTCCAAAACGTAAACTAAATGGAAGGTGACAACCGCTTAATACTACGATCTAATAGTATTCATCTTCACTTGTAAATGAGGTTTTTGGTTCGATTCTTGTCAAAAATAATTTTGAACCACATTATTGCTAGCTCATTGTGAGGCTTAGCCCACTCCCTTACCCCTTAGTGTAGATAATATTGTTTATTAAAAATAAATAAAAGGTGATAAAACACGACACTAGCGGGAACTTGGCAATTTATAATAATTTAAGAAGAAAATTGGCCAAAATAAATGTATAGCGGGAAATCGGCAATAGGTACGAGTTCAATGGAGAATTGACAAAAACTCGGTTCATCAGAGAGCAAAAGCAGCATATAAGAATTCGTCATCTTTATCACATTTACATTGTAATGACTTTGCCTTATCTTTCACATCTTTTTATCACATTTCTTAAAATTACAACAGCTCGAAAAGAATGGACCCTTTACCAGTTTTCCCCTATTGGGATTTGTCATCGTTAACTACAAAACAAGTTTACTTTACGATACGAGGTGCAGCAAGACCGACAGCAGATATCGAAACAAGAGAACCTATGCAGTATTTTATGACATCGTATTTTTCTGCATAAAAAAAAATGTTTGGGAAACCCCTTTTCATTAAAGCTCTTTAGTTTAATTTTAGACAGCATGAACTAATTCAACAGCGGCACCAAAAAAATAAAAAACAAAATCAAACAGTAGCACAAATTTTGCATATAAAAGGCACCATAATATCTCGTCCAACTTAGCAATATTTTGAGTTGCCCTACCACTTCTACTAACTAATCATACCCACAAAAAAGGTGAAAAAAGGAACAAAAGAAACACACACAATATGGATTCTCTTCTGCAATCCTTGCAGCCCTTACAATCCATGACACCACTCCTATTCCTCCTTCCTCTAATTTTCCGTTTCTGGCGAAGACCCCCGTACTTGCCCGGCCCCAAAGGCCTACACCTCATTGGTAACATGTTATAAGGATGGACCAACTAACCCACCGGGGCCTTGCCAAGCTGGCGGAGCAATACGACGGCATATTCCACTTCCGCATGGAGTTTTTACACAGGGTTGCCATTTCCAACCCTAACATGGACGACAAGTCCTCCAAGTCCAAGACAACATCTCCAATTAACCGTGTGTAAAAACCTCATGCGGAGGTGGAATATGCCGCATAGTAGAAGTGGTAGGCAACTCAAAAATGTTCCTAAGTTGTAAGATATCGATATATTGGGACCTTTTTATATGCAGAATTTGAGCTACTGTTTGATTTATTTTTTATTTTGGTGCTATTGGGTCAGCTAACTAGAATTAAACTAATTCAAGGATTTGTTTTTTTCTGTCTTTTCCCTTCTTTTTTTAACAAACAATAGTATCTACACTAAAAGGGTAGGAGAGCGGGCTAAGCCCTACAATGGGCTTGTCATAATAATGCGGTTCAATTTTACCGTTGGCGATAATCAAACCTAAAACCTCTTACTTACCAGTGAAGAAAAATATCATTAGACCGTAGTACTATGTGACTTATCTTTAATATTGTTGGTTTCTTTTTGTCTTTAGGATAAAACCCTAATTGGCTGCTATACCTAACCCTCTCTTCAACATGAAGCGGCCATACCTAATCCTCTCTTCAACATGAAGCGGCTATTATACCTAACCCTCTCTTCAACATAATGGTGCATGAATTCTTCTTCAACATAATGGTGCATGAATTCTTAATTCATTCGTAATTAAGTATATACTGTATGCGAAAGGTGAAAGATTTGATTCTGGACCTTATAATTATCTATACCAAGTGCTGTCAAGGAATTTAGACATTAACTCCAGCCATTGATCACCTTTTTATTTCGCCATTAGATTACTAGATTATATTAGATTGCATGCTTTAGCATCACCATAACATCTTTTATTAGTTTAATAGTTCTTCCGGCGTTGGTTTGATATTCTCCCACTTCTCACTTAATATTCATTTTTATATGATCCGTGTGAACCACACTTTGAAATGCTTACGTCTTTAACTGAAAATTAACCTCAAAGCACTGTTGAAATATGTACTAATTACGTCGAATTTAAAAAAAAAGAAAATCACACATTACATTGGACATGTAGTTAAACTAAAATAATATCGGTGAGCGCTGTACCTTTTGAAATCTTTGATAAGCACCGGAAACACTACAAATTAGTTGAAATCATTTCACGGCCAATACTCTATAAATGTGTCTAAATCACTACATGACCAAGTGCCTGCCACTGTTGGTATTCTGTTACTAGTTAGCTTCCTAAAATAGACACATCAAGTTAGCTTCCTAAAGTAGACATATTTTTAACCTTTTTATAATCTCAATAGTTTTTGTATAATCTTAACCATCTGGAGTCCTCGCAAGAGCGGGAGACATGACTAGGTATTCACCGAGGAAAATTTTGCCTCGCATCTCTAGCAAGATTGTCGCCAAGGCCAGAAGCACACCTTTCTTGACAATCGAGTCGGCACCTCCGCTTGAGAAATTCTCTCAATCTATTTTAAGTACTTCCGCAGTGATTTCGACCCAAATTATCACATTATGCATAATCAAAATGCCATGGTATTGTACAACACAATGACACATGAATGTGCAAGATGTTCCCATCCACTCTAGATGGACCCGCCATGAGATGGTTCTCATATTTGCCAACCCATCTATTTTCGATTGTTTGAAAGCTTAGCCGACATCTTCGCAAAAACTTACTCAGTGAACCGCGATATCTGAAAACGTCATGAAGCCATATTCAGCATGGCTGCTCGAAACAAAGATGAAAGTCTCAAGGCCTTCTTAAAGTGGTTCCATGATGAGTTGGCTGAAGAGGAAAGGCCTGACGACAGACTCGCTGCCATGGTTTTTAAGCAGGGACTCAACGTCCACTCGCCCTTCTCTCTGAAGTTGAACAAAAAGAAGTATGGCTACGCCACTTTGGCGGAGTGCTTTCACGTGACAGACGACCTCACTAACTAGGATGATAAGACCCGAAAGCTGATCCTCAATCATGATCACAACAGAAAACCTGATGGGAAGAGGGAAGATTGTGACATTCCACCTCCCTCTCCTCGTCGGGATGACAAGAGAGGACGCAGAGACAAGCCAGCCTCATCCATGTCAAGGCAATACTCTGCCTTAAGCACTACTATCATCAACATCCTTCATAGCATCAGGGACAAACGTTACCTTTCCTCAAGTGGCCAAAGCCCCTCCCGGAACATCTAGCAGAGAAAAGGTCGAACAAATACTGCTCCTTCCAGCAATGCACTAGTCACACCACTCGAAACTGTAGCACTTTGAAAGACCACAATTGAAGAGCTTCTTGCACCAGGAATAAGGAATCCGTTAAAGGGAAAGACCAAAGTAAATCTGACTGGCACAAGCTTACTAATGATGAGGATGACACAACAAATAAGCTACCATCAGCATCAACTGCATCTATGAAGAACAAGAGATGCCCAAAGAAAGAAAAGCTGGCAAATCCGAGCAAAGTTAAGGGATTCCGACTACCTTGACGTGGACCGTCCTCCAGTGTCAGCAGACTGACTAAAATAACCTCTTTTTTTGTCAAAACTACACGTAGTTTGATTCTTCAATGACATGGGAAAATATGTAGGCCATCAGTTTTGATTTCAATTACAATTAATTTAAACGTCATATGTGTCAAGACAAGTCCATAAAGAACGCATCTGCTCAACGCATCATCACAATAGGCTATTGTTAGAGATGATCCCAATGTCAAACCTACATTGTATCATTTTTTTAACTAAAACTACACTATTGATTTGATTCTCCTGCCCGGAGATATGTAGGCAATCCTATTTGAATTCAATCACACCATCTTATCAATTTACCATATTTTTATGAATAAAAAAATTTAAATGTTTGATTACGCTACAACTTTTGTCTTTTTATTCGTTTTTTTCTTTTTTGCATTATAAGGGATGCCCTAAAATCCCAAATAATACAAGTTTTGAAACTTCGCATAATTGCAAGTCTAAAAATTCAAAGTGATAATGTCAAAGGAGTCTCCTTTATCCCATTTCATAGTATTTAGTTAACAGTTTGAGAGGCTCAAGCCGTATTAAGCGCAGTTACGATAGGTTGGCTACGAACACGGGGACATGACCCCCTGACCCGGAAATCCAATGCACCATCCAGCCTTAGAAAAGTTTATGCAACCAAAGGGTTGTGAGTTATGACATTCAAATCTTTGGCTCTACACTATTCAATGGAATAATGGAAAGGGCGATTTGAAAATCATCTGAGGGGCAGCTCTGAACTCCACCATGAGTATGATTACTTGCATCCCGGACCAGCTTACTAAGTCAAGTACGTTTTGCGACACCATGTGTCTAAGTAGGTCCAAGTGAGGCATCCAAACATCTCTGGCTCTACACTATTCAATGGAATAATGGAAAGGGCGATTTGAAAATCATCTGAGGGGCAGCTCTGAACTCCAACTTGAGTATGATTACTTGCATCCCGGACCAGCTTACTAAGTCAAGTACGTTTTGCGACACCATGTGTCTAAGTAGGTCCAAGTGAGGCATCCAAGCTAAGAAATCCTCAAGAGGAATTTTATTTCAAATGAGCCCCGATACACATAAGTACCTTAGCCACGTCAACTAAATGTCGTCCAATCAGGAACGCTCAGGTTTGATGCATAAGGTTTAACTCTCACAACTCAAATCCCACAAATTACAAACCCTAAACCAAATGAGTAGAGAACCCACAACAAACAGAGAAGGTTCTCCCAAATTGTTCTCTGACTCACAAATTTCTTCTCACCAAATTGCCAAACAAATGAGCCATGAGTTTGCCACGCACTCATGACTCCAAAAGGTGACCTGCACCCCGAAACCCAATTAGAGAAAACGCTCTAAAGCAATGGTGACGATACCATAAACTAAACCCTAATCAAATAGGTAATTAACAAAATCTCTCCACCAAACAGGGAATCCAACCAAGAAGTCAAATCCAAACCCAAATAGGACACCAATACGAAATAGGTAACATAAACTTAATTTCTACATCATCCTAATTTTGAGCCGCAAATCCCAACAAGTTCAAGAAAAATTTGACAAAACGCTCAACTCATCAGAAAGCAAAAGCAGCATATAAGAAATCGGGGAGTGCAAAATGAAACTATTTACATATTATTTACCAAAGAATATAGAAAAGAACGAAAAAAAGGACAAAAATATGAATTTTGCCTAATTGAATGCTTCCTTGATCCAACTTACAATGTAATGACTTTGCCTTATCTTTCACATCTTTATCACATTTCTTAAAATTACAACAGCTTGAAAAGAATGAAACCTTTCCCAGTTTTCCCCTATTGGGACTTGTCATCGTTAACTATAGAACAAGTTTACTTTAAGATACGGAGTACAGCAAGACCGACAGCAGATATCGATACCAGAGAACCTATGCAGTATTTTATGACATCGTATTTTGCTGCTTCCACCTGAGCCCTTAAAGCATGAATTTCCTGATAGTAGTAAGCATTAGTAAAACGTATTGTATGGTGCGCTCCTAGTTCAAATCGAAAAAGTAGACAGCCAATTCTTACCCGATCAAGTTTGTTAGTGAGGTTATTGGTTTCAGCATTCTGATTTGATAGCTCTTCTCGTATCCTCCTGTACTCATTAACCAAAAGAATGAACAAGGCGAGTCGATTTCATAACTCAAACAGAGATTTTGATGAACTCAGAGAATACTATGTTTTATTTAACGTATTCACTTACCCTCTTTCCAGGTTCAAGTCCAACCGCTGTCCTGCAGTAACTTTGTCGATTTCATACCTGCATCACAATGAAAACATTTGCACTGTGATGACGATTATAGAAAGCAAACACATATTCACATGGAAACAGACAGGAAATGACAGTAAAGTAACTCCATTAATCAGACCTCAATTCACTCCGCATCTTCTCTATATCATTCCGAAGTTTTTCAGTCTCATGTTGCAACAAAGAAAAATGGTGTCCCTGCATAACATATTCTTTCAGAGAACCAATGGCAGCTATTTAGCGTAACTGAAAATTAGATACGAGTAGCCATGCATTCATGTCTACTGATGTTTACGGGATCTTGGAGACAACATCATCAGTTGAAACCCAAAATGCAGTCCAACTAGAAAACCATCAATGATTTGGCGACTTTTATACACAGGACAAACGTAGATAAAAACCAATTACAAAGCTTATTATAGAAACGTCAATCAGGCATAAAGTTTGCATACAAACAAAACAGTAAATAGATTTGAACGGCAACTAGAACAGAATCATCCACAAATCGACATATCAGGAAAAAAAATTCAACAACTAAACACAAACCACGATCTCATGGTAACGACTAACGGATAGAGCTGTTAAGTACCTGCGCACTTTGAATTTCGGATTTAAATTTGGACAAGTTGGATTCTTGGATCATCTCCGTCTATAAACAATTACGCAGAACATACATTCAGATACAACCATCATAATTTGATGAACGACAACATACACAGACGTAATCACTAAACGGGAAAATTAGAGTACACATGAAAGCTCCTTACTTTCTGCATCTCTCCTTTTGTAACAAATGAATGAGACACATTTTCCAAGCTGTCATTCAAAACTTCAGTAATGGCAGATGTTATCGCCTCGGCGTGCTTCGAGGGCACGCCTTGTCCCTCTAATCTCCTAACCTAAACACAATGCAGCATATTATTAGCAACAATTACAACGTCTCTAATATCACTGTAAATTTTTCATCGTTTGATTTTGCATATTCATGCAATTTTCAAAAATTCAAATTGTCATTCTCAAGAGAAAGCGATTCGATTACTTACCAACGCTAATGTATCGACAAGAAACAACCGCTTTCCATTTGATTTGACCAGCTGAGAAGTCAGCCTGCAATCCAAATGCCTGTACTCCAACGACGGAGACACCGCTCTCGAGGCACCACCGGCCCCTCCGAAACCGGATAATCCGATCCCCGACCCGGTCCCCAGTTGGGCGACCCGTCTGCAAGCCGCGGCAGCGGCCATTCGAATTCGATTTCCGCACCTGATTCCCAATGCTAACTTCAATCTCAAACCTTCAATCGATTGGTTGCCGAGAATCTGCACGCACGGAAGAGAAATGTTGACCGTTTGGTTACCGAGAAAACGCGAGAAAACGATAGAAAACAGTACAAGTTTGAAAATTCAATCCGATCCAGTACGTACCTGTTTCCGGAAAGCTACGAGCCGGAGAGCTAAGAGCAAATATATGCTATTTTTCCAGCTGAGAAATCCTGCAGGATTGGATTGGATTGGATAGGATTGTTGTCCCTTGTCCGTCTCGGAATTCGCAAAATATAAGTACAGGGAGGATCCGGTTGATTTCGCGGTTTGCTTGTTTGGTTTGCTTTGTCTCCTCCTCTGGTTAAATTAGCTTCCGTGCCAAACAGGGCGCAGACTTTTTCTATTTTTCGGAAGCTGCTAATTGTGTTTGTACGGTCGTAAGCATGATCTTAATTAAGTGCTTAATCCTTCTTAATTAAGTGTTTAATCGTGTCTGCGATAATCCAGTCCAGAGCTGTATGCAGGTCGATTTGGTCGCCCTAGTGCTGCTTACTGATAGATTATCATAGTGGTTTAGTGAAAGAGGAATCTCCACTAACCCGAATGGTTAATGAGCTAATTTCATGACAGACGCTTTAGCTTCACATGAGCATTCATCGATTGTAATCGTGTTTGAGAGCACTTGCGTTATCAGTTGTTTCAATGTTTAATTTCGATTGTCTTGCATAAAATCACTTATAAAGAAGCACATTACAAGCGCTACTCTCTATAAGTGATTCTAACCTCCCCAAAATAGGCTCTAATTGTCTCGGTTAACTTTTCATTTAACTTTCATACAAGTGTCTCTCTTATTAATCCTCTCACAATCTGAACTAGAAAAATCTTGTATACAACCGATGCATATAACTCCTCTTACACAGTTACACTAAAGCGCTCACATATTAGTCACATGACGAGTTTTAGGAGAGGAAAGTTATCTACAAGGTTGTATACAAGAATCGAAGCGTAAAAGTAGTGTATACAACGATTGTCAGAAATAATAATGTCATTAGAAAATAGCACAATCTCTTACTTCCCTCCACAACCAAATAAATAATAATCACCATAGATTAGTTATTAAACAGTTGCAAGATAAATAAGAAGCCCTCTAAGCCTATAGCAGTTGCACTAACATTCTATTGCTCGAAATGTGGATGGAGTGCAGAGGTGTTATAAACAGCACAAAAACCACGACGAATCGAAGACGAAGAGAGCAGATATGGAATCAAACCGAAGCCTGCTTCTCGAGTTATTTTCTTCATTCATCTGGATTTTTCAACAAGCGATCTTACTTTGGTCGCCCTCTGTACTGGTATAGAAAATCATCGAAACTTCCTTTTATGTAGTTCCCAACTTTACGTATGTTCTTAGTCACCCCTGAAGCAACAAGATCTGCGTTTCTTGTAAACCTACACATTCATTAACAAACACCAGATAACCCGTTACAAATGAGGCGTAACGTTCAGAAAACTAGGATTCCGATTGTTCACTTTAATAGTCTAATCTTATGCTTGCCTGTTGAAGAAAAGACTTCCTGCAGACTGAGTCGGTTGCTGCCTCTGAGTCTGAGGGACTTCACGAACATCTAAAAGGTAATCGCAAGGGATAAATAAAGCCGACATTAAATGATAAATTTAACATTTCACCTTAACATTAGAGCACAAGAATTTTTCGAAATCATTTCGAGAAACCAAACACTAGTTTATATATCTAAGATTCTTAACCAATGTGAAAGTCTGTTCAACCGAAGTAACTCATTCGACCCCACTATCTAAGTGCTAGTTTTGCAGGAAGATCTTGACTACATTGGAGGCGAACTATTGTAAGCAACATCTAGAAGGAGAAAGACAAGGGAAAAAAAGACTGGTAAACAAAAATTCAATTCCCTACCCTGTTTGTGATGGACATGGGCAGAAATGGGAGCAGCAGCAGGTGTCTTTTGAACCATTCTTTTGCCAACCAAAAGCTGCATTAACTCATGTCAGTCAGAATGCTTAACAAAGATTAACATAGGGTGAAGCATTTTATGTAGAAATTTCATGTGTCGAGAAAGTCAGTTTCTGCATAGACTTAAGTACTTCCTGTTTTCCAAGCACTAAACACATTGATCCAACTCCAATTTGCACCAGAAGCTCACAAGTTGGATCATCTAATGAACGGTTCATAGCTTGTTATCATGCAATATATTTAGATCTTGTAAACACAATCTGACAAGATCTCATTAGTTAAACTCCAAAGCCATGGCTTGTTTGGTGTCTGGGATTGGATTAGGTTTTATACTGTACTATATTTAAGGTATGCTGAAAGAATAAATGAAAAAATTGCGTCCAACTTTTGAAGATAGAAGATATATAACTCATCAAGGAAACTTATCCCTTAAAATCACCCCAAAATTTTAGGATTACAAGGATAACCTCCTTCATGTCTACTCCCCTCAAAATGAAAAATCATTCGCCTCTATCTTCAAATGAATTATAAGAGTTATCCATTCTGGTCTGGTCCTAGGCACCAAACAAGCCCTAAAATTAATAGCTAATCCATTAAATATAAAAGTAACCCGAAAAGGGACTTGCACAGCTCCATGCATTTAAGCAATCAGTTAAGGTCAATAATCAAGCACACGAACCCCCCACATCTCATATTAACACATAATACAATGTTTTAATCTGTGTGTTTTTGTGTGTGTGAGGGCTTAGGAAAGAGAGGAGAGATTTTAAACCTCAAGACCGTAGCAAACAGGCAATTCTGGTTGTTCCTTTCCAGAATGGTCTTTCGTAATTCGATCCAAGTACAGCGAGTAACCAGCACAAGCATAACGAAATTCGGTAAGATGTCGATCATCTTTAGAAGCTTTTGTCTCAGTTTCCGAAACTATTGACTGAGGCACTGGTCACCAAAACCTACATATTAGTAACTAGTCCAATACAACTTTGATAAACGAATTTCAACTCACAAAAAGAAGAACAAACACCAAACCAACAATCTCAACTACAAAATAAGGCGGCTATAAATTCCAATCACAAAAATGGCGGAGAAAGATCAACCCTTTCTGGGAAATGGCAAAATAAATCAGACTGCAGCTCAAAGATGATGACTTGGTTAATTTCCTAAGCAAAATTATCATCAATTAATCTCAAATTTAAGGCGAAACGATAAAATGACAAAAAGAAAACAACTTCCGTAATAAATCCAAGCAAACACAAAATCAGAATTCAGATTTTAGAAATTGAAACCCTAAAACTCAAAATCCAAAAGAAAGAGGACCAAAAGTTGCGCAATTGATAAGATTTCTGGTGATACAATCCGTTGGTGAAGAAACTAATGTTTTCGTATAAAACTTTCTCGAGAACCATACAGAAAATAGCAAAGATAAGAGAAAGGGGAGAGATGAAACCTTCGGGGATGGCGCGAGGAACGCCGACGCAGAGAGGAGTGTAAGCCTTGGATTTGAGAGCGGATGAATAATAGAGTGTTCCTTTGCATGATCTGCCTTTTTGGGAGGCTTTTGATTGGTCCCGGAGCTCGTCTTTGCTGTTGTTGTTCGTATCCATGGCAGCCGTCGTCGTCGTCGTCGTCGTCACTGTGTCATCTGCGACTGTCTTCTTCTCGTTGTGTCGCGGTCGCTCTCTCGTTCGTGTACCACCATTTTGCTCGGGTGCCCCCACACATGGTTTTTTACTCGCACGGAATGCTCTCTCGCTTACGAATTTACCGGACTATTTTTTATTTTAAATTTTTTTTATGATTAAAGTTGAGCCTCAGATTTAATTTATAAGTGATGAGTCTTAGATTTAATTTTCGTCAAATGCGAATTTGAATCATATTATTATGGAAAACATCTCTTAGACCATCTCCAACTAAAATTTAGGTTTTAATCCAGATACAGATTTTCTCCTCCAACGCTTATGCTTAACTTTTTAACCCGAGATTATTAAAATATGCTTAACTTTTTAACCCAAGATCATATTAAAATATGAATTAAGTATAATTTGTTTGTTAAAGAATGAATCTAAGATAATTTTTTTTCTTAAAGTAACTTTAAAAAAAAATTATGTAGACTACCCTAATTAATTTTATGAACATTTTAACCTAAAAATATTTAGATTCCGATAAATATTGAAAAATCACTAAATCAACACCATCAAACTCATGGAACACTACAAAAAAAAAATATGAAACACATGAAAGAATTTTTTTTATATTTATTTTAGCCCTTAGATTTAAATTTAGACCGTTAGATTTTTATTTTTATTTTTTTACTGTTGGATTTGATCATATTAGATCTTAGTTATTAGATTCAATGGATTTATAAATATAAAACTTAAAAAAAATACACATATATGGTGAGCCAGTCCACTAACCCAAAGGAAATTCTAGCCTAAATTTGCCTCAGAAATGAGTTTTGGGTTAAAACTCATATTTGGCCCAAGCGTTGGAGCAATTTGAGATAGGTTTAGAACCTAAAATTTGAGTTTTACTCTAAAGGTTTGAGTAAGTCTTATTATAGATACTACCGTTTGTTTTAAAAAATAAAAAAAAATAAAAAAGTTGAGCTTGAGCATTCCTTCAAAATAGTACCCAACACAACCGAGGTTAGTTAAGTTTGTTAAAATTATGTGATACTCACTTATGCGTGTAATCTTTTTTTTCGTAATTGAGATGAATTTAATATAAAATATTTTATTATTTATCAAAATGAGCTCAAGGAAAAGTTCACCCGGGATTGCATTCAGCTCATTTAGTCACTATTTTTCACTTTGTCAGATGATGTGATCAATTCCTGAGTTTTAAAAAAAAATGTACAAATGTGAAAGTTATTCATGTGTATCAACCCTTCCGGCCAATTGACTCCATATGTTTCACTCCGGTGGCCAGCAATGTAAGTTGACATTGCTAAATGACCCACATTTTATGTATGATGGGATGGAGTTGACATTTAAGAAAAATTTAGGATTCCTTTGGCGAGTGCTTTTAAATGACTGAAATCAGCGATTTAGGTGTTTTTTGCTAAAATCACATGTTATATGCTTCTTGCTAGAAGCACTTAATTTGAATTTTTATTAAAGTTAGGTTCCAAAACATTTTATCTAAAAACACTTTCATTCGTTTAAAAGGAAGAAAAGAAAACACAAAGGAATTTACTTGTTTGGGTTGGTAAAACGTAAAAGGTCCATTGTGGACGTCAGATATTACATGAAACATGGAATGAATACCACAAATAATATGGTAACACTCCAAAATTATGCTAAATCTATCCCCCAAAAATAATAATTATTCACTTAAGCCACTTGGACGGCTTACGTAAGTTACGTTTACATGTTAAATTACAGCAATTGGCAACAAGGAGCCTCCTAATTACGAGCAATGATTACATAATTAAATGTGTCTAATCTTCTTGTTTGAGAATTGAGACCCAAAAATCAGGGGTGCAGATAACCACAGGATGCTCCCTTCTTGCAGTGCCCGCTATCGTAATATTTACAAACCCGCTGCCCTTTGGGAGGAGGCCTCAACGAACTTCCATTTCCATTGCCATTTCCATGCATCGTCTGCCTGTTCCATCCAAACCTACCCCTACCCATACCTAAATCCCTATTCTGGAAACCACGATCTCTTGGACCCAAGAATCTTTCTCCGCCGCCGTACCTTGGTTGGCCTTCCCACATTCTCCCGGCGGGCAACTGATGACCTGGATGTATGCTCGTGTTTCCGTGCGGTATCCCCTGACCACCTCCCCAACCCAGGTTTACACTTCTTTGGTCTGGTCCTCCCCGTCCCATGTTTGCATTTATCGGAACTGGCTGAACTGCTTCCCAACTCCTTCCCGTGCTTTCTGACCTATTGTTCCAATGATTGTTGATGTCCGATGGTGCAGTGGTTCGCATCTCTGTACCTGCCTCAAATTGGTTAACTGAAACATCACTGTACTTTCTGTCTCCCTCCATTTCAGGGCTTGTGGACGAATGTACACCAGATCTGTTTTTTAGATCAAGAGCATTTCCCTGACATGCCCCAACTGGTTCGTCCGTCACCATGGAAACCTGTAAATTAGCAGCGGAGCTCAAATCAAGTGCATTTCCCTGACATGCCCCAAGTGGTTCATCCATCGCCATGGAAACCCGTAAATCACCAGTGGAGCTCAAAGCATCACCTTTTCCAGGGTCGGGTGCTGGGCTGAATCCATCTACAGAACTGAAACTATCATTTTTTGAACCCTCTGTAAAGTCCCCTTGACAATTCATGATTGAAGTCGGGGTAGCCAAGCTGCTGAGAGTCTCCATTGCTTCAACTTCAGCCAGAAGATCTGAAACTGATTCATCAGGTAAAGTACAAAATTCAGTTGGTTCCGTAAACTGATTCATCTCGCTTGGTTTAAAAGAAGATGCAGAGACAAGACCGGATTCCCATTCCTCTATAGAAGATGGTTTGGCCCAGTCACCATCTACTTCCGGAAGTGGTGCCCCACCACCCACTAAACTAGAAGAGGTGCTCCAGCTATGGCCAGCATCCTGAACAGGAACATTTGAAGGCACAGACTGTCTATTTTCAGCTGCCTGACCTTGTAAGTCTCCATTGCTTGGTTTTGGAGTGGGACCGGGCATATCTGAAAAATTATGTTCCTTCTGATCTTGTTCCGGAATCTCCAGTGATTTAATCAAAGGAACAAGATCCGAGTTGGAATGATGGCCATTTGAAGGACTGCTTACAGGTGGAGGCCTCCAGTTTTGCCCGGAAGATTGACCTGAATGGCCCTCACTATCAGATCGGCTCTCATTACGCTGTCCATTTGTAATTTGAGCCTGAGCAGCCTGTTGGGGATCCAAATTTCCATTCTTCTGATCAGAGTTAATTTCCTCTCCTCTACTCTCCCCTTCTTGATGCGACAAAGTTTCAGATGGTTTCACAGGAAATGCAGGAGAAGGTTGTGAACTACTTTCTTGGGGTTGATTGGGCGAAAAATTATTATCCTTCAATTGATCCAGGCATTGCAAAACGATTCCAGTTTGTTCATCACTAGAATTGACAACATCAGCAGGTGCAGTGCTCCTTAAAAGTTCACTGTTGCCACTATTTTGCAAACTTTGGCCATCCTGCTTCATGTTCCAGCTCTCTTCAACCTGTTTACCATCTATTGGAGTTGTGTTCATACTCTTGTTCCTTCCATCATCCTGACCATTGTTTCTATCATCCGAGGCAGCTGTAAATCCCTGAGAAAGTAATGGGCTGTCATGTGGCAATAATGGTTCTTTATACTGTCCATTCAATGCATCGGCCAAAAGGATGGAGTTGTCTGGATTCTCATCTATCTTCCATATTCTATGATCAAGAGGGAAGTGCCCAGCTGTATTCCATTTACGCAACAGCATGAGTGCAAATGGTCCTTGAACTTTTCCAGTTGGGTCCTGGTAATGCCATATAATGTCTGTCTCAAAATCATCAACAGAATGGTTCGCACTCGTCACTATAGAAGAGGGCAACGATGAATTTTCTGATGCAACCTCAGAAGGTGTATTGGATTCAACTGCTGATTGATTATTCCCATCAAAAGCCACCAAACCAGTGAGATTGACCTGGCTCCTTGTCGTATTGCATCCATTTATTCCAAATGTTGCTCTACCCGGATTTTTCGGTGCCTTACTTCTAGAATTGCTTGAAGTATCGCCTTCCCTTGGTTGAGAGAAAGGTGCCCTTCCCTTTCTACCAGATCTCCTTGGTCTGACCTTGGCATCTGCATACACGTCAGCGCAATTAACACCAAATTAACATTTCCAAAAGAAGCCTTGAAAAGGATAAATGGATAAGATGTTATTCCATGTCTATTAAATCAATGTAAGGGACCTTGTTTCTTATCGAATGCTCCAGCACTGCCTTCGGACTCGCAACTTGGATCCATACTAGGATCAGGGCATACTTCAGGAATTTCACGCAGTCTGCGCTGACGTTCCTCTAGCGAGTTCAGAAGCTGTAGTTTGTCCACACATTGCCTAAGCGTAAACTATGGTCAAGGAAAACTTGATATTCTTAGACCAAAATACCTCTGCCACAAGACAATATGAAGAATAGAGTACACGGGTACCCATGAAACCGCCTCTCATACTAAGTAATGTGCTACAAGTAATTAATGAGTAAACAGAGAGTGCAACTGGAATAATACACAACAATGTGCAAGAAATGTCATTAAAGAAACTAAAAACATAGAATAATCAACAAAAAAGGATATTCCTTTCTGCATCCTTTTTCACTTGCTCGATCACGAAGCTGACTAATCCGTAATACCTCTGCTTCCAGACACTAGTTTAAAAAACAAGACCACGGCCAACCAAAAAGCAATATCAGACATAGCATTTGACAATTTATTTAGGAGAAACAATAAAAGCCAATGAATATACTTAAATGGGGCAGTAATAATTATTAACTAAAATGGGAAAAGAAAGATCATCTAAAGTCCTTCCATAAAAACACAAATGTATCCTCTTCTTGCCTCAGAATTACAAGTAACGGAACTTACATCATTTACTCTAATTGCATGAAGCGCCATTGCTTTCTCCTGAATCTCACCCTGCAACACCAAGCATAAATATTCCTTTGTTAAAGGAGTTGCAAATATCTTGAACATCACATATTGTGAATAACATGCAAACCTACCAGAGTCAACTGTTTGCTGAGCCCACACCTTATACTTTGACGTAATCGTTTGCATTCATCCTGTAAAATAAGTAAAATGTCACAATTGAGTAAGAGGGGGATGAAGGGGAATAAGTATCTGAACACGAGCAACACACTCAACAGACAGTCTTGTGACCGATAAAAACTGTTTATGAAAAGCTAGCATGCCTTAGTCAATGTGTATTTTTGGTTATATCATTATTTCCATGTCTAGAAAGGACTGAAAATAGTGTGGATATAGGTTTCAAGTCAGTCATTAATGGTGAGGGCAAACGCTCCCCCAGCACCCTTTCATATTAAAGTCCACATAACTGAAGACAGCCAGGTACAAATAAACAATTAGGCTCCAAGATTTCATTATTGATATCTATACTAATGCACACTTATTTTTTAACCGTCAGTTCCAAAAGAATTCTTACCCAAAAAAATATTCTAGCATGTGTAGATAAGTTATATCAAGGAACCCCGGGAGGAGGAGAGTAGGCGATAAGTTCACTGACCTGGGAGAACTCCTGATTAGAGATCTCGTCAATTGATATAACCTCTTTCTTGTTTAAGTTCAAGATCTCAAGCTTAACATCAGTTGTTTTTGTGCCAACTTTATAAGGTTGAGCAACCTTGCTGGTACCTGCAGAAAAAGATGTCATCAATACAAATTTTGCACGACCTATTGTGAAAATATAAGAAATAACTTAGAACATTGGTTGTGTAAACTAGTACCTGTGACTTGGACAAGCCTATAAATATCTTCCTTTTGGTCACCACTAGGAATTCTTATTCGCACAATTGAACCAACCACCTTTTCATGCAATTTGTCAACATCTTCAATAAGCTTCTCCACCCAGTTACGCCGCAAGTAAATCAGATTAATGTTGTGAAGATCAATAGCTGCGAATGCATCAGGATTGGTCGGTGGTCCTTTCTCATCTACCCTTTTGCATGTTTTATGCCTCTTATCATTATCCATCATCATTTGATTATCATAGTTCCCATCAATCTCCATTTGGCTGCCAACAGTATTATCAACTCCAGGGCTAATAATGTTATCTGCCTTGGAACTTTCCTTAATGAGGAAGTGAAATTCAAGAAGCTTTAACATTTCAAAGTGACCCACACATTCTTTCCCAAAAAGATTTATGAGTCTTGAATCACAAATAATTTGGCATTTCTGGCGAGGATCACGAAGATTGTTTTTCTTTATGTACTCGAGCAAAAGTGCCTGGACATCAAACTGAGATAGCACAGATGTATCACCATTTCTCAAATAAGCAACAAACTCCAAGAGCTCCTTCGATGCCCAAACTGTGTCTTCAACACTCAAATCCTTGTCCAAAGTTCTGGGCTTTTTATTACTTCTTTTTGAATGTGTAGCTTCCAGATCTGCACAACAGTTGACTGCACCTGAATTTGTTTTATTACCATCATATAGTTCTGTTGAAGAATCCCCCTTACCAACCATAACGGCAGCTTCATTCCATGGATTTTTAGCTTTAAAAAGATCGTCCGAAGTTAAGGATAGTTTCCTTTTCAAAAGAATCCAGTAAACCTTGAAGAGATACTCCCAGCTGCTCTTGTCATCAAAATCAACTTGAGCCTGCAGAAAATTTAAATGAGAAAGGGAAATGGTAAAAATTGCAAAACCCAGATGGAAGTTTGTAAAAATAAATAAAAAACTAAACAGATAATTCGTTTCCTAACAAACTCCATCAGAGTAAAGCGTAATGGAATACCACTTTAATTACAGCGTCGGGCTTTAAAGAAGGAAATAAAACAAAAACATAAAGCATTCTTGATATAAAAGAGTTATATGCTGTTCTTAATCAATCTAATCCCTCTCCAAATTCAACAAAGCTGAGAATCCTTAATTCGTAGGTAAAAACTACATGACTGTAAGTAAATAAATACGCCAAAGTGTGTTCGAGCATACCCCTTCCTTATTTTCTTGCACATTCTCAATTAGCATTATAGTTCTCATACATGTTCCGCAAAATCCTTTATTTCCTCGTACGCATTGATAATCCGCGCCTTTAGTGCATCTTTTGCACAGAGAATATGTACAAGTATAGCACCAATAATGGGCAGCCTTCTGACAACTGCTACATATATGCCAACCTGACATGCATAATATCCAAAACACCGAAACGTGAACAAAGCACACAACTATCATAACTCAACTTGCGATGGATATAACAAATTAGTAGGTTAAATAGTGCAACATACCACAATTCCATTTGGCTTTCGATTTAAAGAAGGCCTCGTCCCGCTTGATGCATGATGGATGGTATGCCTTAGGGCACCCCCTAACAAGTAACAATCCACAAACCAGGCTTAATTAAGCAATGCAAATAAGCAAGAACAACATTCACTAAATTTCGCAAAACAACACATAAAATCGACTCGAACTGTCCGTTGGATTGCCAATAAGGAAATGAAACAACCCAAATCAGCTAAATTAAGTAAAAACTCTCAGCTTTTCTAGCATGGACTAATCAAAATTGGACTGAATTTGACCAAGCTGCGACCGCGAAGAACCGGATTCTCACCTGCGATCACAAAGCACGAGGCTTCCACCGTCGAAGCAAATGAAGCAAACGTCTTCTTCTTCGTCCTGCATCTTCCTCACCGCCGTCGTCTTGGCATGCCCGCTGGGCGGCCGGCCCCGCCTCCGCTTCCCCAAGTTCTTACCCGCCTCCTCTTTGACCACCACCATCTGCCCCGCCTTCCCAACAACCATCCCCCCGCCGATCGTTTCGCATTGATCGGCCGCCATGCAGTCCTTCACCGCCGGCATCGACCGGTCAAACACCTCCTGCGATTGCGGCGGTCCTCCTCCTCCGCCTCCGTCTTCTTGCATACTGGGTCCATAAAAGGCCGAGGCGAGCTGAGCTTGCTCAAGCTCCATACAAACTACAATTGAAGCAAAAGAATTGAACGGATTTGTAGAGAGAGAGAGATTGAAAACCCTAGGAGTTGGAACTACAATTATGAGAAGCTAAAGCTAAAGCGGCAGCGGCAGCAGCGCACATGGAACACCGGGTGCGGATGGGACAGGGCATTATCTGGTCGGTTTTTGGTCCGTGTGGGTGAATGGGCCGGCCACACACGGCGCTGTCGACAGGCGGACACCTGGGAGGAGATTGGGTGGAAGAAAGAGAGGGAGAAAAAAACGGAGGAGAGAGAAAGAGAGGGGGTCGTTGTTGGGGTAGGCAGGGAAGGAAGTGGGCTTTCACACCAAGGACGGTTGGCTGGGTGGAAGGGAAAGGGAGGGGGCGGGCGGGGGAAATTACCTTTTTGCCTCTGGAGGGGGTCAAAACGCGGCTCTTGTGAGTCCGTATATCATATTCCTTCTCTGATCTCGAGCACCACGTGGTGAGTGGGCACCCAGAAAAGGTAATCGCATGTGGGGCCGCCTTGAATTTTTGTTCAACCCTTTAAACATTACGATACTCACTTTGTCACTTCTACCGCTTTCGTTCGCTTCCTGACCCCTTTGATTTTTTTCATCTTCTTCTTGTCCACCAAGTATTTTTGCGTCGTAGTTAACTGTATTTGAAGACGCAATATCGCTTGTATTTCGACAACATATCCGCATTTAAAGAAAATGTGAGTATCTAGAACCTGATATTTTTCTTTATCCTTAACTTATTTGTTGTAAGTCTGTGCAACAGAATCGCAATGAAAATATGTCGATTAGGTAACAAACTGATCGTAAATTTATGTTGTGTCGTCATGATGTAAATTGAACTTGAAATCACCTTCAACCAAGTGTAGAAAACTACCATAAAATTTAAAGTTAGTAGAAAAACTTTTATTACATTCGAAAGTGTCCAAAGTGCCAATTTTAAAGAGGCAAACGTCGGATTTGAAATACGTGATTTGCACATGACAGTCACACGGGTTTACTTCTGCTACGTTGACACCAATTATGTTAGTCATTGTCTTTTTCTTGATTTGAGAGTGGTTAGGTAATACTTTTGTTTGTTTTACTTGATTTATATAGTTAAAGATTATTTGTTAGAGATATCTTCATGTAATTCAATACATAACAAGAGATGTGTGTTGGTGCCAACTGATCAGCCTTATCAGAAACTTACTGCTTATAGTGCCCATTACTTTTATCAGTGGAACTTTTTTTTTTTCAATTTTTTAAATATTTTTTGTATTACTACTCATAACAATCCGTGTTTAATAAATAGGGTTTATGTTTCAAGATTTTGTATTAATTTCTAATTACTTACTTAGGGTATGGTCCCCCTATCCATTCTCTTTAAATATTGTAACAAAAAATGGTAACACGGTATTTGTCATTTAGTACTATTGTCCAGTAGTATTCCTCTTTACCTGTAAGTAAGAGGTCTTAGATTTGATTCTCGTCAAAAGCAAATTTCAACCACATTATTGTTAGCTAATTGTAAGATTAAGCACATCATCTCTCATTTAATGTAGATAATATCGTTTATTCAAAAAAAAAAACACAGTACTTGTCACATCCCAGACCGGCTCCGTCGTAGCACGATATTGTCCACTTTGAGCCACACCCTCACGGTTTTATTTCTGGGAACTCACGAGCAACTTCTCAGTAGGTCACTCATCTTGGGATTGCTCTTGCCCAAACTCGCTTAACTTCGGAGTTCCAATGGAATCCGAAGCCAGTGAGTTCTCAAAAAGGCATCGTGCTATATATAGAGGTGGGCATGTACATATAAGGCACATCACCACCTCTCCGTTGGTCGATGTAGGATGTTACAATCCACCCCCTTAGGGGCCCGACATCCTCGTCGGCACACTCACACCACATGGCATAATGGCTCTGATACCATTATGTCTGTCACATCTCAGTCTTCCTCCGCCGGAGCACGATATTGTCCACTTTGGATCCCGATCACGCCCTCACGGTTTTGTCATGATGTAAATTGAACTTGAAATCACCTTCAACCAAGTGTAGAAAACTACCACAAAATTTAAAGTTAGTAGAAAAACTTTTATTACATTCGAAAGTGTCCAAAGTGCCAATTTTAAAGAGGCAAACGTCGGATTTGAAATACGTGATTTGCACGTGACGGTCACACGCGTTTACTTCTGCTACGTTGACACCAATTATGTTAGTCATTGTCTTTTTCTTGATTTGAGAGTGATTAGGTAATACTTTAGTTTGTTTTACTTGATTTATATAGTTGAAGATTATTTGTTAGAGATATCTTCATGTAATTCAATACATAACAAGAGATGTGTGTTAGTGCCAACTAATTCAATACATAACAAGAGATGTGTGTTAGTGCCAACTAGGGGTGGGCACGGTTTGGTTCGGTGCGGTTTTGAAGTCAAAACCGAAATGAAACCAAACCGTTTGGTTCGGTTCGGTGCGGTTTCAAACGGTTTCGGTTTGGTTTTTAAGGAAAAATGTACAATTTGCAATTTAACATATTAATAAGCATTTCTCATTAGCAATAGGAAAAAGACATTTGTTATATAAACAATTAGCATGTTGCATGCAGTTGTGATGTTAAAATATGTTTGTGCAACAAAAAGGTGTCCCGTACAAAGTATAACATAAAACAAGTTGAATAACTTTGAATTCATTAAACATGAGCGAAACTTTCATACTAGAATATGTGATATCATGCTTCAAATGAGTGGACTTCATTATATCATTGTTCGACTCTTGATAACAAGATTAGTCCACCCTTGTACATATATGTGTGTGTGTGTGTTATGGTATAAAATAACAAAGGTCCTTCAAGTTAATGAACGAAAGAAAAGTGATGAATGATGATATTCTAGTGTGGTTGTGTCCATACTAAGTTCATGGATTCTAATAAACAACCAATTAAAACATGAAATTTAATATGGACATTTAATTAAATGTTTATTAATATTTGCGGTGCGGTTCGGTTTCGGTGCGGTTTTCAAAAGCCAAAACCGAAACCAAACCGTTTTCTATGTTGCGGTTCGGTTTCAAAACCGAAACCATTCCAAAACCACAAAACCAAACCGTTCGGTGCGGTTCGATTTGGTTCGTGTTTCGGTTTTGGTTTTCGATTCTAAGTGCCCACCCCTAGTGCCAACTGATCAGCCTTATCAGAAACTTATTGCTTATAGTGCCCATTACTTTTATCAGTGGAACTTTTTTTTTCAATTTTTTAAATATTTTTTGTATTACTACTAATAACAATCCGTGTTTAATAAATAGCGTATATGTTTCAAGATTTTGTATTAATTTCTAATTACTTACTTAGGGTATGGTCCCCCGATCCATTCTCTTTAAATATTGTAACCAAACATGGTAACACAATATTTGTCATTTAGTATTATTGTTCAGTAGTATTTCTCTTTACTTGTAAGTGAGATGTCTTAGATTTGATTATCGTCAAAGGAAAAATTCAACCATATTATTGTTAGCTCATTGTGAGATTAAGCACATCATCTCTCATTTAATGTAGATAATATCGTTTATTAAAAAAAAAGTTTGTTCAAAAAAAAAAAACATAGTACTTGTCACATCCCAGACCGGCTCCGCCATAGCACGATATTGTCCGCTTTGAGCCACACCCTCACGGTTTTGTTTTTGGGAACTCACGAACAACTTCCCAGTGGGTCACCCGTCCTGGGATTGCTCTCGCCCAAACTCGCTTAACTTTAGAATTTAGATGGAATCCGAAGCCAGTGAGTTCCCAAAATGTCTCGTGCTATATGGAGGTGGGCATGTACATATAAGGCACATCACCCATCTCTGTTGGTTGATGTGGGATGTTACAATCCATCCCCTTAGGGGCCCAACGTCCTCGTCGACACACTCGCACCACATGGCATAATGGCTCTGATATCATTCAGTCTCATTCCAGTCTGAGCACGATATTGTCCTTTTTGGGCTCTGGCCACGCCCTCATGGTTTTGTTTCTAGGAACTCACACAATAACTTCTCACTGAGTCACCCATTATGGGATTGCTCTCGCCCAAACTCGCTTAACTTCGGAGTTCCGATGGAATCCGAAGCCAGTGAGTTCCCAAAAAAACCTCGTGCTATATGGAGATAGGCTTGTACATATAAGGCACATCACCCCCTCTCTGTTGGTCGATGTGGAATGTTACAGTACTTGACTCTTTGCCACCTTTTTACTTGTCCCTTTTAGAAGGATGCCCTTGTTTTTGTTGGTCCACATAATTATCTGCTTTTAAATACACAACTAATTGGTCACTTAATATTACAGTCTAATGATATTTCTTACTGTATAAGTAGGCGGTAAAGTTGTAAACACATGAGAAATAAAAAAATGAATAATTTTCGAATTCACTTTTTATTTTATTTTATCAAGAAGTAAACTTCATTAAAGCTTAAAATCTATTGCACAACTTCTCATGCAATCAAATATAAAAGCATTATGAGCTAACGTCGGTAAACAATACTTCCAAAAGTGAGGGCAAGATAAGGTGAGATCATTGTGTGCCAATACGTCAGCTACAAAGTTTGCTTTTCTGTATACATGGTTCTACTAAATACAGTTAAACTCAAAGCCCAAGCATCTTAGATTTCAGGTTTCATGGAGCATCCCAGATTTCCTGCACCGATTGGATAATCAATCTTGAATTTCCCTCCACCATAATGTTCTTGATTCCACTATGTCTGGCATACCTTAGACATTCTCTTAGAGTCATGGCCTCATCCACCGAGATGGTTACACCGTCGAAGTTTAAGACTCCAACTCCAATAAGTTGCCCCCCAACATTTCTTAACACAAATGCAGCAGCTGCTTCCTTTATGTGTGAGTCAAATATAATAAGTTCACCAATCAAACGAAGACGAAGTATTACTAGACCAAACAAATACCCTTTATCTTTCGATGGTGTAAAATTTGACTTTCTCAAATTTCCTTCCAAAGTTGTAAATAGAATGCGTTCACTCAAGCACCTGTTTTTTTTTTTTTTTTGCCATCTTCACTTCAGCACGCTAGTGAATAATTTAACACATTTTGGTAGATGTGGATGATGATAATGTAAACACTTAGAGCTGAGGACCACTTGCTATTTTTTTTCAGGACCAGTAAACTTTAAATTCGAAAGCAACCTCCCTAAAAATAGAAATATCACACATAAGTTTGACAATTTCTTGCACCACTTGTCAATTCGACACGAAAAATAAAATGACACGACCCGTTAACGAATCAAGTCATTATACGATCACCTATTAAAAATCCATTAAAATAACCGATTCGACATCATACAGCTCAATAAGATAGCATGTGTGATACAAAAAACGACATGAACATGACAAAAGTGATCCCGTTTATCAAGCCTAATAACACATTACATGATGGACTAGAATTCTCTTCCCTTCTCTTTTTATCCCCTCATCTCACATTCTCTATTTTGTTTTTCTCTTTCTATAAAAAAAATTAATATAAGATGTTAACGTGACTTAACCGTGATCATTCAAATAAAATGGGAGGGAAGAAAAGGGAAAAAAAAGAGAGAAAATTTTACTGCTTACATGATTCTCTTTGCATTGGCTAAACATGACATTTATTGTCCTGACTTTTTTTTTGACAAATCTAACGTGACATTTGATAGCACTTGTTGAAAAAAAACAATTCATTGGGTTGTTTGAAAGTCAAACAAATATAACTTTTTGTGGTCAATCAACAAATATATATTATATATTTAGGACATAGCTTGTTTGGTCTTCCAGTTTTCATATACCCCTTTTTATTTCTGCAATCACGGTTAAGTTACGTCAATATTTTATATCACTATTATTTTTTGTCTTATTATCTCTATAAAAATTAATATAAAATATTAACGTGACTTAATCGTGACCACACAAAATAAAAAATGATGAGATTATATGGAAACTGGAAGGGCAAAGAAGCCAGATCCATATATTTATGCATTTTTGATCTGGACCAGACAAACTTATAAGTTCAACAGTCAAATAATTACGTGATATTATTCTACGTGTCATAAATATTTTGAACAACAAAATAATTATTTTATGCACATTGAGTTCTTGGGGTAAGATATTGAAGTGTCTCTAAATTTAAATTTAAACGGAAACTAAGAAAGAAAGAGAGAGAGAGAGAGAGAGAGAGAGAGAGCAAATGGTGAGTCGGGTCCAAGGGACTCGGGTGTGCAGGTAATCGACCCATTTCCAAGAAAGAATCACCGTTTTCTTGTTGTACATTGTATTTGTATCGTTGTAAATTAATCAATCAATATAGAAGAATACATAGCTTTTAAGGAAAGGAATACCATATCGAACTTCAAAAATCCAAACTGATTATTTTTCAAGTTACACTTAATAGATCATTTTTGTAAAATATTAGCTAAATCATAAATAATAGAGGCATTTAATTGACTTCATAAAATTTGACGTACAATATTTGAGTCATCTAATTAAAGTCTTAGGTTCGATTCTCGTTAAAAGTGAATTGAACTATATTATTGCTAGTCCAGGGGTTTAGCCCACTCCCTCACCACTTTAATGTAGATAATATGGTTTGTTAAAAAAAAAGTAAAACATTAAAATTTCATAGTGACAATTAAATAAGCAAATGATTTTGGATTGAATTGAAATTTTACAAAGATGATTAATAAATCGAGACTTATACAATAAACAGTTCGAATCATTAAAGTTCGATATAGAGATACTCCTACAATTAATTCTATTTTTTGAAGAAAAAAAATAGAAATATCTTCTTTAAAGGGCCGGAGAAGAATATTCAGACTTCCAAATCTTACAGACACCGTCGTCACCTTCAACTTCCTCAAAACTCATCGACTGCGATATACAAGCCAATAAAAAAATACGACATCCCGTTTATTATATAATGGGCCCATATGGAGTTACTTGTTGGGCCAAACCGTTCGGAATTAACTTAATGGGCCACGTGTTTATTCAACTTATTGGGTTTTTGGGTCTTCAACTTTCATTTTCTTTTTATTCACAAGATGATTGGGCTCTACATGATAATCATTGCATAATTGTAGGAGTTTTATTAATTTCTTTCATTTTAAGTTCATTTTACGGGTTGGAGTTTGTTTAAAGTAAAGTAGTGGCATAATGGCAATGTGAAACTAAATTGAAACTAAATTTTAAAAGCATCTCCAATGGTCACTCAGTACTACGGTCATGTGATATTCCTCTTCACTTGGAAGTGAGAAGTCTTAGATTCGAATCTTGTGGATGGTGAATTCGATACCAAATTAGGCTGTTTATTGTATGATTTAACCGAACTTCCCCTCCCCTTATCAAATATAACTTTTGAAGGCTTATGAGGCAATGACAAATTTTTTTGCTGCAACCAATATATTTTATCTTATTTAGTTATAATTGTAGGACCCACTCTTCAAAACAAATAAATAAAAACTAATTTTCATAATTTATGATTGGTGCATTATATATATGTCAATCCACACAAAATTAGCATATCGGTTGAAGTTTTTATCTCATCTGCTTTTGAATTTTATCACTGGCATTTTACTTAGCCTGCGAGGTTTTTCATTTCGGTTGGTTTGACGAAAAGAAAACAAAAAGAATTAGTCATTTGTTAGCGACATGTTTATTTAATTGGAATGAGAAAGTTTTGAATTAAAGATATGAAAAATAAGATGATTTGAAATACGTGATTTGCACGTGACGATCACACGCTTTTATTTCTGCAATGTTGACACCAATTATGTTAGTCATTTTCTTTTTCTTGTTTTGTACTTTAGTTTGTTTTACTTGATTTATATAGTTGAAGATTATTTATTAGAGATATATTCATGTAATTCAATACATAAGATGTGTGTTAGTGCCAAGGGATCAGCCTTATCAGAAACTTTGCTTCCAAAAGAGATAATAGTGCCCATTACTTTGAGCAGTGGAACTTTTTTTCAAATTTTTAAATATTTTTTGTATTACTACTCATAATAATACGTGGTTAATAAACAGGGTATATGTTTCAAGATTTTGTATTAATTTCTAGGGGTCTTTTGAAACAGGTCCAATTGGACTAAAAATTGGACCTATTTCAAAAGTCAACATCACACAAAAATTGGACCTGTTTCAAATGTATGTTAAAAAATTGGACCTATTTCAAATTATCCCTAATTTTTTCTAATTACTCACTTAGGGTATGGTCCCCTATCCATTCTCTTTAAATTATGTAAAAAAAAAAGGGGTGTGCTATCCACACACCCCTTTTTACTTCTCCCACACCCCTTGTTAATTTTTGTCATTTGATCTTCTTCAATTCATCAGATCCGACGGCCGAAAATTAAAAGGGTGTGAGAGAAGTAAAAAAGGGTGTGTGGATATCACATCCCAAAAAAAAAAAGGTGACACAGTACTTGCCACTTAATACTATTGGCCAGTAGTGTTTATATTTACTTGTAAGTGAGAGGTTTTAAATTTGATTATCGTCAAAGGCGAATTTCAACCACATTATTGCTAGCCCATTATGAGGTTAAGCATATCCCCTCCCTTTTAGTGTAGATAATATCATTTGTTCTAAAAAAAAGTTTGTTCAAAAAACAAAAAAAACACGCACTTGACTCTTTGCCACCTTTTTACTTGTCCCTTTTAGAAGGATGCCCTTATATTTGTTGGTCCACATAATTATCTGTTTTTAAATTCACAACTAACTGGTCACTTAGTATTACGGTCTAATGATATTAGTTATCACTTGTAAGTGAGAGGTTACAAGTTTGAATCTCGAAAATAACGAGTTTGCAACTAATTTATTCCATGCAAGTTTTGTTTTAAGTCAATAGGCTTAGATGTGGGTTGAGAGATTAATTTCTTATTTTCGTTAATAGGCATAAGATAAATCTAGAGTTCGAAACCTTCCAACGTGACTTAAAAATAAATACCCAAGTTTGAATTTTACTTAAGCATTGGTGTATATAAACACATTGCCAATGAAGATATTCCCTAATAAATACATTTTAGATACATTTTTTCTAATATTAGCCAAAATTAAAACCTTATAAACTTTTAACCAAATATTTTATGACATGTTAAATTGGACGCAGGGAACTCATAAATTGAAGAAGAGAAAGAATGAATAGATATTTGATCAATTAGCCTTCTCAGTTGTTCTAATTTCTAATTTTTGATATATTGATTTACAAATCGTAAATTTAGAAACTAGTTTTATTTTTTAATTTTATATAGTAATAAACACATGAGAAGTTTTTTTATACGATAATATGTTTACACTAAGAGTTGAAAAAATAAAATTGGTATCGTAACGATTACGATATTGGAATTTAATACCCATCATTCACAAGTGAAGCAAAGTAATACTAAATCGTATAACTAGGTGGTAAAGTTGTAAACGCATGAGAAATTAAAAAATGTATAATTTTCGAATTCACTTTTTTTTTTTTTTTTAAATCAAGAAGTAAAATTCATTCAAAGCTTAAAATCTAGGAAATTTTAATGAAAAGCTCCCGGTACTGTTCACTTTAACGAAAAATCGCATTTTTGCACTAGGCAAGATAAGGCGAGACCATTGTGTGCCAAGACATCAGCTACAAAGTTTTTTATTTATTTATTTATTTTTTGTATATATGGTTCCACTAAATACAGTTAAACTCAAAAGCACAACCATCTTATATCTTTAATAATATATTTCAGGTTCCATAAGGTACCGTTTGGTACGTGGGACGAGGCGTTCTGTCCCACGTTTGGTGCGCCTAAACGGGTGGAACGCGCTGTTCCACGGGACAAATTTTAGTTGAATTTTCGTTCCGCCTCACCCCCTGGAACGACTCGTTCCACATCCGTGGAACACAAAATTATAACTTTTCCGTCTTCTTCTTCTTCTTCCTCCTTGTTTCCATCCGATGACATCTTTGCTCCCTCTCCGTTCTGTCCCGTCATGTCCCGTTTGCATACCAAACGATACCTAAGCATCCCAGATTTCCTGCACCGATTGGATGATCAATCTTGAATCTCCCTCCACCATAATGTTCTTTATTCCTCTATGTACCTTAACATTCCTTTTAGAGTCATGGCCTCATCCACCGAGATAGTTACACCATCTAAGTTTAAGGTTCCAACTCCAATAAGTTGCCCTCCAACATTTCTTAACACAAATGCAGCAGCTGCTTCCTTTATGTGTGAGTCAAATATAAAAACCAATCAAACGAAGATAGAGTATTACTAGATCAACGAATCACGGACAAATACCCTTTATCTTTCGATAGTATAAAATTTGACTTTCTCAAATTTCATTCCAAAGTTGTAAATAAAATGTGTTCACTCAAGCACGTTTTCTTCTTCTTTTTTGTCATCTTCACTTCAGCACGTTAGTGAATAATTGAACACATTTTGGTAGGTGTGGATGATGCTAATGTAAACACTTAAGAGCTGAGGACCACTTGCTATTTTGTTTCAGGACCCGTAAGTTTTAAATTCGAAAGCAACCTCCCTAAAAATCAAAATATCACACATAGGTTTGACAATTTTTTGCACTACCTGTCAATCCGACACGAAAAATAAAATGATATGGCACGTTAACGAATCAAGTCGTTATGGAATCGCCTATTAAAAATCCATTAAAATAACGGGTTCGACATGACAAAACTCTTTAAGATGATATATGTGATACAAAAAACGATACGAACATAACAAATACAACCCCGTTTATCAGGCCTAGTAACCCATTACATGATTCTCTTTGCATTTAGTTAAACATGACATTTAATGTCCTGACATTGTATCGGTGTAAATTAATCAATCAGTTGACATGAATATTCAGCCTTCCAAATTTTACAGACGCCGTCGTCACCTTCAACTTCAACTACTTGGAAGTTCCCTAATGGGCCAAATGTGTTTATTCAACGTGGTTTTTTGGGTGTTCAACTTTCATTTTTCTTTTTATTTATTTACAATATGATTGGGTACTACGTGATAATCATTGAGTTTGGTTGAAGTAAACTAGTGACATTATTCATTTTATTTTTCATTTTAGTCGGTTCGATGGCCAAGAATAAACACTCCACATATTGTTGAATATACATACTTAATACATCTTATATTTGTTTCTCAATTAAAAGTAATCTTAATACACCTCACACTCTAGGTTGAACAACCAACTTAATAAAACTAATTAAGGTGTTAAGAATTGGTATGTTTTGAGGCCTAAAAATGTCACATGCAAACCTCATCATGTCTCGAGACCCAGTTGCTATACGAGCCTCATGCCAAGCCCAAATACATGCAAAGGTGCGGAATCGAGAAAGGAATGCATCCACAACCATGCCACGCTACAGTAATTAAGCTAGATACTTGTATAAATCATGACATGCCCATGCCTATTCATCATGCCAAGCTCTGTCACGCTAATTACTATTCACGCTAGAATAAGACCAAGTCATATGCTCGGTCCTAGCCAAGTGAATTGTGGTGTGGATGGTTACAGAAGTTTATTGGGCCTATGTGGAGTCAAGATTATGGAAGACTTTGGGCTACTTGGGGGCCCAAATATCCAAGCCCATAACCCTTGAAGCCTATGTGGGTACGCATGAGAGAGAACCAAACCCAGTTTCCCATTTCCCTAGCAAGCTAACCAACTTAGTTAGGAGTGAATCAAATCCTTCAGCCTTAGAATCACGTGAAGAGCCAGTAAAGCGTGCATTAATGGCTCACGCAGAAGATCGATGCACAAAAGTCATGAGGCGCTACCAGAAGCAGCATATGTGGAAGACTAACCCGGAAAAACAGCTCATTGAGAAGAAGGCATGATGTAGGTTTCATAAGGTGGCATCACCTAGCCATCTTGCACCAAAATAGGGGTGGCAAAAGAACTATGGAGAAAGGGGAGAAGGGACCAAGCCACAATTAGAGATTCGTTAGGAAGCAATCGTTCAACTACAAATATAGGTCAAAATCCTTAGAGAAAGGGGATAACACAAAGACTCGAAGCCCAGAAAGCAACACCCATGCAACCTTAGTGTTCTTGCATAGCTTTTCCTCTGAGTATTATATTCTATCCATCATAAACTTCGTTACTACAATAGGAAACCAAGATTATCCAACCTGAAACACCATACAACCATGCAAACTTTCTCTCATGCTAAACTAATGGACTTCTAGATTCCACACCATGTCTCACTCGAGCAAGCCATTATTTGCTGAATCATGCTAATTTTCGAGTCATTGATATAACCAGGATATTTCCCAAGACAAGCTAACTCTTTCGAGATATTTTGGGACTTGATACGAAATCGAACTAAGGGAGACAAGAGGACGTTCTCAAAACCTAAGTCCACCTTCACCTAAAAGCCTCTCAACAGTAGAGAAGATTGATTGGATTGAAGGAATCAAGTTCCAGAAAGATGAAAATTTGCCAAGGAGGAATATACAAATGGGGGACAAAAGTTGGGATTAAGTGGTTGAATATCAATTATCAACGTGAAGGTTCTCTTATGAATATATTTTTTTCAATCTATATGCTTGTAGTTTTATTGATTAGGGTTTTATTTTACAAAGAAGGGCGAGAATGGTTTTTAGAGTTGAAGAAGATAAATAATATTGAAATATATACATTAAAAGTGACTTAGGGTGTGTTTATATATATATTTTTAAACCTTATGAGGTCAAAATTATCATTGTATATTAAGATATATAAATCATTTAATATTATATTTTTAATGTTGAGGGTGTTTAACACTATATGAAGTACCAATAAAAAAGTCATAAGTGAAAATAGTTGCAACCAGAACCTCGAACATCGACGTTTAGCCAGCACACTAATAAAGCATTATTTTTTATTTTTAGTACCTTTTTTGAGAGAGAGGTAGGGGAAAACTTCAAATTTTATTATTCAGGAAATACTTTATTTCTACCCCTCTCTTTCTTTCTCATCTCTTTTGACTCTCTATTTCTATTTTAATTTGGCTCTTAATTTTGAGTGTTTAGAGAAGCAGAGCTTTAATTCCATCTTTTATTTTCGAATTCCTGTAAGACGAGAATCAAAGCTAAATCCTCTCACTTCCAAGCGAAGTGGAATGTAACTAGCTCATCGTAGTAGCAAAGTCACAGTTTGTTGCACTTATAATTGAAAAAAGTTATAGATGAGAATCATTGCATGACAGTAGGAATTTGGTAATTTCCTTCATTTGAAGTTCTTATTTGATGTCGGAGTTTTGGTTCAAGTAAAAGTAACGGCACTTAGCAAAGATAATGGCTTGTGTAATCGTATTTGAAAGTCTCAAAAGTCTCTCGTGAAGAGTCCCACTTTGAGAGCCTCTCCTTGGCACTTCTCAAATAAGCGCACTACAAAATTTAAACTCAAAGAACAAAAGCTACAAGTATTAAGCTCAAACAGTATCCTATTATATCATCCATCATTACAAACTTGAAAGTCTTAACATCTTTTGTAATCTTTAATCCCTAATGCTTAGTCCTCAACTACGCTCTCACCGGAGGGAGGGTCATCGTGGTCGTCGTTAACTGGCAAGACGACCACAACTCTAAACAGCCCTTGGACTACAAGGGGCCAATATGCTTCAACAATATCGTCATGATTTAGAATGGAATCTGGATAATTGGGCAAATTAACCCAGTAATCTGTGTTGTAGCCTACAACAATGGGATTCACCAAAACAGCCACATCTAACATCAAATCAATTGCATCCTCGCACCCACGGATGTCAAATGTTCCCATGGGCTGTGCATCTCCATTTGGGGTATCCATGGAAACTGGTATGAACTTGGGGAGAAACAAGTCTCTAGCTTCAACAGAGACTATAAATCCGGCCAGGTTGATCCAGGGAGGATTTTGAACATTCTGCAAGCCTTGGAGATCCACTCTTTGTTGTTCATTGCCGGCTTGGAGAACGTACGTGACACCATATCCTCCATCAGGGACATCAATGCTGGGAAGCGGGTGGAGGGACAACTCATTAAGCACAAGCTGGTGCAATGCACCAGCATTAGGTTGTCCTAGTGGATCAACGTGAGATATAGCAACGTTCAAATCATACGTGATCCTTCGGATTTCTACCTGTCCACCACCATCATCGTCATTGTTGTCGTCTCCAACGTCACCTTCAACTTCATCGTCTGCTTCCGATCCGTCGTCATCATTGTCTACGACAACGCCTTCATCACCACCAAGGTCTGCATCAGCATCCTCTGCCAAACCAGCATCCATATCCACCGCGGCAGCTGCACCACCAAGGGCTGCAGCTGAAGACACCATCAGCTGCAAGAGTGAATCATCCACCCCTTCCTCGGGGGCATTCTCCTGTCATTTCAACCAAAATTCCAACCTTAACCATTAAACAAGCTTAAGCAATCTGAAAGAGTCGATCAATTCAAGCATGGATACCCAATGTTATATCAAAAACCTGCAAAAATGGTATTACATAGGAAGATCGTATGTGTGAGGTCAAAGATGATAACATTGTAACAACTTCCTATCTCAAATGACAGATCCTAGTGACTCGAAACATAACATAAAAATACTAGAAAGCAAAAGTATGCACGAATACGGGACATAGTTGTTGATCCACAGATGTAGAAAAAAGTGTGATTTACTAGCTTCGGCAGATAGTTCATGTTGATGCAATGGCAGAATGAGGGTACAGCATTTTTCTATGAGTATGAAACAATTATACTAGTCACCGAGTTACTCCTTACCCGTAAAATGCGAGCTTGTGGGGAGCCAGTGTTTGGATCAACAAGATTTGTCAAAATCTTCCAGATGTTAATGTCTTTCAGTTGATCAGGAAATTGAAAACCCTCTTCAGCCTTAACAGGGTCAGCAAACAACCGAGACACTATACGGAAACAATAGAGAATCTTCTTTTGGACCTCTGGAGCATCACCATCCTGCATGCATTTGAACCACAACCAGTCACTTTTCTGGGGACATCATATCACATTTCACAGTTCAAATTCGCAGGATGTGCTAACCTGATGCATCTGCTTAAGTGCCAGATACTTCTGCATCTCTTCTTGTAACCTGCAATCCAAGAAGAAATCCCCCGAAACTCAGTTCACAAATCATAAAGTAGAAGTACCAAGATCAAAAATTTGAGAGAAGTATTGAAAGTCGTAGCTTTTAAAGCCCACCATTCATACACAAAATATAAAACACTCTTAAAGCCCACCATACAACAAATCTAGTGTGCTGCTCATCTATACAATCATGATCATTCACAGCAAATAATTTGAGTTTCTGCACTTCCAGTTGACAAAACCTTAATCTCAACAACAAATATGAATCAGAAACCCATGCACAGTAGATTCCAACCTCTGTCAAGTGTTGATCTGGGAACCTTGTGAAACAAGTTAAATTGTTTGTACTGGTTTTATTTTGATTTAAGGTACTATGGTCTACTTAAGTCACTACGACACGTGTAAGGTCTAGATTCAATCCATCTTTGCTCGACTCATACGTCTTAGATTCATGCCATGTGGATGACCTACTATGTAAGGTTTAGATTGGATCTAGTGCCAATGCTGTGAGAAAGTGTTTGTATTTGCGAGCTATGCAATGATTTGGGACGCGGACTTTGTTTTTCCCAGAAATATACAAGCTTAGACAGAACATGAAACATAGTGGAATCAGGAATGACGACCTTAGCCAGAACATGCTTTCGAGGATATGATAACACTGAAAACAGGATAGTCCTCAAACTCAGAAACAAATACTCAAACGAAGCAAAAACAAACCTGGCAACCGGAAAAAATGTGCTGAAAATTTCGTTCACCAGATCCTCACATTCAAGGTCCAACATTACAACACATGACCTGTTTTTGGCAGGAGTTTCCAAAATGACAACTCTTTTACGTACTGATGGACCGCTTGTATCTTTCAGTCCACGTTTAGTTCCCACAATCAAGTGAAATATATCCTGCAAAGGTATCCGGAACAATCAGGTGAGCCTGTGAGAGTGAAGCTCCAAAACATGTAGACAAAAAGAAGACGCTGTGTATCCTTTAACCAGATGACTTTAATAAAATAAATGCACCTTTATCAGTTCATCAATATAAGCAGCTTCAGGTGCAGTGAACTCTCCGATTTCCTTTGCTCTAGGTTCCATAGATTGTAGTACAGAAGGGAAGTGTGTCTTCCCCTCCTCTGAGATATCCACATGGCTCTGCAAATTGAGAAATATCAATTATGTAACTGCCAGCACTACCATGGTATTGTACAAATTTTGAGGGTCTACTTGCGACGCATAAAGTAACAATAATCTTAAACCTTGTATACAACAGAAACTGATTGCAGTCCAGCATCCTTTGTTTGGAGGGCATGTAAAGCACTGTTTGCTTGTCTTCGACTTCCCTCCAAACACAACCTCTGGGATATAAGGTCTATGGAGCTGCAAGAGAAAAAAAAAAAAACGAGAATGAGCAGCACATAGAAGAAGATTAGGCTAATAGTTGCAAAAATTCCAACAGATGAACCTTGATGACACTGCAAGATGTTCCGGAATGGTACCAAAAACTGAAAACCATTTCGTTTAGAGGCCGTTTGATAACCATTCCGTTTTCAGTTTTCACCTTTTTTAAAAGTTAAAACTGAAAACGAAATGGGTTATCAACCGGCCCCCTAATAAAGCAAACCATCTCACGGAAAAGTAGTTAAATTGATCCCTGAATGAACCATAGAACAACAACAACAAAGCCTAAACCCTGACAGGAAAAAAAAAGAGTCATGCCAGAGGATCAGTCAGAACTTTCTTACAAGAAATGCAATGTACTAACAAAAAAGAAACCATCAAGGTCTTGAGAGCATTAAGTCTTACCTTAAATCTTTGTCATAGAAACAGGTCAGAATCTTCTCAACCATCAAGATGTTGAATATCTCAGCTATCCTCTCCATCTCCATCTCCATCTCCATGGCATACATTTCAGCAAGTAACTGAGATTCAAAGGGGGAATAATGGGATTGAAAACAAAACAAAATACGCACAAACAGAGACAAAATGGGCAAGATTTAAAAACTGAAAAGTGCCAAGATATCCCGCCTGATTTCGCTTATTTCACTATCTTGATTTAACAAAATGGGTACCATGACTGCTTGTTATAGTCCAGAAGTTCATTTAGCAAAGAGAAATAGTAAACGGAACTCAAAACTTGACGCTCTGTAATTCCCCGCGCAGCAAGAAACTAGCTTTTGACGACGACAAAGAGAAATACCCAAAATATTGAAAGACGCTTCTTTTATTTGTAATTTCATCGTCGTCCTAAACCAAATTACTCCCACTAAGCAGTAATGGACTAAGCTTTTGACGACAAACTTGGGTAAAAGCCATACCTGCTTCTTGTAAGAAGGCGCTTGCTCCTCCTTCTTCGATTCCGCCATTTTCTTTCAACTTTTGGAGGTTTCTGTCAACTTTTGGGTGCTAATAATATTTGGGAAGTTGTTTTTACACACTTTTATTTTTTGTTTTTTATGCACACCTTGTTTATTTATGACATTTGGATCGAATGAGAATCAACGGATAGTAATAAATAAGTGTGTGCAAAAAAGAAAAATATGGGGTGCAAGAATCAATTCTATTACATGCTATGCTTTGATTGTCAAGGATGATGTAAAAAGTGTATCTTTTTTTTTTTTTTGGTGGTTAAATTAGTTTAATTAATAACCAACAATCATGGATAATGTGCTACGTACGAATTTGTTTAACTTGGTGGGGGGTTTTGAAATAGACGCCCCATTTTTAAAATTTTGTTGATTAAGCATCTGCTTCTTTTAAGAATTTGATTAAACATTTTTTTCTTTAATTTTATTATTGGTATGTTTGATAACCTATAATATGGGTGCTTTTGATTTTATGGCACATTTGAATTTCAGATATATTTTGTTTCATGGTACATTTAGAATCTAAACGTACTAAAAGTCGGCACGTTTACTTTCAAATGTACCCATAAGTTTTAAATACATTTTTTTTATATAACTATACGTCAAATTTTAACAGATTAATGAAGTTTCTTATAAAAGTATTAATGACTTTTTTTTAATGAAGAAGGAGACTAATTAAATATAATGACAGAAATTAGCCACAAATTTTTTTAGTATAGTGATATATTTTGCACTAAAGGGAGGGAGGACTTCGGCTAGGCTACAAAATGAGCGACTTAATTTGATATCGAATTCATCATCCACGAGATTTAATCTAAGTCATTTCACTTACAAGTAAAAATAAATACCACCAGACTGTAGTACTGAGTGACAAATAAGCCACTAATTTACAATTCTAGAGAATTTAAAATTTCTAGAATTGTAAATTAGTTGTTAGCTAATTTAAGTGGATATATATTAAATAAAAGAAATAATTATTAAATTGTCAAGTGGTCAGAGCATCTTAATCAAGTTTTGTACAAAAACAAATGTTAAGTCTAGACAAGTTAGAAAAACTACAAGGGATTCTAATTACTCCAGTAATTTAGTAAAGTATTATTTTTATTATAAGCTCTCCCTTTCTCTCACAAGTGTTAGGTACAAAATTATACTCTTATGAATGACTAGTTTGATATCTGATTAAAAACATAACTCTTATGAGCCACGAGTCCAATATCTGATTACGAATATCACAACAAACGATATTCAAGGGAAGGGGTATGGGGGGGCAAGTTGAGCCCAATCAGAAAGTGAAGAAAACAAAACAAAACAAACAAACAAGCCCAATCAGAATCATATAAATCACCATTCACAAAAACAAACTGCCAAATCCTTCCCCAAAACATTTGTCGCCTGATCTAATTCACCATTACACAAACAGTTAACTGGCAAATCCACATGCTCTCTCTTCTCCGATATACGTCAACCGAAGAAATCCATCTCCATCTTTAAATTCGTCGTCAATTGCAGACATCGAGGCACCTGTGATATTCATTCAAAGAATTATAACCACCACAACTCTGGAACAAAGACAATATGCCAAAAATAAAAGCGAGTTACAAAATCACTCACCGGCAGGAAGTTCAGTGCTCTTGCAGAAGACACGCACATGGAATGTATTACTGACAGCAATACCCATTTGAATCAAATCAACAAATTCTCCAAGAGTTTTGTTACGGGGGACATGGTATCTGCAACGACAAGAAATAGTAAGCAAACAGAACAAATTGAGAACCCTTTTCGTTTAAAACAAAGCTATGACAAGAAATAAACTTGCTAATATGGACTATGAACACTACTTGGTGGAATCTTTCGCTACTTGGTAACCAATTCATGCATGTTGTACCTTGCAATTATATAACCATGGCGACAGTAACAAGCATTGAACTTTATTTCATACAATGAACAAGGACCGAGGCACTTCCACGTCTCAACAACACCATGAACAATCCCATTCAACTATAGCAATACACATCAAAATAATTAAAGCAAAAGGGAATTGCAAACTCACTTTTTTACATCAATGTCAGGAACGTCACTGTCAGCCCTTGCATCCTTCTCCACAGCCACCTGCGTGTGAATCTCATCAAATTAAAACAGAGTACATCCACCAAGTGCATAGGACGTAAACGCATTTTATGCAGCGAAAGTCTTACTGGTATATAATCTGCACGCTTCTCCCTCAACTGTCTAGCGTCCGTGCAAGTGCGTTGTTCTTCTGAAAGATTGCCATATAACTGCTTGTACCTCTCTAAATAGAACCTGAACGTACATCAAAACCATAAATGAAAACAAAAATTAAATAAATAAATAGCAATCTTATATCCATAATAGCATACAAATCAAGACAATTAAAGCAAAAGAGAGAATTTGTAACTAACTTCCTCGTCTTCTCGCTCATGCTAGGACTGGAAGACAAAGCCTTCTCCCGCAATCACATGCATGGAGGCCCAAATTAGAACAATGTATCCACTGAAAGTTTTGGAAGTAAATATGATAATTATGACGTAAATATAATGAAGGGAGATATTCCTACCATCTTGTATGGTCTCTGATTCCAAGGTTCTAAATACACAAACGCGTTTCTCATTATGTCCACATAGGCTCTTTTCCTTCTTTTCTCTGCCAAACTTCTGAAAAAATATTAAATCCGTATGTGAAAACTGAAGCATGTTCTTCCAATGTAGCAATAAAAATTAAGACAATTGGGCTACAAAGTCATTGGCAACAAACTTCTCTTGAATGTCAGGCATGTCACTCTTTTCAGCAGCTTTCTCAACAATCATCTGCACAACGGCACAAATCAGACTAGAGCACATGCCAGTGACTAGGAAGTGAACGTATCTGATTCGCTGAAACTCTTACTGGTATCGGATCTGGGTTGTTCTGTTCTGCTTGCATGCTTTCTGAATATTTTAGACCAAAAACATCAGAAAAAGACAGATGAGAAGACAAACATGGCTGAGCAGTCATCATCATTTACAAAATACACCATATGATCACTATGCTATCTGAATCTATAAAATTTGGAATTATTCCTTAGTGAGACCCATCTACCAAGACGAAATACTAAAATAGGCACATGGGTATTGCACAGGCAATACAATTACCCGGAAAGTTTAAAAAACATACCTAGATGATTTTCTTGCTTATAAGAACTTTCGCCCAAGTCCAAACTCCCACCACGGCTGTCCTCTGCAAAATTTCAAACAATAAACATCACAACTGCACAAACTAACTAACAACTTAAATCTCAAGTATAGAAATAAAATTTCTTCCAAAATAAAGCGTCAAAAATATCAACCCCACATTTGAGAAACTTTGAACTAACAATTGAACTATAGAGGCCATCTTATCTCGAAGCAGAAAATTTAACAACACACCATTTATGTAACTTTTTTCTCCACTGTAGGTCACATAAAGAAAACCATCTTCATCCTTGTTTTCCTCATGGATGGCAGACATCAAGGCACCTGTACCATAGGACAAACTATTTACAATTACAACTCCAGGAACAAAAAATTATGCTTGAAGCCAAAATGAGTTGCAACTCACTGTTGGGAGGCTTAGTGTTCTTGAAAAAGACAAATATAGGTTTTTTAGAGCGGACGTGCCCCCGAAGAAAATGAACAAATTCCCTAAGAGGGGTACCATCATAGACATGACATCTGCAGTCAGAAAAAAAAAATTAAAAAAAAAATAAAACCACGTGAGACCACCTCATTTAAGACAATCTAAAAAGAAACAAATGAAAAAGATAAAACCAAGCTAGGAGTACAAATGATCTTGAGAGTTTGTGTCCTTATATACTGGTATGCTTATGAAAATTACTGGGTAGGAAGGCTTCCATACTTGGGTAACCAATCCAGGCAAATCATTACAACCAGAACCAGCCCTCGAACTTCCACTAAAGTACCCGACTCAATTATTTTGGTAAAATGTTAACAATACACATGACCAAAACCTCTGGGTCCATATAGATTACTTACACACATTAACAAGCTCAGCCTACACAATAAGAACAAAACAAGTGTTCGGCTTTTTCACATATATCTCATTTCTTTTTTCTTTCCTATTTCCTGACAGATTTCGGATAATAATCAAAAGCATAAATGAAAAGGGAACAATCCTAATTTATTACATCAATGCAAATCAACTAACCTCCTCATGTCAACGTCAGGAACGTCACTCCTTGCATCCTTCTTCAAAATCACCTGCACGGAAACTCAAATTAGAATAGAGTGCATTCACCAAATGGATTGCTAGTAAAATGTTTGATGCTTCGGATTGTTACCGGTATATAATCTGGACGCATCTCCCTTAATTTCACAGCATCTAAGCTAGCAAGGTGCTTGAATCTTTTCATTGGATCCCTGAACATATATCAAAAGCATAAATGAAAATTGCATTGTTGAAATACAATTCAAGATACTTAAGGCACAAGTGAATTGGCAACTAACTACCTAATGTTCATGGCAGGATCCACTATTCCTGGAGCCTTCTACATAATCACATGCAATGAGACACAAATTAGAATACAGTGTACACTGAGTGCATAAAACACAAACTTATTGATTCAGTGAAACTCTTACCAAATTCCTATCATTCCATGGGTCTAAAAAATAAATGGGCTTTGTAAAGGGCTTGCATACTGTTTTCCTCTTTCCATGTGACGAATTTCTGGACATATATAACAAACATAATAAAACATTGAAAATCTTGTCCCATTGTAGCGATACAAATGAAGAAAATTATAACACAAGGGTATTGCAACGAACTTTTTCTCTTCCAAGTCAGGAATGGCACTCCTTGCAGTAGCATTCTCCTTCAACACCTGAAGTAGCCACCTCCCAATGTCTAGGGAGTGAATATATGAATATAATTAATTAAGTGATATTCTTACAGCTAACATATTTCTATTGCTCTCTTATACTTGATTAGTTTCTAAAATATTCTAGTCCAAAAACATAAAAAGAAAACAGATAATTAGAAAGAAATCAAGACCTAAACTAATAGCCAAGGGTGCTGTTATTGGCTCTCCACAAAAATTCATCTTGCACTCCTCGTGTAGAAAAAATGACAAATCTTTACTGAGAGTTAGAGGAATGCAGGATGACCATTTTGGAGTGCCAATAACAACCCTCATAACCAATTTTCAAAATAAACCATAATTACCGTCAACCTTTCCACCAATGAAATTTGAAAATCAACCATAAGAAACCACATAGGCCTTCGACAAGGACAAAATACCAAAATTGCATAAACTGTTAACCAGAAAAGAGAAGAAAAAAAATCAACAAACCTTCAGGATTTTCAAAACTCCTACTACCACTGTTCTCTGCAAATTTCAAATGACAAAACATAAAAACTTATCTTAATCAGAGATTAAAAAACAGCTTTAAATACAATTATGGCACAAAACTCTCTTCCCACGATAAAGCATAATCACAGTCAACCCTTCATCTATAAAAGTTATAATAACTTTTTGAATTACAGAAAACCATCTTATCAAAAAGAAGAGAAATGACTACACACACCGTTTATGTTTTAGCATGAAGAAAAAAACAGAAATATTTAGACTCGGCCAAATAAAAGGTTGTTATTTATTTTAAAACCTCCATAGTTGGACCATCAAGCGGAAAAATTTGGATACAAAAATTAACACTAATTAGAAGCATAAAAGTCCCACTTTCAGTTTACTATTACTATTTTTTAAAAACAGCCCCAATCCCAAAAGAGCCAAAGCTCAGTAATTCTGGTTGAAAAATCAAACATCCAAAAATCATCACTGAATCTTAGAACAACCCAAAAAGGCACATGGCCATTGCCAAACTATAGTATCGCTCCCCCCCCCCTTTCCCAAAAAAAAAAAAAAAAACAAAAAAAACACACATGGGCCACAACAAAAATAAAACGAACAAACCCACCCAAAATTAATTAACTAGCGACATCAAACACAAGTATGACAAGAAAACATTAATGTTGAACTATTTCACAGAGAAACAGAACGCCAAAAACTTAAGGGAATCAATAAAGGTTTGGTAATTGAAGAATTGATTGTTGAGAATTAAAAAACAACAGAGGGTCAAAAATCAATCAAATGGGGAAAGAATTCTTCAGCACAAATCATAAAAGATGAACATGTTCTTAAGGGTTTAATATCGGTGAACAAACCTGCTTTTGGGCTATTCCCGACTAAAAAATTCCAACAAGAAGCCTGCACTGTATTTTAATGTTTCTCAATTTCTATCTTATTTCTCATATTACCAGTCTCATACTTCTTACCAAACTTATAAATATGCAAAAGAACAGTGTACTAAGTCACCATGGAAGTCAAATCAAGAATCCAAAACATACAATTAAAGAACAAGAATAACACAGCAAATTTATCATAAATGAGCACCAAAGCATACAACCATTTAGGGTAGCAAGAAAATTCAACGTATTGAACACCTAAAAATTTTAAGTCACATTAACCTCGTTCAGCCTCACATCCATAAGATCAAAACTGAGGGTCCACTTTCCTTTAAGAAAGAACAAACTGTCCGAAATATCCATTTAAAGAAGGAATTTTGTTACTGTCTATATTTCTGACCCATCAAATTGAAGATTGAAAAAGCAAAATAAAAAGAGATGGATCGGATGAGTTAAAAAACTGGTCACCAAATATATAACAAGTTAGAGATACAATGTGTGCTCCAAATGTACCACATTTTATTACTTTTCAACTATTTTCTGCCATACCATACGCAAAACTGAATAGCAGGACATTCATGTTTAATCCAAAGAGATGGACTTTGTTACTACAGCTAACAAATCACGGGTTGAAATCGTGAAATCAGGCATGTAATTAAAATTGACTCAGATAACAGCAAATTTCAAGCCTAAACCGAAATTTCTGAATCCGGAAAATTTCAAACCGGAACTTATAAATGTTTATAACATGCATTCCTTTTTCAACTAACACAGACCCCAAGTTTTCTTTTTCAGTGTCACGGTTACCCTCAGAAATTGTGGTTGTATTACAGAACTTTGCTCTCACGGTAAAAAAATTAAGGGTTTTCTTTATCAATTTGTTAGGGTTACTAATTAAGGGTGTTTGCCAATTGAAAAGGAAAAACCCAATTTTCAGGGTTTTCTATAAAAAATAAAAAATAAAAAAAAAACTTGGGATTTCTCTGAACTGACGAAGAAAACCCAAAGTTTTTAGGGTTCCTGAAAATTGGAAAAGAAACCCACAATTTTCAAACACTACCCCTAATATTCAAAGAGAAAATTAGGGTTCCTGTCAATAGAAAACAAAAGGCTACAAGTTTTATGGTTCCTTGAAATTAAAAGCCCTAAATTTTATCATGAGACTCAGACAGACGAAAGATTCATAGAACGAACACCAGCTTCTAACATTACCAACGAATCCATGATATCAAAACACAAAAAGAAAACGGTGAAAATCGTGAATGATGATACCTTCACCGGCAGCCATCGACGAATCCATGACGACCCCAACTTTCACACAACGTTCTCTTTGATTCGGTTTGTTGCAAACAGAACCCCAAACGGTCACGTTATAGCCAACACGCTAAAGAAATGTTTATTTGTTTTTTTTTTTTTTTTTTTACTTTTTGTGGAGAGAGTGAGGGGAGAGGCTCCAAATTTTATTATTTAGGGAAAACTCTATGTGTACCCGGAAAAGATCCTCTCTGAATTCTCTTTGTGGGAATTCGAATGATGAATCAATCATATTCGTTCATCGTATATTGTGCGGTCAGTAATTATTTAAAATTAAATATAAATAGTACCTAACAAAAATTGATCGCACGATGAACGGAAATGATTGATCCGGATCCCCACAAAGAGGATCCGGAGAGGATCCTTTTCCTTTCTATCCCTCTCTCTTTCTATAATGGAAAACCAATGCACTTCCATGTATCAAAAACACAACTTGATGAAACCAACCAAAAAAAAAAAAAAAAACACAACTTGAAAAATAAGGGTATTCAGAAGTGTTTTTAAAATAATTGAAAGTATTTTTTTGTTAAATTGATTTCATGTTAAGTATTAGATTTGTGTTTCTTATAGGAAGCGCTTAGAGTGCTTTTCTATGATCCATCTGAATTTTACTAAGAATTAATTCAAATTTTTTTTTACTAAAAACGTTTTCAGCCATTTTAAAAGCACTATCAAACGAGCAATAAATTGTTTATTAGTTGGTTGTTTGGTCCAAGTAATTGCCATGATCTTGTAAATTGGAAAAGGAAAATACTTGAAATTATATTATAATTTTTTTTATATTGGGATAAACTCAATCCTTGGACAATGAAACAAAAAAAAAGGGGACCTCACAAAACGTTATTATTTATGAAATTATAAGAGTCTGTTTGGTACCCTACTTCAATCCAACTTTTTAAACTCAAAAATAATTTTCAAGTGTTAAGCTTTAAAAACTTGTTTGGTATGAGTGTTTTAAAAAAACTGAACTCAAGACTAACTAAAAAATATAGTTTATTATCTAAAAACATAAAAAGTGAGTTTTTAGAGTTTTTAAACTTAAACTCACTCATTTTTTTTCTCTCCCTCCCCCCTCACTCCAAATCTCTCTCTCTCTCTCTCTCTCTCTTTTATTCGTTCTCTCTCCTCTTTTTTTTATATTTTTCGTCTATTCTTCAATCCGCTCTCTTCATTATTTCGGTTCTTTCTCTCACTCATTTTCTTCTCTATCTCGTCTGATCATCGTTCTTCTTACCTTCATTCATCTCTTACTTTCTTTCCTCCTCTCTCCTCTTTCTCCCTCTTCTACGACCCCCTATTTTTAGATCTCTTTGTCTAGTTTGAGTCGTAAAATTTAAAAATTTTAAATCGCAAACCAATCAAGTTTTTGAGTTTTAAAGAAAATTGTTTTCAAGAAATGTTCTTAAGAAATGTTTTGAGAAATGATAAAAATTTTCAAATACGATACCAACCAGGCCCTTAATGATAGTTCCAATTGTCGCTCTCCTAGGGTTTACGAGAAAACCTAGAGAGCCTTTTTTTTTCTTAGTTAGAATTATTAACCTGGCTAAACTGACCACTTAAAAGCCAAGTGCTCTTTTACCCCTATGTTGGACATAAACCAATAGGCAAGCGAGGCAGAGTCGTTTGTCTAGTCTTACAGCGCACTTACTCTTTTTCAAATATTTAAATTTACTTTAAAATTTAAATTTCCCAACTTTTTATAGATCTTCTCTAATTTCACATCTCGGCCCAGGGTCCCCCACATCCCGGGCCCGCTCCACCACCGTAGCACAATATTGTCCGCTCTGGGCCCCGACTACGCCATCACGATTTTGTTTATGGGAACTCACACGAGAACTTCCCAGTGGGTCACCCATCATGGAATTGCTCTCACTCGCTACTCGCTTAACTTAGGAGTTCCGATGGAACCCGAAGCCAGTGAGCTCCCAAAATGCCTCATGCTAGGTAAGGATGAAAATATACATATAAGGATCACTCCCTTGGGCGATGTGGGATCTTACAAACCACCCCCTTAAGGGGCCCGAATACCTCGTCGGCACACCACGGCCAGGGTTACGCCCTGATACCAATTTTCACATCCCGGCCCGGGGTCCACCACATCCCGGGCCCGCTCCACCACCGTAGCACGATATTGTCCGCTTTGGGCCCTGACTACGCCCTCACGATTTTGTTTTTGGGAACTCACACGAGAACTTCCCAGTGGATCACCCATCATGGGATTGCTCTCACGCGCTACTCGCTTAACTTCGGAGTTCCGATGGAACCCGAAGCCAATGAGCTCCCAAAAGGCCTCATGCTATGTAGAGATGAGAATATACATATAAGGATCACTCCCCTGGGCGATGCGGGATCTTACAATATCGGAACTTCGAAGCCAAGCGAGTAGCGCGCGAGAGTAATCTCATGATGGGTGACCCACTGAGAAGTTTTCGTGTGAGTTCCCATAAACAAAACCGTGAGGGCATGCTCGGGGCCCAAAGCGAACAATATCGTGTTACGGCGGAGTCGAACCCGGAAAGTGGTCCCGCCCGGGCCAGGATGTGACATCTAATGTTAGAAATGTTCCAAGTTCTAATTTTTTATCTCTTTATCATAAAAATAAAAATAAAAATTTTGAAAAAAAAATTATAACAACAAAGCTCTTAGCCCAAGTGATTAGGATAATCTGCACTCGAGATCTTAAATTTCATCCTACATCTTCAAATTTCAATAATAAAAATTAAAGATAGGGCCCACCAACACATGTATCTCTATTAAATAAATGATACAAATAATAGTAAAAATATGTGGTAAGAATATCATTCTTGATAAAAATAAAGGGGTGTGCTATCTAGACACCTCATTTTACTTCTCACACACCCCTTGATAATTTCAGTCTGTTGATCTTCTTCAATTCATCTGATCCGATTATCGAAAATTAAAAAGATGTGTGAGAAGTAAAATGAGGTGTGTGGATATCACACTCCAAAATAAATAACCATTCCAATTCTCACGAATTTAGAGCATCTCCGGAAGTCAACCAATTGCAAGGGCAATTGGATTGAACTGCCTTTGGCCCAGAAAAATCAACTTCATCAAGGAAAAAATGGACGACAATTGCAAGGACGGCAGGTACTTTGGCAGCTGCCCTGTCAAAGTAAAAAATTGGCCAGTTCAACTGTGATGATTAATCTAAGTCTAAAAAATTCAAAAATATCATAAAAATTACCAAAAAACTTATGAAGTTTACGTTCTTAAATTCTTACAAAGTTTAACACACTTGCATTGCAAATTATACATTTATAATTGCCCAAAAATCTATGATGATAATAATATATAAGGATAAGACGAAGAAAACATTAAATATATATATATATATATATATATATTAGTAAATAGTAATGACCCTTGCCCTTCCTCATTCCAAACTAATGAATTTGCACAAGGACAATTACTACTTTAAGTGAGCGGTAAAAACAATTTCATTGCTATTGTCATCCAATTGCTATTGCCTTCTACCAACTAATGGAAATGCTCTTAAAAAAAAGAAAAATGATCATAGCTAGATCATTTTCTTAAGGATCTTGTGATCGTGACTGTTCATCGTATATCGTCAAAAACGAATTTGAATCATATTATTGCTAATCCATTATGGAACTTAACCTACCCTCTCATCCTTTAGTATAGATACTATCGTATGTTAAAAATAAATAAATAAAAAAAAAACCTTTTATCCAAATATTATCAAGGAAAAAAGAAAAAAGAAAATAAATGAACCGAACAAAGCAAACGTTTCGTGTGCAGCGAGGCAAAGCAAAATTCACAGCGAAGCGTTTTTTTGGTATTTAAGCATGTAACACCTGTGCAGTTACTTTCGCGAAAGTAACGGAGTCCATCGTCAGCGTCGCCAAATCACGTCATCTTCTCGAACCAGTAGTTATGTTGCAGAGACCTCGACGCCGCTGCGAAGGCACCGCCATGGGCGCCATCGTCCTCGATCTCCGGCCCGGCCTCGGAATCGGACCCTTCACCATCGGTAATCGGCAGTTAGTTTCTGAATTTTATTTGTTAATCATCGAATTAATTCGAAATTTGTTCATTTCTTTAACCTAAGAGCAAGAATTACTTGTGGAAATTGAAATTTGAATTGAATTATTTGCGAGCGTTTCATTTGTGTAAATTAATTTTACCATATTTGTGAGTTATCTCAGCTGTTAGATATCTGTGTGGTTAAATGTGAGTTGTTTTTTCTTGGGATTTTTAGAGTCAAGTAGTTGATGGTGTAGAGATTGGATATGAAAATTTTGATTTGGCATGTGTTGGTTTTTTAAATAAATTCACTGGTGTTAGAACCGCAGCTCGGATTATTTTTGGAATTGAATCATGGATTGAAATGTTTGTTTCAGGAATGCCGATATGCGAAGCATTTGCTCAGATAGAGCAGGAGCCTAACATTTATGACGTTGTCCACGTGAAGTTTTACGACGAGGTTGGATCAGTTTGCAAAGTTGTGTATCATTATGGCCTGTGTAATCTATTGTAGAAGCACATTTTGTTGGGTTTCATTTTTTTTTCCCTAATATTAGGCGTATGCACATGTTTCGTGGGATGAAACAAATAGCTCAGTGATTCATAAAGTGCGTGTACTGAAATACCGATAAGTTGTAATGACTGCTTATCATTGTTCTCTCCCATGCAGGAGCCCCTAGAGTTGGATATTGTTATCAGCTTTCCAGATCATGGTTTTCATCTTCGTTTTGATCCTTGGTCACAGGTTCGTTTTTACATACGTCTGATTTGTTCTCTTTCGTGCTCGTGCCTTTTTCGTTGCGTATCAAAATTTTGTTTTTACATATGTGGCGATCTTTTGTTTACTTTGATTCCTCATAAATATATGACCCGAGGGTGATGCAGCTATAAACTAATGGCCATGTACTGTCGCATGTGGTATTTACTCATCAATTAAAATTGTTACCATTTAAAGAAAATCCACAAATACTTGACCGGATTCTTTTATTTTAATGGTTGTAGTAGCTAATACCGTGTGTTAAAAGTTACCTTAATTGGTTGTCGTACAAAATAAGAAAATGTCTGTGGGATGTTAGAGCAGTACGCCATGGGTAGTCCATGAAACACTGGCAGATAGCCATCCTCTTCAGCTATTTTTCTCTTTAGCGGGTTAATACGGCTATGATTTTGATTCGTATATGTCTATTTTATTTAAAATGGCAGGTGAATTTGTACATGGATTGCTATTACTGTTGGGTTGTAATATCTATAACTACCTCCTGATATGATATGGCTTGCTGATTTGAAATTTTGGTGCAGAGGCTACGTCTTGTTGAAATATTTGATATAAAACGGCTTCAAATGCGCTATGCTACTTCTTTGATTGGGTGAGTTACTTGAGGCTTTCTATTATATACAATGAGGCATACTATTGAATTTCGTCTCTACTTTCAGGGGACCATCTACATTAGCGACTTTTGTAGCTGTATATGCACTATTTGGGCCAACTTTCCCTGGAATTTATGACAAGGATAGAGGTGTCTACACTCTGTTTTACCCAGTATGTAAATTTAACTTGACTTTCATATTTCTTTATTTTTATCTACTTATGAATCATCTTACAAGCTGGAATCTGTTTTGTGTGTCTACCAACCATGGCTACTGTAGGGGCTTTCCTTTGATTTTCCAATTCCTAGCCAGTATACAGACTGCTGCCATAATAGAGAAGGTATTTTACTGACAGTGTTTACTCAATTGCTTCTTGCTTCAAAAATTTTGCAAGCTCTAATTACTTGAATTTTTATTTTCGTTTGTTTATGAAAGCGGAATTGCCATTGGAGTTTCCAGATGGAACCACACCAGTTACGTGCCGTGTCTCTATATATGATAGTTCTACAGATAAAAAAGTTGGTGTGGGGTCCCTAATGGATAAGGCATCTGCTCCTCCATTACCTGTTGGCAGCCTCTATATGGAAGAGGTGCACGTTAAGGTTTGACTTTTTTCTCCATCTTCCAGGCATAATTTCAGTTAAACCATGGTTTGTTTTCTTCTATGAGCTTGAGGGGAATCATGGAGATTTTAAACCATGATTTGGAGAAGAATCAAATGCTTTGGCTTTGCGGCTTCCTTCATTTGTGGTTTACTATTGCCCCAGTGAGCAGTTTGACACAGGTGATTGTTGTTCTTGGATGTAATTCAATTCAGTTTTTATTTTATCCAGCTAGGGGAAGAATTGTACTTCAATGTTGGTGGCCAGAATATTCCTTTTGGTGCATCACCTCAGGCAAGTTTTAATTTTGCTTTGTTTAAGCTCTAGTTAGTCTTTCTATTTGGCTGGCTAGTTCTGCCATTCTTTCGTTGTTCATCCTGTGTAATTCATGTTTTTTCTTTTTATTTACAGGATGTTTGGACTGAATTGGGTCGTCCGTGTGGCATACATCAGAAGCAGGTAACTCCCACTGTTATGCCTATGTAGTATGTTTTCTAAATGCATTTGTCTTCTTGTTGATTGTTGATTCTCTGTGCTGTGTAGGTAGACCAAATGGTTATTCATTCTGGCTTGGACCCTCGTCCACGGACAACTCTCTGTGGCGATTACTTCTACAATTACTTTACCCGTGGTTTCGATATTTTATTTGATGGCCAGGTATTAACTTATTTTCTGGTTAAATATACATTCAAAATGTTTTGCATGGTAATATTTGTGCTTGGGAAGTTCTCAGATCACTTTTCTTTTTGTTTGCCTCCAGACTCACAAAATCAAGAAGTTTGTTTTGCATACAAACTATCCTGGTCATGCAGATTTCAACTCTTACATAAAGTGCAATTTTGCCATCTTTGCATCTGACTGTAAGTCCCCCACTGATTCTTCTGAAGTTTCGAGTTGGATCTATTGACTTAGAAACCTGATAAACACATTAATCATCCCTTGCAGTAGCGGGGTCTTATCAGGATGTAAATAACTGCAAACATAGGATTACACCTAGCACAAAGTGGGAGCAAGTGAAGGTAAACTTTCTCTTGGCCGTTGTTTTTTAAACTGTTATATTTGTACTTTGTTTCATTGTTTTCCATCAGTAACGACTTTCTCATTGATAGCTTCTATCGTCAGCGTATTCCTTTCAGTGTATCTTGACCAAGATTGGGGTCATGGTAGTAACAAAAGATTACTTTTTGTAGGAAATCCTTGGGGACTGTGGCCGAGCTGCTATCCAGACTCAAGGTTCTACGAGCAATCCGTTTGGATCTACTTTTGTATATGGTTATCAAAATGCTGCATTTGAGGTGAGATGATGATTGCTAATTCATCGTTGCTTATGTTTTCTATGGTTGTGCATGGGATTGCTAATAAATATTTTGTTGATTATCAACAGGTGATGAAGAATGGTTACATTGCAACCGTGACCCTTTTCCAGTCATCGTGATTCTGTTGCAAACAGGTACTCCTTTTAGTAGTATCATGTTTCCTTGCTCATTGGCAAACAAATGCATTGTTATATCCCATCTATAAGATGACCATCAACAAGGCTTGTTGAATTTTTATCTGTCCGTCGTTGAAATGCATCTCGTGGTTCAGTGTTTTGATTTTTTTTGCCGCAGTTGGATAATGGAACTTAATGGGGAAACCCGTTTGGATTCATAAAGTTGGTGAAAGCGGCTGTCAGCATGGCCGGGATCCATAATTGTACAGTTGTATAGATTAAGTTTGTACAGAATAATTCGTACGGTAAAAACACGTAAATACTCTGCATCTTCTCTGTTACTGTTCAAATGGAAGTTTGTTCTGTAAGCCCCTGATGCATTATCCGTTCCCAGATTGTATGACGATGTTCACACGCGATCGACGTTTACAGATTTCTTATAACTGAATCAGCCTTGTATCATTTGGGATGACAATATCAGTTTGTACACAATGAAAAGAGAATATGAAGGATTTCATTTACAGGTGCCTATGTACTATGTAGTGATTGAGGAGTTCGTTTTCTTCGCGTGGCAAATGGCGAATGGCAAGCCCCTTTGCAAATGAACTCTTTTAAGGGTTACAGCTATTTGATGCTCCCCACAAATGTAGATAAAATTGCGATTGTTTTGAATCAACTGAACTTACCCGTGCACAGAGTATACAAACAAATTTGTGTTCGAAGCTGAAACTGCTATTTTTAAAGTAGTTGGATGGTCGAAAGGCGGATTCTCACTTCTTTCTCTCATTCAACACTATGCATGAGACTTTTACCGCGCATGGTGGTTCCTGAGTGATAAAAGAAAGAAAAACTTGTCTTCTTTTTTGTTTGAGTATCTTCATCGCATATGTATAAGTCGAATCTATTCAAAGTCTAAATGTCGAAAAATGATTACTAATCTTTCACTTTTTGGATCTCTTTGTCATCAGCGGTTGCGAATGACTGATTTTTCTCTATCTTTCGCCAATAGCAAGTCAGAAATAATGAGAAGAGACTGAGTTTCTTTTACAATGGGAAAATTACTATTCATTTCATTAGGTTAAAAAGGTCCCAAAAAAAAAAAAAAAAAAAATGGTTAAAAAATGGTTAAAAAATTCACATTCCGTTGCCGGGACTTGAACCCGGGTCTTTCGGGTGAGAGCCGAATATCCTGACCAACTAGACTACAACGGATCTGATGTTCTCTTGTACTATTTACTAATTTATAAATATATTTACCTGTATACAACAAGCCAATCGACAGTAGGCAACAGGGACTAACACCTTCCTTTGTTTTCGGCAGCAAGGAAGGATTAGGAGGGTTTTAGCGTTTTTGGCCTTCTCTTCTCTCTGCCTCTCTCCTATCCGCTGTAGACGACGACGCCCCTGTTGCTGCCGCCACAGTCCTCCGCAAAATCCAGTCAACACCGCCGTCTTCAGCCCCTTTATCTTCCACCATCCGCCACCAGGTTTACCAATTTTTTCTCAAAAGATTTTCACCCTTTTTTCTGCTATAAGTTTCTTTGCCGGCTCAGAACCATCGTAGTCTGTGAATTCCAATCACTTCATATAAACATAAAGGATTGATTAACTTTGCAATTGGTCAAAACCCAGAAGTCAACTTCTCTCGAATTTACTGCAAATTTCAGTTCCAGGTAAATCCATCACAAGTAAAGAAAACTGGAATTTGGGCAGCTAATTGGTATTCAATTGCATTTTCCTGCCATTGCCTTGTTGGGTTTGTGTTCCGGAATATCACCATAAAATTGTCAGTTTAAGTGATTCAGTGGTTATCCAGAAATGAACCCTTTTTTTCCTTCATGCAGTGTGTTTGATTCTGTTTGTTTGTTTCGACAGAGAGTGCTGCGAAGATGACTTCTGTATCGGGATTGACTGGTAGTCCCTCCAGATTCTGCTTCCAAATTCCAGCACGAAGTTCTGGTTCACTACGAGGGCAAGTTTCGAATTTCCCTCATGGTTGGAAGCCTGCAGGAAAGAATGAGCTACTTCGTGTGGAAAGGTACAGCTAGGGCAGCATCAGTTATTAGTTTCACGTAGTGTGATTACCTTCTCGGTTTGCTTATTTGTTTTCTTCTAAAATCAAGCAGAAGTTATTGGGCTGGCTTTGCACAAAGGTTGAACGCACGGAAAACACATCTGATCAAGTTTGCCGTGGATGCATCCTACGGCGATATGTCCAATGAACCAACTGGTAATTTTCATCTTATTTTTCTGAGGGCAGTCATATTTTCATTTACTTTGGATGTTGTTGTATATGTATGAGTGCTTGTGTATAACTTCCTTCAAGCTTGAACACACTGGTCCTTATCGCACAAAACGGTATGAAGAAAATTGGAATGTAGAACTTAACACGAAGGATTCTCAACAGCCCTTCAGCCGGTGTATTTGGTTGCGGCCTTTGACGTGTCTAAACTTTGTAACCAAGTCGAACCAAAACCCTGTAACCGTTAATTTCATAAATTACCATTGACCTGATTCGTTTTTATTAGATATTGTAACAAATCAGCATCTTTATCTCTCTGATCTGTTTTCTTCTTCACTGCCTTTGCAAGTAAAGCTATTTTCCCTAGGATTAATGTGAGGGACCCCTACAAACGACTTGGAATAAGCAGGGAGGCTTCGGAAGATGAGATTCAAGGTGCAAGGAACTTCCTTATCCGACAGTATGCAGGTCACAAACCAAGTGTAGATGCAATTGAATCAGCCCATGACAAAATAATCATGCAGAAGTTCTATGACAGGAAGAACCCCAAAATTGACTTTAAGAAAAAGTACAGGGAAGTCAATCAGTCCCGTGTTGTTCAGGCTGTGAGAAATAGGTTCCGAACTCCGTCCACAAATTTCATTATAAAAACGTCCATTGCATTTCTAGTGCTTGCAGCTCTCACTGTTCTATTTCCAACCGAAGAAGGTCCAACCCTTCAGGTTGCCCTTTCCTTGTTGGCCACCATCTACTTTGTACATGACAGGCTGAAGAGCAAATTACGAGCTTTTCTCTACAGGTACGTAAATAGTTTCTGTATAGTTACTCTATTTCTCCATTGATTTTCCATATAGAACAACTGACTTGTTCTCTATTGAAATTTATTCTTTGTTATACTTCATTATCGTCAGTGTTTTTGAATAATTGAAACGAAAATTACAACGTGCTCTTCCTTCACTCCAAATTTGAACTCCGTATCTTAACTCACCATATTCAAACTTTAAATTTGGCAACGGCAAAAAGGTTTGGATAAATTGTATGCTTTGGTGCAGTGCTGGATCATTTGCTTTCTCATGGCTTTTCGGAACCTTCTTGATGGTGTCTGTGGTTCCACCTCTACTGAAAGGACCAAGGAGTTTCGAGGTGACAACGTCATTGATAACCTATGTGCTACTCTGGGTCTCGTCAACCTATCTCAAGTAGTTTCTGTTCTAACGACACACCTCAATTTTGTTGGAGTTGGAAACCGCAGATTTTCTCGGAGATTTAGCTCATGCGCGGACTTTTCCGCTATAGTTACGGTGCTGATGGCGATGCTGATAATTCTGGCAAAATGTAGAAGAGATTTGTTTTCTGTCATTTGGAGAAAGGGCGTAAAATTAGATGAAAGTTAAGATCGGTTTAAGCAATTGACCTTTTGTTCCCTTATTTTTGTTAATTATAATAATCAATCAATTTTTTTTTTCTATATGAGTGGAAAACCAAGTATAGAACCATGTGTGTTTTCTCTTTTTATTTAGGTGGCATCCTAATTTAATCTAAATTATTTGGAGAAGAGTTCAAATTTGGGTGCGAAAAAAGAGGGCGAATACTGTTCTAAATTCGAATTAATTTGGCTATAATTAGATTTGCATGACGTGATAACGTATGTCATACTGTTCTAATTGTTTTCGGTGTTAATTGATAAAATGAAGGTAAATTGACATAAGTTTTATGATTCTTGCAGTGGACCCTCTCAGGGCTACTGAACTTCATAGACGGTCTCTGGTCGAGCTGTGGCGATGAGAGGATTATAATTTTCACAACCAACCACAAGGACCGTCTTCACCTGGCATTGTTGCGTCCGGGTCGAATGGATGTACGATTTACATGTCGTACTGCACTCCAACTGGGTTCAACATCTTAGCCTCGAACTATCAGCCCTGCAGAGGTTGCTGAGGAGTTCATGAAGAGGGACAATGCTGATGTCGCTCTTCATGGGCTCGTCAATTTCCTCAAACGTAAGAAGGTCGAGAATGATAAAAAAAGAGGAGGAAGGGGCTGATGATGCTGAAATTCAACAAGCATAGAGGCCATAAAATGGACGAAAACAATGAAAACAGTAAAAAGGAGGACCAAGAGGCCAAAAATGGGAAAAAATGTAAACGACGAATCATTGAATGTGTAAAATAAAATGTCGCATATTCGCTCTTTTGTTGGAAAAGAAACTTAACAACATGAAATAATCATCACAAGATCATACAACGGATTACCAAAGCGGTTCTAAAATGCGCGCACGCGCTTGTTATTTTTCAATGGATTGTCCTGATATGTACATAAGGAAAGAAGAGGAACAACGATATACCTACAAATACGATCTGTGTACATACAGGGTTCTCCGTCATAGATTCATAACCAAACATCTCTTGAGAAGGCAGAGAGTCAGATTAAGATTAGTTATACAAGTAGTTCCCACGTCAGATAAATACATTACATGTAACTCCTACCGGCTTCTTGGCATTCAGACAGCCACAAGTCGATGTGTTCAACAATTTGTTGCCTTACTTTGTTGACTGCATCAGGGTTGCTGCAGTTCTGGGAATTGCCTGAAACAAAAGTGATAAATCCTAAATAAATACGATAGCAAGCATTAAAAACTTATCAACAAGCACCGCCTTCCATGAAAATCTTGTTCGGATTCAAAGTATCCAACTAATTTGATTGACACAATTAAAGCCCTTTACAAACATGGAAAACTTCCAATGGCCGCTAAAATTAGGAAGCTTTTCCTCGGAAGCTAGTATGTCTCACTGAGGTTGCACGGTTACACTAACAATACATACCTTCAAGGGTTAAAGGAGACTGAGGGCATCCTCTCAAATCCGTTCCATGGCCACAGTTATGGCAAGAGATGATGTACGAAGGCACTGATAGTTTATACAAAAAACGAGAATTCAGAAAGATCTAACATAGTTCTAATAGTTTCGCATCAATTCATAGGATATCATTAATGAAACTTTTCATTGAAGCAATGTAATACTCACTATCTGGAGATGAAGTTTGTTTGGATGCATGACGCCAGGGGTCCTGTGAACCATTTGTAAAAACTATTTTTGAACCTGCAGATTCATTTTTCATAAGATCATGTAAACCAATGATTGATACACCGATGTGGTTTGTTGTAGAAAAAACATGAAAAACGGATAAATGATGCCATAACTGTAGTAAAACAAATGCTCTCAGTTGGTAGGCGGTCTCCGGGGATAGGTGGGGTAAGGTTAAGAGCCAGTATGGAACAGTAGATAGAAATTATGCTACTTAAATTGTAATATATAATAACTGGGGAAGATATTTACATATAATTAGGGAAAGAGAGATCGATGTTTTTACCTGCAATTTTTGTGCCTCCATAGTATAAGTTTGTTGCAAGAACATCAGGATAGATGCCGTCTCCAAAAACATTTTTGCAAAGGTCTTCATGGTATCTGTGACAATGAAAAACTACGAATCAGAGACGCATACAAGCTACAAAGTTGAACTACAGGTCTGTAGGAAAAGGGTAAGTAGAAATAATAAACAAAATAGTATAATAAAAAGACATTTTCAGAATCATACTTTGTGTCAACTTTTGAAGACCTGATGCTATCATTTGCAGGAGCCACCTGAAAATATGCAACTTCAGTACAAACTTGGAACCACCACAACCGATCAGAACTGCCCTCAGTAACAGCAGTGTTCTTCAAGTGTTTCTGGTTATATGTATCAACGTCAATGCCAAAAGTTCCAAGATAATAATCTTTAATGTATTTGGCATACGCTTCCTGCAAGAAGATTATTTTTCCCATTAGAAACATTAGACACCCAGAGACAATTAACAAAGGCATTTTCATGAAGTATAAAAGCCCAAGGATAGAATTGGTGGCACTCCTTACAAGTTAAAACGCATAGAGATATGTGCATAACGGTAATTATTTAGACACTGCCAGGTAGACTACAACTACTGTAAACACGTTGACCAAAAAAACAATCTAGTAGCTGAGTATAATTATATAACACAACTGTGGACGAAGATTGCTTCATGCTTCAATTAAAGAACGAAGGGGAATGAAAAGAAGAGAAGCATACCACCAAATCCTCTCCATTCGTCTTTGCTTGAACAAGAGGTGAGCATAATTTATCGGGATTTCCATATTGAAACTGCAAAATGTCAAACAAATAATCATCAATAATTTGATAAACCGAAAACAGAGTAACAAAACTCAGAAAGAAGTAACACTTACCGCTATAACAGCAGCATCCGCCAGAAAATACATGAAGTCACCATCAATATCAAGCTGCACACAGACTTAAGGTCAATACGCAAGTGAGAAAAGAAAAAAGAAAATCCCACCACTGAGAAACTGGACTCGGGCTATTAAATTACAGTATGATTTACAAATGGTGAGTGCAAAGTGTGAAAATTCCAACCTGGCTTGCACCAAACAACGCCTTTATTGCTTTTCCATTAGTTGTGAGACTTTGTTCAACAAGATGAGTAGTTTCTTGAAGTGCAGCTTTACATTCTGGACCTGCAGACTCACCAATCTGCATTTGGAGAAGATTGTAGTTAAGTGAAAAAGGGCCAAAAGTAGAGACCAAAACTACAATCTCATTCTCGTCCTAAAAGGGCGAAGCGAAAAGGCCAAATTAACCGAGTGATCACCTGCTGGTCAAATTCAGCGAAGTCATAAATAGCTTCAACAACTGCAGAACTTGCAAGACTTCCACATGTCAAATGCGGGAACTTAACCCGAAACCACGCACTAAGAGCTCCCGGGTAAGAAACACCAAACACGAACCACGGATTGTCACCCTTGGTTCTATTCAGCTTCACATTTAACCCATTCTAACACAACCACACCACAAAATCCAGTAAATTGCAAGCTCAATTGGGTAAAATATATAATTCCAGGCAGCAAATTCAACAATTTCTTGCCTGATAAAACTCACGAAAAGCCGCCAGATCGAAAAGCGCTTGCTTGGATGACAAGTACTTCAAATTCTGCGTTGTATGCGTCTTGAAAGGAGAGCTTTTTCCGTAGTATCGATGCTCGGGCGAAACGATAGCTGCCCCAAACTTCTTAGCCAACACCTGCACATAGGGAATTCAATAAAATCTCCAAAATTTCCGATTTTTCTTCTAAAATTACAAATTTTACACCTAAAATTCAGAAAAAAAAACAGAACTTACACTCAGGTAATCGTTGGCGATGCCGCCGCATGCGGATTCTCCGCAAATTTTCAGGAAAATTGGTCCGTCGGAAGGTCTGAAGTAGTCGAGAAATTCGTAGTAGCGCTGCGGGAATTTGCGGCGGTCGTACGGCGAGAAGTGGTCAAGAGTCTGATCGAACCACAGCTCCTCCTTCGTCAATAACTTTCCGCCGCCGCTTCCCGACGAGCTCTCCAGCTGAAGAAGTGTTCGCGGATTGACAAAGCCATAAGAGAGCGGCGTCCACATCATCATCGTGAAGAAGAAGGACAAGGAGAACGAAAACGACGTCATCATCGGAAATCGGGTCTCGGAATCCCGGGTGGTTGATTGGCGCAGGTGGCGCGGCGGTGGATCGCTGTTTCTATAAACGTCAACTGCAGCAAGCAATCCTTTCTGGCCTGGATTTTAATTAAATTTTGATTTGCTTTAATTTAGACCGGGCCGGTCTTTATAGTTACGGAGGGCTGATGGACCGGCCCAAAATTCGGTGGTCTTGTAGTGGGCTGTTGAGTGTTGACTGATTCATTTATCTTGAGTGGAAATGAAGAACAAAAATTAGAATAAATAAAGGTGTCTTTGTTAATGTTTTGTAAAAATAAGTGAAAAATACGTTTCATAAACTGTTTTGTGAAAATAAACTCAAAAAATGGAAACATGTTGTAATATAATATGCGGATGGCCCATATGAATAGTTTGTTACTATTTATCTAAAGAAAAATCAGATGGATTACTATTCATATGAAGAAAAACGGATGAGTTACTATTCATGCACAGTATTTTCACTATTCATTTGAGGAAAGTTTGTAAAGTGAATAGTGTTACCACAATAATATTTTGCCTATAAAATGAAAACATACAAAGGAAAGAAGAGGAGTTATGAAAGACTCGGCAAAGAAGAGAAACGGAATGAAGAGAGGAGAGAATAGAGAGAGTTATCTTTGTACTTCTATTATTTCAGATTATAAATGAAAGCACACATGTTGCCCCAAGGACGTACTCCAGTCACGTTGACTATAGAGGAACCTTGTCAATATTGTATCTTATTTCATTTATTCCACTGCACACACATTGCTGATTTTACAACAAAATGCAGAAAATAATATTTTTTCTAAGTTCTGTAGAATATCAAATTGATATTTCCTATGCTTTTCAAGAACATTTTTCAAAATAATAGAAAATAAGAGGTACATTATAAAACAAAGTTAGAGTAAAAAAATAAAATCATGTACGCCACCACTATTGTCACTATTGATATCACCATTGCCATCACCACCACCACTATCTTATCATCATCACCACCACCACCACCACCATCTTTTACACCACCACCTCCCACCCCCATCGTTGTCACTACTATATTCTCCACCGCCATCACCCTCGCCACAAGCGCCACCATCATAGCCACCACCATTAATAACACCATCAAAACCACCACCATTAACACAACCACCATATTTTCCACACCACTACCCCTGCCACCATGGCCATCACCACCTTCATTGTCTCACTGATGCGGCCACCACTATCGCGTCCATCACCACCACCTCCCACCACCATCACCATATTCTCCACCCTCATTATCCTCACTATGTCCACCACCACCTTCACCATTTCCTCCACCATCATATCAACCACCATTTTCACAATCATCCATCACAACCATTGTTAACACAACCATCCTCTACCACCTTCACAACCTCCAGCCTCATGTACCACAACCACTGCAACCATTCTCTCCATCAGTTCCCGCTTCCCCTCTATTGTCATCACCTATATCTCACCGCTGCTAACACCCTTATTGTCACCGCTACTACCACTATGCCAACCACCATTGCTACCAACACTAATCTCGTTCTTAACCACCATCCCACCGCCACCACCATTAATAATTACCAAACACAAATTTATCTATACATATATTTACATTTGGTAGTATTTTCATTGTTTTCATTCTAAAAAATTGTTATCAGATTAAATTACCAAATGCATTCTCAAATCATAAAATGCACAATCCTATTTGTCATTTTCATTTTACAAACAATTTTTTATAAAATGTTACCAAATAGGTTCTCATATTGGTGCTTCTTACAAAAAGCACATCAAGTGCTTTTAAAATTCAAAAATATTTTCTCTAAAAGCGGTTTTAATCATTGAAAAGTAATTTCTAAACAATCATTATAAGATGTAAGTTTAGGATAATATCGATCAATGTCACCGATTCTCAAGTGACAAATGTCCATTGAACTGATAGATCAATTTTTGAACACGGACAAACATCTAACTAATAACACCACTAAATTTATATGTTGGTTGCAATCAGAGGCGGTGTGGAAGGCATGCAAAAGATGCACCGGCGCAAGGCCCTTATGTTAGAAAGTCTTTAAAGTTTTCATTCTTCAATAAATATAATTTCCAATAAAAAAAAGAATTTTAATTAAACACTCATGGTACTGTTTACTTTTAAAGGAAATGACATTTTTACTTTAAAAAATCACTTATTGTACTATTCACTTACATCACTTTTTTATCCTTTTGATTAAAACTCAAAATTTTCATGCATTTTTCGTTAGTTTTTCTTAAAAAAAAAAATCAGTTTATATATGAAGATTGATTTTCTCGTTTCAGGCAATGTGGGACCTAAAATATTTTGTAGTTACAGGAACGACGTCGTAAGTAGGATAAGGGTATGGTTGGTTGCATAAGCACTTAAGTAGAGTTGGCTGCATAACCTCGAGAGAGCTTGAGTAATTACGCGTCCTTTTCAATGCATGCCGTGCGGGAATAGTGGTTGCGTAATTGGGGTGAGGATATCATCTTTGTGGAGAGATTTTCAGTGTGATTGACACACGGAATGATACATTACGTGTCACTATATAAATAGTGAGATATGTATGTTAAAAAGTTAATAATTTAAAAAATAAAATTTCACATTACTTACATAAAAACAAGTGGTGTACCATCCGTGATTCGGTCACAATGAAAAATTTCTCCTCTTTGTGGGATGCTGGAGATCCTCACATCATGATCCTTTATCATACATTGTGCAGTCAGTTATCGTTAGGTACTATTTGTGTTTAATTTTAAATAAAAATTTCAAAATAATTTCTGACCGTACGATGTACGATAAACGGTTAGGATGTGACGATCCATAGGATTCCCACAATTTAAATCCGGATGAGATCTAAAGCCGCATGATTGGATAACTTAAGACTTTTCTACGACGTGGAAAGGAACGAAATTTACACGAGTGGAGCTTGCCCTCCAAGTATTTAGATAGTAAATGGGGTTACATCAATGGGCGAAGGTACACAATTCATACCATACATTTGCAAAATGTGCTTCCGGTACTGTTCGATCTAAATACCTGCGGAGATATTTCTTCTTGAAAGAAATTTTGCTCCAACAAGCAATATAATATTACAATTGATTAAGTGGAATCTATAGTTATTATAGGGTTGTTTTATTAGCACCCTACATATTATTGAATACACCACACATACTTAAAACACCCTACACTTACTTTTTAAACTTAAAAATATCTTAATACACCCCACTTACTAACCAAAACTACCTTCACACCCCACACATTTCATACACCCCCCACCAAAATCTACAAGTCTTCATCTTGTCCAAAAAATAAATTTAAACCCTTTGCCTTTAGCACACAAACAGTGCGCAAGGTTATACTCCTTCAAGGTTTTTGTCAATTTAGGGGAATTAGGCTTTAGATGTGAATTTGATTTTAAACTTAGAAATGGCTACTTTGCTGGCTTTTCTGAAATAAAAAATCATGAAAGGACTAGTTGATTGTGCTATTGATGTGTCCGTGCAGATTCTCTGTTCTGCAAAATTGCACCACAAAGCATCCTAAAAAATAAACCGCAAACATACCTGAAAATTTTTAGCAAAAGGAAAAAACAATACTACACTGTCTCAAAGAAGATATGAATATTTCAGAGTACTTCATCTCTTATGTTGCAGAATCTTTAACATTATATATATATATATATATATATATATAAACATAATCACAAGACATTGTGAGTGCAGGTGTATATAAAATTATATATAATTTACGGGTGGTCAGGATTTTTTAAATGATTTGAGGCGTAGGAAGAAAATAATTGTTTTTCTTTACTTTTTAAGGTTTAAATAGTCATTTTATATAAATCATTTAACAATAAATATTAAGTGGGGTGTATTCAACCATTAGTGGCAGTGGCGGATCCACAGTGGGGTCAATGGGGTCGCACGACCCCTTGGAAGCCATGGAAACAACCTTAGAGACCCCTTGGAGCTGCTGGTGCGACCCCTTGGAGCTGCTGGTGAGACCCCTTGGCTGCACACCAAGTGTTCGACGAAAGGTCTGAAAGAACTCCTCGGCTGGGGTGGTTGAAGACGAATTGCTTACTTGTTTGGTTTTGATGCCCGCAATGTCAAAATCAAGAGGACCAAGGATGCTGTCAAGTTCAAGGTTCGGTGCTCCAAGTACCTTTACACACTTTGTGTGTTTGATTCCGAGAAGGCCGACAAGTTGAAGCAATCTCTTCCTCCAGGTTTGAACGTTCAGGACCTTTGAACAAGGATTTTGGAGTAGCTGGTCGCGCTATCCTACCAAAACTCGATGAAATGACGATATGCATGCCGTTTCTGTTAAAAAAAATTTGCGCGCTATCCTTATTGACCCCTCAAACATTATTTCCTAGATCTGCCACTGATTAGTGGGGTGCTAATAAAAAAACCCTTATTATATTAGTTTTTCACTTTTCTCTAACATTAAGAGAGAAAAAAGAACAGGTGTACTTCTACCCACAAACACAAGCGTTTTTTTGTAATTCTCTCATAAATGATTATTAAATCATAATTTAAATGGGCTGTTAAAGAAAAAAAAATCTAAAATTAGCGAGATTAGATTGAGATGCTACCCTTGATTAAGTTGAAACTGTTGTAAATATTATGTGGATGGTCCACATGAATAGTTTGTTACTATTTATGCACAGTATTTTCACTATTCATTTGTGGAAAATTTGTAAAGTGAATAGTGCTTTCTTTTGTTTATATAAAGGAAGAAGAGGAGATGAAGTGAGAAGAGTTCACGGGAAAGATGGGAATGAAAAGGAAGAAAGAGGAAGAGAGAGAAGGAAGAGGAAGAGAGAAAATAGAGGAAGATGAGAGGAGATAATAGAGAGAGTTATCTTTGTACTCCTATTATTCTAAATTATAATGAAAGCACCACTGCTGCCCCGATGACGTACTCCAATCACACTGACTGTAGAGGAACCTCGTAAATTTTGTGTCTTGTTTCATTTATTCCACTGCACCCACAGTCGATTTCACAACAGAAACTTTGATAGTTGAATTTTGCATGAATCCATTGTTTAAAAGAAAATCTTAAAAATTGTCCAAAAAACAAAAATCCTTGAAAAACTATCTTAAAGAAAACTCCTTTATAAAATTCGTACATGACTACCAAAATATCAAAATGGCTTTAGTTGCAACTCTTCAATCCTTCTTGGATCCAATATTTTGTTTAAAAAAATGATAACGGTAACTAAATTACTTGAATACTCATTAATTTTTAAAACAAAAAAAATTGATCCAAGAAGAAGGCGGTTACCCATTGAAGGCCATAACCTATCGAAAAAAGATCTGAATAAAAGTTTTTTTTTGTTTTGTTTTGAACAACGATATTATCTCCACTAAAGGGAAGAGGGTGAGACCTCTCACTTACAAATGAAGAGGAATACCAACTAGACCGTAGTACTAAGTGGCTGAATAAAACTTACGTTGAACATGTTATTCAAACCGTTTTCTCATAATTGAACAAGTACTTTTAAAATTCTCAAATTTCAGTGCAACTACAAAAACAAGAAGGTCCTCAGTTTTTGCATATACAAGCACTTGCAAAAATATGTTTTTCTTTTGAAGCAAAGTTATGGATACCTTTTTACTATTATTTCCTCTGCACAACTAAACTACATAAAGATCAAATGCCCATTTTACAGTTCTACACGAAGCAGCAGTACAACAAAGGTACACTGGAAGCACCCTTCTTGTGACTCGCTAGCGACGTAATCTGCTCGAGCCGATGATTCCAGATATGCCGATGCTAGTCCTGATTAACACGAAAAGCCGACAGGTTATGCACTGATCTAGTTAAAGTGAATCGAGTGTATCAATAGAGAGAATGTGTTCTGTGGAGTTATGCACAAGGTCGTAGAACAATGCTAACTTGAAGTGTGAGCATTCCGAATCTGATAATCGACACAAAAACACAGAAGTATCGTTTCTCTAATAACGTCAGTTTGCTTTCATGATATCCGAAAGACGGACTTGAGTACAAGATGTGTCTATTATATACTTGTGAAATGCAACAAGCAAATAGATGTATAGAAAATGCAGAGTCTTTTCTCAGACACAAGTAACGATGGCAATTCTCAACTTACGAGTTCCAAATTTAGCTGCCTTTCCGGCTTCAAATTTTTAGCTTATGAAGGAAACCGGCTTGTGTTCTTAGTTTAGCTGCATATACATTACAAACTTTTGCAATTTATCCCTAGTAAGCAACTATTGTGAAATACAGATGGGAACCGTTCTATATGACTGTGAGAATGTTCCGTTTGCAGCATTGAGATACATGCTAAAACAAAAACAGAGCTAGGATCAAGCCGATCGTACTAAAAAATGAAAGGACTCGTACCTCTTTGTTTGAAGCTTGTCCATGCATCCGATGAGGCTTCATGTTCAAATCAATCAACTTATTATCCATCTTTACATGCCCATCAGCATTGGCATCTGAAGCACGAATAGGAGACACCCGGTGATTTTGCGGGTTCTCTCCTATTGTCATTCTAGGTGGATGGTGTTGTTGTACTCTTCTGATCTCAGCTGGATCAAAGGGTTGGGAAGCTGGGTCATCACTATTACCAGGTTTATCTCCTGGAAACTACGGAACAACCAAATAGTGTAAAACTTTTAAGTCATCCCCAACACTTGCGTAAAAATAAAATCATCCGATTCTTAGTAAGTAGGATCAACAAACCCACCTCAACTCTTTGTCTCAGTACAAGATATCTTCCATGCATTCTTTTGCCTCCAACATGAACAATCATATCACATTGCAAACAGAGGGAACTTCCATCTATCTCGCAATAAAAGAAAGCTACACGTAGTTTCCACGAAGATAGAATGAGCGTCGTTATTTTTCTTTTCGTTCTTTCAAACAACATTAAGACATTTATCAGCAGGGAATAGATAGAATCGAAAAATAGGCCTGCATACCAGGTGCGTTTTCACAAATGTCACAGCGGGGAACTTCACTTGGAGTTGCAAGACCAACGCGAACATGCCGGCTAGCAAGCTTATTGCACATATGAACCTGCCATCCGATCAACAGTTTAAAGCATCTCGAATACAAGCCGAACAGAGGTTGAAAAAACATGAAAAACAAAAGTAAATTCCAAAATTTGTGACCAATAAGCAATGCCAGCATTTACCATAAGCAATATCCAACGATTTTCGACAAGCATTCTCACTCAGTCACTAATATACTTCTAGCTCCAATTCTTCCTCTAGTTTTTTACTCTAGGAACCTTTTTACCCTTTCATTAAAGGACATATATTCTAAACTATTCTAATTTACGGGAAAAATTTGCACTTAAGCATGATTTGATCTTGAGGGCACGAGGCGGGCAGACTGCCTCGGCCAACTGACTTAACCCACGTCTGCTTACCTCACATTAGTTAAACATGGAGTAATTAACAATTCAACCAGATAATATGCGGTCCAATTTGCACCCAGCAAACTAAAAACATCATTACTTGGTACTTTTTTTACCTAGATTTCTTGCTGTAACTTATGAAACTGCTAACTGGGCACTGTAAAAACTTTGAAAAATATTAACAGTCAAACGGTAAAAAAATCATACATTCTCGTCGCAGGCGCGGCAAAGAGCAGCCTCGTCGGCAGCGCAAAACACGATTGCGGCTGCGCTTTCACAGGAATCACAAAGTGTTCTCATAATTACTAATCCCTTCCACCACTCTCATATTTCTTCAATCCAGTCGGCAAAGATAACAAAGCACAAAAGCTCACAATCCAATCCAATCCAATCCAATCCAGTCCAATCCGAAAACCAGAAGGCATAAAAAGTATGAAACTTTAAGCGAACCCAATTCAGCAAGATCGATTTGGGTGTGTTTGGTGAAGTCAATAACGATGGGGACGACTAAGGACAGGAAAAGGATTCGAATTTTAGACAGAGATAAAAGTGGGTTGTGTTTGGTTTTTGTTGGGGAAATTCCGGAAGCCAAAACAATAATAGTAGTATAAATTATAAACAAACGAATATATAAATACACAAATGTATATAATATATATAACACTATCTGAAATTTGACAATCAATGGCAACAGATAATATGATAAAATAAATACGTTGGACTTGTCAACTTTGTTAGCTCAAAACACAAGCCCTCTCTCTCTCCTCTCTTTCTCTCTCCTCTCTATCTCTCTGTGGAACTTTGAGAAAGCTTGAAAGATTGGAGCTCGGCCACAAGTTTTGAAAACGCAGGAGGTGGGGCTGAGATTCGATGGTGGCTGGCTGATGGAGGATTCTCAGCCACGTGTTGGATATCTGACATGGGGCCCATTGAGTTTCTAGTAAATGTTGTTGCTTTGCTGTGATGGATTTGCTTACAGCTTCGATCCTGCATTGCCGTCCACAAAGCATCTTTGGAGTGCACAAGCATATGAGTGGATGGGAAGGACGTGACACCATGAATACCACCAACCTATTATTTTCTTCAAGATCTGGTAATCAAATTAAAAACAAAATTTGTTTTACGAAGGAAAATAATTTTCGCAGTCTTTGTGTCCTCTCCATTTATCTGTTTTATTTAAAAAATAATAATGATTGATTATTTAAGGATGAGTACAAAATTTTATTTAAAATTTTCCGTGTTTGAATTACATAACTTTGTACTTATGATCAAAACCGTTCATATTATGAATCACTTTATAAATATCATGTCTGTAAAAAATGAATTAAAACTAAGACCGTTTAGTCAATTTATTGTAGCAAATATATAGACAGTCCATAATGCTTTTACTAATTCCGTTCATCTATTGTATACAATTCGGTGATTAAACGACCTTAATTTTAATTGATTTTTTGCAAATGCGATATTTATAGAGTGCATTATAATATGAACGGTTCTGATCATAAACACAATGTTCTTAAATCGGCAACAAACAATTTTGACTAGGAGCTCCTACTCATCATTTGAGTAGCCAAGTATTGTTCTTCTTTTAATCTAATTTTGTTTCTTAATTTACAGTTAGATTATAAGATTATGTGACTATAGACACGAAGAAGAGAATAAATAGAGAGTGAACATTATTTTCTTCTGTAAAATGTGATACATATCTAGTTTTATTTTTATACTAGTTGCTAACGCCGGGCTCCGGATCAGTAGAATAATTCGAATCCGAAATGCGACCCAAATTAAGTAAATAAAAATAAGAAAAAAAAAACAGGGTAAAAAATAATTCCCTCTATATAATTAACCAAAAATCTTTACAAGGTTACATAAAAATCATTAAACTCCTATTCTTACAATGATACAAGAAAATTTCAAATCTCCTATCTATTCGAACTCATTCAGTCTACTTTTTGGATTGCTTAGTAAGTAAACTTGCAAATTTTAGTTAAGATAAGCTTAAAAAGCTCAGTAGGGACTTGCACAATTACATATATATTGACAAAATTCAATTATCAATTAAGTAATTATTAACACATACGAAATAATACGCGTGAATGCAATGCAAAACACCTTCTTTATTCCGATTAATTCGTATAATCGAACAAGCAGACCTGCATGTCTCATACTATGTATTTTACCACATAGTGGTGATTTGGATTGCTCAACTATACGAACTAACCCTCTTCCCATAATATCCCAAAACTCATCTTTTATTAGTCATCCTGCTTAATTCTTTATCGTCAATCCCGAATTACCCAATTAAGGGTAGTAAAACAAGCGAGTATTGTTTGGGTAACAACAGGCTCGACCCAGGCCCAGTGCTCGTAGGGCGATCGTTCGGGCCCCTAAATAATTGGGGGCACCAAAATTATTAGGATGATATATTTATATATGTTTTTATAAGAGTCTAAATTTATAAAATTTGGTGAAATTTAACTATAACTAGTGATTTTGTTGTTTGAAATTAATGAGGATGTCTTGAGTTCAAAACACCATGTGTGCTTATTTACCTTTCAATTTTTACAAATTATAAATATATAAAATTTGGCTAAATAAGCAAGAAGTTTAATTAGAATCAATGGTTTTTGTTGTTTAAAATTAATGAGAGGTCCTAAGTTTGAAATGCTAAGTGCATGTTTATTCTTTTCAATTTTTATGAATTTTTATTTGGTTGTTAATTTATTTTTAATTAGTAGCTAGTAGCTATGTGAGTTGTTATTTTTAAACATTTGTTCCAATTCAAGTTTAGTCTTCAACAAAGAGTAACGTGTTGACCAAATTTTTAGGCAAAATTTGTAAATCATATGACGTGTCATCAAAAAGTTTAATTTAGTACCCATTGATTACTTATACATATCAATTAAAGACTCAAAAACATCATTATCTTTTTAATCCCATATTGACAAGGTTAGTAAATAAGAAAAAACACATCACGATTTATACAAAAACACTTTAAAAGTTCAGATGGAAAACAAAACTCATATTTATCTACTTGTAAACTTGGAGTTTTTTTGTTTCCTTCTCACGATACAAAATAAATTAGTTTTTTTGTGTTTCTAAATTATTAAGTTTAAAGTGATTTTCTAAGTATAATTTTATTGATGTTTTACGTGTGAAAACAAATAATTAAAATTATGCGTTTTATATATATATATATATATATATATATGTGCGTGCGTGTTCATGTATCAAATTTGAATGGTAACACTCATAGCTTTGTTTTCTTGTTTAAATGACAAAAACTCATTACAATATCAAATTTGATTGAGGCCTCTTTAATAATTTTCGTCGTCCCCATTCCTCAACCAAATTTGTTTAAGATATTGACAAAAGAACAAAAAAACAAAAGCATAAAACAAAAAAAATTGGGTAAATTACATTTTACCCTCTCAGGCTTGGGGTCGATTGCAACTTCTTACAACATCTTCAAAACATTTCAATTTCATATATTTACTTATCATTTTATTTCAATTTCATACATCCGTTAAGTAAACCGTTAAGTGATAACGTGACAAATATGGGATCCACATTTGTGCTGATGTGGCTGCCAAATTTGTGTCATGTGGCAAATTTTTTTTATGCATTTAAAATATAATAATTTACCCTATTAAAAAAAAAAAAAAACCTGAAACCCATCTGCCCCGACCCACCTTCTCCATCTCCTCCACTCTTCACCCCCCTCCCATCCAAAAAACCCACCCACAACCCAAACCCCACCATCCCACCCCTCCCCCGCAACACCCCCCAACCCAAAAAACCCAGATTATTTGTAATCAACCAAAAAACCCAGGAAGAACAGCACTCCTTCAATTGTCAAATACCAAAATCCCCTTTCGATGTCGTTGTTGGCCGCATCTCATGGGTCCAATCGACGCCTATTCGAGGTTAGAATGAGAGAAGGAGGAAGAGAAAAAGATGGAGGAGGTCGCTGGAAATAGGTGGTTTTTTGGGTAATCTGTTTTAGAACATACACACACATATTTTTTGGTTGATTACAAATCTGGGTTTTTTGGGGTTTGGGTGGGGTGGGATGGGGGGGGGGGGGGTTTGGGTTGCGGAGAAGGGGTCGGTTGCGGGTGGGTTTTTTGGATGGGAGTGGAGGAGAGTGAGAAGTGGGGGGAAGATGGTGGGTTTCAGGGTTATTTTATTTTAATTTTAATTTTAAATAGGGTAAATTATTATATTTTAAATGCATAAAAAATTATTTTTTTGCCACGTGGCACATTTTGGCAGCCATGTCAGCACAAATTTGGCAGCCAAGTCAGCACAAATGTGGATCCCATATTTGCCACATCATCACTTAAGGGTTTACTTAACGAATTTTCTAACGGATGTAAAAAATTAAAATAAAATGATAAGTAAATGTATGAAATTGAAATGTTTTAAAGATGTTGTAAGAAGTTGCAATCGACCCCAAACCTGAGAGGGTAAAATGTAATTTATCCAAAAAAAATTATGATGGACTTTTCAAACACTAAAAACAAGTGAAATGGGCTTTCATTCCTAGGCCCAGACCGGCCAGTTTAAGGCCCGGCAGGCCGGCACTCATTAAACATAAAAACGCGGTAGCCGTTGAACTAATCCTCCCGAAACTCCACAGAAATGGCCGTTGGAGCTTACACAGAGAAGAACCGCCATGGCTACGAACAAACTCAAACCCTAATTTAATTTCCCCTTTTTTTCCCTCCAATTTTAATTTTCCCGCCACAAAGAAATGCTGAAGCTCCTCTCCTCCTCCTCCGCATGCCTCCATGCCGGCCGAACCTGCACCAGACTCTGCTCCTCAACTTCCACCTCCACAACTCCAACATCACCGCCATTCAACCTCCCATTAATTTCAGAGCTCATAGAAAAGCAACACTGGTCGGAGTTCAAAACCCATCTCAAAGACTCGAGCTTTGTGACAGTTGCCCGCCAACTGTTCGACGGGGGAGCTGACTCAAAGATAATACTGAGGTACTTCACTTGGTCCCAGAAGGATCCCAAATTTACTCACCCTCTTGAACTTACTTGTAGGCTCTTGCACTCCCTAGCAAATGTGAAAGAGTACTCGGATATCAGAGCTTTCTTGGATAGATTTGTTAGAAGCCATGAAAAGCATTCGGTTTCTTCGATTTTTCACTTGCTTGCAATGGGTGGGAGTCAGTTTTGTGCAAATTGTGTTATAGTTGATATGTTGGTGTTGGCATATGTGAAAAATATGAGGACCCGGTTGGGTTTCGAGGCGTTTCAGAGAGCCGGTGATTACGGGTTTAAGTTGTCGAAATTGGCTTGTAACCCTTTGTTGAGTGGTTTGGTGAAGGAAAATGAAATTGGGTGTGTTGAGTATGTGTACAAAGAGATTATTAGGAGGAGGATAGAGGCTGATTTGTTCACTTTCAATATTGTGATTAATGGGTTGTGTAAAGTTGGGAAATTGAACAAGGCAAGGGATATTACTAACGACATGAAGGCTCGGGGGATCCCACCGAATGTGGTTACTTATAATTCTCTTATTGATGGGTATTGCAAAATGGGTGGTTTGGGGAAGATGCACAAAGCCGATGCCATTTTGAAGGAGATGGTGGCGAATAATATTCGCCCGAATGAGATTACTTTTAATATTTTGATTGATGGGTTCTGTAAAGATGAAAATGTAGCATCTGCACTCAAGGTTTTCGAGGAAATGAAGCAGGGTTTGAAACCCAATGTGGTTACATATAATTCACTTATTAATGGGTTATGTTGTAATTGGAGGCTGGACGAGGCTTGTGGTTTGCGGGATGAAATGCTTGGATTTGGTTTGAAGCCAAATATAGTTACCTACAATGCACTCATAAATGGGTTCTGCAAGAAGAAGAGGATGAAGGAAGCTAGAGAGTTGTTTGATGACATTAGGAACCAAGGTATGGCGCCTAATGTTATAACCTATAATATGCTAATTGATGCTTACTGTAAGGATGAGAGGATGGAGGAAGCATATGCATTGTTTCATTCAATGTCAGAGAGAGGGGTTTCCCCCAACACTTCGACATTTAACTGCCAAATTTCTGGTTTCTGTAGGCAAGGAAATGTGGGAACTGCCAGGAAGTTCTTAGATGAAATGGAGAGTAGGGGCTTGAAAGCTGATCCCATAACGTATAATATATTAATAGATGGATTGTGCAAAGGAGGGGAGTCCAGAAAGGCAGAAAGGTTATTGAATGAGATGTTCAAAAAGGGTTTGAGTCCTAGCCATGTGACATACAATACCTTGATGGATGGGTATTGTAGGGAAGGAAACATGAAGGCAGCTTTGAATGTGAGGGTACAGATGGAGAAAGAAGGGAAGCGGGCAAATATTGTAACATTCAACGTGTTGATCAAGGGATATTGCATGAAGGGCAAACTTGAAGTTGCAAATAAACTTCTTAATGAGATGTTGGAGAAAGGTTTGATCCCAAATCGAACTACTTATGAAGTAGTAAAAGAAGAAATGATGGACAAAGGTTTCCTTCCTGATCTAGATGGACATCTGTATAATATCTCTTGTTCTTAGCTACTGAAATGAGAAACTTGGTTTCAGCCTCACCGTAACCATAATGTTTCTTCGATATAAAGCGGCCATGTATGCATCCACATCCGAAGGTGAATATTTGACGAATGAGAATAGGAGTAAAAGCATCAATCACAAGCATCTCAACTCCACCGATCAAACCAAGACAGTTCACTCGTCTCTTCTCCCACCTCTTCAAGGTCTGTGATTCTTGCTGAATGTTGATCATACTTCAAAAAAAAAAAAAGCATTCAATTTATGTGCCTCATTTGTAGAGACATTTCTGGTCAAACTTAAAGAAATATATGAATCTTCGAAACCTATTTTTATCTGCCCATAACCTTCCTGTATGCATTCAATTTATGTGCCTCATTTAACCTCAAATTATAATTAGTGAAGAAAGATAAACTTCCGTAAGATATGTATCCAACTCTATGTGGCCAAAATAACTAGAACTGTATTGGGGAGCTTCTTTTTTTCATTAATATGAGCTTAATCACATGCCATATATTGGCTTCAAGGGATAAAGTATATTCATACACACAGTACAACCCAATCTTCCTCACAATTCTTTATTAAACATAGCAGAAAACCAATACAACTTATCTTCAGATCAAGACAGGATAGATATATAGACACTGTAGTACACTTGTAACATTTTTCTTTAGACAAAAAGTAGTGAAACTTTTCACTCTTTTTGAAACTCAAAATGAGAAGTTCATCATGTCCAGGCTCAAGCTTTCCATCATCAGAGTCTCCATGAATCCACAACTAGTCGGTGCCTTCTTGAAACTGCTACCTCTGGGCTTGAAGGAACAAGCAGAGATTGGAATGATTGGGATGTTCTCACAGTTGCAGAGCTCGATCATATACCCATCTGGGTCATGGAAGAACACCTGGTCTACCTTGACCCCGTCGTCCTCCACCACTGCTGTCACGTACCTCATCCCCATATCTTGCAGCCTCCTCTTAACAAGTCCAACATCAGTGCACTGCATGTTCATCACCGAAGAATATTTGTTATATTTGACCACAATTAATATTACAGGTTCTATAAGTAGCAGTACAGCTCTTACCTGGAAGGAGATGTGGTTGTCCTTGGGATTGATCGGTCGCAATTCGTAGTCTTCCATTGCTGGACTTTCAATCAAGTGTATTCCAATGCCATAACTATACAACCTACACAAGGTCAGACATATTAACTTGTTATTTTCTTTTACACAAAGCCGTGGATACACGTGTATTTGTTTACAGAATACAACCATGATATTCAACTTTGCTGCATATGAAAAACATGATAACAGAGAGAAAGCTAACCAGGCTCCATTGAAGTTGAAAGAAGAGGGGCGTTTGATGAGAACAAACCCCAACACTTCTTCATAGAACCTCATGGAAGTCCACACTGATCTGCACAACAAGGACACATGATTTAAAGAGAGCAAAGGCAGTGCCTCGCAGTTGCTTACTTCCTCAATCTCCATTTCACACTCTTACGATAACTCTCACTTGCAATTAGTTAGTTTCTCTTTGATTTTTCGTGTGCCCTGCATCACAAGACTAGAAGGGACTGCCTTTTATAAAGCCACACTTTGGAGCGTCTTTCAAGTTCAATTCGAAATTTTTGCACATCATCCTCACTCTTGCGAGGAACTTTCCTGGCAGATTCTCACAAGTTGTATCAGACAAGTTAAATCTAGTCTTCCTCTTAGCTACTGTACACCTTCATATATTGGGAGGGGTTTAATATCTTTGAATGCCACATCGACCATGTCACAATTCTAGGGTTGGAAATTTTTCCCAAAAATCCCAAACCAAAAAATCCCAATCCCGATCCCATACCGAAAATTTCCCAAACCGATAATACCAAAATTTTTGGGATTCATACCGAACAAATCCCGAACTTTTTTGTATGGAAATTGGGATTACATATTCAATTATTCAGGAATCCCGAACCGAACCGAAAATATATAGGATCTTTATTGTGTGGTATGCACGTTGGAGGTTGAATTTAAGTAGTTTGATGGTAGACTACATTAGAAATAGAAGAAATAGAAGTATGAAATTAAGTAGTTTGAAACCTTGGAACGTCAATTTGACTTTGTATGAATGAATTGGTATTTCAAATGGTACGAAATTTCAAATTGGTAAGAGGTAAAGAGCCTAAATTTCAATTGATATGAAGAATTTTAGGCCAAAAGCTCAAAGTTTAGCCCCAACCAAAAAATCTCAAATTTCAACCCAAAACTCAAAATCCAATTCCTTCCCGAAATAACGAAAACATTTCGCGAATTCCAAAAATTAGGAATACCGAAATTTTAGTCTAGGATTGGTCTTCAAATTCCTGTCTCGAAATTTTTGGTTTGGGATTTGAGATTCCATATCGAACCACCCCTAGTCACAGTAGAGGGCCCCTCTATTTTTCTCTCAGAATTAAGAAGGAAAATCGAATTTCGGATCTCTTCCACTATTGGAAGAGAAATAACTTTATATCAAAAGCTAGTTGGTACAGGAAAAGATAAGTACTAAAATTATACACTGCAAATTTTTTTTAACCCGTTTCAAGTTCAAAGGGTTACACACAGTTTGCTTGCTAGCCTAAAGCAAAGACAAAATAATTGTGGTGATTAAAACTTCGACTCAACCTTAATTGAATAGAGGCCTTTTCATTACTTCTTTGAAGCTTGTAAGAAAGGGAAACAACAAGGTGCCAAATATTGAGAAATTTCTTTGATGTTTCCTCTCCCACCTGACATCCTTTATCTTCTGATCTTACAAACTCAACAGATCCAAATCGAAAGATGGGGCGAGATATCATCACCGAGAGATTGAAACGTCCTTTTGAGCAAATTTCGAACGGTGATGATCAAACTGTTTTGAATGTGTTTCTAATTTCTAGCACAAGTAGCCTGAACTTGGGGATTTGTTCATATGCTGTGTCTGTTTACTGTTTAATATATGAAAGTGACAGAAAGTGCTGTCATGACCATTTTAATCCTTCATATGTATTGTAGCTTTTTCTATACTTTTGGGTGAGTCTAGATCTTGTGTTTTGGCGTTTGTCCGGGATAATTTTTTTGCTTCTGGGCGCGTTTCTTTTCTGCCTTGTAGAGCTTGGCGCTTTTTCTGTCTTGTAGACGTCTTTATTGTACTTTCGGAGTTTATCTATTGAAATTGTTACTTTGATCAAAGGAACAAAATGAGGAGGAAAGTCCTATAATCCTAGAAACCATGGCAAAGTATTCAATTCACGCAATTGATTGATTCAAATTCAGTTCAAAACTCGTCTGATTAGTGGAAATAGGAGAGTATTGGACCTTTGGTTTTAGGAGTTTATATCCATTGTATTTGGGTCGGGCTAGTTACTTAACCTACCATGTCGGTGCAATGAACCCAAACTCAACGTAACTTCTGTAACACTCTTGCACTCATGGTCTTAAGTTCGATTTTCCGCTCCCAACTATTACTTGTATATAAAAAATGAGGAGGAAAGTCCTATAATCCTAGAAACCATGGCAAAGTATTCAATTCATGCAGTTGATTGATTCAGATTCAGTTCAAAACTCGTATTATCAATGGAAATAGGAGAGTATTGGGCCTTTGTTTTTTATGAGTTTATATTCATTGTGTTTGGGTCGGGTTAGTTACTTAACCTACCGTTTCCATTCAATGAACCCAAACTCAACATAACTCATGTAGCGCTCTTGCACTGGTGGTCTTAAGTTCCATTTTCTGCTCCCAACTATCACTTGTATGTAAAAAAAGCTAAAAGCAATTAAATTTGCTTACAAGGAGTTTGTAGCTTAAGAGGTTAAGTGTATTTACTCACACTCTTGAGGTTCTGGGTTAGTAATGGAGCATGTTAATTTCCAAGATCTAAAACCAGAAAGAAAAAAAAAATGACACCGAAACTATAAATATTTTATTTCATCATAACTTTTTATGGAAAATTAGCTACAATAAACGTATTTTTGTTTATTCTGATATTTGAGTTGTAGTAACAACGACATATATAGATTTTTATTGTATTTATCGAGCATAAGTGAAATTCCAAACATGTCCCAACAATTTCAATCTATTTACCACCATATAAAAGGTTAAAGCTCCACGTGTCCTCCTCTCCTCTCATGTCTGTAGTCTGTAGATCAGATTCCACTGCAGCTGCCGTGGATAATCAAACATTAGAATTCTGCTCTTCAATTTCCATCTCCGCAAGTCCATGTTCACAACAAGCCTTCAACCTTCCAATCGATAATCTGGCAGACCACATAACAAAGCAACACTGTGGCCAAGACAGGGTGGTGTAGTACTATTTGTAGTAGCGATTCTTATATATCGTATAATTATTGGGCTTATTAAGCTACAGGGTCCTATAAATCGAAGGGCTTTTGTAGTCGCTCCACTTGTAATAGTTAAAAACCGATCATAAGTTATGATATAACTTGGTGCATGAAAACTAAGTCACTCTCTAAATTGGAAAAATCGGATGAGTTGGAATGTGCTCTATAAAACGGTTGAATTTTAGAGCCCATTAACACAGTTTTCATGTGGAGTAAGTTGTAAAATATAATCATGCCATCTAACCTTTCATTTCTTGTGGGGATTTGAAGATTAAATTTGATGATGCTTTAAAGTTAAAACCACACACAATTTGACAAATATATATATATATATATATCTCGTCAAATCGTTAGAAATAGTGACTGGTGTTAAATTCAGTATTATTGTTTTTAAATATTTTTTGAATCTCGTGGATGACGAATTTGATAGTAAATTTGGCTGCCCATTGTGTGACTTTGCCGACTCACCCTCATTCTAGTGTAAAAATATCGATGTAATAATTTTTTTTTTAATTAAGCACTCTGTTTTTCTTGGACATTTGAAATTGGCTGCATGCGAGTGAATGAATATTGTTTTTTGGGTGGAGAAGTGAATTAATATTTGACATAAACTAATGACCCTATTAATTAACTCATTACCTTGCACATTAATGTTTTAATCAATGTTTGCATGTGCTTTTGCACCAGCAGAGGTTAAATTATTTGGTTAAAGATGTCACTCCTAGACCTTTAATTTGATGGGAAAGTAATATTAAACCTAACACGTCAAGATTTTAATAAGATGCTGCCATGCACGCCATGCAGGAAGATATTGCTACGTACATATATATGTGTCGTATATTGAAACTGATTTATGCAGCTCTTTTTCTTCCTCTGCTTTTTAATGAATAAAAAATAATAAGAAATAAAAATAAATTAAAAAGAGCAGAGATAGAAAACGAAAGTGTGAAAATAATTTTTCATGTTGTATGTGTGTGTGTGTATATATATACCTATAGCTGTCAACCATTGCTCTCAATTAATATTATTAAATGATATATATAAGTGAACCTCTCTTTCTTTACCAGATATTAGAGTGAAGCTCGACTAACTATAACAATTAAAAAACAACGTCCGATCGGATTAGTTGGGTTTTTGTTTTCAACAACTAAGGAAAAGTAAGATGGATCTACTTCTTAGTGCTTGTCGCTTATGCTTAATTATCACAACTTCGAGGTGGGTTAAATTATAAGTAATGCTAGGTAGATCAATTTTCAAATTAAAATTTTAAAATATGTTATGTGTCATCAATAGGAAATAAACACGTTAATCAACACTTAAGTAATAATCTAATCATCAACAACCACGTCATATGATTTACAAAATATGATCAAAATAGTTGATCCCACTAACATAACCTTTAAATTATATAATTCTATGATGGATCACGGTAGAAGTAAGGTGTGCAAATAAAGGTTATTCAAGACTAATGTGGGACAATTGGGATAATGACAATCCATCCTATACTTAAAGGTTTCTTTAGCCCACTTTATTGACAATTGCTCCATCATTACAATTAGATTTACAAAAGAAAAGTTCTTTGTCCTCACATAAGAAAGACACGAACTTTTTATACTTGCCCGCAACAAGATATATCAAATGTCTATCATCATAAGTAGACAAATCCTAAAAATAAACTGAAAATATGAGTACATCTCTTGAAATTCAATTTTAACTAAAACCCATTATGATAAGTTTCTCTAACAAAAATTCAATGACTAGACTCCAACTAAGCAATATCCATAATTAAGTTTGGCTTGGCAAAATTTGTATTTTTAGATGTCTAAATTACCCTTAATAACACTTACTTTGGGTATCTCCCTTATCATCTACATTTATTTTACATTATTTCATTCAATTAAATGTCTTCAAATACCTTATGGGGATTTGGAAAAAAATTTAAATGTCATGATTCCTATGCATTTAATAACAAAAATTTACATGATATCAATGTTCCTTATTATATAGTTGTTTTCACATTATGCTAACAGGTAAATTAGTATATCCTAAAAATATAAAAATATTCAAAATTATCAATATTTTAAATATAACATAGGTAAATTATTTTGCACAACATATATATAATAACAATATAAGTTCCTAGTAAATTATGTAATGATACATGCAAAATAATTTACCTACAAAATAAATAAATATTTTTTTATTCAAAATTAATTAAATACCAATATTTTGTAAAAAAATATAAAACAATTTACCTACATGCAAAATAGTTTACCTACAGAATAAAAGAATGTCGATTGATTACACACTCTGTATAATAATAACAAAATGTGGCTAGTATATATGTAATATCACATGAAAAAAATTTACCTACAAAATAAATAAATGTTTTTAGCCAATTGATTCAAAATTAATTAATTACATATTATTTTACATAAAAATATAGATAAATTATTTGTACGCATATATATATAATTTTAACAAAATGTGCCTAATACATACATGCAAAATAATTTACCTACCATGATTGTCAAACAAATAAAAGAAATGAAACATATGATGGTAAGAGAAGTATAAAGTAGATAATTTTATAATAATAAGGCACTTATTTCCCACAATTATGGTGGATAATTAAATTCATTAACATACTTAGAGTGTTTTGGCACAATTGTAAATTGTTTGAAAATAATAGATATTTATTTGTTTACATGGTAGTCTACTTCAAATTTGGGTTTTATTTGGATGTTTAAAATGAGATGGATTTTTGTCAAATAAATAAGTGTTGCATGAGCTTATATCTAAAGAACCCAAAAATAAATTCTACCTCACCTGTATCACTGTTATGTGGTACACTAACTCGTGTCCTTAGCATATTAAAAATCTCTTTAAGAAGACAAACAGACCTAATCTCTTTAAGAAGACAAACAGACCTAAAGACATGTATAGGTTGTGCCATGTAAGTGAAATACAATCTATTAGAAGGTCCTGGCTGTATTCAAGTACTTGTATTTTCTAATTTAGTTGGAGAAAAGTGTGTTAAGGCCTATGGGCCACTTTTAGCTTGAATTTGTGCAAAATTCATCTCCCATCAAGGGCCAAAATGAATTTGCTTAAAAGAATAATTAGGGCTAAATTTAGCCAAGGACATGTTACATATATCAAGCCCTTAAGCCCCTCAGTGTGCCCTAACATGTGCATCTCAAGTCAAGATAGAAAGATTTAGCCTTGCATATCTGGAGATGAAAAAAATTTAGCACTAAAATATTTTTTTTTAAATATGAATTTTTAAGAGCTAAAACATAGTCAAGAGCGACATTTAACCCTCCATGACTATATGTTGATGTACTATTTTCTAATTTAGCAAGGGGAAAAAAGTGTTAAAACGATGAGGTCTAGAAAAAAGGAAGGGGAATATTTTGATGTAGCCAAAGAGACATTTTGAAAATAATTTCGTAATTTCATCAGTTTTAACTTTTATATAACCTACTCCATATGTGTAGTTTGTTCATTTGGTAATCATTTATATAAGAGATACTTTGGATGCGGTCCCTAATTCTTAACATTCTTTGATTAAAACCTTAATAGTATTCAAAGTTTGATCAAAGTCCCTTGACTTTGTACACCTCATTATATTACTATTAATATTTATATTTTTATAGTTTTGACATTAATTGTTTGATATTTTATGAGATTTATAATTCTATAAATTTAAAATCCCTCATTCTAATACTATTAGAAACGGTTACAATTAAAAAATTCAAACATTTTGATTGAATAAATGGATAAACACTATGTAAAAATAAGAAATAATAAATGACAAAAGAATGTATCAATAGTGTTAAAAAATGGTACATTTCACATATAACAAAGTTGTACATTAATAAAGAAGAATGAGTATATTATAAATAAATTGGGATACAGATAAAAGATTAAAAAATTATAAGTACAAATGAATTTTTAAAAAATATAGGCGCTAAAAGAAATTAATACATGTGTACAAAATAAAAATAAAAAGAAAATACTACAAATTAAAAAAAAATGTTGCAAATTAAAAGTGGGTACAAACTAAAAATATAAATATATGATACAAAGTTTAGGCATAAAACATAAATATACCATATGTAATTTTTCTATCATTGATTAAATATACAATGTCACGTGATGGTATACACATGAGTACAAACACAAATAAAACTTTAAAAAATATGGGCACAAAAAGAAACTAATATATGGGTACAAATTAAAAATGAAAAGAAAATTGGTACAAATTAAAAAATATTTACAAATTAAAAATAGGTACAAACTAAAAATAAAAATATATGATAAAAAATTGAGCCATAAATATAAATGTACTAATTGTGACATTTTTAAAACTAAAGGAATATATTTAAAAATAAAAATATTTTATTATTCAAATAATTAATGATGTTATTAATACCCAAGAACCTTGATAAAAAATTGAAAATAAATAAAATTTTAATCAATGGAGTAACAAAAAGAAGAATGTGAACCTAATTTTCCCTATAGCCGAATCATAGCTAGGTTCGAATTTAGGATAATATTGGTCTCTTAGAACATGCTCATTGAGAGCATAAACATCTCTCTTCGAATCACTACTTCTTTAATTATCTAGAAGTGTTTCGAACTCTTAACTTAACCTACTCCTATCTGCCACAGCAAACTCCGATAACTTCTATTTAATTCAATATTAATTCAAGATACATGATTCATGACAAGGGGAATATAACATAAACAAGACAAATAAAACTCCCTTTTCTTGTCGTCAATTGCTAGTTACAAATATAATTAGAATCTCATGACCTCGTGATATCCTTATGTAATTTTTTTTTCTGAAAGGTTGGTGCCCCATTGTCACCAAAAAATAAAAAATAAAAAAAATAAAAAAAGAAATATCACTGTCGGCAACAATGAATATAAAGCTAAAAAAAAATGGAAAAATGGTTGGTGTCAGCACATGCAATTCCAGTCGAATGAATCTGCATGCTCATTACATATATCTAGTACTCTCTGATATACGATTAAATATTATTTTTGGATTCCATTAATAGTTATTTTGGTGCTACATTAACTTTCCTTTTCATATGTTTTTTTCTGTGGAGTTTTTCGACAGAAGCATGGGGTCCTGCTAATCAAGGACGAATGTTTAACCTGCACTTTCTTCTTCTTCTTCTCTCCAATTCACATGGTGTGTCTCAACCTCGTGCATGCATTATACATTATTATTTACTCTTTTTCGGGTCAAAGAGAAAGCGGTCCCCATACTCATCGTTTTGCAGCTTTTTCTTTGCCTCTCCCATTGGGAGAAAACTATAAAAAGCTCCTCATCTGATTTTTTATTTTGTAACTAAAGCCTGCATGGCTGCATGCCACAATTTCTTTTCATCTATTAAACTCTTTTTTCTGTGGATATTTTATATATGGACATAATATACATATGGGATCCATCCATCAAACCTTACCCATGTGATGTGTAGCATTAATATTGAATAATGAATACATTAGAAGGGATGGAAAAAATTGTTTGAACTCTGAATGTATTGGAGAGGAAAACTCTATTCATCATTAACGCTGCTTGTGGATGAATAAATTTAAAATTATTGAGAAATTTAAAAATTATAGAAGTTGAAATGATGAGATTTTATTTTCTATAATTTGTAAATTTTATTGTTTGACTAGCCTAAAAAAATGATAAAATTCAAAGTACGAAATTTTGTTTTCTGGAATATGTACAATTTTATGGTTTGGCTAACCTATCAATTTGTAAATTCTGTCTTTGTTCAAATTTAAGTTTATTTGCCTCATTCAAACATAGTATAAGACAATTCGCCACTTATTAACTTTAAACATTGAAAATAAATTTATTGTAAGGATTTTTTTAAACCCTAGATGTTCATTACTTGACTTCTACTTTGTGAAGAATGAACTATTACTACTCATATTTTGGTTAAGTTCAACCTGTTTTTTTTATCATTAATTAAGAATTTTAATTGGTATATTATGGTTGAAGAAATTTTATAGTTAAGGAACCTTTTTAATATATAAGTTCTACGATTAGGATTTTTTCAATTAAAAAAAAAGGATTATGATTTTTAAAATATTAATACATGTGAGTGGGCATAATAGGATGATAAGAAAATAAAAAAAAAATTTCGTCAAGCATGAATGTCGTTCAAGTCAATGGTTGTCATTTGCTAATGAATTTGTCGTCCATTTGCGCATGTTTAGTGACGGGTTTAGAATTTATGAGAACTACTTTAAAAATATTTCAAGAACAATTAATTAAGATCATTATTCTTTACACGCAAAGTCTCGGATTTGATTTCAACTCTCGGAATCTTATTTTATGTAATGTTATTCGTATTAGATTCGGATCCTCTGCTCGATATTTTTCCCGCTAGGATATTGTAAATTTTCTCTCTCTATTTATTTTATGAGACTTTTAACATGGGCGGTGGAAAGCATTTCGGGAGTTTACTTTCGAAAGTTAGAGCAAAAGAAGCACAACTTCTCATGCGCTCCACCGAATTTACAGGCTTACAGCGACCATAATTCAATGCCCTTCTCTTTTAGCCCTGGTTGCCACGCAAATTAGGTGCAATGTCGTGGGCAAATCAGTCATTTCAACACCCTCCTCCCTCCCGGTCCCGGGTAGCCACTCGTTTCTGCGTTAGCGCGGTAGTTTTATTCAAAGGCCAGCAATGATTTGTCGCAGCAGCTCCGAAAGCAACAGTCAATTATCACAGAAGTCGACGCCATAACCACTCACACATTTTTCTTCACAAAATATTATAGAAAAATTGTTCGCTTTGGAGCTTCAAGCTTTCAGCAATGTGGGTCTTAGGTTGCAGGAGGTAAGAGAATTTTAACGTGTTTTGCTTCTGGATTTTCGAAATGCAGATCGATTTCTATGTTTCGTAATGCTGAGTGTGTTTTCACTGTAATTTAATTGCTTTTTTTTTTGTTGGGAATTTTTTTTCCAATTTCTAGTGACTCTGATTGCTGATCGATTTCTATGTTTCGTAATGCTGAATATATTTATACTGTAACTGAATTGATTTTTTTTTTTCGATTTATTTTCCGATTTCTAGTGAATATGTGTAGTGACAGCGTTCTGAGTTACATTTTTGGGGAAATTTCTAAATTTGGGGTTTTGGATAATCCAGAAATTGGATGATTTTTGGGTCGAATTTGTTGGCATCGTGTGGCAATTACCGAGAAGATTAGTGATTTTTTTTGGATTCGAGTTTTTGAATTTTGAGTGTTCTATTTTTGGGAAATGTGGGTTTGGAAGTGCTGTTTGGATTTCTCTGTACAGAGCCAAATTTAGAAAGATGGAAGCATCCAAAAACCATGAGTTTCCCCAGAAAAAAAAAATCTGACAATTCACACCACCGCCATTAACTCTCTCTCTCTCTCTCTCTCTCTCTCAACTTGGAAAACATTCCTTGAAAGTGACTCTGAATTCTGAACCTAAGGATTAAAACATAAATATTAAAAGTTTGTGTTTTTCTTTCTCTGGTCTTTCTTTGATTCTTGGAAAAGCACTTTTTTTTAATCAGAAACGGGTTTTGATTACAATAAGCACTTTTGACAGCCTGGGTTCGGCTACCCTGTCGGAAAAATCCAAACTTTCGATTATAATAGAGAGCTACTGTTTGTTTGTGTGTTGGGTAGTTGTTTGTCTTTCACATTTCTGAATATAAATTGGATTTTGGAAGAGATTTTGTAGTATGGTCGAGACACAACGCGGAACGAAATGCCGGTGAATCAGCACTGACAAATGATTGGTCTGTTAATTGCAGATGATGATTGTCCGTGTATAACTAGGTTGGCCATTGTGTTCTTTGGAAACCCAGCAGCACATTTGATTTATTGAGCATTTGGGAACATAAAGCATTTTGTTGAATTGAAAGGAACGTTGTTGGGAGCTGAATAGAAGAGTCAATGATTGATGGTTTTTAGAGGAATGTGTTGGATACTTTGTATGTAGTTTTGTTATCAATCTTGCTTGGAGGTGGATTTTGGAAGAAGATAGGGTAAGAGTGAAAGATGGTGGCCGTTGATGGCGAGGAGCCAATGCAAGAGCCAGCTGGCCACGGGGAGAGAATATTGGTTTCAGTCCGGCTGCGGCCTCTGGTTGAGAAGGAGACTGCTAGAAATGATGTGTCGGATTGGGAATGCATTAATGACACAACTATCATATACAGGAACAATCTTTCAGTTTCCGAACGCTCCATGTACCCAACTGCCTACTCATTTGGTGAGTGCTTACATTGCAGGTTTATAAAATTAGATATCCTTTGGTGATTCATTCTGATTTTTTGCCTAAATTCATCAAGTATTGTGGACTTTGAATTTTAGATTGCATGACCATTTAGCTGTTTGTGAAGAATTAGTTTCCATCAGTAGGAGTTTCAGAAATGTTTTGATTTCAATCATCTTTTTTTTCTCTTGTGCGCCAGCATATGCTGAGATCATTTCCTGTAAATTTTGTCATATTAATACTAATGAATCTGTCCAGACTTTTGTTTCATCCATATATCTTCGTTAATTTGTTGGTAAATCATTTTGCATACCCTTTGTTGTTACAATTGTGTCACATGGATTTAGATTTAAAATGTTATTACTCTTCTAATCTGTATTTTTTCCCTGTCATGGTACCAGACAGAGTATTTGGGACTGACTGCTCCACAAGGCGGGTGTATGAAGAAGGAGCCAAGAGAGTAGCTCTTTCAGTTGTCAGCGGTATAAACTGTAAGTCAAAGACATTTTACTTTCCTTTCTTTGTCATTATTCTTATTTAATTAACAGTTTTTTTAGCTGAAGATTTGGAGTAATACCTAAACATGTTTATGTGGTAATCTCCTTTCAGCAAGTATCTTTGCATATGGACAAACAAGCAGTGGAAAGACATATACCATGAGTGCAATTACGGACTACACTGTTGCGGATATATATGACTACATAGAGAAGGTAATTTATAGACATATTAAGAATCTTTCTTTCTTTTGTTTCTGCATTTCATTAATGTCTTTGGTTTTCCATGTTTGATGAATTATCTGTATTATATGTAGCACACGGAGAGAGAATTCAATTTGAAGTTCTCTGCCCTGGAGATCTACAATGAATCTGTTAGGGACCTCCTTAGTGCAGATACCACTCCGCTTAGACTTCTAGATGATCCAGAGGTAAATATCACTTTTGATATGCTTTAAAACTCCTATATGTAAGTTTCATGTACTAATTGTTGGCCTTTTAAATAGAGAGGTACAATTGTTGAGAAACTCACCGAGGAAACTCTAACGGACTGGAACCATTTCAAAGAACTTCTATCTGTCTGTGAAGGTAAGGATGCCTTAAGTAGTATGTCTTTCAAAGTTCCCATATGACTATGATTGAAAATTCAAACAATGTCTTGATAAATTCCACAGCTCAAAGACAGATAGGGGAAACAGCCTTAAATGAAGCAAGCTCCAGATCTCATCAGATTCTCAGATTGGTACGACTAATATCACTTTGTTTTTTCGTTGGCTAAGAAATAGTTGCTTGCTTAATAATTATGTTAAATTACCTCAAGAGTCTAATATGCTGTGGTTTTATCAGGTCATTGAAAGTTCAGCGCGTGAGTTTCTTGGCTATGACAAATCAAGCTCCCTTACTGCTGTTGTGGTAAGTACTAAAAGTTTTTAAAGAAAAAAATGAACAAAAAATCACGACTAAAGGAATAAAGGATAACAACAGAATGATATAATTCCTTACTGTACAGAACTTTGTCGATCTTGCTGGAAGTGAACGTGCATCCCAGACGTTATCAGCTGGAGCAAGGTTGAAAGAGGGTTGCCACATTAATCGCAGTTTACTAACTCTGGGCACTGTTATCCGTAAGCTCAGGTCAGCTTGAGTAGCTTGTCTTTCATTTTCTCAGTTATGGTCTTTGCAAAAATTTATTCTACTTTGTTCAATTGAAATGTCGAGTCTTATTATTCCTATTGATTCTTTGTATTAGTTCATGTAAAATGAAGTTCTAGCATAATAAGAATTTTTACGAAATTGTTCAATACTGTGGTTTCACGCAGCAAGGGAAGAAGTGGGCATGTTCCTTACAGAGATTCGAAGCTAACCCGCATACTGCAGTCCTCGTTGGGAGGAAATGCTAGAACTGCCATCATCTGTACCATGAGTCCTGCACATAGCCATGTTGAGCAATCAAGAAATACCCTCTTATTTGCGAGCTGTGCTAAAGAAGTGACAACAAGCGCACAAGTTAATGTGGTCATGTCGGATAAAGCATTGGTGAAGCATTTGCAAAAAGAATTGACTAGACTAGAGAATGAGTTGAGAGGTTCAGGACACAAAATTGTTTCAGCTGATTCTTCAACATTACTGAGAGAAAAGGACCTTCAAATTGAAAAGGTAACGAATAGGCTCCTATTATTATCTGTCAGGTCCTCAAAAATGCATTTGGTACCTATCCCGAACATATCTAAAACCGGGCAAAGAAACACATAACAAAGGCCAGTATCTATGCTGACCTCTTAAAAGATCACGGATTCACGAAAAAATTTAAAAGCCAGGTTATTCCAACTATAGAAAGCCGAGGTGAATTATACTCTTTGATATGCAGTTACCTACAAATATTTTCTTTCTGGTCTTTGCACAATTTGATGAAGCATGTTTCTCGATGCTAGTTACTTGTAGTCATGGGTCATGATTCTCGAGTCCTCTCATGCAGAAATCTCTGAACATCTTCACTTGTGCTCACCTTGTTAGAAACCATGGCAATTTGATTGTCCTTTGATCCGTGGTTCTCATATGTATGAGGCATAGTACAGTTTTTCCTATTCATGATTCAGGCTCCTTCTTCTTGTCTAAAACTTTTGGTTTTATTTATTCATTATGCAGCTCAAAAAAGAGGTATCGGAGCTAACTCAGCAACGAGACCTTGCTCAATCTCAGGTTAAGGATCTGGTGCGAGTGCTTGGAGATGATAAACCATCAGAAGTATGTGTACTAAAATAAACTGAAGAATTTTATTTCACTACAATTTTCTCCGTCTGTGCTAAGTTGAATTTCTTTTCATATAATTGTAGGAGGATCTGGAACGTTATTACCCCAAATTGCGTGGGCAAGTTTCATGGGACTTTGAAATGAAAATGGCAGGTGCGCCTGTTCGGGCCGTCTCTCGTGGCCGAGCCAACAGTGTGAGATCTTTTGGCACCTCTCAGTATTCTGATGGAGACAGTAGGACTAGTTCAGAGGAGACTCTGTTCCAACTTCCTGACATGGAAGAGAATTTCATGCACACTGATTCCTCCCGGCAGTTATCAGATGGCATTCCTAATTTTGTTGACGGTAATCTGCATCAAGAGGAAAGCAAAGAACAGTTTGATGGAAATTCAGAGGATTTCTGCAAGGAAGTTCGCTGCATTGAAATGGAAGAGTCTGGCACAAACAGATATATAGTGTCAAATATATCAGATTCAAGTGCTAGTAGATACCAAAACTCAAATATGTCGTCTCCTTTTGCAAACACAGCTACCTCAGGACTGACCACAGTCGAAAATGGAGATGGCACAAATCAGGAATTGGAGTCACCCCTACCTAAACAAAAAGGTTTTGTAGTTCCTTCTTCTGAAAGGACACCTCAATGGCTGCCCGAGAAAGAAATGTTTTGCCCCTCTGTTGTGATGTTGAGGAGGAGTAGAAGCTGCAAAGCAAGGCTTATGAATAATTCGTCTCCATGGTGGCTTGAGTTGGTAGAGAAGAATGAGAGCACACCTGCTATTGAGTTTGAGAAAAAATTTATAGGAAGGCCCGAGGGTTTCCAAAAGAAACTTCCTTCTCTGAACTATGGTGCTGAGACTGAAAGGCTATCAAGAAATGCTTCTCAGGCTTCTGCAAGAAGTGCTGCTATTGATGAGCGTAAAGCACAGGATACAAAATCCACAACTGATGACAAGGTAACTGAAAGCAGTACTTTAGTTGAAGGAGCAGAGGAAACGACCGATACACAATGCAATACTCAACTTGCTGATTCTGTGGTGAGTGATTTTGATTATATTGCATTACAAAAAAAAAAAAAGAGAAGTTGTAGACAATCTGATTAATTATAGTTCTAACATGGATTGTCTCGTGTTGCAGGTACCGGAGACGGATTCAATGCCCATACCGTCTCCAAAGGATGTAAAAGATGTTGGCTTGGACCCAATGCCCATTGATGACGAAAGCCCTTCAAGGTGGCCTTCAGAATTCAACAAGCTGCAAAGAGAGATCATTGAACTTTGGGATGCCTGCAATGTGTCATTGGTTCACAGGACTTACTTCTTCCTCCTATTTAAAGGTGACCCAAGTGATTCGATTTACATGGAGGTTGAGGTCAGGAGATTGTCCTTCCTCAAAGACACATTTTCGCGTGGAAATCAGACTCTGGAAGATGGCCAAACTCTAACACCCGCTTCAAGGTATGTTCGTTATCACCGATCTAGAATAGAAGGTTGCAGACACTCATGATATGTTTTAACTTTGTTACATATTGCCTGCATTGGTCGGCTTAAAACATGTTTTATTCTGTAAATAGCATGAAGGCTTTGACTAGTGAGAGACACATGCTGAGCAAGCAAATGCGAAGGCGACTGTCTGAGGATGAAAGAAATAACCTCTACCTAAAGTGGGGTATCAGTCTACACTCGAAGCATAGGCGGTTGCAATTGGCAAACCTCCTGTGGAGTAACACACAAAAACTGGACCATATCATGGACAGTGCCACAATTGTTGCAAAGTTGGTAGGTTCAGTAGAGCCCGAGCAAGCATTCAAGGAGATGTTTGGTCTCAGGTTTGCACCGCGAGACACTCTCACCAAGCGGAAATCTCACTTTTGGTCAGAAAGTTTCAGGTCTCTTGTGTAAGCTTTTGCAAGATTGATCACCCAGTACAGAAATTTCATCGAGTCCAATTCCATTCGCGTATAGATTATGATTCCGTGTCAAATATCCCATTTGATATTCTCTCTTCAGATTGAATACTTTTATTTTTTGGATCTGCTTTCTGATTGTAATATTTTTGTTTTTGAGTTAAAAGTTGTGATTGTAAATTTGGTCAGGCTAGAAATGGTGCGTAAGGCTTCCCTAGTTTCTTGTAAAGTAAAGCTCCTTACCGACGCTCAAAAGAAAAGAACACCAAGCTACAGTTTTTACCATTCTCAGTCACTGCTAATTCTTAATTCTGCCCATCTTATCTCTCTTTTCTCTGTCTGTCTAATTTCGTATGACAAAAGAAAAGAAACAACCTGCCTTTATGCAGGTGTTTTCTCCAATATTAGGTTCAATATTGTGGGATGCGAGTAGTTGGTCGATCGGCATGGTATAGCTGATCAAACCAACACTAGCATCCTACAACATCCCGGAAGATTTGTCACGCATTGAAGTATTTCTGGTCTTACGTCTGACTCAAGTCTTATTAGAAGATAATGAAAATTTAGCTCAACATTTTAGGAAAATAGACTACTTGAGATCCTAGAATGTAGCCTAGATGATCTAACCAAAGCCTAATTAGTCATAAGAGATTATATGACATTTGTTTTTAGGTTTAAGACAATGCCGCCTGACTAGCGCCTAGCGTCTTTTAAACCTTGAGAATGATAAAGATCCAAAGTACTTGTAGCCTTGTGTAAGAGTGTGTAGAGTGTTTCAGCTGGGGTCATATAAGATCGTTGCAACTCCCATCCATACGTGGCGTGCACGCGAGCTTCAGCCTCAGCAACTTCATTTTCTGGTACATCCAGTGCCGCGTAGAATAATTTGTTCAATTTTTCATGGTCGGTAAAATAATGATGCTTGGGCGCCCATTTAAGCACGGCGAGCACCTTAGCCTGGGCAAGCTCTTCACTCCCAGGCACATGAATCGCAATGTAACATATGAGAACCAAGGCATGAAGCTGAACATTCCAATGCCCAAAATAAAAAAGTCGGATCAGTTGCGTAGCTGCTCCAGCAATTATTATTGCCTTGGAAACCTCAACGTGAAAATAGTTGCTTGTGCATGCAAATTTTGTGAGGGCAATGCAAGCATTTTTCGTAACGAAATTGTTTGTTTCATGTAAAAGTCGCAGAAGAGGGTCGACAATCATCCTTGTGTCTGTTGCTTCAAATGTTGTTGCTAAATTCCCAACAGCTTTAATGCACGGGATCAGGAGCTCCGGATCTTCCTTCTCATCGGTGATCTTTATTACTAATTGATCAACGATAGATTTCCGAGCTGGAGAATTACGATACAAGGCAGATGTTCTCAGTTCAGCATCCTCCTCAGCAACCGTAGTGATCTCCATTAATGCTTCGGCAGATTGCAGTTGAACATCTTTGGTACCCTTTTCTAGGTTCACAGCTAAAATTAAGAGGACACTTGATTCTGCGATGCTAGGAACGATGGCTGAGTTCCCCTTGGCTAGTTTGGCAAGGGCTCTGGTCGCCATAGCTTTCATTTCAGCCTTGGTGGCAGGGTCTTCATTGCCATTGACATTACTATTGGTTTTGCTCGTGGCATGGTTACTATCTACTTCAACAGTTTCGAATGCTAGATGGCTCAAGAGCCAGTAGACTACATCATGCTGTACGAAAACATCGCGGCATTTGGGGTGTCTAGCTGCGATCTCTGACACCGCCCAAGCCACAGCAGCCTGAACTTTCATCGGACCTTCTCGGAGGATTTTTGCACACACTTTGCATGCATCAGCAAGGATCCCGCGTTCGACGCTTTCCCAGGCATGTCCGGGTGACCCCAGAGTCCGGACAGCATTCTCTTGGCCTTCGATTGGACCCTCTCCCACGAATTTCAACAAGGGTTCAACTCCCCCTTCTTCAATGATGCTATGTTCGCAATCGTGCCGAGAAATCTCACCAAGTGTAGCTGCTGCTTCTGATCGAACTTGGAACGAATTACGCGTGTCAGCAAGGAGAGCATAAGCCTGGATTGAATGATCTTGATGATGATGTGAGCATAAGAGTTCTTCATCAGCCTGGATTGAATCTCGTTGAGGATTAGTTCGACCAGCTCGAGGATGTACCGTATGGGGCGGTCGAAGATATCAGGGCCGGAGAGGCGGGAGCTGCGGAGTTGGCGGAGAAGCCCCGCCAACTTTTGAGACTTGGATTTGATCTCGAGGATCCACTTCTTCTCTGCCTGCACTACTACAAAATCATTTATTAGTGTCGTTATGCAAAATCCGACAGAAAATGGAAGCAATGACGGATATAATAAGTGACAGAATTGTTAGCATCAGGAAATGAATTTTCTGACATAAAATACTCTAAAACTAACAGAAATTGTGTCGGATATAACTGACAAAAAATATATTAATAATGAATAAATAAGAGCACTCCCTATCGGATAAAACCAACAGAAAATAATAAAAACGACAGAACTTGTGTCGGATATAACCGACAGAAAATTTATTAATAATGAATAAATAAAAACATTCTTGTCGCTAAAACCGACATAAAATATATTAAAAAAAAATATAAACCACTTTCAATCGTTTCTTTCCCTCCCCTCCATACACCGCATTTTCCACATTCAACCTATGTTCACCTGAAAGGCTTTCGAAATGACATCGTCGTGAAGGGCAACATGGTTTCGGCGATTGCAGCAGCTGTACAACCTTGACCCAACCAATTCCGCCATCGAAAATCGAGATTACTACGAACGAGAACAGACCCCTTAGAGCCAAAGAATACAAAATCAAGACCCTCTCCTTACAGAGCATCTCGCAATCAGCATATCTTCTTAGCATCTTCGTGTGTCGTTGGTGTGTTCATCAGGAGCAAAGGAACACTGCATCTGTTCTTAGAACGGAGAGACTGAAAGAAATTGGAGCGGTGATGTTATGGTATCTGAAGTGCAGATCACAGAATATATTATGCAATTTCTGTTGACAGAACAAAACAGGACAGTGATTACGTGAAGAATCAAACAACTTAAGCCAATGATTAAGAGCAGTAATGGTGATCAGTTAAGCCAATAATTGCACAAAAACCCAACTTCAAAAATCACCACAAGATCAGAAACAAGGTAAAACTAAAACACAATAATTGGAAATGAATCGTGGCTTAAAAATAAAACCCAGAATTTAAAAAGTGAATGAATTATTTCACCTTGTCCTTTCCCAAAGGCTCTTAGTTGCAAGTGTTGGACTGGAAGTAAATGAGGAGAGAAGAGAAGGAGAAGGAAATGAGGAGAGGAGAAAAGGGGGAAGGAAGGGGGAAGGGAGAAGGCACCGGCGCAAGTAAGAGATGGATGGGTATTATGTTGGAAAATTTGATTGGGGCGGGAGGAGTGAGAGAGCTTGGAGGTTGGGGTGGGGAGGAATGTAGGCGATGAGATTGAGAGAACGTCCATGGTTGCTTGCTCAGTCGGGAGCTATGATAGCAGGGAAAGAGAATTGGGCGTTTGGATGCTTGTTAGCCAAAATGAGGTCAGGTGTTAGAAGATGAGCCCATTTGGATCCCTTGGATTTCATTACTGTCGGTTAAAACCGACAGAAAAAAATGGTGGCAAAAATCCCCCCAAAATTCCCTCCCAAAATTTTAAATTCCCCCCCCAAAATTTTGTTACGATTTAAAAAAAATAAAATAATAATTGTTTAGTTTAATAAATAAATAAATAATATGTATTTATATAGAATACGTTTTTAAAAATTAAATAAATAATTGTTTGGTTTAATATATAATAACCCATGTAAAATATGCAACAAAGAAACAAAAAGATAATTGTACAATGAAAATGTCATCACACAAACTAAATATTGTCTAATCAATACTTGAAAAACATAAATAAAAATTTAGCACAAATTGCTTTTCCCACTTCAAAATTTAGGCAAATTTAACGGAGATATGCATTCTACGAAACTAGTTTCAATGATCTAACTATCAAACTTGTTTGTAGATACTATAAGATTGCATACGTAAAAAATCGAAGAAAAAAAAACATTCAGAGATTAGGCAACGGAACAAAAGTTTTTTACGGTTATAAACGAAAAATCACAATTTAACGGTTATTTTAGCTCTGGTTTTGATGATTTTTTTACAGCTACACTCCTCTACCCTATAAGAATGCAATGAACAAATTTGATCTTCAATTTAAAATATTTACACTAGTGGATACCACAAAATCTTATTTTATACTTAATGGAAGTATAATATTAACTCTAAGTGTTTGTTTAATCTACCATTTTGAAGCGATATGCATTCTACGAAACTTTTTTCAACGATCAAATCGTCAAACTTATTTGTACACACTCCGAGATTGCATACGTAAAAACTCGTAAAAAATAAACATTCAGAGATTAGGTAACGGAACAAAAGTTTTCGACGGTTATAAACGAAAAATCACAATTTAACGGTTATTTTAGCTCCGATTTTAATGATTTTTTACAGCTACACTCCTCGACCCTATAAGAATGCAATGAATAAATTTGATTTCAATTTAAAATATTTACACTAGTGGATACTACAAAATAATTTTTTATACTTAAATGAAGTATAACATTAATTCTTAAGTGTTTATTTAATCTACCGTTTTGATGCGATACACATTCTACGAAACTTTTTTCAATGATCTAACCGTCAAACTTATTTGTACACACTCCGAGATCGCATACGTAAAAGATCACAAAAAACAAACATTCAGAGATTAGGTAACAGAACAAATTTTTTCGACAGTTATAAACAAAAAATCACAATTTAACGGTTACTTTAGCTCCGATTTTGATAATTTTTTACAGCTACACTCCTCGTCTCTATAAGAATGCATTGAATGAATTTGATCTTCAATTTAAAATATTTACACCATTGGATACCACAAAATCTTATTTTATACTTGATAGGGAAGTATAACATTAACTCTAAGTGTTTGTTTAATATACAGTTTTGATACGATACGCATTCTACGAAACGTTTTTCAACAATCCAACCGTCAAACTTGTTTGTACACACTCCGAGATTGCATACGTAAAAAATCACAAAAAAAAAACATTTAGAGATTAGGTAACGGAACAAAAGTTTTTGATGGTTATAAACGAAAAATCACAATTTAACGGTTATTTTACAGCTACACTCCTCGACCATATAAGAGTGCAATGAATGAATTCGATCTTCAATTTAAAATATTTACACTAATTTTATACTTAATGGAAGTATAACATTAAATGGAAGAATAACATTAACTCTTAAGTGTTTGTTAAATCTATCAATTTGATATGATATGCATTATACGAAACTAGTTTCAACGATCCAACCATCAAATATGTTTGTATATACTCGGAGATAGCATGTGTAAAAAATCGCAAAAAAAAAAAAACATTAAGAGATTATTCTGGTGGCTGTCCAAAATTTTGCTTTGTTCGTGTCGGTTATATCCTACAGGACCATGAGTGAAAAACAAATATTTAAAACATGTGTTTATTTATTTATTTTTAATCAGTATAACATTTTAAAATAATAACATCAGACATGATAGATTACACCAGATGTTCATATGTGTTTATGTGCCAGACAATGTGCTTTGTGACGCATTGAAAAAAATTGTTTGAATTCTTTGTATCTTGTTGCTTGCCTGTGAGGGAGCATAATCCTTATTACAAAAATGATAGAGCTTCAGATTGTAGTTTGTTGTTATTATTCTCTCAAAAAATTTATGGCTCGTGGGAAATGGGTTCATTAGACTTTAGGGTCATGAGTGACAAAAACAATATTTAAAATACGTGTTTATTTATTTATTTTTAATCAATATAACATTTTAAAATAATAAAATTTTAATTTTTGTCGGTTATAACCGCTAGAATACTAAAATAATAACCGCCAGAAAGTAAAATAATAAACTAGTCAATTTCTGTCGGTTATAACCGCCACCATTAACTTAAAAACCGCCAGAATATGTCAAAAATATTTTTAAAAAATGATTCAAAAATACTGTCGGTTATAACCGACATGATTTTTCTAATATCTGCCACTAATTAAATGATGTGTCGGATATAATTTATCCGACATGATTTTTCTAATATCCGCCACCATCATCCGCCATCTAAAGCTAATATTGTAGTAGTGCTGGTAGTTCTTAAAGCCCTTGTCCAAACCCTTTGTGACTTGGCCAGCAAGTTTGATCATCTTGGCCAATATTGGATTCACCATTTTTGGAATTTTGGATACAAAACTGCAGTTGAAAATCAAAATTTCTCCACCGTATCGGGTTTCAGTTTGAAACAAGCAAAAAACGATGAAAAGAATAATAGTAAGTTATCGGATTAATCTACCACTTGAATTATATACATCTTTCAAACGAAAAAGAAAAGAGAGAGATAAATATGTAGATAGTAGGAGGGAAGAGATCAATTCAAACGTGCCTCTTGTGATCGTTTCCGCGACTAACGAAGTGGAACCCTTTTGTTGGCATTGAAAATATTAGATAAACCACACTGCAAATTACGGGTGCATACGAAAACCATATTCATCCAATACATATCATACACTGAAATATAAGTTAAACCCTAATATAACTAACTTTTTATAAATCAGATGAACAGAGAAAAATATACTATTATAATTATATATATATTTATATATTAAATTAAATTTTAGAAAATTTTGAAAGAATGAGGTAATATATTTTTATATGGTATAGTATTATTGTTTTATTTCTTTTCATAATTATTTTGGTAAAATTCTCATAATTTGAATGGTTTATAATGTTTGGTTTTTCTATACTTAGTTTATGAGGAAGAGAGTTTTGATGTGGAAAACTTTACTGAAAACATCATCAACATAACTCTTGAAGGCAATAGATCAAGCCAAGGTTCCAATACAATTTCCCCATGGTGATCGATGAAATTGAAGGATTTTGTAAAAGGAATAACATGCAAGCTTTGAGTTTCATTGGTAAGGTTTTAACTTCTGAGAAAGGCTTCACAACTTTGAAAAGAAAAACTCATTCATTTTGCATATCGTTGCACATTTGATATTTTGTAGTAGACTAGTAGTGTATTGGTGCTTTTTTATTAAGCTCTTATTTTGGAGTGTAGATGTAGTACTTAACGACAAATGTGTTTTTATGCTTTGAAGTAATATTTATGTGGGAATTTGGTATGTGCAAATTTAAGGAAAAAAAATATTTTTCTTAACGGGTCATAACAGGTCGGGTCATTTTACTTGTTGGGTAAAGTGACTCGACGTGTTAAGGACCCGTTAAGATAACAGGTGTAACACGATACGATCTGTCAAGATAACAAGTTTTACACAAACACGACACGACAAACCTGACCTGTTTGCCAAACCTAGCGTGTGCATGCTGTATGCATATTCAAAAAATCATATTTCTGTTCCAAGATTATGAAATTGTCCCATTTTGAGGTATTTCCCTTCTTTTTATGTCAAGTATAGGGTAGCTAGGTGATTGGTCGGTAAAACACCAAGGACTAGGAGCTTTATATATAGAGACAAAAAAATTCACTATATTTCAAGGAACTCCACTAGTTTTTAAACATGTCAATGAGAGACAAAAACATAAAAACAACTAAAGTCCAGCCTAAAAACATGGAAATAATGTTCTAAAATACCAGTTATACCCCTAAGGCTTTAGGGCTGTTATAGAAACCAACCCTCACAACTCCAACAAAATTAATATGTACCATAAGCTCAACCCATCCTCGATTATTTATGCATAATCAATTCAATCACTCTTCGACCATTTTCACAAAATTAGTTCAACCCGTCTTTGACCATTTTTGCAGAATCAGTTCAACACGTCCCCGACCTTTTTTGCAGAATCAGTTCAATCAGTCATCGATCCTTTTTGCATAATCAATTCAACCCACCTTTTTGCAAAATCAGTTCAACCTGTCCACCACCATTTTTGCAAAATTAGTTCAACCCGTCTTCGACCGTTTTTGTAGAATCAGTTCAACCGGTTCTCGACATTTTTTTGCAGAATCAGTTTAATCAGTCATCGACCATTTTTGCAGAATCAGTTCAATCAGTCCTCGGCCATTTTTGTAGAATAAATTAAACCCACCATTTTGCAGAATCAGTTCAACTCATCCTCGACCATTTTTGCAGAATCAGTTCAACCCGTCTTCGATAATTATTGCAGAATTAGTTCAACCCGTCCTCGAACATTTTTGCAGAATTCGTTCAACCCGTCATCGACCATTTTTTGCAGAATCAGTTCAATAAGTCTCAACCATTTTTGCAGAATCAGTTCAACCCATCATTGATGACCATTTTTGTAGAATTATTTCAACTTGTCTACTACCATTTTTGCAGAATCAGTTCAACCAAAGTTTCTTTAAAATTATGACTATAAACCCACACCATTTATTGGATCTCTTAGCAATGCTTATTGCCTAAATAGCACCCCAAACCAAAACCATTTATCAATAACATCAATATCGATTCATCTGAAGATAGAAACGCGAGCTCACTGTGGAGAAATTTTTTGGGGTTCCCGGCACAAAAGCCAGGTGGTGTTCCCACCAATTGAAATTTGACATCTAAATATTCTTTTATATCTTTAATTCTTAAAAATTGAGATGCTGAATCGTCGACGGAAAACCAATTAATTTAACGTAGTTGTACTTCCACCGTCAACTCTTACCGCCATTACCAATTACTCATTCTGTAAATCTTTTCACTAATTTAGAAATCATCACAAAATTTACCAACACCCAGAAAATGAAAACGTTAGAAAGAGAGAGATAATCGGGTTTGGGCACGGCGTGCTTTGGGATTTAGAAGTTGACTTCCGTTATTTTTTCCTCTCTTTTTGGACTACGGTTTTCAATTCAAAAGTGGAGGGTAAGTGTTGGGCAAACAAGATTGAATTCAAAATCGAGTAGGAAATATGATGGAATTCGAAAGCAAGTTGCAGAAGTGCTTAATGGGGAAGTTCACATCCTTTAGTTTTTGTTTGACTATTGGACTTCCAGCTTTTAAGAATTTATTTGATTAAAAAGGAATAAAAGAAGATTTAGATGTCAAAATTCTATTGGTAGGGAACACCACCTGACACATAGTAATAGATGAAGAGATAAAAGTGCGAAAAAACTTTTCTACTATAAAAGGTAATTTTGTAACATACACTCCAGAGAAAAAAAAAAGGTAATGATGTTATATTTCACATGTATTAACTTTTGTCTATCCTTTTAATGTTTAAAAAGTGTTGATTCAATATACAATTAAGGAAATAGTCTAATCCAATTGGGAAATTTGATCAAGATATATGTTTGGCGCAGAGGGTTGGGATTAAAGACTCCCAATCCTAATCAGAGTCAATAAATTTAAATGGAATTTGAAAACCCACAGAACAAGGACAATACTAACAAGGACAAGGATTGTCTGCCCTCCTTGTTCCCGTGCCCTCTCATGCCTCATTTTTGTGTGATAACGGTTAAGCCACGTCAACATTTTATATTATTATTCATTTTTGTCTTGTTATCTCTATAAAAAAACAATATAAAATGTTGAAGTGACTTAACCGTGACCACACAAAACAAGAGGGCATGAGAGGGCACATGAACAAGGAGGGCAGACAATCCTTGTCCCCCATATTGCTCCAACGAAGGGACGGAGTTCGATGATTGATTAGCGACATTCTATGAATTTGGGTCTGAGTGAGAGACCGAGAGTCGAAGTCAGTTGAAGCTTCGAGTTCGAGAGAATGAACGAAGGAGGAACAGACAGAGAGTCAAGAGTGTTTGCCCTTTAGATTAGAACCAAGGGTGGAGATTTAATCTCATATATTAGACTGGTGGAAAAGGTCTGGGTCGGGCACCCATTTGCTCATATATTTGGACCTGCCCCGCCCCACCCTGTTTAGTATTAAGAATATTTGGAACAACCCTGTACTGTACCCACCCCAAACCGTATGTACCAACCCCGACGTACGGATCCCCCTCCTACCTCCGCCTCCCTTCCTCTACGCAACCCAAATTCCCACCCTTCCGATGCCCACAATTGTTTTAGATGTCCGATTTCTCCTCAAGAAAAAGATGAATGCCCAGCAATTCCGACACCTACTGTGTATACATTTTCGTCAAAAAGTACAATGAAACGACAATTAAAGCAAATCATCCTTGCCCAAATCATCAAAAACCCTAAACCCCAACTTTTAAACCCTCTACTAGGACATCTAACAAACTGCTTTTTTCCTCTACAACCATATGCTCTACTACCCAACCTCCCACAACCACTACGCCTTCACTTATGCTCTCAAGGCATGTTGCTTCCTCCATGATGACAACAAGGGCCGGGAAGTCCACGCCCGCGTCGTAAAAACCGGGCACTTTTCCGATACCTTCATCCAAAACTCGTTGCTTCACTTCTACGTAACCCAAGCTGACATTGTATCTGCTACCCGGGTTTTCGATTCCATACCAAACCCTGATGTTGTTTCGTGGACTTCGATGATTTCGGGTCTTAACAAGTGTGGATTTGTGGAGGAAGCAATTGTTAGGTTTATGTCCATGTATGTGCCACCTAATTCTACTACTCTTGTCATTGTCATGTCCGCTTGTTCGAGTTTAGGAGCTTTAAAGTTTGGTAAGTCTGTTCATGGATATTGTATGAGGAAGTTATCTGAAAGGGATGTTATTTTGGACAATGCATTGTTGGATTTTTACATGAGATGTGGGTCTTTGGTGAGTGCATAGTACCTGTTTGTAAATATGCCCAAGAGAGATGTGTATTCTTGGACTAGCATGGTGGGTGGTTATGCATAAAGAGGATTTTGTGATGAGGCAGTGAAGCTTTTTCAGGAGATGGTTCAGGGAGAGGAAGTTGAGCCTAATGAGGCTACCATTGTAAATGTATTGTCAGCGTGTTCTTCGATTGGGGCATTGAGTTTAGGACAGTGGGTGAATTCGTATATAAGTGCACGGCCAGATCTCGTGTTGAATGGCATTCTGGGAAATGCATTAATAAACATGTATGTAAAGTGTGGTGAAGTAGGTATGGCAGTTTCGGTTTTTAAAACCCTGGTTTGCAAGGATCACATTTCGTGGAGTACCATCATAAGCGGCATGGCCATGAATGGTTATGGTATACACACGTTGCAGCTCTTTTCGCTCATACTAGTCCACGGGATTCCTCCTGATGATGTAACCTTCCTTGGCTTGTTATCAGCATGCAGTCACGCAGGTCTAGTCGATCAAGGGTTGATGATTTTCAATGCTATGAAAAATGTTTATCGGATTGCCCCTCAATCATTGCACTACGCTTGCCTAGTTGATATGTATGGTCGAGCAGGGTTTTTAGAGGAAGCAGAGAATTTCATGAAGGAAATGCCAACAGAAGCAGACGACGTTGTTTGGGGAGCGTTGCTTAATGCATGCAAAATTCATGGGAATGAGAAGATGCTTAAGAGGATCAGAAATGGTCTCCTCATGAGTAGAGGAGTAAGCATCGGAACTTATGCTCTCGTATCGAATACATACGCCACTCACGAACGGTGGGATGAGGCTAATAAGGTTCGTGATGAAATGAGACAAATGGGGTTGAAGAAATTAGCAGCGTACATTCAAATAGATGTGGATCCAAACACATTGACGTTCTTTTAGATTGAGCAACAAATCTACTCTCTCTCAAACACTTCAAAACTTTACAATCCGATTATTAGACAATACGATATTTTCATTTTCATTTTGTTAATAGGAATAATAATGCTCGATAAATACGTTTGTCCATTAAGGCTAGTCGTGTTCTTTTTCCTGATTGTCGTTACTTTTTCACGCAATGATAGTCACTAACACGACATGTAAGTTCAGTTCATGGTTTTTGCAATTCTATTGTAATAAACTAGTCAGTGAATTAATTTGCAAACAAGTAATATTTGGGCGAAATAATAAATAGTTATGTGATTGTTAAGATTAATTAAACATTTTAAGGGAACTTGTAAGTTGCATTTATGGTACAAAAATAAATACCAAATTAGAAACCCTCGTATTTGATACCTCACATCAACAAATACGTTGCTAAAGTAGTTTTAAAGGAAAATGCGTTTTTCATTTTACGAATGACTCTGACCTTTGCCTCATCCCTTATAAGTATAGAACTCCTTGCACCAAAGTTCAACTGCATCTAAGGGATTATTTTCTAAGAAAATCAAAAGTTACTCATTATTTCCATCATTATGGCCGGACTAAACATGTTTCCAATTATGGTCATTTTGCTTTTGGCGAATTGCACACTTCCAACATTGGCGCATTTGGATGACTCGCCGGCAGTGGTTGAGTGCAAAAAACATTTCAGCATAAAGTACGCATTTGACGTGTACAACTATATTTTCAAAGGGAAGAAAATCGGTGACTTTAGTTGCCGGGCCCTTGTAGCGTTGGGAAGACCGTGCCATAATGTTTTCGTGAATAACACCTTTACTTATGAACACACCAGGAACAGAACTGCCATTCAAGCTAGGGCTGACCAAGTATTTAATCATTGTATAATTGCAACTTTTGTCCCACCTCCTTCTTCGCTATCTTAAATTGAGAATTGAACATCACTAGGGCTAACAAATTAGTGGGATGTTTCTTGAGTAAGAATAAAATTTCGATGTATTTGCTTTGATGCCTTGTTACGACTTCACTTTGTTGCTTTGAGTTGTAAAGCATTTTCAAATGATTGAGGAATGAACAAAAGTAATAAAACAACTACCACTCCAATTTTAAAAACTTCGTCAAACATCGTAAGTAATAGAGATCAGATTCACATTTGTTTGGCCTTTACCTTTGCATTATTTTCGGTTATTGCAGCTACACTGCTTATTGATGTGTAATGCTTATTTTTCTAGAAACTTAAGTTGCTCGTCCCATTTCAAGCATGTACGAAACTATTGTCCGCTATATGGCTACTCGTATGATCGCGATATTCTTGGTAACAGTCATACGTTCAATGTTTCCGAATCCAAGCTTAGAAAGATGAAAACTTCACTACGACGTATTGCCCAAAATTTTTACAAAACGATGTTGAAATAGGCTTATGAAAGACTCTTGATTGACTCCTATTGGCCTTTTGGTTCAAGTTGTTATGCACATGCTACACTTTGTAAAAGTGTGCATTTTGCACACCTCCGTATCAGTTATATTTTTTTTTTATCATTTTTTCTTTGGTCTGAATAACCAAAATAAGAACATTTGTTGAATGATTTGAAACTTAACATTGACGCAACTGTAGATCGTTAACGTTATATCCGGGCGTGTGGGGCATGAGTATTGTACCATACGCAGTAGGGTGTGATAATATTTGTTCTAAAATGAGTTTACCAAGAAAGGGGTGCACATTTAGTTAATGTACTGTACTTCAACAATTCTTCGCTTCTTAACAAATTTAATCTCTTACGTCACATTTTCATTTTGTTAGAATAGGAATAATAATGCTCGATAAATATGTTTGTCCATTTACAGCAGAACAATTAAGGCTAGTCGTGTTCTTTTTCCTGATTGTCGTTACTTTTTCACGAAATGAAGTCACTAACACGACATGTAAGTTCAGTTCATGGTTTTTGCAACTCTATTGCATTAGACTAGTCGGTGTATTAATTTGCAAACATGTAATTTTAGTGTTACGAAAATAAATACCAAATTAGAAACCCTCGTATTTGATACCTCACATCAGCACGTTGCTCAAGTAGTTTTAAAGGAAAATGCATTTTTCATTTTACGAATGACTCTCACCTTTGCCTAATCCCTTATAAGTATAGAACTCCTTGCACCAAAGTTCAACTGCATCTAAGGGATCATTTTCTAAGAAAATCAAAAGTTACTCATTATTTCCATAATTTTAGTGTGAAATAATAAATAGCTAGGTGATTGTTGAGATTAATTAAAAAATTTATGGGAATTTGTAAGTTGCGTTTATGGTACGAAAATAAATACCAAATTAGAAACCTTCGTATTTGATGCCTCACATCAGCAAATACGTTGCTAAAGTAGTTTTAAAGGAAAATGCGTTTTTCATTTTACGAATGACTCTCACATTTGCGTCATTCCTTATAAGTATAGAACTCCTTGCACCAAAGTTCAACTGCATCTAAGGCATCATTTTCTAAGAAAATCAAAAGTTACTCATTATTTCCATTATTATGGCCGGACTAAACATGTTTCCAGTTATGGTCATTTTGCTTTTGGCGAATTGCGCACTTCCCACATTGGCGCATTTGGATGACTCGCGGGCAGTGGTTGAGTGCAAAAAACATTTCAACATAAAGTACGCATTCGACGTGTACAACTATATTTTCAAAGGGAAGAAAATCGGTGACTTTAGTTGCCGGGCCCTTGTGGCGCTGGGAAGACCGTGCCATAATGTTTTCGTGAATAGCACCTTTACTTGTGAACACAACAGGAACAGAACTGTCATTCAAGCTAGGGCTGACCGATTATTTAATCATTGTATAATTGCAACTTCTGTCCCACCTCCTTCTTCCCTATCTTAAATTGAGAATTGAACTTCATTAGGGCTAATAAATTTGTGGAATGTTTCGTGAGTAAGAATAATATTTTGATGTATTTGCTTTGATGCCTTGTTACGACTTCACTTTGTTGCTTTGAGCTATAAACCATTTTCAAATGATTGAGGAATGAACAATAGTAATAAAACAACTACCACTCCAATTTAAAAAACTTCGTGAAACATCGTAAGTAATAGAGATCAGTTTTATATTTGTTGAGCCTTTACCTTTGCATTATTTTCGGTTATTGCAGCTACACTGCATATTGATGTGTAATGCTTATTTTTCTAGAAACTTAAGTTGCTTGTCCCATTTCAAGCATGTACGAAACTGTTGTTCGCTATATGCTCGCATGATCGCGATATTCTTGGTAACAGTAATACATGTCTTTTTCATTGTTTCCGGGTGCAATGTAAGAAAGATGAAAACTTCACCACGACGTATTGCCCAATTTTTTTACAAAACGATGTTGAAATAGGCTTAAGAAAGACTCTTTATTGACTCCTATTGGCATTTTGGTTCAAGTTGTTATGCATGCTACACTTTGTAAAAGTGTTCATTTTGCACACCTCCGTATCTTATATATATTTTATCTTTTTATCTTTTTTCTGAATAACCAAATGAACAACATTTGTTGAATGATTTGAAACTTTAACATTGACGCAACTGTAGATCGTTAACGTTATATCCGGGCGTGTGGGGCATGAGTATTGTACCATACGCAGTAGGGTTTGATATAATATTTGTTCTAAAATGAGTTTACCAAGAAAGGGGTGCTCATTTAGTTAATGTATTGTACTTCAACAATTCTTCACTTCTTAACAAATTTATCTCTTACGTCACATTTTCATTTTGACATAGTAGGAATAATAATGTCGAGAAATATGTTTGTTCATTTATTGCAGAACAATTAAGGCTAGTCGCGTTCTTTTTCCTGTTGTCGTTACTTTTTCACGCAACGGTAGTCACTAACACGACATACAAGTTCAGTTCACGATTTTCGCAACTCTAATGTATTAAACTAGTCTGTGTATTAATTTGCAAACATGTAATTTTAGTGTGAAATAATAAATAGCTAGGTGATTGTTGAGATTAATTAAAAAATTTATGGGAATTTGTAAGTTGCGTTTATGGTACGAAAATAAATACCAAATTAGAAACCCTCGTATTTGATGCCTTACATCAGCAAATACGTTGCTAAAGTAGTTTTAAAAGAAAATGCGTTTTTCATTTTACGAATGATTCTCACATTTGCGTCATTCCTTATAAGTATAGAACTCCTTGCACCAAAGTTCAACTGCATCTAAGGCATCATTTTCTAAGAAAATCAAAAGTTACTCATTATTTCCATCATTATGGCCGGACTAAACATGTTTCCAGTTATGGTCTTTTTGCTTTTGGCGAATTGCGCACTTCCCACATTGGCGCATTTGGATGACTCGCGGGCAGTGGTTGAGTGCAAAAAACATTTCAACATAAAGTACGCATTCGACGTGTACAACTATATTTTCAAAGGGAAGAAAATCGGTGACTTTAGTTGCCGGGCCCTTGTGGCGCTGGGAAGACCGTGCCATAATGTTTTCGTGAATAGCACCTTTACTTATGAACACAACAGGAACAGAACTGTCATCCAAGCTAGGGCTGACCGATTATTTAATCATTGTATAATTGCAACTTCTGTCCCACCTCCTTCTTCCCTATCTTAAATTGAGAATTGAACTTCACTAGGGCTAATAAATTTGTGGGATGTGTCGTGAGTAAGAATAAAATTTTGATGTATTTGCTTTGATGCCTTGTTACGACTTCACTTTGTTGCTTTGAGTTGTAAACCATTTTCAAAGGATTGAGGAATGAACAATAGTAATAAAACAACTACCACTCCAATTTAAAAAACTTCGTGAAACATGGTAAGTAATATAGATCAGTTTTATATTTGTTTGGCCTTTACCTTTGCATTATTTTCGGTTAATGCAGCTACACTGCATATTGATGTGTAACGCTTATTTTTCTAGAAACTTAAGTTGCTTGTCCCATTTCAAGCATGTACGAAACTGTTGTTCGCTATATGCTCGTATGATCGCGATATTCTTGGTAACAGTCATACGTGTCTTTTTCATTGTTTCCGGGTCCAAGGTTAGAAAGATGAAAACTTCACTACGACGTATTGCCCAAAATTTTTACAAAACGATGTTGAAATAGGCTTATGAAAGACTCTTTATTGACTCATATTGGCATTTTGGTTCAAGTTGTTATGCATACTACACTTTGTAAAAGTGTTCATTTTGCACACCTCCGTATCTTTTATAGATATATATATTTTTTATCTTTTTATCGTTTTTTCTGAATAACCAAATGAACAACATTTGTTGAATGATTTGAAACTTAACATTGACGCAACTGTAGATCGTTAACGTTATATCCGGGCGTGTGGGGCATGAGTATTGTACCATACGCAGTAGGGTTTGATATAATATTTGTTCTAAAAAGAGTTTGCCAAGAAAGGGGTGCTCATTTAGTTAATGTATTGTACTTCAACAATTCTTCGCTTCTTAAGAAATTTAATCTCTTACGTCACATTTTCATTTTGAGTTAGTATGAGTAACAATGTCGAGAAATATGTTTGTCCATTTATTGCAGAACAATTAAGGCTAGTCGCGTTCTTTTTCCTGCTTGTGGTTACTTTTTCACGCAATGGTTGTCACTAACACGACATACAAGTTCAGTTCACGGTTTTCCCAACTCTATTGTATCAAACTAGTCGGTGTATTAATTTGCAAACATGTAATTTTAGTGCGAAATAATAAATAGCTAGGTGATTGTTGAGATTAATTAAACAATTTATGGGAATTTGTAAGTTCCGTTTATGGTACGAAAATAAATACCAAATTAGAAACCCTCGTATTTGATGCCTCACATCAGCAAATACGTTGCTAAAGTAGTTTTAAAGGAAAATGCGTTTTTCATTTTACGAATGACTCTCACATGTGCGTCATTCCTTATAAGTATAGAACTCCTTGCACCAAAGTTCAACTGCATCTAAGGCATCATTTTCTAAGAAAATCAAAAGTTACTCATTATTTCCATCATTATGGCCGGACTAAACATGTTTCCAATTATGGTCGTTTTGCTTTTGGCGAATTGCGCACTTCCCACATTGGCGCATTTGGATGACTCGCGGGCAGTGGTTGAGTGCAAAAAACATTTCAACATAAAGTACGCATTCGACGTGTACAACTATATTTTCAAAGGGAAGAAAATCGGTGACTTTAGTTGCCGGGCCCTTGTGGCGCTGGGAAGACCGTGCCATAATGTTTTCGTGAATAGCACCTTTACTTATGAACACAACAGGAATAGAACTGCCATTCAAGCTAGGGCTGACCGAGTATTTAATCATTGTCTAATTGCAACTTCTGTCCCACCTCCTTCTTCCCTATCTTAAATTGAAAATTGAACTTCACTAGGGCTAATAAATTTGTGGGATGTTTCGTGAGTAAGAATAAAATTTTGATGTATTTGCTTTGATGCCTTGTTACGACTTCACTTTGTTGCTTTGAGTTGTAAACCATTTTCAAATGATTGAGGAATGAACAATAGTAATAAAACAACTACCACTCCAATTTAGAAAACTTCGTGAAACATGGTAAGTAATAGAGATCAGTTTTATATTTGTTTGGCCTTTACCTTTGCATTATTTTCGGTTATTGCAGCTACACTGCATATTGATGTGTAATGCTTATTTCTCTACAAACTTAAGTTGCTTGTCCCATTTCAAGCATGTACGAAACTATTGTTCGCTATATGCTCGTATGATCGCGATATTCTTGGTAACAGTCATACATGTCTTTTTCATTGTTTCCGGGTCCAAGGTTAGAAAGATGAAAACTTCACTACGACGTATTGCCCAAAATGTTTACAAAACGATGTTGACTCATATTGGCCTTTTGGTTCAAGTTGTTATGCATGCTACACTTTGTAAAAGTGTTCATTTTGCACACCTCCGTATCTTATATATATATATATATATATATATTTTATCTTTTTATCTTTTTTCTGAATAACCAAATGAACAACATTTGTTGAATGATTTGAAACTTAACATTGACGCAACTGTAGATCGTCAACGTTATATCCGGGCGTGTGGGGCAGGAGTATTGTACCATACGCAGTAGGGTGTGATATAATATTTGTTCTAAAATGAGTTTACCAAGAAAGGGGTGCTCATTTAGTTAATGTATGGTACTTCAACAATTCTTCGCTTCTTAACAAATTTATCTCTCACGTCACATTTTCTCTTTGACATAGTAGGAATAATAATGTCGAGAAATATGTTTGTTCATTCATTGCAGAACAATTAAGGCTAGTCGCGTTCTTTTTCCTGCTTGTTGTTACTTTTTCACGCAACGGTAGTCACTAACACGACATACAAGTTCAGTTGACGGTTTTCGCGACTCTATTGTATTAAACTAGTCGGTGTATTAATTTGCAAACATGTAATTTTAGTGTGAAATAATAAATAGCCAGGTGATTGTTGAGATTAATTAAAAAATTTATGGGAATTTGTAAGTTGAGTTTATGGTACGAAAATAAATACCAAATTAGAAACCCTCGTATTTGTTGCCTCACATCAGCAAATACGTTGCTAAAGTAGTTTTAAAGGAAAATGCGTTTTTCTTTTTACGAATGACTCTCACATTTGCGTCATTCCTTATAAGTATAGAACTCCTTGCACCAAAGTTCAACTGCATCTACGGCATCATTTTCTAAGAAAATCAAAAGTTACTCATTATTTCCATCATTATGGCCGGACTAAACATGTTTCCAGTTATGGTCTTTTTGCTTTTGGCGAATTGCGCACTTCCCACATTGGCGCATTTGGATGACTCGCGGGCAGTGGTTGAGTGCAAAAAACATTTCAACATAAAGTACGCATTCGACGTGTACAACTATATTTTCAAAGGGAAGAAAATCAGTGACTTTAGTTGCCGGGCCCTTGTGGCGCTGGGAAGACCGTGCCATAATGTTTTCGTGAATAGCACCTTTACTTATGAACACTACAGGAACAGAACTGCCATTCAAGCTAGGGCTGACCGAGTATTTAATCATTGTATAATTGCAACTTCTGTCCCACTTCCTTCTTCCCTATCTTAAATTGAGAATTGAACTTCACTAGGGCTAATAAATTTGTGGGATGTTTCGTGAGTAAGAATAAAATTTTGATGTATTTGCTTTGATGCCTTGTTACGACTTCACTTTGTTGCTTTGAGTTGTAAACCATTTTCAAATGATTGAGGAATGAACAATAGTAATAAAACAACTACCACTCCAATTTAAAAAACTTCGTGAAACATGGTAAGTAATAGAGATCAGTTTTATATTTGTTTGGCCTTTACCTTTGCATTATTTTCGGTTATTACAGCTGCACTCCATATTGATGTGTAATGCTTATTTTTTCTAGAAACTTAAGTTGCTTGTCCCATTTCAAGCATGTACGAAACTATTGTTCGCTATATGCTCGTATGATCGCGATATTCTTGGTAACAGTCATACGAGTATTTTTCATTGTTTCCAGGTGCAAGGTTAGAAAGATGAAAACTTCACTACGACGTATTGCCCAAAATTTTTACAAAACGATGTTGAAATAGGCTTAAGAAAGACTCTTTATTGACTCCTATTGGCCTTTTGGTTCAAGTTGTTATGCATGCTACACTTTGTAAAAGTGTTCATTTTGCATACCTCCGTATCTTATATATATATATTTTTTTATCTTTTTATTTTTTTTCTGAATAACCAAATGAACAACATTTGTTGAATGATTTGAAACTTAACATTGACGCAACTGTAGATCGTTAACGTTATATCCAGGCGTGTGGGGCATGAGTATTGTACCATACACAGTAGGGTGTGATATAATATTTGTTCTAAAATGAGTTTACCAAGAAAGGGGTGCTCATTTAGTTAATGTATTGTACTTCAATAATTCTTCGCTTCTTAACAAATTTAATCTCTTACGTCACATTTTCATTATGACATAGTAGGAATAATAATGTCGAGAAATATGTTTGTCCATTTATTGCAGAACAATTAAGGCTAGTCGCGTTCTTTTTCCTGCTTGTCGTCACTTTTTCACGCAACGGTAGTCACTAACACGACATACAAGTTTAGTTCATGGTTTTTGATGCGAAAATTAACTTAACACACAAATTAAACCCTCTTGTTGTCAAATTGTAGTATAAATGCAAGTAGGGATCGTTCTAAACCGGGGATTAGGAGGGCTTGCTAAAACCTCTAAACTGACTCAAAAACATAAAAACAAAGTTAAAAACGTTTGAATAGACTCAAAGGACTCAGAACAGGTTCACAAGACTCAAAACAACTTAAAAACACTCAAAACTGCCTAAAAACACCAACTAGACAGTTTTTGACTCTAAACACAACTTTGTACAAATTTTGGGTTTTCACAAGACTTAAAACTCTTAAAAACACAAACTAAACAGATTCTAACTAATTAGACACTCTAAAGTAAAAAGGGATTTGGTTTTTAACGAAAATAAAGTGAAACAAAACAAGAAACTAGACTAGACAGATTTGCACGAATTTGGGAAAAATTATGGATGATGGGCTAGCTAGAGGGTCTTTCTCCACACATGACACACTTGCATACAAAACGATTTCCAGTTGCTTTTCAATAAACCATGAACCTCAACACCCCAGATTAATTAGGTACGCTTAAATTAATCTTTAGATTTTCCTTATGTCATTGAATTGGACGGGAATAGCGCATCGCTATCAAATTATTCTTTAAAAGTTCCCTACATGAAAGCGCATAATAGAGAAACAATCAAATATCATTAAGTTCTATGAAAATCATAAGTATTGACAAAGCATTCGTAACTATGATGAACATGTACTCCTACTAGGAATTTACTTAACATGATTGTGACTAGCAACCTCCACTACTTATGAATACAAGTTCATAACGATTAGGTGAAACTCCCTTGTATTCTAGCATCAAATTCATGCATGCAAACTAAGTATGCATCCTTAATCCACAAACAAGAATAAGTTATCAATCAAACAGTTAAGTAAATTGACTCACAATTCATAGAATCACAACTGGAAGTAATCAATTTATATTGCAAATATGATCATGGTTTCGAATTTCCCCCTAGCTAAAAGGGGTTTAGTTCCTCATTCTCACAAAACAAAGATACATAAATTTAGACATTGAAAACAAAGAATGAAAACACCTAAAAACACTCCAGCAATCCAACTTGAATGGCAAGCACGTCCAAGGGTCCTCCTTCTTCTCTTTGTTGCAGCACAAGGGTTGGGTGAAGGTTTGTATGGTGGTTTGTATGGTGGGGAATGGGTGAGTTTCTGAATATATGATTCTTCCCCCCAAGGCTGCGAAAAGGGTCTTTTATAACCCACAAAGTATGTAAAACCCTAGGTAATTAAGGTTAGGGTTCGGCAGAAATTAAAGGAAAGAGGAAAGAAAGTTTTTATTAAAGTTTAGGATTTATTACTCTAAATCTATAAGGAAAAAGGCTAAGTCCAAGTCAAAGTCCCAAGGGAAACAGAAATAGGGTGCGGCAAAGAGCTTTAGGATAGGGAAAGGAACCTAAAAAGAAAGGGAAAGTGGTTTATGGCAGAAAATAGGAAAGGAGATGGACTCCCTTGTGCGGCAAGGAAGTGAAAGTGCAAGGAAAAGGTACGACACCACCTTGTAGCTAAGATTAGGTATTCTAGAACCTATTTTAAGTGTCCCAAAGTATTTAGGAACCCTTCTTTGTGGCTGGAACTTAGGTGATTTAGGATTAGGAAAGGTTAAGACTAAATAAGGTAACTTGGCTAACATTCCTTCTTTCTTGCTTTGATCTTTGACTTTCTTTTCTTGAATAGATTTCTTCATAACTTTAGCATAATCCAAGCCTCTTTTGGTCTTCAATTTCGTCCATCACCTTGCTCCATGCATGTGATATTCATTCTAAGCCCAAAACTGCTCCAAAATGCTCCAAAATGCACTTTCTTGCCCCCTTAGCCCTTTGGACCTACAATCACATGAAAATGACTTGAAATACTAATTTAACTAAGAAATAACAACATAAATGCACAAGAACAAGCTAACTAAGTCGCATAAATATGCTCCTATCAGTTTTCGCAACTCTATTGTATTAAACTAGTTGGTGTATTAATTTGCAAACATGTAATTTTAGTGTGAAATAATAAATAGCTAGGTGATTGTTGAGATTAATTAAACAATTATTGGGAACTTGTAAGTTGCGTTTATGGTACGAAAATAAATACCAAATTAGAAACCCTCGTATTTGATACCTCACATCAGCAAATACGTTGCTAAAGTAGTTTTAAAGGAAAATGCGTTTTTCATATTACGAATGACTTTCACATTTGCTTCATTCCTTATAAGTATAGAACTCCTTGCACCAAACTTCAACTACATCTAAGGGATCATTTTCTAAGAAAATCAAAAGTTACTCATTATTTCCATCATTATGGCTGGACTAAACATGTTTCCAATTATGGTCATTTTGCTTTTGGCGAATTGCGCACTTCCCACATTGGCGCATTTGGATGACTCGCGGGCAGTGGTTGAGTGCAAAAAACATTTCAACATAAAGTACGCATTCGACGTGTACAACTATATTTTCAAAGGGAAGAAAATCGGTGACTTTAGTTGCCGGGCCCTTGTGGCGCTGGGAAGACCGTGCCATAATGTTTTCGTGAATAACACCTTTACATATGAACACACCAGGAACAGAACTGCCATTCAAGCTAGAGCTGACCGAGTATTTAATCATTGTATAATTGCAACTTCTGTCCCACCACCTTCTTCCCTATCTTAAATTGAGAATTGAACTTCACTAGGGCTAATAAATTTGTGGGATATTCGGGAGTAAGAATAAAATTTTGATGTATTTGCTTTGATGCCTTGTTACGACTTCACTTTGTTGCTTTGAGTTGTAAACCATTTTCAAATGATTGAGGAATGAACAATAGTAATAAAACAACTACCACTCCAATTTAAAAAACCTCGTGAAACATCGTAAGTAATAGAGATCAATTTTAAATTTGTTTGGCCTTTACCTTTGCATTATTTTCGGTTATTGCAGCTACACTGCATATTGATGTGTAATGCTTATTTTTCTAGAAACTTAAGTTGCTTGTCCCATTTCAAGCATGTACGAAACTATTGTTCGCTATATGCTCGTATGATCGCGATATTCTTGGTAACAGTCATACCTGTCTTTTTCATTGTTTCCGGGTCCAAGGTTAGAAAGATGAAAACTTCACTACGACGTATTGCCCAAAATTTAAAAAAGACGATGTTGAAATAGGCTTATGAAAGACTCTTTATTGACTCCTATTGGCCTTTTGGTTCAAGTTGTTATGCATGCTACACTTTGTAAAAGTGTTCATTTTGCACACCTCAGTATCTTATATATATATATATATACATATATATTTTTTAATCTTTTAATCTTTTTTCTGAATAACCAAATGAAGAACATTTGTTGAATGATTTGAAACTTAACATTGACGTAACTGTAGATCGTTAACGTTATATCCGGGCGTGTGGGGCATGAGTATTGTACCATACGCAGTAGGGTTTGATATAATATTTGTTCTAAAATGAGTTTACCAAGAAATGGGTGGTCATTTAGTTAATGTATTGTACTTCAACAATTCTTCGCTTCTTAACAAATTTACCTCTTACGTCACATTTTCATTTTGACATAGTAGGAATAGTAATGTCGAGAAATATGTTTTTCATTTATTGCAGAACAGTTAAGGCTAGTCGCGTTCTCTTTCCTGCTTCTCGTTACTTTTTCACGCAACGGTAGTCACTAACATGACATAGAAGTTCAGTTCACGGTTTTCGCAACTCTATTGTATTAAACTAGTAGGTGTATTAATTTGCAAACATGTAATTTTAGTGTGAAATAATAAATAGCTAGGTGATTGTTGAGATTAATAAAAAAATTTATGGGAATTTGTAAGTTGCGTTCATGGTATGAAAATAAATACCAAATTAGAAACCCTCGTATTTGATACCTCACATAAGCAAATACGTTGCTAAAGTAGTTTTAAAGGAAACTGCGTTTTTCATTTTACGATTGACTCTCACATTTTCGTCATTCCTTATAAATATAGAACTCTTTGCACCAAAGTTCAACTGCATCTAAGGCATCATTTTCTAAGAAAATCAAAAGTTACTCATTATTTCCATCGTTATGGCTGGACTAAACATGTTTCCAAATATGGTCTTTTTGCTTTTGGCGAATTGCGCACTTCCCACATTGGCGCATTTGGATGACTCGCGGGCAGTGGTTGAGTGCAAAAAACATTTCAACATAAAGTATGCATTCGACGTGTACAACTATATTTTCAAAGGGAAGAAAATCGGTGACTTTAGTTGCCGGGCCCTTGTGGCGCTGGGAAGACCGTGCCATAATGTTTTCGTGAATAACACCTTTACTTATGAACACAACAGGAACAGAACTGCCATTCAAGCTAGGGCTGACCGAGTATTTAATCATTGTATAATTGCAACTTCTGTCCCACCTCCTTCTTCCCTATCTTAAATTGAGAATTGAACTTCACTAGGGCTAATAAATTTGTGGGATGTTTCGTGAGTAAGAATAAAATTTTGATGTATTGTTACGACTTCACTTTGTTGCTTTGAGTTGTAAACCATGTTCAAATGATTGAGGAATGAACAATAGTAATAAAACAACTACCACTCCAATTTAAAAAACTTCGTGAAACATGGTAAGTAATAGAGATCAGTTTTATATTTGTTTGGCCTTTACTTTTGCATTATTTTCGGTTATTGCAGCTACACTGCATATTGATGTGTAATGCTTAATTTTCTAGAAACTTAAGTTGCTTGTCCCATTTCAAGCATGTACGAAACTACTGTTCGCTATATGCTCGTATGATCGCGATATTCTTGGTAACAGTCATACGTGTCTTTTTCATTGTTTCCGGGTCCAAGGTTAGAAAGATGAAAACTTCACTACGACGTATTGCCCAAAATTTAAAAAAAACGATGTTGAAATAGGCTTATGAAAGACTCTTTATTGACTCCTATTGGCCTTTTGGTTCAAGTTGTTATGCATGCTACACTTTGTAAAAGTGTTCATTTTGCACACCTCCGTATCTTATATATATATATATACATATTTTTTTTTAATCTTTTAATCTTTTAATCTTTTTTCTGAATAACCAAATGAAGAACATTTGTTGAATGATTTGAAACTTAACATTGACGCAACTGTAGATCGTTAACGTTATATCCGGGCGTGTGGGGCATGAGTATTGTACCATACGCAGTAGGGTGTGATATAATATTTGTTCTTAAATGAGTTTACCAAGAAAGGGGTGCTCATTTAGTTATTGTACTGTACTTCAACAATTCTTCGCTTCTTAACAAATTTAATCTCTCATGTCACATTTTCATTTTGACATAGTAGGAATAATAATGTTGAGAAATATGTTTGTCCATTTATTGCAGAACAATTAAGGCTTGTCGCGTTCTTTTTCCTGCTTGTTGTCACTTTTTCACACAACGGTAGTCACTAACACGACATATAAGTTCAGTTCACGGTTTTCTTAACTCTATTGTATTAAACTAGTCGGTGTATTAATTTCCAAACATGTAATTTTAGTGTGAAATAATAAATAGCTAGGTGATTGTTGAGATTAATTAAACAATTTATGGGAACTTGTAAGTTGCGTTTATGATACGAAAATAAATACCAAATTAGAAACCCTCGTATTTGACACCTCACATCAGCAAATACATTTCTAAAGTAGTTTTAAAGGAAAATGCGTTTTTCATTTTACAAATGACTCTCGCCTTTGCCTCATCCATCATAAGTATATAACTCCTTCCACCAAAGTTCAATTGCATCTAAGGGATCTTTTTCTAAGAAAATCAAAAGTTACTCATTATTTCCATCATTATGGCTGGACTAATCATGTTTCCAATTATGGTCATTTTGCTTTTGGCGAATTGCGCAATTCCAACATTGGCGCATTTGGATGACTCACTGGCAGTGGTTGAGTGCAAAAAACATTTCAGCATAAAGTACTCATTCGACGTGTACAACTATATTTTCAAAGGGAAGAAAATCGGTGACTTTAGTTGCAGGGCCCTTGTGGCGCTAGGAAGACTGTGCCATAATGTTTTTGTGAATAACACCTTTACTTATGAACACACCGGGAACAGAACGGCCATTCAAGCTAGGGCTGACCGAGTATTTAATCATTGTATAATTGCAAATTCTGTCCCACCTCCTTCTTCACTATCTTAAATTGAGAATTCAACTTCACTAGGGCTAATAAATTTGTGGAATGTTTCGTGAGTAAGAATAAAATTTTGATGTATTTGCTTTGATGCCTTGTTACGACTTCACTTTGTTGCTTTGAGTTGTAAAAGATTTTCAAATGATTGAATAATTAGCAATAGTAATAAAACAATTACCACTCCAATTTAAAAAACTTCGTGAAACATCGTAAGTGATAGAGATCAGTTTTATATTTGTTTGGCCTTTACCTTTGCATTATTTTCGGTTATTGCAGCTACACTGCATATTGATGTGTACTTCTTATTTTTCTAGAAACTTAAGGTTCTCGTCCTATTTCAGGCATGTACGGAACTATTGTCCGCTATATGGCTACTCGTATGATCGCGATATTCTTGGTAACAGTCATACGTTCATTGTTTCCGTGTCCAAGGTTAGAAAGATGAAAACTTCACTACGACGTATTGCCCATAATTTTTACAAAACAATGTTGAAATAGGCTTATGAAAGACTCTTGATTGACTTCTATTGGCCTTTTGGTTCAAGTTGTTATGCACACGCTACAGTTTGTAAAAGTGTGTTCATGTTGCACACCTCCGTATCTTTTATATTTTTTTTATCTTTTTTTCTTTGGTCTGAATAACCAAAACAAGAACATTTGTTGAATGATTTGAAACTTAACATTGACGCAACTTTAGATCGTTAACGTTATATCTGGGCGTGTGGGGCATAAGTATTGTACCATACGCAGTAGGGTGTGATATAATATTTTTGTTCTAAAATGAGTTTACCAAGAAATGGGTGCTCATTTTCATTTTTACTTAGTAGGAATAATAATGTCGAGAAATATGTTTGTCCATTTATTGCAGAACAATTAAGGCTAGTCGCGTTCTTTTTCCTGCTTGTCGTTACTTTTTCACGCAACGGTAGTCACTAACACGACATACAAGTTCAGTTCACTGTTTTCGCAACTCTATTGTATTAAATTTGTTGATGTACAAAATCAGTGAGGACTTTGGTACAACAGAAAGTGTTAAGTTTGTGACATTCGCTAGATTGCACCGGTCACTAGTGTGGAGAAGTATGTAAATGGATAGAGACAGGGAAGCAAACACAAGATGTATGTGGTTCACCCAGATTGGCTACGTCCACGGAGTAGATGAGTTCTCATTAATTGTGATGGGTTTACACAAGTACATAGGTTCAAGCTCTCATTTTGTGAGTACTAGTGAATGATTTAGTACAAATGACATTCGGAAATATTGTGGGAGAATGATCTCCTTTTATAGAAGAGTTTCTAGCTTTGTTCTAACATTGACACGTGTCGTGTTGTGATTAGCTTTTGATGTTGACATGTGTCGCGATGTGATTGGCTTCTGATGTCGACACGTGTTGCACTGTGATTGGCCTCTTGGTTGGAGGGAAACTCTTATGGGTCCTTGACGATATAACGTTGACCGGTGCTCAGTTGTTTCAGGATTGGTCAATTATGGTACAAACAGTGCTCCCCTAAGTTCCCGAGTGAGGGAATCTCCTCGGTTGGGGACTTGCCAGATCTATGCCACTGAGCAATCACGAAACTTCTAAGTACCGAAGTGTGGTATCATTTTCACTTGCCTTATCTATCTCATAGGTAGATGTGGCATCTTCTATGGAAGTACTTTTCCTCCATCCATGGGTGGTATCTTAATCGGTGGAGATGCACAAAGTAATGTATCAATTTGACTTGAAGTTTACTTGTAGTTTCAGGCTTGGTCAAGTCACCGAGCTAGGAGATCTGCCGAAAGAGGTAACAGACAAGGTAAGCAATCAGACTTCCAAGCAAGCAACCTGGATCGGAGGTTCGACTTCAGCTTCCGGTTGATTGTTCTCCTTCTCATTGTGTCGTAAACAGCAACAAGGATAAGGAAAAGAAAATGGAGAAGAGATGATATGAGATACTTTTGCTTTTGAAGAAGTAACTTTCCACAGGCTTATTCTTGAACTGGGCTGAAGGGTTTTCTGGTTTCCTCCAGAGTATAAGGCCGACTCAAGAATTTGAGGGTCAAAACAAGTCCATCAAATCTAGAGTACGTTCGACCCTGATGATATGAGATACTTTTACTGTTGACAAAGTAGTGGATGTATCGGCACGTGTTCTGTTACGCTTGTCTCCACATGCTTCCTTGTATCCTTCTCACTTGCTCTATCTGTTCCTCAGGCAGATGTGGTATCTTCTCTAGAAGCATAAGATGTTGAAGATGAGTACTCGAGAGTAATGCCAGTTAAGTAATCAGGCAAGGGGTTCCAGGCAGTCGGTTCCTGACTGGAAGCTTGATTCCAAGTGCTGACTGATTGCTCTATTTCTTCTTGTTTTGCAGGTAAGAACAAGACCAAAGGAAATGACAGGGAAAAAACATGATATGAGATACTCTTGCTTTTAACCCTGATGATATGAGATACTCTTGCTTTGGTGTGGCTTGTTTGTAGAGGTATTATCGGGGGAAAAGAAGCTGAGTATTTCGAGAGACTCTGCTGAGAATGCCTTCTCAGATGTGAAGAAAAGTTGAGCATTTTTTTATTTGCAGGTCTGCCTGGTTGTGGAGGATGAAGGTCGACATATATAGGAATTGTCCCAACAACGAGTGGTAATGATGTTCCTTTACCCTTTTCGGTCATAGCAATGTAGTGGGAGCTGCAAGATTCACGTGTTTTAACTTTGTCAGAGCACTTTGAAAAAATGGTTTATGGTATCTGGAAAGCTGATGTTGGTGTTAAGATTGTAGACAAGCTTTATCCAAGGAAATCTAGCTCTTGAAGTTCGAAGAGCGGTGCCTCTTCGGTTTTCGAACAAGCAATCCTGTCGGGGATTTGACTCTCGAGATTCGGAGAACTGTGCCTCTTCGATTTTTGAGAAAGCAATCCTGTTAGAAGTCTGGCTCTTGAGATTCGGAGAGATATGCCTCTTTGATTTTTTAGCAAGTAATCTTGTTGGGAGTTTGGCTCTCAAGATTTGGAGGGTGGTGCCTTTTCGATTTTTGAGCAAGTAATCATGTTGGGAGTCTGGCTCTTGAGATTCGGAGAGCTGTGCCTCTTCGATTTTTGAGCAAGCAATCTTGTTGGGAGTCTGGCTCTCGAGATTCGGAGAGCTGTGCCTCTTCGATTTTCTTATCCCCTACTGGTCCTCTTACCGTTGGGGACTCTGTGATGAAGAATGATATGACCGTTGCGGTGGTGGCCAGGAACCTTCTCATTCCCAAAGATAACAGACTATTTTCCAAACGGTCTGATGAGTTGGCTGTTAAGGATTCTCTGGCTCTCAATGTTCAATGTGCAGGTTTTGTGTCTAATATGGCCCAACGCCTATTTGCTCAAACCCGCCAAGTTGAATCATTGGCGGTTGAAGTGATAAATCTCAAACAAGAGATTAGAGGGCTCAAGCATGAGAATAAACAGTTGCATAGGCTAGCACATGACTATGCTACAAACATGAAGAGGAAGCTTGACTAGATGCAGGAATCTGATGGTCAGATTTTACTTGATCATCAGAGGTTTGTGGGTTTGTTCCAAAGACATTTATTGCCTTCGTCTTCTGGGGCTGTACCGGGTAATGAAGCTCCAAATGATCAACCTCTGATGCCTCATCATTCTGGGGTTCTGTCCAGTACTGAGGCTCCGAATGATCACCCTACGGTGCCTTCTCTTTCTGGGGCTTTGCCGACTACTGAGACTTCTTCTAAGCAACCTTTGGGAAGGCTCCCTCTTGTTTGTCTATTTTGACTCATGAATATGTACATATTTGTAACTTATCGGAGATATCAATAAATAAGTTTTGCTTCATTTCAACGTATTGTGTTAAATACACCAAAGCCTTCTTCACTAAGTTCTTTGAATTTTTCTTTTGTTGAAGCTTGTATGTTGAAGCTTTATGAGTGAAGCATGTATGTTGAGGTAGTGCTCACTTAATTTCCCGAGTGAGGAAAAATTCTTGGTTGGAGACTTGAAAAATCCAAGTCACTGAGTGGTCGTGAGACTTCCGAGTATCAAGGTGCAGTAGCATATGGTAGGAGTCCCCCAAATCTCCGGTCGAGGGAGTTGACGAATGAGGCATTTCCTTTCTAAGTGGTAGCCCAAAACTCCTTATTCATATATATTTGTTATGAAAGTTGTTAGGCCCAAAGAAGAGGATGCCTAGGCAATTTTTTTTTCGAAATTTTTTTTTTTTGAATTTTCGAATTTCCGAAAATATATATATTTTAAAGCTTTGTAGGTGAAGCTTTTGTTGGTGAAGCTTTTATGGGTGAAGCATTTGTGGGTGAAACTTTTGTGATGTGGTGGGTGAAGCTTTTGTAGGTGAAGTTTTTGTGGTGGTGAAGCTTTTGTGGGTGAAGCTTTTGTTGGTGAAGCTTTTATGGGTGAAGCTATTATGGGTGAAGCTTTTGTAGGTGAAGCTTTGGAGTTGAAGCTTTGTAGGTGAAGCTTTGGAGTTGAAGCTTTTGTTGAGTACCATGAATGGATTTTGCTTCACACTATTTTGATCAAGATAGTGTGAAGCTTTTGAGAATTTGTAGTTGTTCTCCATTGATGAAGCTTTTGTTGGTGAAGCTTTTGTGGTGAAGCATTGTTGGGTACCATGAATTGATTTTGCTTCACACTATCTTGATCAAGATAGTGTGAAGCTTTTGAGAATTTGTAGTTGTCCTCCATTGATGAAGCTTTGTTGAATTTCTCAAATTTTTTTTTTTTGGGGAAACTAGAAATTTGAAAATGTGGGAGAGACAACATATATAAATTTTGCTTCCACACTGTTGAGTAAGAGATTGTGATGCAAGCCACACCTTGTAGTAGTCGAAGGTTTGGATGAACCATATAAATTGAATTTGCTTCGAACAATCTTGATCAAGAGTGTGTGAAGCTTTCTATGAGTTGTAGTTGCCCTTCATTGATGAAGCTTTTGTTGGCACCATAAATTGGTTTTGCTTCACACTATCTTGATTAAGAGTGTGTGAAGCTTTTGAGAATTATGGTTGCCCTCCATTGATGAAGCTCTTGTTGGCACCATAAATTGGTTTTGCTTCACACTGTCTTGATCAAGAGTGTGTGAAGCTTTTGAGAATTGTGGTTGCCCTTCATTGATGAACCTCTTGTTGGCACCATAAATTGGTTTTGCTTCACACTGTCTTGATCAAGAGTGTGTGAAGCTTTTGAGAATTGTGTTGGCACCATAAATTGGTTTTGCTTCGCACTGTCTTGATCAAGAGTGTGTGAAGCTTTTGAGAATTGTGGTTGCCCTCCATTGATGAAGCTCTTGTTGGCACCATAAATTGGTTTTGCTTCACACTGTCTTAATCAAGAGTGTGTGAAGCTTTTGAGAATTGTGGTTGCCCTCCATTGATGAAGCTCTTGTTGGCACCATAAATTGGTTTTGCTTCACACTGTCTTGGTCAAGAGTGTGTGAAGCTTTTGAGAATTGTGGTTGCCCTCCATTGATGAAGCTCTTGTTGGCACTATAAATTGGTTTTGCTTCACACTGTCTTGATCAATAGTGTGTGAAGCTTTTGAGAATTGTGGTTAAACTCCTTTGATGAAGCTCTTGTTGGCACCATAAATTGGTTTTGCTTCACACTGTCTTGATCAAGAGTGTGTGAAGCTTTTGAGAATTGTGGTTGAACTCCTTGGATGAAGCTCTTGTTGGCACCATAAATTGGTTTTGCTTCACACTGTCTTGATCAAAAGTGTGAAGCTTTCTATGAGTTGTAGTGTTTGCATTGTTACAGAGGGGAAATGTCTGAAGCATATGCAAGAGGGCTGAATAGCTTGATCTTCGTATGCCATGCACTGAAGTTGTTGTTGGCTTGCAATAAGACTTTGTTGGTGACTATAACTCTTGTTGGGCATAAGTGCTCCCCTAATTGAGTTGTAAAGCTTGATGGTTTTTGATTATTTGTGAATGCCAGGAGTTCACATGTACAAATTCATCTTCTGGTAGGTGGAATGAATGGTGAGTTGCTTTCATCACTTGGTTGGTGGTACGAATGTGAGTTCCTTCATCACCTTTTATCACATTTCATCACCTGGTTGGTAGCACGAGGATGAGTTCCTTCTTCACCTGGTTGGTGGCATGAATGGCAAGTTGCCAAATGATATTATACTACGGGTTGTACATTTCATCACCTGGTTGGTGGCATAAAGGAGAGTACGGATTGTACATTTCATCACCTGGTTGGTGACATGAAGATAAGTTCCTTCTTCACCTGGTTGGTGGCATGAATGGCAAGTTGCCAAATGATATTAGAGTACTGGTTGTACATTTCATTACCTGGTTGGTGGCATGAAGGAGAGTACGGGTTGTACATTTCATCACCTGGTTGGTGGCATGAATGGCAAGTTGTCAAATGATATTAGAGTACGAGTTGTACATTTCATCACCTGGTTGGTGGCATGAAGAAGAGTACGGGTTGTACATTTCATCACCTGGTTGGTGGCATGAAGATAAGTTCCTTCTTCACCTGGTTGGTGGCATGAGTGGCAAGTTGCCAAATGATATTAAAGTACGGGTTGTACATTTCATCACCTGGTTGATGGCATGAAGGAGAGTACGGGTTGTACATTTCATCACCTGGTTGGTGGCATGAAGATGAGTTCCTTCTTCATCTGGTTGGTGGCATAAGTGGCAAGTTGCCAAATGATATTAGAGTACTGGTTGTACATTTCATCACCTGGTTGGTGGCATGAAGGAGAGTACGGGTTGTACATTTCATCACCTGGTTGGTGGCATGAATGGCAAGTTGCCAAATGATATTAGAGTAGGGTTGTACATTTCATCACATGGTTGGTGGCATGAAGGACAGTACGGGTTGTACATTTCATCACCTGGTTGGTGGCATGAAGATGAGTTCTTTCTTCACCCGGTTGGTGGCATGAGTGGCAAGTTGCCAAATGATATTAGAGTACGGGTTCATTTCATCACCTGGTTGGTGGCATGAAGGAGAGTACGGGTTGTACATTTCATCACCTGGTTGGTGGCATGAAGATGAGTTCATTCTTCACATTTCATCACATGGTTGGTGAGAATAAGGGCAATGTGTCTAGGCACATTGTAGCAAGTGTCGAATGACACAAAGTATGTTGAACCCTTTCAAAGCACAGTTGGCTTATGTATGAATGTGTTGGAATGTGTGATTGAACGAATATATTGTGAAGCTGTTCGTTTATTCGTATAGTCTTGTTGACATATACTTAGACTTTGTTTCATGTTGGAAGCATTCATGTTGAAGCTTTAAACCCGAGTGTATCATTACTAGGAATGTAAGAGGATTAGGACCGAGTTGTCTAAATCACCTCTTTATTGAATTCATGCCAAATAGTCTTCTTTACATAGGATGCCGAACGGCTGAATCTTAACACTTGTACAATGTGAGTTTACTTGTAATAGTACTTCAAGTGATCAGCGTTCCATGGATGGCCAATGGTCTTGCCATCAGAGCTTCTAAGCTTGTAGGAGCCAGGGTGACTGATCCCAACAACTTCAAATGGTCCATCCCAGTTTGGACTAAGTGTTCCTTCACTCGGGACTCTGTCGCAAAGTAATCTTTTCTTCAATACCCAGTCCCTCACTTTGAAAGAACGAGGTTTGACCCTTGAGTCATAGTAGTTGGAAATGTGCTGCTTATAGGCGACATTCCTTAAGTGAGCTTGGTTTCTGTGTTCCTCGACTAGATCTAAGTTGAGGGTAAGTTATTTGTCATTTTTGCTTTGTACGTAGTTCTGGACTCGGAACGTTGCTTGCTCAAGCTCAACTGGGACAACTGCCTATGCACCAAAGGCAAGCGAGAATGAGATTTCTCATGTTGATGTCCGATACGAAGTGCGGTATGACCAAAGAACTTGGGGTACAAATTCTGGCCAACAACCTTTAGCCTTGTCCAAGCTGGTTTTCAACTTGTCCATTAGATTGGGGATGAGCTGGGGAGGCAAAACATAAGTTGATGTTGAACTTAGAGCAAAACATCCTTAACTTATTGTTATCGAACTATCACCCGTTGTCAGTGACTATCGCATTGGGAATGCTGAATCTGTAAAAGATGTTCTTCCATATGAAGTCTTCTATTTTTGCCTCAGTAATGGTTGCCAAGGGTTCTATTTCAGCCCATTTTGTGAAGTAGTCAACTGCAACGATTGCATAGCGGACATTGCCCTTCCCTGCAAGCATTGGGCCTATCAAATCAAGTCTCCATTGGGCGAAGGGCCAATGGCTGATCATAGGAGTGAGCGGTTTGGGAGGGGAGTGAGGAATAGTTACGTAGCGTTGACACTTATCACATGAGCGGGATATTCTGATGGCATCTTGGTGGAGTGTTGGCCAATAATATCCTAGGCGACAAGCCTTATGTGCTAGGGATCGAGATCCAGCATGATCTCCGTAAACTCCTTCATGTATTTCTTGAAGGACAGTTTCCGCCTCTGCGGGCGTAAGGCATCTTAGGTATGGTAGGTTAAAACCCCGCTTGTAGAGTTGATCCTTAATGATCAAGTAACGGGTAGCCTTGTATCGAATCTGCTTAGCTTGGACTTTGTCCTTTAGAAGGGTGCCATGAGTAAAGAATCTATAAATCAGGGTAATCCAACTATCCCCTTGTTGTAAGTTGCACATTTCCGCATCCATGGTGATTGGTGCTGCCAACAATTCGACCTGAATTTTTCTCCCAATCTTGTCTTCCACCATTGAGGCGAGGCGAGCCAAAGCATCTGCATGACTGTTTGCCGCTCGATGAATTTAGGTGATCTGGTAGTGGAAGTGTTTGAGTAACAATTGTGTTTGTGCTAGATATGCTGCCATGGAGCTATCCTTAGCGTCAAAGTTGTTGGTGACCTGGTTAACCACCAATTGGGAGTCACTGAAGATATCAATTCGTTTAACCCCAATGTGTTTGGCCAAACATAAGTCTGCTAGGAGGGCTTCATATTCAGCCTCATTGTTCGACGCCTTGAATTTGAAACGAAGAGCATACTCCATCGCTACTTTGTCAGGGGTCGTAAAGACTAATCCTGCTCCACAACCCTGTTGGTTGGACGAGCCATCAACATATAGACTCCATGCTGAGGCTGTTAGTTATATTTTCTGAGCTTTCGAGGGTAATGAAACCACTTCTTTAGGCGTAGAAACAATGTCAATAGGATATGTGAAGTCGGCGATGAAGTCTACCACTGTTTGGCCCTTTTTCAGCTGGCTTTGGTTGGTAGGAGATGTCAAACTCACCCAATGCTATCGCCCATTTGATCATTCACCAGGAAGTGTCAGGACTTTGGAGTATTTGTCGAAGAGGATGATTGGTAAGCACGATGATGGAGTATGCTTGGAAGTAAGGGCGAAGTTTTCGAGCAGACATGACCAATGCTAGAGCCAATTTCTCAATGTTGGAGTATCGTGTCTCTGCATCTTGTAAGGCATTGCTAGCGTAGTAGACAGGTCGTTCGACATTACCATCATTTTGAATGAGAACGGAACATACTACTGAAGCAGATACCGACAGATAGATAATGAAAGTGTCACCAACCTCAGGTTTGGAGAGCATAGGGGCTTTACTCATGTAGTCTTTGAGGTTCTTGAATGCCTCAGCACATTCATCAGTCCATGTAATGTACTTCTTACTTCCCTTAAGTGCTTTGAAGAAATAAGCACATCTGTCTGTGGCCTTAGAGATGAACTTAGTTAAGGCTGCCACCTTGCCAGTAAGGCTTTGGATGTCTTTTGAAGTTACCGGTTCCTTCATGTCGAGGATTGCTTTTATTTTCTCAGGATTAGCCTCAATGCCTCGTTGGCTTATCATGAAGCCTAAGAATTTGCCAGAGCCTACGCCGAAGGCACATTTGTTGGGGTTCAACCTCATTCGATACCTCTTCAGAATGGTGAAAGTTTCAGATAGGTTGGTGATGTGTTGGTCAGCATGTTTGCTCTTGACTAGCATATCATCAACGTAAACTTCCATGCTCTTCCCAATCTGTTCGGCGAACATTGAATTGACCAGTCTCTCATAAGTCGCTACTGCATTCTTTAAGCCAAAAGGCATGACTTTATAGCAATATAGTCCCCTGTCAATAGTGAAGAGGAAGCATCCATGAAGCTCAGGAGTTCACACCCTGCCGTAGAGTCTATAAGTCTGTCTATGAGAGGAAGAGGAAAACTATTATTCGGGCATCCTTTGTTTAGGTTGGTGTAATTGACACATATTCTCCACAAGACATTTTGGAGCATGAGACTTTCCTTGGTCGGATTCTTCTTAACAAGGACAACATTTACTACCCACGTTGGATAATTGACTTCGCGGGCGAAGCCTATGCCTTTGAGTTTTTCAACTTCTGCCTTCATTACCTCGTACCGTTCAGCGTCATAGGATATTCGCTTCTGTCTCACTGGCTTGGTCTTGGGGTCAATACTTAAGCGATGACAGATGATATCGGGAGAGATGCCTGGCATGTCCTCGTATGACCAGGCGAAGACCTCAGTGTTCTCTTGCAAAAAAGAGATCAATGCCAACCGAATGGGTGGTGAAAATGTGGTGCCAATATTCACCATGCGATCCGGATAATCTTTTGAGATAAAGACCTTCTCCAACTCTTCAGCGGGTTGTGTTTGCTGGGTGAAAGAGTCATCTCGAGGATCGTCGGGTTGACTGTTGCCACCGTGAAGATCCAAGTTGGCTTCGTCTAGGCTGGTCTTTATGACTTAGTCATGTATAAAAAGGGTTTCCTTGGGCACATGCAGGTGCTGTTGCTTGACCGAAGTGTTGTAACATGATCGTGCACTAAGTTGATCTCATCTGATGTAACCATTGCCATAGGGGGTTGGAAATTTCATCAACAACATATGTGTGGATACCATGGCCTTGAGATCATTGATGCTTGTGCGTCCCAAGAAGACATTGTATGCCGTTGGGCAATCAACCACCAAGAAGTTAGTGGTAATGGTAGCTGTGTAAGGGCATGTACCAATGGTGAAAGGTAAGTGTATGCTCCCCAAAGGTTGCACGATACCACCGGAGAAGCTTATCAAAGGAGAAATCGAGCGATCGAGCAAGTGTTCAGCTACATTAAGTGCCTTGAAAGTTTCAGCAAACATGATATTGACCGAAGCCCCCGTGTTTACCAGGATTCGTCGTACTTCAAAGTTGGTTATGTGAGCTTCCACGATCAGTGGGTCGTTGTGAAGGTAGATGATACATCTTTCTTCCTCAGGGTAGAAACATATTGGATCCCAGTTAGGCTTTTGATACTTGCCTCCCCTGATGTCTTCCACGTGAAACACTTGGTGGCCAGACCTTAAAGCTCGTTCACTATTTTTTCATGGCCCTGTTGGAAGATTTAGATATGGGTGTGCCACCACTTATGGAATATATCACATTCACTTGGCGTTGGTTACGGTTACCCCTTGGAGGGTGAAGGAGGAATAGATCAATTTTTCCTTCACATGCCAAAGCTTCAATATGATCACGAAGGGTGATACACTTCTCGCCGTCATGGCTGTTATGCTCGTGGTAGCAGCAAAATGTGCCCGTGTTCTTCGTGGGCTTGTAATCCGACTGCCTCGGCATTAGCTTCGGTATCAAGTGTGCTATGCTGGGGTAAATGGCCACGCATGTGGCGTTCAAAGGTGTGTATGTCTCATACCTCGGGGTAGGGCCTGTCCTGACACGTGCTTGGCCCACTGTGTTAACTGCCTGGGGGCGAGCATTATCGTGGCGATACCCTTGGTTATATCGATAGTGTCCCTTACTCCTTTTACTAAAATGAGACTGGTGAGGATGGAAATCTTTCCTTTTGCCCTGAGATTGATATGTATGTTGACTTGGTGAAGTATTAAGTAAGGCAGAAGGAGGCACCGCTGCCGTTTGGAAGGTCGAGGTCTTCTTATTTGGTTGGATCTGGCTTCCACTCTCTACTTGCTGATAAGAGGTAGCTGTGGGAGGTTTCCCTTGATATATCCTTACCTCGGCGGAGGCATGGTTATAAGCCTGGACCATCACCTCAGAGTAAGTCTTCCAAGTGTTGGCATTTATCATGTACTTAAAGAAACAGTCACGTAAGCCTGTCGTGAAGGCTTTGAGGGCAGTCTTGTCGTCTGCCTCGACACAACAGGAATACTCATGGCTGAAGCGGCCAGCATACATACGTAATGACTCGTCTAGCTTCTGGCGAATAATGTACAAGTCATCCGCAGAGTGCAAACGATCGGTCTAGAAAATGTGTTGAGAAACAAACAGTTTCCTCAATTCCTCAAATGAGTCTACCATCTCAGATGGAAGACGGCAATACCAGTTTAGAGCTATACCAAAGAGGGTAGAGGGGAAAAGAAGACATCGCTCTTCGTCAGTGTGCATCCGGTATGCCATGATGGACTCAAAAAGGTTAAGGTGTTCAATCGGGTCCTCCTTTCCAGTATAGAGTTGCAAGCCAAACTTCTGCTTTGTCTTTGCTTGGAGGGGGTGTCGATGATCCTCCTTGTAAGAGGGCCAGGCCTAGGTTAGTTCCATTCAGGTATCTCAGCTTGTCGTTCGGCCTTCAACTTGTTTACTTCCTTAAGAAGTTGTAGGACAAGAGGGTCCTGAGTGGAGTCATGTACCACTGGAGCTTTCTTTCGTAAATCTCCATCTCCTTTTGGAAGTATGAAGGTTTGAACAAAAGCATGTGATTTTTCCCTGGACTCGCCGTACTGACTTCTAAGGTATGTCTATCGGAACATCTCTGAGTCCCTTATACCTTCTTGTTTCTCTAAGACTTGTTGCCCTTTTCCCAAATTGGTAGCCGACCTGGGACATGGGAGGGGACCGAGTCTTTCAGAGACCCTTGGGTCATTGATCTTCGAGCTTACATGGATGGCATTGTCTCGAAGTTGCTTTAAAAGACGGCCGCGAAAGACGGCTTTCGATCTTTCCACTCATTCTGTAAGGAGGTGTCTTCCTCCACTTCCCCTACTTCGGGTCGAAGCAGCTGGGTTGAGAGAAGTCTCATGTTGATCAATATTTTGATGATTAGCTCGCTCATCATCAGGGATATTCATGTCGAAGGAATATGACCCTCCGTGTTGGGGGGCACCCAGATGATGGTTGATGTCCACATGGGTAACGAGCTCGGGTGTTTGAGTACGCCTAGTTTCATGGAGTGTCTCAAAGAGCTTCTCATACTGCTCCTGGAGGACATCATTCTTCATTGTTATCTTGTTGTTCTGAGCTTCTAGCTCATCGACTTTAGCTTGAAGAGCAACCCTCTTTCCTTCCTTCTTTTGTTGCCTCGCACCAAGTGCAAAATGGGTGTCATTCTGCGTGATGTGGCTTCATTCGCTCCCCATGTTGGAGAGGGATGCCTGGTCAAAAGAGAGTGTACGAATGGTGGAAACCAACTTAACAAAGCTGAAGAGAGTGGGAATAAGTGTCATTCCCACAGACGGCGCCAAATGTTGATGCACAAAATCAGTGAGGATTTTGGTACAACAGAAAGTGTTTAAGTTTGTGACCTTCGCTAGATTGCTCCGGTCACTAGTGTGGATAAGTATGTAAATGGATAGAGATAGGGAAGCAAACACAAGATGTACATGGTTCACCCTGATTGGCTACTTCCACGGAGTAGAGAATTTCTCATTAATTGTGAAGGGTTTACACAAGTACATAGGTTCAAGCTCTCCTTTTGTGAGTACTAGTGAATGATTGAGTACAAATGACATTCGGAAATATTGTGAGAGAATGATCTCCTTTTATAGAAGAGTTTCTAGCTTTGTTCTGACATTGACACGTGTCGTGTTGTGATTGGCTTCGCGCTGTGATTGGCTTTTGATGTCGACACGTGTTGCACTGTGATTGGCTTCCTGGTTGGAGGGAAACTCTTCTGGGTCCTTAACGGTAAAACGTTGACCGGTGCTCAGTAGTTTCAGGATTGGTCAAGTATGATACAAACAAAACTAGTCGGTGTATTAATTTGCAAACATGTAATTTTACTGTGAAATAATAAATAGCTAGGTGATTGTTGAGATTAATTAAACAATTTATGGGAACTTGTAAGTTGCGTTTATGGTACGAAAATAAATACCAAATTAGAAACCCTCGTATTTGATACCTCACATCAGCAAATACGTTGCTAAAGTAGTTTTAAAGGAAAATACGTTTTTCATTTTACGAATGACTCGCACATTTGTCTCATCTCTTTGAAGTGTAGAACTCCTTGCGTCAAAGTTCAACTGCATCTAAGGGATCATTTTCTAAGAAAATCAAAAGTTACTGATTATTTCCACCATTATGGCCGGACTAAACATTTTTCCAATTGTGGTTATTTGGCTTTTGGCGAGTTGTGTACTTCCAACGTTAGCGCGTTTAGATGACTCACTGGCCGTGGTTGAGTGCAAAAAATATTTCAGCATAAAGTATGCATTCAACGTGTACAACTATATTTCGAAGGGAAGAAAGTTGGTGACTTTAGTTGTCGGGCCCTTATGTTGTTGGGAAGACCGTGCCATAACATTTTCGTGAACAACACCTTTACTTATGAACACACTGGAAACATAACTGCCATTCAAGCTAGGGCTGACCGAGTATTTAATCATTGTATAATTGCAACTTCCATCCCACCTCCTTCTTCGCTATCTTAAATTGAGAATTGAACCTCTCTAGGGCTAACAAATTGTGGGATGTTTCATGAGTTAGAATAAAATTTCACTGTATCTGCTTTGATGCCTTGTTACGACTTCACTTTGTTGCTTTGAGTTGTAAAGAATTTTCAAAATGATTGAGGAAATGAACAATAGTAATAAAACAACTACCACACCAATTTAAAAAACTTTTGGAAACATCGTAAGTAATAGAGATCACTTTTACATTTGTTGGCCTTTACCTGTGCATTACATTTGGTTATTGCAGCTACACTGCATATTGATATGTAATGTTTTTTTTTCTTTGTCTAAAAACTTATTTTCCTCGTCCCATGTCAAGGATGTACGGAACTATTGTCCTCTATATGGCTACTCGTACGATCGTAATCTTCTTTGGTCCAAATAACCAAAACTAGAATATATGTTGAATGATTTGAAACTTATCATGGATGCAATTGTAGGTCGTTAACATTATATTCGGGCATGTGGGTCATGAGTATTGTACAATACGCAGTAGGGTGTGATATTATATTTGTGCTAAAATGAGTTTACGAAGAAAGGGTGCTCATTTACTTAATCTATTGCACTTCAACAATTCTTCACTTCATAACAAATTTAATCTCGTACATCACTTTTTCATTTTAATATAGTAGGAATAATAATGCTCGAGAAATATGTTTGTCCATTTACTGCAGAACAATTAAGGCTTGTCGTGTTCTTTTTCATGGTTGTCTTCTCCTTTTCACGCAACGATAGTCACTAACACAACATGCAAGTTCAGTTCACAATTTTCGCAACTCTCTTGTAATAAACTAGTCAGTGAATTAATTTGCAAACAAGTAATATTTGTGCGAAATAATAAATAGCGATGTGATTATTGAGATTAATTAAACAATTTATGAGAACTTGTAAGTTGCGTTAATGGTACCAAAATAAATATCAAATAGAAACTCTTGTATTTGATACCTTACATCAGTAAATACGTTGCTAAAGTAGTTTTAAAGGAAAATGTGTTTTTCATTTTTCGAATGACTTGTACCTTTGCCTTGTCCCTTATAAGTGTATAACTTCTTGCATCAAAGTTCAACTACATCTAAGGGATCATTTTCTAAGTTACTTGTTCCACAATTATGGCCAGACTAAACATACATCCAATTGTATTTTGCTTTTGGCGAGTTGCGCACATCCAACATTGGCGCATTTGGATGACTAGCCGGCCGTGGATGAGTGCAAAAAACATTTCAGCATGAAGTACGCATTCGACGTGTACAACTATATTCAGGGGCAGAGCCACCAAGGGACTAGGGTAGTCCCCGGCCCATCTTGACGAGGTGTGAACCTCATGGAAAAAGATGAAGCAAACGACGTCGTTAAGCTATTTTGATTTTAAATCTTTTTGGCTGTTTAATGAAACGATAAGTTTGGCGGGGGAGTTTAAAAAGAGATGTGCAATTTTAAATGGAAAAAGCAACCCCACTTCTGGTTCGATTCTCTCACCTAACAGTAATATACACCTTATAATTTTCTAAAGCAACCTACCTTCTTTATTTGCAGACGTTTCCCCCTTTTCCTTCTTTTTCTACTTCTTTGTATTTTCTTTAGCCTTCCACAACCTACCTCTTACTTGGTTGTTTCTTCTTAGTATTAAATTTAAGAGAATTTTTTCAGTTTTGTGAGGATTACACAAATTGCATATGTCAACATGTTATGAATTCAACTTTTTACACACACTCATATATATATATATATATATATATACACACACATATACATATTTGTGAAAGGCCCCTCCTCATTCAGAATTCTGGCTCCGCCACTTACTATATTTTCAAAGGAAGAAAATCAGTGACTTTAGTTGCCAGGCACTTGTGGCGTCGGGAAGACCGTGCCATAATGTTTTCATGAACAACACCTTTACTTATGAACACACCGGGAACAGAACTGCTATTCAAGCTAGGGCTGACCGAGTATTTAATCATTGTACAATTGCAACTTCTGTCCCACCTTCTTCTTCGCTATCTTAAACAAAGAATTCAACTTCTCTAGGGCTAACAAATTTGTGGGATGTTTCATGAGTTAGAATAAAATTTCGATGTATTTGCTTTGATGCCTTGTTACGACTTCACATTGTCGCTTTGAGTTGTAAATCATTTTCTAAATGATTGAGGCATGAACAATAGTAATAAAACAACTACCATGCCAATTTAAAAAACTTCGTGAAACATCGCAAGTAATGGAGATCAGTTTTATATTTGTTCGGCCTTTACCCGTGCATTATGTTTGGTTATTGCAACTACATTGCATATTGATGTGTAATGCTTATTTTTCTAGAAACTTAAGTTGCTCGTCCCATTTCAAGCATGTACGAAACTATTGTCCGCTATATGGCTACTCGTATGATCGTGAAATTCCTGGTAAAAGTAAGACGTGTCTTCTTCATTGTTTCCGGGTCCAAGTTTAGAAAAATGAAAACTTCACTACGGCATATTGCCCATAATTTTTACAAAACAACGTTGAAATAGGCTTATGAAAGACTCTTGATTGACTCCTAATTGCCTTTTGGTTCAAGTTGTTATGCACATGCTACACTTTGTAAAAGTGTGTTCATTTTGCACACCTCCGTATCTTTTATATTCTTTTTATCTTTTTTTTGTTAGGTCTGAATAACCAAAGCAAGAACATTTGTTGAATGATTTGAAACTTAACATTGACACAACTCAATGGCGGGGCCACCCACAAGGCTAAGGTGGGCTATAGCCCAAGGAGGTTTTCTGTAATGATAGTGCTATTCATGCACTCATTTTTACTTCTCACACACCTTCTCTCAATTTTCGATTGTCGGATAGAATGAATTGAAGATGATCAATGGTAAAAGATTAATAAGGGTGTGTTGGAGGTAAAAATGAGAGTGAATAACATTTTTCTTTTGTAATCTCATGCTTATAGGCCATTCAATTTCAATACAGGTTATTATTTAATGTATATTTAGTAAAGGATAGGTAATAAATAATAAGTTTGGGGTGTGCTATCCACACACCCATTTTTACTTCTCACATACCTTTTTAATTTTCGACCGTCGGATCAAATGACTTGAAGAAGATCAAAGGACAGAAATTGATGAGGGGTGTGTGAGAAGTAAAAAGGGGTGTGTAGATATCACACGCCATAAGTTTTATGCTAAAAATTATAAATTAGTTCTATCTCACGTCCCCCTTTATCCTATCCTAAAACCCCTCAATGACTAGATTTCTCGGTCTTTCAACCAACTCACTTCGGATATGGTAGGGAGTAAAGAAAAAGATCATTTACCTTATGCGATATAGCTTATGTGCTTCTTACTCAAGAAAAGAAATGATTTTTTTTAAATCCACAAGTAAATCCCTATGTCCGCAATTTTGTACTTTCCATTGCGATTTTCCAATGAAGTCACCTTTGGTACGTTCCTAATCTCTTTATTTACTTATTCTTGATTTAATTAATAGGTTAATTATTTATATTGTCCTTGAATACATCGGCTAGGTTATGATTTTGAGAATAATTTATATTCTATTGTTGTTCTTTTATATTGATTACTATATAGTTTTATGTAAGCAAAAAAATAAACGTATGATTTTATGGCACTAATTTCAGTTAGCCCACCCAAGAAAAAAATCCTGGCTCCGCCCTTGACGCAACTGTAGCTTGTTAACGTTATATTCGGGCGTGTGGGGGCATGAGTATTGTACCATACGTAGTAGGGTGTGATATAATATTTGTGCTAAAATGAGTTTACCAATAAAAGAGTGCTCATTTACTTAATCTATTCTACTTCAACAATTCTTCGCTTCTTCACAAATTTGACATAGTAGGAATAATAATGGCGAGAAATACGTTTGTCCATGTACTGCAGAACAATTAAGGCTAGTCTCGTTATTTTTCCTACTTGTCGTTTCTTTTTAAACAAACCAGAGTTCAAGGCAAACGAGCAAAATTAACCCCCTTCAGAAGGTACTTATATGCAGTTTTACATAACATTATGATATTTTGATTACTATTATTTCCTCTTGCAGAGAATATTGAGGAGTGACACAAAAACATGGACCATATCATGGATAGTGCTGAAATTGTTGCAAAGCTGGTAGGTTCAGTAGATCCCTAACCCTAGGAGAGAGACAGAGAGTAAACCTTTCCAATTTTCTTGTCTAGTAGCCTTTTGGCTCTAAAAAAAAGTCATGTACGTAGTGTTCACTATTTGTTACTAGGTTTTAGGGTTTATATGTGTTAATGTGATTCAAGCAAAATTTTCCTTCATTCATTCCTCTTTGTAATTGTTTTAAACATTATGGTATTATCGCAAAATAGTTGTATTCGTTGCCAATAATTTTTATTACTACGGGTTTTAATAGCATTCAAATTCTTAGTTTTTTTTTTCTTCCTGAGATTAGAATTATGCGATACACTCTAGAATTTAAACACATGATGGTCCTACTTCTATTTTTACCAATTTCTCTCTCCTAACCACTAACGTGTATTTAACCCACCAATGTTGTGGTTTGTAAAAAATAAAAAATAAAAAAGCTCGTTAAATATCCGAACTATCATTCCTATGGTTCTGAGACTCAAAGGATATCAAGAAATGCTTCTCAGGCTTCTGCAAGAAGTGCTGCCATTGATGAGCGTAAAGCACAGGATACAAAATCCACAACTGATGACAAGATAACTGAAAGCATTACTTTAGTTGAAGGAACGACCGATAGTTCTATGGTGAGTAATTTTGATTATATTGCTTCATAAAGAAGAGAAGTTGTAGACAAGCTGACTCATTATGGTTCTAACATGGATTGTCTCGTGTTGCAGGTACCGGAGACGGATTCAAAGCCCTTACCATCTTCAAGGGATGTAAAAGATGTTGGCTTACACCCAATGCCCATTGATGACGATAACCCTTCAAGGTGGCCTTCAGAATTCAACAAGCTGCAAAGAGAGGTCATTGAACTTTGGGATGCCAGGAACGTGTCATTGGTTCACAGGACTTACTTCTTCCTCCTATTTAAGGTGACCCAAGTGATTCTATTTACATGGAGGTTGAGGTCAGGAGATTGTCCTTCCTGAAAGACACATTTTCACGTGGAGATCAGACTTTGGAAGATGGCCAATCTCTTAACACCCGCTTCAAGGTACGTTCATTATCACCGATCTAGAATAGAAGGTTGCAGATACTGGTGATATGTTTTTACTTTGTTATATATTGCCTGCATTGATCGACTTAAAACATGTTTTATTCTGTATATAGCATGAAGGCTTTGACTAGTGAGAGACACACGCTGGCAAGGAAATGCGAAGGCGACTTTCTGAGGATGAAAGAAATAACCTCTACCAAAAGTGGGGTATCAGTCTACACTCAAAGCATAGGCGGTTGCAATCGGCAAACCTCCTGTGGAGTAACACACAAAACCTGGACCATATCATGGACAGTGCAACCATTGTTGCAAAGTTGGTAGGTTCAGTAGAGCCCGAGCAAGCATTCAAGGAGATGTTTGGTCTCAGATTTGCACCTCGAGACACTGTCACCAAGCGGAAATCTCACTTTTGGTCAGAAAGTTTCAAGTCTATTGTGTAAGCTTACGAGATTGATCACCCAGTACAGAAGTTTCATCGAGTCCATTTCCATTCGCGTATAGGTTATGATTCCGTGACAAATATCCCATTATCACTTCTCTCTTCTGATTGTATATTTTTTCTTTTTTGATCTGCTTTCTGATTGTAATTTTTTTGTTTTTATGAGTTAAAGTTCTGATTGTAATTGATTGTACATTTGATCAGGCTAGAAATGATGCGTAAGGCTTCCCTAGTTTCTTGTAAAGTAAAATTCCTTACCGATACTCGAAAGAAAAGAACACTAAGCAACATTTTTTACCTTTCTCAGATACTACTAATTCTCAATTTCTCATCTCTTTCTATCCCTCATCTCATTCGTACAACAAAAGAAAAGAAACAACCTGCCTTTATGTACGTGTTTTCTCCAATACTAGATTCAATACTGCAGGATGTGAGTAGTTAGTCGATTGGCACGGTATGATTGATCAACCGACCACTCACATCCTACAAGATTCCGCAAGGTTTGTCATGCATTCTAGTCTTATGTATAACTGTAGTCTTATTCAAAGATAATCAAAATAAAGTTGAGCTCTACACAGGTTTTTTTTTTTCTTTCAGTCTTTTGGCATTGGAATAACATCAAGTTGATTTATTTCTATAACAAAACGCAAACTAGCTATCGAGACAAAGGCTTATAATTTCTTGGAATTGTGAATATTATTCATAGAAACCATTATACATATACCATACAAAAATAAAAGTACAAAAAATCAGTAAATAACTAGAACTAAAATTCACACCAGGTTATGTTCTTTTTTGTTTGTAATTTATATATTCATGTTCGCTTTTGAACCACATTATTACTAATCCATTGTGAGGTTAGTCCATTCTCCCACATTTTAGTGTAGATAATATCGTTTTTCAAAAAAAATATTTATATATTCATGTTAGGTTAAAGGGTACTGTCACGATCAAACAAAAAATTATATATTCACATTAGGTTAAAGGGTACTGTCACAGTCTTTAAAAAAAATTCTATTTCGAGTGCCTTTTGAGGTGACATTTTTCTTAGTACCTTAGACCATGTCCAACCTAAGGCCATCATTAACCGAGTGATGGCCAGATGGCTCGTTTTAGTCCTCTGGTCCTCCAAGATATTAATATTTTAATGAACAGTACATGACCATATTTGCATCCGTCTCCAACCGATGGTCAAAGGGCCAAACATAATTTATTATTTAAAAACTACCACTTAAATTCAAATCCAATGGCTAAGTGATTCAACATGACGTCAGCTAGCTGTTGGATTTGAAATCTTTTTTGCTATAAATATGGTGGATATTGGGCTATAATTCACACAACTTTGAATTCAATCTATTTCAATTCAATCTCTTTCAATTCAAGTTTGTAATGAATTCCAACTTTGGATCCTCTTCGGATTCCAACTGGGGGTCCTCATCCAATTCCAAATTGGAAGCAAAATGGGCTCAAATGAGATGAGAAGATGAGGAGTCTGATGAAGAAGTTCAAGTAAGGCGCAACAAACAAAACAGAGCAGCAGCCATGGTATGTGAGCCAACTGAGGAACAACCTTAATGGGGTGGCTCTCTTGCTGGTCGCTCTTACAAACTACGAAACAGAGCAATGTCGTATGCCAATTTGATGAACAACTACTTCAACCCCAACTCGGTGTACACAAAAAAGGATTTCAGACGTCGCTTTTGGATGAGGCGTCATGTCTTCAAGCGTTTACTTCGTGATGTCTAGCAGGTCAATCCATACTTTCGACCGAAGCGGGACAGAGCAGGCCGTCCTGGTTTTTCACCTCATCAGAAGGTTATTGTTGCACTCCGAATGATGACCTATGACTCCCCAGCTAATTCAATGGATGAAACCCATGGTATGTCTGAGTTTACATGCCTTCATACTCTTGAACAATTATATGACACAATTGTTCAGGTTTACAAAGAAGAGTACCTTCGCGAGGCAAATCAAGAAGATCTGAATCGACTCATTCGCAAAGCTGAATACCGTGGGTTTCCGGGCATGATAGGGTCATTAGACTGCATGCATTGGGATTGGAAGAATTGTCCCACCGGATGGCAATGAGGCTTTAGCGGAAGGTCAAGAAAGCCAATTGTTGTGTTAGAGGCGGCTGCCTCATATGACACATGGATCTGACATGCTTTCTTTGGAGTCCCTGGATCCCAAAATGACATTACAGTTCTTGGGCATTCAACATTCTTCAATAACTTGACGGAAGGTAAAGCACCTTAACTTCACTACTACATCAACAACCGTCAATACAATATGGGTATTACTTGGCAGATGACATCTACCCAAAGTGGGCGACACTTGTCCAAGCAATTCCAAACCCTAGGAATGACGCGGAAAAGTTGTTTACCTTACACTAAGAGGCATATTGGAAAGATGTTGAGAGAGCTTTCGGTATTCTACAAGCACGGTGGAAGATCATCAGCGAACCGACAAGAAGGTGGAGTCGAGAAAATTTGGACTCCATCATGATGTCTTGCATCATATTACACAATATGATAGTGGAGGATGAGCGAGATGGGTATATTGATGGAGAGTTCGATGACAACCAAGAAGATCCAAATAGGTCAAGAAGGGCTTGTGCAAAAATATATGATGGGCCTAATTTACCTTTCAATCCAATAGTTGGTAGTATCTCTATAAATGAGTACATGAGGCGCTATAGAATGATACGTTCTCGTGCCACAAACAAGTACCTACAACAGGATCTTGTTGCACATCTTTGGGCCAAAAGAAGCATGGAGTAGGCGTTTAAGTTTTATGTTGTTAAATGTTTTTAAAAATGTTGTTTAACTTTCATGTTGTTAAATGTTTTTTTTATGTTGTATAATTTGTACGTTGGTTAATGCTATTTAATGTTGTTTCATATTGTTTAATGTTGTTTCATGTTACTTAATTTAATTTAATGTTGTATAATGGCTTAGGAAGTTATAGGAAAAAAATATAATTTAAAAAAAATATGAAACAAATTTTGTGAAATAGAAGTTATAGGAAAAATATATAATTTTTGTGAATTAGAAGTTATAGGAAAAGAATTTAAAATAAAATGAAACAAATTTTGTGAAATAGAAGTTATAGGAATTGGATGGAATTTAAAAAAAAATATGAAACAAATTTTTGTAAAATAAAAGTTATAGGAAAGAAATAGAATTAAAAAAAATGAAAAATAGAAGTTATAGGAAAAATTTTGTAAATAAAAAAATAATAATAAAACTATAAAAAAAATCAAATGCAACGGCTAGCTGATGTTAGCTAGCCGTTGCATTTGAATTTTAGCTTAAGCATTCTTGTAGGTTATAACCGACATGATTAATGTTTTTTCTGGCCAGCCCTTTAGCCCTTTCAGATTCCGTGGGGTCCTCTCAAATTCCACAAGCCTTTTGGCCTAGCCCTCTGTTGGAGACGGTTTTTGGGCTATTTTCGGCCCTCTGGCCCTCCAAGATATTAATATTTTAATGAACAGTACATGGCCATATTTTGTCTCCATCTCCAACCGAGGGCCAAAGGGACATATGGCTCGTTTTAGCCATGTCACAAAAAACATTCTCTAGCCAAGGGCCAAACATAATTTATTATTTAAATTTAAAAACTACAACAACTTAAATTTAAAAATTACAACAACTTAAATTTAAAAACTATAACTTATGTTTAAAAACTACAAATTAAATTTTAAAACTACAACAACTTAAATTTATAGGAAAAAAATGAGAATTTTTTAATATTCTTTTATAACTTAAATCCAAGAACTGGTAGTATCTCTATAAATGAGTACATGAGATGCTATAGGATGATACGTTCATGTGCCACAAACAAGTACCTACAACAGAATCTTGTTGCACATCTTTGGGCCAAAAGAAGCATGGAGTAGACGTTTAAGTTTTATGTTATTAAATGTTTTTAAAAATGTTGTTTAACTTTCATGTTGTTAAATATTTTTTTTATGTTGTATAATTTTTATGTTAGTTAATGTTATTTAATGTTGTTTCTTATTGTTTAATGTTGTTTCATGTTACTTAATTTAATTTAATGTTGTATAATGGCATAAGAAATTATAGGAAAAAGATAGAATTTAAAAAATATATGAAACAAATTTTGTAAAATAGAAGTTATAGGAAAAAAATAGAATTTAAAAAAAATATATGAAACAAATTTTGTAAAATAGAAGTTATAGGAAAAAATAGAATTTAGAAAAAATATAAAACAACTATTGTAAAAAATAAGTTATAGAAAAAAAAATTTGTAAAAAAAAAATTTCAAAAATATCGGCTAGCTTTAAATTTGGCCTAGAATTCCTATCGGATATAATTGACAGGAATATATTTATATTTAAATATATTCCTGTCAGTTATATCCGACAGAAATGCTCAATTTTCTAGCCCAGCTCGGGGCTGGCTCATTTGGGCCAGCTCGAGGCTGGCTCATTTGGGCCAGCTCGAGGCTGGCTCATTTGGGCCAGCCGGTTGGCGCTTTGGCCATTTCAGATTCCGTGGGATCCACGAGCCGTCTCGCCTAGCCCTCGTTTGGGGACGGTTTTTGAGCTATTTTCGGCCCTTTGGCCCTCTGGACCCTTCGGTTGGATATGGCCTTAGGACCTGAGCAAGTTCAGATTAATTAAAACGTTAAACTAGGGCATGCACCTATTATTTATTTGATCTTTGTTGATGCACAAAACTGGAGGGGTCTTGGAACAACGTAAATCCGACCGTGAATCTACAAGAAAGTAAAGAACACAAGATGTATCATGGTTCACCCCAATGTTTGGGCTACGTCCACACTGATGTTAATATTGTTTCACTCTGAATGGTGAATATACAAGAAGGCTAGAGGCAGTGTGCTCTCTAACCTATTTTCTGTGTTTGTCCTCTTTGAGATGTTTTCTTTCTTCCCATGGCCTAAACCTTGACCTCCCCTAATAAGGAGAGTGGGGAGTCTTTTTATAGAATAAGGGCTCCTCACTTATTACATATTTGCCCCTTCATTTATTACATAATTACATTTGAGTCCCCCGAGTATTTATACGAGGTCTAAATACGGAGGCCCTAAATATGGTACAAACAGTAGTCCCCCAAGTCTTTAGTCAAAAGAGTCTTTTGGCTGGAGACTTGAAATTCAGTTCATGTGTGGGCCGAAGTAACTAGATGTCATCTAGAACTGATACTCGATATGAGGCGGTGCTAAATGTGAAATGATGCTCAACTAGAAGTAGCACATGGTGCGAAGCTGCTCGGCTTGTGGCTTATGTTGCCTTGGTTGGCTCGGCTTGTGGCGTTGAAGGTGAGGGAGTCCCTTTTATAGAATAAGGGTTCGCTCCTCAATACATAAATGATGGGCTAGAGTTGATGCTCGTGGTGAGGCGGTTGCTCAGCAGGCGGCAATGCTTTTTAATGATGGTGAGGGAGTCCCTTTTATAAAATAAGGGCTCGCTCCTCAATACATAAGTGATGGGTTAGGAGTGATGCTCGCGGCGAGACGGTTTCTCAGCAGGCGGCGATGTTTTTTAATGATGGTGAGGGAGTCCCTTTTATAGAATAAGGGCTCTCTCCTCAATACATAAGTGATAGGTTAGGAGTGATGCCACGGCAAGGTGGTTGCTCATCTAGCGGCGATGCTTTTTAATGAAGGTGAGGGAGTCCCTTTTATAGAATAAGGGCTCGCTCCTCAATACATAAATGATGGGCTAGAGTTGATGCTCGTGGCGAGGCGGTTGCTCAACAGGCATCGATGCTCTCTAATGATGGTGAGGGAGTCCCTTTTATAGAATAAGGGCTCGCTCCTCAATACATAAGTGATGAGTTAGGAGTGATGCTCGCGACGAAGATGTTGCTCAGCTGGCGGCGATACTCTCTACTACTTATAGTTCGATCGTCTGATTCCGAAAAAGTGAGGGTCCGACTCCTCATTTTAGGTGGGTCCCACATGTATTTCCATGTGTTGGTAAATATTTGAAATGGGTGCAATTTCCATTCCTTCTTTCCATTCCCTTTACGTAGAAACGTGATGATTTTAAATTGAAATTTCAACGAATCGTCAATTAATTATATACAATAACGATTTTTCTTTAGAATTTGGCTGCGTAGTAAATCCACTTAAAATATCTACTGTTGGAATTATAGTTCTTATTATGTCGATATTAAAATCACTATTGTTTGAGTTTTTTTTGCTTATATGAGTTTTTCCATAATTCTAATTTAATACAAATTTATATTATTTTTTGGGAATTAGTTGACTCGGTCCTTATAAATAAATTCAACAACAGTAGACTATAGTCAGACCGTAGTGTAGCTAGGTTAGAAATGGGCAATTGCTTTACAGCTCCCGACGCCGCTCTTGACCTGGACCGCACGCCAATGGCGGTGGGTCGAGTTCCGCCGTTCGTTCCTCCACCTGGTCAGAATATAGAATGTGAGGAGGTTGGTTTTCCAGTCGTCCGAGCACAAGACAAGAGAACCCCCAAGCGGGGTCCACAACCCGCCGGTAGAAGAAGTTCCCTTGGGTCCGAACCAAAGCGAAGGCACCATGATGCTTTACGATCTCGAAAACATTGTTGACTTGGAGGTGATGAAGGAATGAGAAGAAGGTAGCTCTGCTTCGACGAAGATACTGAAGGGATCGATAACAATGGATGGTGATGAAGGGGAAAGGCTACAAGTCTGCATTTCGAAGAAGACCAATCCAGCCGCTGAGGTGATGCTGGAAGAGTGGCTGGTATGGTTTCAAATCATTTCTATTAATTTAATATTAAGCTTAGGCTTAGGGTGTCAACGAATTGACAAACACATTGACAAATGCATTTATAGTTTAATAAATGCATTTATATAGTTTATAGTTTAATTTGGGGCCTAACGAATTGACAAATGCATTTATAGTTTAAGGATTTGGATCATCTCCTAAGTTCAAAAATCTGAGCCTTCTGATCAAATCATACAAGTCGTTAGATTTTGATCCAACGGTTGAAATTATTATAACTTTTAGAAAGATTCATTGTTTGTAATTGTTAGATCAAAATTCAACGGTCCGTGCAATTTGATCAGGAGGCTCAAATTCCTGAGCTCAGGAGAGGATCCAAATCCATAGTTTAATTTGGGGCCAAGTCGGCTATGAATTTAAATGTATATTTAGGTGGACCCTAAACTAAACCCACAAAACTCAATAACCGATGTCAATTATATTCATAAAGAATTTATGCAGTGTATCCCAATATACACAGTATATTCCATACGCACATATATATGCACTGCTGGGCAATGTTGCTTGCTGTAGAAGTGTAGATGGTCCATTTATCATTATCTGCCAGATCAGGAACCTGAGCCACCGGTTCTCTTATCTCAAATGGAATTGGATTTCCTGTCAAGCGAATTCTGCAGCTGACTAGATTGCATCGCATTGTAAAAGAGGGATGTGTGGGTTACTAGACCGCCATCCTCTCTCGTCCACATTCTTTCCATTGACGGCCTTCCGCGTTCTCACTAGTTTTGTTAGACTCATGGTTGGAGGGTGGCCTATGGGTTGGACTGAAGCTGTGCTTCTTGTCTCTTTACAACCCGTTTCCCTTTCCTCAAGTCCCTTTTATGCTTTGTTTTTTCTCTTTGCTTATGGCTGCTGTTTTGGCCTATTTTCTTGTTTGCTTGTTTGCTTGCCCTTTTGGGGTTGGAGTGCTTTCTGCTCCTTATGTGTTCGTTGTGGGGTTTCCCCTTCTTTAGTATAATCTCTCGGTTTCTACCAAAAAAAAAAAAATAGTAAATGGAAATCTCAATTTTCTGATTCAGATTCAATAAGCAAGACTATGTCAAGAGTTGGAGTTGGAAAACTGACTGCCTTTCCATTTAATTGTTCTGTTTCAGATTCAATAAGCAAGATTATGTCAAGAGTTGGAAAACTCACTGACTTTCCATTTAATTGTGCAGGATGAGATGGGACTTGTTAATGCAGCTAGCCATGATACTGCAATGAGGAAACAGGTATTTACGTTGTGTCATAAAGTATGAATGAGAATTTAAGAAACATTATTAGTGAGAAGAAGAAAATACTAGCTTGGGAAGAAAGGCTAGAGATAGCCTTAGCATGTGCCAAAGCAGTGTCCGCCCTTCACTCCCTACCCATCCCAAGTGGATTTGTCGTCTTCAGGTCTTCTAAAGTCCTGTCAGATCATGTACGTTTCTTTTTCCCTATTTGAACTTGTTTAGTTCGTTCTCTTGATGGAGAGGACTGATGTAAATTCCGTAATTTTTTGCAGCATCTTAGACCTAAACTTTGTGGCTTTGGTGTAACTATGGTAGAGCCTGCTAGGCACAGAGACATCGTATCGAAGGCGTTGAGGCAGAAGAAGCAGGGTCTCTATGAAACTCCAGAATACAAAGCAACAGGTAATTCATCATATATGTGTATATTGTTCACACTGCTGCAATGCTTATAGTTTAGCTATTTTGACCGGTTGGTTATTGCCATTACTACTGAGAAAAGGCGTTGTGTGGCCTAAATATAAGGTCAGTTAATTTGTCTTCTTATACTGAGGGTCCATTCAATGGATATGTTATCCCAAAATTGGCGCAGCAAACATTCTGAATCTTATTGGAAGGTGCTTGGATGATGACTCTGACAAGCGACCAACAATGTAGATCGTAGTGAAGGAATTAGGCAACCTACTCCGAAGATTCCATGCGGAAAAGTAGCAGCAGCAGAAGTTTATATGATGAGGGGTTGGCTGGCTTGCATAGTAAGTCAAATCAGAACCCAATATGCATTTTCTTTGACTGGTTAGTGTCTTGTTTTTACTTTATCTTTCTCGAGTACTTGACTTAATTTTCAAGAGCGGTGCTACCGCTGGTTGGTTCTCAATTTGACTTGTGTTTTAAATAATTGAATCGGATTTTACTGTTGTAGCGAAAAAGGCCAATTGTAGGAAACTAAAGCACAAATGATGTAACAGTAAAATCCGATTCAACTGTTTAAAACACAAGTCAAATTGAGAACCAAGTAGCGGTAGCACCGCTTTGGTTCTCAATTTGACTTGTCTTTTAAACAGTTGAATCGGATTTTACTGTTACATCATTTGTGCTTTAGCTTTCCTGCAATTGGCCTCTTTTCGCTACAATAGTTTGTTACATATTGCCTGGATTGATTGATTTAAAACAGGTTTTATTCTGTAAATAGCATGAAGGCTTTGACTAGTGAGAGACACATGCTGAGCAAGCAAATGCGAAGGCGACTCTTTGAGGATGAAAGAAACAACCTCTACCCAAAGTGGGGTATCAGTTTGCATTCGCAGCATAGGCAGTTGCAATTGGAAAACCTTCTGTGGAATGAAACACAAAACCTGGACCGTGTCATGGACAGTGCCACAATTGTTGCAAAGTTGGTAGGTTCAGTAGAGCCCGAGCAAGCATTCAATGAGATGTTTGGACTCAGATTTGCACCGCGAGACACTCTTGCCAAGCCGAAATCTCACTTTTGGTCAGAAAGTTTCAAGTCTCTTGTGTAAGCTTGCGAGATTGATCACGCAGTATACAAGTTTCATCAAGTCCAATTCCATTCGCGTATAGGTTATGATTCCGTGATAAATATCCCATTTGATCTTCTGTCTTTTGATTGTATATTTTTTTCTTTTTTGATCTGTTTTCTGATTGTAATTTTTTTGTTTTTGAGTTGAAGTTCTGACTGTAATTGATTGTAAATTTGGTCGGGCTAGAAATGGTGCGTAAGGCTTCCCTAGTTTCTTGTAAAGTAAAATTCCTTACCGATACTCGAAAGAAAAGAACACTAAGCTACACTTTTTACCATTCTCAGATACTATACTAATTCTTAATTTTCACTTTCTCATCTCATTCGTATAACAAAAGAAAATGAACAACCTGCCTTTATGTAGGTGTTTTCTCCAATACTAGATTCAATACTGCGGGATGTGAGTAGTTGGTCGATTGGCACGGTATAATTGATTAATTGGTCATATCCTGCAACATTCCGCAAGATTTGTCATGCGTTGGAGTATTCTAGTCTTACATATGACTCAAGTCTTATTCAAAGATAATCAAAATTAAGTTGAGCTCCACATTACTCTAGATGGTGATCATGTTATGACTGTGAACCAATATTGAGTTATGTACATCGAGGAATGGAAAAAATTGCGGAAAATCGAACAATTATACAATTTTTGCCTTACATAACACGGTGTGATTGTTTAGCTACTATGTTCACAGAAGCAATAACTGTAAACGGTCCTTTTATGACGGATATTGATGCACAAACTCCCTTTTTCTATACTTTCAGAGAAAAAGAATTAGTATACGATCTATTCGAAGTTGCCACCGGTATGAGCACTAGCGGAGCCAAGGTGTGGGCAATGGATGCTGTTGACCCCAACGATCTCACATGTTTCACTTACTAATTATTAGTTTTCACCCCAAATATACTATAAGAAATAGAAGAATTGAAGTTTAATTAATATTCTCTTGTGAATAATTATGGTTTGCATCAAATATTGCAGTGCACTAAGACCAAGATGGATGTATATGTAAAAGGATAATGCTAGATACCAATTTTTTAGATCAAATTTTTAAATCATGTGATGTGTTATTAATATGGAATAAACACGTTAATTAACACTTAAATAATAATTCAATCATTAACAATGATGTCATATGGTTTAACAAAACATGGTTCAAAGTCATGCACATATTTTGCTAAGAGAAGAGTGCATCGTTGGAAACTTTTGGTTAGGATACATTTTAATGAGAACTTCTCACTCATGCCCCTATAGAGTTAAAATTCTGGCTCCGTCACTAGTTATGAGAATGATGCATAATTATTTTTGTATCAGAGGAGTAGCGGCCAACTCATTCTTTTGGCATTGGAATAATATCAAATTTATTTATTTATTTAAACCCATATAACCTCTTTTTACACCCAACTTACTTTCTACACCCATCTTATTTTAATTAAACTATTAATATCTCTTTAAACCCTTATTTACTATCTAAACTACCCTCACAAACCCAATTCAATATGTAAATTTAGTTTTACACCCATTTAAAAATAAAACTCAAAATCAAAACATATGTTCTCTACTCTCACATTCTCTCCTTCCAACAAGTCTGACGTCGTCCCTTTTAATTCTTCCTGATTTAACAGAAATCGAAATTAATAAGAATTGGTGAGAATTAATTTATCGTTTAGGTTTACAAGAGAATGGCATAAAGCCATCCTTTATACAATTACCATGTTGGAAAAGCTTGATTTTCTGAGGCTAAGTAAAGGAGTGGGTGATTACCACGTTGGAAAAGCTTGATAACACCCTTTTTGGATGCTTTTATGAGCAATTTGGGCGCAAGAAATTAAAGGCTATGGAACGGGAAGATTGAGCAGTCCAACTTGACTTGTGAGTCATTGTAGCTATTGGACTAGTTAGTTTCTTGTAGGTTTTAACTCCTATTGCCGTAGGACTAATGAATATATGTAGAAGTCGTGGAAATGCAACCGAAGTTAGCGGTTTGAATCTGGTGCTGCTGCGATAAGGCTGCGAGATTGATTCATCCATAATCACTTCACATTTTTTGCTAACCACAACCAGCTCTTAGTTGAAATGAGTTCATTCGTTTATATACAGAACGAACTACAGCTTTAGACAAGCAAATTTACAACAGCATATAGGGCATGTTAGAACTACTTTTACCCCACTAGGCTTCAAAGGCGTAAGAGGGTTCATTCGTTTTTATCAATCAATTCGTACTTTAGTTAGAGGATCCAAAACTTCAAGGTCACTATCCATTTGCAAAAAAAGCTTGCTCTTGTCTTAGGGTTTTAACAAAATAGAACGTTAGAAAATAATTGCATGATGGTAAATGTTTAATTTTTGAGTGTGGGTTTATTGAGAAATTTTAGTTTTATTGTTAGTTTCATTTGTTAATTGATGTTAATTATACAATAGAGTAAAAAAGACAATTCACATTTAAAATTTAAGTTGGGTGTAGAAAAAAGTTACATGGGTTCAAATAAATTTCCCAAATGCAAACTAGCTATCGAGAGAAAGGCTAATAATTTCTTGGAATTCTGAATATTATTCATAGAAATCATTATACATATATCATATATAAATCTCCACTAATTAATAAAACACTCATTGTCAACCAAAACCCTATGAAATTAGCAGTTTAACCCTCTAATTAAAACAGAACATGAATAAGAAATATGGGGCAGAAATGTAATTTCACGCAACCAAAATTTTCTGTTTTTTTTCAAAGTCTCACCTACATGTAATCCTAACATATCTCTAATTAAAAATATATAAATAAATAAACTTCCCACTCCCACATTTTTTATCACTCTCTTCTTCTCTCCTTCTATTTCAAAAACAAAAATAAAAAATTTTCTCACACTTTGGGTGTGCCCATATGCTAGTAATAATAAAAGGAAGACTAATGAAAATGGCTTGAAAACTTTGAGTTTTAACGATAAAGACAAAATAAAGGGTAAAGTGAATAGTACCAAGATTGACTTTTTAGTGTAAAAATGTGGTTTTCGTTAAAATAAATAGTACCGAAAATTTTTCGTTAAAGTTCATAATAATAAAAGTAAAAGAAAACGGTACATAACTCCCCTTTTAATTGACGCCACGTTATATTCTTTTTTGTTTGTAAGTTATATATTCATGTTAGGTTAAAGGGTACTGTCGTAGTCTTAAAAGAAATTCAATTTCGAGTGTCTTCTGAGTTCATCTTTTTTTTTAGTACCTTAGGGCTTGGGCAAGTTCAGATTAATTAAAACGTTAAACTAAGGCATACATCAATTATTTATTTGATCTCTAATGTATACGTTTCAGAGAAGGATTTATATTTTGACAAAAAAAAGAGAGAAGGATTTATATAACTTGGGTATAGCGGTTTAATAGCATCTCGTGCCAACAAAATTAAGATGTGTAAGTTTTTATCCACATGTTTTTATTTCATTGGCACGAAACTTCATACGACTTATAAACCGTTCTAAAGCACATGATATCCTTTCTTGTTTAATTTATTTCATCATTACCACATTTTCATCAAGAGTTTATTTCAATTATTCAATTTGTAAGTAGTAAATAAAAACTTACGCATACGTACGTACCGGATACGATGGTCAGCCGGCCATGCTTGAAATCCTGCACTATGTCTCACGCCTGTCAAATAATGGCAACCAAAATGCCAGGGAACCCACTTAAACAAAAACAAGAGATAAGGACTCTATTAGGAGATATTTTCAGTGTGCTAGGAACACAGCTCGGTATACAAAGTGTCACAATAAAATTGATTGAAAATTTAATAAAAATTTCAACAAATTGTATTAGAACGCTTGATATCCTGAGCCTTTTTTCCGATACACTGCAAAATTTCTCTTCAATTAGCACGCAGATGGCAGTGGCAGATGACAGGTGGCGCAGGTTGTAAGTGTAACCCTCTGCCAGCTCCATCGTCCTATCAAGTTCACAAGATTGCATTGAATAAAAATGAATATTGTAAATTAAAACTAGTTTTAGGTTTTTACTGATATAAACTAAAACCAGTTCCTTTTCTAATGATATGATTTATAATCATCATAAACGGTTAAAGAACCATTTCAAACATTTATGACTCATTTACTAAGCTGCAACCAGATTAGGGAGATTTGAATTGAAGAGAAGTTGGAAATTGAATAGGTTAGAATCAGAATTATCTGATTGCTGTTGAAGATAATTATTAAACTATTTGGAATCAGAATGAGAATGATGCAATCAAGAAATAATAATAATTTTTACTTATCAGTTAAAAATTTGTTTTGTACCTTAAATATGTCACTAGCTATGAACATGAAGGATGAAGGTTGCCGAGGATCAAACATTATCCATTCGTCATCTTCGGTGTTTATCTCAAGACCATTGACATGATTTTGATGAAGAATGGTGTTAAAATCCTTGTCTGAATGACTTACTAGACCCACATTGCTTCCAGCTTTTTTGGGTTCTTTGTATTTTGCAATTTGGAGAAAGTGAGAAGTTGTTCGAATATGATCATCATGCTACTTTTCTACACCATAGTGTTGGAATACCATTCTTGTCGCAACATAATCTAGTTCCTGCATCACCTTTGCACATACGAATCGACACTATCACTGAACAAAAAAAATAACAAAGTATATTAGGGTAAAAATGAGCACATTATAGTATATTTCATTCACATTACACTATCACTTGTCGTTTCCATTAGGCCAAAAATGATGTGTAAATTTCTGAGTTTCTTCCGGGTTGTTAGGATTATGAATCCCCAAGCCTCCATGGACAGGTCCTTCATTAATGTACCAAAGATGGTGTTGTGAAGCTCCAGAGAAATTTTGTCGGGCATTATTGCCATGAAACCGCCAAGAGATTCTAGAGCTTGGAAACCTCTTCCCGGACTGAGAGCCAAGAACTTGTCCCTGGCTTCATACAGTCCTCTTTGGAGAAATCTACGACTGGGAGTAATTTGGTCATTGTTTCGGTACTCATGCAAACCATCTTTATCTTCTCAGTTGCTAGCTTAAGCTTAAAGGTTTGGCAGGCCATAACTCTGAGGATAATCCGATCTGAGATGCACTACGTACACCAAACGATGATATTTATGGTTTTTCTGTTGTTTTTGCATGTGGTTTTTGTGGTTTGCACTCCAATTTTGACTGATGATTTGCATTTTAATTTTTTGTTTGTGCACACAGAAAGAGTGGTCCACGAGTAAAACGAAATTGTAAATGTCATCTTATTGCTTAGGTTATTTTTACTATAAAGAACCACACCAATGTACGTGCAACAACCTTCATTCCACTTCTGATTTACATCTGTCCTTCTGTTCCGCTCCAACTAGATGAGTTATTTCCCCTTATTTATTTATGTAGAGAGCTAAGATACAACATGATTTTGGTGAATAAATTTGAGTTTTTACAGGTTGCAGTTCAAATATACTAGACGTTAACAATGCTCTCATTAAGAGACAACCCAATCTTATAACCCCACTACAAGAAAAATGAGCTTTGGGTACAAAACAAAGGGCACAATTGAGAAGGTTGTGTCTATTTGACCACCAAAAAGCTTAAACAGTTCCTATTTCATAGAGGGCACCATCTATTGTGTCCAATGTTAAAAAAAGAAGACACAAAACAGTAATGGACACGGAAACCGTGCCGAGTGGGGTCATATGACAACTTTTTTACTGAAGATGGGCACAATAAACATTTTGTGTTTATAAAAATTATTTGTCAGATGCACTATATATTCTCTCTCATTTGTCTTTACCTTCTCTAGTACACCAATAGTTAAAATTTATAAAATTGTGGTAAATAATGGTATGGAGCTGTTTATTACTGTGCAATAAGTTAGCAATAATGTTGTTCAAATTCGTTTTTCACGAGAGCCGAACCTCGGATCTCTCACTTACAAGTAAATAAGAATATCACTACACCGTAGTACTAAATGGCGTGTTTTAGATTTACAATGGATCATTTCTAGCTGCAATGAATGTTTGTTAGATTCGTATCTTTTTGAACTGCTTTTTAGATTGTTATCTTCCTGCAGGTTTGTTTCTTATACTTGGTGATATGGTTTTTGGTTTTATAGTAAGTGTTTTTTTTTTTACTGTATTAAAAGTCCTTCATGCAGTGACACATAACCAACAATTGTGCCCTCACGATCAGTCTCCGTGCAAAAGTTAGTTGGTCTTCAGATAGACAAATGAGTTAATAATTGTAGATTCCTTTTAATTTTTTACATTTTTTATTAATTTTAAAACGGGCTGACGTCATCATGACATCAGGCAAGCATCACACAGCCTCGGGCTCTCGGGCCACCAATTTGAGTAGGGCCTCTCACTCGGGCCCCCCCTCAATCCACACGCCCGCATGGGCTGGAGCTTGCAACTCTGGCTATTGGGTTGGAAAAATGGCCGATCCATCGGGCTACTCCCCTCGCTGGAGTTGCTCTTAAGGTTTAATGCTTTAGGGTTTCAGCTCGCTTTTGTATAGTGGTCTAATAGCATTCGGATTCCTGTCAATTAATAAAGAATCATTTCTGATGGTATTACGATTGCAGGTACTTCTTTATCTGATTTATGTTGGAGAAATTTTATTTCCAACCCAGTGTTTTATCTCTACACTCATTACTTTTTTAATAGACTTTAGGTCATCTTCAATTCAAGGATGGTCAAAGGGCTATGTTTAGCCCTATAGTCATGCAAGAAATTATATTTTAATGAACATTACCAGACCATATTTTATATCATCTCCAACCGAAGAGGCTAAAGGGCCATAGGCCAAACATAGCCCTTTGACAAAAAACCATCTCCAACCAAGGGATCAAAGGACCATAGGCCAAACATAATTTATTATTTTAATTGAATTAATATATTTAATTAATTAAACTACCATATTAAGATGAGTATTTATCGTTAACAGCCAAAATTTAATACCACATTTCATAAATGTCACATTTTATAAAAACTTTCAAATATATCAGAAAACTCAAATAAATAGACCTAAACACCCTCAAAATTCAAAATCCATTTACATATAAAAGCCAAAACACTTAAATAATCGTGAAACCGCGAGGGGAGTTGGTAGTATCAAACTTGTGGAGATCAATTTCTGATTAGTTTATAACTCATTGAACATGGGAGGTCAATGAAATTCTGGTGGGAGTTGTAAGGAAGCAACTCAACCGCTCCAGCAGGGAAGAATTGTTGTACAAAGTTAAATCAATGATATATATTACTAACTCCAATTATTAAATCAAAACAAAATTCAAGTGCCATGTTGAAGGACTCTTTTTTGTGTTTAATCAGAATGACTCCCTTTTGTGTTTAATCAGAAGTGTTCAGACACATTGTTCTGAAATTACAAAACAGCGATAAAATTGAGATATTACAGCTTTTGATAGTATAATTTTGTATAAGAACTTGTGTTAACGAAGATATTGGATGCTAGTCTCAAAATGGTCTGCTCCACCACTTATAAGAACTTGTATTATTCTTATGTTTATTTGGTTTTAATTTTAAGGGTATTTAAGTCCATTTAAGTGGATTTTTTTGTTATTTTTGACAGATTTTATAAAAAATGACATTTATGAAATTAGGTGTTCAATTTTGGCTATTAGCGATAAAAACTCTATTAAAATAAGATTTTCGAATATATTAGAAGATTATTAAAAGAGGTGGCTATTTGAAAATTACTGAAAAAATTAAAAGAAAGATTATTGGAAGAGAATAGAATGTGAAGAATTGAAATAAAATGAGGTAAGATATTATGGAATGGTGAAAAGTATGTGAGAAATGGTGTATGAAAAAAAATTAGAATTTTTTTTTAAAAAAAAAATTGTCAAAAAAAAAAAGGGATGGGCTCATTGGGCGGGCTGGCTGGCTGGAAATGGCCTAATTTGGTGGTTTTGGCCCGGTGGGGCGCACAAGCCATTTGGCCTACCCCTCGATTGGAGACGGTTTTCGTGTCATTTCGAGCTATTTTTTGCACTATGACCCTTTGGCCGGATTGGTTGGAGATGACCTTATATTCCAGTTATACCCTAAAATATATGGGTGAAGAGATTAATTTTTGGAATTATCAATCGGCAAATTAGTAGCTGGGCAAGGTTTTTCAAAGTAATGGGAACATAGCTTGGTACATTAAGTATTATAATATAACTGGTTGGATACTTGTTATGGTGTATTCAATTGGAATTATGAGAGATTATAAATCTAGGGGTATTCAATTCGAACTTTAATTTTCTCTAAAATTCAGCGTGTATTCAATCAGGATTTAAAAATAGTGTATTAAAATCATTAAAAATTCGGGTATATTTAACTAGGATTTTATACATGTTAAAACTGTAACATCCCACATCGCCTAGGGGAGTGATCCTTAAATGTATATTCTCATCCCTACCTAGCACGAGGCCTTTTGGGAGCTCACTGACTTCGAGTTCCGTAGGAACTCCGAAGTTAAGCGAGAAGGGGGCCAGAGCACTCCCAGGATGGGTGACCCACTGGGAAGTTGCTCGTGAGTTCCCAGAAACAAAACCGTGAGGGCATGGTCAGGGCCCAAAGCGGACAATATCGTGCTACGGTGGTGAAGATGGCCCGGGAAGTGATCCGCCCCGGGCCGGGATGTGACAAATGGTATCAGAGCCAATCCCTGGCCGGAAGTGTGCCGACGAGGACGTCGGGCCCCTAAGGGGGGTGGATTGTAACATCCCACATCGCCTAGGGGAGTGATCCTTAAATGTATATTCCCATCCCTACCTAGCACGAGGCCTTTTGGGAGCTCACTGACTTCGGGTTCCGTAGGAACTCTGAAGTTAAGCGAGAAGGGGGCCATAGCACTCCCAGGATGGGTGACCCATTGGGAAGTTACTCGTGAGTTCCCATAAACAAAACCATGAGGGCATGGTCATGGCCCAAAGCGGACAATATCGTGCTACGGTGGTGGAGCGGGCCTGGGAAGTGATTCGCCCCGGGCCGGGATTTGACAAAAACATTCTAGGTGTATTCAATTAGGGATTTATTTTAAAGAATTTTAAAAAGTTGACTAATTCGAGGGAATTTGAGAGATTTCATAGTGTAGTTTAAGCATTCAAAAATCTCAACCTAGATTTCAAAAGAATTGAATCAAAACTTTACATGGAATCTCTACAAATCAATTAAACTCCATCAAAATCTAAGGATTCATAAATCAATTAAAATCCCTAAATCTCAATTGAATACACCCCTAATAAAAATAGTTTCCAGACTACTTGTATAATAACAGTTGTTGTACTAAGTCGTGTTCCTGGTACACCGAAAAAAATTTCGGTGGCTGGGTATGTCGCAAAAATTGAAAGGAGGGATCGCGAGAGGAGAAAGATGAAAAAAAAGAAAAAAAAGAACAAAAAAAAAAAAGAGGGATCACGAGAGGAGAAAGATGAAAAGAAAAAAAAAAAGTGAAGGGGCATTCTGGAGAGATTTGGTGTGATAGAGACATGGCCTCCTATACACTAAAGTGTCATCATATAAGTAGTTGGATTCTTGAAAGAAAGAAATTCAACCACTTATATTATGACATTAGTGTACCAGACCATTTTCCGACACACTAAAAACTGTCTCGGCATTGTGGCATTCTGTGATGTCGGGAGTGTCGCCTATTGGGTATGTTTGTAGGAGAAAACAGAGGAACTGTGATCTTATTGTCGACAACAGCACCCCCTAGCCTGCAGTCGTCGATTCGCCCGTCACTACTTTCTCTCTAAAATTTGGCCTTTGGGTATCCAATTCATCAATTCCCTCTTCACCGCTGCACACACTCTCTCTCTCTCTCAAACAACCACGAAATCGGCAGCGATAAACTCAGTCGGAATCAACTCCAATCTCCAGTTGCTGTCATGGTAGGTGGTAAAACGTGGGATTCTTCGTCTGCGTATTTTTTTCAAGGTTACACAACTTCAATCCGAGTGTAAGCTTGAAAGTTTTTGGGACAAAATTTTTAAGTTGGGAACACTGAAAAAATCAAGGCGACCGAGGACTTTCTAGGGTAAGTAAGAATATGTTTCCAAAGGTTATTGAAGTATTATGCATTTCCTAGTACAAATGATCAAATGATAGTAATACCATTGAATGTGATGATCAGAAACATAAACGACGTTCCGTGGACGATTTCTACATGATACCGAACTAATATGTAAAAGAAGAAAAAATAGAAGGTGAAAAAACAGCTAACAAAAAGCTTTATTTCAGAGACAATTCACTCGGAATTCTACAATCGGAAAAGGATCTTTCTTCCCGCCTACGGAAGACGAATAACTCTACACGCTGTGAAAGAGCGTCACAAACCTGCGAGCAACCAAGGTGCCAACAACATTCACATTGGAAGCTGACAGCAATGGTATCTCTAATCTGCTCTGGACTGTCCAGATCGGGATGAAAGGATGATACCGACAATCAGGCCATACAAAGCCAAAGCTTCGGCAAAGATGAGAATCAGAATCATGCCAACAAAAAGCTTTGGCTGTTGTGCGTTCGCCCTGCAGACCAAACCGATTTCATTACAAACATTCTAATGTGAAAAGATCAACTCGACATTCTGTCGAAGAAAAGAAAATAGACCAATTAAACAAGGAGAAAGCGATGAGCAATCCAAATGAACTACTTGCAGGTAGCCAAAACCGAAAAAACATAGCAGCAGAAGCATGGATCAAACTAACAGTTCAGGGAACATCCAATCGAAAATTCGTGGAACTGGATACATGGCAGCCGAAAACAAAAGCACAAGGATCATCCAATCGAAAATTTGTGGAACATCCGATCGAAAATTCGCGGAGCATCCAATTGAGATTTTATCACTCTAACAAGGTAAAAATGTAGTCTTTCTTCTATAAGGGCTTGGCTAAAATTCTCTCACAATTGCATACGAAATTCATCACATTTCTAGCACTCTAAAATATTCTCAAGCCAAATGAATAACAACAAAACAGACAATTATTGCCAAATCCACAAAAGATCAAAACTTTAGTCGCACAAAAACATAATCCAACAAAGAAGATGAAACAGAGGGAAGCAGATTTACCTAACACCGGCATCGCCAACGATGCCGATGGCCATTCCGGCGGAAAGTCCGGCGAGTCCACAAGCCAGACCGGAGGAGAGGTGGGCGTACCCATCGAAGAGGTAGTAAGATTTGGCCTTTGGGTTAATCCCAGTGCTGATAATCACAGCAATGATCAAACCGTAGATACCCAATACTCCCGCCATAACAACCGGAACAATCGACTTCATCACCAGCTCCGGCCTCATCACCCCCATCGACGCCACGCCCACGCCGCTCTTCGCCGTCCCGTACGCCGCTCCCATACCTGTATTTAACCAAAAAGCCCCTCTCAATCATCAATTTTATGGCAGAAATAAAACTTAATCGGAGTTAGATTTGGAGGGAAAGATGGAGTTTTTTTGTTTACTTACAGGAGAAGACGAGGGCGGCCGCCGCGCCGAGGAAGCCGAAGAACGGTGCCGTTTCGTCGCCGCTGAAGGTGGATGGCGCCATCTTTTCGGTGTTCCGATTAGCGATTGGGATGGGAGTTTCTCAGATTTGGGAAATTCTGATCGCGGAGATTGGAGAGAGAGAGAGAGACTTGGATTTACGCAAGCGAGTTTTGTCGCCAGCGAATTACGACAGTGCGGTGCCACTTGCTCTGAAGTTTCTGTGGGGCCTACTGATGGATGGGGTTGGGGTAACCCGACAAAATGGAGAGCGTGGTCATTGGGTTTTTAATGGGCTTCTAAAACTCTGAGTGGTAACTAGATCATATTGCCTACAAAGCCCATAAGCCTATCGAGGTTTATCTTTGGGCTTTTTTAGGCCTTGGTGCCCACATTTATCACATGATTACTTGACGGCCAATTTGACATATTGTTAACATTGATCGAGCTATATAAAGTTAAAGTTTCACCGTAAAATAATTTGACAATATAAGAAGTAGTCCAATTTACTTATGAATCCATGCAAGATCTATTTTCTCATCATTGTGGATTCATTCAACACGCCCCTCACGTGTGACAAATTTTTAAGCCAAATACGCAAACAACACAATGGGATGAAGTCGGGCACGTGTTGGCCGTTTGGCTTCAGACATAGGACAACATGCTCTAATACCATGAAAAAAATTGAAATTAAACCATAATACAAATTGGCAATAGGAGGAGTAACTCTAACATTGCAGCATTATAAACCCATGTACGGTTTCTTCTCTCATTAATATGGGACTTATTTTCAACAATAACATTGCACCAAATTCATAACGTCGGGATTGGTAATGCAACTTTTTTAAACACGTCTAAAGGCCTAGTTTGATGTCCAAGATTTGTTTGGATTAAATAACTCATTCAGTTCAATGCATTTCAAATGAATAAATGAATGTCAACGTAGAAGATGGAATAGTCGTGTTTATTTTTTGTAAGTCCAACGAATACTGTAAAATTAGAAAGGATAATTTTTCTTCATCAGTAATTAATATTCTACCTTTAACTTGGACAATATATGAAAGCAGACATTTATTTCTTCATTCAACATTCATAATACGTTATCTAATTCAAGTCGATATTAAACACAAAATCCTAAATATGCTATTTTTTGAATACTTTAGGGTAAAGTGAAATTAACTCTATGGCAAAAATATGCAATTACTTATTTAATTATTTAACAGATTAAGGGGAAATAACGAAAAGAAAGAAAGAAAGAAAGTGGCATTAACATACGTTTAAATTTAAGAGAATGCTAGGCTGGTTTAAATTTAAGAGAATGCTAGGCTGATTCGTGTGTATGTAAGATTTTAGTCACTATATGATACTCATTATAAGACTCACATGTATTACAATTAGTAATGATTACTCACGCACAAGAGGACAATTAATAAATTGGGAACGGTATATTTTTATTTTATCGTCGTGTTGGAAATAAAATTTGGAAATTGTATTTAGACATTGCTTTATTTCATGTTTGTTATGGAAAGAATGAGCAAAACCACCATTATGTTCATGCACACAAGTACCATTACCTTTTATTTTCATCTTCTTGCTTCTTTAATGACTCAGTTTAAAGTCAAATAATTATGACTGGTTTGATGGATTAAAACAACCGTGCAATGCTTAACATTGAATGCATTGTGATTATACATTAAAAAGCTCTTCCTCTTTCATCATATTTCTGCCTAAAACAACTTGTTGTAGTGTAGAAAAATACATTATTTCCTAACCGTGAAAGAAAGCTGACTATTATCTGTTTTTCCCAACAGCATTATGAATTTCTTATGATTATTGACTATCTGATCATTTTAATACTTCCAGAAGATGTTTACAGGTCTAGGGTTTCAGAAACCCTAATGGGGCAGGTGTGGCCTGCATATCAGATGAAGGATTTAAGCTGATAAAAACATAACCGGAAAAAGGGAAAAGAAAATAACTGTAAGTGGTATTTGAAATCTGAGTGACATTACTTTGACAGCAGTGTGTGAAGTGTAATCATTTCTACGATCCTTTCCATACCCTTTGGTGATAAGTCCCCTTCCATTGCATTTGAAAACCCTTTAATTAAACTTTGCCATGATTTCAGAAAATTAAATTTTCTTTTTGTTAATGTTACCTTATTTGCATCTATTTGCAGAAAATAATGTGACTAGAAAAAGTTTTCTAAGGGAAAAAGAGGTAAGAGCTAGAGAGCAAGAATATATTAGACCTTTTTTGACAAAAAAAAACAAGCACAAATCAACATGTCTAATCAGGGGCAAAATGTATCTAGAACCAGAAGAGGTATGTCTGTGCAATACAAGCAACCAATCTAACAAGTCTATTCTATCGACGCGTTATCATCACTGCCATCATCATCATCATCGATTCGACTTGGACTCTCCACTGAAACCTTAGAAAGCTCTCATTTACACAGCTATATGTGCTGCTGCTGCTGCTTGCAGAGGACCCCTCAGCTAACCCCGTTGCACATCATGGCATCTATTCCAATCCTTTCTCAATCCTCTAGAGAGTTCGTGTTCAAGATGATAACCTATTTATCAATATCATCGTACTCTTACCCAGTTGAAAGAGGTTCTGAGTTCAAATCTCACATGCAACCACTATATATTGAGTGTTACTGAATAGGTTCAGAGTTCAAATCTCACGTATGACATTTATTGAATAAGGGAAAAAAAAAAGAAAAAAAAGAAGAGGAAAAAAGATGTCTAGAGTGAACCAATTCAAATATAACACTTAGCAGCACATGTGCCAATACCATTTCTCATGAATTAATGTTACCAATTCAATCGCTCAGACATCATAGAAAGTCCGTACTACCATTGCTTTATGCTCTTTTCCCCTTCTTTTTTTCAGTCTGTTTCATTGTTACTTCATTGACACACACACCATGAGTGGTTTGGGTTCAATCTCCAACACTCCTCTATCTTTCTATGACAATGATTCCAATAACAAAACCTGAATAACTACAATATTTCCAGTTCACTACCATTTCAGAAAACATTGATCCATGATACAATCTCCGTATCATGTCCCTAACTTCGTTTGTTTTTTTTTTTTTTTTAAATATGATCATATATACATACTTATATAAATTAGCCACAGGATATATCCACTCTAATTTGCATTATTATCAATCATCACCTCATAAAAATGACATAATACACGTTTTAATTCAACCTTTTCCACTCACAAATATTCTAGAAAAGGTACAAACAAATTCCATCAATTAGGATCTAAGAATTGTTTGTTGTAATTATAGCCTCTATAGTCTTAGAGCCTAGAAGTAATATATATATATATATATATATATATTTTTTTTTTAAATAAAATGTTAATTAGAACTTATAGTTAGTTGCTATAACAAATGCAATGATCATCCATGTCCCTGAAGGAACCTTGTGTTTCACACCTCAAAATAAAGAGAGAGTGATGGTAAAGTGTCTACTACTTGTTATGTGTAATTAGTAATTAATTATCAATTGACAAAACTCATGGATATTTCTCTTCACCAACCGCCATGAAAACCATATATTAGAAAGAAGACATGATTTCAAAACATAATTCGTAAAGGGTAAGTTGTAATTCTGAGGTTGAGACTTGAGAGAGAAAGTTTGGAGGGTGGTCGATGTCAAAAAGGTCTAAAAGATCCTAATAGGACCCCCAAGAATCTCCTTTTGCTGGTTACGCTAACCCTAACAGTCACATTTTCGACACAGCCAGCTTTTTTTTTTTTTTTTTTTTCTTCTTCCTTTGAAGCAACACAGCTAGCTTTTTCATTTTTGTGTTTGCAACTTTTGGTTAAATCAAGTTTAACTCATCAACATACTTTTATAGTTCGAATGAGCCTAATGGCGTAACTCTTTGTTGGAAAGTAGAATAATTTTCATATTACTATCTTGAACTTTCTAATTCAGCATTTAGTAAAAGTTTTTTTTTGCGTCTCTTTTGTGCCCCAAACGTGGATTTTATTTATTTATTTACCACTTTCATAAATCTATTAAGTCTATTCGTTAAATTCTCTATTAACTAATGACATGGCAAACCTTCGGTCTCCTAAAATTTTTACTTAGGCCTTCTGTCTTCCAAATTTTTTTTCTTTAAGTTGCCTCACCAAAAATAAACTTCTGAGCAGCTCAAAGGCATGTCATCTCATAGGTAAATGGAAGACTTAGCAAAGAGTCGATAGCTAACGGATGTATGAAAGTACCAAAAAAATAAAATATTTGAGTAAGAAAGTGACACAAAAACACTTTGGGTACTAAAAGCTGATAATTGGAAATTTCATGATAGTAAAATAGAAAGGGAAACGATAAACACATATCTTTTTTAGCCTTTCACACACCTTGTTTAATCTTGACCGTTGTATTCGTTTATATATTGAATCCGATGACTAGAAATCAAGAGGAGTAAATGAGAAGCTGAAAAGTGTGTGTGAAAAACACCTCATGATAGAAAGTAAGACCACGTATAAACTACAAGAGAAATTTACTTCTATCATGATGTAATATTTGTTGGCGTTCGAAAGTTACGTACAATTATGTGTTTAACCTTTCGACATGACAGTGGCTATTGGCTTTGGATAATGTCGCAATAGCATTACCATTGCATTCAATACTTCGTAACTAGATGTATTAAATACACTTATTTTTGGTAACCATGCAACCGTGACAATATCTCAAATCATATAAATGGCTATCAATAGTGATCGACTATACACGCGTAAATGACTATCAAGCAGTTTGATCATACAACCACTAGATGGGGAGAGAGATTCTTAAGTTCGCTCGCCGTCCCATCTAGCTAGTAAGAACCTATGGAGAGGGAGGGTTATTTAGGGACGGAAAAGCCATGTTATACCGGGGACCACAGGGATTTCAATGATGCGGTCCGCCGCATGATTGGAGGCCACGGCCGACCATCACCGTCCTACGTGGACTGCACGTCCATATCACAATTCACCACCCTCCACTTCATTTTCTTCAATGAGCCACAGCTCTGAGCCTTTAACTGATTTAAAGCTGATATAATAGGTAATAGTATTTACCTACACACTTTGTATGTATGAACATACTTTTTTAGAAAATGAGAAGTAGAGAGGAAGAGGGGGAGAGAGAGAGAACGTGGGGGAGTGGAGGTTTTTGTTTTCGGTTTTTTTTTTTTTTTTCAAATATTAGAGGTATTTTAACATTACCTGTAGGTGAGGCTTCAATAAACAATAGTAAAATTTAGACCTGTGAAATTACATTATTGCCCATCATTTTTTTTGTGTGACAGAAGACTAAATAGTTTTTTCATCATTTTTTAGTTGACAAAAAGGGTTCATTAATTAATAGAGATTAATAGAGATAATAGAGATAAGCTTGCCCTTCGGATTTTTAGTTTCCCTAATTGCCACTTCCTTTCTTTCACATTTACGTATTTACCCTATGACAGATCACCTTTTCTACTACACTGTATAATTTAAGGAAGTTAAGAAGTCACCGTAAAAACATGGCTAATATGAGATGAATAATCTTCTTATAATCACATGCACCGTTTTTATAACTTCCGGTGTAAGACATTTTTTCACATTTTCACTGTACTATAAAACGTGAACCATTTATAAGAGCAAAAAGCCGATCAACTATTCTCCTTGGCCAAATTCATTGCATTTGAGTATCATAAACTCAGCCACCAAATCCAAAATTCACTTTTACCTGCAGCAAACAATAATAGTTGAAAAAAAAAAGTAACTTTTTTCCTTTATATTTTTTCATTTCTACTCTTTCAACACATGATATATACTCTAATTATCATGTAGCCTTATCTCACCTTTCTCCCTTGTAAGAACTTACAGAAATAGAAGAACAAATTATTTCCATCTGTTCTTAGCCTCATCAAAAGTGCAACATGTTTTGTTCCTATTTAGTAAATTATTCATGATTTTGCATCAAAGTGATCAAGTTTTCAACACACACACCCCGCTGTGTGGCCTTTTAACTGTTATATGCCTGCAATGTTGCTCCACGCTATAAAGTTGCTCCAATTTCAAATTTATATAGAAATAATAATGTTATTTAGATACACAAAACTAATGTATTGAAATTAATCATTGAATTGCGGAAGTCTTTTTTCACATGTTGATCAAGTATATATTGGAATTAAGTTTCCCTAAACATATACAATGATCAAATACTGAAATCATAATCGACTTTGATTATTTAACATGTCAAGAAAAAAACACTATATATATATATATATATATATATTATAATATAAGCAATAAATCAGATCAATTTTGCTTTTTCAACACATGCACTATATATATGTATATATGTATATATAATTATAATGGATGATTCTAGAAACCAGTTTCATCGGTAACAAAAACCTATGAATAACTAAAAGGATTTAGTGGGATAAGATTGTGAGTTTAATTCTCAGAAAAATCGATGTTTCTGGCAGAAAGTAGTCCAAATTTGACCATAAAAATTTCTCAAAGATCAAAGTATCTTTGAAAGAACACCATCGATGATGAGTTGTTGTTAGTTCTGAACTAATGATTTCGATCAACAAACAAGGAGATGAAACCACGTACGTACTTGTTTGGTCCATGGGAGATACCGCACTGAACCGATCATTTTCTAGAATCTAAACCTCGCTCTCACACTATCAAAATTATAGTGACTAAACATGCATGCACTACAGTACTGCAAGGACCGCTTAAATCTTTAGATGGCGTACGCCAGAATCCTAACTCGTACTCGCTACTGCCGTTTTGGGGAATATTGGTTTTCTACGTTCCTGTTAATTGTTTGAATACATATATATATATACATATATATATATATATATATGATGTAATATGACATTCACAAACGATAAAATCAATCTCGTTATAATCATGACAGTGTCATTTTGTGTTAATCTTACTATTATCTTATAGTGTAATTTTACAATCCTTGTAATTCTTACATTAATATTAATGTAATATTGTAATATCATTAAGTGTGAAATTAAGATGAATAACGACGATATGTAATTTTACACCGTCCACGGATAATTGTATACTATAAATTGTTCAATTTCTACCCATCAACGCTGATAAGTATAATAAATAACATCATTAATTTTATAGTTCACCATTACTATGTAACATTTAGACAGTAAACTTTTGAGATTATAATGTAATTTATTCACAAGGGATACCACGTACTCTTTATTTTAATTAGTACTGTAGAATGTCCCTTATATACATACTATATATATAGTTGCCGTACTCGTAAGCATCTTTGTTATTCCATATCATTTTAGTCGTCCAAATGCCTTAACCAAATCATACAATCAACCTACACGATGATTATGATGATCAAGATGGGATCGATGCCCCGAATACAAATTTATTACAGCGTGTGTATATATATATATATATATATATATAAAAACGTGCTTATTCATATTAGTGAAACATCATTTAGTTTGTAAATTTAGTCTTCCTTGCATTACTCTATCAAGAATCTACAAAAATTACGAGTACATATGAGTTTTTCACGGACATGGTACTTACTTGACCCAGTTGGACTTGCCGTCTATTTTTATTTTATTTTTGGTAAACAAAAGCAGCTGGTCTTTACTCTTTAGTCTTTAGGAAATATATATTTATGTGTGTTCGCTTTGCTTTGTTTATCTTCTACGTAAAGTAGTGCAAACAAAAAAAAACCCATCCACCGTCCACAGACGGTGTCACACGTTGGTTGCTTCGATTGTTCTCCTCACTATACGTTTTCTCTTTTTTTTTCCACTCAATTCCTTCTCCAAAATACTTGTCCACAAAGACATAAAATCATTTGCAACCCCTAAATGGAAGTGAAATACCAATTTAAAGACCAAAATGCCCTTCTAATATGGAAAATACTTGCATCCATCTCATGTAGAGACGAAGCCAGATATCTATATGGATGGGGGCATCCTCAGACAACAAAGTCAATAATTTAAAAGCTCAAGAATTTACTAAACAAAATACTAACTGATAAGGTTTTTTATACAATATATTACAATGTTACTTGACGCACTTTCTTAATTACCAATACCATCAAATATCTCTATAAAAATAACCTGTTATTACTCATCCATTAATCCTCCAATCAATTTCTCAATCGATTTATCAAAAATTTCATAGCCCAAACAACTCTATCACGTGAGATTGCTATATGCATTATGTGCATTTTTTCCACCCAAAAAAAATTAGTGAGGGCATCCGCTCCCTCTGAGCCAAAGGTGGCTCCGTCCATGATCTCATGGAGTGCACCACTTTGTCCACTCATGTGATTAACGTATTTTATAATCAAAACTATTCATTTCCTTAATTCTCTTTTAAAGATCATCTCTATAAATTATAAATTATATCGGAGACCGTTTAATCATATATATATATATATGTCTAAACAATCTCTAATTCAAAAAAACTTTTTTACAAATAATTTTTAAATAATAATTAAGAAACTGAATTTTTCTTACATTAAATTTGTAAAATGCGTCAATAGCAAGAAGTAAATAAGGTGCTGCACATAAATAGAATGAATGCTAGTACTGAATTTGATAGGTGCATTATTTATCATATTTTCATATCATTTATCCCTATGTTTTGTTAAGGAATTGATTATAAAAGAACCTTATTACTTTCACTTTCTCTGTTTCAGCGATGCAGCGTTTTTGGTGATAATTCGACTTTCCAGAGGAGTTTTGATGCATGGCCAATTGAAGAAGGAAGCTAAGAGGCTGAAGATCGTTGTGTCTGAATTTCATAATTTTTCATGGAGCCATTCATTCCAGTTTCACAAATCAATCCCGCAAAAGTTGTTTTCCCGTCAGAACTGCGCAGCTGTAGGAGAATGAAGATTTGAAGGCTTTCCCGATTTTTCCTAGTGGTGTGCGATATATGGTTGGAAAGATAAGAGATAAAGCTACATTTTCCATATTTTTACAGAATTTTCCAGAAGATAAATCAATCCCAAAACTGGCATGCAAGACAGATGACATGTTTCCCAAGCCAAGAAGGATTCTTTCCTAGTTTGTGTCATTAATTGTTTAGGAGTTTGTTTTGTTTTAGGAGAGTTTCTCCCATACCTTTTAGGTTTTTTCTAGTATAAATAAGGTGCCCTAAGCTCTCTCTACATAACCCCGCATAACCCATATCACCCACACCATACTACCATTCACCATCTCCGCAATTTGTGAAGAAGAGCTTAGGGACGTGCTTTGCCATGGAGCCCGGGTTCTATCTTTCTTTTATTTTTATTTCTATATGTAACTAAGTTATTTTCTAAGGTTTATGATGAAGCCATGACATGAATATTTGAGAAGTACTTTGTTAATTATTATCCGACCCATGTTATATTCGTAATCTTTGTGGGTATTTTATTATTGGAACTAAGATTAAGAAGACTAGACAAACTAGTGAGGATGACCAATTTCAAGCTAGTCCTACTTGGTTGACTTGATTCTTCTACGCTTAATGGGTTTTTATGTGTTTAATTGTATGCCTAACCAATAAGATATAATTATCATGTAGAGATACAAGAGTTGATGCCTGATCACGGATTAATTCATACCTAACATTGGCATGATAATTGGATAGTAGTTGGCTTTAGAAAAAGTAAATAGGGTTGTTGTTGGTGGATTCATAACCTTAGACTTTCATTGTTTCTCAATTTCTTCTTGTGTCGTGTGTTTGTTTTAATTAATTGTGTTTTATTTTTCTCGTTAATTTTAGTCTCAATCAATTACTCAATTATTTAATTCAATCTATCCCTTTGTTTGTTTAATTAAGTCTAGCATGATTAATTGGTTAAATTGGTGTTAAAGCAATTCTTGTGGGATCGACCTCGTATTTGCATATATTACTACAATTAATTCGTGCGTGCGCTTACGAGTTTAATTCGGTTAAAATTAATCTATTATTTAGGTTAGTTTAAATATACATCAGTCTTTCCAATATTACTCACACTCGAGGCTTGAGGAGTTTTTGAATATTACTCACACTCGAGGAGTTTTTGGTGAATTTGCATGCAGCTTCTCTGTATGATTACGAAGTCATGAGAGCCGAGCCGAAACGTCTCGTTCATTTGGCGGCAAGACATGGCGCGAGGTTGTAAAATAGGGCCAACGTGGCAGGTGTGTAGTCAGTCAGAATGTTTGATCTTTGACAACGAAATTAAGTAAGATATTTTACGACAAGTTGAAGAAGAAGAAAAGAAGAGCAATGGAAGGATAACATGAAGCTTTCAGAGTACGTGGGGGGTCCATGAGATGAGGGGGAAGATATATAGTAGTCACGACAAAACGGGACAGTAACAACACCACAGCAACACACCCCGATCATGATCGATTCTTCGCACCCAGATTAATTAATAGTATGATTATTTCACCCTCACGAGTGATTATCAGTGGATTTTATTTGTAATTAACTATAGCTAAATCCATAGTGCTCATCTACAGACTGAGCCGACAAGAACAATTATTGAGTAACCAAGCCTGAAAAAATGCAATATAACAAAACAAAAAGGGTCAAGCTACCATGTATATATCATGTAGTTAATTACGAGGACCTTACACTTAAAAAGGGTTTGTAGTTTCAATTTTGACGATTGAAATGTTTTGATTTATTTAATATTTCAATTAAAAAATATGTTTTGTTAAAAAAAATTTAAAAAAATGTGAAATTGTTTCGTTGCGTAACAAATATATGGGAGAAATATATATTTTAAAGTTTAATAAGTACAATTTTCTTCGACTCGCATCACTAAATTGGACTCAAAAGCAGGAATTGATCTCCACTTTTACCATGAAATTTCTACATCGATTACTCCAATCAGTGATAGCATCAAATGAATATTTCACTATCGCTTGAACAAAAAAAATGAACTAAAAAGAGATAAAAAATGATACTTTAGAAAAAATAACCTTGATTAAGTGAATATATAGTCCAAACTAAAAGGGATTATAAAAGATATTTAGAAAGAACAGAAAAAATTGATAAGTTTCTATCTATAAATATCAAAAAGTTCAGCCACATATTTGCTATAAATATTGGAATGGCACACTATTACAACCAGTCTTGTAACTAGTTTAGCAATTTTCTAAAGTCATAGTTAAGGAACATTATGATTTGTATTTGGAATTAGTCCATACAAAGTTCATTCTCTCATAATGTGAGATTTATTTTTAATACACTCCATTATATGTGACAATTTTCAAGCAAAATAAATGGATATTACAAATGGAGTAATGTGGGATGCATGTGGCTGTCAAACTTCACAAGTGAAACAACTTGTTTTAATACCAAAAAAGTTAAGGTTTCTTGTTGATCTTTTTGTAATCTTTTTTAACTGTTCAAGAAAAATATTTAAGAATTCAACAAAGGAAAGTTGCCTTTTTAAACTTTGGAAAGAAACTAAGCTAGCTTGTAAATTAATTAAATATGGTGAGAGGAGAATATGGACGGAAAGAAAGTAAAGAAGAAAAAGGCAGTTTCTGTAGGAAGCTAGGGCGACTGACGTCAGGTACTGGGGACAACCATCAACCCATGCGCAATCGAGCGGTCCTTCCCCTCCCTCCCCTTCCCTTTTATATTGTCTCCATCTCTCCCCTCCTAACGGAATTTCTCTCTTAAAACACACACACACACACTCTCTCTCTCTCTCTCTCTCTCTCTCTCTCTCTCAAATTTTATTTATTTTCTGCTGTTGTTCAACGGAGTTCTACTACTTCTACTTGAATTTGTCTTCTTCTTCTTCATTGCTTTCTGTCTTTTAACGAGTAATTACACCAACACCAAAAGTTGATCAGGTAAGTTTAATTGATTATTTAATTAAATTAGTCTGTGTTTGCATGAAAAATTCCTTAAACATATACAAAAACGCGTATAGCCAGCGTCTCATTAGTCATTCTCAACAAGTTAAATCAACTTTTAGGAATATATATGATCTTCTTCTCTGTTTGTTCTTGGTAATTAAGACGGTGGAGCTGATCAGCAGAAGGCCTCTCTCTCCCTCTCATCCATCAATCTATTCAAATGCATTGATCCCAATTTCTAAACAAAAATATATGTATATAAGATCCATTCCCCAGCAGCTATATGTATAGCTAGGTTTTTTTCTTGATCCTTTCACAAACTTATCTTTCATTCTCTTCTTCTTTTCTTTTTTGTTAAGAACTCCAGAGGTCAAAGAGGAAGAGGGATTCGATCTCAAGAAGGTGAATCCAATCTCTTATCTCGGATTTAGGGATAAATATGATCTCCACCACTCGAGCAACAAGTCCTTCGCCCGACACCTATTATGCTGGTTGTTAGGTCAAGACTTAGTCTCTACACATACCCGATGAGAAGAACTGAATCATTTCTCATCATGAAAAATTAAATGATTCTGATCTATTGATTTCTTGACCTAGCTATTTGAAGCACTAGCTTTGTCCCTAAAAGAGGCCCCCATCAAGTGGCATTTTACTCATGATCTATCTATTTGGTAAGAACTTGTAGAGTCTAAGCAAGAGAGGAAAAGAAGAATAAGATACAGACCTGGAGTTTAAGGTTAGGATTAACTAATTAAACACATGGATTAAGCCCATCTTGATGGAGTTTAATTAGCTAGAGAACACTAATGATTGTTTAAATGCATGCATGGTCTCAATTAATTTGTTCTTCTTGTGTATGTATGGTATGGATCAGCAGCATTTTTGCTGAGTACTAGTCTATCAAAGAAAAAGGGGTCAGATATTTGCCAGGGAAATTCTCGACAAACAGACAAGAGGGTCAGACTCCCCCGTTTCTGTAGTATGAGCTAGCTCTCTCAGTCTCACACTCAGAGACTCAGACCAGAGAGTGGTCTCTCTCTTTTTCTCTTTTTCTTATCCTTTTCTCTCTTAGCAGGCTTGATCGTCCTCCATCTTTTGCTTCCAAACCCTTTTCCCTTTCGACAAACGCATGCTTAACTGGGATCACGTCATCCTCCCTTTCCGTTTTTGCAATTCCCAAATTCAAATGTTGTCTTAATTTTTGAGATTTTTTAGTATGCACCGATATATACAATACGCTAATATCCGTAATTATAGAGTCTTAACGTTAAATCTTTGGTTGCATAGTCAACGTTTCATTTATTCGATTCATATCATACACTATAGCATAGTTAAATTTTTGTTAATTTATTTCCTTACCTTTAGTGACACCTCAACTTACAAAAAAAAATAAAAAAATAACTATTTTTTGTTTTGATATATAGGGTATGTTTATATATATTTGGGTCTACAAAAGTTGATTATTAAATTAATAGTGTTATTATACTACAAAACCCCGTTCTGATGCATCATTTCTACCATTCACCAACACAAGACAACATCATTAGCACAAACCTCTACTTGTCCGTTTCTTGAGAGGCCCCCTTTCCCCTCTGCACAAAAATTAACAAGCTCCAACTTCCTCTTGGTTTTTTAATCAAAACCAAACTCTCATGATTTCCTTTTCTATGATTCCTTTTTACCTAGGGAAAATAATAAAGTAATTTATCGTCTCTGAATCTCTGATCATCAGTTTCTGTGGTAATTAATTAACTAATTAAGGTTTTTTTAATAATTTGTTTGTAACACGCGCTTATAATTATAATTCCCTGATCAAACCAGAAATGGTGGGGGTTGCTGACCACCAAATGAGCTGATGATTGTCTCTGATAACACTTATCACCTTTTCTATTCATAGAATCCACATTCTTATTTACAATTTTTATTTTCCTTTCCTACCTTTTAACAAATTAACGCTGTGTTGGCACTTTTTTTACCTTTTCTTCCCAGTGTTCATTTTCTCTAGCTAGCTAGCTCTACTTATAAGTTCCCATTGGTTAAGTTGGTGTGGTGGTGGTTACTAATGGCAGTGGTGATGAATTTGATGCAGTAGTAAACATTACAAACTACCAGCTGCGCTATGATGGAGTCAATCGAGTCTACTGTCCCACCTGGTTTCCGCTTTCATCCGACCGATGAAGAGCTCGTCGGGTACTATCTTAGAAAGAAAGTTGCCTCCCAGAAGATCGATCTTGATGTCATCAGAGACATTGATCTCTACAGAATCGAACCATGGGATCTTCAAGGTACTACACGCATACTCTAATAGTACATGTACTGTTAGGGTTTCATACCTTGACCATTTTCCGGATCATGCTAATTAGGGTTTTTGGTTCTCATCAAGTGGATATTTCTTAATTTTTTTCTATGTATATATAACCTTATACTAGCTCTAACCTTGTGTGCTATTTTGGGGATTGATGGTTGGTTCGAACACATACTAATCCACAATACTTGATGCATTACATTTCTAATTAATCAACGTTTATTTTACATAACATGGATCTTGATGGTCTTATTGGCATTAATGGACAGAGAGATGTCGAATCGGATATGAAGAGCAGAACGAGTGGTACTTCTTCAGCCACAAAGACAAGAAGTATCCAACTGGGACAAGGACCAACAGAGCAACCATGGCTGGGTTTTGGAAAGCAACGGGTCGAGACAAATCAGTATACGATAAGGCAAAACTGATCGGGATGAGGAAAACCCTTGTCTTCTACAAAGGAAGGGCTCCACATGGACAGAAGAGCGATTGGATCATGCACGAATACAGACTCGAATCCGATGAAAATGGACCTCCGCAGGCAAGTGATCAAAACTCATCATCATCATCATCATCATTTCTCTCTACACACACACACACATAGAGTAAAACCTAAACCTTGAAGCTGTATTCAAGGTCAACATGTCAAGGAATTTGAACACAGCACTTTGACCTAGCTAATACGTTGGTTGATTATCTGTTACCATCACTTTATAGACAAAAGCGTCAATAACAACACTTTCTCTCTCCATGCTCGATCGTGGAAGATAATAGGAGCCTTCCATGACTTCTTGATATTAGACCTAATTAACGTTTTTACTAGTTTTTCCAGCTAACGTACACCTATAAATTATTTTACAAATTTATTTTTATTCCCCTTTTGTGTTACAAAGGTCAATGGAGTAAGGATTGATGTTCAATCTATTGACCCTTTTGTTTTTTTTTTTTTTGGTTTTTTGAGTTTTGAATTCAAAATATCTAGCCTACTTCTACTCATCACTTTACTAAATGGCTTGAATTGTTGACCTTCAATATTAAGATAAATGCTCTTTTGTACAGAAGTTTAAGGAGAAACAAGTGCAATATTAATGTGGAAGTGTAGATTTTTGTAAGAGTCTCACATCCATCACAATTGACTATATAATGCAAATCTAAAAAAAGCAGAAACTAACAGTTTTTCTAAATGGAATAGTAGAACAATCTCACTTAATTTGCATCCGTAACTCGTAGACCACTAATGTATGCACGTTCACTTCCACCAACACCACATCAAAGTCAAAAGTTAAAGCCTTCAAAAGCGTGTATATATTAATTTGCTTTCTGCCAGTTCATCTTCTAACTGTGGCTTTCAGTTCGCCAAAAAGAAAAGTTCCATTGCATGGCCATTACCTTTAGATTGACATCAACTTACTACCTCTCTCTACCAAACAGAAAGAAAACTCCAAAAGCTAATTAAAGAAAATGCATGTATATGTAAAGGTATAAAGGGAAAATTTTCACTTTTCTCCTAAAGGAACATTGACCCTCTCAACCTCTTTCCAGTTTCCACCAACAAAATGATTAAGAATTAAAATAATCGAAATAGATTAATTAATTATTTCGGTCTCCTTCCACTTACAGATAACTACCTTGGTTAAGTTTTTGCAGGAAGAAGGATGGGTCGTATGCAGAGCATTCAAGAAGAGAACCAGTAGTCAAAACAAAAGTATCGAAGGGTGGGACTCAAGCTACTTCTATGAAGAACTCAACGGTCTCACTTCCGTCGCTGATCCAACCAATTATATGATCTCGAGGCAGCCCCAGAGCTTTTTAAGCCAGAATTTCATGTGCAAGCAAGAGACAGAAGCTGACAGTTTGAACTTCCTGCACTCTGATCCGTTTGTCCAGCTTCCTCAGCTTGAGAGCCCGTCTCTTCCCTTAATAAAGCGGCCGAGCTCAACGTCTCTTATATCGGAGAATAACATCGAAATAGAAGACCAGCAAAGTATTCGAGGATGCAACGATGCCAAGAAGGTTACTGACTGGAGGGCTCTGGACAAGTTTGTGGCTTCACAGTTGAGTCAAGAGGAGACGTATGAAGGTGATGGAGGGGCAAGCTTTGGTGCAAATGATGAATCAGATATGGCATTGTTGTTGTTGCAGAGTAGTAGTGCTAGGGATGAAGATGATCAACTGGGAAACAAGTTAAATGGGTTCCTAAATTCGACCCCTGACTGTGATATTGGGATATGCATATTTGAAAAATAATGAAGCAAGAGGGATAACACATGGGAGAAGGTAATTTTATTGGTACGTACGTAGGTATTATAAATGGTATAAGGGTTGATGAATGTCGATCCTAAGACATATATTTTTGTAAAACTATGCTTATGAGTGTATTTCTCTCTCTCTCTCTCTCTCTCTCTCTCTCTCTCTTCCACACCCCTAACACACATTCACACACACAAGGTTTTATATATGTAACTGTGCGCACATCTCATGAAAAATTATTATATGGTACTGAAACGCATTTACATAGTAAAATGAGCTTATCACCTGTTATTACATTAGAGAGAAGACAGATTTATGATTCTAATCTATGTGCAATAACAATATTCCAATACTACATAATAATTTCCCCTATTTATATCCTATATATCTTACCATTCCTTGCCACATCACAATTATAAAAGAATGCTTTTAATTGGTCAACAACTCAATTGATTGAGGTTAAACCCAAAAGGAAAAAGTTCAACAATACCAATTAATGGTCTTGATGGATAGTGAACACAATCATCTCTACGAATACTATAAATTAATTTAGAAAAATTATGCCATTTAGTACTACAACGTAGTGGTATTCATTTTTATTTATAAGTGAAATTTTATGATCATATTTTGTCAATGATGAATTCGATATTAATTTATTTTCTTACCCACTTATTGTAAATATGTCTTTATATTAAAGAAAAAAATATTAGAAAAATGATCTGCGCACCTCATTTTCTCACCCTACACACCATGTTCGGTTTTCACCTTTGAATTGAATAACTTAAAAGAGAATCAAGGAGATAGAAATTAACGAGAATATGTAGGAGATAAAATGAGTGTATGAAAATCATTTCCTAATTTATTTTCCATCTTTGATTTTGAACAAGACCACTGTAAATTATGGAAAAACATTTCAGCTTACAGTAAAAATGCTTTGATCTAATGTTGAAGTTTATCCAATCTATTTCTTTTGTTAACAAAAAATAAGTCAAGAAAATTGATTAAGATTCCATCTTAATGATGAGAAATGCTAAAGGACTCTCTCAAAAGTTGGACTTTTCATTGATTCTCTGTCATCTCATAATTTAACGTCAATTTTCGTGTCAATATTATAAATATTGTGCCAAAAATATGAGGTGACAGAAAATTCATGAAAAGTCATACTTCTAAAAGAATCCCCGTAGCATTTCTCCCCACCTTATACTGTATATCAACCGGATTACAAATGGTTAATATACAAATCATTTATACCCACTAACAAGAACAATAATATATAGGGAAGTGTTATTGGCACTCCAAAAATCTCATTCTACACTCCTCATATGTGCATTTTTCTTTCCAAATATAGAAAGTTTGGAGTGTAGAATGAGATTTTTTGAGTGTCAATAACAATTCCCAATATATATGTCTGGTCTAGTGCAAGCTACAGCGTTAGAGTCACCAAAACGAAAGCTACATTAACAAACCAAAACGAAAGTTGCATTACGAAAGTTATCGCCTTTAGCGAAAATCGAACCTTAGACGTCTCAATTATAAGTGAAGATAAATACAACTAGACCGTAGTACTAAGTGGCAGTGAGACTATCTATTTAAACCATATTTTGTAAACTTATGACGTAGTTGTTGATGATTTAATTATTACTTAATTGTTATTTGTTGATTAACGTACTTATTTATTATTAATAACACATCACATAATTTGTAAATGTAATTTAAAATTTTGATTAACTTAGCATTACGCTGCTATTATGAAATGTGATCAATAATGCAGACTAACAAAAACATTCAAACCAAAAGAATGCCCACAGTCCATGCTTGTTGAGTGTTGAGTAAATCCATGCATGAAATAGACCAGCTTGCATGCTTGTATCTGTACCACTTCCTTACATACGTTCATATGATAGGTCACACATCTAATTGACTTGCAGTTCCTTACATACGTTCCTTAGAAACAAGGGAACTTTAACGAAAAACACCCGGTACTGTTCACTTTAACGAAAAACCATATTTTTACACTAAAAAGTCAATCATGGTACTATTCACTATACCCTTTATTTTGTCCTTATCATTAAAACTCAAAGTTTTCAAGTCCTTTTCATTAGTTTTCCTTAAAAACAAGTAGCTTAATTAGATTATTATTGTGATTATATTATTAACTCTTATTATTTTGTCGAAGCTTAATTAGATTAAGAATGGTGGCATATTGGGAGATATCCTCGCCGGATCTTTTTTGTGAGGATCCCAGATATCCTTTAATCATGTTCGTTTATCGTACATCGTGCAGTCAGTTTTCGTCATGTACTGTTTGTGTTCAATTTTGAATAATATAATTTAACATGATTTCCAACCACACGATATACGATGAAATGACATGATTAAAGAATTTCTTGGATCTTCATAAATAGGATCCGGCGACGATCCTATCTCGTATCTTCGGTGTGGGTATGGTGGGTCCAAGGGTTTTCGACTGTCCAGCATGCGCTGTGTAACGTGGTACCTGTTGGCCATGCTTTGTTCCTCATTGACTTTTGGCCTCTCTTTTCTATTTTAAGCTTCACATGCATATGCCCTCCTATATATGTATTGCCGCAAACTTCCAATTTTAGGCATGAGAAACTCCAGCTTATATTTTCAATATTGCACTACAATTCATTGATATTTAAATATTGGAGTTCTTATCCACAAATATTGGAGTAGGATGAACTAATCAAATAAAAATTTTGATCTGGCTTTTTCATGATGTGGACCATTTTAGATGGTACTTAGCATATACATATTTATCCCTATAATTTTTTATTTATTTGTTTACATTCGTTAGTTGAATCTAAAAACTCTAAGCGGCGAAATATTCATTTTTTTTGGAATGTTGTAAATATTTTTTCATTATATATATGAATTGTATCCAAACTTATATTCTCTTTTTTTCCTTTTCTAGAAGAGGATGTCAATTTTTCCATCGAACTTATAAGGAGCTGTCAATTTCCCTATGAATTTTAATTTTAGCCAATTACTCACTAAATTTTAATTTTAACCGATTACTTCCCTAAACTTTGATAATTGGCAAATTTTCCCTGAACTTTAATTTTATAATTGCAAAAATATATGTGGACAACATATTTTTTTTCTTACTTTTCTTCCGCTAGTACCTCTTTCTAGAATTGTATTAACTTACATGATGCAACATCATCTTCTATTCTCTATTAATATATCTCTCTTTTTGCTTGATGGATCTACTCTAATCAACCAAAAATCGACCGTATTATAATGCATAATTGGTAGGACCTAATTAGAATGGGACACTAGTAAAAATGTGTTTCACTTTTAACTAATTAATCATCAACCAATGTAATGTGTAAAAGGCACTAAACGGAAAGCTTTGCAATATAGCATGATCCGCATGTAATTTCTATAAGGCATTAACATTAAACAGAAAACAATTAATTTCACTTGAGATAGATTAACATGTTTTTTATGTGGGATCCAAATGCACCTTAGCCATAAAATAAAAAGCACCTTTCCACAACATTTGATCCAATTGCCAATAGAAACATGCCAAATTTGAGCATGTACAAGTTGATTCTTACACTATCTAGTTGGGAATGATTACCACCAAGCTATTCTTATGATGAAATTTCTAAAGTGCAGAGTGGCCTTCCGGTGAATTGGATAATTAACATAAACAGATGCATAGTACGCACTATAGTACTAGTAAGTAACATTCAACATTCTTGTAAGTTCTATGAGCCTTCCCCACCTATAGAAGAGTGGATTGCGGTGGCGAAACCACTAGTTAGTCTTCTGTTTAAAAAAGAAAAACATTCTTGTAAGTTGTAACTCATGAATCCTTAACCTATTTGAACTGATTAAGATATTTTAACTTATACGTTACGTCACCCTCTTTCACAACTTAGACTTTATAAATTTCATTATAAACAAGAATAGGCAGAAACCTAGATTCCGAACTCTAATTGAGAGAGCACCTTAAATTTATTACTCCAATAGTTTGCCTGATTAATTTATGTGGAATTGGAACTTTGTTTGCAACGTTCAGCCAGAAGGACTTTGGAAGAGACTCTAAGAAAAGACTTAGAGTACTTGGATCTAACGGAATACGTGACATAGAACCAAACGCAATGACATTCTAGAATTCATATAGCCGATCCACTTAGTAAGAAAAGACTTTGTTGTTGTTGTTGTTTGGAACTTTGTCTGCAACGTTCAGCCAAAATTTCATGAACACAAGTGACTTGTACAGTGTAGTAACTATTGGACCCTTATGATGAGTTACTATATTTTATTTACTATATATAGTCATTAGCATATAGCAAAAATAATTATTGCCATTTCCCGACCCCGTTTCAGAAAATGTCACATTCAGCAGCCCCATCACCACGAGCTGTGAGACCATCCACGTTCCATCAAATGATTTAGTGCAGTGAAAACCATGTTGATTTTTTAATTGAATACATAATCTCCATTGCCAAGCCGGTCCCAAAAGCCAAAAGGATGTATATTTATATCTATGCTAATTATTCCCAAAAAATGAAAAGGTCAATCACATTTTATTTTCCAAGGGTTGAAGTGATTTTCAAAATGAACTAGAAAGTTTTCGTCTTGGTAGTCGGGGTTCTACAAACCCATATTAGTAAAATTGTTCGCAACTATATTTCTTTTGCGACATATGTGAGAGGTCTGGAAAGTCGTTTTCCGAATGCAATCCAAACAAATAGATCGTTGCATACGAAGAGCCAAGAAAGATGAAAATTAGTCGATTGAAAGATGAAGATGGATAGCAATTAGTATAGTGGTTGACCAAAAAGCTTTCCTTTTGGACAACAATTATACCTTATGAATATTACGATGGCACCAACAAATGCAAACCAGCTCTCCTCTCCTCTCCTCTAGATATAACAATCAATTGGGATCGTATTCCAATTCAGAGATGCCATATTAACAAAGACCATGCTGAGTGGCACCAATGAGAATCCACCATTGCTATCTGAAAAGGAAATTGGTCTTTATCCTCTTCTCTAATTAGTCAAACGGCGCAGAAGAAACCTCACTCTCATGATGTTGCACCTACACTCGAGTTCTTGCCATAACTTTTCATTTTTCAATAATCCAATTAAGAGGGGAAAAAAAGAGATACGAATCTAAATATAAACAAATGAAATGTTGTCACGATCAATTTTGAATATAAAATTTCAAGATTTTTTGGTGTGTGTAGCATTACTCGTAACATTTCCTTCTTTCTTCGGTTTTCAAGTTACACGCATCCTCAAATTCAACGAGCTCGCTGCGAAATCTGACCTTAGTACTTGGATAATTTAAGTAGCAAATGTAGCAATGATTTTGTTCTGTTTAAAGATCATGTTTTAGGTAGGCCTCTTCTGTGAATGATTCAACATGGATAAGGAGAAACGATGTTAGTGATGGGAAACGCGATTCGTACTGTTTGCCACTCTCTGCTGTACACACACACACACAATATCCTTTGTGGCTTATCCATCGTCTCTACCAACAAAAATATTTAGGAGGATGCCTACGTACTGCATTGTATGGGGATTGAATTTGAAGCAGTATTTAATGTAATTAGTGGTGGAGCCAGCATAGAGTCATTGGTTGTCCTTGACCCCAATAACTTTAAAAACTCTATGTATATTTGCTTGTATATTGTATTTGACCGCAACAAATAACTAAGGCAAACTAAATTACGACCTCCTCATCCTACTTCTTATGTTTTCTTCTATCATATTTGTCTTCCTTTTCTATCTTCTTGTATGAAATGTCTTAGTTGAAAAGCCTTGAAAGTCTTCAACATTACTCCACAGTATCATACATCCACCCTCGACAAGCCTGTACAAGTAATAGTAGTCGTCGACATATGTTGACATAAAATTTCAGCATATGTTGGCAGGAATTCGCAGGTGCCTACTAGGTGCTTGACGAAATAACCCAATGAAGCTTTTTGGTTGATATTATGACCCAATTATTTGAAAATTCTGACTACGCTACTTAATGTAGTCCCAATTCACGTAGGTAAGTTAGGTCAGCTGGTCACTGCAGTGTGTCCAGCTTGTTAATCGAGTTTGATCCTATCCTCGTAAATTAAATTATTGTCAACCCAAAATAATAATAATAAAAATAAAAATCCTGATTCCAGATTTCCCATTTGGGCAGAACCCAAGCAATTATTGATGGGATTGACCAGAAAATAAAAAATCAGATTATTGATGGGCTGGACTGAGAATGCTTGCATCATTGATGGGCTAGTTTAGAATTGACTGGGCTTCTACGTAGTCAGCCCAGCTTACAATATCATGTGCATCTTCCAAAAGAAATAGCAAACTTACAAAAGAGTCTAGAAGAGTCTAGAAGAGCTAGAATCGTCGAGTTTTATAAACTTCTGTACTACACTACTTTTACCCTTCTCCAAATTACTTTTGTGTTTTTTTTTTTTTAAACAAGTTCTCCAAATTTCTTTACACATTCTTTACAAAGCAATATTTCACCTTAAACTGCTAGCACAAGCAACAACAAAATTCGAATTCAGTTATATATATAAGCACCTCCACTCTTGTTATTGAGAGATTTTTCGAAGTACCACATGTCGTTCCACTTATTTTATGACATATAAGTCTCTTTTGATGAGAATTGACGCGATAATTATTAACTGTATTAAAGGTATTCTAAAATAAAAAAACTAAAGGCAAATTCCTTAGATTGTTCAAATTGAAGATAACTAATTACCCCTTTTAATCCTATTTTGTAATTTGAGAAGCAGTAAGAATTGTGTAAGAAATGCTATTTGTTTGTAATGTTAAAAAAATTAAATATATTAATTGATATTTAATAAATAATTCAATTATTTACTATCACTTTGATTTGTAAATTTGATTTAAAAAATTTGATGTTGTATTAACTACTTATTAGAAGACTCTTCAATCTTGTTGAGAAAATCTCACTTCGTCATCAGATTAAACCAAAATTAATACGAAGAAGAGAAAGACGAAAAGGAAAACTTGGAATTTTCCCAAAACATTCCCATATATATTCACATACAAAAACACAACTTTCTCCAACTTATTATTTCTTCTACTTTTTATACATCTGTTTTTTTTTTTCTTGACATATTTCAAGCAGCAGACTTCATAGATTTCTTAGAAGCAGAGCTCTTGATCGACTTGGGCTGCTTCGGCTTGGCTGCGGTCGACTTCTTGTTCTTCCTTCCCGGCTTCTTACCAGACGAGGTCGTTTTGGTCTTCTTCTCCGATTTTGGTTTCGCAACGGCGGCTGTTTTGGCTGCGGATTTCTCCTTCTGCCCCGCCTCCGAGAGCTTGTACGAGGCCCTGATCTTGATCAGCTTCCCTCTCGCCGCCGAGTTCTTCAGCTGCAGAGCCAGAGTCTTCCTGAAATTCGCCGGCAGCACCGCCTTGTGCTTCTCCTCCATGTGCTTTGCTATGGCGTACGGACTCGACCCGCTCTTCTCGTTCAGAGCCAAAAGTGCCTCTTTGATCATCTGCAAACAAAATTCGAAGCCAAAATTCAGAACCCAGAAGCAGAAGCTGGTGGAGAAAATAAAGAAACCATGATCTGAGATCGCGAATCCAAGTACCTGAAAGTATGGAGGATGAGCGGCGGTTTTGGTTTTGGGTTTTGGCTGTTGTGGCTTCCTCTCTTTCGGAGTCCTGGGTTTCGTCTGCTTAACCGGCTTTTCTTCCTTCTTGGGCTCCTCCGTTGGCGGCGGGTCCATGACGGCAGGAACTTGAACTTCTTCGGTGGCTGACATCGCGAAAACAGAGTAAAGAAAACGCTAGAATTTTCGTTTCAGAACCGACTGACGCCTTTAGAAGCTGGACCTCTGGGAATTTATATGGTGGGAGCAATCTGTGGCCGGGGAATCTGGGCTGTGATTGGTTGGTTTGAGGTGTTGGGGATTGCCAGGTGTGCAGAGGAGAGATCTGGAACGTACACGTGGATAGGGAGCGGAGTGCTGGATTTCCAGCGTGGCAATCCTGGTTTTGTCATCGAGTTTGATTGTGGTGGGAAGTGTGTTTGTCTGTGTTTTTCTAGTTAACTTTGTCGGCGATTTTCTGTCGGTTTAATTTGCATTTGGATGTGGAGTTTCGGGGTGGTTGACGAGAGGAAGGTGCGTGTTTTGCAATGTGGGTTGGAGGAGGCAAAATGGTTGACATTTAAGGGTGAAATTGTGGCACAAATGAGTAACAGTTTCTTTAGAGGGGAAGAAAGAAAGAAAAACATTTCTTCCGTTGAATAATTGGGTTTAGAATTAGCGAAACATTTTGAAAATGCTCAACTTTCATGCATGAGTTGAATACACTCCCCGTAAACTTATATCAGAGTTAAAGCTGATTTTGATAAACACGTGACGCAATTGAAGGACTAGAATTTTGAAAATTAAACTAATGGAACAAAGTGAAATACGGATATACGTTCAAAGACCACTACCCTAATCAACTTTTCACATACGTAATCGATCGAAAATTTGTACAACATCCATCATGCATTTAGTCGAGTGTAACATACAACGGAGTATTTGGTGAAATCATAACAAACAAGATATAAACTATCAACGTCTTTACAAATTGACCGTCCAATGCAAAAGACTTGGCAAAATTGAAAGAACAAATGACATGACAGAGGAACTTCAGAATATTCTGATTTGGAGATCAACTTCTCTGAACGACACAATGTATTATTCGAGACTGCCAAACAGAAAAGTAGCACCATAATACATAAAATCAAACACACCGCATATTGTACCGAGACAAGCATCGATCCTGACTTTCTATAGTTCAAAATTGGACCTGATTGGATAACTCGCTAGATTCAGTGTATGTTTGAATGGATGCCCACTTCCAAATTCTGTCAAAGTTGAAGGTAAAAGATGGACTCGTAAGAAGAAGACTAATTCACACAAAACTGGTAGGATCGGGAGGGTTAAGTTTCTTTCATGATTAATCCAGCTTCTACCCTTTAACTACGAGAAAATTGGAATTTTACATCCATTTCTTTCTTCAACATACACTGCATCTAGGGAGTTACCCAATCCAATCCGATCCTGGACACCAAACAAGCCTATAGGGTTAGCAGTTATCCATGCTTCTGCATGCTCAATGTTTTCAACAGATATGGAACTTGTATACTGCTAGTAAGAAAATCCCAATGTTATGTGATATGCAACAAGAGGCACGGTTCATGACACCAATCAATGACAAGTCAGCATAATACCTAATCCGCTAATGAAAAGTGCTATGCATGTCAAAACCGATTACCGCCGAAGCTACTACCCATTTGACAAAACAAAGACTAACTACCTTCAATTAAGAACCCAAAAGTAGTGCAGTTCAATCAGCAGAAACATCATAAACGACCAGCATTTGCCTAATCAATCACAATATTCATAAAATCTAAAGCCCTAACGGAAGGTAATCGGATAATCAGAACGAAATACAGCCTAAGCTACTACCCATTTGAAAATACAGACAACATACCTTTAACTTCAATTGAGAACCAAACACATTAAGTATCCCACCCTCAATTTTCAGAAGGAATAAAAATCATAAAATGGTCAGCCTATGTCAAAACTAAAGAGAAAAATGTCCAAATTTATTGATTACAGCCACAAAAATTTGTTTATCGGAGCTAAAAAACTACTCGCCCAACAACTAGTTGTCACCTGAAAAGAAACGAACTCCTTATTCCTCCTCAAGGGGATCTCCCACAAGATAAATTTTTTACGGAATTGAACAGTTTTACCTCTGGCAGAACAGTTTCATGACAAAAGGCAAAAATGTTTGCGAGCCGCTATATCCATGCTAAATACAGAAAAAGAACCCCAAGCTACATTTCAGTATGGAGGAAAGAACCACATAACATCATACACACCAGCATCAGAATGTCATATAGAAGCCTATCCTAATTTAGAAAAACCTCTGAGAATATAATCATACAAGTTTCTCATTTATTTCGAAGAGAACTCCATAATTCATGCGTATTGTCTCTCCATAAAACACCGTCGGTTCATCTTCATCTGCATTTTTAATCTTAACCCTTGCATCTCCATGAAAAAGGAAAAACCCTAAACTGAAAACCTTTCATCTCTAAAACCACCAAACTTGATTTCTCTAAACCAAAAAATTAGCTGCAATCAACAAATAATTGGCCTGGGTCGGTATTTATGAATAGGGATGAAACAAGTACCTTAACTTCAAAAGAACAACCACAACACAGTTCATCGAGTTGTCCATGCCTAATGGGTAAGTCTCTTTCGACCTCCACTATACACAAAATTACTAGATTCTAAGTCAAGGCCTTTGGAGAGTACCTAAACTACGAATAGAAAAGATTTGGAAATCCTACCAAAAATTAACTTAATGGGCAACTAACAAGTAAAGAAGACAGATAGAAAAGGACGAAAAGAAAGATGCAGATAGAGAAGAGAAAAAACTATGCAACTTCTAACAGCAAGCCGGTAGCCCATCTTTGATAAAGTACACCTGATCACAATTAAATAAGAGCCATTAGGACATTAACGTACAAAATTCACAATAACATATTAGAACTTAAAATCACAAAACACTCGTACTACCAAAAAGTTCTTGAGTCTAATAGTAGCGGCCACCTCCATATGAGTAATTGCTCCCGTAATAAGATGAATATGGACCAGAATTATACTGCAAAACGAGATTTGATGCACCATAGTTATGTTAATGTAACATGTAAAGTCAGGATCAACTGATCAAGTGAACATCAATTGCTTACTTCGGGACCATAATAATCATGAGGGTAGGCACTGCTGCCAGCTCCATACGTATCTAAAAAAAAGTCACTTAAATGAGTAAACTGACATAAAAGTAGCTATACAGGAAAGACGGGGAGAAGAGAGGAAAATTAAAAGAAAACTGAGCATAAAATCTGTACCCCTATAATGGTTTCCTCGAAACGAAGCTGCTGGATCAGTGTAATCCAACCGTGGGCGACGACTACTAGGCTCCGAGTAGTCATGATCATAGTCCTAGAAGTAGCAGTTTCATATGATAAGGAGTACCATAAAAGGCTTAAAGAAAAACCAAAAATATAAAAAATAAAAATCAAGGGAAGCTTACTCTCATATGAAATGGACGTTTTATTCCATGTGCGTTATCATCATAAAAATAAGGATCATCAAAATGAACCCCCATGAATGGTCCATCAAGGTGTCCTGGACCTGGAGAATATGGATGCCTCATAGGAGGAATATGCATACCATAGCCTCTATGAGGGGCATCATGCCAAGGTCGATCTGTGTAGGGTCTTGATGGTGGGGCAGCAACTGGAGCACCTCCATAAAATCCATAACGGCCACCCCTGAAAGAGCCCCTTCTTCCCCCTGATAAACATAACAAAATCAGTAAGATTTGTTTGGGAGAGAAACTACAAGACAAATGTAATCACAATAAATACCTCGTCCATGAAACTCGTATGGGTAATCGAAGTCATATTCATTCTGGAAACCCATCCTGCCAGTTTGACCACGTCCACCGCGATAGAAATGTCTGTTGGGTTGGAAATTTGCACGGTTGAAATGATCTCCACCGCGACCAAAACCCCGTCCTGTGAGCAATAGAGAGTCAAAACAAGAAACGATGTGCAAATCAAAATGAATTTTCAATAAAAAATCAAACAAATGTCTTACCAGATCTTGGAAAGATACCACTACCACCACCACGACCAATTCGAAATCCACCGCACATTCCACCCTTCACAGCCTGAGTTTTAGGCAAAGGATTTGAAAGTCTTGCTTTCACTTTTACCTAGCGTTACAAAAACCAACATGGGTAGGTAACAAATCAAAATAGGGATTGAGAGTACGTTACTTCAACTACTAATTCTGACTGAGGCAATCGTATCTGAAGAAAATAATGGCCAACGAGAAATAGCAATAACAATTGTAAAGACATTTCATCCGTTACATGTGTACGTATGCATGCATGTAGGGTGGTGTCTATGTGTCTACATGAGTGCACGGATAAATGCAAATCAGTTAAAGAACATCCCCATCCTTATCTAGTCCAGCTTCAAAATCAATATTCATATTTTTCCAATGTGCCAGCGAACCTAATCATTTGTTTCTGTACAGAGAGCTATGAAGTGTGTGTGTGTGTGTGAGAGAGAGAGAGAGAGAGAACACAAGAATACCTTTGAATTCCCATCCTCCAGTCCTATGTTATTTATACTATCAACAAAGGCCACAGCAGATTCATGGGTAGAGAAATCAACAAATCCAAAATCCCTCCGCTTGGCTGTAGACATATTCCGAGCCAGAACAATGCGTAGGATTTCTCCATAGCATTTAAATTGCTCTCCAACTCTGTCCTCATCCCAATGAGGTGGAAGCCCATCCACAAATACGGACTTCACTTGGGACATGATCTCTGGGTCAGGCTCACGTATAGGTTCAGCAAAAGCCACTTTGGCAGTTCTTTCAGTGTGACCAAATATAGCATCAGGCTGCTGAAGCCTCTTGTATGCAAGCATAGCATCACCATGACAAGAGAATTCAATAAATGCAAAACCGCGGCTCAATCCATCACTTTGAACATCTGGTACAAGATTTATGTTCTCAACACCTTCCACACCATAATCCTTCAGTTTCTGTTTAATCTGTCATCCCACATTATGATAATGGAAAATGTGAACGAGCTGGAGAAGCTTTATATACAAATACCTATACATGTATTCATTTTTCTACTTATTTGCTTATCTACTAATGCATTCTAAGACTGATTGGCCACTTACAGCTTCCTTTGTCCAGGTATTGCATATATTACCCACGAACAACGTGTCATTGTCCTCACTAGGTGCTGTCCCACATCGCCTCCCCCGTATCTGCAAAATGGTGAATTAGCATGAAGTTTACAAAAATATGAAACAGGAAATGCAGAAAGAAAGATCCGTACAACAGGGTTTTTCATTTCAGACAAAGCCCGCCTTGCATACTCCTTATTTTCAAACTCCACAAATGCATAACCCTTGTTCTTATTAGATGAAGGATTCTTGTGTAACCTAACTTCAACTATCCCTCCAATCCTCTCGAAGACCCTTCTCACATCTTCCTCCACAGCATCCCGATCAAGCCCACCAAGAAATATCTCACGTTCTTTCCTCATCTTGCGCTCATTTGCAATGGCTGTAAACTCCTTATGTTCATCAGCCAATCTCTCGGTTTCTTCTGCAGGATCCTCTGCATCATCCTCAGGAAGTTCCTCCTCTCCATGTTCTCCCAGATCCAATTTTTCACCATACTCTTCCATCTGCTCATCACCATTAAACACCTCTTTAGCACGCTCAATATCTTCTCCTTGTAACCCCTCTTTGGCATTTTCTACCTTGTTAGTAGCCTCAATACAGGTCTCGACTTCATCTCCATCATCCACTGACTCCTCCTGATCTCCTTTCACATCTACTCTCTCGGACTTCTCCTTATGGTCTTCTTTCACTTCCACTCCCTCTTTTACATCATGAGCTGGTTCGTTCTCAGAATACTTTGAAACCTCCGCAACTAAAGATTTTTCTGCCTCAATGGGATCCCCTTCCTTGATAGGACCCTCTTCCTCAATCTCTTCCACTCCCTCTTTTATATCACAAGCTATCTCATAGGACTCTGAAACCTCCCCAGCTACTGATTCTACTGCCTCAACGGAATCCTCTTCCTCGATAGGATCCTCCTCCTCAACAGGATCCTCTTCCTCTTCAGGATCCTCTTCAACTTCATCCGGGTTTACTTTTACTTCAACGGTTGTTTGTTTGATTGTTGCAGGCTCTCCAACATTCTCAACAGTGCTTACTTCAACTTCCACAACGCTTTCGCCCTTCTTTGCAGACTCCCCAACATTCTCAGCAACCGGTTTCTTCTCTGTGACTTCCACATCACTACCATCTGCCGCCTGCCCCTTGTTCACTGCATCTAGTTCCGCCTTCCCCAATCCCCCCAATTTCGGTGTCTGAGGTGAAACAGATTTAGCTGATGTCTTAAGTTTCACCGGCGACCTTTTCGCAGGTACTTTTCTCGCCACACCAACTTTCGCCGCCGATGCCACCTTAGCAGTACCAGCTGATCCCTCAGTCCCCTCAGCTACTAATCCAACCAGTAATTAAAATCAAAGAAAAAAATTTAAGTGAATAACTAACTTAATTAGTTCAATTGAGTAACAAATTTCAATTTTTAATTTTCTACATGCAGCAACAACCAAAATTCCAGATGATAAAACCCTAATTGAATCAAACTAAATATATGAAGTTTGAAATTAAACACTAAATGTACTAACTGATAAACTAATTCAATAATTACCTGATTGTTTGGGGGACTTCGAATCAGCAGGCGGTGTCGTTTCGTTCTTCTTGGCCTGCTTCACCCGGCCGGCACAAGCGCGCTTTGTTTCGACGGTTTTCGGAGTGGCCACTTCTAAGTCCGGCGGGTAAGCCGCCGGTTGTGCCCTAGTGGCGGTTTTCCTCGCCGGCGGCGTTTTCTTAGCGGTCGGCGGTTTGGAGGCGTCCGCCTTGCGAGGTCTCATGCTTAGTATATGCAGCGGATAAAACCCCTAAGAAATTGAGAGAAAGGTGGTGTTAGGGGTTTAGTTGTCGGAGGTTGTGAATTTGACTGTGAACGGCGGAGCACGGCGGAGTTTTCAGTTTCGATGCGAATAAGGTTTTGTCCAGGAGTATGCTAAATAGAGAGCTACGCGCTAAATAGTTCGTTGGAAAATTTCCCCTATTTTTGGTAATTGCAGTTGAGTGAGGATCATCGCCGGATCCTCACAAGATCCCAGAGATTTTCAAATCACATCAATTTATAATATATCGTGTGGTCATAAATTATTATAAATTTTTTTATTTAAAATTGAATATAATCAGTACTTGACAAAAATTGACCGCATGATGAACAATGAACGAATGTGATTAAATGATCTCCGGAATCCTCAACAAGATTATCCTCTCTCATTGCCGTTGAGGGCAAGTTAGGGATTTGGATCGAATGCTTTTCTTGCTTTTTTGTGTGGGCTCGCGGGAGATGAGACTATTTCTCCAATTAACAATGTTGATGCCTTGCTGCGGTTTGGAGTTAATCTTCAAGGCGTTGTAATTGGTATTCGTGGTTTTGGGCACATTTTCTTATTATGAAGTTTTGTCCCACGTGATTTTCTTCGAAAATTTATTTCATCGAGACTTAGGTCAGAGGAGCACACAATTAGCTGATACTGTTTCATTTTTATATGCTTCATGATGTTAATCAGGCAACATTTTTTTTAATTAAGACGTAAATTTAGATCATGATATTTATGTTTGAGTTTGACTAATTTGGTATCTTATGTACCATGTTTGATGTTTAATGAAGCATCTAATTCATAAATACAAAAGGTCGTTTGTAAAGATAACTTTACTGCATAAAAACATGCTTTTATTACCATTGGGATAGCGATTTTTACACTTTTAAAATTTGTTACGATAGTCACTTAATACTACAGTCTAGAAATATTTTTCTTCACTTGTAGGTTTTAGGTACGATTCTTATCAAATGCAGCTTTGAACCACATTATTCCTAACTCATTATGAGGCTTAACTCACTCCTCATACTAAATAATTTCGTTTGTTAAAAAAAAAAAAAAAATTGTTACTATACTTCTCACTGTTGAACTAACGCAAATATAAATTGTGCAATGTGAGCTGTATATGTGACAAAGTGAAAAATAATATAAAAACTAATGAAAATGGTTTGAAAACTTTAAGTTTTAACAATAAAGACAAAATAAATAGTATCATAATTGACCTTTTAATGTAAAAATATGATTTTTCATTAAAGCGAAAGTTCCCAAAAATAATACTACGAAACCGTAAATTTCTCCCGCCGATTTAGCAGATAAATAGGTGAATGCGAGTGAAGGCCACTACCAAACTCTAATTCGACGCCGCCTTTCGATCGTAAGAAGCACCAGCACCACCGATGGGAGCCGCAGAATCCACACTCTCAAGCTCACAGGTAGTTCTCCGTCTTAATCACCTCCAATTTCAATTTATTTTTCTCATTTATCCAAAATTAATTCGAATTATCATTTTTAATTCTTTAATTATGCTTCAAGTGGCCGGCCGACGAAATCACCACCGTGTCGGAGCGACCAGAGACCGCCGATCCCGTATTGGAAAAGCTCAAATCCCTTAAAATCGTGAGTTTTGCATTCTATTGTTCCAAATTTTTATCAATTTAAGAAAATGGAAGGAAAACAAGAATTAGGGTTTGAATTTTGAATTCAATTAATCGGTTACTGTTCTCAGAAAACGAGTTTTTGAGTTTGGGCGTTTGAAATGTTTGATTGCAGTCGACGCCCCTACTGACTTCGCCCCCGGAAGAGAGCAGCTTGACCGACATTTTAGTGAGGAAGCCATCGTCTTCTTCGGTGCCAAGTAAGCTGCTTCACTGAGTTATATTTTTCGGTTGCGAAAAAGATTGAAGAGAAAAGAACACCATAAGATTGGACTGTTTGCTGAATTTGGAATTCTGCAGCGATTAGTATAATGGTTGGAGTTTTGTAGATGCTGTGTCTTTTTTCGTTGCCAGATTGCTTGTATTTTGTTAGTTTTGATGTCGAAATTTTGTTACTCTGTTATGAATTGGCAATGTAGGTGTTGTGGATCCGAAATTGCTATTGGAACTCTTCTCGATGTACCGTGAGTGGGAGGAGGATAATGTCCAGAAGATGAGCAAAAGACAGGTTTGTTTTCACAAGATTACTACTGTCCTTGTTGAATGATTTGAGTTTGTTTGAAGAAATAACTCAAGTTTTTTAGGGTTCACACGTGCACTGACTGTCCGTTTTTTATTGTCGGAGGGTTATTTCATATAATCTCGAAGTTCAGGACAAAATTTTTCCTTTAAAATGTAAGGAGAAAATAGAACTTGAGTCTAAGGTTTAGGGTATCTTCTTCAGTGTCCTTACTCATCTTGGAGTGTGTCGTCGTCTACTTGGTTCTTCTGGTGCTCTGGTTGGTAAAACGCAACCATTAATGGGTCATGGTTAAATCTGATCTCCGAACTGAGTTAAACAACTTCGAGGAGGTAACCAGTTTAAGGATGTCTCGATGAAATTCAAATTATTTCTTTATAGTTTCTGACCGGGTACAAACTTTCCATGTAGTGCGGTATAAGCCAGTGTTAATAAATTCTGTTGGGAGTCTGACGTACTCATACACTTCCGATGTGTTTGAAATGAAGTATACACTTCCGATGTGTTTGAAATGAAGTCTGTGGTTTGTTCTTACTTACGAGAAGCTTGTTTTTCTTATGTCGAGATTTGTACAAGATTGGTAGTACATAAGCAAAATTGTTTTGCATCCCTTCTTCCCCACAGGAAATCTTCAAACCTTGGTTTGGTGATAATTGTTGCAGGAAGAGATAGAAAATAAAATAGACGTTACGGATGCTTTGGCTGCTAAACTTCTTCAACGTTTTAATTATTCAGTGTCAGCAATGAAGACATGTTCACAACATTTATCGGAAGGTAAGTGATCACATTATACGTGTTAAGGGGAGAAAAACGTATGTTCCAAGGGTCTTTTTCCCTCGGTGGCTTCCGATGGACCTACTGTATGGTGAAATCGGTGGTGTCTGTTGGACGTTGTCATGACTTTCGGAGTTTGCCTATATTTCGTCATGATCTAATTTTACTTATTCTAACTTCGTATTGGAACACCCATGCAGTCCATTCGTTGCAGGTGGAGATTGGGGAGCTTAAAGGAAGGTTAACCGAGGTCATTAGTAACTGCGATGCACTGTGCCGGAGAATATGTGTTGAAGGACCAGAATCCCTCCGGTCATCCATCAAGCCCTTTTCTGTCTACACCACCGGCCAAGAAATCCAATCTAGCTCAAGCTAAGCCTACCCTCTGCCGAAGCCAGGTTAGACTGATTTTGCCTTCTTTCATTCGTTCTTGTACAAAATCTTTGTAGAGATTGTGGTTTATCGATATCATGAATGATAACACATGTTTGATTCGTTTCTTTCGATATTTCATTTTTGAATTAACCAACAATTATTTTCGAGAGCTAATTACACTTCTCTAAAAATACAAAAAATGAAAAGGACAGGGTAGGGAACATGACAAGTAAGCTAGTAAAGAAACATCCTTGGTCAGATCCACGTGGGCAATTGCCATCACCGACAAAAACTTTTACAAAAATGATCTTATTTTACTGGGAACCGGATACACCAAAATTGAGCCACCTAATCAATGAATTTGAATTTGGACCGTTGAATTTTGATCCAACGGTTACAAACGAGGATCGGATTCCATTTTACTGAATCCAATTATTGTACAGTGAAAGGTATCATCAGATCCAGATACCCCGGATTCACAGATTTCTGTGGATGAAAACTAAAAACGAAGTGATTATCAAACGGATGTTAATTTACAAAACTCGTGAATCCGAGACCGGAAACAGACTACAAAAATGAACAACACAGTGCAAGAACAATTAAAAACAAAAACAAAAACAACCCTCGAAGCGAAAGATTCAAAGAAGTAAGCCACATTATAACTTAAAACACTCTTTTTGGCACCTATGTATCCAGCATGAGAGAAATCAAGGCTGTTGCTGAGAATCCACGTACCCAGCATCCACAAGCACCTTCTCCCTCTTGGCCAATTCAACGTCTTCATCCACCATCATCTTCACCAGCTGCTTAAACCCAACTTTCGGCTTCCAACCCAGCACCTTCTTCGCCTTGCTCGCATCCCCTTTCAGATTATCCACCTCCGACGGCCGAAGGTACCTCTTATCGATCACCACGTGGTCTCTCCAGTTCAATCCGACGTACCCAAACGATACCTCCAGGAACTCCTCCACCGTGTGCGACTCCTCCGTCGCCACCACGTAGTCGTCCGGCTTCTCCTGCTGCAGCATCATCCACATCGCCTCCACGTAGTCCCCGGCGAAACCCCAGTCCCTCGACGCCTGCAGATTTCCCAAGAACAGCTTGCTCTGCAATCCCTCCTTGATCCGACCCACGGCCCGGGTGATCTTCCGGGTCACGAAACTCTCCCCCCGCCGCGGCGACTCGTGGTTGAACAGAATGCCGTTGCACGCGAACAGTCCGTAGGCCTCACGGTAGTTCACGGTGTACCAATGCGCCGCACATTTCGAGACGGCGTAAGGGGATCGGGGGTGGAACGGCGTCGTTTCGGACTGGGGAGGCGGGGTGGCCCCGAACATCTCGGACGACCCAGCCTGGTAGTACTTAATGTCGGTGCGCCCGGTGGCGGCGATGTGGGAGCGGACGGCCTCGAGGAGGCGGAGGGAGCCAGTGGCGACGACGTCGGCGGTGTAATCGGGGATCTCAAACGAGACGGCGACGTGGGATTGGGCGGCGAGGTTGTAGACCTCATTGGGGGCGATGGAGTCGAGCCAGCGGCGGAGGGAGGAGGCGTCGCTGAGATCGGCGTAGTGGAGCTTCATGCGGGCCTTGTGGGCGTTGTGGGGGTCGATGTAGATGTGGTTGATGCGCTGGGTGTTGAAGTTGGAGGAGCGTCGGATCAGGCCGTAGACGTCGTAGCCTTTTTCGAGGAGGAATTCGGTGAGGTAGGAGCCGTCTTGGCCGGTGATGCCGGTGATGAGTGCGACCTTGCGGTGCTCTGGCGGATCAGGGGCGGAGCCGTTGCAGGTTAAGGATCCGGATCTGGCGGTGTCGATTTCGGATGCCATTGGGGGTGTGGTGGAGTCGTGGGGGTGTGAGGAGAAATGAGGAGGGAGGGAGTGAGGAAGTGAGATTGTGACGAGACGGTGGGATTTTCTGAGGAATTTTAAGGGGGGAGGGAGGGACAGATCAACTCTGGTGGCGCTGTTGGACATGGACGCGCTTTTGGCGCTTACTCTGGTCACGAATTAGAGGGCGCCAGCTCGGTTGATGGGTCGGTCCCGCAGAACTGAGGTGGGAACTAAGATCTGACAAATTTCCAAGAAATCCATTATTTTTCATTTACGAATTATATTGATCGTCCGTTTACATTAAGTTTGGATGAAGGAAATAAACTTGGAATCTTGGTAAAAAACAGAATTTATAAATTAACATGCACCAATTTTCTTGTTTGGATTCATAAACATAGAAATTTAGAATTTTCGCGTGGAAAAAAAACTTGGAATTTGGGACCTTCAATTCCCAAGTTCAAGTTCCATGTAAATAGATATCATTTCCCAATTTCTATGATTGAGAGTTTAAAAATAACAAATTCCGTATTCAATTCCATTGTTCTTTTAGGTTAACCAAACAAGAAAATTTACAAATTCTAGAAAATAAAATCTTGTCATTTCAATTTCCGTCATTTTAAAATTCCTTAGTAATCTTAAATTTCTTCATCCAAACATAGTGTTACTAATCCGTAATCAAATTAAGTTTGGAATTGGGTTAGGAATGATGTTGAGTCTATATAAGTTGTTTACTAATTTACTTCAATCGGAATGAAAAGTGGGTTGATTACTATATTGCCCTTACATAAATAAATTATTTTCATACTAAGTAATTAAATTAAGTTCTTAATTAAATTTATATAATAAAATTCATCTATATAAAAATATGTAAATAGATTTTATTTATTTAGTAAAAGATGGCATAATGAGTGTCAAACGAAGGACAATGTTGGGATAATCAGAAACAAGTGAGGGCATAATTGGTAGAAGAAATCCATTCCAGATTCCTAAGTATCAAGGAATTGAAATACCTCCCTCCAATTCCTCCAAAATTAGGAGTTGGATTCCTTAATGCATGTGGACCCCACATGTAATTTGATTCCCCAAGAATACGTAAACAAAGGTGTATCCCGTAATCGGAATCCAATTCCGTAAATTGATTCCTATTATGCGTACGTAAACGTGCCATAAAGTTTCTATAGATGATTCAAAATTAGCTTCATTTAGGATTGTTTCGGTAAGAAGCACTTACATCTACTGGTAAGTGCTTATACTTGTAAGTGTTCAAGTAGCAGATTTTTTATTTGAAAAAAAGTATATAGCATTTTTATGATTCATGATCATTTTAAAAATGTATTTTGAAATGATTTGTGCATAATTATTTCACTTTTTTCACTTAAGAATAATTTGCATGACATAAGTACAGTTATCGTGATGTTTCGTGTCAATAATTAAAAGTATGTGCAAATTTTTATTTACTTGATTGTATTATTGACACAGTATGACAAAGTAACCATGTAGTGTGGAAAAAAAGGGTATTGAAATTACTCATATATGCCTTTATTTTCGATAAATAAAAATTTGTTGTGTCGTGATTTTGTCTTATACTTTCTTTGAAAAAAGCTAAACCAAGACATGGTTCCCATGAAAGAAAATGACTTGCACGGTGGACCATTATGGTGGTGTCATATGTAGATGAAACATATCTAAGTTTTTTGTCCATAAATCCTAGTTTTATGATTCTTAATCATTTTAAAAATGTATCTTGAAATGATTTGTGTTGTAGAACAGTGGATGTCCACTCAAAGAATTCAATAATGGGCAAGTTGCCCTTCCATTGTCTGCTGAAGCTTGTTGCACACCACTCCTATTTTCTATATAAATACAAACCCCACACAGCATCAAAGTGATAAGTTCACGGAATAGATTGTGAAAGAAATAGAGAGGAAGGAAGAAGAAAGATAGAGAGACAAAAGAGAGGAAGAGGATATGAGAGAATAGTGAGAGTTATCTTTGTACTCATATTATTCCAAAAAAATGAAAGCACTAATGATGCCCTGAGGATGTACTCCAGTCACACTGACTATAGAGGAACCTCGTAAATTTTGTGTCTTGTTTTATTATTTCATTGCACACACCGTCTATTTTACAACACGTTATCAGCACGAAAAGCTCTCGTGTCAGTGGAAAGTATAACGCCATAAATTCGGATAAACACAAGTCGAACTTGCGGTACTAGAAGCATTTTAGCTCTGAGAAGTAGCACCAGAAAAATCACATAGTAAAGACGGCAAGCCAGACATGGCAAACAGGGAAGATCATCTTGTCCCAAAAATCCATCAACCTTTCTTTTATCACTCTAACTGTTGATGTGCTGATCCCTACTAGACTTTGCAATATTGTATTTTTCTCTTGGACAAGAGAGATGGAGAGATCTTACAGACAAACAAAGGTGCAGCAAAACAAGCAAAGGTATGTCCATTTTTCGTCTCTCGCACTGTGCCAGAAGCGTCCTACCGAATTCTGGTGAGAATTGAAATTTACAACGACCTGTAGTCGTCATGAGATAAGAAAACTCGTAGCTGACAATTGGTTTCCAGATATCCAGAAGAATCTCATCAAACTTAGAAACCCATATCTCGTTGTTTTCAACAGATCTCAAGGACTCCCATGAATCCTCAGTTGTCTGAGATGGTGATGGCAGAATTGACTCCACACGGATCTTCAAGGGCCTTTGGACTTGATCTTGATGAACGAGGGTGAACGGATCTTTAAGGGCCTTCGGGGCTTGATCTTGATGAATAGTTATGTGGATTTCTTCAAGGATTTGACGAAGAACAAAGAGAGCTTTCTTGATCCTTCGGGATTCTTGGGAATTTGGGAGGGTGGATGCTTGAAAGCTTTAGAGTTTCATAGCTTCAAGGGTTTGGGGAATTCTTTTCCAATTTGGGAGTAGAGAAATGTATATGTGAATTGGTCCCCTGAAATTGATGAAATTGTCTTGTATTTATAGAATTTTTCAAGGCCTAATTTTGAATATAATATTTAGATGAAATAAATCATTTCTGCCAAATGTTGACACGTGTCATATTTGACAAAATATATGAACACATATGCAATATATAAAATTGAAATGAAAATATAAATATAGGGCGTTCATGCATTATGAGGAATGTTTTCATGCTTCAATGTCGTTTCAAATATCTTAATTTATTTTAAAAGAACCTAATTGGCAGAAAATGATTAAGCCTTTGATTGTGTAGAATAGAGCTTCCTCATACGATCCTTAAGTTCCTTAGCTTCTGGCAAGAGTATGCTGATAACGTGTTGTAGGCCTAATTTACTAAATTGTGTTTAGGACTAGAGAGGGAGAGGGTCGGCGGCAAGAGAGAGAAAAGAGAGATTTAATTATGAGGTGTGTGTTGTATCATCCCCATTATGCATTTATTTATAGTAGTAGGATATGTTAAATCCTTACCCTAATAAGATTACAACTCAAATAGGATAATATCTACTAAAGGGAATATTCCAAGATATTCCTATACACACTAGGATTTACACAATCACATTCCTAATCTAATATGACTGCAACATTATTATTATTAAATCAACCTTTGATTCTCTCTCCCTCAACCATTGTTTGGAATTTCTTCGACGGTCGATATTTTTTAGGAAATATCAAAAATACAGACAAAGATATGAAAATTGAGGTTAAAGTCTCAAAACTTTCCCTATATAAGATAATCTCTTAAACTTCAGCTAAAATCGACAAATTTAGACGATATTTTCTACAAATTTGGAGAAACTCATATTTTGTCTAAACTATTGTTTGACATTTTAAAAAATTTCATTTTCTATCATTCCATCCAAAGAAATCGATGTTGATATTAATATGGATAGTTATCGATATTTCCACAAATTTGCATATCGATATTTCTACTAATATCGATTTTTTTTAAACACTGCCCTCAATCATATATCCCAGAGTCCCAGACTCTGAAATTTCCAGAGTCCAAGTTTCTACATATGCATCCTAGAGTCTGAAATTTCACTTTCGCTAAACTAATTAACAGAAATCTTCAGGAGTGTGATGCGTTCTTTATTTGCTAACGATGATTCAAATGGGATTATACAAGGTTCAACTCCATAACTTCCACCTTCATTGTACACAATGTACAATGTTAGCTTTCTTCTGCATTGACCTTCTCTTCCCCTCTCATATTAGAATGTGGTATAATAATTGAAGCCGTCTATCTTTTAAGTTAACTTCTTGAAAGAAATACATTCTCGAAACATCGTTTAGACATATATCTGTCATCATAAAAATAGACGAAGATATTGTCTTGATTGCACATCGAATAGTCATGATGCCAATCAAATGACATAACTTAATCGACTTTTTACAGAATGATGATTGGAAAATGACCGTTCGATCATTGTATAGTACACTACGTAATACAATCCGGAATCCACTGGTCAACTAGAAACCCCTTCGGTTCGTGGCTTCTTGGTCTTAGCTAATATTGGGCCATATTGTTAGTACTATAAAGATGGGCTTTGGCCCTATAAGCAAAGTCCACGTGATAAGTTAATAATTTTTACACTCATTTTTATTTTCACGTACTTTTATCGTGCATGGGAAGGGAGAGGGAAGTGCAAAAATCTCTTCCCGACCGTTCATAACCCAAACCCATTTTTCCTAACAACAAATAAAAATCAACCGATGACGTTTAACTTTAGTGGTGAAAATTAATTATGCTTATACATTATGATGCGGGTTTGTCTCCACTGATCATTCTTTCTCTAACAACTAACAATTTAATCCACTAAAATTAATGTTTGTAAAAAAAAAATCAACGAATAAATTATCTAATGAGTTACTTCGTTACTTTCTCTTTACTTAAAAAACCTACAACATGCTTTAACTTGCGATGGAGACATGAAACCTCGATTTTTCCCTAAGTTTGTTTTATGGCAAAATATTATTGTCTACGTGTGTCTTTGGCGATCAATTTTAAGGAAAATAACTACATAATTTAATTGAGGTATTTTCCTTAAAAAGTAAAGGATAGTACAATGTATTTAATCTCTTCAATAAATATGGAACTGTAATGTGTTTTACCATATTAGGTTAACCAAAATACTTTAACGTATTTGTAAAAAACTTATACCTCAAGCGATTAAAACCTTATTCATGCACTAAATTCTGCATTTGAACTTGACATCCTCTAACATTGCTGGCATAAAAAAAAAGATCACACCATCTAATTCTAAGAAGAGAACAATAATTAATTTTAGCCCATTGTGAGATTAAACCCACCCCTCACCTTAGTGCAGATAATATCGTTAGTTTAAAAAAAATAATTCTAAGAAAAGAATCATAATAATTAGGGTAAATTATATAAATCTACCTCAACTATGAGCGAAACCACAATCTCATACCTCGTGTTTTAACATTGCAATGTCATATCTCAACTTATGAATTCATTGCAATATCAGACCTCCATTCAATTTTCTGTCAATTTGATTGTTAAATAATGATGTGGCAGAAGCATGGCCCACTCATTACCCAACTGAATTTAAAAATTAATTAAATATTAATAAGTGAAGATTTTTTTATCTGAAAAAATTAAAACTAATTAAAAAAAACCCTATCTCTCCCCTTGCGTCGCTCTCCCTCTTCTCACTCGTCGATTCTTGATGGGCTTCCTCTCCGCTACCGTATAAGCTTCCCGTCAGCGATTCCTGGACCCGGCGATGATCGAGACTTTCCCAATCCTCGTCTACTCCACAGTCAAGGTTCTAAAGATCGGCAAGGGAGCTTTGGAGTGCGCCATGTGCTTGAGTGAGTTCGACAACTTCGAAAATTAATTAATTGTTAAATAAAAAAAAATATTGTTAATTAATTAATTTTTATTCCAATTGGCAAAAGAGTGTGCCCCGCTTTTGCCACGTCATCATTTACAGGCAAATTGATAGAAAATTTATCAGAAGTCTGACATTACAACGAATTCATAACTCGAGGCATGCCGTTGCAATGTTAAAAACATGAGGTAGCATATTGTGGTTCGACCTATAGTTGAGGTAGTTTTGTATAATTTACCCTAATAATTATTAGAGAAATGCTAAGGAGACTCTCAAATTACGACTCTCCATAGACTTTCTTTCACCTCATGTTTTTTGTGCAATATTTTATAATATCGACACCGAAATTTGCTAAAAACATAGCAAAAAGTCTACGAAAAATTCACTTTTAAGAGAACCTCCCTAACATTTCTCTAATTTTTAATCTCTCTCCCTTCGAGGAGTCCTTAACCCTCAAGGGAAAATAAAAGAATCCTTAACCTAGTTGCTCAAGCATCCTCCTAATTCACATTCCTACTCCTCCCAAATATAAAAATCCAAAAAAAAAGGTGAATAAAGTGGCCAAGGGGCCATGTCAAAGGGCAGATAAGAAGGAGCGCATTCTCGCGGGTCTTACCAAATAGGCCGTCATAATTGAAACCTGCAAAATTAGGATAGCCACAAAACAAACTATTAGCTGTCTCTCACCATTCCCGACGCCTCCCGAAATCCCCCAATTCAACATCCTTTATATATAACACCACCACCAAACACATACACACCCCCGCACTCGTTAAGCGACGCCGCATCGCCTCTCTTCCTCCCGGCTTCAGAAACTAGGGTTTCAAATTCCCAAATCTGTGTAAATCGGACCGGTAAATTTACGAATTTGTACGAAGGAATTTGTGTAAATTTGAAGCGTTTTTTGAGATTTGAGACTCTACGAGAATGAATTTGAAGCGGTCGAGGAAATCGAGCTCCGTATCTTGGGCTTCTGGAGCCGATCTTCGTCAGGTATAATCGCCGATTCTTTTGAAACCTTTGTTCTTTCTTTCGATTCGATTTTTTTTTTTTTTTTTTCTGTTTGGCGACTGAGAAAATACGCCATCGATCATTTTTCTTTCCCTTTGATTATTTCCCCAGATTTAATGAATATAAACTATGACTCTTAAATATGGTTGATTGAAGCTTGCTTCTCGTTGTTAATTTTTAATTATCGTATTACTTGTTTGGATTAATTTCTAATTGGATTAAGATTTGGGTACCAATTTAAAACCGTCACCAGAAACTCATTGGACCAAAAAAAAGAAATTTATTAATGGATAAAAGCTTGGATTAATGAAAATATCAAGGCCAAATATCCAGATCTTGAAAAAAATTTAAAACAAGATGTTAAAAATCAACAGAGTTATACCGTTAATCAACGGATTTAGAACAAGATTCAACATAATTATAACATGAATCACAGAGTTACACCGTTAATCAACGAATTAAGTTGAATTCGTCGCTACGAAATCTATCTCGCTGAAGTTGTTTAAATAGGTCGAATGATCGTAGTGTAATTGTACTGCTGTTTGGTATGTTTAAGATCAACAGAAATTCTAAGTAGGATCATCAGGATTAAATCCAATTTGATTGCTATGATGTCTATAATTTATGAGGTCACATGGTCTTACCGTACACAACGCGTAATACTGTTACGTGGTGTTGCAATCGGTGCATGTACATTTGTTAAAACTTTATGCTAAAGTAACCCGTAGCCCACCACGTGTTATAATTTGGGTGGATTGGTTAACCAAACTTTGAGTTTATACACGCTTGGTCCGCATGGTAGGTGATGGGTACAAACATTAGGTATCATATTAATGGATATACATGTTTTATGATTTAGATGGATTTGTAACTTCTTGTGGCGGTGTTACGGTCACATTTGAAAATTTCTCAAAAATGTGTAACTAGGTAAACCTAATCTAAGATCAACAAGAGTCACACAACGTATTGTTGAAAGTTTAAAACTTCCAGATCCCTTGGACTTGGGTGAGAATACCGTGTGCTCGTTGCTTCAAGTGGCATAAGCCTATTTTTGGAGGGGCGCACCTCTGTGGGTGCCCCTTAAAAAAAATAGAAAACGAAAAAAAAAAAAAAAAGAGTTAGGGATTCCTAATTAGTAATTACGGAAATATTGTTGCGATTAATAGTACGCTCAAGGTTATGGTAATATACATCAATGGTAGGATGAAATATTTCCTTAAAAGCGATTTTCTGTGTATGCTTACGCCATACATAATATCTGAACAAGGCTTCAATATTTTGAAGAGCGAATTAATAGTTCGGTTAGTGAACTTTTGCCGAAAACGAATTTTGATTACCATCGTCTAAATCTAGAGAGTGCTGGAATCAACTCTTTGCTAACAGTTAAGAAAACTAGGGTCATACCATCAACAAACGAGGGTTAAGGTGTTTAGGTTTTAGGGTTATAATACCATCCAAAGGAAAGAATGGTTTGTTTTAGCTTCTGATTGGGGTTCAATGCATACCGATAGAAAGTTTGATGAATGTGGCAACTTAGATGTTCAAAGCAAGAACATGTATTATTTTCAAGTTTTTGAATGTGATCCTGTATACATTATTTTCTTCGTGTCAAAATTTATCTTTGTGATATTTTGTGGGAAATGTTACTGAGTGTTTTCATTCATATGTTTGTTGTGACTAACTCAAGTTTTCCGTTGAATAGGTGAAGCTGTTCTCTTCTGAAGATTATCCTGTCGCTGTTGGCGTGAAATATCAAAAGCTTCTTCAACCAAAAGCGTCATATAAGTCGCGGTCAGTTCCTACGGAACATGTTTTCCCCCCTGGGTTTGAACGGCCTGTTTCTGTGAGCCAAACAAAAGTGGAACTACCCCCCATCCCTCGGATTCAATGGAAATGCCCTTCCAAGGTGAGTATGCATGTGATGAGAATATGTGGTCTTTAGTCTGAGTCGAACTCTTCATTTTAATGGTGTTACGTTTATTTTATTTGAACAGTTTGTCGTGAATGACGCCTGGCAAGTAGCAGCCGGTGAGGAAAGTGAGGAAGTCAAGGCTCAAAAGTTGAGAGGGATGAGAGTGCTCGAGGCAGTTTATCCTCGTCTTTCTGCAATTCCCCCCAAGTAAGCATTCTATCTTGTATCTCGATGTATGTTTAATAGTCTTTTGTTCTTTTACGTAATTGAACTTGATCATCGTTTCTGTTTTGAACAGCCCCTCTGTTTCTTTGGATGTAAAAGCTGAGCGTTACGACGATAGCCTCACTCCTTCGGTCCCCCTTATTCCAATTGAAGAAATGGAAGAAGAGTCCCAGGATTTACCTTCATCTGATATGGAATTGGACTCCGATGTGGAATGTCGGCCACCGGCCTTGCCCCAAGGTCTATCGGCATCTCGGGGTCCAGCTTCAAAATGCAATCCTCCTCAGCAAATTGCCGGTGATCAACCTTCACTAGAGAACTCACCTAGTCAGAATGCGGATGTGACTGCCGCTGCTTCAGTCGCATTGACTGCAATCGTGAAAAGCACCGAGAAGGGAAGTTTGATTGATACTGATTTGCTCATCAAAATTCTAAATGACCCGAAAATGATCCAGAAATTGATTAACGAACCCGGATCACTGGCCAATGCAGAAGTTGCACCAACGAACTCTTTCGCTGCGCCGATGTCAAAGACAACAACTCCATCAGTTCCCTCGTCTCTTCCAAAATCTGATACGCTAACGACTGCAGGTGGAAAATTCTTCCCAATGGCAGGTACCATGAATGCTATCTCTCTTCAACCAGGTAATGTTCAAACGTCCGGGTTGAACCGACCCGTACCATCACCACCTGTGTCCGTCCCCCGGTCCAACTTTGGCATGCTACCTAGGCAGCCAAATCAAACTCAAGCACAAACCCCCACTTTAGGTGTAATGACGTATCCGAACAGAGCTCAACCACCGGCGTTCCTCGTCAAGGAAGCGCCGCTCCCGCCCGCGAAGAATATGAACTACTATAAGAACCTCATCATGCAACATGGAGTGGAAAAGCAAGATATTGCACAAAAACAAATTGGTAACAAATTTAATCTCTTGAAAGACATGAAAATGGTTCAAAACTTTAAACCCGGACAAAAGAAACCGAAGAATCTGAAACAATGCAAGTACTTTACGGGCTCCAACGGATGCCGTAACGGCGTTAATTGCAAATTCCAGCATGACGTGCCATTTGAATTGGGGAGTGGTAATTTTTTTGGGGGCCATATTGCAAAGAGAGCGAAACCTGATGGGGTTAATACCTTACGGATATGAAAATCCTGTGAAATTTGGACCGTCGCTTTTAGTTTCTTTGCAGTTTTGTGCACGGAAACTTGGGGCGGTTGGGACACCGAGAGACAGGGTTTAGGGGTAGTTTCGAAATTTCGTATTTGTAGGGAACCAGTGTAGATATTTGGCATTTGCTGAGGCAATTTTATGAGATTAATGAAAAATTAGTGCTTTTATTTTAATGATGCTTGTTCCACAAGGGAATAGCCCATAAAGCCGTGTTTTTATTCTAATGGGGTTAAACCTCATGCTTTACCAAAACGCTAATCGGGTGATGGGCAGAGCCTAGCGCCTGGGTGTCTAAGTGGGGTTTAGACGAATTTTTTAATTTTAATTAAATTTATACATAACATATTTACTCATACTTGAGTAAAAATATAAATTGTATACGAATACATAAATTGTAAAATATAATAATATATAGATTATAAAGTATTAGAACATATTGAAAACATGAGAAACAAACAAATGATGAGTATTTATCTGAGTATCTAACAAGTCTCTTACAATTCATTGAAAAGATAAAATCAACATGAAAGTAATCTATCTTTTGTCTAAGTAAGAGTCACAATCTAGACGGGTGCTAGCCTTAGGTAATTTTTCTTAATTTTTAAATGTTTAGGATTAATTAGGACGGTGACTAGCTGTCTAGCATTTAGGCAGCGGTAAGCAGGGTCTAGGCATTTATTTTTAGAACAGTGTGCTTTACTAGAGGCCTAAATGGATAATGTTGAACCTGAACAATGATGTATTTTTCAAATTTGAACAATGAGGTATTTTTCAACTTATTGTAGTTACTAATAATTAATGAAGTCACCAACTAGCCTCTTTTTAAAAGAAAAAAAAAATGCAAGTGGCCCTCCACCAGAGTGGTGAAGAGGAGTGTTGCGCTTGCATCACGACGTGGGTTCGAACCATGTCGACTCTCTAATCTAACAAATCTATTGTTTGACAAAAAAAAAAAGAAAAAAAAAGCATTTTATGCTTAAATGAAGAAACATCTTTATTCCAAATCCCTCTTTAAGGCATGATTACTTAAAGGATTGAGTTGCAAGAAAGAGTATTAAGATCATGTCTTCGGTAACAATCAAGGAATAACCGAGGGAGGTCTGTTTATCTCATACTTCTTTCATCCTTATTCCTTCTCATATAAACTGATTTATGGCTTATTCGATTCTAAGTGAACATGCTATTAGAGAGTAGTGATATTCTTCTTCGCTTGTAGTAGGAGGTCACAGTTTAACTCACATAGACAATAAGTTCAATACCTAAATATTATCATTGGGTCCGCTGTGTGGTTTATCTCAAATTCCCTCTTAAGAGTCATTGATGTTGAATCAGCAAAATAAAACAGAGAATATTTTGACAAGTTGAATTGACTTTTCAATTGGAGAGGAGAATTTCTTTATTAACTCATGTATGAAAATATGGATAAGGTATATATATTGATTGGTGACAAAAATATGAAATCATTAATTGGTATTCAAACTTTTTCATAATTTTTTAATCCTTGAATGATCAAATAATTGATAACTAATTGTTTTGATGTTACTGTCATACTCTCAAACATTATTTATTTGGCAGGGAGTCCAAAACACTCAATAAGAACACATTTTTCAATCAAATTTTATATTTGATTTATATATATTTTTCCAGTTATACTAATCATAATTCCATAAGTGACATATATAATTGGGACAAAAAACCAGCAAACTTGGGAGACATATAGTTCGAGCTCCAGGAGACATTCTTGATATTTCCTCCACCTCATTTGTCAACTTGTGGAAAGATGATATTGGTGTGTGGCAGTTGTGTGGTGCTGAAAAATCAAAACCCTAACTTCACAAGAGAAAAATGGAAACCCTAGTTTTCTCTATGGGTTCACAAAAACATGTCTGCCCTACAACTCCCCACCTCTCACCTGACCCACTTATCCAACACAATACGTTTCCTGCATCCAAATTAACCAAATTTATTTAGGAAATCCCCACTTCAGAATAAAAGCAGCAGCACTTTGGTTTTCGCAAGATCAGAGAAGGAGACTTGTACCAGAAAAAGTTTTGTGGGTGACTAATATCTTCCACGCAAATTCAGCCATGTGTTGGATTTTAGTTTCTCTTACATTCATCAATCTTAAATGTTTTGTTGGTAAAGATCTAAAATGTTGGGTTCTCCATGATTGTTCGATTTTCATGTATTAATTGGTAGGGCACATGAAACCCTAAGTGAAAGGAAAGTTAGATGCAAGAACAAGATCTCCCCAGGCAATTGATTAATTCATGATGGGAGCTAAGGGGCTTAATTAGTTAAATGTATGAAGCATGTTGTAAACCCATTTGGACAAATGACAAACTTTGTGTTAATTTCGGTATATCATCTTAATAAGATTACAAAAACAAATTTAATTACGTGCTATTGTATGCAATTGCATGTCACAAATTCATAATATATATAAGCTAATTTTGTAGCTGACGTTGGAATTTCATTAGGAAACGAGGCACACATATTTAGCCACAAATAATGGGACGAACTGTGTCTTCGATGTAGAAGGGATTGGTGATGAGATTAAGTAGGTTGGGGGTTCATGTAGTACTTTCTACTCAGGCTTGTGGTTCTTTATGGAGAAAAACTTCGGCATGCCTAACTTGCCACTAGACCATGCTAGTGACACTCTTATTCACTCAAAATTGTTCACTTGTTAAGATTTAAGTTAAGTTATTGCCGGCTGCACTTTTTCAAATGATTTTTTGATAATTTTATTGTGGATAATATAACGAGAGAGTTCTTTTCAATCTACATTGTAATAGTAATCAAAATGATTTTATGTGCACAAAAAGAGATTAATTACAAGAACTGAAATGGAAAGAGTAAAACTGATTGATATGGATGGAAAACTCTCAATCAATCAACAAAATAATCAACTAAGAGGACCTAAATCTATGATTCAGTTTGAATCCAATAATTAATTAATGGTTTTTAGAAAAAGATGATGTGAAAGATTATGGCGTCTTTCTTTGATCACAACATTCTCATGTGAGCTTTGTCTCCTTGATTATATATCACAAGTGTTAGGTTAGTTACCAATCCCCTTCTACCAAAATAAGGTTATATGCCTCTAAACGCAATTAGTTTGGAATATTGGAGGTTAAGGAAATGGAAAGGAATTTGAACCGTCCAAATTGTGCTGTGCATGCAGCATTATACGATAGATAAGAATAAACGATCCATCATTAATGAATTAAGATCATAATTAGGGTACGTACGACTAATTAACGATATGATCGATTAACTAAAGTGTGATTTAAGAGTCTCCTAATAACCAAGAGCTTCAAAGTGGACATTGAGACCCACTTGCATGTGCCTCTAAATGTACAAAAATAGAGTCCAATTAATTAGCATAAAGCATGCACGTCACTAGATTTTAAGCTGGTTAGGTTTTTGAATAATATTGGTTGAATTGATATCTTCTTTTTTCATGGCTTTTGAAGAAGGATCGACTTTGTGGAGCATGGTAGTGGTCTGTGGTTGGCACTTGGGTTAGGGTCCATAAAAAGAAAAGTAGAGATTAATTAACGGATTTGTTTAAATTAGTGACTTCCACAAATTATATGAAGTAGGTACTTCAAGTTTGTACGATATAATATGTCGTGTGGGTGTCTCCAACTATCGAATAAGTGCAAAATTTTTATTAATTAAAATGTTCCTATAGATTGTTTAGTGTGGAGCTAATATGAAACGAATTAAGTATGTAGAATTAGAGGATAAAACGATTTACATGAAATACAATACCAAATGTGATTGCCCAAGTGTTAACACAATAAAAGAAACACTAATGCTAATTCGAACTAGTAAGTACTTTTGAATCAATGAGAATGAAACAAATCCATAGAAAAGTTCCACAACGAGAAATAGAATAATGCTAGATCGACCAATTTTTTAGACCAAATTTGTAAATCAAGTGATATATCATCAATATAATAATTGAATTATCAACATCCACGTCATATGATTACGAAATTAAGTTTAAATATATATTCTCGCTGGTATTAATATAGGCTTATTTCATCTTTATGCGCGCATACAAATGATCCGCAACATTTTCACAACCCTATTAGTAGAGCAACCATAAACCCTAGCACAACAACTTCTTCAACCCTAAACCCTAAACCTAACATTAGAATTGGGTTTTGTTAATTATGTCCTTTTTCCTTACGATTAACTTTTTGCTTGATATAATGTTTATGAGTTTTTTCTTCATTGAAATTAGTTTTCTGAGATAAACTTTCATCCGTCTTAATTTATCATATGTATTGGTTCATTTAAGGAAGGGTTAGTCTACAGTACTCTTTTTAAAAAAGAGTACTATAATACCATTTATTTTGAAGAATTATTTTCTGTAATGTTATTAATCACCTCCATGCATAACATCCTACCTCGATTGAAGTCTATAACGTGACATTATTACAGTAATAACAATGTTATACGTGTTATTAACTATAACTTTATCATTATATATAGTTTTATGTGGTAAACTTTGACCATTATATATATATATATAATTTCATGTTGTAAACTTTGACCATTATTATAGCTTAACCTTACATTTCTTATAATTCAGAAGTTGGAACATTAACATTATATTGTAACATTATTAAATGTGAATGTAGGAAAGCCTAAAACTGAATAACGATGATAGATAATTTCATGATGTCTATTGATAATAACTTAGTCTATAGTGTAACAAGACATTCACAGTGTAATGGTCAACATTGATGGTGTAATAAACAATATCATTTTATAATCTCACACATTTCATAACATCTACTGATAATAAATTAGTCTATAGTGTAACAATGTAACAAGGCGTTCACAGTGTAATGGTCAACGTTGATGATATAATAAACAATATTATTTTATAATCTCACACATTTCATCATGTCTACTGGTAATAACTTAGTCTATAGTGTAACAAGACGTTCACGATGTAATGGTCACATTGATGGTGTAATAAACAATATCATTTTATATCTCACACTACAAAAAAAATCCCTCACGAGACGAAAAAAATTGTCGGGCAAAATAGGGTTTTGTCACCTTTAAGTTTTCCCCATGTAGTTGTAAAAAATCAAAATCAAAATCAAAACTAAAATAACTATTAAATCGATTTTTCGCTTCTAATTGTTGAAGGATTTTGCTTCGTAACCTCATCCCCAAAAGTCTGTTTTTGGTGATTTTTGGCTTATGCGATCTCGAAGTATATAAAAACAAGTCTAATTGTTAGATTGTTGAAATTAATTTCGCAGACTACGAGAATCATTGAAGGAATTGGATATGACAAAATGCACCTCACCTTGCATGACGAAATTGTGTATTTTGCCCTATGAATAGTAAACACTAAACCTTTACCCTACATCATAAAATATACATTTGCATGACGAAACTTGAATGGTTCTTCGGACAAAGGATGCCATATTACGTGCCAAGTTTTTCCGTTGGTGCAAAAACTATACCCGACGAAGGAAACTTTGCCTGTCGAACTAGTTTCGTCAAGCTAAAGCCTTTAAAGAAATCAAAACGTTGACCAGTTTTGCCCAATGAACATTTATATTCCATTGGTTAATGTTTATTTGCCTGACAAAATTCATTCAGCAAGCAAAATTTAGTCAAGCAAATGATAATTTACGATAGTGTCTATTATTATATATGTGACTTGAACAGTATACTTTCAACTCATAAAGTAACTTTTTTGAAAGAATATCCCAATGTTTCTTTCTGTTTTTTTCCGATTTCAGGTTATATCATTAACCAAGACAACTAAAACGGTTTCTCAAATTGGACCTGTACAGTTTATGAATTGCAAATTTGACCAAAATCTTATTACCAATTAAACTCGGCAAAATATATATCAGTCAACTTTCATCGTGGATTATTGCATGAAGTCCATCTTTATATACTAGTGCAAGATAAGGTGTGTGAACCAAAAGAAAGCCAAAATGAAACAGAATAAATTAAGAGAGATAGAGATTAAAAAAGGAGGAGCTTTGGAGCTCCTTCGAAATCTTTCATTAAATGTCTAATTGAAGAAAAACTCCTTACGGATGGTCATATATGCATCATCAATATATGATCACTAACGTTAATAAATCACGGTCAATTAGAATCACCAATTTTCGACGACATATACATCAATTTATATTACCAATTAATCAAAGGTTTGCAGAATGCTTGAAAAAAAATGAAGCAGCTACATGCAATACTTCATTTCTGTTGCACATTCTGCAGAAACCAACCCCACCCCCCCCCCCCCCCCACCCCCACACACACACAAAAAAAAAAAACCCCTCCTTTTCTTTATCATCCAGACGACGATTAAGAAATCAATAAATTTGGTGGATTAGAGATCGAAAAACGACTTCTTCGCAAGGAATAGTTAAACCCATGTCGTGGTTAAATCCAAACTCCTCCTCAGATCTTTGAAGAAGAGTTTGAAACTCTGGATGCCCCAGCCATGAAATTGGGATGATGTATCTGCTTCTGTTTTCACCAACATACACTGCAAAATGCCCTTTTGGCACATCATCTGGAAGACCACCTTCATTGTTGTACCCATTTTTCTTCCCAAAACTTGAGCATCTCTTCAGAATTTGCTTCAAAGCTGCTGTTTGAGGTAGCTTGTTTGATTTTTTGCTGATAGCCATTGTTGTGTTTGTGTAAAAGGTTTGAATAGTATTGTTTAATGGGTTGAGGGTAGAGAGAGAGGGAGAGATGAGAGAGGAGGGGAACTGTGAGAGAAGTTTTGATGAGGAGATTGGAGGGATGGAGGGGTATATATATGGGGAGAGAGTGAATTAGGGAATCGGTTTTGTGAGTAAGCAAGGCCATGTGATATGTGGGGGCAAAGAACAACTCACAAGTCAATTAGGGAAAACAGTGTTCAAGAGGCATGCATGGCTGCTAGCAATCCCATTGGGGCTTGGCCTACCCTTGCTTCCCTCATAACGTACACCATGGACCCCCTCTCTCTGTGTACAAGTACTTCGTTATTCCTATTCATTTTTAAAATCTGTTTGATAACCATTTTATCTTTTGTGTTCTTTTTGTCTCTCTAGATATTTAAGATAGTAAAAAGATAAAAGGAAGGAAGAAGATTAAAGGGTAGAGGAAGAAGAAACTGCAATGGAAGTTTACATAAATTGAAAACTAAAACGATATATCATTTTTCTTTTTTAAGTTTTTGTTTCATACATTCTCTTTCATCCTTTCATTCTCTAACCCTTCTCCTTCTCCTTTGACCATATGTTTTCTCTCCATATTTTAACTGAAATATGTAAAAACAAGAAATTAAAACTAAAATGATTATCAAACGACTATTTGTTTTACTCATGCCATATGTCCTCCTGTACACAGTGGCGAAGCCACGTGGGAGCGAGGAGTGGCGGCCGCTACTCCCCTCGCCCGGAAATACCACTGGACGCCGGGTCTTCGCCACCCCCCTCGCGCGCCTCGCCGGAAAATAATGGTTCACGCAGCAGAGGCAGAGCCCTCTGTTTTTCTGGGTTTTCTGGGCAATCTGCACTGCAGATTGCATTATAATTTTTTTTAAAAAAAAACCAGGCCAAAAAAGCTAAAGATGTTGAATTTAAAAAAAATATATTATAATGGGGTGGGGGACCGCTTCTGCGTGTCACCCCAATGAAACCCTATATTTATTTTTCTGTCTGTACCCCCCACACACACACACCCCATCCACACTGCCTTTACTCTTTTCTATCATTTTCTTTATTTTTCTGTCTGTTACCCCCCCCCCCCCCACACACACCCCATCCACACTGCCTTTACTCTTTTCTATCCTTTTCTTCTGTCTTCTTCATCAATTATCAACACACAGAGAGCGGGCCACCATATCCATCTCAGCCAAATTTGCTCCTCAAACTCCAGCAGCCAAGCCAAAGCCACAAATTCCTCTTTAATTTCTGTTCCACAAGCCAGTGAGCCACTATTTAAAGGTAAATTTTTTAATTCTTAAATGCATAATCCCTACCTTAATTATGTGAATCAAATGATATGGTTATAAGTTATTGATTATTCATGTCATGGTTATTTAATACAAATTATGAAATTATTTTTTAGGGTGAAATTATTTTTTAGGGTGAAATTATTGATACGAATTGTTTGTTGGGAATTAGAAGAATCATGTGTATGTATAATTGTACATATAGATAAATTGGCATGTCAAAAGTCATCTTTAACTAAACTTATTGGTAATAAGCCACATTTTGAATGAAATTATGAAATTAATTTTTAGGATGAAAATTAAAATTTGAATTCTTTGAATCTTGATGGATGATTAGTTGAATTGCTTAGTTGTATTCATATGAATATGATTAGTTAAATTACTTAGTTGTATTCATATGAACATGATTAGTTGAATTGCTTAGTTGTATTCATAGTCATAGAGTCTAAGAATTTTTATTTCTTTTCATTTTACAGTTACGTAATGGAACGATACTATAAGAAACAATGCTTAAATCCTCCTTCAAACATTTTGGGTAGTCCTCCTCCTTCAAATATTCCGAGTAGTCTTCCTCCTCCTTCAAGTATTCCAAGAAGTTCTCCTTCAAATATTCCAAGTAGGTCACAACAAAGTGAGGCCACTGAGTTGGATGAAATATTGGCTAATCTTCCTGCAGACCCTGTACAGAGACGTCGAATGCTTGATTATCCACCTAATTATCGTGAAGCAATTCGTAGACACTATCTCCAAAATGATCCTTGTCAACCTAGAGACCACATATAAAAAGATTTAGTTGTTGCCATTTTTCTTTAACCTTGCATTCTTTTAAGTTCGCCCCTCCTCCCGAGAAATCCTGGCTTCGCCACTGCCTGTACATGTATGAGCTTTGGAGAATTCTGAGAATGTGTTTGTTCGAATTTTCCTATCATGAACAGTGTATTGGCCAAAGAAAAATCTATAATGTTTTTATTGATGGAAGGATCTGTCACTCTCAACTCTGTTGTATCCCTCTCAATGTGTTAACCCGCATATTCTTGCAGTTAGGTTTTGTTTCATATTTACTAATGAAGACAAGAATATTATATTATTTATATATAAAGTCAAAATTATTGGATGTTTCAAACTTTTATTATATAGAGATACAGTAGCTAAAATCGAAGTTACATAATGCATGCTTACATAGCTATTTTGTTTTTTAACATACAAATAATAGGGGAGGAGAATTAAATCTAAGACCTTGAGTGTACGGGCGTAATTTTAGGCGTTTTGCCGCATTGACGAAAAGTAATGATGCCTATGCACCATAGTATGGTTTTGATCCCCACCAATTTCTTTCTTTAACAACTAACAATTTAACCCACTAAGCTATCGTTTGTTAGAAAACAAATTGATCCTGATTAAACTAATATAGGTTGACAGTATGATAACCCAATTAATGAATTATGAAAGAACATTAATAAATAAAGATCAGTTTCCTCAAATCCATGCCTATATATCCCATATTTTCTAATGACTCAAAAGAGTGTGATGTATGAAAGTGGACTTTACATATTTCATTGTCATGCGGCCTAATATTATACGTAGACCATTTTGCATATCCTACCAACAATGCAAAGAAATTGCGATCTCATTTTGTTTGGTAAACCTTTTGGTAGAGTACAATTCTTGGTAAAAAAATAAAGTCACTGTATTTATTTAATCAGACCCTTTATTGAAATGGATCTTTATTTTTCGATAAAAATGGGGACTAGTTGTGAGACTTACTTCACATCGAACTTCAACTATCTGAATCTATTTTTCAAGTTGCACTTTATAGATCATCCTTACAAAATATTAGCCAAATCATAAATGTTTGAGACATCTAATTGAGTTCAAAGAAATTGACGAATACTATGTTCTATGAAACATTGAAATTTCATCATGATGATCAATGAGTACATGGTTTTGGCAATGAGTACATAATTTTAGATGGAATTAATTTTTTTGCAAGAATTATCTATAAATGAAGACTTAAAAAATAAACAGATGGAATCATTGAAGCCCCGCAACAAAAAATGGGCATCCTTTAGACAAACACTCTGTTTATTTAATAGATGGCACAGTGCATAATGCGTTAGTCTTCCTCTAAACCACACCGTCCAAAAATTCGAGCCGTCTTTCTTAACAAAGATTTGCCAACTTATTACTTATCCTGACAACTTTCATTCTGTGATTTACGACTACAAAAATAATTAAAAATAAATATCCCAAAATAAATACAGAAATAAGATTTGTAAGGTTGTAAAAAGAAACTAAATAGTTAATTCGACTAATAACTATCAACTATTAATCAAATAAGGACACTTCTTACTATTCGTTTGGAGTATTTTTAAAATGATTGAAGTGTTTTGGGAAAAAAATGTTTTTATGTTTCAAAATTACTTGAAGTATGTGTTTTTGGTGCTTCTTGCAGTATGTGTTTCTTATAGGAAATATTTAAGTATATTTTTCCGAAATTTACTTACATTTTTACTATAGGTTCGTTCTAAAAACAGTTTCAGTTGTTTTAAAATCACACCCAAACAAGGAGTAAGCATTAACCTAAACTAGTTACGTAGTGATTATAACTATTAAGAATAAAAGGCAAAATCTTCGTTTTTTAGTACAATTAGAGCAGATAATGGTTGGTTTCAGTACAACCGTATACAATAGAACCCAGCTAGCTAAAACAAATATAAAATCTTTCAAGGACAAAAGGTTAGAAGATTTTTTGGTTGGCAAGTGCAATCGAATTATTTTTTTTCCCAAAAGATGGTCCAAAATCTAAATAATGGTGGATTTACTTTGTTCTTCTTATAGGTACCAAGTAAAGTAGAGACACATGTAATTACTCAATTGGATACAAGGCCATAATATATGGTATAAAAGGTTGTGTTAGGTTTAACGGTTTAGACAGGTTGAGTATGTGCAATTATGTATTCTGCAACCATTTGAATCAGTATTTTCGGACGTAAAGAGTCTAAATTTACAACTCATCTCATATTCACAATTTTCGCCACTAAATCAACAACCCTATTTCAATTTATCCTTTGTGAACAGTCTACGAATGAATGTTTATATACTACGGTTTAAGGACAAACTGCCCCCACAAGTGAGGGGAATGGTTACAAAGCCTTTTGTTTAAGATTCAAGGTGTGCCATAAGACATCATAGTTCCTAACTAGTTATGTAAAAACTTGAGTGTCATCGAGATATAACCTTATATTCCTACAACACTCACCACGTGACTGAGTGCTATAAGGATTCGAAAATATGTAAGGATCTCCTCGACCTCCTCGATGGGGGACCAAATGAACACATATTTGTCTCACCGTTTTTTCTATGCTTGTCATGTACACAAAGTAACAGAAATAGCAAGATACCAAACATCCATTTGCCCAACACGTTAAGGGCAACCTTCCCTCGACATCCTCCTTAGGTCAGCCCACTTGCCCTACGCCGTCAAAACGGGGAGCAAACTTCTCACAGTCACACATTTTTGGTGTTGCTTGCTGCCTTGTGGAACTGAAACTCATTGACAACCATAAATTTAAAACACAAAAATAAAAAATATATATATATAATTATTAAACTTTGCAGATGAGTTCATACATACATGAATTTTGTGACAGATAATTTGTAAGGAGCACATGTTCAACTTGAGTTCCATATGCTGCATTGAGTTCCGGAAATGTCTCACCATTTAAGTCTGCCCATGTTACCTTCTTGATAAAACCAAAAACTAGACCATACATATGCAGAAGGAGCTGCTAAGTTAAAGACATATTCCTCATAAAATGAGAACCACTTGTTACAGCAGTACTAGTCTCTCGCTCTCTCTCTGACTCACTTTTTAGAGAATTTAATTAACCCATGTTCTAAGGCTCAAAAATTCCACTCGTGGAGCTTCTAGCTAGGGCAGCAGCAGCCGGTATATATGGCCATCTGACTGGTTTTTATTTTCTTCACTTTTTTTTCTTTGTATTATTTCACATTCCCAATGATTTACCTAAATTTGTTTACATACATATGTACAAAGACACAATGTTTTATATCCATGCAAGATTGTATATATACGTATATGTACGGGGTGGTAATTTTAGAAACGACATGACAATCTATATAAAAAAATACGTGAAATAATCGGGCTTATGTTGAACATAATCGTGCCAAATGGGTTGACACGGTTAATAAACAAATTCATCTATTGAGTCAATCGGCCTAACTGAAAAATAACACACTTTGTTTACGTGATTGTGTAACTCGTTAACACATATGTGATCCACATAGCTTGTAATATAAAACATGTTGACAGCGTGTGTGTGTTGAATTCATGTCAACAAGTCCTGATATGATGTGATTACGAATTGCAACGCTTCCACGTACAACATTCAAACTCTAAATGAGCCCTCACAAGTGTTCATATGTCTATATATGCGGCTACCCATGTTGTGGATATGAATATGGATAGAGAGTTCAGAATTGAATACTGGAAGCACCATAGACCATATCATCGTAACTGAAGGCAGGACCATGATTGCCATTCAATAGAGAGAGAGAGAGAGAGAGAGAGAGAGAGAGAGAGAGAGAGAGAGAGAGAGAGAACCTCGTGTTACAGTAGAAGTTCAAAACCTATGAATTTATCGACATGTGAATGCCATGTTACTCTTGTCTTTAAGAAACCTCAGAGAGACAAAAACAGATATGGCGCCTTTGATGACACCATCTTTAAAGAACCTGATGTGAGAGGAAAAGAACACAGAGAAATTGAACAATATATGTACATTGCCTTGCAAATCACTGTATCGAAAGTCAGAATTCTCTGCATTTGAATTCAGAGTTCCACTCGAACACTCGGTTAATCCAATTACGTTATTGTCGCTGCATCAGCAGAAGTTAATGAACAGATTAAAGCTGTTTGAAATGACTAAAATGTTTGTTGTAACAGTAACTAAAATGTGTGAAATGACTGGAATTGGTTCGAATCATGTATTCAACTTTTAGTTGAGAGCTTATCTTGAACCTCTTGCATTCAACGAAAGTAAACTCGGCTTGTAAGACCGAAATACATCAAAATTACTAGGACAAAATGTGCAAAGAAACCGAGTGGCTGGCTTATGATAGTTCAGGTCATGCTCACAAATCGATCAATCAAAACATACGTGTAACTGTAACATATGCATAAGTGCATCCATACATGTTTTACATTCAAGTGTTCGTGCACGCAAACTTCCAACTCTTTTTCGATGATATGCTTTGCTAGAGTCGTTTGTTCTTCCTATACTAACCTTCAGTTAGCTCTAAAGGAGAGATTTAAAAAATATGGAGTTTAACCATAACTGGATACACATGTTTCACATCAATAACCATTATTTGATCAATAGAATTTTACGGGGTTATTTTCATGTATTGCATAATTTGGTATATAAGTACATACAATCCTTGTTCTCCAAGGAAACAAAAAAGGACACAAAGAGATATCCTTCCTAATAAAGGACTCTAATATTTACACAATATTTACATTCCTATTTTCTAAAGACTCACAACACTACTCCCCCTCAAGTTGGAGCATAGATGTCACACATGCCCAACTTGATAAGTGAGTCACCAAAAGACCTACTACACACATCATGAGTGAGAATATCCGCAAGTTGCTCTTCCAAGTTCACAAACGGTATTGACACAATCTTCTTCTCAAGCTTTTCCTTAATGAAATGACAATCAACCTCCACTTGCTTCGTTATGTCATGCTGTACCGGTTCTCTGCAATCTTTCGTGCTGACTTATTGTCACAGTACAAATTTGTAGCCTCCTTCGGTTTGAAACCAAGACCCCAAAGCAATTTACGTAACCAAAGAACTTCACATACTCCATGCACCATACCTCTAAATTCGGCCTCCGCAGAAGACCTAAACACCACCTTTTGTTTCTTACTCCTCCAAGTAACTAAATTTCCTCCAACGAATGTAAAATATCCAGAAGTAGAATGCCTATCAGTCACATCACATGCCCAATCAGCATCAATAAACCCTTCAATTTTTAAATGACCGAAATTTTTATACAAATTTCTTTCCCCATGGCCGATTTTAAATAACCTAAAATCCGCATAACAGCAGCCATATGATCCACACTTGGTGAGTGCATAAATTGACTCACCACACTCACTGCATAAGCAATATCTGAACGAGTATGAGCTAAATAAATTAGTCTTCCTACAAATATCTGATATTTGCCTTTATCTACTAGTTCCTAATCTGAATAAATTCCCAAGTGATGTTTCTCCACAATAGGAGTATCCACAAGTTTACACCCAAGCATACCTATTTCCTTTAACAAATCTAGAACATATTTTCGTTGAGACAAGAAAATACCTTTGGATGAACGAGCAACATCAACTCCAAGAAAATACTTTAAATCACCCAAACTCTTCATCTCAAACTTGACAGTGAGGTTTTTTTCCAGTTTGACAATCTCATCTGAATCATCACTTTTCATTATCATATCATCCACATAAATAATTAAGGCTGTTAATTTACCATTTCTCTGTTTCACAAATAGAGTATGATCAGAATGAGTTTGATAATACCCATTCTTCCTCATGGCCTGAGTGAATCTCCTAAACCATGCACGAGGTGACTGCTTAAGCCCATAAAGTGACTTCCGCAATCGGCACACTTGTTTTTCCTCCAGCATTATATCCCAGAGGAAAATCCATATACACTTCCTCCTCCAGATGTCCATGAAGAAAAGCATTTTTAACATCAAACTGTTTCAATGACCAATCCAAATTTGTAGCTAATGAGATAAGAACTCGTACCATATTCATCTTAGCTACCGGAGAAAAAGTTTCCTAATAATCAACACCATATGTATGAGTATATCCTTTTGCTACCAACCTTACTTTATATATGTCGAGTGATCCGTCAGCCTTATAATTAACTGAGAAAACCCATCGGCACCCAAATGGTCTTTTCCCTCTCGGCAGCTCCACTACTTCCCATGTATTATTTTTCTGTAATGCTCTCATCTCTTCATCCATTGCTTCAGCCCATTCTCGAGTCTTCAAAGCATCCTCTACTCAAGTTGGTACATGGATTGACTCCACATAATTCACCCAAGCTTGACGTTCAGGTGAAAGATTTTTACATGACACATAATTCGCTATTGGATACTTCACTTTTCCTTCCAGAGAAAACCTGTTAGGAGGTACACCACGATTTTGCCTTGGTGGCAACTTATATGTACTTAAAACATCATTAGTTACATGAGCATCAATAGTACTTACCTTAGGGATATTCAGAGAAGACGTATTGGACGATGCCACTATTGAGCTAGAGAGAGAGGGGGAAGCATCTTCGGCACAAGTCTTAGGGTTGTTAGCTTCGGCAGCAACCTGCGATGAAGTTACCTCAGGTTCGGCAGTAGCTGACCGAACGGCACAAGGACTCTCAACACATTCCTCTTCCGTAGTCAATGGCTGAGCACTTACAGCAGTCTCGAAGGAAGAAACTGAGGTTCTACAGCATCAGGCACAACATTGTCACTGTCACAGTGCACTCCCCATGAAGTAATCACATCTTGTACATCCAACCACCCAACATCACCATCAAGATCACAAATACTAGCATTCTCCCCCTTGTGATCGGAAGGTGATGATACTAAAGTATAAAAATATTCCGATTCAGAAAAAGTCACATCCATGGTTACATACATATGTTGACTTTCAGGGTGGTAGCATTTATAACCTTTTTGTTGGGATGCAAATCCAACGAAGACACACCGAAAAGCACATGGATCCAATTTATTATGATAAAGCTTGTGAATATGAACATACGTTACACATCCAAGCACACGAGGAGGTAGGATATTGGTGGATACTACAGGAACACGTTCTATCAATAACTGAATAGGTGTATGGAAGTCCACAACCTGAGATGGCATACGATTAATCACATACACGGCATAGGAAACGGCTTCAGGCCAAAAACGTTTAGGAACGGACGCACCAATAAACAAAACACGAGCAGTTTCCAAGATATGACGATTCTTTCTCTCAGTAACCCCATTTTGTTGCGAAGTATACAGACAGGTAGTTTGATGAATAATTCCACGATCTTGTAGAAACCGGGATAACTCAAAATTTATGTACTCTCCACCATCGTCAAAACGCAAAACTTTAATATAAGAGGAATACTAAGTTTTAATCATCTGTTGAAACAGACGAAACACATCACAAACCTCACTTTTATTTTTCAACACATACGACCATGTCATACGAGTGCAATCATCCACGAAAGCAACAAACCACCTAATTCCTGAAGTAGTACTAACAGGGGAAGGCCCCCACACATCAAAGTGTACTAGCACAAATTGAGAAAATCTTCTATTCATACTTGGAGGGAATGAAGCACGATGACTTTTGGCTAAAATACATACTTCATATTTCAATTCTGAGTCTTCAATACCACTGAACAAATCAGGTAATATATGTTTCAAATAACCAAACGATGCATGCCCCAAACAACGATGCAATAACAATACCTTATGTAGATTACTATTACGTGACACATGAACCAAATTAGCTCTTCCAGGAACCACGTCATCCACATAATATAACCCCTCTCTTCCCTTACATAATTGTTTATTGGCAATTGCCGCTCCAACAACAGCAGCAGTAATACCATTGGCAGTTGCCACACACTTTCTATAAGGATCTTTCATGGACTGAAACAAGATTCTATCATACGTCATATGATCCATTGCATCGGAATCTAAAATCCAACTTGTATTCGCCATAACTCACGAGATAGTAATACACGGCAATCACATCACCGCATCAATTATGGAACCACACGCTGCAAGGAACACAAGCAGCAACAACGTGTCACGCTGCTATTTAGGTTGTTGGATCGACACAAAAACAGTGGACTGCAGACTTTTTTCACGGACTGCAGCAGCTAAGTATGCACGGCACAAACCAGTAGCAAAAAAAGTCCTCACGCAATAGACAGCAATCCAAGCAGTGATGAAAAGCTAACACGTAAGAAAATATCCCAATTTGTTTGGGAATTCTCAAAGCAATACAATTGTTTTGCTTGGTATTTGAGCACTCACTTTTTACCTAATAATATACTTTGCACTAGGCAGCAGTTGGAGTCCACAATTGCTTAAATACGAGCAATTATACACGGCAATTACCCAAAGAGAATCCACTGCACAGCAACAGCAATACACGGTACAGGCTGCATAGTAGCCACTACTCAACATACGACACAGATAAAATTCACCCACAGCTATACGTTGACAGTAACCAAGCTCTTGATACCAAATAGAATTTTATGGGGTTATTTTCATGTATTGCATAATTTGGTATATAAGTATATACAATCCTTATTCTTCAAGGAAACAAAAAAGGACACAAAGAAATATCCTTCCTAATAAAGGACTTTAATATTTACACAAGATTTATATTCGTATTTTCTAAAGACTCACGGCAATATGATCTTCCGTGATTGACACTGACGACGAAACTTCAAGGATGATCGAGCATGGTCATGCATATTCGTATCCTGACAGTGGCTTTGACAGTTGGGGCGGCCCATCCATCATACTCAGTCTTCCTCTCACACTGAGAATGTGGGCTTGGACCTATCAAGTTGATGGCAATGTAAACATCTTATTCTCCCAAAAATCCCTATATAGAAGTCCGCAGTCAGACCACTCAAACCGGCGCAAAAGGATGAGCGAAACAAGCCACAACAACTCTGTACATTGAATTGGACTAACTACATGTCAATCCAGGCCGATAATAAAGCTCATCACATGCTTTCTGTATACGTGAATAACACACAAGACAGTCAACAGTAACCCGGCATTAGACTTGACCAACAGTTAGAAGAAAGAGGAACACAAGTTGCAAGAACTGATAAGGGCAACAGTACATGCAATGGGTCAAAGCTACACGTGAAACCCGAGATGAGTTCATACATATATACATGAACTTAGTGACAGACAATTTGTAGGGAGCACATGTTCAACTTGAGTTCATATGCTGCAATGAGTTCTGGAAATGTCTTCTTACCATTTAAGTCTGCCCATGTTACCTTCTTGATAAACCAAAAACCAGACCATACGTATGCAGAAGGAGCTTCGAAGTTAAAGACATATATTACTCATAAAATGAGCACCACTTGTTACAGCAGTACTAGTCTCTTTCTCTGACTCACTTTCGAGAGAATTTAGCTAACCTATGTTCTAAAGCTCAAAAATTCCACCTGTGGAGCTTCTAGCTAGGTCAGCAGCAGCCGGCATGGCCATCTGTCTTGCTTTTTCTTCACTTTTTTTCCTTTGTATTATTTCACGTTCCTAATGATTACCATAATTTTTGTTTACATACAGATATACAAAGACACAATGTTTCATATCCATGCAAGATTGTCTATATACGAATATGTATGGGGTGGTAGTTTTGAAAACGACACGACAGTTTGCATAGAATAAAATGTGAAATAATCAGGTTCATATTGATCATAATAGTGCCAAATGAGTTGACATGGTTAATAAATAAATTCGTCTATCAAGTCGATCTGCCTAACTAAAAAAATAACTCACTTTAACATGTTTATGTAATAGTGTAACTTGTTAACACTATGTGATCCACATAACTCGTAATATCAAAGATAAGCTCATTAAAATTGAAGAGAAACAATAAATTTAACCCTTTTTTTTTATATACATTATGTTTTAGCACCCACTATTGGCATCCCAAAAATGTCATTGTGCACTTCAAACTTTTTATATTTGGGAGAAAAATACAATTATAAAGAGGAGTGCACAATGACATTTTTGGAGTGTCAGTAACACCACCTTATTCTTATAAAGTTTCGTGGGTAATTATTATTGTATAAACACATTAAAAAACTGCATCATGCCCGAATTAGGGAAACAAAAATTACATGTTTATAATCTTATCGTGTTCAGGTTAACTTTAATCACATTCGTGTTGAATTCATGTCAACAAACCTTGAAATGTGAATACGAATTGCAACGCTTTCACGTACAACATTCAAACTCTTCCCGAGTGTTCATATATCTATATATGCGGCTACCCATGTTGTCGATATGAATATGGATAGAGAGTTCAGAATTGAATACTGGAAGAAGCACCACAGACCATATCATCATAACTGAAGGCAGGACCATGATTGCCAATCGAGAGAGAGAGAGCTCGTGTTACAGTAGAAGTTAAAAACCTATTAATTTATCGACATGTGAATGCCATGTTACTCTTGTCTTTAAGAAACCTCCGAGAGACAAAAACTGATATGGCGCCTTTGATGAGATGACACTATCTTTAAAGAACCTGATGTGAGAGATAAAGAACACAGAGAAATTGAACAATATACGTACATTGTGTTGCAAATCACTGTATCAGAAGTCGGAATTCTCTGCATTTGAATTCAGAGTTCCACTCGAACACTCAATTAATCTGATTACGTTCATTGCCGCTGCATCAGCAGAAGTTAATGAACAGATTGGGATTGAGGTGATTTTAAAAAAAGCCACTGTGAAAAAAAGCTGAGGGTCATTTTTGTGTTTGGTAAACTGAAAAAAAATGGCTTATTTTGGAAGCTGCTGTGAGAATAAGCTGAAAATCAAAGGAAAAGCTGAAGCTGCTATTTGCTGCTTTGAAAAAAAACCAGTTTTTTCAAAGCACACGGAGCTACAGTGCTCCTTTAATGAAAAGACACACTATCATCCTGCTTTTTTTTCCAAAAGCACTTTCACAAAAAAGTTTACCAAACACTCTACTGGCTTTATTTCACAGCCGCTTATTCTCACAGCACAGCCGCTTATTCTCACAGCAGCTTTTTTTCAAAGCACAGCAATACCAAACCAGCCCTTAAAGCTGTTTGAAATGACTAAATTGTTTGTTGTAACAGTAACTAAAATGTGTGAAATGACTGGAATCGGTTCGAATCATGTACTCAACTTTTAGTTGAGAGCTTATCTTGAACCTCTTGCATTCGGTGAAAGTAAACTCGGCTCGTAAGACCGAAAAACATCAAAATTACTTGGACAAAAATGAGCAAAGAAACCGAGTGCCCTCCTTATGATACTCACAAATTGACCAATTAAAACATAATATAACTGTAACATATGCATAAGTGCATTCATACGTGTTTTACATTCATCTGTTCGTGCACGCAAACTTCTAATTCTTGTTCGGTCATATGCTTCGCTAGGACCCTTCGTTGTTCCTATACTAACCTTTAGTTAGCTATAAAGGAGAGATAAAACATGGAGTTTACCGTAACTGTGGAAGTGTGGATACACATGTTTACATCAACAACCATTCTTTGATCTTCCGTGATTGACACAGACGGGGAAACTTCAAGGATGATCTAGCATGATCATGCATATTCGTATCCTGCCGGTGGTTTTGACAGTTGGGGCGGCCCATCCATCATACTCAGTTTTCTTCTCACGCTGACAATGTGGGCTTGGACCTATCAAGTTGAAGGCAATGTACAACATGTTATTCTCTCAAAAATCCCAATACAGTCCACAGTCAGACCATTCAAACAGGCACAAAAGGAAGAGTGAAACAAGGCACAACTCTGTACATTGAATTGGACATAGCTACATGTGAAGCCAGGCCGATAAATTAAAAGTTACAAAGTAAAGCTCATCGCAGGCTTTCTGTATTGGTGACTATCACACGACACTCAACAATAACACGGTATTAGACTTGACCAAAAGTCAGAAGAAAGAGGAACACAAGTCGCAAGAAATGACAAGGGCAACAGTATGCAATGGGTCATAGCTACAAGTGAAACCCGCGATGAGAAAACTAAATCAAATGCATTCAAGATAGTGTGGGACATGTAAGACATCCAGCAATAACGACTCAGACTTGAACACAATGGACAGACCTAGCGAGGATACACATACACTATAAGGGAAGAGAAACAGATCATAATCACCAGCCCAATAGAAACTAGTAATAGAACGTAATCTCTAGTAAGTAATCTTATAAAGCAGTACCCTAAACATGACCACAATTTGCATGATCATATAAGCTCTTAAATTAAAAAAGGTTAAAAAGAAAAAGGAAAGGCCATATTAGGTCGAGGGGGAGAGGAAAAAATTTGAGAATATGTTAGTTCCAAAGCATTAGCAGTTTACAACGAGACCAAAACAAAAAACTATTAGCATTGTACAATGCACCAACACAGAATAAAACTTACAGCATTGACCACATTGATTAGTTAAAAAAGAAAAGAAAACACAGCTACTAATTCTAACCTCTTGACGAGCCGCTGCAAGTTTTAAGAGCTCATCTGCCTCTGAAAAATTCAAGAACCACTGACCAAGGGGATGATCCTTCGTGTCCCCTCGTTCGCTGTCATTCTTCTGATCAATCGGCACTGAAAAAAAATCCATGTAAGACATTTAAAATCAATGGATTATAAGAAGCGAAGGTTCAAAATGATATCAAAAAGATACCAAAGCTATAAAATTTACCAGGATTAGGCAAGTTGAAACCAGCAGGTAAACGTGGAACTATAACAGCTGGATGGTTCTGCACACGAGCAAAACAGGCCTCTAAAGGATCAGGGAAAACTATTTCATCATAAGACTCCACAACAACAGGTTTCTTGGTTGACTGGGGCCCAGATTCATCTTCAGTATATAACTTCAAATGGTGATACCTGCATGATATGAGCTCAGGTAATTATTGTACTATCTTGTGGATGTTTTCAAGAAGATGAAATCAATATCAGAATACGCAACTTACAAGTCTAACTGTCTCTCACAGACATCATTGTGGAAGAACAGACTGATGGAAATTTCAAATTCACCCCAACCACATTCCGTTAACTCAAATGGGGGCGAATCAATCACTCTCATAGGGTTATTGAAACTAGGATGCAATTGAAATATAACTCGCTTTACCACCACCCCAAGGTCCTCGTTTGTTGCCCCACGAACATAAACCGTCCACTTATGGGACTGAGACCTAATTAACGGAAAACATAGGCGGAAATTATTCAAAGACACAAAAAGGCATAAACGAGGACCCAATCAAATGAAAATACTTACTCACTGGCCTTCCTACCGAGGTAGAACGCAACTGTCCCGTATACTATTGGCACACATATATCAACATCCTTCAGTCTCCTGCTTGTGCTCTTTGATAACCGAAACGAAAAAAAAATCATCAGAGATGTTATGCAATTACATCGAAAAATGAAAATTAAGCGGCATTCAAATATATGGAACCAACAAATGTACAAATCTTATGCCCCTTCCCGTTGCTCCCTCAAAGTCAAAAAATCTACAAATTGCGGAAATAAACAGCCAAAGGCTACAATTTGCGCACGAAAAAAGAAGAAAAGTTCAAAACTTTCAGCTTCTTAGTTGTCGTTCACAAGAAACCCACTAAATTATTGAGCTAATTTACAAATTTAAAACCAAAAAAAATTGAACCCAAATGTTAAGAACGAACAGCAGAAGAATGCACTACCTTCTTGTCTCCATCTTCTGCAGGATTTGAAGTTTGGACTGGCTGGGATAGTTGGGCGGAGCCGCCACCCTCCTCCGGCTGAGGCGGTTCAGTTTCACCTGCTTTTCTCACTGACATTGTGAGAAAATGTCAAGCTTTTCGTTTTCCAATTTAAACAAGGGAATCCAAGCAAGTAGTTCGTCGAATAAAGCAGAAAAGGGTTCTTCAATTGGGCATATTTGCTAATTGGTATTGCAATTCCCTTGCAATTAGGTTTCAGAAGGGGAAAATTGGAGGAGTAAAGAGGGGTTAGGGTATTAGTTCGTTTGCCTTCGTTTATTTTAAGCGGGATTTCGAATTTGTTTTTTTTTTTCACAAGGAAATTTTTTATTTATTAATTTAGAATCAGTTGATAATTATTTTATTTTTAATTTTAATTTTTTTTACTCATTTGGTAACTACTTTTAGTTTTTAGTCAAATTCTAAAAATTAAAAAAAATAGCTTTCAAACTAAGTTACCAATGATGAAAACGAAATGATTATCAAACGGGTAAGACTCGCATAAAACAAGAACGCCAAGGTAACAGTGTCTTAAATCAACCATATGATGTCATGTGAAAAATTAAAACACACGGCAGCTTGTTATAGATTTGGGACATTGCCGCCTCGGCATCTCTCCCTTTCCTGCAAGTCATTCCCTAATAATTGGGCTGGTTTGGTATTGACGTGCTTTGAAAAAAAGCTGATGTGAGAATAAGCGGCTGTGAAATAAATCAGCAGAGTGTTTGGTAAACTTATTTGTAAAAGTGCTTTTGGAAAAAAAAAGCAATCTGATAATGGGTCTTTTCATTAAAGGAGCACTGTAGCTCCGTGTGTTTTGAAAAAAAAGCCAGTTTTCCAAAGCTGCAAATAGCAGCTTCAGCTTTTTCCTTTGATTTCAGCTTATTCTCACAGCAGCTTCCAAAATAAGCCCTTTTTTTCAGTTTACCAAACACCTAAAACCCTCACAGTTTTTTTTCATGGGTGCTTTTTTTTTTTAGCACCTCACTCCCAAACCACCCTTAGACTTGTTTAGAAGCCAACACGAATGCTGAGAAAACAGGAGCCGATTAAACTTCACGTAGCCTAAAGATTAAATCACCATGCTTGATATAAAACTTCACCGGAGTTCGGACAAATGCAGATCATTCACCAACAATATTCAAATGAAACCTATACAGCAAGTGATTAATAATTTAACAATGAGATCGCATTCCAATCAATGTATGATTTTCAGGGTTAGGTCCAGCAACAGCGCAAACGCAGAACTAGATAACGAGTTCAAGGGGCTCTTCACAATGTTACAACTGAAAGAAGGGGTCTTGGACATAGATTTCCATCCGGAGTCGCTCATTCCTGCATGCCTCTCTGGTATGTTGATAGGTGGAACTGATCCAAACTGTGTTGCAAAGCAAACCGCCAGCCAGGTGAGCGTTAGCAAATTAGATGTTCGAAGCACTCAAAGCCATCACCTTGCATTGTTCATTCATGGCCAGAAGTTGGGCCTCTTTCTTGTCAAGAAGAGCGCTCAGCTTCACATTTTCTTCCATAAGTTTCTGAACTTCGGTCTCTTTCTGGATTTTCTCACCCTCTAACTGTGTTGTTTTTGCAACTAGCCTGTTTCAAAGCAGTATCAGATAATAAAGCACCAATATTTCCACGTAGGGTAGATGGTTGTACAAAAGGACGAGTTTCGATTACCACACAGGCATAAACATATTACAACTGCTGCTTTATAAACTTAAAACCTTGTGTCCACAAGGAAATACATTCATGTGAATGAGAGTGCACATATGCAGAATAAATTTAACATATATGTTTTAAAACATCATCAGAAACATATATACTTCAAATACATTTTCTCCGTCAATATTCTATGTACCTTAACCATGTAATTGAGACCAAAACATGAAAAAGCCCGAGAAGCTAAAGCTACTTTCTTAACGAAAGGATCTAACAGTACCAACCTAAAAATCTTTTTCTAGACATACAGTGCCTAGCAAAGCACTCAAACCATGATAATTACCATGGATTATACCAAGAATTATACTTAACCATTTCATGTTTGATGTCACTTGTCATGACACAAGCAATACAGTGCCCAGCAAAGCACTAAATCCATGATAATTTGTAGGACAAACAAGAGAAGAACAAAGATAGCAAAGAATCTGGCATAACCAACTAAATGATCTAGCGGAAGCACTCAAGAAAAATGAATATGTATTTCAGAAGAAAACATACTCACCGCTCAAACAGTCTCTCTATAGTTTGAAACTGCTTCTCTGATGAAAGCAGAGTTTCTCGCACAGTGATAAGACTGCTGACATATGATTTGAGAGACTCAAAGTCCCGCTTCACACGACAAAGCTCCTGTTCGTTTTCTGCAGCTCGTAGCCGCTGTCTAGTAGTTTCTTCAACCAAATCCTCAACTCTCTGCCGCATTTCATTTAAAATACCATTTGTTCCTAGAGCGAAGCGTTCCATCTCCTCTAACTTCACAGACATGTTCTCAATTTGAACTGACTTTTTTTTAATTTCTTCCTGACCAAAAGTCACCTTCTCCTTCTCAATTGCAGTTTCAGATTCTGCCAGTAAAACTCTCTTGACAAGAGCTTCCATTACATCCGTAACCATCTGAACAGATTTAAGAAGTTCACCAATATAAGCCGCATCTTGTTCATCCAGAGGATCATGTTGGTTGCTAATCCCAACCCAAGTCTCTTCATCTTCTAGACTATCAAAGGAAGTGAGATCAACATTCCTAGACCAACCAGACAACGGTGTACCATTTTTATCAACAAGGCCCACCCCTTCTAATTGTTTGATGCCGCATGATGTATGTGCTAAATGCGGAACAGCCATTACTCTTGCTTTTGATTTCAAGTATGTTAACACAGTTGCAGTAGTTTTAACTCTCCGCCAAAGAACCTCTAATTCCTTTTTTGAATCTTCCTCGGACCTCTCTATGCAAAGCTTTACCTCCATAAGCTTTGTTTGTAAAACATCCACTTGGGATTGGCGCTGTTCTATCTCCTGCTTCCACGGTTCATGTGTTTGACCCAGCTGAGACTTCAAGGTTGACAAGTCAACATCTTCCTCTGCTGCCATCCCCTGTCCAAAGTTGCGAAAATTAAAACTTAGAAATTTAATACGACAGTGACCAGTTCAATATCAAAGGAATAACTACCATTAGATCCTTCAAAGGAATAACACATTATGAAGCTTAAACAAAGCTATAAGCAGAAAGCAAGGTGCCTAGTAACTCAAATAGGCTTTATAGCATAAACATATATACGAAGTCTCCATCTTGCGATATTTGGCATAGTGCTCTAGCAAATGCTGTTGAAATGCACACAAATCAAAATAAATCTAAGCTTCAATCATATTAAACACATGCACCACTCCAAACTACTCAATCACGGAAAAAGGGTTAAATCCAAGCTGCATATGCTAGCAGTAAGAACTGGGATATCTGCGTGATGTATTTGTTCTAAGCTTCAAGCAATGTAGGTTATACACTCTAGTACAACGAACCTAATACATTGCTTAAACGAGACTTAAAGTTGAAGAGAGCTACATCCACACCTCGAGAACAAATATTAACATGCATAAAAAAATGTTTTAGTGCGTCAATAGAGGAACAAATGGGTGATCATCACCCGAGCACTTTTCAGTATTTCACCGAAAAGCTACACAATCACTCAAACATGCAATCAGATGACCAAACAACAACAGACCATCAAGTCATACGCCTCAACTATGACTCGGTGAGTATTACGCAAAATAAATCTACCCAAAAACAGATTCAAGAAGATCCAAAATGTGAATCATAAATCCAAGTCCATTTCCAGTTCAAAAAGTATGAGAAATGGAGGTGAAGATTAAGGAAAATATTATTTGCACGGAAACTTAAATTACGCTTAATTAACAGCAATTCCGGCAACAATCACCAAATAAAACCCTAATTATCATATGTTGAATTTTTGCTCTACAGTTCATCAAACTTTGCAGACAAACAATCCGATCTTAACAAAAGACCTAAACTTTGACCAAATAACAGAGCAGAAACTGAGAAAAGCACGTAAATTTCGAAAACAAAACGGAAAATCTAGCATCGGACGCACCAAAGAGAAGGAAACGATGACCGATTAAAGCAAAAAGCAAAACATTGAGAGAGAGAGAGAGATGAGAAGGGACCTTCGGAATCGTGGAAAAGGCGAGGAATTCCGACGGAGGTTGGAGTGGAGGAGGAGCAGATGGGTGGGTGGTGGGCGCCGTCTTCCTTCGTCTTCGTACAGCACGCCGGTGTTTGTTTTTTTTTTGGGTGGAAGGTAAGAGAGGGCAATGATAACAAAGAGAGAATGTGAGAGGGAACAACAGTGCCTGCTTTTTTTGTCTGCCCTTTGGCCCCCCTTCGTTTTCTGTTTTCAAACTAGCCTCTTGCCACGTATGAGAATTGACTCTCTCTTTTTTTAATTGGATCCGTTCCGGACCTTAGTATCTGGAGCATAAGAATCAACTAATCTAGGGTGTACAAAGTGAATTCAACGGTCTCCATTAACTAATTTTTCTGGCTCACCACACACAAATCAACCGCTCTGATTTCTTTTACACATCAATCAGCACCCAGATGGATTGATCCTTATGCTCTGGACACTAAGGTCCGAAGCGGATCTAATTCCAAAAAAATGAACTTATAAGGGAAGGGGAAAGACAATTTATGTAGGTATTACTAAAGCTTCACTTTTTTATATATGGGATAGTGTTATTCACCCACCTCATTCTCAATATTCGACAATCAAATGAAATTGAAAAAGATCAATGTCCAAAAGTTAAAAAAAGTATATAGGAGGTAAAAAATGGAGGTGTGAACAACACTTTTCTACATATACATATAACAAATATAAACTGGAATTTTTTGTTTATAATGAAAAATGTCATACCTAAAGTCATACCTAAAGTGTTAATTTTGGGACAGTCTCATACATACGTTAGTCAAACTGTTAAGTTTGCCGTTAACTGATGACGTGGCGCCTATGTGGACAATGACTGGGCGCCACGTGTTATTAAGGGTCCACGTGGAATTTTTTTTTTTAAAGTTAAAATATTAAAATAATTAATTAAATAAAAAATATATATATATAAAAAAAAAAACCCATTCAGTCTTCGCCAATCCAATCCCAGGCTTCTTCCCCCGCCTGGAATCCGACTCCCAGATCTTCCAGAAACCCTAGCCTTCCTCTCAAGATTCTCTCCCATTCCTCCAAGATCCACTTCTTTCTCTCTTCTCTCCGCCTCCACCTCCGTCTCTTTCGCTCATTTTCTTCTTCACTTCCGTCTTCGATCAAGCTCCTTCGTCTTTCACCGGCGAAGAACCAGAAGCTCCAAACACCCACAAAGAAAGCCCAGTCCGAGCTCATCACAATATTAGCCATTAGAGAACAAAGATACAAACTTCAACTTCAAAAAAGCCCTAACATTTAATTAAAATCAAAACTGAAACAAAAAGATTAAACACGATGCGCAAGACTAAATTTAATCAGTTCCCAGTCCCGGAAAAAACAAAAATTAGAGAAGCCATTAGAGAAGTACCGATAACAGCTTCCAAGAACAGGAACGCCATGGCTGAGTAGCAAGGTGCAGAGAGAAAGAGAGGTTTTGAAGAATTGAACCAAATCTGCTCCCCATTTTTCTGAAACCCCGTCCTCTCTCTCTCTTCCAAGCCCTCCCTCTCTGCTTTCTCAGTAACTCCCACCTCGTACAACCTGACATGTGCATCGATGCCTGCAGATCCGACATGTGCACCGCGCCGCCATCACGACTACAGGCCGAGGGTGCAGAAAAATCGATAAGGCCCACTTGGAAAGGAACAGAGCCATCGTGAGCAGCAGAAATAGGGGGTTCGGCCCTTGGTTTAGGGATTTCGTTAATTCCGAACAATTCAAGAACCTCGAAAGCTTCACAACTGATAAGAAATGAGGGAAAAAAATAAAGAAAATTGAGGCGAGATCAGAGGGTGATTTAGGGATTTCGTTTCAACCAACCGTTCTTGGTGAGCTCGAGGACATGCGTGGTGTGCTTAGCAGAAGCTCGATAGGGTTCGCTTCAAGATAAGGTGGAGTTAAGGACCTACACTTGCTCGCTGACCTCGCTTAGCAACGCCCTTCGGGGAAGAAGAAGGAGAAGAAGAAGAGGAAGAAGAAGGAAAAAAAAAAAACGAATCTGGGAAGAAGAAGAAGGTTTTTTTTTTTTTTTAAATTAATTATTTTAATATTTTTTTAATGACACGTGGCGCCCAGTTATTGTCCACATGGGTGCCGCGTCATCACTTAACGGGAGAATTAACAGTTTGACTAACGGATGTATGTGACTGTCCCAAAATTTACACTTTAGGTATGACTCTGGGATGAAAAAAAATTGATGTACTAAATGTTGAAAATCACGAAACATGAGGGTAGTAAACAGTCTTTTGTCCAAAAAATTAATACAACAGGTATGAGCGATGAAGGAATCGAATATATTATTAGCTTACAATGATAAATGTTGTTCCTTTTATGCAAGTGATACTAAGAGAGGACGAATCGAACTTATGACCTTAGGCCTTCTTTTTTTAGTTATAACTCAATGGTAGGGTTCAAAATCTCACCAAGGTGAAGGAGTCTGAATAAATATCATGTGATTCAAACATTCTTACCATTTAAGCTACAAACTTATTTTTTACGATGAAATGTACAAGGCACCAGTATGATTAGCATTATGAATAAAATTTGTTGACTCATTATATAATTTAGCGCGATTCCTCATTTTCAATATCAATGTATAAACTATAAATAAGTTTTTAAAATTATGTTAGGTTTAGGTTTAAGTGGTCCTTGACTTCTGAATTTTGAGCAACAAGCTTCAAAACTATGTTAGTTTTTTATTTTTTTTTTTGGAACAAGTTCGTTTCCATTACATAGCATGTATCGACAACAGTAGGTCCTTGACTTCTGAATTTTGAGCAACAAGCTTCAAAACTATGTTAGTTATTTATTTTTTATTTTTTATTTTATTTTTTTTTTGGAACAAGTTCGTGTCCATTACATAGCATGTATCGACAACAGTAGGTTGAGATAATGTGTTTCTAACTAGTTGTATATTCTTTCGTGTCATTTTCTCTCATCACGTAAATAACAATTAAAATTGTCTAAAAATCTGGAAAAGACAAGTGGAGCTTAATATGCTTATATAGAATCCGGATCCTCTTTGTGAGGATCCTGGAAATCCGTTAATTATATTCGTTCATCGTACATCATGCGGTCATAATTTTTTTTAAATACTTTCATTTAAAATTAAACACAAACAATACCTGACAAAAACTGATCACAATATGTACGATGAATGGAAACGATTTATAGATCACCATGATCCTCACCAAAAGGATCCAAAGAGGATACTGTTGGGCTTATATATACCACATAAATCATTTTCTCTAAATGTTACAACTTATTAAACAAAAGTTAACTTCTTAGTTGACGAATGGCACATCGCTCATCACGAGTGAAAAGTGATGGCCCTTGAAACCTACATGTTAATTTGGTAGTTGCAGAATCATTTGAAACGAACAGAAGAAGAAAACCCTACAATTTCAAACCAAAAGTCTGCTTATATATTACAAGGAGAACAACATAAAAAAATATATATTGTACGAGTGCAAACCTAACGTAACCAAGCTGGCTGGCCAGCGCAGTGTGCTCACCTTATACACCCAAGTTTGAATCCCTTACCCTAGTTTAGACTACATTAGAATATCGCTCGAACTTATACAATCAATCTACATGCTACATATTATATAAAAACACGGTCCGCCATAAGTGTAGTAGGAAGAGGCGACTGCTTAAGGCCGCTTAGGGCTTCGCATCGAGAAGGCCCCATAAAAAGCTTAGGGTGCGTTTGTTGCATTGGACTAACTCGGACTGGACTAACTTCAAGGAATAAGCTGGACTGGCTTGGCTTGGACTAACCAGGATAAAAATAGTTAAGTGTTTGGTGCAGTCCCGGACTAGATCTCAGACTAACATATTTTAGATTCAATATTGATGTCTTTTTCCATTTTTCAATGGAACTAAACTGTGATAATCTGCATCTATCTATCCAATTACTTGTCGTCTTCCTCAACACCTACCATTTCTCTCCCTTTTTACAGAAAAACACCAGCCACGCGGCCTCCGAGACAGGAATATCTAATTTCGGTTCCCCTTTGCTGATTGGGAACGATGTACAGTAGAAAGAACAGAGGAGGGGAAACTTGAAATTTGGGTGGAGATGATGAGGGACGGAGATGCGTGGCCATTTGATTTCTGGGAGACCCTTTTTGTGATCAACGGTGAGATGGCGATGCTCGGAGGGGACTGTTCTGATCAAACCACTGTCATCTTCCCAGGCCCCAGATCCGACCGACCTAGACTCTTCTCCGAGCGGGAGTCTGGCGATTTGAGACCCGTTGGGGGAGTTGGCGTGTTGGGTCGACGATCCGAAGCGAAGCAGAAGGAGTTCGCGAAGTGATGCAGACGAGCGAAGCGGAGGAACAAAGCAGGTCTTAGCTAGTCCCATGGTTGTCAAGGACTCTCGCTAAGAACCTACAATGAAGGCTTTAGTCCGTGCGAATCCCACTTAATCTCATTAACGTGAGTCCCGCGTGATACCAAACACTGGACTGTAGTCCAGTCTAGTCCAATGAAACTTAGTGAAGGCAAACATACGGGGCCTTAGTATATTAGAAAGTCTTGCCTACTGGAGAAGTGGTAACTAAGCCCGAGAGGAGTGCCACAATAAGGGCACTATTGTATGTGCTTGGTTCACCTTGTATTGGATTGTTCCTGGAATCAATGTAGGTCTTATTCATGAAAGAGCCACCAACTAGCGCACCAACAGCTACATTTAGGTTCGGATTGGGAGGGTCTAGCCACTTAAACTCGTCGCTGCAGCCGGTTTCTGCATCAACTGGAATTGAAACTCCCCTGTGGTGAACATATTGAGGGTACCTGCTTTTCGTGACACACCCCGACCCAAAATGTCCATTAAGATTCCGAATGGAGTTGTGTTTGCCGACACCTGGAATGTGACGAAGCCATAAAGTGTAGTGATGTGGAAAATGTGAATAAATTTAAACCTAAAAATGTCTAAATACAAGAGTGCGCTAAAATAATATTTCGTACGCCTCACTATACGTTGGTCAACGAAAGTCAATACCCTCTCCTCTAGGGGCATTTTTGTCAAATCACTCCTTTAAAATTAATAAAAACGTAAAAATTAGGGATGGGTTGTCACATTTCGCCTAGTTCATAATCTGCCTGTAGCTTGCAATTAGGTCAGTTTGGTGAAAACATACAAGAAAAATCGGCTTATGAAGATCAGCGAGCTTGTAGGATTTCTCAACACAATACAACATTTCAGTTTTAGATTACGCGTGTAGTCACTATAGAGAATGGTTAGAAATGCTGAAGCCACAACACTATGTAGATTGTTCCGTTCTATCACCCAAACAGACTGCCTAATGAATTATCCCGATTCACGATCTAGCCGTCCTAATTATTCTAACAAGGTACTAACATGATACTAAGAGTGACGTTCTTCCCTTAACAAACTTATATCGCAATACCAACACTTTACGTTGCTAGACTGTGAATCTAGATGACAAATTCAGACAATAACAAACCTAATAAATTTTCCCGATTCACAATCCAACAACCTAAGCGTCGTGGTCCATTTAAGATTAGAGTTAATAGCATGTCAACGGAGACTTGAAGTATATATTAAGCCAAAAATGTAACTAACCTCAACAAAAAGCACATGTGGAGAAGGATGTGCATTGATAAGGTAATCAACGATCCACTTAAGAGAGTCATGGGCATGATCCAATTGCTTCACAGCTTTCCTTTGGTCTCCATGTTCAAGAATTGCCCAAGACAACACAGTTGCAGTGAAAGCAATGGGAAATCCAAATCCTCCTCGCTCCCGTCTCGGAGCCCCGAATCCCATCTCCACAGAATCGGGTTATCCAATCCACCAACTTACCAGCTGCAACAAGAAAATAACACAACATCATAACATGCTTGGTTTATAACATACAAATCAAATCAAGGTCCTTTTGAGACGTTGAAAGCACTTTATTTTAATCAAAATCCAAGTGCTTCTTTCTGCCTTATGAAAAAGCATTTGGAAGTGCTTAATGAAGAAGCATATGCTAATTGCTTCTCAAAAAAGTGCTTTTATGACTCAAAAGATAAACATGCAAAAACGCATTTATTGATATCAAAATAACACTTTTAGCCTTTTTCAGAAGCAATCTAAAAAAACCGCAAAAACAAGAAACGGATAACAAGGGGTGTCGAATGCGACCGGGGGGTCAGCATGGCAGGTGGAGAGACGTGGCCGGAGAATGATGCCGTTACGAGCGTCGAGACAACCTTATGAATTGCGAAAACGGCAGGCGCGGCTTGTCCGTTGTTTTGAAAGATTTTTGCTTTCTTTGTTCCGCGGTTAATAAAACCCATCATTCACTTGTGATGGGCCTATTGGGCCTGAGTATATCGGGCCAGGGCCCTAAACGAGTAGTGACGGCCCATAATATCCTGTTTGTTTTTTGAAGGCCAACTGGTCAAGGGCGCGAGAGGTAAGAGCTCCACCGGCTACTCGAGAGCTCCGTAGTCTGTACGTTCCCTGTGTCTCGCTTGCTCGCTCGTCCATCCTCCGAGCTTAGCAGACACACAGATATATATAAAAATATATATATAGGCGGAAGACAAAGGAGCGGAGTAACACTGAGAACTGTAATCTAATCGAACAATGGCGGACGGAAGAGAAGGGGATTGGGAATGCAGTGGATGCAGGAACAGAAACTACGCCTTCAGATCCTTCTGCAATCGCTGCAAGCAGCCTCGCATCCTCGTCGACACCAAAACTCCCGCCGACTCCAAGTGGCTCCCTCGCATCGGAGATTGGATCTGCACTGGTTAGACCTCACCCCCCCTTTCTCTCTCTGACTTTCTCTCTCTAAGATTGGTAGAATTCTACTAGGGTTAATTTTGGGTTACTTATGGTTCTGGGTTTTGGGAGTTGAAGGGTTCAAGGGTATTTATATTGGGTTTTGATTGAATTGTACTTCACGTATAATAACGGCTACTTAAGTGGGTTTGGTGTTTCTTTTTTTAGGAAGAAGAAGATGAAAATTAATGAAAATCACTCGAAAACTTTGAGTTTTAATAAAATGATAAAAATGTGTTGTAAGTGAATAATATTTAGAGTAAAAATAATGTAAACAGTTCCCTTTTCTTATTTTTCATTAACAGTTAGAAAGCTTATGGCCGATTGATAACCATTTCGTTTTTAGTTTTCGTTGACGGTACTAAGCTTAATCGACATAAAACATTTCACCCTCTTCTTCTTGTTTATAATTGAGAATTAAAGCTTGGAGTGCTGTCTTCTCAGTTCATTTCATTTACCCATTTTCAGTTGCCATTTCATAAGTTGGATAAACTGCGAAGGAAGGTTATTTTACAAATCGTTTATCGGTTTTGTTGAGAGAGAGATAGGGGATGTGTATGGCAGTTAGGGTACTGCTCTGGTAATAAGAACATAGGAAAGGAATGAAACACAACTTTGAAGTTTAATTTCCCAGTTGAACAAATATACAGACTTTTTTCTTTGGTGCGTTCGATTTCAGTTATGGAAAGAGTATATGACTTGCATATTCGCGGCCTAATGACACGCTTCCTTGACATTGTTTGTCGAATGAGAATGCATAGTTGTTATTGCAGCTTGCCTTTTTCTTTGCTTTCATTTTTTTATCAAGTTGAAAAAAAAGGTTTGGAACTCGCTATCAATTAGGTTGAGTGGTTTCTGTTTCTTGTATGTGTATTTTGGTGTGGGATGGACTTGTGCATTCTTGGCTGGATTGTGGGTTGGGTGTCTGTGGCAATGGATCAATAGGTTGCACTAACAACTGAAGGAAAAATTTTGTCCTAGCTAAGAACATGTAAGAACATTTGAATACATATGTTAACAATTAACTCTTTAAAGTAGGCATGCATCCAAAAACAATTCATAAAACCCATGACTTTCAAAGCCTAGTATATGGTGAATCAAAAGACTCTTTAACAACATTAAAGAATATGAAGAATTTAGAGATTCTTTACCCTTGAAGCTCATCCTTGATTACACAAGGGATTCACCCAAGTGGAGGGCCTTCAAGTCACCTCCTTGCTCCTTGGATCTTCCTCCTTTTAGTGCTCCTTTGCTTCTTTGAGGATTTGAGGATTAGTTCTCCAAAACACCAAAAGTTTGATGTCTCTATGTCTCTTCGCCAAGGATGTATTTTGTGAGGATGAAAAATGGATCACTTAGGGAAGTAAATTTGCTAGATAACTATCCCTAAGTAGCCAAGAAAACCCTAATTGAAAACAAAGCTATAAAGATGAATTTATACTTCATTTCAAGTGAGTGGCAAACTTGTAATTAATCCAAATTTGCCTACCCTCACCCTTATGGCCGGCCTATGTATTGTTATTGGGCTTATTGCCCATTTTGTTTTAGTTGTCATACAACTTAAACATAATGGGCCTTGTGGACCAAAACACTTTTGGGCCTCGAAGCCCCAAAACCAACTTAAAAGCCCAATACGAACATTTCGTATAATTAATTAACTAATTAATTAATCTTGACCATTCTTCAATTAAACCATTTAATTGCTTATCCATTTCATTTAATTTCTTCACATACATCCTTATTTGGTGTGCGATCCATTAGGTTCCAATTAGCGAGGCAGTGGGCGATGTTACTCTTAACTATCGATTGTGAATTGAAACCACATTTCAATTCTCCCTTTTTGATGATTAGTGTTTGCTAATCAATAGGGCTTCCACAAACCATGAGTGACACCTAGCAGTATGTCATGGTTACCCAAGCTAAGTAGAATTGGTTGGAGAACCTATCCAGTTACAATTACAATGCAATACGGTCATTCTCTAATACAATACTCTTAATCACATTGTTTAAGTGATAGTTTGTTTCATGTCTACTATCCAATGTGATACTTTCTTATATGATTCCCTTGAATATGATTTGGAACATCTTCCTTAGTCATATTCATTTGCTTTGGCCAAAGACTTTAGAATCATATTTTAGAGTATTCTCCTTCCACCATGGAAGGTTAGAGATCCCTTGTTGTGCATTCATATGCCTACATGACTAGATCACATGACCCCAACAATGCCGTGGACAATCCGAGGGAATGCCTTTGTCATGATCAAAGATCAAGGACCTAACCATTAGACATCTATGATGCCTCAGGTCTAAGGACTAATTTGCATATTGTAACCTTAGAGTTCGTACATGACATGTATGTTTGAACTCTCTTTAATCGCAGTTCAGTGTACTCGATCACTCTTTCGAGCACCTATGTGTTTGTCTTAGTGTCCAACACCAAATGACTTGAGACTAGTTCATACTCACGTTTGAGTCAACATAACACATACTAACCTTAGCGGATTGTCAATGCCCAATTGGCAATCCTATGGCTAGGAACGTTTTAGGAATGAACATAAGAGAAAGGTCTCCTTAATCTAACTCATTAGATCACTTATCTCTTATGTCAAATACATCCCTTGGATTCTCTTATTGTTTAAACATATGATACAATAAATAGTGATTAACAATAAGTCTTGCCCTCCATTAAACATATAAAAGTTTAACATATTAAGTATTCCAAAAAGCTATTATATCAAATGAGTGGCTTTGTGGGCATACTTCCAACAATCTCCCACTTGCACTCAAAGCCATCCTCCCATGTATCTAATACCCATCTTATCCATATGACGATCAAGCTGGATTTGAGTCATTGGCTTTGTCAGTGGATCTGCTACGTTATCGGCTGAAGCAACTTTGAGGATGTTGACTTTCCCCTCGGCAGCATATCTTCTTATGATATTAAAGCGCCTATCAAAATGCTTGTTCTTTTGATGAGCCCTGGGTTCCTTGGCTTGAGCTATCACCCCACTATTATCACAGTACAAAGTTACTGGTGATGTGATGGTTGGAACCACTCCAAGTTCAGTAATGAACTTTTTCATCCAGAACGCTTTTTTGCCGGCTTCAGCTGCAGCGACATATTCAGCCTCTGTCGTGGAATCAGCAATTACACTTTGTTTCTTGCTTTTCCAACTGACAGCCCCATCATTCAGAGTGAATACATATCCGGAGTTGGAACTTCTATCATCGACGTCAGATTGGAAATCTGCGTCTGTATAAGCTTCCACTCGCAACTCTGCTGCTCCTCCATAAACGAGGAACATGTCCTTAGTTCTTCTTAAGTACTTAAGGACTGTCTTGACAGCTGCCCAGTGTTCTGATCCTGGGTTAGATTGATATCGACTAGTAATGCTCACATCATTTGCGATATCAGGCCTTGTGCATATCATGGCATACATGAGACTCCCTATGGCGAAAGCATAAGGAATTTCATTCATTAGCCGTATCTCTTCAGGAGTCTTAGGTCCCATGGACTTAGAAAGGTGAATTCCATGTCTCACAGGAAGAAAACCTTTCTTAGATTGTTCCATCTGGAACCTACTTAGCACCTTATCAATGTACATTGATTGGGATAATCCAATTAATTTTCTGGATCTATCACGATAGAGTTTTATCCCAAGTACATAAGATGCATCTCCTAAATCTTTCATGTGGAAGGTTTTAGACAACCACACTTTTACAGAAGAAAGTACTGCAGTGTCATTCCCGAATAGTAATCTTTCATGTGGACCTTTGAAGCTTGCATACCTTAGTCTCTTCAGACTCGGACACGAAACCTTCGGGTTGAGTCATATAGAGCTCTTCCTGTAGGTAGCCGTTCAGAAAGGCCGTCTTCACGTCCATTTGCCAGATTTCATAATCATGGTACGCAGCTATAGCAAGCAAAATCCGAATGAACTTAATCATGGCTACAGGAGAGAAGGTTTCTTCATAGTCAATCCCTTCTATTTGCCTGTATCCCTTGGCTACTAGTCTAGCCTTATAAGTCTCCACGTTCCCATCAACGCCTATCTTCCTCTTGAATACCCATTTGTTTCCAACAGGTACAATACCTTCTGGAGGGTCTACAAGAGTCCAGACCTGATTTTGATACATGGAATCCATCTCGGATTTCATGGCCTCTTGCCATCTCTTTGAATCAATGTCGGACATTGCTTCAGTGTAGTCTCTAGGGTCCTCCTTTGTTTCATTGTCACCTAGAAGGTACAATTCATCAAAGTCATTATTTAAGCCAAACCTCATAGGTGGCTTACTAACCCGTTCAGATCTACGTGGAGCTAGGGGTTCAGGAACAGGGTTGTCAATATGTCGAGTGCTTGTTTGTGGTTCATTATTAATCTCATTAATTTCCATCTGTTTGCTTATAGTTCCTTTGAGAACAAATTCGTCCTCTAGAAACTTAGCAGTTCTGGCGACAAAGACTTTCTGGTCGTCAGGATGGTAGAACTCATATCCCATAGTTTCTTTAGGATAACCCACAAAATAGCATCTTACTGATCTCGCTTCAAGCTTAGTAGCCTCAAGCTTCTTGACATATGATTCACAACCCCAAATCTTAATATGATTAAGACTTGGCTTTCTTCCATGCCATATCTCATAGGGTGTTTGTGAAACTGATTTGGAAGGTACTCTATTAAGCAAGTAAGCTGCTGTATATAGAGCGTATCCCCAGAATGTTACTGGTAGATCAGCGGAACTCATCATAGAACGAACCATGTTCATCAAGGTTCGATTTCTCCTTTCAGAAACTCCATTAAGTTGTGGAGTTCCCGGTGGAGTCCACTGTGATATTATTCCACACTCTTTGAGATAATCTAGGAACTCATTACTCAGATATTCACCCCCTCGATCTGATCTTAGGATCTTTATCTGTTTCCCAGTTTGCTTCTCAACTTCATTCTTGAATTCTTTGAACCTTTCAAAGGATTCTGACTTGTACTTCATAAGATATACATAGCCAAACCGAGAGTGATCGTCGGTGAATGTGATATAGTATGAGAAGCCTTCTCTCGACGTAGTAGACATAGGTCCACATACGTCAGTGTGGATTAACCCTAGAATTTCAGTGGCACGCTCTCCTTTTCCAGTAAATGGAGATTTGGTCATCTTCCCTTTCAAGCAACTTTCACAAGTACCCATCCGGTCATTACCTAATGGGCGGAAATATCCGTCTTTCGACATCTTGCGAGTCTTATCAAGGTTCATATGTCCAAGTTTAAGATGCCACATCTTTTCTTGGTTAACTTCTTCTCTAGCCCTTTTGGGTTTTGAGGTATTCCCGCTTTCAATACAGTGCATCCCACTATTCGTCTCTAGGTGAAAAAGTCCCTCTATCATATTACCATGAGAGATAATACAACCGTTCAAGTATAAAGTGCAACTCATTTTGTCAAACAATACTGAGTGCCCATCTCGTAAAAGCTTAGAGATGGAAATCAAATTCTTTATACATGAAGGAAAATATAAACAATTTTTAAGTTCCAGGACTTCCCCAGAGGGTAGGTTAAGCATATAGGTGCCTATTGCTTTTGCATAGATTTTAGTGCCGTTCCCAACTCGCACAACCATCTCCTCATTGCGCAGTGATTTGCTCCCTGTTAGTCCCTGCAACGTATTACAGATATGTTGACTAGCACCTGAATCAAATATCCAGGAATTGGAGCTCACTGTAAAAGCACTCTCTATGACAGAAATAGTCTCTTCAAAAGTCCGTGTCATAAGGCTCGCAATGCGCACCCTGTATTTCTTCTTCCAACGTTCATCCTTTCCACAATGAAAGCATGTTCCTTTGGATTTCTTTGCCTTCTTCTTATGTAACCTTTTCCTTATCATTGCATTCTCACTCCCACTGTCCTTTTTGAAACCTTTTTCAAATTTACAGCACATGTCAATCATCTCTTTCAAAGAATGATCGAATCTATTCACTTTATAGTTTACGATAAACTTAGTGAAATCATCCGAGAGAGATGCAAGGAAAAAGTCTTGGGCCATTTTCCCATCGATGGAAGTTCCTAAACTTTGAAGATCTTGAAAGATCTTTTCCATCTTTTGTCCATGCTTATGGACCGATGTCCCCTTTGCCATTTTGGCATTCATTAGATTACAAATATTTGAGAATCGTACATTACTAGTCTCAATGTCATGCATCTTATGCAAACTTTCAACCATGGCACAAGAAGTGTCCATGTGCTTATGTAGCTTCATAAGCTCCTCACTAAGTGAAGTGATGATTAAGCATTTGGCTTGTAAGTCATCCTCATAGTGTCTAACATAATTTTGACACTCCTCCTTTGAAGCTAGTTTCGTAGGAGGTAGATGAGGAGGGGATTGCTTAAGCACATACAATATGTCTTTCACCTTTGAGACATTCTCAATGTGGCGATACCAAGCAAGGAAACGTTGGCCCTTTAGGCCCTTTTTGTCAAGTATTATGGTGGGTATAATTTTAGGCATGTCGTTCACTACATAACATAACAGAAATCGAATTAGCATTGTTGTTTAAAACTATTTTGATTGGGTCTTTGAATCAAATAGTACCACCCACTATTTTTGGCAAATTCCACATCCCTCAATAGAATTCGAGAGTTATATTGAACTCTTAGTGGGTTATGGGAGACTCACCATTACCAAGCCCACCTCACGATGATACGATGTTGGCTAGCGAAAATAATGATGAGAGAATAACGCATTATTCATTTACAACCTTTGTAATTACCCATCCGTTTGGCCTCTAGAGAATGTTGCCTCACGATGATACGATGTTGGCACCATTGCACTTAGTTTAAGTTATTCCCACCATGCTTAGTTCGTGAAGGGGTTCAAGAATAGCCTCACGATGATACGATGTTGGCTATCCTCGTTGCCTACACTCACCTCATCATATGTATATGGATTCCTCCTGGATATAAGCACATGCTTTGTACTCCCCCATGATAGGGTGAAGCCGGTGCATGAGTCACAAACGCTTGGAACCCACCACGGTGGAAGGCCTACGAAGAGATATTCTAAACATCTCTCGCTTATCAACTTAAATATTCGTTTGTTGAGGGAATTGTTTTGGGCTACATCAAAACATTTTAATCACATTAAAAGAACTTGGGCCTATCACAACCATTGGTCCAAGTTTATATGAATTAGTAGTATATAATACTCCCACTGTTTCGTTGAAACAAGCGAGACTATATGGAACTACTAACGAATGCTTTGCATCCTCATATGGACTATATAGTCATATTAGGTTTTAGGATGATTATGAACCGTTTGATTTGATCCAACACGAGCCTTGTGTTGGACCTTGGGTCTAAGGTAGATTGTTGTTGATTTTAGTTACGCGTTTAATCCAATTAAACCGTTATTTCCTATTGGGCGTTGGACCCAACTATTCTATTTTGCATACATTTAAACAAAAGGAATACATGAAATAATAATAAGGGCTTATGCCCTTTTACAACACAAATGATGGACTTATGTCCATTTACAACAATCTTGAACTAATCAAATTACATTCAAATCTACACTACCAAGCCCAAACATTCATAATGTAAAGCGGCCAATCACATAGCTCAATTATCGAGGCATTTGGTTCATAATCACCCTTCTCTTAATCAAACACATTTAATTAAGAAAACAACTTTAAAACAATTGGTTTTCGGATCCATAGAATTGATTTAAATGGAACTAAATAAAATGAAAATCCAATTCTCATTTAAAGAGACAAACAATTTTGTTCTCATCTAATTTGGGCCAAAAACAATGACCACAACTTTTTGGGCCATTTTCTAAAAACAAAAACTTTTGGGATCACTTTGTAAAAACATAAGAGTCCACAACTTCATGTAATTACAACTTAGAACCCAAACATTTTTAATAATGTCAAAACATCATTAAAGGAGCAAAACAATTTGTCCTTTAAAGTTTTTGGACCTTAACGTAAAAACGTAAACTTTTGGGCCAAAATGCAAATACACAAAAGTATCAAAACTTTATGTAAGTGCACAAAACACCCAAAAATACCCTATTTTAAAGGGTGGCCGGCCATTAGTGTTATTTAGTGATAAAATTCAAATTTTATACAAAGTTTTGTAAGTGGGTTTTGTTAGGTGAGGTAAAGATGAAATAAAATTTTGTAAGAAATGATTTATGTCATTCTTTAAAACAAAGTTTGTCTCCCATTAAAATTACTTAATCATTAACCATCACCCACTAAAATTAAATCAAAACTTTATGTAAAAACATAAAACTTTTTGAATCAAAACTTCAAAACTTTTTGTTCTTGGCAAGAACTCCAAGAACATTTTAAGAACACTTATGAAAACTCAAAATACATGGCACCAAATTTTAGTTCCAATATTCATGCTTAAATGAAATACATCTACAACATTTGAGATGCAAAATTTTCTAGCAAAATTTATATTCAAAGCAAGAACAAAGCTTGTAACATTTACAACATTTAAATCATAAAACATGAAAATCACAAAACCCAAAAGGATCCACCATACACTAGACCTAGGCTCTGATACCACTTGAAGGAAAAATTTTGTCCTAGCTAAGAACATGTAAGAACATTTGAATACATATGCTAACAATTAACTCTTTAAAGTAGGCATGCATCCAAAAACAATTCATAAAACCCATGACTTTCAAAGCCTAGTATATGGTGAATCAAAAGACTCTTTAACAACATTAAAGAATATGAAGAATTTAGAGATTCTTTACCCTTGAAGCTCATCCTTGATTACACAAGGGATTCACCCAAGTGGAGGGCCTTCAAGTCACCTCCTTGCTCCTTGGATCTTCCTTGTGATTTTCCTCCTTTTAGTGCTCCTTTGCTTCTTTGAGGATTTGAGGATTAGTTCTCCAAAACACCAAAAGTTTGATGTCTCTATGTCTCTTCGCCAATGATGTATTTTGTGAGGATGAAAAATGGATCACTTAGGGAAGTAAATTTGCTAGATAACTATCCCTAAGTAGCCAAGAAAACCCTAATTGAAAACAAAGCTATAAAGATGAATTTATACTTCATTTCAAGTGAGTGGCAAACTTGTAATTAATCCAAATTTGCCTACCCTCACCCTTATGGCCGGCCTATGTATTGTTATTGGGCTTATTGCCCATTTTGTTTTAGTTGTCATACAACTTAAACATAATGGGCCTTGTGGACCAAAACACTTTTGGGCCCCGAAGCCCCAAAACCAACTTAAAAGCCCAATACGAACATTTCGTATAATTAATTAACTAATTAATTAATCTTGACCATTCTTCAATTAAACCATTTAATTGCTTATCCATTTCATTTAATTTCTTCACATACATCCTTATTTGGTGTGCGATCCATTAGGTTCCAATTAGCGAGGCAGTGGGCGATGTTACTCTTAACTATCGATTGTGAATTGAAACCACATTTCAATTCTCCCTTTTTGATGATTAGTGTTTGCTAATCAATAGGGCTTCCACAAACCATGAGTGACACCTAGCAGTATGTCATGGTCACCCAAGCTAAGTAGAATTGGTTGGAGAACCTATCCAGTTACAATTACAATGCAATACGGTCCTTCTCTAATACAATACTCTTAATCACATTGTTTAAGTGATAGTTTGTTTCATGTCTACTATCCAATGTGATACTTTCTTATATGATTCCCTTGAATATGATTTGGAACATCTTCCTTAGTCATATTCATTTGCTTTGGCCAAAGACTTTAGAATCATATTTTAGAGTATTCTCCTTCCACCATGGAAGGTTAGAGATCCCTTGTTGTGCATTCATATGCCTACATGACTAGATCACATGACCCCAACAATGCCGTGGACAATCCGAGGGAATGCCTTTGTCATGATCAAAGATCAAGGACCTAACCATTAGACATCTATGATGCCTCAGGTCTAAGGACTAATTTGCATATTGTAACCTTAGAGTTCGTACATGACATGTATGTTTGAACTCTCTTTAATCGCAGTTCAGTGTACTCGATCACTCTTTCGAGCACCTATGTGTTTGTCTTAGTGTCCAACACCAAATGACTTGAGACTAGTTCATACTCACGTTTGAGTCAACATAACACATACTAACCTTAGCGGATTGTCAATGCCCAATTGGCAATCCTATGGCTAGGAACGTTTTAGGAATGAACATAAGAGAAAGGTCTCCTTAATCTAACTCATTAGATCACTTATCTCTTATGTCAAATACATCTCTTGGATTCTCTTATTGTTTAAACACATGATACAATAAATAGTGATTAACAATAAGTCTTGCCCTCCATTAAACATATAAAAGTTTAACATATTAAGTATTCCAAAAAGCTATTATATCAAATGAGTGGCTTTGTGGGCATACTTCCAACAACAACAATTATGCATCAAGAGAAAAGTGCAAAAAGTACGGGCAACCAAAGGAGGTAGCGGCAATGCCAGCGGTTGCAATGCCTGGAGCTTCTCTCCCAACCTATTCACATTGTTTTCCCAGGTCCCAAGGAGGACTGGACCAAAAGATGGGTAGCGGAATGATGGCCAATGGTGCTCCCCCACATTTGCTTCCTTTGAACTGGCCTATAGCAGGAGCTGATAAGTTTGGAGTTCAGCCGGCTTCTACTTGGTCAGTAGGTGGAAACCATAATGCTGGAGTTCTACATGCAAACCCTACTAATCAGCTTCTCTCAGTTCCAAAAGGATGGCACAGTGGTGACTGGCTATGCAGTTGCGGTTTCCATAATTATTCATCTCGAACACAGGTGTGATGCTACATGAGCATTCAAAGCAAAGAGTTCTCCTTACCTGACTGTTGATATCTGATCCAATTTTGATTTATCTGCAGTGCAAAAAATGTGATGCTTTTCCACCAGGTACACTCTTTCTACATCAGCATTGCAATTGTCCTATGATATATTTGTGGTTTAGAAGCACATGTGCTGCAGTTATGTTGTTTTATTATTACGCAACTGGTACCGTAGATTGTAAATAATGCTCACTTATTTACATTCCTCTTTTTTCGTATAAAGCTCTTGGAATGAAGCGATTAGCATCTGAAGAGCTTGTTCATGACTGGGATAACAAGAGACTAAACGTAGGACATGTAAGGATGATCTATCTATTCTATGGAATTTTAGATTATAAGTTTATAAGATTGTTACAGACAGTATCCTTTGCTTTCTTCTTCTCCTCCTAGTTGTTTCCTTATTCTTTTCACTAAATTGCAGACAGTTGGGCAGCAGCAATCCTATCCTGGGTTTGAGCGAGTGGTAGGGACCAGTGGTAACATCGCAACTGGACCTTACGCTCCTTATCATCCCAATATAAGCTCAGGCGTGGCTCCGAATTTGCAAGTGCCCATGCCATTCACACAGCAAGCAATGACACCTATACTCCTTGGAAAAGGGTAAGTTTGGAATCAGCTTTTCCTTTTACATATGCATACTTAGGTACCACATTCGGTTGGTTAGATACTATTTTTGGTCTTTGAGTCTTTGTTCTGATATGCATATTAGATCTTACAGATTCGTGTTTATTTAACTGTTTTCAGTGTGCTTCCACTCCTTTTTAAATGTGGATAATATCCCTAATTCCACATACGGCCCTGATAAATGTCAATTATGACGAGCCTATATTTTTAGCATAAATTCAGCTTATTGTGAGGTTAGCTTCTTTGATAAGGACTTTCTTACTTACAGTTTATTGACTTCGCAGAGCAAAGCAATGGCGTAATGGGGATTGGATGTGCACAAATTGCAACAATCATAATTATGCTTCTCGATTAAACTGCAATAGGTTAGTGTATAAACTAACCATTGATTCCTCTTTTGCTTAACATTAGTTGCTTCATCCTTTTCCTCGGGTTTAATCCCAACTTTATCAATGGCATAGTAAACTGTTTTCCAGTATGGCATGGAATATATCCTGATAGAGCAGTGAACCTCTTTCTCAATATGTACTGATAGAACAATAATTTCAAATCTGTGTATCAATTATGTTTCCAGAATTGCAATTAACGAGTGTACTTCCTGTTGCTCCAAGTTGAGACGTGTAAATGATCTGTGCATTATACATTGTAATTTGCTCTGAATGTTGGAACCCTTGTTATCTGCAGGTGCAAGACCGAAAGAGATGCGGCCGCTCAGCCAGCCAATGCCGTGTAGCCATTCAAATTCATAAAGTTGTATGCTTGGTGCTCATTCAAGTTTTGATTTAGCCTCTCATTTTGCACTATATTGAGGTGAAAATGAACCTTTTGCATTAAGCGGCTGGTTATCTCACATTATTCGGATAGAATATCGATATTTCAATGTTAATCGTTGCTCTCCAAGAATGTAATTTACAGCTCCATAGTTTCGTCTCACAGAGAAAGCTTTGTGTATACTTTATTGATCGAGTAATATTACAGAGTCTCCGATGCAGGTGAAGGCTTTTAACCAGTTGAGCTACAAACGCTATGCAAACGATAAAGATTTGGTATGCAGTCATCGAAATCAAAACGAGAAGAAGAAAATCTCTTGGAGAAGAGAGTGACTGAATCAATCAGGAACCCTTGAGGATGGAAGTGGGAGAGAGAGGAGGTGCATCCAACTGGTAAAGATTAAGAGCCGGTCCAACAAACCTGAACAGAATCCAAGCCCCAATCACTATGTAAATTGAAGCATAAGCAAACTTGTTTAACCAAAACAAAGCACCCTTCTCCCCCACGTAAAGCTCCCATGCCTTCTCCCCCAAGCTCATATCTTCCCACTTCTTTGGAGTGTCACTAGCTTGAGCCTTCATGACCCGTCCGCCGTCCCCCTCATTGCCCTCCTCTCGCTGCTGCTGCTTCGTCCGCCTTCTCGACCTCTTTTTGAACCGCACTCCCGTGGGGTCCGGTGCTGCCACGCTGTTGCCGTCAGTGTCCGGAATGCTAGTGCTGCCACCACCATCACTGCCGGTGGTGTTGTAAACTAGTGTGCTGATTCTGAGAGGCTGCGGACGGGTGGAGGGTGAGAAGATATGGTTCAGTTTTGTTGGAGAAGGTTTTGAGAGGGCGAGGTGGGTTGGGGAGGCTGGTGTTGAGCTGAGTAGGTGGAGGAGTTTGGCCTCCATTGCTGGGGAAGTTTGGTGTTGCAGCCGAGTGAGCGAGTGAGTGAGTGGTTGGATTTTGGTTTTATCACTTTATCTTTTCGTTGTTGTTGTTGTTTTTTTTTTTTCCACTATGAAAGAGGCCAATCTGATTAAGAATAGTGTGGTTGGGCTTCAACTTCAAGTGGGCCTCAACAAATTTTCAATTTACTTGTAATCAAACTCAAACTTCACAAAAAACAAAGGGCATGTTCCTTAACCTTTTGCAAAACAGTTTTTCGTTTTTTAGACACAAAAATGGGTGAAAAATGCATTTAGTAGATAGATAATTTTGTGAAAATATACTTTGAGACACAAAAAACAATATTTAGCCTGAATTATGTAGAACATCAAATTGATGTTTCTTATGTTTTTCAAAATAATATAAAATAAAATATACATTATAAAATAAATTTAGAGTTTTAATAAAAATAAAATAAAATCATGTATGCTACCATTACCGTCACCAATGCTGCGACCACCATCACCACCACATTTTCCATCGTCTCACCATCACCACCACTATGGCCACCATCTTTGACACCACCATCGGCACTACTATCATATCCTCAAGTGCCATCACCCTCGCCACCATGGCAGCCCGCCCCCCCCCCCCCACCTTGGCGTCTGACCTTCGCCACAACTGACATGACCTCCACAACATGTACCTTTGTTGCCACTATTACAGCCACCATATTATTCACCATCGCATCGTTGCAACCACTACATTGTTACCACTACCATCATCTCGCACCACCATCGCCACTACTACCACCACCACATGTTCCATCCCATTCCCCTCACCATATCCACCACCATCTCTTGTCACCATCATCCCTATCATCTCAGCTACCATTTTCACAATCATACCTATTCATCAAACTTTGTGCTTATGATCAGAACCGTTTATATTGTAAATCACTTTGTAAAGACCATTTTTATATATAAAAAAAATCAATTAACACAAAGATCATTTAGTCAACAAACTGTATAAAAATAGGAGAAAATATTCAGTAAAAGTATTACAAACCGTTTATCATTTTGTTTCAACTAATTTACTAAATTATCTTAGTTTTAATTGATTTTTTTTTTTACAGAAATTAACCTTACAAAATAATTGATTTACTAAAAAGAACAGATCCAGTAAAAGTATTACAAACCGTTTATCATTTTGTTTCAGTTGATTTACTAAATTATCTTAGTTTTAATTGATTTTTTTCTTTCAGAGATTAACCTTACAAGGTAATTTAATAAAATAATTTAAAATATAAACAGTTTCGATTATAAACACGAACTTCTATAACTAAACGACGTTATATTTTAAGAAAGAACCTTTCCTCAACCTTAAGGAGCCAAACTCTTTCTCATGTCCCAATTAGGAACGAAATTATTGATTGGACTCGGACAAGTGGGCAAGCTTTTATTATAGCCCAACACAAGATGTTGGACGAGGATCTCAAATTCCAAAATCCTACCCGGATCCAACTTTCACCACCCCTCATAAATACCAAACTACCCCTCCTCCATGTCCATTATTACAAACCCCTCGGCGAAGGTTTTACAGTCACTAAAGTACGCTTTTGGCTACCCGCTCTTTAGCATCTCTCTTTTCCAAAGCAAAAACATCCGCTCACCCAGTCAACCAGCCGGAGCAACCCAACCCCATCAATCCATGACCGACAACACGACCGATAACAACCGGGTCGAACCGGTGGACCCGTTCCTCGTAGGGTATCAGCCCTCGGAGCTCCGAATCGCCTCGGAGTTTCTCTCAACCTGGCTCTCCTTTCTCACCCGAGATCTCTGTCCACACTGCTCCGCCAAACTCGCCGATCGCGTCCGCTCTCTCGGCCCAGGTACGATTTTTTTTCACTTTCTGGTTGTTTCCTGGGAAAATTTAGGGCTAGAAAGTGTGTAGAAGTAAAAAGTTTCAGTCTTTATGTTGTCCTGTACACAGAAGAATTTTGAATTTTGAATTTTGAATTTGTGTTTTGGCATATCCTTAATGGGATTTTGTGATTTGGGAATTGAAGAACTTGGTGGAGATTCGAAACCCGTTAACCCGGATGAGAATTCGGGTGATTTGAATACGGAGAGCAAGGAATTGCAGGTGGGTAGTGATTATGATAATGGTGAGGATCATCATGATGATGACACAAAGTCACTAGGTAGTTGGGACGACGGAGCTCAGGGGATGTCGGAACCCGACCCAGAAGCTTCTAACAGTGGATTGGCCCCCTTATTAGAGACTCCAAGCCCTCGAATGTCGTGGGCCGATATGGCACAAGAAGATGAGCTGGAAGAAGAGGAAGAGCATGAGTTGAATAAGCGGGTGGTCAATGTGAACGAGGCGACTGGAAAGTTGAGGATTACGAAGTCTACATTGTCTAGGGAGCAGAGGGAACACATTAGGTTCACGGATGTTAGGAGGAAGAAAGATTATATTTGTTTGGAGAGGATTAATGGGAAATTGGTTAACATTGTCGATGGGCTTGAGCTCCACACTGGTATCTTCAGTGCGGCGGAACAGAATAGGATTGTTGATTATGTTTATAAGCTTCAAGAGATGGGCAGGAATGGTTTATTAAAAGGTTAGTTCTTTGCTTTCGGAATGCCATTACAGTACTTGATCTTCCTGTTGATATTTCTTCTTGTTTTCGTACATGTTATATGTGTGCGCGTTTATATATATATTTGTAATGTTTCCAATAACATTTTTTCCCTATCTATGATGACTTGATACATATGCCTTATTGGTAAACCTTCTTTGCCTAGCTAGAATGTTAGTTGTGTGGAATGCACATAATGTCTTCGATTTTCTTTTATGAATTTACATCTATTTTGTTCCTCAAATTTTATTTATTTATCAATTTCGTTGTAAGTTGCCAAAGAACTTTTTTCAGTGGTATGTATGTGCCAAATGTTAAGGTTCCCCCTCTCTTTTCACGACGAGTTGTAAGTTATCTCTTATGTATTTTTTCTTTATACAGAAAATATGAAAAGTCTATTATTTAGCTCAAACTTGTTTCAGGATTTTCTAGTTGCATTTTATTATATTGATATAATTTAATTCTTATTAGGAGATGTATGATCTTTTGGCTAACCTGTTCTGAAATTCTTGCAGCACGTACGTATACAGCACCTCAAAAGTGGATTAGGGGCAAGCGACGAGTAACCATTCAGTTCGGCTGTTGCTACAATTATGCAGTGGTATGCCTTTTTGCTATGGCATTTATATTTAATTTCAATTTCTTACTTGACTAACATTTTGTAGAAATCAGCTACATTGTTATTCTAGCGGGTATAATTTCTGAACTTTGCTCAAGGGAACTATAAAGTGATACTGATTTTAATGTTGCATCTGTTGTGCTGTGTTGGTTGCAGGATAAGTATGGTAATCCACCTGGTATCCTACGCGATGATGTTGTCGATCCCATACCTCAACTTTTCAAGGTGATCATTAGGAGGCTGGTAAAATGGCATGTGCTTCCCCCGACCTGTGTACCTGATAGTTGCATCGTCAATGTATATGATGAAGGGGACTGTATACCTCCGCATATCGACAACCATGATTTTGTTCGACCTTTCTGTACCGTGTCCTTTCTTAGTAAGTGCGACATAGTTTTTGGTTCAAACTTAAAGATCATTGGTCCTGGCGAGTTTGAAGGTTCATTTGCCATTCCCTTGCCTGTTGGGTAAGTATGCCATCCTTTGTGCCTGTGAATTTACCGCCCTTGTTTAGACTCTACCTATTGTTTGCCATTACATTTTATTTATAGTTTTGATATATGCACCAACCTTTGGATTCATATGTCTCAAGAGTCAGCATTTTCCCATGCAGGTCTGTTCTGGTTTTAAACGGAAAGGGGGCTGATGTAGCTAAGCATTGTGTGCCTCCAGTACCTACAAAACGGTAAGAGTTAAAACTGTGCAATATAATTATTGTCTTTTTGTGGTTGCTTGTATTAATTATTTGTCTTCAGGATATTTACCTGCTTGTTATTGTATATATTAGGATATCAATCACATTTAGAAGAATGGATGAAACCAAACGGCCGAATGGTTATGTTCCAGAACCTGATCTACAGGATGTTCAACCACTATCCTTTGAAGAGGACAAGAAAACTAGATTAAATTCACCTAGGAGCCAACGTTGGATGAGGAGGCAGCCAATTAGGGGATCTGCTGACAGACGTGAGTTCCACTCAGAAATTAGGGGATCTGCCGACAGACATGAGTTCCACTCAGAGCCCCGAGAGTCAAGTTGGAGTCGACGTGGGTCTGGAAATAGGTGGAACCGGGGAAGGGTCAACGTGAATTTTGAGAGCTAGTTGATGATGGCTAACTTCTTTGCCAGTACAAGTGTTGCAGTTGGCCCCTTTCAACCTTTCGTCAAGGTTCTTACGTTTAATTTCCTAAAGAGATAAAATATATCGTTTGGATTTGTATCTTTCTACATCTACTTTAGGCATGTCAACTGTGTTTTGGTTTCTTCTTTTACAAGAGCAATATGCATGTTTGAGTATAGATGGAAGTTCAGAGGATGCGGCGAAGGTGGTGGACATAAATGCAACTTGCTGGAATGCCACCAGAGTTTTATTGGTATTATTTTTCTATAGCTTATAAGGCATATGCCCCATAACTAGATTATCACTTCGCGCTATCGGCTTTGTGAGTTTAAAACATATGGGTGAGTTGTACTATATAGTTGATGAACCAACTTAAAGCTGGTTGTTTGTAGCATATTGCTGCTTATGTACCCCAGCAATTGATTGCAATCTATTGAGTGTGGTATCGTTTGATGATAGGAGATATCAGTTGTTCTTTCCTTGGTTTTATTTTTGTGAAACTGAATTTTTTACGCATGCTCAAGTGTCTTGTGTTTGAACGTCTACTCAAGTTTCTGGGCAGTTTGAGCCGTATATTTTCATTGTTGAGATGAGAATGAAATGTAGATTGGTAATTGGCACTTGTTGGAATACGAACACAGTATCGTTGTTGGTTTTGAGCTCGAATGTTATTCCATATTCTTTACTTTTTCCTGCTCTTTTCGTTACAGACGCAGTTACAGTTTCTGGGAATTTTCTGCTGCTCTTTTGTACCTTCAATTCCTTTGCTTTTTGAAAAGAGTGCCTTTATTCTTATTTCGTACTCCCTTGGGCCATGGCCTTGGGCTGCCTGACTGGACTGGCCATGGTTTGGGATCAGGGTTCCATGGCCATGGTTTCGGGTTCGCTTATTGAACCTAGCCGGGGCCATGGTTTCGGGTTCGCTTATTGAACCGACCCGGATTTACAGTTGGGTTCTATCGGGATTGTAAGTGAACCGACCGGGATTTACAGCCGGGTTCTATCGTAGATCCATGGCTATAGATTAGACTAGAAAACAATCTCTCCTTAAATTTTAGGATGGCCAGAAAAATAAGCTTTTAATTCTCACTTATAAAACATTGTATTCGTGTATTGATCACATCATAGATAATCCACCGTAGGAGCTTCTCATCTCTATTACAATGTGGTGCAAATAGTTTTAGGAGCCATTATTAGCATTCTAAAAAAGAGGGTGAGCCCTAGCTCAACGGAAAGGTTGCTCATTTGTGACCAAAAGGTTACGGGTTAGAGTTGTAGAAACATATTCTTTGCAAAGCAAGAGTAAGACTGTGTACGACAGACATTTCCCTTGATTCTTACAAAGTAAGGAGCTTTGTTGGTTTGGTATCGCCAATTTTTTTATTAACATGCTAAAATAGTCCTTTCTTAATCCTTCCTAGCGAAGGGAGGAGTTATGATGACTAATTTGAACTGTTATTAACGATTCTCAAAAAAATTTGTATTAAGAGAACTTTTATTGTCAACATAATTAATAAAATGTTATATATTTCCTTTATTCTATTTCCAGAGAAATTTTTAGTTGTGACGGCAACACGGATGATACATCACGTGTTTCTATGTAAGTGGTGAAAATTTTTAATTTTTAAGTTATTAACCTTTTAACACACATATCCCACTATTTATATAAAGACACATAATGTACCACATCTTGTAACGGTCGCACTAAAAAATCTCTACTCTTTCCATCATAACTAACAGATTTGTTACTAATGAGACTTTTGATTGGTTTCTCACTTTTTCTCGTAATTTTAAATTTCAGTCAATCTCCTCATTTCATATGCCCCGCTTCTTTTTAACTTTCCAAATTCATAGCATGTGACATCTTTCTTATAGTAAACACACAAAATATTGAGTTTACCGTCATAAAAGTTGGTGTTTATATTACTACTCAAACACTATAGCATCATAGTTGTTTCCAAACATTCCGTACATAGACGTTTTCTTTCATTTATTAACAAATGTCGCCAACGTGATCCAACTCAGGATATCTTCCAACAAAGTAAAAGTTCATTGTTCATGAGACTTGTGCACCTTTTAACCTTTGATATCACTTGAGTCGAGGAACATGTACATTCCACCTTATATGTTTGAGGATTGTAATTGTATATATTAATACGTACATATGACCAGAGGCGGATGCATATTGAGATCTACGTGGTCACATGATCACCCAAAGTTCTTTCGAAGATTCTCTGAATGTTTTGTAAGGGTCCCTTTGTACTAAGTGTTTGATGTAATACTTGTTGGGTATATCTGGACAGGTCACATGGATAACACTCACAAATTCTCTCGATATTACTCATCAAGTGTTTGACGAAATGCCTATGTGAATAAATTGAAATTTTGTTTGGGGGCTTCACTCTCTATTTCCATCTAAAAAACTTGGACCTCTAACATTGAGACCATCCAAGATTCGAACCATAGATCCGCCACAACATATGATATAATATGATTTGTTTAATTTTATCTTAGATTAGACCTAGCACATTTACCCCACAAAATATTTATGGCATGAATTCTACTCTCCTTTTATTTTTACTCAATCAACCCGGACTCAAGTTCAAACTTTGAGATCTCTAGTCCTCCTCCTATCATTTAGGTCATCTCCAACCGAAGGGTCCAGATGGCTGAAAATAGCCTAAAAACTGTCTCCAACCGAGGGCCAGGCCAAAGGGTTTGTGGGCCCAACTGGACAAAAAATGGGCCAAAGGGCCAACCGGCTGGCCTAAATGAACCAGCTAGCCAGCTCCGGGGCGGGCCATATTTTGAATTCCAACAGTAACTAGCTGACGTTAGCTAGCCATTATATTTGATTTTTTTTTTAAATTTTAAATTTCTATTTTTGTTTCCTATAACTTCCTAAGCCATTAAACAACATTTAATAACATTAAGTAACATTAAACAACATTAAACAATGTTAAACAACATTAAACAACATAAAAAAACATTTAACAACATGAATTATAGCCCAATATCCACCCTATTTATAGGCCAAAAAAATTTAAATCCAACGGCTAGCTGACGTCAATTACTGTTAGATTTGAAATTTTTTTTTCGCCAAATTTTTAAAAATATATATTAAAAAAATCTCATTTTTTCCTATAAATTTAAGTTGTTGTAGTTTTTAAATTTAATATGTAGTTTTTAAATATAAGTTGTAGTTTTTAAATTTAAGTTGTTGTAGTTTTTAAATTTAAATAATAAATTGTGTTTGGCCATCGGTTGGAGAAGGTTTTTTGTCACAGGGCTATGTTTGGCCCTATGACCCTTTAGCCTTCTGTTGGAGATAGTAAGAAAAATGATCATGCACTGTTTATTAAAATATTAGTTTCTTGAAGGTGACCTTAGTCAAACCACATGACCTCATTATAATTTCTCAAAAAAAAAATAGAAAATGAAAACACCTCAACACATGCAATACGAGGATGGGCAAAATACCCGCGGTTACCCGCCCATTTAAACTTCACGGTTACGGTTATGGGTAACCGTTTAGATAAATAAACGGTTATGGGTATAACTGTTTACCCGTGAAATTTAAATGGGTGGTTATGGGTATTAACCGCGGTTATAAACGGATAACCGTTTACCCATTTATTTTATATATGTAATGTTGAATATTAAAATATATATATATATATATATATATATATATATATATATATATATACACGGCTATTTGACAGGGGATGGGAAGTTGGGTTATTAACCCAACCCAACAATCACATATCTTCAATTTGAATCCTGCATCTTTTGATTGTTGCCGAAAAGACATGATTCATAGTCAACAAGTGTAATCCTTCTCCTAACAAATATGGCCTTTAGGTAATTGGTGCTCTCCATCAGGCATACTCATTAAAATGCCTTTTGGATAATGCTTTGTATATGTTCAAACAGACATGACCTATTGAACTAATATGACTTCAAAAGTTATGTATTTTCAAAAGTTTGTATATGTGCAATTCTCTCTATATATTGATAACATTGGAAGAAGAGAAAATCATTCAGAAATTTGTTGTCTGCATAATTTCTTTGCTCTCTCCTCTCTCCATCACATTCATACAATTTCTTTCTAGTTATTTCTAAGGGAATACAATTCGGTTTTGCTAATCGAATATTTCATACTTTCTTGTATCCTGGAAGTGATTTGCCAAGAACCCTTTAGCAAACTCATTCGAGTGGGGGCAAATAACACTTTAAGGAAACGATTCAAGTCGTACCTCAAAGTCATCATTCATATTATTCTCTATATTATTTCTACATTAACTCCAACATGTAAAATTAACACAAATCATATTCTCTATCGGACAAAACTTAGATCAATGCTATTGACTGTAATGTATGGTTTATATAGCTAATTATAAAATAATGTAGCTCATTATATATATTATGTTAATACTTTACATTATGGGTTAAATAACCCAAGAATACTGTCTTCTAAACAGTTTTCGTAACCCAAGAATACTTAGCAAATATTATATTACCTTCATTGGTAACAGTTAAAAATATCGTCCGTAAACTATTATTTCAATTATTGGAACGGTATAAGGACTTAAAAAATTAAAATAAGGAAATGTATGATGAATGTACCTATAACTGTGTTTAATTGTAAAAAAAAAAAATTATGACAGTTTTTTTTTTTTAATTTTCAAGTTGTTAAAAAACATGTAGACTGGTGAAAAATGGGTAATGGTAAAAAAAAATAAACAGGTTAAAAAGGGTAAACGGGTATTAAACGGTTACGGTTAAATAAGTATGATTAACCGTTTATAAACGGTTATGGGTATGAGTATAACTGTTTAGACAATTACCCAACGGATAAACAGTTATGCGGGTATGAGCATAAACGGTTATGGGTAAATAACCGCGGTTACCCGCCTGACATAACCGTTGCCCATCCCTAACTATCACAGAGGGAGGCATGAACTTTGAACATAACAGTGGCCGATGGTGTGGTCCAATAAAACCGCAAATGCTGCAACTTACATGCCAAACCTGAAACTCCCCAAAGGGCCAAACCTGCATCAATTATATATGCGTGGGTAGTGGGCTCCACTCTAGCTCCCATGGTGCCACCCCTACTACGCTAGTGTGCTGTAGAAACAAAGCATATTAAACCACATGAAGGGGGTAAACTGCGCTCAGCTGCCATCAAACTTCAGAAGCATGGAGCAGAAGCCTATGTGTAGCCTAGCTAGTAGGCAAAGGCAAATAGCACTCATATGGTATGTGAGAGATTCTAACTATTCTAGGCAAGTTTCTTGGCTTGTATGTGTTCAACATATTTAAAAGGAAATGCACTTATTTATATACGAGCTTTTAGTATGCATCGGTGTATATACACTGATATTTGTAATTGTTTTATCCTTACTGTTTGATTATTATCTACACGTTCAACTTCCTATTCATCTGTGCATATTAATATTTCATATACCGGAGTACAGTAAAACTTTCGGTATGTATATGAATATGGACGGCGCCAATGAAGGTTCACTAGAAGCAATTGCCCCTACTCAAGTAATTCGTTTGTTAAGCTGCAAACTGTAGTTATATATATATATACACGTGTTATCTTTGAAGAAAAAAAAATATATATCTAATATTCATACTACTTTTACTCTATATCATATGTTATAAGAGCAAAAGTGTTATTGTTCCGTCATTCAAACCGAAAAACCCTTCTCCCACCTCTCATGTTTAATATTTTTTTCATCATTTTGCCAGTTTCCACTACTACACTGAAATGGGGGAAAACTCTCTGTTCCTGGTTCTCATGTAGCTAGATCCTTTGGAACCACAAGAATCCTTAATTAGAATGGGATTCCAATTCATCACCCTTTCCTTTTGAGATTTTAAGAAGAGTTACTCTTTGGAGAGCACAGTACAATGAAAGTTGTAAGTTGTGTTTTAGGGGGGGGGGGGGGGGAGGGGTTATTGTCTATCATTGGCCTCTATGGTAGAATTAGTCGGGGGCTTGAGAGGTGGTGGTTTACCCGGTGGCGGATGTCAGCAGTTCGAATATGCTTACCTCCAACTCGCAAATTTAATTAGCCAATACAAAGCTAAATGATAACACCCAATTTTTTCGATTCGGCAGTTTGATCTCGGCTATGATTTATCATTCATGGATTTTGATAAGATCCTTCCATTTAGTAGCACCTTAGGAGATGGCATAACCTTAAATAAAGTTAAGGGTGAGGTTTAAACGAGGAATGACGTAGTAAGCGACGAAATGATTTGGGAAGTTGAAAATAAGTGTAGATCCGAAGATTCCCAAATAGCTTAACCTTTCGAATTGCTGCTTAATCCATGGGCAGGCAAGAGACAACCTAACAAATTTGTAATTTTGAAATTGTGATATATTATCATTTGAAATCATTCTCATTAATTATCATATTGGGTATTAGCATAGACGAAGCTAATGAAGGTCCATTATTGAGGGCAGATGCCCTCAAGCAGTTTGTTTGTTAAGCTGCATATGCATTTATATATATACAAGCGTTATTTTTGAAGAAAATATATGTATCTAACATCAAGTATACATTCATAATACTTCGACTCCATATCAGGTATTTATATGACCAAAAGGCTCTTGTTCTGTTATTCAAATAGAAAAACCCTCACCCGCCTCTCATATATTAATATTTTGCTCCACTTTGCCACTTTTCACTATTACACTGAAATTTTTGTAACATTATTATACTGAGTATAAGCCATACTATAATAAGGTTTTCTTAATTATTTTTCGGATTGTCCGTAGTATAAGAAACTTCTAGTTCTGTCCTGTATATGAATATTTATTCTGAATTAATATTTCAAAGACAAGAAAATGAATTAGGAGAGAAACTTGTGGCTAGGGTTTGGTCTAGATTGTAGTTGCAAGTCTTTGTCTTAGACTTAACAGAAAGGAGCCAAAAGACAGTGAGACTACTTACCATAGTAGTCTAGAGAGAGAGAGAGAGAGAGAGAGAGAGAGGGAGATCTGGGGTGATATTATTGAGATGTATCTTGAGAGAGATATGGGAAGAAAATAACATCCAAAAGATGATTACACGAAAGAAAAGGAAGTGTACTCACAGCGGCTATGCACACTAAAGCCACTCAATTATGAGGTAAGCAGCTCAGAATTTGGATAAGAAGGGGACAGATATACAATTTCACTGGCAAATCAAGTCTAAAAGTTGATCATCAAAGAATTACAAGACTGACTATTTGGATAAGGGTAATGCTAGGGAAATTTAAATTGTAGACTGAATTTGTAAACTAAATGATGTGTTATTAATATGAAATAAGCACATTAATCAATACTTAAGTAATAATTTAATCATAAACTACCATGTCATTTAGTTTATAAAATTTAGTCAACAAATTTAATCTCACTTACATTATCCATTTAGACAAAGGAACAAAAACCCACATCTCTCAACACTCCTCCTATTGGCTTTGGCTAATTGGCTAGAGAGAGAGAGAGAGAGAGAGAGAGAAAGAGGCTCAGAGTCCCAAACCCTCCATGTAAATGCATGAAAGGGAAAGGAAATCTCATGATGATAGCACTGTCAATATCAAACATATTATGCAATCTGTAAAAGTTGAAATGAGAGAGAGACAGAGGAGAAAGAGAGATGGGCATGTCCAACAGTAGTCAGGATTATTGAGAAAGGGAATGAGACTGGTTGAATGCACGAAAGAATGCTTCCTTTTGTCCAAAAGTTGTGTGTAAAAAAATAAAAGATGTAAAATTGATTCTTGTTGGTTTGTAATTTTGTATATTGAACTTTTTTAATAACATGAGTAAAAGATGTAAAATTTATTCTTGTTGGTTTGTAATTTTGTATATTGAATTTTTTTAATAACATGAGCAAAAGATGTAAAATTGATTCTTGTTGGTTGGTAATTTTGTAAAGTATTGAACTTTTTTTAATAACATGAGTATGGAACAATAACAAGTTTAAACTAGTTCGCCAAGGAAAACAATGAAGGTGCAATACTAACATCAATGCAAGTTCTAGCAATGTGATAGAGTAAGGGTTTGATCTTTGTCAACGTAACTATATAACACGTACAAGTTTAGTGTTTAAACAATGCTTCTATTTGTCCATTTGACCAAAAGTTTAGTGAGAAAAGGAAAGATGTAAATTTCTTCTTGTTGGTTTGTAACGTACTGAAACGTTCTAATAACATAAAGTATACAATAACAACAACCAAGTCTTATCTCACTAAGTGGGGTCGGTTGAATTCTAGAACGTCACTGCGTTCGATTTTGTACCAAGTATTCCGTTAACTCTCAATTTAAAGTAGGTCTCCAATGGCCAAAAAAAAAAAAAAAAAGAGATGCAACTGCCTCCTTGAATTTGTATTGGTTTTGAAGGCTCTCTCATAGTCATACTAATATCAATACAAGTTCCACATATAGCAATATATAGATTTGGGGTTCAATCTCTGGTAACTATATAAACATGTACAAGTTCTTGCTTGCTTAGACATACGTGATTTAGTCTTTTATTTGAAAAAATATGTATGATTAAAGAGGAATATCGTGAATGAAAGTCATTGGTTAGCGCAATGGTGAGAATGGATAGGGTACAATAACTAGAAGCAGGTTAAAGATTCAAGATTCGAAACTCTTTGTAATCGAAAAAACAAGAGTAATATTAATGAATTAAGAAAGTAATTCACATAAAACCCAATTGAAGTTGAGGGCATTAGGGTTAGTCTCTTGTCTTCAAAGCACATACGCATGTACTTAAAGAGGAATATTGATGAATTATATATTAGGAAAAGGATATAAACCCCAGTTGGAGTTTAGGGTTCATCTGTATAGTGCAGTAGATTGCGTGTGTGAGAATTATATAGAGATGATGGTACAAACAAAGTGGCAGTGGCAAAGAATGATTTGATGATGAACCTAGAGACATGCATGCATGAGAACTCCAGAAACCATGACACACACCATATTTAATGCTTTGGCATTTATTTTGAAGCGCGTGCTCCGTCGCATAAAGGACTGCTACAGACATAGGATGACACCATGGATTCTTTCTTTTGCACTTTACTCCTTGATATTTGCTCTATCCTCCCTCATCTCTCCCATCTCTCCCTCCCTTTCTCTCTCTGTACAGAAATAGGATCATCGCTACCTGCACTTGTGCTTGTGCAAACACTCTTTTAATTAATAAGATTTCTTTCATGTTTAAGGTATGTTTACGAATGGCAGTGTCCAAAAACATCTCCAGCTAACAGTAGCGTTTTTTTTGCAAGTGATGATTAAATTCTAGTTGGTTAGTTTTGTTCAAAAAATGAATCTGTTCAAACCAAAAAAAAAAAAATGAATCTGTTAGAACTATGAAGTTTTTTAATTTTTTACTTGTGTTCTCTAAAGCATTACTAAGTTTGTTATATTTTATTGTGATTCATGAGATTTGAACTTAGTCACACACATAATTTTCCACTAACATGCACTACAAGAAACCCGATTATGCTGGCGCCTATACCTTGTTTCGACACCGAAAGTATAAGCGAAGAAATAATAAGGTCTCATGAAAAAGTGCTCATATACCCAAACAAAATAAATTTTGATCAAATTTCTAGCAAAGATTGATTTAGGTGGTACATCCACACTAAATATAGTATGTGGTAAATTGACAAAATTTTTAGTTTGGATGGTATATATTTTCATACACCCATTATAATACATCTGGTTGTTGTGAAAATTTCCAAAAGTAATTTCATAGGCAACTAATTTTAAATCTAGGTGATGATTCAGGCTCCCTCTTCCTTTTTCACGCTCCACGCAACTAATTAAGATAAATTGAAGAGAGAATCAAAGAATGCTTTGGTGGTTGAAAAGTGATTAGTTTGTTTTGTTCTTAAGAGTATAAGTCAAAAACATAGATTAAAAAGGGTTTTTAAATCAAGATCGTCAATGGTTCACCCGTTAACGTTTACGAGCTCAGGTTTCAGTTGAGCATTCTACCGTCTTTGTAGTAGATTTATACTATTTTCTTTTTGTGTTTATAGTAGCCTTGTAGTGGTTTATCTGATGTCTTAGTACAATTTTCTCTTAAGATCAAAGAAATTGGTCAGTGAAGAATATGTACCCTCTTGTATTGTATATATTGTTTTTTGTCAATAAAATCACTCTACCCTTGCTTGTCAAAAAACCTGTTGCTCAACGGTTTGTTAACAAATGACCCGTTATTCTAATTTGGGAAACTAGTCATGATCTTTCAAAGAATATATATATATATATATATATATATAGCAACTCTTTCACCAATAGCATAGTGATCATGTATTTGATCTTTATCTTTCATAATGGGAAAAAACATTAGTTTCAATCAAAAGTATAACTTACAGTACATGCATGTTACCTTAACAATAATGAACAATATGAAATCAGGGTAAACCAATTGGGGATAACTATATACTTTTTTTTTTTTTTGAACAAACGATATTATCTACGCTAAAGGGAATGAGGTGAGTTTAGCCTTACAATGGGCTAGCAATAATATGGTTCAAATTTGTCTTTGACAAGAATCGAATCTAAGACCTATCACTTACAAATGAAGAAAAATATCACTAGATCGTATTACTAAATGGCGGGGATAACTATATACTTCAAAAACGTATTTTTTCTACATATATATATATATATATATATTTCTGTCAAGAATCAGATTAGATTGCACAGATGAAGATGAAAAATAAGAGGCTAGGAGCTGTGAGTAAATTGCATTGATTACCATGTTGTAATTGGCCTTGCTACTTCTCCAGTTATTCTCTAGGAACTACTGTATTACTGTAGGTTGAATTTCCTAGAGAAGATATGAGAGCTTTAAAGTGGGGTAAAAGAACCAAAAAATAGAAACCCTAATGGCGAAAAGCCTCCAAGTACAGTTTGGAACCTAGTAAGGCACAGAGAGAAGTACTTCATCAAGTTCAATTTACAGTTTTGCCCATGACAACCCTAGCTAAGTACAGGAGTATCTTTGTGGTTCTGGGGCTATCTAGCTCTCTTGGCCTAATGATAATAAAATAAAATAAAGGACCATTTTGATCTCCCTTTCAAAAGAAGAGGTATTCGCAGATTTCCTACCGAACTTGCAAAAAGTTGTTAATTTTTCTTTAAATTATAATTTTATTCAGTTACTTTTCTGAATTTTTATAATTGATCAATTTTTTTTTAAATTTTAATTTTAATCGATTATCTCTTTATCTTTTATAATTGACCAATTTACTGTCTAAATTTTTATAATTGGCCAATTTACTTCCCCCGACGTTTATGATTCACCAGTTTCTAATAATAAATTTGTTAAAATGAGTAGTTACTTTTCTTCTCTTAATTTTGAATTGAAATAGGTGAACCAAGACGGTCATGTGAATCAAGTCTCAAGGTGAAGGCTAATGAAATGGTATCACAAACTTAACATGTTGCTGAAAAACAAGACCATGGATTAGATTCATAGTTGTCCACATTGGCGATAAATTCAAACAAAAAGTGTACGGAGTGAACTAGTGGAAGAGAAGAAGAAAAAATGTGTTGTCTGCATTAAAAATAAAATTACTTTTTTGTCCTCAAACAATTGCAAGGTGTCGTGCACTTGACCAAGATGGATGAAAAATTCCAAAATATGATGTCAGGAGGAAATTGACCAATTATAAAAGTTTAGGAAGGTAACTAGCTAAAGTTAAAGTTCAGAAGAAATTTAATTAATTATAAAATTCAATATGGAATTTAGCAGCTCCTTTCAAGTTTACGAGGAAATCCTTTTTTTTTAAAACCACTAAATCCCCCATTCCATTTTTATGGCCATTCATTCATTCATTCAGAACACTCTCTTCTTTCTTTCTTTCTAATCCATTATATCACTTCTTCATCATATCATTTTATATTATTCTGTCTCTCTCTCTCTCAAAGTGCATCAAAAATAATAATTTTCATATATACCTCTTGGTCATGCCTTTTCAACCAAGTAATTCTTATGCCACTGACGCCTTCCCTTTCTAATCCCTCTTTTGTCCCTTCCCTTTTTATGAACCCCTCTCTCCTCTCTCCTCTCTCCTCTCTCCCTCTGTCAACTTCAGTCTTTCTCTCTCAGATATTTCTCTGATTTCCTTTCTTCGTCTCTCCATGTACCTCTCCTCACCTCCCCCTTCCCCCTCTTAATTATAACCCTTTGATCCCCAATCCCAAAATTAATTTCAATTTCATGCACTTCCTCTCTCTCTCTCTCACCCACCCTTCTCTCTCATTCCCTCATTCTCTCTTCCTCATCATTTTGTTTGCTTCCCTTTGTAATTTCCTTTCTCTCTTCCTCAAGTTCAAACACTCCTCTTATCCCTTAGTGTAATTTAGGGTAGAAATTTTGCTCGTAATCAAAAGAATCTCTCAATGGACCCTCAACAGAACCCAAATGAAGTACAAGACGGAGGCAACAGGCAGGGGGGTGGAATCATGTGCAGGCAAAGCAGTACGCGGTGGACACCCACAACTGATCAGATAAAAATCTTGAAGGACCTTTACTACAACAATGGCATTAGGTCACCCAGCGCTGAGCAGATTCAGAGGATCTCTGCTAAGCTGCGACAGTTCGGCAAGATCGAAGGCAAGAACGTTTTCTATTGGTTTCAGAACCACAAAGCTCGTGAGAGGCAGAAGAAAAGATTCACTTCTTCTTCTGCTCCTGATCACCATCATCATGCAGCACCACCAGTGCCAGCTGTACCACCAGAATCCAATAATATCAGGCAAAGATCATCAGGGGTTGGGATTGATATTAATGCAACTGCTGCTGCTGCTGCTTTTGAACAACCACCCATTAATCACCACAGCAAGTATTCCAACATTTCTGCTCCACCAGCCGGTAATTAGATACCAGCCCTTTTCACTATTTAATTTTTTAAAAATTTCCTACATGTTTTTTTTAGTTTTTACTATTTGGATTTCTTTATATGTAGGGTTTTCTTCTGCATCTTCTTCTTCAGTTGGTGTGAATGTTTCTGTTGGAGCACAGATGGGAAACTATGGGTATGGATCCATTGCCATGGAGAAGAGCTTTAGGGTAAGTTCATATATGTAAATGTACATACTTATATTCATACACAATAATGAATTAATGCAAGAAAGATGAAAAGACCTGCACCCCATGTGAGCACGCTAGTGCAAGTTTAATCATCAATTAATCTACAAACAAAAAAACACCCTACATAGAGTGATTTAAAATTTTCTATATTAAGGAAGAAACTATTTGGCCCCTTGTTTCCTTTAAGAACTAGAAAAAAATTTCCGCCTTTCTCAAATTAAGCCAAACTAGTTGGACCAGAATTAAACAGTACATATAATATTCCTCTCTAGGAGTGGTACTAAAATGAAAACAACAGTTGAAAATGTATAATTGCAAACCCAACTTTGCCAATTTGGCTAGAGTAGTGTGCTCTCCCCCTCTCCACTCAAGTTCGATTCTCTCTCCCATGGTTTAGATGATTATATAGTTTGCAAGTAAGAAAAATGTACTTTATTTTAAAAAAAAATTTCGGTTAACTGCAGGAGTGCTCAATATCATCTGGAGGAAGTACTAGCACTGGTCATGTGGGTGGATCTAATTATAATACTTTTAATCACAACTATGGATCATGGGTTGGTGTTGATCCATATTCCTCGCCCTACACTATCTTTGACAAGAAATCGTCATCAAAACCAGTGTTTGGTGACCAGGAAAATATGACGGAAGAAGAATACTACAATCTGCAAGCTTCCCAAGAGATTGAGACTCTCCCACTCTTCCCCATGCACGGTGAAGACATCCATGGCTTTGGCAACATCAAGTCATCCTCCATGGACGGCTACTACTCCGGCTGGTACCGCTCCGATGGCGGCAACGATGGTGGCTCTCGCACTTCCCTTGAGCTTAGCCTCAATTCCTACGGTCACATGACCCATGATTACTTCAGATCATATTGATTAATGTAATAATATTCCTCATGTCTCTAATTCTGAGTTCTAGCAAGCTAGCTGCTATAATATCAGAATGAGACTATTTAAGATCCCCATGTTTATGCTCTGATCTTATAGGTTAAATCTATTATCAGCTTGTAATTATAATCAGTATGGCTACTAGCCTACTACCTTATATTTGATTAACTCCTCCTATTTTAAGGCTTTGTTATTGGCTTCAACTATTTAATTAGGTTAAAAGTTATTGGGTTTTATATACGTGTCATGCAAAGAACTTAATCGACTGATTTATTAGCTTACGTTTAACTTTTAGTTGTCCCTTTCCCGAGAATATTCCATGATAATTATTTGCTAATCAAGATGCATGGATTCAGTAAAGTATAATAATAATCCCATGATTCATTCATAAATATAGAGAGCTGTGTATTAGGACAGAGATTTTCAATATCCAATTTACTGTCAGCCTCTTAAGCTACTAATACACAAGTCGTTTGAAGAATTTTTTATACATAATCTTGTATTAATGATCCGGACCGTATCGGTGGTAGTGAATAGGTTCTATTTAAGTTCTTATCAATTAGGTAAGTTGTCAGCCTTCATATTGTTCAATTTTCATCGTCACCAAGAACATGATCCGACGGTCCAGACTTTACTGAGATGGTTTGTAGTCACATTCACTGAATTAAATAATGTATTAATGATGTAGTCATTTTCATGCACTTACCAGTTAATTAAAACTTCATCAGTACAAGATCACCAAGAAGGTGGTGGTAGATATGGAGATTTCAATCTGATGGCCTTCCCTGCTAAGTGTGACGTAATTTCTCGACAGAGATTTTAGGTGGGGCCCCTGAACTTGAGGCTAAACTACGGTGCTTTACGTTATGGATTTGTTGTGTATACATGTGTGTGTTTTGTCGAAAAGATTTGCCAATGATATGAATGAAAAATGTAAGATAGAAAGACATGCTGTTAGGGCAAAAAAGATGCAAGTGTGTGTGAATGTGTTTGTATATGCAGCCGTTTTTATAAAGTAGAGTGGGAGCTAGTGATAGTGGGAGTAGTATAAATTTTGAAGTTTGAACCCTCTTGGTCTTGGGAAATTCCAAAATATTCTTCTTTCTTGTTGTTTTTGATATACGTATCTCCACCAGTTAGTGGAAGGCCATAGTAATTAGAAGACAAGGGCAATGAAATTGCTCTAACTATTCATTTTAAACCGTAATTGTTTTTGTGCAAGTCCACACGTTTAGAAGAAGGAAAAGCAAAGATGATTACTATTCGCAAATATATTTTTATTTGTTTAATATTTTCTTCATGTTATCCTCCACATGTCATACCGCCATAGATTTTTGTTTAATTTTAAATGTTTAATTTGCAAGTATGTTAAACTATGTAAGATTTTTAACTGTGGACTTTGTAAGTTTTTTTTTTTTGGTGATTTTAATTTTATTTTGGGTAAATTACACTTTACCACCTCAGGTTTGGGGTCAATTTTAATTCCTTACAACATCTTTAAAACATTTCACTTTCATACCGCAAGTACTATTTTATTTCAATATAATACATCTGTCACATTTTTCATCCATTGATCCATTAAAAGCTGACGTGGCTGCCACATTTGTGCCACGTGACTGCCAAATTTATGCCACGTGGCAAAAAAAAATTATTACCCTATTGGAAAAAAAATAAAAAATTTGAAAACCCAAAAACCCATAATCTTCATCCCCAGCCTCCCTCCCTGCAACCTGCACCTTTCATCCCTCCCTCTCCACGCCCCTTCCTCCCTCCCTGCACCCTTCCTCCCTTCCTCACCATGGACCAAACATTGCAAATCCCTACAATTCCAAGTGCCATAGCTTGAAACAAAACCCAGCAAATCCAAATCCAAAAACTCATTTAAAAAAAAAAAAAGGTTAAAGCCTAGAAACTCATTCCCCCGACCCTCTTCCACTCTCCTCACTCTCTCTCTCGAACCCCAAACACCCCAGATCCAAAACCCACACAATGCAGCTCTGTCGGGCCACCACCACCGGCGCCTTCCTCCCCACGCTCACATTTCTCATCACCCTCACCGAAGTGCACAACATCATGCGCCTTATCGCGAAGCACCCCGAGTTCTTGACCTTCAACCACTACCTCACCCTAACCCACCTTGCCACTGACATCAATGACCGCACCACCATCACCATCTGCGTCGTTGACAACTCTGCCATGTCGGCCATTCTCTCCAAGCACCACTGAAAAAGCAGTAGATGAAGTGGAAGGCTGGATCAGCGATTCGAACGACTTGATTGGTCGAACCGGATGCTGGAACAGCGACTTGGGACCTTAAAGATTGGAACTTGCGGGGGCGGGGGTGTCGGTGGCGGGTTGATGGAGGAGGCTGTGTGGAGGGTGGAGGAGGAAGGGCAGATGAAGTGGGAGGTGAGCAGTTCAGTGGTGTTGGGATTGGGGGTGAGGATGAAGAAGGTGAATGGAATGATTTTTGGGAGGGAGGATTTGAGGGTCGGTGGGATTTGTGGGATTATGTTGCAGGGAAATGGGGAGGCTCCGGAGGGAGAAGAGGGGTAGGGGGTTGTAGGGGTAGGGTTCTGGGTTTTCAAGTTTTTTTTTCCCCAATAGGGTAATAAATATTTTTTTTTTTTGCTACGTGGCATAACTTTGGCAGCTACGTGACACAAATGTGGCAGGCACGTCAGCTTTTAACAGATCAATGGATAGAAAATGTAATTGATGTATTATATTGAAATAAAATAGTACTTGAGGTATGAAAGTGAAATGTTTTAAAGATGTTGTAAGGAATTGAAATCGACCCCAAACCTGAGGTGGTAAAGTGTAATTTACCCTTTTATTTTTTAGAGTTGATTAATCATGGCTGTTGAGTTTTTCATTTTTTTGAAATCAGAGGCTCCTCAAAGCTCCATGTGGTGCAACATCAATTTTTTTTTTTTTTTTTTGGGTTGGGGGGTGGGAAGGGGTTATGTTTGCTGGCCTTCACGTGGGCGCAAGTCCTGTCAAGAGTTGGCAGGCAACCGCAAGGGCTCTTGCCTTCCACCCAGTCCCCTCCAATTTTTTCACATTATTGGGCCAAGGGCAGTTGACACACCCTGACCCGAATCAGGGCATGCTGGCCGTCACGTAAGGGTGATGTAGCCATATGCACAGTGCAGAAGCAGTAAAGATAATAGAGAATATGAATAATTAAAAACCAATTCATAATAGCACTAGCTAAGATAAGTGTTAGAAAAGATGTGACTACACAATCAGAGTGTAAGTAGCCTAAGTTGAGTTCCGAAAAATACTAATTAAACGACACCCAAGGATGTCCTACATTGTGATAGTTTGTCAGAACCTCCGTTCAATCCTCGTGAGCCACAAACAAACAAGCTTACCTAAAACCTGGAGGGGCGCAAAATAGAAAACGTGAGTGGGCAAAAACAAAGCTTTTCAAAACCATTTCATTTATCAAATGCTCTAACCCCTCGCCGTCAAACATGTATAATTTTCCCAGAAATAGAATATAAATATATATATATATATATATATATATATATATTATATTCAAATCATGCTTCACATAACCATAACATAAGTATGCCATGCCACATATATAACAGAATGAGTAACTCAGGTGAAAATAATTTCATAGAAATAACATATTAGCCGAAACCTATGCAGAGGTCTGTACGATTGAATTCATAGCTCATTAGTCAATCTAACCGGAGTCACCGCAAGTGACCTATACGGCACTACACTGCACACGAGCTGGAACCACTGTAAAGGTCTGTACGACAAGACTGGGTGTAATATAGTTATGCTCAATGTTATGCTCTCATAATAGTTGTGCGATAAATTGCTAGTCACCTACGAGTCGGAACCACCTATGATGGTTTGTACAACAAGACTGTGCACCTAAATTGGATCCAATGTGAGCATGTGATGCGGGATGTGACATTATATATACAGGCATGTGCCATATCTCTGGCTAAATCACAATCACCCGGGGTGCAGGTTTATGAGCTCTCAATCACGTGTCACATTATCAATATCTCATATAACAAACAATACTCACCTGGTACTTACCTGAACGTCCACAACACCAATTCATATTATGCATCATATACTAATTCAGATGCTGAATATAAATTTATATGCATGGCATTTCAAAGCATACTTTCATTTAAACGCATTTTCTGGGAAAATATTAAGTATATAAATATATACTGAAAACCAAAAGCCCACTCACTGGTATTTCGAAGGGTCGTAGCCCCCGAGTCGCCCTTGACTGCGCTCGTCCTCGGGATAAGTCTCCCCTATATGCGAAACAACTATAAAAACGTTAATTTAAAGCACATAACCAATACTAGCTAATAACTTTTCCTACAATGCTCAAATGGGGTGATTGAATATACCACCATGATTTACTCAACCTCAGGAACATCCCCATATTTTTAGAAAAAAAATTCGATGATCCATGCGCCGTCACGCGCTGGCCAAGGCACGGCTAGATGCGCCCCCCACGCGCAGGCACGTGCCTGGCACACCAAACGGATTCCCTAACGGCGTTAGGGAATATTTCGTTAAATATAACCATATACCGTTAAAATCAACCAACGCCGTTAGGAATATTCCGTCAAAATTGACGAAATATTCCGTCGTCTCCTACCTTCGAAATCCGGCGACCGTCGCCGTCGCTGGAAACTGGGAAAAACTTAAAATCCTTGTATCTCAGTCATTTCTTAACCAAAACTCATGAAATTGGTCTCAATTTAAAGCTTATAACTAGAAGAACACATCCTTACCAATTTCAAGGCTTGAAATCCACGAAAACTCGCCGAAGAAAGCTCGATAATCCGGCGAAAACTTAAAACTCGTCGAACTCGATTTCCCGACGTCCAAATCGCTTGGTTTTTCTTCTCCGAGCTTCGTGAGGATGATTCAAAGCTCCTTATGTCCTTAAAAATCCTAAAAACCTCACATTAAATAGTGCATGAACAGTGCATGAAATATGGGGTTAGAGTTCTCAAGGTTTTTGAAGCTTTCAAGTTCTAAAAATAGCATATACGAACTCAGAAGCTTGTAAGGAGTTCGAATCTTACCTTCTTGATGTCGATCCGCGTCTGAATGAGAGGGTTCAAGATTTGTCCGTACACTTGTACGGACGTTGCAGAAAAATCGAAAGGGAGGAGAAAGAGTGCACGGGGAAAAGGTTGGGTGTGTGGTGGTCCTACTTGGTCTTCTAATACACAAAACAAACACTTTAAGTCCTAAGTGTTCCAAAACTTAGGAAAATCTTTGAATTGGTCCAAATAAAACTTAACCCACATAACCACACAAAACGTCCAAGGGTAAATAAGTAATTTCACACCGTCGAAAATAAATATTTTGGGACGGGCTGTGACAGCAATTCAATCCAATTGCTTTTGCACTTGGGTGACTACTGGAGATGCTCTAAGTTGCAAATTATTTGTTTATATTTGGATTTGGCCTCAAAATATATCCAATCACGATGAAGTTTAAGCGTTGGATCCAATTACTTGCAACAATATTTAAGCGTTGGATCCAATTGCTTGACATTGTTCATATTTTGTCTAATCATGAACTTTGCATGGTTTTTAGCAATTAAAATATTTTCACCTAGTTGCTAAAACTTAAGTAAACTTTTGATATTCTAGTAGGATTACAAAATAAAGAGTTTTTCAAAACTTAATAAGTCACCGTTCTTGTTGTTTGGACCAACATCGATTCCCCTTCACTTATTCAAACAAGTGAGTTCACAAAGCCTACAATATGCCTCTTCATATGTATGGATCTAACAGTTAGTGCGTTTGAGGCTATATTGAAAATAATCGAATCCTGAATTTAATTCTAATTGTAACCCAGTACCAGTACAACCATCGCCATTGAAAGCTGAAACCAACTCCAAAAGCTTAGCATTTAAAGTTTTGATATAAGACACTTTCATCCTAAAAGGTCAATTACATATAGGTCAAATTAGGACACAACTATGTAAGTAAAATTATCATATGTTCTAATACCGTTGAGTTTATGCGAAAACTTAGAAAAATGTGTCTCAACACCCCCATTTGGCTGAGTAACATGCATGTCCAAATAGTGACTAATACCAAAATATTTAAAGCAAAAAAGAAGGCAAAAGGAAAGGGTCATCTAGAATTAGAAAATACTTGGTTTCTTAGATGTAAGAAGTCATTTCTTTTTATATTTGTGTAAAAATTACAATTTATCATGCATCATAAATTTTATTTTTAATATTTAATAAGCTACTTCTGCGTACATGTTAGACAATGATTTTTTTATGCAAGAAGGAATGTCTTCTTAATTATGTGTGAGGAGCTAAGGCAGTGTCTTCTAAACTTGAAAATTATTTGATTCTATACCCTTTGTATATATCCATATACATGGCTAGCGTATAGAGGAATACTTAGCTAATATACACACTACATCAAATGTAAGGATAAATATTTTGACCACTTAGACTACATACAACTTCATTCATTTCCTCTCTCTCTCTCTCACTTTTATATAGCAAGTTAACAATTTCAGAGAAGCCAAAACAACACCACCAAATGGGTATGAAATGAGTTGAACAAGGCACATAGATAAAATGTGGGTGCAAATAAACATGATACGAAATGAGCCACATGATGACACACATTCACAAAGACATTCACCAACCAAAACATATTCACTCTACATTATTCATAATTAGTTTTCTTGGGTCTGGTAGAGCAGCTTGTAGACACCTCCATAATCTTAAGAGGTCCCCATCACCAAGATTTTGGGTGGGATGGTATTCCTTTTTCTGGTTTGACCAAAGTTCAAACTTTATAGCTTAGGAGAAACCCTAATGTCGTTGAGGGCATGCAAGCCTTTAAGAATAGGATAATACGACTAGGGTATGGTCAAGGTAACAATGCTTCTTGTTCTTCCTTGCTGCATATATATATATATATATATATATATATATATATATATATATATATATATATATTATGGAGAGAAGATTTAGTTGTTGATCGAATAAAATCTTTAAAGCTTTCTGTGACTTCAAGTACGTAATGTCCCTTACCAGCAAAATGAGGGATGCCATACATCATGCTTTTCGGCCAGTTTCATGTAAAGTGTTTCAAATCTGTATTTTCCAAGTTGGTTTGGTTTCCATTTGTATCAGTATTGTTGTGGCTCAAGATTTTCACCTATTAATTGATCCTCACATATGCCTCCCCACATTATGTTTGTTCTATCTTCCTCTTCTTCTCTTTGAATGGAGAACTTCCTTAATTAGTCTCTTAGTTTGAATTCAGGGAAAAATTTAGTAATCTCTCCTATAAATTATAGACCTTGTTTCACTTTATTCTCTAATTTCAATTTACCCCCCTAAACTTTCAGCTCGTGTTAATGTCTCACTCGTTGTTTAGATCCGTCAATTGTTCTATCAAATTGAGGACTTTTTCGTCCATTTTGTATAGTAGAAGCCTTCGTAAGTTGTAATTCCTCTTAATTTTTATTGATGGGTCATGCTAGTTGCTAGGTAGATTAAATTTTTAAACTAAATTTTGTAAACTAAATGATGCGGTTGTTGATGATTGAATTACCATTTAAGTATTGATTAACGTGTTTATTTCCTATTGGTGACCCATAATTTATTTTGCAAATTTAATTTTAAATTTTAGTCTACCTAGTTGTACCCTCCTTTATAAATTAGTATTCTTGAGACAAAGAAGAATATATTAATTTAGCAATTATTAATAATCTATAATGAATAAATTACTAATATGAATTATTTATGATTTATTAAAATTAATTTTTAACTTATTAATTTACCAAGATATTCATTGTTTTCTTAAAGATTGTATACTGTATTTAGTTTTCGTTTTACTAACTAACAATTTTATGTATTGGTTTAACCAAGTAAAATTCATGAATCTACTTATTTTTTCTCAAAAATAGATTGTACATTGTTCAATGTACTACATTATTCTATTTTATGAACATTTAACCACACAAAAACTCTATTTAATTAAACAAAAGTCATGGTAACACAACAAATCATACATACAACAATTGAACAATGGCTTCTCATCTCAAAGATGTAAATAAATCAATAATGACGGATGAAATGCATAGCATTGTGCGAGTACAACATGGATAATCCAGGTAGCACTAAAATACAATTACAATAGTGGGTTTCTTCAACCATTATTAATTTATATATTACGTGGGACTTATATGAATTTTTATATGCATTATTTTATACACTTAGCAAATTAATAATCACATAATCTTCAAGTCCAGACCGGCTAAAAATCTTATTTAACCAAAATTATTAATTTATCGGGTATACAAAATTCTAACATCAGCATTGTGCAACTCTTATATCGCACCAAAGCGAAGAACTTCCATGTAATGGAGAATTCTGTGAAAAAGTTAAAACACAATAACAATTCAATTGGTTTGTGATACCACCACCAAAATGTCATTGTGACAATGCATTTAACTCAGTTACACACACTGTCATACGAAAAAGTTAAACCTCAAAATAATGCAATAACATTGTCGTGCATGTGAGTTTTCTCTAATCAACAACTTCCAGTTACTCACGCATGGGATGACCGACGCCGTCGACAATTGTCCTGGATTTTTGGTGGGCATTGTTTCATCTAGTAATTCAACAGAAGGAAACACCCATTTTGTCATGTGTGTGAGTGTGGCCTCCACCTCTGATCTGACACTTCATCTCCATAAAATAAATTACAGTCAGGGAAGAAAGAAAGAAGCATATACTAATACTATTACAAATTTGGAAGTGATAATTCTGCAAAATTTACATTCAGGTCCCTGACACTGACTTTACAAAGGCAAGGTAATACTACCAGGACATTACCCGCAGAGCATCTGCAAACACCTTCAGAATCTACTTTGTAGGAGTTAAAAAGAATGACTCATAATATGTAGTACAATTGTTTTTTTTCTGTTACTGGGGTCCCGAAAGCAAGGATGAAACACGACAACAGTTTTGATGGGACTCTAAGTTTCAGTAACAAGTCGACGGTTAAATGGTATCTTCGAGCTGCTTTGGGCTAGAAATTTGCCGGGAGATGACCGGAGATTTCTACTTTCTTCCAACGTAAGATCCCAATTTAGACAAATCTGGAATCCAAAATGATAGTTCGGACGATCCAGTTGCAAACATTAGGTTTCCAGGAGCCCATTTGATAACTGGAGGTTCATTTTCGGTGCTCTTCCAGCTTGTGACCTGGATAGGTTACAAACATAAATTGCAGTAATTAGAACCATAAGGTGCGCACACACTGTACTAAAGTGGGAACAAATCATTACAAATGAAAGAAGAATATTATATCTTACTTCTTTCCCGCTTCGAACACTCCAAGCATAGACACTACCATCACCTGAACCTGCCAAAAGTTTAGAAACGAATAGATCGCTTGTATGTCAATCCGGTGATCGTACAGGTTATTTTTGTCATGGATAGGTTTATGGGCAATGTTAGGGAAAGCAAGTATTTTCTGGGAAGTCTAATTAATAAAATATATGCATGAAAATGAAACGACAGCCTTCAAGAAATGTGTGAAAATGAGACGGCAGCCTTCAAGAAATGTGTGAAAATGAGATGAATGTCATTAACGCTACGCAACCAACAAGATGATATCCCAGAGCTTACTCACATGGCATTAAGGAGAAGTGCATACCTGATATGACAAACATCCCCTCGGGGCTAAAAGAAGCCTCTAACGTTGAATTGCTGGAGACTGGCTTTACATTGTATGTGGATAACTAAACAACAATGATAGAGAAGCCATATTAGAAAGAATAAATCGTACAGAGTCTATCGATTTAAGATAATCTGAGTTAATTCAATGTTATTTACTTTAATAACGAGTTGTTGAGGAGAACTTACAAGTGTTCCACGGAATGAATCAAGAACATGAATATGTCCACCTGTGGTTGTTAAAAGCATAAGTCTCCCATCATTACTGAACTTGATAACATTTGCATCTGACATATCTCCCCCAACAGAAAAGATTTCAAAGGGACCCTAACAAGATAAAACAGTTTAGGCAATCAAATCAGCCATGCTTAACTCTACATAACTGCAAGCTTCCCAATTTTCAAATGTACTCAAATACAAAGCAACTAACCTTTTCGTACATTCTGGCATCAAACATTCTTATGTATCCACCAAAGGCAATTGCAAAAACTAGTCCTTGATCATCATAAGCTGTGGCAGGCCTTCCTTGAACGCGTAAAAGACCCTAAAATACAGGTACATATTATAAAACATTTGAAGAAATAAATGAAATGTAAGAAACTGCACCCAATAACTACCTGGCACTTCTCGGCACGTTGATCCCAAAGCAGAACAGTTCTATCAAGAGAGCCCGAGATGAAGCAGTCTTTACGAGAACACAAGCTAAGCGAGACTACCCTACAAAAAACATATAAAACCCAATTTTCCAATTACACATATAAGCTCGTAAAAGCACCCACTTAGGAGAAATCAAATGGCGATCGATCCTGAAACCAAACCTGTCATGGTGGCCTTTGAAGTAGCGCAAGTACTTATTGTCATTCAACGAGAGAAGCCTCAAGGATTCTGAATGAATAAATCATAATATCACATTAGGAACTAACCGATTCTAAGTAAACACATAGATAACAAGCATATATATCAAATGCGAAAGTTGAGATACAAGCGAAAAATTGCAAAGCATACCATCCCAGCCATTTTTGGAAGAGTATATAACGGTTGTCGGATGAGAAGTAAAGCAAACCAAATCAACTCCATACTTTTTGCTATTGATGGTCTTCAAGCATGTTGCAGTGGAGACATCATACAGGCGAATCGACTCGTCATCACTAGCAGTCACTACATAACTATACGCCTTGTGAAAGTCCAATGAACTAATTCTACCGCTCTGCGCATAAAAACCCAAACAATGACATAAAATTTATTTCTTTTTAACGCACGACGGGTATTCTAAACTATTCTAATACACGAGGAGAAGCGGATTTGAACTCGGGTGCATATAACCCACATATGCAAACAAATACTCAGATTCAAATAACAACGGATAAAATTAAATAAAACAATCAGAAACAGAAAGGTAAAAGGAATTACATAGTCTCTGAAAGCTAACCCAACTTCCATGCTCTGAATAATTTCCTCCGTCAGCTCCAGAGAGACCTTATCTTCTCTTTCGGATCCCCCTTTTCGCAGCAAAAATTATACCAAATTAAATTAAATTACATCAGTAATTCTACAACAATTCGCAACAAATCAAAGCGAAAAATATGAAATTTTTCGTTACCAGCCATCTGGGATTGTTGATATTGTGCTGGGTTTATCTCATTTGCCTAAATTATAAAATTCCAGTGACGCCCTCCGCCGCCTGCCTGCGTCTTCAACCTCCGCAGTGCGAAGTTCTCCGCCCCTTTCTCCTTCTTCCTAAAACCTGCCCAGTTCCAACCCGCCAAAATTAGAAAACCGGGACTTTGCAATTGGCTATTGGGTGAGCTGAAGCCCGGCCCAAAGAGCCCAATTCAGCTTAAACTTACGTCATGTCGTTTAAAGATCTTTTCTTGGTCATGTTGCCAAAGCTTTTGCTTTTGGTCAAGGTCTTTTTAACATTATACCGTATTTAACATTGTTGGATGAGTATAAATATGAAAATCTGAATAGTTGATAAACACAGATATCAAAATTTAAAAACACATTTAATGATAAAAAGTAGAATGGTGAGCAATACCAATACTTGAAGATGGTGAGCAAAAATGCATCGGTGCAATGATTGTGTATTCAAGTCTAGTAGCAATGTGTCCAACTTGTCTTTTACCTTATTTATTCAACAAGACTTTAGCATATATACGGATAAAATTAGTTTTAGGTCTACTAGAAGTGAGTGTTTTCACTAAGTTAGAGAAAGTCTTAGGTTAAACTCGCATAAATTTTAAAAAGATACATCTTGATAGTAAGTTAGATTATCAATTGAGCCAATGCATGGTCAATATAAACTCGCATAAATTCCAAAAAGGATATATCTTGACAGTAAATTTGATACGCACTTGTTCTAAACTCGCACATTGGCTCTAACACCATTAAAAAAACACTTCAACATGTAAACTCCGACGAAGAAAGTTTTGAGTGCATGAGAACAAAGCTTCTCTTTTAGTTAATAAGCATCCATTGTATTTGTTTAGGGAAATGGGTTTTTAGCATAGCAATATCACAGTTATGCTTCCAAAAAGTGAAGTGTGGTCGGTATATGATAATTAAACAATAAATACGTTTTCATTTTCAGCATTTTAACAAGGCTTATTATATTAACACCCCACAAATTGTTGAATAAACCTCACATACTTAATACACCCCATATTTACTTTTTCACTTAAAAATTATCTTAATACACCCCACATACTTTCCCATAATACCCCCACACCCCACATTCTCAATATACACCTTATATTTTGTACATACACCCCACATTTCTCAATATACTCCTTATATTCCTCCACAAGAAGTGCTTTTTTCGCTCGGTCTCAGAGATTGTGCTTGATGTACAAGGTTGAAAAGTTGTGATTTGCAATGCAAGTTTCGGTTTATGATGAAATCAGATTGAGAAGGCATTTGAGATTGCAGATAAGGTGGAGCTCGAGTATAGTTTTAGGATAAACTAGCAAAGAAACCCGCGCTCTGTTGCGGGTTTAAAACCGTAACCACAATTTAGCACACCCATTTTAAGTAATGGGACTAATTAACCTTTCCAACAATGATTAGCAACTAAAATTGATCCACAAATTAATAAAAAGAAAAGACCAAGTAAAAAACTGAACACTATTAGCAGATTCATATGTGTACATAATGGCAGGTCCATAAATTTTATCATGAGTTTAGGTGTAAACAACTTGATTGTGCTCATGTTAAAAAAAATTAACTCATTATAATTATTGATTCATGTAATAAATGAGTCTATAGATCCATAAACAATATGGAAACCAAATACACATTGAACACTTTATACCTCCCATGTACAAACAAATTAAAGGGGTCATATTGCAGAACAGAAGTATACCTCCTGCAGCAAGCTTAAGCTTCGCCTCCAGTGGAGCAACGATGGATTCAATGGGTAGCATTTCATCATCTTTCTGTGCAGCGTGAACTCTTCAAAGTCTGCCTTCTGCTGCAATATCTTGATATAAAACAAAACCCCCATAATCAGATTAATTAGGGTTTTTTCTTCATAGTTTCATGTACTTCAAAAGATATATGATGTAAATTATACTTGAGTATTGTCATTGTGTATAAAAAACTAAACGGATATATCACATTCAAATTTAAGTATGCTGATTACCAAAATACTTTAAATGGTTCTTCAAATTACCATTGTCATATACCATGACTATGCTAACATATCACTCTTTTTCCAAAAATACCTGCAGAAATTTCAAAGAACCTTCAAAAGAAGTTGTTTCATAACAGGTTTCATCTCAACCGACTCTATAAAAATCAATGATTTATAAAGACTGTTAAGTGTATCTATAAAGTAAAATAGGTGGAAACCTTTACCGGAAAAACTATATGCTCAAATATTCTGTACGTTTGATCAAGGTTCACTTTCATGAGAGTCATTTGGAGAGCAAGACTAACAGCACCTTAGATGACCATCCGACCTCTGGACTTGGTAGTCCCATCTCGTCGTTCCAAAAGTTGTGAAAAAAAATCAATACCAATTCAAATTCATATGCCAAAATTATCAAATAATGTTTCACTTAGTTTAATTTCAATGACCTCCTCAACATTCTGGAAAGGCAATCCAAAGCTGCCCCCTTGAGAGACTGAGTGACCATTTTCTGGCAGCTCAACAAACAATACTTCTCCAAGATGGTCCTAAAACAAAGCTTCACCTGCATCACTCAACCCATTCGTCAAAAGCAATTTTTCTTAATCAACATATTTGTAGTTTCATTGGTTAGGGTTTTGTTCAATAATGGAGGGTGGGAGGGTTTTGATAGTTGAGAAGATAAATAATAGGGTTTAGTGATTTGGGGTGTATTTAGAGATTTTTATTTTATTTTTTTAAAACCTAATAAGGTCAAAATTGTCATTGCATAGTGGGGTAAATAAGTAATTTAATATTAAATTTTAATATGGGGTGCATTCAACATTTTGTGGGGTGCTAATAAAAAAAGCTCATGGTATGGGAATGATGGATATTTGGCTTGACTCTTTTTTTTTTTTACAAACAATAGCGTTAATAGGTTAAATAGTTAATTGTTATGGGAAGAAGAATTGGTGGGGATCGAACCCACACCATTATACATAATTGTTTTTCACTATTATGATAACGCGTCATCTGCTTAACTCATTTGAGTACATGGTGCATTATTTCTTCTCTCTTCCAAAATTACGAGAGTTTACTTTATAATAAATAACAAATTTAACGAATTATGAATATAGAATCAATTCCCTGTAAATATGCATATCAATAATTTACAATTCACTTCACTTTAACATTTTCAACCAACACTTTCTGTAGAAATAAATTGGTACAAACTCATGAACAATATATACTCTCACATCTCACAAATTCAAGATAAATCAAACACTAAATAACTAAAATCTCACATAACTAGCACAGGTGACCACGTCTCAATCCGCTGCGCCATCAACGGAAGTACTAGCACTAGCAGAAGAGCCGCGGCTGTCTTGGTCCTCCGGCGAAGCCTTCTTCTTGATAAACTCAATGCAATCCGCGACGGCCTCGCTGTGGTGAGAATCGTTTGGACAGTAATACCGCTGCACATCTGCACTAGATCGGCCACCGTGGCTCGCAGCCTTGTTGGAAGAGACTGCCGACAACATGATCAAGCGAAAAACAGCCTCGCGAAACCGGTCGAGGAGAGTCATGGGAGACAGACGTTTGCTGATCTTGTTTGTGCATGAGGGGTTGTTGCTTCTCATCCTTGGAATGCATAGATGGGTTTTCATAGTTTTCTTGGAACTTGCTAGTTTGCTCTATGGCTTCCTTCTCTCTTGGTTTCTCTGTGTCTGAAATTCTTAATTCAGTTGTGGTCGTTGAAGCATGAGAGAGTACTAGCTACTATATTTATAAGAGAATCTATTTGCATGGGACGACAACTCAGGATTTGTGTGTGTGTATATATATATATATATATATGTTATGTTTGTTTTTATGTACAATGTGTTTGACTTGGTTTGTTTGGTAATGTTTTCTTTGCAAAACTTGGTTTCATTTTGAAGAAGTTGGAGTTCCGGTGGAACTCCAACTTTTTTTTATTGTATCAGACCAAGTTGTCTTATGTGCATGTGAATTCAACTTTTTTTTGTTAGCAATAATAAATTGGTTCGACCTTATATATTTTTGGCTAAAATCAAATTTAAGATTTCGCACTTATAAATAAAAAATAACAACATTAGACCGTGATATTAAACAACGACAAAATCGATTATTTAGATTCAGCATATGCATCTATCCGAAAAAATAATAACATTTAATATATATTGGTTTGTATGGGGCAGTTGGGACGAAGCAGAGTACTATAACCATGCATGCATGTTACTTGAATAAAAGTTGTCTCCATCACTGATGACCTTCACATGGACTCATGTGCATGGTACATAATTTAATCAAATCTATATAACAACTGCATGGTTTCTATTCGATTCCGCCGACTTACCGGCCAGGAAAAATTAAAGGACAATAATTTTTGTTTAATTCTGTGAACTACCACCACAACCCCAAGTTACTGCGTTTGTAGCTTCCACAAATTTCTGCGTGCATTTTAGCTCATTGTTCTAAAGTGGTGTGGTGCTGATCACCCTATTGATTATCATTATATTAGTTTAGTTTTCGAAATTTTTATGGTAAATAGATTAATCAAACTCATCAAGAGTCATGCTCGTCTAAGGTTTTCATTTTGAAGACGTATGAAAACCAAATGCATATTAACCATAAGATTATATTAATTTATATCCAAAGGCTTAAAATATTTGACAACTTAATGAAGCAAAACAAGAAAATGAATTTTCTAAATGGTTTATGGATTTTAAGTTGATTTTGCTTTATCAAGTTGTCGAATATTTTAAACATTTGAATCTAAACTAATATAATCTTATTGGTTAATATGCATTTGGTACTGTCCTCAAAATGAAAACCTTAGGGGTGCGTTTGTTGCCCCGGACTATCTCGGACTGGACTAGCTTTAGGGACTAAGCTGGACTGGCTTGGCTTGGACTAAGCAGGATAAGAATAGTGAAGTGTTTGGTACAGTATTGGACTAAACAATAGACTAAAATATTTTAGGACTCAAATCGTTTTTTTTTTCATTTTTAATCCACACTTACTTAACAAAAGAAAAACTAAAAACTCAGTTTCCAAAAAAAAAAAAAAAAACTAAAAACTAAAAACTAATAAAAAAATAAATAATAAAAGATCAAATCCAGTAGAACACCACCGTTTTATCCTCTCTCTCTCCTCCAAAATTGACGAAACCGGAATTTGATAATTTGTTCCATCGTCTTCAATCTTCATCTGGGCAGTGCTTTTTCAGCCCTCCCATGCGCCGACCCACTCACCCATCAGAAATAGGACACAATTGTCAAGCTACCAAGGCCGAGCTTCAACAAGAGCTTTGAAAAATTTTATCGGAATTTCTTGACTGCATTCAATGGGCACAACATCAGCATGGAAAAAAAGGGACAGCCAGATGGTTCTTCTTCAATCAAGAGAAATAATTATCATTTTTTAAGGCAAATTGACCAAGTTCATGAGCAGCTCTAATTACCAAGTTCATCCCCCAATTCCCATATTGATCCGAGAGAGAAAGGAGACTTGTTCTGGAAGCTCACCGGAGGATCAATAGCTTTGACGAAGAACAACGGTTCGCTCCCACCAATTCACGCGAAGGAGACGGCGAGGGAAGCAGCGTATTGAGGTTCTTAGCAATCCCATGCTTTTGGATCGGACTAATTAGGACGACTTAGGCCTCGTTTGGTAGCTCGGACCGTACTGACTATTTCTGTCGGATAGGATAAATAGTCATCGGATAGTACTGACTAAATTAATCGGGCGTTTGGTGCAGTATCAGATTAATGACCGTATTATTTATACTGTGTTTGGTATTATACCGGATAAGAGAAATCAAACTTAAAATAAAAAATAAAAAAATTGAAATCATCTTTTTTTTTTCGCAAATCTCCCTCCCTCTCTCTCTCTCTCAGTCGCAGATCTCTCTGCACCCCCCCCCCCCCCCAAAAACCCAGTTTGACGATTATGCAGGAAGAACCCAGCAGCCACAAAGTTGTCCCAAATCTCTCCGTCCCACCCCCAAATCGCCCAAATCCATCAACAAAATCAGGGAACAATTAAGCTAAAAACTCATAAAACATCTCCAGTCCTATAATTCTCTACAATTCCTAGAGAAACCCAATTCGAAAAGTTAGCGTTTTGCAGCTCGAGTTCTGAGAATTCTGCAGAAAGAAAGAGTTGGGTTGCTGGGAGCGGCGGAGGAGATGTGGAGGTTCAGGGGTCGGTGTTATTGGGGAAGGAAGGAGCGGCGGAGCAATGGGGGGACGAAGGAGGGGGACGAAGTGAGCCAGGAGAGTGCTGCGAGAGAGAGGGGGACGAAGTGAGCGAGAGAGAGGGAGGACGAAGTGAGCGAGAGAGATGACCCGACTAAATTATACGGAGGTTTTGGTTGGGATAAATAAGCGGGTGGGAGGAGTATAAAATGAGTGGGCCCGGATTAAATAATCCGGTGCTTATTTAATACGAAGTTCACCAAACATCTGTTTCGTACTATTAATACTATCCGGTGGTCTTATACGGCGTGCCAAACGAGGCCTTAACGAGGTTGGTAGTCTATGTGAGTCCGGGCTAGTCCCATTTAACTTAGTCCATAACAATGCCAAACGTGGGTTATTAATCTTAGGTAGTCCAATCCTAGCTAAGGAGGTCAAACAAACGAGCCCTAGGAGAACAATACTGACTCATGAAACGATTATTAATAGAGTGATGGCATTGGCACCGACTCACCATCTCTTTGGTAGTGAGCAAAAGCATTTCCCAAATTTCTGGGTGGGAAGATAAATAAATTACAAATAATAAAGAATTGGGGTATATATGTGAGAGATGGAGCATAGTAACTAGGGTTCGTGGGGGGTCAATGTCTCCACCATGCTACCAATTTGCTGTCGCTCTGTTTGTTGCTAGTTTTGTATATAAAAAATATTGAGGGAGTACTTGCGTTGACAATAGATAGCGATGGAATTCATGCCATGAGTGTCATAACAAGATTAAAGTTATAAATAAATAAACTTAATAGTTCTATCCTTCTTAATCACTCAATTGATGGTTGAATTTCATTTTTAATGATTTAAAGAAAAAATTTAACAATCAACCGTCACATCATATAGTTCCTAAAAGATTGGGGGTAATACTAGAAATATCAAAAATTTTAAACTAAATTTATAAACCAAATGATGTGGTGTTTGATCGTTAGACTATTACATAAGTGTTTATTAATATGCTTATTTCCTACCACATTCACACAAACAGAGCTCTTATGTTTTTGTTTCACTCGTTTCCACCTGTAATCTCATCCCCTTGAGAGAGAGAGAGATTGCATGCGTCAATCGTACACAAGACTTTCTCGCTCATGGGAGCCTTACGCTCTCGGAGACCCACCTTCCTGAATTGCCCTACTTTTACGAAAAAGCCACCCAATCATCATAGGCATCAAAGGCTTCTTCTTATTTGGCTTTCTAACAGAACTAGGGTTTTCATATCCCTCATGCGACCCTTCTTTGTTAACAATAACCTGAGCCAACGAAGGAGGACTTGCAAACTTCACATGTCTTTCCTTCTGCACAAATTCCTCAGCCTCTTGGCTCAACATTTTTTTGGTTTCAAACTTCGTGTCTCCGGTCGCAATGAACTTAAAATCTTCTTCAATCTCAGGATCAACTCGGTGCTTCTGATCATCAAACTCTCTTGCCTTCAAGTACTTGTGGAGCTCTTGTTTTGAATGTTCAAGATCTTCTCTGAGTGACTTGATGCTGTATGCCATTAAGTTGTTTTCTTCTCTAACTTTCTGTAGACTTTTCTTTGTTTCATCGAGCTCGGCCATTAAGACCTCGATCCTCGACGGAGCAGCATGTCCATTAGTGTCATTTGACCCTGCAGCTCCAATCTAACATAGAAAATAATACACTATAAATTTATAATATGTGACAAAAAAGTTGAATATTGAGAAATGAAATTCAAGTAAAATGGTTTGGTAGTGATGGGTTTTCGGTCAGTTGCTGACATGAAAACGGGTGACATGATCGGAAAGGTGGGTGGGTTTCAAAGAGTGGTGATGGAGGAATGGTTCTAGTACGTGATCTGTGGGTACACGAAGAACTTGAATACGCTCATACCCACAGAAAATGAGGGGTTTAGCCATGATGCAATTGAAGTTCCACCATAAAACCAATTGGCAATATGGAGAGTAGCCCAAGACCATATAAGCACATGGCAAACCTTGTCTCTCACCGATGTGGGACAACTCTCAACATTTAATTCCAAAAACTCAAATAGTTAAAGGAGCAAAGCTAGCTATAGCTAGATCACCTCTTTGAGTTTATTGGCATATATTTCTCCGACCAAAACTCTTTCGCCGAACAACATAACTGCTTCTTTGACTGACCGGAAAGGTGCTCGGGTGTCAATCTCTGCCCGGCCCATGACCACCAGTTTACCCTCGTCGGCATTCATGGTTAGGCAAACTAATGATAGATATTAATGGTGGAGTTGATGTGTGAAGGGCCTTTTAATACAAGTTTCAAAACGAGGGCTGTAGCTACAACTGGAGGTCGTTGGAAGCGGATGGTGTGGTGTAAGATTAGCTTTCTACTTAAAAGAAGTTAAGAAAAATGATCATATGAGGGGTTTTGTTTCCTTGGCGTCCACTTCACTGAATTTTGTTAATTGAAGTTGACAAGGGTGGTTGGACCATCTTGATCATTTTGTTAGTTCTTGACTTCTAGCAATAATTTAGGCTCCATCCTTTTTACTAACAAAAATTCAATGTGCCTTTAGATAGATTGCTCTAGCAGATAATGTCTTCTTTTTCAACCAACTGTGTTTCGTATCCATGGGGATTCCGTAAAAGTTTCATTCCCAATGGAGAAAGTTTGAAATAATTGGGATCTTTTGGAGATTGAATGCAATCACTAATTCATGATCTGAGCCAAGGTTCATAGGCAGATCAAAGTTAAATCTTGCAAATCCTAGTTCGCTTTCTAATCACGTTCAAGACCAATCTTCAATTGCATTAAGCTTTAGTGGCATAAAATTGGCTGCTTGGTAGGACAAATGAAAGTAGAACTATCTGGTGATGCATATTTGAATCATTCTCTTTCCGTTTCATATGCTTAGAATAGTAACATCGCTTGTAATGAAAAAAAAAATTCAAGTTTTATAAATGTTTATATGAAATCGTTATTGGCACTTCAGATTTTATGTATTTCTAAGAAAAAATATAGTTGAGTACATAATAAGGTTTTTTATGAAGTGCTAATAACAATTCTTGGTAGGTTATCATATGTATTGTTACTACTTCATTGTTAAACATGTGTGGTACAATTTAAGAAGCGTGCAATTAACTGCAGAGTCCTATAAAAGAGTTTGAGATACCATTCTCGTACTTGATAAACTCAAGAGAGCGCTCCGACCAAATAAGAGTAAATTGTAGCAATGGTCCCTCAACTTTAATCAAATTAGAACAATGGTCATTCAACTAAAAATCTATTACCATTGGTCCCTCAACTTATCAAAATGTGTAGCTATAGTCATTTTCATCAATTTCGTCAAAATTTTGTCAAAATAAGTTATATTGGAATAACCATTTATATAATTAGGATCCCTCAACTCATCAAAGTGTGTAATTATGGTCTTTTTGTGTCAATTACGTCAAAATTTTTGTCAAAATGAGTTATGTTGGAAGGACCATTGCTACAATTGGGTTAAAGTTAAGGGACCATTTCTTTAGTTGAATGAAAGTTGAGAGACCAATGGTAATGAGTTTTTAGTTGAGGGGCCATAGCTGCACGTTTTGATGAGTTGAGGGACCAATGGTAATAAATTTTTAGTTGAGAGACCATTGCTCCAATTAAGTTAAAGTTAAGAGATCATAGCTACAATTTACTCACCAAATAATGTAGGACAACTTGCACTCCGGCGCTACCGCATTACTTCGTGGCGATGTGATAATTGCCACATGGATATATATGAACTTGCTATGCAGGGGAGGGAAGATTCATACGCTTGGCTCTCCTTGGGAAATTTCCGTCTACTTGGAGAAGCATTTAACGCAATATATTGGAAATAAATTATGATTACTAAATATGGGAATGGAATAAAACAATACTTTTTGGTCGCATTTTACACCGTCTCCAAACATGTGATTGAAAATGGTAGTTTCAATTTCAAGGAACCTAATTTGTAAATCAAACAACTTAAGAAAATAAATTTAAAATTACTCTATTACCATTACGATGTTTATACAACAATAATATCTAATCCCAAGAGGCGCAAAGGAACACCGGCCAAAAAGAACACCGGTCCAAAAGAAGGTCTCGACCTGACGTATTTGGAAGAATGGTCCCAAGCACTTTGGGAGCTCATGGCCTCCAAATGTCCTATCAACAACTAGGCCGAACGCTTCACATAAAGTACTTTCAACCGCTGAAGGGCAAGTTGGTGCACTGACAACTTTATGGCACAAGGTCCCAGGAGCAAAGGGGCATGTCTACTAAGACATAAACTCTAGGCCACGCGGAGACATAAACTCCAGGCCACGCGACGGTCAGCCAACGGAACAGAGGCATATGAAGGGACATAAAAGTTAATAGGTAGGGCGTTCGGGTGTGGATTTCCACCAACCCCATAGCCCCGAGCAAGGCGCTCAGCTGTGTTGTCCCAATAAAGCATGCAAGTAGATTTGCACAAATGTCACCTCGTTACCATGTGTCCGCCAAAATGGAAGGACAACTAGCACGTCAAATATGTATATTTGGTGCATTAATTGCAAATGAAGTGATAGGCTTGAGCCCAAAGACCGAGGGCTCATTGAGGCCTTATATAAGGATGACAAGTATTTTTTGAAAGGGGTCAAAGGAATGGAGAGGATAAATTACTGTGTTAAGCTGAGCGCTAATTCTAACCTCATATTCAATATACTGAAAGAGACTCAGTACATATAGCCTAGTTTTGAGAGATGAACCACTTAAATCTTGCTATCCATTTCCTATTATTTTCCTCTCATGAACTTGTATTAACTATCGATGTTCTGATAAACTTATGTTTTAGTCAATTCTGGCATTAATTATTTTAAATGGCCAATTTTACACACATCTCACTCAAATTTTAATTAAAAATTCACTAAACATTATTCTTCAGTTTCCTTTTCTGAAATATTACTCTTAATTTTTTTTCTTTCTTATGACAAAATATTAGAAAACCATGAGTGGTCAAATAAAAGAAGATCCATATGGGCCACATCCAAGTTTTTGGGCCTCTAACATTCAACAGTTTCGTCAAACCACTATATAGAAAGGCCTTCGTCCCCAAAAGACCACTAAAGCGCAATTCCCCTCAAATGTCGAGTGTCGAGTCCTCCCCGAAGGACCTGAGTCTTTGACAGAGAGAAATACAGAGACACTGTCAGCGTAAATAGCTTAACCATTACGGAAATTAGTACGATCACGAACAACTCCCACCAATTTCCAAAACCCTAATTTCCCAAACATTCAAAATTAAATCCCCTTTTTCTACGATCCCTCCTATTTCAGCCACTGCAGCAAGTAGCGGAGCTCCGGGTTTTGCTTGGAGTGTGGTAATTGGAGTGGAAGAAGCAGGAGTTCGCAGGGTCGCGCTGTAGAAGCAGTTTAGTTTGGAATTGTGGGGATTGAGTCTCGAAGCTGTGCGTTTTGTGTTTCTTCCCGGGAAAGCTAGGGTTTTTGGGTGGTTTGTGCTCGTGCTACTGAGCCCATGAGTCCTGTTCAGAATTTCGAGCAACATGCTCGGCGTCTCGTCGAGCCCGACCTCCGTACTCTCTCTCTCTCTCTCTCTATATATATATATATAGATATATGGATATACGTATATTTATCTGTGAAGCATAATTCAACTATGTTTTTGAGCTTTTAAACCTCCTTTAGTAATAATTTGATTGAATTTAATCGGACGAGCCATTTCAATTGAGAAAAATTCGTCTTCCTGTGCATTGAAGACTTGAAATTTTAATATTTTCCCGTTAGTGCATGTCTAGTAAACCAAACACAGCCTCCGTTTTCGGACCCAAGTAACTATGATAGATAAAGCTTAATTTTGATTCAACCAAGTTTGATTGATGTGTCTTTAAGATGTTATTGTTCGTTTTTATTTGGAACAGCAATTCAGGCAAGGCTTCAGATGGCAATGGAGGTTCGGGACAGCCTAGAGATTGCACACACTGCAGAATACTTGAATTTTCTAAAATGCTACTTTAGAGCATTTTCAACGATTCTTGAGAAAATTACAAAGCCACAGTTTACTGACAATCCCGAACACAAGCTCCGGAATATAGTGGTGGAGATTCTCAATCGTCTCCCCCACAGTGAAGTACTCCGTCCTTTTGTCCAGGAGCTCTTGAAGGTTGCAATGCATGTACTTACTACTGACAACGAAGAGAATGGCTTGATATGTATTCGTATAATCTTCGACCTCCTCAGGAACTTTAGGCCTACTCTGGAAAATGAAGTTCAGCCATTCTTGGACTTTGTTTGCAAGGTTTACCAGAACTTTAAGTTGACTGTTAACCATTTCTTTGAAAATGGGGTGGTGGGCGGGGAAGATATTAAGCCGATGGATACTTCTTCAGATCAATCATTGAGTGGTGGTATTGGAGGCGGTAGTATCGGCGGTGGTATTGGCGGTGGTATCGGCGGTGGTATTGGCGGTGGTATTGGTGGTAGTGGGTATGCTGGGGGTGGGCAGCTTAACCCCAGTACCCGTTCTTTCAAGATAATTACCGAGAGTCCCCTGGTTGTCATGTTTTTGTTTCAGTTGTATAGTCGACTTGTGCAGACCAATATTCCTCACCTCTTGCCTTTGATGGTTGCTGCTATATCTGTTCCTGGCCCTGAAAAGGTTCCTTTGCATTTGAGGACTCATTTCATTGAGTTGAAGGGTGCACAGGTGAAGGTAAGCAGGTGTTTTTGCTGAATATATATGTATTAAATTCTGTGAGCGGGGCACTGTTCTTTCTTACATATCATCTCATGTTTTTGTCCACTCATCAGTGTTTTCTTCATTAGTTGTTTACTAGTTTGTTTCTCTTCTGTTGCAGACAGTTTCATTTTTAACATATCTGTTGAAGAGCTTTGCTGATTATATCAGGCCCCATGAGGAAAGCATATGTAAAAGTATAGTCAATTTACTTGTTACATGTTCAGATTCTGTATCGATTAGAAAGGCAAGTATTCTTGTCTCTAATTTTATCTTTCTCCACTTGGATCCGTTTCTTCTTTCATGACTGTAGTCTGAATCACCAATATTTTGTTGGGCGCAGGAACTGTTAGTAGCCTTAAAACATGTTCTTGGAACGGATTTCAAGAGAGGTTTATTTCCTCTGATTGACACACTATTGGAGGAAAGGTAACACTGTTGACTCAATCATACGGTGACCTCGAAATTGCAAAAAACATGATACAGAAAGTTTACTTCAAGCTGACATGTGAAATCTTTGATAAATGCAATATCTTCATATAATGGAGAAGAGATGTTCTTGTTTATAGCCTTTAAGCATATTCTTAGAAAAGATTTCAAGAGGGGTTTGTTTTCTCTGTAATGAATTCATGGTTAAACGATAAGCATTATGTGCCAGAGAGATGTACAGAACTGTGGCTGCTAAGGACAGGCAGGCTTGGCACATGGTGCACATAGGTTGCTCTTTTAATATTTATGGGAATCTCTGCTTCCACCTAGACCAGTCTTATGCTAGAAAGTACTGTCGGTTGCCATCAGAATGAAGTGATTTCTTTCTCGGTTTTGCTGAGATATAGAAATAATTGGTTAGCTTCGTATTGTGTGTCATGGAATGTGCTAAGATATTGACTTTTATAGCGTTTATACATATGTTCATCTAAATTCTCCCCAATCAGCTTCCTGTTTGAGCATCAGTTTTCCTCCTTGTAGTTTGCAATAATCACAAACTTGCCAGAACTGTGGTGTCCATTCCCACATTTTTACGTGTCAATTATTCCTACTTGTTTCAGTTTAAAACCTCAGTTTCACCTATATGCTAACCTGTTTCAGTGGTGACAAGAAGTAACAATATTGTTGTAGCTAACTTCTGTTCCAATTTTATTTAACCCCTATATGCTTTAACATTTTCAGGGTTCTGGTTGGAAGTGGTAGAGCCTGCTTTGAGACATTGAGGCCATTGGCATATAGTCTACTTGCAGAGATTGTTCATCATGTTCGTTCGGACCTCTCCTTGTCACAGGTATTTCTATTGTGTTTTGCCTAATATAAAACTAGACTGCTCTTCCATCACAGTCTTCTCATTAATGAGGCTCGACCCTTCATTATACACTTTTCATTCACTGTGTATTGGATGGTCTTACCTCCTTATCATCATCTTCAATTAGGCCAGGTGTCAGCCTTCAGTTATGCATTCTGAGAATTATGGATATTGACTAGATTGTTGCACTTCTGCAAAGCGAGAGAAGAATGCCGGTTTAGTAGTTCATAGGTGGGAGATTTATGTTGATTTTTTTTTCGATGAAAGGAGATCTCCCTTTTACTTGATTTCTTTTTTCAATGAAGTCGTTTTTCCTATCTAAAAGAAGTTGGTTCAACCTGAATCCTTAAATGAACTTTGTTTAAGTTTAAGTGCATTGTCCAGCATTATGAGTATGCTTCCCAATAAGTCTTTTATGAGCCAAAGTAACCTTCCTTTAATATGATTGAGAAGTGTGAAATCAATCAATTAACAGGGTTGTGTTTTTCTTCTGTATTCTTCCTTTAATGATCAGTGCCCCATTTGGCACTTCTATTCCTTTTTTATTTAGTTTCTTAATGTTTGATGGTTGTTAATCGCAACAGTTGGCATCATACTTTCATATCACACATTCACACAGTATTTTCGAACAAGCTTACCTTTATAACCTTTATGCTGCAGTTATCCCGAATCATATACTTGTTTTCGAGCAACATGCACGATGCTTCGTTGTCGCTCAGCATTCATACTACTTGTGCTCGCTTGATGCTGAATCTGGTGCATATGCTAACTTTATTCTCCAGGAGATTATGTTTGTTTTGTTTTCATTTGGGGATGCACTTTATGTATTGTTTTTTTGGTACACTATGCAGGTGGAGCCAATATATGAGAAAGGTGTTGACCAACCATCTATGGATGAAGCACGGATTCTATTGGTCTGAGTTACAGCCTAATTCTTTGCCTATATTGGCTTGACTTGGATAACAGTATGAATTTTCTCTTTCCTTCATCTTATAAAATATTTTGGTTCTTTGTAGGGGCGTATATTGGATGCCTTTGTTGGAAAATTTAGTACTTTCAAGCGCACTATTCCTCAGGTAATCTTTGATTGCTGTATATTTTTTCAACCACAAGGGCCTCTTGTTTAGTAATGGTTTCATGTGAAAGCTTTCATATTACCATATGGGCTTATGTCAACATATAATTGTGTGTGTCGTCTTTGTATGGTTTTTGTGAGTAAAAGAGTTTTGTGTTGCATTTCATACTTTTTGGGCCTCAAACAATGATGTGTTTTCCGACAATGTATTTAGATTTATATTTGAGGGAGTTGGTTTTTGAAAAGAAGAAGCTTAATTCCAAACCAAAGAACTTTACATATAAATTTATAAAGTGAACAAGTAATCCACCATACACAGGCAAGATAAATATAATTGATTACGCTACATAGATCTTAATACACTCTATATTATGATATTACAGCTTTCCAATCTCGAATATGATCAGATAGAGATATGTTCCAAAGGACAGGAGAAACATGAGCCCAAAGTGCCACCCAAAACTTAACCTTCTCTGCATGTCCTCCACTTCCATCCCTCTGACATCTTCGTAGATTTGTTGATTCCTTTCTGACCAAATAACCCAAACAACAGCCAGCATCAAGCAGTTCCAGAAAACTTGAGCCTTTTTTTTCACCACCTAAGATCATAAACTTCCCACTAAACAAAGAGAAGCAAGGTCTTGGTACCACCCAGCAAACATGGATACCGTTAAATAAAAAACACCATAATTTCTGGCTAAAAGGGCCTGATAAGAAGATATGATCAGCCCTCTCTCCTGAACTTTGGGGGAGTCGTTGGCTTGTGCGGTTCTTTGTATTTGCTTATATCTGGCTGATTTTGGTTGATTGTTATTTGTTTCATGCTTATTTGTCAATACTGACATGTCTCCTGTCAACTGATAGTTGTTGGAGGAGGCTGAGGAGGGAAAGGACCGTGCTACTCTGAGGTCAAAGCTTGAGCTCCCTGTGCAGGTAGTTTTGTCAACTTTTCTTTGAGATGCTGTTTGTGTGTGCATTAATGCCTTATGGCTTCCAGTTGTCTGTTAATATTTTGTCTTGTATCACTTGTCTGAGCTCTCTTTAGTTGATGCTAAAGTACTTTGTGTTTGAACTTTTTTTTTCTTTTTAATGATAGCTATAGGTTTATCACCTATGCTGCACTTGTGACTGATGTTAAAAAATGGTAGTAAATATGGTTACCATTAGGGATTATGAGCCAATGGAATTACACGTAGCTTTCAGTTTCCTTTTTGAAATTTTCTGGAATTATGAGGAAATTCGAGTGGCACAGGTTTTGAAACTGCTTGTATTGATGTAATTCTTTGGAAAATCAGGTCGATATTACTTTTCGTATGGAAATAAAATACAGGCATATTAGTTGTTCAAAGAAGGAGCCCCCATTCTAGTTTATCCCCTCACTGGTGCATCCTTTGCAAATCCGATTTGGAATTGGTTGACCATAGTTTCTTGCATTGTCTGGTGACTTTGAGTTTGTAGCTGAAGATGGTTAAGGAGATGGGCATCACATGGGTAGTCCTGAAAAATTGTCCCCCCCTCCCCTCTAGTGAATTGGAAGGGAAAGAAAGCCAAGTTCATGTGGGGTTGTATGTTTCATGCGAAAATTTGGGTCTTTTGGATGGAGAGAAATAAAAGGATCTTGGATGATTTGAAGGAGCTGGTTTCACAAAGCTGTGGGATATAGTTTTGTTTTTGGCTGCTCTCTGGGCCTATGTTTCCTCAGAGCTCAGGGGAATTTCTCTTTATTTGACTAGGCTAGACTGGAAAGCAGCCGTTCTCTAATTGCTTTTTGGTGTTTGTTTATGCTGGGTTGTTTTCTACGTTCTAGTTTCTAAGCTGTGCTGTTTTCATTTTTTGGTTCGGTCTTCTTGACCAACCTCTTTTCTGTTTTCTTTGATCTTAATACAATCGTTTACTTATCAAAAAACTTCTTCCATTTCTTTAATTGCTTGATTGAATAGCCATCCTTTTTCATTAAGCACGGGATCTTTTTCATTTTTTATTTACTTTGTGGCATATCATTTGGTTGCAGGCAGTTTTGAACTTGCAGATAACCATTGAGCATTCTAAGGAAATCAATGATTGTAAGCATCTGATTAAGACATTGGTCATGGGTAATTGATCCTCACCACATTTTTTGCTATTTCTCTCAACGTCATAGATAATAATGATACTTGTACTTCTGATAGTTATGTTCTTCAGTTGAGTCCTTTTTGTTTTTATTTTTTTAATTTATAAATAATTGATCAGTCTTTGCTGTATTTGTCAGGAATGAAGACTATCATATGGAGTATCACTCATGCACACTTGCCCCGTGCACAGGTATTATTATCTCTGTTATTAGTTTTTTTCCTGAGTTTGTTAAACATTTGTTATCTTATTCAACATTTCTGATGGTTTAAGGTTTCTCCTTCCACGCATGGAACACACCCACAGGTGCTTGTTTCACCATCATCTAATTTACCAGCGCCTCAAGCATTTAAAGGGATGCGAGAAGATGAGGTATTACAAATTTTACAAATTCATTTAATGAAATTTAACATTTGTATTGTGGTCCCAATCACTTGATGCTACTTCATTATTGGGTAGGTTCGGAAGGCGTCTGGTGTTTTAAAGAGTGGGGTGCATTGCTTGGCTCTATTCAAGGAGAAGGATGAGGAGAGGGAAATGCTGCAGCTCTTTTCCCAGATTCTGGCTATTATGGAACCTCGAGATTTAATGGACATGTTCTCGTTGTGTATGCCTGAGCTATTCGAGTGCATGATTTGCAATACACAGTTGGTTCACATATTCTCGACACTTCTGCAAGCTCCTAAAGTATACCGCCCCTTTGCAGATGTTTTGGTTAATTACCTTGTAAACAGTAAACTTGATGTTCTGAAGCATCCAGATGCACCTTCAGCAAAACTAGTATTGCATCTCTTTCAGTTTGTATTTGCTGCAGTTCCAAAAGCGCCTTCAGATTTTGAACGTATTTTGCAACCTCACGTTCCTGTTATAATGGAAGTGTGCATGAAAAACGCTACTGAAGTTGAAAAGCCTCTTGGTTATATGAAACTTCTTCATGCAACATTTCGAGCACTTGCAGCATGCAAATTTGATCTTCTTCTGAGGGATTTGATTCCTATGTTACAACCTTGTCTTAATATGCTGTTGATGATGCTTGAGGGTCCAATAGGCGAAGATACGAGGGACCTTTTGCTGGAGTTGTGCTTAACCTTGCCTGCACGCTTAAGTTCTTTGCTACCCCACCTTCCCCGTCTTATGAAGCCTCTTGTTTTGTGTCTTAAAGGAAGTGATGATCTTGTGAGTTTAGGTTTAAGAACACTTGAGTTTTGGGTAGATAGTTTGAATCCTGATTTTTTGGAACCCAGCATGGCCAATGTAATGTCTGAGGTGATTTTGGCCCTATGGTCTCACTTGAGGCCTGCTCCCTATCCTTGGGGTGCGAAAGCATTGCAACTCCTTGGCAAGTTAGGTGGTCGTAACAGGCGTTTTCTCAAAGAACCCCTTGCACTTGAGTGCAAGGAGAACCCAGAGCATGGTCTTCGCACGATTCTTACATTTGAGCCTTCAACCCCATTTTTGGTGCCACTGGATCGATGCATTAATCTTGCCGTGGAAGCTGTTATGCACAGAAATGGTGGAATTGATACTTTCTACCGAAAACAGGCATTGAAGTTTATTCGCGTTTGCTTATCGTCCCAGCTTAATTTGCCTGAAAAGATTAAGGACGATGGAGGCACACCTAGTCGGTTGTCAACTTTGTTGGTCTCTGCAGTTGATTCTTCATGGCAGCGGCCTGAAACATCAGACATGAAGGTTAGTTTGGTTTAATGTTCTTTGTTAAGTGCTGAAAGCTGTCTTCTAGTGATTTGAACCTTATGATAAAAACTTTTATTGCTTTATATATTAGTCATATTCATGTCTGGCCATGTAGTTGTGATAATGGTGCTAAAGTGAAAGTTGAATTATATGGTCATCCTGTTATTGGTCTTCACTGTAAGGCTATCTTCATTATTTAGTGCTTTACTGAGAAGATGCTGCACAATACTTCAGTTAATGTTCGTGTAAATCTATGTATTAGAATATACCTGTCTGGCTATTAATTGTCTGTATACCTCTCCCAACCAAAAAAGAATGAAAAGTGAATACTCTGTCAATGGCTTATTGGGTTTTGTATTCTCGTTGTTTGTCTATTACAATTGTTTTATTGTAACTTCTATTCCATATCTTCTTTACCTGTCCCTTAATATTCTTTCCACTGAGTTTATGTTATAATAAATCTGGACATGATAAAAGAAAAATAGTATTACGTTATAATAAATCTGGACATGATTGCAGGCTGACTTAGGTGTAAAGACGAAGACCCAACTTATCGCTGAAAAATCTGTTTTCAAGACTCTCTTAATGACTGTTATTGCTGCCAGTGTGGAGCTAGATCTCCAGGACCCCAATGATGACTTTGTTGTGAATGTATGCCGCCATTTTGCGATGATGTTCCATATTGATTCATCCTCAACTAATACCTCAGTTGGGGGTCCTATGCTTTCATCTAATGCCCATGTGGGTTCCAGTTCTAGGTCAAAGATTAATACTTCTTCGAACCTCAAGGAGTTAGACCCGCTGATATTTTTAGACGCTCTTGTTGATGTGCTAGCAGATGAAAACAGGCTCCATGCCACGGCTGCACTTAGTGCTTTAAATGTTTTTTCTGAAACACTTCTCTTTCTTGCTCGCTCAAAGCATGCTGATGTTCTGATGTCAAGAGGCCCTGGTACTCCAATGATGGTCTCGAGTCCATCAATAAATCCTGTATACTCTCCACCCCCAAGTGTTCGCATCCCTGTTTTCGAGCAACTTCTGCCTCGTCTTTTGCATTGTTGCTATGGTACAACCTGGCAAGCGCAGATGGGAGGTGTTATGGGACTTGGTGCTTTGGTTGGTAAGGTCACTGTTGAGACCCTGTGCCTTTTCCAAGTAAGAATTGTGCACGGTTTGGTTTATGTTCTTAAAAGGCTTCCTATATATGCTAGCAAAGAGCAGGAAGAGACAAGTCAGGTGCTTACACAGGTTCTTCGTGTGGTTAATAATGTTGATGAAGCAAACAGTGAACCACGCCGGCAGAGTTTTCAAGGAGTGGTTGATTTCCTTGCTGCAGAATTGTTTAATCCCAATGCATCTGTTATTGTCAGAAAGAATGTTCAGTCGTGTTTGGCACTTTTAGCTAGTAGAACTGGTAGTGAGGTATCTGAGCTACTTGAGCCATTATATCAAAATTTGCTTCAGCAACTTTTAGTAAGACCACTCCGGTCAAAAACTGTCGATCAACAGGTAATCTATGTTGTTAATGGTTTTTACTAGAATTTGTTGCAGTCCTTTCTGACTTGATTTGGTGGCACATAGGTGGGGACAGTTACAGCTTTAAACTTCTGTTTGGGCTTGAGGCCACCTCTTCTCAAGCTGACACAAGATTTGGTTAATTTTCTCCAAGAAGCATTGCAAATAGCTGAGGCTGATGAAACTGTGTGGGTTGTGAAGTATATGAACCCAAAAGTGGCCACATCACTAAATAAGCTTCGAACAGCCTGCATTGAGCTACTTTGTACTACCATGGCGTGGGCAGATTTTAAAACTCCAAATCATTCAGAATTGCGTGCAAAGATCATTTCCATGTTTTTCAAATCTTTGACATGTCGAACACCTGAAATTGTTGCTGTGGCCAAGGAAGGCCTGCGACAGGTGTTGTTTTCTTTTGAATTAGTCAATCCATCTCTCTTTTCTAGTTGTATTGTAATGCATGCCTGGATGTATTAATGATGATTGTTCTAGGGAATTATTGGCTTCCCTTTTTTTATTTTGCCTTAGTGATAGCCCCATCTTTGCTTTTCTATTTTTCTGGTAGTTTTACTCATCTGGGGTCTATCATGTTTATTTGGTCAGTTGAGCCATAACCATTTGGTGGGTGATTCATGGAATATAAATGACCATATTATGCATCATCTAGTTTCTTATTTCCTTTTCCACGGCATATGCTTTTCTTGCAATATTGCTGGAAAGTGTTTTTTTTTTTTTTTGAAAAATGTACTTCATTCGTCTTCTTGTAAAAAAACACTGTACTCCATTGCTGTGCAGGTTATTAATCAGCAGAGGATGCCAAAAGAACTTCTGCAGAGCAGCCTTAGGCCTATTTTGGTGAACTTGGCACATACAAAGAATCTGAGCATGCCTCTTCTGCAAGGTCTGGCCCGTCTTCTTGAACTCTTGTCCAATTGGTTTAATGTTACCTTAGGTGGCAAGCTTCTGGAACACCTAAAGAAATGGTTAGAGCCTGAGAAACTTGCACAAAGTCAGAAATCATGGAAGGCTGGTGAAGAGCCAAAAATTGCAGCCGGTAATGTATTTTTGGTTGTTTACTTTTGGTGATTTTCTTGTATGCCTATGCATATGCATGATTACAGATCTTATTATGTCACATTTGTGTTTTTTCCAGCTATCATCGAGCTTTTTCATCTTCTTCCTTTGGCTGCATCAAAGTTCCTTGATGAGCTTGTAACCTTGACTATTGAATTGGAAGGAGCTCTTCTTCCTGGACAAGTATACAGTGAGATTAACAGTCCATATCGCCTTCCACTCACAAAATTTTTGAATCGCTATGCGACATTAGCAGTCGATTATTTTCTTGCTCGATTAAGTGAACCGAAGTACTTCAGGAGGTAATATTTAGTTATGATATTCATGTGTGTATTTATGCATAGATAAATAGGCAGTTAAAACTGAACCAATCCCCAACACGGTTTGGATCAGCCAATTTAGGCAGCCTTGTGATCTTTTGTCCATCATTTACCATGAAAATCCATGGTCACCAACTGTCGAAATAAATTAAATGGTTGGCATTATTTAGATTCAGGGATAATTGACCATGGAAGTATTCATGGTCATTGGTGACGAGTGGTCTATAAACTTTCTACGGATAAATGTATGTCTAAATTTTCAGACAGACACATCATATCATTATGATTAAATTGTGTTCATACTCATCCGGTGTTCATACTCGTCCAGTGCTCTTTGTGTGCATTTAATATATTTTCTCATTTAACCTAGGTTTATGTATATAATCCGGTCGGATGCCGGCCAACCTTTGAGAGATGAACTTGCTAAATCAGCGCAGAAAATACTTGCAAGTGTTTTTCCTGAATTTTTGCCAACTGCTTCGGGAACGTCAACTCCACCTCCTGCTTTGTTGGGTGACGAAGGTCTTGTTAAGCCTCTATCTGAAAGTTCTAATCCCCCATCTGCACATCCTGGTGCAACGCCAGATGCTTATTTTCGGGGACTTGCACTCATAAAAAGTTTAGTCAAATTGATACCTGGCTGGCTACAAAGTAACCGCATCGTGTTTGATACCTTGGTACTTGTTTGGAAGTCACCTGCAAGATTATCTCGTTTGCATAATGAACAGGAGCTGAACTTAGTGCAGGCAAGTTTAGTGGCTTGTTATATTGAAGTTCTATACTTTGTTGATCATCTATTGGGTAATATTAAGATGGGAAAAAGCCTTGCTTTCTTTCTTAAACTAATTATATGACCTTTCGGTTTTTTAACTCTGTGTGTCATGTAACATGCGGCCGCGTCCGTCCCTATGGTCTTTTTACTTTCTAATGTTTTTAAATGCAGGTTAAGGAAAGCAAATGGCTTGTCAAATGCTTCCTGAATTATTTACGGCATGACAAAACAGAAGTGAATGTTCTCTTTGAAATACTCTCCATCTTCTTGTTTCATACTCGAATTGATTTTACATTTTTGAAGGAGTTTTATATCATCGAGGTATGTACTTTTCTCCCTGTTTATGTCATTTGTATTTTACTTAGTTTGACTGTTTGTGAAGCAATCATCATCTGTTCTCAGGTTGCAGAAGGTTACCCACCGAACTTTAAGAAAGCACTTCTCTTGCATTTCTTAAATCTTTTCCAATCAAAACAACTTGGTCATGATCATCTGGTGGTTATTATGCAAATGCTTATTCTTCCGATGCTTGCTCATTCCTTCCAAAATGATCAAAGTTGGGAAGTTGTTGACCAAACTATAATAAAAACAATTGTTGACAGACTTCTTGATCCTCCGGAAGAGGTATATTTCCTGCAAAAATTAAAGGCTTTCAGGGCCACTATATCTTATCTCCTTAGTTCCCTTTTTAAATAATCAAAAGTATTTTTTTTTGTAGATTATAAATTATTTTCTTTATTTATCTCACCATTTCTGTACATCCATAGGTTTCTGCTGAATATGACGAGCCCTTGAGAATAGAACTTTTGCAGCTTGCCACTTTGCTTCTTAAGTATCTGCAGAATGACCTTGTACATCATAGGAAAGAACTAATCAAATTTGGTTGGAATCATCTCAAACGCGAAGATAGTGCCAGTAAACAGTGGGCATTTGTAAATGTTTGCCACTTCTTGGAGGCCTACCAAGCCCCAGAAAAAATTATACTCCAGGTATTGCACATTGTGGCCATGATATCTTTTGTTGGCACTTGGCACAAGCTGTTAATCCCTTATTGACATTAAGTTTTACTGCTTCGGAAATTTTGGTTTTGGTGCTCTATTTGTCATAGAATTTCAGCTTTGTGCTATTATTTATGCTCTGACAATAGGTCACTTCCCCTTTTGTGTTTGAAATGACAATAACATAAATCCTATAATTCTAAGCTATTTACCAAACCTTTGATTGTTAAGTGGTCTATTAACACATATGCTTGTTCTTTGATAATCTGGAATGCACCAGCATGTGCTCACAGCTCGTGCACCCCCGTAGAATGCACATTCTTTGGGTTCATTGTTGACAATTTGTTAAAATAAAAATATCTTATTTTAGTACCCTGACGTTGATTTGAGAATGCAGGTTTTTGTAGCGCTCCTGAGAACTTGCCAGCCAGAGAATAAAATGTTGGTCAAGCAGGCCCTCGATATACTAATGCCAGCACTACCACGAAGGTTGCCTCTCGGAGATTCTCGTATGCCAATTTGGATACGGTACACCAAAAAAATTTTGGTTGAGGAAGGCCACTCAATCCCTAATCTGATTCACATTTTTCAGCTTATTGTGCGCCATTCAGATCTCTTTTACAGCTGTAGAGCTCAATTTGTACCTCAGATGGTCAATTCTCTTAGTCGCCTTGGATTGCCTTACACCACCTCTGCAGAAAACAGACGTCTTGCAATTGAACTTGCTGGCTTGGTTGTTGGATGGGAAAGACAGAGACAAAATGAAATGAAAGTAGTGGCGGATGGTGATGTTAACAATCAGAACAGTGAGGGTTTTAATCCAGGGCCTGCTAGTGCTGATCCTAAGCGTTCTGTGGATGGGTCTACATTTCCTGAAGATGCAACAAAGCGTGTCAAAGTTGAACCTGGTCTTCAATCCCTCTGTGTAATGTCGCCTGGAGGACCGTCCACAATCCCTAACATTGAGACCCCTGGGTCTGCTAGCCAACCTGATGAAGAATTCAAGCCAAATGCTGCTATGGAGGAAATGATTATCAATTTCCTTATAAGGGTAACACCCTTCTTTCAACTTATCCCACTTGTTTTCATGTATGAGTGAGATGGTTTGAAAATACTAACTATGGTTTTTATCACTTTGGCATTAAAGAACGTCATTATTTGAACCTAAGCTTTCTGGCCGATGATGCTCTGCCAGTTGACATTCCTTCCATGGGACTTCTGGGAATAGAAAAGATGTCTACACTTATCTTGGACTTTGACATTATATACTCCATATATAATTGAATTTGTTCGGTTTTGGTTTTGTTTTGGAAACTCTTATGCTTGGTTTATAGGACACTTATAATTGAATAGGCAATCTTTCTGTAGCTGCACTATTGTTTAGCTGACATGGAGTCCTTGTATATTTGTTTGTAGTTCATAGTCTCACCACTTTCATGGGTTTCTGGAAACAGGTTGCTTTGGTCATAGAGCCCAAGGACAAGGAAGCAAGTATTATGTACAAACAAGCATTAGACCTACTATCACAAGCTTTGGAGGTGTGGCCAACTGCCAATGTTAAATTCAATTATTTAGAGAAGTTTCTGAGCAGCATTCAACCTCAGTCCAAGGACCCTTCCACAGCTCTTGCGCAGGGCTTGGATGTCATGAATAAGGTTCTAGAGAAGCAGCCTCATCTGTTCATCAGAAATAACATCAATCAAATTTCCCAGGTATGTTCTTACTTCTTACACCACCATCTGTTTATCGTTTTCTTTTGCAAAGTCTGCTCTTACCTGGAGTTACACACTCAACTTTGGTGTTATGGGGACTTTTTTTTTGACAGATTCTTGAACCATGTTTCAAGTATAAACTGTTAGATGCCGGAAAGTCATTGTGCTCCCTGTTGAAAATGGTCTTTGTTGCTTTTCCTCTAGAAGCAGCTACTACTCCACAAGATGTGAATCTAATATATCACAAGGTTGATGATCTAATAAAGAAGCACATCAATACTGTTACAGCTCCTCAAACTTCGAGTGAGGAGAGCACTGTTAATTCAATTAGCTTTGTGCTGCTTGTGATTAGAACCTTGACAGAGGTGCAAAAGAACTTTGTTGATCCTTACATCTTCGTCCGTATTCTGCAACGCCTGGCACGAGATATGGGGTCATCATCAAGTTCTCATTTGAGACAAGTATGTCTGTTTTCTTATATGTTTTACCTCTTTCGTGTTTCATATACATTCATAGAAATTTCTTTGTATATTCCTCATGTATATGTTTACTTGCTGCTATTTTTCTCTATTATATGTGTGTCTATTATGTTGTATCAGCTGCCAGTGATCTGATTTTCTATGTTACTTTTTGTTTGGTTTCGGGTTTTTGAATACATCATTGCATTTTCTATTCTTGGTCTTCTGAAATTAGAATTTATGTTGCCTTCAAGTTGTGGGATAGTTCTATCAATTATTTTGTGTGCATACCTTTGAGACAGGAGCATACGTTTTCGGTCAGAAGGAGAACTCTGACAATATGCAACCCAGTTGGAGAACACACCTGTGATTTGGCATTAATGATAATTGTTTACTAATCCTTTTTTCCAACTTAAACACAAAGTCTTATCCACAAGATTTTGAACTCAGGACCTCCTCCATCAAAAGTGGGGACTAAATGCCACTGGCTAAATGGTAGTTGGTGATCGTAACCAATCAGGCAGTGGTTTTAATTTGTACCGCTCATTCAATATGCTCTGCCCTTCTAGTCAACTTATATCTGGAAGGGTTGAATATGTTCCTGTTATTTGGGAAAATTTTGTATCGTTTAATGGACATTTCTTTTTGTTTATCTTATAGTGTCTTATATTGGATCATATCCCTTCCCACTTCAGTTGAATTATATTTAACGAACCTTGTCCTCTATTTCAGGGCCAAACAAAAGATCTGGATTCCGCAGCTTCATCTTCTCGTCAAGGTGCCGATGTGGGAGCCGTCATTTCTAATCTGAATTCTGTTCTGAAACTTATTAGCGAAAGGGTCATGCTTGTTCCAGAGTGCAAAAGATCTGTAACTCAAATACTAAATTCCTTGCTTTCTGAGAAAGGCACTGATTCTAGTGTGCTTCTTTGCATACTTGAGGTAATAAAAGGGTGGATTGAAGATGACCTCGGAAAGCCAGGCTCATCTGTTGCTTCAAATGCTTTTCTTACTCCAAAGGAAATAGTTTCCTTTCTTCAAAAGCTTTCACAAGTTGATAAACAAAACTTCTCAATTGCTCTGGAAGAGTGGGACATTAAATATCTTCAGCTTCTTTATGGATTATGTGCTGATTCAAATAAGTAAGTAATGTAGTTGAGTTCATTTTTGCTGTACTTGAATAAAAGGATATACTAAAATATTTGGTTGACTTCCAGATATCTCCTCTCCCTGCGTCAAGAGGTGTTTCAGAAGGTGGAAAGGCAATTCATGCTTGGTTTACGTGCAAGAGATCCTGAATTCCGGATGAAATTTTTCTCACTTTATCATGAATCTCTCGGGAAAACATTGTTTGCTAGGCTTCAGTACGTCATTCACCTTCAGGATTGGGAAGCCTTGGGTGATGTCTTCTGGCTCAAACAGGGCCTTGATCTTCTTTTAGCAATCTTAGTTGAGGATAAACCTATTACTCTTCCTCCAAATTCTGCAAAGGTGCCACCACTTCTGGTTTCAGGTTCTCCAGACCCTCCTGGAATGCACCAACAGGTCACTGATATTCCAGATGGTTCCGAGGATGCTCCTCTAACATTTGATACCCTTGTTTGTAAGCATGCACATTTTTTGAATGAGATGAGCAAACTCAAGGTACGATGGTTCATTAGTTTTATCTTTAGTGAATCTATTTTGCAACGATGAGACCATCTGGCATGCTGACATGGTGTTAAGAACTCCAGAAGACGTTATAATTTTGATGGATTCGTAATCCCACTTCAGCATGACACTTGGCATTATGGTCACATACATTAATGTTTTATTACATTTGCCCTAAAACAATGCCTGGTTTCTAACTCTCTCTTCCAGATTCCGTTACTATTAATTATGTTTAAGGTTTAAGTAATTTCGCTTCCTTATCTGTTGTGGCAAACCATCTTCATACAAGCTTGTGTAATTGATATTCTACTCAAATGGGAAGTTCTGACCTTTCCTTTTGAATTTTTCCTTTGTTTTAGGTGGCTGATCTTATTATTCCATTGAGAGAGCTTGCTCATGTGGATGCCAATGTCGCTTATCATTTGTGGGTGTTGGTGTTTCCCATTGCCTGGGTGACCTTAGACAAGGAAGAGCAGGTCGCACTAGCTAAACCAATGATTGCTCTGCTTTCAAAAGATTATCATAAGAAGCAGCAAGGCAGCAGACCAAATGTTGTGCAAGCCCTTCTGGAAGGGCTTCAGTTGAGCCACCCTCAGCCTCGGATGCCAAGTGAGCTCATTAAATATATTGGGAAAACTTACAATGCATGGCACATAGCATTGGCTCTACTGGAAAGTCATGTCATGTTGTTCACAAATGATACAAAGTGCTCTGAGTCTCTTGCGGAACTTTATCGTTTGCTCAATGAAGAAGACATGAGGTGTGGATTGTGGAAGAAAAGGTCAATCACTGCAGAAACTAGAGCCGGGCTTTCACTAGTTCAGCATGGCTACTGGCAGCGTGCTCAAAGCCTCTTTTACCAAGCTATGCTTAAGTCAACTCAAGGCACATATAACAACACAGTACCGAAGGCTGAAATGTGTCTCTGGGAAGAACAATGGCTGTATTGTGCTGGTCAACTTAGTGAATGGGAACCATTGGTAGAATATGGTAAGAGTATTGAGAATTACGAAATACTACTTGATACTCTTTGGAAATTGCCTGATTGGGTATACATGAAGGATCATGTACTTACTAGGGCTCAGGTGGAAGATACTCCGAAACTTCGCCTTATACAATCATTCATTTCGCTTCATGAAAGAAATGCAAATGGTGTGGGGGATGCTGAGAACATAGTGGGGAAAGGTGTTGAACTTGCCTTGGATCAGTGGTGGCAGTTGCCAGAGATGTCTATCCATGCTAGGATTCCTCTCTTACAGCAATTCCAACAGCTAGTTGAAGTTCAAGAGTCGTCAAGAATTCTTGTGGACATTGCCAACGGAAACAAACTTTCTGGGAGTCCTGTGGTTGGTGTACATGGAAATCTTTATGCTGATCTCAAGGACATTCTTGAGACTTGGAGACTGAGAACTCCAAATGAATGGGATAACATGTCTGTTTGGTATGATTTGCTACAGTGGAGGAATGAAATGTACAACGCAGTCATAGATGCATTCAAAGATTTTACATCAACGAACCCACAACTTCATCACCTTGGTTATCGTGACAAAGCTTGGAATGTTAATAAGCTTGCTCACATTGGTCGTAAGCAAGGCCTATACGATGTTTGTGTCTCAATACTTGAAAAGATGTACGGCCATTCAACGATGGAAGTGCAGGTATTAATAACTACAACCATATTATTTTATTTGATTTAGTTGCTTATTTCTATCCACCAAAAGTACAAATGAGCAAAAACATGGTTGTTGGGCCTTTATGAACATCCTCCACTACAAGCCAATGACTCTATTCTGGGGGTAACTAGCTGATATGTTGAAAGCCCTCAGTGTATTATTTTCGTTTCTGGAATATGTTTTGTAACTTGGTCATATGTTAATTACCATCTTGAACATTATGTTGCTTGAATCCTATCATCTTAGTTGATGTTTTATACTTGTTGAACTGTGATATGTTGTTTTGGTGATATCTTTTCATAAACCACTTCTGTTTTCCCTAGATACAGGTTTCTAATCTCTTTCCATGTATTTTACCAGGAGGCTTTTGTTAAGATTACAGAACAGGCAAAAGCTTATTTGAAAATGAAAGGGGAGCTTACCAGTGGTCTCAATCTAATCAACAGCACCAACTTAGAGTATTTTCCTGTGAAGCATAAAGCAGAAATATTTCGTCTGAAGGGGGATTTCTTGTTAAAGATAAATGATTATGAAGGTGCTAATCTTTCATACTCCAATGCTGTCAACCTTTTCAAAAATTTGCCTAAAGGATGGATAAGCTGGGGGAATTATTGTGACATGGTATGTCCTGTAATCTGCTTCAAATGCGTTTGATGATTTTAGTTTCTTTTTTTTTACAAAAAAAAAAAAAAAAAAAAAAAAAAAAAAAAAATATTTTGACCTATTTGCTATCTGTTTTGCACAGGCTTACAGAGAAGGGAATGATGAAACATGGTTGGAGTATGCTGTCTGTTGCTTTCTTGAAGGCATCAGATTTGGGATATCTAACTCAAGAAATCATCTAGCTCGTATTTTATATCTTCTAAGCTTTGATACTCCCAATGAACATGTTGGGAGGTCTTTTGATAAATATATTGACCAAATTCCCCACTGGGTCTGGCTTTCTTGGATTCCACAACTCTTACTTTCTTTGCAGAGGACAGAAGCTCCCCATTGCAAACTCGTCCTACTAAAAATCGCCACTGTGTTTCCCCAGGTAAAATGTTAAGTTTGTCAAAGAAAAAGACATCCAAATATTACAGTATTTCACTCCAATATAAATATTGATTTTCTTGAGGATTATAATCTCAGGCCCTATATTACTGGCTGCGCACATACTTGCTTGAACGGCGTGATGTTGCAAATAAAACCGAGCTTGGTAGTAGAATGGCAATGGCTCAAAGGATACAGCAAAGTGCCTCTGGTGCGAGTGCTGGTTCAATTGGGTTAGCTGATGGGAATGCTAGAGTACAAGGTCATAGTGGCAGTGGTTTATCGTCAGACAACCAAGTTCTCCAAACTGCCCAATCTGGTGGCGGAATTGGTTCTCATGATGGTGGAAACACTCATGGGCAAGAATCTGAAAGGTCCACAGTTGTCGAGAGTGGCATGCATCAAGGTAATGAGCAGCAAAGTTCCTCAACCATCAATGATGGTGGTCAGAGTGCATTAAGGCGTAATGGTGCTTTGGGCTCGGTACCCTCTGCTGCCAGCGCTTTTGATGCTGCAAAGGATATAATGGAGGCTCTTAGAAGCAAACATACTAATTTGGCTAGTGAACTTGAGGTCTGATATTTCTGTCTCAGAATTTTAAAGTTAAATATTGATGTACTTTTGTTATTTAGAAGTCTTGTATATATATATATAAGAAAACCAATCCTAATTAATTTTTTAACTTTCCGTGTGCAGACTCTGCTGACTGAAATTGGTTCAAGGTTTGTCACTCTGCCAGAGGAGAGACTTCTAGCTGTGGTTAACGCCTTGCTCCACCGCTGTTACAAGTACCCAACTCCCACAACAGCTGAAGTTCCCCAATCGCTTAAGAAGGAACTCTCTGGTGTTTGCCGAGCTTGTTTTTCACAAGATGCTGTGAATAAGCACGTTGATTTTGTGAGAGAGTACAAACAGGATTTCGAGCGTGATCTTGATCCTGGGAGTACGACTACTTTCCCAGCCACCCTCTCTGAATTGACTGAGCGGTTAAAGCATTGGAAAAATGTCCTCCAGAGCAATGTTGAGGACAGGTTTCCAGCTGTCTTGAAGCTGGAAGAGGAAAGCAGGGTGTTGCGCGACTTCCATGTTGTTGATGTGGAAGTTCCAGGACAGTACTTTAGCGATCAGGTAACTAAATCAGTGTTTTGCACATTTCTGCTCATATCATTGTCCTGGCTTTATTGTTTGTTCTATGATTTTATCTGATTGGTCTTCCTGTATCATTGGATGAATGGAGGTGGTTGTGACGTATCCCAAGTTGATTCTATTATGTTAAATGACTATCAAGCATTTGATAAACCCTTTCAGATCAAGTCGATTAAAAATTCTATTTCCTTTCTAATGTATATTCTTATATAAAACAACATTATTGTAATGTTTGCAGGAAATTGCACCTGACCATACAGTAAAGTTAGACAGGGTCGGAGCTGATATACCAATAGTGCGAAGACATGGAAGTAGTTTCCGGCGTTTGACTCTTATTGGCTCTGATGGTTCCCAACGTCATTTTATTGTCCAGACATCTTTAACCCCTAATGCTAGAAGTGATGAACGAATATTGCAGCTTTTCCGTGTGATGAACCAAATGTTTGATAAGCACAAGGAATCAAGGCGACGCCACATATCCATTCACACACCAATCATCATTCCTGTTTGGTCCCAGGTTTGTCACATTTGAGGGATTAGATTCGATATGTATCTATGGATAAACCCATTTTACTATGCCCTGGTTGGTTTATAGTTGGTTTGTCTTTGGAATGTGGTTGCCATTGTAACCATGGAAAGAAAAAGGAAGTTGCTTATTAAAATCGACTATTGCTGTATGTGCAGGTCCGAATGGTAGAAGATGATTTGATGTACAGCACCTTTCTTGAGGTGTATGAGAATCACTGTTCAAGGAATGACAAGGAGGCGGATCTTCCCATCACCTATTTCAAGGAGCAATTGAACCCGGTTGTATCCGGCCAAGTCATTAACGAAGCTGTCGGAGACCTTCGCCTCCAAGCTTACAATGACATAACAAAAAATCTTGTATCTGACGGCATTTTTTCCCAGTACATGTACAAGACTCTGTTAAATGGGAACCATATGTGGACTTTCAAGAAGCAGTTTGCCATCCAGTTGGCCCTCTCGAGCCTTATGTCTCTCATGCTACAAATTGGAGGGAGGTCCCCAAATAAAATTTTATTTGCTAAGAACACAGGCAAAATATTTCAAACCGATTTTCATCCTGCATATGATGTAAATGGAATGGTCGAATTGAATGAGCCAGTGCCTTTTCGTCTTACAAGGAACATGCAAGCTTTCTTCTCTCATTTTGGAGTGGAAGGCCTCATTGTGTCTGCAATGTGTGCTTCTGCACAGGCTGTTGTTTCACCCAAAGTGAGTTTTTCTTGGCAGTTTCTTTCTCTATGAGCATAAATTATATGTAAGAAAAAGAGATTGTGTCCTAAATCCCAATCTTTCTGTTTTGCAGCAAAGTCAACATCTGTGGCATCAGTTGGCTATGTTTTTCCGTGATGAGCTCCTGTCTTGGTCTTGGAGAAGACCCCTCGGTATGCCTATGGCCCCGTTTGCTGGAGGGGGTAGTATGAGCCCCGTTGACTTCAAGCAGAAGGTCATCAGCAATGTCGATCATGTTATTGGCCGGATCAATGGAATCGCCCCCCAGTCCTTTTCCGAAGAGGTAAGCCAGTGCCTCCAATCTTATAACAACACACAGGCTCGTACTAGCAATGATGTTGAGTGCCTGTGTCATAAAATGAGCAAAAATGCATGCTGTTTTAGGGCTTATCGGTTTCCAGAATTGATTCAGAATGCAGAATCAATTGCTAATTTATACGCCCCTAATCTTGTGTCGTGTGTGTTGTGCTGCGTTCAGGAGGATAACGTCATGGAACCACCGCAGTCGGTGCAGCGCGGAGTGACTGAGTTGGTTGACGCTGCCTTGACTCCGAGGAACTTGTGCATGATGGATCCAACGTGGCACCCGTGGTTTTAGAGTTGCGGCACAGATGTTGTAGAGTCGACATGAGATCAGAAACCTGCCCAGACGACGTCCTATTTATGTACATATCGTGCTCTTGTTAGTGATTATGACAAGTCGTTCTCAATCGACATATTTTCGACACCCGATGTGGAAAGAAATGAGCGGGTTTTGAATGTAAATTACATGTCGTGTGTAAATTTTATTAAAGTAATTGAGTGAGATCCGGGGCCAAGGTTTTAGGTCCGTCGTTACAAATTTATAGGGATTGGGGTTTATCGTTGGAAGAACTGCATTGCTGATTTTGACCCTAAACAAAACAAGTAGGCCAGTCTGTCGCACTACGGTCATTTGGACCTCCTAAGACCATCTCCAATTTTTTGGTTAAAATTTAAAATTTTGAACTCAGAAAATTAGGTTTTAACTCGGAAACAATGTTTTTTGTTCTAACCTTTATGAGATAAATTTTTCGTCCGAAATTATTAAAGATCTTAAAGTAATTTTAAAAAAAAATTATGTAGACCTTCTAATTTAATTTTATGAACATTTTAACTTAAAAATATTTAATTTTCGATAAATATTGAAAAATCATTAAACCGACATCATGAAACTCGTAAAACATTATTATGAAAGAATATGAAACACATGAATGACTTAAATTTGGACCGTTGGATCTTTTTTTTATCGTTAGATTTGATCATATTTACCCATTGGAATTCAAGGAAGTTATAAAGCTAAAAAAAATAGCCAATCCACTAACTTAGGGAATTTCGAGGTTAAATTTGCCCCAAAAATGACATGAAAGAATTTTTTTTAAAATTATTTTAGCAGTTGGATTTAAATTTGGAGACTGTTATATCTTAGCCGTTGGATTCAAAGAATTTATAAATATAAAACTAAAAAAAATACACATTAGATTTGAGTTTTACTCCAAGAGTTGGAGCAAATTTGGATTGGTTTAGAACATAAAATTTGAGTTTTACTCCAAGAGTTGGAGTTGGTCTAAGAAGATCAAATTCATCTGAGCTGTTCCATAAAATCCAAAACAAAAAAATAAGCAAAAATTACTGAAAAATTAACAGAAGAAACCAATGCACTTTCCCTTAACATGGTTATCAAGACAGACAACCAAACAACTTTAGCACTTGAAACCAGACACAAAATATTTCAATCTTCCTCCTCAAGAAACCGCAGGTGCTTCCCCTTTGGTGTTGGCAAACCCTTCAGCCGCAGGGCACCCGGCGAAGCTGATTCCGGAGTCTTTGCAGATCCTTCTTCTTCTTCTTCAACAATTTCATCTTCACTGTCATACACAAATCTGGTGTGCTTTCCAGCAAACTTGGGAACCCTTCTCGTCTCATCGACACAAATATTGCTTATTCCATCACAGAGCTCATCCACATTGTATCCTCCCTCTTGTTCCTCTTCTTCTTCCATCCCATAACCTTCATTAAGCTTCAGATAATAGTCGTCTTTATCGTTGTCTGCTAATTCTTCCTCATCTTCATCATGGGTGCTAGCATTGACCTGCATCGACCAGATGGAAGCATTGTCATCATCTGGGGATGATGACTTCTCTTTGCTGTGAGTAATCACAGAGGAGAACTCAGATGAGACTGAGGAGATTTCGGACTTCTCAGAGAAATCCAGCAGCAGAGACCGGCTTAGGATACTCTTCTGAGATTCGAGGCTCCCCTGATTTTTTCCTTCAAAGATGTCACATACCACCTACCACATTTTCATGGATTAAACCAAAAAGAATCAGTAGGTAAAGTAAGAAAACCCAACAGAAATTGTCGTCACAAAATGAATACACGAGAAGATCCCAACCTGAGAAATCAATTGTTCTTGGACGAGGGGAGAAGGTTTCTCAGAACTCAGACCAACATTGCTGCTTCCACTTGCACCAACAGAGATATCAGCTACCTGTGGAGTGTTTGCCGGTGTTGGCGCGAGGAGCCCCATTGGAGAATTGGCGATGAGGCCTTGAATCAGGTGAATAGGGCGGCTTTCGAGCGAGATCTTTGAGAGCTCAGCCTCCTCTTCAACTTGCTGCAAGAGGGTCTTGACTTGACCTCTCAGCAAGGCCTCTCCGGACCCGGGTGTGTTCTTGGCTCTGCAGCTTCTCTGCTTCAGTATGCCCGACGACGGTGTCTTTAAGCTTCCCGTTGCAAGCCCCACAATCGGAGAATCGTTGGTGATATCAATCAGTACAGACCGGTCTTGCTGTTGCTTCCCATTTCTTGGTCTCGATTTCAACAGAGCTTTCTCAGAATCTTCAGTCTTTCCTGAAGAAAGATTAACAAAACCAGATTAATGATAAACCATTAAAACCCCATGTATTAAAATCCGGATTTTTGATTGAAAATTCATGAGTAAACCCATCAAAACCCATGTATTGAAAGAAAACCAAAAAGAAAACGAATTCCAATTAAATCAAGAATCTGTACAGAACCCATATTTTATTTTCCACGATTATTCGACTGTTTGGAAGAAAAAAGAAAAAACAGTGAGAGCACTCACTTGAAAGGGGAATGTTGCTGTTGTTCTGAGCAACCGAAGTCTGAGACCTCGTGACTCTTCTGATTGACGATGGAGTCTCCATGGGATCCGAATCGAGAAATTCGTCGAGAAACGAAAAGGGTCGACGGAAAAGCGATCAACAGAGCAGAAATTGGAGATCGGAAAAAGGAAAGCAGTGGGCTCTGAAATTCAAAGTCGATGGCTTTAGGGTAAAGGTTGGAACTTGGAAGGATTATAAATAGGGCGTTTGGTGAACGGGGAGGTTCTGAAACGGGAATGTGACCGTTGGCGCGTGCGGTTCGTCAAATTTGACACGTTTGCTAAACTAGCCGTTAGGGTTTCGTTTGAATTGAGACTGCTTTAAGAGCACTAATGGGCCTCCAGTGGATTAGGTTAAGGATCGTTTGGGCTACCATTGAGAAAAGAAAGTTTATTAATTTTTTTCCTACTATATTTCAACAATATCAAATTTTTGATTGAATGAGTATATGAGACATGAAATCAACCCCAGATTTCTTTCTAAAATAAAAAGATAACAGACGGAGATTTTGCGTGTCTAGATCCACCTTGACCCCAACTATCATCGTAGTCCCAAGAAAATCATCTTGTCTCACACTGTGTAATCGAGTAACAGACTGTAATTGAGAGAGCGATGTATTCCCCTTTCTCTTTGTTTAAATTTACAGAAAATCCAAATTAATGAGAAATAACACATAAAATTTAAGGTTGTGACATTAGGGGGAAAGAGGTGGGGGGGGGGGAGAGAAAATTGGGAGAGGAAAGAACCTTGGGGAGAAGGGTAATTTTTTTTTAATTTTTAATGTTATTTCATTTTAAAATTAAATATATAATTTTATAAATAAGTTTATAATAACTTATGAATTTTAATTGGATGAAATATCTGTAATTGGCACAAGGACCAAACTGACCAAATTAAAAACACAAGGAACTAAATTGGTCGGGCAATAACACAAGGACCATTTTGAGATTTAAGCCTACATTACGAGAACCTCTTTGTCAACTAAAAAGGGGAAAACAAAATGACCCTTTTACTCTTCACCGAGTCTCACTAAACTCCCTATACTCTATTGTGTCTCACTTTCTTGTTCCGTCTCCAAGTTTACTCTATTCCGTTAATTTTGACAACAAAACTGTTAAGTAGCTGACGTTGCAGGTTATTTTGGTAAATATATCCATTGAAATTAAATACAATTAAATAATAAAAGGAACAAAAGAAAACTTTCAACCCACACGTTTCACCTCCTCCGATCCCTAAATCCTACTGTGCAAGTGTGAAAAGTCAATTAAATTCATGTCATTGGGTGATAAAATTAAGTATTTACTTGTCAGAATCCGAGTAATATCCTATCTTATAAGGTTAATGGTAAACAATGTAGAGAAATGTGAAGGAATTCTCTTACAAATAGGACTCTTCATAGATTCTCTGTCACCTCATGTTTTTGGTACGATGCTTATAATGTTGACACGGAAATTTGTTTTAAACTATGAGGTGACAGAGAATTCATAGAAAATTCTACTTTTAAGAGAATCCCTTAGCATAGTCCAACTATGTAATGCATGATTTCAGCTATGTATATGAATCACGATATTTTTAATGTATTTGTACCCAAAAAATTTCTCAACGGACCATCCCAGGCCCAAAGTAGGGTATGGTACCAGCGTTTAAAGCTGGGCGGGTTTGGGCTTTGAGGTTGGACGGAGGTGGATTAGGAATAGGTCCGAAGAGGCTTACATGTGTTATATTGGCAAGGGTAAAAAAAGGTCATGGGTAAAGAAATGAGGAGAATATTTTATTGGGAACTTTAACGAAAAGCACCCGGTACTGTTCACTTTAACGAAAAACCACATTTTAACACTAAAAAGTCAATCTTGGTACTATTCACTTTACCCTTTATTTTGTCCTTATCATTAAAACTCAAAGTTTTCAAGCCCTTTTCATTAGTTTTCCTTATTTTATTTGGACCGAGTAAACGAAATAGTTAATATGTTTCACTTTTAAATTTATTAATTAAAAAAAAAATACATGTTTTATATGAAATTATAATGTCCATATAGGTTTGGCAAACTGATCGTGTTTATCGTATTTGTGTTATTTTTAGGGTAAAGTACAAAAAACTACCTCAACTATTGGGGTCACGACACTTTCATACCTTATCTTTTAAAATTGACAATGTCATACCTCATCTTACGAATTTGTGTCAATGTCATACCTTCCGTCAGTTTCCCCAGTTAAATGCTGATGTGGCTTGATTCAGACCCTACTTTCTATTAAAAAATTAATAAAAAATTATTAAAAACTAAAAAAATCATTTAATATTTTTTAAATATTAAAATAATGAAGAAAAGTTAAATATATATATATATAAATTTTTTTTCTTTTTCTTTTCTCTCTCTCTTCTCCTTCTTCTTCTGCATCCTTTTTTTTTCTTTTTCTTTTCTCTCTCTATTCTTCTTCTTCTGCACGGATGAGCTGGGTTTTTTTTTTTCTCTCTATTCTTCTTCTTCTTCAAGAGGTTGGGTTTTGGGGGGGGGGGGGGGGGGACGGAAGAACTGGTTTCCTACTTTTTTTTTTTTTTTTTTTTCTTCTCCCTCACTCTCTCTCCTTCTTCTTCTTCTTCTTCTGGAGGTTGGGTTGGGGGAGTGGGGGACGGACGAACTGCTCCTCCTCCTTTTTTTTTTTCTTTCCTTCTCTCTTCTTCTTCCTTCTTCTTCTTCTTCTTCAGGTTGGGGGTGGTGGATTTTGGGTTGCAGGTGTGGGGGATCTTGGGATCTTGGGATCTTGGGGTTGGTGCGGTAAGGGATATGACCGGATCTGGGCACGGGGGGGGGAAGGGACGAAGGTTTTTTTTTTTTTTTTCCTTCTCTTCTTCTGTTTTCTTGGTTGCAGAGGGGGTGGGGGGGATGGGGGAGAAGAGAGATCTGGGCGCGGGGGTGGTGGATTTGGGTTGCAGGTGTGGGAGGAATCTGGGTGCGCGGAGGGGGGGTTGGGTGTGCAGAGTGGGTGCGGGGATAAGATGAATTGGGTTGATTTTTTTTTTCTTTTTTTTGGGGGTTGCAGGAAGGGGTTTCGGGGGAAGGAGAAGAGGGAGGGAGGGATGGAGGGAGGGAGGTTGGGTGGGTGCGGGTGCGGAGGGAAGACGAACATGATTTTTTTTTTTTTTTTTGGGTTGCAGGAATGGGGATCTGGGGTAGAACATGAACATGGGAGAAGGAGGGGAGGGTGGGGGGTGTGGAGGGTAATCGAATCTGATGGTTTTTTTTTTTTTTTTTTTTTTTTCTTCTTCCTCCTCCTTCTTCTTCTTCCTCCTCCTTCTTTCTGGGTTGCAGGAAGATGAGGAGGGGGAGAGACGAATATAAGTTTTTTTTTTTTTTACTTTTCTTTATTATTTTAATATTTAAAAAAAATATTAAATAATATTTTTTAGTTTTTTAATATAAAGTGTGCCACGTCAGCATTTAACTGGGGAAACTGACGGAAGGTATGACATTGGCACAAATTCGTCAGATGAGGTATGACATTGTCAATTTTAAAAGATGAGGTATGAAAGTGTCGTGACACCAATAGTTGAGGTAGTTTTTTGTACTTTACCCTTATTTTTATGTCATACCTATTATCTTAATGAGTCATGTCATGTCAAACCCGTTATCTAAACATGTTAATATAAGGTGACCCAATAATGACTCGATTCTTTTAGGGGTCGTGTTGTTTCATGTCGAGTTAAAGGATCATACAATAAATTGTCATACCTAATGTCTAGATATGAAAAACAATCTTATCGAGTTCTTAACGAGTTGCTTAACAATCCAACTCGTTAACGTTAACGAGTTCTTAACAGGTGACCCAATAACCAATAAAAACCCGTTAACGATTCGAATTGTTAACGGGTTAACATAAAACATATTATTTTCGTGTCATTTCATATCGTGTTAACATGTCATGCAAAAAATTATCGGGTCACCGCATGATAGTATAGTACACTAACATATTTCTCAGAAATAGGAGAATATTTGGTGGCCAGTTGTGTAGTATGGGATTCCTTAATCGGCTGAGTAGCATACAGCTCAGCTCTTCTTTTTTATTTGGTTGGGGAAATAAGCCCAGCTCATCGTCATTCGACCAATGGAGTGGGAACAGAGTGTACAACCTACTACGTTAATATTTATAAAAAATGATTAAGGACATTTTCCCAGTCCGTACATTGCAATTGCTGGATTGAATTTTGAAACTTATTGTGCAGATGACGTTTTATCGCAGTTGTTGAAATTAATTATGTTTATGCATTTTGGTATGGATTCAATCCCAATTAATTCCTCTCATATCTAACAATTAACAATTTAACCCACTAACGCTATCTTTTGTCAAAAAAAAAAAAAAAAAAAAAAACTTTACAACCTGGGGGGGGATTAAATTAATTTTAGACAATCTCACTCTCACTAAGCATGATTTGTAATAATACTTGCATCCCTCTATTGGGAGACAACTCAGATAAGCATTGTTTCCCCGCTTGTAAATAAAGTATCTTCACCATAAAAAAATTATAATCGGAATCGTTCAATTGCTTAATCTTCATTTAAATATCATTCCAACAAAAAAATTCATTAGAATCCGAGATTGTTTAGTCATTCATAATCAAGAATAATGTACGTTTTATACCTACTTTCTTCGTGAAAGTTTATGGCTACAGTGGTACATTGTTTATCTCACACATAATCAAGAATAATGTTACGACCACATGAAATGGAGTTACATACTAATGATGAATTGTTCATTTATTGGATACATTTAGATTTGTATATTGCATAATTGTTTACATTTTTGTTTATTACAAATGATACCACTATTCTAAATTAAATTAATGATAAGAGAAAGAGTTTGAACTTGAGATACATTAGGTTAAAGAGGAATACAATATTCACTGGTGCAATAAACCACTTGCATCATGCTTATATTATTTCCCTATGTGATTAGGGAACTTTTAAAAATACTGATAACTTACTTAAAAATAGAAAGAAAGCTACATCATCTAACAAATTAAAATACTCATCAAATCAAACAAAAGGACTTAAAAAACAGTTTTTATTAATTACAATACAATACAATACAATCTTAATAGAAACTCTCACACAAAAGCAGAAAGCTTTACATTTTACATTTTACGTGCATGCCAAAACACTACCTATCTCTCAGTAAAAGAGATAAGAAGAAGTTTGTGCACTTTATTTATTCTGGTGGGATTTGTTGAAATTAATTGAATAATAGAAAGAAATTAATTAAGGGCATTTGCGGGTTTGGTTGTGGGTTTTGAGGTTAAAATAGCAAGGACAAGACTCGTAGTTGCCAGAAGTGCCAGGAGGAACGCAACTGCACTTGTCACAACAACTCCCACATGCCCTTTTGCAAAGACGAGGCCTCGATGATAGCTTGCACCTTCCTTCACATGCCACTCCACAATCTGCATTATAAACGTGTATTATGCACAATTAATTAACTGGATATATGACATCGTAACTAACAAATTTCATCAGTATATACAATATGAACTCAGGTTTTCTTACAAACTGGATGTCACTTGACCAAATGATCATGATTATAGATTTACAGAATATGGTGAATTAGCTAGAGAATTGAAGATGTCAGCGCGTGACATACCTAAAGTTGGGGGCTTGGGGCTCGGTGCTCCAATGACGCCCATCTGAAAATAGTTACTACAAACTTTTCAGTTCATATTTTACTTAAATCATTGAAGAAAAATTGAATACACTACTTGAAAGTTGAAAGAAACGTATGAAACATATGTGTAGGTCTATTACCGTCTCGTACTGGTGATCAGCGGCTTCAGTGAAACATTGAAGAAGCATAAAAGAGACAAGCATGGAAGCCATGAGCGTTCTTGATGACAAAGCCATCTTGATTATATATGGAAGAAGAGGAAGAAGTATCTTAGTTTGGCTTGTATGTCGTGAAATGAGAGTGAGATATTAGTGCGTGTATTTATAGAGAGAGACTGGTGGTATCTATGGTGCATGGAGGGCAGTAGGGCTGATGCAATGCAAGGAATGAGATCCTTTCCTGATCCTCTTTGTGAGGATCTTAGGGATTCTCAAATCGTATCTGTTCATCGTACATCGTGCGGTCAAAAATCATTTTAAATACTTTTATTTTAGATTAAATATAAATAATATCTGACGAAAACTAACCGCACAATATACAATGAACGGACACAATTTAAAGATTTTCAAACTCTTCGTAAAGAGAATCCGGAAAGGATCATCCGGCAATGCAAGTGCTGCTTGCCTGTCCAATAATATTGGACCTACTATTTAATTATAATAGTCGTCATTTTCAGATGGTCTCCGCGAAAGTCACACTGCCAGACTGCTCACAACTCATCACCCTTTACCAATGTTTTCTTCTTTTGTTTTGCTTGGTTTCTGTTTAACATTAAATATCTTTGCTTGACATTTGGACCAAGAATTTATGGCTAAATAGATTAGAATGGATGGAGGTGCCAACGTCGGCGCAAGACGCCCTCTCGAGAATTTATGACTCGTTTGAAAGTATTTTAAAGTGACTGAAAATATTTTTGGTGAAAATGCTTTTAAAATAATTTCTTATTAAAAATCCAATTGGATCATGGAGAAGCACAAATGCTTCCTGCAAAAAGCACATATCTGGTGCTTCTTAAAAAAACCACTTAAAAGTGTTTTTGAAATCTAAAATATTTCACCAAAAACACTTTCAGTAATTTAAAAACACTTTCAAACAAACTCCTATTTATTTTGAGGTAAGACTTTCATTGTGAATTTTTATTGTTCTTTCGTTGTCGATGTTTCTTAAAAACGAAAATTTGAGTCTTATGTAAGTTTTAAGCGGGTGCATTTGGCTACTGCCATTCAAACAACATTAAATTTGAAGTTTAGATTTGCATGGACTCCCTCGATAATAACATGATATATCGACCATGTGGTATATTTTAATCTTAACTTATGAGTTATTACTTCACCGTCTCTTACGACTTAAACTGATCTACACAAAGGCTTAACAAGAAACTAGTTTATTAAGATTGCTTAATTAATAGGGAAGATTAGGAAGTATCATTAAGTGGACCTACCTAGTTAATTTTGGAGGTGGATTGTTTGCCCTCCCATTTCCATACTCTTCACATCCCCTCCTGTTTTGTGTGGTCACAATTAAGCCATGTCAACATTTTATATTCCTATTACTTTGTTTATTTATTATTTTTATAAAAAAATTAATATAAAATGTTGACGTGGCTTAACCGTGACCACGCAAACAGGAAGAGATAGGAAGAGTTTAGAAATGAGAGGGCAGACAATCCATCCACCTTCGCTAATTTTACACTCTAACTTATTGTTGAGAGAGAGAAATATATTTTTTTCTTTTATGGAAAATAAAAAATTAATTAAAAAGAGAAGCCTCTAATACAACTATTCTCAGTACAATCAAACATAAAAACATTTCTAACAATCCTGGAAAAGGTCTCATTCCAAATATAAGTATCATGTATCGAGTGTCCAACACTAGTAATAACATTGGCAAAAAAATTCACCTCGCGAAAAACATGCCACAGAGAAATAAAAGAAAAGGAACTGACAAGAGATGTAATGTCGTCAATAATTGTCCTCAGCTGCCAATGTGTACTACATTGGTTCAAAATGGCATCAATGATTGCAAATATTAAGAATTTAAGAAAAAAATGTCGACAGAAGAGTGTTGACCAGGTGGCCCTAGCTTGCTAGCTGTTCTACAATCAAACTTTGTTTCCCAAACCCAGCCCCGTCGGTGCCAAACGAAAATGAAAGAAAAAACCTACACCGTACTACTAGCTCTTAAGGCAGTCATGCCTTCCAGTTTGGTGCTCTGGAGAATATCTTTCATGATACTTATTATGCAATTTTTATATTAATTATATAATAATATGTAAACATTTTTATTTATATAATATTTTATCATTAGCATCAGACCCTACAGAGATATACCATTATCATAAGTTGGTCTCTCTTCATTTACTTTACACCTGATTTTTTTTCTGTTTGATTGGTTCCCCTTCTCAATATCATTTTTCTAAAAGAATAAGGAAAAAAAGAACGTTGCAGTAATAATTTTTATTAGAAAACAAAACCATCTAAAATTCATCAGTCTTGTTCTCCTAGAACACATAGTTCAAGAAAATTATGGTTATTTATCGTTCTATCTTAACCTAACAATGAAGGAGAGAGTATAACAACATCGCGAGTTCAATATCCTAGTACATATGATGTTGAATTTTTACGCATGCATCCCTAGCTGAAACTCCCCCTCGCTTAAATTATTTTAATAGTTCCAAAGTCTCCTCATTCCCTTAATAATAATAAATTAAAAAAACAGGAAAAAAAAACAAAATTCAAAAGACCACTTATTGTTCGATTAAAATCAAATGGCAGGTGACTAAATTTTTTCGGATCATATAATTAGGAGAACAGAACTTAAATTCCCATCTCCCTAGAAGCGTGCTATAACATTGGACTTTGCTATGTTTGTATACTTATGGGCCAGCCAAGGATAGGGTTGGAATTCCACAACTCTAGCATTCTCGTTGCATGTAAATTTTTATCATTTGTAACACGATGAAAAAAAATTTCCCTTATGAACTTTTGTAATTTTAATCAACTTTCAGTTGGTAAATATTGCAATACTCACATCTCCAAACAAAAGAAATAGAAGCAGGTACACATTGGTATAGCACTTTCTGCAGATCGATGAACCCTACCTTCAATTGGATTTCGTTGAGTTGGTCCTGAATTCCATTTTATTTTAGGTTCCGTTGAGTTAGTTCGGAATCCAAGATTCTTGTGCATAGAGTTACCCAAGTTTACGCTTGTGGTTGTAACTTAGGGTTACAATACTAGACAGTTGGATTTCAGTAGCAAAATACGATAAACCTTATAGAGGTTGGCTTTATTAAAAATTAATGAAATGATATTTGATCATGTTGATTGATCAATATAATTAAATTTTAATATTGTTTGGATTCATGGAATCGATTCTTTGTTGTGATTGTGGAATTGTGTTGGAAAACATGTGATAGAATTGAATGACAAAATGACAATCTTGGTTGGCATATAGTTTCATTATGTAGTCTGGAATCTAGTGAATCATGCTACCCGAGTTTCATTGAGTATTCTTTAACTCTATATATTTCTACTTGAAAGTCCTATGAGAAATGTAAGAGTTTGTTAGGTGAACTACGAATGGTTTGATCCATCTTATGGTATGTAGACAGTCTAACACAGAGGTTAGGTGCAGCAAAAAAATATAGAAAAACGTTACTATGTTATTGAACCATTGGGTTGTTTTTGGTCATGACTCATAAGCAAGGCATGATAGTTGAACAGGTACGTGGTGACGTCATGTGTCCATTTTGGACGTATCTCGGGATCGGGGCGTGACAATATGTGTAAGCTTGTATTTATATAATACTTTATTATTAGCATCGGAAAACTTCATTCTTGATTCTATGAGAATTTTTATGAAAGCTTTTCAGTTGCTTCTCTTCGATGAAGGTTTTATTTTCCCAGAATGTATCCTAATTTTTGGCCTAGTTCTTTATCTAATGGTTGATTCAACTTCTGATAAAAGAGATATACCTTAGTTATATTTCATCTCTTAACAAGTTTAATAATTAGCATAACCACCCTATTAATATTCCGATTCTACAATGAGGTAATACCATTATCTTCATTTACTTTACACCCAATTTTCTATGTTTGATTGGTTCCCCTTTCTAATATCAATTATTCTAAAAGAGTAAGAAGGATTAACAATTTTTATTAGAAAACAAAAACATTTAAGATCATCAGTCTCAGTCTCGTTCTCTTAGCTAGAACATATGGTTCAAGAAAATTATGATCACCTTTTGTTTGATTTTAATGATATAACTTACTTAAAATAGAAAGAAAAAAATGCATCATCTAACAAATTAAATTACTCATCAAATCCAACAAAAGGACTTAAAAAATAGTTTTTTTTTTTATTAATTACAATACAATCTTAATAGAAACTCCTCGTACAAAAGCAGAAAGCTTTTACATTCTACATGCATGCCAAAACAAAACCTATCTCTCAGTTAAAGAGATAAGAAGTTTGTGCACTTTATTTATTCTGATGGGATTTGCTGAAATTAATTGAATAATAGAAAGAAATTAAGGGCACTTGCGGGTTTGCCTTGGGGTTTTGAGGTTAAAATAGCAAGGACAAGACTCATAGTTGCCAGAAGTGCCTGGAGGAACACAACTGCACTTGTGACAACAACTCCCACATGCCCTTTTGCAAAGATGAGGCCTCTTTGATAGCTTGCACCTTCCTTCACATGCCACTCTACAATCTGCATCATAAATACATATTATACACAATTAATTAATGGGATATATGAACTCGTAACTAACAACTTTCATCAATACGATATGAACTCAGGTTTTCTAAGATTGAATGTCGCTAGACCAATGATCTTGATTATAGTAATGATGGATTAGTGAGAAAACCAAAGATAAAATCATGTAAGCGCGTGATGTACCTATTGTTGGGGGCTGGGGGCTCAGCGCTTCATTGACGCCCATCTGAAAATATAGTTAGGTACAAACTTTTCAGTTCATATGTTACTTACATCATTGAAGAAAATTTGGATACACACTACTTGAAAGTTTAAAAAAAAAACGTATATATATATGTATATGTGTGTGTAGGTATATTACCATTTCAAACTGGTGATCAGCTGCTTCAGTGAAATATTGAAGAAGCATAAAAGAAACAAGCATGGAAGCCATGAACGTTCTTGATAACAAAGCCATCTTGATTATATATGGAACAAGGGGAAGACGTATCTTAGTTTGGCTTGTATGTTGTGAAATGAGAGTGAGATATTAGTGTGTATTTATAGAGAGAGACTCGTATCGATGGTGCATGGAGGGGCGGTAGGGCTGATGCAATGCAAGTGCCTAATTACCTGTCCAAATAATATTGGATCTACTATTTGATTATATGGTACATTTCTTTATCAGAGGGTCTCCCGAAAGTCACACAGTTGCCAGACTGCTTATAATTCATCACCCTCTATCAATAGTAATGCTAGTAAAACTAAATTTATAAATTAAATTTTGTAAATTAAACGATATGAAATTTGATGATTAGATTAATATTTAAGTGTTGATTAACATGCTTATATCTTACTGGTGGTATATCATTTAGTTTGTAAATTTAATCTAAAATTTTAGTCTACTTAGCGTTATCCCTGAATTAATGTTTTCTTATTTTGTTTTGCTTTGTTTCTGTTTAACATTAATATCTTTGCTTAACATTTGGACCAAAAATTAAAGTCAAAATATATTAGAATAGATGGAGGTGCCCCTACGTCGGTGCAGGACGCTCTTGTCGAGGAGAGGTATTTTAGTGTGCGGTTCAGTGTTTCGGGCACACTGAAAAAACTCTTCTTATGAGAACCTAGTTATTTTGAAATAATTAAGGTTTGATTATGATTTCTTGTTGTCTTCTCGTATTGTCAAGATTTCTTAAAACCAAAAGTTTAAGCCTTATTTAAGTTTTAAACAGGTGCGCTACTCAGTACTACGGTATGGTAGTATTCATTTTCGCTTAAAAGTGAGAGATCATAGGTTCAATTCTCGTAGATGGCCAATTCGATACCAAATTAGGTTGTCCATTGTGTGGCTTAACCGAACTCCCCATCTCCTTATTGTAAAAATATCGATATAATAAAAAATAAAAAATAAAGTTGTAAACGGGTGCATTTGGCTATTGCCATTCAAACAACATTAATTTGAAGTGTAGATTTGCATGGACTCCCTCGATGATAGCATGATATGTCGACCATGTGGTATATAATCTAATCCTAAGAACTGATTAGTTATTACTTCACCGTCTCTTACGACTTAGACTGATCTACACAAACGCTTAACAAGACACTAGTTTATTGAAATTGTTTAATTAATAGGGAAGATTAGGAAGTATGATTAAGTGAACCTAGCTAGCTAATTCTACGCTCAACTTCTTGTTGAGAGAGAGATTTATGATTGCAAATATGAAGAAATTAAGAAAAAAAAATGTCGACAGACGAGTGTTGGCAAGGTGGCCCTGGCTAGCTAGCTAGCTGTTCTAAAATCAAACTTTGTTTCCCAAACCCACCTCGGTCGGTGCCAAAAGAAAATGAATGAAAAAACCTTCACTGTACTACTAGCTCTTAAGGCAGTCATGCCTTCTAGTTTGGTGCTGCACTTTTGAGGTCGTCTTTCACGATAAGAGTTATGTTAATGATACAATGATATGTGTAAGTTTTTTTTAGGGTTTTTTTCTTAACTTTAATCCTTCAAAAAGATTTAAATTTAAAATAAATCTAGTGTTAGATTACATATTGATTATAATCCTTGATGTGTCCTTAATGCAAAATAATTAATGTGCATTTTATTTAATGTCTTCCATTAAATATTTAAATTTATTACTATACGCATTTTAATTTATTTTTTGACCCAAAAAAGATTTTTTTAATTTATTAATTTTATTTAACATTCTTCAAACTTAAAAGACTCAATTAATATACTTAAATGTTAGTACCGAAATTTATTATTCAAAATAATTAATGTGAATTTTATTTAATGTCTCCCATTAAATATTTAAATTTATTAATATAGAAATTTAATTTATTTATTGACCAAAAAAGAGTTTTTTAATTTATTAATTTTATTTAACATTCTTCAAACTTGAAAGACTCAATTAATGTACCTAAATGTTAGTACCGAATGTGTGCACCGAAATTCATTATATTCAACTAATGTATTTAAATGTTAGTATTGAAATGTATATACCAAAATATACGCACCGAAATATATTATATTAAATTAATGTACCTAAATGTGTGTACCGAAATGTTAGTATCAAAATGTATTATATTGAATTAATGTACCTAAATGTTTGTATCGAAATGTAAGTACCGAAATGTGTGTATCTAAATGTAACATCCCACATCGCCCAGGGGAGTGATCCTTAAATGTATATTCTCATCCCGACCTAGCACGAGGCCTTTTGGAAGCTCACTGGCTTCGGGTTCCGTAGGAACTCCGAAGTTAAGCGAGAAGGAGGCCAGAGTACTCCCAGGATGGGTGACCCACTGGGAAGTTGCTCGTGAGTTCCCAAAAATAAACCGTGAGAGAATGGTAAGCCCAAAGCGGACAATATCGTGTTATGGTGGTGGAGCGGGCCCGAGAAGTGGTCTGCCCCGGGCCGGGATGTGACAAATGGTATCAGAGCCAATCCTTGGTCGGAAGTGTGCCGACGAGGACGTCGGGCCCCTAAGGGGGTGGATTGTAACATCCCACATCGCCCAGGGGAGTGATCCTTAAATGTATATTCTCATCCCTACCTAGCACGAGGCCTTTTGGGAGCTCACTGGCTTCGGGTTCCGTAGAAACTCTGAAGTTAAGCGAGAAGGAGGCCAGAGCACTCCCATGATGGGTGACCCATTGGGAAGTTGCTCGTGAGTTCCCAAAAATAAAATTGTGAGGGAATGGTAAGCCCAAAATGGACAATATCGTGTTATGGTGGTGGAGCGGGCCCGGGAAGTGGTCCACCCTGGGCCGGGATGTGACACTAAATGTATGCACCGAAATCTATTATAATGAATTTAATGTACCTAAATGAAGAAGACAAAGTACATCGAAATATATTGTATAACAAAAATTAATTTATCTAAATGTTTACAAAAAAAATATATTGCGATAAATGACATGAAAATGAAAATTATAATGAAATAAATTAATACATTAAAAATTAGGAAGAAAAAGAGAAATGATTAAAAAATGAAAATATAATTAATAAATGAGGTTATTAATGTATCAAGGGACTAAAATTAGATTTTTTATCTTACTCATGGTTTTAATCTAAAAGTCATCTTTGTTAAGGATTAAAATGAAGTTTTCTATTTTTTTAATATAATAGTTCATTATTAGTGTTTTCGTTCTCGATTCTACGAGATTTTTTATGGAAGTCTTTTGTTTGCTTCTCTTCAATGAAAGTTTTATTTTCCTACAATGTATCCTAATTTTTGGCCTACTTCTTATGATGATCAATTCAACCAATGATAAAATAGATATACCTTAGTTAAATTTCATCTCTTCAACAAATTTAATAATGAGCATAACCGTCCTATTGTTCTGATCCTACAATGAGGTATACAATTACCATGAGTTGCTCTCTGTTCGTCTACTTCACACTCAATTTTCTATGTTTGATTGGCTTCACTTCTCAGTATCAATTATTCTAAAGGAGTAAGAAGAAGAGGACGTTGCTAGTAACAATTTTTATTAGAAAACAAAAACATCTAAAAGCATCGATCTCGTTCTCTTAGAATCAGGGTTTAAGAAAATTATGGTCACTTATTTTTCGATTTAATCAAACAGTGAAGAAGAAAGTACAACAACATCCCGGGTTCAATATCTTAATAGATCAAGTGTTGGACTTCTACCCATGCATTTGGGTACAAAACTCTTTCATCGCCTAAATTATTGTAATAGTTTCGAATTCTTCCCCCTCCTCTTGACAATAGTAAATTAAAGAAAAACAACAACAACAATAAAAATTAAATAATCACCTACATTAAATTAATATCAAATAATGGGTAACTACAATTTTCTCCGACCATAGGATTAGGAGAACAGGACTTAAACTCATATATGTTGGAGCAATATTAGAAAATATGAAAAATAATAATATAATTCCAATGATAATAATCATAAAAAAATTTACAACATCAATTATTATGAGATTAATATAAACAACTAGAGAGAAAGTTAGAAAAACTGACAAACTTGGAGATTGAGGCTTGCATAAATGTAACGTCCTAAAGACAGAATTTCGCCCATACTCTTGTGCTTGTAGTTCGGTACTTTGGCGAACTTTATACATTTCGTACTCTCAAGACACGACTCGAAATTTGACAAACGAAGAATGAGAGAAATAGACTGGGGAAACCCTATTTCTCAAAAGTAAAAATTAACTCTAATTTTGTATATTTAATGATAATAGTTTCATGGGTTTATATAGAACCCATTGTGTTGTTTGGTGTAAAGATGCAACTTTGCATCTATGTAATAATGTAACCTACACCACTCATCAAACTACACATCTCAAATTACAAATAATATGATGCAATTCTTTGCATCAGACGCAACGCTTAAAAATAAACGAGATTAATTTTCATTCAATATTTTGAAATTAAATACTATAATATCTAATAAATATTATATATAAATTTTCAACAGTATCTCACTATTGAAGTGTGCTATAACATTGGACTTTGCCATGTGTATATACATATGGGCCAGCCAAGCATACTTAGTGGGCCTCTGGCGGTGCTCTAGTAGCTAATTTGTTAGGAAAGAGATACTCTCCGGATCTCTCCCACCAAAGCCCCCAGATCAAGTGATATGGGCCTTTAAAATTTGATCAAACGGTAAAAAATTATTATAGCTTTTAAGGAATCAAAACAAGTGGGGCGTTGGATTAACTTTCAAAGGCTCGGATCACTTGATCCTGGGGCTTTGGTGGGAGAAATCTGGAGAGGATCTATTTCTAATTTGTTATACGTGATGCCTGTGAAGACAAGAAAAGGGTTCTGTTGCATGCAAAATTTTCTCATCTGTAACACTCGATGAAAGAAAGCATGGTACTTTAAGGATTTCAACTTCATGGATGCTCAATTAGGCTACTCCATCATGGGTCTAGGTGGAGAGTTGGTAATGGCGAGGTAATTCGAAATTATGGAGATGCATGGGTCCTACACGAGAGGTTCTTTAGAGAGCATTCCCATCCTTACCTACCACTCCACTCAACGATGAACTCTCTCATCTTGGACAACGACACCTAGGATGTAGCTAAGGTTTATGATAATTTTGATCGGGATGAGGCATAAGCGATCTTGTCCATTCCTTTGCTTGGTGATAGGAATGACTACCGGATCTGGCACTTTAATATCAATGGACGTTATACTGTCAAGAGTGGCTATTGGGTTGCTCTTGAGTACAGAGACCCGATTGATGGTGTGGCAATACAGTCTTGTAACTGGACACCTCCATATCCGTTTTGGAAACGAATCTGGAAGGTTAAGATCATGCCTAAGGTATCTCATCTATTATGGCGTGTTGCTAATGATTATATCCCGACGCGCCAAAACCTTCTGCGGCGTCGAATTGTTGATGACGGCACCTGCCCTCGCTGCTAAAATGCTTTGGAATCTGTTCTTCATGCACACCGTGACTGCTACTTCTGCACGAGGTTCTGGGAGAAGCTAGGGTTTCCCAGTTCTGTTTGGTGCTCCAGCACGGTGGCGATCACTGATTGGTTGAGAGAAGTTTGGGACTCAATTCCACCTCTAATCTTTCCCTTGTTTGCAGCTGGGATTTGGTGGCTTTGGTTTGACAGAAACCAAATTGTGTTCGAGGCCAAGGGTGTGGAATTTGATGTGTTAATCCGACGTGTGAAGGACTATGTTGTTGAGTTCAGAGATGTTAATCTCTATCGCCATATGAGCGTTCCTTTATAGGTGCAAAGTTCTATTTAGCTCCCTATGTAGAAAGGATGGTTCAAGTTAAATGTGGATGGTGGTTTGAACTTGACCGATGGTAGAAGGAATGTAGGTGCGATTGTTTGTGATTTCCATGGAGGTCTAATGGGGCATGTGTTGGTATATGGTCCAACCCATGATGAATGTTCTAGATTATTCTAGTAAGCAAGTGAGGTGGCTGGAGCATGCTAGACAATTCTAGCATGTTATTAAGTTGATGGAAGAAGCTAGAGAGTACTAGCTTCCTTGGTTGCAAATGGAAAGATCTAGAAGCTACAATTTTGTGGCTAGTCTAGAATTATCTATGCTAGAGGTTTGAAGAATACACTATAAACTAGTAGAATGCCAAACCCTCACCTATAAATATGGGTGTGATGTTGTAGTGAAGTAACCAATTAAGAACCAAGTGTGAGTAGCAAAGGATCAAGTCCAAAGCTAGAGTTCCACTCCAAGAGTGAGAGTGAGAGTGTTCCACTACACATTGTGAGTGAAGTTTAGAGTGATAGAAAGTGTGTGTCATACTTTCTTATATCCATCAAGCCTTGTCTTTGGCTTGGTAAGACTACCCTGTTGTATTCATCTTTTTCATATAGTGAAGATTGATCCTTGTTTCGTGGACGTAGGCATAAATTGCCGAACCACATAAATTCTTGGTGTCTAGTTTCTACTTTACCTTGTGCATTCTCTATCTTGTAGTACCGACATTCCTAACAGCATGTTGCTATGCCTAGCCCCATATTCGTGTCAGTTTTGGCTACGAAACTGTTTGCGTTAAAGACTGGTCTTGACCTTGCCATTAATGCGGGCTGGTTTCCCCTTATTGTTGAATCGGACTGGCACAACTCAATCCATCTCATCTCCTTGGATGAGTTATGCCCAGCGCCTGAAGGCGGCTATGTGGAAATGGTTCGACTTCTCTCTCAGGATCGTCGCTTGATCATGCAGGCAATTTCCAAACACACGAATAGGGCGGCGCATCGAATTACAAGACATGGTCTTCATAATCAAGGCTTCGATTTTTGGACTGATGTTTGCTCCCCGTGGCTTGCTGATATTTTATTATCGAAGTCTGTAACTACTTAAATATTTTGTTATAGTTGTTGGTTTGCTCGGATCTTTTCCTTCATTGGAATTTTTCCTAAGTTGTTTTTTCTTGGTAAGGTTTTTCATAGGCCCTCTTGGAGCTTGCCCGTTGGACTATTGTTTACTGGCGTTTGCCTTTGGTTATAAAATTTCATTCTTTCAAAAAATAAAAAATAAATAAAAAAAAACCTTCTGGACATTTGTAATTTTAATCAACTTTGATTTGGTAACTATTGCAATACTCGCATCTCCTCCAAACATAAGAAATAGCAGGAACACATTGGTATATAGCGCCTTCCGCACAGATTGATTAACTTTCATGATTTCTTTCCCTTTGGAGTTTGTATAGTATAGGCATTAACATTCAATATTTTGGCATTGCTACCGCACTCGTTTTTACCAATGAATGCATTGTACTCGTAAACAGTAAGTATAGTAATGTTTTACCTCAAATTAATGTGTACTGTACAACCTCGCTACTTGAGAGTTTAAGAAATCATTTGTTATGAATGTTTGTTACTCTAACTTCACTCACTCACACTTTACAGGATATTAGACTGATGGATTTAAATGCGTATATACGAAATGTTAAGAGGAATTGCAAGTGACTAAGAATTCATTCATAAATCTCTTATTTGTGATCATGTGTGGCATTTTAAATTTATCCATCCAAGTAATCTTTTGTCCTCCATTTTGAAGGATACTTAGTCTACATATATTTAGCCCTAAGGGTTGTGATGCTCTTATGCAATTATACACGAAATTTCTCTAACGTTACACGTGTGCCTTCCCTACGTAGATGTACTGTATTAGGAATTTAGGAGTTGTGTGGTTACATCTACTATTACTTCATTTGTGTGGCTATAATGACTACTTTGTGTGCTTCATAATAGGAGTTATGGGTGAGAGACCTTCAACCTAGTAACATGGACGGACGGAGGGAGGTAAGGCTAAGAGGTGGGCACATGCCCCTTCTCACCCATATTTTTGTATTAAAAATTATTCTATTGATCATTTTCTTTTAACAAACGATATTATTTATACTAAGGGAAGGGGGATGAGTTAAACCTCACAATGGGCTACCAATAATGTGTTTCAAAATAGCCTTTAGCGAGAATCAAACATAATACCTCTCACTTACAAGTGAAAAGGAATACCGCTAGACCGTAGTACTAAATAACATTAATCATATTGAAATAGTGAAAAATCATCTTTTAGTTTTTAAATGCCCCCGAGTTGCATGTATTTGATTAATTAGTATAGATGAGCATTAGATTGTCAATACAACAATTAAAGACAAAATTAGACAATAGAAGAATAAAATTAGGCATTTTGTAACTAATTTTTTCAGAATTCGTAAAAAAACTAGCTTTATTTTCTCAAAAGTGGAGCTTAAATTTTTTAAGGTACCCTTTATTAGTTAAATTTCTGGCTCCATCCCTGTCTAGTAACTTAACTCTGTATTTTCTTTTTTATTATTTTCCATCGTCATGCCGAATACTTGTTATTGAAGGAATGCATCTGACAATGCTTCAAATAGAAAAAGTAAATTGTCGTAATGAAGGAGGACTACTTTTCTCAAATTATATCAATGTCTTGTAACATAGAAGTTTACAAGTGACAGTATACATGATTAGAGAGGAGTTAAGATGTATTCTAAAACAAGTGGTATCAGAACTCAGTTCAAATTTTAATTTAGTTTTATATATTAGTAGTAGGAATTAAGCACTCAGAAGTTTTCTATCAAAGCAGCGACGGTTGGTGACTTTGTGGGAAGTGAGACCAAAAGGAAGTCATACATCCATACACTGAATGTTATTAACAAAGGGGGTGGGTAGGCACATGCTAGCTGAGACTGAAAGGAGATTGGCAAATGGTTAGGTGAAGATCACGTGACGCGATTTCCGCCTACAAATCGCCTTACTTATCTGGTATTTCATTGGTCATCCCTACTTTAAACAAAGATTACAAGTTACAAGTCATTGACTTAAGAATTGAAAAGAGAAAAAAGAAATAGGGTGCATTTTTGTTCACCACCCTCAAATGGTAGTAATACACATTATCTTACTTATTACCTTTGGATGAGTTTAAATTTTAAGATTTGTGTTTATAAACTACATATATATCGAAATTTAAACTCTTCTATTAGTGATAAATAGAATGATAAGCAAAAATATTTTCCGTAATGAAGTGTCTTGGTGGTTAAGGTTTTAATATTCAACTCATTGTTTTTCAAGTTCCAGTGAGTAATTAGTCAACTAACAATCAACTGACCAAGTATGTAACATTCAAAGTTGTTTGGTAACATTTTTATTTTTAACCCAACCAACATTAATAGACACGTTAGATCTTCACTTCTTGTAATTAACTCATCATTAAACATTGTGGATTGTTTGATACGTTTTTGCTTTTCAATTGAGTAATTTCGTTCTTAATTCTTTTAATTGTAAGTTATGTTACTATTCTAAGTTATAATAAGAACATCATGATATTTGACCTTGGAGCAATTCACGACTTGTATTTTCGTTCTTATTTTAAAAACCATTCTATGTGTTCTTCCTTTTTATTTTTTTGGTTGAGAAAATATATATTCTTTGTAAATTGTTTTTTATGCGAGGGAATGAATATAGGGTTCAATATTAATGACTGAATTTATTTGTTATAATATGAATACATTAGTTACACCATATGACCATGTAACCGTCTGAAAACTCTTCGTTTCTCATATCTATTATCCTTTTTATCTCCTTCATTCTCATTCATCAATCCTAAAACAGAAAGAAAAAAAAAATCACTTGCCTATGGGATTGAAGCTTCTTAGTCAGTGTGATATTTTGTTTTAATCAAACATATTAATTTCAATAAATAAAAACTAATACAAGGTTAGGAAAGTCCAAAGACAATCTAGAATGTAACCAAGCAAAAGTGCAACCCAATAGATGCTAGAGAGATTATCTACTTAAACAATTTTTTTTGTAGATAACATGATGTGGCGGTTGATGGTTAGATTTAGAATTCAACAGTAACCATCACATAATTAATGGGCTCCCTAGAATGTTTTGAAAAATATATCAATCTAAAACATGGATTGATGCAAGTGGCTCTTTTCCACAGTGATGAAAATGTGTTGAATCCTTGCATGAGAGCGTGAGTTCAAATCCTGTATCTAACAAAATTTATCGTTTGACAAAAAAAAAAAACATGGATGAATACACCACCATAATACGAGCATTTAATAATTATCAATAAAAGATTGTGACATAATATTTCGGTTTCTAGAAGCCAAAAAACAAAGTGGTAGCTGTGAGTCTTAATTATGAATGTAGGTGACCCCACGAGCCATGAGGTGGTTGTAGCGAACCCAACCATAGATATATATTTACCCTTTAAATCTCAATATATATACACCTCATCCTACCCACAATTTTCAAAACTGGTCACATTTTTTCTCTCACCAAAACAAACACAACACGTATTTCGTTTGAGCCAATACCAAGTAGACAGAACCAACAAATTCGACACCAAAATATGGCTCCTGCTACTACTACGCTCACATCCATAGCGCATGAGAAAACCCTTCAACAAAAATTTGTCCGAGACGAAGACGAGCGTCCAAAGGTTGCCTACAACGACTTCAGCAACGAAATTCCGATCATCTCGCTTGCCGGGATCGATGAGGTGGAAGGCCGCCGGGGCGAGATTTGCAAGAAGATTGTAGCGGCTTGTGAGGACTGGGGTATTTTCCAGATTGTTGACCATGGGGTTGATGCTGAGCTCATATCGGAAATGACCGGTCTCGCTAGAGAGTTCTTTGCTTTGCCATCGGAGGAGAAGCTCCGTTTCGACATGTCCGGTGGCAAAAAGGGTGGCTTCATCGTGTCCAGTCATTTACAGGTGATCACAATGCTATATATAGGAAGTCGAAATCTCAGGATCTTTTGTTCTGATACTAAAATAAAATTTGTTAGTTTATTACTATTTTTAGATATAAGCTGTTAAAATTTATTTACTAGCTATTACTTTAGTAATATTATCTATAGTTTATTAAATGTTTGACGGACTGTAAATTTAGGGAGAAGCTGTGCAAGATTGGCGTGAAATTGTGACCTACTTTTCATATCCGATTCGTCACCGGGACTATTCGAGGTGGCCAGACAAGCCTGAGGCCTGGAGGGAGGTGACAAAGAAGTACAGTGACGAGTTGATGGGGCTGGCATGCAAGCTCTTGGGGGTTTTATCAGAAGCCATGGGGTTGGATACAGAGGCATTGACAAAGGCATGTGTGGACATGGACCAAAAAGTCGTCGTGAATTTCTACCCAAAATGCCCTCAGCCCGACCTGACCCTTGGCCTCAAGCGCCATACCGACCCTGGCACAATTACCCTTCTGCTTCAAGACCAAGTTGGGGGCCTCCAGGCTACTCGGGATGATGGGAAAACGTGGATCACCGTTCAACCAGTGGAAGGAGCTTTTGTGGTCAATCTTGGAGATCATGGTCATGTGAGTAAATACCACACAATTTTATAATTAAACTTAGCAATTTACAAATACTTTTTAGCTCGAACTATAACAGTTTTACTAGAACGTTACAAAGTTGGGGCATAAATAAAATTACATTTATAAACATTTGTTAGCATGGTAATTGTTTAAAAGTCGTACATAATGGAATTATATTATCTTTATACATTTTTCAGTTTTTTTGTTAAAATTATAGAGGTGCTCGCGCGTCTTTTAAAAAACTAAATAAAATGGGTATATTCATATGACGATGGTGGTGGGCAAATGTCATTTTCTTCATGTGAATAAGCAAGATAGGGACGTATATATATTTTATTAAGTATTTAATTTCTATTTTATTATTCATATATTTAATAATTGGTTGAAATTTGGTGGAGCTATTGATTATTATTTATAAGTTATTAAAGAAATTAAAAACCAGTAAAAAGTTGAGTAAATAACTAGTTATACGGGGTTTTTCTCTAGTAAATAACTAGTTATACGGGGTTTTTCTCTAGTAAATAACAATGCACATTTTATCCACCACCTGCGGTGCGCTATTGGCAATTGACATTGAATCTCACATTTATATGTTGAGCGTGAGATTCATGGTGCATTAATAATCAGGATTTACTCACACGCGGATGAACGTAACACTAGGGTTTAGCATGAAACGAAAAATAAAATCGGGGTTTGAGTCAATTGAACTGATTGAATTATTGTGCCTAATTGTTTGAGCAGCTTCTGAGCAATGGGAGGTTCAAGAATGCTGATCACCAAGCAGTGGTGAACTCAAACAGCAGCAGGCTGTCCATAGCCACATTCCAGAACCCAGCGCAAGAAGCAATAGTGTATCCACTCAGTGTGAGGGAGGGAGAGAAGCCGATTCTCGAGGCGCCAATCACCTACACCGAGATGTACAAGAAGAAGATGAGCAAGGATCTTGAGCTTGCCAGGCTGAAAAAACTGTCCAAGGAACAGCAACTGCAGGACTTGGAGAAAGCCAAAGTGGATACAAAGCCAGTGGACGACATTTTTGCTTAGACTTCTCCAGTCACTTCAAAGCTCTTTGTGGAACTATATAGCTACTTTTACCTTTTCCTTCCACTTCTTGTACTCGTAACTTCGCTTTGGTGTGTTGGTGGCTTCCCCCCCCAGTCTGTTTAGGATTCGTGGTATTAAAGGGCCCCTGAACTTATATCCCATATTTAGTTTTTGTTCTTGAATTTTCATATTAGTTTCTTATCCTCCAACTTAACTTTGTGTTGCATGAATGATTTTTCTATCAAATCTGCCCTTTTTCCGTCAAATTTTAGGGTATACTGGTCTTTTCCTACAGAAAAAATGTAACATTTATGAAAAAAAAAAATTTAAAATAAGAGCTTGGCTCCTCAAGGTTAAGGAGGAGTTCCTCCTTGACACACCCTGACCCGGAACCTCCACTTGGACTCCGAACCGAGCTGTGATGGCCGACACCTGTAAGGTGATGAAGCCATAAAGTGTAGTGATGTAGAAATGTGAATAAATTTAAACATAAAAGTGCCTAAATACAAGAGTGCGCTGTGAGCGGGAATGAACCCAATTCACACGTGATGATAGAGTATAAGTACAGTACAGTAAAACAAGTTGAGAAATTATACCATCGAAGGTAACCGTCTACCCCAAGATTTGCCAGGAATCTTCGTCGATATGAAAGCTCTGCTACTAAAACCTGGAGGGGTGAAAAATAAGGGTGAGTGAGTCTGAAAATAAAGTTTTAATAAAAACCTTTGGAAACATTATAATCTCTCGTCGTAAAACATATATAGTTTCCAAAATATACATACTACGTATAGTATGAAAATACTTACCGTAACCTGCAAAACGTAAATAAGGCATGACATCCCAAAATTACAAAATCTCAACAGTAATATACGTAAAATCATGTGCTCAACAAACTATGCTAGCACACGAGTTGGAGTCGCCTAATGTGACTCGTACGCATGGTATAAAATATCGATGATATCAGAAATATCGGTAGTCCAAAAATATGGAAATTTCGATGGAAATATCGGGATATTATCGATATCGATAAAAATTGAATAAAAACCACGGAAATTGTAAGAAAAACTTGGAAATTTTTATTGAAACTTTGGAGAATGTTTATTTAGTCAATTATCTATTAGTTTATCAAAAAAAAATTAGAAGGAAATGCATTATATGATGGATTTAACTGATTTAAGTTGATTCTACAGCGAGCTGGCAAACACTGTGAGTGTAGAAAATATGTAGTAATTAATGAAAAAAAGATTAAACACACCATAATCATTTATATATAATGATTTACTACAATATTTTACACTTTATACATTGCATGGTAAGATACATGAGTGATTTAGTACCACATAAAGTTTATATGAGGTTCAATTTTTTCACTATCTTCATCATCTCTATGTGTAGAGTAAGTTTATTGTGAAGAGTATTCATCAAATGATAAATCATCAAAATAGTTTTGCATGTAATTGTTAACATGCCACTCATATAAATATAAATATTTTAGCATATTATCATTAAAACATAAGTGATATATCATGGTTAAGGTGTTGGAGGAGTAAAATAGGAGGGGTTCAAATCCCTTTTGTGTTTTTTTTCCTCCCTTTTTTCCCTTTTTTTCTTTTTTTTTTTCCTTTTTTTTTTGCCTTCCTTTACATCGATATTTTTGATATTTTAGCGATATTACACCGATATTTTGACAAAATATTGCAGAAGTGTGAGCGAAATTATCGACATCGATATTACACCGTGATTCGAAAAAACCGAAATATCCTCGATATTATCGATATTTCAGACTATGCACGTATGACAGGACTGGGTGTAATCATAATATACGCTATAGTGCTACGATCACGTGAAGATTGGCGATTATCGCGGTCACCTACAAGTCGGAATCGCCTAATGCGACCTGTACAACAAGACTGACACCTACTTGGATCCAAGGCGAGCGTGTGGTGCGGAGGTGAGCATACACGTGAAAGACTGGCCCTGGCCCTGAGCGAACACTAACACCAAGGTGTGGTAATGATTAGCAGACTTCATAAATATAAGCATGCCATAACAATTCAATAATTCTAATCAACATAATAAACTTACATGCGCATCCCGTAGGATTCTTTTGGCATTTCACAACAGTGCAACATCTCTTATAACGTTATTTAATCATGGCATCAAAGATTATAAGCATACATATGCATCTCGTAGGATTTATGATATCTTCATAATTTTTCGTTATTTCGCTAATTCTTATAAACTTTAGTCTAAACCAGGCGTATGTAAGAAATTCTTTTCCAAATGCATAAATGGAAACTATCAATCATATATATAAAATATAAAAAGGAAAAGGCCCACTCACCTGAAGTTCGCATTATAACTCCCTAGCATAAATATTGAGGCGTCACTAACGATCGTCGCCTAGAACAAATATCAAATCATGTCTCATAATTCTTATTGATAGAACATGTAACTTACATAAAACACATCCCCAGTGACTTGAAACCCAATGACCAAAAGTCAATCGTCGGTCGAATGTCGATGGTAGGGTCCACAACCCTACGTAACTTGAACCGGAAGATCCGCACCTCGGATTTCCCATCTAAAACTTCCAAAGATCCAAATTATACTCTAGAACAACATACTAAAATTTCATTACGATCCAACAGTTGGATCTCCGCCAACTGCAAATTCAAGTGGTGATCGACGTTTAAGATTTACAAACTTAGAAAATCCATCCGGGAAGATCCATATGTCAGGTTCCCGATCCATCAGTTCCTAATATCCTTAAATATTATGTACTACAATGTATTAAATTTTGGTGACAATCCAATGGTTGGATCATCAAATCATATAATAACTAAGTGGCGGCCCTTAACTGAAATACAACCAAACAACGAAATTTCGTCAATCGGATGTCTAATATGGAAATCGGGGCACCCATTTTATCCTAGGGAGGTCAAAGTGGTGTGTCTGCCTACGCGCCGCCGCACGCGGCCGTTGGCCGCCCCTACTCGCTGGAAAAATAAACTATTTCAAAAAATTACCAAATTTCACAAAAATGAAGAACTTAACGAGTATAGCAAGTTTTATACCTGTGGCCAAGTCCAATTTGGCCGAGAAAGGCCTCAAATCGTCCTCGAACCGCCGAAAACCCTAGAAATTGTGGGATTCGATTCGACTCCATTTATGTTCTGACGCCTCTGCTAGTGCTTGGGCCTTGCTCCTGGGCTTGAGGGGAGTCAACTGTAGGTGGTGGTCAAAGGAAATTGTTGCAGAAAATGCGGATTCGCCACCGTGCACCCACGAACCCGTACGATTCTTTCTTCGCGATACGGGTTCAAAACCCCATCAATCTTGGGTGTAAAATGGAGAGAGGATGATGGTGATTGATTTCTAGGTGGTGGCAAACCTTGGATCGCCCAAAAAAAGGCCAGAAAAAATGATGGAAAAGTCGCTGGGTCCGTGGGGAAGAACCGGGTCATGACTTGGGTCAAAAGGATCTGATGCTCCTCTACTCTCTCCTTTCCCCTCCTTTCTCTCCTCTCTGGTTGGTCATTCTCTCTTCCTCTTCTTTCTAGTTGGGCAGCAGCCCCCTCTGCTTTTTTTTTTTTTTTTTTTTTTTCCATCCAATAATCTCTCTTCCCTCATTTCTCACAAATCCATTTTTTAAAATAATAATATAATAAATAGGAGAAATATATCAAATAACAAATAGTAATCTTTACAAAAGTACTTTTCGAATTTGTAGTTCCGTAAAACCTCTGTCGTAGTTCCGATTTCAATTCTACTTGCGTCTACGCGTTCTCACCATCGAGTACTTCTGGAATATGGTAAAGTAATAGTTCATACACGTCATAAACTAACGGTCAACGAAAGTCAATACCCTCGCACCGCTACATACAATGGTTAATCAAGGTGGTTCTTGGGTGGGTTTTGTAAAGGGGAGTGAGAGCTTCAAGATGGTGGTGGTGGTGTCGAAAAACTCCACCGGAGTTGGCTGGAATCTACGTCGAAAAATGGGAGGTCGCTGGGGTCAATTGGGTGGGTTTCTGGGCTTTTGGGTCAGGTTTCCCAAAATGGAAATTTGCTACTTTTGGCAGATTAGGCTTTGGCAACTTACTACTAATAGTAACTCCACATGTCTAAAAGGTCTCGCTACTTTCGAGGCTCGTAACTTCTCTGTAAAAATTTATTAGGACGGGTTTTCACACTCCTCAAAATACTTTGTTGCTTGCTCACAAAGTTTTGTGTTTATGATTGAAACCGTTTATATTATAAGACACCATGTAAAGATCATCTTTATAAAAAATCAATTAAAACTAAGATCATTTGGTCAATCTTAAAGAGTTCCGATTATAAATACGAAATTCTGTGAATAAGTCACGTGGTATCTTAAGCGGGAGTTGCTCCTCAATTCTTAAGGAGCCAAGTCTTTCTTTTTTTAAAATACATTTTCTTATTTTTGGTTGAAATTTTTATTTTATCCCCAACTTAATTGAAAAGTTGACGGAGTTAACGAAAATGATTACTAGTGGAATAAATGACATAATTCGAGGACGAGAGAAACTATTAGTAGATTCAGATTATTCATCCCTTATCTTGTTCTCTAAAACTACTAAAAATGCAAACCAATAGGCCTATATTCAGATAAATAACCTAAATCAAATTTACTTAATACAACCTAAATCAAATTTACTTAATACCATTCACCATCTAACAGTTAAGTATGCAAACTAACGATGAATGTATAAAATAAATGCATGCATGTGTACAGTAACCAGTTTTCTAATGTAAAACGTTTTATGACTACAGTCGAGGTTATTTGTTCGACTCTCTTGGTCCGTTGTACAAAGAAAGGGCAATAATATCCAAAAACCCATCAAAATAACTCTAAAGTCTAGAAAATTTGATGAAGTGGTACTGTTGACAATTTAGAGTGGAAGCAAAGTTGAGTCAAGATTACTCATCAGCCCAATCCCAGTCTTGTAGGGCTTAGGAGCTTAATTATGGACTGGACAGGAGTCATCTCCAAATTCACAAAACCTGAGAGCAAAAGGACCAAAAAAAAAAAAAGAGAGAAGAAAAGTGTTTCGGACCTCTCTGAGTTTCTTGTCAAGTCCTGAAAGCAGGTTAATCTTGTTATCAGAGGTCTTTGTCTTTGAAAAGTGACAAGATAAAACCTTTTTTTGGGACCCTAGAGCACTAATTGTTGTTTAAAGTTTAAACACATGCTAAATTTGTGAAGCACGCATAACACACAAGTCATAACTCAATCTCTTTCTCTCTTTTAGATATTTTATCACAACCAGTTACAAGAACTCTGCTTTCAGCCTAGTTGAATTTCAAAGCTTATACATAAAATTCATTTCTCAATAAGGATATGGGGTATGCGATCCTACCTTTATCAAAGAACGGATAGAACTTGCTATAATGGATGCAGGAAAACCCTAGCTTCTGATATGAAATTCAGATTAAAAGTTGTTGTTAGGACAAGTAAATGAGGCAAACCCTAGTTTTTTCTCAAGCTATACAGAGTATTTAAGAATAGGATTCGATAAAGTGTGCAAGAGCTTTCACTTTCTACTTAATTAATAACGCGCTTCCATTGTTTGTTTTTAATGTGAAGTAATGGTGTAAAAATAAAGTAGACGAGATGAGATGAGTAGTAGGGCAAAATCTTCAATAAAGTCGTCTCACGACATGAATGATCTTAACAACCTCACAAAAGTATGTGACCCTAACTTATATAATTTATCTCATCAACCCTAGCTTATATATTTTATTTTATCAATTAGTTTCACGATGATTCCACTCATATAAAAAAGCTGATGTATGCAAGAACCCTACCAAGGTTGGTGAGGATCCTCTCCTGAGCTCAGGATGGGGATCCTCCAAACCAGCCCATCTGGGCTGTTCAAATTTAATCCAACGGCTCCAAACAGAGAGACTTCTAAAAGTTATAATAATTACAACCGTTAGATTAAATTTGAATGACCCATATAGGTTGGTCAGGAGGATCTCCATCCTGACCTCAGGAGGATCCTCTTCCTATAGAATCATTACACAAGTGACATGTTCCAATCTCTTTTCCCAAATCACACTCAAAAGCTATGTGAAAGAAGAGGAGAATATTACATCTATCACATGTTTATAATGTGTGTGCATCTATAATCTATTGCTGCAAATTCTGCGAGATTGAGAATAAGAGGTTGATTTATTTATTTATTTTTGGTCAAGGAGGTTGATTTGTTAATGTTTAGGTTCCAACACCCAAGTGCAACTTTTGCAGCAGAACCGGAACACTGCTAACTTATCTGAACGCACAGAATCGGCACCAGACAACTGCATTGGTCTGTGTGTCCAGGTGTAAAAATAATGTTGGCAGGCTAGTCCACTTCCAATAAAACGTGATTCTCACCTTTACAATATTGTGACTGTGAAAGCCACCTAATTGTGTTCATACTGCATAACAATTCTTACTTATGTGTTTCTGAAGTCAACTATAATCACACAATTTCATCTCTTCACTTTGCGAATATTTACTTTTTGATACAATGAAATATTCTTATACTAAATTAACTTAAATTGCAAAAAGAGCGATGCAAACTCGAGTACAAAATGAAACTTTCAAAATCATAAACATAATAAGTATGAAAAACCAAAGTAGTAGCAGGAAAGCATTTAGTTCAAGAAGACGAGTAAATTTCAGAAAATTCTCAATATAAAATTATTATGAAGAAACCCACAGTTAGAAATCGCAATTTCAAAGTATCTTGTTGTAAATCCATAACAAGTACAAAATATCATGGCATCAATGAAAAACAAGTATAATTGGAAAAGTGGGTATAACACATAAATTCTCAATAAATCAGGTGTGTTATGCTCATCAAGAATGCAGACACACGAATCCATACAAAGAGACTCTAACATGAACATGCTCTATGTTTATATAAGTTACATTCATATACCACAATCACATGAAACTAGCGCTCGGCGCATCACACCAAGTCCTAATTGCCTAACAAAACTAGTATAGGCTCACACTAAGTGGATTCATTATGAGTGTAAGTGCAATATGAACATACATGTGAAACTTGTTTCGACTGTAAAACAGGTACTAACACAAATGTAAGCATCCTAGATGAGTCGGTATATCAAATGAAAACATGTCATGGCTAGTCTCCCGAATCTCATATCACAAATCAAGTAATTGCACAAAACATTGCATTTCTAAAAGTAATGCATAGCCATAAATCGTTCGATAGATTAGTTCACAATGCTCATAAATCACATCATCAACGCATAAAACATTTGAATTTCTAAAACAGGGCATGATACACAATTTCATCTCATCCCTTTGCAATTGGTTTATATATGTTTTGAGGAATTTTTTTTTTTTTCGATACAATGAATATTCTATACTATATTTATTTAAACTACGAGAAGAGCGATTCAAACTCGTGTACAAAAAGAGAAGCACAATACTTTAATCAACTTTTTCTTAAAGTAGAAAATTAAATTAAACAAAAACCCATTGGGCAATCAGTACAACTGATGAGAATGAATTTCATATTGATGAGAAAATAAACCTTACAAGGGCTTGTAAGTAAGTTCGACTCCTATATTGCCAATTGGTTTTATGATAGAACCTCAACTTTATTCGTGGTATCAGAGCACTCATGTGTTGAATTGAATCGTACCAGTCTCTCTACTGGGGGTTATTACTCATTTTTGTACTTGCTGTTATATTTTCCAATTATTTCTTTAATTAAAATAAAAAAGAAAGAATAGATAGTAGGAATTAAACTGCCACACGTGCTCTACATCACCATATTTGTGTTATATATATGTTAGGCTTAAATTTTCATCACACATGAGAGATCATATTAAGAATGAACCCACAATGATTGGAGAAGGCACATTGCAACCCACATTTATGATGAAGTCTCAGCTTTCTTCCTGCAACAGTTGTTAAAGTGTAAAGCCTTCCTTACACTATTACTGATAGAATCAAACCAAATACAATTTGAAGAATTAGAGTGCCCTGTAACAGCTAATTTATCCATCGTGCTCTAATCATCCCGATACCAAATTCACAAGTTTTTTTTTTTAATACATTGATATTTTTACAATAGAGGAATGAGGAGTTCGGTTAAACCACACAATGGGCAGCCTAATTTGGTGTCAAATTCACCATCTACGAAATTCGAACCTAAGACCTCTCACTTTTAAGCGAAGAGGAATATCACCATACCGTAGTACTGAGTAGCCCAAATCCACAAGTTTTGGAGTGAAATCTTAATCCGAGAGAAAGATTAACGCAAAGAAAAAGGGAAAAATCAATAGAAAATTATTTTACGAATATTGGATGGATTGGTTTGAACTTTAAATGCATACGCTTCCCCATCATGGACTTTGGTAGTGTAAACAAGATTGGTTAACGGTGGTTGTCCATGTGCACGTGATGCTGTTGATTGATGTAGAACAAGTGTTGCGCTCGGATTATTTGATCGATGAAAAACTAATTTGAATGGGCAAAATCCAAGTTGGAAGCGTAATTCATCACTCACCATCACAAATCCAAATTTAAAAACATGGCTGTGTCAGGCATGCGTCCGGCGGCTTCTTGATTAGTTTTTTTTTTATTGTTCTTTAAGATTTTTTTTTTCTAAAGTAATAAACTCCATGCCACCTGTTCAATCGTTTATGTTATTAAATTTCTTATAACATAATAAAATCTTTCTACAAAGAAATATATTCTTTGTAATCATAAAAAATTTCAGTCTTAATTTTAGTTAGTTATGTATAAGAATAAATTTTATTTTTAATTAGGATGAAGTGTCGATTTAGTTCATAAACTATCACCTCAGTGAAAATTAGGTTCCTCAATTATTTTTTCGATAAAATGTCCCTAAATTTATTAAAAATTGCTAATTGCATCCATACTATTATATTCAAAGCTATTTTATCTAACTTTTCGTTAACTTAGGTCACTTCACACACTATAAAGTGTAATACTATCATTTTCTTGCTTATAGGCCCTTAACTTTTTTGTTGGAAAACTTAAGAGTCTACTTGCTATATTAAATCACATATAAAATCAAGAAATAATTCATGCAATTATATATCACAATAATGCATGCACATGAGTAACCAATGTTAAATGAACATGACATAATGGATTAGAAAAACCTATAAAATACGGTCGAGGCAAGTGTTGGACACTTTGTCCTTAAGACAAGTTTATGCCCACTACGGTGCTCATGGTTGATCGGCGCATGTCTCCCAAGATACAACGACCCCATCCTTGTAATAGTAGCACTCCAAATCACAAGGCTCCATGAACCACGATTGTGTTGAAAACTCTCATATGGACTCAATGAGACTCTCTAATATTTAGTACACTCTATGTATGATTATGTAAAGCAATGAACAATTATTTTGTGATTATAGGGGGCTTCCCTATTTATAGAATGTGAGATATCTCTTTGGAAAATGTACACTTTTCATATAAGTTGCGAATCTAAAGTCTAGTTTACTCTCTAAAGTTAACTTCATACACTATTTATTTATGATAAAATTATCAATTTACCCTCCAATGTGTATCACATGCAAGCAACGTGGCTTAAATTGACGGAAAATTGAAAATATTAACTTCAAATCTAATAATAAGGATGTAATTGGCAGCTTTTATAATTCAATGAATGATTTTTCTGGAAAAAGTTTAGGAATCTAATTTTCACTTAGGTGATAATATAGAGACTAAATTGACAATTCACTCTTTTAATTCAATTATAAAATTCCTCTGCTCCTTGTAAGAAAACCCTCATCCACATGGTAATAATTGTCCATCAGTATAATTTTGTTTGGGACAACCCTTTATTTTTTAGAGTTAATACTACGCTTTAAGTTTGGGGGTACGTAATACCTCATCAACATAGACATCTTCTTGTTGAAGTTAAAACATTTCTCGTTTCTCAAGCATGTTTACAGCTTCTTGGCATGAAACTTTTGGTAGTTATGTACTGTCTCCTTCCCCTTCTTGCCTAATTGCAACAATGATTTCTTCTTGAGTTAAAGCATGCACAACTTCTTGCACAACTCAACATGAATATTTTCAGTTAGATGACTTCACATAATGACCTTGAGTGTCATGACTGATTTGGTAGAGGAGAAGGAAAAGTATTCACTTGAATTAGTTGAAGATTGCATTGGCTGTATAATATGTATTTATAAAATTTACTTAGTAATAGAAGAATTAAAGAGAGCATTACATACATATATACACTAGCTTTTAAAATTTGGGAGATTTTTGCTCATCACCATAAATTTTGGTGTATGATCACATCTAATTATCTGTCACATGTCTTTTCACTTAACTTTGGTTGATTTTTTTTTTAAATTGAAAAAGTAATATTTACTGTGAAAGTTAACTAGAGTTGAGTGAAATGACACGTGACAGATGATTAGGTGTATGGTGAGCATACACCATAATTATGTAGTGAGCAAAATTGCATCACCAATGTTGGAAATCAGCAAACTCCATCACTAATGTTGTTCTCTGTATCCATACAACTTTTATTAAGGATAACTAAGTCAAGAGTAATATTAACATTTTGACTATGTAGACATTTTACTTGGCTCGTTTGAAAGTGATTTTAAAATGACTGAAAGCACTTTTAGTGAAAATATTTTTGGAGCCAATCGTTAGTAAAAATGCAAGTAAATCTTAAAAAAAATACTTGAAGTGCTTCTTGCAAGATGCATCTTGCAAGTAATACTTTTAAGTGTTTTTAGATCCCAAAACTATTTTCTTTATTTTATAGTAACATCACATAATAAAGTAGGAGGATTTAGCATATAATCTTTTGTAATAATACGAAGAGAAATACCTCTAAATTATCACGGATTAGGTTGATTTAATTTTTTTTTATTGAAATTCAAAATTTATTAAAGATGAACTGAAATGTTAACATCAGATGCCAGAATGTTAAACAACCACTCTGGTTCAAAGCCAATCCACATATGAGAACCCCCTACACGACTGACAAAAGAAGCCACTTGATGCGCAGCCCCATTACAGGCACGATGAGTAAACATAAACTCAATTGAAACCAATTGTTGTCGAACATAAGTCAAATCCCAAAGAACACCATCCAAAGCAGCCGCCGGAGCCAAAACCCTAGTAATCATGTCTAGCAACACCTTCGAATCCGTCTCTACCTGCATCATCTGAAATCCCAGTTCCACGCACGCCATCAACGCCAATCTAATTGCTTCCGCTTCCGCCATCAAATTGGAGCCACAAAATAGTCCTCCTCTACCACCACCAGCCTGAAAGATACCAGCAAAATCCCTAGCTACCCACCCACAACCCCCCTCACATGTCTGCTTACACCAAGCCCCATCACAATTCACCTTAATAGTACGAAAAGGTGGTTTAACCCATCGTACTGGAGCCACCATCGTAGGGCCTTGCTTGTCAACCCGCTGCTGCACAAACCCCCCGCCACTATCAACAATCTCCCAGACCTGTTTACATAAGAGCTCAAGTGCTGCACTCGGTGTAATTAATAACTTTTCAAAGACTGCACTATTTCTGCACTTCCAAATCCGCCACAGTCCACAAATCACCCACCGCATCAGCTGATCCGGTTCATTCTTCAACCCATATTTCTTACACAGCCATTTCCAACACTCCAAAAAATCACCACCCTCCACCCTAACAACATCTAACTGAAGCGAGGAACCAAACCAAAATACCCGCGCAAACGGGCAACGGAAAAATAAGTGAAACTGTGTTTCCTCCTCCTCCTCACATAACGGGCAATTAGTCTCTAACTGAATACCCCGTCTTCGTAAATTGGTATGGACTGCCAAAATATTTCGACACCCCCTCCAAATAAAATGGGAAAGCTTCGGGGGACCCCTCCAACTCCATAATGCCCACCACGCCGAGTCTTTGGTATCACCCAAACTCGACTGCCCAACACCCTTCCGTCCCAATTCTCCGTTCGTATTCATCTCTTGAGCAACAAGGTACCCGGATTTAACCGAATACATACCATTCCGGGTGAAGTGCCAAATAAGTCTGTCAGGGCAACCATATTGACTGAGCGGCATGCAGAGAATCATTCCAGCTTCCTCCTGACTGAAGCACATTTCTATTATCACCTTATCCCATTCTTTATCTGGGGTTACAATTTCCGACACTCTACTAGGCATCTCATTGTGTCTCGACAACGGCTTAAAAGTCCTTGGTGTAGGCAGCCATGGATCTGCTAAAATACGAATATTCCTACCACTTTATTAGAAGAATGGACTAGAAAATTAGAAATGATGGAGATAAAGCCATAGTTGACAGGTCATGACTGTCTATTGTTTCCCATTTTGTTTGTTACATTAGTCAAGCCAAAGGTTTATTCTCTCTTATTTTTATTTGTGTTCTGTCTCCATTCTTTCCTACCAGTTTCCTGGAACTTAAACTCAACATTGGGCATATTCTAATTCCAATAAAGCATTCCTTTTAAAAAATTTCAGCAGCCTATATTGCACAATTCATTATCTTTTTCAAATTTTAATACCATTATATTATGAGAAATGCTAAGAAGGCTCTCTCAAAAGTGAGATCTCTGTTATCTCATGTTTTTACACAATGTTTTATGATGTTGGCACATAAATTAACATTATTAAACTGTGAAGTGGAAGAGAGTTCATGGAGAGTCTCACTTTGAGTGAGTCTCCATAGCATTTATAATATATTATTTATGTAAGCCAAGAAGAATGAAATCACAAGCAGTAATCTTAGAGAGAGAAGTCGAGAAAGAGATTTATAGAGAGAGAAAGATATTTTTGTTTCTTTTCTTAATTGTCAAGCTATTACACTAGAAGAGTATATATACTCCACCCTTCTTACATTTGCATATTCTTAACAACTATAACTAACTCTCTTAATCTGTTTACAAGTGTCACAATCCTATGTGTACATTATCTCTAACATCCCCCTTCAAACTCAGGCATGGGAGAAGAACCAAGCATGAGATTGCTACAATGAGTTCGAAAGAGGGGAGCACTAAGACCTTTGGTAAGTATATCGGAAAACTGCTATCTGGAAGATACAAACTGCACAAGTAACTTCTTTTGAGCAACCCGTTCACGAACAAAATGACCATCAATTTCAATATGCTTGGTCCGTTGATGTTGAACGGGATTGAACGAAAGAGCAATGGCGGACAAGTTATCACAGAAAAGCACAGGAGCACAAGACAGGGGAATGTGCAGGAATGTAAGAAGTTGCTGAATCCAATCAAGTTCAGCAGCAGTGGAGGACACGGCTCGATATTCAGCTTCGGTTGACGAACGAGAAAATGTTTGTTGTTTCTTAGAAGACCACGAGATTGGATTGGAGCCCAAGAAAACAACGAACCCAGTTGTAGAGCGCCTGTCATTAGGATCACCAGCCCAGTCGGCATCACTAAAAGCTTTTAAACCAACTTCACCAGCAGCATAAGTAATTCCAGAGGACAAGGTGCCTTTCAAATAACGCAGAATGCGTTTGACAGCAGTGAAGTGAGACACCATAGGGTTCTGCATAAATTGAGACACTTGATGGACTGAGAATGCAATGTCGGGACGAGTGAAAGTGAGGTACTGCAGGGCACCAACGATACTCCTGTATGTACCAGGTTCTGAAAATGGAACTCCATCATCCTTCAGTAAATGATTATAAGGTAAGCATGGAGTGTCACAAGGTTTGCAAGCACTCATGTCAGTCTTGTGTAACAAGTCTTGAATGTACTTGGTTTGTGATAAAAACATCCAAGTTGCTGTGCAGAATATTTGAATGCCCAAAAAATAATGAAGTGTGCCCAAATCCTTGATATCAAACTCAGTAGTAAGGGACTGGATGACCTGTTGTATAGCAGCTGTAGCATTCCCTGTTAAGATAATGTCATCTACGTAAAGCAGTAAAATCACTATCTCAGAACCAACATGCTTCACAAATAGAGACGAATCGGAATATGTGGAGTTGAACCCGAGGGAAGGAAGGAAAGCTGTGAATCTTTCATTCCAGGCCCGGGGGGCTTGCTTCAAGCCATACAGAGATTTATGTAACTTGCAAACAAAATGAGGATGCACAGGGTTTGCAAATCCAGGAGGTTGTGCCATGTAAACCTCTTCCTGCAGTATGCCATGCAAAAATGCATTCTTGACATCAAGTTGCCTTAAAGACCAATGAAACTGGGCAGCTAAGGCCAGGACAAGCCTTACTGTGGTAGGCTTAACCACTGGACTGAATGTCTCCCCATAGTCTAATCCTTCCTCTTGACTGAAGCCCTTGGCAACTAAGCGAGCTTTATGTCTTGCAATAGAACCATCCGAGTTCTTCTTTATTTTAAAGATCCATTTACAGCCTACGAGGTTTTTCCGAGAGGGCAGAGATACAAGGGACCAAGTACCTTGAGAGTGCGGGGCAGCAATCTCGTCCTTCATAGCAGCCAACCACACAGAGGATTTCATAGCAGACTTATAAGTAACCGGCTCAATGAGAGACATATCAACATCTCCAGATGGCTCTAAAGAGCTTAAAAACACCTTGTGTTTGACTATACCATTTTTACTCCTGGTCTGCATAGGATGCATATTTAATGGTGCAATAGGTAACACCACTTGTAACCGATCTGGACTAAACTCAGGATCCACAGGGAGAGAAGGAGTAGCACTTGGTGTAGCAGTAATGGAGGAAGAAGAAGGTAAGGAGGAAAATGGAGGTGATGCAACCATATTGAGAGAATGCACAGCAACACTAGATTCAGGGGATGGAGGGACAGGTGGAGAGGTTGAGGAAGAAACCGGAGGAAGAGGCACCACCAAAACATTCTGATGGGTAGGAACAGGTGTAAAAGATGAAGGTGGACAATGGACATGGGACACACTGTTTTGTTTGGACAGTTGGATGAGACTAAGATAAGGAAAGTCATTCTCATTAAATATAACATGTCTGGAGATAAAAAACTTAGCTTTGGACACCTCATAACAGATATAACCCTTATATTGGGAAGCATACCCCAGAAAAACACACTTGGTGGTCTTAGCTTGAAGTTTGGATGTGTTGTAGGGTCTAAGTAAAGGATAGCAAGAACAACCAAAGACACGGAGATGAGTAATGACAGGATTGTGGCCATACAAAACTTGAAAAGGAGATTGATTTTGTAAGACTGGGGTTGGCATCATATTGATTAAGTAAATTGTTGTTTGACAAGCAAAGGTCCAGAATTGAGAAGGCAGGGTGGCATGTTGTAACAAAGTGACAGTAGTTTCAATGATATGCCTATGTTTCCTCTTAGCTAGTCCATTCTGTTCAGGTGTATATGGACATGATTTATGATGTACAATACCTTTAGATTTCAGAAAAGTTTGTAGCTTATTACTAATATATTCACCCCCATCAGTTTGTAGTATTTTCACAGAAGTAGAGAACTGAGTGGATACAAATGCACAAAAGGTAACAAAAACATCATTGAAATCAGATTTATTGGATAAGGGAAACAACCAACAAAACCGAGTGCACTCATAAATGAGAGTAACATAGTATTTATAGCCATCAATGGATGTACATGGTGCAGGACCCCAAAGGTCACTGTGAACAATTTGAAATGGTATGACAGACTTGACATGAGTGGAAGGAAATGGTAACTGTGTGAATTTTCCCTTGAGACAACTTTGACACATATGAGAGACAACATCCTTATTACATGGAATATTTGCTTGTTTAAGAAGTAAAGATACTACATTATTGGATGGATGTCCGAACCTAGTATGCCATAGGCTGGAACCAACAAGATGTCCAAGAAAAGCAACATGTGAAGATTGGGAAGGTAGGAAGCTAGTAGAGAGTGAGTGGATAGGATAGAGTCCATTACTACACGGGCCCTTGTACATGATTCTCCCTGTGACCTTGTCCTGAATCCAGAAGTAAAATGCATCAAAGATTAGCCAGCAATTGTTGTCCAAACACAACTTATGAACTGACAATAAATTCTGTGTCAATTTAGGAACATAGAGAATGGAATTTAATGTTATAGGATTTTTAGAAGTGTGAAGAATAGAACTGCCAATGTGAGAAACTCGCAAACCTTCACCATTGGCAGTTTGAACAACTTCATTGCTGGGATATGGAGAAGTCACAATCACAAGCAGTAATCTTAGAGAGAGAAGTCGAGAAAGAGATTTATAGAGAGAGAAAGATATTTCTGTTTCTTTTCTTAATTGTCAAGCTATTACACTAGAAGAGTATATATACTCCACCCTTCTTACATTTGCATATTCTTAACAACTATAACTAACTCTCTTAATCTGTTTACAAGTGTCACAATCCTATGTGTACATTATCTCTAACAATTTACACCAGGCTAAGTCACACATTAAACCAACCATATTAATATAGTACTAAACTTGTTATCTACAAAAATTAAACGAAAGACTTTCTATTCACAAGTGGAGAGAAAAATGAAAACCCAGTTTTAAGAATATTGAACATTCATAATAATTTTCACAAGGTTAAGACCTTTAAATAAAGTATATTTAGGATTTAAGTATCTAGGGTTTTTTTTATATATTTTTTAAGGGACTAAGTGGTGACTTTGTCACGGTAATCCTTTTTTTAGTCGAAAAAACTCACAAAAGCATTCAACCTCTCCATAATCACTATCATGTAATTCACCATCACCATAAACTCTTCTCTTTCGTAACTTTTTATTTTGCGAGTGGCAAGAGGGTAGAGCACTAAATCATTCATTTCATTCCATTGACTAAGTCATGCACCAAATACAATTTAAAACCAGAAGATAATTCTCCAACCAAGCAAAAAACGTCACTTTGTTATCCAATGTAATCTGACTTTTTGTTTCTTATGAAAAGAAAAATGCAAGCAAAAAAGTCACTTTATTATCCAATGTAATCTGACTTTTTGTTTCTTATGAAAAGAAAAATGACTGTTTACTGGTTAAGTTGGAGAACTAAATTGTAGATGCATATATGAGTCATGACAATATATCACACAAGTATAGAACAAAATAGTGAACATAAATAACAGAGAAAAGTGTTTCCACAAAATTATTTCATTGCCTACTGTCAGGCATCGGCTATGATTTAAAAAAAAAATTGTAGTGGCTTCGGGGACGAGGGCACAAGTTGCGCATGGTTGTCGTCAACCAATGAACATGAGTGGGATAAAAAGTTAGATATAGATAGGTCTTATTTTGATTGAAGATTAAGATCGCAACGTCTTACAGTTTAAACAAAAAAAAATCTACACGTTTTGATAATTGAAATCAATTTTCCAAAAGTTGACAAATTCCTTTTTCCTTAGAAAAAAACAAATTGGAAAAATTCTTAAAACAAGAAAGATAGAAACGTGTTATGGTAGTTGTGACAAAATGAATATCAAATGATTGAGATTGAAGCATTATTATAAAAATAATGTGAATGTACAAATATGATGTAAAAAAAAACAAAATTAGTTACGTGTCCAGGGCATGCTAAAATTGCTAATAATAACAAAGAAAAAAAATCAATAAATAGCTGGTTTGCATAGCACATTGACATTTGACTTTATCGAGGATATCCAAAGAACAAGCCAACATTCCACACGTCCAGGAAGAAGTCGGACGCCGACTTTGTGAAATCTCCATGCAGGTCATGACAGTCACAGACCTTGACACCATTGCTAATTACAATTTAGCCTAAGATATTAGGATTAATTTAGCCAAAATAGTCTTTAAGATTGGTATAACTCCTCATTTTGGTTTTTAAGATTTAAAATTGATATAAATGATCTCCGAAATTGTCCACCCCTAATCATTTTGGTTATTCTGTAAAAATCTCCGTTAAATTGAGGTTATTTTTGTCAAATCAACCTCTCAACTTGAACTTGTGGTTTCTTCAATTTAACGTAGATTTTCCACAAATGACAAAAATGATTAACAATGCACAATCTTAAAGACCACTTATATTGATTTTAAAACACATAGACCAAAGTAAGAGTTATGCTAATCTCAGAAATTATTTTAGCTAAAAAAAGCTTTTTCTTTTTGTGTTTTGTTTTGAAACGTTGTCTCGATTAGGATGGAAAATGTTTACACTAGTTCTATCTTTTTGTTGTTAAATTATGTTAAATTATTGTAACTTTATACTTTTCACAAGTAATATGTCAAACCACTTTTTGAAAATTGCTGGCTTAATCCAATTTTTCCCAACACATGCTTAAGAATGTTAATGACAGCACGTAAAATAATCTCGTAATTATGCCTATAGACTCTTTTCTCTAAGTCTGCCATTGTGGCATTTTCGTTGATTGACAACGTCGCATTGTGTTACTGATTTATATATTATAATATGAACAAATTACAATGTTAATGTTACTGATTTATATATTATAATATGAACAAATTACAATGTTAATATTTCGTTGAATAGTATAATACTGATAGACAAAAACATGTCATTTGCTTGTGTGATTGTCACATTGAAAGACTACTCCTTATGAAAAAGCAGAATATAAATTCAAGAACGACATCTTTATTTAGAGCAACAGATATTAAATATATGGGTCATATATATTTGACAAAAAGTAGATTATAACATCAAACTACCCATGTTTGCAGTACACGTATGCCATCATCAATTGCTGGTCCATATAAACACAGTTGCCATTTTGGAGGGAAAGTGATCTTTTATGGATCCATTCCATCAAATCCACCCAATCAATTAATCTGGGCTCTTAAAATTTGATTTAACGGCTACAAACATGAAGCCCCTTTAAAAGTTATAATAACTTTAGCCGTTAGATCAAATTTCAAAGGCTCGGATAGGTGATTGGGTGGATTTGATGGAAGGGCTCCGGAGATGATCCCTTTCCATTTTGGAGCATATAAGATTGTGCTATTAATTGCATGAAATAGTATATAATTGTCTTCAACAAATTTATGGTTCAAATATTAATTATTGAGGGTATAGACCTACAACCAATCGACTTTGTTAGAAAAAAATACTCTTATTTTTTTATTTTTTTTTTTAACAAACAACATTACCTACATTAGGGGTAAACTTAGCCTCACAATGAACTAACAATAATGTGGTTCAAATTCGTCTTTGGCGAGAATCGAACCTAAAACCTCTCACTTACAAGTAAAGAGGAATACCATTAGACTGTAATACTAAGTAGCAAAAAAAAAAAAAAAAAAAAAAAAAACTTAGGTCTTTGCGATAACCACGTTTGAAATCCTGCATTTCAACTTTAAGATTCAATTACCAATTTTATATTGGAAATCTAAATCTTAGAAAAGGTCCCTAATCTATACCACGAATTTAGTTTTCGTCTCTGAACTCTACTAATAGTTTCTCTTGCTCTTGAATTATGTCATTTGTTGCACTAGTAGTCCTTTACATTAACTCCGTTAACGTTTTCGTTAAGTTGAGGGATAAAACAAAAAAATCATCTAAAAAATAAGAAAATAAAATTCTTATAGAGAAAGACTTTATTCCTCAACGATTAAGGAGGAACTTCCTCTTAAAATACCTCGTGATCTGTTCACAGAGTTTCATACTTATGATCGGAATTCCTTAAGGATTTGACTAAATGATATTAGTTTTAATTGATTGTTTGAAGAGATGATCTTTACATAGTGATTTATAATATGAATGATTTCAATCATAAACACGAAATTATGTGAATAGGCCACAAAATATTTTAAGGAGGAACTCCTCCTTAACCTCAAAGAGTCGAACTCGTCTCTTTTTTAAATTATTAGATTTTTTTTTTGTATGAAAAACCACTATACTTTTAAATTTAACGGAAAATAAGACAAATTTAATGAAAGGACCACTCATTCAATGCAAAGTTGAGTTAGAGGATGAGATAAACTAATATGAGAGTTCAGAGACAAACACTAAACATGGGGTAAAGTTCGGGGACCTTTGCTACCACACAGTCTTATTGCAATTATACCATTAAGAATAACATATAGATGATGACATATAAAAAATTTGGTCATGTGTGAAGAAAGTTAAGGTTTCATCGTAAAATTAATTGGCTATATGGAAAGTAATCCAATTACTTATAAGCACATACAAAATCTCTTCTTTTCTCGATGAGATTAGTACTCTCAACAACGTTACTTCTTGGTCATACACTTAAAGTTAGAATTTCTCTTTCCTGCACACATCAATTATCAAAACGATGTTGTTTCTAAACTTATATTGGAACTAGTTTGGCTAACTTTATATAGTTTTTCTTTTGGTCTAATAAATTGAGCTAGTTAACTTAAGATGAAACATTTCCATGAGCTTCATCATTTCTGCCGTAAAGTTAACACGGTGTATCACTTTTACAGTAAAGTTAAGGTTTTTTACTTTGACATAACTCATTATTTTGATTTATGACAATGAAAATCGATAGAAGTTATTTCTGAGTTTGTCCACCGTAAATTATTTTGATCATTCCGTGAAAAATCTGTCGATATTCTTGTTAAATTGAAGAATTAGTTTGACAAAAATATCCAAAAGATGGTCGCGTAATCGTTTACGTGATAATTTAGCAACAATACAACGGTCATTCACGTTTACGCAACCACTTATATCGATTTTAATTATGTATGGTTGAGTGTATACAACGGTTGGCACCCAATCGAACCACCACTTAGGTACACTCGCTCGAAATCATAATTTCTTAATCATTTGATTGCCCGCATACTGAGGGAACCTAGCTAAGGTGGGCTAAATTAATGATTGTGGAGTTCCTTGGTAAATTTCCCCATCTGCATTGATTGATGTCACGAAAAGATTACTTGTGTTTAGCTACTGCAACCTACTAGGTTTGGATGGAGAGAAACAACGCACGATTCTTTAGAAATAAAAGAATTGAACTTCTCCAAAACTTGCCACCACCACTATCAAGAGTAAATTAAACTTCCGTGGTTCATATTGTCTATTATTGTTATTCCTATCTTTTTCATCTCGTGAGTTGTGATTATAATACGTGAATAAAAAGATAAATACAAGAGTAAGATACTTCGGCGCCATGTAAGTTATTATGTACTAAAAGGTGATGTCTCTTCCTTGAAAGTGGTTGATAACTTTAGGATTTATTTGGAAGTGTTTTTAAAACGACTGAAAACGCTTTTAAAGAAAATATTCGTCTTCCAGGAAGCAATTCAAATGTTTTTCCAAGATTCATTTCTATTTTCATTAAATGATTGGTAAACATTTTCATCAAAAACACTTTTAGTTATTTTAAAAGTACTTCGATACAAGTTCTTAAGCATTCTGGGACCCTACCTTCAAATTGTTATGTTGTTTGCCCTTATAGTGTAGTTATTGTTTTGCCAGCCTTGGACTAGTTGGTGTATGGTTGTCGTCGTGGCGTTTGGTTTTGAGGTAGGATCACAATTCAAAATCTACCCAACAAAGTTAGGAAAAATCAAGAAAAAGATAAGATAAGCAAAACCTAATCCCTGCACTAACAAAAAATAAGCAACACATAATATACTTCCAAGATTTATTTATTTATTTATTTTGTGAAAGATTTAATTGTTTTTCATTACAAAATTATTTACAATAACAGATAATTACGAAAAAAAATTGTTATTAGCATTCCAAAAATCTTATTCTACACTTTTAATATATATTTCTTTTTAGGGTAAATTACATGGTAGCCCTTCAGGTTTGAAGTCTATTGCAATCTTATACAACATCTTTAAAACATTTCACTTTCATACCTCAAGTACTATTTTATTTCAATTTCATACAACCGTTACATTTTCCATCAATGGATCTGTTAAATGCTGACGTGGCTGCCACATGGCTGCCAAATGTCTGCCACGTGGCAAATAAAATAATTTTTTAATTTTTAAAAAAAACCTGAATTTTCTCAAAAAAAAAAAAATTTTGAAACCCACATCTGCAAGAAGAAGAAGAGGAGGGAGGAAGAAAGAAAAAGAAAAAAAAAATAGAAACCCACTGCAAGAAGAAGAAGAGGAAGAAGAGGAAGAGGAAGAAGAAGAAGAAAAGGAAGAAGAGATCGGGGTGGGGGGAGGGTCGCTGGGCGCGGGGGGGGGATGGGAGGAGGGTCGTCGGAGGAAGAAAATCAAAAAAAAAAAAAAAATAGAAACCCAGATCTGCAAGAAGAAGAAGAAGAAGAAGAGGGAGGAATGAAGCTGGGTTGGGGTGGGGGCGCGGGGACGGGAGGAGGGTCGGAGGAGGAAGAAAAAAAAAAAAAAAAAAAAAAGGAAACCCAGATCTGCAAGAAGAAGAAGAAGAAGAAGAAGAAGAAGAGGGAGGAAGGGAGCTGAGTCGGGGTGGGGGGAGGGTTGCTGGGCGCGGGGGGGGGTGTTTTTCTTCTTCTTCTGGTCGCTGGGGGATGGACAATTTTTTTTTTCTTTTCCTCCTTCTTTTCCTCCTTCTGATCGCTGGTTGCAGATGTGGGTTTCAATTTTTTTTTTGGTTGAGAAAATTCAGGTTTTAAAAATAAAAAAAAAAAATTTGCCACGTGGCATATATTTGGTAGCCACGTGGCACAAATGTGGCAGCCACGTCAGCATTTAACGGATTAATGGATGGAAAATCTAACGGATGTATTATATTGAAATAAAATAGTACTTGAGGTATGAAAGTGAAATGTTTTAAAATTGTTGTATGGGGTTGTAATAAACCTCAAAACCTGAGGGGCTACTGTGTAATTTACCCTTCTTTTTAATAATAGAAAGTTTGGAGTACCAAATGAGATTTTTAGAATGCTAATAACAATTCTCATTACGAAATTACGATTATTACCTACAATTGCGAACTCACAATTTGCTATTTTCATTGTTCCACCCCTCACTCGATAAATTCACTTTCCTCTTCTATCTTTATTCTCTTTTCTTATTTTGAAACTCTCGCCACGTTATTATGTGTGTTTATATTATATCTTTTATTCCCGACTATTGTTCTCTTTTTAACTATTAATATGCAAAGGAAAACTAATGAAAATGGCTTAAAAACTTTGAGTTTTAATGATAAGGAAAAAATAAAGGATAAAGTGAATAGTATCAGGATTGACTTTTTAGTGTAAAAATGTGATTTTTCGTTAAAGTGAACAGTATCGGGTGCTTTTCGTTAAAGTTCGCTTAATGCAATACTTAAAGAATAAGTAAAACAAAAATATTTTACCGCGTTGCACACACATCCCGTGTGTATATTTCTAGAATTTTCCAAAAAAAAAAAATTAATTGTTTTTTTTTTCAATCAAAGACATAAAGGGGAGGAAATTCCCAAAATTTATCTTGAAAGTAAATAATAATAACGATCTCCTCCCAACAAAAAACTGAAAAACGGTGGAGCTTCCGCTCCACCACCGCCCTCCGTAGGCCCGTTCTCTCTCTCTCTCTCTCTTTATTTTTATTTAATTTAATTTGTTTTCTTTTCGGTTTGTCAAAAGAACCTCTTTTGACCATCCCCCTCCGTCTCCTCCCTCTCTTTCTTCTCTTCTTCCACCTATCTGCTCCAATCTTTCCTCATCCCATCTCGTTATATTTATATATCTCTGTATCTGTATGTCTCTCTGATCCTTTCTATGAATGATCGATTTCCTTCTCCGCCAGCATTGGTTTTGGATCAAAACCTCTGAAAAGTAAAACCCCTCTTCCTTTCTCTGTTTTCTATCTTCTGGGTCAACCATGGGAATTTGCTTCTCCGCCGTCAAGGTCAGTGGCTCAAATAGCAACAACAACGCCCACGGCACCGCCGCCTCCAATCACAACCGGAAACAGAGGACAACAGCCGGGAAGCAAGAACAGAGACCCACCCACAGACCCAATGAGCCGCCCAAGAGGCAGGCTGTTCATAAACCTAAAAACAAGCTCAACTCCAGGAGCCGGAAGGGGGCCGTTCCCTGCGGAAAGCGGACCGATTTCGGGTACGATAAGAATTTCGATAAGCGGTACACGATCGGGAAGTTGTTGGGTCATGGGCAATTTGGGTACACGTATGTTGCAACCGATAGGGCAAATGGGGATCGAGTTGCGGTCAAGAGGATTGATAAGAACAAGGTATTTGATTGGAATCTCAAATTTATGAATTGGGTTTTGTATTTTTTTTTTATCATTGATAGGAAAGTTGCTATTCTTGATCTCATTTGGTTGTATGACAATTTGGGGCTGATAAGTTTTTCCCTTTTCTTCATTTTCCTTTTGATGAATTGTGAAAGATTCTATTTGGGTGGAGTTCAATTGTTAAATAGGATATGAAATGTTGTTAGCAGTCTTTTGTGTGGGTCTTTCTGAGGAGTGGAGAGTTAAAGCTTCCCACTTTTTGGGGTTCAGTTGTGGTTTCTGAAGGTTTGATCCCTTTGAGCACCTCTTCATTCAATTGTTAGTTTAGCTGATTGCATATATATAGTTGCAGGTAGCAACTGACAATTACTCTTAAGTTTTGTGGGGGCATGCCTTTGATTTTATAGCAGGCATCGTTAGCAAAGTCATTGTTTGTTTGAGCTTTCTGTTCATGCCACAAGTGTTGAAATATGTATTTCATTTTGTTTCTTTTCAGCCAGTTTTCCTGAACATGTAGCTGTTAATCACGAGTATTACTGCATTCATTGGCGAGATAAATATTTTTTCTTCGTCTTTGTAAATTGTTCTATTAGTGCTTGAATGATCTTTGGTTTGGCGGCAGATGATTCTACCTATTGCTGTTGAAGATGTTAAGCGAGAGGTCAGGATATTACAGGAGCTTGCAGGCCATGAGAATGTGGTCCATTTTTATGATGCATTTGAAGATGAATCTTATGTTTATATAGTTATGGAGTAAGTTTCCTTTTATATTCTTTTCAGATTATCCATTGTTCTCCTTTTTTTGATTGATACACACTCCTTTTCTGGTTACGGGATCTTCGTCATTTCTGAGACATTATTTTTTATAATAATGTAAGTGGATGTTTCATCATCCTATTGATATCTTGCTCATATTGTCTTCAATTTTCTGCCTTTTCAGGTTATGTGAAGGCGGTGAGTTACTGGATCGGATTTTAGAGAAGTAAGATTCCTTGAGTCCTGGATAAATACTAATCTGATTTCTGGTTGACCATGAAAGTTGTTCTGTGATATCTTTTGTAACATTGCAATTATATCCTTGTTCTTGGTTAATCAGGAAGGACAGCCGTTACACTGAAAAAGATGCCGCAGTCGTTGTAAGGCAGATGCTCAAGGTTGCAGCTGAGTGTCATTTACATGGTCTGGTGCACCGTGACATGAAGCCTGAGGTATAAACAAGTTCATTAACACGAATTCATCAACTGTTATGTTCTAGATATTTGTAACCTCTAGATTGTTGTAACCTTACCTTTATTCTTTGCTTGTAGAATTTTCTTTTCAAGTCAAAATCCTTAGACTCGCCTTTGAAGGCCACAGACTTTGGTTTGTCTGACTTCATAAAACCAGGTATGCATATTTGCAGCCCTAGAAAGATTTGATCAAGAGATTTACAAGTTCCTGTCAGTGTTGTTCATCTATTTCTTGTGACGAGGTTTCTGGCCATTTGTATTTGAAAACTATAAACTTGTTTAAACTGAAAATGCAGGAAAGAAGTTTCAAGATATTGTTGGCAGTGCTTACTATGTTGCTCCTGAAGTATTGAGACGCAAGTCAGGGCCTGAGTCAGATGTTTGGAGTATTGGTGTTATTACCTACATTTTGCTTTGTGGGAGACGTCCATTTTGGGATAAGACCGAAGATGGTATATTTAAGGAGGTGTAGTACATTCTTAATTTTGTATACTAATAAGCTTCTCTGTTGGATTTTATTTTTTATTTTTTGGGGGCAAGAATTGTGTGCCATTTCATTATTTGCATAGTGGCACCCGCCCCGCCATTTTCTGTTAGTAGACTTACCTCTCTTTTATTGCAGGTCTTAAGGAACAAGCCTGATTTTCGTCGCAAACCATGGCCAAGCATAAGTAACAGTGCTAAAGATTTTGTTAAGAAGTTACTTGTGAAGGATCCTCGGGCGAGGCTAACTGCTGCTCAGGCACTATGTATGTCCCTAGATCTTATTCTGGTAGAAATAATGCTGATTACACTAGCACTGGAAAGGCTAATGTATTTGAGAAAGTTCAAGTTAGTGGGCTTGGAAATGATTTTCCAATGTTTGCTTTCTTTGCAATCGAGTTGTTGGTGTCAATAGTCAAATACCCAGAGACCGTTATTAGTTTATTTCGTGGCGATTATTTGAAGTGATAAAAGATTATCTCTTTTGGGGGATTAACAGTTCGTTCTATTTTCAGCACACCCGTGGGTTAGAGAAGGGGGGAATGCATCAGAGATTCCTATCGATATATCCGTTCTCAATAACATGCGCCAGTTCGTGAAATATAGTCGTTTGAAACAGTTTGCTCTAAGGGTAAGAAAGATTTCCTTCTGTTGGAGTTTCCAATGCATCAAAGACAAGTGTGTTTTGTATTTAATATCTGTTACTCAAAATTTATATCCTTGCAGGCATTAGCTAGCACACTTAATCCCGAGGAGCTGTCTGATCTCAAAGATCAATTTGATGCAATTGACGTGGATAAGAATGGTTCTATTAGTCTTGAAGAAATGAGACAGGTAAACCTTTATCCCATTAAGTTTGAACTTTAGAATTTGATACCTATTTCTTTATGGAATGTAGAATTTGATACCTCTCTAACTTCTAAATGATGTCTTTATTGCAGGCGCTTGCTAAAGATGTCCCTTGGAAATTGAAAGATGCGCGTGTTCTTGAGATACTGGAAGCGGTATGCCAACCCCACAACTTTTTCCCTTTTCTTTTTTCCTTCTCTCTACAAGGGGAAAACCCCGCCTCTGTATTATGTTCTTCTTTATGCCAGTCTCTTAGGGTCTTCTTCCCCTTATGATTCTTTCTTGTTGGAATCCCTCTTACCCTTACTCCACCCAAGGCGACGTGAATCTAACATCGATCTATATATCAGTGTTTTTTGTGTTGCTTTCTCTGTACGGTTTGAAATATGGTTGTTTACTTGCTTGATTCAGATTGACATCAACACCGACGGGCTTGTGGACTTCACTGAGTTTGTTGCGGCTACTCTACATGTGCATCAATTGGAGGAACATGACTCAGAGAAGTGGCTGCAGCGCTCACGGACAGCTTTTGAGAAATTCGACATAGATAAAGATGGGTTCATAACTCCGGAGGAACTTAGAATGGTTAGTATTAGTTCCATGCATTGACTATCCCCCTTCCTTCTCAGATGACACGGATACATGGCACACTGAATTGGTTCGAGTGGTGTTCTTGTTAATTTTGCTAATATACGATATTGCTTTCTTTTCTTTTGCAGCACACGGGTCTAAAAGGTTCTATTGATCCACTTCTTGAAGAGGCGGACATCGACAAAGATGGGAGGATCAGCCTATCAGAATTCCGTAGACTTCTAAGAACTGCGAGCATTAGCGCGAGAATTGTGACTAGCCCACCTGGTCACCGGAATGATAGGAAGGTACAAGATTGCAAGTAAGAGAGGTGTATAAAAGGTGTTCTGGTTTTCTAGTTTATAACCATCTCGGATCACTTTTGAACTCAAGTATTCAGCAATTGTATTCTGCATAGGATTTGGTTTAAACGTACACTGAGACGTGTGATGTTAGAGTCGGTGTGGATCTGAAATGGTGGCGGCTCCGGCTACGCTATGGAGGTTGTTCTAAGTGTACATCGTTTTGCAGGTCTTGGGGATTTATTGGTTGTGCTATACAATTTACGATGTGTGACAAAAATAAGTTTTAATGAAGTATTGCAGATTACAACCACAACTGGGTTCATACAATAAACAAAAACTACCAAGGGCTTGACAGTTCAATCAAGTTACCTTAAAGGACAAAACCCGTGTGTACATGACCCAGCAGAAAGAGGTCTTTTTACAAAGTAATTAACTAGCTCCTCAAACGATGAGTACGAGTTCTACTCAAAATACTTTGAGATCAACTTGAGGAAACTCGTGTTTATGATTGAAATCTCGTAATATTAACTTATTTAAAGTTCATTTCTATACAAAATCAATAAAATATGAGATTATTAAGTCATCGAACTGTATAAAAATAAATGAATGAATTCGATAAAATCATTGCGTACTGTCTATTTATTTTTTATAGTTGATTAACTAAACGACCTTATTTCTAATTGATTTTTTGTATATGTGATACTTACAAAGTAATTTATCATATGAATAGTTTCAATCATAAACATGAAGTATTGTAAATCGGTCACAAAGTGTTTTGAGAGGAACTGAGGAACTTCTTTTGCCAAAGTCTAAAATTAGAAAACAATTAGAAACAATTGCGCTGACATGGATTGGAAACTTGGAACCCAATCCACCTTTTCTTTTTTGTGATCAACAACCAAATCCACATTTAGGTTTTTTTCGGTGTAGATGATGAGATTTACTAGATAAAAGATTATTTTCAAAGTTGTTGCGAAGAAATGAAAAAACGGTGACTAAGTTGAAGCTAACAGGTTTTCTTCATGTCTAAACCCTTCTAATCCTCTTAAATTGAAAAAATCATTCTCTCTTGCCTTCAATATGCATTGAACTTAAAATCGTTTTCTGATCAAAGAAGGTTACAGACCAGTCCAACAAGCTCAAAAGAGAGTGTCTTCTGAGACAAAAGTAAAGGATAAGGAAGAGTTTACGAGGTTACTCAAAGCATGTTTTCTAAGGGGTACATCGGCATTGGTTACTCATAATTTGGATGGCCTTAGAAAGCATGATTTAAGTAACCGACACAAACCCTAAACGCTAAACCCTAAATCAGAGAATGAGGATCTGTGTAGATTACAGGAATCTAAATCAAGCAACTCTAAAAGTATGAGTAACCAATACGAATGCCGATTGAGGATTTGCTTATATATGCAGTTTTCAGGCATCAAATCCTGTCATTCATGGCTGGGAGAGTGCAACCAGATCAAATTAACATTAGAAGACAACTTATATGTGATCAAGAGCAGTTGGTGCTGTTGAATATTTGGTCATACCTTTTAGTTTGAAGGGTGTATTATAGGGCAACCGGATGCTATCTTTCATAATATGATTGGGCATACTTTGGAGTTTTATATTGATGATGTTGTGGTCAAGTTAAGCTAGATCATATGGCAGACTTGAGGAAGTTTTCGATAGAAGAGGAAGCACTAGTTAAAGAAATGAGACTTTAGATGCGGTCCTTAGTTATGAATATTCTTTGATTGAAACCTTGTTGGTTTTTAATTTTTGATCGAGGTCCCTGAAATTAATGTGAAATTTATTTCTATGTACATTACTATATTTTTTAAATTAAAAATTAGAAATTTTAGTTGTTTATATAAATGAGATTTTAAATAAAAAAACCAGAATTTGTGGGATTAAAAATATTAAAATATAAATATGCTATTGTGTGTGTGTATATATAAACATGGGTACATTCATCAAAATTAACCAAAAAATTTATTGTATCAAAACATGGGTACATTCTTCAAAATCACAAACAAAAAAAAGAAGATATTAGGCTTAATAACATTAGTAAATTTCTTCAATTAAACTTGACATGGATACATTTTAAAATCAAAGAAAAAAGAATGTACCCATATAAGTTTAAAAATAGATTAGAAAAAAATTGAATAGATTTTATATAAAAAAAGGGTACATTTTACATATAATAAATTGGTATATTTAAGAATGAGTACATTTTAAGATTAAAAAGTTTTACATGAATGGGTACATATAATTAGCATGGGTACATTTATGACACACCCCGACCGAGACCAAGGCATGTTGGCCGTCACGTGAGAGTGACGTAGCCATGTGCACAGTGCGGAAGCAATAATAATAAGAAATATATGAATAATTAAAAACCGAACTACTAGAGTGCGCTACTAAACATGAGGTGTTAGGAGTAAGATACAAAAGTAAACACTCCTAATCATAGCATATAAAGTCTAGGTGCAGTCCAATAGGACAAGTACTAATTATACAGTACCATAAGATGTCCTACAATTATTTAGATATGTCAGAACCGCTGAAGTCCTCAAAGCCACCAACAGCAAGCTTGCCTAAAACCTGGAGGGGCGCAAAACAGAAAACGTGAGTGGGCAAAAACAAATGTTTTACATAACCATTTCATTTATCAACATATCTAACCCCTCGCTGTAAAACATGTATAATTTTTCCCATAATCAAGATATAAGCATATACACAAATATATATGTAATCATATCACTTCAAATCATGCTTCACATAATCATCTTCATATGTATGTCATGCCAAGATATAACAGAGTAAGCAATTAAAGTAAGAATAATTTCATAGAAATATAACATGTTAGCCGGAACCCCTGTGGTAGTCTGTACGGCTGAATTCATAGCTCAACATCAATATAGTTGGAGTCACTACAATGACCTATTCGGCAATATACTGCACAAGAGTCGGAACCAAATGAAAAGGTCTACGACAATAATGGGTGTAATATAATCATACTCAATACTACTCTCACATAATAGCTGGGCGATAAATCGCTAGTCACCTACGAGTTGGAACCACCTAAGATGGTATGTACGACATGACTGTGCACCTAAATTGGATCCAATATGAGCATATGATGCGGGAGGTGACATAATAAACAGGTTTGTGCCATAACTCTGGTTAAATCACAATCACCCTAAGTGCAGTTTTATGAGCTCAACATTATTCAATCACATATTGCATCATCGATGATTCACATAACCAAACATAACTTACCTGAGCTTACCTGAGCATCCACAACACCACAATTATATATAATGCATCATATACCAATTCATGTACGAATTATAAACTTATATGCATGACATTTATGACATACTTTCATTTAAACACATATTTCTGGGAAAATATTAAGTATATAATATATACTGAAAACCAAAAGCCCACTCACTGGTATGTCGAAGGGTCGTAGCCCCCGAGTCGTCCTTGAACAGGCTCGTCCTCAGGATAAGTCTCACCTATATGCGAATTAACTATATAAACGTTATTTAAAGCACATAGGCAAAACTAGCAAATAACTTCTCATACAATGCTCAATTTTGGTATTTGAATATACCACAGTGACCTACACAACCTCAGGATCATCCCCAAATTTTTAGAACAATTTTTCATCCACCCACGCTCCGCCACGCGCCGGCGAGTGCACGGCAAGATGTGGGGCCACGCGCAGGGAATCCTGACGGATTCTCTAACTGCCGTTAGGAATATTCCATGGAATATTATGTTAAACCAACGGTAACCGTTAACCCTAACTGACGGCGTTAGCATATTCCATCAAAACTGACAGAATATTCTCCCTTCTTCTCCGGTGAGTCGCCGGTCGCCGGTCGCCGGCGACTTCGCCAGTTTCTGGGTAAAACTTTAAAACCACTATTCTCTTTTGATTCTCCACCATTTTTCATGAAATTGGTACCAAAATGAAGTTAATCACATGTAGAATCACGTTATACAAGTTTCAAGGCTTAAATTCTACTAGGTTTTCCCCGAGAAAGCTCGATGGCTCGACTTACCTGGATAAACGTCGATCTCAGTCCTCCGACGTCCAATTCCCTCCAACGAAGTACCCCGAGACTCGTGAGGACCTCCTTAAGCTTCCTATAAGCTTCAAATTCCCTGAAACACAAGATTTTACGTGTGCATGAATAGTGCACAAAATCGGGGTTAGGGTTTCTCAGGTTTTTTCACGGTTTCAAGTCCTAAGAATAGTATAGATGTACTCAGGAGCTTGTAAGGAACAAGAATCTCACCTTTAGAACGTCGATCCGTGCTTGAGTGTGGGATTTGTAGCTTGTCCGTACGAGAGAGATAGAGAGCACGGGAAGGAGAGAGAGAAAATGTGGGTGTGTGTGTGGTCCAAAAGTCACCAATCAAAACTAAGAGAAACACTTAGTTCTAATTGGGTCCAACAATAGAGGAATAATGCAAGTTTGAACCCCCTTAACATGCATAACACACACCACAATTCTCACGTCCAAGGGTATAACTATCATTTCACATCGTCGAAAATTAAATATTCGGAACGGGCTGTGACATTTAGCAAAATAAAAAGTACAATATATATATAAGGGTACAAATACAAATGAACTTTAAAAAATATGGGCACAAAAAGAAATTAATATATGGGTACAAATTAAAATTGAAAAGACAATTGGTACAAGTTAAAAAAGAATTACAAATTAAAAATGGGTACAAACTAAAACTAAAAATATATGATAAAAAATTTAGTCATAACTATAAATATACTAATTGTAACATTTTTAACATTAAATTAATATATTTAGAAATAAAAAAATATTTTATTATTGAAATAATTAATGATGTTATTAATACCCAAGAACCTTTATCAAAAATTGAAAAGGAATATGATTTTAATCAATGAAGTAGCAAAAAGAATGATGATAACCTAATTTCTCCTAAAGATAAACTCAAAAAAGTGTACTTTCGGAGTCAAGACCAATAACAACAACAACAACACAGTCTTATCCTACTAAATGAGTTCGCATGTATGAATCCTTAGTACGTGATGAATATGTTTTTAATAAATTTCATATAAAAATATGTGAAACAAAATTTCGGGCTACCAAAAACTACTTTTATTACTTTATAGAAGTTTATTTCTAAGTATTTTGAGTACCTACTTTATTTCTAAGTATTTTGAGTACCTACTTTGACATATCGATATTGATCTTGGTTTATCCTTTCTAAAGCTTTGCCTTGTGAGACAAACAGCTTGCATGATCATTTATAAAACTAGTTCAAATAAGTGATATTATTACTCTAAATTACATTAAAAATAAAAAAATGGTCCAAAGCCCGAAAACAAGTTGAAGAGAAAACCCCTAATCTAGCAGGGGTTTGGATGTTTAGAAAATCTTGGAGTAACCCTAACCGACGAGCTAATGAGGTTCTAAACGCCGGTTCCTAACACGACACCGTTTAAACGCGGAAAAAAAACACCCTGGTCAAAGGCTCTAAACCCGTTTTGCTTTATATTTGCAATATCACACCCTCTTGCTTCATCTTTCACTTGAGAAGACGACTCATTCCGTAACATGTAAAATAATTTCCTATCGATTTTTCTTCTTTTTTATTTTCCTCGTTTTGGACACTTTCATTTTTCTTGTTAAAACTTGATTGTATGTTTTAATTTGATTGCCATTGCAAACCAACCATGGTGAAGCAAATATTGGCCGAGTCGATCAAACTTGCTGACCAAGTTACAAAGGCGCTGGACAGGGCAATTGTCAGTTCCACGGCGAAAGAGTTGATCCCCGAGCTCAAATTCAAGACTCAAAAGCTGGCGGGGCTTCACCGCCAACTCAGCAGCTGTGACTTCTCCGATTCCTTCCACGGTTCCTACGACGTCCCAGTACGGCGGATCCTGATCAGCGTCATCGAACCACCTCAACAACAAGTATCTGCCCACGCTTCTTAAGCTCAAGCCTTTCGTGTCAATTGCATTGTCATGAACAAGATCAAGCTTTGCTTAACCACCCCAATCGCCGAATCTTTCTTCTGGCATATGCGGTGGAGCATCGAATATTCAATCAAAGACGTATCGTGGCTCCTCCTTTTAATTTGCAAAACGTGAGGAATGCTTGGGGGTGCCTACGGTTCCATCTAACGTGCCAGTTATGATCATCATTTGGGAACTGATTGCTATGCTTAACCACGAGGCTAATCTATTTCAAGTTCGATCCGATGCAGCACAGCACGGTACAATGATCGATTTGCAAAGACTATCATTGAGGAAGGTGGAATCGAACCCTTACTGGAATTCATCCAAGAGGCTCCTATGAAAGGTCAAGAGAGTGCTGCCAGGGCCATTGGCTTATTGGCGTGAGACCGGGAAAGCGTCGAACACGTGACCCGTGCAGGTGTCACTAGTAGAAAAAAACTCATCTATCACGGTTGATGCCCGTGGTAGATTGCAATCCACCATGGACATTGTGCCCGTTAGTAATCTGGATGTGATAGAAAGTCATAGATTCTACCACGAGTTATGCCCGTTGTCAATTGTAATATAACCACAGATTGTGCCCGTTGTAGATTAAGATCTGAAACCACGTGCATTATAACCATTGTGGATTACAAATTGGCCACGGCTAATGGCCGTTATAAAAAAATTTCTAAAAACAAAAAAAATAATAAAATATTGTTTAATAAATTTATTATATAATATTTATAAACAAAATTACACATTTACTATAATATAACAATTAAATAAAAAATCATAGATTCAAACAGTACAGTTGTACACTAAACTAAAGCTAACAACAAAACGATGAGATATACAAAGAAATACCAAACTATCCAAAGACCTTCAACAAACAAGGACATTGTCACTTGAAGACTTCACATTTCTTTGAACACCTCCAAACAAAGGACCTTGAGAGTGAACTACTGCCCCTAATGCTTGAGCCTCAACAATTGTTGCCTCTCTCTTTCTGGATGGACATAAGCATACAAAAGAACATAAGAACACAAATTTCCATCAACATATTCCTGATTGAATCAATTTTTCGTAATGAGTGAGAAATAACGATACAAACTGGGCACAACCTAAGAGCACAACTGTATAAAGAGATTAAGACCTGCACAGACAGAACTACCAACACAGCTCTAATGCAAAACTTTCATACTCAATCATAAAAAAATAAGAGGAACCCATTACAACAATTCACAAACACAAGTCAAAATTCGACAAAAAAAAAAGAATCACATACCGAGAAAGGATTTGCCTTTCAAGATCCATCTTCAGTGGAAATCCACTTTCATAAGTGTACTACCTAGACTTATCGCACCAAGCTTAGAAATCAAAACTCATCACTCAAAGACATCATATACAAAAAACCAACCAAACTTATCACACTAAAATCTTCAGAATCGCAAATGTCCTATAATTGTAACTGATATAAGAACCGGTCCTTCTCTAACAAGGATGCACTTGGTGCAAATATTTCAACAAACATAATTATCAACCCAACCATATAAACCTTCAAACTTTACAAAGATATTCAAGCATTAGAGCTAGAGGTATCAATAATTCAATCCTTAGCAGAGCATCCACTAGATTTATGCATGCCTAATACATTTTCTCTAAACAATAACAAAAAGTTAAGAACCATGAAAAGCAGTTTCGTTTTCCTGAATATTTTCATGGTGAGGAATGGCAAGCTTTTTGAGCAGAAGTTCTTACAGTTTACGTGTGATCCTTAACAACCATTTAGAAGGTAAAATTTCTGTTATTTTTATGGAGTGATTACAAGTTGCTGCAGTGTCGTGTTGATTGACAAAAGAATCAGATTCCTTTTTACCTCTTGATCAGGCTTTAGAAGGCTCAGCTCAACCTACCTTCCGTCTATGTCTTTAGATGAGTAGGAAATCAGAAACAGAATGGTGATGTACATGTTCCTTTACCTGCTAGGATGCTCTCATACATACTTTAACAACCACGCTAGGCTCTGTCAAATGTAGCACATTGTCAGCTACATTAATATACAATGATTATAGTCTAATGTAATTTGAAAGAAAAATTCTGGCAATTACCTCTATTACTCGTTGGCAGGACACATCATGATTGCCTTCTAAAGAAGCCAAGATGACAAGAGCAGCTGCAATAGTTGAAGGCCAGTAATGAAGTTGGCCGTGGTCCTGCATCTGCAGCACTGCCAGGTACCTGGCAGGGAAACGGAAAACACATAAATATAACAAAATTCAATACCAGGACCAAGACTTATCACACCAAAGAAAACATCAACCAAACCCATTATCCCAACTTTAGAAATTCCAGCTGTAACATCGAATTTTTGCCCCACCCTCACAAAACCCTCAAAAGGCACCAATCAAAAAATAAAAAATTCATGATGATTTCTAGAATCAGACCTCAAACAATCAGTACAACAATCAAACCATCTTACCTCAAAATGCTTTTCAAGTCCTAAAAAAGCTTCAGGCCTTACATCTAAACCAAACATGGGACTATCTCAAACAAAATCAGAACGCAAAGTACAATCAAAATCCTTAAAATTAGTTTGCCTGTTGTAAAACACTGTTATCTACAACATGCTGACTAAGTCCGTGGTAAATGGTCACTTTTTATAACGGGCACATAATGTCCGTAGTAAAATTAATGTGGTAAATAAGCTATTTTCTTGTAGTGTGTGTGTAAAGTGGGTGAAAATCCTCAGAGAAGGTCCCATGAAAGTTCAGGCTGTAGTGGCCTGGACGCTGTCTGTTCTTGTGAATCAACACCCAAAATGTCAGGACAATTTTGCGCAGCATGATGTAGTCCCATTCCTCGTTAGCCATCTCCCATTAGAAACTGATAGCAATGCCAATGAAGATCCCGAAACCAAGGCAAACATTAAAGCAATGGCAGCCATAGCCCTTCGGAAACTAGGCCAAGGGGAACTCAGCCATTTGCCGTAGCCTCGCAGAATCAAAAGCATTGTTATCCTTCGCAATGCTTCTTTAAAAGGGTGCCGAAATGTTCAATATTACTCTTCCATGGCATTAATGGAGATCACCACTGTGGCAGAAAAAGATGTGGAGTTGAGAAGATCTGTCTCTAACCCTAATTCTCCCGCTTACAAAGCTGTCGTCGATCAATTAACACTAAAGATCACTGAGAATGCAGATTCCGACCTCCAGGTCCCATGCATTAGAGCTATTGGGAATTTGGCAAGTACATATGGCACAGCAGGGACGAGGATAATTGCCCTATTGGTGCAGCTTCTCGACGTAAGAGACTACAAGGCATATGAGGCTGCCATAGAAGCATGCATTGCTCTTAAAAAATTTGCATGTAGAGACAACGATTCTCACGTTGACCATTCTAGGGCAATATTAGGTGCTGGAGTTGCAAAGCACTTAATCAAGTTTGTACATTTTGGGGAACGTATAATTCAGTTTCCTGCTTTGTTTCTCATGTGCTACATTACGCTGCATGTACTACCAGACAGATATGAAGAACTCGCCACGGTCGAGGTGCTCATCATGCTTCACTGGGCATCTAGAAAATCTCATATTATTTGAGATAAACTGTTAAACACGTTGTTGCACGAGGCTAAAACTAAGTTAAATCTCTACTGGTCGGGAGATCAAGGCTCCATTTGATATTATCATTTTCTTGGATTTTACATATCATGTCATTTGTAAGTTCCTCAGTCAAATGAAGATCCAATTATTTGATATGTTTTTCTTTCTCCCAACCAATTTCTTAATGTTGTTTGAGGGGATTGTTGTTGTCAAGACCACAAATTGATCATGAAAGGAAAGATGTTAATAAGTAACTGCAATATAAACCAACCACAAAGCAACGACCTAGTTATTATTCTTTCCATAATTTCTTTCGATTTTTGACACATACATTTTGTTATTTATCATTCAGTACAATCATAGTAAGATGTTGGAGAAAGCTGAAAATTTTTACTTTTAATTTTTTTCTAATGTGGGAAAAGATTGGGATGAGTTTTGGAAAAGTAAAGAAAAGGAAGCGCTTTAATTAAAGTTGACAAGGCAAAATGATACAACGGGAATTTACAGGAATTTGGCGCGCATAATACTTTCCTGAAAAGAACGTGACCTCCCCTTTCAAACTTAATGTTATTCTATGACCATAATATATTTTAACCATCCAATATCGTGTAGGCCTTAAAAAATGTGTTTTAAAATTTGTAATAAATTTCAGACTTTTCAATTTCCGTTTGAATTCATGTCGTTTAATTTCTGAAAACCCCTGAGTTTCGTCAACGCCTGCGTCATTTCCAAAGAGCATTGCTCTAGAAGAAGAAAGATGAACATACGAGATCAATCATCTTCTCCGTTGTTGCTTTGTGTCTCTCTTTCGTTTCCTTTGTACTTAACAAGTGTTAACCATTGTTCCACAACTAGTCAGTTTAAATTGAATGTTGACGGGACTTGGATGGAGGAGCTTAAATTGGGTGGCGTCGGTGCTATTATGATATTAGCTTTATTGGTACTTTGTAAAAAAGATCGATTTTATTTGAACGTTTTGTATATCTACCCCCAACTTACTCTTTATGCTTGTATTCTATTTGTTTTAACCACCGTTGAATCTCTACATCCAACATTAATTCCCAAACTACCCTCACTAAACACCATTTAGTTTTTTAAACATCTCTTTGCACCCTAATATCAAATTTATTAAAGTAAAATAAAATAGATAGTTAAAAAATAAGAAAAATTAATGAAAATAACTTGAAAACTTTGAGTTTTAACGATAAAGACAAAATAAATGATAAAATAAATAGTACCAAAATTAACTTTTTAGTGTAAAAATGTAATTTTTTTGTTAAAGTGAACAGTATCAGGAGCTTTTCGTTAAAGTTCTCTAAAAAAAATACCCATAAATAAAACGCCAAAAGAGCCATCGGAGAAATTCGCCCTCCCAACCAACCACTTCCATCATCTCTGTCAGGAAAGAGAAATATAACAAGAAGAGTTACAAGTGCCCGTCTCTAAAGAACATATATCAACAACATAATGTCATTGCAAGGTTACTCCGCCGATGCAGCAGCTCTCCGCTCGCGGTTGCTACCACCCCTGCCCCACACGTCCGATCATCAACGACATTGAACAAGTACAGATCTCTGTTCCTTACTCAACCCTATGAAATTGGACAATTGGTATGGCTTCCCAAACATCCTTTTAGTAATGGAAGGAAAACACTTAACAACAACATTTTGAAGAAAAACAACCCCTCCACTAACTGTTATTGCACCCGACTGTATTCATCCGGACCAATGATAGGGGTGAAGAATTTTTTTTCTTCTATAAAACTGTTCCTCACTAACATTAAGGGCTGTCAAAGGGGCTATACTAATCAAGTATATTTTGTAGTGCTCATTTACTTGATAGAGGTGACGATCACAATAATTTACATATAGATAAACCTCTATATTATCAATCAGTGGGTTTGAGTATGCATGGGATTGGAACAATTAAAAACAGTTTTCAGGCTACCCTAGAAATTACCGAAAGGCAGAATCCAACCTTATGATTGATGATGCTGAGAAAACTTGTGACTAGCCAAAGAAAGCCCTTACTTGCTTGGATACTGAAGTCTTCAACTTTGGAGGTGTTGGGTATCCGGGTTTCACAGAAAGAACAGGCTTTTGCAATGTTAGCAGTTCGATGAAGTCAGAAGTACAGACAATGAAACTTCATTTGTTAGGCTTAGGGACGTCACCTACGCTGTTGGAGGAGCTATCCTGAACAACTTGAGATGTAGAATGCCTACTTGATGAGCATCCATCTGTAACACTCCTATCTTTCCTCTGTGATTGCTTGGCCTTCTTAACTGCAGAAGATGAATCCTGTAAAAACCCCATTCAGTAAATTTTGCATCTTCTATGCAGAAAGCATTTCTGCTGCTTTTATAACTTTAAAAGTTACAACTAACCTGTGGTGTTGAAGATCCTGGCATCTTAAGTTCAAGGTCTGTTGCCACATCGTTGGAGTCATCACACCTTTCGGCAGTGCTACCCCTTTGATGATCTGATGATCTGCTCCTAGAATCTTGCTTGCTTGAAAGGTGGGAGATGGATGCATACAGCGGTGATGGCTGTTGTACAGGAGGATTGGCAGGTGCTGGATACGGCACAAAAGTTGAACAGGGATTGGGCATAGCAGCAGGATTTTGAGCTTGAAAGTAAGGATACGACTGAAGTGATGGGTGCATGGGAATTGGGCCGGAAGGGACAGCCACAGGCATTGGATATGAGTAAGGTGGAGCCATAACAACAGAAGGATCCATGCCAGCCCATGGAAACATAACTCTCAGTCTCTGCTGATACTGAACATTTAGATTTTCAATATCAGATTTTAAAGATGCCTTCTCCTCTCTTAGCTCGTTCTTCTCCTGTGTTAGCTGCTTGTAATAAACAAGAATTCCGATAACATTAGCATAAAATCAGCCTCACAAGTTACAACCACAGGATAATACACATTAACAGTAACATCACCTCACCTCACGGGATTCATCAGTAAGTGCAGAACACTCGGCCTTTAGTTTGTTGACATCAGCGGTTAAATCCTTCAACATTTGAATTGTGTCGGTAAGGATGGTTGCCTTATCGTTCTTGGGCCTATCCGGATCTGCATTTCCAACATAACAAGGGCGTCCATGTTTGTTCAGAATTAGGGCACGTGCACCATGAACTAACTACATAGCGAATTAGCGAGACCGTTGATCAAAATATGTAATCCGAGTTCATGTCAAACTATCTAGCAAGATAACATTGCTTGTCTTCAAACGCAAATTGCGATGTTTAAACACGCCATTCCCGGAAAATTATGACAGAAAGAATGGCAGAGAGCAGCAACTAAATTATACCTAATGTGCTGCCCAACTCAAAAAAATGCTCATTGAGTCGATCCCTCCTCAACTTTTCGCGGTCTGCTTTCTGAACTTTTCTGGCAACAATCGGGTCCTTCGTTTCCACATCAAGTCTTTGCCTGCCCACACAAAATCGAACCGTAAAGATCAAAACTTTAACTTCATCTGCTTCATACCCATCAATGATTTTTGTATTTTTTTCCTAAATTATTCAATCAAACAAACATTCAATTGCTGAATTCAAACAAACCAATCAAATCTACAGAAAGAGAGAGGGGAACCTGGAATCGGAGTTGGAGTTGTGGGGGCGACTGGAGGGGAGAGGTTGAGTAGAAGAAGGAGCCGAAGCAGCTGAGAAATCGTCGGATTTCCAATGATCCATGATTTTGGGGTCAATTTTTGAGGCTAGGGTTTTGTTCTTCACTGCAAATTGAAGAAATTGGGGGAAGAAAGAGAGAGGAATCACAAAGATACAAAATTGAACACTAATCCCAGCTTGCTTTCCACAGCAAAATCCACCACAGGGGGAAATGGATGCCACTCCGATTCGGATAAGGATTTTTTATTTTTTTTTTTCCCTTTTTTTATTGAATTTTATATTTCTTATTAAAATTGTTTTAGAGTGAGATAACAAATATACCCTTGATGTTTGGGCTTCTTTCACAAAATGACATCACTATTTAACTTTTTTTGCGTTTCTACTCAAAGAATTAAACTAGTGACAATTGAAACCACTTTTGCCTCAACTCTTATAGACCCTTTGTTCTCTATTTACGTACCAGGTGTCAAACTAAAAAATTACTTCGAAATGTTGAAATTCTTATGTTTTAAGTGGCAAGACTGATACATTTTGTTTTGTTTAAGATGTCTCGAAATTGATAATTTTATAAGGACTATTTCGTTGATTTTTCTCTTCGACTTGACATGTTTCTTCCATTTGGTTTTTCCCTTAACGTCATTTTAATGTTAATTTCTTCTAATTTTTGTTTATCTAAGTTGTGATAAAAATTAGCGACACAAGAGTGAATTTTTTTTACACAAAACAAAAGTTGATGGAATGTGGATGAACATGACGGAAAAGTTATGGGTAAAACTTGGTAATTTAAAATGATTGATGGATGAAAATTGGCCAAATAAAATTTTAGGGGCCAAATCGACAATACAGTACAAGCTCGGAGGGAAATCGCTAAAATTACCACGGCTGTTCGGAACGACGTCGCATTAGACGGACCTCCGGTTTCTTTTACCTCCAAATTCTGAAAATTGCCGGTTAAGGGTTTCCAACCAGAAGAGAGGAAGAAGATGAAGATAGTGACGTACAACGTGAACGGGCTGCGGCCGCGCATTGCCCAGTTCGGCTCTCTGCTCAAATTGCTGAATTCATTGGACGCCGACGTCATCTGCTTCCAGGAAACCAAGCTGCGACGGCAGGAATTGACCGCCGACTTGGTCATGGCGGAGGGCTACGAGTCCTTCTTCTCCTGCACCCGCACCTCCGAAAGAGGCCGCACCGGGTACTCCGGTAAGTATTTGTTGAAATTCCTCAACCGCCCACACTACACTCTTCAAATTTTGCACCTTTAGTTTCGAATTTTGATTGATTTTTTTTTTTTTGCGTAAAATGTGGTTCTGTGAAGGTGTGGCGACGTTTTGCCGGGTGAATTCGGCGTTCTCGAGTGACGAAGTGGCGTTGCCGGTGGCGGCCGAGGAAGGATTCGCTGGGGTTCTTGACAGTGGGAAAGGAGAAATGAATGCGGTTGCGGAGGGGCTTGAGGAGTTTTCGAGAGATGAGCTACTGAAGGTTGATGGCGAGGGGCGTTGTGTTATCACGGATCATGGGCATTTTGGTACGTTTTGCCTTAGCTTCATGTTTTAAGTTCGAGTCTCTGTGATTTCGTTTTGTTGGAGAAAGTTTAAAGCTTTATGATGACACTGGTTGTGTAGTTCTCTTCAATTTGTATGGGCCTCGAGCGGGGGGTGATGATACGGAAAGGATCGAGTTTAAGTTAAAGTTTTTCAAGATCTTAGAGGTAACCAAAATGACCCGTTTAATCTTTTAAGTTGCCATTGTGTTCAGTTTCTTTTTTGTTTTTATCATGCGAAAGTTAGAATTGTTATTCTCTTTGGGTTTTTTTCTTAATGTTGATTTTTGTTGTAGAAAAGGTGGGAGTCTCTCCTGCGTCAGGGGAGGCGGATATTTGTTGTTGGTGATCTTAACATTGCACCCACTTCATTAGATCGTTGTGATGCGCAACCAGATTTTGGGAACAACCAGTAAGATGCTAGCTTGATCTCTATGGAGTGGTTATCTGTGCATGTAATTTTATGCAAAGTTTCATAAGTGGGGTTCAGTACCTAATATATTGAGAAAATCTACCTTGTAGATTTAGAAGATGGTTTAGATCGATGTTGGTGGAAAATGGAGGCTTCTTCTTTGATGTTTTCAGGGCAAAGAATCCTGATAGGTAAAGCTTATACTCAATAGGAGTTCTAGACTTCTAGTATATTTTACTCGACCAACATCCGTTTGTTTTGTTTTTGTGCAAACTTGAGTTTTGATATCATTATTGAGTTATATTTTGCCAGTGGTTACCGATGTATGTTGAGTGATTTGAAGTTATTATTGTACGATATCTCCTTCATTATTTATACCGCTTTAGAGTTCGTGAGTACCCATTCAACTTCATGTTTTACTTTTGTGGTTTAATCACATCATCTTTGTCTGAGATCATTAGCTACAAATGTTTTACTGTATAAAGTAAATTTCTGCCATATGTCAACGTACCATGTTTTCCTCTCTCTATCCTCTTTTCCTCTTTAACTGTCAGAATAACTAAATGACATCATTCTAATGTTTTGGGTCTTGCATTCATTGTTACTTGAAACTTGAAAGTGTTTGTCCATGTTTTGGTGTTACCTTGTCTGAATGTTGTGTTTTTTCTCCCGTACAGAAGAGAAGCATACACATGCTGGTCACAAAGTTCAGGTGCTGAAGAATTTAATTATGGCTCTAGAATCGACCACATTCTGTGTGCAGGGGTATGCTTACACCAAGAGCAGGACTTGCAAAGCCATAACTTTGTAACTTGCCATGTCAAGGAATGTGACATATTGACACAATTTAAACGGTGGAAACCCGGAAATTCACTGAGGTATAGGATACATAGATGCTTGCTTTTTGTGTGTGTGCAGCCCATGAATGGATGTCATCCTGTATTAATTTTGCTTTTGGGATTATGCAACAGTAGGTAATGTTGAAATGCATGCATGTGGTACATGTATGTAGGTGAAACATATCTGTGGGTGTTAGGATGTTACTTTGACAGCTTTCCCTGCCCGCAGGTGGAAGGGAGGGCAGAACATCAAACTCCAAGGCTCTGATCATGCTCCAGTTTACACAAGTTTACTGGAAATTCCTAGTGTTTCCCAGCATAGCACCCCATCTTTATCTGCTAGATACATTCCAATGGTTCGAGGTCTCCAACAAACCATTGGTATGAAATTATAGTCTCCCTTTTGCTGATTATTTTAGATGTTTCTGTATAAACATTTTTGTGAAATGTGCAAGGACAGAAATGATAAACCCTTTATGCACACTTGAAAATTAGAGGAACCTGGTTCCTTGGTTCAACTTGTGTTTAGTTGTCTATTGAATTTGGTTATATAATAGCATTACTAATTGATCAAATATATTAAGGGTTTGTTGTGTAGCTTGTGTTTAACATGATTTGGGTTAGTGGAATATTGTATCTCCAACTGCTTTTAGATTGGGATAAGTTTGGAACTTTGGTGTTTATTTAGAAAATTGTATCCATGTAAATAGATGTTTAATATTTACGAGTCTCATAATAAAATAGAGAAAACAAAAATACTTGAATTAGATGTTTCTCACTTAATTACTAATATGTCGCAGTTTCATACTTCCCCATGTGGATGCTGTATGGTCTCTTACTCTCACTTCCATCATCTGTCAATTTAATCTAACCTGTTCTCTTGAAGCTACTTGTTCTCTATGCCTACTCAAAGTTGACTGAACCCTTTGTCCTGTGCAGTGTCGTTACTAATGAAAAGACAAGCTGCTGAACAAGTTACTACGGATGGAAATTTCATTAAAGAGAGTTCCACTGAGGGAGAAAGAATATCCCCTGACCAATGTTGCACACCCGGTGCACCCAGTGGCGACTCCTGTTCTTCGAGCCAAAACTCTGAAGTTCTATGTTCAAAAACATACGAGCATTCAAGCACTTTTGCTATTGAGGCCACTTGTAACACATTGGTAACATTAGGTGGTGAACGTAACAAAACAATGTGCAGCAATGAAGCTAAGAAAAAAGCAAAAAGGAGCTCCCAACTCTCATTGAGGTCATTTTTCCAGAAAAGTCCGGTCACTAGCAACAGTGTGAGCAGTAGTAGTGTTATTTCTACTAAGGGAAATTTTCCAGATTCTAATCATCTCTCAAATGAAACTCCAGTACCAGAAAATCAAAGTGGCAGTCCCAAGCAGTGTGAACTGAACTCAAGTGCATCAATTCAGGATAGCGATGAAGTAGATGTCTACTCTTTGGACAAAGAGAAGAATAATTTTGCGTTATTGGAGTGGCAAAGGTTACAGCAAGTCATGCAGAATAGCATACCACTTTGCAAGCATCATAGTGAACCTTGTGTTGCTCGGGTTGTGAGGAAGCGAGGTCCTAATTTTGGACGCAGATTTTATGTCTGTGCACGTGCTGAGGTATGTTTTTGTTAACTTTAGTACTGCTGGAAATTTGAAAAAGTTTCTAATATACGATATTGGAGTAAGAGTAAAACTGAAAGAAAATGAAATAAAACTTTTGCATGTAATTAAGGAAAACAAAGGTTAAGCATGATTCAATATTATGATGTCTGCTGAAATTATGAATTCAAGTGTATGACAGTGAAGTATGGACAGAGGACAAGTATCTATAAACGCATTGCTCCTTTCTTTCCATTTTTTTGTACGTGTCAGATTCAATTGATGTTATAATAGTAGAAAGCATCTGATAAATTTTTTGTAGTTCCATCAACCTTTTAACTAGTTTTCATTCCATAGTTAGAACCTAGAACTTAGGATGAAAAAGTCATTGGGCATCTGACAGTTGCAAGCTTCATACGAACAATAGACATCATGAAGTTTATATGTGCTCGAGCTAAGTTTGCAGTTGATTAGAAAAGACGATGATATCCAAATTATGTATTTCGAATTCACACCTCCTGTATCTAATTGTCTACTCAAGAGTAATGTTTGTTTATGTGGAATAGCAGAAGAAAAGGTAGATGATATATGAACTAACTAGTGGCATTCTTTTTGTTCTTCCCACAGGGACCTGCATCTAATCCTGAAGCAAATTGTAATTATTTCAAATGGGCTTCCTCGAAACCTCGACAGAAATGATGGTGGTGATCGGTCATGCCAGGTGATAATGGATGCCGTGCTGTTAGTTTCCGGCCTACTTTTTGGGACGATGTAGTGCTGACCATCTCGGTATGGAAAATTTTGTAATTAAAATTATTCTTTTTGAAATATTGTTTCCGGCATAAGCTCCTTTGTTGTATTATGTAGCAGTATTTTCTTGTTAGTGAATTGATTGCAGTGTTACACGAAAGAAATATGTTTCCAGAATATCAGAATTTTAGTTTCAGACGCACGTGACGTGTATTTTTAGCTACGCCCCCTCGAATTCTATTTTGATTTCACTTTGCCCTTTGTAACTCAAAAGTCATCACTTTACTTCCTGAAATTCAAAAATCGTTCCACTTTGACTTGTGAACTCTCTCTTTTCCGTCTTTGACTTGTGAACTCTCTATTTTCTGTGAAATTTATAAGTCGCCTCTTGAAACACATGTGGGACTCAACACCCAATAAGACTATTCCACATATGCAATAATTTGATTATAGAGGACTCAGTTGTTAGTTAGAACCCCCTTGGTTTCAGGGTGCACTTTCACTCTATTTTATTATATATTCAACAATCAGAGAATTTAAGTTAAAAAAAATTGAAGAGATGAAAAAAATAAAAAAGAAATTGATTAGCTTAGCGCACCCAAATCAAACCTACATAAGAAATTAATAGATCTAAGGTAATGTGGGGCGAATTTTGAGCTTTATAGAGACGACTTTAGGGTTTAGGGGGCAACATCGGATCAAAATAGAGTTTCAAGGGGCAAAGTGGAGTGAACTATGAGTTTAAGGGAGTAAAGTGGTAACTTTTGAATTATAAGGAGTAAAGTGAGATTAAAATTGAGTTACAAGGAGAGTAGCTAAAAATAAGCCATATATAAATGAGAAGGTAAGGAGGAGAAACCAAATGGGGAAGAAGGCTAGCATTTTTCAAAAGATTAATTATGCGTTGCCTCAGTATGTCATGTATCATTGCACTATTCCTTCTTATTTGTCGATAAGAGGGAAGAAAGATCAAATTTGCTAGTTTCTTGTGTTTTTATATTCAATCAGGAGCAGAGATTTGAGTTTGATGTTTCTTCCAACATCTAGAAAGAAAGGTATCACTAGACTCAAGACGCGTATTAAACGTTGAAATCAACATCATAAACGAATCATTGCAACCCCCATACAATAAAAAATTATTAAACTTCCTCCAACAAAAATTGAAGTTTGATTTCAATTTTTAGTTTTAGACTTCCTCCAACAAAGATTTGAGTTTGATATTCTGATGTTTCCAGAATATCAGAATTTTAGTTTTAGACGTACGTGGTATAACTCAAAAGTCATCACTTTACTCTTTAAAACACAAAATTCGTTCCTGTAACTTATAAGTCAGTTTGATTTCACTTTGTCCCTAGAACTTCATTTTGATTTCAATCGTCCTTGTAACTCAAAAGTTACTTTATTCTTTGAAACTCTAAATTTGTTCCACTTTGACTTGTGGACTCTCTTTTCTCCATAAAACTTATAGGTTGTATCTTGAAACATATGTGACTTAACACCCAATAAGAATATGTCACATGTGCAATAAATTTGACTATAAATCTCCATTATACCTTAACATTTAACAATCAGATAATATTAAGTTTAAAAGAAGCTGAAGAGATGAAAAAAATAAAAATAAAACTAATTAGCCTAGCGCACCCAAATCAAACCTACATAAGAAATTAACTGATCTAAGACAATGTGGAGTGAATTTTGAGTTTTATAAAGACAACTTTCAAGTTTGAGGGGGCAACATGAGATCAAAATTGAGTTCCAAGGGGCAAAATAGAGCGAACATTGAGTTTAAGGGAGCAAAGTGATGACTTTTTGAGCTATAGGGAGCAAAGTGAGAATAAAATTGAGTTAGCTAAAAATAAGCCATATATAGAAGGTAAAGAGGAGAAATCAAATGGAGGAGATAGCTAGAATTTTTCAAAAGATTAATTATGCATTGCCTCAGTATGTCATGTATTATTGACTATTCCTTCTTATTTGTCGATAAGAAGGAAGAAAGATCAAATATGTTAGTTTCTTGTGTTCTTATAATCAACCATGAGCAGAGATTCGAGTTTAATGTTTCTTCCAACGTTTAGAAGAAAAGTATCACTAGACTCAAGACGCGTATTAAACGTCGAAATCAACATCACGAACGAATCATTGCAACCCCCATACAATAAAAAATTATTAAACTTCCTCCAACAAAAATTGATTGGGGGGTAAATCAACAAAGTCCAATGATCGTGATCGATAACAAATTATGACAACCTTAGAAGATAATGATATGATAATTCAAAACAGATCAGCATGAATTATGATCAAACCCTAAACCCCAAAGATATGTTTTAGATCACTGTCAAGGATCACAGGACTAATTTCTAAGGGCATGTAAAAGTTGAATGAGAAGGTTTTTTCTGGCCACAAGAAGTAATGATGTCCTTCTCAAATGATGGCATAAGGGATAGGGATTCCCAAATTGGCTTGAACTTTCAAGGTTTTGGAGTTATCAGGAGAAGAAGAAATATTATTGGATAATTGGATATTGGATAGGGATATATGCAACTCAGTCTTAATTTAATAGGAAAATTAATGAAAAATGGTTTGAAAATTTTGAGTTTTAACGACAAAATAAAGGGTAAAGTAAATAATACTATGATTGACTTTTTAGTGTAAAAATATGATTTTTCGTTAAAGTGAACAGTACCAATAACATTTCGTTAAAGTTCCTTAATTTAATTGGACCTTAAAAATTTTAGGTACTCAGTTTGATTTAATTGTTGGTTTAATTAAGATCTAATTAAGGTCTAGGCCCCATGGACACGTGCAACAGCCATCAGTTTAGTTTTTTTAATTATTGTTTTTATATAGTATCAAACTATTATTTATGTAAAAATAAAAAATAAAAAATAAAATTTGGCAATCTAGATTTTACTAGACATTGTTCCACTTTATTCTTCGAAGCTTTGGTTTGGTTTTGGGCCCCTATTAATTGGCAGAATTAACGAAGGGGGTGAGTGTGGGGAGATGTGACACTCGCATGATTGAAACTTTTGGCAAGCTAAGAAAGTTCAAAGGATAAAGGGAAAAACGAGGGCTATAATTCATGTGACAGCTAAACTTTTTCCTATTTATTTTCGGATGAAAGCAAAGGAGGACATGTGACTCGTATTGATTTGATTTAGCGTGTAACTTTGTTATTGGTTTGTTGTACCGGATGTGTGATAATCTGGTAAAATCGTTGAACATATCAATGTTTCATATTCAATGAGAATAACTCATCTACATTCATCAGAACATTGTCGTGGTATCTTGAGCAAATAACACAGCGTCACATGTTTAAGTTTTTCACATAACATCAAATAATTGATTTAAAACGTCGTCTTAACATTTATGTTATGTAAGTCACTGTATTCAGTTCCTCATCGCAACCAGTTGTACACAACTTTATCCACAATTTGGAGAAAGGGTCATTATACTCTTTTTTGGATACCATGCACTTGGCCCTTGGACTTATGACATAGATATTTTAGGGTTTATGTATGTAAACCCTATACTCAAGCTTGAGACAAGCAAAACACCAGACAATGTGGTCAAGTGGCTCTTCCTAGCAAAAAAGCTACCAAAATTCACATCACTTTTTATTACCTTTGAAATTTATATGGGGTGGAGGAGCTCCTGAGGCAACTAGCTCAAAAGATCTGCATGATAAAATAGCGGTTTCAAATGACATCCACTTACTTGTTGGGTCCTTTTCCTACACTAGTAAATCTACATGAAAGGTTCTAGATACTGTGTTGGCCGAAATACTCAAAGCCATTTGCAAATGGATTTGGCCTCTTAATTTGTTGATTGCAGCTAGCATTTATCCATTATTCTATGGTTTTGTTTTTGCCACTCAATTACAGCTAATATATGCGAGTGGCGGATTACTATGGTCATTAGAGTTTTTCTCTTTAACTCTCGTGCTTCGGATTTAAAATCCTCTTTTTTCACTTTTAGTGTAGAATAATGCTTGTATTAAAAAAATATAATTAATATATCTAACTAAATTTAACTCCATTGTGTGACAAACCTTAATTTTCAATTAGGATAATGCTATGGAGACCAAATTTTAAAACCAAATTTGCAAACCAAATGGCATGGTAGTTGATGATTGAATTATTACTTAAGTGTTTATTAACGTGCTTATTTCCTATTAGTGACACATCATTTCGTTTGCAAATTTGGTCTCTCAAGCATTAGCCATATGCATGGAATTATGACCCAATTGTAAGGGCAACACACTTACAATGAGAAGTGAGGACCCGTGACTACACCATTCACTGAAATTATTTTGTCCAAAAGATTTTTATCTTTTATTTTTGTCAAAATGTTGTCTAGAAGAAAACGTCCTTAATACTTCTGGATCTCTGTGTTCGGAGCACAAAGATTAAAAAATTTGGACTGCTCAATTTCAATTCTACACCCCCTATTAGTCTATTCTATTGGCCCACTTCACAAAAATTCAAAAACTTGAACAGTTCAGATCTCTTAGTCATTGTGCTCCAGACACAAAGATCCAAAGTTAATCTCGATCCCATTTTGGGGAGGATATTTTGTTTATAGTAGGTAGGAAAGAGATCATGAGCCTTTATTCCATATACTGTTTTATAGTATTTCTTGTGCTTTGGTTTGTAGGACACACATAAGATGCAACCACCATTACTTTCCATTGTCTAATTTTTGTTGTTAGTTCTTTTGGTTGGTGCATTTTATATCCATTCTCTGTTGGTTCTAGAAGGCATGAGTGATCCCCTCACTCTGGCAATGTCACCCAAATTATCAACATTACATATTGTTGGGATTATTAAAGAGAAAGAATAAAAGGATTCCCTTTACAACCGCTACTTGATGGCCTCTGCTTAAAAGCTAATGGGATACAATAGACTTAGGGTTCGATTTTCTCAAATCTCGCAGAGGCTTCGTTTAAGTGTTAGCCAGCTGGCTACTACCTTGATTAATCTTTAGGCGTTTAACAATTAAGTAAAAGCACCTAGACTTACCTAGGCACCCGCCTAGCCCACCTAGTCGGCCTAGATCACTACTTTTATTTAGACATAATTTTCAACTTGCATTTTACTTTTTTAATAAATTGAAAGATACTTGTTGAATACTTGAATGAACACTCATTATACGCCAAGCTCCTGCATGCCGCCTGACTAGCGCCCAACACCTTTTAGAATCTTGTCTCTAATGTATAAATAATGATATACGTTGTTATTAAACTTTGAAAGTTTAGAGGGAAGAGGTTAATAAGAGTTTACTTCAATTAGAAAACATTTTTATAGGGATAGTGGACAGATTGAGACAATATAGAGGGAAGAACAGTGATAGAAGTAGAAAATTTAAAACTTCTTAATTTCAAACTCATGGAAGGTCAGTTTAGGTTTGCTTTTCTAAATAGATACTTTGCTTCCTTGCATGGTTTAGGTATCTTTTTCTACATCCTTTTGTTTTTTCATAAATAATTAATCTGTTTCTGCACCAAGTAACTATTAGTTATGTGACTAATTAGGTTTAGTTGACTAAGACAGAAGCTAACACTATAATAAACAAGCTTAGTCGAGATTGATCTCAATAATGAATTTATATTTACAAAAGAAATTTCAAAGTCTTTTGTGACGACCAAATGATATTGAAAAAATGGCCGAGTAGATTAAAGATGAAATGGACCAAAGAAAAATAAAAGGACACAACGAGAATGTATAAATTTGGAGTACAAGCTCCATTTGGGCCCACAAACCTTTCCGGAAAGAGCGCGGCATTTCGATATCAGCTTTCAAATTAGCATTTTAAACTTTGTAATAAAAGCTGAACTTTCGTTTTATGTTGGATTAATGTTGTTTTTAATTCCCAAGACCCATGAGCTTCCCCAAACTTATTTAAGCTGTTTATACTTTTAGATTTTCTCTCAAAATCTGGTGGACTCAAGCAAACTTAATTTTTCGAGGGCATACGTTTGTAGCCCTCTACGCTTGTACTGCGTCACCAAATAATAAGACACGTGACATTACAATATCGGACATAAATAAATAAAATTTATAACAAATCTAATTTAATTCGAGTTTTATAATGAAACACAATCACATCAGTCGATAAGAGTTAAATTACAAAGATTGCAAAGGCAGCCTTATCAAATGGAAAAAGGAAAAAAAAAGCAAAGGAAAAGGGCCAATCTGCTAATTTAGGGAAGGACACCAAATGACCAATACAACTCATCCACTCCCGTTTATTATCAATTTATGACCACCAAAAATAAAATAAAAATTAGTTTCCAAAAATAAAAAATAAAAATTAGGATAATGTTTGACAAGTCAGCATCAATGCCAGCCAAACTGGATAAGCAATAACCAAACACCATATTTAAACCTAGTTATAACTCCGGTCTGGCCCAACCTATATCCGCATCCAAACACCCCCAAAGTCCCTCAACATATAAAGGCAAACCACTCCCACTTCCCCTCCCTCTCTCCTCAATCAAATTCCACAACCGCGTACCAAAACGCTATCATGCTTTCTGCTTCATCCTCCACCACATTCCTCACCGCTCCGATTCTCTCCGCCACATCCTGTCCTAAAACGTCGACACGTGTACGATTTCAGCCGATTCGCGCCTTCGCCGCCGGCTCCACTTACGCTTCTGCTGAGGCCGAGACGCCATCGTATCTCCGCCCTCGAACCATGACCTCGCTGTACGAAATCCTCGGCATACCAGCCGTCGCCACGTGTCAGGAGATCAAATCGGCGTACCGAAAATTGGCTCGGGTTTGCCACCCGGACGTGGCGGCGATCGAGCGCAAGGACACGTCGGCCGACGAGTTCATGAAGATTCACGCTGCCTACTCCACGCTATCAGATCCCCAAAAGCGCGCCGATTACGACCGCCAATTTATGCGGCGTAGCCGCCCGTTGTCTTCGGTGTCGGGATATTCCGGGTACTACACCCGCCGGAACTGGGAGACCGATCAGTGCTGGTAGTGAGTTGACTCGCCTGGTGATGGAACGATTCCGAAATTAAAGCAACTAATCCGCGAGATTACCGGTAATTTTGTAAATATACGAAAGGTGACATAGTGCAATCAGAGCCGTTGATTATATTGATCGGGATGATATCGCTCTGTCTGTCGGGCACTAAAACAAGAAGAAGAAGAAGTAGCGCCAAAAATTGGGATAGTCAAAGGAGTTGAAAATCTTGTTTAGTGTTTGATAATTACTATAATTATGTTGCATAATTAAGGGGGCAACATTTTGAATTTTTGTAAAGTTGTGTTTTTATTTTGGATTAATATATGCCATAAGTACAGTATATAGATAGTAATTTACATGTAGAGATTGGAGCTCAGTATTTTGATGGGTAATCAATTTTGTATTACTATTGGTGTTGATAAGTTTTGAAGTGTTTGTTCGTAATCTAAATTATGAAATCTAGATTGTGATTGGAGATACGTTACTTGTGGGATCATGATTTTTTAGGACCAGAGTAAGCGAATCAGAATATGCTTACTTTTGAAGTCTGGTTATAGACTTAATATGTCACCATCACCCTTTTTTCGGATCAATGGGCGAAATCTGACAACTTCACTAACACCTTTTTTTCGGATCAATGGGCGAAATCTGACAACTTCACTAACATGCTTATTTCGGGAACCTAATCCAAAGGAATCAAGGCAAGATTTTTAGAGTTCTTACAATTTAAGAATTAACGTTATTTTTTTATTTTAATAAGAATTCTATTATCCTAAAAGATCTTTCTCTTTACTAATATATATTACCTTTCATCACTGGCACCGCAATCTTCGCATGGCCTTTGTTTTTGGACGGGAAGATTGGATATTATGATATATGGAAGTCGGCGATCATTGAAAAATGTTACAAATTGGCTGTCGGCTATCACTGTTGTTTTGTATAAGTCGGCCATTACAAGATAAGAACCATAAGAAAAAGTGAAAAAGTGAAAAAGTTGAAAGTGGAATCAGGCATGTAATTGAGGGATTTGGATCCTATCCGGATCAAATTGTAGAAATTCTATGAATCTTCATAAATCATTTAAAGTTTTTATTTAAAATTAAACAAAAATATTACTTAACGAAAATTGGTATACGATTAACGATTATGATTTGAGGATCCCCACAAAGAGAATCCACAGAGGATCCTCATCCGTAATTGAGGGGTGTAATGGCAGTGGAAAATCACTGCTTTATGTTTTCAATTGAATTTTATTGGTGTCATTTAGTACTACGGTCTAGTGGTATTCCTCTTTCCTTATAAGTAATGTAGTTCAAATTCGCATTTGATGAGAATGGTACCTAAGACCTCTTACTTATATATTAAGAAGAGACTGATAAAAAAAATATCAAAAAGAGAATGAATAAATATTTGGTAAAAATGAATGGAGAATCGAACATGAAAACTTTTTAGGAGGTTCAAAATTAAATCACCAAAAACGTTTCAGTTATTTTAAAAGTACTTTCAAACGAGCCCTAAGATGTCCGAGTGCATTAAACAAGTATACATGGCCAATCTTTTGTACAAGGGCTAAGAGGAGAAATAAATTAGAGATCTGAAAATTTTCTAGTTTTACCAAGCGAAATTATTACTTTCTTTTTTCATGATATACCTGGCTTTTTATTCATATTGTGACAAATCACTGTTTGACAGGTATATAACATTCCAAGCAATTACGTATAATTGTAACTAGCTTTGTGGATTGTCGAGTTTGGTATCTTGAGTTTATAAATAAACAGAATATTAAAGTGATTGACTAATGATTAAGCTTAAGCAAATTGGAAATCGGTGTTTGAATACGATCACCATCATTTGATGTGTGAGGTCACATTCATCGATCATTTATGCACATCGAAAACATTGATCTGGGAGTGCATTACTTTAACTTTACATAAATCTTGTACTAATACCCCTTGCTAATTGGCGCTGGAAATATTTTATTTCTGTGTGATGCTTAGTCCAAATTGATGTCTTCAAACCTCTTCAGGTTTTTTCTCAAAAGGCTCTTAAAATATTTTTTTAATTAATTATATTTGAACTTAAGACACCCGCGCACTGATTAATTTGCAATAATTTATAATTAATTCAGGCCCTAATGAAGGAGAGATCCCCCGTAGATGACAGATTAACAAATAAATAAAAATTAGTGATCCAATTTGTGTAGATTCATATTATATATTCAAAGTTTTCATCCATACAAAACAAAGATGTTCGATCTCTTGAGTTAGCTTATGTGACGATGATAGTTAGGATTAAGATAAATCAAATTTTCCATTCCTTCCATTGTTCGTAAAATCACTAGATTTCGAGCCTCTTTATAAGTGCTTCAGATGAATAAATCTAAAAGAGACTAGAAGAACCATAGAAACCATATCTTAGGAATTAGGTGCCCGGACATCTTATTGTTTCCAAAAATTCCATGCTAGTTTTGGTTTAGACTAGACTGGTAGATAATGGTGGTGGACCGGAAGGCATGATGGAGATGGGTGTAAACTAGCCCTGTGAGTATATACAACTTATGCGCTTTTCACATTCTTTTTCGCTTTTCACACATTTTATAACAATTTATGTCGATTAATGCTCATCAATTTATTTGATCTGATGAAAAAAAATTGAGAGAACCTTTCAGATACACCCTGTTAATTTTTATTGTTTGATTCTTTTCAATTCATTCAATCAGATGGCCGAAAATTAAGATAAAAATGTCTAGATAGCACCACTCTATATAAAGGGACAATTGTTCAATGGGCTTCTTACCGTTAGATTTAATCCCCATCTCCTACAACAATGTTCGACCTCTTTGTTGTGGAATGTACTAGGTGTCAATGGGTAATAGGCTAGAATAATACAAACCCAGAATGCATTTCTTTTTCACTTAGCAAAATTCATATATATATATATAGTGGAAAGGTCAAAAGAGTAAAATTTTCGTAATACTTAAATTGTCCTTCTCCTATTAAGAATTCAAAAATTAAATGAATAAAAATTCACAAAAAAAAAACCCTCACGGGACAGTGGGGATTGGTAAGTTGATTTTTTTTTTTTAAATAAAAAACAAAAAAATCAATTGCCACACTGAGTATGCAAAAAAAAAAAAAAAAAGTATGTGATAATTAACAACCATTTACCCACTGGAAGATAAACGAAAGAAAAGAAGGGAGATTTGGTAATAAACCTTGATTAGTTTAATCTATCTGTTTAAATATGATTTAATTAATAGTGATTCCGAGAACCTGCCTACCCACATACATATAAATTACTTCTGGATCAAGGTCTTTTACTCAGCTAGTTTTCAAAAAAACAAAAACGTCTTTTACTCAGCTTCGTACGTATGGCATGAAGTCATATACAATGACTAAAGGCTTCATATGCGGTTCTTCTTCTTCTGGAAAAATTTTAGTACCAATGATTTGAGTAGTTTAAAACGTAAATTATAATAACAACCCACTTTCTTGTTTCTTCAATGGAAAATATATAATTTATTTGGTTTGGAATATTGACCATCTAGGTTAGAAATGACATAAATAATGTACGTGGAAAAGTAAATACACTATGATTTTCCATCTTCTTCTTATTTCTTTGTCAAAAAGTCGTCAAAGAATTCTTGATTCTTCGATGATAAATATGTAATTTAGACTAACTCCAGAGAAACATGTACACAAAAATTCTAGAAACAATTTTCCTTTTTTTCTTACAAGTAGAAGTTCTAGAAATAATTAGGAAATAACTATTGACTAAGTAAACATTATAATGCTTAGACTTAGTATTCCGGTATCGGGATCTTCAGACTAAGTAATAAGCTATTTTATTGATCATTTATGCACGTCGAAAACAGTGATCTGCATGGCCTTTATTACATTAATCTTTACATCATTGATTAATCTTGTACTAATATCCGGCTAATTTGCGTTGAAAATATTTTATTTCTCTAATTGGTTGCAAGATGTTTCAGACTTTTGAGGTTCTATAAGGTATGACGTTTATTTGTTTGCCATAAATAAAATACTTCTTGTTACTCAAAGATCCATTTTATATGACCAATTCATTTCAGATCCAAAGCATTCAACCATACCAAAAAAAAAAAAAAAAAATCATGTTCTTTTGCAGTTAGCTTACGTGGGAGAGCGGGATAACGGTTAGGATAATATATGTAAAAGGTAATTCCTCTAATATTCATATAAATACGTATATTTCAATTCATTGCTATTTCTTTTCCGATGATTTTTTCAAAATGAATTCTAATTAAACATCATTATTCATGACAGTGTTTGAAGATTTACATGAATTTAAGCCCTTGTATTTGGTTTTGTTTTTCAGGGTGAAACTAAGTAATTTCCATAGAGATATAGATATAGATAGATAGATACACACACACACATACTTACATACATACATACAAATAGCAATATTGTTGTTAATAGAATTATTAATTAGGAATGTGATTGTATGAACTTAAGGTAAAATTCCAATAGGATTTGGAGACTAAATTCTTTTTTGAACAAATGATATTATCTACATTAATGCGGAGGGGGTGAGCTGAACCTCGCTAGCAATAATGTGGTTCAAATTTGTCATTGGCAAGAACCGAACCTAAGACCTAAAGCAAGAAAACCTTACATGAAAACCAATCATAATTAGTATAAAGTACTAAACCAAGGGGTGATGACACAATTCTCATACACTTGAGCTCTTCTCTCTCCCGTCCTATCTCTCACCCACTTTTATAATTAGTTCCACAATACACACACACACACATTGTAGTTGTAACTACAATATAGATATGCCACTTAGAAAGACAGAAGAATCTAAAAGCGACTAGAAGCTAGAGAACCATAGAAACCATATCTTTATATATGTTACATCCCGACCCGGGCCCCACCACATCCCGGGTTCAACTCCGCAGTAGCATGATATTGTCAACTTTGGACCCCGATCATGCCCTCACGGTTTTGTTTATAGGAACTCACACAAGAACTTCTCAGTGGGTCACCCATCATGGGATTGCTCTCGCACGAAATCGCTTAACTTAGGAGTTCCGATGAAACCCAAAACCAATGAGCTCCCAAAAGGCCTCGTGCTATATAGAGGTGGGCATGTACATATAAGGCATAGATGATCCACTCACTTGGGCGATGTGGGATGTTACAATTCACCCCCCTTAGGGGCCCAACTTCCTCGTCGGCACACTTCCGGCCAGAGATTGGCTCTGATACCAAATTGTCACATTCCGACCCAGGCCCCACCACATCCCGGGTTCGACTCCGCCGTAGCACGATATTGTCCGTTTTAGGCTCCGACCATGCCCTTACGATTTTGCTTCTAGGAACTCACACGAGAACTTCCTAATGGGTCACCCATCATGGGATTGCTCTCGCGCGAACTCGCTTAACTTCAGAGTTCTGATGGAATTCGAAGCCAATGAGCTCCAAAAAGGCCTCGTACTATATGGAGGTGGGCATGTACATATAAGGCATAGATGATCCACTCACCTGGGCGATGTAAGATGTTACAATATATGCCACCAAATAACTTGACATTCTTCCAATTTTCTAAATATTCCATGCTATTTGGGTAAGACTAGACTGAGTGGTAACTAATGGTGGTGAACCGGAAGATGTGATGGAGATGGATGCATACTACGATAATGACTGGAGATATTTTTTGTTCTCCACCAATCTTGGATTTAATCCATATCCATAACAACAATGTTCCACCTCTGTTGATGGGACTCTACTAGATAGTGTTAGTGTGGGAAAATCAAGTTAGGATTATGTTGGGCTAGGTTTTGTATATCTCTTTGAGTCTCGGTTTACTTGTACTCCAAGTTGATTGACTCAAGTAGGCGAATCAGAATACGCTTACTTTTGAAGTCTAGTTATAGACTCAATATATCACCATCATCCTTTTTTGGAATTAGTGGGCGAAGCCCACCAACTTCACTGACATGCTTATTTCTGGAACCTAATCCAAGAAGGAATCAACTCTAGATTTGAGAACTTAATCCAGCACAAATCAACATATTTTCTATAATTTTGGAGTTCTTTCAATTTAAAAATTAACGTTATTCTTTTATTTTAATAAGAATTCTAGGATATATTTCTCTCGACGAATATATATTCCCTTTCATCATTGGTACCGCAGTCTTCGAATGGCCTTTGTTTTTTGGAGGGAAGGAAGATTGGATATTATGATATATGGAAGTCGGCGATCATTGAAAAATGTTGCAAATTGGTTGTCGGCTATCACTGTTGTTTTGTATAAGTCGGCCATTGCAAGTTAGGAACCCTAAGAAAAAGTGAAAAAGTTGAAAGTGGAATCTGGCATGTAATTAAGGGGGAACCAGGAGTGTCTCCTGAGCATTTCCCTAGGGATCCCGCAATCTTGTCCGTTCATCGTATATCGTGCGGTCAGAAATCATTTAAAATTTAAATTTTAAAATTCAAATATGAATAGTACCTAACGAAAACTGACCGCACGATATAAAATGAACGGACAAGATTGCAGGATCCCTAGGGAAAGATCCGACGAGGATCCTGGTTCATTAAGGGGTGCAATGCCAGTGGAAAATCATTTCTTTATGTTTTCAATTGTATTTTATTGGTACCACTTAGTACTACAATATAATGATATTCTTCTTTCTTTATAAGTAATGTAGTTCAAATTCGCTATTGGCAAAAATCAAACCTAAGACATTTTACTTATATATTAAGAAGAGACAGATAAAAAAATTATCAAAAAGAGAACTAATAATTTTTTTGGTAAACAATGAATGGAGAATCGAACACGAAAATAGAAGGTTCAAAATTAATTCACTAAACTTAAGCGTTTTCAGTCATTCTAAAAATACTTTTAAATGAGCACTAAATTGTCAGTGCATTAAACAAGTATATATGGCCAATCTTTTGCATAAGGGCTATGGGGAGAAAGAAATTAGAGATCTGAACATTTTGTAGTTTTACCAAGCCAAATTATTACTTTCCTTTTTCATGATATATCAGATTTCTTATTTATATTGTGACAAATCACTGTTTGATATGTATACAAAATTTCTACTTTTAACGCTCTAATATATGAGTTATGATGCGACCTGCATATGTAGGATGAAATCGTTTCGGGTTACTCATTAGTTGCTGAAATTACTTATTATTTTTATCATTGATAAAATTCTGAATACAATTAAGAAAGATATACTTGTTTCACGCATCCGTTATAGCTTATATTATATTTCGCCACTCAATTTACATTCCGAGCGATTAGGTATAATTGTAACTAGCTTTGTGGATTGTCGAGTTTAGTAACGTGGGTTTATAAATAAGCAGAATATTAAAGTGATTGACTAATGATTAAGCTTAAGCTAATTGGAAATCGTGTTCGAATATGTTCACTACCATTTAGTTTGTGAGGTCACATTTATCGATCATTTACACACGTTGAAAACATTGTGCATTACTTTAAACTTTACATAAATCTTATACTAATACCCCTTGCTAATTGGCGTTGGAAATGTTTTATTTCTGTGTGATGCTTAGTCCAAATTGAATTGATGTCTTCTAACCTCTTCAGGTTTTTTCTTATAAGGTATGACTTTAATTTGATTGTCATTAAAATACTTCTTGTTATTAATTATATTTGAACTTAAGACACCCGCGCACTGATTAATTTGCAATAATTTATAATTACTTATGGTCCTAATAAAGAAGAGATCCCCCGTAGATGACAGATTGACAAATAAATAAAAATTAGTGATCCAATTTGTGTAGATTCATATTATATATTCAAAGTGTTCATCCATACAAAACATAGATGTTCCCTTGAGTTAGCTTATGTGTGACGACGATAGTTAGGATTAAGACATATCAAATTTTAAATTCCTTCCCATGTTCGTAAAAGCACTAGATCTCGAGCCTCTGTAGAAGTTCTTGATATGAATAAATCTAAAAGACACTAGAAGAACCATAGAAACCATATCTTAGGAATTAGGTGCCCGAACATCTTATTGCCTTCCAAAAATTCCATGCTAGTTTTGGTTAGACTAGACTGGTAGATAATGGTGGTGGACCGGAAGGTATGATGGAGATGGGTGTAAACTAGTCCTGTGAGTTTATACCCGAGTAGTGCTATTAACACTCTTTTTTTACTTTTCACACATTTTATGTCAATTTATGTCTATTAATTATCTTCAAGTCATTCGATCTAATGGACGAAAATTAGAAGGGAACCTTCCACACACATCCTGTTAAATTTTTTCATTTGATCATATTTTTAATTCATTCGATCAAATATCTGAAAATTAGCCGAAATGCATGAAAGATAAAAAGGTGTGGATAACACCAGCCTATATAAAGGGACAATTGTTCAAAGGGCTTCCTACCGTTGGATTTAATCCCCATCTCCTAGTAGGCTGGTTTGGTATTGCTGTGCTTTGAAAAAAAACTGCTTCTGCTGTGCTGTGAGAATAAACTCATTTTTGCTGCTTCACGTTTTCAGTTTTTTTTCATCCAAAACTGTGAAAATAAGTTGTTTTTAAGTGTTTACCAAACACATTTTTGAGCTCAGTTTTTTTTATACCCATTTTTTTTTATAAAATCACCTCAGTACCAAACCACTACTAGGTGTTAATGGGTAAAGCTAGAATGATACAAACCCAAAATGCATTTCTTTTTTCACTTACCCTGAGAGTGAAATTCAAACTCTTGTCATAATCTATTTTATAAACGCTTGTCATAATCTATATTTATTCAGCGAGAAATAAAAAACTTTCATAATACCCAAATTGTTCTTCTATTATTAAGAATTCAAAAAATAAATAATAAATATTCACAAAAAAACATCCACGGGACTGTGGAAGTTAGTAAGTTCATTATTTTTCAGAATATATTATAAAAAATAAATAAAAAATAAAAATAAAGTCAATTGTCAGATAAATAATGTTTAAAATATCAGTATTGATGGAAATATCGAGATGCAAATTTGTGGAAATATCGACGGATATATCGAACGTGACATCCCACATAGCCCGGGGGAGTGGATCCTGTAAGCCTTATATGTATATTCTCATCTCTTCCTAGCACAAGGCCTTTTGGGAGCTCACTGGCTTCGGGTTCCATCGAAACTCCGAAGTTAAGCGAGTTTGTGCGAGAGCAATCATATGATGGGTGATCTACTAGGAAGTTCTAGTGTGAGTTCTCAGAAATAAAACTGTGAGGGTGTGGTCGGGACCCAAAGCGGACAATATCGTGCTACGGCGGAGTTGAGCTCGAGATGTGGTGGGGGCCCGGGCTGGGATGTGACAATTTGGTATCAGAGCCAATACTTGGCCGGAAGTGTGCCGACGAGGACCATAGAAACTACAATATAGATATGCCACTTAGAAAGACAGAAGAATCTAAAAGAGACTAGAAGCTAGATATAGAACCATAGAAACCATATCTTTATATATGCCACCAATTAACTTGACATTTTTCCAATTTTCTAAATATTCCATGCTATGGTAAGACTAGACTGTGAGTGGTAGCTAAGAGCAAGTCCACCGGAGTGGACTTTGCCCAGGACCCAGCACAAAAACAGGGCCAACACCCTGTCAAATTGCTCCACCCCCTCAACTTGACTGGTACCCAGCCCGAGCTGGGCAATGGACCAGCCCAAAAGAGACTGAGCAAGAAGCCGGGCTGTTGGCCTGGCGCGTGCACGACAAGCGCGCCTGGGCCTAAACCCTAAACCAGGACCCAGCACAAAAACAGGGCCAGCACCCTGTCAAATTGCTCCACCCCCTAAACTTGACTGGTACCCAGCCCGAGCTGGGCAATGGACCAGCCCAAAAGAGACTGAGCAAGAAGCCGGGCTGTTGGCCTGGCGCGTGCACGACAAGCGCGCCTGGGCGCGAGTAGCCGACAGGGTTGTCAGCCCACTTGTGCTCCGGATCCATCAACGACGTGGCATGCTTATATCCGTTGGATTTCCAACGGCTAGTTTTTCTAGACTGTTGGATTTCCAAAGGTAAAAAAAATTCAAATTTTACTTTTAAAATAGACCGTCCGATCACAGATCAACGGTCCACATTAATTAACTAAATTAAAATTTATTAAAAAATACAGAAAAAATATTAAAAAATACAGAAAATTTAAAAAAAAATTATTTATTTATTCTATAAATACCTAACTCTCATCTTCCACCTTACACCACATTTCAATATTTTCTACACTTTCTACCAAAGCTTTCATATACTTTTTGTGTGAAAAAAAAAATACCAAAAAGCTTGTGGTTGAAGAATAAAGTGTATTTGATGAGTTTATGTAATTTCATTTTAGTGTGTTTTTTTTATAGTTTATTTGATGAGTATGTAATTTTATTTTAGTGTGTATTTTTTTTTAAGTTTATTTGAAATTTTATCTGAAATTGGTTAAAAATCTTATCCGAAATAAACTTAAAAAAAAAACACACCAAATAAATGCGCTGGGTGCCAGCACATTTTTTTAGGGGTGGATATGCCTTGGCCTATTACTGTTCACTCAAGTCTATTACTGTTCACTTGAGTGGATAAATGCGCTGGGTGCTGGCGTAAAGTCCGTAGGGGTGGACTTGCTCTAATGGTGATGAACCGGAAGCTGTGATGGAGATGGATGCATACTACGATAATGACTAGAGAATTTTCTAGTTCTCCACCAATATTGGATTTAATCCCCATCTATAATAAACAATGCTCCACCTCTGCTGATTGGACTCTCTACTAGATAGTGTTAGTGTGGAAGAATCGAGTTAGGATTTTGTTGGGCTTGGTTTTGTAAGTCTCTTTGAGTCTAGGTTTACTTGTACTTCAAATTGCTTAATTTAATATATATTTGTACCATTGTGATATCAATGAAATCAATACAATTATAATTCTACATAATATCTCTCTTTTAGGTTTCCACTTCCTGGTCAAACCCTAACATCCCACTATTTTCCCAACCCTAGTCGTCCCCCTTACAGATTTGGATCCTATATGGATCCAAAGGATCTGAACCCGCAGATCAAGTGATTCGGACCATCCAAATTTGATCTAACGGCTACAATTATTATAACTTTTAAAGAGGTCCCCTGTTTATAACCGTTGGATCAAATTTTGACGGGCCAAATCATTTGATCCGCAGGCTCAAATCAAGTGGATCCGGAGAGGATCCAAATCCCTCCCTTACTTTCCCATTCCCAAAATTCCCTTGCCGTGATCCTCTCCCTCCTTCCCATGGCCACTCAAACTTCATCTTCTTCCTCCACCTCTGGACCTTCTCTCTTCGGCAGTGGCGAAGCTACGTGAGGGCGAGGAGTGGCGGCCGCCACTCCCTTCGCCGGAAAACATGCATAGGAGCGCTAGTTCAGCCCCTCCGCTCTCGTCGAAATCAAGGGTCAGGTACTGGTTCGGTCGAGATTTGCAGATGAAGGAGTCGGATTTTCAGAGGAAGAGTGATGAGGGAGAAGGTTGGGTGGAGGGAACGAGGGCGTCGGATTTTCAGTAGCTGCAATGTTCTGGCTTTCTACAAACCAGAAGGAGAGAAGAAGACGATAATTTCTATTAAAAAAGCATCCTAAGTCACGTGCTATGTTTTTAAGTAAAATAATAAGCATTGATGTGTTGTACATCACTTAGATCACGTGGGAGGCAAATAGCCTCACCATTTTTTATTTAAAAAACAAAAAGGCTCGACTTTCTAAGAACCATCCCACCCATTAACTCCCTAATCCTCCATTTCCTAAATCCCACTCCACCCAACCGAAGTCCACCATCATCAGCACACCACCAATTTCTTCCTCAAACTTCACGTACCTATCTACACTTCAAGATCAACTTAATTAGGCATTTCATGATCAATTTGATATTTATATTTATTCTATGTGTTTGAGAAATAACTTTTCTTAATTGCAAGGAATTAATGATCTTATTAAAAAATGATGGAAAAGGGTTACACTAAATTGTTGTTTGTATAAAGATTATGAATAAAAAGTTGTAATTTATTGGTTAATATTTCAATGGTATTTTCATCTTTTTTTTTTTATAGCTTGAATATTAGAACCACCTAATATTAAAATCATGGATCCGTCACAACTTGGAGGAGAAGGCTGCGATGGGATCGATGAAGGGCTACGAGTTTTTTAGAATCTAATCCTAACCAATTTAAGCTTCTTACATAGCTTTGATATTACAGCTTACAACCGCTTTGGTGAAGAGACAGTTTTCTGTTATGAATATTGACTCAAAACTTTGCACTCTCCAATGTGAAAGCAACCACTTCGATTGAACCTTGCACTCTTTTGAATTTCGCCCCTCCCCTTGGCAAATCCTGGCTTCGCCACTGCTCTTCGGTCCTAATATTGTCTACTTTCTGAAACTCATCGATTCTAATAACATATAGTAATTTATAACTCACTTTTTTTTTTCCTGATGTTTACGTAAATACATGATAAGTCAAGAATTGTGAACCCCATCCCTAGTACTTTTAGATCAAGTCATAAATTGAGGGCTTCATTTTTAAGTTATTTAATATGCTTCTTTTTCTTCCTACCCAAGTTTCTGGAAGATTACCCTCTAAAAGATTTAACCTTGATTAGTTTAATCTCTGTTAAAATATGATTTAATTAAAGATTCCCAGAATCTGCCGATCCCACATAAATACAAATTACTTCTAGATCAAAGTCTTTTACTCAGCTAGATCAAAGTCTTTTCCTCAGCTACGTACGTATGGCATGATGTAATATATGATGACTACAGGCTTCATATGCTGCGTCTTCTTCTTCTGGAAAAATTAGTGCCAATGATACGAGTGGTTTAAACGTAGATTAAAATAACAGAACCCACTTTCTTGTTTATTCGATGGAATATATAATTTATTTGGTTTGGGATATTGACTACCTAGGTTAGAGGAATGGGATCCTCTTCGGATCCCTTCCACCAAATCCATCAAATCCACCAACCCGGACTTTTGAAATTTGAACTAACAGTTAAAATTATAGTAACTTTTAAAAGGGCTCCTGTTTTTAGCCGTTGGATTAAATTTCAAAGACCCGTATTGATGGATTTGATGAATTTAGTGGAAGAGATCCGGAGAAGATCTCTTTCCCTAAGTTAGAAATGACATGGTAAAGAATGTACGTGCAAAAGTAAATTAACTACTGATCTTCCATCTTCTTCTTATTTCTCTGTTAAAAAGTCATGAAGAATCTTGATTCTTCGATGATAATTAAGTAATTTAGAGTAACTACAAGGACTTAACATGCATACAAAACTTCTAGAAACAATTTTCTTCTTTTTACCAGAAAAAATTTCTAGAAACAATTAGGAACGAACTGTAGACTTAATCCATTTGTTATATTAACTGTTTTATGCCGCCACGCATCACTTTCTGAGTTTTTTTGTTGTCAACATGTATATATGATGTAAGGAAACAGTACTGATGGGTTAATTAACTTATTTTGTTAATTAAACGATTATGCTTAGACTCAGTATTCCTATCGGGATCTTAAGACTAAGCAATAAGCATTTTTATCGATCATTTATGCACATTGAAAACATTGATCTTATACTAATATCTTGCTAATTTGCGTTGCAAATATTTCATCTCTCTAATTGGTTGCAAGAGGGTATGACGTTTAAGGGTAATGCTAGTAAGATTAAATTTTTAAACTAAATTTTGTAAACTAAATGATATGGTTGTTGATGATTAAATTATTATTTAAGTGTTGATTAACGTGCTTATTTTTTATTGGTGATATATAATTTGGTTTAAAAATTTAGTCTCTCTAGTTATCCTATATTTAAACCTACAACGCGATCGGCATGCTAATTATTTTGCTTATTGATACTTACTAAGGTCAAAGATCCAATTTATATGACTCCTTTCAGATCCAAAGCATTCATCCACACAAAGCAAACATGATGTTTTGCAGTTAGCTTATGCGGTGGGAGAGTGGGGTAATGGTTAGGATTAAATCAAACGTAGGTCATCTGAGACCCGTAAAAAGACGTAGTCTCACTTCAATGCTATTTCATTTCCAATAATTTTTTTCAATATCAATTCTGGCTAAACATCATTACTCATGAGAGTGTTTGAAGATTTACATATATATAGTTTTACATATATCTCTATATAGAAATATGTGTGTGTATATGGTTAATCTCAATTTACTACCCTAAAGTTTCTTGGCTTTCAACATTTCATACATCAAGTTTTTTTTTAATCTCAGTCTGGTACCTAAAGTTAAAATTTTAGGAAACTTTCATACATCCGTTAACTGATGACGTGGCGTCTACATGGACAATGACTTGACGACACGTGTCAATTTGGACCCACTTAAATATTAAAAAATTAAAAAAATTAAAAGTTAATTTTTTTTTCCTTCCTCTTCCTTTCTTCCTCTGTCTCTCTCCCTCTTCTGTCAAAAAACCCATCAACCACCAACCTTTACCCATAACCCAACCCCGTGAGCCGCCATAAATGGGTCCCAATCGGAGACCGAGAGAGAAAAATGAGAGCCACCACCGATCCTGATCCCGTGCATCACAAAGTTGGAATCTTTGTACCTCTCCCATGGCAATTCAAACGCCATATCTGTACACATTGCATCACTAGCCATCCACCATAGAAACTCAACCTCCGGGTGAGACAAAAGGAGCTTCCGAATCAACGGAAGGTTGGCCCAGACACCCGCCATTTCGGCATCCAAAAGAGCCATATTGTAAAAAACCTCAATCCCATGTAATCTACAATAATCAATTTTGTTCTTAATCGACTTCAACAAGTAATGATCACCTACCGGATTTTCGCAGGGTTTCGGCGAAGACCCAGTCACCAGAAGCACTCGGGGCTTACCATGCTCGATGAAATTTGGGAAATTAGGGTTTTCCCTCAGCCATTTCGATCCCAACTCGTCCCAATTCGAAATCTTAGGTCCGAGAGTGTATGGCTTATTCGGGTCGAGCTGTTCCTCCTCACCTTTATCGACAAGGAGCTTCTTAATATCTCGAAGGCGTTGTAGTTGTTGAGGTCCGAAGGCGTCGTGTGGACCTCCTCTAGGACGCGATGGGCCTCCGCCTTCTTGCAGGAATATAAGTGTTTGCGAATCTCGAGGAAGTCCTGCTCTGGGGTTCCGAACTTGCCGGCTCCAATCATGCCGCGAAGGACGACCACCGTGAGGACGAGCAAGTGGGTAAAGGTTGGGACCCATTTCCGGCGGCTCATGGGGTTGGGTTGTGGGTAAAGGTTGGTGGTTGCTGGGTTTTCTCACATAAGAGGGAGCAAGGAAGAAAATATCGGTAATATCGGAAATATCGGTAGTCCGAAAACACGGAAATATCGATGGAAATATCGGGATAATATCGATATCGATAAAAATTACATGGAAACCACGGAAATTGTAAGAAAAACTTGGAAATTTTTATTGAAACTTTGCAGGATGTTTATGTAGTCAATTATCTATTAGTTTATCATAAAAAATTGGAAGGAAATGCATTGCATGATGGATTTAACATTATCAAGTTGATGCCACTACGTACTACGTACTACGGTCTAGGGGTATTCCTCTTTCACTGATTAGTGAGAGGTCTTAGGTTCAACTCTTGCCAAAGGCGAATTTTGAACCAATTTATTAGCCCATTGTGAGGCTAAGCTCACCCCCTCCCCTTAGTGTAGTTAATATCGTTTGTTCAAAAAAAATAAAAAATAAAAACATTATCAAGTTGATTATATAGCGAGCTGACAAACATTGTGAGTGTAGAAAATATGTAGTAATTAATGAAAGAAGTCTAAACACACCATAATCATTTATATATAATGAATTAGTACAATATTTTACACTTTATACATTGCATTTTTGGTTCTTCTCTGACATAATTTGGTCTTCACGTGGAGAAGAAGATAAAGTAAGCAGATTTTTTGGTTCTTCTACAGAATATTTTTCTTCTGAGCAAAGTCACTTCCAATTCTTTCATACAAAACCGTGTGCCACACACACACACCCTCAAAGTTTTTTTCTTTTTCTCTCGGATAACACACACACACACACATAACCATACACACACACACACACACACACACGCACACACACACAAAACCATGGTTTCATACAAAACCGTGTGCCACACACACACCCTCAATGTTTTTTTTTTCTCTCGGATAACACACACACACACGCACACGCACACACAATCTCTCGATCCTTCTCCCTCATTCCACACACACACACGCACACACACCCTCCCTCTCCTTGTTTCTTCTCCAGTTATCCCCCCCATCTCTTTTCTGCATATCTCCTTCCCAGAGGAGACAGACACACCACACCCCACCTCCTCGTGTTTCCCCCTTCCCCAATCCCTCGAACCTTCTCCCTCATTCCTCTCCTTGTTTCTTCTCCCTCCATTTATGCAACTCTCATTCCCGGAGCACAGCCACACCACACCCACACGAGGCGGAGGATCCATCAAACCCGAGCGGGTTTTGGGATCCGGAGAGAAGCGGAGGCAGCGGACACCAGACGATGGACCGGAACTCATCGTAGTCGTCGGTGAGGAGGACGACGTTGTCCCAGCCGTCTTGGATTCGTGAGGAAGACGACGTTCCCAAGCTCCTACTTCTCTTCTTCTCGGCATGTAATTTCATTTTTGTACAGAATTCGAATTTTCTGCATGTAATTTCATTTTTGTACTGAATTCGAATTTAGGGATTTAGGAATTAGGGATTCAGTTAATTTGCTTTGAATTCGAATTTGGGGATTTAGGGATTCGGTTAATTTGCTCTGGCGTTCTTCTCCGATTAGCACAGTGCCAAAATATCCCGATAGTTTCGAAAATATCGCGATATTATCGATATTATCGATAATATCGTGATATTTTGACGCAAAACCATTTGGATAGTTAAAAAAATATCGGACCCCAAAATAACGATAATATCGGCGAAATATCGCCGATATTATCGATTTTTTCTTCCTTGAGAGGGAGAGAGACAGAGGAAGAAAGGAAGATGAAGAATTTTTATTTTTTTTTAACTTTTAATTTTTTCAGTTTTTAAATTTTTTTTTAATTTTTTTAATTTTTTAATATTTAAGTGGGTCCAAATTGACACGTGGCGCCAAGTCATTGTCCATGTAGGCACCACATCATCAGTTAATGGAGGTTCTGACGGAAAACTTAACGGATGTATGAAAGTGTCTTAAAATTTTAACTTTAGGTACCAGACTGGGATAAAAAAAACTTGATATGTGAAATATTGAAAACCAAGAAACTTTAGAGTAGTAAACTGAGATTAACCTTATAGTTATAAAACTACAATATAGATATACCAATTAGAAAGAGAGGAAGAATCTAAAAGAGACTAGAAGCTAGCTAGAGAACACAGAAAACACATCTTTCTGTATGCCACCAATTAGCTCGACATTCTTCCAATTTTCTAAATATTCCATGCTATTTTGGTAAAGACTAGACCGTGAGTGGTAGCTAACGGTGGTGGACCGGAGGGTGTGATGGAGATGGATGCTGACTAATGACTCTCCACCATTGGATTTATTACAAGTTATTAAACAAATCATACAATAATAACGTCATATCGGTGACTTTAATTAAAACTCATTTGTAAGTACTTTTAAAATGATTCAAAGTGTTTTTATAAAATATTTTTAAGTTCCAAATGCATTTCAGTGCTTCTTGGGAGCAACACCAATTATGAATTATGTGTTTCTTCTATGAGGTACTTCTAATGCTTTTTCAGAGTTCATTTGCGTTTTTAATAAAAATTGGTACCAAAAGTATTTTTAATTATTTTAAAAAAACTTCCAAATAAACCCTATTTATTCGGAAGTCGCTTTGCGTTATTTTCCTTCTTTTTGCCATCCAAGGACCAAGATCCAAGTTTATCAAATATTATAATTTTACAACTTCTTTATCCATTAGGAGAAAAACGAAAGAGAAAAGAAGGGAGATATGTAAACCACAAGAATACCAATCAACTTGTAGGCCAAATATTTTAATCAGCTACGTACGTATGGCATGAAGTCATATATGATGACAGAAGGGTTCATTTGGTTTTGACTTGGCATCAATATATACGAGATGGTAAAGAAATTACGTAGCAAAATAAATAACAACGATCTTCTTCTTCGATGGAAACTTCTTCTGCGGTGGAAAAAATATTTTATTTGGTTTGGAATATTGAATATCTAGGTTCTTCTTTCTTCTTCTTCTTCTTGGAGTATTGAATATCGAGGTTATTAGGAATGATCTATTCCTAAGACATGGAGAAAATGCATGTCAAAGGTTCGACCGAAAAGGTCAAAGCAAACACAGGAACATGAACCTTTGCATGGTTTCTTCTTCCAGACCAGTATATTGGAGGGTAAACGTATCATATCAGTCTCAAATCTCAATATGTTATTCTACCCTCTCTTACTATTTTATTGTTTTAATACAACGATATCATTGAAATTAATGAGGAAGACTAAAATACTTTACAATTAAGAAGTATGGAGGTTAAATGCAAGAATTTTAACATTTTGGTATCGAACTCGATATATCCAGAAAACGAACTTAAGACTTTCCACTTACAACTGGAGATGAGTAAGTGGCCACGGTTTGGAAGGGTTTTAACATGCTTAATGTTTTATTCAGACTTTGCCCTTGCATGAAGGTGTGAATTCGAACCTTATTGATGACTAATTTAACAAAATCTATTGTTAGGAAAAAAAAAAAAAAAAGTGCAACGAAAAAAAATTGAAGACCCAAGAGCCTAGGTACTGGAAACTCTTTTGGGCCTTTTTTTAATGCTGTTGAATTAGAAAATTAGGCCCAAGTACCAATCCAAGTTCTGATTTATGCAAAACTCTTGTTGTGGTTCTAAGTTTGCTCTAGGCCCTATATGGTGATCGTTATGACAAGACTGTAGCCAGGGTCTCCTTACAATTTCGAACACAGTTCATGACTTTTATTAAGAAGGGTAAAAGACTGTTTACTACCCTCATGTTTCATGGTTTTCAACATTTAGTACATCAAGTTTTTTTCGTCTCAGAGTCATACCTAAATTGTAAATTTTGGGACAGTCTCATACATCCGTTAGTCAAACTGTTAAATCTGCCGTTAATTGTGACGTGGCGCCCATGTGGACAATGACTGGGCGCCATGTGTCAGCCACGTTTTTTTTTTTTTCTTTTCTTTCTTCTTCTTCTTCTTTCTTCTTCCTTCTTCTTCTTTCCTCCTGACTGCAAACTTTTTTTTTCTTTTTTCTTCCTCATTTTCCTTCTTCCTTCCTCCTTCTTTCTTCCCCTTCTTCTCCTTCTTCCTTCTTCTTCCTTCTCCTTCTCCTTCTCCTTCTCCTTCTCGTTTTTCTTCCTCCGAATCTAGGGATTTTTTTTTTTTCTTTCTTTCTTTCTTCTTCTTCTTCTTCTTTCTTCTTCCTCTTGACTGCAAACTTTTTTTTTTCTTCCTCCTTCTCCTTCTTCCTTCCTCCTTCTTCCTTCCCCTTCTTCTCCTTCTTCCTTCTTCTTCCTTCTCCTTCTCCTTTTTCTTCCTCCGAATCTAGGGATTTTTTTTTCTTCTTCCTTCTTCTTCTTTCTCCTTCTCCTTCTTCTTTCTCCTTCTCCTTCTCCTTCTCCTTCTTCCTCCGAATCTGGGGAAGTTTTTTTTTTTTTTTTTTTTTTTTTCTTTCTTCTTCTTCTTCCTGCAACTTTTTTTCTTTTTTTTTTCCTTCCTTCTTCTTCCTCCTTCTTCCTCCTTCTTCTTCTCCTTCTTCCTTCCTTCTTCCTCCTTCTTCATCATCTTCCTCAAAAAAAAAAAAAAAAAAACAAAAACAAAACCGAATCTGGGCAGATTCGGAGGAAGAGGAAGAGGAAGAGGAATGAAGAAGGAGGAAGAAGGAGGAAGAAGAAAGAAAAAAAAGAAAAAAAAAAAAACTTCCCCAGATTCGGAGAAAGAAGAAGGAAGAAGGGGAAGGAAGGAGAAGGAGGAAGGAAAAAAAAATGTTGCAGTCGGGTGGAAGAAGAAGAAGAAGAAGAAGAAGAAGAAAGAAGAAGAAAAAAAAAAAAAAAAAAAAACGTGGCTGACACGTGGCGCCCAGTCATTGTCCACATGGGCGCCACATCACAATTAACGGCAGATTTAACAGTTTGACTAACGGATGTATGAGACTGTCCTAAAATTTACACTTTAGGTATGACTCTGAGACGAAAAAAACTTGATGTACTAAATGTTGAAAACCATGAAACATGAGGGTAGTAAACAGTCTTTTACCCTATTAAGAATAATCGGTGTGTTCCTTTTATGGGAAAACCTACTTATCTCCTATTTACGATTAATAATTTTTATTGTTTAAATATCATAATAGGAATCGTTTATTATCTTTATCATCATCTAAATATCATACCAGCAAAAAATTATTTAATTTGTAGATCGTTTAGTTATACATACGTGTCAAATATGAGTCAAACCAATCAAAGATTTTTGTAATAAGTAACATCCTCATGATGAATTGTCCATTTGTTTTATGCAAATGATTGTTTTGCATATACTATCTTTAAATGATAATAAAGAGAATGAACAGTTTCGTTATAATGTTCGAACGGTAAAAATTCATTAATTGTACGTACGGAAACAAGTTCATGGGTACACAAGCATTATTCTTTTATAATTATTTGATAGCATCGCACGTTCTTTATTAATTATATATATTTTTTAAATTAAGAGAAAGGAAGACCATAAATCGAGAAAAGCAAGAAGAAATGAATAAGCATGTGTAGAAAATCATGTATGTGATTGTTAATGGTACTTGTAGTTATAATAAGATCTTAATAAGATAATTGACACATTCATGAAGTTGTGGATGGCGGATTACGAAATATTGGAATAACAACTTACAATTTACAATTTGGGTACGTCATTTTAGCATTTTAAATCAATAATGTAGTATCGTTTAATTTAATATTATATTATATTATATTATTAATTTATGATGACAGAGTGTGATAAAACAGTGTTGTGACTTGTGATACAAGAAAAGTTCCTTTCTTCCCTTTCTTTTTGGGTTGAAACTCGAGAAATTACATGACCCTTTTAAGCATAACCGAAGCTTTACGAAATCTCTCATTTTTTGATTCACAAAGCCCCACGAAATCTTGCTTTGTCATGTTGTTGACCAAGAACACTTTAGAATGGCCAAAACCCAAATGGAAAACGACCTATACAAATAAGTTTTAAATTAATTATAATAAAAATGTTAAGGAGATTTTTGTTAAAAGTGAGAGCTAAAATTCAAATAAAAAACATTTGTACAATTAATTTTTAAATTAACTATAACAAAAATGTTAAGAAGACTTTTTTAAAGTGAGTATTTTCATAAATTCTCTATCACCTAATATTTTATAAGAAAAACTAATTAAAAGGGCTTGAAAACTTTGAGTTTTAACGATAAGGACAAAATAAAGGATAAAGTGAATAGTACCATGATTGACATTTTAGTGTAAAAATGTGATTTTCGTTAAGATGAATAGTATCATGAGTTTTTCGTTAAAATTCCTTATTTTATAACCTTGATATGAAAATTAATATTAAACTGTGAAGTTGAATTCATAGAGATTAGCACTCTTAAATAAAATAAAGTTGATGTGATACTCATTGAAAAGAAAATTGATGTGATAATGTACCTAATTGAGTTTAGTGAACGACAACGCAGTAAAAAGGGGGAGATATATTTTATGATGAAAAGACAAACCATTGAACAAATTAACAATATAAAAAAAATCACTTGAATGTGATGGGCTTTGTGATTTAGGACCTGACTTATCTTCCCTCCCACTTTCCATATACTCTCATCCTCTTTTATTTATACGGTCACGTTAATATTTTATATTACTATTAATTTTTATCTTATTATCTTTATAAAAAAAATCAATATAAAATATTGACGTGGCTTAAACGTGACCGTACAAAATAAGAGGGGATAGAAGTGTATAGGAAGAGAGGGCTGAGAAGCCCGGTCCTGTGATTTATACTATTTTGTCACCTTTAGATAATTTAATTGTTTAATTTTTGTTAGCATATGTGAAATGACAGGGATCATCGCTCTTCCCACCCTGGAATCTTGCATGCAATTGCGCAGTAATCATTGATATTACTTTTAACACTTTAAGTCATTAGAAGTTAATATTTTCGTTTAGCACATTACTCCATTCATACTTGTTGGCTCTGTCGTGTTACATGAGTTTAATTATTATGATTTGATGTTTGATATTTGACAAAAAGTAATGCGAATGGGACCCTTTTAAGTGAGACATTTTATGGACTTTCCGTTTTCTTATTTTTTTTAACGTAATATTATATAATGTTGATATAGGAATTGTGCTTAAAAAATAAGGTGGCGGAGAGTCATATCTTTGAGAAAGTCTCCTTAGCATTTCTTTGTGACAAATGATAATTGCAAATGAGAAATGCTAATTAAGAGGCTCTTTGTCATATCATGTTTTCGGCATAATATATTATAATGTTAGCACCAAAGTTGACATTAAACTATGAGTAAGAGAGAGTTCATAAAGAATCTCACTTTTAAGAAACTCCTTTAACATTCCAAAATGCAAATTAATATAAACAGAAAGCAACAATGATCCACTCAGTTTAAAGGATCAAAAAATTCCGCATGACCATGTTATGAGTATGGGAGAGAGGATGATATACTCGATTGTCGGGTAAAGCTGAATGTATATTATCTGCTACGCCATTGATCTTTTCAATCACGAGACGAAAACTTGGCATGGTTGGGGTCATAAAAAGATTCGACAATGGCCAAAACAAAGACAAGGAGAAAATGCTGAATCAGTACTTCTTGCATAGTTTGTATAGCTAGCTAGCTTTTATGCGCAGGCATTGCTATTTTGCCTAATTCTTTGTTTCTGATGATCTAAATGTTTAGACAGTTTTTGTAAGTCATACGTGTTCGTAATTAGGCATAATTCCTCCATTTTGTTCAAGTTTATTCAGCACGATCATGATTTCACAAGTCTCACCTCCATGTAAGAGAGAATTAACAACGATTCAAGTGGTGCATTGCATGCCTATATAATAACAAGTGTGGTCGCAGACTGTTCATGAATCATCCATTGACTTTGCTCGCAGTTTCATAGAACCAGCCCTTCTCCTCCTGCGGCTTCAACCACCTGTCTTCTCCTCTTATTGTTGCTTCCATCTTGTATATACATACATACAATCAGACACGCATACATACAAATACATATATTTGTCTTCAAATAAAGCAGAGTCATATAAATTATGATTAATTCTAATTACGTAGCCCGTAAATAATCAAAATTCATTTATATTTGATGTTGCTCAGAGTGTGAATCCCGGATTTTGGTATTGGAGTCTTCAATATTAATGATTTGAAGGATTTTGGACTTTCTTCACCCGAAATGAATTGGTTTTGACCTAGATACCACTTTCTAACCAATTCTTGTGCCCCAGAATAATTTTTAATATTTGACTCTATACGTCTAAAGAGTCATTTTTTCTTGGCTTTTTAGCCAAAATGGTCTCCCTGAGATTTGCATAACATATCACTTTGGTCTCTGAGATTGAAAATCAATAGAAATGGTCTCTGAGATTGTCCACCATCCATTATTTTGGTCATTCTGTTAAAAACTCCTTTAAGTGTCCCGGAGCTGTTGGCTGGAAGTTTGGGCAATTTTTAAGGCTTCGTAACTCAATCGTTTCTTAACTAAATTCGACCCATAATATATCAAAATGAAGATAGAAAAGTGTAGAACAAGATTATATCTATTTGGAAGCCCAATGGTTGTCGGAGATGGCCGGAAAATGGCCTGAAAGGTGACTGGTCTGCAGGAAAATTAGAAAACATCGCCCGAAACTGGGTAACCTTTAAATGTTCATAACTTCTTCAATACTCAACGAAATCGAGTGACTCAAAAACGCAAATCATACTTCTCGACGAGACGAAGAGAATAGTACCTTTCTCGATGGCTAAATCACCGTGGTTTGGCGGTAAAACGGCTCGAAAGTGGCTAACTCGATGACCAAGACAGCCACTTTCAAGCCGTTTTCCGGCCAAACCACTGTTACTTGGCCATCGAGAAAGGTACTATTCTCTTTGTCTCATCGAGAAGTATGATTTTCGTTTTTGAATCACTCGATTTCGTTGAGTATTGAAGAAGTTATGAACATTTAAAGTTTACCCAGTTTCCGGCGAGTTTTCCAGTTTTTCAGCGGACCAGTCACCTTTCAGGAACTTTCGGCCAAGAACTCCCGGACACTTAACGGAGTTTTTAACGGAATGACCAAAATAATGGATAGTGGACAATCTCAGGGACCATTTCTATTGATTTTCAATCTCAGGGACCAAAGTGATGTGTTATGCAAATCTCAAAGACCATTTTGGATAAAAAGCATTTTCTCTTTACATGAGAACGTTCCTTCGTACGAATTAATGTCATAATGCATGCCATTTATTCTCTCTTAATATGTGTTACAATAGATCAATGGTTACAGTAACAAGTAAAAACTTTAAACTTGTGATGCATTTGGATAACTAAACAGTCTCCAAATCAAATGAAATTTTCAAGAGAAGATCTTTAGATGACGATAAAGAGAAGAAGCGTTTAAAATATGACTACTGTACAGTAAAATGATGTTACCTCCTTGTGTAAATAATAAAAAAGAATGACTCTTTACGTGTAAGGAACCAACAAAGTTTGAAATAATTTCGTCAATGAAAATTATCTGTTTTTGTCATCCTCATGATTTTTACTCAATTAATGCATGGAAAATAAGAGTTTGCGCTGAAGATGACAACAAAAGTACTACGAGCTCTATGAAAACTTGACTAGATACAATTAAACATATGCATAATTTGGTTATCTAAACATACGTGGCTAACGTAGCTATACAGCTCTATTGAGTTGCCTATTGCCTTTTAAAATGCATCCAAGTTCACAATCGACCTCCATCTCCACCAACGTTAGTGTTCATTCCTAACTTTCCTAACTTTTCTAACTTTATACAAAGAATCCTTTGATACCGATGCTTACGGTATATGATTTTATTTAGATTTTGTGACCTTCCCAGCTAACTTTTACAAGGAGAGGTTGCTTCCAGGAAACTCGTACCTCACAAAGAGGCTCCATATAGGGGTACAACGCAGTCCATGTTGGGACCCATAACTTTGTTACCTTTTTGTTCGGATATATGTAAACAATGATAGGATGAAATGATATGTGATTGATTGTGTAAATTTTGGTCCCCTAGCTTGATACAATTGTTAAATACCCTGGAAAACCTAAATATTGTCTTGGCTTTTACATGTATGTGAATGAGGTCCTTAATGGGTATGAGTGGCTGAGCTAGGGTTAGAGTTGCGACGGACGTAATTACTTAACAATATTATACCGGCCTAAATCTTAAACCCTAAAAGCATTAACTTGACGGGAAAAGGGTATAAAACCATTAATTCTCTGCTAATTTTTTGTATTAGAGAAGCGGATACAATCTTGCAACAGTATCTGAGCCTTTCATTTTTTGGGTGAGAAAATTGTGTAGTCATCGATAATCAAAAGAATAAACGAAAATGACCACACAAACTATGTACTTTTGATCACCTCGTAAAAACCAGTTGATTTCCTATATCATTGTCGTGTGAAATTGTGAATGGAATCTTATCATCACATAAATTGGATAACATAAACAAATAAGAAAAAAGATTCGTTTATGCACGCTTGAATAATCTTTTGTAGTCTGTATGCCCTGATATAGCGTCAAGCAACAAAAGCTGAGGATATATAACTATTTTTGTTAAGTTTAGCTCATATGCATGCTCCATATATAGTTGTTTATACCACAAGTATCTCGCAAATAAGTTTGCTTGCTTGCTTGCTTGCTTGCATGCATCCTTATAAATTGTCATTGTGTAGTTTGTGTGGTTAGGATCAAACTAACACTACTACGTTCTACAATTTACAACTATTTCCTTCGAAAAAAAATAAACAAAACGATAGAGATATATATACGTACGTACGACAAGGAGGGCAGGATCTAGCAGGACCACGAGCACAAAGTCAGGAACCCACGTATATTGTTTGTATATCAAGATATACAGTTACCAGATCAATGTTTCTGGTGTTGAGGGTGAGAGTACCTGTACGTATGTGTGTAGGCATGCATCCGGACAGAACTAATACACATATGCCATATATTCTCACGTTCAATGCATGCCATGCCAACAATTTAGTATAATATAATTTCTTTCCGTTAAGAGATTTTTCAAATAAGCTTAATTATTTGAGGTATCATTCGTAGGGCTCACTCTATATCATATTTAAACGATCTAACCATCCATCTTTTAGGTCTTCTATCAAGGATAGTCTCTATGAAAAATCATCCAAATCCAAAACCATTTGACTGTTGGATTGAATAATCGTCCATTTTCTTCACTGCATTAATTGGATGTCTTAATGATTTCAATTTGTCTTATTTTTTGTAAGGATGATCTATGAATGATTATGATATACTAAAATATAGAAAACCGTCGAAATTTTTTATAGAAAAAGTACCACAAGTTGTCCCTTAACGGAAGAAGACTATATATATATAGTGGGATCATCATATATGGTGTACAACTATCAACTCTCAAAACTTGCAGGTTAACAAATTAAAACAATTAACACTAGTGGGCTTGGTATATGGATTAGAATGAAAATGGACTCAAGATTTAAGTAGTTCATCCTTCAAAACTTGGTTACATCCACCGTGGTTGCTTGGATTATATTGATTTCAAGGTTACAAATAACGCTCAAATAAAGACTAGAATTCTCTACTTCGGTCGTCCGACTTCCTTACAAGAGGTTCTCACACCTTTATATAGGCACTCAATAACCCAAAAAGCCTATCTCTCAACTTTCTAGCATTTAATGCTCTACTTGCATCGACGAACGTGCTGACAACTTTTTACCTATCAGTTGATATTCGGCGGTTAACTGACGTTTGCGCAGCGAGGTGCGTCGAGTAACCTTTCGGCTTTATTAGTCAACGATGTCACTCTGACAGCAATTCGACAACCTTTACATCCCATACTAGGCTTTTGCTTTTGATTGCTAGTTGACACATGGCTTGGTTAGCGTCTGTGGAGACAAAAATAATCAAGAAAATTATGGAGGCGATACGTGGACTGTTGGATTAAAAAGACAAAATTACCCTTGAGGCACACCGAGATTCCCACATGCGCATGCAACGGACAATAATGGCTCAATCGAGGTCAAATGTGATCAAAATTGTATTTATTCAAAACCCTCTCATCACTCTTGATCAAATTTTCACCCACAAGGTAACTCCTAATTATTCTTTTCAAATTAGGATTAATTAACAAATTAATTGATTAATTACCAAATTAATTGCAAGATATTATTTGACATAATATCTTGCAATTATATTCAAAATACCACCATAAGTGGCCAGTCCCTATTTCTCCAAATAGGGCCAACCACACCCCTATTTATAGCCCCACTTTTCTCCAAAAAGCCAAGTCCATTTTATCCCAAAAATTCTCTAAACACTTTCTCTCTCAAATTCTAACTTTGGCAATGGAGAATCTTCGGCCAAAGCCCCCCCCATTCATCGTGGGCGCATGAAGTTCTTGACCTTGATCTTATGTGTTATTATTTTGCAGGTGCATTTTCGTCAAAGGAGAATAAGGCGGAAATTTGCATCCACAAATTGGTGCTTTCATTGAGAGTCTTGATTCACACGCTCGAAGAAGACTTTCGCATCCAAGGTTTTTCATTTTCTTGTTTATTCGTACGTTTTTATTCCTAGAATTTTTTATAAAAATTCTTTGAATAAACGTAAAAGAAAAGTACAATGACAAGAAATTCGGAAACCACGATGAACGGAACTTCCCACGTTCAAGAATTTGGACCACGGCGATCCACGAGGCTCAACACGATGACGAGTGAAGTGGCACCACCCCCACGAGGCACCACTGCAATAGCCACCATGGTAGTAGCCACGACAGCAACCCTCGGTGCGCCTATAACCCACGGTGAAGGCCTCACCTTGCAGCCTCAAGCTCAGGCCAGCACCACCTTGGAGCGGCGAGCCCAGGCCCGCGCCACAAGGGAGCCTAGCACGGCACAAATTGAGCAAGCCCAGAATCAAGCAGCTGCGGCAGGAGCAGCAGCCTAGACTTCACGGGCCTAAGGCCATTGCGAGCCTAGTGTGCTCCAAGGCTGAGCCCAAATCACGCATTTTCAAGCCACACAGACCCAAGCCCAAGGCAAACCAGCCTGAGCCTAGCCCGCACTCGAGCCGAGCCCAGGCTTAGCACCCACATGCATTACACACGGGGTAGGCCACTCCCGTGGCCTAGCGCCTCCCAAGTAGCCCAAATAAGTCCAAGACCTGTTCAACCGTCCCAGTTCCAGATTTCTGGGCCAACGATTGAATCGGGGGCATTTTCACCCCATTTCTCTGCAAATTTGACATTTCCTAACTTAAATATCACACCCATAGTCCATTACACTTCCGCTACTCAAGGATATGCATTTCCTCAAAGCTCTTCCAACCCAAATGGTGAACAACACTTGTCTCGACAAGTCATAGAGTTGACGAGCACCATCGCACAACAGACGACCTTGGTGAATCAGCTTTTGCAGCGCACCAAGATGCAACGAGTCATTGACGAGGTGTCCCAAAGTAGGACAAGGGCATACGATGAACCTTTCCAGCAGCGTCCTGGTAAGCAGCCACTCGACCAGTCATGAACAGAGCATTCTGGCAGTGTATACTCTCGACTAAGCCCTTAATATAACGTATACTCTCTTCTTAACGTACGGAGGAGCGTGCACTCTCGGTTAAGCCCACGGACAAGCATACATTCACGGTTGAGGGCACACTCTGATAATCAACATGAGCAGCCTTTCAGGCGAAGTGCTCATTCGCAGTTAGGCCAGCAAGAAGCATCATCCACCTCACATCGGAGTATGCAGCACGACGGATAGAGAAAGGCAATCATTCAATCCGGCTCAAGTTCAACTAGTAGCCTGCGAGGAATTCTCGCACTTGCTAGGAACGTACCACATGCACCATCGACATGGCATAGGCAAGTCAAGCACATAGAAAAGCAGCCTAGACTAGTAGGTCAAAACCGGGGGCAGCCGAGAGCTCTGCTACCCCAGTAAAAACAAATTCAGGAAGAAGTATAGAGGCTCTTGATCGAGCAATTGCTTGATTTCCAACACAACGAGGTCGTTACGACGGGACATGACCAACATGAGTAGGTCACCCTTCATGAACGAGATCGAGCAGGCAGAGCCTTCATGCAATTTCAGCATGCCACATTTCACATCTTTCAAATGAGATGGAGATCTGGAAAGACACTTGAAGCACTACAGAAGCACGATGATCCTTTATCGAAACAACGATGCTCTTATGTGCAAGATATTCGCCATCACTTTGCAAGGCGAGGCGCAAGATTGGTTCCACACCTTGCCGCCACGATCCATCCAGAGTTTCGATGATCTTTCTTTGGTTTTCACCAAAGAATATTCATCATACCGCTCAATCAAGAAGAAATCCGTTCATTTGTTTAATGTAAAGAAGAATCCAAAAGAGTCGCTTCGCGACTACGTGAAGAGGTTTAAAGTAGAGAAGGTAAAGATAGTCGGATGCAACGACTCGATAGCAAGTGCAGCCTTCCAAAAATGATTCTCAACAGACCACCCGCTGTTTGGAGAATTAATCATGAAAGAAGATCTAACTCTGGCAGACTTTTTCGCTTTGGCAGAGATGCATGCACTTTGGGACGAGGCTCGGCGAGTAGACAAGGCACTCGAGCAGCCCTGAAAAGAATCGGCAGTAGCTTAAAAGAATGTGGATGAAGCAGGCAGAATGCCAAGCGTAAGGACCGATCCCCGACTAAAGGTAGCCCGACGCCAAGAACTACTCTAAGTTCTCGATCCCGATCCACCAAATCATCTGCGACATCAAGAGCAAACCATGGTTCAAGCTGCCAAAACAATCAAATGGAGATACTTCCAGGTTGAACCATACCAAGTACTGCACATTCCACCGAGGTCATAGTCACACAATTGATGACTGCTACACTTGGAAGAACTACCTAGAGGATTTCGTGAAAGAAGGCAAAGTCGACAGGTACTTGGACAAACTAGTTGCGCAGTCTAAAAAGAATGTAGACGCCGACGAAGAGCCGCCAACTAAAACGATTCAGATTAATGGCATCTTCGCCGAATCCGAGCACTTGGGGGCCACCAACAACTCCAAGAAAAAGAAGATCTAGCAGACTCTATTAGTCTCGTAGGTCCAGGCAATCAAAACCCAACTTGGACCCATCGTTGGCTTCACCGACTAGAATACCGAAGACGTCGATTTCCCACACAATGATGCACTAGTGGTATCCGTCTAACTAGCCCATGCCATAGTCGACAAAATGATGGTTGACAATGGAAGTGCGGTCAACCTACTTCATCTCTCGGTAATTCAAAAGATGGGCCTGGAAAGCACAATTATACATCGAGTGGAGGTACTCATCGGATTCAACGAACACACCTCGATTGTCATCAACAACATCACACTTGATGTAAGAACACCGTCAGTTATCTCAAAGTAAACGTTCACGATAGTAAGCGACCCATCTCCCTACAATAGGATTCTAAGGTGACTTTGGCTGATAAAGCTGAACACAGTAACCTTCGTCAAGTATCAAAAAATCTGATTTCGCATCCCGTGAGAAGTTGGAGAAATCAAGTCTGACCAGGCCACATCTCGGCGATGCACTGTGCAAGTACTGAAAGAGTAAAAAAATAAGACCTTTACCCCCGTAGAGACTACCGAGATCCAAAAGGCCAACGAAGCTGCCAAATAGTAATTACTGCAGACGGATCAAGATGATGGCGTCTAAATCAACGCGCCAACAAATGAAACGGGATGAAAACCCAAAGAGGATACCGAGCACACCATTCTTGATCCCCAGCAGCCGGAGAAGACCGCTAGAATCGGCTTACGTCTAAGCCCTAAAGAAAAAGAGGAACTCACGTTTTTCCTTAGGGAAAATCGTGACATTTTGGCATGGTCACCTTCCGATATGCCCATCATCGACCACAACATAGCTTGCCACAAGCTGCATGTCGACCTCGCTACCAAACCGGTGATGTAAAAGAGAAGACATTTCGCGCCCAAACAAGTAGTGATCATTGAAGCGAAAATTGACAAGTTATTAGAGGTCGAAGTTATAGAAGAGGTGGCACACTCAGCATGGCTTGCCATTGTCGTGCTAGTAATGAAAAAAGAGAAGGGAAAATTGAGGGTTTGCGTATAATACACCGACCTCAACAAAGCATGCCCAAAAGATCCTTATTCAGTTCCCTGAATCAATCTACTAGTAGATTCAACTTTTGGGAACCAGCTGCTCAGTTTCTTGTACGCATACTCTGGTTATAATCAAATAGACATGTTGGAGTTGGACAAGGAGAAAACCGCATTCGTGATCGAGTGAGGCACCTACTGCTACAAGGTTATGCCTTTTGGCCTCAAGAACGCGACAGCCACTTACCAAAGATTGGTAAACATGATGTTCAAAAAGAAAATTGGAGTAACCATGGAGGTCTACGTCGACGACATCATGGTGAAGGGAAATCAACGATCAAACTATATCGACAACTTGGTGGAAACTTTCGACATCCTTAGAAAGTACAAGATGAAGCTCAATCCCGCTAAATGAACATTTAGAGTATCTTCAGGAAGATTCTTAAGGTACCTAGTAACCCAACGAGGAATCGAAGCACATCCCAAGCAAGTATGAGCAATCCTAAATATGAAATCTCCAACTACCTTGAAGGAGATCCAAAGCTTGACCAGACGAGCAGCCACCCTTAACCGTTTTCTCTCGCGATCCACCGATCGATGCAAGCCTTTTTTCAAGGCAATCAAGAGGGCACAACGTGACAAATGGGATGACGAATGCTAAAAAGCTTTCTAAGACCTGAAGAAGTATCTCACATCACCTCTTTTACTATCCAAGCCGGAAGCAGTGGATGACTTATACATATACTTGGCAGTCTCAGAAGTAGCAGTGAGCTCTACCCTCATACGAGAAGAGCTAAGGGCCCAACTCCAGTATTCTACACTTCTAAATCTCTTCTCGATGTGGAAACTAGATATCTGAAGATCGAGAAATTAATTTTGGCGCTAGTTGTTGTGGCTTGGAAGCTCAGACCATATTTTCAAGCTCAAACAGTCATCGTCATGACTCAGTATCCTCTACGATTAATCCTACATAATCCAGACGCTTCTCAATGAATGATGAAGTGGGCGTTGGAACTTGGCTAATATGGTTTAGTTTTTCGACCCCGCACGGCGATAAAGGCCCAAGCCTTGGCGGACTTCGTATAGAATTCACGCCTAGCCTAGGCGACGCAACAGAGTGGCTCAACGACGTCCCAGAGGCAGCCGAGCACACACTAGCTGCACCTGCTCTACCCGATGGAGACTTCTGGCATTTGCATGTCGACAACGCATCCAACTACAAGGGCTCAAGAGCAGGCATGGTCCTTGTCACCCCCAAACGATTCAATGCTCGAGCAGGCAATCACTTTAGGCTTCAAAACATCCAACATCAAAGCGGAGTATGAGGCCCTACTAGCTGGCATCCGAATAGCAAAATACTTGACGGTGAAAAAGCTCGCAATTTATTCTGATTCCCAGCTAATCACTAGCTAGACTACTGGGGAATACACGGCAAAACATTCGAGGATGATGCAATACCTAGAGAAGGTACGAAAGCAACTTGAGGCATTTCAGACTTATACCCTCACTCAAGTTCCGCGGGCAGACAACGATCACGCGGATGAGCTAACCGACTTAAGCTCCGCCATCGACCACCAACTCAAACGCTTTATTTCTGTGGAACATCTAAACAAACCAAGCATAGAGGCGAAGCCAGCAGCCGAGGTGTCACAGGTTAGTATAACTCCAAACTGGCAAGATTCCATTATAGACTACTTGGTCAATGGCACATTCCCAACAAAAAGGTTGGAGTCTAGAAAGCTCCAAACGAAAGCAACATGCTACTACATGTGGAACGGCATTCTCGTCTAAAGATCCTACACTAGACCACATCTCCGTTTCCTAGCACCTCCCGATGACTTGAAGGTTCTAAGCTCAATCCACGAAGACATTTGTGGAAATCACTCAGGAGGCCCATCCTTAGCACTGAAGGCTCTTAACGCATGCTACTATTGGCCTACCATGCATCAAGATGCTAAGGAATTAGTGTAAAAATACGACTGCTGCCAATGCTACAAGCCGATACAACCACTGTCTGCCAGCGAACTACACCCGCAAGCGAGTCATTAGTCGTTCATTCAGTGGGTAATCGACTTGATAGGGCCAATGTCGCCCGCTACTAGGGGCAGAGGCATAATGATCGTGGTGACTGACTACTTCACCAAATGGGTGGAAGCAGAGCCCATGACAACCACAACGCAGACGGACATAAAACGCTTCATATGGAGAAACATCATTTGCCAATTTGGCATCCCTCAATCCATCATCATAGACAGCGGCCTGCAATTTGTAGGCAAATATTTGGCGAAGTTCTTCCAGAAATATGGCATCAAGTAGCATGTGTCCACGCCGAGGTATCCCCAAGGCAATGGCCATGCCAAAACATCCAACAAGACGATCCTCGACTGCCTCAAGAAGTCCCTCTCCGACAAGAAGGGAAAATGGCCAGAAGAACTTCCAGGATGTCTATGGGCATATCGCACCACCAAATGACGAGCAATCAGTGAGACTCTTTTCTCTTGGACATTTGGTTCAGAAGCAATTATTCCTCCCAATGACATTGTACCAAGTATCAGCACTCTACTGCCAAGCATCGAGCAAAATGAAAAGGAAATGGCCACAAATCTAGGTTTGGCAGAGGAGAAACGCAAGAAGGTCATCACCCGCATCGCAGCCTACTAGTAACAGCTTCTATCCAGCTACAACAAAATGGCTAAGATCCGGCAGTTCCAGCCCAGAGATCTAGTCCTAAGAAAAGCCTTCATCATTGCCCAAATAGAAGGCTCCAAAAAGATAGATTCCATCTGGGAAGGTCCATACAAGATCATCAAAGTAAGCAGTAAGGGTAGCTACACCTTCGTCACCATGAACGACAAAGAGATCGAAAAGCAGTGGAACACCTATAATTTGATGAAGTACTATGTGTGACCTCCCGCTACATCAAAGCCCGAAGACTCAAGCAGCTCAACGGACACCACCTCGCGAGCCGAGGACTATCCAGATGTTATGCAGTTTCTACCTTACAGCTAAGTTTTCGTTCGTTTCACTCATTTTCAATGAGGAATTCAGAAGTAATTTACAAATTGGCTCGACTGCATGTTTACAACAACCGATCACTCATTCAATTCAAAAGAAGACCACGCCATTTTTAGGGACTCATCGTAGGAATTACGCCCCTTTGGGGACCAACTATGCTTTTCAGTGCAAGAGGGTAAACCAATTCCCCGACACCCATATGGGTCTGCTTTCCAATGCGGGAGGATAAACTTTACACTCCGAACATCCAGACGTGGATTAGTTTGGTTGCCCTAATATAACTAAATGCATGATGACTTGCGCCGGGATTCTTAGAAGTTGCCACAATGGTCTTTTTCAAGGCATAGCTAACTGAAAGATTTGGGTCTCTTGGCCTAATCCGTGGGGAACCGGGCCTCAGAGACGAAGAAGGCACATTACGCAGTACGCCATATGGATGACTGCCATGGAACCCTAACCGAGTGCACTAAGGTAGCCTACGATTTCCAGAAGATTGCCTATGGCTTACCCTTTGAGCAGTGAGTCGCACGAAACTTATACAACCGCACATTTTTGTGAAAGGTTAAACAAGTTAGTGTGCATATACGAAGCTTTATACCCTGCTGACATGCTACGCAGCCGATAAGCTTCACCTCTGCCAAAGCGCAGAATGATCACATAAGATCTACATTAATTCCTAAAGTGTTATGATACTTGTTACACAACCAACATAATTGGTTACATAAAAGCAATGAGTTCTCTCAAACCTTTGCTTACAAAATTCCATATAACCGCGTACTTTTGATACGAAAGGTTAGCGAATTTTATAACCCAAAAATATTTAATACGTTGTGATGCATGCCACACAACTCAAAGGATTGAATAAAACCAAGGTTAACAGCTAAGTGGTCATGCTGACTCGTCTGCTTCTGTAAGTAAGACGTCAGGCTGCCAACCTTATGGCTAACAACTTTGCAAAGTTCTACACCAACACCCACGGCTGCATAGGCTACGCGGACCTGTCTACTTATAAAAAAAGTAGCAGGTCTGCCTCTGGTCTAAAAGTCAAAGGTTGGGCATGAACAAAAGAAGTGAAGATAGAGGAAAACGAAGGAAGTAAGTTTATTAAATTTTCTAGCAAAATTGATAAACAACTAGCAAAGGCCGAATGAGTTCAAGCAAAGTAAAAAGCAACAAGGAAAACAAAGAAAATCCTAAAGGTTACCTAGAAGACTACTCTTAAGTAGCTTGGACATCCCACGACTACTCCACACATTCAGCAGCCGCGATGCTCTCAACAGCAGCATCATCCGGCTCTTCACCCCCAACTACTCCAACTTGGGTACCAACTTCTCCGACTACTTCACCAATGAAAGCCTCGAAAGTAAAGGCAAGCAAGTCTTCCAGAGAAATAGAGAAGGCCTCGAAGTCTTTCCCAGCAAACTCAAAGTCAGACGGCTTCCCAAAGAGATGGTATACATAACACAGCTTGTAGAAATCAACCTAACTCTGAACAAGCGAAGTCTCGAGCCCAGCCTTCTTACCCTTCAGCTACTCGTTTTCCTTGAGCTGACTAACATGGACGTTTTGCAACTCATCCACTTCATTCTTCAGACTTTCGTTAATCTTAAGTGCACCTTGGAGTTCCAACACTTGGGGTTCAAGCTTATCAACGATCTTCTTGAAGTGGATCACTTGATTATAATCAGCAATCAATTATTCATCCTTTGCATAAGTAGCGGAACGAAGCTCAGAGACAGCACGCTCAAGATCTTGAATCTAAGGTATGTAACATCCAATCTCATTCTCTGCACTATCATACTTAACTTGGATCGCGTCAAGCCTAGTCTTCAAATCAACGATCTCTTGGCGAGCAATCTTAAGCTACAGAAAAGTGGGGGCATAGATGTTAAACCCATTTAAAGCGACGAGCTTAAACTTCAACCTGTTGATCTTCTCGGCCGAAGAATAAGCTTCTGCTACCACAGTCTTTACCACCTATTTGGCAGCCTTGGTATCCTCTTGGTCAATGAGTATAGACTTGGCTACCATAATTGCTGTTTTTTGCATCATAGTAAGCGAATTAGCTCTTTTATACTCTGTCGAATGCTTCGCAAAGGAACTTGAGCAAACAACCCCTTTAATGCCATCAACAAGCTTGGCACACGTGTCCATGTCTTCAAGCAGATCTAGTTTCAAGAGCCCACAAATCTCAGCATCCTCCATAGAAACGGGTTTAGTGGATTTCTCAGCAAGTGAATCAGTCTCAGCAGCGAGGGGAATGGTTTTTGGCGCTACTCTAGTAGCAAAGTCCACCTTATCACTTTTCATAGTAGCAAGCCTTTCCAAATGTGAACTAGACTTATCCCTCGATGGACGTTTTGACACAAATTTCAACACTAGGGGCACAACGGAACCTCTACGCTGAGCAATCCTATCAGTAATCGTACTAGCCATATTTGGCACAACAGTCTTCACTGGCTCAGATCTAACAGCCTCATCTTTCCTCCTTTTGGAAGAAGTCAAGTCAATCACAAGCTTATCAGTAATAAGCGAACCTTCACGAATAGCGGAGAAAGTCATTGGCTTATTTTCAGCTGGCATCTCTTGACCAGGTAGGGAAAATCTTTTTTTTCCACCTTCATTCACGACAGGATCCACGACGGCGATCAGGTGAGCCAATGCATCCGCCTTGATTTGCTTTATCTCCTCTCTAGGGGCAGCCCACCTTTCTCCCGGCGAAGATGACTAAGCAGCCAACGTCACTCATGGTACTCAGAAGGGATACCTAATGCAACATACACCTTCTTCATATCTTGAGAAGTCTTATGAGTTGAGCCAAATTTTGAATCTACAAAAACAGATGAGGACAATCAGTAAATCATAAAGCAGCTCATCAAAGGTACAAAGCAACCTAAAGACTAAGCGGTCTACTCACGGGAGATGAAAACAGTAGGAACACGCAGCTCGGGGGAAGAAACAGACTCCCACTCTCCACTTATCTCCAAAGTCGGTCAAATCCAAGTCAAAGAATTGGCTTAGATTGAGGAATCCCACCATCACACGGACCGCATTGGGAGAACATTGAGCGGGGGCACACTTCATGGAGCAGAGCATCTCTTGTAAGAAACATGGCATGGGGAAAGAAAATCCTAACACAAAGTAGTAGGGGTGAAACTTGATGGCTCTCGGAGCCCCACTACATGGCTCACGGCTGCTACCTTCCTGAACACGCTTCACACGCACCTCTGACGGAATGACGTTCCTATATGCCTCAAGAAAGTCTCTAAATGAGTCATCGAAGCTAATTTTGAAGTGAGCAGCCTTGAAGTAGCCTACCTTACTAAAGAACCCACCTTGACGATACAACGTAGGGGTGGGCAAATGGGTCTTGAACCCGCGGATTGGGGCGAGTCCAAATTTTTAAAATTCAACATAGGGCAGGGCATGACCGGTCCAGGTTAATAGCAGGGCGGGGTGGGTCCAAATCCTGGAAGAAACGAGCCCCCAGCCTGAACCGATTTCCACCCCGAACTTCGTACCCAAAACTTTCCCAGATAAATCTCTGCAATTCAACATTTATATTTCTAAGCAATTCGAAAAGCACAAAAATAAAATCACCCATTTGTTTTTGCATCTATCTCTCTAGATTCTGCTTCTGGGTCTTTTTGCCTCCAGGTGAGTCTAAATCCTTGTATTCCCAATTTTTGAATTAAGGTTTGTGCAATTTCAGTTTGGTATGAATTTGAACCATTGGACTGGAGTGTAAGAGCTTCATAACCTCCCCGGTCTTCTCAAATCCACCACAACGACGACGCTGATATTGTCGTTGATGTGTCTCGCCAAGGATAAGACATTCGTCATCCGCCGCACGATCCGTGACCGTCACCTTTGGCTCCGATATCATGTACGGCTTCAGGTAGTTGTCGCAATGGCCCTCGACATGGCGAGAACTCCGAGAACCCTCGCGCCATCCTAGTAGATCACACGCCTCGATTTGAACGAGCTTATCGGGAAAGCTAAAGAAGAAGATAAAAGAAAAAAATATCCGTGGACCTGGCCCAAACCGGCCCGTTTGAAATGGGTCGGGTTAGGTCCGGTTCTTGTTTTAAAATTTGTTGTACCCGCCTCGATCTGACTCGTTTCTTTTAAACCCGGGTTCGGTCCGGTCCCTTCAAAATTGGGTCCGGCCCGGCCCGTGCCCAGCCCTAATACAATGGTGGTACACCATCATCACCCTTGTGGCTTGAAGAATACATGCTGGAAGAAATTCTACAAGGATGCGAGGAAAATTCGTTACATGGCTATGAAAAAAAAATGGCACGCCAAGCCCCACGACCCAAGACTGCAGGAGCCTAGTAAGCCACGCCAGGCCCCAAGGCCTGAACCTTCCCACTCTCGGCCTCGTAGCCCAATCTAAATGGAAGGGGCTGGCGCCCCCGCCCCACTCTCTCTCCTCTCATGCACAGGTCTGAGCCCAGCTAAAAGAAAAAAAAAAAAAAAAAAAAGGTGGCTTGCGCCTCCTCAGCCTATCACCAACCTAGCCCAATCCAGCGCCCAACATCCTGGCCCAAGCCAGCCACACGCTGCCAGCCCTCGGCCCACGCCGAGCCACCGCCGCACCATGCTACCCACAACAACAGTGTTATGGCCTTTCCAAGCCATTTTTCACACATTCCCGACCCCCGTCGAGCCAAATTTCAAGCCCTAAGGCTCCCAAAAAAATACGAAGACAAGGAAAAATTAATTTTTTCTTACCTTGGTGCTGTGTGAAGACGAAGAAAGCAACAAAATACGGTCATTTGCAAGGGCAAGTGTAGAAGATTGCTAGGGGAGGGGAACAAATATGATCTAGCTTTCTCTTTCTTGTAGGGTAGAATGAATTGCTCTCTGAAGTTGATTTAATCATCTACTTAAGGTAGACTTAAATAGACTTTAGAAGTAATTTATTTCCCTTTCCTAGAAGGATCTAATTTCTAATTAAATAAGGAATCTACATCAAAATAGTAAACAATCATATGTTTCCTAAAATAAGAGAAGATCTCTACACCTACTGCCATTTCCTACGAGCAGGCCAATAGGTGTGGGGGCATTTGTGGAGCAAAAAATAATCAAGAAAATTATGGAGGCAACACATGGACTTTTGGGTAAAAAAATACAAAATTACCCTTGAGGCACACCGGGATTCCCACGCGCATGCAACAGACAATGATGGCTCAATAGAGGTCAAAAGTGATCAAAATAATATTTATTCAAAACTCTCTAATCACTCCTCATCAAATATTCACCCACAAGGTAACTGTCAATTATTCTTTTCAAATTGGGGTTAATTACCAAATTAATTGCAAGATATTATTTGACATAATATCTTGCAATTGTATTCAAAATACCACCATAAGTGGCCGATTCCTATTTCTCCAAATAGGGCCGGCCACACCCCTATATATAGCCTCACTTTTCTCCAAAAAGCTAAGTCCATTCTCTCCCAAAAATTCTCTAAACACTTTCTCTCTCAAATTTTAACTTTGACATCAGAGATTCTTTTGCCAAAGCCCCCCATTCATCGTGGGCGCGTGAGGCTCTTGGCCTTAATCTTAGATATTATTATTTTGCAGGTGCATTTTCGTCAAAGGAGAATAAGGCAGAAATTTACATCCACAACGTCTATTCTTGCTCTTGAAACCTTGTGTTTGTGCCAGGAATTTCCGTCGGGGAAGCTTCCTGAGCGACGAGCACACAGCTCCCCGGGAGAGTGTTTCGGCGTCGGTTGAGAGCTGTTGTCGGGCTTTTGCTTATACTGTCGGGCTGGGCTCGTCGGGCAAGTCTTGTCGGGCAAGGCTGAAAGAGAAGGACATCGTTAACTTTGAAAAGTGCCTTCATGGGGCCTTAGGTGTAGGCCTTAAGGCTCACAATCAAGGTTAACTTTTGGATGCTCAGGCGTGCCACTACCATCTTTAGCATGGCAGATGTAGAACGGATATTGAATCCAAAATACGTATATCTACATATCTATATGCATCCGCGAGACCGTATTAATTATGACAGGTGCCTTTGTGGGGCCTTAAATATAGGCCTTGAGGCTTCCAATTCATAATCAATCCATCTCTTGGATATATATATATGCTGCTTTTATTGTAGCGCGTAATATCACCACCGTTTATACTTCTGACTAGCCAGCCCGCAGAGCTTAGAACGAATTCAAATGGGTGCCTTTGTGGGGCATTAGGTATAGGCCTTGAGGCTTCCTATCAGAAGTCATTCCATACTCAAACGTTCTAGCCCGCAGAGCTTAGAACGAATTCAAATAGGTGCCTTTGTGGGGCCTTAGGTATAGGCCTTGAGGCTTCCTATCAGAAGTCGTTCCATACTCAAACGTTCTAGTGATAATCATAATACAACAGTGGTAAAACTACTAGATCAGTCGATTACTTGCGCCCCAAGTAACTTCGGACTTCTTTGTTTATCAAGGATTTTCGTGGATGGGTTAAGTCCACATAAAGTTCTTTTTTATGCCTTGAGACCAAGGACTTTTACATGATCACTCTTCTATGTCAAGGAAGTTAGAACTTAGATCTGATTTAAATAGTGAAGACATCTTTAAATCGGATTCAAGAACTGAAAGACTCTTTTAATCATCATGTTATTTGAAATAACTCGAACACAGCTAAAAGCATACAACATAATGCTAGTTTAATAACTGAAAGGACAAAACCAAGAAGGGACGGGCAAGGTTTTCACCTTGTCGGGCAAAACTGGGCGTCTTGCGACTTCTTGGGTTTTAAGGTTGGACATGAGGCTTGAGAGTTTAGAAGAAAAGGGTTTTTGGGAAGGAAATCGTTACTACGACAAGCGTTTGACAAGGTAGCAGAGCTGATAAAAAGAGTTGGGAGTGATCCCGAGAGGGATGAAGGCTTTTGGCTGACTACAGCTATTGTTTGAAGGCAAATCTGGTTTTGAGCAGAGTTTGTGCTTTTGTTTGTTTGTTTGAGTGTCCTCAATCCTGATTTCTTTTTCTTCTTTTATAGACAAACCAGCGTGCCTTTCTGTAGCAGCAAGCTTGCCCGAATGCGGTTTGAGGATGATGACTCATTGGCTTTTTTACATAAAATGCCACCATAAAGTACTTTATGGGCTGTGTAGCTGATCAGTCTATACCACTTGGTCCTTGGGTAGGTGGGCAAGTGGCCTTTGTGAGCTGTACCAAGGCAGAGGAGGCCCCTTCCTGCCTTCCTAGGCTTCGGCTGGACCACTGGGCTTTGACCGACTCTTCCTTCAAGCTTCTTTTTGGGCCGGCCCCCTCCTGGAGCCCAAAGTTTAAGTTTTGGTCCAAACACCTTGTGCCATAAAGTTGTTAGCCTGCACACGTGCATCTCTAGATCGGAAAGTACTTTATGAATCATGTGAACTGAGCTGGTAGGCGATAGACTTTAGAGTTCGAAGCATCTTCTTTTTACTTTCTTGGACCTTGGGTTTCTTAATCTCCCGATCTTTAACTTCATTTGGGATTTTCGTGGCCTCTTTCTCGACCTGCACCATTCTATGGGTAAAAAAAGAACTGAACATTAACAACATTCAGGGTTTGATATTACCATTTTTTTGTATGAACACTTTGTAAAACTGTTAGATGAACGTAATTTTGTTGATATTTTGATTCAAACGATATTCGTATGACAGACTTTTTCTCTTATACAAATATGCTGATTATACATATGTACATGAGAAATTTCATAAATAGGGAGATTTCGCTCCATTATTCACATCATCAAATTAATGATGTGTTGATGCAATGTCGATACATTTTGGCGACATGTTTTTGATATGATGTCGATATGACTATATATTGATAAGTAATCTATTATCCCGCCTGCTAAATATTAGAGCGAGGTTTCCTTAAGATGGAGAGATTTTTCTCTGTGCTTGGAACACAGCTTGGAACACCAAATGTCATAATACAAGTGGATGGACACTTGAAAAAGAATTTTCTCTCTACTTATATTATGACACTTGGTGTACCGGATCATGTTCCTAGTACATTGAAAAATCTGTCCTTAAGATGAGGCTCCTCAGACTCAAAGTTGTGGATTAGAGAGTGCAGTAGGTGCAAGAGCACACGACCCCAATTAAAACTGGGATGATGCTTGTGTCCTCCTCCCCGGGGGACTTACTTATGTCTCCATTTATGATTAACAAACTTTTACCGTTGGAACATCATAATCGGAATCGTTTATTCTCTTTACCATCATCTAAAGATCATATATGGAAGAAAAAAATATTCAATTTGGAGATCATTTAGTCATTCATATGCATAAAACAAATGGACGGTTTATCATGACGATACTACTTGTTATCAAAACCGTTGATTGGTTTAAGCCATGTGGATAACTAAATGATCTTTAAATTGAATGATTTGATCTTTAGATGATGATAAAGAGTTTTTTTTTTCTTCTTCTTCAAAATCAATGTTTTGAAAGAACCCAACTAGGCTAGCAAGTGCAAGGGCAGATCATGCCCAAAAAAGGAAAAAGATAGGGGGATGTCGATAAACTCTAGCAACTGAAAAGTCATTCTAAAAATCGAACAAACCACTACTAGCACCCTAACGGTGATCAAAAGATGAGTGAGCGTGATAGAACAAAAATCCTATTAGACCTGAATTAGAGAACTGCGGGTGGGCATGGCAACTCGTCACGAGAGTACTGAGTACCATAACCAGTGAGGGAGGAGGCATTGATGCCCATGAAAATTTGCTCACCCTCGAGTTGGACATAAATGATAAAGAGAACGAACGATTCCGATTATGATGTATGAACAATAAACATTCGTTAATCGTAAGTGGAGACACAAGCATTATCTTTTAAAACGGCCCCCAAAATGTTATGTTACTTCCGTTGACTTACCATAATAAAAACTTGGTTTATTTTTAGCTACGCTCCCTAGAACTCGATTTTGATCACACTCTGCTCCCCATAACTAAAAAATCATCACTTTACTCCTTAAAACTCAAAATTCCATCTACATTGCCTTGTTTCTGTTATTTCCGTACAAAAACTGTCAAATATGTTGATGTGGATTCTAAAAATATTTTTAGAATAAGTTTTTTTTAGCTACTCTCTCTGGAACTCGATTTCGATTCCACTTTCCCCTTTGAAACTCAAAAGTCGCCAGTTTACTCCTTGAAACTCAATATTCGCTCCACTTTAGCTTGTTTATGTGTATTCCATTACATGACTCTCCGACCCCCTCTCTCTAATCATGATACATGCATTCATCCCTTCCCCCTCCATCTCTAGCCACCTTATCATTAGTTCCATTGATTTCATTATTTCTTATTCTCTTAATTGGAAAAATACCATAAACAATCCCTAGGGTTTTTTTTTTTTTATCACAATTCCTAGACATAGAGTAGAGGTGTTCAACAAGCCATGGTAGATGAAGAATTTGAATTTCGTTTATCGGAAGAGGGAGATGAGGAGAGACGGAAGATCAGGAAGAGATGAGGGCGTGGCATCATTGGAGTCGGCAATAACATAAACAAGGCAACGTGGAATAAATTGAGTTGGAAAATTTTATTTTGGCTCATATAACCTCTTTTTACACACAGCTTAACTTTTACACCCATATTATTTTTAATTAAACTGTCAATATCTCTTTGAACCCAAATCTACTACCTACACTACCATCGCAAACCTAATGCAATATGTAAATTTATCATTGCACCCATTTGAAATATAAAAAACCAAAATCAAAGTATTCTCTCCTATGACGTTCTTTCCTTCAAACAGTTGCTTTTGATGGAGTCTCTGCCTACAACATTGCTCTCGATAAATCTCCGGTTCCTTTGCGTGACCATGTCAAACAAGTCGTCCCCTTTAAACTACCCTCTTGCATTTATTTTGGCTTCAGCTCTTTGGTGTGTGCATATATTTGCACCTAGAAGCAGTTTGAAGGAAGAAAAAAAGCTAGTTGACAGCAACTCCCATTTGGTGAGAAAACTTCTTGTTCATTTGTATTGGATGTTGTCATTTTTGGTGTAAGAGATAGAAGCATGATCATAAACATAAAAACTGTATTCCTGATCAATTTTTTAATAACATGATTAATTTGTACTCATACTACTAATTAACTTACCACAAATTCAAAAAGAAAGAAGTCAAATTCCTAAAGTGAAAGCCTTTAACACTCAACAGTGGGACATTGACTGAAGTGCAAGAGAGCTTCTTAGGCATCGACTGTATTTTCTAGAATAGAACGTATGAGAAGGATTACGTGATAGTTAAAGTTTGATTATTAGGTGTGAGTTTATTAATAAATCTTATTTTTACTGTTAATTTCATCTTATAGTTGATATAATTATGCAGTAGGGTAATAAAAACATTTTCACATTGAAAATTTAAGTTGGGTGTAGAGAGGTTAAATGGGTTCAAATAAAATTTTCCTTTTGAGTTTCAAATAGTAAAGTGATGACTTTTGAGTTTCAGGGTGTGTAGCTAAAAATAAGCCTGAACTTAAATAGTAATTCAACATAATACATAGAAACAAGCCAAAGTGGAGCGAATATTAAGTTTCAGGAGTAAAATAGAGACTTCCGAATTTCAGAGAGTAAAGTGAGATAGAAATCGAGTTCCAAAAAGTGTATCTAAAAATAAGCCTAAAAACTTATCTTTCGCTTTCAAAAAAAAAAACTTATCTTTCTGTGCAAACGTGATCATCTTGTTCAATTACCTTCTTGTTTAATTAATGTTATTTGTAAACTAATCATAACATTGCTTGTTGACACTCTCATCCATATTAATAGATCCGTTTATAAATTTCACACAAGGCCTAAAATCTAAGCCACGACCCTAACTAGGGCTTTTCAATTACCAAAAAATAGGTTACGTACGTACAAGGTCGCCATGCATGCATACAATGGATCAGTTATACCAAATCTGTCATGCATCACTGCATACTAAATGGTGTGTGTGTTGCAAGCAATCCGATGTATTTAGATATATATCTAGCTAACCAAGATGGGCAAAGGTCAAGCCATTCTTTTTCTATATATGTCCGAAATACTTGTGAAAGCATAGACAGGCTACGGTTCTCTGAACTATTTACCTACTTTAGAAAGATACTAAATAGCTCCACGTACACCTTATCCATATTCCATGATCCACGATTAATTAATTGTCATTTGTCAAAAAAAAGCAGATTTCGAAAGTGACTCCTGTTCAGTCCTGCCGGACTATTTTTTTCTCACAAGGCCAATTGTTTGAATTTCCTCTTTTCTTTTGTGATTTTTTCTTCCATTTGTTTGTTCTTCTTCTTAATTACTTATAAGTCACGCAAACCACCTATACAGGAAATCCATCTTTTTATACTTTTCACTATCAGCAAATAAACGTGTTACTTGCATTATTCAACGGCTTCTTCATATAGAATAAGTTGAAGAAATGAACTATATAACAAAAGAGAATTAAACTGTTTGACATATGAATTCCGAAAAAAACTTATTTTGTACCAAACTGAAAAGAGAGCATGTTCGACGTGTGGTTTGGGCAACACTAGAGAGATTCTTTTGTGTGACATGAAATATATACTCATTTATGTACAACTCTCCTCGTGTGAATTGTTAATACAAAGAGATATATCTTTGGTTGTATGTAAGAATCTATGGTGATAGTAAAGAGAAATGAGCTACAATTTAATGTAAAAATTAAGACTCGGATATATTATTTGATCCATAACTAAACTCCGCAACTCTGTCCACAAGTTTGGAGGAATAAAGGCATTTGCCTTCAATTTAGTAGCTTGAATTTGTAATTAAATAATTAGAATGGTTGATTGCTGATTAGAGCCTAACTAGGAGGGGGATCCCTGGTTGATTGCTTTCAATTATTTTGAAAGCATATAGAAATTTAGTGAAGCTCTTGTGATGCTCTAATTTATGGAATGATATTTGAATTTGAATGCAAGAGACGATCATACTGTCGTGATTAACTAATTTAACCACGTCTGCGACAAGAGGATATTAATCTTATCTTTTATGCTTCGTGTGTTAGCACTAATTTTGCAGCTCTAATCTTCATTTTTTATTTTATTCCCTACTGAGATTTACTTTAAACCAAAACCTCGAATACAACGAAGAATGAGAGATTAACACATATTAGACGCAATTCCCACACAAAGATTCCTAAAACCTCCACAAACTCCACCACCAAACATTAATTTATTAAAATTGCCTGCTGATTGCAAATTCCAATTTTTTTTATTCCAACTACCTAATGTGAAAACCCTATAAATTAAATACAAAATATATGATACGATAAATTTAAAATATGTGGGCAGCTGGCCAAAACATAATAACATGTGTGCAACTAATACATAGGCAAACATGTCCTCTCCCAGTTGTCCAATTCACCACCAATTTGTCGCTGGATTTCCAAGCAATATAATCCTGTGCGATCTAAGAATTGAGGTTAAATACTGTTTAGCATTTGTTGGGCCTGGATTAAATTGGCCTTGGCTTAAATCCGCCTCAAGGGCATTTTGCTCCGCCAATAATTGCAATGAGGCCGCCACTTCATGTTGAGCGGCATAATCAGCATTTGCCTTGCCCTTTTCCCTCAACTTTCGGGCCTTGTTTCGTCCCATAGCCCTAGGTAAAGAACTTTCGGATGGAGTCAGATTTTCTACCCTTGTTTGTTGAATGGTAGGAGATCCATCTTCATTCATATCTACAGATGGGGATGCAGCTCCCAAAGGATCCACTCTATGTTGAGGTGGATCTTCAAATAACACTCACCCTTTACAAATTTCCCAACAACCGTAAAACTGAAAGGGTTTTGAGATGCCCTCCATATACAATTCCTCCGCTTGGCGTACCTAGAAAATATAATTACAAAAAAATTAGGAAATTAATTCATGAAATTAAATGTAATATAATGACATATAATTACAAAAATTAAATGTAATATAATTAAACATTTAAAATAAACTGTGAAAACACTAACTTCGTCATAGTAATTGCCGCCGCTTTCATGTCTACTTGCAGATGCTAATAGTGCTTGATGTCATTTATTCAAACTTGGATGAAGATGTTTCTTCCATCTTGAAGAACAACTTTCGTCGTTTCGGGTATTCGGTGGAATGGTGCCTTCGTAGAACTCTAAGTATTTTTTGGACACACGAGTCCAAACACCTTCACTTGGTTGAGAAACCCCCCTCACACTATCTTCTGAAGAATTGAAAGAACTTCACCATATTTATAGAAGAAAAGAAATGTTTAAATTAAAAAAAAAAAAAACCCAACGGCTAGCTGACTCAGCTAGCCGTTATATTCAAAAAAATTCAAACTATTAGTGTCGGTTATAACCGACACTAATAGTAAATAAAAAAAAATTTGCCTATGAATACCTATTAATGTCGGTTATAACCGACAGTATTAAAAAATCCTTCTTTAATGCTGTCAGTTATAACCGACAACAATAGGAAAACTATAAATAAAAAAATAGCCAGCCAGCAGCCAGCCCTTTGGCCATTTGGCCCTTTGAAATTCCGTGGGGCCCTCCCAGATTTCCGAGCCCTCTGGCCTAACCCTAGGTTGGAGACGGTTTTAGGGCTATTTTCGGCCCTCTGGCCCTCTAGACCATTCGGTTGGAGATGGCGTAAGAGATCGAAAAGCTGCCACAGAGATAGTTGGGGCCTGTTTATGTCCAAAACAACACTGAAAATCTTGTTTCCAATCTAGTTCTAAAGTTTCTGTAAACTAAAAATAAATAAATAATAATAATTCATGTTTGAGCATTCCAAGTTAGATATTAAATATCCTCTGATGCTATGCAGTATACCAATGATCTATCCGTTAAAAGTTTCGAGCATTCGATACTCCAAAGCACTATAGAAAATCTCATTGAATATGAGTCTTTCAATCCCAAATGCAAAAAATATAAAAAAATCGATCATTTCTTTTGTCAATCTGTAACCAAAATGATGTGTTCGATTCTTGCATGCTCAAATTTTAAATTTTTGAGAATTGGGATAAAATGCCAAGTGTTTTAGCTAGAGACAGTTTGACGTTGCACCAACTAGTAGTCCATCGCTGATACGTTGAAACATCTTTATGAAATCATGAGATAATTACTGTATTAATTTTAAAGTTTATGGATCCGCTTATTATTTGTATATAAAATTAGGGTTAAAATAAGGATGCCCGATATTTTAGGGGATCTTCCCATTGGCAGTGCTGTCAATATAACTAAACTAATCTCATTACCACTCAGTTGATCCAATTTGTACATATTTTTAATGTATTTCACGCCAACATTGTTTACTTAAAATGTGAGATCCCACATCGTCTAGGGGAGAGGAGGTGATGTGTCTTATATGTACATACCCACCTCCTTATAGTAATACGCGTTTTGGGTCCCAAGAATAAATCTGTGAAGACGTGGCCCAAAACGGACAATATCTTACTATGCGGACTGGGATGTGACAATTTGGTATCAGAGCCACTCCATTGCCGTAAGTGTACCGACGAGGGCATCGGGCCCTTAAAGGGAGTGGATTGTGAGATCCCACATCGTCTGGGGGAGAGGATGTGATGTGTCTTTTATGTACATGTCGACCTCTCTATTGTAATACGCGTTTTGGGGGAAAACCCAAGAATAAATCTCCTAAAACGGACAATATCTTACCATGTGGATTGGGATGTGACATAAAAGCTTAATTTAGAACTTCTTCAGATAATAAACTTGAGGCAAGGGTCAGATGCAAATTACACTTTATCGATAAAACGAAGTTGACGGTCGAGAGGTGAACACCGCCTGCTGGTTGGTTGCCGGTCAGCGAATCAAGCCGAAATGACTCTGTAAATTATAGACCAATGACTAATCAACTCATGGATTGTGCATCGACCAACAACAAAAATAGGAAAATAATTTTTGCACATTCTTGTTTTTTTTTTCCCTTGTGCACACTCTTGTTGTTTATTTCAGTATCTTAATTTTCTTTTAGTTTATTCAATGGACAGAATTTGGCTGCTAAAAAAACTAGCAACAGCTCTTGTTGTTAGCCAATCACAGATGGACACGTGTTCAATATGTGATTAAAAAATTAATTAGTTGGACACGTATCCATCTGTGATTGGCCAGCAATAGGAGTAGCTGCTCATTTTTCAGTAGCCAAGTTTTGTTCTTATTCAATTCAAATGCCACAAATAAACAAATATATGCATTGAGAGGAAAAAATTGTGCGAAAATTAGTTTCCTAAATCTATTAAAGCAAAGGAATAGTGAAATTCGTTATTTTTACTCTATTTAAAATTAACATTTACAAAGCAACGTTCAATAGTTATCTGCCAAGCAAAACATAGTTCATTGAGATCAATTTTGAATCTATGTGTGTGAGCTCACAAATTGAGAGATTCGGATCACTCAATTTCAATCATACGATTCTTATTAGTTCATTTCATTAGCTCACTTTACAAACTCAAAAATTTGAATAGCTCGAATCTTTGTCTCGAATAAAATCTCTTGATTTGTGAGCTTCGTACACAAAATCCAAAATGATTCTTACTCCATCCATATGACTACAGCAACCTGAAAAGGTTGAGGACCCAGTGGGGCTTGTAGTTTAAAAAAAAAAAAAAAAAAAAGACAGCCTGACATCATTTTCTAATTTTCTTATGATATATTTCATGAGTAATTCGCCAATTTCTTCTAGACTACTCCTGATATGCCCCTCGAACATTTATTTTGACTAAGATTGACTAATTTCCCTCAACATTTTATTTTGACTAATTTTCACTTAAATTGTCCTTAACTTATAGTAACATAAATATATTTCTTCTTAGCGAAGCGGATAACATATTTGAACATAAACAACATTGTAAGGATAAACATTTTTAATTATCTAAACTTCAAGTGGTCATATCACTGTTTACCATCATTTCTCTTCATTTGTGAATGAAATATTTTATGTTCAAATTTTACACCCAAAGGCGAATTTGAGAGGCCAAAGACGATTTTGAATCGCATTATTGCTAGTCAATTATTAGGCTTACCTCATTGTAAGGAGCCTATTCCTCCACCTCCATCCCTTAGTATAAATAAAATCGTTTGTTCAAGAAAAAAAAATTAAGTTTTACTTAGTACTACGGTTCGGTTAAAAAAAAGAAAAAAAAATCAAGAAAATGAAATCGAGCCAGCAAAATAAAGAAAAGGTCACAGTGTTTATTATATATGTGAAGAAAAACTCGTTTGACCAGACCTATCGTCGAGATCGCAAACTCTTTGCAATTTTGCAGCTCAACAAAAAACCCAAAACCACCAGTCTTTCGAGCTCTCCCTCTCTTCTGCCTAACCCCATGTCGCGTCTGCCGAAACCTTCATCTCCGAATTTCTGCAGACCTGCCACAGACTCATAGCACGCTACCCAATTCACATCTCCAACCTTCGTCCTCCCAGAGATCGATATTCCGATTCCAGACACCAGAACAAGAATACCCTTTTGTGTTGTTTGATCCAATCTGTGATTTTTTCAGTCAGACATTTCGTCAAACACCTTGGTGTTTTTGGTCCGCCGTGCCAGCCATGGCGGACATAGTGAAGCAAATCTTGGCGAAACCGATCCAGCTAGCCGACCAGGTCACGAAGGCAGCCGACGAGGCCAGTTCGTCGAAGCAGGACTGCTTGGAGCTCAAATCCAAGACTGAGAAGCTGGCGGGGTTGCTCCGGCAGGCGGCGAGAGCCAGCTCCGACCTCTACGAGCGCCCTACTCGGCGGATCATCGACGAGACTGAGCAGGTGCTCGATAAGGCTCTGTCTTTGGTACTCAAATGCCGAGCCAACGGAATCATGAAGCGAGTCTTCACCATTATCCCGGCTGCCCAGTTCCGGAAAATGTCGTCCCAACTTGAAAACTCTATCGGCGACTTGTCGTGGCTGCTCCGGGTGTCGGCTCCTGCGGATACCCGGGAGGATGGGTACTTGGGGCTGCCTCCAATCGCTGCAAACGAGCCAATTCTGTGCCTCATTTGGGAGCAGATTGCAATTCTGCATACTGGGTCGGTTGATGATCGATCTGATGCAGCAGCTTCGCTTGTTTCGCTTGCTCGGGACAATGATCGGTACGGGAAGCTGATAATTGAGGAAGGTGGAGTCGGGCCCTTGTTAAAATTGGTCAAAGAGGGCAAACCGGAAGGCCAAGAGAACGCCGCCGAGGCACTCGGGCTGCTTGGCCGTGATCCGGAGAACGTGGAGCACATGATCCACGCCGGTGTGTGCTCGGTGTTTGCAAAAATCCTCAAAGAAGGTCCGATGAAGGTGCAAGCAATGGTGGCCCAGGCGGTGTCGGAGCTTGCAGGTCACTACCCCAAATGCCAGGACCTTTTTGCGCAGCATAACATCATTCGGCTGCTGGTTAGCCATCTTGCTTTTGAAACTGTTCAGGAGCACAGTAAGTATTCTATTACCTTCAACAAAGCTACGTCGATTCATGCCGTTGTGGTGGCAACCAATAATTCGAATGCGAATAACCATTCGAACAAGGCGGGTGAGGAGGATGAGAAGCAGGGTTACAGTCGCATTCCTCATCCGTTGGGTAATCGAACCCCGAGTCGGTTGCACAATGTGGTTGCTACTACCATGGCAATGCAGGGCGGGTCGAAGCCTGGTGGGAGTCAAACCACTGATGCCAAGAGCAATGGAAACGGAACTATCAACGGAAGGCAGAATCCTCAGCACCAACAGTCTCACCATCATCATAATCTTTCCGGGACGAACATTAAGGGGAGGGAACTGGAAGACCCTGCCACCAAGGCCAACATGAAAGCAATGGCGGCCAGAGCTCTTTGGCAGCTAGCCAAGGGGAATTCGCCTATTTGCCGCAGCATCACGGAATCCAGAGCACTGCTATGTTTTGCAGTGCTCTTGGAGAAGGGCTCCGAAGATGTTCAGCTCAATTCTGCGATGGCATTAATGGTGATTACAGCAGTAGCAGAGAAAGATGCTGAGTTGAGAAGATCAGCCTTCAAGCCTAATTCCCCGGCTTGCAAATCTGTGGTTGACCAACTACAGAAGATTACTGAGAAAGCTGATGCAGATTCAGACCTCCTGATTCCATGCATCAAAGCTATTGGGAATTTGGCAAGGACGTTTCGGGCAACTGAGACGAGAATGATTGGCCCGTTAGTGCGGCTTCTCGATGAAAGAGAGGCTGAGGTCATCAGGGAGGCTACCATTGCCCTCACAAAGTTTGCCTGTACAGACAACTATCTTCATCTCGACCATTCCAAGGCAATAATAAGTGCTGGTGGCGCTAAGCACTTGATCCAGCTTGTGTATTTCGGGGAGCAAATTGTTCAAATTCCCGCACTGGTTCTCATGTGCTACATTGCACTTCATGTACCCGACAGCGAAGAACTTGCCCAGGCTGAGGTGCTCACAGTGCTCGAATGGGCGTCCAAGCAGTCATGTATGACCCAAGATGAATCGCTCGAAATGTTGCTACAAGAAGCGAAGAGCAGGTTGGATCTTTATCAGTCCAGGGGCTCGAGGGGATTCCATTGATTCAATCACAAGGCAGAGTGGTCTTCCCATACCCGAAACAAAAAGGAACACATTTCATTTTTTTGTCTCTTGTTTTTGTGATTCTCATTGAGTGTACATACTACGTAATTTACAACTTTCTCAGTCAAATTAAGATCTTCTTCTGAATTTCCGTTTCCCCTCCGTTGTTGTCGTTAAAACGGGTGATCAGAAGTTCGGATTCTTGACATATCAAGTTACTTTCCCTATGTAATTAACCTCTTGAAGCGAATACGAACGAGTTTGCTAGTTTTAGCATACGTCTAAGTTTAGATTTTTATGCTAAAGATGGTTGTTATTCGCGTTATTTGCAGATTTGCTGACAAACTCTTGCTTAATGTACTATAATTCCTAAAGCGTCTTAAGAACGGAATGCTAACTGGACCGGAGTGGTACTTGATCTGGTTTTGTAGCCGTCGTGAGATAAAATTTCAAACACCACGCCGTAAAACTAGATTAACTTTAAATCTGTTCATCTGATTACATCAGTAACTAAATTATGAATGCTTTGAAATCAGAACGCAGAAGTAAAACGAATATCTGCAGTACACAAATCTCTGCACCAATCAGGATTCGTGATCAATCTTGCGTAATCAACAAGACATTGTTTGGGTAATTATATAAGTACCAGCTGCTGGATGGCTTTCCTGCAGCCATCCAAAGTGCAGGTTTTCCGAACGAAAATAAGGTAATAAAGGAAAAACACAACGTTTCCAAGCCAAACACAACCTACAGTAATGAAATTCTATGCAAGTTGAAAGGGAGGGAGAGAGAGAGAGCATTTTCAACGTGAACCGTTGAGAAAAATCGACATGAAACCAGGCCTAGTCCGAGTGAGCTAATTCAAGTCGCGGTGCACGTTGAAATGTTTCTGAGAAGATATCAAAAAATGATTCGAGCAATTTTCTAACTGGACAGCCGGGAAACGAACAACAACTTGTTTCCAAATGGCCGCTTTGGTGAGTAGGCCGCAAGTACTAGACAACAATATACATGAGCTTGACAAATCTGATGTAGTTAAAACCTTAACCAATGCTCAAGAACCAACCACTTTGGGGAGTAGGTGACAAGAATAATGGACACCAATTAAGAACATAAAAAACCTGAATCAATGCTCGAGAACTCACTAAGCTGGCGAGTAGGTACCGGGAATTATACACCAATCTGCATCAGAAGAATGGGTCTCCTTATAAAATTCTGCAGCTTTTTGAGTACATAATTGCAAGAAACAGAAATTACAGCTTCGAAATAGTGGTTAAACCAATCACAAACTGTATCAACATGGTTAAACCAATGTTTCTTCTAACACGGTGTTCATTTAGGTTTACAAATGTTTGGGGCATTATACAGTCTCATAGTTAGTGTACAAATCTTCTCCGTCCAGTATACACCATGGGCGGTCTGAAATCAAGAACCAACCCCTTCCATTCCAAGTACAATACCACCCGTTGCGCTACACTCATGTGATAGATGTATATTTAGCAAGCACTTGTTGATGGAAAAAGTTCATCCTGACCCAGTAAACATCTTATTGCTTTCAAATGAGAATTTGGTTTGGTTTCAAGCGAAAAGCGATCCGCTATAGTTAAATCAAAAGAGAAAAATCGAATCAAATAGGCAATGATGTGTTGTTCAATTCATTGGTCCTCAACCAGATTATCAATTAACAGTCTCCACAAGCAAATAGTGAGAACAAAATTTCAGCTAAAAGGTGTGAAAAAATCAGATACAGAAGCAATTAACCGTGACATTGCGGATCACAAAGATCACGAAGACATACGTGATGAACATTTGATTACATTTCAGAAATTGAGAATCGGAAACTCACCCAGTGACTCCTTGAATTCAAACAAGTGCAAAAGTAAATGTTCTTAAACAACTAAGTTGCTGACCACTCGCACACCTGCTCCTACTTCAAATTGTCCTTGTCCAATGACACGCACTAATTAAAATGCAACGTTTATCATCTTGTCTTTAAAAGCCTCTCCAATGGCATGGTTTCGGGGTCATCATTCACATTTACATCGCAATTAGTCTTGTTCTCGTCGTTAGTATGCACGCATGAACAATTTCAAATGCGAGATGGTTAATTAACCAGCAAGGGACTACAGAGTGTAGTGCAAAACCGTCTTGGAATTTCGGTTGTTTATCCGCGAGCTCAGACACTACCCAAGACACACAAAAAAAGGCTTTTTATTCATCTGATTAAAGAATTTGTAAATTCGAATCATTTGTACACATTGATTGAGTTAAGGGCATCCCCTTGAGCCCCTGGACTGATGAGGAAGATTCAGCCTACTCTTAGCCTTCCGTAACAATGTGTTCAGCGTTTCGTCTTGGGTCATATAAGATTGATTCGACGCCCATTTAAGCGCGGTGAGCATCTCACCCCGTGTAAGCTCTTCAATCTCTGGTGCAATGTTGCAGATGAGAGCCAAGGCACGAATTTGAATAATCCTTCTCTCAAAATACAAAAGCTGGATTAATTGCACAGCCCCTCCAACAAGTACTATTTGCTTGGAAAAATCATGGCGAAAATAGTTGTTTGGACGTACGAATTTTGTGAGGGCAATGCAAGCCTCTAACATCTCATCTTCTGTTTCTTGTAGAAATCCGACCGATGCGTCTATCATCCTTGTTTCTGTTGCCCCAAAGGCCCATGCCAAATTCCCAACAGCTTTGATGCATATGGTTACGAGGTCTGGATCTGCCTTATCGGTGATCTTTATTAGTAATTGATCACCAACATATTTCCAAGCCGGAGAATTTGAACTCAAGGCTGATCTCCTCAACTCGGCATTATCCTCAGCCACTGCGGCTATCTCCATTAATGCCTCGGCAGAGTAGAATCGAACATCTTCAGAACCCTTTTCCAATAGCATTGCGAAATATAATAGCGCTCCTGAGTTCGAGAGGCTATGGCAAATGACTGAGTTCCCCGTGGCTAGTTTCCAAAGTGCTGTTGCTGCCATTGCTTTCATTTCGGCCATGGTGGCATGGTCGTCATTGACATTGACGTCACTATCAGTTTCAGGTGCGAGATGGCTAACGAGCAAGGGGACAACATCGTGCTGCGCAAAACCATGTTGGCATTCGGGGTGTTCATCCGCGAGCATAGACACCGCCCAGGCCACAACAACCTGAACTTTCATGGGGGCTTCTCTGAGGATTTTTGCAAACACTTTAAACACGCCCGCATGTATCATGCGTTCGACACCTTGCCGAACAAGTGCCAGCAGCCCAAGGGTCCTGGCAGCATTCTCTTGTTCTTCCATTGTACCCTCTTGGACTAACTTCAATAAGGGTTCGACTCCACCTTCCTCAACAATGAACTCCGCATTTCGACAGTCGTCCCGGACAAGCGATCCGAGAGCACATGCCGCATCAGATCGACATTCAAGTGAAACAGGCTCGCGGCGAAGAATAGCAATCTGCTCCCAAATAATGAACAGAATCAACTCGTTAGATGCGATTGGAGGCAGCGTCGAGTACTCGTACTCACAGTTCCAAATGAGATGTAGAATCCACGAGACATCTTGGATTGAATTGTCGAGTAACCTAGAGATATTGCGGAAGTCAGATAAGGGGGTGGTGGTGGTGAAGCAAAGCTTGATCTTGTCAATGACAGTGCAATTGACAGGACAACGCTTGAGCAGCTTGGACAGAAACCTGCTGAGGATTCCTTCGACGCCGTTGATTACGAGCCGTTGTAAGCGACCGTAGGAATCGAGGACGGAGAGGTCACGGCTGAGGAACTGGCGGAGCAGCCCCGCCAACATTCGAGTCTTGGATTTGAGCTTGGGGACCGACTCCTTCTCCTCGGAACTCACAACCGCCACGTCCAAAGCCTTCGTGACTTGGTCGGCAAGTTCGACCGTCTTGGCCAATATTTGCTTCACCATTATTCTTGCTCTGCAATGTCAATCAAATGAATTCAGATTCAACAATAAAAAGGAAAAAAAAAAGAAAGAAAAGAAATGGGAATCACAAAGAGCAGGAATGTGGGGAATTTTTCTTCTGCTTCAGCCGCGAATATAAAGCCAAACGGTTTTAATTTCTGTTAGAGGCTTTGACCGGGCTTTTTCCCGCCTTTAATATCATCCACTTTGTTATGGACAAGTCTCAATTTCGTAGTAGGGATTTTTAAGAGTTGAATTTTAATTTTTGTATATTTAATACCGATATTGTGCCATTTTTTGTGCCAAATGGTAAGACCATCTCCAACCGAAGGGTCCAAAAGACCAAAAATCGTCTCCAACCAAATGCTAGGTCAAATGGCTTGTGGGCCCCACTGGACAAAAAAGGCCCAAAGGACCAACCGGCTGGCAATTTTCAGCCAGCCAACCCGCTGTCTAGCCCACTTTGTTTTTTTTTTCTTTTTTTTTTTGTTCTTTTCCATTTGCCTAGCCCACTTTAGGGTTTAGGGCTTAGGTTTTTTTTTTTTGTCCCAGCCCACTTTTTGTTTTTATGGCTAGCCCACTTCTATTTTTTTTTTTTTAATTTCTAATTTTTTCCTACATCATTTCTCACATATTTTTCACCATTTCATACTATCTTAACTCATTTTATTTCAATTCTTCACATTCCATACTATAGCATTTTGGCCCTTGGTTGGAAACAGCTTTTTGTGACTGGGCTAAAACGAGCCATATAGCCCTCGGTTGGAGATGGTAAGAAATATGGTCATGCAATGTTCATTAAAATATTAATTTCTTGGATGGCCAGAGGGCTAAAACGAACCCTCTGACCCTTCTTCGGTTGGAGATGGTCTAATGGTACTCTAATTGTATCCTTGGGTTTTGAGGATGGATTGTGTTGTGAGTTCAGTTACTCATCCATTTCTCGTGGACTCTAGATGATAGGGTATGGCACACTTGTGTCAATGGTTGGTCTAAGCCTAAGATAAGAAAACTAAAACTAAAAAAATTGTGGCTAAACCTAGAAGGAATGGTCAAAACATGAAGTGCTTCATAGCACGAACAATCAAAAGGGCGTGAAAACTATTGTTCACAGTCGTTTCACCTGAGCAATTTGAATACATCTCTGCTGGTGAAACTTCCAAGGATGCTTGGGACATTTTAAAAGACATTTTATATATATTTTACATCAAATTCACTTGTCTTTTCTTAGTTAGTTCCTTATATTTTTGAGCTATTTACTTTGTTTTTGTGTTTTGTGGGATTTGTCAAGCAAATAAAAGAAAAATAGCACAAGTAGGATTTTTAGTAACAAATTTGTCAAAACTGCCTTTGCAGATCAGCTGACTTTGGAAGCAAGTTACGAACAGCTCAAAATGAATTAGAGAACGAGCCTTATATGCTTGGAAATCTACGGATGTCTATTTTCTGGAGCATTTCGCGGATTGTTAATATCATTTTTCTAGAAGAAGTTATGGCCGTTTTAACACTGAAAGGTTTCCAAGACGCTGAGCAGTTTGTAACTGCATTGAAGGTAATAAATCCAATAAAACTGATGCAGCCAAGAACAAGTCAGCTGACACCTATTCAAATATCAGAGGAAATGGAATTAAAAATGAGGATTAAGAGGGAGTAATTGGCATAAAGGCTACCTAAAGTGTTACAATTGTTTTACCACATTTCCTCTCACTTATTGTCATCACTAAATGGCTATTAGTGGGTGAGTTAAGGAGAAGAAAATGATGCAGCAAGAATTGGTTTAAAAGCAGCATTGGGAAAGGAAGGAAGGGAGGAAGAGGCCTCGGTCGATTTCTTTCGGTTCTATCTTCTCAAACTCATGTCTATCTTTTGTTTTAACTTAAGGATTGTGTGTAACTAAATTTTTAGTAGTTAGGGGCTGTTTTGAAGCCCCGAATATGATTGCAAGTTTGTTATGACATTTCGTTTGAATTACTTTTATGAATGGATGAAAATTAGTTCACTACTTGTCTCATTGATGAATTCTTTACTTGTTTTCTATGGATGCATACGTAGTAAGCATATCTAGGATTTTAACGCTATGAATGTTACAACCACCCCCCAAAATATTGGAAAGTTGTTATTTTCACCCCTAAGCTGCCACGTGTCAGTCATCAACCCATTTCTTTTCTTTGTTTCTCTGACCCCCACCCCGTGACTTATCCTTCTTCTTCATCTCTCTCTCTCTTTCCCGAAGCTCTCTCAGCTCTCCCGTGCAGCTCTCTCGCTCAAACTCTCGTATATCCCTCTCCCTGGACTCGCGAGGACCCCAGCACCACCAGGAGAGACTTTCTACGAAGCCGGGATCCCTGCCCAGTGAAATAGACGGCTCGGAGCAAAGCTCCGACGAGTTTCCTCCTTGTTTCAGTTGGGGTAAGTCTCGATCCCTCATTCTCTTAACCAGGTTGAAGTTTGGTTGTGTTTTGGAAGTTGAAACCTTCCATTTCTTACGTAGGTTTTACCTCGGGAACGTTTTGGGTGAGCACACCCGTTTTCCGGCGAAACCGTGGGTCTTGGAGACTTTTCCGGTCACCTCCGACCGAGTTACGACATTTGGAAGGTATAAATCTCTTCCCCTCTCTTTGTTCTTCTCATTCGTACTTAGATCGGAGCTTGAAGCTCTAGTTTTTAGGTGACCGGAGCTGTAGCAGCTTCGGCCTTCTCTCTCGGCAAGACAGGCCTCCGGCCTTCTCTCTCTCGTCCTGACCCGCGGGCCTCCAGCCCGTTTTGGCTAAGCCCAAAGGGCTCGGGCCCTAGTTTTAATTCGGCCTTGGGCCGGTTAGAATTTAAAGGGCTTAAGCCCTGTTTTTATATATATATATATATATAAGGCCTTAAGGCCTTGGGCTTGTGTGGGTTTTGGGTGGGCTGCCTTAAGCAGCCCGTGTGTGTGTGTGTGTGCTGTTAGGTGTGTGTGTGTGTGTGTGGTAGTATATGTTTGGGCTTAATGCCCAAACCCTTTTTCCTAACCCTAAACTATTTTAACCCAAAATCTAGGTTCCTAAAATCCCTTAAAAATCCTAAAACCATCCAAACCCAATTCCCTTATTTTATTAGTTTAGCCTAATCTTTTAGAAAATCCTTTTATTTAATTATTACATTCTTGTCCTTAGGTATTATTGCTAGTGGAGAAATTCTATATCCTTATTCGCACGACTCTTCTGCTAAGGAATATTTGTGAGTGGACCCCTTCTAAAATTACATGATTTAATAATTTAATTGCATAAATGATTAGCATGCCTACGGATTTATAATTTGATTTATGTGAAGCCTATTGATTAAATATATTGATTATCGTCTCGTGTTTCAGTGAGAAATAATTGTTAGCCTATATTGAGCTATATTTTAATATATCGTATTTTCTATAAAAACCATGAACTGGTAGACTATCTGATAGGTGACGATAGGATGCTAGAACATGTTTTTGAACCCTTCTTTATAGTGTAGACGATGATCGGTAACCTATGCTATGAAGTGGTTATTTAAGAGAAACGTAAATATTTGTGCGTACCTAGTGGACACTATGCCGCCTGGGGCGAGGATCTAGTGTTGGCATGTAGGCCGGGAGAAATAATCCCTAGCGAAAGGCTGAGGGACACGGAGACAGGCACTGGGCCGGGAGGGAGTTATCTCTGGCTACGGGCACAGAGACTTAGGTGCAGGCAATAGGCCGGGAGTTATATTTATTCAGTGATCTTTCTAGCAGCACACCGCGTTATACGAGATGATTTATGATACGTTTATTGTTTTGATTTCTGCGATGATTTTCCGCTATATATATGATTTGTTGAGATATTTGGCATGCTAGGATTTTTATTAAATCCATTATTTATTATGCTAGTAGTTTTCATTTATATAAACTTTGAGGGTTAGTATCTTGATAACTGTTTCACTATTATCGTACATATGAACTTGGTCCACTCACCTTTGGTTTGCGCCCCCATTCAGGTCATAGTAACGAGGACCACCATTGGACATACGAGGCATTCCCCTACCAGTAGCACTCTATCACCCACTTGTGTGATATCTTGTAATGCTATTTCCTTCTTTGTAAATCTTGTTTTAGTTGTGTCTGGTTCATTCTAGACACTTCTTTGAACTTTGTTAATTACTCTTAAATTCTGATGTTATTCATGAATATTTTCTTCTAATCATTACTCTTAAAATCAATTAATGGCTTTCGTCACCTTGAGTGTCGGCCAGCACGTGTCTATCCTGATATTCGAAGAATATCAAGGTCGGGGCGTGTCAATGAATATGTGTGTGTCTGCCCTTGTCGAATGAGGACCTACATATGTTCTAGAATAGTACTTGTTAATTGCGATTAACATGTGAATCAATTTCTAGGATAAGTAAGACAACGCCAGTACTTACGATGCCTTGTGATGACTCAAACTCTTTTCGTTCTTAATGATTTCTACTTGTTAAATCTATGAACACACCATTCTAGATTGCATGCTAGGGACTAAGTTAAGTTGAAAACGCCATTCTCTTAACATACTACGTAAGAAAGAGTAATAGGTTGAGTTCTAACATTGAGCCAACTTGAGCATCTTCATCCAGAAATAAAAGGAATTTGAATGAAACATAACATGTTTGCATGATTATTTGGTGGTGGATAACAATACCCCTAACTCGTTTTTCTTAATTTATGAACTACTTAATATATGTTTCTGTCCTGTTTTTGTTCAATTTAATTTAAATAGGAAATCAACTCCAAAAATCCCAAAAATTTGTAGAAGTGTAGATTTGTGTGTCTAGTGTTGTCATATAAAATTTCGTAAACTTTAGATAAACGTAAGTTAGTCTAATAATTATTTTTCGGTGGCTGGTCAGTAGGGACAGCAACCAGTTTTTGTGACATTTTAAGTAGTTAGATAAAACAATCTTCTGCGGGAAAGACCCTTATTTTCATATGCTACAATTGACAAATCTTATTGTTAATAAGGAAAATCAATAGGACATTTGTGTGCTACTTTATGGTGTGCTTTTAATTCTATCATAATGGGCTTAACAACAAGACTAAACATCTCACCATAGTCAATTCCTTCTTCTTGATTATAACCCTTTGCAACCAAGCGAGCCTTATACCTCCCTATAGAACCATCTGCATTCTTTTTAATCTTGAACACCCACTTACAGCCTACTAAATTTCAATGAGGTGAAAGAGGGACAAGAGACCAGGTTCCTTGACTATGAAGAGCACTCAGTTCATCTTTCAATGCAACCAACCAAACTGGAGATTTTAGAGCAGATTTGTATGTGGCAGGTTCTACCTTAGTAAGATCAACACCACCATGTTCATGAACAGATGCTAATAGAGCAATATTTTTAGAGATTCCACGACCGAGTCTGCATAAGATGCAGATTCAATGGTGGCATGGACAAAACCACCTAAAATTGATCCCCTTGAAATTCAGGAACCACATAGAGTGAAGGCGAGGATTGATGAGCAGTGGCAGTAATGGGAGAAGTAGCAGGTGAAGAGTTAGACCTGGAAGCACTCAAAGTTGTAGAACCATTGTCATTCAAATCTCCAGAGCTTTTCTCAGGTGGCACAGGCACATATTCAACACTTGGTGTATTGGACATTGATAATGATGAGGAAGGAGACACATACTCAAATCGTGGTGTGACTATGACATTGTTACGGTTTGGGGTTAACACAGGAATAGTTATGGACATGGTAGGCAATAGAGGATACACTTTTGACAATTTAGAGGCCAAAGTGGAATATGGAAATTCTCTCTCATCAAACAAAACATGACAAGATATATAAACTCTTTTTGTGGTAGCTTCAAAACAAATGTACTCCTTATACTTTGAAGCATAACCTAGAAAAATGCACTTGGTGGTCCTAGGTTGCAGTTTGTTATTGGTATAAAGTCTAAGTAAAGAATAGCATGAACAACCAAACACTCGAAGGTGATGAATCTCAAGAATAGAATTAAACAAGGCCTCAAATAGATATTTATTGTGCAAAGTGGAAGAAGGCATGCGATTGATTAGATAAAGTGATGCTTGACAAGCAAATGACCAAAATGAAGGTGGTAAGGAAGCTGTTTGTAATAAAGTAATAGATGTCTATATAATATGTCTATGTTTTCTCTCAGCAAGCCCATTTTGTTATGGGGTATGTGGACAAGACATGTGATGAATAATACATTTGTCCACCAAATTTTTTTGAAAGGATTTGCTTATATACTCACCACCACCACCACTCGTGAAATTTTTTGAAGGGATTTGCCTATCCTTATAAAAAATTGTTTGAATCAATATCGTTAAGTCTTCCAAATATATGAAATAAATGGATGGTTCACCACTAATGTGTTACTTGGTACTTACGCCGTTAATTTGATTGATACATTTGAATGGCTAAATGATTCTCAATTTGAATGATTTTTTATAAGGATGATCTCCAAAAAAAATTTAAAAAAATTAAACAGTTCCAATTATAAAATTTAATATATACTAAAACCAAAAAACAACTAAAACATTGTTCATAAGCACAATGTTCTACTTGTTTTACCCCTGGTCGCCATTGAAGAAAAGCCCCTCGCCCTCAAATGTGATTGCCACCTACGGATCCAACTCTTCGTTCATGTTTTTCCATCCCAACGCGTAAAGGCTATCCCCCCCCCCCCCCCCCACAAGAACCTCCTTCCCTTCCCTCTGCTTTCGACGCATCCCTCTGGCTACTAGACCCCTTGGTTTCCTCTTCACCGAGGGGTCTGGAAATCTTTCGAAAATCTTTTGAAAATACTGATTACAACTATCTGATTACAAAAATTTACACGATTTTCAATCCCACCACATCGCGGGCCATTCATTGCTAGTTTGTACAGTAACAGATAATGTTGACTGCTCGATCATATCTTGGCTCTAATGCTCATCGAGCTGGTTCCATCTTTAAGCCATTAGGTGAGCAAGGCATATATAGCTTTCATGAAATGTCATGAGAAAGAACCATGAACTATCAAAAGAAGCCAGTGTTATCGGTTGTACTGCGAGTACGTACTAATTAATGTGTGTATTTCCGAATCCTAACTATATATATATATATCAATAAATGTCGAAGCTCCCCACAATACTCGACCTAGACTAATATATGCTAGCTCGCCTCTTTGATTTTTCTTATTGCTACGGAAGTAATCTTTTATAATAAATAGATAAATCTCTATACAAAAATGGTTATTTTCAGCAGTGCAGCAAACATGTGAAACTTGTAACCTAAATGATGATGACACACTCATATTACTTTGTGCTACTTGGTTCACAAAGGCTCAAACTCCCCACATTTAATACACTCCAATAAAAAGGGGTTGAGGATTCCCTCTATGGCTTTATATGATCACACTACTTAATTATGCTTGAAAGAATACATTGCCTTCCTCCTCTAATATAATAGAGATTTTTTAGTATGATTGAAACACGGGATGGTACATCAAATGCCATTACAATTGGAGAGACACTTGGAAAAAAATTTCCCTTAAATTGTATAATGATATGTGGTGTATCGCTCCATGTACATATCTCATTGAAAAATCTATCCTACGATAACTAATACTACTTATATATATATATATATATATATATATCCATTTTTGGATTAGTTTCTTTCCTTTAATCAAAAATAAAAATTCACACGCCTGACGCTACGAAACCAGCTGTGGTCTTTTTTGGTTCACTACGCAACCTGGGATGGATGCTTGGAATGATCAGAATAAGCATTCCTTGGATATGCATGCAATGAGATGAGGACATTCTGTTTTCTCCTGACCAACACCAAAATGTGCATGCAAAACAAAGCATGCATGCATGGAACAGACAACATAAAACGATAAGAGCGGGATTTATATATGATAGAGGAAAATGCTTATTTGTGAAAATTAAGGGTATAAATTAAAAACCTTATATTAATCTTCCCATTAAGCATTCATTCATGTTTTATATATGTGAAAGTGCAAACTGGGAATGGAAATTTCTTCCTCATAATTCAAGTGTATTGCTCAATGGAACGAGCCAACATGCAACTAACCAAGTCTTGAGCAAATTAATAGCAGTAGATTGCCAAATATATTGATTGTTTCTAAGATTAGGGAAGTTTGGATTGGATGGCTGATTTGTTGGTTCAAGGAGGATTTGGGTGGGTGGTAATCTGGGTTAGCTAGGGCAGTGATAAATCAATCCATTTAATCTAGGGAGTTTTAACAAAACACTCCCGGTACTGTTCACTTTTAACGAAAAACCACATTTATATTTTTCCCTGGTACTATTCATTATACCTTTAAAAATGATTTTTCATTAAAAGGGAAGTTTTTTTTGGACTTTTCATTAGTTTTCCTTTTAATCTATTGTGTCAAAACCTAGTTGAATATCAGAGTGCGCATCGAACAAGACTAACAAGAATAATAGAAATATTATTAAATAAACGAGAATGCCGGAACGGCTACAAAACCCTAAAAGGCTACATTGTGACTAACTTGTTATTCAAACTAAATTACAGGCAATATTTATAGAGAACTAAACCTAAGAAACCCTAACTCGGATGGGCTAAGCCCAAATCCTAAACTAACAAGCAAAACCCAAATACTACAATAAACATAAATATTAATATTTTCCAACACACCCCGTCAAACTCATGGCGGTACACGACATGGGTTTGCCAAAGTAAATATGGATGCAAGACTCCAAATTTCAGTGCTGATACCGATGCTGATGCCGATGTCAAAGCCAATGCCAATATCAATGCCAATAACAATGCAAATTCCAACTTCTGAACAAACAAACAAAAAATCTAGTTCACCACCTACCAAACGTCACTCTAGTGGTCACCAGTTCAAACACTCGAGTGATCATTGTAGAAGGCAACAACAAGCTACAGAAACAAGCCCAAACAGCAGCATCACGTGGGCCCCAAACCTCAAAACACAACAACCATATTTTTTTTTTCCTTCTTTTCCCTTTTTTCTTCCTTCTTTTTCCTTTCCGTGGTTTTTTTTTTTTTCCTTTTCTCCTTCGTTTCCTTTTTTTATTTGCTGGGGAATCTTCTCCTTTGCGAGCAAAACTTTTTTTTTTCTTTCATTTTCCTTTCCTTGCAAACAATCAATATCAACTAACAAATAACGAACGACGACAAAGGCAAACAAATTGACACCAACGAGAACAGATTGAACCCTAAGGATCGAACCCGCTCTTATACCAAGTTGAATATTAGAGTGCGTAATGAACAAGACTAACAAGAATAATAGAAATATTATTAAACAAACGAGAATGCCGGAACGGTTACAAAAACTCTAAGAGACTACATTGTGACTAGCTTATTATTCAAACTAAATTACAGGCAATATTTATAGATAACTAAACCTAAGAAACCCTAACTCGGATGGATTAAGCTCAAATCCTAAACTAACAAGCAAAACCCAAATATTAAAATAAACTTAAATACTAATATTTTCCAATAATTTTTGCATGATTAATTCCAAGAAACGTCATTCGTTAATGTTGTATGCCTTGCTCATGTGGAGTTTTAATGTCAGTAATGGGCAACTTCACCAGCTATATATATATATATATATATATATATATATATATATATATATATATATATATTATCTGTTCCCGGATGAAGGCACTTTGCCCTGGAGAGATGATTTGATTAAAAGACAATTGAATCTAATCTACTAGTCAAGACCTAGGAGCAATTTTACACATAATTAACGTTACAAAGGATGATTGGTTGCGTTCTAATCATGTTATTTGGTTTCTTGAATAATTAATGCCCTTGATTTTTAAAACAAATATTGAAATTCTGGCATGCATTTACATACTACATATAATAGTCATTTCACCGTCATTGGCAACGAAAAAGACTTCTGTTATGGCTCTTTTGCGTAATTGTAATTGAAATATGATGAATTGGATTGAAGAGGAAGTGAACTGAGGAGGAGTAAGAATCAGATTTTTGTTAAAATTGTTAGCTTAAATTTTTTGTTGAACTGAGGAGGAGTAAGAATCATATTTCTGTTTTAGCTTTTTTTTTTTTACTTTTTTTTTTCTCTTTGAATTCATATGTTAATCAAAGAAACGTGAAATTCAAGAAAAACAACCCAGCAAAAGCTTATTTACTAGCAATGGACGGTGGTGGGCAGCAGAAGTGAAATTGTAGTAAATATCCAAGGACATAATGAGTAAGAAAAATTGATTGCAATCCTTCCATACCATATTATATGGAGGTAAATTGTCTGCCCTTCTGTTATGGTGTCCTTTCTATTCTCTTTTATTTGTACGGTCCCTATTAAGCCACATCAACATTTTATATTAATTTTTTTATAAGGATAATAAGACAAAAAGCAATAGGAATATAAAATGTTAACGTGACTTAACCGTGACCGCACAAATAAGACTATAAGAGAGTATGGGAAGGGCAGCGGAAAACAGACAATCTGTCTCCATCTTATATAGTGTAGGTCGGGCCTTTCATTTTGTTCCCCTAAAGTTAGTAAACGAAAGTATATCCCACGCAGACCTGGCAGTTTTTGACACGACACGAAAACGACACGAAAATAACGGGTTTCGGGTCAACACGATAACTTATCGGGTCACTATCGGGTGACCCGTTAAGAACCCGTTACGGGTTCTTAACAGGTATACACGCGGGTCACTATCGGGTGACCCGTTTAGACCCGTTAAGAAAAAAATTATTTTAATAATTTTAAAGTTTAATTACTAAAAGATTTATTATAAAATACAATAGTCATATTAATATATACAATATATTCTATATTAAATATATAGTTTTGTATTATTGTTCTATATAAATTATAAAAAAATTAAACAAAAGTTTTAGTCATTATTTATTTTTATTATGAGAGTTCCTTATTATCATTACTAGGATAAATTTTACATAACATATTCTTGTCCAAAATTAAAATATACTAGTATAGTATTTGTATATGCAAGAACTAAGAAGACATACATAAAAGTATGAAAAATGTGAAAGAATATATAAACACTCGTGATTTATCATTATTCCTCTACGAATAGATAATTGTTACACTTATATTATCGTTTAGATTTTTTAAATCCTTCAAACCCTCATGAATAATGTTTTTTTTATTTGAGGGCAAAATTAATAAAATTAATAATAATTATTGTAGAAGTGTAAAAAATGTAAAAATATATATATATATATACAATCACTCATATATAAAAAAATGTAAATGCTTTAAATTAAAGATCAAATTTATTCATTACATTCTTATAGGGTCGAGGAGTGTATATGTACAAAATCATCAAAATCGAAGCTAAAATAACCGTTAAATTGTGATTTTTCGTTTATAACCGTCGAAAACTTTTGTTCCGTTACGTAATCTCTGAATGTTTGTTTTTTATGATTTTTTAAGTTTGCAATCTCGGAATGTGTACAAATAAGTTTGACGGTTTGATCGTTGAAAAAAGTTTCGTATAATGCATATTGCGTCAAAACGGTATATTAAACAAACACTTAGAGTTAATATTATACTTCTATTCAGTATAAAATAAGTTTTTGTGGTATCCACTAGTGTAAATACTTTAAATTAAAGATCAAATTTATTCATTACATTCTTATAGGGTCGAGGAGTGTATCTGTAAAAAATCATCAAAATCGGAGCTAAAATAACCGTTAAATTGTGATTTTTCGTTTATAATCGTCGAAAACTTTTGTTCCATTACGTAATCTCTGAATGTTTGTTTTTTACGATTTTTTATGTATGCGATCTTGGAATGTGTACAAATAAATTTGACGGTTGGATCGTTGAAAAAAGTTTTGTAGAATGCATATTGCGTCAAAACAATAGATTAAACAAACACTTAGAGTTAATATTATACTTTTATTAAGTATAAAATAAGTTTTTTGTGGTATCCACTAGTGTAAATACTTTAAATTAAAGATCAAATTTATTCATTACATTCTTATATGGTCGAGGAGTGTATCTGTAAAAAAATCATCAAAATCGGAGTTAAAATAACCGTTAAATTGTGATTTTTCGTTTATAACCGTCGAAAACTTTTGTTCCGTTACGTAATCTCTGAATGTTTATTTTTTACGATTTTTTACGTATGCAATCTCGAAATGTGTACAAATAAGTTTGACGGTTGGATCATTGAAAAAAGTTTTGTATAATGCATATTGCGTCAAAACAGTAGATAAAACAAACACTTAGAGTTAATATTATACTTCTATTCAGTATAAAATAAGTTTCACTAGTGTAAATACTTTAAATTAAAAATCAAATTTATTCATTACATTCTTATAGGTCGAGGAGTCTATCTGTAAAAAATCATCAAAATCGGAGATAAAATAACCGTTAAATTGTGATTTTTCGTTTATAACCGTCGAAAACTTTTGTTCCATTACGTAATCTCTGAATGTTTGTTTTTTACAATTGTTTAAGTATACGATCTCGGAATGTGTACAAATAAGTTTGACGGTTGGATCGTTGAAAAAAGTTTCGTAGAATGCATATTGCGTCAAAACGGTAGATTAAACAAACACTTAGAGTTAATATTATACTTCTATTAAGTATAAAATAAGTTTTTGTGGTATCCACTAGTGTAAATACTTTAAATTAAAGATCAAATTTATTCATTATATTCTTATAGGGTCGAGAAGTGTATCTGTAAAAACTCATCAAAATCAGAGCTAAAATAACCGTTAAATTGTGATTTTTCGTTTATAACTGTTGAAAACTTTTGTTCCGTTATGTAATCTCTGAATGTTTGTTTTTTATGATTTTTTTTATGAATGCGATCTCGGAATGTGTACAAATAAGTTTGACGGTTGGATCGTTGAAAAAAGTTTTGTAGAATGCATATTGTGTCAAAACAGTAGATTAAACAAATACTTAGAGTTAATATTATACTTCTATTAAGTATAAAATAAGTTTTTGTGGTATCCACTAGTGTAAAGACTTTAAATTAAAGATCAAATTTATTCATTACAATTCTTATAGGGTTGAGGAGTGTATATGTAAAAAATCATCAAAATCAGAGATAAAATAACCGTTAAATTGTGATTTTTCGTTTATAACCGTTGAAAACTTTTGTTCTGTTACGTAATCTCTGAATGTTTGTTTGTTATGATTTTGTACGTATGCGATCTCGGAATGTGTACAAATAAGTTTACGGTTGGATCGTTGAAAAAAGTTTTGTAGAATGCATATTGCGTCAAAACGGTAGATTAAACAAACATTTAGAGTTAATATTATACTTCTATTAAGTATAAAATAAGTTTTTGTGGTATCCACTAGTGTAAATACTTTAAATTAAAGATCAAATTTATTCATTACATTCTTATAGGTCGAGGAGTCTATCTGTAAAAAATCATCAAAATCGGAGCTAAAATAACCGTTAAATTGTGATTTTTCGTTTATAACCGTCGAAAACTTTTGTTCCATTACGTAATCTCTAAATGTTTGTTTTTTACGATTTTTTACGTATGCGATCTCGGAATATGTACAAATAAGTTTGATGGTTAGATCGTTGAAAAAAGTTTCGTAGAATGCATATTGCGTCAAAACGGTAGATTAAACAAACACTTAGAGTTAATATTATACTTTTATTAAGTATAAAATAAGTTTTTGTGGTATCCACTAGTGTAAATACTTTAAATTAAAGATCAAATTTATTCATTACATTTTTATAGGGTCGAGGAGTGTATCTGTAAAAAATCATCAAAATCGGAGCTAAAATAACCGTTAAATTGTGATTTTTCGTTTATAACCGTCGAAAACTTTTGTTCCGTTACGTAATCTTTGAATGTTTGTTTTTTACGATTTTTTACGTATGCAATCTTGGAATGTGTACAAATAAGTTTGACGGTTGGATCGTTGAAAAAAGTTTTTGGACCGCCAGCAATAGATAATTTTGTAGTGGTGAAACCTTAATTTTATTTAACCGTCGATTGTCATTTACGCTTTATTCTTCTTACTGAATTTCATTTTTAAAATTTTATTTTTTGAAAACATGATCATCTGGCGGATGTAAGAAAATGATATCACGTTTCGATATTTACGGTTAATTGAAATATGAGTCAATGTCATATAATTTGTAGAAACTTTATAAACATCAAGCAATATTTTCACTAACCGTAAAACTCTAAATATAATATCAACGATCCAAACCGTTCATCTACCTGCACCCTCTAATAGATCATGTTTTCAAAAAAGAAAATCTAAAAAAATGAAATTTGATGAGAACAGTGAAGCATAAATGTAAACAACAATCAACGGTTAAATTTTGATCTATGATTTATATGATTATAGTGGCGAATTTCGAAGTTAAGCTCTTCATGAAAGTTATAAAGCTTGTCATTACGAGTGTTTATATTTTTTTTTCTATATTTTTTTACACTTCTACACTAATTAAAAAACTATTAAAGACTTTAGGTAAGCGAAAATATACTTAAAACAAAATTACGTTTTTATGTTTTGGATGTGATAATATGGAATGTATATACTTATTTAGTATTATGTTTTTCATTTGATTATTTATTGGTTTAAAATATATTTTCCTCAACGGGTAACAGGTTGTGTCATATTACCTGTTAATATTATCGGGTCGATTTCGGGTCGGGTCATTTTACCCGTTTATTTTAACGGATGTTACACGACACGACCCGTTAAGATATCGGGTATGACACGAAAACGACACGAATACGAAAAACACGACACGAATGCCAGGTCTAATCCCACGTAATTAACATCAATATGGTTAAAAGCGGAAGCGAAAGTTGGTTAATTACGGCATTGAAGATTAATTCACAATGAGTAATGCTAGATTTTTTGCATATTTCATACTAATTATTTTTACACGAAGTCAAATAGATTTGATAAAAAAATTTCGCTCACTCATTAATGATGCTTTCTGCAGCCGGGATTTGTTTCGGAAATTGCAGTGACCCGTCCAATCAAATTAATTAATAATACGATCATTCCCAATATCTTGTGTTTTTAACCGGGTATACTAATTATTAAAAAAATGTAAATTGGTATTTTCGGGCAGGCAGAGGATGACGTGGCAGCCGCATAAGAGAGAAAGAAGGAGGTTCGAAATGAAATTAAGACAAAATAATGGCTTCAGAACCGGAAGGGGACACGTGTTTGTAGAATATGTCAAATTGCAAATAGAACCCTATACCCTGTATAAAAGCTAGCCTCTACCCTAGCCGCTACCCTAGAGTACTAGGAGAGGAGAGCGGAAGAGTATGGGCAACTGCTTCCCAGGCGGTGGAGCTCACGGCGGCGATGCTGCAGATGCAGCTGCAGGTATAAGTTTTATTAGCATTTAACAATATTTTCGGGATTAAGCGTGCTATTATGATGTTTCTTCATATTTTTTTTACATTTGTGCACAAGAAATGGGTTTTCTTCTTGGGTAAACGGTTCTCAGATGCCACGCTAGCTAGGGTTTTGAGCTCAGATATTTCCTCTTTCTTTTGAGCCGTTTCTCTTCAAAAAAACTAAAAACTAGAAATAAAAAATAAAAAAATAGATTATTAAAATCGTTCGACGAGGGCAGTGAGTTGAAAACGGCAAAAAAATAAAAATAAAAAATAAAAAATAAAAAAATAGAATATTAAGATCGTTCAACGAGGTCCGTGCGTTGAAAACGGCAAAAAAATAAAAATAAAAATAAAAAATAAAAAAATAGAATATTAGGATCGTTCAACGAGGTCAGTGAGTTGAAAACGGCTCCTGTGATAAGGCTTTCTTCTAAAAAATAAAGCATTTTTTTATTAGCATTTCACATATTGTTAAATACATTCTACATAAATATGTATTATTAAATCACTCATGCATCTTAACATGAAATGATTATTTAGCTCCACAAAATTTAAAAGAAATTGATTACACAAATTATTTACTAATATGAACCCTAACTCTAAATTGGTTGTCTAAACCTGAACCCTAAAATCCTAAAACTCCTAATTGATTAAAACCCCCCAAATTGATAGAGAAACGTAAACCCTAAAAGTAAAAAAATGTTACGAAATCGTAAACAGTCTTACTTCATTATGGATTTTGTAAGAACTACAATATTTTTTTGTTATTAAAATCTATAACTACTCCAAAACACAATATAAATTTCTCAAAAAAAAAAAAATCCATTATAATATAAACAAATTTTTCTTTAAGTGGTAAGTTTGGCAGTTTGCGCCATTTTCTTTTAAGTTTTGTACAGTAAAAAGAATTGAACCCATTTTAATCTTCCCATTATAATTTTGAAAAAAAAAATTTACCCATGTCCTATCATTTTTTTTTTATCAAAATTTAGAGAGATTGATTCTAGAGGAGTAACAGGGAGGGATACAAATTTTGGATTTGTACTCTATCAGTAAAATAAACCAACAATTCAATGTCATGCAATCGACCTCATAATTATCATTTATATGTTTAGCGAGAATCTTGAAATTTGGAGGTGTGGTGAGAATGAACAATGAGATAATGTTGAATATATGTGAAAAATGTGAGGTGTATGTAAAAAGTTTGGGGTGTGAGGGTAGTATAGGAAAGTATGTAAGATGTATTAAGATAAATTTTGATTGAAAAAGTAGATGTGAGGTGTATTTAGTATGTGAGATGTATTCAACAATATGTGAGATGTTAATAAAACAACCCAAAATAAATAAATAATTACAGAATTTTGTTGCATTAAAGGGACCTGGCTTCTCTGCCCTCCCAGTTCCCATACACTCCCATCACCTTCTATTTGTGTGGTCACGGTTAAGCCACGTCAACATTTTATATCACTATTGCTTTTTGTCTTATTATCTTTATAAAAAAATCAATATAAAATATTGACGTGATTTAACCGTGATCACACAAAATAGGAGGGGATGAGAGTGTATGGGAACTGGGAGGGCAAAGAAGCCGAGTCAGCATTAAAGATGACTAATGTCAGGACTCACCTAGGCCTTATGTATATTTTCTAATTGTTTATTCATTTAATTTTTCATAAATCCAGGCATGTTGTCTCCAGTTGGCCGAATTATCCCAGAAGAAGAATCGACCCCCTTGAATATCTTTAGCCTGGCCGAAATACAAACAATGTCAGGACTCACCCTTCACGATCTCGAAGGGAGAATGCTTTCCGCTTCCACGAGAGCAATTCACAAGGGAAAAAACTCCACAACCACGTATGTTGTCCGACCCACCTTCCGTCAATGTGTCCATGTACCTTGACAATGACAGTGGCATCACTTAGTTAGCCCAAGTGTCAATTGTTTTCTTGGCTTTCTTAGCTTGCAACCAGGTATATAAGCTGAGATGAAACCATTTGGGTAAAGGTGGTAAAGGTTCAAGTGGGTAACTAACATTTTCCAAACAAATGTGGAGCAAGAAGCTGATTGTCTCAACAGGATCGACCATCCATGGATCACTAAGCCAATTGGATACTGCTGGTATGAGCCCATATGCAGGATGATTGTGGTGTACAATCGAATCACTGGGACACTTATGGAGCTTCTGGAAACGCATAAGCTGTTTCTCAGTTGGCGGCACTGGATGATGGTGGCTCAACTGGTATCTTCAGTCATTTGTTTTTTCCACACCATTCAAATGGATGGCTACAGGGTTGCCTTCTACCCTAAGTTATATGATCATAACGTCTACCGTAAAGACAAGCTTCTTTTCTTAACTTCACTAATTAATTTAAATTTAGCTTTCAAAGTTGCTAAACTAGTCTTTATACAATTTGCAGCTCGCAAAGGTTGCCAAATTTTGCCTCATTGATAATGAGGGTAAGCCATAAACATTTTTACCTGCGAGAAGACTAGCAGGTCAGCCCCAGTGGGTGATTAGCCACTATGGTAAGGTTTTTTATAAGAATTCTTGTGCAGTGCCTTTTATTTATGGTAGAAAAAAAAATGAGAAAATTAACTTGTCCTCTTAGTATAAATTCAATCATAGCTTAAAAAAAGAACAACTAGAGTAATAAATAATCAAGAAACCAAATCTATATATCTAGAAATTTAGATTCCAATAAATATTGAAAAATCACTACATTTGGGTGCATTAGATTTCAATATATAGATTTGGTTTGTTGATTATTTATTACTCTAGTTATTCTTTTCTTATAGCTAGGATTGAATTTATACTAAGAGGACCAGTTAATCTTCTCATTTTATTCTACTATAAATAAAAGGCACTGCACAAGAATTCCTTAAAAAAACCTTACCATAATGGCAAATCACCCACTAAGGCTGACCCGCCAGTCTTCCCGCACGCAAATATGTTGCTGGCTTGCCCTCATTATCAATGAGGCAAAATTTGGCAACCTTTGCGAGCTGCAAATTGTATAAAGACTAGTTTAGCAACTTTGAAAGCTAAATTTAAATTAATTAGTGAAGTTAAGAAAAGAACCTTGTTTTTACAGGAGACGTTCTGAGCAGATAACTTAGGCCATCTCCAACCGAAGGCTGGCCAGAGGGCTTGTTTTAGCTCTCTGGTCATCCAAGAAATTTAATGAACAATACAGGGTCATATTTGCTTCTATCTCCAACCGAGGGTCATAGGGCCAAACATAATTTATTATTTAAATTTAAAAACTACAACAAATTAAATTTAAAAACAACAACTTATATTTAACAACTACAACTTAAATTTAAAAACTACAAATTAAATTTAAAAACAACATTAACTTAAATTTAAAAACTACAACTTAAATTTAATATCCATAATCAACATCATCTTCATCATCCACCATTGTAGGAGTATAGTCAGAGATAAACAACTGTCGTCGGGTCATAATTTCTTTTCTTTTTTTTCTATCAAAATAGGTCTTACTCATTGGAGTGTAATTCGAAGTGTTCATTTCCATATTCTTATCATCTATCTCTTCTTGTATTTGTTTGGCCTGTTCTTCATGCCTACGGTTCCTTTCTTCCGCCTCAAGGGCAGTTTGCTCCGCCATTAATCACAATGAGGCCGCCACTTACTGTTGAGTGGCGTAATCATCATTTGCTTTGCCTTTTTTCTTCAACCTTCGTGCCTTGTTTCGTCTCATAGCCCTAGGTATGGAACCTTCACCCGAAGACGAGTTTTCTACCCTTGTTTGTTGAATGGTAGGAGATCCATCTTCATCCATATCTGCAGCTGAGGATGCAGTTCCGAACACTGGCATATGACCTACTCTATGTTGAGATGGATCTTCAAATAACACCCACCCTTTACAAATTTCCCAACAACTGTGAAACTGAAAAGGTTTCGAGCTGCCCTCCATATACAATTCCTCCGCTTGGCGTACCTAGAAAATATAATTACAAAAATTAAAGGAAATTAATTTATGAAATTAAATGTAATATAATTAAATGTATTTACAAAAATTAAGGGAAAGTAATTCATGAAATTAAATGTAATATAATTAAATATTTAAAATAAATTGTGAAAACACTTACTTCGTTGTAGTAGTTAGAGCCGTTTTCATGTCTACTTACGGCTGCTAACAATGCTTGATGCTATTTGTTCAAACTTGGGTGAAGATGTTTCTTCCATCTTGAAAAACAACTCTCCTAGTTTTGGACATTCAGTGGAGTGGTGCTTTCGTAGTACTCTAAGTATTTTTTGGAGACACGAGTCCAAACACCTTCACTTGTTTGAGAACTCCGCCTCACACTATCTTCTAACACCCATCTATAAACTCTGCAAAGAGCTTCATCTTCCTTTCGGGTCCAAGCCCTACCTTTTATTACAGACGAGGCCATTTGAAAATTATTGAAATAATTGAAGGAAATATTTTTGAAAGAGGTAAGAAAATATGAGAATTGAAATGGTGTGGGAATGGTGAAAATTTTGTGAGGAATGGTGAATGAATGATTTAGCTATTTATAGGAAAAAAAATTAGAATTTTTAAGAATTAAAAAAAAAAAATTGGCCCAAAAAAAAAATTTGAATCCAACTGTAATTGGCATCAGCTAGCCGTTGGATTCAAAAATTTGTTTAAGAATTTCTGTTGGATATAACCGACAGGATTAATAACAATGATGTCGGTTATATCCAACAACAATTCTTAAATTTCTAGCCAGCCCTTTGACCCTTTCAAATTTCTCGGGGCCCACAAGCCCTCTAGCCTATCCCTCAGTTGGAGACAGTTTCGGGCTATTTTCGACCATCTGACCCTTGAGACCCTTCCGGTTGGAGATGGCCTTAGGGTAGAAGGCAACCCTATAGCCTTGCATTTGAATGGTGTGGGGAAAACAAATGACTAGAGACACCAGTCGATTAAAAAATAACTCTGTTAACTAAATCATAACATATCTTCAGGACACTGATAAATTGTCAAACATTCTTTGTACTGATTCTTTTTTACAAAAACAAAACATGAAAGAGGCATATGATATGAGACAGTAGCAGAGGGAGTGAACAAGAGATGAAAGTGGGCATGGAGGGTTCAAGATTCATATACTGGGATTGATGCTTGCCCCCCAAATTGTACGAATTACAGGAAGACCGATCCTTCACCCTTGTCATTTTTCTATTAATCCCTCACTTGGATAGGGTTTGAAGATGATAATCGAGATCGAGAAGAAGATTGATGCCAAATTTGCTTTGCTCACGCGTAAGTATTTCATCGTATTCCAGATTTTTTTTAAAAAATTTTTAAATGGCAAATAAAAAAATTTAACACAGTTATCTCTCAATTAAGTCATCGGACATGTGTTAAAATATTAGCAAAGAGACACAATATGAGACACAAAAAAAGGAACAGCAAATCCTTGGTCGACCCGGAGCGAGGAGGATGGGCACATGACGTGCACGTGAAGAATGATGAAGTGACACTGAAATTGTCGAGGTCGTTGATGGTGAAATTGTCGAAATCGTCTTCGAGCTTCTGAGACTCTTTCCATTGCAAACAATTTTTTTTAAGGATTTTTTATTTTAGTTCCTATATTTAGAGATTATACTATAAGAACCTCTTATCGTGGATAATATATTGTTTAAAAATCCAAGTTGTTATAAATGGGCAAAAGTTAGAGAGATAACATTACTAGTGACAGGAGCGAAACAGGTGTAAAATTTCATACTGTAACTATAACACATGGAGATAACAAATAAAAGAGGAAGGGATAGATACTAATGTTATTGATTTTTTCTTCTTCTCAGTGTATTTTGATAACACACGAAGCGCTCTATTTATAGAGCAACTCCAAACAAGCGTAATGATTACACTTTGAAATTTACAGCACACACCTTTTGAAAATACAATCCTCATTCATTTCCCATGTCCACATTAATGTGTGGGCATTCATTAATCCACCAATAGTTTCAACATTACTGTGTGGGCATTCATTAACTCACCAATATTTTCAACACGAGTATTGTTTTAAAGTTTCTAAATGAGTGTTCAAAATTAGTGATGAGTCTCTAAATAGGTATTTTCTTTCCACCCCGCAATGTTATTCGATGATTGGGTCGTTCAATTTCAAGTCATTAAACAAAAGGAAAACTAATGAAAATCGCTCGAAAATCTTGAGTTTTAACGATAAAGATAAAATAAAGGGTAAAGTGAATATTACCATAATTGACTTTTAAGTGTAAAAATATGATTTTTCATTAAAGTGAACAGTACCGAGAGTTTTTCGTTAAAATACCTTTAAACAAAAGGTTAAATTTGCAAAAAAAAAAAAAAAACAAACCAAATAAAAAGTTCTCTAGTCATTTGCTCAGCACTGTGATAATTTTAGTGACAAACTCAATATTCATTCATTTATTTGATAAACTAGACGTTTAATCAATTTCTAATCTTTACCTAAAAAAGGATTAAATAGAAAATAGATGATTTTGATAATCAAATTAGATAGCAGAACAAACGAAACAAAATGAAGAAGGTAGCTTGCATTCTTCAAAATTACGATGTCCATTTGTACAAAGTACTTATGTTGTGTAGTAATACACTTGTATAGTATGTGACCAAAGTCACAATCATCTTTTGACAGGGGTCTCAGCCTATACAACAAAACTTGGGTGTTGCACTGTTTGTGAATAAAAAAAATTAATAAAAAAGATTTGAAAACTTCGAGTTTTAACGATAAAGACAAAATAAAAGGTAAAATGAATTGTAACATAATTGATTTTTTAAGATAAAAATATGATTTTTCGTTATAATAAACAATAGCAAAAAATTTTTGTTAAAGTTCTCTACAAAAAAAAAAAATCAAAGGTTGAGAGAGTCGTACATTACACAAAAGACTTATCCTCTCATCTGCCACTGCATTGGCCTTCAAATCTCTACCACCAATCTTTAATCCAAAACCCACCAAAAAGATCCCCCATTTCTTCAACAAAATTTCTCATCAAGCATCAAACTTTTGCTTCTCTTTTATTTCATCTCCCTCTTCTGCTTCCTCAGCATTTTAACTCCACAACCATGGCTGCAGCTGTAACTGCTGCCGTCTCCTTCCCCTCCTCCAAGTCCTCCTCCCTCCCCACCAGGACCTCCTTAATCTCACCTGACAGAATCACCCTCAAGAAGGTAAAAAATTTCAGGTCCTGGTAAATCAATCACTTGGGGACCAAGTTCGAGTTCGCTTCGTCTAGTTTAGATGAAATTAGTGTAGAATACCGCTTGTACGAAACAAAATAATGTGACATGGGTTGTCGTTGGTTTCTTCAGGTTCCTTTGTACAACAGCAATGCTGGTGGGAGAGTGGTATCCATCAGAGCCCAGGTGACCACCACCGAGACTGCGCCACCTGCCAAGGTTGTGAAGGAATCCAAGAAGCAAGATGAAGGGGTGGTTGTCAACAAGTACAAGCCCAAGAATCCGTACATTGCCAGAGTCCTCCTCAACACTAGGATCACTGGTGATGATGCGCCTGGTGAGACCTGGCACATGGTCTTCAGCACAGAGGGTATGTTCCAAGCCTAATAATTTCTTTTGGAAATATGCACAAATACCCCTTACAAATTTTTAATAAATAATACAACTCGAGGGACACTAAAGTGATTTATATTATCATGACTGCTTAAGTGCTTGTTGTGTGTTTATTATGTTTATTGTGTCCCGGTTCTAATGTGCGGAAAAATGTGTAACCGGTTCTATTTGTGCATATTCCCAATTCGTTTTCGTCTTGAACTAGTGATTTACAACTACCCTCACTTGTATTTGCTTGTAGGAGAGGTGCCCTACAGAGAAGGGCAGTCCATTGGAGTTATTCCAGAAGGTGTTGACAAAAATGGGAAGCCTCACAAGCTGAGGTTGTACTCAATTGCCAGCAGCGCCCTCGGTGACTTTGGAGACTCCAAGACTGTGAGTGTTTACACTGTTCCAGTCATATGTACAATCCATTGGATTTTCTGCTCATGTTGTTTGCCAAATTGATGTGAATATGCTGCCATTTTAACACGAAATGTTGCAACTTTAGGCAATTAGTAAACACGTTTCATTGATCCGAAATTTTTGATTGTTACTTAAATCCGATTGCCTCATCCAGGTTTCTCTGTGTGTGAAACGTCTCGTGTACACCAATGACGCAGGCGAAATTGTTAAAGGAGTGTGTTCAAACTTTTTGTGTGAGCACACAGATCTCTACTTCTACAAAGTTATTATTCCATTGAGGCACTAAGAAAAACCAATTTGTTCTTTACCACATAATCAGAACATCTTGTTATAAATTTTCCGTGTTTCAGGTGACTTGAAGCCCGCAAGTGAAGTGACGATCACCGGACCAGTTGGAAAAGAAATGCTTATGCCAAAAGACCCTAATGCAACCGTCATCATGGTATAAGTACTTGCCATATTACGAATTTAGGAAGACAACTCGATCATCAAATGTTTTATCCTGTGTGAGTAGTGTTGGTTTTCTGAAATTTCTTTACTAATGCAGCTTGCAACTGGAACTGGAATTGCTCCTTTTAGAGCATTCTTGTGGAAAATGTTCTTCGAGAAGCACGAAGACTACAAGGTAAGCATTACCGCTAGGTTTTTTCCTTTAGACACTTTCGGACATAGAACACTCCAGCCTGCTGCACATGAAAATCACACACTCATAAAACGTTCTTCAAGTGCATATATGACCAATGAATTCTCATTTGTTCTTTGATTGGCTTTTTGTCTAACGACGATCAAATTTTGACATTGCGTGTAGTTCAATGGTTTGGCATGGCTCTTCTTGGGTGTTCCTACAAGTAGCTCACTGCTCTACAAGGAGGTAAGATATGCCAAGACACAAGATTTTCTTAATTCAAGTCAATCCTTTTCAATTCGCCGAAAACTTGACTTAATAAGAAATACTTGTGGGATACAGGAATTCGAGAAGATGAAGGAGAAGGCCCCCGAAAACTTCAGGCTTGACTTCGCCGTCAGCAGAGAGCAAACCAACGAGAAGGGTGAGAAGATGTACATCCAAACCAGAATGGCTCAGTATGCAGAAGAGCTATGGGAGTTGCTCAAGAAGGACAACACCTACGTCTACATGTGTGGTCTCAAGGGAATGGAGAAGGGTATCGATGACATCATGGTCTCGTTGGCTGCCAAAGACGGTAAGATTGTAGATTGCATTGCTCGCATTTGTTGAAAAATGTAAAATCCCACGTCGAAAATTTGACAAAACAAAGTATAATATATAACGAATGGTTGTAATACCAATTGCACAGAGGCGTTTTGTGATAAAAAATTAAAAACCTCACGTATGTTGTGCTAGTAAGTGATAATATACAAGTTGGGGACATTATCAATGTGATCAGTGGTGGGGGTTGCCGGTCCGTCTCTCTGAAATCTTCACAAAATTTTGATAGAATATTTTTGTGTTCTGATAAATTTTGCAGGCATTGACTGGATGGACTACAAGAAGCAGTTGAAGAAATCAGAACAATGGAATGTGGAAGTCTACTAATTTCTGGTCATCTTGTACAAATCTCTCTCTCTCTCTCTCTCTCTCTCTCTCTCTCTCTTTGCGATAAAACAAGGAAATCTTGAAAGATTACCACTGCAGTATGTAGATAGGTGAAAGTCTTTGCATCTCTACTTTTTTTTTTCCCTTCTATTTTAATGAAGCTTTTGTGTTATACTATTAAAAATGGCCACAATAATTTTATTTATGAGGGTGCAAATTTAGTGGAAACCTTGTAGACTCGATGTTCCTCTTCTCTCGTTTCAAAAAAGTGAACATGTCGTAAGTTTTTCTTGTTTTAAAACGTTAGTTTAATTGTCTAGAAAAAACAATGATTGCTTTAAATTCATAACATTGTTGATGTCGTTCTTTTGAAGTAGACATTCGGTAGGGTGAGGCCTGATAAAACCAAAATATAACGAGTTCATATATTTTTGTGAGAGGAATACTAGCTACATTTTGCCATTTCCCTTTTCCTATTTGTCTTTCTTACTCATCACTTGACACATGTATTTCACTAACAAATTAAACTACATAATTAATGCATTAAAATTATAAATTTTATATGATACAATGGTTTAAGCATAATCATCATTAGTGAATTCTAATAGTGAATTAAGTAGAATATCAAGATTAGGGATTAATTGCATGATAATAGTCTCCTTTTGTAGTTGAGAAGAGTTACACGCTTACGTCCGTGATTGATGTGGGACTCTATGAGTTTTATTCTGATGTTGACACATGTTGCGTTGTGATTGATCTCCTGGTTGGATAGAAAATGTTGTGCTTCAGCACAAGGGTGCCTCAACACGAATCATTCAGTGAGGCCTTGAAGGTATGAAGTTCATCGGTACACGGTAATTTCAGGATTGGTGAAGTGTGGTGTAAACACTAATTTTCCACCTTAAAAGTATGAATTATGTAGTTTAATTTGTTAGTGAAATACACATGTCAAGTAACAAGTAAAAAATGTAAATAATAAAAGGCAAATAACGAGGGTAGTTGGCATTCCTCTTAATAGTATCTTACGAATGAGGTGATCGGACCATTTCGTTGAGCACCTAGTAAAAACGTAAAGACATCAGCTTTATTGGTCCTAAGTTCCATTTAAGGTTTTGATATAAAGGCTCCCAACCAGTGATGTAACCAAGATTTTCAAATAATGGGGTCATGATTTCGACAAATAAAACTGCATTGGACCATTTCGTTGAGCACCTAGTAAAAACGTAAAGACATAAGCTTTATTGGTCCTAAGTTCCATTTAAGGTTTTGATATAAAGGCTCCCAACCAGTGACGTAACCAAGATTTTCAAATAATCGGGTCATGATTTCGACAAAAAAAACTGCAATGTACTATTTCGTTGAGCACCTAGTAAAAACATGTCAATTCTTACCAACATCTGCTTCAGGCTTATGCCAACATATATCAACAATTACTATGATACGTAGAGGCTTGTCAAGGGTGGCTACAAGAAACTGTAGAGTAATGTTGAAGACTGCCAAGGCTTGTCAACTGAGGCATTTCATTCTAGCATTTCATGCGCACAACAGAGTCGGACACAAGAAGAGAGAAAAGGAAGACAGGATAGAAAAAAAATAGAAGTAGGAGAATGAGGTTGTAATTTAGTTTGCCCTAGCTGTTTATAGGGTCAAATAAAATACACATGCAAATATATATCGAGTTTTAAAGTTGTTAGGGTCATGAATAACCAATGACCATATGTTGGCTTTGCTACTGATCGGAGCACCTTATAGACTTTTTCCTCCATCCCCCGACTATGATAGATCCACGTGTATCTATGCTCGATTAAAGTACAACCATAATTTTGTTGAACTACAAAGTCGATTCCCATTGATGGATCAGGATCCTCTCCTGACCAGGCCCATCGGGCCGTTCATTTTTTATCAAACGGCTATAATTATTATAACTTTTAGAGGAGCTCTCTGTTTGTAGCCGTTGGATAAAAAATGAATGGCCCGATGGGCCTGGTCAGGAGGATCCTCTCCATCTGCTCAGAAGAGGATCCTGGTCCCCCATTGATTGTGTAAACGTGCTTATCCAACCTAAATTTCATTCCTATTCCAACATAAAATCTTGGCCTCCAATGATAGATCTTAAAAGGCAAATCGAATTTTTTATTTAATTAAACAATAATAAAACTAGAATATTTTACAGGAAATAATTAATTAGAGGTTGCAGGATTTGTTACAATACATCGAGAAGCAGGAGATCGAATCATTAGAAAAAGCGTAAAGTAAAAGAAGCCCAAAGGTAATTAAGAAGCGGGCCTCAGACGGATTAGGGCTGTCTTAGGGTTTTGCTTAAGGGAAAATTTTTATTTAAAACCATTAATTCTATTTGCTACTTTTTTTTTTTTTTTGAACAAACGATATTATCTATACTAAAAAAGAAGGGTGAATTTAGTCTTATAATAGACTAGCAATAATATAATTAAGGGGGGTGTATTCAATTGGGATTTTAAGGGATTTTAATTCTTTTAATGAATCTAGGGGTATTCAATCAGGATTTTAAGTGATTATCTGAAATTTTAGGTGTATTCAATTAGAATTTTAAAATAGTTTATTAAAATCCTTAGAAATCCAGGTGTATTCAATTAAGATTTTAAAGAAGTTTATAACATTTCAGGTGTATTCAATTAGAAATTGATTTTAAAGAATTTGAAAAAGTTGAGGAATTAGAGGGAATTGGAGAGATTTCGTAGTGTATTTTAAGTATCCACAAATCTCACATCTTCTCATGAGATTTCGAGGGAATTGAATCAAAATTTTATATGGAATCTCTACAAATCAATTAAGGGGGGTGTATTCAATTGAGAATGTGAGAGATTTTAATGGATTTATAAATCCATGGATTTTTATGGAGTTTAATTGATTTGTAGAGATTCCATATAAATTTTTGATTCAATTCCCTTGAAATCTCATGGGAAGAGGTGAGATTTGTGGATACTTAAAATACACTACAAAATCTCTCAAATTCCCTCTAATTCCTCAACTTTCTCAAATTCTTTAAAATCAATTTCTAATTGAATACACCTGAAATGTTATAAACTTCTTTAAAATCTTAATTGAATACACCTGAATTTCTAAGGATTTTAATAAACTATTTTAAAATTCTAATTGAATACACCTAGAATTTCAGAGAATCACTTAAAATCCTGATTGAATACCCCTAGATTCATTAAAAGAATTAAAATCCCTTAAAATCCCAATTGAATACACCCCCCTAAACTCCATAAAAATCCATGAATTTATATATCCATTAAAATCTCTCATATTCTCAATTGAATACACCCCCTAAAACTCGCCTTTAGCGAGAATTGAATTTAAGTTCACTTAAATGAAGAGGAATATTATTAAGTAGCAACCCAACTTAATTTTTTAATCGCATGAAGACACTAATTAGGTTTGAATAAAATTTATCATTAATAAAATACTAATCATCCTTAGATTTGCCTTTGCCTTCACTGCAACTCTCTCTCTCCTATATATAATCACAGTCTCACTCTCTCTCTCTCGCTTTCAAACGCTCCGCATAAATCCATATCGGAACTTTTAACCTTTTACGATGGCTGAGGAGAGATCGACCGGGAAGGTGCGGTGGTTCAACGACGTCAAGGGCTACGGCTTCATCACCCCCGACGCCGGAGGCGAGGACCTCTTCGTCCACCAGTCCTCGATCAGATCCGACGGATTCCGCACCGTCGCGGAGGGCGAGGCCGTCGAGTTCCTCATCGACTTCGGCGATGACGGCAAGACCAAGGCCATCGATGTGACAGGGCCTGACGGTGCGCCGTTGATCGGTAACAAGAAGGAGAGCTTCGGTCGCTCTGGTGGCCGCGGCGGAGGTGGTGGTGGTTCTGGATTTAGCGGTGGATGGAGAGGCGGTGACCGGAGGAATGGAGGCGGTTCCGGTGGTGATGGGTGCTATAGTTGCGGCGAGCCTGGGCACATGGCTAGAGATTGCCGTCAGGGCAGTGGTGGTGGCGGAGCCGCTGGTGGTGGCTGTTTTACTTGCGGTGGGTATGGCCACGTGGCAAGGGCCTGCCCTAATGGGAGTATCGGTGGTGGTGGCGGCGGCGGCTGCTACAAGTGTGGTGCATTTGGGCATTTGGCTAGGGACTGTGCTACTGGTGGAGGAAGCGGCGGCGCTGGGGCTTGCTATAGCTGTGGGGCTTATGGCCACATGGCCAGGGATTGCAGCAGCGGTGGTGGCGATGGCGGTGCTCGTGGAGGAGGACGATATGGATTCAGCTCTGGATCAGGTTGTTATAACTGTGGGGAAGCAGGGCATTTTGCTAAGGAGTGTTCTAACCCTCCTAATGCCAAGGCTTGAAGAAAATAAAAGAGAAGAGAGAGAGTAATAGTAAATATTCTCTTGAAGAATCTTTAGTCTTTTTTTACTAAAGCATTAGTCTTTTGGTAATTGGGTCTCTTAATTTTGCGTTTTGGTGGGATATACATATGATGGTTTTTGCAAAAGGGTTTTAATTTCTCTGATGGTTGATAAGTGCTGTCGTTTGGCGAACAAGTTTTCCCCTTTTACATACATATATGTGGAGGTTCGGCTATAGAACTAGGTGCCCTTTTCATATTAATCCTTGTTATCGATGACTCTCGGAGCTATTAAATTGAAAGCCTTATATTTCAAGTGTTAACCTTGGTCTCTACTTTCAATAATCGAACAATGTGTGTGGTTTGATGATGTTCTTTTTGTTGGAAGTTGAATTAGATATTTTCAACTGTTGTGGCAGTACACAGCTACATGGTCTTGATTTTCTTGTCAAGTGTGAATTTATGGTATCTCTAATGCATTGATGTGGTGGTTTGGCCGTGTTCTAGTATTTTCGGTTTGGCGGAAGTTGAATTGAATGTCTTCAATTGTCTTCAACTTTAGGCAATAGAGTTGATTATCATCTTGTTTGCAGCTAGGTATTGCCACTTGCTTTTGTCATTGTTGTTGATACTGCATTGCTTATCGGGATCATGTTTAAATTTGCTAATTGTTACATCTTGTTGATGTTGAGAGATCGAGATCATGTGTAGTCTAGAAAAAGTTTGAGGTGATTCGATCATTAGGAGAAAAGGAGATGAACCACTTGCTTTTGTGTTATTAGTTAATAAGGGATAGGATTTGTAAGCGTATTGTTCTGATTATGCTTGATTAGTGAACTTGTGATAATCTTTGTCATAATCGATTGTTACATATAGTATAGCTGCCGCCCTGGTGCTGCGTTCACTTGAAACCTACTGTTGTGTTTGCTCCACAAAGCCCTGAATTCACATTTACACCGTCTTGATTTGGGTTTAGGTTGTATTAGCATAAGCTTGGGTTTTGATTGTTGTTTTTTGTGGTAGGTGGACATTGGATTTGAAGTTTTAAATCACATTTAGCATTAGGATTTGACGAACAGATTGTAATAGGGTATGTGTGTGTCAGTTCATATCTGCTGTTGCTTAAGTGATGGTGGGTGGGGGTGGGGCTGCAAATGACTTAAGCAGCTTGTCACTCCCATCTGGGTCTGTTTGGTTCTACCCAAGAAAAGCCTTTTAAGCCTTCCCGGCAAAGTGTTAGTATATCCCGAGCTCAGTTTTCAAACTAGCATAAGCTTTAATAGGACCTGTCAAGCTTGCGAATCCTTTAACGTGTATTGTTTACCTTCAAATGTTGATGGATAGATTGGAGCGTTGCTTCTATAAATCTTTTGTCGATCCCTGTCTGCCTTTGTGTGGTTTCCTTCCTGTTTAGCCCCGTGTTTCAAGGTTACGGTATAACTTTCCTCGTAGCTGTAAGCCTTTTACTTAGCTCTGGACATTAAACGCTTGGAGTGAATCATTTTCCTACTTATCTGTCGGTCCCTGCTCATTGTGCTGTATGGATACTTGATAGGTTAGGCAATAGGGATAGTTTCTAACTGAACATTTGGAAATCTGTGATGGTCTTTAAATGAAGAGAACCTTCAGGCGGATGTCATGTTCTTGTATATTTCAACATTGAAGGTGCTCTAATTCGGCTTGTGATAACAGCGGCCGAAACCTATTGTATGCATTGCTTGGTTCTTATTTTTGGTAATCCTGTCACAAATGTAGTAGATACAAGAGTTTTTACTGTCACCTATTGAAGCTGCACTGTAGAGGAAATATTATATATACTAAAAGAGAAAATTGCCTAAAACACTGTTCATTCGACGGTCATGCCGTTTTTACCCCTTCTTTGTTTCTGTGGTCACTGTTTATCTACAGTGTGATTCCGTTTTTACCCCTGTTTTAGTGAGGTGATGGTGGACGCGTGTTTAATGTACTATTTTAAATGACAGATTTCAAAGGATTTTAATAGATTCTACAATTCCATATAGATTTTGACAGATTATTATGGATTTCTATTATTGATTTCTATGGATTTGTATGAATTTCTTAGGATTTCTTTTTTGACTCCTACAACATAAATTCATTTCTCAGTGCACAATCTGAAAAAGACATAAACATATGTATATTGTTATGGAAATATAGACCAACCAAATATGTCGTTTCTTTCCCTTTCTCATTTGAATTGTGATTTCTTTATGAAAAATAATTTTAACTAATCAAAACAAGTAGTGCTTCTTAAATCAAATGTCTCAAAATTAACACTTTTTCCTCAACAATTGATTAGTTCATAATGTGTTACTCAGTCTAAGTACAGTTACCAATACAAGTAGGCTTTGGAAGATGCTTGCACCCTTACACTAACATGATTACACGAAAAAAAACAGAAAGCTTGAATTGGCAATAAGATTCTTAGTAGTAACTTTTTTATACTCCTACAGCATAAATTATTTTCTCAATGCACAATCTGAAAAAATACATAAGCATATGTATATTGATATGGAAATATAAACCAATCAAATATGTCTTTCCTTTCCCTTTTTCATTTGAATTGTGATTTCTTTACGAAAAATAGTTTTAACTAATCAAAACAAGTAGTGCTTCTTAAATCAAATGTTTCAAAATTAACACTTTTTCCTCGACAATTGATTAGTTCATAATGTGTTATTCAGTCTATGTACAGTTACCAATATAAATTGGCTTTGGAAGATGCTTGCACCCTTACACTAACATGATTACACAAAAAATAACATAAAGCTTGAATTGGCAATAAGATTCTTAGTAGTAATTTCCAAAGTTCAATTAACATGGTAAAAAATTAACACATTTAGATAGAACGCATAATCATTACAAGAACTGCTAATAGCTATTAACACTTCCCATCAAAGCATTACAATAAATACTATTACACAGTCCAAAATAAAGGAAATAAAAATTTCAAAAAAATTCAAGTTTGCAACTAGGACGGTGACAAATGAACGTGAAAAGAAGTCAAGTTGGCAGGTTCTATGTCTGAAAGAAAATAGAGAGTGAAAAAGAAAGATCGAGTTGCAGAATGGATAGAGAGAGAAAGAGCGAGGGGGTTAAAAAGACATCCTAGGGGTGGAGGTAGGATTTTGTTATGCTTATAATCCCTTCTCAAATCTTACAAAATCTCTTATTGAAAGAAATCATTCAAAATCTATGAATTTTTTTAATACCTATAGATTTGTATGGACTCTATAAAAACCCTTTAAAATCTAAAGTCTTTTAAAATCCTTTAATTGACTACCCCTCTATTTGAATGGATTCTTTTAAAATCTGTTAAAATCCTAGTTGACTACACCATGATTCTAAAGTATTTTAAAATCCTTTAAAATCATCATTTCAGGTTCTAAAAAAAATAAAAAAATATCATCATTTCACTGCACCCCTCGAATCTCTCTCCAAAATTTCATCTCTCTCTTGTCATTCAAACCACTTTCTCTCTCCAGAACTCCCTTGCCGCTGCCTTTTCTCTAAGAGCAGCTCCAGCCATGCATGTAGGCCGGGGGACAGGGGAGAGGAAAGGGCCCGAGGCCCTGTGAATCAACTCCAGCCTTGAAGAGCCCGAGCTGGTGGAGAAGGCCCGAGCAAAAGGCCTGTCAATTTTTGACAGCCCATGAGCCCGAGCTCCAAACCCTTTTTTTATTTTTTTCTGTCAGGCGCGTGCACCCCACTTGCGCGTGGGGGCGCGTCGCCCGACAACTTTTCAGAAAAGCAGTCACTTTTGTAGATGGTCTCAGTTACCGTTGCGAAGCCATGTGGCTTCCCACGGTCCGTTCGATCTCAACGGCTCCTTAATTTGGACCGTTGGATCTCAACGGTAAAAAAAATAAAAAAAAATCTTATTTAATATCAACCGTTCGATCTGAGATCAACGGTCGATATTAATATGCTTTATAAATAGAGAAAAAATAATTTTAAAATTAAGAAAAGTTACCGTTATGACACGTGGCACAATCTGGAGTGTTGAAATTCAAAATTTTTAAAATCCAACGGCAGAGATTAATTATTTGAATAAAAATTTAAAAAAAAATTGTAAAAAATCCGAAAAAATTGTAAAAAATTTGTAAAAAATTGTTTTTACTTTTCGATAAAAATCTGATCGAAATCGATCTCCAATAATTATCTTTTCGGATAATGACACGTGGCGCAATTTTGAACGAGTTAAAATCTGATCGAAATCTATCGTCAAAGATTATCAAAAGATAATGACATGTGGCACGATGACATTGGATAAAAATCTTATCGAACTCCATCTCTAAATAATTGTTTTTTTTTATAAAATGACATGTGGCGCAACGAGAACGATTTAAAAAATCTTATCCGAAATTACAAATAATTTTATTTTGTATTATGTAAACAAACAAAAAAAACTAATATTTTATTGTCTATTGCCAGGAGGGAGGGCTCCAAGGGTGGAGATGCAAATGACAATTACTGTTCATTAATGGCAGTTACTATTCATTAAAGGCAGTTACTGTTCAATATGGTGGATTCAATAGTGGATTGCCAGGGGAGGGCTCCATGGGTGGAGTTGCTCTAATGGTTGAATATGGGTCTGCATAAACCGTATGATGAGTAAGTACCTTGGATCTGTTATTTTCAGTGTTTTGAAAAGGGTTAGCTGAAGCTCATTTGATTAGAAAATATTGAGAAATTGAGAAATTCGAGTTACGACCAATCCCTTCGACCTCCTCATCACGGCGGCGGGTGCTTCTATGTTCATTGTTTCTCTTCTTTTTGTATGTGCAAATCTATGCTTGCTCACTGATTATTTTTAAATTTTAACTTATTATTTTGATTTTTTTTTGTTGTATTTTAATTGCGGAGGATGAGCAAGCTGTTGAAATATGTGGTTAGAACAGGCTGAGCAGGCTGTGCAAATCTATGATCCAATGGCATGTGGTTAGAACAACTGCGAAAGAGCATCAGAAGATTTACCAGGAGTGGATTGATTCCGGTGAAATATGTTATACTCTTTTTTCTTTCGCAAATTTTTGATTAAAAGTTTGGTTTTGAACTTCTGATCGATTGCCTGTTAATCGTATTGCTCTGATTGTTAGATGGAGGTGGCCGTATTACTGGAAACGAAGCCACCAAGTTCTTCGCCATGTCGAAGCTTTCTAGAGAAGAACTCAAGCAGGTTTTCATTCTTTTGCGATAGCAGGCTTATAGTTTTCTTTGTTTATAGGGAGGACAAGGATTGTCTAGCCTCCACTTCCGGTGCCCTCCTATTTTGTGTGGTCACGGTTATGCCACGTTAACATTTTATATTATTTTTTTATATATATAATAAGACAAAAATGAATAGTAATATAAAATTTTGACGTGGTTTAACCGTGATCACAGAAATAGGAAGGTACGGGGAGGGCACCGGAAGTGGAGGGCAGACAATCCTTGAGATTGCTTATGTAGAAGTCACTGTTGCTCATAAGTGCTTTTAGTAAAAACACTTTGAAATTTTTATAAAAGTCCAAATACTTACTTGAAAGCACATTACAGGTGCTCAGAAGCGCTTCTATATATTGTGTCAATCACAGTCAAAAGTGGTTTTGGTTGTGAGAAATGAAAATGCTTCTCTTTTAGCTGTGAGTGTCTTCCTTTTACCTCCCTTTTTACTTTATATCATACATTGTGACTTTCACTTACTATTTTCTCGATTCTGAACTGACAGAAAACCAAGAGTTTAACAACATATGGAGTTTAACAACATATGGATAAGCTAAAATCAATCCCCTCCACCTCCTCATCATCGGCGGCAGTAGCCGCGACCACCAGGTTCATTTTTTTAAATTCATTTCAATTTTTTGCTTTTTTTAGTGGATTTAAGAAAATGAAACAGATGATAATTTAAAATGGTGAAATTTTTTTATTTTATTTTTGTGTTCAGTATTCTGAGTGATCATTGAGCTGTGATGGGTTGGTGTTGGATTATGTAAAAGTGAACCTGGTGAAAAGTCAACAAAGTTGGTCCCTATCTAACACATCTTTTTGGTGACTACCCTATATTTCATTCTTAGCTGTGAGTGTCTTCCTTTTACCGCCCTTTTTACTTTAAAATAGTCGATTTCGTTCACCCTTATCCTAACAACTCTCTCATACTTTTGATCTTGAACTAAGAATGAAATGAAATCCACTGAAAACCGAAATATGGATTACAACTTTTCCTTACGTATTAGACCAATTTGGTTTAAGCATGATTGACTTGATTGGTTTGCGTGTGAATATGATTTTGATAATTTGGATTCGTATATGATTTAATGTTTAAACTTATTAATCAGTATCATCTGTCATTCAAACCATATATATATATATATATATATGTATGTATGTATGTATGTTGTTTCTTCATTTTTACTAAACCTATCACTTACATTATCAACTTGTATTTTTTGTTTTTTGTTTTTTGTTTTTTCAATTTGTAATAGAGAAATGAAAACACCTGCACGTAAGAAGAAAAAAGGAAGTTTTAAATACAATGAAAGATGATGTGAGAACTTGCGATGATGGAGTTGTATAGCTATTTTTGCTGCATAGATAAAGATGAGCAACATGGATGTGAGAGCAGCTCCAGCCATGGGAGTTGCCCGGGGGACAGTGGAGAGGAAAGGGCCTGAGGCCCTGTGAATCAACTCCAGCCTTGAAGAGCCCGAGCTGGTGAGAAGGCCAGAGCAGAAGGCTTGTTAACTTTTGACAGCCCGTGAGCCCGAGCTCCAAACCCTTTTTTTATTTTTTTCTGTCAGGCGCGTGCACCCCACTCGTGTGTGGGGGCGCGTCGCCTGACAACTTTTCAGAAAAGCAGTCCACTTTTGCAGTGGTCTCAGTTACCATTGGGAAGCCACGTGGCTTCCCACGGTCCGTTGGATCTCAACGGTAAAAAAAATAAAAAAAATCTTATTTAATATCAACCGTTAGATCTGAGATCAACGGTCGATATTAATATGCTTTATAAATAAAGAAAAAATAGTTTTAAAATTAAGAAAAGTTACCGTTGTGACACGTGGCACAATCTGGAGTGTTGGAATTCAATTTTTTTAAAATCCAACGGCAGAGATTAATTATTTGAATAAAAATTAAAAAAAAAATGGAAAAAATCCGAAAAAATTGTAAAAAATCTGAAAAAAATTGTTTTTACTTTTCTATAAATACCACTTCTTCTCCATCTACCTTACACCACAATTGTTTATAATAGAATCTTTATTCATCAAATTGAATCTTTATTCATCAAATTGTTCACGTATAATGAAATTATAAAACACACCAAATAAAACTAAAAAACTCACCAATTAAACATACGAAATAATAAAAAACTCACTACAAAAAACACACCAAATAAAATTACATAAACATACGAAATAATAAAAAACTCACTACAAAAAACACACCAAATAAAATTACATAAACATAACAAATAATTCACACCAAATAAAATTACATAAACATACGAAATAATAAAAAACTCACTACAAATCTTATCGAACTCCATCGCTAAATAATTGTTTTTTTTTATAAAATGACACGTGGCGCAACGAGAACGATTTAAAAAATCTTATCCGAAATTACAAATAATTTTATTTTGTATTATTTAAATAAACAAAAAAAACTAATATTTTATTGCCTATTGCCAGGGGAGGGCTCCAAGGGTGGAGATGCAAATTACAATTAATGTTCATTAATGACAGTTACTATTCATTAAAGACAGTTACTGTTTAATATGGTAGATTCAATAGTGGATTGCCAGGGGGAGAGCTCCATGGATGGAGTTGCTCTGAGATCACATACTTTTGTACTCAAACGGTCAAACCAATCGTTAAAAAGCTGATTGGTCAACTGTATAAAGATTGGTAAAATATTTTGGAAAATAAGCAATTAAAGGTGGACTTGTCCAAACTCTTTTGTGGTTCCCACCACGAATCAAAATCTCACATTTCTTTTGTGGTCCGCACCACAAAATTCCAATCAACATCTGCATGCATGTTCCAACTCTTTTAGTAGTGAAAGCTCTGCTTATCCACGTCACATATTCTCCGACACGACTCCCAATTGTCTCCCCTTCCCCATAAAAACCCCATCTCCCACACGACCTACTGAGACAAAGAAAAGCACAGAAACAAAGAGACATTTCAGTTCCGATGGCTTCCCATCAAGTTTTTTTCATCCTTCCTTTTCCTTCTCTGTCTCCTTCAGTCCATTAGAGTCGGCTACCCGGCGACGTTCACCATCGCAAACATTGAAAACAATAGAAGGTTAGCTGGTGAGATGAAGTGGTTAGCATGATTTGCTCTCCCTTCCATTTACATGCAATCAGCTTTTCTAAATTGACTTTCTTTTCATGGGATACCTTTAAAGAGAGTGTAATTACTATAAAGTCTAATATATATATATATATATATATATATATGTTGTTTCTTCATTTTTACTAAACCTATCACTTACATTAGCAACTTGTATTTTTTGTTTTTTTTTTCAATTTGTAATAGAGAAATGAAAACACCTGCACATAAGAAGAAAAAAGGAAGTTTCAAAATGCAATGAAAGATGATGTGAGAACTTGCGATGATGGAGTTGTATAGTTATTTTTGCTGCATAGATAGAGATGAGCAACCATGGATGTGAGCAGGGCCGTCTCTAAGATTTCAGGGCCCTGTGCCAAATTTATAAAAAGGGCCCTTCTTAAGACAACCTTAAAAAAAAATTGAACAAAGTATTGATGCTAAAAAGCAATATCGAAACAAACTTTCAAACTCAAACTAATCATCGGTTTCTAAATATCATTAAATGTAAAGAAAGGTACAAAAATAACCATATTATTAAATAATCAACAATTAGTTCAATCTTAAGAAACCAAATAAACAAAACTTAAAAAAGTCTAGCATTGAAGTTTCACTTAAAGATGCTTCTTCGTGCATTCTTTGTTGCAAAATCATCAATTAAACCTTCATAATCAATTTTCTCTAAAAACCACTTTCAATCGATATCAAAGCTAGTCCATTTAACCTTTCTTGCAACATAGTTGATCGCAAGTATGATTTTAATAACTTTAACTTTGAGAAACTTCTTTCCACAGATGCAACGGGTAACATGTACAGTCAACAAAATTCTGTACGCAATGCTTGCAGTCGGGAAACAACGCATCCTCTTCAAATAGTTCAATATGTCAATGGATGTCTTCGTTTCTTTCGGCAAACGCTCTCGTAAAAGTTTCAACTCTACAAATAATGCATCCCCATCAACATCAAAGAACTCACATTTCTTGAGAAAGTTTTGAAGACAGTCACAATAATCTTTCAATTTATCATTGTCCATCGAATTCAAACCTTTCTGAAGTGAACAAAAACCCAAATATATCATCATATGCTTGATATTCTTCAAACATTCTCTTCAATGAACCAATAACTTGATCTATTATATATAAGAAGTAATGAACCCTAAAAGATTCATCCGTTGATTGTTCAGTTGATTAGGATGATTCATCATCACTCTCATCAAAGTGTCTTTTTCTACGAACTTGACGTTTTTCCGAAAACACGAAATCAATTTCCATTTCAATAGTAAGTTTTTAGCATTAATCATGGCCTCTGCAAACCCAGTTTCTCTGTACTTTTCAAAATAAGCAATCAATCATTGCACTTGTTCTATAACAACATCAATACGCATGTCTTTAGATTGCAAGTCTTTGCTAACCTCATTAACAGCAGCCAATACTTCGTACCAAATAGTCATGCTCAATAAAAACTCAAAATTCCCAATTTCATATGTTGCCAAAGATTTAGTTGTTCTTTTTGTTACTAAGTCATTGTCACTTTCTGCTAGTTAGAGTAAAGCTTTTTTTATTTGTACAGGTTGGGATTGAATTGCTTTAACACTCGCAACACGGCTTTCCCATCGTGTGGCTGACAATGATTTGAGAGTCAGTCCTTTTATATTTTCTTTAAGAATCTGCCATCGTTTTGTAGAATTAGCGAACAAGATGTAAATACTTTGTACTGTTCCAAAAAAGTCTTTAGCTTTGCCACAAGAGTTTGCCATATCACAAAGTGTTAAGTTGAGACTATGGCAACCTGTTGACCCTAAAAACTACCAAGCCTACGTGGCGCGCAGGCCGAGTAATTAATAAGCTAACTACGTCCTTCGGTTGTGTGCGGGGCGTGCCAACTCGTCGGCCGAGCTCGGCCGAGGAGTAAATTTGTTGATGTTGCGTTGGGCGCGCGGCTGACTTCTGCGTCTTGCGATTGCGGCCGAGAAAGGATCACGTCTCGGCCTCTTGGGCTCTCGAACCTGAAGACAAGGTTACTATCTTACGAAGTTCACGAATCAAATTCGGCTTTCAATGTGCCGAATGTAATAACTTGTAACACCTCACTTCGCCGAGAAGGCTGATGAGATGACCTCGACCAATAAGGATTCAGAAATCCTTCTCGACCGAGACTTGGATAGGTAATCAACCGTCCTCGCCGTAGTGCTGTTGATGCCAACGGAAGATGCTGCGAGATCGGCTGATTCTACGGTGACAAAGCTATCTATGCCGACTTAAGATATCACCGGTTGCTTTCACAGTGCTGTTGATGCCAACGGAAGATGTGTCAGCGAAAAAAGAAAATAAAAATCTCAAAGTTGTTGAGAGAGTTTGCGCAGGGCAGTTGTGTGTTGAATTAGAGGTCTTTTTACGTTGCACAGCACCTTGTATTTATAGGACTAAAGTATTTGGCTTGCATAGTCAGATAATGTTGCAGAGTCTGACTGCAACTCTACCTCGCAGAATGAAATCTGATCCGTGGCATAAGCTGGCTGACCTTTCAAATAAAATATAAAAACTATCTAGGCCTATCCCATCATGACCAAAGACCTAGCTTACCTAGGCTTCTCTCTCCACCATCAAATCCTTGCTTTATCTCATTAAGACTCCCAATGCAACTAAAGCCTTCTTTTTCCATGATGGATGTCCAGGTGCAACCATACATGCAAATTAAATTATAATTTAATTGCAATATCATCTAATCACCTGAGATACCATCTTCCATCAAATACCACTTTGTATCAGGAGTCCTATTGATGCATGACTACCCGATGTGCTTCGAGATAACTGTATAAATAATTTTAAATTATCATATCAGAGATAAATATATGATTAAAAAATCATAATGTTATCTTTTAAATAATAATTAAAAAATTATCTTAGTAAATCCAACAGTTTAGAATTCGCCCATTCAACGATCTCGGCCGATTGTGTAATTTTGGGTCCAAACACAACCGCATGGAGTGTACATTGCCCTAGGATTTATATCCAAAAGCCTCTTATGTACACCTTGGTGTCTCCCTCTCATATTTGATCCATTATCATATTATTGCCCTCTCACATCATCAATATCAAGATTAAGAGCTTTTAATACATTTTTTAACTCTTCAAACAATCCTTGTTCGGATGTGTTATTCACATTCAGATACTGCAAAAAATATTCTTCTACTTTTACTGGAGTACTATTCATATGCACACATCTTAAGATCAAAGTCATCTGTTCTTGGTGGCTAATATCAGGAGTACAATCAAGTATCATAGTAAAATATTTAGCTTCTTTTATTTTCTGAATGATTGCAGCTTTGATTTCACAAGATATCAACAATATCAATTCATTCTGGATGGTATGACTAAGATAATGGTAACGAATCTCATTTTTTTGAAAACGTTGAAGATGTTTCTTTATCAGTGGATCATATTCAGCCATCATTTGAACAAAGCCCATAAAATTTCCATTGCTTTCTTCATAAAGCGTATCGTTCGTTTCACGAAATGCCAAAGTGTATTTAGCTAGATATTTCACAATGGAAATCAAACTTCGTAATAACTCCCTCCAATGCTCTTTTTCTTTCTTGATCTGGTCCTGCACATCTTTGTCAATTGTTTCATTTTTTTTCCAATCTAAGACGCAAATCAATCTAAATGGTCATGTTCGAGATGTGATCAGAACTGATTTCATGCTCTTTAAGCCTCACACTGAGATGTGTCCAATCTTTGTAGCCCTCATTTGCTAATTGACCTTTGAAAGGCCCTTTCTTGAACAATTTGCAACAAAAACAGAACACTTTATCAATATCTTTTGAATACACTAGCCAATCTCTATCATGTTTCTCTCCATTAGACAAGTATCGAGTGTAAAATACTGCATTAAAACGCATATTAAACTGGTCTTTAGGACCTTGATTTTTAGGACCTTTCTCAATTGATAGATCTCTTACATAACCTTTTTTTGCTAACAAATTAATCCATTTGGGATCAAGACTATCCAAAATTTGAGGATCATAAATGGACTCACTCGGTTGTCCAGAGGGAATGAACTCACTCGGTTGTCCAGTGAAGGCATTAGGAGCATCCTCATAATTGTCATTCTCTTCAAGAATGTCATCAATTTCATCATGGCCCAAATCATCAACTAATTTCTCATTGTCAATGTGCTGTTCATTAACTAAATCATCCACTAAACTTTGTGGTTCTTTTTCTTTAACTAAAAACCTATCAATAGCTTCTTTTTTGAGACCGAGTCAATTGTTCAACCCTTCTTTTTCTTTGAAGCTTCAGATAGCCAGATGAATATTTTCTAGTAGGTGTCATATTTTATATCTCAAACAAGATCACAATTAAATTGTAATAAGTATGAACAATAAAACCTGATAGTCCGCAATGCGTGTGCTTCTAGTATTTTTTGTGATTGCTCCCTCTTGTTGTGATGATTACTTGATTAATTTCTATGGGTTTTGCCATGAAAAGTATAAATGAAAAAAATTCATTATAGATGAGAAATATCTAAATTTTCAAATTCCAACTTCATATACTTAAATTTATAAATTACTTACTTTAATCGAAGTCTGCATCACTTTGATCACTTGAATTGTCTTCGTAATTTGAAAATTTCTATTCAATTGGATGAAATTATGAACTAGGGTTTAGTGATTTGTGGGGGAAAAAAGTAGTGGAGAGAGAACTCGGACGCAATGGGAGGGATGAGGCGTCAGAGAAAAAAAAAGACTTGAGTCTCTGATTAGACTTTAGCGTGAAAAATATGGAAAAAAGTGAGATATAGTTTTATAAAATATATAATTTCATACGGAAATTATGGGTGTGTGGGATTATAGGCATGTAACCAGTAGCCTTGTGGGTCTACTCCTATTTATATATATTATATCTATTGTGTTGATTAGATTTTTATATAATACTTTTTTTTATATAACTACATTTAATATAAAATTATTCTGGAGAATTGGAGACGTGCAAATGAATTACTTGTCAGATGAAAGGCAGAGAATTGGAGACGTGCAAATGAAAATCCAATTGGACGGATGATTCTTTGTCAAGCAGTGGTGGCTTTGGCTTTGAGTGTGATTAATTAATGTAATTACTAATTAATTAATATAAATAAAAGGATAAATAAAATAGATAAGCAGTGGGAGGATGGGTATTGTCAGTACCCAATTAACTCACCATCTTAGTCGGCCCACTAAAAATCACAACACCTGTCAAACAAATGTAACACAAACCTACAACGAAACACCATATTCATCCCTTTAAACCTATAAGCAAACGCCATCATCTTCCTACCCTTTCTTGGTTACCAAGGCAAATCTGTCATGCTGCCGTCAGCCCCATAATAAGGTGAGTAAATTTGATAATATTGTCCTTATTACAATGCCTTGTCTGCACAAGTTCTCACCACTACAAATAGACACAAAACACAGAAACAAAAAAAGCACAGAAAAAGGAGACGTTTCAGATTTCACTTCCGATTCCGATGGCTTCCCATCAAGTTTTTTCATCGTTCCTTTTCCTTCTCTGTCTCCTTCAATCCATGAGAGTCGGCTACCCGGCGACGTTCACCATCGCAAACAAGTGCACCACCACCATATGGCCGGCCATTCTGTCTAATGCCGGGACTGACCAGCGACCGGCCACCACTGGATTCGCTTTGGGTCCTGGAGAGTCCAACGCGTTTTCCGTCCCCACCTCGTGGTCCGGTAGGTTATGGGGGCGAACGTTCTGCTCCCAGGACTCAACCACAGGCAACTTCACTTGCTTGACAGGCGACTGCGGATCTTCGGCAGTCGAATGTGCTGGCGGTGGAGCCGCGCCGCCGGCTACTCTCGCAGAGTTCACGCTGAACGGTACGGGTGGGCTTGATTTCTACGACGTGAGCTTGGTCGATGGGTATAATCTTCCCATGTTGGTGGTGACCGACGGCGGGACCGGAGGGAACTGCACGTCCACCGGGTGCGTTGTGGACTTGAACAAGGGGTGCCCCTCGGAGCTGAAGGTGACGGCGACTGAGGAGGGAGTGGCGTGTAAAAGCGAGTGCGAGGCGTTTGGGGAGCCGCAGTACTGCTGCAGCGGGCCGTACGCTACGCCGGACACATGCATTCCGAGTTCTTACTCGCAGTTTTTTAAAAATGCGTGCCCGAAAGCTTACAGCTATGCTTATGACGACAGCACCAGCACCTTCACCTGTGCTTCCGCCAATTACATCATCACTTTCTGCCCTGCTCCTTCGATCGGGTAACCATTTGCACTATTGATGATTTTTAGACTAAAATCGTCCTAATGCCAAGGCTTGAAAAATAAAAGAGAAGAGAGAGAGTAATAGTAAATATTGTCTTCAAGAACCTTTTATCTTTTTTTGCTAAAGCATTAGTCTTTTGGTAATTGGGTCTCGTAATTTTGCTCTTTGGTGGGATATACATATGATGGTTTTTGCAAAAGGGTTTTAATTTCTCTGATGGATGATAAGTGTTGTCGTTTGGCGAACAAGTTTTCCCCTTTTACATACATATATGTGGCGGTTCGGCTATAGAACAAGCCCCGGCCGGCTAGTCCGGTCGCTTCTGGGGCCGAACTGGCTGCAGCTTTGACGGTTCAGGTCGCGGTTCTTGTTCGACCGGAGACTGCGCCTTGGGCGAGCTCGAGTGCAACGGTGCTCTTGATTTTCTTGTCAAGTGTGAATTTATGGTATCTCTAATGCATTGATGTGGTGGTTTGACTCTGTTCTATTATTTTCGGTCTGGCGGAAGTTGAATCGAATGTCTTCAATTGTCTTCAACTTTAGGCAATAGAGTTGATTATCATCTTGTTTACAGCTAGGTATTGCCACTTGCTTTTGTCATTGTTGTTGATACTGCATTGCTTATCGGGATCCTGTTTAAATTTGCTAATTGTTGCATCTTGTTGATGTTGAGAGATCGAGATCATTTGTAGTCTAGAAAAACTTTGAGGTGTTTCGATCATTAGGAGAAAAGGAGATGAACCACTTGCTTTTGTGTTATTAGTTAATAAGGGATATGATTTGTAATTAGTGAACTTGTGATAATCTTTGTCATAATCGATTGTTACATATAGTATAGCTGCCGCCCTGGTGCTGCATTCACTTGAAACCTACTGTTGTGTTTGCTCCACAAAGCCCTGAATTCACATTTACACCGTCTTGATTTGGGTTTATGTTCTCCTATATTTCGACATTGAAGGTGCTCTAATTCCCGCATCCATAAACCGGGATATGACTTCGGCTCGTGATAACAGCGGCCGAAACCTATTGTATGCATTGCTTGGTTCTGTAGATACAAGAGTTTTTACTGTCACCTGTTGAAGCTGCACTGTACAAGAAATAGTAATTAAACGTGCAAATCTGGTCTTAATTTGGTTTTGCAAATCTGATGGAGTGGATGTTTCTCATCTTTTTGGACTTTCTGGGTTGACCTGAATTTGTGTTTTGAACTGACCCAAAGAGCATGGGCTGCAGCAATAGGCAAATGTTTTGGGTCTCCATCGGTCTGGCCCTTCAGGTTTTCAGAGGACACTGCCCCTGTTCCCCTTCTGTTTTTGCCCCAAACCCTTCCCCTGGGCTTGTTGTCAAGTTGCTTACTTGTAACGAAAGCAACGTTCGCGCACTCATTGTCGTTGAAGTTTTAAGGTTGCCTGCCCTAGGTTGGTGTCAAGTTGCTTGCTTGAAACGAAATCAACGTTTGCGCACTCATTGTCATTGAAATTTAAGGTTGAATTTCATTTTCTAATTGATAATCTCATGATACCCATTTTTTTTTTATTTGGTGAAGACCAATCCACCTCTCTCGCCTGCTAAAATTAAATATTAGAGAATCGTATTGGCACTCAAAAATGAGACGAGTGTTGAATAACTATTTCGGAATGCTGGTAGAAACTCTGTATTAGTATTACAAGTTTCCAAGTTGAGATTGGCTTTCCAAGTTGGTATGTACATATCAAAAAACACAACTGTGTTTGAGAGGGATTGTTTACCATTTTCCACTACTTGAAGCCTTTAACTTGTTCAATCTTGTTCTGCAAAAGAGTAAGTGAAAGCTAGGTTAGAATCTTGAGAACAAGGCAATTGCTCAGGTCACGTCAATTTTGTACTCGATCGAAATGCGTTTTGTGGACTGTCATTTAAGAACGGTTTTGCCATACAATCGGAAGTATATCCTTTTTTTTTGTACACGTACAAAATTTGTGTACATCAACACTGAATAATACACTGCATATATTAACGGCTGACAATCACACAATTACAAGCTTCCAAGAGTATGATATTTGATTCCGATTACCTAACCATGTTGCCTAGACCCAGGGAGGAAGACCGTGTCAGGATTTATTGAACACGTGGCAGTTTCCTAAGAGCAACTCCAGCCATGGAGCCCTCCCCCTGGCAATCCACTATTTAATCCACCCTATTGAACAGTAACTGCCTTAAATGAATAGTAACTACCATTAATGAACAGTAATTGACATTTACATCTCCACCCTTGGAACTCTCCCCCTGGCAATAAGCAATTAAAATAATAATTTTTTTTGTTTGTTTAAATAATAAAAAATTGCAACCGGTCCCCCCTCTCTCTCTCTCTCTCTCTCTCTCTCTCTCTGACACAAAAAAAATAAAAAATGGCAAAACCCTCGGGCCACAGGCCCGTCGACTCCCCACCCCCCCTTCGCTCGGGCTCCCACCGTCGCTCGGGCTCCACACGGCTGGAGCTCTCTCCACCGGGCCTCCGGCCCCTTCTTCTCCACTGTCCCCCGAGCAACCCACATGGGTGGAGTTGCTCTAATGCATGACTCATGTTGCTTCTCACACAATAGTGTCGAAATTCCACGTGTCATTGACTGGTCTGATATTTTCAACTGACACGCTGAAAGTTCACGGGTCTGGCTTCTACCGGATCACTTCCCGAAATCCAAATCCAAATCCAAACATGTAAGTTTGGAGCCGCACTTTCTGAGCTCTGGAATAAGCTCACATTAATACAAGAAACTTTGGGCGTCCCAATAACAAGTAAGTTTTATAAACTTCTCCAAACGCATAGTCGTTTAGCAGAGAAACTTAATCACAACGGAAATATAATTGTGTTATTGTCTCAAACTAATCAAACTAATCAACTTAATATAGTTGATTATTTAACTTTTGATAGTTTATAAATAGTTTCTGGTAATAATGCTGCAACAATATTCACGTTGCTTGAAAGTTTTTCTAGTAAGTCGGCTAAATTATTTAGAGTAATGCATCGTTACGTTCACTCAAATTCAAAACTAGTTTTCGAAGATTAGAATAATTTAAAACATCGCATTAGTCGAAAAAGTTAGTCATCCTTCACATGCTTCCAAAAGCTGTCTTCTCCCATATGCTATTTTCTTTAAGAGTTAATGTCAGAGAGACCAACTATTTAGATCAAATTTTATAACTCATATGACGTAATTGTTGATGATTGAATTATTAGATATGTGTAAATTAACATGCTTATTTCTTAATTTTATTTAGTTTTAAAAATGAGAAATGCAAAAGACTCTTTCAAAATCTTCGACACTTTACAGTTTAACGTTAAATTATATCTTAAAATTATAAAACCTTGTAAAAATGACAAAAAATCTATAAAAAACCCTTACTTTTAAAAAATCTCCATAGCATTTGTCTTAAAAATTTAATTTCTCTAACGTTACTCAAACTTTTCAAACATATTATTACAATGCCTTCTCTGCACAAGTTGCCGCCACTAAAAACAGAGACACAAAAACACGTCACATGATCTCTGCCATCGTGAATCGTGAGTCCCCCACCCCATATTCTCCCACATGACTCCCAACTCTCTCTCCTTCCCTATAAAACCCCCCTCTCCCACACGACCTGAAACAAAAAAAGCACATAAAAAAGAGACATTTCACTTCCAATGGCTTCCCATCAAGTTTTTTCATCGTTCCTATTCCTTCTCTGTCTCCTTCAATCCATTAGAGTCGGCTACTCGGCGACGTTCACCATCGCAAACAAGTGCACCACGACCATATGGCCGGGCATTTTGTCGAATGCCGGGACTGACCAGCTACCCACCACTGGATTCGCTTTGGGTCCTGGAGAGTCCAACACGTTTTCCGTCCCCACCTCGTGGTCCGGTAGGTTATGGGGGCGGACGCTCTGCTCCCAGGACTCAACCACAGGCAAGTTCTCTTGCTTGACAGGTGACTGCGGATCTTCGGCAGTCGAATGTGCTGGCGGTGGAGCCGCGCCGCCTGCTACTCTCGCAGAGTTCACGCTGAACGGTGCGGGCGGGCTTGATTTCTACGACGTGAGCTTGGTCGATGGGTATAACCTTCCCATGTTGGTGGTGGCCGAGGGCGGGACCGGAGGGAACTGCACGACCACCGGGTGCGTGGTGGACTTGAACAACGGGTGCCCCTCGGAGCTGAAGGTGACGGCGAGTGACGAGGGCGTGGCGTGTAAAAGCGCGTGCGAGGCGTTTGGGGAGCCGCAGTACTGCTGTAGCGGTGCCTACGCTACGCCGGACACATGCAAGCCGAGTTCTTATTCGCAGTTTTTTAAAAATGCGTGCCCGAAAGCTTACAGCTATGCGTATGACGACGGCACCAGCACCTTCACCTGTGCTTCCGCCAATTACATCATCACTTTCTGCCCCGCTCCTTCGACCAGGTAACCATTTTCACTATTTTTTTCAAAGATGATCCATGACATGAAATTTGAAAAATAGACGGTTTAAATTATTAAAATTCGATGTGGAGTGAATAACCCATTAAACGATTGTATCTCATGATCACGTTCGTTTGTCTGAGTTGCATTGTGTTTAGCTGTTACGTTGCATGACATGTTAAGCATGAGTTGGTTCTATTACAGTATCATCATTGTCTAGGGTAATAGAGCTAGTCTTAAGTTCGAATCTGCGTGATAAAAAATTTGAAATATATTATTTAGGTCACTTTAAACCTATTACGTGTGATTAAAGTCTTATCGAAGAACTCTGAAAGTAAAACACAATTAAGATCCAATGTTGCGAAATTGTATGAGTATTTGGTGAAATTGTTGTTATACTTTACAAGATCGGTTGAGATTCGACCATTTTTGGATTGTCAAACATGTTAAGACATGGCTGTCACGTTTTTGTTTTAATAATTGACATGCACCGTCCATGCTTTATGATTGTAGGCAACTGCCACAACATGTAACAATTTTTTTAATTATTTAATTACATTTTTAAAATTTATTTATCGTTTTAAAAATGAATTTCTGATTTTTTTTTAGTGAAATATTGACGGTGGGTTTTGCAGTGTGAAGTCGTCGAATGGGACAGTCCCTGGTGCAGTCGGTGTCTCAGCTAGTTTACGTAATACAACGCCCAACATCGTCATTTTCGCCGTCACTGTTATGGCGGCGGCTTGGCGGTGGCTGCCGCTATTTTGAATCTCTGTAGCAGATTTCACACTAGATATCTCATCGGAGATCTGACGTAATAGGCTAACAGTTTGATTGTCGAAATACGGTGGGGGCCCAAACATGTCGACCTTTTCTGAAAGCGGACGTCGGAGAAAATGGAGCACAAAGGGTTTTCCATTACTTTTTTCTTAATTATTGTCAATTTTCGGATTTTAGATTGAGATGTAAATAAGTATATATATTATAATAGAAAGTAGATAGAATTAGTAGCTGGAAATGTAATTCTTTTGCTGCTAGATGTATGTTTTGGTCAGCATCATGAAAGTCCGAACAAAATGCGATCATGTCGTTGTTTCACACTTCGAATTGCTGATCAAAACATGCAACAACAAAGAGCATGTTATCGAATTAATTAACATTTCGTCTTTCTAATTAGTGTGATAATTGAATTGAATTTACGTTTTGACGTAGAACAACACAAAGTGAGCATATAAAACTGCTTTTTCAACAATTTCTTGTAGATAAAAAGGGTTGATCAATTAAGTAGCTTTTACACCTAGACATTGCTACATGCATGTGCATGGAAAGCAATCCGAATTGGCTATGCACTTTTCCATTTCTCATTCATATTTTTTATTTATTTAGAAACTTTAATTCCACAAGTTGTACATAGAATATAAGGAAAACTAATGAAAATGGCTTGAAAACTTTGAGTTTTAATGATAAGGACAAAATAAAGGGTAAAGTGAATAGTACCAGGTTTGACTTTTTAGATTCAAATGTGGTTTTTCGTTAAAGTGAACAATACTGCGGGCTTTTCGTTAAAACTCCCTAGAATATAACCAGTAAAGCTTTATATTCTTTCTAGCTAATTTCCAAACTTTTTTTTTCTGATGTAAAAGACCAATTATGACAAACCAAATCAGAGCACATATTAGTACTAATTTGAAAGTGATTTTAAAATGATTGAAAACATTTTTAGAAAAAAAAAATTCGGGTTCCAAAAACACTTCCAAGATTCACCTGCATTTTTACTAAAACTGGTTCCAAAAATATTTTCACCAAAAGCTGTTTCAGTCATTTTAAAAGTATTTCCAAACCAGCCCCCTTAATCAGTTTAAATGTTGGATAATTAAGTTAAGATTCTAAATGTCTTAGCCACCTTAATTAATATAATCAACATTTTGTTGAACAAGTTACAGAAGATTTTTTACTCGTGATCAAATAACGAAAATGTTTGCATTGACTTCTTGGCAGGACCATTCATACATATATACATTGTAGAGCAAGTAAAACGTGGAATTTTCATACAAACCGTCCCTGGAGGAAGATGAAAATTCATATCTAAGAGCCTGTTTTTAGTTTTTTATTTTTGTATTTTGTGCTTGAGATATGAGGAAATTTATATGAAAGAAACGAGACCGTGAAGAAGAATGGTGATGGAAAAGATAAATAAGCAAAAATGAATGAAAACAAAGTCTCAAAAGCGAAATAACTTAAAATAATTTTTTATTTTCATTTGCGGGAGAAAAAATCAAATTGCCTACGACTTTACGCAAGGTATATATCTAATCTCCGTTATTAATTGTTTTCTAATGTGCATTAATTTATGCTGAACTTAGCAACAGAAGTTATCGTTTCACACCTAATTTTCTTAGCCTTTTCTAATACTTTTCCAACATAATCACTCTCATTCTGACTAAGAAATTTGCCTAATAGCATGCTACGAAAAACAAGTTGAAAATTCTGGTGGCTGTGAGAGTGTGAGTAGAAGAAATTCAAAAGCAAATTCTATCTTTGGACAGGTGATTGAAAAGATGATGGGGTTTTAGCAACCAATTTAGTGGGCTTGGTTGGAAAAAGTCCAATGCCACCTCAGAAGGATGCCTAAATTTGAATTGGTATGCATGCATGCATGTTCAATTAATGAACCAGGAAACAGATTATTTATGTCTTAACTTTGAACTATATATGTTACAATATTGTCGAAAATAATTTTTTCTCCTCCCAAGAAGGGGAGGTGCCTCGCTCACGATTAAACGAATATAAAGTAAGGAAATATCACTGCTGCATCAGCAAAATTGTAAATAACAAGATAGCATGGAAACCCTAATTTGCATTAGTTTTGTTTTATGACTCTGGGAGCAGAGGAGAAAAAGAACTCTATTTACCCAAACCATTTGAATCCGCATCTCAATTTGTGAACATACGACTGTAATGTACTTCAATAAATGGCGAGAACAGAAAATTCTGAATTACTTGTTTATTGACAAAGAACTAATCCCATCAAATCATCTTCTATTTTCTCTAGAAAAACAAAATAAGACCATCAGGGAATCAACTAGTTTTCAACACAATCGTTTCACGATACTAGCAACCAAAGTATTGTTCTCGTGATTAGGCGACCTTACTTTTAAGTTCTTATACGTACAAATCCCTCATTCTAATATAGTTGTAACTCGCCAGTCATCCATGCACGACTCACACCTGTTGATTTAACTATAACAAAGTTATAAAGCATAGATTAAAAAGCACTTTTGATTACCATATTTTGACAAGCAAAACTAATTAAAGCTCCTCTTTTTATCATGACTTATTGCCTCCTCCATGTTCACTGCCCCTTCACACCCCCTCCCCGTCCATGCAACTTGTATCGTTCCTGTTAGGGATATCAATTATTTTACTTTTCTTGTGTCAAAAGGCATCTAATTCTTCTTCATATAGTTATCATGTTTAGTTGTCTAATTAAGCCAACTTTACTTTGATCAACCTTTTTCCTTTTCACCAATAATCATAATAAAACCATGCATGTCTTTCCCTTTAAACAACAACAATTAAGCCTTATCCCAATAAGTAGGATTGGCTATATGAATCATGGAACGCCATTGCGCTCAGTTTTGCATCAAGCCTTCCGTTAGCTCTAAGTACTCCATATCTTTTCTTATAGTCTATTTCAGAGTCTTCCTAGATCTTTCTCTATTCCTTTTGCTCTGACCAGATCTCATAGTCGCATCTTTTAACCGGAGCATCTGGTAGGTCTTCAGTTCACATGTCCAAACAGACAATTTTATAGGTAAGGGGATGGAAATTAAGGCTTAAAAAACAAAGGATTCCCGATTACATAAACCTTTTCAGAAAGAATAATTTTACTTTCAAAAGTGCCACGGTGGGTTTGGGCGACATACTTCTCTTTACTAAAACAAAACAAGGGGATGATCGATCGATCGAATCGATAAATCGATGATGCTGATGAAAAAGGAAAAAGTTGAAAATCTTATCTAGATATGTACTTTACACGGCATATAACCTATCACTTGGAGGCTTAAAGGAGTTGACAGAATCGTCCGATTTAAATATCACATAAAATTACATTTCTTCCCCCACAAGGAACGATATTCGATTCTATATAGCAAGCCCTAGAGTCGTTATGGATCCTGATCGGAATTCGGAGCTCAAATGCGTGTTGGATTTTCGTGTCAACTTAGTACAATCTTCTACAACAATTTTGTTACATAAACATTCAATAGAAGGTCGGGTGGGATTGTTTTAGGGATATATTGATCTTGATTAGTATGCTAAGGTTCGTTTGACAATCATTTTGATTTTAGTTGTATCTTTTTGTGTAGGATGTGAGTGAAGCATATTGAGAAAATATGTGATCATTAAGAAGGGTGACGAGAGAGAGGGAAAGAAATAAAAAAGAACGAAAATAAAAATCTTGAAAGTGAAAACAACTTAAACATGTTTTTGGTTTTAGTTTCTATTTTTCATTTTGCATGCTTTTTTTCGTACATTTTATCTACATCTCTTCCGCGCCATCGTTTCTCGAACTCTTTTAAACCTCTCAAGCATTATCTCTTATATATTTCTCCCACATCTCAAATATAAAAATGAAAACTAAACAAAATTGTAGTGTTTTTATGAATTTATTTATTTTTAGTCAAAATGGAATATGAGAATTGAAAGGGAAGAACCAAATTAGAGTAGCATTTAACTAACTCTAAAAAGGATCAATCTCTAGTTTAGTGAGGAGTGATAAAATAATGATCACTATGTACTCCTGTCACATTCACATTTTTCACTTTTCTTCTTTCTTGAGCATTGTCACATTTGGCGTTTTGCACACATTAACCCTAATTACAGAGTCAGATAACAACTTAAGGCGACAACTTGCATGCATAGTCCCATTTATTTAGGTCATCGAGTTTTAAAAAGCATGCATTCGCGTCACCAACAAAACCTAGATGTGGACTAACGAGAAAGTTTTATGTAGAGGTGTATTATTTTACGTATTATGATATAGGTGGATCGTAAGTTTGATTAAAAAGTACTGGTCATTGTATATATGCTATCTACATAGTTATTAAATTTTTGAAAATAAAATTTACAAAAATAGAAAATGTATCAATGGTTCTGGTCGTTTAAGTTTTTTAGTGACAACCTTTAAACGATTTTTTGTCACTGAAGAACCTTCTTATATCTTTAGCGATGTTTCTATGTAACTATTTTGTCACTAAAAGTTTATTTTATTCGGTAGAAAAAAAAAGTGGAAGAGAGAGGAAAATGGGGATAACTGATGTGGTTACTTGTCAGGGGAGAAAAAAAAACAGTAATTATTTTGTGTTTAATTTACTATATTGTCCATAACTTTTCTTTTGATTTTTTTCTTTAGTTTTGTTGATACGGTTAATTTGATCTTTTCATTTGTTATATGTTAACAAAATACATTTTGTTCCTAAATGAAATATATATATATATATATATATATATATATAAATGTTAGTTTAATATGTGGTGGCATTTCGAGTACACTGAAAAATCTATCCTAAGAGCTTCCCCAGTGAGGGGCTCTATATGGGGCTGGAAAAGTGGTGGATATAGTCTATTTTAGAGCTCCGAGGAATCTTTGGGGCTTTATAAAAGAATATCTCCCAATAACGGGCTATATCTTTCAAGCTCTATATATATATATTTATGTAGTAATTTGATTAAGCGATGATTTTCTTTTATGTTAGTTTTTCTTAAGTTGATTTTTGAACGTGTTATCTTAAAATTTTTTTTTTATGAACCCTTCAACCTAAAAAGTTCAAATTGTGACAAAGTTATATTTCATTACTTATGAATCATTCGTTGGATTAGATTCCCTTATCTCAATCTCATCCGTTGAAAGAAACAAACCCCCACTTCATCCTCTGAAATAATTTGATTTTCACGTATAACACAACAATTTACCTAGCACCAATTGGTAAATTAGTATCATATACAATTTTGAAAAAAAAAATTTATTTGAAAATTTCACCCATCAATGCCCATGAACGTTAAATCAATTTGAAATTTTAATTCTTATGGAATTTAAAACAATAGATTAATTAGTCAAATTGCAAGAAAAATAAGTAAGAAAAAGAATTTTAAAAAATAATAAAATGAGAGTATAAGTGTATTCGCAAGTGGAGGGAAAGTGATATAATTTCGTTCACATGGGTTGCTACTTTTTTTTGTGGGACCCACTGTTTTTTAGGGCTAGATATAGCCTGATTTTATGCTACCCAAGAAAGGAAGTTGCTAGCCCCAATTGTGGATCTAACCCTATTTCCGGCTCATCAAGAATGAAATTTCTTGCTAAGGCTGAAAATGTGGTAGCCTTATGGAGGATAAAGCCCAATTGAGGATGCTCTAACTTAAAAAAGGGTAACATGGCATTGCTACACGGAAAGCTAGACAGATGCTGTCCCACTGAAAAAGCTTGAAAAGATTTAAGCATAAAGATTGGGTGAAACGACGAACGAACCTGGGTACAAGTTGTTATGTGACCCCTTTCATAAGGTTCTGTAATTTGTACATCATACTTGTGAACTTTGTCGGTCACTCCCAAATTCCCAATTAACTTCTTTCCTCTCTCATGTTGCAGACAAAGTTATAGACCTCAAAATATTTATACTTTTTCACCTGTATAAGTCAGTTATGATCTCAACTGTAAGAAATAAATCGAAGATTGCGATGCCGTTGTTATTTCGGTACAATTACTTCGATGATCAAGTCAGTAAAATAAGAACGTGCATGAATAGAGAAATGACAAATATAAAAACACGGAGGAAGAGAGTGGGAGGGGCCGGAGGGAGGAGTGAAATGGCTATTTAGCATGAAACCAATTGAATAAGAAAATCACTTCGAATTACTTTTAGTGTTCATTTTATAAGTACCATTATGTACATATTTCTTTTACTTGTACGCCTTATTTTTCTCATACAATTTTTTTTGTCTCTCTAACAAAAAAACTCGAACAAAAATTAAAATAAAATCATTATCGAACGAATTCTAAACATAATATATCTCAAAATACTCTTAAAGTATTGGCGGATACCACATCGGTGTCATTCAGTGCAAGATTTTTCAATTGAAGTTGATTTAGAGCATCAATCCCATGAAACCAAGTACCTCAATTGGGTAGCAGAATAAAGCTCTCCCACAATAATACCAATTAAACCATGTGGCTTGCCTAAACCAAACCCCGCCATGTAACCAACTAATTAACTAACGCAACGGTGTTCTTTCTTTTGTCCTTCAGACAAAGGTCATTGTCCCTTTGAATTTTGCAATAGTGCATGTAGTTCCTATTCGGAGGCAGATTGTCTGCCCTCCTGTTTGGGTGCCATTCTCATCCCCTTCTATTTTGTGCGGTCACGGTTAAATCACGTCAACATTTGATATTATTTTTTTTATAAAGATAATAAGACAAAAAACAATAAGAATATAAAATGTTGATGTGGCTTAACCGTGACCACACAAATAGAAGGGGATGAGAAGGGCAGACAATCTGCCTCCTTCCTATTCTCTATTTTTACCAATATAATCAGGTGAAGCAGAATCTTATTAGCGAACAAATTAAATCCGCACTAATATGAGTGTACACATGGTGCCTCGTACTGCCTTTGACTCCACTAATATGCTTTTACATGGCGAGAAATTTTTCAGTGTGGTTGAGATCTCAAACATGATATCACATGTCATTTAACACTGGGAGGGAAGTTCTTTTTCAAGTATCCCTCTAATTGTATAATAACATATGGTGTAATGTCCCGAGTTACAGACACACTGGAAAAATCTTTACTACACGGCCTTTTGCATGCCTTTGTCTTGTGATTTTCATTTCTTTATAGGCGACTATATTGAGAGTTATAGGTAAGGCTGAGTCATACAGTAGGTAAATAATAATTTGACATTGATTTTGCAGTTCTTGAAAGTTGAGTCTAAGACTTTCCACTTACAACTGAATACAAGTGAAATGGAATTTCAATAAAATGTAGTGCTAGTGTCATGATACAATTTGAGATTGTGGCTTATCAGTTCGGATGGATAACATACAATTGGACTCATTCGTCACTTAAGAATAAGAGAGGAAGGCTGGTGTTATAGTGGAAATCAAGCACTTTTATGGCCATTCTCACCCGAGTTCTGAGATTTGAGATTTGGAACATAATTACATTCTCAAATGTACGAGAACGTTTTGGTGCATTCCACCTTTGCAGTCATCTTCTCCTTCAAGAGGTTGATGTTAGGTTATTTTGTTTTGTAGTGTTTTTCCCCCGATAATTAGGGGAAAAACCACCCGGCGATGATGAGATGAAATGAAACTAAACTAACTGAATTGTGAGAAATTAGACAATTGCAAAAGAAAAACGTCCGCCAATCATACGCTGCCACTGGAGCAAAATTCCAGCTATTTTCCAGATAAAAAAGACATCTTTGCCCAACAACTCATACATTTTTAGTCATTTCACAACACTAACCTCATATCTAATTGGATCAACTTCTCACTATTATAATTAAATTAGGGTTAGTGTTACGGAAACTAAATTTATGCATTAAATTTGTGTTATAAATTATGTGACGCTTATTAACCAAATTCCATGTGAATCGAAGCACAAATCTAACTAGTGAGTCCGTGACACATCAAATCCATTTGACGCACAGATTTAATACAAAAATTTGGGTGCCAAGTCTTATTCGTAAAATTAGAAATTAAAAAAAAAATAGTGAGTCAGTGATAGCTGACACTCACATTGCTTTCCGTCTCTTTTTTGTGCATGAATTCCTCACAAATAAGACTCTCAGCTGATCATTCGGAACCTCCCACCACTCCCTCCACTCCCCACCCCCCCCCCCCCCCCCAAAGCACCAGCACCAGCTCCTCCTCCTCCTCCACCCTCACTTCAATTTCTCATACAGCATTTGCCATTTGCAGACTCTGTTTCCGTGTGAGAAAAAAACCCAACATTCTCTGCCATTCAAGATTCAAAACCTTTTCACCGGAATCCTTATGGCTACTCCAATTTCTTACCACTTCACCTTCATTCTTCTAATCATTACCGAAGGTAAAAAAAGACACAAACTTTTAATAAATCGAGCAATTTTACCACCTGGGTTATAGCAATTTTACCACCTGGGTTGTTCTTCCATTTTATTAATTCAATTGAATTATCACTAATCTATACATTTGTCTCTGTTTTTTAGGGGTGTTAGGGGCCACATTCACGTTCACAAATAAGTGTGACTTCACAGTATGGCCGGGAATTCTAGCCAGCGCCGGCAGCGACAAGCTCGACAGCACCGGCTTCGAGCTTCCCAAAGGCAGTTCCCGCGTTTTCCAGGCCCCGACCGGCTGGTCCGGTCGCTTCTGGGGCCGAACCGGCTGCACCTTTGACGGTTCGGGTCGGGGTTCTTGTTCGACCGGGGACTGCGGCTCGGGCGAGCTCGAGTGCAACGGTGCTGGAGCCGTGCCACCGGCCACCTTAGCCGAGTTCACACTCGGCTCGGGTTCTCAAGACTTCTATGACGTCAGCCTCGTTGACGGTTATAACTTACCAATGATCGTTGAGGGGAGTGGGGGATCGGGTGCGTGCGCGTCCACCGGGTGCGTTACGGACCTCAACCGTAGGTGCCCTGCCGAGCTCAAAGTCGAGGGTGGCGGCGCGTGCAAGAGCGCGTGTGATGCATTTGGAAGTCCGGAGTATTGTTGCAACGGCGCGTACGGTTCACCGTCTACATGCAAGCCGTCCATGTACTCGCAGTTGTTTAAGTCGGCATGTCCGAAATCATATAGCTACGCTTACGATGACGCTTCGAGCACGTTTACGTGTACAGGTGCTGATTATACGATCACATTTTGCGCTTCTCTTACTTCAAGGTTAATACTTTAATTTTTTTTTTAACAGTGTTACATGTTATGTTGTTCAATTATTAGTTTTCAATCCACAGTAATCAGTTTTAACGATTTGCAAAATATGTTTGTAATTGACATTGATTTGGTTCCGGAATATGTTTTTTTGCAGCCTAAAATCTTCAAGAGATTCGGGGTCGGGGTCGGGGTCAGATTCCGGGTCGAACCCAATAGGTTCTTCATTGCTAGCTGATTTGGCCAGCGGAGATTCAACCAAAACCCAACCTTCCATTTCCATAGTTCTTCAAAGTATGTTGATTTTGGTCATCTCTTTGGCTCTCACATTTCGACAGTTACATTAGCCAATCATGCCCCAAATGGCCTAGTGGGTCACATCCTCGAGAGAGAGAAACTTACATACAACCGAGAGACGCCAAGGTGGCAGTAGTCATGAGGAAAGTCGACAAAATCAAGGATTGTAACCCACCCACATCCAAACCCCACAATATTGATGTTCGATACACATACACGTATTAATTTATAAAGCTAAAGCATTTGTTGAGAAATAAAAATGTGCTTCATTTCCTCTATGGAAAAAATTCTTTACCACAACTGCCTTTCTTGTTGTAGGGGTCTACAAATATTTTTAGGTCCAACGTTCTTTAATGTGATAGTACGACGGTCACACAGAAGAATTACTCGTAACCTACCGCCACGTAACCCACATACGCAAGCATTTTTCAGTGTGAACATTTAGCACGACGAATAGGCTTGTGCGATGAGCATTGATGAATTGACAGCAAAAGAAGTGCGTGTAGGGGTCTCCCATTCTGATCATCATACCTGAAGTCAAAAAGAAAATGATGTGATTTCAATCAGTAATGGCAATTCTGAACGGTTCATCTTCTCTCTCGTTACGATTACTAACAAGACAAGCAAACAAGCCTAAAAATGCCAACGCAAGTAGGTTCCAAATTGCCGCCCTATGACGGTGATTTCCTTCGAGTTTCACATCCTGGATGTATATGTACACAAAGAGATGATTCTTCAACAATTTGTGTGGGGAAACCCCCCAAAGCAAGCAAATACAAAGACCGAAAAGAACCACTTTTTCCTTAAGATAAGATGATTGATACCTGATCATGACTGCGGTCCATTTTCAAAGATGATTCGTAATCCATCTTTTTCGACATGTCTCCAAATCAAAAAGTTGTGTGAACGAATACACTGCGAAAGCACAGACATAGAAGGGAGCGAGGAGGGCAAATGGATAAAACGGGAATGCAAAAATCACCATCCACAGAAATGCAAACATAATTTGTTACCGGTGGTATGATGAAGCTAGCAATGAATTATATTTTACTCAAGTACTATATATTGGGATCACCATCTTAAGGGATACCCTTCCCAGTGACGCCTATACCTATTGAGAACAATATATATTTTGCCATCTAATGTATTTTATCAGTTCTTGCATTAATCAGTGTTGAAAGTTGAGGCAGTTAGGAACTAACAGAAGGAAAACATTAATTCGTGATAAAATTTAAGCGATCAAACTAACAAGAGGAAAACAGTTCAAGGTAGAGCCAGAGTATGAGAACCACAGTATTATTCAAAATAAAATGATAATATATCGTTCCCAAAATTTCACCCTATTGCCGAATCATGCATTATAATCAATCAATGGCAATGCTCACGAATTTTTTATTATTTCTTCAGAGAAGATGTGCACTGCAAACTTGAGTATACTTTCCGAGCTAACAGTATACTTTCCGAGCTAACAAGTAAAATTTCATATAAACAAGTGGCACTCGGAACCAACCAGCGTAAAGCAATAGTGAAAGGAGAATAGAGATAGACTTATCTTTAGAAAAGCTTTGGATTTGATCCAGGATATGTCATCTTTACACTCTTCATCCAAGCCTTCTTCCTTTCTGTGAGCCTGCAGTGACGTATAACTTCAAAGCAAACAAGTAATCTCCCACACCCAATATATGTTAGTTTAACCGATCCAAAGAGCATATCGCTTTTGACATTGTTCAGCTGCGTCCTTTACTGTCCATGTCGTTGTTTAGCCATGGACGGCTATGTTTTAAATCTAATAATGTGACTTGATGCTCAAATAAAGATAAGGAATCTTCAGACAAAAGTTTCAAACTTTCAGACCTTGAGAATTGGAAATCAACAATATATAATATCAATCATGAAAAGCAATCTGATTCTTCCATTACAATTGGTAAACTATAAATCTGGCAGGACACATAGACTTTAAAAGGAAATCACAATTATTTTACATCAACCAACAACGGTAATTCCGTTCTTTCCATTCCAATTGGTAGCTACAAATCAGGGAGGATCAACACAATGATAAGGAAGGAATACGCTGTTTAAGTGACTATGGATCTGTATCCACCACCATTTGCAGGGGCCAAACTTTGGCTGTACATTGCATTTCCCATTCCTAATGCTAACAAAAACAATTCGCACACGCAATCCATGCTGCCAGAAAAAACTGACACCCTACAGACAGAATCTATATTGCCTGAAATATGTGCAGCTGGTGAAGGAATATGGGTTCAAAAGTTCATACTGTAATCCTGATCAATAAGGGATAGCAGTGATCCTTTTGATAGCTGGGCCAGGAACCATCACCGTCCAAAAACTCCTCATGATGCTTCCAAATTTCTGCATCATAATTCTCTGTTATGCTGAAGCGCAAACCACATTCTTTGATTGTTTCTAAGAACTTGTCTAAGGAGTCACCCCTTTTAGGACTGAAGAATATAGCTTCGGAGGATTGCACTTTTCCCAGCAGGAATTTGAGAATTTGAGCAAGTCCATTGTGGAATTCCTTAAAAAAAGTGCTGTGAATATGATCAAGTTAATGAATATTAACAAGATAGAGCATAAAGATTTAACAACGTGTTAGGGTGCATTTATGTTACATAATTAGTACAAGTGCCTCTTGTCATTTAGTGAAGAAAACCAAGAGGTTAAGTTTCCCCACGTCAACCAAAATTGCAACCAACAAACAACTTTTCCCCACCAATAACCTCCCATACTCATTAAAAAGTATTAATTAAAAATAACCAAAGAGGAATCGACAATATCCATTCAAGAATAATGGGTGATCTGCTGCAAAGTTGGGCCGATCATGACAACACCATAGCACCAAGTCTAAATTTCATGTCTTTCAGATGGAAAGAAGAGATCCTTGGGTAGTGCATAGAACTTGCCACATAAGTTGAGGTAACTATGGCACATAACCTCGATCCAGATTCAACGATTCCCTCCCTTCATTTAATGAAAAGGGCAAAAAATGATGTGGGATTGCACATATTAATGAAGAAACTTCAACGAAAGAGGAACATACCAGTCACTAGCAACAATGAGATCAAATTCGCTAGAGATAGTAGAAATTTCGTTCTGACTCCAATGCAACATCATGGACTTCACTCTTGTACCACCAAATGCTTTAGAGTTTGCATCAATATTGTGCTGAATATCTAAATATTAAGGAATCTGTACATAATGTTTACAATTGACCAAGAAATAATCTGGTTTCAAATTATCACAATAAGAGAAATAAGAAAGTACGTACTTCCAAATGTACTTAAAAGAAAAGGGGAGGGGGGAAGTCTATTTACAATTAATGGTTCTTTGATGACATAACACAAATACAGAACCAAAAAATAAAAATAAAGGACGTGTTCATGTTTGAAAACATTCCAAGCCCGACCATGTTCATGGTTCAATGATGCAATTAGGATACAATTTACTACTTGCGGATTCCCATCTGAAATTACAACTTCTGATGCCTCAGTAACAGCTGCAATAACCAAGCCGCCTAAGCCATAGCCTGACCCGAGCTCAAGTACTCTTTTTGACCTAGAAAAATGCAAGGCAAATGCAAATATATCACACAGAAGAAAAATGAACACTGAAAGTGGCACCAAAATGTCGAAACAGCCAATACAGAAACTTCAAGACCAAATGAAAATTTCCAAAGGAGCAGTGCAAGGCATAGTTTGTAAACCTGAACATGTCCGCGTGAGTCAAGCAAAAATACGCAAGAACCTCTTCCGACGGCCACTGACCTGCACAACAACATGAACAACATATATTAAGCCAAAAGCTTGCTCAAAATTACAGAACCAATAAAATGTGCAGTCAAATTGCACAAAGAGGAACTTACAAACAAGCCCAGTGTTGTCAATATTGTACTCATTACAAATCTCAAAGTCACTGAGCTCAGCTCGGTCAACCACTCTTTGACTGCTCCAAAAAGTAACAAAATTCAAACAAAGCCCACAAAAATTCAATAAAAAATTTCAAACTTTCGCATCACTGTATCAAATTTCAAATATCCCACATCGAGCAATTCATATATCTATCTGGGTTTTGCAAATGTAAGTTCGAGCATCATATACTGACACGAAAGATTCGAGCTTGGTGCAGCATTTGAAACAAAAATTGAATGCTAACTCACGTGAGGTGAAGCTTGGGGGCAGAGTCGCCGGGCAAGGTGTAGCAGACGGTGACGTCGCCGGAGCGAGACGATGGGTCGTTGGCGATGTGGGATGGGATCAAGTTGAAGCCCTGCGTCGTCTTCCTCGTGATTTTCTTGACGCCGATTTCGGATTGCGAATCTGCTCCTGCAGTTCACGGTATTAAATAAAAACTCCATTTGATCAGAAGAGAGAGAGAGAGAGAGAGAGAGATAGAGGCACCGGTAGGTTTGCGGAGGAGAGCTTGGCGGAGAATTTTCCACCGGAGAGAGGAAGCTTTGACGGTGGTTTCCATTGGATTCAGTCTCTGCAGCTCTTTCTGCGGGGACTTACTTCAGTCGGTTGGTTGGGTACGGATCAACGGAAGATTGTGCGCAATATTTGGCGCTGTCTACGGCGCCGTTTCGGTTGCCTTGAGATTGGATCCATGGATTGGGCTGTGGTTCAGGTGGGCCCAATTCTAAGTATGGCCCATATACAAGCCCACACCACCCAAAAGATTTTGTTAGTAGTATATTTCACGGATCCGAATCGTCTATTTTTTGTACTTTCATTTCATAGATTATGCACCCTTGAAATTTTTTATCCAAATTCAAAATGACTGGGGCATTATTGTGACTAATGAATTGACTAATATGAAATTTTATGATTAGAATCAAATGGGCAAATAATTTTCGATGGAGCTAATTTTTTGCAAGAATGAATTATGAACTGAGACTTATAAAAAAGATAGTTTAGATTGTTGTACAGAAAACGAAGCCGATTCGCATAACAATTCCCATTTTTTGAAAAGTCTTTCTGAGTGCAGTGTGAATACTCTTAACCACTTTAATTACAAAGACGCTCACTGTTACAATATCGCTTCAACTCATTTATCTCCAAAAACACAAAAACCAAAAAAAAAAACATAAATGTTTGTTACAAAACTAAAAATTGAGGGTTCAAAATCTGTACAACGAAATCAACATTTACAAAAAATAAAGGGAGTTTTTATTTAATACCGTCCATTGAGGGTTCAAACTCCTGCGGTTTCTTGCTCTCACAAATCTTGGCATAAACATGCTTTGTCCTAAAAGCCAGCAAAACGTCCATTGCAAGCCCAAATATGCAAGCTACTGCCATCACAACAAACACAAGCATGTAGCAGTGGGACCCAACGCAAGTGGTCCCACCTCCACTAGGGCTAACTGTGGCTTGAGAATCGTAGACAAAGCCAGCAAGCAAGCCAGAGAAGAGGAAGGAGCCCAAGGGAAGGTTGAGGATGAGAATGTTGTACAAGAGGCCATAGTATTTGAGACCAAATAGCTCCGAGGCAACTGGAACTGTTATGGTGAGGAGGACTCCGTAGCCCATTCCGACTAGACTCGAGCCGATATGGAAGGAAGCCGGCAAGGCTGACGCCATGGATATGAACCCGAGGGCCATTAGAATCTCGGAAGCTGCATTCCAAAGAGGCCTAGGGATGGCTGATTTCCTGAAAATAGTGAAATTAGGGTTAGCACATTTTCGGAACCCTAATCGAGTATGTTACTCTTTAACTTGATTACATAAGTACGGAAAAAGTGTTTAGTAATGGATACTAGTATACAGTATTAGGTAAACTTTTATTATGTGGTTGATAGTTGATACTGTGCTGATAATATCGACAATGTATCAGGTACTGTAAATTGGTATCCGGTACCAGTTAAGTACATCAAACTATCTTTACATTATCGAAACAGTTACTTTAATAAACGGTTTAAAATTAGAAGGAACATACCCAATATAGTATTCCGAGACTAGGCCGGAGACTATGCGTCCGAAGAACCCCCAAATGCTAGTAAGTGACACAAAAATGGAGACATCATAGTAGCCAAGAGCAAGTCCCATTTGAGCCATGTTGTTCATGACACACATTCCAGTCCCTACACCACAAAGAAACGACACAAAAAGTATCCAAAACTCAAGTGTTTTTATCATTTCAAAAATGGTATGGTCTTCCCCAATCAAGGGTTGTCTCTTCACCGCAACATCATCCACCTTAATGCCTGCACCATTAGAGTTCTGCATCTCTGGCTTCGCAATCGGTCCGTCTTGAGCAAGCAAAGGCTCCTTAATTTCTTGTTCTAAATCGTGATGAGAATTGGGTTTGAAGAGCAAAGTGTACATAGGTACACACAAGGGAAAAGCTAGCAGGAAAAGAAGTCCAACAGAAAATATCAAGGAGAGAGCATGGCCGTGCTTTCCAGACATGTCAAAGGCCAAGAGATAGATAGCTACGAAAACCGCAATTAAATCAAAAACATGGAAGAACTTGGCTTCTTGTTTTATCTCCGGTAGAGTGGAAGCCGGTGGGGTTTCGTTGAGGAAAAGGGTAGCTATGAGGCAGATAACAGCAGGGACTACGGCAAGCATGAAGAGAAATTTGGAGGGATTGGATGAGAAAAGAGCTGTGCATAAATCTGTGAAGATTGCTGTGCTTAGCCCTACATACCCTTTGAGGATTCCTGAGACCGGGCCGCGGTTTTTCGTGAAATTTCTCATGCATGTCACTAGCACTGCTGTGTTCATCCATGTTGTACTGTTTCCTCCCATGCACATAAATATGCACATCTGCAGCCAGAGTAGAAAATCATTTCAAGAACCCGTAAAAAATATATACGAAAATAAAAAGCAGTTCAAATGAATGTAAATGTTCTTGCATATAACCAATCTCGAGTTTAAGATGTTGAAATTGACAGTTTGACAATGCAAGCACAACAAATTGCGCAATAAAATTGAAATTAATAGTATGACAACATAACATATTGCACAATAAGAGAACATAAAACCTAAATGTCGAATCGACAATACCTGCCAGTAGGGAAGAGGGCTGATTCTCTGACTAACAACCAGCCATTGAACTCCATATCCAATGAGGCCCTCCAATGCTCCGACAATGAGGATGGCGGAAGTCGGCAAACGATCGGAAGCAAGGCCGGATAACAACCCGAATGCCTTGCCAACATCTTTAGCAACGGATAGATTGTTGAGTTGAGTCTGGGAGAGTTCCATCAAAGATTTTAGGGCACCAGAATAGTTGGAAAATGTGTAGTTGTTGCCGCTGATGGCTTGAACCCAAATGGCTGTCACAAATCCCAGCCATTTTCCGGCAGGGGAAGCGAGAAATCGCGGCGGAAAAAGCATGGTTAAAAGTAATCAAAGGAAAGAAAACTCAAACCAGATGTGTTTGTTTTGGTTAGTTTTGTCCGAGGATTCTGGTTCTGCTCGACCAAGTTATTTATAAGTTTGTTTTGCCTTCATTAATTAGCTTTATTAAATTATTAGTAACTAAAACAAATGTCTAAACATATCTGTTTGGTTTTTCAGTCCATGGTTTTACAATTCCGGGACTGATTAATGATTAATGATATGATTAAATTTATTTAAATAATACCAAATTTAATAATGTAATGTCGGGTTCATCAAGTGGATGGAGAGGACAAAAAGGACATTTCAAAATCCACGGGAGAGATTAGAGCTAAAACCATCACATAAACCAGGTGAACCCGTGGATCAAAACCGTCTGTTTTTTCTGTAATCCTTATTTGCCCAAGGTGGCAATGGTGTATTTGGAGTTCCAAGCCAATCTCATTTTGGATAGGACTAATCGGATAAACGTAGTTGGACTTGCAAACCAATCTCATTTTAGATAGGACTAATCTGATAAACGGTCATCATGGTGATAAAATAATCGGGGAGATAGTCTCCGTACTAAAAAAAAAAATTAGGATTTAAACTCAAATGGTGTAGTCCGTTAGCAACTTTAATCCAAAATTAATTTTTTTTCTCCATTAATTATCTGTTAAATGTAGGGATAAAAATGTTTTTTATGTGTGTACCTTCTTTTTCCTCGTCTGAATCCACTTTAGAACTTATTATTCAAATAAAATAAAATTTTTCCGCATCGGTTGGTAACTTAAAAGTCCTGTCTCTAGTTTTATTAAACTTGTAAATGGCAAGTCAATATCACTATTTCTAAGCAAAATGCTCTCATTCATGCATACCAAAGTGCAGCTCAAATTAGAACTATCGCTTGCAATAAAAAATGAATTGGTAATTATTATTTTTTGAACAAACAATATTATTTACTCTAAGGGGGTTGTAGAGTGGACTAAGCCTGACAATGGATTAGCAATAATATGGTTCAAATTTGCCTTGGCGAGAATCGAACCTAAGCCTCACAATAGGTTAGCAAAAATGAATTGGTATTTGCTATCAAATAATCAATAAACAATAGTTATTACACAAGTTATTTACAGTTCTACCCTAAGCGCACAATTATGCATATCAAACATACAACTTTTCTGTTCTAAAAAAAAAAAAAAAAAACACATACAACTTTTCTTGCAGCAGGGGGCATGTTTTAGCTATAACTCATTAGGCTGTTGAGGAAGAAGCCAAAGGACAACCATCTGGGCTGCTTCCCCACCATTTCAAGCTAACATGTTCCATCCCCAGACACAAGTACAAAAGTACCCCCATAAACGCTAATCCGGCGTCCAGAGCTCCAGATAGCACGTAGTTGTGGCGACTCCACAAGGCGCGATAATACCTGTAAGCGATAAACCCTGACGCGAATCCAATGAGAATCCAGCTGGTGTAGTTGACAGCAGTAGCCGGAGGCATGTTAACTGTTGCCCCAAAGAGCACCGGCATGGTGATAAGTTTAATCCAATGTTTGCTTGGGAAGGCCTTGTGAGCAAGCCAAACTGGGACAGGAGCTATAGCACCAGCTAAGAAAAACCAGTTGATGGCGGAATAGTGGCCAAGATTACCAAAGATTCTGCGAGGCCCGACAAGACCCCAAATAACAGAAGCATCGTAGAAGACATGGTCGCCCGGGCAAGTCCATGGACTGTCTGATGGTAGTAATGCCCTATCACATATGTCTGGGACTGTGCTCATAAGCCACCAGGCAGTTCCTAGATGGACGAACGCTGCTATAATAGTACCAACTACCTGAAAAGAAACTTGATGAAACTTGGTGAGTTTTTTTTTGTTTCCGAATATGTTTGAGAAGAGAAAAACACAGGATGCTAACCTGTGCCATGAACATTGCTCTGGGAGGAATTTTCATGTAGTGCCCAAGCTTGAAGTCTTCCAGGAATGCGATGGCCTGCTTCATGCTTATGTATCCATAAACTTTGAACAATATGTTGGCAACTGGATATCCTGGATACAGATACCCGATGATGTACTCTGTGATCACATTCAACGCTGGCGTCTGTTCGGAAATGAAAAGATTGTTAATGCTAGAGAAATAAAAATGAAAAGCTAGAAAGACAGCGTGCGACAAAAGATTGGATGACATAAGTGGTTAGAAAGGTAAATAACATCCTAACTCAAAACAAAAAAGCAGAATATGAGAAGGAGCGTGATACTACACCTGATTTGTTGTGGCATTGATGACTCCAATAGGAAGAGTGAAAAACAAGGCAAGACCACAAGCAAGCAAGACACCCCACCATTGCAGTTGTAGTTGATAATTGTAATAATGGCAAGTAAATAGGGTTGCGGTTATGTTAGCCAAAAGGATGCACATGAACCACCATCCAGGAACTTGCTTATATTTTCTCATGAGCTTTGTGTGCACATCCATCTTGTTCTCGTTGATGGCAGACTTGCTTAGCTGCCAGATGTCTCTGCACGCTCGATACAATAAGGCTTTGTGAGCAAAATGTATAACAATATATAAGCTATTTCACCATAGGATCGATATCACTGCACATATATTGATGCAGAACCCGAGCTTAAGTGAAGAATTCTAATACAACTTATGGAAAATTTGCTTTAGAGAATATTGAACAGACAGCAGCAGTTGAATGTGAAAAGTGTCGCTTACCTTCCATTAAAGAGGAGAACATGAACAATAGTGGCAGTAAGGCAGGCAAAATTGATGCCATAATAGATAGCAAAGAAGGTGCTCATATAGAGGGGGCCCTCTCCCTCGTATGCATTAATGTCAAGGCGGAAGTTGGAATCTATAATAGCTGATATGTTGTAGCTTTGGCCAGTAGATGTGAACAGATCATCCGAGAATATGGGAAAAGTTTTGGCATTATATACATTGAGCCAATAAGTCACAGGAGTAATGACATACATCACAAGGAAAAAACCAGCAGCAATATTGGCAGTAGCGAACCACGGACTGGCAAGTGGGCTCCCGAGGTAAGAGGATATACTTGACCAATCGAGGCCAATAGCACCAATGCCAAGACCGTGAAGTCCTGAACCGAGCTGATGAGCCAGGATGGAAGTAGGGAAAATCCAGCAGATCCAGGAAAGGGAAGTTAGCATTGGGAATAAGTAACCGGGAAGGACATAGTAAGCGAAGCTGCAAGTAAAGGCAATGAGGAAGAACTGGTTTCTTGTTAATCCACCCTTTGGCCTCTCTTCTTTCTCATGCAGTGCCCTGTAAATACATAACATGCACACAAACCACATAGAGCAGTCATGATTCATGACTTCCTCAACATTCTCGTTTATACTACTTAAGTGAGAGGCTGACAGTCTTATAGTATTACACTAAAAACCAACTGCAAAGAAAAATAGGCAGCAAGAATTACACATTCTCGGATCTTGAAAAAGCACGTTCATTAATTTCTCGATTCCATTTTCTGAAAATATTCTCTGAAAACGTTACAAGACGTGCCTAACAAGTAATGCTATTATGCTAGAAAAGCCCCATCTTGAGGAAAAATAAGTGAACATATTATGTAGCATATGGAGACCCCTAGTTATGCCAGAGTGTTCAAAATACTACTTATGATAAAAATGAAGGATAACATAGCAAGAGGCTTGTAGCTCAGTTGGTTTATGAGTATTCTTCTTTACACCTTAGTTTCGCTTTTGAATCCCCCTTCCCCCAAATATCGTTTGTAAATGCTTTTAACTACTAAAGTTGCAAACTCTGGCCCCTACATTTTCCTTGCTATAGTAACTTCTATTGTAATTTTTCCTCTAATTACTTAAACCAGCATGTTTAGATAATATTAGCATCAATTATCACAACTAATAGGTAATTAACTATCACTTGTTAATTATAGACGGAAGCATAGCTATATTGGTTAGAGCGGATGAAGACTTATATGCACTTGAGTTTAAGCTTGTATTAAATAAATAAATTCAAGAGTTTATAAATTTATGGAAACCCTAAGCTACTATAAAAGATTTTAAAATAGTTATTAATTCATGGAGTTTAATGTAGTTCCATAGACTCTATGTTAATTTTGGGTGAAATCATTAAAAATCTTAAGATGCATAAAGCCTAAACAACACTATAAAATCCCTTCAGATCTATTAAAATCCTTTATTTTAAAAATACTTCAGATCAAATCCTAATTTAATACATAAAGAGTTTTATTAACTACTTCAAAATTCGGAATTAATACACTTAGATTGCTATAGAGTTCTATAAATTCATTAATAAACTCTTAATTAAAAACACCCCTACCTAAAGGGCCAAGACAAGACGTATTACTATGAATAAGATAGTGTTATTCACACGTTCATTTTTACATCCGACACACTTCGTTAATTTGTTTTTTTATTGACCTTCTTTAATTCATGATGTCGAGAAAAGATACGTGGCAAGTAAAAATATATCGCTCAATAATAAGCAAATTGGTTTGACCATTGGCAAGTCAACGAGCCTACGTAGACCAACAATTACATGCGCCATTAATGAAACGACACGTGGATGAAGAAATCAGGCGAGTTTACCTGAAGAGCGAAACCTGAACGAGATTTTGAGGCCACCACATTGCGGCGGGCTCCACCAAGTACCGCCGGAACAGCCCGGCCCACCCGAACCCCAGCACCTGAGTAGTCAAAACGACAAGCAGCGCAACGAAAAACGACAGGTTCTTCTTGTAAAAGATCTTAACCGCGCTCACGATATGGATGGCGTAGACGTTCCCAGCTCCGGAGTTGGCGAAGATGGTGATGAGCACGTGCTCCTTCACATTGAAGGGTCCCGGATTGAGCGTGAATTCCCATTTTCGCCCCTTGAAGAAAACTCGATCCGTGATCAGCGACGCCATGAGGTGGCCGAGCGGGACCACCGCAATCTGAGCGGAGATCGAGGTAAGCGAGAGGGGCTCGCGGCGGTACCAGAAGAACTGGTTGAGGAAGGAGAGTAGAACGCACGCGAGGGCCCCCAGCGTCCACGTCCGGAACGTGACGGTCGGGAGGGAGGGATCGTCGGTGACCGGAACGGTGAGGGCGACTTGCTCGATCGGAGAGTTCTCGTCTGCCGCCGGCGGAGATGAGGCGGAGGCATCGTATTGAGTCTTCGGAACTGCGGCGATAGCAAAATGGAGGGAAATTAGTGGAATTAGAAATGTAAATTTGGCGAAAAAGAAGGAGAAACTTGTAATTTGAGCGTTTGCTTACTGAGAGGAGCTGCGATTTCGTGGCCGCCGCTGCCGCCGGTCATCTGCTCCTCCGAGCGCTAAACGAGAATATGAAACGTGGACGTTTTGGTTTCCGAAAAACGAGGATTGGAGCCTTTTTGATCGGAGCTTGTGTGTGGGTCTGTGCAGCAATATTCTGGGTTTGACTAGCAATTCTTGAGAGACGTCAGCGGTGACCTGGATTTACCGACGAGTTTGTCCTGAAGCTTTTTGGAGGTTTGCTAATGATGCAACGAGATGAAACGACGGCGTTTTGGTTTTGGATACTGAAGTATGCAAATGTAATTACGTCGGATGAATCTGTACAGATTTCCGGCGGCGTACATTTTCTGATTCAGATTCAGTCTTTATTAGTTTATAGAACAAATAAACACGTACCAATTATTGGGGGTGTACATTCAACTTGTTATATATTAATTAAGGAGATGGATTGTTTGCTCCTCCCATCCCGTGCTCTTCCCATCCGCTTTCATTTTCTGTGATCATGGTTAAGTCACGTCAACATTTTATATTGATTTTTTTTTTATAGAAATAATAAGATAAAAAGTAATTGGAATATAAAATGTTGACGTGACTTAACCGTGACCACAGAAATAGGAGGGAATGGAAATGGCATGGGATGAAGACGGCAAACAATCCATCTCCATTAATTAATGCACGCAGTGTACGTATCTAAATGCGCCCTCCAAACATTATTGGTAGAAATTGAGAAATTTTTCAGCATGACCATCACACGAGGTGATACACTATGTGTCTCTATATAAGTGGCAGGTTATGTGTGTTAAAATGTTAATAAATTAAAAATTAAAATTTTCCACCACTTGCATAAAAACACATGATGGACCATCCGTGTTTCCGTCACAACTAAAAATTTCTCGTAGTAATGGGCTTGAACCAGTGTTCTAAAAAACGGCCTAGGCGGCCGCCTAGGCGATGGGCGCCTAGCAACCGAGGCGTTTTTGGGCAAATCGGGAGGAAAAATCGGGTTGGGCCTAGGCGGTCTAGGCGGGCTGGGCGGCTAGGCGGGTTAGGCGGGCTAGGCGGTCCTAGGCGGTCCTAGGCGGTCCTAGGAGGTTTTTTTTTATTATTTTTTATTAATTGTGTGCTTTTTTCTTTTTTAATTTCATGGTGGTATACTTATGGAAATGGTGTATCTAATTTGCAAATGATGGATTTACTACAAGTTCATCCAATACTTATGGAAATAGTGTACCTAATTTGCATTTTATCATTATTTTATTATTCATACAAGTATAGTTTTTTTTTAGGTGTCAATATGCACTTATTTACAAGATATACAAGAAATTTACCTAAATCCGCCTAGGCCGCCTAGGCACCCGCCTAGCCGCCTAGGCGCTAGGCGCTAGCCCGCCGCCCGACTAGCGCCTAGCGTTTTTTAGAACCTTGGCTTGAACTAATTTGGTTTGATTTAAGGGAACTTTAATGAAAAACTTTCGGTACTGTTTACTTTAATGAAAAACCATATTTTTACACTAAAAAATCAATCATGTACTATTCACTTTACCTTTTATTTTGTCTTTATCGTTAAAATTCAAAGTTTTCAAGTTATTTTTATTAGTTTTCCTTTGATTTGATTTAATCCTCAAATAGCAATCAAGTTAATATTAACATTACAGTTTGGCTTCGTATAGTTTAGGAGATAAGTCTTCAATAGTCTTGACTACTAGATAATCCAGTTTTATAATCATTAGATTGACAAGTAAGCAAAAATAGAGTTTTATTTTTTATTTTTTATATTAAATTCAATTATGATCATTTATTTTCCTTACTGAGTAGTCTAGACTGTTCAGAAAAATTGTCATTTAGGTCTTAAACTAGTAACATAACAAAGCCTTACCGATTATCGTCTGGTAGGATCTAGTAGTATCTTAACCAAGGTATAAAATATTGATGATATCAGAAATATCGGGATATTATCGATATCGATAAAAATTGAATAAAAACCACGGAAATTGTAAGAAAAACTTGGAAATTTTTATTGAAACTTTGCAGGATGTTTATTTAGTCAATTATCTATTAGTTTATCACAAAAAATGGAAGGAAATGCATTGCATGATATATATAACTGATTTAAGTTGATTATATAGCGAGCTGACAAACATTGTGAGTGTAGAAAATATGTAGTAATTAATGAAAGAAGTTTAAACACACCATAATCATTTATATATAATGAATTAGTACAATATTTTACACTTTATACATTCCATGGTAAGATACATGAGTGACTTAGTAAGGTCTAAAATATCGATGATATCAGAAATGTCAGTAGTCCAAAAAAATATCGGTAATCCAAAAACACGGAAATTTCGATGGAAATATCGAGATATTATGAATATTTTAAACCATGATCTTGACAAGCCTGACCGATTTGGTATAGTTCTTCTACACTAATCTCCGGGAAAAATACATCAACAAAAAAATTTTAATTGCATAAAAAGAGATGAGTTTTGTGACTAATGAACTAGCTAACTTCAGTTTGTCGTATTCTCTTGTTCCAGCTTATTTCGATCAAGCTCTTGCGTGTTGTCATAATATATTGTGTCGAACGCTGATGGAATCTCTAGATCTCTTGATGTTTTGCTTTTTTGCTTTTTTGCTTTTTTGCTTTTTTGCTTTAGTTTCTCTTTGTTGGGCATGGAGCCACATTTATTTACCAAAAAAAGGAGGGGAGGAAAGCTGAAATGCCATTTGCCTTGCTAAATGAAACGTTCACTGCTTCTGTGTGATTTCTTAATGGTTGTCTGAACTATTCAGCAGTGCAAAGAAACGAAAAGAAAATGCAGTACAACTGAAACTTGATTAAATGGTTAATTTCGAGAACTTTGCGACAAACAGTCCGCTCGTTTTTGAAGTCACGGGATCAAAGCGCAGGGTGTTTGGTAATCGCCCGTTCTTGCACGGCCAATTTTCAGCAGCATCTATCACCTGCAACTCTGCGGAATAAGAAGGAACCGATGAACCACAGGGATATAAGCGTGTAAAATGATATGATTATACTCTGATGTAATGATAAATTGTTCATAGAGTACGAACTAGAGATGCAAGAGCTACGCGAGCAGGAGAAAGTCGTAGAAACAACTTCAGCTCGTAATGTAATGTAGATAGTATGGTATTGACAACTTATTAGAGTTTGTCTAGATTAGCTATTGTTATCTGGTTTCTTTATGACATTAAAAATGTAACGAAAAAACAAAGTACTTAAACCATCACGTCAGGTAAACTAATTTTGATTAGCCGTTCTGCTACAGGTAAAATGATACTTAATCGTTTAATAGTCACCAAACCCATAAGTTGCAGGCTGTAAATTACTTAAACCATCACTAATGATATTACAAAGCACAAAGGACTTTACCTGCACAAGGATTTCCCTCAAGAAACTGCTTTACCACGTCTTCATTCTGAGCAACTGTCAAACTAATCGACAGAAAACGAAAATTAGCAAAATACAAGCGGATATCCTTTATGCGTAATGTCCTAAAGGTTAAAGGAGCAAACAACAGAAGGCACCTGCAAGTGCTATAAACAAGAATCCCCCCAGATTTTAGCAATCGAAAACCATTGGTTAGGAGCTTCAACTGCAAACCAAAGACACATTTTCATCACTTTACTACGCATTTTTATAACAGGGGACGATGCACAAGGAAGCTAGAATTCTGCCATTAAATGCACATGGGAAAAATTACAATAGAGAAGTAATAATCATAAATGAAGTAGCATGGCTCGCAAATACATTTGAGAGAAACTGAAATCAGATACCTGAAGCACGGTGAGGCTATCACTTCTTTCTGCATCCAGTACACGACGTTGAAGAGTTTCCCATCCCCACTGTTCGAATTTCTGGACATGTTTAATTGATCCATCATGAGTGCACTCTGCATCCACTAGCACCTGAATAAACATCCCGCTAACTTAGCAAACTTCAATGAAACTATAGATGACGTTAAATGACAAAGAAATAACATAAAAGATATTGAAATGGTGTTAGTGATTGTCCAAAAAAATACGGAAATAGAAAGAGTGTGAAGAGACCTGTAAAGGCGGGTTTAAATAACGAACCAAAATGCAGTATTACCTTGTCATAGCCACAGCTCAAATATTCTCTGTCACGAAAAGTTTGGTACAATTCACTTTTAGTCAGTCCAGCCACACCAGAGTGACGGCCATAATAAATGAGCTCTGGAAGTTGATTCCCTGACCGAACGGCACCATTTTTTCTTACCCTAGCTGCTTCTTTCCTTTCTTTCCATGGTCTCCTAGATGTCCACTCCTTGAATGTCACATTTTCTTCCCAAGTAGATTCACCTGCATAATTCTAGACAGAATGATAACATATTAAAAACAGAAACATGCTTGGATATAGCATTCTTATGATTTTCACTCCACATATAATATAAAGTTTCAGGTATATGTGGATTCAGATCAGTTACATGATTTTGGATCTGAAAGAACTCTTGTGGGCACGAGGGAAAAAATTGTCCCATCAGCAACAAATAGTCGGCAGCGATTGCCCAATGCATATTTCTGTAACATTGTCCTACAGGCCGCTAAACGATGGCTTGAAACATCAACACCAGTTACAGAACCCGAATTGCCAAGAAGGTCTGATATCATACAAAGCTTAGCACCTGACGATAGAACATACACGAGAAGAAAGCAAAGTGAGCCATTTGCAAAAAAAAAAAAAGAAAAAAAGTCATCATTGTAACAACTGAATCAGATTTCGCACATGAATATTGTCAAATACATCTCACACGGAATTAGTTGCATTTGCTCATAATCTTCAACTGGCTTAAAAAGCTGATAAATTTACTCCCATTCGACGCAATCTACGATAGTAACAAACAGAAACAAGAAATCAACTTACCAGGAGCAGCACAAAGGTCAAGAACATGATCTCCAGCTGAGATACTCAATGCTGAAACAGCAGCACCAGACGCCGCGTCAATTCCATATATCTAAAACCCCAAATCCAACAAACACAAACTCATAATCTTGCAATAAAAAATCGCAAAAATCGAGACTTTCTTGCCAGGAAAAGGAAACCCAACTGCTCAATTTCCCCCTCACCTTCCCCTCCCGGTATGCATTTGAGTTAGCAATCTGAACATCCGGCCGAAGAGCGTAAAATCCAGGCAACCATTCCACTTCTTCAAGCTTGCACTTGATCTCAGCTTCAATCTCTTCGATTCGATCTTCGAATCCGGGCTTCAGCCTTTCAATCATAACAAACAAAACCCAATTCTTCCATTACAAAAACACATGCAAAAAACAGCAGGGGCAAACATGCACAAATCAACAAAGTTACAAACTTTTAATCAAAAACCGAACCGAAGCACTAAACATACAATGAAAAATACTAAAAACTAATTTATATATGATTTATTGTCGGTTTAATATCGTTGTATTCTAATTTTTGATTAAAAATTCGTAACGGTTCTATTTACGAGTATTTATCAAATAATAAATTCACAAAGAGAATTAGTACCTTATGTAACGTGGGGTCGATTGGCTCTCCGAATAAATCGAGGGGTCCAACCCGTTCTCCTTCAGAAAATCGAGGAAGGCGTCCGGCAGCGCCGGCTTCGAAGCTGCTTCTTCTTCTTCTTCCATGAAATTCGCAGACAGATTCGAAAGCTGCAACTGAAAAATCAAATCAGAGTTAAAAACCGAAGCTTTTTAACTCTGGCGGCTAATGGTTACTGATCAAAACGCAGCGCTTTAGGTCAAAACCCTAAACGACAGCGTATAGCTCAAATACAGTAGAAAAATACCGTTGAAAAGTTGGAAACTTGGCAATTTTCAGCTCTCCATCTGCTTCTGGGGTTTTTCAGTCTCGCTAATCTTACGAGCTCGCTGAATCGGTATGCCCTTTTATTTATTTTCAATTTCTGCTTTCGATTTTCGGTTTATTTAGTCACTAATTGCTTGAATTCATGAATTTCAATCAATTTTGATTATATTTTTTTGTTAATTTTGTGTTTAATTTAGGTAATTTGGAGCTGAGCGAGAGAGAGAGAGGAAGATGAGGGAAGCCGTACTGGGATTCTTTGTGGTTGTTTATCTTCAGCTTCTCCAACTTAGCTCAGCTAACATTGTTCTCAAACCATCTGGAATTCTTGTCCCCGACCTTCCCGCCAAATATGGTAACTTTCCATCTTTTGCTGTTTGGTTGCTGAGAAAATGTGGGAAAACTAGTCTAATGAATTTCCTTCCATTTGTCTCTTCAGTTAGCATCAGCTTTCGATTTTAATTGAACACGTTTCGAAAATTTTCAGGTTTTCGTTAAGCTAAGGAGTCATTGATAACCGTTTCGAATTTTTGTTTTTCTTTTGGAAAGAAATGAGAAGTGAAAATCAAAACCAAAGCAAATACTAAAAACTGAAATGGTTATCAAACGACCCCTTAGCTTAATGTAAAAATTGGAAATGGGTTCAACTCAAATCAAATATATTCGAAATGGGTTCAATTCAAATGCCCTTGAACAAGATTATATTTGGATGATCACTTTTAGTTTTAGACTAAGTACTTTTACTAATCATTGAAATCTGAATATTGTGATAGCTGTTGCTGTCGGTGGCTCTGAAATATGTGGAGCTTTGCTTGTAGCAGACCCTTTGGATGCCTGCTTGCCTCTGCGCTATGGTTTTCGATCAAATGAAACTGATATAACAAGGTTTGCTTTAGTAGAAAGAGGTGAATGTACTTTTGAGGATAAAGTGCAACACGCTCAAAATGCCGGATTTCATGCTGTGATTGTTTACGATAATAGAAGAGAAAAATTGGTTCACAGTGAGTCACCATGTCCCTTGAAATTTCTGTTTGCTTCTGTTATATTTGTGTTGTTCGATTTCATTTTGGGCTCCTCTTATGTCGTTGAAGATTGTGTTGAGTCTACGTTGGGCTGTTATAATTTATAATGATTGCCGTCCTCTTTTATCAGTGACGATAAACAGCAAGAATGTTACAATTCGTGCCGTATTTGTTTCCAAAGCATCTGGTGAAATGCTAAAGGAACATGCTCGTGGGGAAGAAGGGGAATGCTGCATCTTCGTATTACCAAATGAAAAGGCCTGGTCGGTGTTCGCTGTATGTTTCATCTCATTTCTAACTGTATTGGGTCTCCTTGTGATTGCCCTCTGTGCTCAGAGAAACTGGAGCTGGACTACTCAAGGAAGAAACCAACTTCCTAAAAGTGCGGATACCAAGATTGTGGATGCTCTACCTTGCTTCACATTCAGTTCTGCCGGTTTGGATGAATGCCACACTGAAGAAACTTGTGCCATCTGCCTTGAGAATTACAAAGATTCCGAAATTCTTAAAGTTCTCCCCTGCCAACATGGTAATTTATAAGATGTTCCCTCACGTTAATATTCCTTGTATTTTCATCATAGTTGCGGTGTCAGTTCCATCAAGCCACAAATGTTTGACATCATAGTACATGTTTGCCTCCTACCTTGATGATACCACAGAAGAATTTCAACAACAACAACAACAACAAAGCCTTTTCCCACTAAGTGGGGTCGGCTACACAGAAGAATTTCAACTGGTCATAAATTACATTGTAGAAGAACTTGGGTTTGTAATGCGCTGAACTTTCATACTGTGGACATGTGATCACAAGTATTAGAACACGTGTCCAGTCTAAGAAGAAAGAACTTGGAGAAGCTGCTATTATCGCCATGCTGTTAAATCCTAATGTTGGTCATAACCTTATAGGGTTAGGGACATTTCATGCCCATCATCATATTAGGCAATTGACTTTGGCCTTAATCGAAAGGTTAATTGTAGTTTAGATCTACTTCCTCACCTTGTTATTCGAAGTCTGTTGATATCTATTAATCAGCTTGAGAGCTACTTGCAGAATTTCATTCAAGCTGTGTGGATTCATGGCTGAAAAAATGGGGGAGAAACTGCCCCGTGTGCAAGAACGATATAAGAAACAAAATTGCGAATGCTGAGGTAAGAGAATTGGGCCCGTCCTCGCTATTTAGTGTTTGATGGATGATTCTTTTTTACTGTTTGAATTGTTCAGGTTGTGGGGTTACTTTTAAAACTCCCTATTATAAGGAAAACTAATGAAAATGGCTTGAAAATTTTGAGTTTTAACGATAAGAACAAAATAAAGAGTAAAGTGAATAGTACCAGGTTTGACTTTTTAGTGTAAAAATGTGGTTTTTCGTTAAAGTGAACAGTACCGCAGGCTTTTCGTTAAAACTCCCTTTGTTATATACTGAAAATTTGGTTATTTCTTCTTGCAGATCAAGAGAAAAACCTGGTTATACAATTAGCGAATGGAAAATATGACTCTCAAGGTATCGAGGTTAGTTTGAAAGTTTTTCCCTCGTACTCCACAAAAGGATGAATAACCTTTTTATGGACGAGATTCGCTGGACATGTTGAGGTCCTTTGAAAGAGTGACTCTGTTGGCATTTGGACCGTTGCGTTGGCCATTTTGATGCAAATCAAAGCCAAATCATTTTACAAATCTCTATCATTTGACTTATAAAAGTGACAGCAATCCCTTTTGGTTTCCAAATGCTTTTCAGTTGTAATCCACGCCTAAGGCGCGTTCCTACTTTCTAGCAACCATGAGGCTTCTTCTGTCATCACCATTGTCACATCCAACATTGTGTCTGTTGTTTCTTTTCAGGGTTGCTCCTGTTTTTTGCGGACATCCATACAAACGCCACTCGAATGTGTTCCATTGCGTGGATTGAAGAGACATAAGGTTGATATTTGTCTACACTGCCATGGAAATATCAGTAACAGCTGCTGCTTAATGTTTCCGTGAAAGCGTACATCTTGAACGCATCTTGAATAAACCTGCGCTCTCGACGCAGATCCGTTCGCATGAATCACCAGAAATTTGATGACCCTCTGCAATCTGCCGCATGTGTTGCATGAAGCTCAGGTGGTGTCACGAAGTATTAATTTAGGTGTAAATATGTATATATAATTTAGGTGTAAGGGTATCTAGTATGTTAGTCGGATTCGATACAATACAAAGCATGTAATCCAAGAGTTTAGAAATATTAATTTCAAGATCTACTTAAATAAAATAGCATTTTGAGCAATTTGCCCCATCAAGAGATTGATTAGTGGATTTTGATGGATATGGATTCCACAAAGTCCAAATCCCTTGTTATACCATTAAATTATTAATCAAGTCACATTAAAATATTAAAGATTATCCGACGTGTTGGTTGAATAATCGTATAATTATATTACAATAACTGCAAGTTTGAAAAAAAAAAAAAAAATTATACGAATCACAGTTTGATGCACATACAGAAATAACTCATTAAAAACATAAAGAAAATGTTTTTGAACACTTTGAATGTGACTAGTAGGAAAGTAGTAATGCCGTAACATTTTTTCGAACCCGGATTTCATTTGACTAATCTTCTATTAGATTTTAGAGTTTAGTTTTTCTTTAAAAAACAACGGACGTCCTCTGCAGAGAATTTCTCGTAAAGTCATAACATAAATAACCCATGATTGTACATATGCTATGAATTTGGTTGAAGTTCACATCAAAGGTGGGTTCTCATTAGGTGGCACGATGTTATGTGGCCCCATGATTGAAACTGCAAGTAGCTTTAGCTCCCCATCTGTAAGGAACTCTTCCGGTCTTCCCCACAGAAAAACGAAACACCGCAGCAGCAGTAGCTTTAGGTTCCTCAGCCCACCTTTTCCATCCTCAGCTGGTTTTTCCCGGAAAATCAACCAAACAGCCAACAGATTTCACAAAAACCAGAGCTCCTTATATAACACCAGTTCTTCCTCATGGGTTCTATTGGAAGGTGGCCCTTTTCTATCCAAATTTTCAGAAAATTAATTTCTTGAGTTCTGTATTGCAAATTGTGATATGGGTTTTTCTTGGTTTGCCGGGTTGCTTTCTGGGTTTGTTTATATAGTCGTTCTGTTATGCTGTAGCTCGGAATCGGAGGTTGTCACCGTTGATGTTCAAGAAGCAAAACATCTGCTCAAATCTGGCTATGGTTATTTGGAAGTTAGGTAAAGAGCTCTCTTTCCCCTTTCATTTTTCCTTGATCTTTCTCAAATTAGGGAACTTTAGGGGGAGGGGATGGGCTGAGCTTCACAATGGTTAGCAAGAATGTGGTTCAAACTCGTATTTAACGAAAATCAAACCTACGATCTCTAACTTACAAGTAAAGATAAATATTATTAGACCGTAGTACTAAATGATAACTTTTCAATGAGGAATTTAATTAATGGTATTTATAATAGGACGGAGGAGGAGTACAAGAAAGGGCATGTGGATACAAAGAAGATTCTGAACATTCCTTACATGTTCAATACACCTAAAGGTGGCTGTAACTTCTCTTAGTTATTAATGTTTTCACTAGTTTTGATTTCTATTTACCATCAATTTCATGTGTTCTTCTACCTCAGGTATGGTGAAAAATGCCCAGTTTTTGGAAGAGGTTTCATCTGCCTGCAACAAAGATGACCTTATTGTTGTGGTAATTTTCTTACTGTTTACTTTCATGGGTTATCTTGTAGCTTTTTACCAAGATTCAAGAACATATATTTACTGGTAAATTTCTGAATGTGAAATAATTATATTTACAGGGTTGTCAAAGTGGTGTTAGATCCCTTTATGCAACTGCTGATCTTCTGGCTGCTGTAAGTATTCTCAAATCCGTATCCATTTTTTGCATATTTTATCGAAATACGTACAAATAGAACCGATTACAGATGTTTAATCAGAATTAAAACTGGGAGGCACTAAACTAAATCGACAATAAGTCGTATAACAACCACTGTTTATTGTCCCTTTAGTTTATTTTTTATTAAAAGTTTGAAACCGGTTTTATTTGTGCATATACTCCCACCTTTAACTGCGCTCATCTTTGTTCTTTCATTTCTATCAAATTCTTAGAAGATTATCAATGAAATGATAGGGTTTCGAGAATGTGAGCAACATGGGAGGAGGCTATCTCGCTTGGATCGAGCATGATTTTCCGGTTACTAAGCCGGAAGACGCTGACCAGAAAAAGCCAGAAGATGTTGTGCAACCGAAAAAGGCAGAAGATGTAGACCAGCAGAAGAAAGCAAAAGAAGAGCTCTAGTTTCTTACATGGCAAGCAACATATGTATCTGTAATCTGAATATCTGTGTATATATATAGTGGATGATATTTAAGAATGTATCACTTCCCCAAGTATGAGCAAGGGGAATACAATCTTGGTTACGTAATTGCAAATATCGAAAAGAGTTCGACTCTCATCCTCTTTTTCAAGAGACCTTATTTAAATTATTTAAACACGAAAAGAACATACCAAAGCCTCTAAAATATCACAACTAGCCGCGATTAGATTGAATTGAGCCTTACTAGAAAGGTATGAATTCACAAGTATTCAAACATTCTGTTGATTCAACCACAAGGTGTGGTGCGATTGGCAAATTGTCATGTCACCTTCAGTTGGCAGATTCTTTGGTACCTTTCTGGTAGGGGTTGAAACCAACTAAGAGCACTTTATGGCCAGAGGCAAGCCGAACCTCGAGCAGAGATTAGTCACATCCTTCAGGTGTGGGGACACTTCGTGGTCTTTACCGTAAAAAGACATTATGTTGACTCCAACTACAATTAGTTTTAACGAAGTAAGAATTCTTGGAGTATAATAAAATTTTCGCTATTTGATATACATTTGTAATTGAATTCAATATCTCACAATTTTAATTGAGCCGTCTAACCAATGAGAGATTTTTTCAAGTGCCCAGTATTCAAAGCGTACTTCACAAGTTATAATACAAGTGGATGAAATAATATATTTTTCTGTGTCCCTCCACTCGTATTATAACCAGTTGAAAATGATACTTTGAAAAATTTATCATAATGAACAACAGAATTTTTCAAGTACTCAGCTTGTCATAATACATGTTGGAGTTTTTTTTTTCCCTAATCATCAATGCCACCTCTGGGCTTCTATTTATGAGAAATATTAAGACGACTTTCAAAATTGAGACTTTTCATAGGCTATACGCTAGGGGTGGGCAAACGGGCCCTAGGCCTGAGGGTAGGGGCGGATCCTAATTTTAAAAAAGAGAAACGGGGTGGGGCGGGGCGGGCCTTTGAAATTTTAGGTTCGGGCCAGTTCCAAAAGTATAGAAAAATGGGTACCCGGACCGGCCCATTTGCAAAAATACCCTCGTGTTGGGTACTGTTACTGTCTCCCAGGCCCACTTCTTTTTGTTCCTCCCGTGGGCTGTGACATTTCTCACTCTTTAGAACACTCCACACACACACGCACCCCACTTCCCCGTGTTTCCCCCTCCCCCAATCTCTCGAACCTTCTCCCTCGTTCCTCTGCTTTGTTTCTTCTCCCCCTATCTCTGCAACTCTCCTTCCTGGAGCATAGACACACCACACCCACACCCCACCGAGAAATGATATGCTGCCACCGCCCTCCTCCCCCACCAACTCCTTCTCTGATCTCAACACCGAGGTAACTCATTTCCCTCATTTCTTCCAATTTCGTCAATTTCTGAATTTTGATTTACAAAATTTGTGAAAAGTTGTGAAATTTTCAATCGGATCTCCCCGTTTGAGTCGTCCAGCTGCAGTGGGGAGTGGTGGAGAGAACTAAGAAGGCGCACAACGTGGTCAACTCAAGCTTTCTCTTTCCAGCGAGGAAGTTGGATTTGTGCAGCTTGTGCTCCGACAGCGCTTTCTCCGTTTTTCTTTTGTTGCCAGACGCTCAGATGGGGTTTCTATTAGAACACCTGGTTTCTGTAATGGATTACAATATGACCCATGCTTTGATTTTGTCTGTTTCTTTATCATATTTGCAATGCTATTCTGATACATCTTCTCACAGTTATTGTTTTGAGAAGATACTGAAAATTAGAAGGAAAAAAAATAGGGTACTCGTTGGACCCGTAGGAACCGGCCCGTTTTATACGTGCCTGGTTAGGTCCGGTTCTCGGTTTGAAAATAGTATAATCCGCCCCGGCCTAGCCCGTTGTATTTTCAAGCGAGTCCGGTCCGGTCCCTTCAAGCCACCCCTACTATCCGCCACCTCATATTTTTTGCACAATTATCATGCCAACATAATAAAAAATTATGTCATAAACATGAGACAGCAGAAAGTCCAACTTTGAGAGAATCTCTTTAGAATTTCTCTTATATTATATAAAATCCATGAAATCGCTTCCCATACAATATTGATTGTTATAATCTTCTCAACAACCATGGTAGATAATAGATATACCACAGTGAATATAGCTAGGTGGTCGGCAACTCATTAATTACAGACCCAAAATTAACAAATTAGTTGCCACTCTAAATTCTAATAAAAGTGAGCGTCTTAGCAAATGTGTTAATTTTATGTGTTTAAATAACTTTGTTCTTGTAATGTTGGCATTTAATTCAAAACATGTGTACAGATGTGCTGGTTATTTTCAGACTTATCACGCCAAACTTTCATTATTTAACATAGAATACTCTTAACACGTCATCTTACATGTTTCAACTTTCCGCTCCTCCTCACATGTGGACTTGTCTCAACAAGGAAGCACGTAAGACTGCTTGTGACATGAATAATCTCCTATGACACCATATTAAAATATAAACATTCAACCCAAAACCAATTAAGAATCAGAGAAGTGACGCTTACAAGATTCAATATTCAACATGCAATCTCTAGAAAAATAAAGTGCATTTATCATGCCTTAGACTGCCATATGTCCTCTACACCAACTATGATTAATTTTTCAATTAATTAACTTTATTTTAATTTAAAAAAAATATATGGGTAGAAAAATGCACCAGAAGAATACGATCCTAAATTTGCCTTGCCAATATCCTTTATTAATTTTCTTAATCAATGTGACATGTTTTTTTTTTTTTACCAAATGATAAATTTTGTTAGATTAAATATTAGATGGAAAAGACTTAGCTGCGCAGCATCTCCTTCTGCCAACCAATCACGGCCAAATATGTGTCCAAATTGATTAAAAAATTCACAATTTGAACACCTGTTCAGCTGTGATTGGTTGACAACATGAGATACTGCTGAATTTTCAGCAACCAAGTCTAGTTCATATGAGATTAGTCACTTACAAAGTTTGATTTTACACACCATTCAGGTAAATGATCACTTGCAATCAATGCGACATGCTAACTAATGCTAACTAAACAGTATTATATTGACACGGTCAGCATGAAAGACAGAAACACGCTCAAAGCCCCAGAGATGCTGTGGTCAAGGGACAACTTCAAAACATGCATACTGCTAGTGTCAGCTAGTGGGGCCCATTTCTGTGGCCACGCACCATGCTGAAATTGGGTCAGTGTATAATTTCGTGACAATATTCCATGCATGTTTCCTTAAATTTTCTGCTGGTGCACTTCTCAGTATTGGGCATGGAAACCCCACAAACCCAGCAACCCACCACCTAATCGGAGCCCATTAATGGCTTGCAATTAACCCATGTAACAACCAGTCGTACCATTGTTAGTGTTAATGTTCTGGTTCATCAGACAAGCGGAAGCAGATAGCTTTTGAAAAAAGCAGAAGTTGTTCTTCTGGGTTTTTCTGCGTTTGGGATTGGTCAAAAATGGAGGAGAGGGAAGGAAGATCCTTGGCTGAAACCCCAACATGGACGGTTGCTTGTGTGACCTGTGTCATGGTTGTTCTTGGGTTCTTCTTCAATGGCTCTTTGGAACGGGTTGGAAAGGTAATTTTGATCTTAAATCTTCAATGTTTGTCTTTGTTTTGGTGTTTGCTTACCTTTCCTTGAATCGTGTGCCTTTTCTTAGTGAGTTTAGCCAATTAGTCACACCCCTTTTATATAAGTTCGATCCGTAGATTACAGTAGTTTAGAATATTTTCCTTATTTAAAGAAAAACTTCAGGTGTGTCCGCCCCTTTTCATCAAGTTTGATCCTCGATTTAGATTAGAGTAGTTTAGAATATCGTATTATATCAGAGTCTTATATTATTCCCCTACTTTGTGACAGTGGTTGGATAAGACTAAAAGGAAGTCTCTAATTGCTGCTCTGCAGAAGATTAAAGAAGGTAATAATTTTAGGAATTGGTTTTTTGTTCTTCATTCAATTTGTACTAATCTTTGTTAAGATGATTTCGACTCATCCTTTTGGCTGTCAATGTTGTTGAAGCAGAGCTCATGCTTTTTGGGGTTATGTCATTGTTGATGAGTCACTTCATTATCATTGTGGCCAAGATTTGTGTTAAATCGTCGGTTATGAGCAGCCGGTTCTTTCCATGTGCATCGGAGAGTGAATTTTTGAATGCTGTTGAACATGTTCTTGTTCCGACTTCGGGTAATTTGAATGGTTGTAATTTGAATGGTTCAGTTTCCAGAGTACAGGTGAAGGCTGGTTCTCAACACGGCTATTGTCCTGAGGTAATTTCACTTGCTCATGGCATAATGAATTCCTTTTAATGCAGTTGTAGTTGGAAATACTTTAAGTGTATATATTCTCCCGCGCGAATCTCAGCAATCACTTGTTCTAATTTTGTGTATTGATCATTTGGAAAAATCTTGATGACAGAGTTTATGGTTCTTTCACATGTGACAACATTCGCTTGCTTGTTAGTTGAAAAATTGCTTGTCACATGGTACTCAGTGAAATCTGATTGGCCCCAATAGAAAGCAATAAACACGAAGATTGTTTCATATCTTGTTATATGGTTGCTAGGGTCACGAATCCTTTGCTTCTCAACAAAGTCTTGAACAGCTTCACCGTTTGATGTTTGTGCTCGGCATCACCCATGTTTTTTACAGCTTCGTAGCCATTGTCCTAGCCATGATTAAGGTAACTATATCATATCATCGATCAAACTTCTCTAATGGTCCATGGGGTTGTGCCGTCCTATTTACAGGAAAACTAAGCGCATTTTCCTAATCTTATGCAGATTTACAGCTGGAGAGTATGGGAAAATGAAGCCAAAGATATAGCAATTAAGACCTTAGAAGGTCAAAAAACTGTTTGTATTGATTTCCAGAATTGTCATGATTACCAGACGTAACTTTGGATATGCCTTACAAATTATAGACGTCATGGATGCCCTATCATTTTTGTTTCCTGTATTCAGATACCGCGCAAGGTCAACCAGGTATTCAAAGAATGAGGAGATTGTCTACTTTCATATGTCACCACGCATCCCATCCATGGAGTCAGCACAGAGTTCTTGTTTGGCTGGTATTCTCACATCCTAATTTCTTAATGGATCTAACCGTACACTTGAATTTATCACTTTTTTGTGATTTATATGCCAGATGGTGATTCTGTTTTGTCATCTTGGCCGAGAAATGTATCTTAAAATTTTAATTTGAGGTCTCAGACCCCACATTTGCACGCATTTGGGCATTATCACATTCTCCACAGATGCTACAACATTGCTTAAAACTAACCTCGTCATTCATTTACACGTAGGACAATCAATTTCAATCAATGATATTCTATTTGGCTATTTGCAATGTATGCTTGTGCTATGTTAACTGCAGTTTCCTAAACTTTTATCTCTCAGAGTCGCTTTATCTGCTGTTATGATTTTCTTTACCATCAACTTTGTTCAACCCAATTTGCAGCTTTGTTTCAGCCGCCAGTTCTGGAGTTCTATAAACCGGTCTTCTTACATGGCTTTGCGCTTCGGCTTCATCACTGTACATTCTGTTCTAGTCTTAATGTTGTTTGGTCTTTCTTGAGCATTTACGGTACTTGTATAATTCATATTCATATCTGCATGCTTTTTCACACGGTGAGTCCGGTTATAGTAGAAAAGTTGGCTTTGCCATGGCATCTGGAATATTAATTTCTTTTTACGACTGTTACATTTATGGAAAATAAGTCATATCCACGGTATCATAGCTTGCTTTATGTTCTTTTTTTTTTTATTACATATTGAGTCGTTCAGAGTGCAAAAGAATGTGCGAGTAAATATCACAGGACTAGCTTTGCATTGCTGACTCTGCTGTGTTTCCCCTCCTTCATGTAGACTCATCAACTTCCTTTGTCGTATGATTTCCATAATTATATGATTCGCAGCATGGAGGAAGAATTTCGGGATATTGTTGGTATCAGGTAAACTTTTTACTTATTACTCTTCTTCGGAAACTGGTTTTTTTGTAAAAGTTTATTTCTATGACGAATTTAGTAATTTATTCATCTCAACAGAGATTCTGGTGAACGTAATTACATTTTTTGCACTTATTTTGCAGTTTGCCTCTTTGGATTTACACCATCTGTTGCGTTGTTCTAGATTTTCATGGTAATTTTCTTTTTGTCTCGAAAAGCTTATACCAATGCTTGAATATGGTCTCAAAGGATAACAATTGTCACCCAAATTAAAATTTATGCAGTTAAAATTCCTGGAAAAAAATTGATACATTTTAGCTGTCAAGCTAATCTTACCGCGCGCTTTAACTTTGTTACTGTCATTCAGGAAGCAACCTTTACTTTTGGCTGTCCTTCCTTCCAGCCATTGTAAGTCACTAATGTTCAAATTTCCTTGAGCTTCTCTAAAGTTCAACATTTTTCGAAGTAACGCTGCATAATTTCTCTTTTTGTTTCCCTTCTTTCATGACTCCCACATCAGTTGATCCTGCTTATTGGTACAAAACTGCACCGAATAGTGGTAAAGCTGGCTGTCGAAATCATGGAAGAAAGTCCGTATATGGAAAATCATCAGTTTAAACTAAGAGATGAGCTCTTCTGGTTTAAGAAGCCCTGGCTTCTTTTACGTGTAATACAACTGATATCCTTCCAGGTGAGTACTAGATCACTTGCATCCATTTCAAATCTTAAAATTACTGACATTTAATTCCCACTGTCCTAATATTTTACCGGCATTTGTTTTTCAGAATGCCCTCGAGATGGCAACTTTCATCTGGTCCCTGGTATGAATGTAATGACTTGTTTAGGGCCCATTTGATAACCATTTTAGTTTTTAGTTTTCATCATAGATGGGCCTCTGAATTAAAAAAGTTTGAAGCTTCCTTATTTTAGTTCCTTGTGATGATGAATCGCTGATTCAAATATTTTGCTTCCAGTGGGAAATTAAGGAACCTTTGTGTTTCATGGACAACCGTACTTTCCTTGTGATTCGCTTGACATTTGGGTATGTAATGTGCATTTTTCGCTCTTTCCATTGCAACTGATGTGTTTCAGGTCTAGTTCATTGTCTGCAAATTGCGCCAATGTGGTTCGATATCATAGATATAAATGCTGATGACTTATTGATCACTCACTGCAGGGTCGTCACGCAGTTCTGGTGTAGCTTTATAACATTCCCACTCTATGTTATCATCACACAGATGGGTTCAAGGTTCAAGAAATCTGTAGTATCCGAAAATGTAAGAAATTCGCTACATGGATGGAAAAGGAGAGTGAAGGCCAGACAAGGTACTTCATCCACTGCTACTACACACTTGGTGAGGACATCAACATCATCCGATTCTATTGTGGATGAAACTCACAAACTCGAAAGTTCTTCCTCAAACTCTTCGGAGAGAAGTTCCTTCAAGAAACAGAATACATCTTTCCGACATCTGCAGGGCGGAGATGAGAAGTTAGAAACTCCGCTCTCTGTTGGTCCGGTTTACGACAGTTATAGCGATGACAACGACGAGGGTGATCACCATCACGATGATCATAGTAACATAAAAGATGAATTGGCTCTCCTTCCACCATAAGCTTTTCTTTGTTGGAGTATCACTAGAGATATAGACTGCTTGTATACACTTTGATACATTAATTAATCATTTGGCGTCCGAATGTTACAACCACTGCGCCTCTCTGAAGCAGTTCTCCCTTACACCGTTGGATCAACCACTGCGCCTACTCTATGTTCTCAACCTGGAGAGCCGTTTTGGTGGTATTAGTAGATCCCACTTGCTGCAGCTCAAAGCTAAGCTTCAAAATTTGAAGAAAGGAGCCCTCTCCGTGTCTGACTATCTTCAGCTTGTTAAGCAGACCTCTGATGCCCTTGCTGTTGAATAATTGGCCAAGTGGCCAAGTGGACACAAAACAATTCAAAAGAAAAAAAAGAAGGTGGACAACATCCTTCCTTGTTTTGGGGAGGAAAACATGGAACTTGTCTAATGTTTCCTTGTTTTATGGATTGTCTTGTGGCTTGTTTTATGGCTTTGTCAAAGCCATAATATGTTTGGTTTCGGAGAAGAAAAGAGAAGTGTAAGGGTGCACCAATTTTCAGTTTTGAGTAGTCCATCTTTGAGAGAGCAAGGAGAGTTGAAGAGAGCCCAAAAGAAAGAAGAAGTTGATGCTTCATTTTGGTTAGTAATCATCCACCAAAAATAGTTGTTGTTGTAATAGCTTTAAGCTATATGTGTAGAGAAGAAATTATTCATTATATTTCTTTCTCTATTTGTTTCTTTGGTGTGTGAGAGCTATTGGGTGTATTGGGTTTATGGGTTGTGAGATTGCCAACACTTTGTAAACTCCAATTTGGTTGATAGTGGATTATAGGGTGAGCTCCTACTGCTCCGAGGACTTACTCCAGTTACACTGACTGTGGAGGAACCTCGTTAAAATCTTGGTGTCTTTAATATTTTGTTCTTGCATTTTCATTTGATAAATTTCCTGTGGGCTAGATTGAGTTGGTTCCAACGGGTTTGGTGCTATCCTAGCACAACAATTGGTATCAGAGCACTGGTTGCTCTTGGGTACTGTCTAGTTGCCAAAGATGTCAGACGGGCAAGATGAAAATCCTTTTGGAAGCAGCTCCGGGTTTGCAAGAACGACGGTGCAAAATGCAAAGTTCGAAGTGGAAAAGTTTGATGGCACAAACAACTTCGGGATGTGGCAATGTGAGGTCAAAAATGTGTTGGCTCAACAAGATCTACTTGCCGCTTTGGGAGAGAAGCCGGAAACTATGTCGAAGCCGGAATGGGAGAAATTAAATTTGTGGGCTTGCTCTTCAATTCGGTTGTGCCTTGCAAAAACTCAGAAGTATTTTGTGATGCGGGAGACGGTAGCAAGTGTGTTGTGGCAAAAATTGGAAGACAAGTATATGACGAAGAGTGCAGAGAACCGGCTACACTTGAAGAAAAAGCTCTACCGCTTTCAATACAAAGAAGGTACAAAAATGATTAGACACCTTGATGCTTTTAATAAGTTGATTGCCGACTTGTTAAATTTAGATGAGGATATTAAGGATGAAGATAAGGCCTTAATATTGTTGAATTCTTTGCCGGACTCTTATGAGCATTTTGTTACCACTATTATGCATGGTAAAGAAACTGTGAAATTTGAAGATGTGTCAAATGCCTTGATGAATTATGAAATGAGGCATAGAGATAAAAACCATGATAGTACCTCTGAAGCTTTATTTGTTAGAGGTAGATCATCGGAGAGAAGATCATCTTCTAGTAGGAAAAAATCACAGTCTCGACCTAGAGGAAACTCTAAAGGTATAAAACCTTTGGAAAGGGATGAATGTGCCTTTTGTCGTAATAAGGGCCATTGGAAGAAAGATTGTCCTAAGTTGAAGACCAAAGGAAAAGAAAGTTCTGAAGCCAATGTTGCAGAGGTTGAAACAGATTTTTCTGATTTTGCTTTAACCACTTCCTCATCATTTGATTGTGCTACTAAGTGGGTGTTGGATACGGGTTGTACTCATCATATGACTCCTCACAAGGATTGGTTTTCAAGCTTGAAAGAATTTGATGGTGGCGTTGTGTTCATGGGAGATGACAATCCTTGCACAACAAAAGGGATTGGTACAGTTCGTTTGAAGTTGCATGATAGCATGGTTAAAGAGTTGACAGGTGTTCGGTATGTACCGAATTTGAAGAAAAATCTTATTTCTTTGGGTACTTTGGAATCTAAGGGTTTCAGATTTCATTTAGATGGACAGACATTGAAAGTTACTTATGGTGCACTTGTTGTGATGAAAGCTCCTAGATGTGGCCATTTGTATTTATTGCAGGGAAACACTGTGACAGGTGAAGCATCTGTAGTCTCTGAAAATATGGGCACATCTGATTCAGATACTACTAGATTGTGGCATATGAGATTAGGCCATGCCGGTGAGAAAGCTTTACAAGGGCTTGTGAAAAAAGGTCTTCTAAAAGGTGCCACGACTTGTAAGCTTGATTTCTGCGAGCATTGTGTCTTGGGGAAGCAAACTAGAGTGAAGTTTGGTACTGCTGTACATCAGACGAAGGGCATTCTTGATTATGTGCATTCGGATGTTTGGGGTCCTACAAAGACTCCCTCTTTGAGTGGTAGACATTGGTTCGTGACCTTTGTTGATGATTATTCAAGAAGGTCTTGGGTCTACACTATGAAGCACAAGAGTGAGGTGTTAAGCATTTTCTTGGGATGGAAGAAAATGGTTGAGAACCAGACTGGGAGAAAGATTAAGATTTTGAGATCGGATAATGGTGGTGAATACACATCCGACCCTTTCTTTAAAGTTTGCAAAGAGGAAGGAATTGTGAGACATTTTAGTGTTCGGGGAACTCCACAACAAAATGGAGTTGCAGAAAGATTGAATCGAACCTTGCTTGAGAAGGTTAGATGTATGTTGTCTCAGTCGGGTTTAAGCAAGTCATTTTGGGCAGAGGCAGTTAATTATGCATGTCACATCATCAACCGGTTACCCTCAGCTGTTGTTCAGGGTAAGACACCAATGGAGGTATGGTTTGGAAAACCCTCTTCTGATTATGACTATATCCGTATTTTTGGTTCACCTGCTTATTTTCATGTGACTGAAAATAAACTTGATCCTAGAGCCAAAAAGGCTATCTTTCTTGGTTTTAGTAGTGGTGTCAAAGGTTACAGGTTGTGGTGTCCAGAGATGAAGAAACTGGTAATTAGTAGAGATGTGACATTTGATGAAGAAAGTATGTACAAAGTCTCTGAGAAGAATGTGAAAGATGTCCAACAGGTGGAGCTTGAGAAAGTTGCCTCTAGTACTTCAAATCCTATTTCCGCTGATGTCGATGCCACTACAAGTGAATAAGTTGGAGACTATGAGGATGTTGAAGAAGTTGAACTTGAAGATTCTATTCAAGTTGAAGATGAAGTTTCACCTCAAGAGTCTATTGCCAAGAACAAAGGAAAGAGACAAATTACCAAGCCAGCTCGGTATAGTGACTATGTTGCTTTTGCTCTTCCTATTATCACTGAAGAGATTCCATCCAATTTTGAGGAAGCTATTGAGAGTGAGGAGAAGAAGAGGTGGTGCAATGCCATGGGTGATGAAATGAATTCTCTCTTGAAGAACAAGACTTGGGAGTTAGCTAAATTGCCTAAGGGCAAGAAAGCTATCGGTTGCAAATGGGTGTATGCCAAGAAGGAAGATGCTGATGAGAAAAGCAATGTGAGATTCAAAGCAAGATTAGTTGCTAAAGGGTATGCACAAAAGGAGGGCATTGACTACAATGAAATCTTTTCTCCGGTTGTGAAACACTCATCAATTCGCATTATGTTAGCTCTTGTTGCACAGTATGATCTTGAGCTTGTGCAACTTGATGTGAAAACGGCTTTCCTACATGGTGATTTGAATGAAGAGATTTATATGTGTCAACCGGATGGGTATATAGTGAAAGGGAAGGAGAACTTGTTTTGCAAATTGAAGAAATCACTATATGGCTTGAAGCAATCTCCAAGGCAATGGTATTTGAGGTTTGATAAATTTATGAGAGGCCAAAATTATTCTAGAAGTCAATATGATCATTGTGTGTACTTCAAGAAGTTGCAAGATGGGTCTTTCATTTATTTGTTGATATATGTTGATGATATGTTGATTGCCTCAAAGAATGTTGAAGAGATTGAAAAATTGAAGAAGCAAATGAAGAATGAGTTTGAGATGAAGGATCTTGGTGAAGCGAAGAAGATCCTTGGCATGGAGATCACTAGAGATAGAGGGAAGGGTTTGGTCAGTTTGAATCAAAGACAATACCTTGAGAAGTTGATTCGGAAGTTTGGAGTTCATGATTCAACCAAACCGGTTAGTACCCCTTTGGCTCCTCATTTTAAATTGAGTTCTCTACAGTGTCCTAAAAATGATAAAGAGAAGCTGCAAATGAAAAATATACCATATGCAAATTTGGTTGGTAGTTTGATGTATGCAATGGTATGCTCTAGACCGGATATTGCTCATGCAGTTGGCATGGTGAGTCGATATATGCATAATCCAGGTAAAGAGCACTGGCAAACAGCTAAGTGGATATTGAGATATCTCTATGGTACTCGAGATGTTGGTTTATGCTTTGAGAGGGATGACTCTGGTATTGGTCATTTTGCAGTTGGTTATGTTGATTCAGATTATGCAGGTGATCTGGATGGAAGGAAGTCTACTACAGGCTATGTGTTTACTATGGCTAAAGGGCCAGTTTGTTGGAGGTCCATTTTGCAGTCGTCTGTTGCCTTGTCTACTACAGAGGCTGAATATATGGCAGTTGCTGAAGCTATAAAGGAGGCCATTTGGATACATGGGCTTATTAGAGATTTGGGGGTTGATCAGAAGCAGGTGGAGGTACATTGTGATAGTCAGAGTGCCATTTATTTGGCTAAGTATCAGGTTCATCATGCGAGGACCAAGCACATAGATGTGCGTTATCACTTTGTTCGTGAAATTGTTGGTGAAGGGGAAATCATTCTCCAGAAGATTCCAACTAAAGACAACCCCGCTGATATGTTGACTAAGGTTGTTGGTGTAGCCAAGTTTGTTCACTGTTTGAACTTGGCTCACATTATGCCTATATAAAGAAGGCGTTGAGCAGTAGGAGTTTTGGAGCATTTGACTCGACATGAGTTGTTCTCTTGCTAGTGTTTGAGAGTGATGTTGTGTGTTAATTGTGTTGGTTGGCTTATCATGGCGTTTTTTCGGAACTTGGCCAAGGTGGAGATTGTTGAATAATTGGCCAAGTGGCCAAGTGGACACAAAACAATTCAAAAGAAAAAAAAGAAGGTGGACAACATCCTTCCTTGTTTTGGGGAGGAAAACATGGAACTTGTCTAATGTTTCCTTGTTTTATGGATTGTCTTGTGGCTTGTTTTATGGCTTTGTCAAAGCCATAATATGTTTGGTTTCGGAGAAGAAAAGAGAAGTGTAAGGGTGCACCAATTTTCAGTTTTGAGTAGTCCATCTTTGAGAGAGCAAGGAGAGTTGAAGAGAGCCCAAAAGAAAGAAGAAGTTGATGCTTCATTTTGGTTAGTAATCATCCACCAAAAATAGTTGTTGTTGTAATAGCTTTAAGCTATATGTGTAGAGAAGAAATTATTCATTATATTTCTTTCTCTATTTGTTTCTTTGGTGTGTGAGAGCTATTGGGTGTATTGGGCTTATGGGTTGTGAGATTGCCAACACTTTGTAAACTCCAATTTGGTTGATAGTGGATTATAGGGTGAGCTCCTACTGCTCCGAGGACTTACTCCAGTTACACTGACTGTGGAGGAACCTCGTTAAAATCTTGGTGTCTTTAATATTTTGTTCTTACATTTTCATTTGATAAATTTCCTGTGGGCTAGATTGAGTTGGTTCCAACGGGTTTGGTGCTATCCTAGCACAACACTTGCTGCAGCTGGTGCTCCACGTGATGACCTTGATTTTGTAGCACATACCCTCAAATGGCCTTCCTAGTGACTACAATGCCTTTGCTACTTCGACTAGTACATATTTTTCAATTTTTTTTTTGAACAAACGATATTATCTGTAACTCTGTAAGGGGGAGGGGGTGGCTTAGTTTCACAATAGGCTAGCAATAATGTGGTTCAAATATTTTTCCACTCTTTGAGCTTCTAAATTTCTTTAATATCTTGATTAAAGATGCATCTTCACATCAAGTGATATTTACGTCTAGTAATACATTGTTATGTGTGAATTTTTTCTTCATATGATAATGCACTACAGAGAATCTGCAAATTGTAACCGAGAAGAAGATCCGCAAGTGCTCATCCCGAAGAAAAAGAATGGTGCTTAGGTGCACCTTGGTGCACCTTAGGGTGTGCATGCTTTGTTGTTCGCCCAATTGTGATTAACGAATCTGCTATATACAAATGTCAGTCATAGTTGTCATGGTTCAATAGGATAATATTAGGGAGACTAAATTTTGTAAGCTAAACGACATGAAAGTTGAAGATTGGATTAGTACTTAAGCGTTGATAAACGTGTTCATTCTTATTGTTTACACATCATTTAGTCTACAAATTGAATCTCCCTAGCATTACCCCGGTTCAATAACTTACAAGTTACACCAATCTTTATATGGTAATTGAAAATCGACAAGAAACCACCTTCTAATTAGAATCTGTAACATTAAACGAGTCCCAAACTACATACTTTTGGAAGCATAGCTACCTCCACTATCATCTTTGCAGCTGGCCATACTAATTTATGAAAACCTTTAATTCATATATGTTCTAATTTCGTGTATGAACAAAGGCTACAAAGTGCATCCCAAAGTTTAATTTAGTAACTCACACATTTGTTGTCAAAATATCATCACGTATACGGTAAGAACCACATATACGGTGATAAGAACCACATATACGGTAACCCTAATTTAGTTTAATTTCTCCACTAAATTGGTGATAAGAACCACATATACGGTAACCCTAAAATTGCAATCTCTCAGTGTGTCAGATCTCAATGTCTTAGAATGTATATGTTCACGTGCAACTTCTTCCACTGGCAGAAATGGTTACACCTAACACCACTACACATATCATATCGAAGATCCATTTTTCGAGAGATTTTTTAGTGTGATCGACATACGAGATGGTAAATCACGTGTCATTATACAAATGATATGATATATGTGTTAAAAAGTTAATAACTTAAAAAATAAAAATTGTCACCACTTACATAAAAACAAATGATGTACCATTCATGTTCCCGTCACAATTAAAAATTTCTCTCGTTTCTCGTGCATTTTATATTTGTTTTTTTTTTCCATTGATTCATCGTAGAGTTAAAAACAAAAAGGAGAGTGAAAAGAATAAAAGAGTGAAAAATCATATTTTCCGACAACAATTTTATACATTTTTCATATTATAAATAGTACTCTAGAGTCCACACTTTAAATCACAATACAATTGATATCATCAGATCATTCAAAACCATGAGCCTCATGAGAAAAATGTCTCATAACATTCTACTTTTCTCTCTTGTTCTAGTAGCCTTCCTCATGTTTGCAGCAAGCATGGGAGGCAAGGCACAAGGTTTCAGCATCAAGATGTTCACCACCCTTTCACCAAACCTCACCCTAGTTGAAAAACACCAAAAACTAATCCAAGTCTCGAAATCTCGAGCCCATCGATTTCAACCGATCACGAACCCTAATTCATCATCGCCAGTACTGGTCCCAAACACCATAACGTCTTACGTTAGACATGCATTCAGTGACTTCTTTTACACAGTGATCACCATCGGCACACCTCCACAGGTAGCCAACCTGGCAATCGACACCGGTAGTGCTTTTACCTGGGTTCAGTCTGCAGAATGCAGAAAGTGTATCGTCACGCCATTGCCAGGCTTCGACCTCAGGAAATCATCCTCGTCAAGAGTCCTGTCTTATAATCACCCGCTTTGTGTTCCTCCATTCCTCAGCCCTCGCGGCCGTGGCTGTTCCTATCTTTTAGAGTATGCTGACCGTACTACCACTGAGGGTTTGGTCGGATTCGAGAAATTTACATTCTTATCCGAGCAAGGGCAACAAGATGTCCCAGTGGCGTTTGGGTTAGGACTGGTGAACAATATAATCTTCAGCGTCCGTGACGACGATCATCCGAATCCGATAATCGGGATTATGGGGTTAGGGAGGGATCACCCCACAAGTATTCTAAGACAACTAAACCCAATCACCCTTCTAAGATTTTCCTATTGCCTTGCGCCACAATTTGAGGCCACCCCATCATTGTTACATTTTGGTGACGATGCAAAAATTATAGGTGCCACAAATGTACGTAGCACACCAATTTTGGGCGGTCCAGACGACCATTATTACGTGAGATTAAATGGTATAAGCCTCAACGGACAACTTCTCCCCATCGATCCGAACTTATTCACGCTAGGGGGAGGAGGGGTGGTTGTTGATACGGGGGCTCCGTACAGTCTTATCGTCGACGAAGCGTTCCAGATCTTGAGGCAGGCTGTGGTGGACTACTTTTACAACATGTACCAATGGCAACCAATTCCGAAAACTGCGAGAGATGACTTTGACCTTTGCTACGACTTCCATACAGTATTCACTGCACCGTCAGTGATGCTTCACTTCGAGGGCGGCGATATGGAGGTGCATAAGCCGTCACTCTTCACAGTCGTTGAAAAAAAGAGTGAGTTATGCATGACGATATTGTCACTGGGTACTAGTGAAAACTTGCCAAGCATCGTGGGCGCGGTTCAGCAGGTTAATTATAAGTTTTTGTTTGACGTTGGTGCAAGGATGTTGCACTTTGCTGAAGAAGATTGTTGAAGATTGACAGTATAATTAGGGTTTAATAATTGGTATGTATATGTGCCGATCATGAAAATCTAGCAGAATAATAACAATAATAACACTTAAAGACATTTGTATGTTCGGTTTATTGCCTAGTTATTCTTAAATTCGACATTTATCATAGAATCAAACTGAAAGAAGCTGAAGCTAGCAGTTCCTTTATTCAACTAGTGGTGCTTACAAACACAAGATCTACAACAAAGCGAAGCAATTCAGTGCGATCGGTCTTCGTACCTTCCTTATCCCTGCAACAAAAAAAGGGAGCGCAAACTCAGCTTGCAGTAAAGAGTTGCCAGATTTCGTGTCATACATCGATGCCCCGATAAAGTATTTGATATCTAAAATTTTAATCTTGCTTACATAATGTGCATCGATCTTTGACGTAGCGCGACATACTGAAGGTATCCAGCGATAATCCTTGAAGCATAAGAGAACTAGAATCCGCACCAGAGAATGTGAGAAAGCCTCAAATTATATTTAGTTGAATAATATGAAAAGTAACCCTAAAGGATGCTAGCTTATATAGAAATTAGCGTACTTGGGGACTTGTTGCAATGACAGGTTAAGATCCAACATAATCATTAGCACCAAAAACGATTCCGATGATGCAACTTCGAAAAAGATTGACGTCTAAGAGAAGATTATCAGTTGGGGTGACTCTCGATCGAACGGGATACGTACAAAACGAGAAGATAATATAGAGACAGTATCATTCACCACAATTCATTTTAAATACTAGATCAAACAAAGTAAGTTCAAATACGACGCAAGGTGGTACTGACAGGAGTCATATAAATCCACAATTGAGCCAGCATCCAATTAATCAAACACATAACATCTTATATTCATGTTATTCTCAACTCGTAGTTGTCGTCGAAACTCTGTATAATCTGCTGCATGCCTTAATTATTACTGGGCTCTCCTACGGTACTTCGTATGAATCCTCGAACAACTACGACTTAAGCCCAAATGAAACTCGAACGGAGTCTTTCAAGACTTTCAACCAAGTAAAATTAAACTCATAGACTTATATCCACAGTTTATCAGAACCATATTTTGTGAAACATCTAGTAGGCGAACATATGCATGCATATATGATCATCACAAAAAAAACAAAAAAATCAAAAAGTATAGAAGAGAAAGAACCAAATTCAGTCATTTTAACAATCAACACATGGAATTCAAACTTTTACTACACACAATATAATTGGATTTAATCCTGCATTTAAACACGCACAATGCTATATATGTTGGAGAATAAACGTTGTCACAAGACCCGTCCGTAATGACATCTTCAGCTTCTCTAGATATCTGAAGCTCTAAGTTCACCCTCGATGTCATCCACAACCTGCGGTTGCAGCTGAGGTTGCTGCTGTGGTTGCGGCAGAGGTTGCTGCTGAGGCTGCGGCTGAGGTTGCGGCTTTGGTGATATCTGTGTGTCCTATTTGCTCTTTCTTACAACACATCCTACTACAGAAATGGCCAACCAGTGCAACAAATAGTGAGATGCCGATTCCAATCACGATGTTAACAACCAGGCCAGTAATTTTTTTTTCCGGTGACTTCTGGCCCCGTGCTCTTATAGTTAGAGGTTTTCTGGAGTGCAGATTGTTTGTGTTGAGCTCGTGGATAAGAGGAACTCCATCCGATAGAGCTGCGCCTACTTGCCATACCTGCAAAAACAAAGAGCACCATATGTGAGTCGGTACGATCGCATCTAACTCATCACTACATACCGAACACCCTTCTCAGAAAGAAAAAAAAAAACCAAGATACAACTCACATCAAACCATCAAAAAAGGTTATGATTGTAAAGTAACAAAAGCAAATGATGAAGGGAAAATGTTCAAAGTGATTATCATCACCACATACATGAGGTCACCTTAAGCACACAACCCTAAACCATCGATCGGGTTAATAAAACTATGGTGTTTTCCCACCCCGATAGGTGGTAGCAAATCACTAGCAATCCTCAGGTTTAATTAATCAAGGGATCTGGTTGATGATGGTTGAAAAATTATTTTAAGGGATGTGCTATCCACACACCCCATTTTACTTCTCACACACCCTTGATAATTTCTGTTCGTTGATCTTCTTCAATTCAATCTGATTTGACGGCCGAAAATTAAAAAGGTGTGTGAGAAGTAAAATGGGGTGTGTGGATATCACACCCCTATTTTAATTAGGGTGCCAATATATAACATATTCTTTTCTAAGAAGCTAAAGAAATATATGATCAGACTTTTCCTTCCCTTACCAGGTTCAAAGTTTGAATATTTTCTGGCATCCTTATCGTAACAAATATGGTGATGAATCCCAACCCCGTGGACGCCTCGGCACTCATCTGCCGTACCTCAAAATCAATTGGAGCCTCTACTAGGATTGTATACGAAGTTAAATGGAATGTCTTCACCGTTATGCTGCCGATGGGTTGTCTAAAGGCAACCAACACTTGTGCCCCGAGCATGCCTGTGCTGATTGGGTTTATCCCCCATGCAATCCAGCCCTCTGGTTCGGCAGGCGGAGCAGTGAAGGCGATCGACAAGGAGGAGATAGACGGGTCGAACAACCAGTAGAGGCGAGAGTTGAGTGTAGGGAGGTCGTCACATTCGTTGTAACTTGTATTTGGGAAAATCTGGCTTGGGCAGTTGGAGTGGACTGATGATACTGAGAATATTAATATCAAAGCTATAAACCCTAGAAAGTTCACCATGTCATTTAACTTTTTGTTAACTACCCAAAACTGCAGATGGAATCCTTTTTATGGTACTCAGAAACTCAAACGTATTTGCAGGGAACCTTCACGAGGCTCAAGATGACGTTGGTCATAGCTCAAGATGACGTTTGTCATAGCTCAAGATGACGTCGTTGATATATAGGAAAGGAACAAGAAAGAACTCACTCATTGCGTGCGGCATACACATTAGACTATTAGAGAATTCTATTTTTTTTTTTAAAAAGGAGAAACTTAGAATGCCCCACTCATTTTCTACAATTTTTTTTATTAAAGATTTGATTCCACCTAAGCATTTTTAAATTTATTTAAATTAGTTTTTTTTTTAAATGAAAATTGTTATAGGTGTTGTAGCATATTTTATCTGATAAGGTTAAAGGGGGCCGACAGCAAAGGTAGAGAGATTGAGAGAGATGTGTTTGTAGAATTGTAGGGGAATATGTGTTGTTATCTCTCCTACATTGTGCCTTTATTTATAGTAGTAAAACGAGAGAAGATATTCTTTCTTCCCTAAGTAATACAAGTTGTAATAGGAAATGATAACTAGAATCAGTGGCGAAGCCAGGATTTCTCGAGGGGAGGGGTGAACTTAAAAGAGTGCAAGGTTAACGAAAAATGGCAACAACTAAATCTTTTTATATAGTAATGTCTTCCAAAATTAATCAATACAAACAAATTACAATTGTGGCAAAATGCAGCATTCTTTACTATACTATACTTCAACCACTTAAAATTATCAAACCAACCTGTGATAAAACATCGATTGTCGCTAGCTTTCCTTGGCATGATGTGAGATTTAGGTTGACAAGGTTCATTTTGGAGGTAGTATCTACGAATTGCTTCGCGATAATTGAGTGGATAATCAAGCATTCGACGTCTCAGTCCAGGGTCTGCAAGAAGATTAACTAATATTTCATCCAACTCAGTAACCTCACTTTGTTGTGCATTACCCGGAATACTAGAAGGAGGACTACTCGGAATATTTGAAGGTGGAGGAGGACTACCCAGAATATTTGAAGGAAGAGGAGGACTATCCGGAATATTTGGAGAAGGATTTAAGCACTGTTTCTTATAGTATCGTTCCATTACGTAACTGTATAACAAAAGAAAAACAAATATATCTTAGACTCTTAGTCCTAGAGTAGACTACGAATTTAATTAATCAGTACCAACAATCATATGAATAATCAAGAATTCAATTTTTATCCTAGAGTAGAGTCTGTAGACTACGAGTCTACGAATGTAATTAATAAGTACCAACAATGCATTTGAATAAGGGTTTTGGTTGGTTGAATTGGGGTTTATTATGTTAATGTAAATATGATGTAAAAGTCTTCAACAATCACCTCTTTTATGTACTTCAAAAAAATATATCAATAATCATAGTATTCATATGAATAATCTATAATCAATAACCATATAATGTATAACCCTATAATCCTACATCAATTAAACAAAAATTTATATTCAATAATCAATTAGGGTTTGAAATAAATTAAAATTTTACCTTAATTGGAGGTGTGGCGAGTCAGTGGTCTTGGACAGTTGGACCTGGGGCTGGTGGCCAACCAATGGAATGGGGTGGCTGTTTGTGTTCCTGGGATTTGGGACAATTTTGGAAAGTGAAATTTGGGACGGGAGGTTTTTGTCGTGTGGGGAGTAAAGGTGGGGGAGTAAAGTGAAATCTGGGAAAGGGGTAGGGATAATTGAAACGGGTGGGATTGGAATGGGGATGGGGGGGATGGGGACCAGTGGTCCCCCGTTTTTGTTTTTTTTTTAATTTGCTTAGACAATAAACGACGTCGTTTAATAAAAAAAATTAAATTTTTTTTACCAGGCCCAAAACAACATGTCGTTTTGGCCTGGATTTTAAAATTAAAAAAAAAAACCCTGCACGCAGGGAGCTGCACAGTGCAGGTTTCTGGTTTCACAGAACCACCGCGATTCCCAGTTTCCGGCCAAACCAGGGGGGTTTAAGCGTCGCTCCTTCCTTTGTTTTCCGGCGAGCAGAGGGGCGGCCGCCCCCATTCGCTCCTATGTAGCTTCGCCTCTGACTAGAATCAAATATAATCTAGGATTTACACAATCACACTTAAACTAGGAAAGTTTACAACACTCCCCCTTGAGTATGTAAATACTCAAGGTAGATTTAGCGTCATGCAGAAGTTGAGGAACTCGACTCGTCGACACTGATTCTAAGGAACAACGCTAATTCTCAATAAGGTAGGAACTTGCATAGCTAGTAAGTCTCACTAAAAAACCCTAAGGCTATGGCAAAAACCCGAGGAGGGACAAAATCCATAGTTTATGGAAAAATATGTGAGAAAAGTAAAGTCAAAAGAAACGTCTACGAGACGTTATCAGGGATATGACCAACCCAAGGTGGGTGCCTCGTTAAAACCTAGTTAGGTAGCAAAAACCCAGTGGAAAAAATGCTCCTAATTGTAGGCGAAAATAGTACATTAAGACCAAGCAAGTATCTTCAGGATACTCCCATTGAGTTTGACACAATTCCAAAGAGAAATAGTAATGTTACAACTCAGAAAGTTTACGCATACCAATTCCATGAACAAGCTTCTGAAACATCGTCTTCGGCGGTGATTTGGTGAAGAGGTTGGCTAGATTGTCTTGTGAACGGATTTACGTGACTTTAATCTTCTGATGCTCTTGTTGTTGATGTGAAAAGAAAAACTTCGGCGCAATGTGTTTGGTGTTGTCTCCTTTGATATAACCTTTCTTGAGCTATTCGATGCATGCTGTGTTGTCTTAAAAAATCGTCGTCGGGACATCAACAGTGGGATAAAGATCGCATGAGCTTCGAATATGGCCCACTACTGCTCTCAACCAAAAGCATTCCCGAGTTGTTTCATGTACGGCAAGAATTTCAGCATGGTTATATGAAGTGGCAACTAAGGTTTGATTAGTTGACCTCCAAGAGATTGCGGTGCCTCCAATGGTAAAGACATAACCCATTTGAGAACGCGCCTTATGCGAATCATATAAGTATCTTGCGTCGGTATAACCAACAAGGCGAGAATCGACTCGAGAAGCAGAGGGTGCGGCATCACTCAAGGATCTGTAGGGATAGAACAAGCCCAAATCCGTAGTACCCTTAAGGTAACGGAAAATGTCTTTCACACCCCTCCCCTATCTCCACCTGCCACCACCTCCTCTGCCCCCGACCCCTTCCCCACCCACGCCAACAACTCCAACCTTCCCCACATCATCTCTTCATCCTCCATCCAACAGCTCCAACCCCCTATTCCCTTCCCATCTTCCCCGTCGGTCCCCCCTCCAAAACCTTCCTTCCAAGCCCAAAACCCCTCCCTCACCTTCCCCGCAACCCCCACCCCTATTCTCCATCTCGAGTCTCCCAACCACCTCTATCTCCTCCACTCTCTTCACCTCCCTCCCATTCAAAACTTAAAATAAAATAAAATTTGAACCCATATTGTCCAGATCGTCGCACCCCACCAACTCTTCCTTCCCGTCGAAGTCGGACCACCTCATCTTTCCCGGTCGAAGTCGGACCACCTCAACTGGTTGTTTTTTTTTTTTTTTTAAAGTATTGAATGGGAGGGGAGGTGAAGATAGTGGAGGAGAGGGAGGTGGTTGAGAGGCTCGGGAGGGAGAATAGGGGTTGGGGGGTTGCGGGGGAGGTGGGGGAGGGGTTTTGGGCTTGGAAGGAAGGTTTTAGGGGCGTGGGGGGGGATTGACGGGGAAGATGGGAAGCGAATGGGGGGTTTCGGGGGGAAGGGGATCTGGGTTTGGGATTTTTGGGTGTTTTTTAATTAATTAATTTTTTAATAGAAAATGGGTCCCGTCTCAAGCCACGTCAGCATTTTAACGGAGGAATTGACAAACAACTGACAAAATGTATGAAATTGTAACAAGTTCGTAGATGAGGTATGACATTGAAATTTTTTAAATATGAGGTATGAAACTGTTAATGACCCAATAATTGAGGTAGTTTTGTGTAATTTACCCAAAATATTTCATGCTGTATTATTGACCTAAGATGCCACATTGTATCCGAGAATACGACCCTGTATACTAAGTGTTCTAATACAATTGGTAAAAAATTTAATTTTTAAAGTATTCAACCACTAATATTATGATATTTGGCGTGTCAGACAATGTTTCTGGCACATTATAAACTCTCTGAAAAATTAAAGTGTTAAAACTCCAGTAACCAACGCTAGCTCTGCAAAAATAAATAAACGAAAAGAAATAGACAGATGGATTTATATTTTCCGAGTTCGGCACGCGCACGCGGTGATTCCAATACGCGGTGATTCCAATACTTAACAAACAAGATTCTTGAGACCATAAAGGGCAGAAATACTGCCTTTTTGTAAAAACCAGAGGAACTTTCATAAAAATAAACATAAAAACCCAGAGGAACTATATGTCACTATCAGACGGGGCGTACAGAAGGGAGATAGACCAAATAAAAATAAAAAACGCCGAGCCTTATAGCGTGAGTTTGTAAATAAAAAATATTGAAGTGATCATTTGTACAAAAGATAAGTCAAACAACGAGAGATCCATTATCATCTCATGTTGACGTTACATTAAACACGACCCTGAACCCTCGTGGGGATTGTAATTGGTAGCTCGGATGCAACCCAACGCCAATAGGCAGGTACAAAATCATTGACGATTCTTAATTGGGTAATGCTAGAGACTAAATTTGTAGGCAAAATTTACAAACTAAATTATCTGTTACCAATAAGATTGAGCACATTTACTTAAGTCATAATTCAATCATCAACTTCCATGTTATTTAATTGACAAAATTTGGTATACAAATTTAGTCTCTTTAGTATTATCCATCTTAATTAGTTAAGGAAAAGAAAGAAATCAAGAGATTGTAGATACAATATTTCCCTTTTACTTGATAAATCAGCATTTTATATACATAGTATATCTATTTGTTTCCTTGAGAAACAACTTGGATACTTCACTGGTTGAACCATTCAAACTTGGTTGCCCATTTTTATTTTAACATTAAACCATATAATACGTTTCAAATAAGCGTTTAAGAGGGAGTTGGGGTATTTCCTAGAAAAAGCATATAAACAAGGGGTGTGCTATCACACACCCCTTTTTACTTCTCATACACCCTTGTTAATTTATGTCCGTTGATCTTCTTCAATTCATCCGATCCGACGACAGAAAACCAAAAAGGTGTGGGAGAAGTAAAAAAAGGTGTGTGGATATCACATCCCTATAAACAATGATGTATGCATTATACACAATAATACAAGATTAATTTGCATTTGCGCGCCAAGAAACATAACTTTTAAATCTTTTTATTTAATGAAAACCAACTTTTAATCGAGCGTGAATTGCATGAAAAACTAGTTTATTGAGTGATTTTTACTCACCACCTTATTTATTGTCGTTGTATAAGTTTAAATTTTGATATTCGTATACATCCACTACATATATAAATCTGAAAATTTAAACTTATCTAACCATAATAAATAGAATGACGAGCACCACCAAGCAAAAGAACATACAAATCCATTCGTAACAAATTAGTTAAATAACAAGATATTAAAATTTAGGTCGTGCTACTAAGATCACTTCCTTAAATCAAATTTCTGGCTTTGTTACTGCATATACATCGCCCTATGAAGGTCCGCGTAAATGATATTATTTTATGTATAAATTTTTCTCTGCAAGGCGCATATGGGGCACCCGTGCGACGGAATTCAAACTATGCAAACCCTAACTGGGCTGAATATTGGCAAAATGATCCAGTTAGAGACGCATGAGGCCCAGAATCAGGATCGGTAATAGATGGGCTTGGGCTAATACAATCCATGCAAGTCCTTTTGGGCCGGGCCGAGGACTTAAGCTTACGTGGCGACAACTCACTGGTTGAATTCTCGGTACAGTTTTCACTCAAAAATCCTGGTCCGCACCTGATAATTAGAAAGCACAGGAAGGCAGCCTCCTCTGCAAGTAAAGTAGTCCTCAATCCTCTACTTGTATGTTCTTTTCGATCAAACAATCTCGATCTTTCTTCACAATCTGCAACCATGGTGCTCGAGGTAAGAGTTCCGAAACCCTAATCTCCCCATCACGCCCTCGGTTAATCTGCAAGTTCAAATTCCCCAAGTTCTTGGATTTTCTCGCGAATTAGGGTTTAAATTTAGGGAAGTTTTGTTTGTTTAATTGGTCTGTTTGGTTTGCTTGACAGGCGACAATGATTTGCATTGATAATTCGGAATGGATGCGGAACGGCGATTATGCTCCGTCGAGGTTTCGAGCTCAGGCCGATGCTGTCAATCTGATCTGCGGAGCTAAAACCCAGGTAAAGATTTCTAATTTCTGATTCTTTATTGTTATTTGGTCCCGTTATTCTTTGCTTGGTTGCTGGGTAGTTTGAGGTAGGATAGGAAAGCTTCGATTGCCTTGGTGGGTTGAACTCAGCGTAACTTTTGCATTAGTTGATTACAGATTATCTCCCACTAAGCATTGCTTCATTGGAATTATGTAACTTTTGGGATTTGAATTGCGTTCTGTTGTTTAACATATTGTAGATTGTTATTTGATTGTGTTTTGGTGCGTTCATTGCATCGAGAGAGGGAAAGAGACGAGCTTTTTGTGGTTTGGTTTTGGTTGTTGGGTCAGATATATGATCATAATGGTTCCTTTTGGTTTTCCAAGTGCACTCATATTGATATGGGTTTTTGTATACAGTCTAATCCGGAGAATACAGTAGGAGTTCTCACAATGGCAGGAAAAGGTGTTCGCGTTTTGGTCACTCCAACCAGTGATCTTGGCAAGATTCTTGCATGCATGCATGGTAACTGCTTTTACTTTAATATCTCACACATATGATTTGTGGTGTTATTGAAGTTTGGAACTTTTGATTCCTTGTAATCATTCTTGAATACATTCTCATTCCCATTGTTATCGAGTCTTGCTTGTTGTCTGTAATAGAATGCATTCATTGATATTTTGACCCCTTTTGAATATCTAGGTTTAGAAATCGGTGGTGAGATGAACCTGGCTGCTGGCATTCAAGTGGCTCAGTTGGCTCTCAAGCATCGCCAAAATAAGAAACAGCAACAGAGGATTATTGTGTTTGCTGGAAGGTTCATAATTCCAAGCCATGCTTTTCTTTTCATTTTGTTATTTGCTATTTTATTGCATATTGAGGACTTTGACTTATGTGTATTTCAGTCCTGTCAAGCATGAGAAAAAGCTTTTAGAGATGATTGGAAGGAAGTTAAAGAAGAACAGTGTAGCCCTTGATATCGTCAATTTTGGTGAAGAAGATGAAGATAAGTCAGAGAAGCTACAAGCACTACTTGCTGCTGTGAACAATAATGACACCAGTCACATTGTTCATGTACCAGCAGGTCCAAGTGCTCTTTCTGATGTACTTATAAGGTCAGTGTTTTGATTGCTTCCTTAATTTCTTTAAACTTTAATGCTTAAAAGTTGAGAGAATACCCCCGACTCCCTGAATTTAACTTGGGTCTCAGCACCCTGAACTTTAAATGTGATACTCTTTTATATGAAAAAACTTTAGTGGCACTTTTTTATATGAAAATCCATAAATTTAACACTTCCCCTAATTAACAAACTTTTTGTTTAGTTGTTCCAAATCTTAACTTTTGTCGATATTTTATAACAAAGTGGTCAGGTCAGTGGTACATCAACACTTATGGGCCACGTTGGTTCAAAAGTTAGGATTTGGATAAACCAAAACATCAATGTCATTTAGGGTTCGAGTGTCAGAATTTTGAACTTCAAAACCAGTATAGGATACAAAAGACAGTTCATGGAGGATTGGTAAAATTTACCCTTGGAATTTTTTATTTAAGTTATGTTTTCTTTTCTACTATGGCAGCACACCCATCTTCACTGGGGATGGGGAAGGTGGGAGTGGTTTTGCAGCGGCAGCAGCTGCTGCTGCTGCAGGTGGTGTCTCTGGTTTTGATTTTGGCGTGGATCCAAACCTGGATCCTGAGCTTGCCCTTGCTCTTAGAGTTTCAATGGAAGAGGAGAGGGCCAGACAAGAAGCAGCTGCTAAAAAAGCAGCTGAGGATGCTGGCAAACATGAAAAAGGAGGGGAGGGGCAATCCAGCTCACAAGATGCAACGATGACGGAGCGTGCCAGTGTTGGGACTTCTGAAGCTGAGAATAAGAGTAGTGATTTCATGGTGGGTGTCATTTCCTTGTTTCTTTTTCTTCTCTTTTTTTTTATTTTTTTATTTTATGAATAAGGAGTTGAGGGAGGGTGTAGCATTACAAGAATATATGTTCTCTTGTCCTGACATACCATGAAGTTTGCTAGCACCCTCGAGTTCTAATTGATCTTTTTCTTGGGTTGTTTTAAATGTCGTTAATTCTTCGTTATGCCTTATCTTTTATCGGTTACAATGCCTTATCTTTTGTGTTGTCCTTAGCATGAAAGAAAAAACCATTATATGTAAACTGACCATAAACTGACAACAGGATGATGAGAATGCTCTGCTACAACAGGCCCTTGCAATGTCGATGGATGAACCTGCTTCCAGCCATGATATTCGAGATACGGATATGTCTGAGGCAACTGACCCAGAGTTGGCTCTAGGTGAGTTTTTACACTTTACCATACTCCAGTCTTGCATGGATGCATAGGCTGATAGGGCCTTTTTGGAATCCATCTTGGATCCAATTTTTTGTTTTACAAAATGATGAATGTAACTAAATTACTTAATACTCATTAGTCTCAAAAACAAAAAATAGGATCTGAGAAGGATACAAAACAACCCCTTTGTTTTTTGCAATTTCTCATTGGTTGGACTAGGAATTAAGAGACCAAGAGTAAGATGCTGTTGCGAAAATGGTGAAGCTTCAACCATTTAGTAAGCATGTGTTGCTCATTTTGAGTCATTTCACTTCAGAAAACGTGCTGTTTAAGCTTTGTGCTTATCATTTGGCTATGTCCATTTAATAATTGGCAGAAACCCTGAAATTCTTAGCATGTGATAGAACTGCTTTGGTGAATTCAATTAATACGGTTCTCCTTGGTCATATATTCTGTAACTTCCCAATATTATAATGACTGTTATGTAAGTAAGTATTAAGCTTTAATTCCTCATATTTGGTGCTTGCAGCTCTTCAATTGTCTGTTCAGGAAGGTGAAAAAGATTCTGGTAGCGAGAAAGATATGAGTAAATTATTAGCCGACCAGTCTTTCGTGTCCTCCATCCTTGCCTCGGTATGTCTACAACATTCTCATTTTCGGCCTTCCCTCCCCCGTGGAGAAGTGCAGTATAAACTATCTCCTCTAGTAAATTAATCACATGACATTTAAATGTTTCTGCAGCTTCCAGGGGTTGACCCAAATGATCCTTCAGTTAAAGATTTGCTTGCTTCCATGCAAAACCCATCGGAGGTGAGATTATCAAACTTCTGGGTATGTTTTATGAACAAAAGAAATTAGAGTGCTAATACTATGTGTGCTGACCTGTTGCTCCGGACAAAATGAATTCTAAATGTATATCATTGACAGTTATTGATGTGACATTGAATCGGCCATCCCTCTAGGATAGGAACATTAAGATCAGAAGTACTTTTGTGTGTTATCTGTGTTTCCAACTGAGTGCTTATGCTTTAGTGGAATTTGTGAACCAGTTATGTCAGCTACAGGCTTTATCCATAACAAGAGCTTTAACATCATCCCGGCTTCTTTGAACCCCCATAGGAGCCACATCTAGCTTCATACCATAGTGCTTCTTCTGTAGTCCTCGTATTGCCTTAATAGGTTCTAAGTGGGGTCTCTACGCAACATTTGTCGAAGATGTTCAACTAGAGCACCTAGGTGTGGGGGTTAGGCGGAAAAACCGATTAGCACCTCTTGTACCTATGAGTGAGAGTAAGTCACTCAGGCAATTGCTTCTCACACTTGGAAACCCCAGTAATTTTGCATACCTAACACATACTTGCTTATTGTGTAAATGAAACCGCATACTTCAGTATCCTTTCCTAACATTATATGATTTTGATTTCTGGATTTACTTGTTTGATTAAATTATACTCGTCCATATTGTTTACTGACATAAATTGATTTGTTTTCTGTCTAAGCCTGATCAGAAGAACGAAGACAAACCACCAAAAGAGGAGGAGAAATGATGCATGTCCGGAGTTGTCTTTTCAAATTCAAATGCAGGTTTCGTTTGCTGAATTCACCCAGTTCATGTCCGTTGCCAACTTGCGCTGAAAGATGCTTCTAATTGGCAGCAAATCTCTCCAACCTTTAGTGAATGTCTCTCTCGGGTTCTGACCTTTAAGCTTGTAGATTGAAATTTGGATCAACGTTCGTTCGCCAGGTCAGAAAGCTCCGTTTCTACAACAGTACATTGATCCTTTATCATATTCGCTCCATACGGCTTATGATAAACTGATGGCGTTCTAGCAATAGACGTGCAACATTGATATGTATCTCTGCATTGAATTAATATTTACATTGTTACCAACGACGATATTTTTACTTGGTGTTCTTTGTTTTTAATGGTGATTACTTCGGTAACTACTTGGTGACATCCTTCTGACTTTGTTCATGATGGTGATGAATAATTGCGTGATGCCATAAACTCGTGTTCAACTTCCGAATAAGTCTAGCAGGTAAAAATCTGTCTCCAGTTATGTCACAACTAGCCACATGAAATATGCTATGTAAACCATTGTTGCATTGTAGGTCTCATATGCATCAACGGTTGATAGTCACTCATGTGCATAAACAGTCCTCCCGGTAATAAATCTACGCAACAAACACATTCAAACAAAACACAATTTTTAATACGGTCTCTGTTCGGCAAGTATGATGTATTGGTGATTTGGTATTCGTCTTGATTGTTGGGATGTCAAAATCGTATGCAAAACGAGGATTAATAGTCATATAAATATTATGATGTTTTCTATTTTGGCACAACATATGGTCTTCTATGTCACGTTGGATTCAAGCATCTCTCCAAATTTGAAAGGGATTAAAAAAAATGAAACATTGGTATTAGTATTAAACAAGCATGTTATTATATTTTTAATCGATGTCCCCTCCTGTTAATTATGTCACATTTTATGGTTTTTAGGTTAATTTTTTCAATTTCGTATTGATTTACTCTTGTACTACATAAATTGACACGCTTGCTAAGAGTTTGAAAAACTTTAATACGCGTGCCCCACATACGATGATAGGACTTACCTCGAATAGAATCGAATGTAAGAGAGTTGGATTCTCTCCCCTCCATATTCCCCTTCCTACCCTCTTCTCTCAGTTTCGTCGTCTTCTTTCTCTTTCTGCAGAGAAGGTAAAACAAGATAATGTAGCGTAATCTTGAGTGTTCAAATAGGAGGGGAGGAAAGAGAGAGAATCCAGATTCGTATGTAAGTGATTGTGTGAGTTTTGCATGTACAAACAATATAATTGTCATAAGAATCTGCTCCAGCTGTAATGAGTAAGATGGAACCAAATCTTTCCTAATAAAAATTGGCACAAAGGATGCTTCCAACATTAATCAAGGGCCTAACTCCCTCCCTCTTAATGTAGATAATATCGTTTATTCCAAACAAAAAAAAAGTGATGAATATGATAGAGTTATATGATCATTAGAAAAAACTAAGAAAAATAGAGACAAAAGTAATTTTCACACACAATCATTACATAAGTTTGAAAAGAAGAAAACTTACATGCAACAGTTTCATATTAACCGTCTTTGTCACCTCATCATGTCAACCAAAGATGCTCCCGTGGCTCATTTTCTAACTTTGGGTTCGAGAGTTGAACGGTTCTCCATATATGAAGAAAAAGAGACAGCGAGCCTATGAAATCAGTATCCCGATATGCAAGTTAAAAATGAACAAACACAATGAATGACCCGATGAAACATTACGTGTAGAAAAATGTCTCACTTGGCACCGAGAATTGGATTGAAATAGATAAACCACTATATTGGACAAGTGGGATTGGGAATGATGCGACATGGAGGGAGAGAGGATGGGGCTGATGAAATTGGGGTTCCACCATAAAACCAATTGGCAATATGGGGAATAGCCCAAGATCTTATAAGCACATAGTAAACTTTGTCCCTCACCATGTGTGGCGGATTTTCAAGCCTACATGTGGACAACAACTGGGTGACGTAGAGCGCGTGTGGCCGCTGGGCTTCACATGTGGATAACCTTGCTCTGATACCATGATGAAATTGGGGTTCCACCATAAAACCAATTGGCAATATGGGGAATAGTCCAAGATCATATAAGCACATAGTAAACTTTGTCCCTCACCAATGTGGGACAACTCTCAACATGGGCATGTATAAGCTTGCAGGAGGGGTGGGTGGGGAGCGTTTTGCTGCTGCAATTATGGCGGATGCTGAGGCGATTAGGCAAGGGATGGAGATGATTATTGCTAGCGATGTTATGGAGCCTGGGATTAGATTGGTGGTGGAATCAGACTCAAAGGGGTTGATCCAAATGATTAACAAGGAGATCACGGCTGGTGTGGCACTCGATGTTTATCTGCAAGATATTTGGAGGATGGCGAGCTTGTTCCAGTTGGTGAAGTTTTGCTTTACCCCTCGGCAATGGAATCATGCAGCTCACTTGGTGGTGACGCACGTAGTTAAGCACAACGGGAGATTTGATTGGGATGAGTTAGGTTTGGAGTTTCTTTTTAATATTTTAGCAGAAGATGCAAATGTAACAGTTCGTATTTAAATTCAATAAATTTCTATCTTTCGACAAAAAAAAAAAAAAAAAAAAAAAAAACAAATCCACATCCAACGGCCAAAAAAGTGGCGGTAAATTAACTCAACCGTTTACAGTTCACTCCCCATCGTTTGAAGAATTTAAAAACGGCTCCTCTGTCACAGATGCCGCCATTAAATTTGATATCTCAAAAGGCCACAAGCTTTGCCAAGCTCGCACAAATGGAGCCCCATCCCCCCTACACGCCCTCGTACAGACTGTCCCCCTTCACTATCCAGTCCCGTCTTACCCTCTATATATTTAGGCCGGCCATTTTATTCCAACGGAGAAACCGAGGCCTCTTTTGTCCCGTCCTAACCGAAATTCCCAATCACAAGGTTAACAACCGTGGCAACAGGTCACAGACTCGCGGAGTCTGTTTTTGATATAACCCGGCAGAGCGAAAACCCTATTTCGGGCTTCGAAAATGGGAAAGGCGGAAACTTTGGGGTTGGGTTTTCGGCTTGTGGTTGTTTTGGTTGTGGGTTGTTTGTGTAGGGAGGCTGTTGGCAGCGGTTTTGTGAAGTATGAGACGGGGAGTGGCGTGGTAGAGGGGAAACTGAATGTTCATTTGGTGGCGCATTCACACGATGATGTCGGGTGGTTGAAGACGGTTGATCAGTACTATGTTGGATCAAACAACAGCATTCAGGTCATCCAATAAAAATGGACAATCAAATTTGTATACAATATATGAGTTCGTTTGATCCGGTTCATGTAGAAAGCTCCTCTGTTGATAAGCATTTTTGCTAGAAATGCTTTTACCACAGTCTCTCTGTTGATAAGCATTTTTGCCAAAAATCCAAGTGCTTTCACTAAAAAGTGGTTTTATGATGCAAAAATACCTTATAAGGTTTTTGCTAAAAGTGCTTTTGAACGTCTTAATGTTCTAGTTAATGAATTTGCTCATTTTGATTAGGGTGCTTGTGTTGAGAATACGTTGGATTCTGTTGTTGAATCGTTGGTTCGTGATCCGAACAGGAAGTTTGTGTTTGCTGAGATGGTAAAGCCAGTAATTAAGCTCCCCAACATGATCAAGTTTTTCAAATTTTAATTCTTTTTGTCTTCTGATTTGTTTATCATGAATATTAGGCATTCTTCCAAAGATGGTGGTTAACACAAAGTCCGGGAATTCAAGCTCTCGTGCGAAAACTAGTAGATGCCGGGCAGTTAGAGTTTGTGTATGCTTCTATCGACCTGAATCTTTGATTTGCGTAAAGAAATGTGTTTGGTTTGCATCTTGTAATCTGTTATAAGAATTTCTATTGTATATATAGAAATGGTGGTTGGTGTATGCATGATGAAGCAACAACCCATTACATAGACATGATTGATCAAACGACGCTAGGTCACCGTGCAATAAAGGCGCAGTTCAACAAGACGCCTCGTGCAGGATGGCAGATTGATCCCTTTGGACACTCTGCCGTGCAAGCTTACTTACTCACAGCTGAGGTCAATTTGTTATGCTTCATTATTTTTCTACGTTGGTTTTGTCACGTGCTTGAATCTGAACTTTGTTTTGTATCGTATAATTCCGATGGAGCTGATTCTTACAATGTTATTGCAGCTCGGGTTTGATTCTGTGCATTTTGCAAGGATTGATTATCAGGACAGAGCGAAGCGCAAGGAGGATAAGTCTCTTGAAGTTATTTGGCGTGGATCCAAAACTTTCGGTTCTTCATCTCAGGTTTAGAACTACAACTCCTGCACTGTTACTATTTTAATTACAAAACTTTAACTTTCTCTTAAATAAAAAATGTAATTTAATGCTTGATATACAACTACCGGGCCTTCTGCAGATTTTTGCCAATGCTTTTCCGGTTCACTATAATCCACCTCCCGGTTTCCATTTCGAAGTATTTGAGGACGTCGTCCCTGTCCAGGTTCTAGTTTCAACAAAGATTAACTTTTCCCATCAAGTATTTGATGTTCTTTCAGGGTGAATGTAATGAGGTATCAACTAATCTGTTGAATGATAAAACTGCAGGATAATCCTCTTCTGTTCGACTACAATGTTGAACAGCGTGTAAGCGATTTCATCAGCGCTTCAGTTACCCAAGTAATCACCTTATCCCTTGAGTATATAATGAAGTTTATGTGTTCTTAAGTGCTCCTTTAATTTTCTTATTAACTTTTCTTTTATCTAATGGTGAAAGCTGAAGCATGTATATGAGAAATGATTGAATGATCTTGGTGTGCAGGCAAATGTGACAAGGACGAATCACGTTATGTGGACGATGGGTGATGATTTCCAGTACCAATATGCAGAATCATGGTTCAAACAAATGGACAAGTTAATTCACTATGTTAATAAGGTGGAGTTTAATCACAAACCTCATACTGTTATGCGGATTTCAAGTTCGAAGTTGCATCATTGAGCTTATTTTTGGTTTTAGGACGGTCGAGTTAATGCCTTGTATTCTACACCATCTATCTATACCGATGCTAAAAATGCAGCAAACCAGTCATGGCCACTGAAAACTGAGGATTATTTTCCGTGAGTATTATTCTCTCATTTTCCCTCTTTTATCTGCAGAACAGGACTTACTGACTTAATCTATTGCATACCAATGATTGCCAACAGGTATGCAGATGCGGTAGATGCTTATTGGACTGGATTTTTCACTAGTCGCCCGGGTTTGAAGGGATATATCCGCTTGCTAAGCGGATATTATTTGGTATGAAATTAAATTAGTCGTTATGGTAATCATCCATAGCATCTGATGCATTCTGTCAGTTTTAAGTGTAATCCAAGTCGTACTTTGGTGTGAACTTCTATTTTTGCAAAATAGGCGGCACGAGAACTAGAATTTCTGGCTGGAAGGAGAGCAAATGGTTCCAATACAGATGGCCTAGCAGATGCTTTAGGAACCACACAGCACCATGATGCAGTCACCGGCACTGCCTTACAACATACTACAAATGACTACGCAAAGCGCCTTTTCATCGGAGCTTCTGAGGTCTCCAGCTAGTATCTCTACACATTTTGATCCATTGATTTTTTGCATTTGTCTCCGACACTGTTATTCATCGTCTGTGCTAAAATCTGCCTTAGATATCTTATGTAGCATATGACATTTTATAGGCAGAAGCTGTTGTCAGTTCCGCTCTTTTGTGTCTAACTACAAATAAAACAGGAGATCAATGTACTAACTCAACACCGACTTTTAGCCAGGTGATACTTCAGTTCATTGTCATCCGTTGCGTTTGGATCATTAATGCTAATTTTCTGGATATACTTATAATTTGCTAATGTTGCATTGTTAAACAGTGTCAATCACTCAATATCAGTTACTGCCCTCCAACAGAGGAAGATATTCCACAAGGGAAGAGCTTGGTAATTTAACTCCTTTTCTTCTAATTACTTGTGGAGATTTCGCGGATGAAATATTTTGTTTATCATTCGTTCTCTTCAATTTCAGGTCGTTGTGGCGTATAATCCTCTTGGATGGAATCGGACTGAGATTGTTCGGATTCCTGTGAGCATATGTTATTCGCATTTAGTTTATGCTGTCATACAGTCGTAGTGTAGGTTTGCTCACTTTTTCTGTTCAACCAGGTTAATGATGCAACTCTTTCTGTTCAAGATTCTTCGGGAAATGTTCTTGAGGTACAATATGTAAGTCTGGACAATGTAACAGCGAATTTAAGAAACTTCTACGTAAAAGCCTACTTGGGACAGCCACCAGACCAAGTTCCAAAGTACTGGCTAATCTTTCAAGTCTCCGTGCCACCACTCGGTTGGAACACATACTTCGTTTCAAGAACAGCTACCAAACGTAGATGTACGAATCTTTCCTCTTTCCTTCAGGACCTTGGGAATTCTCAATTGTTATTCCTTATGAAGCTCATGTGCTCAAAGTATACTAGAATAAATTATGTGCTATCTGCATTTCTTTGTGCCCCTTACTTCTGTAGTGAAGAGCGGAAATGGATTTCTTTCTGCGATGGACAGTCCACAGAATGGGACAATTGAAATCGGACCTGGAGATCTGAAAATGTCGTTTTCTTTAGCTTCGGGACAACTCAATCGGATGTATAATTTTAAAACAGGAGTAAGTTGTTTCACATGTGCAAGTGACATAGTTTAGATTTACAGCCCTCAAAATGAAGAGCCGGTTCACTTTATTTATTTAGAATGGTGGAAGTTTAAAGCAATTTTAATTAACAATCATGTATTACCAGGTTGATGTACCGATACAGCAGAGCTACCTCTGGTATGGTTCAAGCAGAGGCGATGCCGATTCCCAGGTGTCGAATATTTCTGCTAGGACTTTGATTTACTTTAGCACGTAATTCCGGTCGATGAAGTGCCTGCTGAACTAACATGCAGTTTATGTGATCTATCCAGCAAGCTTCTGGTGCATACGTATTCCGGCCTAATGGCGCCCCTCCAACTGTTGTGTCAAGATCAGTAAGCCTTATTTTGCGTATTATCATGCACTTTCCACGCTTTGAATTACATGGAATTTCAGTTTATAAAATAAGGATTCAGAGATAATATTTGGTTCTTCACTATAAATTCTGAAAGTTTTTTTTTTTTTTTTATTCTACAGGTTCCTTTGAAGGTCTTTCGTGGACCGATAGTTGATGAGATTCACCAACAGTTCAGTCCATGGATCTATCAGGTTATTGGCACTTTGTCAAATTGCTTTCTCTGGTTGAAACGTCTTTTGTACCGGAAATGCTTAAATAGCTCACTGTATTTGTTTATGAGGTTCTACGTCCATTAGCGAGTTATACACATCATTATGGACCGTAATAAAACATAATACAGAAGTGAAATTGAAGTTGACATTGTCTTATGTTGTTACCAACTGCATTTTGCTAAACGAAAGATTTCATTTGTTATTAGGTCACTAGACTTTACAGAGACAAAGAGCATGCCGAAGTTGAATATACGGTGAGTCACGAACCTTCCATTTATTTGGACAATGGAAGCATAATTGCCTTTACTTTGAATGTCCACCGTATTCATCCGGGCCGATGAATCCTCTCTTTACACAAAGCAGTAAAGTATTATCTTGCTAGACTCAAATCATGTAGTTCTGACATATTTTTGTTTTGAAGATCGGTCCTATTCCCACAGACGACAGTGTGGGAAAGGAGGTCATCACAAGAATGACAGCAAACATGGAAACAAACAAGGAGTTCTACACCGATTCTAACGGAAGGGATTTCATTAAACGGGTAACTCCATATACGAATTTCTCATACAAATTAGTATTCTACACGGAAAATTTTAACGGATGAAGTTTGCTGGTTTATCATTGATTTGTCTTGTGAATTCTTAAATTTGGAAAAGTTAAGTAACACTTAAGTCATGGTTTTGCAGGTACGAGATTATAGACCAGACTGGCCCCTTGTGGTTAATCAACCTGTGGCAGGAAACTATTATCCAGTAATTTCTTCAATTTTCTTACGTGATATACGCACATACACAACAACTAGCTAATCTCATTGTATATATGGTGAGATCGGTTAATAGTAATTTTGTTAACGGTAAGTATCTTCTTCTTCTTTTCAGCTAAATCTTGGAATGTTTACTTCGGATAACAAATCCGAGTTCTCAGTCTTGGTTGATCGTGCCACTGGAGGATCAAGCATTGAAGATGGACAAGTAGAGCTGATGCTTCACAGGTGTGATTCCGACAGACTAATTTTCGACATCTAGGTTATATAATTGCTTTATTATGGATATGTTGACCTAATTCTCTGTGCTTGAAACACAAGGCGTCTACTGGATCCGAGTGGACTGGGTGAAGCACTTGATGAAATAGTGTGCATCGAAGAAAATACATGCGAAGGACTAACGGTATCATGTTATACAACAATAGTAGTTTCTATTTCTATGCACTTAAGAGTAAAAACGCTTATTTCTTGTACGTTTTATATTTTTCGCAGGTTCGAGGGAACTATTATATGAGCGTAAACCAGGCAGGGTCGGGTGCCCCCTGGCGCCGCACAACTGGCCAGGAAGTTTACTCTCCGCTTCTTCTAGCATTCGCCCACGAGGTATGACTTCACCATAATTACAGAAGACTTAGTAAAGCTTCATTGCTGTTGATCTTATAATATACGATTTTAATTTTCAGAAAATGGAGGATTGGACTGCATCACATTTGACAAAATCATCTATCATGGATTCTAATTACAGCTTGCCTCTCAATGTTGCTTTAATTACTCTTCAGGTAACCGTAAACCACTGAACAACGAGACGAGTGTTAATTTTCACTCTCTCTGGCTCTCTTTCTAACGTTCTAGTTTTGCAGGAACTGGATGACGGTAGTGTGCTCCTTCGGTTAGCTCATCTATATGAGGTAAAAAGATACGCAAAAGAACGCACTAGCGACATAATTGATTTGATAATGCAATTAATTTAGTTTGTGTTCGCTTCTTTTATGCTGTTGATTCTAACAGACAGCCGAAGATCCTCAATATTCAACACTGGCCAAAGTTGAACTGAAGAAGATGCTTACAGGAAAAGCGGTATGTTTTATTGTACGTTGTTTCGCTGACATAATTTTACTGTACAATTGATGATTGCCATAATGTGCTTGTTGGTGATTGTACTTTTCAGATAAAGGAGGTGAAGGAAGTCAGCTTGTCTGCAAATCAAGAGAAGTCGGAGATGAAGAAGATGACATGGAAAGTCGAGGGTGATGGTGGAGATGTACCTACACCGGTTAGAGGGGGGCCCGTCGATAGCTCAACTCTTGTTGTTGAGCTTGGACCCATGGAGATACGCACCTTCGTGTTGAGATAACTTGCAGCGCAAGCAATATGTATGGCATGAAAATTATGTCAGAACTATATAAATGATATATAATTGGACTGAGGTAGTAAATTAATGAGTGTCGTGAAACTAATTATAAAAGTGGGTGAGAGAGAGGACGGGAGAGAGAGAGAGAGAGAGAAGGGCTCAGGTTGGGTGAGAGAGAGAAGGCTCACGTTTTTATATATAGAGGAATTGTTAAACACACCACCAGTCAAGTTACTAAATCACCGACATGGCATGCTATTAGTGAATTATTTTTTGTATATATATATATGTCAGACTATGATTGACAGGTACGAAGAACTATAGCTACTTAACTATAAGGAGCGAAACAATGCTCTATTGGATACGTTGACTTAAGTTTCTATTTCAGATAAAACAATGTATCATAGACTGAAACAACGCTATACTTACCATTTTTCCTGTAAACATCTTCTTCAGTTCAACTTTGGCCAATGTAGAAAACTCAGGAACTTCGGCTGCCTAAACACGCAATAAACATGAAGGAAGCGAGTGACACATTAGTACTCAGTTCATTCCGAAACAAACACGGAGGGGGGTGTAAAAATTATCTTGTTACCTCATATAGATGCGCTAGACGAAGCAGTACACTTCCATCTTACAATTCCTGTAAAACAAGGGTGAGTGAAAAAGTGAGAGTAACAGACGCTCTATATATTCGTTCAACAGTAAATTCACATTTTACAGTCACCTGAAGAGTAATTAGAGCAACATTGAGAGGCAAGTTGTAATTTGGATCCATGGAAGATGTTTTTATCACATGAGATGCAGTCCAGTCCTCCAATTTCTAAACAATACCAAATATATTACAAGATCAAGAGCTAGTTGTGAAATCCAAATCGACATCCTTCAATTCCAAACAGACGCTTAATGTAGTAGTTGAGTCATACTTCATGAGTAAAAGCCAGAACAAGTGGAGAGTAAACTTCTTGTCCAGTTGTCCCGCGCCAGCGAGCTCCATCCCCTACTCGGTTGATGCTTATATAATAATTTCCTCGAATCTGAAATGAAAAATATAAATCAAGATAAAGAACGTGATCAGAAGCATAATGAATCTGTTTTGGTGTAAGATTGTACCGTTAGTCAAGGGCTTCATTCACTCCTTTAGAGTCGTTGATGCAGAACGTGATCAGAAGCATAATAATTTCGTTGATGCAGACAATTTCGTCAAGGGCTTCATTCACTCCTTTAGAGTCGTCATACATCAGACGCCTTGCGTTTGAACAACGAAAATCAGGTTAACATGTGGACACATCAAGATTATGATAGTATGTCTAAACAAACCTGTGAAGCATCGGCTCTACTTCTCCATCTTTAATGCTGGATCCTCCAGTGGCGCGATCAACCAAGACGGAGAATTCGGATTTGTTATCCGATGTAAGGTTACATCCCAAGATTTAGCTGAAAAACAAACTGTTGTGCTAGGACAGCACCAAACCTTCTAGAACCAACTCTTGATAACCCACAGTTAATATATCAAATGAAATGCAAGAACAAAATATTAAAGACACCAAGATTTTAACGAGGTTCCTCAACAGTCAGTGTAACTGGAGTCAAGGTTCTAAAAGACGCTAGGCGCTAGTCGGGCGGCGGGCTAGGGCCTAGCGCCTAGGCGGCTAGGAGGGGTCTAGGCGGGCGCCTAGGCGGACTAGGCGGATTTAAGTAAATCCATTATATTTCGGGTAAATAAATGTCTGTTTATACTTAAAATATATATAATTTCATCATAAACTACAAAATAGAATGACATATGTATTATAAAGTATTGTAATATAATGAAAACATGGGGACAAGCATATAGTGTGTGCCCATTTAAGTATTCAACAAGTCTCTTACAATTTATTGAAAAAAATTAAATGCAAATTGAAAGTTATCTATTTTTTTATCAAAGTGAGTCGCAACCTAGGCAGGTGCCTAGGCAGGTCTGAGCGGGCTAGGAGGTCTAGGCGGGCGCCTCAATTGGTCTAGGCGCCCTTTATTAATTTTCAAACACCTAGGCATTAATCGGGGCGGTGACCAGCCGCCTAGCGCCTAGGCGGGGCCTAGGCGGCGCTAGGCGGAGATTTTTAGAACAGTGACTGGAGTACGTCCTCGGAGCAGTAGGAGCTCACCCAATAATCCACTATCAACCAAATGGGAGTTTACAAAGTGTTGGCAATCTCACAACCCAAATAACCCAATACACCCAATAACTCTCACACACCAAAGAAACAAATAGAGGAAGAAATATAATGAATAATTTCTTCTCTATACATATAGCTCAAAGCTATTACAACAACAACTACTTTGGTGGATGATTACTAACCAATTGAAGCAGCAGCTTCTTCTTCCTGTTTGGGCTCTCTGCAACTCTCCCTGCTCTCAGCAGCTCTCTCTTCTCTCTTTAGCTCTCTACTGAAAAAAGCTCTTCCTCTCTTCTCTTCTACCCGAAACAAAAACAATTATGGCTTAATAAAAAAAACCACAAAAGAAAAAAAACATCATCATGATGTCTCCTCATCATGATGTCCCCTCATCATTTTGTCTTTCACCTTTTTTTTCTTTTCTTTTGGTTTGTTTATTAGCCGAAAGGTGATGGCCACTTGGCCACCATTCAACAATCTCCACCTTGGCCAAGTTCCGAAAACGCCATGATAAGCCAACCAACATAATTGACCCAAAAAATCACTCCCAAACATTAGCAAGAGAACAACTCATGCCGAGCCAAATGCTCCAAAACTCCTACTGCTCAACGCCTTCTTTATATAGGCATAATGTGAGCCAAGTTCAAACAGTGAACAAACTTGGCTACACCAACAACCTTAGTCAACATATCAGCGGGGTTGTCTTTAGTTGGAATCTTCTGGAGAATGATTTCCCCTTCACCAACAATTTCACGAACAAAGTGATAACGCACATCTATGTGCTTGGTCCTCGCATGATGAACCTGATACTTAGCCAAATAAATGGCACTCTGACTATCACAATGTACCTCCACCTGCTTCTGATCAACCCCCAAATCTCTAATCAGCCCATGTATCCAAATGGCCTCCTTTATAGCTTCAGCAACTGCCATATATTCAGCCTCTGTAGTAGACAATGCAACAGACGACTGCAAAATGGACCTCCAACAAACTTGCCCTTTAGCCATAGTAAACACATAGCCTGTAGTAGATTTCCTTCCATCCAGATCACCTGCATAATCTGAATCAACATAACCAACTGCAAAATGACCAATACCAGAGTCATCTCTCTCAAAGCATAAACCAACATCTCGAGTACCATGGAGATACCTCAATATCCACTTAGCTGCTTGCCAATGCTCTTTACCTGGATTATGCATATATCGACTCACCATGCCAACTGCATGAGCAATATTCGGTCTAGAGCACACCATTGCATACATCAAACTACCAACCAAATTTGCATATGGTATATTTTTCATTTGCAGCTTCTCTTTATCAGTTTTAGGACACTGTAGAGAACTCAATTTAAAATGAGGAGCCAAAGGGGTACTAACCGGTTTGGTTGAATCATGAACTCCAAACTTCCGAATCAACTTCTCAAGGTATTGTCTTTGATTCAAACTGACCAAACCCTTCTCTCTATCTCTAGTGATCTCCATGCCAAGGATCTTCTTCGCTTCACCAAGATCCTTCATCTCAAACTCATTCTTCATTTGCTTATTCAATTTTTCAATCTCTTCAACATTCTTTGAGGCAATCAACATATCATCAACATATATCAATAAATAAATGAAAGACCCATCTTGCAACTTCTTGAAGTACACACAATGATCATATTGACTTCTAGAATAATTTTGGCCTCTCATAAATTTATCAAACCTCAAATACCATTGCCTTGGAGATTGCTTCAAGCCATAAAGCGATTTCTTCAATTTGCAAAACAAATTTTCCTTCCCTTTCACTATATACCCATTCGGTTGACACATATAGATCTCTTCATTCAAATCACCATGTAGGAAAGCCGTCTTCACATCGAGTTGCACAAGCTCAAGATCATATTGTGCAACAAGAGCTAACATAATACGAATTGAGGAGTGCTTCACAACCGGAGAAAAGATTTCATTGTAGTCAATGCCCTCCTTTTGTGCATACCCTTTAGCAACTAATCTTGCTTTGAATCTCACATTGCTTTTCTCATCAGCATCTTCTTTCTTGGCATACACCCATTTGCAACCAATAGCCTTCTTACCCTTAGGCAATTTAGCTAACTCCCAAGTCTTGTTCTTCAAGAGAGAATTCATCTCATCACCCATGGCATTGCACCACCTCTCCTTCTCCTCACTCTCAATGGCTTCCTCGAAATTAGATGGAATTTCATCAGTGATAATAGGAAGAGCAAAAGAAACATAGTCACTATACCGAGCTGGCTTGGTAATTTGTCTCTTTCCTCTGTTCTTGGTAATAGACTCTTGAGGTGAAACTTGCTCTTCAACTTGAACAGAATTTTCAAGTTCAACTTCTTCAACATCCTAATGGTCTCCAACTTCTTCACTTGTAGTGGCTTCGACATCAGCGGAAATAGGATTTGAAGTACTAAAGGCAACTTTCTCAAGCTCCACCTGTTGGACATCTTTCACATTCTTCTCAGAGTCTTTGTACATATTTTCTTCATCAAATGTCACATCTCTACTGATTACAAGTTTCTTCATCTCTGGGCACCACAACCTGTAACCTTTGACACCACTACTAAAACCAAGAAAGATAGCCTTTTTGGCTCTAGGATCAAGTTTATTTTCAGTCACATGAAAATAAGCAGGTGAACCAAAAATACGGATATAGTCATAATCAGAAGAAGGTTTTCCAGTCCATACATCCATTGGTGTCTTACCCTGAATAGCAGCTGAGGGTAATCGGTTGATGATGTGACATGCATAATTAACTGCCTCTGCCCAAAATGACTTGCTTAAACCCGACTGAGACAACATACATCTAACCTTCTCAAGAAAGGTTCGATTCAATCTTTCTGCAACTCCATTTTGTTGTGGAGTTCCCCGAACACTAAAATGTCTCACAATTCCTTTCTCTTTGCAAACTTTAAAGAAAGGGTCGGATGTGTATTCACCACCATTATCCGATCTCAAAATCTTAATCTTTCTCCCAGTCTGGTTCTCAACCATTTTCTTCCATCCCAAGAAAATGCTTAACACCTCACTCTTGTGCTTCATAGTGTAGACCCAAGACCTTATTGAATAATCATCAACAAAGGTCACGAACCAATGTCTACCACTCAAAGATGGAGTTTTTGTAGGACCCCAAACATCCGAATGCACATAATCAAGAATGCCCTTCGTCTGATGTACAGCAGTACCAAACTTCACTCTAGTTTGCTTCCCCAAGACACAATGCTCGCAGAAATCAAGCTTACAAGTCGTGGCACCTTTTAGAAGACCTTGTTTCACAAGCCCTTGTAGAGCTTTCTCACCGGCATGGCCTAATGTCATATGCCACAATCTAGTAGTATCAGAATCGGATGTGCCCATATTTTCTGAGACTACAAATGCTTCACCTGTCACAGTGCTTCCTTGCAATAAATACAAATGGCCACATCGAGGAGCTTTCATCACAACAAGTGCATCATAAGTAACTTTCAATGTCTGTCCATCTGAATGAAACCTGAAGCCCTTGGATTCCAAAGTACCCAAAGAAATAAGATTTTTCTTCAAATTCGGTACATACCGAACACCTGTCAACTCTTTAACCATGCCATCATGCAACTTCAAACGAACTGTACCAATCCCTTTTGTTGTGCAAGGATTGTCATCTCCCATGAACACAACGCCACCATCAAACTCTTTCAAGCTTGAAAACCAATCCTTGTGAGGAGTCATATGATGAGTACAACCCGTATCCAACACCCACTTAGTAGCACAATCAAATGATGAGGAGGTGGTTAAAGCAAAATCAGAAAAATCTGTTTCAACCTCAGCAACATTAGCTTCAGAACTTTCTTTGCCTTTGGTCTTCAATCTAGGACAATCTTTCTTCCAATGGCCCTTATTACGATAAAAGGCACATTCATCCCTTTCCAAAGGTTTTCTACCTTTAGAGTTTCCTCTAGGTCGAGACTGTGATTTTTTCCTACTAGAAGATGATCTTCTCTTCGATGATCTACCTCTAACAAATAAAGCTTCAGAGGTACTATCATGATTTTTATCTCTATGCCTCATTTCATAATTCATCAAGGCATTTGACAAATCTTCAAATTTCACAGTTTCTTTACCATGCATAATAGTGGTAACAAAATGTTCATAAGAGTCCGGCAAGGAATTCAACAATATTAAGGCCTTATCTTCATCCTTAATATCCTCATCTAAATTTAATAAGTCGGCAATCAACTTATTAAAAGCATCAAGGTTGTACCTTCTTTGTATTGGAAGCGGTAAAGCTTTTTCTTCAAGTGTAGCCGGTTCTCTGCACTCTTCGTCATATACTTGTCTTCCAATTTTTGCCACAACACACTTGCTAATGTCTCCCGCATCACAAAATACTTCTGAGTTTTTGCAAGGCACAACCGAATTGAAGAGCAAGCCCACAAATTTAATTTCTCCCATTCCGGCTTCGACATAGCTTCCGGCTTCTCTCCCAAAGCGGCAAGTAGATCTTGTTGAGCCAACACATCTTTGACCTCACATTGCCACATCCCGAAGTTGTTTGTGCCATCAAACTTTTCCACTTCGAACTTTGCATTTTGCACCGTAGTTCTTGCAAACCCGGAGCTGCTTCCAAAAGGATTCTCATCTTGCCCGTCTGACATCTTTGGCAACTAGACAGTACCCAAGAGCAACCAGTGCTCTGATACCAATTGTTGTGCTAGGACAGCACCAAACCTTCTAGAACCAACTCTTGATAACCCACATTTAATATATCAAATGAAATGCAAGAACAAAATATTAAAGACACCAAGATTTTAACGAGGTTCCTCAACAGTCAGTGTAACTGGAGTACGTCCTCGGAGCAGTAGGAGTTCACCCAATAATCCACTATCAACCAAATGGGAGTTTACAAAGTGTTGGCAATCTCACAACCCAAATAACCCAATACACCCAATAACTCTCACACACCAAAGAAACAAATAGAGGAAGAAATATAATGAATAATTTCTTCTCTATACATATAGCTCAAAGCTATTACAACAACAACTACTTTGGTGGATGATTACTAACCAATTGAAGCAGCAGCTTCTTCTTCCTGTTTGGGCTCTCTGCAACTCTCCCTGCTCTCAGCAGCTCTCTCTTCTCTCTTTAGCTCTCTACTGAAAAAAGCTCTTCCTCTCTTCTCTTCTACCCGAAACAAAAACAATTATGGCTTAATAAAAAAACCACAAAAGAAAAAAAACATCATCATGATGTCTCCTCATCATGATGTCCCCTCATCATTTTGTCTTTCACCTTTTTTTTCTTTTCTTTTGGTTTGTTTATTAGCCGAAAGGTGATGGCCACTTGGCCACCATTCAACACAAACATCATACCAGCGTCAATAAGAACCTTAAACAGTTCAAACCATTTTTCATGTGAACTAGTGCTGAAAAAATTACTGGATAGTAGTTTCCTGCTACAGGTTCATTAAACAAAAGGGACCAGTCTGATCTATAGTCTCGAACCTGTGAATGTTGATTATTGACTCAAACATGTAGTCAAAGTCCAATTCTTTGGGCTACTTTGTGGTAATGGGAGGCAAACAACAATTGTGCCTAACTCTTTTTGACTTGATGTTAGGCCTTTGGCCATTGATGTCTTTGAGAAGCTTTTCTTTGGCTATAAAAGAAGAAGCAAGGTGCAGCCCTAGAAGTAGAGACAAGAGGGAGGAGTAAGGGAGAGGAGAAAGAGCAAGAAGCCATTTGGCAGAGAAAAGAATTTTTCTCAAATTGTTTTGCTTTGTATTTTTGGTTTCTTCCCTTCCTATTGCAAGTGTGTGAGCTTGGGTTATTTGGGTCTTTGGGAAATTGAGTGATAAACACTATTGTATGTTCTCATTGATTATAGTGGAATACTCCGTTGTCTCCAAACTGGATGTAGGCATTGCCGAACCAGTATAAATCTTGGTGTTCTTGTTGGTGTTGTTTTTATTTTGTTTCTGTTCTTACTTTTCACTTACAGTTGAATGCCGCTTCCGCACAACAAGTGGTACCAGAGCCCAGTTCCGTGAAAAGTGTTGGCGCTACAGTTCCGTGAACAGTGAACTGCTACAGTAACTGTGCACGGTATTGTACCTGTGAACAGTGCCGTATTTGTGAACAGTGCCGAGTAGATGGAAGGAGATAAAGATGAATCTGTAAAGAAGGGGTCAGCATCGTCTTCATCCAATAGACATCCAACTACTACTACAAGGTTAGAGGTTGATAAATTCAATGGCTCTAATAATTTTGGTATGTGGCAATGTGAAGTTATGGATGTGTTGTATCAACAAGAGTTGGATATGGTTCTGGAAGATAAACCAGAAGATATTGATGACAAGCAGTGGACGCGAATTAATCTTCATGCTTGTGCTGCTATTCGATCGTTCCTTGATAAGGAGTTGAAATACCCGTATATGAAGGAAACTTCTGCTAAGGAGTTATGGACGAAATTGGAGGAGAAGTATATGACCAAGAGCGCAGAAAATCGTCTCTTCTTGAAGAAGCGACTCTTCCGATTTCAGTATCGTCCATGTATCTCTATGCACGAACACCTCAACGATTATAATAAAATACTTGCTGATTTAGCAAACCTTGATGTGAAAATTCCTGACGAGGACAAGGCACTATGTTTGTTAAATTCATTGCCTGATGATTATGATCATTTGACAACTACTCTGTTGTATGGAAAATCCGAGGTGAAACTTGATGAGGTGTCTACGGCGTTGGTGAATCATGAGTGTCGTAAGAAGGAACTGAAGACTCACAATTCACAAACCGAGGCACTTATTGCAAGGGGTCGAACAGAGGAAAGAAAATCTGGGAAGCGGGGAAAATCTCGTTCAAAGTCACGAGGGAAGTTTCCTGCTAAAGATGAATGTGCTTTTTGTCGCCAAAAAGGTCATTGGAAGAAAGACTGCCCCAAATTGAAGAACAAAGAGAAGGAGAAAGCGGGTTCTGAAGCAAATATTGCAAAATCTGGAGATGATGATGATTTCGAGTTTGCTTTGGCTAGTTCATATGCTGATGGTCACTCAAATGAGTGGATTTTGGATTCAGGTTGCACCTATCATATGTGTCCCATTCGGGAATGGTTTTCTAATTTCGAAGAGCTGGATGGTGGAGTTGTTTTGATGGGTAATAATAATGCCTGCAAAACACAAGGGATAGGCAAAATCTGTTTGAAGATGCATGATGGAACAGTCAGAGAATTAAGTGATGTTCGGTATGTACCGGATATGAATAAAAATCTCATCTCACTGGGTGCATTGGAATCCAAGGGTCTCAAGATCACCATGGAGGGTGGAGTTCTTAAAGCTGTGTACGGGGCACTGGTGGTGATGAAAGGTACAAGACGAAATAACTTTTATTTCTTGCAGGAGAGTACAGTTATTGGTGGAGCAGCTGTCACCGAAGCTGCTGACGCAGATAGCACAGACACCACGAGGTTATGGCATATGCGTCTTGGGCATGCTGGTGAAAAAGCGTTGCAAGGATTAGTGAAGCAAGGCTTATTGAAAGGTGCAAAGGCATGCAAATTGGAATTCTGTGAGCATTGTGTGTTGGGTAAACAAATTAGAGTAAAATTTGGCACTGCTATTCACCACACTAAAGACATTCTTGATTATGTTCACACTGATGTTTGGGGACCTTCCAAGAATGCATCTTGGGGAGGTAGCCATTATTTTGTCTCCTTTGTTGATGACTTCTCTAGAAGAATATGGGTGTACACCATGAAGCGTAAAGATGAAGTCTTGAAGATATTCCTGAAGTGGAAAAAGATGATTGAAACGCAAAGCGGTCGAAAGATCAAGACTCTCAGATCAGACAATGGGGGTGAATATAAGTCTGATCTTTTCTTGAAAGTTTGTCAAGATGAGGGTATTGTGAGACACTTCACGGTTAAGGAGACACCACAACAGAATGGAGTGGCGGAGCGCATGAACCGTACTTTGCTTGAGAAAGTCCGGTGTATGTTGTCTAATACTGGTTTAGGCAAGGCATTTTGGGCTGAGGCAATTACTTATGCAAGCCATCTCATTAATCGATTGCCAGCTGCTGCGAACGAGGGCAAAACACCCATAGAGGTATGGTCTGGTAAACCTTGTACTGATTACAAGTTTTTACACATATTTGGTTGTCCTGCTTACTATTATGTCAGAGAAAGCAAGTTGGATCCAAGAGCAAAGAAAGCTCTATTTATGGGCTTTAGCACTGGCGTGAAGGGATACCGACTCTGGTGTCCAGATGAGAAGAAATTTGTTGTAAGCAGAGATGTGACTTTTAATGAGGCTGCTATGGTTAATCAGAACCAAGGTTCTAAAAGTCGCTAGGCGCTAGTCGGGCGGAGGGCTGGGGCCTAGCGCCTAGGCGGCTAGGCGGGCGCCTAGGCGGACTAGGCGGATTTAAGTAAATCTATCATATTTCAGGTAAATAAGTGTCTGCTTCTACTTGAAATATATATAATTTCATCATAAACTACAAAATAGAATGCATATATATCATGAAGTATTGGAACATAATGAAAACATGTGAAATAAGGATATAATGTTTGTTCATTCAAGTATGCAACAAGTCTCTTATAATTTATTGGAAAAAAACAAAATGCAAAATGAAAGTTATGTATTTTCTGTCTAAGTGAGTTGCAACCTAGGTGGGTTTAGGCAGGTGCCTAGGCGGGCTAGGCGGGTGCCTAGGCGGATTAGGGGGGTGCCTAGGTGGTCTAGGCGGTGGGCTGGGGCCTAGGCACTAATCGGGGCGGTGGGCTGGGGCCTAGCGCCTAGGCGGGGCCTAGGCGGCGCTAGGTGGGGATTTTTAGAACAGTGATCAGAACAAGCATGAAGGTGAAACTGAAGCGACCGAGACCATGAGTAGCTTAAAGCAGGTGGAGTTACTGAAGACTCCAGTTGTTCCAGTAAGGTCTGATGTTACAACCACTAGTCCTACAGTTAATTCTGATGATGAGGACGAGGATGATGAAGAGGAAGCACTTACCCAAGAGCCTCCACAGCAACAAGACTATATTGCAACCAGAAGATCGAGAAAGGAAATTCGAAAGCCTGCTCGATTTACTGATATTGTGGCATATGCACTTCCTGTTATTGAAGATGATATTCCATCCGCCTACAAAGAAGCTGTCATGAGTTCAGAGTGCGAGTTGTGGAAGAAATCTATGGATGAGGAGATGAAATCTCTTCATAAAAATGAGACTTGGAATCTGGTTCAGTTACCAAAGGGGAAGAAAGCAATTGGTTGTAAATGGGTGTATGCCAAAAAGATGGAATCTTTGGGAAAAGACAATGTAAGATTCAAAGCCAGATTGGTAGCTAAAGGCTACGCTCAGAAGGAAGGCATTGACTACAATGAGGTATTTTCTCCTGTAGTAAAACATTCTTCTATTCGTATTCTGTTGGCTTTGGTTGTGCAATTTGACCTTGAGTTGGCCCAACTTGATGTCAAGACTGCGTTCTTACATGGTGATTTGGAGGAAGAGATTTATATGTCTCAGCCAGAAGGTTTTAAGGTTGCTGGAAAGGAAAATTGGGTTTGCAAATTGGAAAAATCATTGTATGGCTTGAAGCAGTCTCCAAGACAATGGTACAAGCGATTTGATCGATTTATGATTTGGCAAAAGTACACAAGAAGTCACTATGACTATTGTGTATACTTTCGCAAACTACAAGATGGAACATTCATTTATCTGGTTTTATATGTTGATGATATGCTTATAGCATGTAAAAGCAAAGTGGAGATTGAAAGGTTGAAGACTCAACTAAGTAATGAATTTGAGATGAATGACTTGGGAGAATCTCGGAAGATACTAGGTATGGAAATTGAAAGAGATAGAGCGAAGGGCAAGATTAGTCTGTGTCAAAAGCAGTATTTGAAGAAAGTACTACAACGTTTCAGGATGAATGAAAATTCAAAACCGGTTAGTACACCTCTTGCCTCTCATTTCAAACTTAGCGCTTCTATGTCTCCTAAAACTGTTGAAGAGAGTCAGTACATGGCTCAAATTCCTTATGCAAATGTTGTTGGTAGTTTGATGTATGCTATGGTGTGTACTAGGCCTGATATTTCACAAGCTGTTAGTATTGTCAGTAGATATATGCATAATCCAGGAAAAGGGCATTGGCAAGCTGTGAAATGGATTCTACGGTATATTCTGGGTACTGTGGATGTTGGTTTATTGTTCCAGCAGGATAAAGTTACTGGTAAATGTGTTGTTTGATATGTGGATTCTGATTACGCAGGTGATTTGGACAAGCGTAGGTCCACTACTGGTTTTGTATTCACTATTGCTGGAGGACCAGTAAGTTGGAGGTCGATTCTGCAATCTACAGTTGCTTTGTCGACAACTGAGGCAGAATACATGGCTGTAACAGAAGCTATAAAGGAAGCCATCTGGCTTCAAGGGTTGCTTGATGACTTAGGGGTTCAACAAGACCATGTGGATGTTCATTGCGACAGTCAGAGTGCTATTCATTTAGCAAAGAATCAAGTTCATCATGCACGTACGAAACACATTGACGTGAGGTTCCATTTTGTTCGTGAGATTATTGACGAGGGAGATATTCTTCTTCAGAAGATTGGGACCGCTGACAATCCTGCGGATATGTTAACAAAGCCAGTTTCGTTGCACAAGTTTAAGCACTGCTTAGACTTGATTGGCATTTGTAAAATTTGTTGATTGCCCCATGGGGGATTGGGAGACAACTATTAGGAGTTCTACTTAGAGGGTTTGAGCCAAGGTGGAGATTGTTGATTATTGACTCAAACATGTAGTCAAAGTCCAATTCTTTGGGCTACTTTGTGGTAATGGGAGGCAAACAACAATTGTGCCTAACTCTTTTTGACTTGATGTTAGGCCTTTGGCCATTGATGTCTTTGAGAAGCTTTTCTTTGGCTATAAAAGAAGAAGCAAGGTGCAGCCCTAGAAGTAGAGACAAGAGGGAGGAGTAAGGGAGAGGAGAAAGAGCAAGAAGCCATTTGGCAGAGAAAAGAATTTTTCTCAAATTGTTTTGCTTTGTATTTTTGGTTTCTTCCCTTCCTATTGCAAGTGTGTGAGCTTGGGTTATTTGGGTCTTTGGGAAATTGAGTGATAAACACTATTGTATGTTCTCATTGATTATAGTGGAATACTCCGTTGTCTCCAAACTGGATGTAGGCATTGCCGAACCAGTATAAATCTTGGTGTTCTTGTTGGTGTTGTTTTTATTTTGTTTCTGTTCTTACTTTTCACTTACAGTTGAATGCCGCTTCCGCACAACAGTGAAACCATGATTCGAGTCAGCATTTATATAACCCTTCTGAATTAAAAACACTCGAGACAAATTTGCATCTCTTCATCAAGAATTACCCGTTTTATGAAATCCCTCCCGTTTGAATCAGTGTAAAACACTTTGTTTGTGGTCATATTCGTTGTCATTCGCACAATGACGTCTTTTCCCACACGATCTGTTTTTCATGAGAATATTGTAAGTATATATCGCTCAGAGTGTATTCAAATTCAGCGTACTCTTTATCTTTGTATAGTCTGGTGACCTGATAGATCCATGAGGTGAACTTTTGGTGAATCTCATCTAACAGAGGTCCACGGACAACCTTCAATTGTACCTGTAGAATGGCCAACGATGTATATCAAGCTAAAACGTACAAAGATAAACACATGTAACGAATATAATGAGGCTTCGCAAATACCTGGGGACATGGAAAGATGGCATACTGATTTTGACACAGCATTTGGAAGGGAGTCGCTAGGCCGGAATATGTATGCACCGGATTCTGCTCAATAGATCATACAACTTTATGTTAGTACAAAAGACACAAGGTATTCCAACGACCGGCTTGAGTTCTGTAATTAAGTAAATCGCAACCCTAGCACAGAGATTTGACACTCGGGAACAGTAAACCACCTCCGCTTGCATTATACCAGAAGTAGCACTGCTGAATTGGTACATCAACCTAGTGATATATGATACATATACAAATCACTCTTTCTTGCATGTAAAGAAAACTATGGAAGTAAGTAAAAATGATTGTGCAAGGCTAATGTTTGAGAAATGTTAGACAACTTACTCGTGTTTTCATATTATACATCCATTCTAGAGTTCCTGAAGCGGAAGAAAAGGACATCTTCAGACTTTCCATCACAGCGGAGGAGATTCCTGGAGTAATCTTGAACAACAAGATTCGCGTCGTTAACCTGGTTGAAATTGTTACTCTCAAGTTATATTGAAAAGGAAGGCAAGTTTGTTAACAAATAAGAAGGGAAACTTGCTAACTTCAGAAAAACTCACCGGTATCCCGACAATCTCAGTTCGATTCCATCCAAGCGAATTATATGCCACCCTATGAAGCATGGATACGGATACGGATACGGCGATACGATACGACACGACACGGCGATACGGAAAATCTCCAAAAATTAAGATACGATACGTTATGGATACGGCAAATAAAAATGTATATAGCAACAAAAATATACATTTTAAAACATAATTCATCATTCAAATTCAAGTACATTTGAGCTGTTAGAGAATGAAAGTTCGAAATCTAATCCTCTTTATACAGTAGAAGAAGTGTGAGAGTCGTATTCATGGTTTTAATTAGAGGGAAACTCTTTGTATTTAGCAACTTTCAATTATAGATGTCTCCTATTAATTTTCTCTTCCTCATTACCTTTTTTTGAAAGTATAAATGTATCTTAAAAGCAGGATACGTGTATCCTAAATGTAGGATACGCATATTCATCATGTCAAATTCGTGTCTATCAACCAGGATACGTGTCAGACGAGTATCCGAGAGTATCGGACAAGTATCGTATCCGATCAAGTATCGGATACGGGATACGGGACCAAACAGAAGTATCCGTGCATCATAGATGCCACCACAACCTGAAGTTTACAATTAAAAGAGAATGATAGAAAGAAATCGCACCGGAAACTTGTCCATAAGATCGGAAAATAGAAGAAGAATTACTAATCCTCTACTTATATTTTCTTCTCGATCAATCTCTCTCGATCTTTCTTCACAGTCTGCAACCATGGTTCTCGAGGTAAGAGTCCCGAAACCCTAATTTCCTCTTCACGCCCTCGATTAATTTCCGCCCTGCAAGTTCAAATTCCCCAAAATTCATCATCTTTCTTGGGAATTAGGGTTTAAATTTAGGGAAATTTTGTTTGTTTAATTGTTCGGATTGCGTTGCTGGACAGGCGACAAAGATCTGCATTGATAATTCGGAGTGGATGCAGAAAGGCCATTACACTCCGTCGAGGTTTCAAGCTCAGGCCGATGCGGTCAGTCTGATCTGCGGAAATTTCTAACTTCTGATTCTTTGTTGTTATATGTTACTGTTATTCTTTGTTTGGTTGCTGGGTAGTTCGAGATAGGATAGGAAAACATGGAATGCCTCAGCGGGTTGAGCTCAGCGTAACTTTGGCTGAAATCACCCAGTTCATGTCCGTTGCCAACTTGTGCTGAAAATGCTTCTGCTTGGCAGCAAATCTCGCCAACCTTTAGTGATCGTCTCTCTACTCAGGTTCTGACCCTTAAGCTTGTAGATTGAAATTTGGACCATTGTATGTTCGCCTGGTCAGAAAGCTCCGTTTCTACACCAGTACATTGATCTTTATCACATTCGCTTCATACGGCTTCAGATAAACTGATGGCGTTCGAGCAAAAGACGTGCAACATTGATATGTATCTCTGCATTGAATTAATATTTACATTGTTCCCAACGACGATGTTTTTACTTTGTGTTTTTTGTTGTTAATGGTGATTACTTCGGTAACTACTAAGTGACATCCTTCTCGCTTTGTTCATGATGGTGATAAATAATTGTGTGATGCCATAAACTCGTGTTCAACTTCCCAATACGTCTAGCAGATAAAACAGCCATCTCCAACCGATGGCTGGCCAGAGGGCTCGTTTTAGCCCTCTGGCCCTCCAAGATTCTCCAAGATATTAATATTTTAATGAACAGTACAGGGCCATATTTGTCTCCGTCTCCAACCGAGGGCCAGAGGGCCAGAGGGCTCGTTTTAGCCCTATCACAAAAAACCGTCTCCAACCGAGGGCCAAAGGGCCATAGGGCCAAACATAATTTATTATTTAAAAACTACAATTTAAATTCAAATCTAACTGCTAGGTGACGTCAAATTATGAAACAAATTTTGTATAAATGGCCTAGGAAAAAAATAGAATTGAAAAAAATTATGAAAAAATTTTTGTGAAATAGAAGTTATAGGAAAAAAAATATGAATCAAATTTTGTAAAATAGAAGTTATAGGAAAAAAAATAGAATTGAAAAAAAAATATGAAACAAAATTTGATTAATATGAAAAGGAAAAAAAAAGGGAAAAAAAAAAGTTTAAATTCATTAAAAAAAAAAGGGCCTAATAATACAACGGCTACTAGCCGTTATATTAAAAAACATTCAAACTATTAGTGTCGGTTATAACCGACACTAATAGTAGAACTATTAAAAAAAAAATAAAACCTCTTTAATGCTGTTGGTTTTAACCGACAGCAATAGAAAACATTAAAAAAAAAATAAGCCAGCCCGGGGCTGGCTGGCCGAAAGCAGCCAGCCCTCCAGCCCTCTCTGATCCCGTGGGGCCCTCCCAGATTCCAGAGCCCTCTGGCCTAGCCCTCGGTTGGAGACGGTTTTAGGGCTATTTTCGGCCCTCTGGCCCTCTAGACCCTTCGGTTGGAGATGGCCTTAATGTCGTTGTTCGACAACTAGCAACAAGAAATATGCTATGAAAACCGCGGTTGGATTGTAGGTCTCATATGCATCAACGATTGATATAAGCAGTCCTCCCGATATAAATGTACACGACAAACACATTCAAACAAAACACAATTTTTAATATGGTCTCTGTTCGGCAGAATGTATGTATTGGTGATTTGGTCTTCGTCTTGATTGTTGGGATGTCAAAATCGTGTGGTAACGAAGATTAATAGTCATATAAATATTCGGATGATGTCTATTTTGGCATACATGTATGCTATTATATGTCACCTTGGATTCAAGCATCGCTCCAAATTTCAAAGGGATTAAAAAATTGAAACATTGGTAATGGTATTAAACAAGCATGTTATTATATTTTTAATCGATGTTCCCTCCTGTTAATTATCTGTCACATTTGATGTTTTCTGGGTTAATAATTTTCTAACCATATCAAGTGGTCTAATGGTAAAGGCACAGACTGCGGCTCCCCAATAAACAAAAAAATGTGGGAGGTCTTGGATTCGATGCTCCGAGTTGGTAAGTCTGCTTGATTGTGGCCATAGGCAAGGTGAAACTCCCCATAAACTCTCCGGACCCGGGAAGAGTGGATTAAAAAAAAAAGAAAAAAAAAAGAAAAAAGGAAACAATTTTCTCAGTTTCGTATTGATTTACTCGTACGAAAAATAAATAAAAAGGAAAAAAATGAAACAAGGAAACAAATTTCTCAGTTTCGTATAGATTTACTCTCGCACTACGAAGATTGACATGCTTGCTTAGAGTTTGAAAAACTTTAATACGCGTACCCCACGTACAATGATAGGACTTACCTTGAATAGAATCAAATGGATTTAAGGGAGTTGGATTCTCTTCCCTCCATTTTCACATTCCTCCTCTGTTCCCTTTGTTTCCTCTTCTTCTTCTCTCTGCAGAAAAGGTAAAACAAGATGATGATGTGGCTTAATCTTGAGCGTTCAAATAAGAGGGGAGGAAGATGAGAGAATCTAGATCCATATGTAAGTGATTGTGCGAGTTTTGCTTGTACAAACAATATTTTTGTCATAAGAATCTGCTCCAGCTGTAATGAGTAAGATGAAACCAAATCTTTCCTAATAAAAATTGACACAAAGGTTGGTTCCAACATTAATCAAGGGCCTAAAAAGGCCATGCGTTTTTTTATTTTATTTTTTTTTTTATGATAGAGTTGTATGATCATTAGAAAAAAAAACTAACCAAAATAGAGATAAAATTAATTTTCACACACAATCATGACGTTAGTTTGAAAAGAAGAAAACTTACATGCAACATTTTCATATTCACTGTCTTTATCACCTGATCATGTCAACTGAAGATGCTCCCACGACTCATTTTCTCACTTCAGTTTCGAGAGTTGAACGGTTCTCCATATATGAAGGAAAAGGAGACAGCGAGCATAGTATTTCGATATGCAAGTTAAAGATGAACAAACACAGTGAATGACTCGATAAAACATTACGTGTAGACAAATGTCTCGCTTGACACTGAGGATTGGATTGGAATAGATAAACCACAGTATTGGATAAGTGGGATTGAGAAGGATGCAACATGGAAGGAGAGAGAAAGGTGCATGTATAAATGCGATTAATGTGTGTAAGCACGATTGCATATTCATATCTACAATTTACAATTGTGTTTACGTGCATTGCATGTTCGTATTATATCACGTGGTATGTGATTTTGTCAAGTTTAAATTTACCTCTTTTTACTTCTCACACACCCTTTGTTAATTTATGTTCTTTAATCTTCTTTAATCTATTCGATCTCACGGCCGAAAATTGAGTGGAGTGTGTGAAAAATAAAAAGGGTGTGTAGATAGCACACCCCTTAAATTTTGATCGTACACGTAGTTTGCAATTGAGAAATATCATTTAAATGTACAAATCTAACACACTTGTTGGCGCGCCATATTTAATATTAGGGTTTTTTTTATTAGTACCCCACATAATGTTGAATACACCCTACATAAATATGTATTATTAAGTAACTCATGTATCTTAACATGAAATGAGTATTTAGTCCCAAAAAAATTAACAGAATTTGAACACACAAATTATTTACTAATATGAACCCTAACTCTAAATTGGTTGTCTAAACCCGAACCCTAAAATCCTAAAACCCCTAATTGAAAAAAACCCCCAAATTGATAGAAACCTAAACCCTAAAAATAAAAAAATGTTACTAATTCGTAACCAAACGTACTACATTATGGATTTTGTAAGAACTACAACATTTTTTTGTTATCAAAATCTATAACTACTCCAAAACAAATTTTCAATATCTCAAAAAAAAAAAAAAACAATTGTCACATCCGAACCCGGGCCCCGCCTTCACCGTAGCACAATATTGTCCGCTTTGGGCCCCGACCATGCCCTCACGGTTTTGTTTCTGGAAACTTCACACGAGAACTTCCCAGTGGGTCACCCATCCTGGGATTGCTCTTGCGCAATCTTGCTTAACTTCGGAGTTCCTATGGAATCCGAAACCAGTGAGCTCCCAAAAAGTCTCGTACCATATGGAGGTGGGCATGTACATATAAGGCACATCACCCATTCTCCGTTGGTTAATGTGGGATGTTACAATCCACCCCCTTAGGGACCCGACGTCCTCGTCAGTACACTTGCACCACACAACAGAGTGGCTCTGATACCATTATGTCACATCCCAGTCGCGCAACTCTACTGTAGCACAATATTGTCCGCTTTGGGTCCCGACCACACCCTCACGGTTTTGTTTTTAGGAACTCACACGAGAACTTCCCAGTGGGTCACCCATCCTGGGATTGGTCTCGCGCGATCTCGCTTAACTTCGGAGTTCCTATGGAATCCGAAGCCAGTGAGCTCCCAAAAAATCACGTGCTATATGAAGGTGGGCATGTACATATAAGGCACATCACCCCCTCTCCGTTGGTCGATGTGGGATGTTACAAAAATTGAATAAATCCATTATAATATAAACAAATTTTTCTCTAAGTGTTAAGATTGGCAGTTGACACTACTTTCTTTTTGTTTTGTACCGTAAAAAGAATTGAACCCATTATAATTTTGAAAAAAAAATTCACCCATGTCCTATCATTTTGTTTTTTTGGGTCAAAATTTTGTGAGATTGACTCTAGAGGAGTAACAGATAGGGATACAAATTTGGGATTTGTGCTCTACCAGTAAAATAAACCAGCAATCGAATGTCATGTAGTTGACCTCATAATTAGCATTTACATGTTTAGTGAGAGTTGAAATTTGAAGGTGTGGTGAGAATGAACAATGAGAGAATGTTGAATGCATGTGAAGAATGAGGGATGTATGTAGAAAGTTTGGGGTGTAAGGGTAGTATAGGAAAGTATGTGGGGTGTACTAAGATAAATTTTGATTGAAAAAGTAAATGTGGGGTGTATTTAGTATATTGGGTGTATTCAACAATATGTGAGGTGTTAATAAAACAACCATTAATATTAAAGCTTTATTACAGAGTGTGAATGTGTCTGTTTCAATTTGTGCGACAAATATTACTGTAGTTTGCGATTATATGCAAGTGGCTTTTTACCACAGTGGTGAAAAAGAGTTGGATCATCGTATGGCGGCATGTGTTCGAATTCCGTCGGTGACTAATCTAACAAAATTTATTCGTTTGACATAAAAAAAAAAAATAAATAAAAAAAAACATAAATCCACATCCAATGGCCAAAAAAGTGGCGGTAATTTAACCCATCCGTTTACAATTCAACCCCCCCCCCCAAAAAGTCGTTTGAAGAATTTAATAACGGCTCCTCTGTCCCCAGATTCCGCCATTAAATTTGATATCTCAAAAGGCCACAAGCTTTGTCAAACTCGGACAAATGGAGCCCCATCCCCCCTACACGCCCTCGTACAGACTGTCCCGCTCGCTATCCAGTCCCGTCTCACCCTCTATATATTTAGGCCGGCCATTTTGTTTCAATGGAGAAACCGAGGCCTCTTTTGTCCTGTCATACCCGAAATTCCCAATCACAAGGTTAACAACCGTGGCAACAGGTCACAGACTCACGGAGTCTGTTTTCGATATAACCCAGCAGAGCGAAAACCCATTTTCGCACTTCGAAAATGGGAAAGGCGGAAACTTTGGAGTTGGGTTTTCGGCTTGTGGTTGTTTTGGTTGTGGGTTGTTTGTGTAGGGAGGCTGTTGGCGGCGGTTATGTGAAGTATGAGACGGGGAGTGGCGTGGTGGAGGGGAAACTGAATGTTCATTTGGTGGCGCATTCGCACGATGATGTCGGGTGGTTGAAGACGGTTGATCAGTACTATGTTGGATCAAACAACAGCATTCAGGTCATACAATAATAGACAATCAAGTTTGGATATAATATATGAGCTCGTTTGATAAGGTTTATGCGCCAAATAAGCGTTTTTGCTAGAAATGTTTTTGATCACTAAAGAGTAATTTTTATGATGCAAAAACACCATATAAGTTTTTTGCCAAAAGTGCTATTGATTGTCTTAATGTGCTAATTACTTTAATCATTAACAAGTTAATGAATTTGCTCATTTTGATTAGGGTGCTTGTGTTGAGAATACGTTGGATTCTGTTGTTGAATCGTTGGTTCGTGATCCGAACAGGAAGTTTGTGTTTGCTGAGATGGTAAAGCCAGTAATTAAGCTCCACAACATGATAAAGTTTTTCAAATTTTAGTTCTTTTTGTTTTCTGATTTGTTTAGCATGAATTTTAGGCATTTTTCCAAAGATGGTGGTTAACACAAAGTCCGGAAATTCAAGCTCTCGTGCGAAAACTAGTAGATGCCGGGCAGTTAGAGTTTGTGTATGCTTCTATCGACTTGAATCTTTGATTTGCGTAAGGAAATGTGTTTGGTTTGCATCTTTTAATCTGTTTTAAGAAATTCTATTGTACATATAGCAATGGTGGTTGGTGTATGCATGATGAAGCAACAACCCATTACATAGACATGATTGATCAAACGACGCTAGGTCACCGTGCAATAAAGGCGCAGTTCAACAAGACACCTCGTGCTGGATGGCAAATTGATCCCTTTGGACACTCTGCCGTGCAAGCTTACTTACTCACCGCTGAGGTCATTTTGTTATTTCAGTCCTCAATGCTTGATTATTTTTCTATGTTGGTTTAGTCACATGCTTGAATCTTAACTTTATTTGGTATCGTATAATTCTGATGGAGTTGATTCTTACAATGTTCTTGCAGCTCGGGTTTGATTCTGTGCATTTTGCAAGGATCGATTATCAGGACAGAGCGAAGCGCAAGGTGGATAAGTCTCTCGAGGTTATATGGCGTGGATCCAAAACTTTCAGTTCTTCATCTCAGGTTTAGAACTACAACTGCTGCACTGTTACCATTTTAATTACAAAACTATAATTTTCCCTTAATTCAAAAATGTAATTTAATGCTTACATACAACTACCCTGGCCTTTTGCAGATTTTTGCCAATGCTTTTCCGGTTCACTATAGTCCACCTCCCGGTTTCCATTTCGAAGTATTTGACAACTTCGAACCTGTCCAGGTTCTAGTTTCAACAGAGTAACTTTTCCCATCAAGTACTCGATGTTCTTTCAGGGTGGATGTAATGAGGTATCAACTAATCTGTTGAATGATAAAACTGCAGGATAACCCTCTTCTGTTCGACTACAATGTTGAACAGCGTGTCAGCGATTTCATCACCGCTTCACTTACCCAAGTAATCACCTTATCCCTTGAGTATATAATGAAGTTCTAATGTTCCTAAATGCTCCTTTAAATTTTCTTATAAACTTTTGTTTTATCTAACGGTTAAAGTTGAAGCATGTATATGATAAATGATTGAATGATCTTTCTGTGCAGGCAAATGTGACAAGGACGAATCACATTATGTGGACGATGGGAGATGATTTCCAGTACCAATATGCAGAATCATGGTTCAAACAAATGGACAAGTTAATTCACTATGTTAATAAGGTGGAGTTTAATCACAAACCTCATACTATTATGTGGATTTCAAGTTCGAAGTTGCATCATTGAGCTTATTTTTGTTTTCAGGACGGTCGAGTTAATGCCTTGTATTCTACACCATCTATCTATACCGATGCTAAAAATGCAGCAAACCAGTCATGGCCACTGAAAACTGAGGATTATTTTCCGTGAGTATTATTCTCTCATTTTCCCTCTTGTATCTACAGAACAGGACTTGCTGACTTAATCTATTGCATACCAACGATTGCCAACAGGTATGCAGATGCGGTAGATGCTTATTGGACTGGATTTTTCACTAGTCGCCCGGGTTTGAAGGGATATATCCGCTTGCTAAGCGGATATTATTTGGTATAAAATCAAATTAGTCCTTATAGTAATCATCTATAGCATCTGATGCATTCTGTCAGTTTTAAGTGCAATCCAAGTGGTACTTTGGTGTGAACTTCTATTTTTGCAAAATAGGCGGCACGAGAACTAGAATTTCTGGCTGGAAGGAAAGAAAATGGTTCCAATACCGATGGCCTTGCAGATGCTTTAGGAATCGCACAGCACCATGATGCAGTCACTGGCACTGCCAAACAACATACTACAAATGACTACGCAAAGCGCCTTTTCATCGGAGCTTCTGAGGTCTCCAGCTAGAATCTCTACACATTTTGGTCCTTTGAGTTTTTGCATTTGTCTCCGACACTGTTATTCATCGTCTGTGCTAAAATATGCCTTAGATATCTTATGTAGCATATGACATTTTATAGGCAGAAGCTGTTGTCAATTCCGATCTTTTGTGTCTAACTACAAATAAAACAGGAGATCAATGTACTAACTCAACACCGACTTTTAGCCAGGTGATACTTCAATTCATTGTCATTCATTGCGTTTGGATTATTGATGCTAATTTTCTGGATATACTTCTAATTTGCTAATTTTGCATTGTTAAACAGTGTCAATTACTCAATATCAGCTACTGCCCTCCAACAGAGGAAGATATTCCACAAGGGAAGAGCTTGGTAATTTATCTCCTTTTTCTTGTAATTTACTTGTGGACATTTCGCGGATGAAACCTTTTGTTTATCGTTCGTTCTCTTAAATTTCAGGTCGTTGTGGCATATAATCCTCTCGGATGGAATCGGACTGAGACTGTTCGGATTCCTGTGAGCATATGTTCTTCGCATTTAGTTTATGCTGTCATAGTGTAGGTTTGCTCACTTTTTATGTTCAACCAGGTTAATGATGCCACTCTTTCTGTTCAAGATTCTTCGGGAAATATTCTTGTGGTACAGTATGTAAGTTTGGACAATGTAACAACGAATTTAAGAAACTTCTATGTAAAAGCCTACTTGGGACAGCCACCAGACCAAGTTCCTAAGTACTGGCTAATCTTTCAAGTCTCCGTGCCGCCACTTGGTTGGAACACATACTTCGTTTCAAGAACAGCTACCAAACGTAGATGTAAGCATCTTTCCCCTTGAGAATTCTCAAGTGTTATTTTTTATGAAGCTCATGTGCTCAAAGTATACTAGAATAAATTATGTACTATCTGCATTTCTTTGCCCTTACTTCTGTAGTGAAAAGCGGAAATGGATTTCTCTCTGCGATGGACAGTCCACAGAATGAGACAATTGAAATCGGACCTGGAGATCTGAAAATGTCGTTTTCTTTAGCTTCGGGACAACTCAATCGGATGTATAATTCTAAAACAGGAGTAAGTTGTTTCACATGTGCAAGTGACAAAGGTTTAGATTTACATCCCTCAAAACAAAGAGCCGGTTTACGTTATTTATTTAGACTGGTGGAAGTTTAAAGCAATTTTAATTAACAATCATGTTCACCAGGTTGATGTACCGATACAGCAGAGCTACCTCTGGTATGGTTCAAGCACAGGAGATGCCGATTCCCAGGTGTCGAATATTTCTGCTAGGACTTTGATTTACTTTAGCACGTAATTCCAGTCGATGAAGTGCCTGCTGAACTAACATGCAGTTTATGTGATCTATCCAGCAAGCTTCTGGTGCATACATATTCCGGCCTAATGGTGCCCCTCCAACTGTTGTGTCAAGATCAGTAAGCCTTATTTTGCGTATTATCATGCACTTTCCATGCTTTGAATTACATGGAATTTCACTTTATAAAATAAGGATTGAGAGATAATATCTGATTCTTCACTACAAATTCTGAAAGTTTTTATTTTATTCTACAGGTTCCTTTGAAGGTCTTTCGTGGACCGATAGTTGATGAGATTCACCAACAGTTCAGTCCATGGATCTATCAGGTTATTGGCACTTTGTCAATTTGCCTTCTCTGGTTGAAACGTCTTTTGTATCGGAAATGCTTAAATAGTTCACTGAATTTGTTCATATGAGGGTTTACGTCCATTAGCTAGCTATACACATCATTTTGAACCCTAATAAAACATAATACAGACGTGAAATTGAAGTTGACATTATCTTATGTTGTTACCAACCGTATTTTTCTGAACGAGAGATTTCATTTGTTATTAGGTTACTAGACTTTACAGAGACAAAGAGCATGCCGAAGTTGAATATACGGTGAGTCATGCACCTTCCATTTTATTTGGACAATGGAAACATAATTGCCTTTACTTTGAATGTCCACCGTATTCATCTGTGCTGATGAATCCTTTCCTTAGGCAAAGCAGTAAAGTACTATCTTGCTAGACTCAAATCATGTAGTTCTGACATATTTTTGTTTTGAAGGTCGGTCCTATTCCCACAGACGACGGCGTTGGAAAGGAGGTGATCACAAGAATGACAGCAAACATGGACACAAACAAGGAGTTCTACACCGATTCTAACGGAAGGGATTTCATTAAACGGGTAACTCCGTTATGAGTTTCTCATACAAATTAGTATTCTCCACCGAAAATTTTAACAGATGAAGTTTGCTGGTTTATCATTGTCTCGTGAATTCTTAATTTGGAAAAGTGAAGTAACACTTGAGTCATGGTTTTGCAGGTACGAGATTATAGACCAGACTGGCCCCTTGTGGTTAATCAACCCGTGGCAGGAAACTATTATCCAGTAATTTCTTCAATTTTCTTCCATGATATACGCACATACACCACAACTAGCTAATTTGATTTAATAAATGGTGTGCTCTGTTAATAGTATTTTTGTTAACGGTAGCTATCTTCTTTTTTCTTTTTCTTTTTCAGCTAAATCTTGGAATGTTTACTTCGGATAACAAATCTGAGTTATCAGTCTTGGTTGATCGTGCCACTGGAGGATCAAGCATTGAAGATGGACAAATAGAGCTGATGCTTCACAGGTTTGATTCCGACAGACAAATTTCCGGCATCTAGGTCAAATAATTGCTTTATTCTGGTTATGGATATGTTGACCTAATTCTTCCGTGCTTGAAACACAAGGCGTATACTTGAGGATGATTCGAGAGGAGTGGGTGAAGCACTTGATGAAACAGTGTGCATCGAAGAAAATACATGCGAAGGACTAACGGTATCATGCTATACAATAGTAGTTTCTCTTTCTATGCAATGAGAGTTAAAACGCTTATTTCTTGCATATTTTATATTTTTTGCAGGTTCGAGGGAACTATTATATGAGCGTAAACCAGGCAGGGTCGGGTGCCCCCTGGCGCCGCACAACTGGCCAGGAAGTTTACTCTCCGCTTCTTCTAGCATTCGCCCACGAGGTATGACTTCACCATAATTTGTTGAATTGTGGCCAAGTGGCCATCACCTTTTAGTATTAAACAAATAAAAAGAAAAAAAGGGGAGACAACATGATGATGTTTCTTCCTTGTTTTGGGGAAAAGAAAAGCACACTTTGTTTAAAGTTTGCTTTGGTCCATGTGAGAAGTCACGGGTAGAAGAAAGGGTGAGAAATAAAAGCTCATTTTGTTGTTATGAGAAGAAAGTAGAGAGCTAAAGAGAGAAGAGAGAGCTGCTGAGAGCAGGGAGAGTTGCAGAGAGCCCAAACAGGAAGAAGAAGCTGCTGCTTCAATTGGTTAGTAATCATCCACCAAAGTAGTTGTTGTTGTAATAGCTTGAGCTATATGTATAGAGAAGAAATTATTCATTATATTTCTTCCTCTATTTGGCAATCTCACAACCCAAATAACCCAATACACCCAATAGCTCTCACACACCAAAGAAACAAATAGAGGAAGAAATATAATGAATAATTTCTTCTCTATACATATAGCTCAAGCTATTACAACAACAACTACTTTGGTGGATGATTACTAACCAATTGAAGCAGCAGCTTCTTCTTCCTGTTTGGGCTCTCTGCAACTCTCCATGCTCTCAGCAGCTCTCTCTTCTCTCTTTAGCTCTCTACTTTCTTCTCATAACAACAAAATGAGCTTTTATTTCTCACCCTTTCTTCTACCCGTGACTTCTCACATGGACCAAAGCAAACTTTAGACAAAGTGTGCTTTTCTTTTCCCCAAAACAAGGAAGAAACATCATCATGTTGTCTCCCCTTTTTTTCTTTTTATTTGTTTAATACTAAAAGGTGATGGCCACTTGGCCACAATTCAACAATCTCCACCTTGGCCAAGTTCCGAAAACGCCATGATAAGCCAACCAACACAATTGACCCAAAAAAATCACTCCCAAACATTAGCAAGAGAACAACTCATGCCGAGCCAAATGCTCCAAAACTCCTACTGCTCAACGCCTTATTTATATAGGCATAATGTGAGCCAAGTTCAAACAGTGAACAAACTTGGCTACACCAACAACCTTAGTCAACATATCAGCGGGGTTGTCTTTAGTTGGAATCTTCTGGAGAATGATTTCCCCTTCACCAACAATTTCACGAACAAAGTGATAACGCACATCTATGTGCTTGGTCCTTGCATGATGAACCTGATACTTAGCCAAATAAATGGCACTCTGACTATCACAATGTACCTTCACCTGTTTCTGATCAACCCCCAAATCTCTAATCAGCCCATGTATCCAAATGGCCTCCTTTATAGCTTCAGCAACTGCCATATATTCAGCCTCTGTAGTAGACAAGGCAACAGACGACTGCAAAATGGACCTCCAACAAACTGGTCCTTTAGCCATAGTAAACACATAGCCTGTAGTAGACTTCCTTCCATCCAGATCACCTGCATAATCTGAATCAACATAACCAACTGCAAAATGACCAATACCAGAGTCATCTTTCTCAAAACATAAACCAACATCTCGAGTACCATGGAGATATCTCAATATCCACTTAGCTGCTTGCCAATGCTCTTTACCTGGATTATGCATATATCGACTCACCATGCCAACTGCATGAGCAATATCTGGTCTAGAGCATACCATTGCATACATCAAACTACCAACCAAATTTGCATATGGTATATTTTTCATTTGCAGCTTCTCTTTATCAGTTTTAGGACACTGTAGAGAACTCAATTTAAAATGATGAGCCAAAGGGATACTAACCGGTTTGGTTGAATCATGAACTCCAAACTTCCGAATCAACTTCTCAAGGTATTGTCTTTGATTCAAACTGACCAAACCCTTCTTTCTATCTCTAGTGATCTCCATGCCAAGGATCTTCTTTGCTTCACCAAGATCCTTCATCTCGAACTCGTTCTTCATTTGTTTCTTCAATTTCTCAATCTCTTCAACATTCTTTGAGGCAATCAACATATCATCAACATATATCAACAAATAAATGAAAGACCCATCTTGCAACTTCTTGAAGTACACACAATGATCATATTGACTTCTAGAATAATTTTGGCCTCTCATAAATTTATCAAACCTCAAATACCATTGCCTTGAAGATTGCTTCAAGCCATAAAGTGATTTCTTCAATTTGCAAAACAAATTCTCCTTCCCTTTCACTATATACCCATCCGGTTGATACATATAAATCTCTTCATTCAAATCACCATGTAGGAAAACCGTCTTCACATCAAGTTGCACAAGCTCAAGATCATATTGTGCAACAAGAGCTAACATAATGCGAATTGAGGAGTGCTTCACAACCGGAGAAAATATTTCATTGTAGTCAATGCCCTCCTTTTGTGCATAGCCTTTAGCAACTAATCTTGCTTTGAATCTCACATTGCTTTTCTCATCAGCATCTTCCTTCTTGGCATACACCCATTTGCAACCGATAGCTTTCTTGCCCTTAGGTAATTTAGCTAACTCCCAAGTCTTGTTCTTCAAGAGAGAATTCATTTCATCACCCATGGCATTGCACCACCTCTTCTTCTCCTCACTCTCAATAGCTTCCTCAAAATTGGATGGAATCTCTTCAGTGATAATAGGAAGAGCAAAAGCAACATAGTCACTATACCGAGCTGGCTTGGTAATTTGTCTCTTTCCTCTGTTCTTGGCAATAGACTCTTGAGGTGAAACTTCCTCTTCAACTTGAATAGAATCTTCAAGTTCAACTTCTTCAACATCCTCATGGTCTCCAACTTCTTCACTTGTAGTGGCATCGACATCAGCGGAAATAGGATTTGAAGTACTTGAGGCAACTTTCTCAAGCTCCACCTGTTGGACATCTTTCACATTCTTCTCAGAGACTTTGTACATACTTTCTTCATCAAATGTCACATCTCTACTAACTCTACTAATTACCAGTTTCTTCATCTCTGGACACCACAACCTGTAACCTTTGACACCACTACTAAAACCAAGAAAGATAGCCTTTTTGGCTCTAGGATCAAGTTTATTTTCAGTCACATGAAAATAAGCAGGTGAACCAAAAATACGGATATAGTCATAATCAGAAGAAGGTTTTCCAATCCATACCTCCATTGGTGTCTTACCCTGAATAGCAGCTGAGGGTAACCGGTTGATGATGTGACATGCATAATTAACTGCCTCTGCCCAAAATGACTTGCTTAAACTCGACTGAGACATCATACATCTAACCTTCTCAAGCAAGGTTCGATTCAATCTTTTTGCAACTCCATTTTGTTGTGGAGTTCCCCGAACACTGAAATGTCTCACAATTCCTTCCTCTTTGCAAACTTTAAAGAAAGGATCGGATGTGTATTCACCACCATTATCCGATCTCAAAATCTTAATCTTTCTCCCAGTCTGGTTCTCAACCATTTTCTTCCAACCCAAGAAAATGTTTAACACCTCACTCTTGTGCTTCATAGTGTAGACCCAAGACCTTCTTGAATAATCATCAACAAAGGTCACGAACCAATGTCTACCACTCAAAGAGGGGGTCTTTGTAGGACCCCAAACATCTGAATGCACATAATCAAGAATGCCCTTCGTTTGATGTACAGCAGTACCAAATTTCACTCTAGTTTGCTTCCCCAAGACACAATGCTCGCAGAAATCAAGCTTACAAGTCGTGACACCTTTTAGAAGACCTTTTTTCACAAGCCCTTGTAGAGCTTTCTCACCGGCATGGCCTAATCTCATATGCCACAATCTAGTAGTATCTGAATCAGATGTGCCCATATTTTCAGAGACTACAGATGCTTCACCTGTCACAGTGCTTCCCTGCAATAAATACAAATGGCCACATCTAGGAGCTTTCATCACAACAAGTGCACCATAAGTAACTTTCAATGTATGTCCATCTGAATGAAATCTGAAACCATTAGATTCCAAAGTACCCAAAGAAATAAGATTTTTCTTCAAATTCGGTACATACCGAACACCTGTCAATTCTTTAACCATGCCATCATGCAACTTCAAACGAACTGTACCAATCCCTTTTGTTGTGCAAGGATTGTCATCTCCCATGAACACAACGCCACCATCAAACTCTTTCAAGCTTGAAAACCAATCCTTGTGAGGAGTCATATGATGAGTACAACCTGTATCCAACACCCACTTAGTAGCACAATCAAATGATGAGGAAGTGGTTAAAGCAAAATCAGAAAAATCTGTTTCAACCTCAGCAACATTAGCTTCAGAACTTTCTTTGCCTTTGGTCTTCAATCTAGGACAATCTTTCTTCCAATGACCCTTATTACGACAAAAGGCACATTCATCCCTTTCCAAAGGTTTTCTACACAAAATACTTCTGAGTTTTTGCAAGGCACAACCGAATTGAAGAGCAAGCCCACAAATTTAATTTCTCCCATTCCGGCTTCGATATAGCTTCCGGCTTCTCTCCCAAAGCGGCAAGTAGATCTTGTTGAGCCAACACATCTTTGACCTCACATTGCCACATCCCGAAGTTGTTTGTGCCATCAAATTTTTCCACTTCGAACTTTGCATTTTGCACCGTAATTCTTACAAACCCGGAGGTGCTTCCAAAAGGATTCTCATCTTGCCCGTCTGACATCTTTGACAACTAGACAGTACCCAAGAGCAACCAGTGCTCTGATACCAATTGTTGTGCTAGGATAACACCAAACCTTTTTGGAACTAACTCTCAAGCTAACCCACAGATAATATATCAAATGAAAATGCAAGAACAAAATATAAAAGACACCAAGATTTTAACGAGATTCCTCAACAGTCAGTGTAACTGGAGTACGTCCTCGGAGCAGTAGGAGCTCACCCAATAATCCACTATCAACCAATTGGGAGTTTACAAAGTGTTGGCAATCTCACAATTGGTTGATAGTGGATTATTGGGTGAGCTCCTACTGCTCCGAGGACGTACTCCAGTTACACTGACTGTTGAGGAACCTCGTTAAAATCTTGGTGTCTTTTATATTTTGTTCTTGCATTTTCATTTGATATATTATCTGTGGGTTAGCTTGAGAGTTAGTTCCAAAAAGGTTTGGTGTTATCCTAGCACAACATAATTACAGAAGAGTTTGTAAAGCTTCATTGACCTTATAATATATGATTTTAATATTTCAGAAAATGGAGGATTGGACTGCATCACATTTGACAAAATCATCTACCATGGATTCTAATTACAGCTTGCCTCTCAATGTTGCTTTGATTACTCTTCAGGTGACCGTAAACCACTGAACAATGACACGAGTGCTCGCTAATTCTCTCTCTCTCTCTCTCTCTCTCTCTCTCTCTCTCTCTCTCTCTCTCTAACACTCTAGTTTTGCAGGAACTGGATGACGGTACTGTGCTCCTTCGGTTAGCTCATCTATATGAGGTAAAAAGATAAGCAAAAGAACGCGCTATAGTGATATAATTGATTTGACAATGCAATTAATTTAGTTTGTGTTCACTTCTTTTACGCTGTTGATTCTAACAGGCAGCCGAAGATCCTCAATATTCAACACTGGCCAAAGTTGAACTGAAGAAGATGTTTACAGGAAAAACGGTAGGTTTTATGGTACGCCCGACATATGTTTACGGGATTATTGGCGGTTGCCATAATGTGCTTGTTGGTGATTGTACTTCTCAGATAAAAGAGGTGAAGGAAGTGAGCTTGTCTGCAAACCAAGAGAAGTCGGAGATAAAGAAGATGCAATGGAAAGTCGAAGGTGACGGGGGAGATGAACCTGCACCGGTTAAAGGGGGGCCTGTCGATAGCTCAGCTCTTGTTGTTGAGCTTGGACCCATGGAGATCCGCACCTTCGTGTTGAAATTTTAGATGCTGTGTTTTTTTATTTTTGTTATAACTTGCAGAGCAAGCAATAGGTATGGCATGAAAAATTATGTCAGAACTATATAAATGATATATAATTCGATTGGATTGAGGTAGTAAATTAATGAGTGTTGTGAAACTAATTATAAAAGTGGGTGAGAGTGAGGACGGGAGAGAGAAAAGGGCTCATATTTATCTATAGAGGAATGTTATACCATGGACAAGTAGGTTGTGGTCTAGGCCGCTTCAGCGACATTGAAAATAAAATGGGCATAATCGAAGTCTCTGAGTTGTGTACCGACCACAGAGATTTGCAAGACGTTGTTTTCTATCAAGGAAACGTATTAGGCTTTGTGTTGAGACCGAAAAACTGTAATGATCGATTCTAGCCTTAACGTGATAACGGAGGAGTAGGAGGCGCAGCCTTCGCTAGCACTACTAGCTTGAATCATCGGGGGATTTGCTTTTAATAGAGATATATTGTCAAAAAAGATGAGACGTTATGAAGATTGTGTAGATGTGTGGCGTGATATTGATATCAAACACAAGGTTTCCAAATTGAATGCAGACAAGAAGAAATGGGTTGAGGTTGATCGTATCAATGACCACATACTGATCGTGGGGCACGAAATTGGAGTGTGCAGCTTAGATTTTGAACAAACATGCCGCTCATGTATCATACCAGTGGTAACATCTACCGGCCCCCAACTTGGACCTGCGTGTCAAGCAAGAAAAGAAAGAGCGCAAAAGAAGAACAAGAACAAGACGTGTACCTAGACTTCGACAAGTTAGATAAATTGGATTTGGGAAGTTGATCACTACGAAATTAATTAGGTTGTATAGCGATTTTGTAACTCAGCTTCAAACAAAACTGAAACACTCTCCATAGCACCCAAAACTGCATTAAGAAACACATTTCTTCGAACCCCTTTGGTGTCCTTTGCACGTCCCCACAAGAAGACTTGAATTATTCACAGGACCTCCTCTAACCGGTGTAGGTTCTTCTGCGCTATCTCCCTCGACCTTCCATGCCTTCCTCTTCATCTCTGACTTCTCTTGGTTTGTAGACAAGCTCACTTCCTTCACCTCCCCTATCTGAAAGTTTCAAACACACCACCAATCAAGTTGCTAAATCACCTCTGACACGCCCGACCCAGATAACCTCCAAATATACTTAGGGTCGGCACGTGTTCGCCGATACTCGAAGGTGACGAAGGATTGGGTCCTACACCGAGAGGACTCGTATGTGCCGATGCGGAAGTGCCTTGACACCATGATTGTATGCCTCGATTCTAAGTCCTGAGGGAGTTCAAAACAAAACATGAGTGGACCAAGTTGATATATAAGTAGTAATCAAACAGTTAATCTTTAACGTACTAACCCCCGGTTTAGAAATCTCATATAGCATAATATGTAGTAGGTTTTCCAAAAATCCTAGCATGCCATAAAACCTTTCAATAAAACATATATCATATATAGTGTGTTTAGTAGTGGTATATATATAATGCATATACATATATATAGTATTTCATTTGTCCGAAGGCATATAAAACACTTATTCATTCATCCGAAGGTTCTACATCACATGCACGTAGGCAGATCATATGCCCGTAAGCAGAACCATCGCCCGTAGACACCAACCAAACGCCTGACTGTAGCCAATAATATATCTCTCGCCCGTAGGCACCTGCACATGCTCGGCCAAAGCCATCTACCAACACCCGGCTGAAGCCAATATAAATATCTCTCGCCCGTAGGCTCCTACACATGCCCGGCCGAAGCCAATTCATATATCTCCTGGCCGAAACCATCTACCAACACCCAGCTGAAGCCAATATAAATATCTCTCACTCGTAGGCTCTTACACACGCCCGACTGAAGCCATCTACCAACGCGAGGCCGAAGCCAATATAAGTCTCATTGCCCGTATGCAGGACATTCGAATAACCACTAAGTAAGTACGTAAGGACATTAACATAAAATTTCTAATATATATAACTATCTTAATCCGAGTTCAGTAGCTAAAACGTCGTATCGTAAAATATCTTCATAGTATATAGTCATCCATCATATATACTACGAAGAACGTAGAATCGATAAAGCATGATTATCATAAAGTGTGAAACTAATTTACTCATAAACGTTGCATAAAAAGTAGTCATAAAATCATATTTTTCATGTATGTATTTCTAATAGAAAAATATCCATTTTAGGAGTCCACTCACCTTACACAATTGGCTAAGAGCCGTGCAAACAAGAGAGGACGAAAATGCCATACACAATTGCACCTAAGCACATAAAGGTACCAATTAATAAAACACTATCATAACGATTGAATTTGGGAAAACTGACGTCGGAAACGGATCTAGAATGTCGAAATTAGCCTTCCTGTGATGTTTTCTTTGTAGTTTGATGTCCAAAACATTTGACGTCCAAAACACACCAATACGGTCAGAAACTAAATATGAGGACCAAAGGGCAAGGTTTAGAGTGTTTTCGAGGCTCACCAACGTCGGAGGTGTGGGAGACTCGCCGGAGATCATGAATCGTGGCCTTTACCATGTTGAGTTCCCAGGTCCTTGTCCAGGGTTCATGGTGACGATGTCCAAGTGGTGGTGGGTGAAAGGCCTCGCCGCAAATGGTGGTTTTCAAATGGGGCTTTCCATTGGCACCATCTTGGTGCTTCCTGAGAGAGAAAAAGGAAAAGTGAGAGTGAGTTGAGGGAGAGAGGTGAGAGAGAGAACTTTAACGGGGAGAGAGAAGAGAGAAGATAGGAGAGTGGGCCGGATGGGGGAATAACACCAAAAGATTTGGGCCCCACCAGGCACACATATTAAGACCCAAAAACAATTTTCAAAATAAATATTCCAAACTTAGTGAAATTACAAAAATACCCCTTCGTTCCGTAAATTCTGAAACGAGTTGTTACAACCTCCCTTATCTAATGAGTTTTAAACATGTTTTCTAATGTAAAAAGTTCACTTGATCAATTTTTACACATGTTTCCTAATCAAAAAGGCATTAGGCGCTCGTCGGACGACAATCAAGTGCCTAACGTCTAGGCCCTAGTTTTTAAGTATAAGTAAGTTTATTATATAACATATAAATAAATGTCTACTTATACTTAAAAAATTATAATTGTATTGAGATACATAAATTGCAAAATTAATATATATATATATATATATATATATCATAAAGTATTAAAACATATTGAAAACACGAGGAATAAGCATACAATGCTTATTCATAACAAGTCTCTTACAATTCATTGAAAAAACTGAAATGCAAAATTAAAATCTATTTTCTGTCTAAGTGAGAGTCACGACCTAGGCGGGTATTGACACGCCCCGACCCTGATATTCCCTGAATACCAGGATAGACACGTGCTGGCCGACACCCGAGGGTGACGAAAGCCATTAATTGATACAAAAGCTAAGAATAAGAAATAAATAAAGGTTATGAATTTAAAAACAATGAGTTAATAATTTAGGAACGTGTTCAGAACATACAACTAAACCTAATCACTAAAAAGAATTGAGATAAAATTGAATGAATAGAGAAGTGGGTCCTACATCGAGAGGACTCAAATATGCTGCTGCGGAAGTGCCTTGACGCCGGGATTAGGTGCCTTGATCCTAATTCCTGAATGGGGGTGCAAAACAAAGGTGAGTGGACCAAGTTCATATATATAATAATAATAAAACAGTTATCAAGATACTAACCCCCACAGTTTATATAATGAAAACTACTAGCATAATAAATGATAGGTTTACTGAAAACACTAGCATGCCAAACATATCTCAAAGACATATCGCGGAAATCGAAATATCAAACGTCTCATAAATCGTCTCGTAAGCGCGGTGTGCTGCTAGATAGATCACCGAATAAATATAACTCTCGGCCCAATGCCTGCACCTCAGTCTCTGTGCCCGTAGCCAGAGATAACTCTCTCCCGGCCCAATGCCTGTCACCGTGTCCCTCAGCCTTTCGCTAGGGATTATTTCTCCCGGCCTAAATGCCAACACCAGATCCTCGCCCCATGCGGCATAGTGTCTACTAGGTACGCACAAATAGTTACGCATCTCATAAATAACCACTTCATAGCATAGATACCGATCATCGTCTACACTATAAAGAAGGGTTTCTAAAACATGTTCTAGCATCCTATCGTCATCCATCGGATAGTTTGCCAGTTCATGGTTTTTATAGAAAATACGATATATTAAAATATAGCTCAATATAGGCCAACAATTAATTCCTCACCAAAAACGCGAGACGAAACCAATATATTCAATAAACAGGCTTCACATAAATCAAATCATAAACTCGTAGGCATGCTAATCATTTATGCAATTAAATTATCAAATCATGTGATTTTAGAAAGGGTCCACTCACAGTACTTAGTTGCCAACAGCTGCGCCACTAGCGAAGACGGAAACGTCACAATAATTGCCCCTAAGCGCATAAATAACACATTTAGTCAAACTCTACTTAAACGATTGAATTTGGGAAAACGGACGTTGGAAACGGATTCAGAACGTCGAAATTAGCTTAAGAGGGATTTTGAGCAAAAACCCGAAAAGTCAACCTTAAAGGTCAACGTTGACCGGGAGTCAACGGTCAAATTAGGTCAAACGGGTTTTAGGCTTGAAATCCGGATTAGGGTTTTAAATGGGTTTTAGAAACCTAGGGTTTTTGGGTTAAAAGGGTTTAGGGTGGAAAATTGGGGTTTTAGGTTTTCTAAGGTTTTTGGTTAAAAAGGGTTAGGATGAAAAATGGTGGTTTGGGCATTAAGCCCAAACACACACACATACACCACTAACACACACACATGCACGGGCTACACACACAGCCCATACACACATACACACAGGCCCTAAGGCCTTATTAAAGGGTTGGGCTTAGAGCCCCTTAACCAAAAACCGGCCCAAAGCCATTCTAAATAAGGCCCGTGGCCTTTGGGGTCTTTAAAACAAATAACTAAAAATAAAAATCAAACGGGCTGGGGATTTGGGCTAAGGCATAACGGCCTTAAGGCCCGTGGGATTCTAAACGGCCTGAGAGGCCTGGTTTTGCCGAAGAAGAAGGCCGGAAATTCGGCCGGAAAACCACCCAACTTTAAACGGCTATAACTTTGTCACTACTCAACGAAATCAAGCGAAACAAAACCTAAAGTTGTAGCCCTTGAAGAGAGGAAGAGAATGGTACCTCACACGACATCTAACGTGCCATGGTTTGGCTGGAAAATGCCTCGAAAGCCACTGAGGTCGCCGGAAACTGGGTAAGATTCAAATGAGTATAACTTCTTCAATATTCAACGAAATTGAGTGAAACAAAAAGAAAAGTTGTAGTACTCGACGAGACGAAGAGATTGATACCTTACACGCTGGCCAACGCGCCGTGGTTTGGCCGGAAATGGCCTGGAAAGTGGTGGTCTGCGTCGGAGCTCGAGTATGGGACTTCCAAGATGCCAAGACTATGGTTGAGTTCGTAGCGACGAGATAAAGACGATGGTGATGTTTGTTGGTACGAAAAACTCTCCGAGGGGTGGAGATAGAGAGAGCCGAGAGCGTGAGGGAGAGAGAGTTGTGGCAGAGGTGAGGGAGAAGAGAGAACTGAGAGAAGAGAGAGGGAGACCGAGAAACATAAAAATAAAACAAGGTGGGCCCCACGGGCTCACCAATTAAGGACTAAACCAATTTTAAAATATAAAAGGGGGTTGGGGTGTTTCAGGTATAGGTGGGCTAGGTGGGTCTAAATTAGCTAGGTGGGCGCTTAGGTAGTTCTAAGTGTCATTTCTTTTAGGTGCCCTTTCTTCTAGAAGGAATTTTTTAGAACAATAAAATGTACCTAGAGACTTGATATATAGTCTAGAGAGAATGTGACAATGAAAAATAAGGGAGTCCCCAAATGAAAAAAAGATCCCTAAAATGAGGGTGAAAGAGCCCTATCGTAGAACAAGGGTTTCTACATTACCTACTCTTATATGTGGAAGTGAGATAAAAAACAGAGAACTAATTGTGTTTGACAATCGGGTGAACTGATTGACTCACTCAATGTGTTTGTAGTTGTACTGACATGAGACGAGATCAAATGGTACGTAAATACAAGGGGACTTATTCAGTTGTCAAATCTAAAATTTCATCCTAAATATGACCAAAAGAATGACACAAACAAATTGAGTTAACCTTCCAACGTCGTCGTCTTCAGTTAAATTTCCTTTTCGTTTTTTCCCTCCAAAAATAGAAAAAGATAAACACAAAAAATCGTTAACAGTTATTCGCGCGGCAAGGCGCCGAGACAGTTGAGTTAACCTTCCTTTAAAACTGCGTCTCCTCCTAATCCTACTTGGCATTACCCTACAGCCCCCACGTGTCATGCGAACTCCGGTCACCATCTCGAGAAAGTCCGAGCGCCGAGGACCCATTCATCTTCTTCTCCGTCATTTCGCTTAGTCTGAAACCCTAATCTTCTCCAATCTTCAGAGCCAAACAGGAGAAGTCACAGCCATGGCGAACCCAAACCCCGTTCCCAAACAGCCCCTCTACCCGGAGATCATCCACTCCAACCCAGAAGCACCTTCAATCCTTACCTCCTCAGCCCCAAATCTCTACCTTTCCCTCGACATGAAAGACCTCCACGAAAATCTTTTCCCCGAATGCCTTAACCCTACCTACCAATACCCACCCTCCGCTCCGCCCGAGGCGTTGGCTCCACCCGAAGCTCCGCCGTCAGCTCCACCGGTGGCCACCGAAGAGGTTCTCATCAAAATCCCCGGCACCATTGTTAATTTAATCGAAACGCACTTCAGTGTCGAGCTCGCCTCCGGCGACTTCACGATCATACGCCTCATCCATGGCGACGACATCGTCGCAGTCCTCGCCCGAGTCGGCGACGAGATCCAATGGCCTCTGGCAAAGAACGAAGGCGCCGTCAAGCTCGACGACTCGCATTACTTCTTCTCACTCTACGCTCCGCCGGATTCCGACTCCGGGTCCGAGTCGGACCCTAAATCGAAGGCGAACGATCCGGACAGTTTTTTGAACTACGGATTGACGATCGCGTCGAAAGGGCAGGAGGGATTGGTGAAGGAATTGGATGGGATTTTGAAGAGTTACTGCAGTTTTTCAGTGCAGAAGGTTTCGGACAAGGCGCGAAAGAAGGGGGAGGCTTTGGACGACACCCTTGCGTTGGAGACCTCGCCAGAGGAGTTGAGCTCGGAGAAAAAGAAGGAGTTGGAGGAGCGGAGCGCCGCATATTGGACCACATTGGCACCGAATGTGGAGGATTACAATGGAATGGCTGCCAAATTGATCGCGGCCGGTTCAGGGCAGCTGATCAAGGGCATCTTGTGGTGTGGGGATGTGACGGTGGAGAGATTGAAATTGGGGAATGAGGTTATGAAGAAGCGGATGGACCCGCGTTCGAATAAGGAAGTCAGTCCCCAAACCATGAGAAGGATTAAAAGGTACAAAATTTGTGTGTTGTTTGTGTCTTTGATGGATGCATTAGTCCTGGTTGTCTATTGAAACTTGTGAAATTTTAAGACATTGCTTATGGAAAATTATGAATCTTAGTACTTAGATTGATGCCCGAGACTAATTTTCGTATTTGGAGTTTGGTCCTTTATCTTCATAAGTACTAATCTTTCGTACTTAGATATTAGTTGCAAGTATATGGACATTGCCTTATTGTTCTACAGCTCTGTCTATGAACATTAGTTTGAAGACAAGGGTGTCATCTTCTAGTCGAGTGTTTGGGTTTTTGCCCTTTTCTTTCTGGGGTTGATAGAATGGTTTTGATCAAGAATCTAACTTTTACTTGTTCTGCAGGGTTAAGAAGGTGAGCAAAACGACACAGAAAGTTGCAGCCGGTGTCCTTTCTGGGGTCTTGAAAGTTTCTGGATTCTTCACAAGTTCGGTGGTAAACTCCAAAGTGGGAAAGAAATTCTTCCGTATTCTGCCTGGGGAAATTTTGCTAGCATCGCTGGATGGATTTTGTATGTTGATCATCTCAGTACCTTGATTTTGATGCTTTCTTAATAACAGGCTTGCTAAATCTTTCAATTAAAACCTCTATCTTGCCGTTCTGTCATAATTTCATTAATACTTTCGCTCTGAATGATACACAAACTGTCCGTATAAATGTATCATTTCATTGCTGCTTGTATTGGAACTCCAGTGAGCTCGTTTATAAATTACAAGAGTGGTGAAGATAGTTCCCAAACAAAAGTTTTATGTTTGACCTTTAACTGTAGAAGGGTAGATTTTCTTGCAGCTAAAGAGATTTTTCTTACCGCTATCACTGCGAGTGACCGTGTACTTAGCCAAAAGCCTTTAGATATATAACTATATTTTACTATTAGGTAGATCTAAACATATGCCATCATAGATGATGTATTCATTGTCTTTACCTTTTGTGTTTCTGTAATCTTATATGACTGTTTCCAATCAGATGGTTGAATTTTAATGTTCATGTTCCTGTAACTAGGCAAAGTGTGTGATGCTGTTGAAGTAGCCGGGAAAAATGTCATGTCAACGTCGTCTACTGTGACAACCGAGCTCGTCTCCCACGGGTAAGGTTCACCAGATGCTTGATGCTAGAGTAATGTAACAGTAAATGAAACAAATAAAGACTGAAAAGATATACACGATTCATGTGGACAGTAGACCTACTATTTTGGCTCACTATAAATTAGGGGATGCATTGCAAGAGGTTATTAACATTTTTGTGTTGGTTTCGGATCAACAAGTTAACCCTCGGTTTCAAACCCTATATGTTTGTTGCCGGTATCAACTATTGCCGGTAGCAATAGTTGATGGCCTACTCCACGCTTTTCAAAATTCATCAGACGAGTGGTATGCTTCTGTGATAGGGTGTAAACGTTTGAGTATGACTGTCCTGCAGGTATGGTGAACAAGCAGGTAAGGCTGCAAACGACGGGCTTGATGCAGCAGGACATGCTATAGGAACTGCATGGACTGTTTTTAAGATCCGAAAGGTACTCAACCCGAAAAGCGCTTTCAAATCCTCCACCCTAGCCAAATCTGCTGCCAAGGCAGCAGTTGAGGAGGTAAGGACTAAGAAATCCAAATAACTTGTTCTGGGAATCTTCATTTAAGCCCTTCCAAATTGTACTTTTGTATATTATTCTTGCAAAAATATTAGTCAAAACGAAAATATTTGAAGTATATAATTGAGTTTAAAAAAGATGGTAAACATTATGTTCTAGGAAACATTAAAATTTCATCGTGACAATCAAATGAGCAAATGATTTCAGATTAAATTTATTTTTTTGCAAAGATGATTTATAAATGAAGTCTTAAAAAATTGACCACGTATTCATATCACATTGGTGTTCCACGTAATGTGACAAATGATTCATACAATCATCAGCCAATAAGATGAATTAATTTACGTGTCATGTACACAACATTTGTCACATCAAATCGTATACTAATGTGGTCTCCATAGCATTTTTCATTGTGTTTGTATAAATCACCATACGATTTATAGCAATATCTTACCTGTAAAAAGTTCTGAAACAGATATTGGCACTTGGAATGGTGAAAATTTTGAAAGTTAAATTTTGGTTTAGCTTTTGTATGATTTAGGTTTTTCTGAGCGGCAATATGAAGTCCTATTTCCACTGAATCACACAAGAAATAATAAAACCATAATAAGCTTTTTTAACTTTTTATTATTAATTTAGTTAATTAGTTGGTCTTGGGACACTAAATATGGATTAGCCTATGGATTATATTATTATTTCTCAAGCTTGAACAATCAAGCTGAGCTGAAGTTTTTCTTGAGCTGTCACATGAAAAATTTCAAGCTACTCAAGAGTTTTACGAACCAAACACACCAATGCTCAACTTTGACTTGTTTCTTAATTGAGCCGAATTAAACTTGGTTTAAATCTTTCACGTACGTACCAAATTTTAACGAACCAAACAAGAGCCGAACATGACGCAAGCTCGAACTTTTCGAACCAATTTACATCTCTAACCATACTAATGGTGCAGCTGCCACCAGCGCACCCACCATCGGTGTGTTCAATTCTATGACCGATCATGTTACATGTACCACTAATATGGACCCAATAATATAATCCAACACAAGTGTGAGTGATATTTTGTTTTTGGAAAAGATGATATATCATTATCCGGGCAAAGATGCTAAAGTTACAGAAAAGCCTACACCGAGGCAAACAACTGATAAATACTAGAAAAGAGTAGTGTGAGAAGGTCACATTGAAAACCACACCTCCACATCTAATGCTAGAACGTCCCTCCTCACACTACCATATGCACTTAGGGGGACATGAAAGACCATCATTACACAGAACATGAACAAGGGAAGATGAGGGTCTGTTGACCCACAAGAGATCACATGTTAAAACCCACCCCACCAAGGGGCCCACCCCTTTTATTTTTGTATTCCCGTGACCCTCTCCTTTCCCTCTTTCCCTCTTTCTTCTCTCAACTCTCTCTGCTCTCCCTCCTTCGGGCCGAACACCACTCACGCACCCACCACCGTGGCTCTCCAATGACACGCACCAGCACCCTCATCTCCTTCATCATCACCATCAAAATCTCTGTAGTTTTCTCTCTCCCGTTGTAGAAAGGACGACGAAATCCCAGGAGCCTCCGGCAAGCACCGCCCCTTTTGAGGCCATTTCCGGCCAAACCACGGCGATTTGGCCGGCATGCAAGGTATCAATCTCTTCTTCTCGTCGAGTACTATAACTTTCCTTTTTGTTTCACTCAATTTCATTGAGTATTGAAGAAGTTATACTCATTTGAATCTTACCCAGTTTCCGGCGACCTCCGAGGCTTTCGAGGAAATTTCCGGCCAAACCACGGCGAGTTAGACGTCGTGTGACATATCATTCTCTTCGTCTCTTCAAGGGCTACAACTTTCGTTTTTGTCTCGCTTGATTTCGTTGAGTAGTAACAAAGTTATAGCCGTTTAAAGTTGGGTGGTTTTCCGGCCGAATTTCTGGCCTTCTTCTTCGGAAAAACCTCAGGCCTTTCAGGCCATTTAGAACACCACGGGCCTTAGACCGTTTTGGACCAACCCAGTACCCCCGGTCAACGTTGACTTTAGGGTTGACTTTTCGGGTTTTCGTCCGGAACCCTTCTTAGGGTAATTCAACGTTCTGAATCCGTTTCCAATGTCCGTTTTCCCAAATTCAATTGCTATTATATAGTTTTATTAATTGTACCATTTAATGTGCTTAGGGGCAATTATTGTGACGTTTCCGTCTTCGCTAGTGGCGCAGCTTTTGGCAACTAAGTACTGTGAGTTGACCCTTTCTAAAATTACATGATTTTACGATTTAATTGCATAAATGATTAGCATGCCTACGAGTTTATGAATTGATTTATGTGAAGCCTGTTGATTTAATATATTGATTATCGTCTTGTGTTTTGGTGAGGAATTAATTGTTGGCCTATATTGAGCTATATTTTAATATATCGTATTTTCTATAAAAATCATGAACTAGTAGACTATCTGATAGATGATGATAGGATGCTAGAACATGTTTTAGAAACCCCTCTTTATAGTATAGACGATGGATGACTCTATGCTATGAAGTGGTTATTTATGAGAGGCGTAACTATTTGTGCGTACCTAGTGGACACTATGCCGCATGGGGCGAGGATCTGGTGTTGGCATTTAGGCTGGGAGAAATAATCCCTAGCTACGGGCTGAGGGACATGAAGAGGCATTGGGCCGGGAGTTGGTAATCTCTGGCTACGGGCGCAGAGACCATGAAGAGGCATTGGGCCGGGAGTTATATTTATTCAGTGATCTTACTAGCAGCACACCGCGTTCACGAGATGATCTACGAGATGTTTTACGCGATGATTTATATGATGTTTTCCGCGTTATGGCTTTTGAGATATTTTGGCATGCTAGGATTTTGATTTAAATCCATCACTTATTATGCTAGTAGTTTTCATTATATAAAATGTGGGGATTAGTATCTTGATAACTGTTTTATTATTATTATATATATGAACTTGGTCCACTCACCTTTGTTTTGCGTCCCCATTCAGGACTTAGAATCAAGGCACCTAATCCCGGCGTGAAGACACTTCCGCAGTAGCATCTTCGAATCCTCTCGATGTAGGACCCACTCTTTTATTCATTCAATTTTATCTTAATTCTTTTTAGTGATTAGGTTTAGTTGTATGCTCTGAGCACGTTCCTAAATTATTAATTCCTTGTATTTTAAATTTCTAACGCTTATTTACTTCTTATTCTTAGCTTTTGTATCAATTAATGGCTTTCGTCACCCTCGGGTGTCGGCCAGCACGTGTTTATCCTGGTATTCGGGGAATATCAGGGTCGGGGCGTGTCAGATTGGTATCAGAGCGTGGTTTGTTCAGAGCATACTTAGGATTCTCTTCTATTCTCGTAAAGTGTCAGTTTTGACATCATTTGGATGTCAGGACTTCTAGATTTGACGCCATTCGGTGTAGTTGTGCAAATCTCTCTCTGATTGAATTGTCACTTTCTGGTTGAAATTCAAGAATTCGTGTCGGGATTGTGCCTCACTAGTGACGTGTTTGAATTGTTGGACGACTTTAAACATCGGATCGATACTCTGCGACGTGCATTCTTGGGGAATGGCAGGCATAGTCTGTGTTACTTGGAAGCGACGTGTTTTAGAAATCTCAGTGAGCGGAAGTTTGGTAAAGACCAGCTGTATATTCGAATTTGCGATGCCACTCTGCAACATGTGTTCCTTAGGAATTGCGGGCGGAGTCGGCTCAACATCGAAATCTTTGGAAACTCCTCAGTAACAGACACTATTCTCATCAATTTCCAAAAAGAGTTGCAATTCTTGTTGTTGTTGTAATTGGATTTGGATGATGAAGAGTCAGTCTTGTTTGGATAAACAAATTCCTTGAACTTCACCTGGGTTTGGTACTCGGTGGTAAACCCTAGCTCCTTGTCCTCGTACCTTTCGGTAGAGGTGAACTTAGCATCTTGCTTGTAGCCTAATTTATCAGTGATCTTGCCCGCTACCTGTTCAGCCTTGTAATTTTCAGTGTAATGGCTTGAGACTTTATCATATTCATCATTGTATGAAGATCGAGCTTTACTCTGAACTTCTCTGGACTCATTGAGCTTCGGTTTGCTCAAGGGCATCACTTTAAGGTAGCCAATTGTGTCACTGCATGCTTATGCAGGTTGCTTAGTATCTTTCTCCTTTGTCATTCTGTTGATTCAGAGGTTCTATATTTAATTTCTGAACTTTGAAACAACTCTCACAAAGTATTGTGAATCTTGAAATGTTTTTGACCTCGTCAAATCTTATTATCAGTTCTTAACTATTCTTGAGCTTAGACCTATTTCCTTTTTGGCTAAGAAACTAGTTGACCATACTGTGATGATTTGCAAAATAATCATAAACATTAGTGACTTCTATTTATGCATCTTCACCTTCATTCACTTATTCATCTCTTAATGTGAGACTGGATCATGCAGAAACATTACATAAAGGGTAAAAAAAAAAATTTGTTCTCGGCATGGTTTCTCTGATATCTTGTACTCTAGATTGTAATGGAATTGTTTTGACCCTTAAATTCTTGAGTATTCTTTCAGCCTTATTGACATGGTTTCTCGCTCAATTAGTGAGGAATTCACGATCGATGTATTCGACGGAAGTGTGCACCCAGTTCGTGTCGATTCGGACGGGAATATATTGAGCATAACCTTTTCACAAGCTTACCAAACTTATCATAAAGAGTTCATTGTGGGTGTGAAGTTTGAGTTGTCCTTTGGTAAGAAACTGGTGAAGATTGTGGTGCAGAAGGTCAGCATATTATATCACCATCTTACTAAAATTCATGGGCATCACATCGGTTATTTTCCAACGATATGTGTTCGTCTCGACGCATATTTCCACTACTTCACTTCTGAACCTTATTGTTGTGAATACGTGGTTGTTAAAACATTTCTAGCAGATCTGTTTGGTGCATTTTGGAATGGCACTACAGGACGGTCGAAGCGAGAATTGGATGATCTTTACACTTCTCTCGAAATGTGCGTGTTCTTTTTGGTTGTTAGGATGACCATTTGCGAGTCGTTCTTCTTTCCACCAACTTTGATCTTGTTTGACTTGAAATCTGCAACTAAGCAAAAATGGAGATGTGGATTGAGCACTACGACAGCTCCCAAGAGATACTGCTTGTTGAGAAAGATGACTTCTCGTTTTCTGCTTGCTTGACTCGAGCTTTTGGGTCTACTACTAACATGGTAGCTACTTCTCTTAAATCCCAAGGTACCGTTTTCTAGTGGGTTCCTTGTTGGCAAATTTTGAAATAGTTGGTCACATTTGGAAGAACTGAGGAGAATATGATGCTTAGTGCTGGATAGAGTTTTACGATGGCAGTTTCTGTTTTATTTAGTTTGGGTATGGCACTGTTGCGACATGGTACTAGAGTTTCTACAGGTAACATTGGTTGTTAGAGGAGTTGTGCGCGCTTGTATTCGGAGGATCGAATTTACGACGTGTGAAATTATTCATCCTCAGGAAATTACTGCTTGCTTATCGAGACAACAAATGTGTGATCGATATCACGGGCGGCCGACCGGTATATCGATAGTTTATTTGTTGGGTTCGTTAGGCAAGTGGGCAAAAAGATTCGTCTATAGCAGTTGATGCAGATTCGGAATTGTTATTCTTGGGACTCGACCCAAAGACACATTTATTCTTGGAATATGTGACATTTCGAATTCTTGGGCAAGACCCACTCTCATTTTTCAGTTTTGATTGTCAGTATAAATATTTTAACTTCATTTACTCTAGTTAATTGTTTTGACGTTACAAATGTTTTGGAGAAAATATTTACTTTTCAGTTTTAAGTTGGTTCGAGTTTTTGACCTATATGTTATTATTTATCTATTTTGACGTTATCTGGCCTTAAATTATTTTGTGTTTTCGACTTTATATTTTTATAAAGTATGTTTCCTATTTTTACACTGATGAGGAATAAAGTAAGAGCTTGGAGGCATGATAGAGGATTTTGCAACCTGCTCGCGACGGTGTGGCATATTCTCTTTGATGCACCCACTCTGACTAGATTTCTCTTTATACATATATTATTTTCCCTATTTTCAAGTTTTTCAGTTTACTAAGTGATTTTAAATTTCGGGGACAAAATTCTTTTAAGGGGGTAGATTGTTAAAACCCACCCCCATTTTATTTAAAAATGGTTTTTTAGTTCTTAATTGGTGAGCCAAGGGGCCCACCCCTTTTATTTTTGTATCCCCGTGACCCTCTCATTTCCCTCTTTCCCTTTTTCTTCTCTCAACTCTCTCTGCTCTCCCTCCTTCGGGCCGAGCACCACTCACGCACCCACCACCGTGGCTCTTCGATGACACGCACCAGCACCCTCATCTCCTTCATCATCACCATCAAAATCTCTGTAGTTTTCTCTCTCCCGTTGTAGAAAGGACGACGAAATCCTAGGAGCCTCCGGCGAGCACCGCCCCTTTCGAGGCCATTTCCGGCCAAACCACGGCGATTTGGCCGGCATTCAAGGTATCAATCTCTTCGTCTCGTCGAGTACTATAACTTTCCTTTTTATTTCACTCAATTTCATTGAGTATTGAAGAAGTTATACTCATTTGAATCTTACCCAGTTTCCGGCGACCTCCGAGGCTTTCGAGGAAATTTCCGGCCAAACCACGGCGAGTTAGACGTCGTCTGAGGTATCATTCTCTTCGTCTCTTCAAGGGCTACAACTTTTGTTTTCGTCTCGCTTGATTTTGTTGAGTAGTAACAAAGTTATAGCCGTTTAAAGTTGGGTGGTTTTCCGGCCGAATTTCCGGCCTTCTTCTTCGGCAAAACCCCAGGCCTTTCAGGCCATTTAGAACACCATGGGCCTTAGCCCGTTTTGGACCAACCCAGTACCCCAGCCCACATCCTTTTTATTTTTAGTTATTTTGTTTTTAAAACCCCAAAAAAGGGCCTTGGGCTGGTGACATTTAAAGGGGCTTAAAGCCCTGTTTTCTTTGTGAGGCCTTAAGGCTTTGGGCCTGTGTGTATGTGTTTTGGGCTAGGCATGTGTGTGTGTGTGTTTATGCATGCACATGCATGCCGTGCATGTGTGTGTGTGTTTGTAGTGTGTGTTTGTGTTTGGGCTAAAGCCCAAACCCCAATTTTTCCACCCTAAAACCATTTTAACCCAAAACCTTATAATCCTAAAATCTTTTAAAACCCTAAACCCATCCAATCCCAAATCCCCTATTTTATTTAAACTCTAAACCCTAATTCGGATTCAAGCCTAAAACCCGTTAGACCTAATTTGACCGTTGACCCCCGGTCAACGTTGACTTTAGGGTTGACTTTTCGGGTTTTCGTCCGGGACCCTTCTTAGGGTAATTCAACGTTCTGAATCCGTTTCCAATGTCCGTTTTCCCAAATTCAATTGCTATTATATAGTTTTATTAATTGTACCATTTAATGTGCTTAGGGGAAATTATTGTGATGTTTCCGTCTTCGCTAGTGGCGTAGCTTTTGGCAACTAAGTACTGTGAGTGGACCCTTTCTAAAATTACATGATTTTACGATTTAATTGCATAAATGATTAGCATGCCTACGAGTTTATGAATTGATTTATGTGAAGCTTGTTGATTTAATATATTGATTATCGTCTCGTGTTTTGGTGAGGAATTAATTGTTGGCCTATATTGAGCTATATTTTAATATATCGTATTTTCTATAAAAATCATGAACTAGTAGACTATCTGATAGATGACGATAGGATGCTAGAACATGTTTTAGAAATCCCTCTTTATAGTATAGACGATGGATGACTCTATGCTATGAAGTGGTTATTTATGAGAGGCGTAACTATTTGTGCGTACCTAGTGGACACTATGCCACATGGGGCGAGGATTTGGTGTTGGCATTTAGGCCGGGAGAAATAATCCCTAGCTACGGGCTGAGGGACATGAAGAGGCATTGGGCCGGGAGTTGGTAATCTCTGGCTACGGGCGCAGAGACCATGAAGAGGCATTGGGCCGGGAGTTATATTTATTCAGTGATCTTACTAGCAGCACACCGCGTTCACGAGATGATCTACGAGATGTTTTACGCGATGATTTATATGATGTTTTCCGCATTATGGCTTTTGAGATATTTTGGCATGCTAGGATTTTGATTTAAATCCATCACTTATTATGCTAGTAGTTTTCATTATATAAAATGTGGGGGTTAGTATCTTGATAACTGTTTTATTATTATTATATATGAACTTGGTCCACTCACCTTTGTTTTGCGTCCCCATTCAGGACTTAGAATCAAGGCACCTAATCCCGGCGTGAAGACACTTCCGCAGTAGCATCTTCGAATCCTCTCGATGTAGGACCCACTCTTTTATTCATTCAATTTTATCTTAATTCTTTTTAGTGATTAGGTTTAGTTGTATGCTCTGAGCACGTTCCTAAATTATTAATTCCTTGTATTTTAAATTTCTAACGCTTATTTACTTCTTATTCTTAGCTTTTGTATCAATTAATGGCTTTCGTCACCCTCGGGTGTCGGCCAGCACGTGTTTATCCTGGTATTCGGGGAATATCAGGGTCGGGGCGTGTCATCACATACTTCCCTACAAGTGTGAGTGATTGATCGGTGGATCCAAACACCTCTTGGAACTTGCCAAGCGTACACACTACACCCCCTTTTCTCAATCCTGCAATCCCGTCACCATCACGTCCAACCTTCGTGGCTACCAACAACAAAAAACCAAAATATTGTACACATTCCTTTTTACATTCAACGAAGTGCGCCCTATCGCATACGATAAAACATTCAAATTAAACAAGATTGAATGAAATCAGATACATTTACTGTTCGTTGAATGTGCTGTTGTGTGCGACAGGACAGCTGCACTTGAGAATTGGCTTTAATTTTAGGCCACCTGTTCCTCATGACCTCAAGGACATTTTCAAGTCATTAGCAACGAATCAAATCTCTCTTTAGTGTAAATCCTCTCATGTGCGATATTCTTGCCCAAAGCCGATTTATGCATCAAAGTTTCTCCACTTCATTTGCTTGTCTGATTCCAAATTACAAAGTTTTCTCACCCTCTAATTTTTGTGTGTGATTAATTTGAGAGATTGTTGTTATCTCTCCAAATCATCGATAATCCTCTCCGACAATGTCATTGTTCCCACGAATTGGAATTCAAATAATTGACTTTGACAATCTGACCTAAGATTTTTCATCATTACTGCTTAAAGTGCAAGCACGTGTCATGATCATGATACAATGACTTGCCTTAACAAAACTGAAAACACCCATTGTTCGGTTTTTCACATAGAATGACTCATTATTCTTTACAGAAAAATTACAGTTTGACCTGTACATAAACTGATTATATGTGCTTTTAATTAAGGATTAAGTCCAGATAACTACCAAACATTTAGAGGTGATTCCAAATTGAAGCTTTTTAAAACCTTCCAAATAAGTACCTTAAAGTTTTGAAAAATGAATATCTATTTGGTTCACTAGTGTTCAATGATGACATTGACAAATGGTAAGCGAGTTTTAATTTTCAAGTCATCTATGGAGATTTAAATATCCAAATTGACGCCATAAGCTAAGCAAATTTATGGTTTAACTCTACTAAAATGGGTTGGGGATTAGAACTCCAAAGATGTCGATTAGTGAAAATCAACTTTAGCATTTTCCTACCTCATCATTTTGCTAGTAACGTAATCACTTAATGCTGGTAAAATCCAATGTACCAAATGTCTAATTTTCAAAATGTTAGGTAGTTATTTGAAATATTTAAAACGGTTGAGACTAATTTGGAATCACCCTAAAAAATTGGGTAGTTTTTATACTTAACTCTTTAATTATTATTGTTATTAAAAAAAAAAAAAAAAAAAAAAAAAAAACCAACCGGAGGCGAAAAGACTCAAAGAGACATTTTAGTCTTTTTAATTAATTATTAAATATATCAGTTTGTGATTTGCATGACGAGCTTGTTGAGACATTTCAACCCCTTTAATCAATTATTAAATATATCAGTTTGTGATTTGCATGACAAGCTTGTTGAGAAGAACGCCGAGAAGCTTATGTGTCATGTCCTATTCATACTCAATGATTTAGTATAGTGCTCATACATAATGCTAGTACATTGTACCTCAAACATATAGGTTGTCCCCCATATATGCGACTTTAGATAATTTGGGAGTGACACTTTATGATCGGAGTAGATCTCAATGAGATTTCAAAGCAAAATGCTGTCGTTTAACTAGGAAAAGCATGTAATTATCTATATTACTATATAAAGCCAGCAGCCTCATTTGGGACCACGCACTTCACCAAAATAAATAGGATAAAAATGTCCTCCAAATAAAAATGTTCACAAGCAGGTCAAAATAATGCATTCAATAATGTAGGGGTATTTTCGTCATAAAAACAATGTTTTTTATAGTTTTTTTTTTGTGCAGTTTTTTTTAATTAGTACCTTACAATGGGTTAGCAATAATGTGATTCAATCATTTGTTTATTAAATATTATTTTTTCTATTTTTAAACACATTCAAAACATCTTAAGAGGCGTAGTGCCAATTATAAAAAAAAGTCTTTCACATGCGCATTATAATATGATTCAATTAGTTGTCAAATGATTTTTTTTTTGTGAACAAACGATATTAACTATACTAAGGGGGAGGCCCGGAGGGGTTGGGTTTAGCCTCACAATGGATTAACAATAATGTGATTCAAAAAATGTGTAGTCGCACGTAACACGTCGTGATTCAAAAAATGTCTTTTGCACACACATAAGCACGTGCATGAAGACTAGTGTCCTTGATAAAGCTGGGAGAAATGCTAAGGAGCATCTCTTAATAGTACGACTCTTTATGGACTCTCTACTACCTCATATTTTTACACAATATTTTATAATGTTAGTACGAAAATTAACGAAGAATTGTAAAGTGGTAGAGAATTCACAAAGAAAGAGACTTACTTTGAGACAAATTCCTTAGCATTTATCTAATGCTGGTGTTTAAGTTGACCCCAGTCTTTTCACCTTTTAACCTGCATTTTTTTTTAACTCGGATCTGTTAATCCACATATCAAATGGACTTCGTGCTGGAAGCCATTTAACATGTAAATTATAAATCGATTACATAAAAAATATCCTAAGTACTTAATCAAATATTTAGTCAACATCTCTAGAGAAAGAGGATGTGCCACCATCCATAATAATATCATTTCCTAACCTTTTATTAGGTCATCCAAGAATAAAAGCACATAAACCCTACTTGATTTCTTATAGTTAATTATTTTTTGCCTAGAAATCAAAAAATGATACTACGAATCACTAGGGGGTGACTTATAGGTTGGTGATAGATTTCAAGCCTGTATTCCACAAGGCACTTTCTAGACTTGATTTCTAGTACTAGTAAATCACACGTTGGTGGTTCGGAGTAGGCTGAAATGTCTTTGTGAGTCTTTTTAATTCCTGAAAGAGTAGATTGTCGTGACAAAGTCACTAACTAGTCCCCTTTTAAAAAAATAATACGTACAAAAGTGATTTATAAGATAATCTTGAACCTAAACCAGAAACATACATACATACATACATAAAAACAACTAAATGAAAAGTTTATGCATGTATATGAAATTGATATTTGTTTGGAAAGAGAAAATATTCATCGTACGTAAGGAATCGAGTGCTTTTAAAACGTACAATGTTATTAGCAGTAGAGCGTGTAGTTTACATAAAAAAAATACTCCAAACATACATGATAAGTGATAACTAGTGAATGGTGAGTTGGATCACAAATCCCACGTTCTAGCTGATGAATTATCAAAGTCAAATTATATGTGCACGCCCATTTATCTATTTTGCGTACATCCAATTAATTATTATTGCCGCCTTCGACACCTTCATCTTATCGTAAAAGAAATGTTATCAGCAGCAGCTACCCCCACTCGCCCCGAAAAGCTTATTACAGTCTGGTTTAAATTTTTTTTTTTTAAACCAGTTTTTCAGGAAAAAAATTAATAATTGGGGCTAAAATATATTTAGTAAATGAAAAAAAAAAAAAAGGTGTTATGAGTGTAAAACAACAAAATTTAGAAACAACTCTATCCATGTTTCTCAAAAGCACCTTTTTTTTTTGTAATAGGAGATGGGTGAATAGTATCAATTAATGAAACTTTCATATCGACAATTCTACTTGGTGTTTTTTTTTTCTTCTTAAAAGCGTTTTTAGCACTATAGTTTACCAAACACCCACTTGTTTTTTTTTTTTCACAGCTGTTTATTCTCACAACACATCAAAAACAGTTTTGGAAAAAGAAAAAAAAACAGTTGTTTATTCTCACAGCACAACAATTTTTTTAATGAAAACTTCAAAATCTAATGGTAGGGAAATTTGACTAATTACACAAGTTTATGGGGTAATTGACAGAGTAAAAATTTAGGAAGAAAATTGGCACTGGCTTACAAATTCAGCGAACCAATCAGAAAATACCTCTTGTTTTAATCTCCCTACAAGTTGGGTTGCAACTTACAACATTTTAATGTCACCTAGTAATCTAAATGGTGATTAGAGTCTAATTACCATTGGATTATCATTGGATGTGAGGTTTTATTTACCATCAAAAGAGAATTGGAGGTCGAATTAGGAGAATTGATACTTTAGATGCAGGGTTAAATGATTTATATTTGAAACACTCTTTTAGAGCACTTGACAAGATATTGAAAGATGGAAAAGTTTAGGGTAAAGTACAAAAAACTACTTCAATTATTGGTGTCACGATACTTTCATACATCATCTTTTAAAATTGACAATGTCATACCGCATCTTACGAATTTGTGACAATGTCATACCTCCGTCAAATTTTCTGTTAATTTCTCTGTTCAATGCTGACGTGGCCAGACACGTGTCCCACTCACTAATCCAGCTGGATTAAAAAATAATTAAATATATTTTTAATAATTAAATATTAAAAAATTAAAAATAAAAAAACAAAAAGCAAAAATTCCTAGGGTTGCAGCATCCTTTCCTTCTCCCGCACCAATTTCAATTTTTTTTGTTCTTCTCTCTCCACCTTCTTCTTCTTCATCTTCTTCTTCTCTTGGGCGATTTGTCACTTTTTTTTTTTTTTACGTTTTCAATTTTTTTTTGTTCTTCTCTCTCCTCCTTCTTCTTCATCATCTTCTTCTTCTCCTGGGCCAAAATTGGATGGCTTATTATATTAGCACCCCACAAATTGTTGAATAAACCTCACATACTTAATACACCTCACATTTACTTTTTCAATTAAAAATTATCTTAATACACCCCACTTCCTTCCCCATAATACCCTCACCCCCACATTCTTAATATACACCTTACATTTTCTATACACACCCCACATTTTTTATACACCCCACATTTCTCAAATCTTATAACAGTCATTTGTAATTTTGCCGAATGATTTCAAACCATCTAAACTTTAGTTTGCCGAATGATTTCAAATTGAATGATTTGAAAAAAATGTTTAGGTTCATTTGAATGTTTTTCAATAACAATAATAATGATTTCAAAGCTTTCGAAACACCAATTTCGTGTTCCATTCGTCAAAAATAATTTTTCTTAATCAACATGTTTGTAGTTTCATTGCTTAGAGTTTTATTCAACAATGGAGGATGTGAGGGGTTTTGATAGTTGAAGGAGATAAATAATACGTTAAAAGTTAATTTTTTTTTTTTTTTAAATCTAATAAGGTCAAAATTGTCATTCCATAGTAGAGTAAATAAGTCATTAATATTAAATTTTAATGTGGGGTGCTAATATAAAAAGCCAAACTGGATTTGTCACTTTTTTTTTTTTTTTCGTTTTCAATTTTTTTTTGTTCTTCTCTCTCCTCCTTCTTCTTCATCTTCTTCTTCTTCTCCTAGGCCGAAACTGGATTTGTCACTTTTTTTTTTTTCGTTCTTCTTCTCTCTCCTTCTTCTTCTTCTTCTTCTTCTTCTTCTTGGGCCGAAACTGGGTATGAATTTTTTTTTTCTGGGTTGCAGGTAGAGGGAAAAGGGGAAGAAGATGAAGGTGGGGGAGGAGAGATGAGTGCGCGTTGGGTTGGGGGGGGACAAACTGGGTTGGCAGAGTGAGGGAGTGGCGAGAAAGGGGGGAAAGAGAGAGAAGAGAGAGGGTGGTGGAGGACGGGTGGGAAGGGGTCGAGTGGGAAGGGGTTTTGGGTTGCAGAGAAGAGAGAGTGGCGAGAAAGGGGGGAGAGAGAGAGGCGAGAAAGGGGGGAGGGTGGTGGAGGACGGGTGGGAAGGGGTTTTGGGTTGCAGAGAAGAGAGAGTGACGAGAAAGGGGGGAGAGAGAGAGGAGAGAGTGAGAGAGATTTAATATATATATATATATATTTTTTTTTTTTTTTTTATTAAAAATATATTTTATTATTTTTTAATCCAATTGGATTAGTGAGTGAGACACGTGTCGGGCCACGTCAGCATTTAACAGAGAAATTAACAGAAAAACTGACGGATGTATGGCATTGTCACAAATTCGTAAGATGCGGTATGACATTGTCAATTTTAAAAGATGAGGTATGAAATTGTCGTGACACCAATAGTTGAGGTAGTTTTTTGTACTTTACCCAAAAGTTTAAAACCAAGAGTTCGAAGATAGGGTTAAATGACGGTATTGTAGGACACTATTTTCCCTTAAGTAACTTTAATTAAGGACTTTGACCCCAGCTAGGTTACATTTACAAAGCTTTATTCCGAATCATTTCAACCTACCAACTAAATAAGAAACATGATGACAGTTGACAAACTGAAAGATCGTTGGGAGAATCCCACTATGCAATTCTAGGAGGAAATTTCCAAGATCTTACATGTCCAGTAAAATTGTCCTCAGTTTTTAACCCTCACTCACTCAGATTATCTCGACACTTGGTTGCAGAGACATCCAAAGTATAAAAATTGAATCCTTGTCGCTAACGTCATCTTTTTAGTCTGTTGAAAGAGGTTTTGAGTTCAAATTTTACGAATCTTAGACAGTGGCAGAGCCAAAATTTCATGCGAGGAGGGACCCTTCACAAATGCAAAAAAATATGACGAATAACAGTTACAAAACTACTAATCAAAACACCATTATAAAACATGCATCTATAATATTTTATATTTTCAATAATCATAATCGTCTCTCACGAATTTTCATATTTTGAAACTGTAGCATGATAACCTCTTATCTATACTATTTAATTTAATAAGAAGAATTAATCAAAAGGTCCAAACTCTAACACTTAAGTAAGATGTAAGATAGACGAGAAACAATAAAAAAGTTATAGAAATTAAGATAGATTTTACAAATACTATTGTTTTTGTTGAATTAATTTGAATTCTATATGAAAATAGATATGAAATTTCAAGAAATGAGATAATAGCTTTTTAGTCTTGGGCTCTTGCTCCTGGGTTGCACTGTGAAAGAAAGACTAGAGAAGTTTTTTGTTTTAATTAAAAGTGAACGGGTTTAATGTTAAGAGATTTTTTGTTTTATCAAAATGTTAAAGGTTATTGATTTTATATCCAATAAATAAATATTAAATTAGTGTTGGGATGGAATCAAATATGGGAGTTGGAGTTTTAAATAGGAGATGGTTTAGAATGTGTTTTGTATTATTGACTAATAGGAGAAGGGTAGTAAAGAAGAATAATGAAAGATGTTTATAGGGGAAGACTTGCAAAAAAATGTGAGGATAGGCCTAGGCCTATCCTATTCTCTTCTTCCCTCCGCCCCTGATCTCAGATGTTAAATTATAGATAAAAAGACATCAATTAATCAAATCTGCAACCGAAGTCTTATGTTCGATTCTCCATTCCCTCTTATCGACAATATCTAAACAAAAGCATCTTTCATTTGGTGCTAAAACTTTTACTCACTCAGATTATCTTCCATTTGGTGAATTTCATTGGTAAACATCCAAAGTAATAAAATTGAATCTACTAAATCCAGTTGATGGATGTAGTATGAGTTTAACACTATGTTTTGATGAAGAAATTTAAGATTACTAAAGAATTTTAATATGAAGGGATTTTATTTTCTAGAATTTGTGAATTTTCTTATTTTGTTAACCTAAAAGAACAATGAAATTGAATACATAATTTGTTATTTTTAAACTCTCAATCATAGAAATTGGGAAATGACACTTATTTACATGGAATTTAAACTTGGGAATTTGAGGTCCCAAATTCCAAGTTTTTTTTCCACGTAGAAATTATAAATTTCTATGTTTATGAAACCAAACAAAGAAATTGGTGCATGTCAATTTATATATTCTGATTTTTATCCAAATTCCAAGTTTATTTCCCTCATCCAAACATAATGTAAAATTATGATCCACTTGCATTGATCTACTTTTACTCACCCTACAACCGAAATTTTACGTTCGATTTTTCTTTCTCCATTATCGCTCGTATCAAAACAAAACAAAACAAAACATACATTATATCCAGTTGATAAGGTTTCTTTAGTAGCATGATCCTGGTGGGCCCTGGCTAACCCACATCATGTAATTCTCAAATAGCTGTAATGGAGGAAGCACCAAAAATATGTTCACTCCAATGTCGGCTTCTGCCTTAAACAACCGGTTGGGTTGCCCTAAATCCAAAAAGCACCACCAGAGAGCCAGCAGTCCGAATTTGGGCAAAAGCAATATTGAAAAAAAGCAGATTTTAGACAGATGTGGCATTGATGCTTTGGATTGATAGAAGGAATAAAGGGGTGTGCTATCCACACATCCCATTTTACTTCTTACACACACCCTTTGATAATTTTTGTCCGTTGATCTTCTTCAATTCATCCGATCCGACGGCTGAAAATTAAAAGATGTGTGAAAAGTAAAATGAGGTGTGTGGATATCACACCCCATAATAAAAACCACCCACAAGCACTTCCCACTCACAACACAATTGCATTAAGCAGAATGTGCTGTGACTCGGAAACCAGTATATTTTATAATCCCACCCTCTCCAACACCTCTCTCTCTCTCTCTCTCTCTCTCTCTCTAAGTTGCAGGATTTGTTTTAAGTCCCTTGTGAGAGTTCTCATGAATGTTCACCAATGGCAACTCCTCTAGGAAAAGTGTTTGATAAAATTTCAAGTTTTGCCACACCTTGGAGAAGGAGCAACACTACAACTCCTCAGGGAAGAAGAATCTTTCATAGGGATGTTGAAAGAGACCAGTTCCAGTATGGAAATGCTCATTGCCTCTCCTCCTACTACAGCGTCTTCGTCGCCCGCCTCGCCATCATGGTTAGTACAAGTTCATGCATCTCCTAAATTTGAAAGTTTGTTCTACATGATCAATATGTTAAGCTTGAAAGGGCACTCGATTTTTCGCCTCGTTGAGAAACCCTGCTTACCAGCAACTTACAGCTTAATGTGTTCATAATTGTTCTATTTGTGCTTTTGACTAGCTAATTTTGCATATGTGTCAAACTGTGATCTGCAGGACGGAGAAACTTAGCACACTGATTACACATAGCCTTGTTATATTGATGGTTTTTTTGTGTGCAGGTTATGCTAGCAATTTTAATAGGGCTACTAACCATACTGACATGGCATTTCACAAGGATCTACACTGCAAAATCGCTGAGCAACTTAGCATACGGCCTTCGCTACGAACTTCTGCAACGTCCTGTGTTAAGGATGTGGAACATCTTAAATTCCACGGCAGAAATAACAGCAGCGCAGGTTAAGCTCTCGGAGTATGTGATCAAACGGAACAGCAACCCTACCAGTCAAGCAGAACAAGTGGAGGTTGATGAATTGTTACGCCTTTTTCATGTTCTTGTTAATTTGATTTGAGACTGTTTTACCTATGTTCTTGATTTGATGCATTTTTGACCTCTTAGCAGCTATATGAATCAATGAGGGCTGTGACGTGGGCAATGTTCGCAAGCCGTAAGGCTCTCAATGCAATCACTATAAACTACAGAAATGGTTTTGTCCAGGCATTCCACAGAGATCACAGGAGCAACAATACATACTACATCTACTCTGATCTCGCAAACTATTCGATCAGCGCAAGTGGTGCGTATGATGCTAATGCACTGTCAACACATCAGGCGTGGAGTGATCACTCCATACACGGCAACATTTCTGCAAAATGGTACCGCGAGCCACTTGATCCCGTCACAGGGGAGAAGACAGGGAAAGCAACCCAAATTCAACCGGATGATCTGATCAACATTGCAGGGCTTTCACAAGTACCGGATGGTGTGGCCACTTGGCACGTGGGGGTGAGCAAGTATTCGGATTCACCACTTCTTTCGGCTGCACTGGCGGTTTCCGACCCTTCAAATAAAAGAGTAGTGGCGGTTGTGGGTGTTACTACAGCTCTGTACAGTGTAGGGCAACTGATGAAAGAGCTTGTTGAGTTTCACAGTGGACATATTTACTTAACTTCTCAAGAAGGTTACTTGCTTGCTACGTCAACAAATGCTCCACTTTTGACGAATTCGACTAGAGGGCCTAAGCTCATGATGGCTGTCGATTCTGAGGATCGCATAATACACTCAGGAGCAGAGTGGTTGCAGCGAGCCTATGGTAACAAGTTTCCTCCTAGTCACGAGGTTCATGTTGAGAATGCCAGGCTTGGAAACCAGCAGTATTACATCGACTCGTTTTTTCTAAATTTAAAGAGACTTCCTCTGGTAAGCTTCTCTAACATCAGTATTGTTCCCAACTTGTACTTAACCGCGTGCTAGCGCAGTAGGTGTGATGTTTCATCATAAAAGGCATCGGTTTAATTAGTAGTGTCGTATTTTATTTTGTCAAGCTTCCGACTATGAAGAATAGGCTTTCTCTAAACCATTTAAGAAGGAAACTAAATCAAGCTACGGTTTGTGCAGGTAGGGGTTATCATCATTCCGCGAAAATATATAATGGGGAAGGTAGACGAAAGAGCGTTCAAAACGTTGGTTATACTGATATCTGCATCCTTTTGCATTCTGGTGATTGGTTGTGTTTGCATTTTCATACTCACGAATGGAGTTTCAAAGGAGATGAAGCTGAGGGCAGAACTGATAAGTCACCTTGATGCAAGAAGAAGGGCTGAGGCCTCTAGTAACTACAAAAGCCAATTTCTAGCCAATATGAGGTAGAAAAATTCAGCATTTCCGAGAGTTTGATATATAGCTAGTCTCTTTAATGCCCTCTTTAGTTACAAACCTACGCTACCAGGCTCAAAAGCATTTTCGACACTTAGTTGTTATGACCATTATCATGTATACTTAATCTCTTTGTGAAGATACTTGTGAAGATACAGGTTTTGCTCGTAGATTAGTTTAAAACACGTCTTGTGATCTAATCCAACCGTATGTAACTTTGTTGCATTGCAGTCATGAACTGAGGACACCAATGGCGGCGGTGATTGGGCTGCTGGACATTATGATCAGTGATGATTGCCTTACAAATGAACAATACTCCACAGTTACTCAGATCAGAAAATGCTCGACCGCTCTACTTCGGCTTCTCAACAACATATTGGATCTCAGCAAGGTTAGACATGGAGACATTGCACCATTTATCCAAAAAAGAAACTAACGATTGGTTATGTTGGAATATGTTTTGCAGGTTGAATCTGGAAAAATGGTGTTGGAAGAAACCGAGTTTGATCTGGGAAGAGAACTCGAGGGGCTCTTCGACATATTCTCCGTGCAGTGCATTAACCACAATGTGGAGACTGTTTTAGATCTCTCTGGTATTACTTAAACAGAAATTATTAGTATTTCATTTAAAAGTCACTCTATTTTTTTCATGAAAAATTATTTGATCGATCTTTTTTTCTTCAGATGATATTCCGAAATTAGTTCGAGGGGACTCTGCAAGAGTTGTTCAAATATTTGCTAATCTAATCAGCAACTCTATCAAGTTCACTACATGTAAGTAAAACTTCCATACCATAACGATTTCGCTAAGCTCTGTTTTATACAACCTTCGTTGTGTTTTGTATGACGAATTGTGACAAATGTTTGCAGCGGGTCACGTTATACTTAGAGGATCATGCGAGAACTTCAACATTTCTGGTGACACCAGGAGAATCCTTCTTGATCAGAAAAATTTGTGGCCGTCTCATAAGGCAAAGCTGAAGCAAGGCAACCATGTAAAAAAGGCTTCCAACAAGGACGACAACAAAATGATTCTTTGGTTCGAAGTTGATGACACTGGTTGCGGTATGCAACGGAGAACCTTATTTCAAGCACACGCACAAAAACTCACCCGGAAAACGTTTTTCCCAAGATAACTTGTGTCGTTTTTATCTTTTTACTATATTTTGCAGGAATCGATCCGAGTAAATGGGAGTCTGTTTTTGAAAGCTTTGAGCAAGCTGATCCCTCAACAACTCGAACGTAAGTAAATCAAGCAACTTCCACTGTCCTGTGGTTTTTTCCAGCATGCTTATCTCTGTTATCTTTTTTTCAGGCATGGGGGAACTGGACTTGGACTTTGCATTGTACGAACATTGGTGAGTTAGCAATTTCTTATGTAGAGTAGTCATGCATGTCAAAGTAAATCACATTCCACGAACACCTAAACATGAAGATTATCTGAGTTTCGTGTAAGTTATGACCCTTGGACAATCAGCTGCACGCTTGAAAGCTTCGCCAATTCTAATCAGTTTTCACCCTGATCTGCAACAATGTTATGTTATTCTGCATCTTCTCCATGTTTTCTTTTTACGCTTCAAATAATTGTATAGTGGTGATGACAGGTTAACAAGATGGGTGGAGAAATCAAGGTTGTAAAGAAGGACGGGCAGGGTACCTTAATGCAATTTTACTTGGTTCTCAATACGCCTGCAGATGGCACGGAGCAACATTGTCAAGTAGATTTTGCAAAGACAAATGTAGTTGTAAGTTAACTTTCTTTTCGATTTTCAGGTTATCCGAAACTAGAAACTGAGACGCTATATGGATTTCTTGTACTTATCTACTAAATACTACTAACGATTGAATGTGAATGCAGGTGCTGCTTGCACTACACGGCAGCATGGGGAGACTGATTATGTCCCAGTGGTTGCGAAAAAAAGGAGTGTTCACTCTGGCAACATCTGAGTGGAATGAACTGACACAAATTCTTCGAGAACTCTTTCATAGCAGGAATTCATCTCATAAAAACAGTTTCGAAAAACAGTATTCGCTGAGTGAATCTTTGAGAGGTGAAATACGAAACACACGTGACAAGAGGAACCCAGCTTTCGTCATGGTTGTCGATATAGGGCTGCTTGACCTGAGCACAGATATATGGAAGGAGCAGCTTAACTTCCTTGATAAATACTCCGGGAAAGCAAACTTTGCATGGATGCTGAATCATGATACATCCAACGCTGTCAAGATGGAGCTCCGAAGAAAAGGGTATGTTTTGATGGTTAATAAACCGATGTACAAGGCGAAAATGGTTCATATTTTGGAAACTGTCATGACAGAGAGAGATCTTGACACGCAGAGGAGATCCGCAACCGGTTTGACAAATAGCACAAAAGATGGTGACTTGCACGAATGCCTTGAGATCGATTCTACTCATTTTTATGTTCCCAGCTGCTCTGATGATTCTGATATATCTGAAAAGAACGACTCTAATTCTGAAAACACATCTCATGTCGAAGAAAAGCAAAGAGACGGGATCATGAAACCTAGTTCCCCGCAGTACCAGGCGGTTAACAGCTGCTTAGTTGAACTCACACGCGTATGCTCGAAAGACAATAATTCAAGGAAAGAAGACACAGAAGATACGGAACATAAAGCAATGAGCAACAATCAAGCATCCCATGCAACAAAATCACAATGTGAAAACTCGGAAGTTCAAGAACATCGTTCAATCACCAGCAGCCCTAAAGAGAATGGTAGTTCATATAAAAGTAGAACTACAAATCAACAGAAATCTCTCGAAGGCGTGCGCATTCTACTCGCAGAAGATACACCGGTACTGCAGAGAGTTGCAACTATAATGCTCGAAAAAATGGGGGCTACTGTGATTGCTGTGGCTGATGGACTGCAGGCAGTTGATGCTCTCAACTGTATGAACAAATCAGAAGATTGTAGAAAGGAATTTCACTCGAAAGACGGAGATACGAACTTGGATAATCAAATATGGGGTTTCCGTCCATTCGACTTGATTCTAATGGACTGTCAGGTAAGAATCAGAACTCGAAAAACACTTCATATCTATTTGCTTAAGCTCTTAAAATCTCGTCGGCATTACATTATTCATGATGGAAGAATTAAACCCTACTACTTAGTACTAAAGAACCCCTAAACCCTATACAAATCCTATGCAAATCTGGCCGCATTGTAAATGTAACAATTTGTTTCTTGAACATGCATCGCGTCGTGTCATGACTCGTGAAGTTGATGAACTTGGGCGTGTTTATGTGAATCAGATGCCGAAGATGGACGGTTATGAAGCAACGAAGGCAATCAGGAAATCGGAGGAGGGGACCGATTCGCACATTCCGATCGTTGCCCTAACAGCTCATGCAATGTCATCAGATGAAGCAAAGTGCTTGGAGGTGGGGATGGATGCTTATCTGACAAAGCCAATTGACTACAAGTTGATGGTGTCTACCATTCTTTCACTCACTAGAACAGCAACCTAATTAACTTTCCAACTTATCAGGCAAAAATGTAAGCAAATTTGACAATGTTTGCATAGGAAGCCTTTTTGATGTGTAATTAGGGAATAATACTTGGAGAATACAACATATAACCTTTAAATTAGAGATGTATAATCCAATTTTCCTCTTAATTATGCAGACTAAAATGTCACATATGCCCTTTTAGCTTCTTGTGTTTTGCTTGGTCTTCTTTTGCTAAATTACACTAATAAGTATTTTGCAGGCTAATTAGGCCAAATCAAAGTTAACCCAAATTGGGCAAGCAAATCTGTTACTAAGTTTTCAGTGTTTGTTTTCATTTTTTTTTAAATATTTTCATTTTCAAATAAATGAAAACGGATTTCGAAATCGGCTAAGTTTTGAAAACTCACACATGTAGCTTTTAAATTACAGTGTTCAATTTTCAAAAAAGTGAAAAATACAACAGTTACTAAACAAGTTTTTAATTTTATTTTTAAATGAAAGTAAAAAATTAAAAGGGTTATCAAACGACCCGAAGACATTTTTTTGTAGACTGGAAAGAACATATGGAAAGACTTGGTTGCTCAGTTAGAGCCGAGAGAATGGGAGAATTAAACACAATATCTAGTATTAATCAACTGAGTTTGAGTTACAAATTCATCATGATTTGCGGATAAACGTTTGTTTAACCAAAATTTAAAAAAAAAAAATTCAAACTTGACATTTTAAAATTATTATCGTGCACGGCTTATAAATGTATTTTTCTTCTAAATATAGAAGTTTGGAGTGCACAATAAAGATTTTGCTGTGACAATAACAATTCTCGTAAATTACATAAAAACCAAAAAGATTAAATGACCATTTTGCCCCCATAGTGGGAAGAGAAAATTAACAAGTGACTTGTGGCCTAAGTCGAGAATAGCACAATATAATTGTCACTGCGAAATAGAGCTCCCAGACCAAAAAAGCACCAGCTCCCCCGAAAACCCCAGATCAGAAGAAAGAAGAAGAAGACGAGGCGGTAGAAAGATGGCGAGGTACGACAGAGCCATTACGGTTTTCTCTCCTGACGGTCATCTCTTCCAGGTCGAGTACGCGCTCGAGGCGGTCCGTAAGGGTAACGCTGCCGTCGGCGTCCGCGGCACCGACACCATCGTTCTCGGCGTCGAGAAGAAGTCCGCCGCTAAGCTCCAAGACTCCAGGTATCGAGATCAGACGTACATATTTTGTTTTCTTTGCTTTGATCTAACTGAGGAAAATTGAAGTTGGGTTTATGGTTAGGGTTTTTGAATCGCATCGATTTCTAATTTTTTTTGGGTTTTAATCGCTGCAATTGGTTTGAATGGTGGCTTAAATTGCAGTTGAAAGTAATGGGTAAGATTTCAATTGGGTCGTTGCAATTTTAAGACGAACAAGATGTCAATTTTAAGGTGGAAATTCTAGTCTAATCTGTGAAAAAAAATATACTTTTTACTTATTTCTGAAGTATTCGGCAGCCCGTTTGTTTCAAATATTGGTAATCATGCTTGGAAGTCCTAATCGAATCCGAAAAGTTATTAAATTGTCGGAGACTCTTTCAGTAGACTGCATTAACTAAGCCCTGTAGATTTCTGATACAAATATCTGATTTGGTGCTTTGCCTTCTCTACTGGGATTGAATTAAGACAGTTACTGAAGAAGTTATCAAAAAACTATCTAGGGTATGCGCGACCTATATGTACATTGGTGTCGATAGGGTTGTATGGATCTATGATGCACCTTTCGGTCATCAAAGGATATGCCCTTTTGGTATTTGGCGGGATTGCTATTTGTATGATGCCCTTTGCAGACCTACCCTTCGACTGGAGCACAAACCACACATTAGTTGCTCATTTTGGATGCAATATATGTCATAAATCAAATTCCTTTGAACATTATGAGTAGTTGTTAGGGAAAAGAAAAAGAGATTGTGCTGTGGACTGTCTTTCTAACCATATTCTTTCTTCTGCTGTGCAGATCGGTGAGGAAGATTGTGAACCTGGACAATCACATTGCTCTAGCCTGTGCTGGGCTCAAAGCAGATGCTCGTGTGTTGATAAACAAGGCACGGATTGAATGTCAAAGCCACAGGCTTACTGTTGAGGATCCAGTGACTGTCGAGTACATAACGCGATACATTGCTGGTCTTCAGCAAAAGTACACACAAAGTGGTGGTGTGAGACCATTTGGTCTTTCAACTTTGATTGTCGGATTTGATCCATACACAGATTCACCATCACTATATCAGACAGATCCTTCTGGGACTTTTTCAGCATGGAAAGCCAATGCAACTGGAAGAAACTCCAATTCGATAAGGGAGTTTCTGGAGAAGAACTACAAAGAAACTTCTGGGCAAGAAACTGTAAAGCTTGCAATCCGGGCTTTGCTTGAGGTAAGTTGTTTGGGCTTCCTTTATTTGTTGCACATAGTTTTCTGTTCTCTGTGACTGATCTCAGAACATTCTTGATGTCCCAAACCCAGATTCGATTCAACGAATTAATTTAGGACCCATTATTTTGTTCTGTGTTTCAAACTATATGTTAGTTGGGAAAGTTTCTAAATGATAATAATGGGAAGGCAATAAATTTTGTCCATCTGAGGCTACACAATGATTTGAAATGTGACATAATGGTGAATAAGATATGCAAATCAAAATGCATAGCAATTTTATATGCTTGTTCAGTGCCTTTGTTCATATATGCAGTAATAATGCATTCGTTTTGAAAAGGAACGGATTTATACTTGGCTCTGACATGGTGAATGACAAGTTTGTTTAGTTTTTTTTCGTAGACCTTAAAGCTTGATCATTTTAGAACTGCCACTACTGGCCTATTGCCAGCACTAGAAATGACACAGTGGCTTAGTATGTGAAATTGTAAGTTATGATGAACTAAAACCGTGCCACATCTTCTGCTCAAATTGCTTGCGGGTCCAAATAACCAGAGAAAATCTAGTGCGCCATTAAGGCATTAGAGTCTAGATATTTTGCATGACTATCACTATTTACCTTGAGACTAGGGAAGAGAGCATGTCATTTGTACTTGTGTTATTGTATGCTATATGTTACATATTTTGTTCCCGATAAGTATAAATGTTCAAATTGTCTAAAATCTCATTTTGTAGGTTGTTGAGAGTGGAGGGAAAAACATAGAAGTTGCTGTGATGACGAAGGATCACGGTCTGAAGCAACTTGAAGAAGCTGAAATTGATGCCATTGTTGCTGACATAGAAGCAGAGAAAGCAGCTGCCGAGGCCGCAAAGAAGGGACCTCCCAGGGAGACATGATCTTACGTATTTTCCTTTTGCAACTTTAATTTACGATGAACTCCACCTTGCTGTTCTTTTGGAGTTGTACTTTGCACTTGATTTGGCTGAAACTGATCTCTACCTCCTGCATTCTGTATGCTCATGAGCTTCGAAATTGCTAGTTATTACAGCTTATAACTTCAAATGGATTGAGATTTGCCTATTCAAGTTTTAATCGAAGCCCGCTCGAATTGTTGTCTTTTAACTTTGCGATTGCTTACGGCATCTATAAGAAGTAAACAGCAGCATTTATTTTAGCTGTTCCGGCCAAGAATGGCCTGTCGGGCAGGCTCTCCAGTGTCTACCGTTAAAACTCTCGTTTCCAATTGTAACGAAATTGGAAATGTAGCACACTGATGCATCAAGATGAAGGACTAGAGAGCTTGCCGCCCCTCCATTACCATGAGAGTTATCAAGACCGTCATTACAAACGAACCAGACACATTGGCATATTGAGCATGGCACGCCATCTGGTTCCATAACGACATTCTTGATAACTCTCTCAACAGTAACATTCATCGACAACCTTCTTACCCATCACTTGTAAATTCGAAACTAAATCTAGATTTGATACTACCATGAATCTCACTTATCACGTTATCAGTGGATTTCGATCCCAGATGTGAGGGCTTCATTTGGTTGGCCACCAAAAAAAAGATTGATAAAAAGGTAGAAATGGCCCATGCAGGTCTCGAACCTGCGACCTTCGCGTTATTAGCACGACGCTCTAACCAGCTGAGCTAATAGGCCAATTTGTTATCGTATTCCTAATTATTTTATGTAAATAATTAATTTCTGAAACTCTATTACTGCCTGTCGTGGCGGGTTTCTTGCTACTTTCTGGATCCTTCTCTCTTCCCCTAGATTGGAAACCCCACGGAGACCCAGAGCTTCCGCCATGAAAGAAGATTACGAGGTACTCTTGTCTGTCCGTACTCCCAACTTAATCTCATTTTTTTGCTTTTATTTGGAAGAAATTAATTTCAGTTTCAATTCTGATATTATTATCACGACCTTAATCTCTTCTCTCTTTCAACTAACCCTCGAATCATCACCTAATTCCAACTTAAAAATCCAACTTTCGTTTATCTGGGAATTCATTAATTTCAAGCTTCGAATTTGTGTGAGAATTTTGCATATAAACCAACCCAAATCAAACTCTCAAACGCCCCAATTCATAAAAGTTGCGTTTGATCGGAAATTAGGACCAACAGTCGTCAAATTCAGGAACCCAAGTGATCTGGAGTGTATCACTCTCAAGGATGAAATTTTGTAGACCCCTTTCCACCGTCCAAGCTAATCCTGCTCGAATCGCCGTAGCTTCCGCCTGCAATGGGGAGAAAACGTTTACCAGCTTACTAGCCCCGCCCCTCCAGTTCTTTGAGCCTCGTTCCGGGCACCATCAATAATTCAACATTCGCCTTGAGACGGCCGCGATATGTTAGTTCTGTAAAATGCAATAAGAATATGCATGTTTGAACTGTTTTTTTTTTGTTTTTTTGGAAACGTTTGAACTGTTTTGGGTAACAATTGATTGGTCTAATGGGGAATGACATTGTTCCATAATTCCGGTCTTTGTTGGTCTAGTGTTTTCGATGTGCCCCTTGTACAAATGGGGGCTAAGGAACTAGGGGGCTAAGGTGAAGTGACAGCCAGAAACTGTTTAGATTAGGTCCGGCTTTTATGATCGAGTTTGGAAACTCCACGAACATATAGTCTGTTCTATTGATATATAGTAGATTTCACTTGTCATTGCTTTTGTTGACTGATATGCTTAAATTTGGTGACGGAACCATTGGTACCTTTTCAAGTTCGAATGTCTTGAATAGTTTGTGTACTGCTAGCGGAAAGAGGTTTTTATTGTTTGAATTTGTTACTTTCGTTTATGTTTTAAACTGCTGAAACGACTATAATTCGCTCTCCATTGGCTTTGTTTATATAGATTGACCAGAAAAAGCAAGCCGCTGCTGATGTTTTGTATAACTATTCAAAATTTGTGATGGCATGCATTGGAAATCAAGTTCGACCTTGTGACCTGAGGTTGCATCTGATGAAGGTAATCTGGAATTGATTGTTTTACGTTACTCGTTTGCAATAGTAACCATTTATTTCTATATTTCTTTGACAACGATGTAATGAGGAACGCATATAAAATGAGGTCTATTGCTCCATTTGAAGTGACGGCGAACAAGGGTTATCTCAAGAGAGGATAGACCTGCCCTGTCGGATTCTTGCCCCGCGTATAGATTATGTTAACTGATACTCTCCTCTTATTCTTCAGGAAATTTCAGGTATACCAACTTCTCTGAAGAAAGATGCATCCCAGAGAGCAGCTTCCCCAGATGCAATGGGCGAATCATCAAGCTCGGGTACAGCTAGACTTGACAAAACAGACAGTTTTCGGGACCGGTTGCTGTAGTCCGAAGTGGTGGCCGTCAGTTGCTTGATGGTCAAGGCCTTTGGCTGCCATGGCTACCGCCTTCTCGTATCCGGTTGTATGTAGTGATCTCGTTTGTGGGACATTTGTAATGTGATGCAGAAGTTCATCTATCCTTGTACTTTCTCTTTTTCTTTTTTAGGATGCAATATGCCATGACTTGTTGTAGTTCACAAAGGCATTGGTCATATATAATTGAAAATTTCAGAATTTTGTTAGAGCTGGGTGTGCTGATCAAAATGTTGGGCTTGGGTGAAACTTTTTCTCTTTCTCAGAAACTGGGCCCAGTGGGCCTATGTCCGTCTGGTAGAGATTGATTTGGGCTTATATAACTAGGTAGAATTTTTTTTCCGGGGCGGATTGGGGCAACATTATATCAAATTCCTTTTGAAGGAAATGAGAATTTTAACCTAAATTCCTTAAGAAAGGAAAAGGATCCTCGCCGGATCTTTTTCCTAGGGATTCGGGGAATCCCGTGATCGTTTATCGTACATCATGCGATCATAAATTATTTAAAATTTAAAATTTAAAATTAAATATAAATAGTACCTAATAAAAACTGACTGCACGTTATACGATGAACGCTTATGATCACGGGGGATCTTGCGAGGATCCTTTTCCCTTAAGAAAAATGTTTGAAGCAAAACATGGGAGTTCTTTGTCCTAATAACCACTCTATAAAGATCATTTTTGAAAGAAAAAAAATTAATTAAAACTAAAGTTGTTTAGTTAGTCAACTATTAAAATAGATAGACAGTCAGCAATACTTTTATCCAAATTGACTATTTATTTTTATATTGTTCAATGATTAAATAATCTCACATATATATATTTACAAAAATAATTTTTACGCAGCGACTTATAATATAAATAGTTCCAATCATGTCTTTTTCAAATTTGATTTCATTATGATTTTTCGCAATCTTATTATCATCTGTCATATTACATATATACCCTCAAAGAATCAGACCAATCATGTATGCAACGGTGCGGATACGCGCATAGGATCATTTTGCGCAACATTATACAAACACACACCCCAACGGCTAGTTGTAGAACGGTAACCCCCAACGGTCAAAAATTCGAATCCCTATATTTTACTCATATTACCCCCCACAAGTCACACAGATTCCTTCATCCTCTTCCCTTCCCTTCCCTCTCTCTCCCTCTCCCTCTCCCTCGCCTCCAATCTTCTTCTCTCCTCAGAGACTTTCTTTCTCTTCAATCCAAAGCCTTCCACATATCTTCTTCTTCATCTTTAGATTTCGCTTCCATTGTGAGATCAAATCATTCATAATCTTCAAAGATGTTGCAGGATATGTGGAATGCTCCGCCTGGTTTCAGACCCACCAAGTCTGCTCCTTCCTCTCCGGCCAAGCCTCTCGGAGTTTCGAGGACTCGTTCTGTCGGGACGGAGTTGTTTCACGTGACTCACAAAGTCCCGGTAGGCGACAGTCCTTATGTCAGAGCCAAGAATGTTCAGGTAGATAAATCTTCTGGGTCCTTTTCAAATTTTTGTTTTCAAAACTTGAATTTTTCTGGTTTTGATTTATGGTTTTTTTTTGTATTTCATTTTTTTAATGATGGATTTCAAAATTTGAATAGCTGGTGGAGAAGGATCCGGAGAAAGCAATCCCGCTGTTTTGGGCAGCCATTAATTCTGGGGACAGAGTGGATAGTGCTTTGAAGGACATGGCGATTGTGATGAAGCAACAGAACCGGGCGGAAGAAGCTATCGAAGCCATCAAGTCGTTGAGACACCGGTGTTCGGATCAAGCCCAGGAGTCCCTTGACAACATCCTTCTGGATCTTTACAAGGTACTTTTTGAAAATCCCGAAAAGAATTTCATAAAGTTGAATGTTTACAATTTACTGATAATTTTGGGTGACTTTTAATTTCTATAGAGATGTGGGAGATTGGATGACCAAATAGCACTTTTGAGGCACAAGTTGTACTTGATTCAGCAAGGGATGGCTTTCAACGGAAAGCGCACGAAAACCGCCAGATCTCAGGGGAAGAAATTTCAGGTCTCTGTGGAACAAGAAGCCACTAGATTACTGGTGAGATTGCAATCCAAAACCAAAACCAAATATTTGTTTAATTCAACTCCGAAATCACTGAAAATTAGTACTAATTAATTTTATGTGTGTCTCAGGGGAACTTGGGGTGGGCTTTGATGCAGCAGAACAACTACATTGAAGCAGAAGATGCTTATCGCCGAGCACTCACAATTGCACCGGATAACAACAAGATGTGCAACCTCGGAATCTGCCTAATGAAGCAAGGAAGAATCTCCGAGGCTAAGGAGAATCTCCGCCGCGTTAAGCCGGCAGTTGCGGATGGTCCAAGAGGGACAGATTCCCATCTCAAGGCCTATGAGAGGGCTCAGCAGATGCTCAAGGATCTCGAGTCTGAGATGATGAACAAGGGTGGAGACCGCGTCGAGCAGAGCAGACTTTTCGATGCCTTCCTGGGTTCTTCGTCGATTTGGCAGCCTCAGCCTTGCAGAGACCACCACCATACAAGCCTGCCGGCAACAGCCGAGTCTGTGAAATCTCAGCCCGATGAATTTGCTGATGAGAATGTCAATTCTTCAAACATTTTCGCAAACCGGAAGATAGGATTTCCTCAGACTAAAAGTATAAATCAAGTCCCTCAACCAAACTCATTGAATGTGGCTGCAAAGCCTTACTTCTCAAAGTTCATTCCGGCTCCCCCAACCGCCTCTCAATTTGCTGAGACCCTTAAGAGGACAAGGTCTGGGAATGCTGCTAATTCAATGAGAGTGACGGAGGCGATTGAGATCACGAAACCTGCTGTGGATTTGGGCGTACCAGAGAACAAGACCAGAAGAAGGCTCTCTCTTGAAGAACCAGGGAATGAGTTGACAGGGTTGTTGCCCGACAACAAGGACTTCGAAGAGGCTATCATCGCCGCGGTCATTGACCCGACAAATGAGGCTGGGAACGCAATTGGAATCAGCAACAGTTCCGGGATGTTTCCGAAGAAGGTTGAGAAGAGGCTCAGGGTTTTTCAGGATATTACACTGTCTCTAAGTCCAAGGGCCTAAACTAACTATAATTGCTTACCTTAATTACCTTAATTCGTTTAATTCGAGGAGTTAAATATTACCTTAATTCGTTTAATTTGAGGAGTTAAATAGTGTTTTTCGGCTGGAGATGAACTTGTTCTCCCCTTTAATTATCTGTCATTGTAGTTGAAGTTGTAATTTGTCAGTTTAATCCACTCTACAGAAGCTGATGATTCTATGTATTCATGCCAAGTCAGTCTTTCAACAGAATAAGAAAACCTCTTTAATTTTTGTTCTAAGTTCTCATGCTTCTTCCCTTTGCTGTTTTTCATGACGGCCAGAACTCCCGGGACCTTTTGCTGAGACCAGCGCGGTTGGCCTCTCTGGTTGCGGGCTAGCCATCAACCGTTTGAGGGAAATTATGGAAATATTCATGGCGAGTTCGAAGTTTTGAACAATAAAACCAATCTAGATTATATAATAAAGTGTTGAACATAATACATATACATGCTGTGAAGACCAAGTCAGGTTCAGTGGTATTTAGTTTTCACTTTAAATAATCATGTAACGAGAAAGACTGAGAGAGACGGGTATATATACAAATGAGGGATAGGTACGTTACTGCCCTAAACGAGAGTCTTCATGTCTTGGACGAAACTTTTGCATTTATCGTACACCAATGCAGCGATTATTGCAGCAATTGTAAGAGTAACTAGGACTTTCGGAGCCAAAGAAGGTTGAGTGAAGCCTAGTTCTGATAGTTTCTTGTGTGATACTGCATAATCCCTGAAGAATGCATCATTGTCCTGCACATATACATGAACAATGGTAAACTAATCAACTATATATTGTATGAATTTCCCATCATAACTCTGTGAAACTGTTTACATTTTCAGAACAGCTTCATCTTTTCTACCTTAGCATATAGCTCAACATAGCGATGGAAAACAGGATCCTCCACCAACGCCTTGTCCGTCGGAAGTTGCAAGAGTCCCTCCGTTTGCCCTTCCAGTAGTTCCCTGATCACAGAATTTACATTCCCACGTACGGTTTTTTCGAATGAGATATCCATTGATTTCTGCATACAAAAGTAGATAAACCTTTTCACAAATGTCTTACACGAAGTATGAGTTGTCGAATTTCCAAGGCTCCTTTGTCCAGGGGCCTTCAAAGCCAGATCTCTTATTTGCCTTTCCCTACACAACCAACAGAAAAAGATGAATTCTAAATTTTAACGCTCTGTTGAGTGAAATGAAGAACATTTTCTACTTTTACTACGGATGGAGAGAAACTTACCAATGTATGGCCTCCCGATAATACCACAATGTCTTTGTCGGACAGGCCCATGCGGTAGAAAACTTCTCTTAAATGCGATGCACCTATTAACAAAATCAAACAATTGCAGATTTCGAAACCATTTCACGATACAAAACTCAGATGAACACGGTTGATGACATACCAAGTTTGGCATCTGGAAGGCGGCCTTCAGGTGGAGATTGGTTAGAGTCCTGATTGAGAGGTAAAGATAGTTATTAAACAAGAACAAGTTAGGTAGGTGATACGAAACTTTTCCGACGCACATACCTTTCTACCCGGAACAAAGTTAATGGATGGACCTCCGGTGATCTCTACAGCAACAACCCCTGCAAGCTGGAAGACAAGCCTTTAAAGTTAGTCACGTTGAGGGTTTTATCAAATTGCATCACTTCTGTTGGTCTGAGAGCACTTTTAGCCATTAAAAGCACTTCCTAATAGACCCTTAAACCAATAAAAACATTTGAAAGTGAAAACCTGGTAGAGGTCAGCATATGTGATTTTAGGGTGTTTGGCCTTCACTTCTTCTGCAAGTCAAAAGCAAACATATTAGAGAGTTTAATTGAGAGATTAAAGCGTATGAAATCGAAAGCTTACCACATATCTGAACTGCAATTTCCAATCCCTTATTTGCTCTGTGGTTTAACTCTTCCTTGTTCCTGATAGAGCCATTAGGCCCTCCAGGTATTCCATTCCTTGTTCTAGCGTCGTATGTTCCAGCATCATGCCACCTATTAAAATACAACGGTTATAAGCGTATCAGAAGTTCGGTACACTGAAATAGCTAACTTTCTCGAGCAAGCAAAGGAAATTTAATGGGGGAAACATGTTAAGGAAGAATCAAGGATAAACATTTACGCTATGCGAAGCATAATAGGAGCGCAGTTCTTGCTGTAGATAAGAGCACGAAGGTCTTTGCGAGCCTTCTCGATTTCCTGGAGGTACTCTTTGTTTACAATTGGCGCAGCCATGAGAGCGTAGAAACGTAAAAGGAATACTGAATTTGCAATTCTACATGACAAACATTTTGCTGCCGTGTATGTATATAGGGGCTTAGAAGAAGAATCAGAATAAAGGGGAAATGATAACAAGAGTGTTTCCCAAGTAAACAAGAAAAGAATTAGTTTGCTGTTTTGAGAGGGCAAGGAAGCATCTTGCACCTTCTTTCTCATGCTGTTCATATTTCTTCGTCAAGTTACGAAAAATGAAGAAACGTGATCATGAATATCGGAAACATGTCATTTATAAGCTCAAGTCGAGAATTTTACAACTTATTACAGCAAAGTTCCAAGTCCCGCTTACAACAAGTATGAATATGTTCGCTGAATAAAATATTTTTATGAACTTCGTATAAGTAACTCAGGGTCACCACAGCGGCAGTAGCAGCAACTCCCCCTACACTTGTGCCAATATAGTATTGGTCTTCACAGCTGCCTTCACACTAGAAGATGGAGTAAAGCCTAGCTCTGATAGTTTCTTGTGCGACGCTGCGTAGTCTTTGAAAAATGCATCCTCATTCTGCATGAGCAGAAAGATAAAGCTTTATTTCGTTGTTCAATATTTCATCGAAGATATTAAAGTTCCCAGAATTTACCAATTTTCCATACAGATGAACTGAATTAAGTACCTTGCATAAAGTTCAACATCGCGGCGGAACTCAAGATCGTCCAGTAAAGCCTTATCTGCGGGAAGTTTCAACAGCCCCTGTGATTCCCCTTTCAGTAGCTCACTGATAAAGATTCAAGTACAACATAAACACTAGTTAATACGTCGATCAAACGAAAGCAAACTAAATTAACTTTCAGGGTATTATATTGATTTCTTACGTCCAAGGGCCATCAAACCCTGACGTTTCTAGATGTGCATTACCCTATAGAATCAAAGAAGTATTCGTTATTATGTATATTATACATTACAGACGTAAAGTATATATCGAGTCCAAGCAAAAAGCAATCAGTGTATGAGCTCCAGACAGTGCCACAATGTCTTTATCAGAAAGACCCATGCGATCAAAGATGTCCTTCAAATGCAATGCACCTGCAGAAAAATTGAAAAAAAAAACAAAACCTTACAAAAACTTGAGAAAAAATATTGTTAAACTTCCTTTTAGTACACTTAACAATGTCAGAAGGAGAGACGTTTTATAGGCATAAACTGCATACCTTTTTTACATCATGAAATTCATCCTCAAGTCCATGCACGAAAGCTGCAGCAACATTTGAACCTGATACTTGTATTTGTTCATCAAGGCACCGAGCAAGAGATTACTTTCCCTTCATGGTCACCACACCAGCACTCTCTTCGACAGGGTTTGTAAAAGAAGAGTCCGGATCCTCTTTGACAGGGTTTGACACGTGTCGTTACCTGTATAGAATCGTTGATGATAGATTTCTAATAAGATTTTTAACTAATCTTGTCCACATGTTAATGTCTGTTTAGAATCTTTGAGATATGTTTCGATAAGATTTTTATCTAATTTTATCTTATTTTACTGAGCAAAAAGCATTTAAATTGGTTAGTGTGAACACGAATTTTTCCTGAAACGAAAGAGACAAGAACAACGTGCACAAACAAATATTTGTATTTGATGATTTTGGGTTACAATCTCTCTCAAATTTGATCATCTGATTCGATCTCCGTAAGGTGTTGATTTGTGGATGTGCGATTGATCCAAAGGGCCGTTGGGCTTGATCTAAGGATGAACGTTCTTCAAGGGCCGTGGGCTCGATTTTGAAGGTTGACAGATGAACAGATCTTCAAGGAGCCGTTGGGGCTTGATCTTGAGGATGAGCGTTTCTTCAAGGGTCGTTGAGGCTTGACCTTGAATAACGGTGATCAACGGATCTTCAAGGGGCTTTTGGGCTTGATCTTTGAAGAACAGTGATGAACGGATGATGAACGATGAACACTTTCTTCAATAGCCGTCGGGACTTGATCTTGAATTGGTGGAAGATTGTTGATCCAAGGGTCGTCGGGGCTTGATCTTGGAGGAACGAAGAACGAAGATGGCTTTCTTGATTCTTCGGGATGAACGGATGATGAACGATGAACACTTTCTTCAAGAGCCGTCGAGGCTTGATCTTGAATTGGTGGAAGTTCTTCAAGGGCCTTTGGGGCTTGATCTTGAAGGTGGATGATTGTTGATCCGAGGGCCGTCGGGGCTTGATCTTGGAAGAACGATGAACGAAGAACGAAGAAGGCTTTCTTGATTCTTCGGGAACCTGGATGCTTGAGAGCTTCGGAGTTTCAGAGCTTCAGAGCTTCAAGGTGTAATGTCAATTGGTGAAATTAAATGAATGAAATTGGCTTCTATTTATAGAATTTTCCAAGGCCTAATTTTGAATATAATATTCCAGATGAAATAAGTCGTTTTTGTCAGGTGTTGACACGTGTCCTGTTTGATGGCTTTTCTGATGATTCTCGATTTTTTGTTTAGACACACGCTACGTGTAAAATTTATGTAATACATGAGCGTTGAAACTTTGATTTATCAGTCAACATTCATTTACCGAAATTTCGATGTCTACAGTTAGTTTGGGCCTTCATCGTTTATAAAATAAATCTTAAAACTTCTTCATCGTGCTCCAAAAAGAAAAATTCGTAATTTCATCACTACCCTTCTTAATATACACGTACTTGAGATTTTCTCAATTGTGTTGGTATGGGTAAACGTATGGAGTACTCATGGAAGCCAAAGACCTAGTACGACTTCGTTTCAAGTGAGTTCGTACAATTTTTTATGCCGTTGGTCTGCATACGTTTCAAAAAATTTGCTACACATGGAATCTAAAGTGTACTAGTCGGTACCAAACAAAAACCCAAACGTGGCAACAGGTTTAAGCTCTGATCTCCTTGCTTAATTACTTTCTGGTACAGGAGGATCACGAAGATGCATAATTGCATTGCATCTGAGCAAATCAGAGAATTCAGCTTTGGAAAGCACTAGGTCTATAAAGTAACAATAAAAAAACATTATATTAACCTGAGTTTTTGTTCACTACAATGCTCTACACATGCAAAAAATTTACGATGCGATAATAATACTGTCATGTGGTGTTATTAATTTATCAGAGTTTAATATATATGGTGAAGGATTCAGAATTTGAACAATGAGAATATCGTATTAAAGATTTAAGTTTTTTAATAGAAACAGTGCGAAAAGAGAGCAAATTATTTTTAGTTTATTCGCTGAGGAATTTCGTCTAACATTTGGTGAGTTTGTTGTAGTCAACCGAATTATTTGTGCACATGTCAACAATTATCGACGAGTGTTCTCAATGTATTATGCAGAATGCTGTTCAAATATGCATAACATGCATTACATCAAAGGATTCTCAGAAAACCTTCAAAAAGTCTTCAGAAGACCTTTACATGTATATTTCTCGAACTCCAAGTGGTCTTAAAGAAAGTCCACCAGGGGTGGGATAGGCCGGCACCCAGTGGAAAAAACAGGCTGAGACTCAGCCAATCCACTCCAGCCCGTGGAATCGACTGGCACCCAGCCCAAGCCAGTCCACAGGCCGGCCTAAAATCGACAGACCTTGGGACCGGCTCAAGTAACTCCTAGCTGACGCCAGCGTGGTGTCAGAGGGCAAGGAGCCACGGAGGCAAGGCGAAGACCAACTTCCCCACCCCCATTGAGCTCCATCTCGACGCCGTCAACATCGCCAACATGAACAATGCCGCCAAATTCTCCGCGCCCGCTCGACCTCACTCTCAAAACCCCCATCTTGTCCACCGGTGGCGGCTACTACACCGCCGCGAGCGGCTTCCCGCTTCCCGTCCCGTGATCTTCTTCGACGCCTTCACACGGGCCAACAGCGCCGGTGCCCTCCAGCTAGGGGTGGGTTCAAAGAATCGAAAACCGAAAACGGAACCGAACCGAAACCGAAAAAACCGAACCGAACCGAACCGAAATCTTTTGGTTCGGTTCGGTTTTAGTGATCTAGAAACCGAACCAAACTGAATTAATTAAATTAAAATTTTTATTTAATTATTTGTTTTGGGTATTATTTTCTAAACCCAATTTGTAAGTTAAAATGTGTTAAATCCAATGTGTTGCCAAACTTTAAGCTCAAAATATTTAAAAAAAAGCCTATAAAAACTCTAAACCCTAACCTATTATTTCTCTCCCATATAAGGTTCCAGAACCAAACCTCCTCCTGAAGTACCTACATCCATCTCCATAGCACTGTCTACTTCTGCCCCAACTTTCTTTTCCAAATCTACTCTCATATAACATGTACCAGAATCTATAAACATTTATTTCGGGTTGATTACTTACGTAATTTGTGATGGAAAAGAATCCAACACACACTAAATAAATCCACCCATGCATTACTTTTACTAATCAAGTTGTCAACATGCAGTTACAAGCAAACAACCCTAATCTTTGAACAACATCATACAATTTAACTTTTCTAAGTCATTTGTACGATTTTTGTGTTGTGTTAGTTTGGACTTTGGAAGACTTGATTGATGATTTTAGTTCAACTTTAAATGTTTATTTTCATTATCTTTGATTCTAGTTAAAATGCTTATGTTATGAACATATGATTGTGTTGGAGATGTTAAAATTTAAAATTTCAATGTTTTTCATTTTTTGAAAAAACAAATTAAAAAACCGAAACCGAACCGAAAAAAAAAACCAAACCGAAAAAAAATGAACCGAACCGAACCAAAATTTCGGTTTGGTTTCGGTTTTGGCAAAAAACCGAACCGATTTGAATCGAACCCACCCATACCTCCAGCACGCCCGTGAAACTTGCAGGTTCGACCCCCCCCCCCCCCGCCCCGCGAAAGATCCCCATTTTTTCTTTCCGGTCCAAGTTTGTTCCTTTTTTATGTAAGAAACAAAACCCCTACCCAGCTCTATAATAATTATTTTATAATAAAAATAATTATTTTTATTATTTTATAATAAAAAATAATAATATTTTAATAAAATTGACTAGGCTATTTTTTGTTAGGGTGGAGATGCATTGGCCTATTACTGTTCATTATAGTCTATTACTGTTTACTGGAATGGATAAATGGGTTGGATGCTGACACAAAGTCCTTAGGGATGGATTTGCTCTTACGACCACCTTAGTCTCAATTTACATCCATCACCAAATACATGTTTTGATTATACTGAAATATAACGTCTCCACTCATACAATAGTACATTGCTTATCACTTCAAACAAGCGATTGAAATTTAATTTTAAGAAGTGGAGATGTACTTTGATCAACGCATTATTGTTCATACATACTTATTAAACTTTGACTTACACTTTCTATGTATCTAACCTTACTCTCGATCTGTGGCAGTCGGTTTTGTGTTCCCAAAAAGAAGCAAAGAGATAGAATCCAAAACTCAACTCCAAAGTTCGATACCCATCTGATCTCCGTATCAAACAAAACCGTTGTTTAAATCATATGCCATTGGAATAATAATTTAATTGTAGTTCTTTATTTTGGCAAGAATATTGTTGTCCCTTTAATTACTACTAATTTATTTACTTTTGATCGGTTAAAAACTATTAATCTATTTGATTTGTTATTTTCTCTTATTTTACGTTTCACCAATTCGCCTTCCTCTTTCTCTCCGACCCCACCCTCCAACTCGCCCGACTCAAACTCAGCCACGTCCGAGTCAACGCGTCCCTCCAACCCACCCTCGACTTCTCAGTCACCGTCAAAGTTCGAAACTGCGACTTCTCCTGAATTACGACTCGACCAGGGTTTGTGAGCTCGGATGGGGCGGGCGAGGGCGAGGGGGTCGTCTTACGGGAACGCCACCGAATTCAGGGGATCTCTTCCAGCGATTCCATGGCATCTGGGTGGCACAACAGTCACGGTGGGCAGCGACGGATCTACAGGTTATGAGCCAGCGGAGGCAGATTCTCTGTCCTCTCACCGTGACCACATAAAACAATAACGCACAAGAAGTGAGAAAGCAGAGAATTTGCCTCCTGAGCCAAAAGGTCATACTCGGACACGTGTTTCAATGTGGTTGAGTATTACTGTTAACAGAACCGACGCCATTTTTGTACATGGAACTTCCTCGTTTGCATCAAAACAGCGGGCCACCAAATCACTCAACGTCAGTCGCTTGATCAAATCAGACGGTGAGAAAAAGTTCTGTATTCAAATCCGGTTGCATTAAGGAAAAATCGCACAATATGACTGTATGATTTGATTATTTTGACTGAGCCGTCGAAGATGAGGGATTTTTCAATGTGATCGATACACGAAATGGTACATCATGTGTCATTATACAAATGATGAGATATATGTGCTAAAAAATTAATAACTTTAAAAATAAAAAATTTCACCACTCACATTAAAACACATGGTGTACCACTTGTGTTTTCGTCACAACTAAAAATTTATTGTCAAAGAGGTTGTTATTGTCTCTCTGTCACTCATCATGTGATAAGATATATTATGAGTGAAATAAAAAAAAAACTTCTTCAGCTTAGACATTCGTATAAAGTCACCAAGCACAAGAGATCAAAACGGAGAGTGAGCGAGATTAAAATATTATGTGAAGTGTTTTGTGAGTGAGTGAAATTTTTGTGTGGATAGCTAGATCACGAGTCACAAGATCTAGCTATTCGCACAAAAATTTCTCAATTAAAGAGAGAAGAAAAACTTTAGATTACATGACGTGTATACCATTTTGTTCATATAAATCATGAAAATACAACAGTTTACACACCACATTGTTGATGATTCAAATCATCAAATATGCAAAAGAATTCAAATGTTGAAATTCAGGGCCTCGTGCCCAAATCTGTAAGCGTGCTCTCAAAATCTAGTGACCAAAAATAGAGGGAAGAGATCCTCTCCGGATCTCTCCTACCAAGTCCACCAAAAGCAGTGATTCGGGCTTTTGAAATTTGATTCAACGGTTAAAGTTATTATAACTTTTAAAGGAATCTCCTTCTTTTAGTCGTTGGATCAAAATTCAGTGACCCGGGTCACTAGATTTGGTGGACTTGGTGGGAGAGATCCGGAAAGGATCTCTTCCCAAAATTAGAAAGAAAAGAAAAAGGAATTCAACTTTATGTTTATGTGTAAATCTGCAAAGGACATCACATGATTCACACCCTTGAAATGGGTAGAAAATCTCATTAATATGGCCCAATAATTTTAAAAAGAACGGAACTTGGCTGCTGAAGAATCAGCATCATCCCCTGCTGATAACCAATTATGGTTGGACACGTGTCTAAATTATTGATTTTTTAACACACCTTGGACACATGTTCAGCCGTGATTTGTGATCAGCAGGGGATGATTCTTTTAGCAAGGGGTGCTGCTGATTCTTTCAGCAGCGAAATTCTATCCTTTTAAAAATCGAAACGAAGCACAGCAGATGAGACATGAGTAGACTAGTTGGCCAACACAGAAGAAAGTCTTATGTCCAGCATCCGGACCACCTCATCTGTTTGGTCTAGACTCAAAAAATTCTTTATGGCCCAGCACAGCAGATGAGACATGAATATGCGGAAATTATTTTTGTAAATGAGAAATAAATCACAACCTTCGAATTTATTTTGCCACGAAAAGTAACGGTGAGTATTATTGTTACCATAGCAACACCAACACTGGTAAAAGTAACAAAAAGTAAATAAAATAAGAAATTTTAACGAAAAACTTCCGGTACTGTTTACTTTAACGAAAAATCATATTTTTACGTTAAAAATTTAATCCTTATACTATTCATTTTACCCTTTATTTTGTCATTTTCGTTAAAACTCAAAATTTTCAACCATTTTTCATTAGTTTTTCCAATAAAATAAGCTTTTGTAAAGTACATTACTCATAAGCTCAAACCTTTGGATGCTGACTGTTTCAGTTCCAGAGATTGACACTGACGAACCAGTGTAAATCCAGACATATGGTGAGGGCAATTTTGTCACTAAATTCAAATATAAACAATGCACCCACTGGCTCTCTGCCCAAAGCCTCAGCGTCCATCCTTTGTTCCTCCACCACATCAAGATAACTCCCAAACTCCACCATCTCTCTACTCTCTAGAGAGAGAAACAATACATACAGAGGAAGGAGAGAGAGAGAGAGAAGCACGCACAGAGAGATCAAAAGCTCCAGAGTTGAGATCAAAATTCAAATCAAAGTTTGTAAATGTTATTTTTCCAACCCAGAAGACCCTACAAGAAGAAGTCAATTTGTAGCTGCTAAAACACTGTAATTTTTTGAGGTAAGTTCAAAATGTGCGGGGGGAAAGAAGCATTTTTGAGTTTTTACAGCCTCCATTGATGGAGACATAGCAAGCTTCATAAGCAGCCAAAAGAACCCATGTTATTTCTGTTCCCAAAAAGCCCCTCTTCTTCTTCTGAATTTTTGTTCTTTTTTTCTCTGCTTTTCTTTAGCAGCAAATCGAGCTGAACAGGACCAAAAATGGGATGCTGCTATTCGAGGGTAGAACGGGAAGAAATGGTGTCGAGATGCAAATCGAGAAAGCGGTACATGAAGCAGCTGGTGAAAGCACGGCAAGCTTGGTCGGCTGCTCACACCATGTACCTCCGCTCTCTCCGCAGCACGGGCTCTGCTCTGCTTCAGTTTTCGAATGCTGAAACTACCCTTCATCATCACCACCACCACCTCAACAACTACAACCACCACCACAACTACAATCACCACCACCACAATAACTACCAGTCACAGCCGCCGCCACTGCAAACCCCGCCAACCCCACAACCACCACCGCCACCACCTCCACTCAGCTCAAGCTCCGATTCGTGGACGACTTCCACCGCACCCTCAACAGCTCGCGCACCTCCGCCGCCACCGCCACCGCCACCTTCGTCCACTTGGGATTTCTGGGACCCATTTGTGGCTTCCTCTTCAAGGCCAGTGACGGAAGAAGAGTGGGAAGCTACGACTACCGCTTCGGAGGCGGTGATCACCGTCACTGCGGCGAGCACGGCGGAACCGCCGTCGGTGGTGAGCGGATTTTCGAAAGAGAGCGGGACGACGACAAGTGAGCTGGCGATGGTGGTGTCGAGAAATGCCAAGGATCTGGTTGAGATTATAAAAGAGCTGGATGATTATTTTCTCAAGGCTGCTGATGCCGGCGGAATGCTCTCTTTGCTCTTGGAAGTTCCCAGATTCTCTTCTTCTCAGACCAAAGGAGGTAAAAGTTTTTATTTTTACTGTTGTTCAGCGGATAAAGTTCTGATATTTTTACTTTTTTTAACCATGTTTGTTTGCTTGATTGATGAGGAATTGAGGGAAAAAAAATGAGAGGGAAGAGAACATCATTTACTTTTGAGAACTGTTTTTGCACTCGAAAATAGTCATCTTGCACACTACTCGAAATGCATTTTGCCCCATCATGTTTGTACAAACAATGACCGGATCACAACCTTTTTGGAGTGTCAATAACAATTTTTTTTTTTTTTATGTTTATAATTACGAGTGTAATTTGAAACCATCACTACAAAATAGTCATCATGCACCGCTCGAAGTGTAATTTCTCCAAATTGTGTTTATTAACGACAAGTGAAGGGCGATTTTTGGGGTGTCAGGAACAGTTCCCTTTACTCGTTGTGTGTTATGATGTAATAGATGGATTTTTTTGGCAGGTAAAGTTTATGATCATGGGTGTAATCTGAGTCCGTCACTGTGGACATGGGGAAGTTCAAGTCAAAAGTTTGGAGGATTTGGAAAAATGGGTTGTGATGAGATGGTGCTTAATCAAGTAGGTGGTGGGGTTGGAGATGAAGGTGTGGCGAATAGTAGCCATTGTTCTACTGTGGAGAGGCTTTACGCTTGGGAAAAAAAATTATACCAGGAGGTCAAGGTAAACTTTTGGTTACCATGTATTTTGTGGGCTCCTGGTTGAGCTTTTGTCCATGAAAACATTTTATCCTTCTTACTTTAGTGTCCCAGAGTAACGCCAACTTATTAAAACGACTTTGGATACCAATGTATGTAGCGGTGTTTCATTAGTTTTATGTGTACGTTATCGGTGGACCTTATCTATTCACAAAATTAAGAAATTGTCACATCAGTTGGTATCCAAAAATTGGTATCTCTAGCATTATATCCCAAGAATAACTTTTGAACTTTGGGGGTTTTAATGTTTTTCAATGAGATTATGCACTGACATGTGATACTGCCACAAAGTCATCACTGTTGAATGGAAGTCTTTCTTTGGGCCCAAGCATAACATACGAACGTTTTGGAATTTGAAGTTATTCAATGACATTGTGCACATCCATGAGTTTTATAATTCGGTTTACATATGTTTTTCTGGTGTGGTTTTAGGATGCAGAGACACTAAAGGTAGAGCATGAGAAGAGGGTGGCAACACTGAAGAAGCTAGAGATGAAGAGGGGAGACTATGTGAAGACGGAGAAGATGAAGAAAGAGGTGGAAAAGTTGGAGTCGCAAATGATGGTTTCTTCACAGACCGTTGAGACAACGTCTGCTGAAATCATCAACCTTCGTGAGACTGAGCTCTACCCTCAACTCTTTGAGCTTGTCAAAGGGTTAGTCTTTCACTCTTCGAATTGGTACCGTGCAATTTCTTTTCATTCCTATCTTACTTAGAAGTTAGAACCAAAATATAAAAAAATACCGTATCTTATTTTCTTTTCTTTCTTTTTTTGTCGAATATTTTCTTTTCTGTTACTTCTTTTTTCATTAAATATCGTTTTTGAATGAATAGCGAAAAGATATTGAATATATGGCTATTTTCTTTTTGACTGCTTTTTATTTGTTGTTTTTGTGTCCCTTGTTTGCTTTTCTTTCAAAAGATTTACTGATTTTTAAAGATCTGTGTAAACTTTTGTTGAGTAGCTATTGTTGCAGACATTACGGTTCTTGTCCTCGTACGATCATACAACACTTCCCAAAAGAAGCAATTTTTACTGTTGATGGAATATATTTGCTTTACAGATTGATGTGCATGTGGAGAAGCATGTATGAGTGCCACCAGGTCCAAAAGCATATTGTTCAGCAGCTCAAATACCTCAACACCATACCATCTACCGAACCCACGTCTGAGATTCACCGGCAAGCAGCACTCCAGCTCGAGCTTCAAGTCCAGCAATGGCATTTATCATTTTGCAGCCTGGTCAAGGCTCAGCGTGACTATATCCAGTCTCTCACAGGATGGCTCCGTCTTAGCCTTTTTCAGTTTCGGAGACATCCAATAGCAAAGACAAGTCAAGAATCAAGAATTTACACGCTTTGCGAAGAATGGCATCATGCAATTGACCGGATTCCAGACAAAGTAGCATCTGAAGGAATCAAAAGCTTTTTAACCGTCGTTCATGCTATTGTAGTCCAACAAGCAGAAGAATTCAAGCAAAAACGGAAGTCAGAATCTACATTTAAAGAGCTTGAGAAGAAAGCAACTGTGCTTAGATCGCTCGAGTCCAAGTATGGGCCATATTCGATGCCTGATTCCCCCGGCAATACTAAAAAGAACCCAGTTGCTAAGAAGCGAGCAAAAATAGAGGTCCTGAGAGCAAAAGCGGAGGAGGAGAAAAGCAAGCATGAAAAGTTAGTGAATGTGACAAGGACCGTGACAATAAGTAACTTGCAGATGGGGTTTCCACATGTCTTTGAGGCGATGGTCGGGTTTTCAAGTGTGTGTATGCAGGCTTTCGAGCAACTATATAACCAAGCGAAAAGTGCCAATCAGGAGCTTGATGTTAAGATGTTACTACCTTGAGGGAAAAGGTTCAAATTCAGGAAGATTGGAAACACGGTAATCAGTTTTTTTCTGTATATTGCGCATCCTTTCAGTAAGATCAGTTTTCATGTATAGATAGATGCACATCCTTTCAGTAACCATTAACCGTAGCGGAGGGGGCTGGCAGTGACAGGATCCCCGTTTCGAAGATAAACTTGACAGTTTACGCAGTTTAGGAAAAGAATGGATACGGAAGAGATTGAGTACTCGGAATGCAATAGAGCAAGGAGGATTCTAGTTAGTTTTCAACTTTTCACATCTTTGTTCTGTTTTGTTGCGGGTAAGGCGTTCGGAATGTTTTAACTTTTCGCTTGTTTAGCTTGATAGTTTCCTTTTCCTTCTTTCAGGGTGACTGTTTATAGTTTAACTTAATTATTCTTAATGAAGGTGTGTTTTTGGTCTGTTTACCAGTTTGTAGTTTGAATTTTTATGACAATTGTTATGAACGACGAAGATTTCGGGTTCGGAGTTCGGACAAAACGGAACTTCGACAAAATAGGGTAAAACAAGGATGCCGGAGCTGGATGTACACAAGCCAAGAGTCACATAATACAGATTAGATAACATCAAAATTACATGAAGTTATCAATCTAGGGAGCAGGAGCTGCTGAACACTTGTTACGCAACCAAATCAAGCGTTTTTCGCCCTTGAGAGACAAGAACATCTCCCTTGCAACTGGTTTGTTGAACAGATCGAGAGCAGCGAAATAGACGTGTTCGTCGACACCTTGCATTTTATCCAATTCCTCGATACAAGTGGCTATGGTATATCTAGCATCACGTTGCTGTGCAGCAGCCGTCCTCAGCCTTGATGCAGCCGCCATCTCCAATAAAGCACCCGCGATAGCATCATCAATGCTCTTGCGTCCTCTTTTGCGGATGGCGGTAGTGCTAGGCGTGGTAGGTTGAATTGTTTCCTGACCATTGACAGCATCATCTCCTTCCTCAGAATCTGATGAGGACTCTTCTTGGTTCAAGGACAAGGGCTCCGATGGACGTGAATTTGGATCCCCACCCTCGTGTTCAGCTGGATGGTCATGTTTCCCGTTCGTTGGCGGTTCTGAAAACATAGCGCACAGCTCTTTGTAAATTGGGCAGCCACCGGTTTTTAGAGTCTCAGCATCAGGGTGTTCCTGCTCAAAGAAGATTCGTCCACATCAGGTAGGTTTCGAAATGTAGTTTACAAGCAACAGATATTAAACGAACATACCCTGACGTATTCAGCCCACACTGCATTGCTGGCTGCAATATCCCCGGTGGATTCATCCCAACTGAAGTCATTTCGATCAAGAAGCGACTTGACTGTAACATACATCCTCCTCAGAACAGCGCATCGGTTCTTCAGTTGTTCCTTGTCCCATTTCAGACCCGTTCTCTTATGGAATTCATCGCATACATACTTCCATGCTTTCCTTCCCAAATGACCATTTTGTCTATTCCCCTTGTGTACCTGATCCACCATTAAGTTCACCAGTATCTTAGTAAGATGCATTGTCCATTTAGCCCTCAACTGGTGTTCCTGATGCTGCGGCGTTTGTCCCCTTGACCGAGCAGAGCAGTTCGCCATCTAAACCCACAAAAGAGACCGGTTACAAACAAACAAACTTATAAGCGTAGAACATTACAAGCCAAAGTACCCTCGCTCGCCATCTACAACGAGCAATATATGTTCTGAATGTCCAAAACGCCTCAAAATACGATGTCCCACAGTCACTTATAGACTAGAAAGCAGCAACGAATTCAAAGAAATCACATATAAAGTCCAACCGAATTGAAATAAATCACATCAACATTCGTTCGGACCCATCTCAAACAATATTACCCAAAATTTGTGTCAGCTTTGCACAGACAAGAATGCAAGAAATGTTTTCATCTTCATGAAAGCTGACTGACATTGGAGCCCCAAGATGTTACCTAATTTAATGAACCAACATCTTGATGACGAAAAACGGAGATTTTCAGGAACTGATTAACAGTACACGGTTGCAGAGATTCCGGTATTCCTACGTCGCGGTACAACTATCAGAGTACTGGACAGTGTAGTAGAGTACTAGTAGAAGGCTACCAACCATTTCTTCTTACAAGTTCGCTTGAATTGAACAAGTAAACTCAGAACGTTCACTACAATTTCATACATCAAAATGCACACCCAAATGGGATAACAATCCGAATTCAAATTCTATCAGTCACAAACAAGGTGAATAATCACCAGTATTAATTATACACAAATTATAATTGGTTTGTCCACTAATTTAATTAGTTTCTCCGATACAATTTCCATTAAAAATGAAGAAAAAAAAATCATAATTCCACCCAAAAAACAAATTGCAACTGTTAAAACAAGAGGAAGTAAGATTAAAACCATATATATATATAGAGAGAGAGAGATACCATTAACTCTACGTTGAGGAAAAGCCTGCTGCTATATATATGATTCCGCGTTTTTCCGGCGGAAGAATTTCGCGCTCCCAAACAAGGCACTCTCTCTCTCTCGGTCCAAAAAAAAATCTAAAAGCTTTGTGGTCGTATGTTCAGTACAGAAGAGTCATTTTACTAAGTCGGCAGTAGCTGAAATAAATATGTAAAAGACCGGTTATAAACTTTTAATCATACTTACAACGCTAAATAAAATATGTGTTGTAAAATATCATCTGATCATTAGTTATTGAGGTCTTAATATTCTTAGGGTTTGCCATTTAGTACTACGATCTAGTGGTATTTCTCTTCACTTGTAAGTAAGAGGTTTTAGGTTCGATTCTTGTCAAAGATAAGTTTGAACCACATCATTGCTAGCCATTGTGAGGCTTCTCTTTTAGTATAGATAACATCGTTTGTTCTAAAAAAATAGTTCTTAGGGTTTAGTTTTTATTATTACAAATTTATAATCGGATCCATAGATAGATACTTCTCTGAATTGGGTTAATTTTGTTTCATTTCCGATTGTAATCCATTTTGATCGATTTGTATATAAGGGTAAATGAGGAGTAAACTGTAAACTTCACTAAAGTTTGTATATAATTAAAATTTTGGTAATTTGTTGGGTTGAAAAGTAATTGACAGAATGATGAGGGTCATCATGTTAGAGATTCAAAATTTTGAATGCAACGTTGCTTTATATACGAAATTAAGGAAAGATTTTTTAGTGTGTTCAGAATATGGAGCGGAATACTACATGTTGTTATATAATTAAAAGAATTTTTTTCTTTTCAAGTGCCTCTAATTATATAATAACATGCGGTGTTCTGCCATGTGCTCCAGATACATTGAAAAATAGATTTGATTTTGATTCAATGTGTGTTTGTCAGGTTTGATTTGAATTTTTGTGGGCAATGTTCATTCTTTTGGATTCGATTTTTGTGGTTCGTAGAAATGTATCAATTTGGTTGATTGGGTTTTGTTTGGGGCAAATAGCCCTTCAATGATTATCATGGATTGACTAATTAAGGAAACAATTGGCCTTCTTCTAAAGATTTTCGTTTTCTGCGAACATTTGTGATGCAAGAGGTAGGATGCAACCATGTTATACAATGATTTGGGTATTAACTAGGGCTTCTAACAAGAACACAAGAGGTAGCTCTAAGCTAAAAACACTCTTTTCTGAAATGCAAATATTCTAGCCAAGGAGCAAATGAAAGACAATTAGGGGGCGTTTGTTGCGTCGGACTATCTCGGACTGAACTAGCTTTAAGGATTAGACTGGACTGGCTTAGACTAGATTAAGCTGGACTAATTTAGTGAAGCGTTTGTAGTAGTGTCAGACTAAGAAACTGGACTAACAACAAATTATTATTATATTTCAATTTATTTTCTATCAAAATATTAAAATGAATATATGGAAAAATAAAAGGGCATGGCCCTCTGCTTCTTCTTCCTCACGAATTGCCGGTGCTCCTCTGCAACTTGGAGAATTATTGAATTTTCAATAACAAAATTAACCCCCAATCAAAGCCCAGAAAATAGAGATCCAAATTTCCAATAACAAAGAGAAAATTTTGATTATTACAAATAAAAAAATACCCTAAAAAGACCCAATTAATTGCTGGTGCTCCTCTCCAAGCTCGGGGGTTGTTGAATCTGATCTGAAACCCAGATCCATATTCTAATATTGTCTGCAACTTAAAAAATGAGACGAAAAAGATGCTCGACCGCAAATCCGCGTTGGACTTGACCAAAATCAAGGCCTCCAACAATTAATTTCAAGCTGAATCGGTAATTTTGAATTAAAAACCTTTGTAGGTTCAAGTCGTTCTGGGCCGTTTCAATTTGCAGAGGTTCATATCATCTGTGAAGAATAGTGGGACGAAAGAGGCGCAATTAGAGTTTCAGAGAGAGAGGTTAATTTCCGCGACTAAAGGATAAGTGAGAAGAGAGAGAGAAATGGGGAGAAGGGCAAGCAGATGAGGGCGAGCAGATGCAGATGAGGGAAGACGCATAGATGAGGGTGAGGAGGACGACAATGATGGAGCAGGGCAATGAATGAGCGATATGCGACGAGCAGGACGAGCGACGTTGGGGTTCTTGGACGAGCAACTCTCTCGCGGTTTTCTCTTTATCAGAAGGGCTTACGAGTCCGGCCGAAATTGGGGATCTTCATTAAGAACTTATAGCGAGGTGTATAATCCGAGCAAATCCGACCTAAGCTCATTAAACCTAATCCTTGTCCAGACCAAACAATGGACTACAATTTAGTCTAGTCCAGTCCCCCCTAATCCGGTTAAACAAACACCCCCTTAGGGTTTTAAAAAGGAAGTTGCTTGTTTATGGCCAGTCAAGGACAAGGGACACTTATCAAAGCTGAGCACGATCTGTGCAAATCAAAGGCTGAGATTTCATGTGATATCCCATCCCCAAAATTAGTATTTTATTTCTTTTTAAACGTATTTTGAAGATTTAATTGAAGTTAGTTCATTAATTTTCCGGTTTTGAGAAAAGTGAATACTTTAGTTATTTCCAATTTTATTTGACCTTTTCGGTCAACTCTTGAGTTGTTTAGGTAGAGCTTGAACCCACGACTGTGTAGGAGCAAACAAATGTTAATTACGAGTTATAACGAAGAAGTTAGAAACGTTTAAAGTAGAAGGAAAAGAAGTGAGAGCGAGTTAAGGAAGAGATGTGAGAGGATGATAGATAATGGTCCAAGAGTTGTCATGGGAAGGAGGGAAGAGAGAGAATGAAGTGCTTGGGCCAGTGGACAAAAACCAAATGGTGGGCCCCACGTGGCTCACCAATTAAGACCAAAAGCAACACATTCAAAATATCTAGCCCAATCCTAATGAAATTACCAAAATACCCTTCGGATAAAAAATCTGTAAAATTATTCGAAATGGGTTGTTACTTAAATAGTAGGCTTCCACAAGTGAATACCCAGATTCTTGGAGGTTTCCATTTTCGGAAACTGTACCCAAAAGCCCATAAACCCAACCCAAGTGACCCACCATGACCCATGACTTTCTGATGCCGATTCCGGCCAACTCTGGTGGAATTTTTCGACGCCACCACCACCAAATTAAAGCTCTCACTTCCCTATACAAAACTCACCCAAGAACCAACCCTTTTAACCACAGTATGTGGTGGTGCAAGGTCACAAAATCCGACGAAAACCAACAGTGCTTCGACCACCCTTTTCATTTTTCCGATGAACCGGCAAAGCAATGCCCGATGCCACCACTAGGAACTTGTAGCACATCATCCCAAGAGTAAATCCCGACCATACTTGACCCCGTTTAACCATCGTAGACGACGAATCGATGCCGAGAAGCTTTAGGCACCCTTTCCGTCCACTTTTGGACTTCGTGGCAGGTATAAAACTTGTTCCTCTTGTTAAGCTCTATCTTCTTATAAATTTTGGTAGAATTTGAAGTTAATCGAAAAAGTGGGTTTCCGATCGCTGCAAACCACCACGCGCGGCAGCGCAGGTGGCAGTGCGTGAGGAATAGTCAAAATTTATGAATTTTGGACAGCGAGATGTTCTCAATGTCCTGAGCCTATATCTAACATTCGTTGGTTGAAATTCAATACAATGATTCTATTATTTAATTCTTCAAATAATTATACCGCTGTACAATTTTTGTAATTAATAATCCAACGGTCGTCAATTACAAAAATTGAATCGGAACCCTCTATTAAAATTATAAATCAGTATAAGATAAAATTTAATTGCACGAATTGCTAGCTAGTGCTATTTGAACGGGAGATGGATTGTCTGCCCTCCCCTTTCCATACTCTCCTGTTTTGTACGGTCACGGTTAAGTCATGTAAACATTTTCTTTTTGTCTTATTATTTTTATAAAAAAAATTAATATAAAATGTTGACGTGGCTTAACCGTGACCGCACAAAATAAGAGGGCATGAGAAGGGTATGAAAAGGGAAGGCAGACAATCCATCTCCATTTGAACGTACCATGTCACTTGCAATTCTAAACGTAGGGAAAAAAGAGCGGTCATCTCTCTCCGTTCCACTCCTCCTCCACCTCCATCTCCCTCTCCACCTCCATCTCCGTCGCTGCAAATAGACAGACGATAGCCTCCTTCCGGTGGAAATCGAAACCATCGCCAAAGTCAAAGCCTAAAAAAGGTTTTTCCCTCCTAACTGTCGTCTTCAATTTACGTTTCTGATGGATAAACCCATCAGTTTTCTGTGTAATTCTCTTAGGGTTTTCATTTTTCTATTTCGATTCTTTTGCGAGTTTATTGTGGGTTCTTCCCCTTCTAATTCTCTCATCTGCAATTGTTTTACCTTCTGCGGGGTGGGGGATGTGGCTGGGTACTATATATGGATTGGTGGAATCAGAGTTCAATTCCATTCAATTTTTTTTATGGATTGGTGGAATCAGAGTTCAATTCCATTCAATTTTTTTTATGGATTGGGGGAATCATAGTTCAATTCCATTCAATTTTTTTACTGGTATAATTTGTGTGTCGAGCTCGGGTATACTGTTACTTAATTGACATGATAGATTTTGACAGGATCATACTGACTGCAAATTTGAAGATCAACATTTAGCTAGGGCGTCCTAGTCATATGTTTGATGTATAGCTTATTTGACACCATAGATTCTTGTTCCTAAAACGGGATCATCCTGATAGCAAGGCCTCGCACTTAAGTTTTCTACTTCAATTTTTTTACTACGTTCTAGTGCTGCGTTCTCGATTAATTTGATTTGTTCCTGTTCTTTCTAGCCTTCTCTTTTACAAACCTAAAAAAGTGCATATATATATATATATATATGTATGTAAACATATAAATACACTATCGCTCGTTATTGTCTAAAAAATATTGCATATAAAGTATAAACACACACACATATATATATCTGATACTTTAATCCGACTCTTAGAGTGTAATTGAATTGATTTGTTATTTCAGTAAGTTGTGTGTTCTTACGAGAATCAGCAATCATTTTGTACTTGTAATGTTTTGGAGGGACGGTCCTGGTTGTTATAGGAAAATATCGAGTGACTGTGGAATGTGGGTGTTGGAATTGGATTGAATTTATTTGTTATTTCAGCTTAGTTGCATGTTTGAACTTTACGAAAAGTATGCATTTTCCATATTTAAGAGGAAGCATGCACAGTCATGCTCTTGGATTGGCTCTTCACCATCTCCCCAAACTTTATATTCTTTCTTCCTACTCTTTTTGAAGTTGGTTATGTGTAGTAAATTAATAAAACCATCTTTCATGCTTGTTTACAGAATATATCTCAGCCTCAGCCTGGTACAAGCAAGGCAACATTACTTGGTCTAAGAATGGATACCAGGTACCAGTACTAGCAAACCACGACATGACTGCCATACAAGTGAGAAACATACGTCTTCCTTGTCCAATGTACAATGTTTCTTTTCTTTATTAGAAACATCATTTAGCTGTTCCTTTAGATCTTTCGTATACCTTAGATTTCACCTCAATCACTTTTTTGTTCTTTCGTAGTTGCACAGAACATCTCTCTCTCTCTCTCTCTGTCTTACACACACACAATGTATGTATAGATGTACTTGCATATGGCTATAGATGCAAATGCAAGCTTTGAAACTGCTTGTGTTCTCGCGCTCACCTCTATATTTCCAGTACCTTCCCTCTAATGCAGGCAAACTTTCCATCTCTCTTTTCTCATCCCTATCTTCACCCACCCAAATTGTAAAACCAAATGGAAACTCCCACCTCGCCGATTACCTTGTCAATACTTTCAAATTCACCAAAACCCAAGCCTTCTCAATCTCAAGTCGATTCTCATGGGTCACGTCCCCTGAAAAGCCTCAATCTGTGTATAGCTTTCTTCAAGAACTTGGATTCTCTGATACCCATATCCGATCCGCTGTGCGTGTGTCACCCCAAATTTTGTTTTCTAATATTGACAAAACCCTGAGGCCTAAGCTTGAGTTCTTTCAACAATTGGGTCTTTTCGGTTCTGATCTCGCTAGGTTCATTGCCAAAAATTCCACACTGTTGACTGCTAGTTTGGACAGAAAATTAGTACCCTGTATTGAAATTCTGAAGAAAATTTTGGGGAATGATGAGAATGCTAAAGATTTGATTCGGGTTTTACATAGATGTAATTGGGTAGTTACAAGGGACCCAAAATCAAGGTTGTTAGGAAATATTGCCTTTATGGAGAGTTGCGGAATTGTTGGTTCTCAGCTTTCCACGCTATTGAAGAGGCAGCCATGGCTTTTCATTGTTCAGGAATCTGTACTTAGAAGCCTTGTTGCACGGGTTGTGGAAATGGGTTTCTCATTGAATTCTGGGATGTTGGTTCATGGTTTATATACAGTTAGCTGTTTACGGAATGGGACAATTAGTAGAAAATTGGACTTGCTTTGTGGTTTTGGTTTCTCAGAGGATGAATGTATGGATATGTTTAGAAGAACGCCAGGTTTGCTTAGGACCTCAGAGGAGAAGTTAAAGTTTGGAATTGATTTTTTCTTGAATACGGTCAAGTTCAAAAAGTCGGTATTAATTCATACCCCTTGGATTTTGATGTATAGCATGGAGAACCGAGTGAGTGCTCGATACAGGATTTTAGAGGTTATAAAGTCAAAACGGTTATTGAAGAGAGATCCGAGTTTTTATGATGCACTTATTTTGCCGGAGAATGAATTTTTGGACAAGTTTATATCAAGATTTAGAGGTGATGCAGAGGAGTTGTTGGTTACTTACAAGGCTCGTCTCCTGGATTCTACTGACGAAGAAGATTCTTAGTACAATCCAAATTTTGTCTTCCCAGGTGGTGGTTTTGTGCCCGCTGCCCAGACAGATCTGAAAAACTCGTTTGCACCTTGTCTGGAGAATGGGGTGTGAGCTCAGCTTGAAGTTGAGTGACAAGGCGACAGTGTGAAGACTAACTTTCCATGTTCTGAAACTGGATCACCATGTCGCAGTTAAGTTTTGGATATTCTATTTCTGTATCCTTTACTCTTTTATGCTGCATTGCGAAAACAAGAAAGATATCATATCCAAAGGTACATTTTTACCTTTACCGGTATGCTGATTGTGTACCGGAGGTCTGAATATTATGTTGTTTCAGCTTAGATGCATTGTGTTGCATGTACACCAGAGCGGATTTTATCATCTTTGATGCTTCTTGGCATTATCTAGTCTCCATTGTTTTGCTAGTACTGTGATGAGGAGGAAATAAATACCAAAAATACCGAAAGGTTGATCTGCCTCTGCATCTCTGGGAGGTTGGCGGTCTCCGTGGCAGGAATGCATACACAGGCAAAATTCAGCAATGCAGAGCCCAAACCCCTCCAGCTCCGGGATGCGACTTTGCACACGACCGGCTGCAGTCTGGTAGCTTGCACAAAGTGGGAGGGTTGGTAATTTCCTTGCAAAGCTGCCATGGCTTAACTATGTGGCTTTTACCTGTGGAAAATTGGATAATTGTACCAAAAGTTAATTGAAAAATAAAACATCTTTACGTCGCTTGCAAAGAGTCTGGTAATGAATAACAATTTATTTATTTTTAAAATGTAGATTATGACATTAATCTAGATTTTTTATGGTGTTCCAAAGTACGGGATATTCCAAAATTTTAACTGTTAGATCTTTATTCAAAAATATAAAAAAATCAGCATTTAATCATTAAAAACCTAAAGCATATTATACTTTAGAGCATAATAGAATTTTTGCTTCTTTAATATAAAGGAATAGTGTACTTGGTAAACGTAGAAGCTATATCCAAATTTTCCATGGCCTAACTACTTGGTTAAAAAAAAAAAAACTACTTGGCGAGTCAGTAGTCCCACTTGCTAAGGAAATAACCCAAAAAGAAAATAATTTCTTTGAAAAATTATAAGATTTTTGGGATTGGCTGAGAGGATTTTGCGGGAGGCCTAAAAGACATCTACACTGTTGCCCTAATCAATTTGACTAACTCTATATCTATATCTGTGTTGTTATAAAGCCAGGGCCGGGTTGGGTGAAATAGGTTTCGACAAAAATAATTGAACAAAAATGTTTGTAAAACAAAAAAAATCTCCGATTAACAAGAAAAAATAGATAATAAATTATAAAGAGTACTGATATTCTTATCCATGTGTCTTATTTTCTCACCCACCATTTAATAAAAATGTTAATGAGATTTATCATTTTGAAAGAAGACTTTTAAACCCCTATTTAAATAAAAAAACAAAATATAATTTAAAATAATAGATAAATAATGGTGGGTCGGGTGTGATCTGCGGCGGAGAGAGGTTGGGAAATATTCTACACATGAAAATTAATATTTACATTTAAAGTACTTGACCCTTGCTATGTTTCATCAAAGTTCATTGTACTCGCTTCACACATTCTCTTATGGCGTAGTTCCACTCCAACACACCACAGGCTGGGAAATATTCTACACATGAAAATTAATATTTACATTTAAAGGACTTGACCCTTGCTATGTTTCATCTAAGTTCATTGTACTTGCTTCACACATTCTCTTATGGCGAAGTTCCACTCCAACACACCACAGGCTGGGAAATATTCTACACATGAAAATTAATATTTACATTTAAAGGACTTGACCCTTGTTATGTTTCATCTAAGTTCATTGTATTTGCTTCACACATTCTCTTATGGCGGAGTTCCACTCTGTTTGTACTATACTTGATCAATCCCGAAACTACCGAGCACCGGTCAATGTTATACCGTCAAGGACCTAGAAGAGTTTCCCTCCAACCAGGAGGCCAATCACATCATGACACGTGTCGACATCAGAAGCCAATCATAGCACGACACGTGTCAACATCAGAAGCCAATCACAACACGACACGTGCCAATGTCAGAACAAAACTAGAAACTCTCTTCTATAAAAGGAGATCATTTTCCCACAATATTTCCTAATGTCATTTGTACTAAATCATTCACTAGAACTCACTAAATGAGAGCTTGAACCTATGTACTTGTGTAAACCCTTCACAATTAATGATGTTGATGCACAAAACCATAAGGGTCTTGGAACTAGGGCTGGGCACGGGCCGGGCCGGGCCTAATTTTGAAGGAACCGGACCGGACCGCAGCTTAAAAGAAACGGGCCGGGCCAGAGCGGGTACACCATATTTTAAAACAGGAATCGGACCTAACCCGGCCCGTTTGAAACGGACCGGTTTGGTCCGGGTACACGGGTACCTTTTTTTTTTTTCTTTTCTGGCACAGATTGAAACTTCCACTCCGCCGATCCCATCCCCTCCGACCTCCAGCTCGACCAATAGCTCTACTTCAACGGCTTCAATGGTGTCTCCAACAGCAGCAACACGAGCTTAAATGGCATCGTATCAATCGAGCCCAACGACATGCTAAAGCTCACAAACAAACATTCTCAGAGTCCTCGGCCTGAATAAATTGATCCTCCATTTCAATTGACCGAACAAAAGTTCTCAAATTCCACAACTTTCTCCCAAATCACAAAAACACAAACAATCAGAAGATCAAAACTGAGAAATGAGATCTTGGGAGAGACAAAAACACAAACAATCAGAAGTACAAACACAAACTTTCTCGTATCTGTAGAGGTCGTATCGCTGCAAAGAGATCTTGGATCATTCGCGAGCTTGAATCGAGCTCGAAGCCTCGAGACTGGAGGGATTTGAAGAATAAGGAGTCTACTGGCGAGGAGTGGGCCAGAAATTGAAGGGTTAGGGTTAGGAAGACGAGGACACCGACGAGCTTCGACATGGCTGGTTGGGTTTGGGGAGGGACTCCAGTGACAGTTGAGCTCGAGGAGACCTAGGAGGGGAGGATGGGTGGTGCCGTCGTGTGGGTGGAACCGTGGAGGGGAGGATGGGTGGTGCCGTCGTGTTGGTCGTGACAACAGAGGAGAAGATGACTGAGGGTTGGAGTCGAGGGAGTCAGAAGGACGAACGGCGCCGTGGAGTGGACTCGGGAGGAATGATGATTAGGGTAGAAACTAACGGTTGAGATTGGATGATAGTTTATCATTCAATCTCATCCGTCCATTGCAATTACAAACGGGCCAGTCCGGGTACCTGTTTTTCTACACTTCAGGAACCGAATTTCCTTAATAGCAACTTTACCTAAGCACAAAAATATAATTAATAAATAAAAGGATTTTCTAAGATATTGATTTTTGGTGAGAAATTAATAGTTAGCCTATATTGAGCTATATTTTAATATATCGTATTTTCTATAAAAACCATGAACTGGTAGACTATCCGATGGGTGACGATAGGATGCTAGAACATGTTTTTGAACCCCTCTTTATAGTGTAGACGATGATCGGTAACCTATGCTATGAAGTGGTTATTTAAGAGAGGCGTAATTATTTGTGCGTACCTAGTGGACACTATGCCGCCTGGGGCGAGGATCTGGTGTTGGCATGTAGGCCGGGAGAAATAATCCCTAGCGAAAGGCTGAGGGACACGGAGACATGCACTGGGCCGGGAGAGAGTTATCTCTAGCTACGGGCACAGAGACTTAGGTGCAGGCAATGGGCCGGGAGTTATATTTATTCAGTGATCTTTCTAGCAGCACACCGCATTTACGAGACGATTTATGATGCGTTTACTGTTTTGATTTCCGCGATGAGTTTCCGCGATATGATTTTTGAGATATTTGGCATGCTAGGATTTTTATTAAATCCATCAATTTTTATGCTAGTAGTTTTCATTATATATAAATTTTGGGGGTTAGTATGTTGATAACTGTTTTATTATTATTGTATATATAAACTTGGTCCACTCACCTTTGTTTTGCGCCCCCATTCAGGACTTAGAATCAAGGCACCTAATCCCGGCGTCAAGGAACTTCCGCAGCAGCATCTTCGGATCCTCTCGATGTATGACCTACTTCTTTATTCATTCAATTTTATCTCAATTCTTTTTAGTGATTAGGTTTAGTTGTATGTTCTGAACATGTTCCTAAATTATTAATTCTTCGTATTTTAAATTTCTAACCCTTATTTATTTCTTATTCTTAGCTTTTGTATCAATTAATGGCTTTCGTCACCCTCGGGTGTCGGCCAGCACGAATATCAGGGTCGGGGCGTGTCAGGCCCGAACCTAAAATTTCAAAGGCCCGGCCCGGCCCACCCCGTTTCTCTTTTCTAAAATTAGGAACCGACCCGTACCCGCCCCGAACCGTGATTACCCGCCCCGACCCGCGGTTCATGTACCCGTTTGCCCACCCCTACTTGGAACAACATAAATCCGACCGTGAATTTGCAAGAAAGTCAAGAACACGAGATATATCGTGGTTCACCCCAATGTTTGGGCTACGTCCACACTGATGTGATATTGTTTCACTCTGAATGGTGAATATACAAGAAGGCTAGAGGCAGTGTGCTCTCTAGCCCATTTTCTGTGTTTGCCCTCTCTGAGATGTTTTCTCTCTTCCCATGGCGTAAACCTTGACCTCCCCTAATGAGGAGAGTGAAGAGTCCTTTTATAGAATAAAGGCTCCTCACTTATTACATATTTGCCCCTTCATTTATTACATAATTACATTTGAGTCCCCCAAGTATTTATACGAGGTATAAATACAGAGGCCTTAAATATGGTACAAACAGTAGTCCCCCAAGTCTTCAGTCAAGAGAGTCTTTTGGCTGGAGACTTGAAATTCAGTCCATGTGTGGGCCGAAGTAACTAGATGTCGTCTAGAACTAATACTCGATATGAGGCCGTGCTCAATGTGAGATGATGCTCAACTAGAAGTAGCACATGTTGCGAGGCTGCTCGGCTTGTGGCTTATGTTGCCTTGGTTGGCTCGGCTTGTGGCGTTGAAGGTGAGGGAGTCCCTTTTATAGTTTAGACTTTAGACTATGAACCCTTGGTGTAATAATCCAAAATCCTCCTCTGGTTGATTACACACTTTTTAATTTATCTCAGCCCTTGAACACTGTGTTATTTTATTCTGCTCGACTCAGTTCATTAACACTTCCTACAGCAGGACAATAACTTACATTCTACGGGTTTATCGCTACAGTTAACACATCTCGTCTGGGATATCCAAGTAGACACTAAAATCAAGGCATGATGACCGACATCCGGAACATTACAAGTCAAGGTACCCTTGCTTGCCATCTACAACGAGCAATATATGTTATGAATGTCCAAAGCGCCTCAAAATACGATGTCCAACAATCACTTCACTTAGGGTTGGTTTGATATTGATGTGCTTTGAAAAAAAAACTGCTTATGTTGTGCTGTGAGAATAAGCAGTTGTGAAATAAAGCAGCAGAGTGTTTGGTAAACTTTTTTGCAAAAGTGTTTTTGGAAAAAAAAGTAGTATTATAGTGTTTGGTAAACTTTTATGTAAAACAGCGGTAACTATGTGAAATGACAAAAAATGGTATAATACTAGATGTGCCATTAATTTAATTTTCTTAACAAATAAAGGTAAATTACTAAATATACTTTTTTTTAAAAGAAAAATATTTATAAACTTTATCTTAAACATATAATCTAACATTTAACAAAAAAATCATAATCCAACGTTTAATAAGAAATCATAATCCAACATTTATGCTGCTTCACGTTTTCAATTTTTTTTCAAAGCTCATTTTGCTGCTTCACATTTTCAGCTTTTTTTACCCAAAACTGTGAAAATAAGCTGTTTTTAAGTGTTTATCAAACACTTTTTTGAGTTTAGCTTTTTTTTATACCTTCTTTTTATAAAAGCACCTCAGTACCAAACCAGTACTTATATACTAGAAAGCAGCTACGAATTCAAAGAAATCACATATCAAGTCCAACCGAATTGAAATAAATCACATCAACATTCCTTCGGACTCATATCAAAGGTTATTACCCAAAATTTGTGGGATAGAACTTGGTTGCTGAAAAAATCAGCAACAACTCATGCTGATGATTAATCACAGCTGGACACGTGTCCAAGTTGTGATTAAAAAATCTACAACTTGAACATTTGTCCATCTGTGATTGGTCATTAGCAGGGGCCGCTGCTGATTTTTCAGCAGCCAAGTCCCGTTCAAATTTGTGTCAACTTTGCACAAACAAGAATGCAAGAAATGTTTTCATCTTCATGAAATAACTCCTTACATGAAAGCTAACTGACATTGGAGCTCCAAGATGTTACCTAATTTAATGAACCAACATCTTGATGATGAAAATCGGAGATTTTCAGGAACTGATAAACAACACTCAGTTGCAAAGATTCCGGTATTCCTACATCGCGGTACAACTATCAAAGTATTAGATAGTGTAGTAGAGTACTATTATGAGGCTACCCATTGTTGTGGATGCTAATTATTGGATTATTACAGTGTTAGTTAACGTGTTTATTTTTATAGGTGATAAATCATTTAGTTTGTCAATTTAGTTTAAAAATTTGGCATTCCTAGCATTATCTTTAGGTTTAAGGCCAAATCCTTCCAAACCAAACCGCACAATAACATTCTGGCTTGTTTATGTACCTCCATTAATTTAGTTAAAATTGATGTTTCTTATAAGACTTGGATTTGGTCTCAATATTGGAAAAAAAAAATAGGTATAAAATGTTGAAGATCCCTTATTATTCGGATTCTCGATATCTTATATAGCCTAGATGTGAGTCCCTGCCCTCATATTTATCGACAAGTAAATTACTTAGCGAATTTTTGGCAGATATTTACAATTACTTAATAAATAACGTTAGTGAGTCGAGTCTTGACTTGTGAAGTGAATTGTAATCTTAATAGATTCCTCTATAAATCGGTGGAGACTAAAGAATAACTCTTTCTGTCTCCTTTCGATGTGGGATAAATAAACATTTCCGCAATATAGGTTTTAAGGAAAAAAAAAATTCTTTACTTGCCAATGCGGGATTGAATTAGGCCTAGAAGCTTGCTACAAACGTAGAATATATCACTTCCAATTTGTGCTCAATCTATTTTTCAAGTTTTTATAACTCTTTTTTGTGCTTTATTTTTTGAGAAATGATAACGAAATTCTCTCAAAAGTAGAACTCTCTATAAATTCTCTATGAGCTCATTTTTTTTTTAACAATACTTATCATGTACGCTAAATGCAACGTTAAACTGTGACGTAATAGAGACTTCATAAAGAGTCCCCGATATTAAAAAGAATCTCATTGGCATCAAGTCCCATAAACCAAGTCCCATAATTTCTCAAGTTGGAATTACCATAAATAGCGTGACGTAGCTTTCACACCCTTCACTTCCCGTGCGAAATAAAAAATCTCACTACAGCGAGAAACCAAAAGCTCTCTTTTCTGTCTCTAACCCCCCTCGAGTTTTCAAAAGGTCGTCGTTTCCGCACCATCGTTATCACCGCCACCGAATCCAGTGGCAATCCAGTAAATTCCTCCAGACCCGGTGGCGTTTCCCGTCCCGGGGCTCCTCCTCCTCGGTCCTGTCGGCCACAAAATCTCTTCCTTCACTATAGATCTCTTCCTTCAATCTAGAGAGAGAACGTGAGAGGGAGAGAAAATGTTGAAGCTCTCGACTTACAGTGGAGTGGACCAAATTCACTGCCTGGCAGCCCAATGCCGCTTCCTGGGCCCACCCAAGCCCAACCCAATTTTCCCCCGCCGGAAAGACGGCCCATTTCTTGCCCCCTGCGCTGCTTCCCCTTCCAAAACACCGGTTCTCGCCGTCGTATCGGACCGGGGGGCCGGAAGCGTGGCGGGACGGGTCGAGACGAAATCCGGGTCGGTCACCCTGGCAAACCGGCTGAGGAAGGGGAGCATGGCGGATGACGGGAAATCGTACAAGGAGTGCTTTATAGTGAGGTCCTATGAGGTCGGGATTAACAAGACTGCCACTGTCGAGACGATTGCTAATTTCATCCAGGTGAGTTGAAGGTTGAAACTTTTAGTTTCGATTCAATGTGTGTTTGTTGGGTTTGATTTGAATTTTTGTGGGCAATGTTCATTCTTTTGGATTCGATTTTTGTGGTTTGTAGAAATGTATCGATTTGGTTGATTGGATTTTGTTTGGGGCAATTAGCCCTTCAATGACTATTACGAATCGATTAATTGAGTTTTTTCATTGGGGAAACAATTGGTCTTCTTCTGATGGTTTTCGTTTTTCTGTGAACATTTGTGAAGCAGGAGGTAGGATGCAACCATGCTCAATATGTTGGCTTTTCGACCGATGGATTTGCGACCACCACTACCATGAGGGAAATGCATCTCATATGGGTTACTGCTCGCATGCATATTGAAATCTACAAATATCCAGCTTGGTGGGTGTTCTCTTATATTACTGTTCGGGTTTTGATTTCTAATCTCGAAAGCGAAACTTAAACTGTGGGTTTGTGGTGCAGGAGTGATGTCGTTGAAATAGAAACATGGTGCCAAGGGGAAGGGAGAATCGGCACTAGACGTGATTGGATACTCAAGGACTATGCCACCGGTGAAGTCATTGGAAGAGCGACAAGGTGTGTATTATTTCTGAGTTTTGATACTCTGAGCTTTTAGGACGCTTATCAAAACATGGTATAAGTAAGGAAAATACTAATCTTTTTTCACGCGACATTGAAATTTACGTTGGAGAAACATGTTATTGCATTGAAGATCACTTTTGAAGAAGTTGTTGAATGTTTTCTGCAATTCTGAGATGGTTTCAGCAAGTGGGTGATGATGAACCAAGACACTAGGCGACTTCAGAAAGTCAGCGACGATGTTAGGGAAGAGCACTTAGTTTTTGCTCCGCGAGAACTGAGGTAAAGGCCCTTTTTTCTCTATTTGGATGACTTCATCGTATATATGTGATAAAGTTATCCCTCTTGGACAATCTTTTGATTGGTTTCTTGTCTTGACATCGATAGATTAGCGTTTCCAGAACCTAACAATAATAGCTTGAGGAAAATTCCCAAACTGGAAGATCCTGCACAGTATTCCAGACTGGGAGTTGTGGTTAGTGTTTCTTCAAATCCTTTTTTAAGTTCTCAATATTGTTTTGAGTGTTCTCAGTATGCTTTAATTTCGCAGCCGAGGAGAGCTGATCTTGACATGAATCAACATGTTAATAATGTTGCTTACATCGGATGGGTTCTTGAGGTTGGTGTATATGGTTAATTCATAATTTTGTTTCGTGGGTTCTACGGCCTTAAAGTTATCTTTGGTCACATAGGAGATGTTATCTTTCTTTTACAGAGCATGCCTCAAGAACTCATCGATAGCCATGAACTGGAAGCAATCACCTTAGATTACAGGCGGGAGTGTCAACGGGATGACATAGTCGATTCCCTTACCAGCGTTGAACCCTTCGACGATGCTCCAGCTCTTTCAGGTAACGGAACAAACGGATCCCTTGCTGCAACAGAAGATGATAAGGACTACCGTCAGTATTTGCATCTACTAAGATCAGCAGGCGATGGTTCAGAAATAAACCGAGGACGAACTATCTGGAGAGAAAAACCTGCAAGATGAGGAAATGATCTTATCCCTTGGTTTCGCCGGTTTTAGGGTTGATTTTTGTTTCTGTTTCCCTTTGTTTTTGTCCCTTGTATGCGAAGGTTGTTTCCTAGTTGATGTCATCTGCCATATTTTCTTATCTCAGTATTTTTATTATTTCCAATTCTCCTCTTCTTCAAAATTGTAGCTGTCATGTTAGAGTGGAAACGTAAGGTTTGGATTTTAGTTGCAAAATGTAATACTTATGTTACCATTTTTATGTGCTGGTTTCCTTTGATTTGTTAGTCGTATTTGGCCCATAACTTCAGTGAATAACGAGTTCGATAGGTGAAGATGTTATTACGACTTTAAAAAAGTCATTTTGCACTTTTTCGATTTCTGTCTTCCTCATTGCCCTTTGGTTTAAACCCGTGCTAACTCAATTGTTGAACTGATCCAAAATCAAAAACCGACGACATAACAATCAAAGATTGACACAAAACGAGTCAAAAACGAAATACGGAAGACACAATTGAGATTTGAAAAATGATCATTTTTTACTACTTTCTAACGCTACACAATCCAAACATGAAAATAGCATTATCTTATGAGTACCCAAGGGTCCCAGTCTCTAGGAATATTGATGGAAAGTCCATTCCCAAAGACAAATTCCAAAAGCTTAGGAGGAATTGAAATTCCAAGTGCATAAAATGCTACTCCTCTTCTCAATATAGTTAAAGTTGTATCAAATTCCAAAACCATCAACCTTCAAACTTCAATGCTGCTTCAGATTCAGAAACCCTTATCGCCACGAAACCATGAAAATCCATGGCCATTAAAGCTTATCAATGGACTTAGATCAACCTAATTTCAAACCAACAGTACAAACCCACGGAACTTAAATTTTAAATGTGAATTGTTTTTTTTTATCTTACGGTATAATTATCATCGAGTACAAGATAAAATTAATAATAAAACTAAAATTTATTAATAAACCCACAACCAATAATCAAATCCAAACATGACATCAAACCCTAACATCTCATAATTTTTATCGTACGTTTATTTTAGTTGAAACCCTAAGACACTTTTACAGAGAAAACAAGCTTATTTTGCCAATAGATGATGATTTTGAAGTTTTGAATCCTCCAACTAAAGTATGATCGATTTATTCAAGTTTTTTTTTTCATTTGATTTCAAATTTTTTTAGAATTTAGGAACAAAATCAACACCCTTTCAAAGCATTATTACTAGTAAAAACAGATATAAGATTTTAAAAAATTCACTTTTTTTAATTATCTATATGAGATTAAGAAAAATTAGCAAATAAAGGATTAATTAAACAATGTGCATGCAGTTGCAGTTGCAGCAACAGTGGTGAGCCCACAAGGACCATCTCCTGTGATTAATAATAATAATCATAATGGCATATTGAAAGGATGAAATTGGGGTACCATGAAAAGCACCGTTTCTTGGCCATGTTGTCACCAGAAAACATATATGAGATTAAGCAAAATCAGTATATAAAAAAAAAAGAGTTTTAATGAAAAGTCCGCAGTACCGTTCACTTTAACGAAAAACCACATTTTTACACTAAAAAGTCAAACCTGATACTATTCATTTTACCCTTTATTTTGTTCTTATCATTAAAACTCAAAGTTTTCAAGCCCTTTTCATTAGTTTTCCTTAAAAAAAAAGGATTGGGTGCGAGAGAGGCCAAGTTTGAGTTTTTTTTTTTTTTAATGGATGTAAAGATAAATTTATAAATTAAATTAGTTTGTGAGGATAGTTTAGGTAATAAATTTAGATTTAAAGAGATATTGATAGTTTAATTAAAAGTAATATGGGTATAGAGCATAAATTAGGTGTAGAAAGAAGTTGTGTGAGTTCAAATAAAATTCCCCCCGTACAATATGCGTGGTGGACCCATCAAACCCCAATAAAGTATAGAAAAAGCTACTTTGTATATGAAAGAAGGGGAAAAGAGAAAAAAGGGAACCAGGTATCTATGATACAGAATGTGCTGAATCTAAAATTTTTTAAAAAAAATATAGAGAAAAAAAAGCTAATTTACATATGGGAAAATTAATGAGGCATAAACTCCCAAAGTAGGGTTCCTGTAACCTGGCAACTAGCCATTACCTCTACGTATGTCTTTCAAAGTAGATGAATCTCCAAAACACGTTGCTGTGCTTTCTTTATCATTCAGGTTTCCATGTACTGTGAGGCTGGGGGGCTTACTTTCGTCTTCTCGGCACCTGCAAGTTGGTTTTATATCAAACAATTTGCATATTGGCTTAGAAGTAGCGATCGGCCTGATATTTTTTTTGAGTACATCGATATTTTTACACTAAGGGCGGGGGAGTTCGGCTAAGCCACACAATGAGCAGCCTAATTTGGTATCGAATTCGCAATCCACGAGATTCGAACCTAAGACCTCTCACTTCCGAGTGAAGAGAAATACCACCACTAGAACGTAGTACTGAGTGATATTAGAGACTGTAAGATTATGATGAGGTTTGAGTAAAGATATAAAGTTTGAAGCATAAGGGGCACTTACCATAATGAACCCCGCGTATTTCAACTTCTCGCCATTCTTGGACAAGGGCACAGCAGCAGCACATAAAATGGGAAAGGAAGTCATCAATAAAGCCCCCCTGTCAAAGAATGGAGGTTTATCACGGTAAATGTTGGTTCTTCATGTTGGATTATAACATATTAGAATGTGGAGCTATCGAACCAAAGTCATAACTATCACAGTAAAATGATCATATTGTTTGTTTCATGTCTCATTATGCCTCCCAGAACCTACAAGATCAAACCATGCAGTTGCGAAGATACTATGATTTTACTTAAGTGAGGAAAATGGGAAAGGAATTACCGAGATATTCAACGTCTTGCGAAGTTTCCTTCTAATGCAGCACGTATAGCAACAGCACGACAATACTAGCGAATAAGCCATCAATTCATTACATGCTTCTGCTGAAGCTGATAATCAATGAAAAGAATTTCTGTATGAGTTTCCAACGGTATAAGAAAGGGCATGTGTAGAACGTCAATATCACAGCGGCCAAAACAGAAACACCCAGTTGCAACTTTATTTAACCATAGAAAGTGAGAAATAATGTAAAAACATAGGGCATAGCTAGAATTAACGGAACAATCTATGTATGTACTCAACAAGCCATAAAAAAATATCTCCCCTAAATCAAATCAACTTAACATTCAAAATCACTGCCCACCACAAAAATAATGCAGTCACAACTCATGAGCTGTCACCAGAATGTCATGTAAAGCTTCGAATGGATGGTTCTAGAAGTGTCCTCTCATTTTAATGTCAGTACTCAGTAGCATGAGAAAAATGAAAACTTCTTCAGCTAGTTCATGCAATCTTTCGTTTAGGCCTTGTTCGAATCATCAATCAGGCAACATTACAATCCAGATTTTATCACAAAATCAACATCAATGTACAATTGGCATTTGTTCTGGGTCCATACAGGGATTTATTATAAACTATACCAAAGATGGCATCACAAGTCGATCGCCCAGTTTTTTTCCCACAAAGTAAAAGTCAGCAATCCTATTGAACATCCGCTGCTTTTCTGGAATATAAAAACTGAAGGCTAAAGACATCAGTCACTTAAACTCCGTACTGTGAAAGTACAAAAGACTTAAAAACAAATGCCAAAGAGCATTCAGATATAACCTAATCAAATAGGCTATCAATCTTTCTAAATTCACATTAGAGCTTTGAAATAAGTTGTTTTGGGTTCAAAGTCCCTCATCCCCCATTCCTCAGTAATATTTTAGCTGACAGTGAGGCCGAATGGGGCTGCACACCTATGTTTTCTGTCCCCCACTCCACGTGCATAATGAGGACGCATGTGAGGAGCGTGTAAGGTTGATATACATTGTTTAGCCATTCCTAAGCTTTTCAGGTATATTAATAGTTTAACATGTAAAAACTGAACTAGGTTTAGATAATCCAGAGAAAACTCACACATAGGCCTGTTAGTTGCCGCAGAAGCAATTTTTGAAAACGTCCCGCAAGGGTAGAAGAATGTCTTTATACCTGCAAAGAAAATAATCGGCAAAACTTTAGCATACACAGCATGGTTTGCCCTTGAATCATTTGATATATGGGATGATGTAAATCTTCTGTGTCTAATGACTGTAATGTTTGACCACCCCAACCTTGATCATATGCCAGAACATTTATATGAAAGTAATATTATACGTATCACAGAACTTAATTTGTGATGCACCCTAGACTCATGAAAAAAACGACATCCAAAATAAAAATCATCTAAACACGTGCATCGCATGTGCATGAGTAGATGGAGTTATCATAAGCAGAGACAATGGATATGGAAGATTGAACTCAACCCAGCAGGATCAGTCAATAGACCAATTTGTAATAAACTCCGATCAATCCAAATTTTTAGTCAAGTTAATTGAAATACTAATAAAACTATAGTAATACTGAGAATAATAAATATTCTTAACGAAAACGGTTGAAGCCCTATTTTTTTACATTTCCTTCCTGTTTGGGTTGAATGGTATAATTTGATTATAAAAATATTAGACATATCCCATGCCTTCATTACATGGGGCAAGGTTCAAAAACCAACGCATTGTATGAGATACACAACGAGAAGAAAAAAAAGGGCAAAGTCTTACTGCTAGATATCGTGCAGCGTACAGAAGCATGTGGAGCAAGAAAGGAGAATTAAAGGCACCCTAATCCAATAACACTTTGATTATAAATTCAAGTCATGAATAGTCTAAAAGAATAAAGAATTTACACAGAGCTGGTTCTGAGCAACATCCAAGTAGATCAGTATTCCATTCTTCATTTCGATGTGAACCTCTAGTTGATAACAAATCATGTCTAGAAGAAACTGAAGACGTGTTTCTGCATATACAAATTATGACGTCAGATATGCAAAGACCCCAAGAAAGACAGCGATGTGAGTGCATACAGAAATGGGAAAATCAAATCCCTAGCATAATGATATCTATCTCTGCTCGTCAGACATATCTGACTGAGGGCGATCAATCAACGTTGAGAAGTTCCAAGATTGAAACTAGCTTATGCATCACCATTCTTACATTTACTAATTGCAACACTGAAATTTGAACTGTACTGTTACTAGACAGAAATTACAGATGTAATAAAAATGCAGAAATCTAACCTTGAAGTTTTGCGAGATTCACTTTTTTTATAGCTTTCATTAGATGAATGTTCTTTCTCGTTATTGGCATCTGAATGACTGCGGTCTACTTTCTCAATATTTTTTTCAGGGGAAGACTCTGCAGCGACAGTTTCTGTCACTTCTAGCAAACGCTGAATTACTTCACATTGACTCACATCATAAGCAGCTTGTGACCGTTGTAGTTCAAGTTGAAGCTTTTCATTTTCCTTTTGGAGCGCCTCGTTAAAAGCTAATTTTGGGTAGGAGCATGAAAGTGTTTTCTTCAGTACTACAGTGTCATGTATTGAGGGGTCTGGTTTAAGGATCACGTCCTGTACCTTTCTGTCCTCCTCATCCAGTGTGTATTCACATTGATCCATTTCAATGTATTCCAATCTTTCCTGTAGTTGAGAGGAAAATGAATGGACTTAAATCAGGTTAAACTGTTATAGAAAAGCAGGAATAGTTAAATACAATCTTAGGCAATTAATTTAATCTACTTTCAAATGGGTCAATTGTAAATTACAGTAAATCCGGAGGCAGAGCAACGTTAAAGGAGTTTAAGTGCTTGTTAATGAACAAATATAATGATAATTGTATTTCATAATTACAAATTCTTAGAAACTGCCTATCAAGGTTCATTGCCCAATCCGTGTCATTTTATATATCATCGGAAAAAAAAAGTAAGTCGTAGTAAATAAAATAAATCATGAACAACGAAAAGCTTCATACAAACTACTTCCGTTTGCTTAATTCTTCCATCAAGTTGCTGATATACCTAACCTACTCAAAACACCAAAACAAAGACAATCAAACAATTATCCAATTTCAAAGAAGATCGCAAATTTTTCTTGCAACACACACACATCAATTAGACCACAAAGCAAACGAGGAAACCGAAAATATAATAATAAGTATTAAACCAATGACAATAACATGAAAAACGAAAAAAGAACAAACAATAATCCGAAAAATTCAATACCCTGACTCGAGCGTTGTCCACAAGAGTAATCAGAGGGACGAGCTTCAAGTATCTATCGATTTCGTTCTGAGCCTTCCTGAACTGATACACAATGTTCCACCCCATTGCAAGCAAATACAGGTAGCTCCGGTCTTGGCAGCTACTGACCAAAATGTAAGACCTTCTCAGAGCCTCCTCTAGCTGCTCCAGAGGCTCCCTCGTCTCCGGATACCTCTTAAGCTCCGAGATCTTCAGTTGCTCCAACAAGTTCCCGATCAGCTTCAAATGCTGCGCAAATTGCCTGCAATTTTTCTTGTGCATTCGCGCTGTGCTCGCCGCCTTCACAATCATTCCGATCAGCCTCACCGCATCTACGCCCGTCAACTGAGCCACATTTGCCATTTCTCCGAACGACGCCATTTTCACCTCTCCCAATGCAGCAAACTCCGGATTTTCGGCTTTTGTAAACTTAGCACAGGCCCACAGCTACAGATTGCATTTCAATATAATCACTTCAGTTTCACTCTAATCAAAGACATAACTACCAAAATTGAAGTTCTAAAGCAGCAATTACTCTGAAAAATTGCCGAAAAATCAAAACCTCGGCGAAATTTGCAAGATTTTCAGCAATGAAATCGCATTTCGATCGGAGATCTTCAGGTTTCGGAGCTCGAGAGCTAAAAATGAAAGTGCATTTCAACTAAAGCCAAAAAGAGCCAAAAAATCAGATAACGAAATCTCCAATTTTCACCTTTACGCTTCTTGACTCGCTTTCTCAAAGCTCAAATAAACAAAAGCGACCAAAAATATATAAAAAGAATAAAAAATATAAACAAAAAGATACTGAAAAAAAATATGAATATATCGCCGTCAACTCACTGTTCTTCGCCGCCGTTCTTCAGCTTCCGATCGGTCGGAGACGACGGCGTTTTTCTTTTTTCTAATTTGCCAAACAAAACAAACCTGCAACAAAAGCTTTAAAGCTCCAGAATCAGAGAAATGAGAGAAAATTGAAAATGCAAACGAGAGTGAGGAGGCTATGAGCGTTTGTTCACCTCTCCGCGAACAGGTTGGTGGTGTAATTTCTAGCAACTTTGAGGGCTTTTGTCGGCGTACTTATCGCATGAAACGGCAAAGAAACGGAAAAGAAACGTCAAAAATCTGGGACAAGGAGAAAAAGTGCAGGCATTGCTTTGCGGGAACGAGCTGATTCTTCCTTCTTCCTCTCCTCTCTCTCCTCTCTCTCCTCTGGTTGTGTGTGGATTTTGGAAGATTTTGAGCAGAGAGACAAATAGATAGATTGAAGGAGAGCTCTGATGGAAACTCCCACTCACTCTCTCTACTCTCTCTACTCTCTCTCACTGCTTCGGTGTTGTTTGTCCGTGCATTGTTTGAGCAAAGCAATCTCTCTCTCTCTCTCTCTCCTTTCTCTCTCTATCTTCTTTCTCTCTCTATCCCAATCGTACCCACCGCACCACGCCAGCCTAGGATTTAGTGGTGCTGGTGTTGAAAGACGAATTTGTCCATACTCCGCCATCGATTTTACGAAGCTGGCCAAGTGTCAATGACCCCCCGGGGGCCTGGGGGTACCGGCGAGGTTCGCCAGGTGGCGGTTTAATACTTGCGCCAAATTTTTGTTTTGGGAGTTATTTGACATTTACCCACGGAATTCGTGTTAATTTCACTCTGGTCCTTAAACATATTTTCTTTCTAATTTTTAAATATAATATTACGTCAGTTACAATAATTAACATAAAGCAGTGATGACTGCAATTCCGAATTCGGCTAGTTTTTTGGTTAAAATGGAAAACCTTAAGGCCATGGGCTATGCAGGGCCGACCCTAAGGGTGGGCGAGGCTTTGCAACCGCATAGGATCTTTATTTTTTGAGGCTCCTTAATTTTAATAACTTTTGTAAATGTTGTACGTATAAAAAAAACGCAAACATATTACACAAAGTAGTCTTAGCTAAGTTGTTCAAGCGTTGTTCTCCTATTTAGTTGTGGACGGATTTGACATTCTATCTGCTCATCTTTATTATTTTTTGATTTTTTGTGCTACGGTTATTAGGGTATCTTTCATTGGAAATGCACGAGATAACTAGGACTGAGCGATAAAAACCGTGAAACCGAAAAAACTGAACTGAACCGTGACAAATGAGAAATTAACCCTTTACTCCACTAATTGTTACCCTACATACATTTTAGTCAAAAGTGAAGAAAAAAAAGCAGTAAAAGTAGATATTTAGAAAAAGTTTTATCGATGAAAACAAGGTGACAGGCTGGGGCGGTAGAGGAATAAATGAAGCTCAACCGACAAGGTAATTGAGAAGGGGAAAAGGTCAAAAGCGTCATTTAACTGTTGTCAACTATAAACCGGAAGACCCGCATATTCCAATACTAAAAAGGCTCAACATCCAGTCTCTGGCAACTGCCATGTGGACCCAATGTCCGACGACGACAAACTACACATGAACCCCTGCCACGTGTAACCTTTGTTTTACGAGAGAGGATTCTCGTCGAATTCTCTTTATGAGAATCTCTTGATCTTCTAATCATATATGTTCATCGTATACTGTGCGGTTAATTTTCGTCAAATACAGTTTATATTTAATTTTAAATAAAAAAAATCACCGCACAATATATAATAAACATATATGATTTGAATATCTCCGAAATCCTCACCAAAAAGTTCTGGCGAGAATCCTGATTTTTGTTTTGCAGCATAACCCCCGCTGATAGCGGATAGCTCTCCTGTGTCTCCCAAATTCACGTTAACTCCATAATCCCCAATTAAGAGAAAAACAAGGGAAATGGTATTAAGCACTAAATTATTCCACGTTAATTCCATTCCTAATCCAAATTAGGTGGTGGTATGATAGTGTAGTTTGTGAGGGGTATGATATTGCTTTCACAACAAATATTAAATAAGGCCTCATTTGGCGGTTCAAACCGTAGAGAAGTAATAAAATCGATTTAATTTATTCAGTGCTTAATTAGTACATATGAGCAACAAATAACTGATACTGTATTAGGATTATTGTCCGGCCTTTTATACGGCGTGCCCAACGAGGCCTAATATCAATGTCAATAGGGCTCACTATAGTGAGCAGTAATGAAATTATAACATTAACGCAAGCAAATGCTACCTTATGTGCAATATCAATTGATATTATAAGTTCGGATAAATTCATGCATAAAATGTTACTAACATCAGCGTGTCCGCATCGTAAATATACGACTAAATATTTAGCTAACATATTATATGTGTGTTGGATTTGATATTCAATTAGTGGTACCCGTTGCGTGGCCTAACAAAATTCTTCTCTTCTTAGGGTAAAACCTCCCGTGTCCTAGTGCCCTTAGAGTAGAATACCTTTGTATAAAAAATTAAATGTCATTCACACCACTAGCACTTATGTTTGACTTTGATACTTAATAATGATTGACTTATTGTATGACTTAACTCAATACTCTGTTTCATTATTATAAAATAATAATAATAATCCATTCACTATAAACAAAGTATAACTAACTGATTTAACGTCCAATTGGTTTGAAAAACCGAGGGTCTGTTTGATAATCATTTCATTTTTATTTATTTTTAAACTTGGTAACTACTTTAAGTGAAAACTGAAAACTAGTTTTTAGTTTTTTATTTGTAGTTTTCAAAAAGTAGTTACTACCAAACCAAATTTCAGTTTTTTTTTTAAAAGTAATATTAAAGACTAAAAATTGAAAACTAAAAATAAAATAGTTATCAAAAGGCCTATAAATAAAACAATGTTTGCCATCAAAACATTGTGAAAGAAACCTATTTTTACCCAATACTTTGATGCATATTTTAAACCTAGACATTGGGGATTTGAGAGATTTCAATGGATTTATAAATCCATAGATTTTTATGGAGTCTAATTGATTTGTAGAGATTCATGTAATTTTTTTATTCAATTCCTTCAAAATCTCATGGGAAGAAATGAGATTTGTGGATGCTTAAAATACGCTACAAAATCTCTCTAATTCCCTCTAATTCATCAATTTTTTCAAATTCTTTAAAATCAATTTCTAATTGAATACATCTGGAATGTTATAAACTTATTTAAATTTCTAATTGAATACGCCAGAATTTCTAAGAATTTTAATAAACTATTTTAAAATCATGATTGAATACACAGTAAATTTTAGAGAATCACTTAAAATCCTGATTGAATACTGCTAGATTAAAAAAAAAAACTAACATATATTCTTGTATTATTGGTACTGAACACTAATGTGACCATTTACTCGAGTCATACAAGCCCTACTACCCAAAAAGACTTAATAGTGCGAATTAGGTAAATTAGACTAGCAGCAAACCAATTCGGTGCCAAATGGGTTGGGTGGTACTTCCACTCAAAATACAACTCGGGTGCTGCCTACCATGCTAAAAGGCATGAAAATAATGTACGATTAACATTAAAATTGTATTAGCAATTTAGCAAATAGGTGAGCCCAAAATTAAGTGTCCCCAATAAAAACGTAAAGGGATCCCTCCCACCTAATCATCCACATCAAACAATCCGGATCATTGAAATTTGATCAAACTGCTAAAGTTATTATAACTTTTAGAGTAGGTCTGTATTTGTAGTCGTTTAATCAAATTCCAATGATCCATATTATTTGATAAAGAGAATTAAGTGGAAGGGATCCAGAGATGAATCATTTCCAACAAAAACAAGATGCAAGAGTTTGGCTGGCACTAGGGCACAGGCTGTGGCAGCAAACCATATCAGAAAATGTATTTTTATTTCTCTGCCTTTGGCCTTTGGGGAGTATAAATTTATGTGATATAACTGCAAAAGTTTGGACCCTTTTGAGTGCTGCCAATGTGACCAATTTTTTATGGTTTTATTTGTGTAATTTTATATGTTTTAATTTTGTGGAGGAAGGAGGTTGCAATTTGCAAAGGCAAATGGTGGTGCAGCTTGCCTTGACCTAATTACTAGATGTCTTGTCTATATGTTTGATCACGTGGATTTTAAGAAATTACCAAACAAATTTGTGAAAGAAAACTACTAGTCGTTGCGATAAAACTTCGATCGGCTGAACATAAGACAAATATAAACGATTTAGTCCATGAATTATAATTTCAATGAAAATTAAGTTCTTGAATTATTTTTTCTATAAAATAAGTCCCTAAATTTATTAAAATTTGATAATTTCATTCATACTATTATATTCAAAGTTATTTTATCCAATTTTTCATCAACTTAAGTCAATTGACACACTTAAAGTGTAATACCGTCATTTTCTCGCATATACACCTATAACATTTTATATAGGTTACAAATTTAACGCCTAATTTACCCTCCAAAGTTAACTCCATTAACTATTTCTTTATTAAATATTATCAATCTATTCTTCAATATGTATCACATGCAAGTAACGTGACTTAATCAAATTGATGAAAAATTGAATCTAATAACTTCAAATATAATATCAGGGATGTAATTGGCATATTTTTGTAATTTAAGGACTGATTTTTCTTGAAATAATAGTTTACAGACCTAATTTTCACTCAAATGATAATTTAGAGACTAAATTGACAGTTCGTCCTAGTGATAATTTTGACCATATGAGATTCATGATACCGTTCATTACAGTTCATCAAGAACAACGAATTGCGTTTAATAAATTATTTTCTAATTAGTTCACACTACTTAGGTTTCAATAATTGATCACTTTTTGCTACTCGAAGATAGTGACATAAGTTTTGTAACCACTTCCTTTTGGTGGCACCCTTGCTTTACATATAATACAATATAGATGAAGAATCTATGTACTATCTCATTTGAGTTTTCCAAATTGCCCCCAAGATTACTTTCTCGTTGAATAATGGGGGACGAAAGTGTAAAAATAAAAAAATAAAAAAAAAATGGAAGAAAAATCAATGATTTACCCAATGATGTGCACCCATTAGCAAAATTTAGTCTAGATGTTTGGAAAACAATGTGCTAATTGGAGAATAACTTACTCATGATTATATCTTTAATCTTCTAATCTCATTCATTAGGTGCTAATTTACATATCTCAATCATCATATGTATTATGTGAACATGAACGGAACCAATCTTAAAACTTTAGGGGTGGGTTGTGACGTTCTTGTGATGCACAGTGATGTTCTTATGATGGAATATGATTATTAGAGTCGATAACTCGCACATAGACAACTGTCGCTAGTAAAATGTGATTAGGTACCTTTTCATTTATAATTTTCTTGTGTCACATTTCTGGTTGCCTAGTCACAACCATTGACAATTACGTGCCCAAAAGGGCCCGATGCCAAATAAACATAATTGATACGGGCCTTAGTTGGTGAATACTTAAAAACGGAGAACTTTTTCAATATGTCAATAATACAGTCTGGTACACCACATGTCATAATATAAGTGGTTAGATACTTGAAGAAAAAAAAAATCATTTATTATGACATTTGGTGTACCAAACTGTATTTCTGACATACTGAAAATTTCTCCTAAAAGTAACAATGTCAATGCCTACTCAATTTGTATATACTCAGTACTCTCATTCAATCTAAACCACTTCTTATAGGTGGTCCCTTCTGGTAGCCCATGGCTTTCATTTATGCTGTTGCGTTGTCCTATATCCAATTCAATTCCTAATATCTGAATCAATCTCTTTCATTCTTCTAACTTGTTTTTTCCTTTAACAAAAAGCAATTAATGACAAGGATTGCTAATAAAACTTTGAAAATAACATTTTAAGTAGCCCGCAATTAAAGAAGCTTCGAAAATTCAAGATTGAAATACGGTTGAGAGTACGCGAACATGTCTTTGGACATTTGATTTTGGATTGAGACAAAAACATCGATATTGTCTTCAATTTGGGGCTGTGAAGTTTTATCATAAAAAGACCTCATTATTAGAGCAACTCTATTGTGGGATATTGCCATGGAGATTGGTAACAAATCCAATCCATTTACCCCAAAGTCGCACCAACCCAGCAGGGTAATTGGGCTGAGGGGGAGCCATTGGGAGATGTCAGGCTGAAGTCCAAAGCCCAAGTGTCTGAGGGGGAAGTGACGTCAAAAATATTTGTGTTAGGCGCATCTCCGACACATTTTCAGATGATGGGGCTCGCGTGTCAACCTCATTCAGTTACGTTGAATCTGGACAGTTTGATTTCCATATCAACGGTCCAGTTTTTTCTGATTTAAATTTTAAAAAAAACTCAGAAATGTTACGGTGGGCCAAGTGTCACAATATGAACTATTGGATTTTCAACTTTTTGTAATCCAATGATTCAGATTAATTAAGTTATAAAAATTTGGGAAAATTTGAAAGAAGTCCAATTTTATAGCCCATCTTTTGAAATAGGTCTAATTTTTAGTCAAATTGGAGCCATTTCAAAAGACCCTTAAAAAAAATTTAAATTTGAAAAAATTTAAAAATTATATATATATATATATATATATATATATTTATAAATACCTTACCATTTTCTCCTACCTTACACCATATTTCAATATTTTCAACGATTCTAAACAGGTAAAGACACGTCGCGCGACGAAATTAGTTAAAAATCTTATCGAAATCTATTCACAAAAATTATATTTTCGGATAATGACACGTGGCGTAACAACATCGGATAAAAACCTATCTGAAATTAAAAATAAAATAAAAAAAATGTTACTTTATAAAATAAAAAATACTAATATTTTAGTATGAATTGCACGAGTTATTCAGTATACTATTCACTTGAGGGATTAAATTGCCTAATGCCAAGGGGAGCCTTTACATACTAGAAGTGCTCTTAGTTAGAGTGGAGTTAAGATATTTAAATTCTTCTTTTTCTTTGTCTATATCTGATGTGAGACATTTCAACACGCCCCCAAGGGATCCATCATCATCGCACCAAGGGACCCACCAATTACGTGGCAATATAAGCCTACTTCCTAGCTCTTATACCATTTCAAATTACCAGAGACGGGCCAAATGCCCACTTCCAATAACACGGTTAACAACAATATTATCATCAACTTGTCAATTACTACATACACAATACGACATGTGAAATTTTATCACAAATAACCTCGATATTAGTTAAAATGAGATTATAATATTTAAATCTTCTTTTACCTGTGTCTACCCCATAAGGCATGTTTCAACATATGCAGGACTTTACTTTTCGACATCACATGCAAACTTGCCACCTTGTCGTACAATTCATTCAAGATCTTCAATTAGAGGGGATATATACGCTTTATCGGCCTGTTCAAAGTGATTGAGTGGGGAGGAGTTTGGGGTAAAAACATTAAAGGAAAATTTTGGAAGGGCATCATTGCATGCCAACATCATCATTCATAAAACTTATCCCAATTGACCAACAATTTAACCCAATTCACTTAATAAACGGGTTACACGGTTTCGTATTTGTGTCAACTCGGGATTTAATTTATGCAAAAAAAAAAGAAAAAAGAAAAAAAGGAAGCTAATATAACAATACAATAACACATACCACTTATAGAAAATTCAGATTTGATTAATATAAATCGAACAATGTAAATCGTATACATATTGGGTCATAAATTTGTATATTTTTTAATTATGTAACGTATTGTGTTTGAAATTGTCACTCTTCGCAATATTTTTTCATAAATAGATCGTACTTGGATGGCGATTCATGACCTGTTTAATACCTTGAACCGAAACAACCCAAACCCCGGAACAAGACGACCCCGTTCCCGCTCCCTACTCACGTGACCGGATTCTTGAACTGGCCGGATATGGAATGAAGCCCAATTCAGAAAGTTCTAAATCATCGTGATTTGGGTCACCTTTGATAAGGCTATCCCAGAGCTATATACCTGGGCCCATAAATTTTTCAGAAATTCATATTGCTAAACTCGGCCGGTCCACCCGGTCCAGCCCAAACAAGTTATTATTATTATTTTTTTTTGGAAACTAACAAGTTAATTTTGACGTTGAAAATAAAACTAACTAATTTTGAACAGGGTTAAATCAACGAAATTTTTTGAACCTGCATTGACTGCAATGCCCTCTACATAGAAGCGGCAGTCACGCGTGGTTAGTGCTGCCATTAAGGGTCGATTCTGTACTTTTATGAGTGAGATTTTTCTATATGTCTAGAACACTGGCAGATACATCATATACATTATACAAGTAGAAGAATACTTAAAAAAAAAAAAACTTCCATATACCTGTATAATAACATTGGCGTTCCACTCCGTGTTTCAGGACGTTAAAAAATCTCTCACTTTTCAGCATTTGATCCGAGCCCACTCCCTAGCTCTTTTTTTTTTGGGTCAAACAATGGATTTTGTAAGATTGGATGTGAGATTAGTACGTCACCAATGTGATTCGAACTAATGTTGTTATGTAAAAGTTCAACACCTTTCCACCACTCTCCAGCTCTCGGAACAATCGAAATACCAAAAGCTATTTCGCTTTCCATATCAAACTTTTAAATTGTGTAATTGTGTTTAGATGAGAAAACTTAAAATCACTAAGAAATTTCAAAATAATGAGAAATTTTAAAATAACAAAAATTAAATGGCGGAATTTTTTTTATTTTTTGTTAGAATTTATGAATTTTTGTGTTTGGTTAACTCGGACAACGAATTTTAAATACAAAAATTAATGTATGTGTAGATACATTAATATATAAATGAAAGATAATAATATGAAATGTGCTTGTAGTGATAGTAGCAATGGCGGTAATGATGATGAGTGGTGATGGCGATAGTGATCGCAATGGGTGGTGGCGATGGCCACAACTACATATGGTGGTGACTGTAGCCATGTTGATAATGATGAGGTGGATGATGGCGGTGACCACTCTTAGTTGAGTTTTTTTATTTTTAAACTCTTACTCATAGTCATAGTATTATGAATTTGCACAAATTCACATAGAATTTAAACTTAGGAATTTGAGATCCTAAATTCTATTTTTAAACTCTTACTCATAGTCATAGTATTATGAATTTGCACAAATTCACATAGAATTTAAACTTAGGAATTTGAGATCCTAAATTCTAAGTTTTACTCCACATGAAAATTATAAATTTATATGTTTATGAATTCAAATAAGAAAATTGACGTATGTTAATTTATAAATTCTGATTTTTGTGAAAATTCTAAGTTTATTTTCCTTATTCAACATATTGTATTATTTTTTTCACTTCCCTCCAAACATAATTTTCAAATTTACAAAATAGTCCACCCAATTAGGAAACAAGCCAAAGTGTTAGTATCTCCAACAGGATCCTCTTCGGATCCGGATGATTCGTGAATCGTACATCATGCGATCAGTTTTGATCATGTACTATTTGTGTTTAATTTTAATTAAAATAATTTAAAATAATTTATAACTTTACGATATACAATGAATGGATACAATTTATAGATCTCCGGAATCCTCGTAAAGAGGATCCGGATTCTTAGTATCTAGCACGCAATCTGCGCCGTCCGATATGGCTAAGCCTAAAGACACCCGCTGTCCCAGAACTCTCTGCAGTTAACCACAACCAATAACAGAGAGCCACGTAAGAGTAACTACATTATTTACACTACTGCTTTTATTTTGTAAAAAAAAAACTGCTGCTGTGAAACTTTCGCGGGCATTTGCATCAATTTCAAATCGAGTAAAACCCTAGCGGCCCCATTTTCCCTCTCTCTCTCTCTCTCTCGCCTCTGCGTTTGCTCTGCTACCTATTATTTATTTTTACTTTTGGATTTTCTCCCAAATTCTGTGGCTACGATGCTCTGGGTTTCGGTTTGATTTTTTATGGAAGGTATGAAATTTCTGTAATTTTTTGCTTGTTTTATGATTTTTTTTTTTTTTTTTTTTTGTGGATTGGACGAGCTAGGGACTATGGGTCTGTTCGAATTTGGATAATCTAGGGTTTCTGACGAGTTTTCTGTTTGTGATTTTGGTTTTTACGGATTGCAATTAGAAAAGGGCTGGAGGTGATTTCAAACCGTAAAAATGTATAGTTAGTTAGAATTCGATATTTAGTTAGCAATTTAATTCTGTTTTACTGTTTTTTTTTCAGCTTTAATTTCTGTCTTGGTTCGAAAGCTAAAGATTGAATTCTTATGTTTCAGATTTGATGGCTTATGGCTGCTTAGGTTTTTTTGATTGAATTGAGAGATTGAAGATTTGTTTATTGGGGAAAAATTAGGGATTTTGGTCAAAATAATTTGGGGGTGAAATTAAAAAGGGGAAGATGGGGAAAGTGTCTCCAAAGGAGAGGAATTCGAAGAATCCGAAACAGAAGAAGCAGCGGGGTTCCAGCAGTAGGTATCTGAAGCCCGGTGCTCTTGCCCAGCTTAAGTACAATAAGGTGTCTTCAGCTAAGTCTTGTACTGATCTGGGGAGGAAAAGGGTGGCTGTGTTTGAGAGCAAGAAGGTTGAGGGTGACATGGTGCTCGAAGATAAGGCTATTGATAAAAGCCCATTGATGTTATCCCTTGTGAATTTGGCTCGGCAGAATAGTTTGTTGAAAACTCCGAGGACGCCTCGCTTTGAAGACTGTGAGTCGGAGTCCCGGCTTGAGTCCCTTCCCATGGATTTGCTGGTATTGTTTACTATCACTAACCCTTTGTTCCAGTGTTTACTATGTTGACTATGTTTTTGTTTGTGTTAAATATGATAGCATCATTTGTGCTTGTAGAAATGTTTTGTATGTTGGTATAAATCACTCTCTTTGTAAGCGTGACATCCCACTAATAACTTCTGAACATTCGGCAGTCAGAGTCTAGGAGAGGGTGGTTGTTTTGCAATTTATTTGTGTTTACTTGGGTCTACCAACCACTTTTTGATCAGGGTATTGGATTGAGGAAAAACTATGCATGAACGTAGACAATATTGTAGTAGGTTGGGGTTTTTAATTTTAATGTGTTCGAGCGTACTTGTGTTTTAGTTGAATTGAGATTTGTAATGTTTCTGCTTTGTTTCTTGCTTTTCATATTGGTGTTAACATTTTTGCAGAAAGAAAATGATTTTTTTTTTGTTTTGGATTATTGATCAGTTACGCAAAAATGCTTTGGAATGTCTAATAGAACTGTTAGGTCTTTGATCCATGACTCTAAATTGTTGGTTGTCATAGCCTTTAATCCCTTCTTGAGATAGATTCTACTTTTTTTTTCTTTTGATGAGTATTTTGGACCAAATTTGTGCAGTGCTTAAGTTTCGACGTGAAACTGGATATTAAGTCTGATACATGTTATGGTGTTGTTTAGATATACAAAAGACGTTGCATGACTACTCTCCATGTTATAGATCAGGATGTGTAACTGCTTGCTTCTTACGTGCGCTCACAGATGTAGGTTTGGATTTTTTCAGTTTGATACATCCATGTACTTTTTGTACTGATTCCTCTTTTTGCAATTGAAGGTTAAGTTATTGTGTCACCTGCACCATGACCAACTGAAGGCACTTTTTCACGTTTCTCAGCGGGTTAGAAAAGCTGTAAGGCCCTCTCTCTCTGTCCATATATTTATATATATACTTACATATATGTATATATGCATATGAACACAATAAAATGTTTATACTATTGGAAACAGGTTGTAATTGCGAGGCAGTTCTACTTTAATTATACAACTCCAGATCGCTCTAGACAGGAGATGTTGAATACAATGACACCCCATCACGCTGAGCACTGGCCTTTTCTAAAGTCTGTGTTCTAAACTATGTTTTGTCACTGTCTATTCTGTCCAGTATGTTTTTTCCTCTGAGTTTTATATGGTTTTTGCAGCAAGGGAGATGGGAATGGTGTATGGATTCGGAGCCCCCATACTCCAAAAGCACCGAAGCATGGTCCCCGACCACCATCCCGCCTAAAAGTCTCTGAAATGAGGCAGGTTGCTGCAGTTCTCTTCCAGGAGTCAAATTTCGCCTCAAGATGCATGGTGCCATCTGCCATACCAAAGCCCCTGTGCAAAAATCGAGTTCTGTTCTACGAGGACGAGTTATGTCAGGCTGTTGCTCAGAACAAACTTCTTTGAACTCGTTGCCTCATGTTTCCATATGTATATACAGTTTCTTTCTCGCATCTATAGGTGGTGTGATCAGGGTAGGGAGTATGCAATTTTGTAGAGTTTGCTGGGGGCAGTGTAGGAGATATGGAACCTCATATCTGAATCAGGAGGCGAAAGAATTCAGGTTATGGTGTGAGAGTAGTAGTTTTAAAACTGATCACTTGTATATTTCCGTGTTTCGGAACAACGGCTAGTTGTATTCCGAGCAATATCGTTTCTATTTTATGCTAAATTTGATTTCTGTGCAAAGAGCTTCATTATTTCTCTTACGTTTTACGTACATTTGGATGCCCCTAAATCTGTAAATCTAAAGACAACACTGTAAGCATGCTCATTTCTTGGGAAGCAGCATATTGAAGTACAACATTTAACACGAAACATTAGATTTATTACTGTCATTACATATGTTTACATTTGATTTGGAATCTGTGATTGTCGTTCTTTCTTTTTGAAAACCCTAAATGTTGTCGGAAACCAAGTATGCGAAGATAAAGATGGAAAATGCACAAGTTTTTCATACATTCTACAAAAACAGTTATCATTTACACAACAATGTTAGAAGCCTTAAATGCTTCTTGTATCACAATACCTCCTTTTCGAGTTTCAACACGGCCATGAAGGCTTCTTGAGGCACATCGACTTTACCGATTGCCTTCATTCGTTTCTTTCCCTCAGCCTGTTTCTTGAGCAGCTTCTTCTTCCTTGTGATATCTCCGCCGTAGCATTTCGCTAAAACATCCTTTCGGATTGCTGATAAAGCTTCACTAGCAATCACTTTTGATCCTATGCATGCTTGAATGGGCACTTTAAACATCTGCCTTGGTATAAGCTCCTTCAGCTTTTGTGTCAAAGCCCTCCCTACACCATATGCCTTGTCCTTGTGTACAATGGTTGCCAGCGGTTCTACAGGTTCGCCGTTAATCTGAATATCGAGTCTTATTAGATCGCTTTCTTTGTATCCGATAAAAGTGTATTCCATGCTTGCATAACCTTTGCTTCTGGACTTGAGCTGGTCGAAAAAGTCGCCTACCATCTCAGCCAAGGGTAATTCATATGTGAGTGATGCTCTATTCTCAGCAATAAACTTCATTTCTTTAAACACTGCTCTTCTGTCCTGTGCCAACTCCATAAGAGGACCGATGTACTCCTTTGGTGTAAGCATCTCAATTTTCACAAGCGGCTCCTCAATCGACTTCCTTTTTCCAGGCTCGGGAAGAGCAGATGGATTTGAGCATTCAACAACCTCACCACCTACACAATTCACTTTATACACAACGCTCGGGGCAGTAGTTATCAGACTCAGATTGTACTCCCTCTCCAGCCTCTCCTGAACAATTTCCATGTGGAGAAGCCCCAAGAATCCACACCTAAACCCAAAACCCATAGCGCTAGAAGTCTCCGGCTCAAACTTTAGAGCAGCGTCATTAAGCTGCAGTTTCTCAAGTGCATCCCTCAGCTCAGGAAACTGGTCTGCATCCACAGGAAACATGCCACAGAACACCATTGGGGTAGCTTCCTCATAACCGGGCAATGAACTTTCCGCCTTTCGACTATAATGAGTGACTGTATCCCCAACCCTAGCATCAGCCACTGATCTTATAGAAGCCGAAAGATAACCCACCTCACCGGCATAAAGTTCCTCAACTTGCTGCTGAGTTGGAGACAAAACCCCAATCTCATCAGCAAAATAATCCTTCCCACTAGCCATGAAATAAACCCTATCCCCCTTCTTAATCCTCCCATCAATCACCCTAAAATACACAATAACACCCCTATAAGGGTCATAATAACTATCAAAAATCAAAGCCCTCAATGGCTTATCAGCATTCTCTGCCGGAGGAGGAACTCTTTCGACAATCGCGTCGAGAATCTCAGTGATCCCAATTCCCTCCTTGGCAGAACAGAGTATGGCATTGCTGCAATCCAACCCAATAACCTCCTCAATCTCCTTGATCACACTATCCGGGTCAGCTCCCGGGAGGTCAATTTTGTTCAATACAGGGATAATCTCCAAGTTGTTCTCCAATGCCAGGTACACATTCGCCAACGTCTGCGCTTCGACACCCTGCGAAGCATCGACGACAAGCAGAGCGCCTTCACAAGCAGCAAGCGATCTAGAAACCTCATAAGAAAAATCGACATGCCCAGGAGTGTCAATCAAATTCAAACAATAGGGCTCACCATTTTTGAACCCATATCGCATTCGGGCAATCTGGAGCTTGATGGTGATGCCCCTTTCTCTCTCCAAGTCCATGTTGTCGAGAAACTGCTCCTTCATCTCGCGCTTCTGCACAGTGCCGGTGGTTTCGAGCAGCTTATCGGCCAAAGTCGACTTGCCATGGTCGATGTGGGCGATGATGCAGAAGTTCCTGATGTGGGAAATGGGGACCTTGGAGAGGCGGTCATGGCCGAGCTGGAAAATGGGTTGGGTGCCGGTGGACTGGCAGAGCACTTGGTGGAGGCTGTGACGGCGGGGGAGGGAGGTTTTGGAGAGGTGGAGGAGGGGTTTGGAGTGAGAGTAGAGAGAGGAGGAAGGCAAGAAGGAGGTGGTGGTTCTGGGGTGGGAGCGTTGGGGGGTGGTGGTGGTTGTGGATAGGAGGAAGGTTTGAGCAGAGAGGTCTGCAGCCATGGCGGAGAAGCTATGGCGTTGGATTGAATTGTATGAATGGCTTGGGCTAAGAGCTTGTTTTGGATTGGATTTTTTGACCAATGGTGTGGCCCATGTAAAAACTATTTTCTTTTTTATTTTTTAGGGAAAAATAAATAAAAAATTAAGGTTTATTAGTCGAAATGTCATCTAAAACTGCCATTGAGTCTCAGTTTACCCTTGAAACTGGTTTTGTCTCACTTTGCCCACTGAAACTAACATTTTCAACTCTTTTGTCTCACTTTACCCACTTCCGTTAATGGACTGTTAAATTTAAGGGCATTTTAGACATTTCATTTTTTACACATTTATTTACCTCTTGCCCTTACACCAAACAAGTCTCAATTTTATTTTTGACAAATCTAATTCAAACGCATCAATTTTGGGCATTTTTGAAAATAAATTATTCAATCAATAGAAAAATTTCAAGCAACAAAATCATTGTATCAACCATTTACATTTGTTTGTAGAGTCTTTTCACTTGCAAGACATCTATGTATTGGCTCAAAACTTTGCAATTGAAAAATTCATTACAACAAAATCATTATACCATTAAGCTATCCTGCCCAAAATACTTTAGTAACAAAAAAAAAAAATCACTTAAAGCAAATGTGCACAGTTTGAAACAAAAAATTTCACATTGTTGAGTATTGATTCCACTAGGCATGAGCTTGTTCAAACTGTGCACATTTGCTTTAAATAGTTTTTTTTTTTTTTTTTTCGGTTTGGGAAGTATTTAATTTGGATAGGATAGCTTAATGGTATAATGATTTTGTTGTAATGAATGTTTTTCAATTGCAAAGTTTCGAGCCAATACATGAATGTCTTGAAAATGAAATGACTCCACAAACAAATGTAATCTTTATTTTGGTTGATACAATGGTTTTGTTGCTCAAAAATTTTCTATTGATTGAATAATTTATTTTTAAAATGTCCAAAATTTATGCATTTGAATTAGAGTTGTCAAAAATAAAATTAGAGGTAAATAAATGTGTAAAAACTAAAATATCTAAAATACCCTTAAATTTAACAATCCATTGGCGGAAGTGGGTAAAGTAAGACAAAAGAGTTGAAAATATTAGTTTCAAAAGGGCAAAGTGAGATAAAACCAGTTTCAGGGGTTAAACTAAGACTCAATAGCAGCTTCAGGGGACATTTCAACTAATAAGCCAAATATTAAAGGGTAAAATTTAGTAACGCCTTGTAAACTTTGGACAATGTAATCAACTTGGACTTGGTTATCAAGCTAAAAAAGAAGTCACGACTAATATAAAGCCATCACAGACGCGAGAGATTTTTCATTGTGTTGGGAATAGAGGTGATAAATCAACCCATTGGTTGTTAGTGGGTACACGTTAAAATCTGTTTGATTTGATATCACTATAATATCGAGATGAGATTGGTAATGGTGATAAAGATGTAAGGTAAAAACAAACTAAATGAGTCTTGATGGGTATGCATTAATAACACAATGGATTGATATGCCAACTCTAGCTTGGTTCATGGCCTGGTACAATAAGTGTCATAATACAATTGGCTGGAAGCTTGAAAAAATTGTATTATGGCACTTGGTTTAGACTTCACCCATATCGGAAAAACACTTAAATTTCGATTAAAATTGACATACTTCTTATATATTTCTGATATATCAATTAAACATCAGAGAAACTCTCATATTTCGTTTAAATCGTGTTTACAGGGCTGGTCCAGAGATTTTTGAGGCCTGGGGCGACGTAAAAAAAAGTGCCCTAACTTCATGTAAGAAAATTATTTATTTTCACACATGACATTGAAAAAATTATACTTAGAAAAACACTTCAAACTCAATAATTTAGAAACACAGAAAGACTAATTTATTTTGTATTGAGAGAGGGAAACAAAAAAACTTCGGGCTTACAAGTAGATAGATGATGAGTTTTGTTTTCCATCTGAACTTTGAATGTGTTTTTGAATAAATCGTGAGATGTTTTTTTTCTTATTTACTAACCTTGTCAATATGGGACTAAAAAATAATGATGTTTTCGAGTCTTTAATTGATATGTATTATTAATGAATGGGCACTAAATTAAACATTTTAATGACACGTCATATAATTTGCAAATTTGGTCTACGTATTATTCTTTGTTGAAGATTAGACTTGAATTAAAACGAATATTTAAAAATAACAACCCACATAGCTACTAGATATTAACTAAAAATAAATTAACAACCAAACAAAAAATTGAAAAAAATAAACATGCACATAGCATTTCGAACTTAGGACCTCTTGTTAATTTTAAACAACAAAAATCATTGTTTCTAATTAAACTTCTTGATCCTTTAACCAAATTTTATAAATTTATAATCTTATAAAAAGAAATTTGTAAAAAATGGAAAGTAAATAAGCACACATGATGTTTTGAACCCAAGACCTCCTCATTATTTTCAAATGACAAACCACCACTTCTAGTTAAATTTCTGTGTCTTTGAACCAATTTTTATAAATTTATACTCTTATAAAAACATATATAAATATATCACCCTAATAATTTTGGTGCCCCTAATTTTTTTGGGCCCTGGACGGTGGCCCTGCCTGCATTGGGCCTGGGGCGGCCCTGCGTGTTTAACATTCCCCAATGTTTTATTCTAAATTTTCACGTTTTTTAGCAAATTTCCATCATTTCTATTGAAAACAACTGATATGAAGACATCACTTCTATACTTTGTTTAGGGTGAAGTATAATTAGTTAATTTCATGTCACATTGATTTTTCAATGGGGTGAAATCCCCATAGCCTCTTCGGACCTAGAAAGAATGGATAACCGTGATTAGCCAATAGTTGTCCATTTAAAAAAAAAAAAAATTCAAAAGCGTAACAAGAGTCAAAAGGTGACAGACATCAATTTCTAACAATTTGAGGCTCAAACTTCTGAAAGAGAAATACACCAAAACTGGCTTGGAAATTTATTGATTGCCGATACTTGAGAGAGAGGCTTCAGAAGAACTTATGAACTTGCGAATCGAAAATCAGAGAGGTGATGACTTCATATCCTTTCTCTGAAGGATGGTAGCTGTCCCAGAATATGTATTTCGACGAATCATTGCAGGTTCCCGGAGAGTAAGGTGTACACAGAATGCTAACCTCAAAGTTTCCCGTCCCACAGCATCCTCGATTGATCACTTCAAATCCTGAAACCATATAGAAAATCATTGTACCAACCTTATGATCAATATGCATTATGGAATTTTTTTTTTCCGAGACTATGACGATGACTAAAAAAAGTGAATTTTAGACTATCGTTCTTGTTTGGTTCACATTCAAAATGTTTGGTCTTAGATTCACAGTATGACAACTTAAATCTTTGCGTGGTAAGAGAACATTGTTGGTAACTCATATATGAGAAATTGACGTATTTTTGCAAATTACTATTTCCGAAATTAACCAAGATGGTGATTTACCGTATTGAGTAGGGTTTTGGATGAGGGAAAGCAATGTGTTATAGATATCGAGGTAGACAAGCCTTGCTTCTGGCAACCTCTTATTGAAGGCATCTATTTGGGCAGAGAGCTTGGAGTTGAAGAGACTTGCTGCTTGGTTGGCAGTCTCCGAGCACCCTCTGTCTATGCCTCCACTCAGTGTTCTCTGTGACGGTACACACCCGATGGCTGGCAGACTTACAACTCCAATTCTTCTTGCTCCGAGTCCATATAGTTCCTGCAGTTCCATTTTTTTCCCCACATTAAAAAATAGCAAAGTACGACGTAGTATGTCACGCTTTAACCATCTCTGCTACAACTCAGAGCAGCTTCTTCATACAATCCCAATTATTTGGCACCCAAGATTCAAGAATGAAAAAGATACGCATGTGTGAGCTCATCTATGGAACTTGGGGTACCGAAATATGCGGCAGATTGACAATTGTTACTCTTCTGAGGTGGCTAGTTCTGATGAAAGTTTTGTATTTTTGTTTGAGCAATATTCTAGTCTAATCTACACTACGGGGAGGGGGATTCAAACTCGGGTGCAAAAGGGGGAAGCACATTGCTCTAACAAACTGGACTACGTTTAGCTAGGTCTGAAATTCTGATGGATCTCAAGCTTATGTGCATCTCAGGATGCAGGGCATTGCAAATTTAGTACTTTATGGCTACATAAGTGGTAATGCACGACTACCAAACTATTTATTTTTCTAGTGCTGACATTCACGAATTGCAATTGTTCGATGTTTACCTGAAAGAAACTGGAAGCCGATTTAACCATGAGATCGGTATACGCTGGAATGTCATAGTGAGGTCTTCTTAGTGCTGTAGATAAATAAGTATTCGCAATGTCGTTACTCCCTGTGCACACAATGTATATGCTTTTCGATACTATAGTCGTCGTTCTCTCCTTCCCAACGGCTGCATTTATCTTGCTTATGTATTTTTTGAACAAATCCAGTTGATCTGATAGAGATAAGACAGACTGATAGAAACAAAATTAAGAGAAAGAAAGGATGAAATAGTAAATAGAAAAAAGGGGGTTATATTTATTTACCACTATTTTGGGAGTGAGGGGATCATATCCTGAGCCACCCGAGGCAAAACTAACACCAGTAAGTAGGTCTTGAATCTTCAGATTTGAGTCCAAATAAGCTGGCAAAATCTTCTTCACTCCAACTGATTCAGCTGAAATATTTGTAAAGGGTTAATTATTTTCACAGTTTTGTTGAGTCAATACTTGGATCTAACTGAAGACTTAGCGCAAAACTGTACGCAATGGCGTTTTAGGATTCATACAGCCGACCCCATTTAGTGGGATATGGCTGGTTGTTGTTGTTGTTGGTTGAGCCAGTAGAGCTAGTAAAAAGTAAGAAACAACAGCGACAATAGTTAGATTACCTATCAAGTCTGAGGGGACTCTGCCATTGCTAAACCTTCCAGTAGGCCTTTTTCCTACAAAGTCCCTCCCATAAGGTGAGAAATTGCATTTGACTATCGTGCCAATATTGTTGTTGTTTCCCGGATCCACTATTGAATCTCCAAAAACAATCACTGCCGGAATCTTTTCGTTGTTCGGTAGCTCTACAGCAGCAGCATTGCAGTACAAGAACAAGACTATGGCGATCGTTATAAGTTTGAGAGAAGATTTAGATGATGAAGGAAGAAGTTTTGGGGAGAGGAAGTTCATTGCCTTGGTGGGTGAAAATATACACTGCATGTTTAAGTTTTCATAGGTGTTTTTAAGCATTTGTGTAAGGTATGTGGCTGGAAACTTCATTTTAATTCTTGGCAAAGATGATTTTTAGATTACTGAAAATATGATTTTAGTCCTTGAAACTCAAGTTTCTTTACATAAAACCCGACATAGTCTTTTTACTTGAATAAAACCCAATGACTAGGCTCCACATAAGCAAATTCATTAATTATGTTTGACTTTACACATTTTGCAATTTTCAGATGCCTAAAATACCCCTAATTACAATTTTAATTTATACATTTAATTCTATGCAGATTTGAAGGGAGGGATTGATGAAAAAAAATGTATTAATGTTTAAATTCATTGCATATTAATATATCATAACAAGTTGTATGTTAATGCTTCTGGCAAAACTAAATAAATAAATATTAATGTTATACATTCCTTTAGATTTCGTAATTGTTTTCCAAATTTGCATAAAATTAGACAATTTTAATTTAATCTTGCCATTTTCTTACCAAATGGAAACTGAAAGGGAACTATGGAGTAATTTACATAAAAACATAGGTAAATTATTTGGACATATGTGTTAGTAATAAAATATTCACAATATATGTAATAATACATGCAAAATAATTTACCTTCAAAATAAAAAAATGTTATTTGATTCAATATTAATTTAGCTACATTTGATATAATAAAATATAATTGCACATGTATATTAATAAAATGTGCCCAATATATGTAATAATGCATGTAAAATTATTTACCCACAAAATAAAGGTATGTAAGTTGATTAAAAAAATAATATATCCACTACTTTTTGTTTATGAATTTTAATTTACCTATTGTTTTTTTTTTGTACAAACATAATGTACCTACAATATATAATTCATATTAAAACTAATATACATTTGCACATATATATATTAGTAGTAAAATGTGCCTGGTACATGTAATAATGCTTTAAAAAAAATTTACCTACAAAATAAAGGAATGTAATTTGATTGAAAATATAATATATCTACTACTTTTTGTTTATGAATTTCAATTTTCCTTTTTTTTAGAAACATAATATACCTAAAATATAATTTACCTATTGTTTAATTCTTATAAAAAAAATTAATTTACTTATACTTTACATATAAAAATAGATAAGTTATTTTTGACACGCATATATAATAACGAATCAAAATGGCTAATGTATGCAATAATATGTGTAAAATAATTTACCTACAAAATAAAAGAATATCAATTGATTCTTGTTTTTTTTTGTTTTGTTTTTTTTATCAAACAATATTATTTGATGCAAAATAACTGATTATACAAAGGATTTTTTTTTTTCATATGAAAAATGTGCCTATAATTGTTTATGAATATGGGTAAATTAATATATATATATATATATATATATGTTAATAATATTTATAAAACAAATAAGGTAAAATTTCCATATGGGGTTAATTGCTAACCATAATTAGGATGAGTAATAATATTTATTAACATAATTAGGGTTTTGTGGCATAAGTTGTAAATATGTTGTAATAATTGGTTATGTATTTATCTACATGGTAGTCTATGTAGGGGTGAGCACTTGGAACTGAAAACCAAAACCGAAACACGAATCGAATCGAATCGCACCGAACGATTTGGTTTTGCGGTTTTGAAACGGTTTCGGTTTCGAAACCAAACCGCGGCAAAGAAAACGGTTTGGTTTCGGTTTTGGGTTTTCAAAACCGCACCGAAACCGAAACCGAAACCGAAACCGCACCATATAATAAAATTAATAAATAAATGTTATATTTTAAACTTTTAATTAGTTCAACTAGGTTACTAGACTATCATTATATCATTATCATCTAGTTTTGAATCTTTAATATGGGACGAGATGAAACATGTTCTCTGACCTTTTTTTTGTCGGTTGGGGAACCCTTATAGATAAGCTGTTACATTTTCTAAATATGTGTTTATAGGGTTGAGAATCATACAAGTTTCATCATGGAGACTACACTAACTCAAACAAATATTTACTGGATATGTGATTCAAATAAGCAACTCACTTTGAGCCTAAATAATCAAATATTTACTGGATATGTTTATTTCTGTTGTAAGCACTGAGCAATGACAATGAGCATCGGTCATATTGAATTTGAGAGAGCTGGAATAACAAAATAACATTAGCACTTTCTTTCTTCGTTTGTTTATTTTTGTTTTGTTGTTCTCTAGTAGATTATGGCATTGAATTATTTTGTTCTGTTCTATTTTGGAGCACTGGTGGATTATGGCATTGAATTCAACATGCCAATCTGACAAAAAAAAAAACTCATTAATATTATGGCATTGAAATTCAAAGTTAGGACATTACTTTAGTAAGTATTAATATTAATCAAAGTTAGGACATAAGACCGTCTTAATTAATATATGAGGAAAATAAGACCGTCTTATGCATAAATAAGTGTATATTTTAAATTGTACATTTTTTTGTCAAAAACCAAACCGAAACCGTTTGAAACCACACCGAACTGAACCAAACGGTTTGGTTTCATTTCGATTTTGGCTTCAAAACCGCACCGCAAAAAGTTTCGGTTTCGGTTGTGGTTTCACTGGAAACTGCACCGAACCACACTGCGCCCACCCCTAAGTCTATGTGAAATTTGGGTTTTATTTGAATGTTTAATATTAGTTGGTGTTTTGTTTGAAAAATAGAAGTTTCAAGGGTTTTTCTCTAAAGAACCCTTTAGATTAAAACCATGAGTAAGATCAAAATCTAATTTCAGTCCCTTGATACATCAATAACCTCATTTATTAATTATATTTTGATTTTTTTAATTATTTATCTTTTTCTTCCTAATTTTTAATGTATTAATTTTATTTCATAATAATTTTCATTTTCATTTCATTTATCGTAATATATTTTGTTGTAAACATTTAGATAAATTAATTTTTGTTATACAATATATTTTGATGTACTTTGTCTTCTTCATTTAGGTACGTTAAATTCATTATAATACATTTCGGTGCATACAATTAGGTACACACATTTTGGTAAAAACATTTCGATACAAACATTTAGGTACATTAATTCAATATAACACATTTCGGTGCATATATTTCGGTACACATATTTAGGTACATTAATTTAATATAATACATTTCGGTGCATATATTTTAGTACTAACATTTAAATACATTAGTTCAATATAATCCATTTCGGTACACACATTTAGGTACATTAATTGAGTCTTTCAAGTTTGAAGAATGTTAAATAAAATTAATAAATTAAAAAACTTTTTTTGGCAAAAAAATAAATTAAAATTTGTATATTAATAAATTTAAATATTTAATGGGAGATTAAATAAAATGCACATTAATTATTTCGATTAATGACATATCAAGGGATTATAATCAATATGTAATTTAACATCAGGTTTATTTTAAATTTCAATATTCTTAAAAAAGTTAAAAAAAACCCCTAGCTCAATAATTGGCTCAAAAGATGTACATTTTAGCTTTTAGTAGTTGTTAGTTGGGGTTCGGTTTAATTCGAGGGGACGTATTAATTGGGTGAGCTAGAAATCAACTTCTTTCAACTGTTGTCTCATATGCAGCACATGCAAAATTTCCTCATGTCACGGCATTGCAAACTAAGAGTTTGATAATTCAAAAGAGAAATTCCGTGAAATATTACTGAGCTCTATAAACAGCAGCTGGGCTGGAAGAGCGTGAATCGGTGCGTCTTTCACTTCCAAAGTCTTCGTGTTTGCCTATTTTGCACTTCTCTTCTACATACAACTTTCCACTGGTTCCATTCCTGATGACTTCTTCAAATGAAGGAAGAAGTCAGTGGAAAAGGGCCTGAGTAAATCAGTCATAGGTCAATCCATCCAGGAAGACCCCATATTTGTATCCTGATCGGTTCAGGACTAAAAGATATAAACTTCTTTCGTATTGCAAACACTTCTTTGCAATTCGCATTTTCAAAGTCAAGGCTTCAGATGGCCCAAAAAAAGAGAAATAAAACAGTCAAAGGTTCCTGCAGCTGCATTAATTCTATCTTATCAGAAGAAGAAAAAATGATGCTGCTTGTTTCCTACTTCGCCGGTTTGCAGTCAAATTTTCACACTGTATTGTGATCAGAAATCATCTAACCTTCATTGTATATCATGTATATGGTTTGGCTAATTAGTGTATAGTGCTTAATCACTTTTTGAACAGTAAATGTATATATCCAACTGCTTTTTTACCATCAGCACATACTACTGCTGCAATGTTTTGCATCCATCCATATTCAAGAGAGAGGATCCTAAACTAACCTAAATAATAGATTAATCTAAACCAAATTAAACTCGCAAGCGCACGAATCAATTGTAGAAATAAACGCAAATACGAGGTCGATCCCACAGAGATTGCTTTTAATGACAATTCAACCAGTTGATTACGTGAAACTTAACTTAACTAAGGAACGAATGATTGATTAATTGATTTTGAAAAATAATTAAAACTTCAACTTCAAATTAGACTAAGAATATGAATAACGAAAACACGCAACAAAAGAAAGTTTAAAAGAAATTAATGTGATGAAAGCCTAAGGTCATGAATCCACCAATAACAATCATATTCCCTTTTCTTCAGGCCGATTACTATCCAATTACCATGCCGATGTTTAAGGTTGTTCTTTCTAAGGTATGAATTAATCCTTGGTCAGGCATCAACTCGTGTGCCTATACGTGAAAACTATATCCTATTGGTTAGGCATACAGTTAAACACATAAAAACCCATTAAGCACTGAAGAATTATGTCAACCAAGTAGGACTAGTTTGATATTGGTCATCCTCACTAGTTAGTCTACTCTTCTTAATCTTAGTTCCAATAAACCTAATTGATATTGGTCATCCTCTCAGATTTATCTAAATATCTAGAACCAAGTTCACAATGATGGCCAGTCACACGAACATTAGAAACTAGAATAGATTAAGCACAAAGATTAAGAACTAAACACGGCATGTAATCAGATAATAATCAACAAAATAATTCGGAAATAATCATGTCATGGCTTCATCATAAACCTTAGAAGAAGAGTTTAGTTACACATAGTCATAATAAAAATCACAAAAGAATCATGGAAAAAGATAAAACCCGAAAAAGAATGGTAAGAACACGCTAAACGGCCCTCCTTCACTTTGACGAATTCCCTTGTGTGTATTTCGTTCCCCCCTCCAGATAGCCTTTGGTACTCTATTTATTCTAATAATATCTTAAAAAGTCTGATAAAAACTATCCTAAAGGAAAACAAACTCCTAAGTGATTAATGAAACAAATTAGGAAAGAGTCCTTCTTGACTTGGGAAACACGGCATCTGTCTTGCACGCCAGATTTGGGGTCGATTTATCTTTTGAATTTTTTTGTAAAAATATGGGAGACGTAGCTTGATCTCTTATCTTTTCAAGCATATGTCGCACACCACTAGGAAAAATCGGGAAAGCCTTCAAATCTTCATTCTCCCACAGCTGCGCAGTTCTGACGGAAAAGTTACTTCTGCGGGATTGATTTGTAAAACTGGAACGTTTGACTCCATGAAAAATTACAAAATTTGGACACAATGATCTTCCACCTCTTAGCTTCCTTCTCCAATTTGCCTTGCATCAAAACTCCTCCGGAAAGCCGAATTATCATCAAAAACGTCTTGCATGCGTAGATTGGCTGAAACAAAGAAAAGGAAAGTAATAAGGCTCTTTTAAGACCAATTCCTTAACAAAACTTAGGGAGAATTAACCTGAAAATGTGATAAATAATGCACCTATCAGATCCTCGCCGGATTCTCTTTGTGATGATTCCGAAATCCTCCAATCATATTTGTTTATCGTACATCGTGCGGCCAGTTTAAATCAGGTACTGTTTATATTCAATTTTAAATAAAAAAATTACAATGATTTCTGACCGCAAGATGTACAATGAACGAATGTAATTTGAGGATCCTCGGGATCCCCACAAAGGGGATTTGGCGATGATCCTCTCTTCATATTCAATACTCATGGATTTTTAGTTCAAGAACTAAAGCTCAAGTTCGACTAAAGTTTAGAAATTAGTGATCCAATTTTGTCATATAATTATAAAGCAAATGTGTGATTTTTAACTTTAGTCTCTAAGCATCTATAAGTGGAACAAACTATCCAAATATTATTGTTGTCCGTATTGCTTTTGGTGCTTTGCAACTTGTTTTTCCTCTTTTATGATGTGTGTGTGTGTGTTTTTTTTTTTTTTTTTGGTAACATATTACTTGATGTTTTGCAACTTGTTTTGTTGGTCTAGACCTTCTAGATATTTTTATAGAGGGTCTTAGACTTTACTTCCCCCTCTTTTTTTGCATTTTTATTTGTTTGCTTAAGAGGGGTAAGTTTATGTCTCCCCTCTTTTCTTGTATTTTTCACTTTACTTGTTTTCTTGTATTATTAGGTGTAAATTTTATGTATCACTGACTAAATATAATATCTTGTTTCAAATTTAATAAAATTTATCTCGTACAATCGAAGTTTTCCAAATAAATATTTGAAGTTGTACATATATATAGCATAACCTAGAATAGCTCAACTCATTATACAACAAAGGAAAATACAAATATTGATATATAAACTGATTGTGTGACCAACTAACTCTTTAATTAGGCGAGATCTTAAGTTCAAATCCCCTCCTTTAGATGATAAAAAAAAAAAAAGAGAGAGAAACTACTCAAGTGCGAAGTCCGCAAAGTAAATGCTTGCAAATGCGGTGTTTTATGCACTGGTCGACAAGCGAGTTGCGCAATGCAAAAAGTTCAAGAAATTCAGCATCTGTATAAGAAAAAAGACAATGTTGGTGTTGGAGGAGTTTGGAGTTGGACTAACCCTATAACCCCTTGTTTTGTGTTATTGAAATTAAACCTTACAAGAAAAATGGGGCCGAACAGAAAAGAAGTAAGTCACATGATCGCATCTGGCAAATAAACTAGAGCTCTACAGGGCCAGTGCAGATCAGGCAGATTTCGACTCCAGCACCTCTACTGTCATGGAGTGTAAGCGATGGCAGGTTCTATTCCTCCCCTTGAGAAACCACTCAAATACCCCGTCTAAATTTGCATCTAAACCCTGATCGCGACTACTTGATTCGTGACCTCAGCGAGAGCGTAGTCTAACATCTCGCACAAACTACAAATGAAAGGGGTTGGTTGATTCATGTCAAAGAAGGAAATGGGGTAACAATATAACTCGCGCTTCTGCACAGTGCCGGTGGTTTCGAGCAGCTTATCGGCCAAAGTCGACTTGCCATGGTCGATGTGGGCGATGATGCAGAAGTTTCTGATGTCGGAATGGGGACCTTGGAGAGGCGGTCATGGCCGAGCTGGAAAATGGGTTGGGTGCCGGTGGGGGCAGGAGGTTTTGGAGAGGTGGAGGAGGGGTTTGGAGTGAGAGTAGAGAGAGGAGGAAGGCAAGAACGAGGTGGTGGTTCTGGGGTGGAAGCGTTGGGGGCAAGGGCGGAGACAAGATTTTTTTCTTGGGTTGAAAATAGTACCATATAATATATAATTATTCTCAAAATCATAACCCTAACCGATAAATTTAAGGTCTATATCAATAATTAACCTACTAATTAAATCAAGAATAAGTAAATAAGGAGATTAAGAACGTACCAAAGGTGACATTCATTGAAAAATTGCAACGGAAAGTCAGGAATTGCGAAGATAGGGATTTAATTGTGTATTTAAAGAACTTATTAATCTTTTCTTGAGCAAGAAGCACAAATGCTAAATTACATAGGGTAAATGACATTTTTCTTTAAAGAATAGAATAAATGGGGACCGGAGATAGAACTAATTTATAATTTTTAGTATTATTTACTACCTCTCCTCTACTAAATACACATTAAATAATAATATGTATTGAAATTGAGTAGGCTATAAGCATGAGTTTACAAAAGAATAGATCTATTCACAAATCCATTTTTAATTCCAACACAGCCTTATTAATATTTTGTCAGTGATAATTTTTAATTCATTCGATCCGAACAACCGACAATTAAGAGAAATGTGTAAGAAGTAAAAATGAGTACATGAATAATACTACCATTACAGAAAACCTCCCTGGACTACATCCCACCTTAGCCTTGTGGGTGGCTACGCCATTGGTTGGGGGGTGGTCGTGGTTGTGGATAGGAGGAAGGTTTGAGCAGAGAGGTCTGCAACTGCAGCCATGGCGGAGAAGCTATGGCGTTGGATGGAATTGTATGAATGGCTTGGGCTAAGAACTTGTTTTGGATTGGATTTTTTGACCAATGGTGTGGCCCATGAAAAGCTATTTTCTTTTTTATTTTTTTAATGAGAAATAAATAAAAAATTAAAGGGAAAAATTTAGTAACGCCTTGTAAACTTCGGACAATGTTCTATTTTGCTATTTGAACTTTAATTTGGTTTTGAGCACTTTTTTTAAACTTTTAATTCGTGCCATTATCCTCGCAACCTTAAATTACCACAATGTTTTTAATTAAATTTACAGAGCTTTCAATTCGTACTGATACCCATGCTGCTGTTTATTTCTCGACTTCTTTCTTATAAACAGCGGTATGCTGAGCATCTTGTTGAAAATGTAACGATCCATCCTCAACTTGGACTTGGTTATCAAGCTAAGAAAGAAGTCATGACTACATAAAGCCATCACCGACACAAGAATTTTTTCGTTGTGTTGGGAATAGGGATGACAAATTAATTCATTGGTTATTAATGAGTACAATAAGACTCATTTAATTTGATATTAATATAATATCGATATGAGATTGGTAGTGGTGATAAAGGTGTAAGGTGAAAACAAACTCAATGAGTCTTGATGGGTACGCATTAACAACCCAATGGGTTGATATGCCACATTTAGCTTGAAACATGGCCGGATACAATAAGTGTCATAATACAATTGGCTGGAAGCTTGAAAAAAATTGTATTATGACACTTGGTTTAGACTTCACCCATGTCGGAAAAACACTTAAATTTTGGTTAAAATTGATAGATTTATTCTATAATTCTGATATATCAGTTAAACATTGGAGAAACTTTCATATTTCGTTTAAATTAGTGTTTGACAACCCTAATGTTTCATTCTAATTTTCACGTTTTTGAGCAAATTTTCATCATTTCTATAAAAAATAACCAATATGAAGATAGGTTTGTACTTTGTTTAGGATGAAGTATAATTAGTTAATTTCATGTCACATTGATTTTTCAATGGGGTGAAATCCTCATAACCTCTCCGAACCTAGAAAGAATGGATAACTGTGATTAGCCACTAGTTGTCCATTTAAAAAAAAAATACAAAAGCGTAACAAGAGTCAAAAGGTGACAGACATCAATTTCTAACAATTTGAGGCTCAAACTTCTGAAAGAGAAATACACCAAAACTGGCCTGGAAATTTATTGATTGCCGATACTTGAGAGAGAGAGAGGCTTCAGAAGAACTTATGAACTTGCGAATCGAAAACCAGAGAGGTGATGATTTCATATCCTTTCTCTGAAGGATGGTAGCTGTCCCAGAATATGTATTTCGACGAATCATTGCAGGTTCCCGGAGAGTAACGTGTGCACAGAATGCTAACCTCAACATTTCCTGTCCCACAGCATCCTCGATTGATCACTTCAAATCCTGAAACCATATATGAAATCATTATACCAACCTTATGATCAATATGCATTGTGGAATTTTTTTTTTCCGAGACTATGACGATGACTTAAAAAACGTGAATTTAGACTATTGATCTTGTTGATTCATGTTCAGAATGTTTAGTTTTAGATTCACAGTATGACAGCATAAATCTTTACATGATATGCGAACATTGTTGGAAACGCATTTTTGCGAATTACTGTTTCTGAAATTAACCAAGGTGGTGATTTACCATATTGAGTAGGGTTTTGGATGAGGGAAAGCAATGTGTTATAGATATCGAGGTAGACAAGCCTTGCTTCTGGCAGCCTCCTATTGAAGGCATCTATTTGGACGGAGAGCTTGGAGTTGAAGAGACTTGCTGCTTGGTTGGCAGTCTCCGAGCACCCTCTGTCTATGCCTCCACTCAGTGTTCTCTGTGACGGTACACACCCGATGGCTGGCAGACTTACAACACCAATTCTTCTTGCTCCGAGTCCATATAGTTCCTGCAGTTCCATTTTTTCCCACATTAAAAAATAGCAAAGTACGACGTAGTGTGTCACGCTTTAACCATCTCTGCTACTACTCAGAGCAGCTTCTTCATACAATCCCAATTACTTGGCACCCAAGATTCAAGAATGAAAAAGATACGCATGTATGAGCTCATCTATGGAACTTGGGATACCGAAATATGCGGCAGATTGACAATTGTTACTCTTCTGAGGTGGCTAGTTCTGATGAAAGTTTTGTATTTTTGTTTGAGCAATATTCTAGTCTAATCTACACTACGGGGAGGGGGATTCAAACTTGGGTGCAAAAGGGGGAAGCACATTGCTCTAACAAACTGGACTACGTTTAGCTAGGTCTGAAATTTAGTACTTTATGGCTACATAAGTGGTAATGCACGACTACCAAACCATTTATTTTTCTAGTGCTGACATTCACGAATTGCAATTGTTCGATGTTTACCTGAAAGAAACTTGAAGCCGATTTAACCATGAGATCGGTATACGCTGGAATGTCATAGTGAGGTCTTCTTAGTGGTGTAGATAAATAAGTATTCGCAATGTCGTTACTCCCTGTGCACACAATGTAAATGCTTTTCGATACTATAGTCGCCGTTCTCTCCTTCCCAACGGCTGCATTTATCTTGCTTATGTATTTTTTGAACAAATCCAGTTGATCTGATAGAGATAAGACAGACTGATAGAAACAAAATTAAGAGAAAGAAAGGATGGAATAGTAAATAGAAAAAAGGGGGTTATATTTATTTACCACTATTTTGGGAGTGAGGGGATCATATCCTGAGCCACCTGAGGCAAAACTTACACCAGTAAGTAGGTCTTGAATCTTCAGATTTGAGTCCAAATAAGCTGGCAAAATCTTCTTCACTCCAACTGATTCAGCTGAAATATTTGTAAAGGGCTAATCATTTCACAGTTTTGTTGAGCCAGTACTTGGATCTAACTGAAGACTTAGCGCAAACCGTGCGCAATGGCATTTTAGGTTTCATATAGCCGACCTCATTTAGTGGGATACGGCTGGTTGATGTTGTTGTTGGTTGAGCCAGGAGAGCTAGTAAAAAGAATAGAGCTAGTAAAAAGTAAGAAACAACAGCGACAATAGTTAGATTACCTATCCAGTCTGAGGGGACTCTGCCATTGCTAAACCTTCCAGTAGGCCTTTTCCCTACAAAGTCTCTCCCATAAGGTGGGAAATTGCATTTGACTATCGTGACAATATTGTTGTTGTTTCCCGGATCCACTATTGAATCTCCAAAAACAATCACTGCAGGAATCTTTTCGTTGTTCGGTAGCTCTACAGCAGCAGCATTGCGGTACAAGAACAAGACTATGTCGATCGTTATAAGTTCGAGAGAAGATTTAGACGATGAAGGAAGAAGTTTTGGGGAGAGGAAGTTCATTGCCTTGGTGGGTGAAAATATACACTGCATATTTAAGTTTTCATAGGTGTTTTTAAGCATTTGTGTAAGTATGTGGCTAGCGCAATAATTGGCTCAAAAGATGTACATTTTAGCTTATAGTAGTTGTTAGTTAGGGTTCGGTTTAATTCGAGGGGACGTATTAATTGGGTGAGCTAGAAATCTACTTCTTTCAACTGTTGTCTCATATGCAACAGATGCAAAATTTCCTCATGACACGGCATTGCAAACTAAGAGTTTGATAATTCAAAAGAGAAATTCCGTGAAATATTACTAGACTAATAGCTATAAACTTCTTTCATGTTGCAAACGCGTCTTCTATATAATTCGCATTTTCAAAGTCAAGGCTTCAGATGGCCCAACAATAAAGAAATAAGGCCATTCCTAGCTGAAGGCTGGCCAGATGGCTGGTTTTAGCCCTTTGGCCCTTCAAGAAATTAATATTTTAATGAACCGTGCAAGACCATATTTCTTACCATCTCCAACCGAGGACCAAATGGTCATATAACTTGTTTTAGCCCTATCACAAAAAACCATTTCCAACCGAGGGCACATAATTTTTATTTGTTTAATGTTATTTAATGTTGTTTAATATTCTTTAATATTCTTTAATATTCTTTAATGTTGTTTAATATTCTTTAATATTCTTTAATGTTGTTTCATGTTACCTAATGTTATGTAATGTTTAATGGTTTAGGAAGTTGTAGGGAAAAAAAAAGAATTTTTACAATTTTTAAAACAAATTTTGTAAAAAAAAAAAAACTGTGAAAAAAAAAAAAATAACGGATAGCTGACGTCAGCTAGTTACAGTTGGTTTTCAAATTCTGGCCTGGCCCCGAGTCGGCTGGTTGACCCTTTGACCCTTTTTTGTCCAGTGAGGCCCACAAGCCCTTTGGCCTGGCCCTCGGTTGGAGACGACTTTCAGGCTATTTTCGGCCCTATGGCCCTCTAGACCCTTCAATTGGAGATGACCTAAAACAGTCAAAGGTTCTTGCAGCTGCATAAATTCTATCTTATCAGAAGAAGAAAAAATGGTGCTGCTTATTTCCTACGTCGCTGGTTTGCAGTCAAATTTTCACACCATATTGTCATCAGAAATCATCTAACCTTCATTGTATATTATGTATATGGTTTGGCCAATTAGTGTTTAGTGATTAATCACTTTTGAACGGTAAATGTATATATCCAATTGCTTTTTTACCATCAGCACATAGTACTGCTCCAATGTTTTGCATTCATCCATATTCAATACTCATGGATTTTTAGTTCAAGAACTAAAACTCAAGTTCGACTAAAGTTTAGGAATTAGTGATCCAATTTTGTCATGTAGTTATAAAGCAAATGTGTGATTTTTAACTTCAGTCTCAGCATCTATAAGTGGAACAAACTATCCAAATATTGTTCGTGTACATATTGCTTTTGGTGCTTTGCAACTTGTTTTTCCTCCTTTATGTAGTCCTTTTTTTTTTTCTAGCGTATTACTTTGGTGTTTTGCAACTTGTTTTGTAGGTCTAGACCTTCTAGATTTTTTTTATAGAGGGTTTTAGGCTTTACGTCCCCTTCTTTTCTTGTATTTTTATTTGTTAGCTTAAGAGAGGTCAGGTTTATGTCTCCCCTCTTTTCTTATATTTTTTATTTTTTTTCCTTGTATTAGGTATCTGTGACTAGGTATAACTTTTTTTTTTTTAATTTAATAAACTGTCTCTCGTACAGTTGAAGTTTTCCAAATAAAATTTGTAGTTGTACATATAGCACAACCTAGAATTGCTCAACTCATTATACAACAAAGGAAAATACATATATTGATATATAAACTGATCGTGTGACCAACTAACTCTTTAATTCGGATCTTAACTTCAAATCCCTTTCTTTAGATGATAAAAAAAAGAAAAAAAAAGAGAGAGAAACTACTCAAGTGCGAAGTCCGCAATGTAAATGCTTGTAAACGCGGTGTTTTATGCACTCGTCGACAAGGGAGTTGCGCAATGCAAAAAGTTCAAGAAATGCGGCATCTGTATAAGAAAAAAGGCGATGTTGGTGTTGGACTAACCCTATAACCCCTTTTCTTGGGTTATTGAAATTAAACCTTACAAGAAAAATGGGGCCGAACAGAAAAGAAGCAAGTCACATGATCGCATCTAGCAAATAAACTAGAGCTCTACAGGGCCAGTGCAGATCAGGCAGATTTCGACTCCAGCACCTCTACTGTCCTGTAAGCGATGGCAGGTTCTATTCCTCCCTTTGAGAAACCACTCAAATACCCCGTCTAAATTTGCATCGAAAACCCTGATCGCGGCTACTTGATTCGTGACCTCAACGAGAGCGTAGTCTATCATCTCGCACAAACTACAAATGAAAGGGGTTGGTTGATTCATGTCAAAGAAGGAAATGGGGCAACAATAAAACTCGGATAATACATCCGCTCTCTCAACTTGTTGTAAGACGATTGCGCCCGAGTCTTTCCCAAAGATAAAGGTATTCAACCTATTGGAAATTTGAGTGTTTTTGGAGTGTATAGCATCGACCAGGGTTGTTGGAGTACTAGGGGTTATGATAAGGTCGACTTGTGCTTAAATCTCGATTTATTCCCTGCGTCATGGTGTATGTTTAATTGGTCATGAAACATTACACCGTGGAACATTAAGTTTTGACCCTAAAAAGGGCATAAGAGTTCCTAAGCTGGATCATGAATTACGAAGACGTTATTTTTTATCAAGAAAGAGAAAAAGTTTATGTTGCCCGCAGCTACGAAACATGTTATGGTTGATTATTGTCTGAATGTTAATGGTTGTATCGACGCCGACACTATGTTTGTTCTGGGGCTTGTCACAAGAAGAGTATGGTGGAATCGTTGGGGAAGCTTCTTTTAATTGTCGTTTTCTGCATAGCAACCAGCGGAGAATTACATAACATCATATAACAGTTGATATAAAGTACCAAAACTTTAAAGGATCTTACCAAACTATTCCCATTGTGGTATCTGTCACACTCTGAACGAACTAATTGTTTCTGATATTGCGACATGCACTCATGGTATTTTTGACGAACTGCTGTTAGCAATAGTTCAAGGTTTTACCTGAAGAAGCCATTTCACAGATTGAAGCCTCTTACTTTGATCTTCTACTCAATGGAAACCTTATGTTCTCTTCTGGTAATGGATCTAGATTTTATCTCAGAAAATGGAACAGACTTTCCTTGAGCAGGGACCAAGTATATATATAGACATCTACAGACATCTCATCATAACTTCCTCCTCCCATTAAGGATGGCAGTTTGATAACTGCAAGCATTACGCTTGTCTTTCGATCATGGGGTGTTTCTCTACTTCATCACGTAATCCTTATGGTCCTACATTATAGGAGATTCAATTAACCAAGTCATTAACTCCTAACTGAACTCTAGTGTCTGATAGGAATAATTAACCTTAATTATAATTAGTAAAATCCACATAAGTTCCAACATTAAAGACTCTACGATGCCGTCTCCATTTTTGGTTTCTATTTAACATTTGAATTTAGACTATGCAATGCCGTGTATGTTTCTGGTTCTGCTTTTACATTTGAATTCAGACTCTATGCAGTGTATGTTTTTGGTTTTGTTTTTATATTTAGATCCAAGCTGCGCAATGAATGTTTGTTTTTTGTTCTGCTTTTACACTTGAATTCAGACTCTGCAATGCAGTTTCTATTTTTGTAGTCCTATTTTCCTATGGATTTTTCCTTCCACCATTCCAAGCACAAATTCTTACAAAATTAAGTAGCAAAAATGACCTAAAATTCGAAGCACAAATTTTGCATATTTGATCCTTCTATGGAGTCTTTTAAACCTCATCGATACTCAAGTTCCACTTTTGCAGCCCTAGCCTCAACAAACTTTCTTCTAGAAACTCTCTTCGACACAACAATTTGTTGTGCTACGATAGCACCAAACCTTATGGAACCAACTCTTGATAACCCACAGGAAATATATCAAATGAAAATGCAAGAACAAAATATTAAAGACACCAAGATTTTAACGAGGTTCCTCAACAGTCAGTGTAACTGGAGTACGTCCTCGGAGCAGTAGGAGCTCACCCAATAATCCACTATCAACCAAATGGGAGTTTACAAAGTGTTGGCAATCTCACAACCCATAAGCCCAATACACCCAATATCTCTCACACACCAAAGAAACAAATAGAGGAAGAAATATAATGAATAATTTCTTCTCTATACATATAGCTCAAAGCTATTATAACAACACTACTTTGGTGGATGATTACTAACCAATGAAAAGATTACCTTCTTCTTCTCTTCAAAATGGGGCTGCTGCCTTTTATTTTTCTGCTTCTCTCTCGGTTTCTTTCATTACCAAATGCAACAAGTGGGAGCACAACAACCAATTCTTTCCCTTTCTTTATTTGTTGCTCTATATTTTTCTGCAGCCATTCCCGTGACTTTTCACATATGCCAAAGAAAAAAACTTTAGACAAATTTCACTTTTCTTTTCCCCAAAACAAGGAAACATAATCATGTTGTCCTTTCCCTTTTTTTTTTCTTTTGGTTTGTTTATTAGGAAAGATGATGGCCACTTGGCCACAATTCAACAATCTCCACCTTGGCCAAGTTCCGAAAACATCATGATAAGCCAACCAACACAATTGACACACAACATCACTCCCAAACACTAGCAAGAGAACAACTCATGCCGAGCCAAATGCTCCAAAACTCCTACTGCTCAACGCCTTCTTTATATAGGCATAATGTGAGCCAAGTTCAAACAGTGAACAAACTTGGCTACACCAACAACCTTAGTCAACATATCAGCGGGGTTGTCTTTAGTTGGAATATTCTGGAGAATGATTTCCCCTTCACCAACAATTTCACGAACAAAGTGATAACGCACATCTATGTGCTTGGTCCTCGCATGATGAACCTGATACTTAGCCAAATAAATGGCACTCTGACTATCACAATGTACCTCCACCTGCTTCTGATCAACCCCCAAATCTCTAATCAGCACATGTATCCAAATGACCTCCTTTATAGCTTCAGCAACTGCCATATATTCAGCCTCTGTAGTAGACAAGGCAACAGACGACTGCAAAATGGACCTCCAACAAACTGGCCCTTTAGCCATAGTAAACACATAGCCTGTAGTAGACTTTCTTCCATCCAGATCACCTGCATAATCTGAATCAACATAACCAACTGCAAAATGACCAATACCAGAGTTATCTCTCTCAAAGCATAAACCAACATCTCGAGTACCATGGAGATACCTCAATATCCACTTAGCTGCTTGCCAATGCTCTTTACCTGGATTATGCATATATCGACTCACCATGCCAACTGCATGAGCAATATCCGGTCTAGAGCATACCATTGCATACATCAAACTACCAACCAAATTTGCATATGGTATATTTTTCATTTGCAGCTTCTCTTTATCAGTTTTAGGACACTGTAGAGAACTCAATTTAAAATGAGGAGCCAAAGGGGTACTAACCGGTTTGGTTGAATCATGAACTCCAAACTTCCGAATCAACTTCTCAAGGTATTGTCTTTGATTCAAACTGACCAAACCCTTCGCTCTATCTCTAGTAATCTCCATGCCAATGATCTTCTTCGCTTCACCAAGAACCTTCATCTCAAACTCATTCTTCATTTGCTTCTTCAATTTCTCAATCTCTTCGACATTCTTTGAGGCAATCAACATATCATCAACATATATCAACAAATAAATGAAAGACCCATCTTGCAACTTCTTGAAGTACACACAATGATCATATTGACTTCTAGAATAATTTTGGCCTCTCATAAATTTATCAAACCTCAAATACCATTGTCTTGGAGATTGCTTCAAGCCATAAAGTGATTTCTTCAATTTGCAAAACAAATTCTCCTTCCCTTTCACTATATACCCATCCGGTTGACACATATAAATCTCTTCATTCAAATCACCATGTAGGAAAGCCGTCTTCACATCAAGTTGCACAAGCTCAATATCATACTGTGCAACAAGAGCTAACATAATGCGAATTGAGGAGTGTTTCACAACCGGAGAAAAGATTTCATTGTAGTCAATGCCCTCCTTTTGTGCATACCCTTTAGCAACTAATCTTGCTTTGAATCTCACATTGTTTTTCTCACCAGCATCTTCCTTCTTGGCATACACCCATTTGCAACCGATAGCTTTCTTGCCCTTAGGCAATTTAGCTAACTCCCAAGTCTTGTTCTTCAAGAGAGAATTCATCTCATCACCCATGGCATTGCACCACCTCTTATTCTCTTCACTCTCAATGGCTTCCTCGAAATTGGATGGAATATCATCAATGATAATAGGAAGAGCAAAAGCAAGATAGTCACTATACCGAGCTGGCTTGGTAATTTGTCTCTTTCCTCTGTTCTTTGCAATAGACTTTTGAGGTGAAATTTGCTCTTCAACTTGAATAGAATCTTCAAGTTCAACTTCTTCAACATCCTCATGGTCTCCAACTTCTTCACTTGTAGTGGCTTCGACATCAGCGGAAATATAATTTGAAGTACCAGAGGCAACTTTCTCAAGCTCCACCTGTTGGACATCTTTCACATTCTTCTCAGAGTCTTTGAACATACTTTCTTCATCAAATGTCACATCTCTGCTGATTACAAGTTTCTTCATCTCTGGGCACCACAACCTGTAACCTTTGACACCACTACTAAAACCAAGAAAGATAGCCTTTTTGGCTCTAGGATCAAGTTTATTTTCAGTCACATGAAAATAAGCAGGTGAACCAAAAATACGGATATAGTCATAATCAGAAGAAGGTTTTCCAGTCCATACCTCCATTGGTGTCTTACCCTGAATAGCAGCTGAGGGTAACCGGTTGATGATGTGAGATGCATAATTAACTGCCTCTGCCCAAAATGACTTGCTTAAACCCGATTGAGACAACATACATCTAACCTTCTCAAGCAAGGTTCGATTCAATCTTTCTGCAACTCCATTTTGTTGTGGAGTTCCCCGAACACTGAAATGTCTCACAATTCCTTCCTCTTTGCAAACTTTAAAGAAATGATCGGATGTGTATTCACCACCATTATCCGATCTCAAAATCTTAATCTTTCTCCCAGTCTGGTTCTCAACCATTTTCTTCCAACCCAAGAAAATGCTTAACACCTCACTCTTGTGCTTCATAGTGTAGACCCAAGACATTCTTGAATAATCATCAACAAAGGTCACGAACCAATGTCTACCACTCAAAGAGGGAGTCTTTGTAGGACCCCAAACATCCGAATGCACATAATCAAGAATGCCCTTCGTCTGATGTACAGCAGTACCAAATTTCACTCTAGTTTGCTTTCCCAAGACACAATGCTCGCAGAAATCAAGCTTACAAGTCGTGGCACCTTTTAGAAGACCTTGTTTCACAAGCCCTTGTAGAGCTTTCTCACCGACATGGCCTAATCTCATATGCCACAGTCTAGTAGTATCTGAATCAGATGTGCCCATATTTTCAGAGACTACAGATGCTTCACCTGTCACAGTGCTTCCCTGCAATAAATACAAATGGCCACATCGAGGAGCTTTCATCACAACAAGTGCACCATAAGTAACTTTCAATGTCTGTCCATTTGAATGAAACCTGAAGCCCTTGGATTCCAAAGTACCCAAAGAAATAAGATTTTTCTTCAAATTCGGTACATACCGAACACCTGTCAACTCTTTAACCATGCCATCATGCAACTTCAAACGAACTGTACCAATCCCTTTTGTTGTGCAAGGATTGTCATCTCTCATGAACACAACGCCACCATCAAACTCTTTCAAGCTTGAAAACCAATCCTTGTGAGGAGTCATATGATGAGTACAACCCGTATCCAACACCCACTTAGTAGCACAATCAAATGATGAGGAAGTGGTTAAAGCAAAATCAGAAAAATCTGTTTCAACCTCAACAACATTAGCTTCAGAACTTTCTTTGCCTTTGGTCTTCAATCTAGGACAATCTTTCTTCCAATGACCCTTATTACGACAAAAGGCACATTCATCCCTTTCCAAAGGTTTTCTACCTTTAGAGTTTCCTCTAGGTCGAGACTGTGATTTTTTCCTACTAGAAGATGATCTTCTCTCCGATGATCTACCTCTAACAAATAAAGCTTCAGAGGTACTATCATGATTTTTATCTCTATGCCTCATTTCATAATTCATCAAGGCATTTGACACATCTTCAAATTTCACAGTTTATTTACCATGCATAATAGTGGTAACAAAATGCTCATAAGAGTCCGGCAATGAATTCAACAATATTAAAGCCTTATCTTCATCCTTAATATCCTCATCTAAATTTAACAAGTCGGCAATCAACTTATTAAAAGCATCAAGGTGTCTAATCATTTTTGTACCTTCTTTGTATTGGAAGCGGTAGAGCTTTTTCTTTAAGTGTAGCCGGTTCTCTGCACTCTTCGTCATATACTTGTCTTCCAATTTTTGCCACAACACACTTGCTAATGTCTCCCGCATCACAAAATACTTCTGAGTTTTTGCAAGGCACAACCGAATTGAAGAGCAAGCCCACAAATTTAATTTCTCCCATTCCGGCTTCGCCATAGCTTCCGGCTTCTCTCCCAAAGCGGCAAGTAGATCTTGTTGAGCCAACACATCTTTGACCTCACCTTGCCACATCCCGAAGTTGTTTGTGCCATCAAATTTTTCCACTTCGAACTTTGCATTTTGCACCGTAGTTCTTGCAAACCCGGAGCTGCTTCCAAAAGGATTCTCATCTTGCCCGTCTGACATCTTTGGCAACTAGACAGTACCCAAGAGCAACCAGTGCTCTGATACCAATTGTTGTGCTACGATAGCACCAAACCTTATGGAACCAACTCTTGATAACCCACAGGAAATATATCAAATGAAAATGCAAGAACAAAATATTAAAGACACCAAGATTTTAACGAGGTTCCTCAACAGTCAGTGTAACTGGAGTACGTCCTCGGAGCAGTAGGAGCTCACCCAATAATCCACTATCAACCAAATGGGAGTTTACAAAGTGTTGGCAATCTCACAACCCATAAGCCCAATACACCCAATATCTCTCACACACCAAAGAAACAAATAGAGGAAGAAATATAATGAATAATTTCTTCTCTATACATATAGCTCAAAGCTATTATAACAACACTACTTTGGTGGATGATTACTAACCAATGAAAATATCACCTTCTTCTTCTCTTCAAAATGGGGCTGCTGCCTTTTATTTTTCTGCTTCTCTCTCGGTTTCTTTCATTACCAAATGCAACAAGTGGGAGCACAACAACCAATTCTCTCCCTTTCTTTATTTGTTGCTCTATATTTTTCTGCAGCCATTCCCGTGACTTTTCACATATGCCAAAGAAAAAAACTTAAGACAAATTTCACTTTTCTTTTCCCCAAAACAAGGAAACATAATCATGTTGTCCTTTCCCTTTTTTTTTTCTTTTGGTTTGTTTATTAGGAAAGGTGATGGCCACTTGGCCACAATTCAACACAATTGATATGTGACCACTCATTCCCAAACCACGCCGCACCATCTGCCCTACAGTCTCGTTGAGGTCCTTGATGGTTTTGGAAAGAATTGTGTCAATCACGATGTCGTGGTCGCTGATTGACTGAGCAGTTGGGATCTAGCTCTACTCGCCGTCACCAATGGGCAATGACCTCTTCTTCTTCATCGGAGAGAAGATGAGAGACATAGGAAGAGAGAAGGACGGGAAAGAGTGAAGAGAGAGAAAGGGGAAAGAAAGCTAAGATTGAAGGGAGTAGATAAACACAAGAGAGAGGACGAGGAGAGAAGGAAATCAACAAATTGAAGTGAGAGAAGGATAGATTAGTTATTTTCTAACTAGTCTAAATCACGTGATATGTTTCATTGACTTATGAAGACGTTATTTTTTATCAAGAAAGAGAAAAAGTTTATGTTGCCCGCAGCTACGAAACATGTTATGGTTGATTATTGTCTGAATGTTAATGGTTGTATCGACGCCGACACTATGTTTGTTCTGGGGCTCGTCACAAGAAGAGTATGGTGGAATCGTTGGGGAAGCTTCTTTTAATTGTCGTTTTCTGCATAGCAACCAGCGGAGAATTACATAACATCATATAACAGTTGATATAAAGTACCAAAACTTTAAAGGATCTTACCAAACTATTCAAATTCTGGTATCTGTCACACTCTGAACGAACTAATTGTTTCTGATATTGCGACATGCACTCATGGTATTTTTGACGAACTGCTGTTAGCAATAGTTCAAGGTTTTACCTGAAGAAGCCATTACACAGATTGAAGCCTCTTACTTTGATCTTCTACTCAATGGAAACCTTATGTTCTCTTCTGGTAATGGATCTAGATTTTATCTCAGAAAATGGAACAGACTTTCCTTGAGCAGGGACCAAGTATATATATAGACATCTACAGACATCTCATCATAACTTCCTCTCCCATTAAGGATGGCAGTTTGATAACTGCAAGCATTACGCTTGTCTTTCGATCATGGGGTGTTTCTCTACTTCATCACGTAATCCTTATGGTCCTACATTATAGGAGATTCAATTAACCAAGTCATTAACTCCTAACTGAACTCTAGTGTCTGATAGGAATAATTAACCTTAATTATAATTAGTAAAATCCAAATAAGTTCCAACATTAAAGACTGTACGATGCCGTCTCCACTTTTGGTTTCTATTTAACATTTGAATTTAGACTATGCAATGCCGTGTATGTTTCTGGTTCTGCTTTTACATTTGAATTCAGACTCTATGCAGTGTATGTTTTTGGTTTTGTTTTTATATTTAGATCCAAGCTGCGCAATGAATGTTTGTTTTTTGTTCTGCTTTTACACTTGAATTCAGACTCTGCAATGCAGTTTCTATTTTTGTATTCCTATTTTCCTATGGATTTTTCCTTCCACCATTCCAAGCACAAATTCTTACAAAATTAAGTAGCAAAAATGACCTAAAATTCGAAGCACAAATTTTGCATATTTGATCCTTCTATGGAGTCTTCTAAACCTCATCGATACTCAAGTTCCACTTTTGCAGCCCTAGCCTCAACAAACTTTCTTCTAGAAACTCTCTTCGACACAACAGTTGATATGTGACCACTCATTCCCAAACCACGCCGCACCATCTGCCCTACAGTCTCGTTGAGGTCCTTGATGGTTTTGGAAAGAATTGTGTCAATCACGATGTCGTGGTCGCTGATTGACTGAGCAGTTGGGATCTAGCTCTACTCGCCGTCACCAATGGGCAATGACCTCTTCTTCTTCATCGGAGAGAAGATGAGAGACATAGGAAGAGAGAAGGACGGGAAAGAGTGAAGAGAGAGAAAGGGGAAAGAAAGCTAAGATTGAAGGGAGTGGATAAACACAAGAGAGAGGACGAGGAGAGAAGGAAATCAACAAATTGAAGTGAGAGAAGGATAGATTAGTTATTTTCTAACTAGTCTAAATCACGTGATATGTTTCATTGACTTATGTATAATTATTATAAAAATTTAATTTTAACTTTTATATCCAAAAGAAAAATTAACTATTAATATATGGCTAATTAGTAAATATTCTCAATCGACGTAATATGAAGGCCTTATGCGTATCAACTGATTTAGGGTTTCAATTCCTGTCGACTATACTGATTGCAACTCCATGAGCACCAAACAAAGGACAATTATGGACCATTCTATTAATTATGATACATGGCAATCAACTCCACCATGTGGACACGATTAGGATGGTCCAAAGTTATAAGAGCTACATTATATGAAAGGTTAAAGACTCCATCTTAATTCCCACTGACAACAAACAATGACGATCATCTTAATTTTCCACTAAGTAACAACAAATAATGACAATTATAATTTATTCATTTAATATTAAAAATGCACCAACACGTTGCAGATTATGAGGGTGAATCTCTTTGGAACCTTAATTGGCTCACAAGACATGTTTTTCGAAATTGGATTTCTAATCCGTTTATTACGTATACGTACAAATATGAAGGCTATAAATCCATATTTCTTCTTTTTGTTCACACACCGTAAGATTGTATTAAGAATTTTGTGCACATTAATACAATCGAAAAGTACGACACTGAAGACAATACAGAATAGGAGAAATACAACACATTAAGCTGGCTTACAATTTATTGATTGTTGAGACTTGAGAGACTGAGAAGCTGATGATCAGAAGAATTTACGAATTTGCGTATCGAAAACCAGAGGGACAAGGATCTCATATGTCTTCTCTGTGGGATGATAGCTGTCCCAGAATATGTATTTCGATGAATCATTGCAGGTTCCCGGAGAGTAACGAGTACACAGGACGCTAACCTCGATGTTTCCTGTTCCACAACAGCCCTTATTTGCCACTTCAAATCCTGAATCCATGTATAAGTACCTTAGATTCACAGTTTAACATTACCCGTAAACTTAGTTGATGTATCACTAATTTGAAATTAAACAAATATGATGATCTTACCATATTGAGTAGGGTTTTGGATGAGGGAAAGCAATGTGTAGTAGATATCAAGGTAGACAACCCTCGCTTCTGGAAGCCTCTTATTGAAGGCATCTATTTTGGCCGAGAGCTTGGAGTTGAAGAGGCTGGCCGCTTGGTTAGCAGTCTCGGAGCAATCCCTACTTATGCCTCCACCCACTGTTCTCTGTGACGGCACACACCCGATTGCCGGCAGATTTATTACTCCAATTCTTCTTGCTCCGAGTCCATAAAGTTCCTGCAGCCCCATTTTTCCCCACATTAAAATAAGGGCAAAAAGTAAATCACACTTTAATCCTTGATCTCAATTACTTGGAAGCAAAGTTTCAAGAATGAAAAATTCATTTTCCCATGCTGACTTTTGCAATTACCTGTAAGAAACTTGAAGCCGAGTTAATCATGAGATCGGTATACGCTGGAATGTCATAGTAAGGTCTCCTCACTGGTGTAGATAAATAAGTATTTGCAATGTCGTCGCTTCCTATGCACACAATGTATATGCTTTTTGATACTATAGTTGCCGCCCTCTCCTCCCCCGCTGCTGCAGTTATCTTGCGTATGTAATTTTTGAACAGGTCTAGTTGATCTGATAATGATAGGACAGACTGAACGAAGCATAATTAACCGAAAGCAAGGATGTATGAAATACTAAATAGTAAAAGATGGGACGATATAATAAATATTTACCACAATTTGGGGAGTGAGAGGATCATATCCTGAACCACCCGAGGCAAAACTTACACCAGTAAGTAGGTCTTCAATCTTCAGATTTGGATCCAAATAAGCTGGTAAAATATTTTTCACTCCAACTGATTCAGCTGAAAAGTTTGGAACGGGTTAATTTTCTTACAGTTTGGTTAAGCCAGCAGCCGTAAAAAGTAAAAACAGCAATGACAGTAGTTAGATTTACCTATCAAGTCTGAGGGAACTCTGCCATTGCTAAACCTTCCAGTAGGCCGTTTTCCTATGAAGTCCCTCCCATAAGGTGGGAAGTTGCATTTGACTATAGTGCCAATATTGTTGTTGTTTCCGGGATCCACTATTGAATCTCCGAAAACAATCAGTGCTGGAATCTTTTCATTGTTCGGTAGTTTCACTGCAGCAGCATGGCAGTAGCAGAACAAAACTATAACGACTGAAAGAAATTTGAGAGAAGACTTAGATGAAGGAAGAAGTTTTTGGGAGAAAAAGTTCATTGTATTAAGTGGATGAAAATACACTGCATGTTCAAGTCCTCTTAAGCATTTGCGTAGGTGAGGGGGTAGTTAAATATTTGCACAGGTGTAGTTTTTAGTAGTTGTTAGACAGAAATTGGTTTAATTCAATGCACTCTGGTATCTAACTAAGGGGCCATATATTAACTCCATTCAGCACTCGATAACGTCGGCTGAATGCAAAACCTCCATAAATGTCACTAAACTAATAGCTAGTTTTAACTTGTTTGTTTTGAAACTTTTTTTGTGTTTGCAAAACGCGTCTTCTGAAAAATTCGCATCGCTAACGTCAAGGCTCCAGATGGCCAAAAATATAGGAAAGAGAGTCAAGGCTCTACCTACATAAATTCTCTCATATAACACTCATGCACGGATAATCTCTTGGTCGACACAAATTAGTGACTGCTGCAAAAATTCAAACCTCGCTGAGAGTAAAATTACACAAAAAATGCCATTTCTCTTAATCTAAACCTACACTGCTTCCTCTCTCCTCTTCAACTTCCCTCGACAGCAACAAAGGTAAGTTCTTCCTGCAATTATTGACAATAATTTATTGTTTCTGGGTTCCTTAAATTATGAGTGTTTTTGTATGAAATCTGCTCCTTTTCGGTCGGTGGATATTGTTGTTCCATGTTAAGCACCAAAGGAGCGCTATTTTGGGAGTGAGAGGATCATGTTGAGGAAAAACTAGAGTACACAACTCTAACACTAGTGTTGGAGAGACAAAATAAGTAAACAAATTACTTGTATTACACTCACAAAATATTACAACACACACTCTCAAGGACACAACTTAGAAGTTATGACACTCACTTACTTTCTATAGACAAACTCTAAATCACTCACACTCCTACAAGACTATTCTTGCTTCTCACTCTCACTTAGTTGCCTACTACTTCGTTACAATCTTTCTTAGTTTCTTGATTACATAGCATACACACACACACACCCCTATTTATAGGTGGTGTTCACCGACTTTCCCTTTGCCCACCGACATGGGCATTACATAATAGCCACACAAGTTGCTAGAACTTTCTGGCTTAATGTGCATGCATGCCGACTTAACATGCAGACTTGAACTAGAAAAATCTAGTTCATTTGCAGCTGCCCAACATTAACTTGCTAGAATATTCTAGCATATTCAAGCATGCACCAGCCATCTTCAATATTATATGCTAGAATGCATGTTTGAACTAGAATAATCTAGTTCCTTTGTACCGACTAATCTTAATGGGCTGGTGTTGATCTTTAACACTCCCCCTCAACACCAGCTCATTCTTTTCTTCTCACTGAGTCAATGCTTTATCTTGAACACCCATTTGCAAGATATGGGCTTCACATCTCTTGGCCTTGCCACTGGATCCCAAGTTTGACATTTCTTTAACGCATCAACCTCTTCTCCTGACTTTACGCCACTCAGAGTTCTGTGATGCTTCTTTACGCATCTCAACTTCAACTGCTTCTTCTACTATGGCTGCGTTGGCATATTTGGGATTTGGCTTCGGTATTCTTGTTGACCTCCTTAGTTGTGATCGTGGAAACGATGCTTCCACTTCACCAGGTCTAACTTCTCCAGGTGGTTGATACACACCCGCTTGCGAGGGACTCTTAGGTACTTCTTGCTTGACATCGGTTACCATCAAGCAATTCCTCGAGCTCATCTGGACTCGATTAGACTTGGGCAACTTGGTTTCCCATTTTCTCCCGCAACATATCTTCAATCTCTCTCGAGTTAGGCAACACTTCATTTTCTAAGCACCACCAAGAAGATGCTTCAGCGTCCCATTCTTCCTCCATAGCTAGATATGGTACGGCGTCCTAATCATCTTCACTTTTCTTCTCTGAGTTGGTGACGTTATTCTCTGCTGGCTTTTTGAACTAACACTCCTTCGCTATGTGGTCCTTCTTTCCACAATTGTAGCACTTACCCTCAAACCTTTTATTATTCTAGGACTGACCACAGTTGCCGTGATACTTTGGAGCTCCCCCTAGTTGAGAACTCTCTCCTCATTGATGACCTTTTGCCTTGTCACCATTTCTTTTAGATCCACCACCAGCATGCCTCTTAAAGTTGCCTTTACTTTTGGTGTAGAGCGTTTCCTCCTCACCTCTTGACGAGATCCCTCCCATTTTCTTTGCCAAAGCTTCTTGATCGGCAAACAAATTCTCAAACTCAACAAGTGATGGTTGGGTCTGCCATCCATGTACAGCGGCAACGAAGCCTCGATATTCGGGTCTTAATTCATGAATAATTATTCTTTTTATCCTGGATTCTACAATGGCAGCACTAGGATCTAATTCAGAAATTTCACGGCAAATAGACTTTACCTTGTGGAAATATTCAACAATTGTCATATCTCGTTGGGCCACCAATAACAACTCGTTCTCGAAAAAGTTGCAGTCTTGTATCGTTCCTCTTTGAAAAGAGTGTGGCGAAGGTGTCCCATGCTTCTTTTGGTGTCTTGGCCTTCCGTATGTGCTCTAACATGTCATCTTCAACTGTGATTTTTAAGGCAAACATGGCCTTACCTGCCTTGATCTTCCACTTCCTAAAAGTGCCGCTGGTGTCTTATTTCGGCTGCGTAACTTCATTACCGCCGACGACATCCCAAATGTCTTGGCCTTGTAGGTAAGACTCCATACACATCGCTCATGTGTTGTAATTTTTGTTGTTCAACTTTTTGATTCCTCCAACAACTTGAAGATCTCCCATCGTGTCAGCAGAACTTCGATAAGCCGAACAAGATTAGTCAACAATCTTGTGAAGTACTAAACTTCTCATGATTCTCGGAAGCTTCACTAGAGACGGTCCCCGATCGTACCACTATGATACCAATTGTTGAGGAAAAACTAGAGTACACAACTCTAACACAAGTGTTGGAAAGACAAAACAAGTAAACAAATTACTTGTATTACACTCACAAAATATTACAACACACACTCTCAAGGACACGATTTAGAAGCTATGACACTCACTTACTTCTATAGACAAACTCTAGATCACTCACACTCCTACAAGACTATTCTTGCTTCTCACTCTCACTTGGTTGCCTACTACTTCGCTGCAAGCTTTCTTAGTTTCTTGATTACATAGCAATACACACACACCCTTATTTATAGGTGGTGTTCACCGACATTCCCTTTGCCCACCAACATGGGCATTACATAATAGCCACACAAGTTGCTAGAACTTTCTAGCTTAATGTGCATGCATGCCGACTTAACATGCAGACTTGAACTAGAAAAATCCAGTTCATTTGTAGCTGCCCACTGACATTAGCTTGCTAGAATATTCTAGCATATTCAAACATGCACCAGCCATCTTCAATATTATATGCTAGAATCTCTAGAACAATTTCATGTATGTTTGAACTAGAATAATCTAGTTCCTTTGTACCGATTGATCTTAATGAGCTGGTGTTGATCTTTAATATATCATATCACAAGCCACTTGAGGCAAAACTTACACCAGTAAGTAGGTCTTGAATCTTCACATTTGAATTCAAATAAGCTGGCAAAATCTTCTTCACTCCAACTGATTCAGTTGAAATATTTGCAAGCTCATTTGAAGTACTTTTTATAGTGAAAATGTTTTGAGAACCAATATTTAGTAAAAATTCAAGTGAATTCTGGAAAAGTATTTAAAGTGCTTATTGGAAGAAGCATATGTAATGTGTTTCTTGCAGGAAACACTTGAAGTGCTTTTAGAACCCAAAAACATTTTTGCTAAACAAAAACCGAACTGTAAAATTTTCAACAGTGTAGACTATTTTATACTATATAGCTAAAAGAATCCGTGTATGTTGAGCCAGTAGACTCTTATTTACTTTTCATCCACTCAACATGGTAGACTCCATTTTATACTATGTAGCTAAAATCTTCAGTCATTTTAAAAACACTTCCAAATGAGCCATTAATCTTTTTTACAGTATGGTTGAGCCAGTAGAGCTAGTAAAAAGTAAAAACAACAGTGACAATAGGTACATATATAGTGCTTAATCACTTTCTGGACACTAAATGTATGTCCAACGCATGTTTGCTATCAGCACACAGTACTGCTGCAATGTTTTTGATCCATCCATATTTTAAAAAGGTACTAATAATGTATCTTAGGTTATTAATATAGATCAATATTCACGAAATTTTAGTTCAAGAACTAAAGCTCCAATTCGACTAAAGTTTAAGGATTAGTGCTCCTCCAATTTTCTCGTATAATTATAAAGCAAATGTATGGTTGTTTTTACTTTGAAGTCTCCAAGCATGAGTGAAACAAACTATCCAAAAATTGATGATGTACGTATTGCATATTGCTTTTAGTGCTTTGCAACTTGTTTTGCACCTCCTAGATTTTTCTTTAGAGAGGTTTAGGTTTTATGTCCCCCATCTTTTCTTGTATTTTTATTTGTTTTCTTAAGAGGGGTTGGGTTTACATCCCCCTCTTTTCTTATGTTTTTCACTTCTTATTTCTTCTTGTATTATGAGGGTTTGTGTAACCGGAAATATTGATTGTGGGGCAGAAATCCAAGCAAAGAAAGCAATATAAACAGAAACAATACACAGTGGGAGCGAAGATGGTGCTTTACCGCAGTGGTAGAAAACATTAATGCCTATGTGTCTGGTGCGGGTTTGATTCTCACTGTTCCTCCTCTCCTAACATTTAACAATTTAACTCACTAATGCTATCGTTCATAAAAAAAGGATACACATCGAGAAAATTGACGGAACCCACAAAAAACTTTAACAATAATTAATGCTGATTAAGTTGGATGGGGATTGTGTGCTTTGAAACATTATCAGCTAGCTATCACTGCAATTTCAAAATTTGATTCATTTGAAAGTATACCGTCATCTTCTACTTGATAGTGATAGGTGCATTATTTCCTATATTTTCATTATATTCCTTAGTTTTGTAGAGGAGTTGGTGTTTAAAACTTAAAACAGCCTCATTATTTTCCTTCTCTTAATTTCAGCCAATTTAGAGGGTTTTTATGATAAATTGACTTTTAAGAGGAGTTTTGAAGCAAGGCCAGTTGGAGGAAAAATCATGATTTCAAATGGTAGCCTCCAACTCTTCTACTTTTATGTGCAAGTGGAAAAGAATTCTAACAAAGTACTAAATATTAATGTTGTAGGCGAAAGCTAAAACAAACAATCTCAAATGAAACAAAAGAGATTTACATGGTTCAGCATAAAGCCTACGCCCACAAGAGATGCACGACGAGGAATTTCACTAACCAACCAAAGATTACAAAAGAGTGGTTAACTCTCACAATCCAAATTTCCACACATTACAAACCCCTAAACCAAACAAGTAGAGAATGCAAAACAAAACGAAGATGACCCTCCCAAATTTCTCTCTAATTACGAACTCACAAATTAACTCTCGCCAAATTGTCAAACGAATGAGCTATGAATTTGCCACACACTCATGACTCCAAACGGTAACCTCCAACTAAAACCCAATTAGATAAAACTCTCTACACTCTTGTTCAAAAAAAAAAAAAAAAACTCTATACTCATGAAGAGGCACACACTAATAATCTAATCCTAGGTCCTATCTGTAGAGTTATAGGGCTTTTTTTTTTTAACGAAAGAGTATAGGGGTTAGGTTGTAATAAGAATCATAATCTTGTTGACCCTAAAAACTACCAAGCCTACGTGGTGCGTAGGCCGAGTAATCTATGAGCTAACTACGTCATTCGGTTGTGTGCGAGGCGTGCCAACTCGTCGGCCGAGCTCGGCCGAGGAGTAAAATATGTTGATGTTGCGTTGGGTGCGCGGCTGACTTATGCGTCTTGCGATTGCGGCCGAGGAAGGAACTTGTCTCGGCCTTCGGGTTCTAGAGCCTGAAGACAAGGCTGCTAACTTAGCGAAGTTCAATATCCAATTCGGCTTCCAATGTGCTGAATGTAGTAACTCGTAACACCTCACTTCGCCGAGAAGGCTGATGAGATGACCTCGACCAACAAGGATTCAGAAATCCTTCTCGACCGAGACTTGGATAGGTAACCAGTCAGCCTCGACGCAGTGCTGTTTATGCCAACTGAAGATGTTGCGAAATCGGCTGATTCTACGGTGATAGTGCTGTTTATGCCAACTAAAGATATCATTGGTTGCCTCCACAGTGCTGTTTATGCCAACTGAAGATGTGTCGGCGAAAAAGAAAAGAAAAAATCTCACGGTTGTTGAGAGAATTTGCGCAGGGCAGTTGTGTGTTGAATTGGAGGTCCTCATGAATGTTGCACAACCTTCTCTATTTATAGTGAAGATTAAACCCTATTGCTTGGCGCGGCTTGATACTCATGGAGAGTCCTAATTGGATTCTACCTTGTGGAATTGCATATGGCTATGCGCTAAATCTCATATCCCTTAGCCAAGGATCATACTTCTTTGTGCTGATAAGTATCCCGTTTTGAAATATGCTAATAATATGCATGTATGGCTGACCAACGTTAAGCGCACGTGGCTGACCAAATCCAATTCGGCATCCACACCTTTATGCATGCATTAATATCTCTGTCAATGTCCATTTGCCAACAATGCAGTAATGTATTAGGACTCTTAATAACTCCAAGAATCCCAAATCAAATTTAACTGCATTTGCATCTCATCTATCTTGTACAAGAAAATATCAAGATAATTCATCATTAAAAGATAATTATTATGATAAAAAATCATAATATTACCCTTTAACAATAACAAAATTATCTTTACTTTTATTTGACGGTGTGGATCTATACTTACTCAACGACCTTGATTACATGAGCCAATAATGTAAAATCGGGTCCAAACAAATCTTAACTAGAAGTAAATATAAATCCTACTCAAATAGATAATTAATCTCTCCATCAAACAAGGAATTCAACCAATAAGCCAAATACTAACCTAAATAGATTACATCTCGCCTAAATAGGACACCAAATGAAACAAGAAGCACAAGTCGTGATGCCAAAACTTTCTGCACGTAACAGACTGGTCGCCCAATATAGAAACAATAGAATTTTACGGGATAATTTCTGTGTATTCCATAATTCTCAATAAAAAGATATGTACAACCCTAGTTACAAGAAAGGCAACAAATAAATGACATAATACCTTTCCTAAAACAAAACTCTAGTAATTACAAAATATTTACATTCTCTTTTCTACTAAATATTAAATTATTCCAATACTCCCCCTCAAGTTGGAGCATAGATATTACTCATGCCCAACTTGACAAGCGACTCGCCAAACCTTCTACTGCTCACGGCATGGGTAAGTACATCTGCAAGTTGTTCCTCTTAGTTCACAAATGGTATTGACACAATCTTCTTCTCCAGCTTTTCTTTGATAAAATGTCTATCAACTTCAACATGCTTAGTCTTGTCATGCTGTACTGGATTCTCGTCTATCTCTCTAGCGGACTTATTATCACAATACAACTTCATTGCCTCATTCTGTGTAAAACCAAGACTCTCAAGTAACTTTCGCAGCCAAAGCATCTCACATACACCATGTGTCATTCCCCTATATTCGGCTTCGGCAGAAGACCGTGACACCACATTTTGCTTCTTGCTCCTCCACGTAACCAAATTACCTCCAAAAAATGTAAAATACCCGGATGTAGACCTTCTATCAGTCACATAACCGGCCCAATCAGCATCCGTAAATCCCTCGATCCTTATATGCCCATGACACTCATACAAAACTCCTTTACCCGGAGCAGACTTTAAGTATACCAAGATTCTCATCACTGCTTCCATATGATCTACACTTGGTGAGTGCATAAATTGACTAACCACACTTACCGCGTAAGCAATATCCGGACGAGTACGAGACAAATAAATCAGCCTCCCCACCAGTCTTTGATATCTACCTTTGTCAACCGGTTTCTAATCTGGATAAATCCCCAAATAATATTTCTCTATGATAGGAGTGTACACAGGTTTACACCCCAGCATGCCTGTTTCCTTTAATAAATCCAGAACATATTTACGTTGAGACAAGAAAATACCTCTAGATGACCGAGCGACTTCCACTCCAAGAAAGTATTTTAAATCTCCTAAATTCTTCATCTCAAACTCGGCAGCAAGGTTTTGTTCAAGCTTCATCATGTCTTCTGAATCATCACCGATTATTATCATGTCATCTACATAAATTATTAAGGCAGTCATTTTACCACTTCCCCGTTTTACAAATAATGTATGATCCGAATGACTTTGATAATACCCAAACCTCCTCATAACCTGAGTAAATCTCCCAAACCATGCACGAGGTGATTGCTTAAGTCCATAGAGTGACTTTCGCAATCTACATACTCCGGTTTTTCCTCCGGCATTGTACCCCAGAGGAAAATCCATATATACCTCTTCTTCTAAGTGCCCATGAAGAAAGGCATTCTTTACATCAAACTGTTTCAGTGGCTAATTCAAGTTTGCACCTAAAGAAATCAGAACACGTACCGTATTCATCTTCGCTACCGGAGAAAAAGTTTCATGATAGTCAATACCATAAGTTTGAGTATACCCATTTGCTACTAACCTTGCTTTATATATGTCTACCTATCCGTCTGCCTTATATTTAATTGTAAAGACCCATCTACACCTAACCGGCTTCTTTCCTTTGGGTAGCTCCATTATCTCCCATGTACCATTTTTATGTAGTGCCATCATTTCCTCATCCATCGCAGCAGCCCATTTAGGATCCTTCAAGGCCTCATCCACTCGGGTTGGTGCTTGGAGTGCTTCCACATTATTTACTCAGGCTTGACATTCCGGTGCAAGGTTCGAGCATGACACATAGTTAGCTATTGGATACTTCACTTTCCCTTCAGGAGAAAACCTGTTAGGAGGAATACCACGATTTTGCCTTGGCGGCAACTGATATGTACTCATAATATTATCTTGATTAGTTACATGAGCATTAGTAGTACTTACCTCAGGAATATTCAGAGAAGACACATTGGGTGGCCTTATCGAGCTTGAGAGAGAAAGGGTAGTGGGTTCGGTAGTTCCTTGCTGTTGAAGAGGTGTAACAGGTTCGACAATATCACACTCGGCAGCAGCTCCCTCTCCTGCATCACACTCGGCATCTTGTGGAGATCCATTAGCTCCACTCACGGTATCCCCATTCACGGCATGCACGGCAAGGTCTTGCCGTGACACCTCTTCACTAACATTTGTATCACCAATTTCTCCCTTTACGCTACATATTTCCAACCACCTAACATCATCACAAGTAGTCTCCCCTGGTGATCGGAAAGTGGTGGAACCGAAGCATAAAAGAACTCGGACTCAGAAAAAGTAACATCCATGGTCACATACATATGGCGAGTTTCGGGGTGATATCACTTATACCCTTTTTGTTGAGGAGAAAAACCCAGAAAAACACATCGGTGAGCACACGGATCTAGCTTACTCTGATGAACCTTGTGAATATGAACATAAACTACACACCCGAATACACGAAGAGGAAGATGATGACTCGATACAATGGGTACAAAATTTGTCAACACTTGAAGAGGTGTTCTAAAGTCCACAACTTGGGAAGGCATACGATTAATGACATACACTGCATATGTGACAGCTTCAGGCCATAACCGTTTAGGAACCGATGCACCAATGAGCAAAGCACGTGCAGTTTCCAAGATATGGCGGTTCTTTCTCTCAGCAACCCCATTTTGTTGTGGGGTATGCGGACAAGTGGTCTCATGTAAGATTCCTTGATCCTGAAGAAAAACGGACAACTCGGAACCAATATACTCTCCTCCATTATCTTAGCGGAGAACTTTAATAACAGAGGAATATTGTGTAGCTACCATTTGAGAAAAGGACCGAAACACCATACTCACATCACTTTTGTTTTTCATCACATAAATCCACGTCATACGAGTACAATCATCCACAAAGGTAACAAACCATTTAACTCCAGATATAGTACTAACATGAGAGGGACCCCAAACATCTGAATGCACAAGATCAAAAGGAAATAATCTTTTATTCATACTAGGAGGAAACGAAACGCAATGACTCTTCGCGAGAATACATACTTCACAATGTAAGTCTGATTCTTTTATTTCACGAAATAAACTAGGCAACATACGCCTTAAATAACCAAAGGAAGCATGTCCTAACCGACGATTCAATAACCAAACTTCTTGTAAATTATTAGTACGTGATGCTCAAACCATATTAGCTCTGCCAGGAACGACGTCATCCACATAATATAACCCCTCTCTCTTAGTGCCACGCCCAATTATCTCCTTGGTGTGAATATCCTGAAGCAAACAAAACATTGGATACATAAGTACAACACAATCTAATTGCTCAGTAACTTGAGGAATAAATACAAATTATGAGACAACGAGGGAACAAGCAGGCAGTGATGGAGGGGAAGGGTCGGTGTGAGTTGTATTGTGTCGGCCCCCAAAACTGGTGTTATTGTTCCGTTAGCCGTTGTTATACACTCCCGTGGACTTGCTGTCATACTAGTAAATAAATTCTTATCAAAAGTCATATGATCAGTTGCACCCGAGTCTAGAATCCAACCTGGATGATGCTCCATATCAGAGGCTAAAAGAACACGCCCCATACTACCTGAAGTGTCATGGGTTTCACTAGGAGTGGTCATGGTCAACAAACTATGACTCGGGTCACTTGAGGAGGGCACGGCATCCTTGATGGCAATGGCGCTGGATCCACGGCTTCCACTTGCTCCATTAGCAGCTCGCTCATTGGCACGTAATTTTTTCTTCAATTCGGGAAACCATTCGGGTACCCCATGTTTCTGAAAACATGTATCCTCTGTATGACGGTTTGACCACAAAAGGTGCACTTCAGATCATCCTTGTTTTCCCGAGTGAATGGCCGAGAATTGGCCATTGGAGATGGGTTAAACCCTCGGCTACCTGATGGTGGCCGTGATACCATGGCTACGGGAGGAGCTCCTCCTTGGTTCCCCACACCACTACTTCCCATCATAGTTGCATGGCGTTGTGCTTCTCGCCTAACAACAGAGAACACCTCATCTACAGATGGTAAAGGTTGAGTTCTCAAAATATCACTACGTACTTTGTCAAAAATATCATCAAGCCCTGCTAGGAAAGCATACACACGGTCCAGTTGAATTTCTTCTCGGAGTGTCTTCAAGTCAACTGCACACTCCATCTTGATTGGTCTTCTCTGATCCAATTCTTGCCAAACTGCTTTGAGATCAGTATAATATACACCGATAGGTCTTCCTTCCTGGCGAAGTCGGAATGACTTCACCTTCAACTCATAAATCTGAGAAATATCAGACCCATCATAATACGTTCGAACAACTTCTTCCCAGACTTCTTTAGTAGTACGAAGATGGATGAAAAAACCCATGATGGTAGGATCCATGGAATTAATCAACCACCATTTTACAATTGCATTCTCGGTTTCCCAAGCTTCATACTCAGCACTGTCCTCCTTGGGCTCTTTGATGCTTCCTGTCACGAACCCTTTCTTACCACGTCCCGCGATATGCATCTCTAATACCTTGGACCACAGAGGATAGTTTGATCCATTCAGCTTTACAGTACTTGGTACGACCGAAACATCACTTTGAATAACCACCGGATTGACGACTGACCCATGGGTGGAGCCAGACGCCACACCCTCCAACTTCAAACCCGTCTCATCTTTGTTACCTGCCATTAATTACAACCTCACAATACACACACGCACGCAGCAAATAGTCACCACGATTGCAGCGACCAATAGTCAGACTTGCTGCAGGGATGCAGCGGCACTATCCAGACTCGGCTGGATTTTTTTCCTGGTTTCACGATGGCAGCAACACGGTGGACGTTCTAGGGTTACTCTTGGCTCTGGTGCCAAATAGGATTTTACGAGATAATTTATGTGTATTCCATAATTCTCAATAAAAAGATATGTACAACCCTAGTTACAAGAAAGGCAACAAATAAAGGACATAATACCTTTCCTAAAACAAAACTCTAGTAATTACAAAATATTTACATTCTCTTTTCTACTAAATATTAACTTATTCCAATAGAAACTTCATACGCTGCTTATTTGTTTCTCTCAATCGGTCGCTGCTTTTAGATTCTTTAACACTCTAATTTTAAGCCGTAAATCACATCACCGACTACACAGTGTACCATGGTCTTTCTAAACTAACTTTCAACTGACCTCTACGTCTGCACCCGTTTACTGCCAAGCAACCAGCGGAGAGTTACATAACATCGTTTAACAGTTGCTATAAAGTACCAACTTTAAAGGATGTCACCAAACTATTCCTATTCGGCCATGGATTTGTTAGCGGGCCGGGGGGGGGGGGGGTGTCCTTCATATTGCAGATTTGTTTACTGCTTCTAAGTTTATTTCCGTTTCAAGGAATAATAACAGTATTGCTCATTGTTTGGCAAATGTAGTGTTGTCCATCGAGATAGGGAGAAAGACGAGGGAGGAGGAAAGAAAGTAAGAGATGATTGAAGAAAAGAGAAAGAAGAGAGTGGATCAGACGAGATAGAGAGAAAGAAGAGTGAGAGAAAGAACCGAAAGAATGAAGAGAGCGGATTGGAGGAGAGACGAAAAAGGTAAAAAAAATAAAAAATAGGGGAGAGAAAGAAGAAAAAAGAGATACTTGGAGTGAGAGGGGAAGGAGAGAAGAAATGAGTGAGTTTAAGTTTAAAAACTCTAAAAAGTCACTTTTTATATTTTTAGATAATAAACTATATTTTTTAGTTAGTCTTGAGTTTAGTTTTTTAAAATAGTCTCATCAAACAAGTTTTTAAGGCCTAAAACTTGAAAATTGTTTTTGAGTTTAAAAAGTTGAATTCAAGTAGAGTACCAAACATGCCTTAATATATCTAGGCCAATTTTTTTTTTTATAAAAACAATAAAATATTATAACATGGGTGATATATTAATCAAATTTATTCTTTAATTGTAAATAGGTCAATGAGACTTGAGGGACACTACATCATCTTAATCAAATAAATTTACTAATGCATGCCACTACAGCTAGCACCGTGTAAATTCTTTTATTTCGAATCAGGTCAATCCCACGCATCACTCACATATCTCATATGCTTCACACCTTGAGCGACTCTGTGGATTCATACGCTGAATGCATTGTCTTTTTCCTGGTTCTGTTATTTACATTTGGATTTAGACTTTTGTGTTGCAATCTTCTTTTCTTATTTCTCTTTTACATTTGGATTTAGACTATGCAATGCATTGTAGGTTTTTTTTTTATGCTTTTACATTTGGATCCAGGCTCTGCAATTGCAATGCAGTGTCTGTTTTTAGTTCTGCTTTTATATTTGAATTCAGACTCTGTTATGCAATGTTTATTTTTGTAGTTCTATTTTTATGGATCGTCTTCAAGTTTCCAAGGGATGTATGTATTGCCTTCCACTATTCCAAGAAATGCAAATAGCAAAAAGGGCCTAAAATCTGAAGCATGAATTTTGCAGATTTGATCCATTGCTCAATTTCATCCTCGAGCTCCTTCTTTGGCGTCTTCTAAACTTCATCGATAAGTTCAACTTCTACAATCCTAACCTCAACAAACTTTCTTCTAGAAACTCTCTTCGGCAACTGGTATGCAACCACTCTTTCCCAAACCTCACCGCCACCATCCGCTTCATGATCTCGTTGATGATGGTTCTGCAAGGAATCATGTTAATCACGATGTCAGAGTCGCTGATTTACTGAGCCGTTGGGATATGATTCTATTAGCTGTCACCAATGATCTCTTTTTCTTCACCGGAGAGAAAGATGGGAGACAGTAGAGGAGAGAAGGACGGGAGAGAGTGAAAAGAGAGAAGGGGGAGAGAAAGCAAAGATAGAAGGGAGTAGAAAAGACAAGTGAGAGATAAAGAGAGAAAGAAAGCAATAAATTAAAGCGAGAGAATGGTACAATAGTTATTTTCTAACTAGTTTAATCATGCGACATGCTTCATTGATCTATCGACGTGTGGCTAAATAACTTTTATATTTAGTTCTAGTGTGCCCTAATATTAAGGCCTTAATTATGCGCATTTAAGGTTTCAATTCCTGCCAACTATACTGATTTTAACTCCATGAGCACCAACCGAAGGACCAATAATGAGCATTCAATTGATAATGAAACATGGCAATCAACTCCACCACCACCGTGCCGCATTAAATTCCTAGATTTTTTTTTGTCGACATGTTTAGGGTTTGAAAAACCTTAAATTGCTTATAATTTATTTATATGCTTTGACTCACAAATTCCACATAGCAAAATAATTGCATAATGCATGAAACATATATATATATATATATATATATATCGGAAGGAAAATATTAAATATAGGGGGTTCATGCATCATGGAGAATGTTTTCATGCTTCGTGGACGTTTCAAATATCTTACTTTATTTAAGTGTACGTAATTGGTAGAAAACAAATAAAAGCGTTTGAATTTTGTAGAAGAAAACATCCTCTTACGATCCTTTAGTTCCTTAGCTTCTGGCAAGAGTGTGCTAATAACGTGTTGTGGGTCTATTTGACTGAACTGTATTTAGGACTAGAGAGGGAAAGAGGCTAGCGGTAAGAGAGAGAAGAGAGAGATTTAAGGGCTAGTTTGGTATTGCTGTGCTTTGAAAAAAAACTATTTCTGCTGTGATGTGAGAATAAGCAACTGTGAAATAAAGCAGCAGAGTGTTTGGTAAACTTTTTTTGTAAAAGTGTTTTTGGAAAAAAAGCAGTATGATAGTGTTTGGTAAACTTTTATGTAAAACAGCTGTGACTGTGTGAAATGACCAAAAATGGTATAATACTATATTATTATTATTATGATATTTTATTGAATATTATTATTTTTATGTGAGGATTTTGTGTGGCCGTGGGGCCCACACCTCATTTCCCTTATCCCTGTGTCTTCTTTTCCCTCTACACTCTCGAACTCTCTCGAAAATTCTCAGCTCTCTCTCTGCACTTTCTCCTCCACTGAGACAACCCTACTCTCATACCATCTCACCTCATCTCTCTCTCTCTGCACTCTCTCTTCCTCCTGCTCGAAATCCTCGGAATCAACCGCCTAAGCTTGAGCTTGAGCTGAGTGAATGTATCGGTGAAATGGATAAATGGGTTTTGGGAAATTAGGGTTCTTGATGGGTTTGGAGCCGCCATAGTTCGATGGACGAAACGACGTCAAAGGCTGGGTCTGTTTTCCTCCGATTTCCATTCAGGACGTTCTCCGCCAGCTTCCACTCGATCCGGTCCCGGTAAACGCCGTCCTCAAGGACCTGGTCGGTGAGCTTCGGCCAGTCCTTGAAGTCGCGAGCGCGGAGATTTTTGAAGACCCACTTGAGGTAGGCTGAAAGGAGGGTGCCCAACATCTTGCCCTTGTATTTTTCGAAGTATATGACTTTGTCTCTGGCAGGTGGCGGTGTTGAGGCAGATAAAAAAGGTGGTTTGGGGGGTTTTATGGGTTTGAAGGAGCATGAGAGGCGGAGGGGGTGTGGAGAGGTGTGGGAGAGTGGTGGGTTTGACGGAGGAGTGTGGAGGCGGAAGAGAGAGCTCAGGGTAGGATTGCCAGAAACTTTCATTAAAGAGTCTGTTCACCCGTGTTTTAGAGTTTTGCGCAGAAGCTAAAAAGCCAGCTTTTCAAAGCTGCATTTTGCTGCTTCTGTTTTTTGGCTTTTTTTTTCACCCAAAACTGTGAAAAAAAAAACTGAAGCTGGAAGTTTACTAAACACAAAAATGACCCCCAGCTTTTTTTTATACTAGTTTTTTTTTAAAATCACCTCAACCCCAAACCATACCTTAATTGTGAGGTGTGTGTTGTATCGCCTTTATTTATAGTAGTATGATATGTTAAATCCTTACTCTTTTAGGATTACAACTCTAATAGAATATTAACTACTAAAAGGAATATTCAAATATATCCTTAAATACACTAGGATTTACACAATTACATTCCTAATCTAAATATGACTACAACAATACTATCTTTTTTTTTTCTTATTTACCAATTTAATGAATATAAAACTAGAGTATTGAAGACTTACCCGTCCTAGATGCTCGATACTACGACTTCAAAATCCAAACCTCACTCCGTACTACCCACGCCCATTTTTATCATTTACAATTTTTTCTCAATTTTAAATCGTGAAAATAAGTAAATTGAAAAAATTAATGAACAAAAATTACTAAAAAAATATATAAAAAAGGGAACATTCATGAAAAATTCTTGGACTAAGTTTATCTTTATAAAAAAATCATGCTATAACTTTATTTAATGAAAAAGACTTAAATTTTAATGAAAAACTCTTAAATTTTAATAAAAAGACAAAAAAAATCTTAATTTTAATGAAAAAGACATAATTTTAATATTTAAAAAAAAAAAACTGACGCGCACCCCTCACACAAACTGTTTATGAAACTTACTATACTGTTTATAAAACTTAATGGTATTACACTGTTTATGAAACTTACTACACTATTTATGAAACTTTACAGTACTACAATGTTTATGAAACTTAACGGTACTCAACTGTTTATGAAACGTAATGATGTAACACTATTTATGAAACTTAATAGTGGATGCTCGTCCCATATTTTCAAGTTCTTTCACCATAGTGCAATAAAAAGATAAAAAAATAAAAAATGATAGAGCTCAACGTCCACGCCGTTAAAGTCATGCATGACTAATAGCTCAATATCATTACTAGAAAAATGGGTGATGAGTCCAACGATGTTGCCCCATCCCTACCCCCAACCATCCTAACCCACACCTGACCGACTCCTTCCCAACCATACTGCCCCAGATGTGGTTATGAATCGAACGGAACCCACTTTAATTTGCAATTTTAATTTTAGAGGAATAAAATATGCTTGGATTATGTCAAAGGGTTATGCAATTGAATGATTGGTCAGGTGCTCTTTATATGCGCCTTTAGTTAGGTTTTTTTTGTTTTTTGTTTTTCGTTTTTCGTTTTCTTTCTCTTATTTTTATTATTAAATAAAATTATAGATTAATTTTTAATTAAAACTTAAAATTTTAAAACATTTTTCATTAGTTTTTTTTTTAAAAAACAAAGATTGACCCCATTATATTGCACAGCGAGATAACTCGAAGTTTTGTGGTCTCTGCACTGTTATAGATTGCCATGAAACTCAACCCAAAAATGCGATAAGCCCAAAACTCTGCCCAGCAACAACGTGTAGGTTCTAGATTACTCTACATTTATAAAGAGAAACGTGCCAACCATCTACAGCTACCACGCACAGCACTGCTTGGCGGGTCATGCTGATGTGTATATATATGTTGCAACGTGCAAGGCAAACTTTAGGGTTTTATAACTTCACACGCAGCATTGTCCCACTTTTTCTAGTTTTATGTTTGCACGTGTGTGTGGCAATGGGTTTTCTCAGTAAAGTCTCAGAGCTTGGAGAGTGGCATCGTCGCAGTAAAAAGCTCAAAAAGAACAAGCAATTGCAGGTAACTGCTACTATATTCCCACTTCTTCGTATAGTTTTTTGCTTCATCGTTTGCAAGGGCGATAGTTAGAAGGGGAGAATCGAACACGATGCTCGAGTACGTGAGATACTCTATATGTGGTCAATCGATGCATATACTTTTTTGTCTATTGTATAACGATAGTTGGAGAGGAAGAATCGAACATGATGCTTGAGTCGAAGATACTCTAATATGATGTATGTGTCTCTTTGTTTATGGTATTTTGGTCATGTAATGAATATTATAAGCCCGACATACTATATTTTCATTGATAAAATCGATCTTTTTACTATTACAAAATCACTTGCGCTTTAAAGTGCATGGAAAAGATTCCTTAATAATTATTCCGTTTTTTCTAATTAATTGGACTCCTGTCACGAGTTTAATATTTATTGCCGATTCATCGAAATTTAGTTGTATTATTTTTTATTATAAAAGAGAGATATTAGATTCAGCAGTATATACTTGTAGCTCGTTCAATCACTGAGCTAGCTAAAATCCCTAACCCCGGATAAGGATAATCCGGAGAGAATCCTTATGACCAGCTCATCGGGTTGTTCAATTTTTATCCAACGGTTACAAACATACAACCTCTTTAAAAGTTATAATAATTATAACCGTTGGATAAAAATTGAACAACCCGATGAACCTAGTCAGGAGGATCATCTCCATCTCCTCAGGAGAGGATCCCGATCCCCTAACCCCAACTATTTTTTTCAGCTGCCCTTTACTTTTACTGCTTGTTTTCTCTTTTTTCTCGCCGATGTATTTTATTTATCAAAAAAAAAAATTAGTCTATAACCGCACATTTTGTTTTTTTTTTTTAAATTTATTTTTTACATCAGACGGTGGAGATTAAAGTGAAGATGGACTGTGAAGGGTGCGAGAGAAGAGTGAAGAAATCAGTGCAAGGCATGAAAGGAGTCACGGAGGTTGAGGTGGACCCCAAGCAGAGCAAGCTCACTGTGATTGGCTATGTGGACCCCGATAAAGTGTTGCATCGTGTCAGGCATCGAACGGGGAAGAAGGCTGAGCTCTGGCCTTATGTGCCGTACGATGTCGTTCCGCATCCCTACGCCCCGGAGGCATATGACAGGAAGGCCCCACCTGGGTACGTGCGGAACGTGCTGGTGGATCCGGAGGCTTCGGCTCTCGCACGTGCAAGCTCCACTGAAGTGAAGTATACGACGGCGTTTAGTGACGAGAATCCAAATGCGTGTGTGGTCATGTAGTCTAATGATATGCTGAAATTCCAACTTGTAAATTTTGTAGCACTTTTTTTAATAGTCGCTGTAAAAATTGCTTAAGCGTGTTTTGGAAATGAAAAAAGTTTGCCTGAAATGTGAATAAAGCAGAGAGAGGAAAAATTTTGGGTCTTGTAGCACCATTGTGTGTTATCATCTCATATGAGTTTTCGTTTTTAGAACGCCGTGTCGGAGGCGACAAATACTAGACAACTTTAACCGAGTTTTGAACACTGAAGAACTTTGACGATGTGGAAGGCAATCGAAATTTTTTGAAATCGTTTACGGGACAGTTTTGGGTGATGGAAACGACATGATTAGTGAAGAGGTAACTGTTGTCGAAAAACGAAAAAGTTCGAGTTGAAAAAAGAACTGTTGTTGACGGATCATTCATGACAACATTTTAGTGTAAGTATTTTTTTCATTGATTTGGTTACAACCATTGAGATCAAAGTTATTGGGCTGAATTGGGATAGGCCCAAAGTTTTTTCATTTGTACTGTGGTTAGGCCCAAATTTATTGGGCTGAATTGGGATAGCACTTAAGTTGGACTGGGCTAATTATATTCCAAAAGTAAACGGTCTGGGAGTGACAGATACGATCCCTTGCTTTACAGCCACACTTCGCGCACACGACGTCGTTTGATTTTGTGGTGTCCAAAACGCGTTGGCCAGCCAGAGGAATCCCTACTATAAATACCGCTCTTTGTGGTCACAACTCACCATTTGGACCTGGGGCCTCTCTCTCTCCCGTTCCAAAGTTCTTCGCTCTCGAGCGATTCGTTCCCCTCCAAACCCTAACCCTAGATCGAGTTCCCTCCCTTTTTAACTCAAAACTTTGTTTGCGTGCGGGACATTTGTGTTCCGAAACAAGGATCGAAACCCTAGCCGCAGTCGATTGCGAGCGAGGGTCCTCGTTCGAGATAGGGTTTGAGAAAAATCGAATTGTTTCGGACTCGATTCGCTTTGTGTGTTGGTTGGTTGATTTGCTGCAGTATCACAAATGTCTCGGTGTTTTCCGTACCCTCCTCCTGGGTACGTGAAGAAGGGGATCCACGATGAGCCCCTGATCGATTCGATTAAGGTTTGTTGAGCAATCCTTGCTTTGTGGGTCTTTTGGATTTGTGCTCGACGTGTACTGTACGATTCGGTTCGTTAATTGATGTGTATGTTCAGCTCTCGTATGATCATATTTTGTGTAGATAAGAGAACCCCATAAAATGCCCTGAAAAAAGTAAGAATATAGAGAGAAAAATTTGGAAATGGGGTGAATTCGAGAGCTGAATCTTGGGTTTTACAATCGATAACACTTTTTAGTTCCCCATAGAAACAAATAGAAGCCATTAATCGGTATAAAACGTAATTTCACTTCCTGGGTTTTTGTTGGCTTGAGCCAATTTTGATTGTCCAAAATCGGAAACTTTGGCTTAGGTTTTAAGCCCCTGACATGAATTCTTGAGTGCATGAGTGTTGTGTTTGCCACTGGACTCTAGTGTGTCCGGAAACTTTACGTCCGTTTGTGATAGAAATAGAAACCGATGTTTAATAAAATGCTATAGAAACACAAATTCCTGGCCTTCTTTTTGTAAGATGAGCTGGTACTACTGTGTTGTAGCTTGTGGCACATCAGTGTCTGTTGTCTTCCTTTTAGGAATTGATAATGGTACTTTTAAAACCTTCCTAGGGCTTTAGCTGTGTGCTTGACGTGTGTGAGGTACTAGGCTTCCACATTGTCGTGTTATTTGAATCAAACAACGAAACATGATACTTTTACAGGCACTTCAGAGTCCTGTTAGGTTGGGATTGAGATTGTATTGTGTGGCAGATTAGTGAAAATGATTTGAGATGTGTTAGATGAGATTGCTTGACATTCTTGCTTATGCATATGAGATGAATGATTTGAGATGGTCAAGTACATATTCAAGTATGTGCTGGTTGCTTGAAGATCATTTTAGTTCTCACTTCTCACTGAGTTACATACTCAAGTTTGAAGTGGCTACACATAACCAAGAGTGAGTTTGCACTATAGTGGATTAGGAAGTGACCTTTGAATTCAAGTGTGTCCTTAGAAAGTCATAATGCTTAAAGGTTGCTAAGGTGAAACTTAAGCAATTACAGCTTTGAGTTTTGCACTATAGTGGATTTTTGGGTAAGCGCAGGTTTAATTTATTTGACTGGTTATTTCATAGATGGTAGGGTCAGACAAATAGCACCTTTAGCCTGGTGTGTTCGGGTGTGGCATATGTTGTAGGATTCAAGTTCTCCTTTTCTTTAGTGCAGTTTGCTTGAAGATGCCTTGGTGGTGGAAATGGTAGACACGTGAGACTCAAAGACTGTCTTGTGCTTAAGGGCGTGGAGGTTCGAGTCCTCTCCAAGGCATAATTGGGAATCCATGTAGTTTTTGGTTCTAGTCCTCCTCGAGGCATAATTGCTTAAGTTTCACCTTAGTTGTTGGCTATGATTAGTGCTGATCTCTATGCAGCAAAGTTAGAGTGCAGTCTATAGTGTGTGTGAAAAAATTGATTTAGTTTTTTTGTTGGAATGATGACTGTGTTATGGATGTCATGAACATGTATAAAAAATCAATTATCACTTGATAGAGAAACAATAATACCCGACAATAGTTTAATAACCAAAATTCTCGTCTTAGATCATCCGTATTGGTTGTGTCTTCAATGTTGATATATTGATTTCCATTACTACCTAACATGTTTCTTCCTGAACTGAAGCTTCTGTCACTGTTCCTTCATATGTAACTGAAAATTGATCTTAAAAGGATGTTATGTTTTATCCAACAATTTGTGGTCTGCTTTGGCGTGCTTGTTTTTGTGACAGTAATTTAAACTTTTCCAATGAGTTCAAAAGTTGATGGTTACCCTTGTTATTTGAAGCTCCAAAGAGAAGATGAGAAGGCCAAGAAAGAAAAGAAGAGGGAGAAAAAACGAGAGAAGAAAGAAAAGAAGGCTCGAGAAAATGGGGAGCCTGAAAATAAGAAGCACAGTCAGAAGAAAAGGCACAAAGATGAAAGGCACCAAGAAGACAAGAAAGGTACAGACCATGGAAAGAAGAGAAAACATGAAACGGAAAACCTTGACAAGAGTGGCCTTACTGAAGAACACGAGCAACCAGTTGGTTCCCAGAACTCTTCTGATAGCACCGTTGACAGCAACAAAAGGCAGAAGCAGGAGTCTCCCCCTGATGGCAGGCATAATTCTGGTGAGTGCTCTTATGTTTCTTCCTTACTTGGGAGAAGGGTGTTTGCCTGTTGGGTTTGTTCGCTTCTCATGGGCACTGATATTCTTCCTTCAAAATGTATTATTATTTGAAGCAAGCATTCTTCGGATCCGGTTGCCTCTCCAAAGGCACAAAGATCCTGAACTGCTACCCAGAGAGGAGCAGCCTTGCCAGTTCCCTCTTAAAACACACAAAGATCCAGTGGTGCTATCCAGAGAGAAACAACCTTGCCAGTTGCCTCTCCAAAACCACAAGGATCGAGTAGTGCTACCCAAAGAGGAACAGCCTTGCCGGTTGTCTCTTCAGAGGAACAAAGATCCAGAAGCGCTACCTAGTCCTGAACAGCCTTGCCGGTTGTCTCTCCAAAGGCAAAAAGGTGCAGAAGTTCTACCCAGCCCGGAACAGCCTTCCAGGTTGTCTTTCCAAAGGCCTAAAGGTCCAGATGCTCTCCCAAGCCAGGAACAGCCTTCCCGGTTGTCACTTCAAAGGCCTAAAGGTCCAGAAGTGCTACCTAGCCAAGGACACCCTTGCTCTTCCTCAGGAAGGACAGATAATGCCTTTGTTGAAGGACTGCAAGAACCTGCTCCTAAACAAGGCATGGACGAGGGACGGCATCCGTGCTCTACTTCTGGAAATGCTAGCAATGAACACTCTTCCAGGCGTGGTAAAGAAAAACACCGAAAATCTGGCAGTGGTTCTTTTCCTTCACAATACAGAGAGCTAATTGAAAACTGGGTTCAACCTCCTCTCTCACAATGTCTTCCCGTGGATATCGACGATGAGGGATGGTTTGAGGCAAAGACAAAATGGAACTGTGGCGTTGAGAAACCTACAGTCGTCAGCGACAGCCTGAGCTACAGTGATGCAACGTCTTGGCCATGTGCTCGCCTCTTCCCTGAGTCCGATATATGTGCATTGCCATACACAGTACCGTTCTAAACCCCCGCCTGGAAAGTGGAAGATTGACAAGTGAGGAGCTGAAAGCGCCAGTGAACTTTGTATTTGATAGTTTTTCGGTACTGAAGGTGTGAAGAGGTTGTTTCCGGCTTTGGTGGTGTTGGTTTGCTTGCTCTCTCGTGCCTGGAGCGACTCCCGGTTGGGTTGAGAAAACAGCAACGGCAGAGATTTTAGGGAATGAAAAGATTTGTATTTCTTTGTAGGGTAGATGGCATATTGATGTATCACAAACTTTGCAATTCTTTTGAATCGATTATAATATCATTTCCTTTTTCTCAACTCTTTCGTCATTTCTCTATTGGTTTTTGGTAGTTGGCACTTCGGCTCTAATCGGGTACAACGTCGCTGCGTTAGATGTTTTAGTTTGGGTATGTTTTAGTTTGGGTGGTGCTATCCACACTTTGTTTTATATTTTACACATTTTTCATAATTTTCGGCCATTGAAATGAACTGAAAATGATTAAAATGAGACAAAAATTGTGAAAGGTAAAAAAAATCACATTATTAGGAAAATTTGTTGATCATATGGATTTTTTACTCATACATATTGGATTTTAACCGAGAAATGACATTATTGGGGATATTAGTAAACTATGCTTAACAACTCATGTAATTGTCGTAGTCATATTTGCATAAAAAGTGATTATATCAATTGAAATATATTTTGTCACTCAGTATTACGATCTGGTGGTATTCCTCTTAATTTGGAAGTGAGAGGTCTTAGTATCAAATCTCGTGGATGATGAATTCAATACAAAATTAGGTTATCCATTGTATTTGGAAGTGAGAGATATTAGTATCAAATATCGTGGATGGTGAATTCAATACCAAATTAGGTTGTCCATTATATGACTTAGCCGAACTGCCCCTCCGTGTAAAAATACTGATGTACTAAAAAAAATTGAAATATATTTTGGTAGAGATTGATATCTTGAATTAATTGCATATGCCAAGGGGGCTTGAGTTTTATGATTTAAAATATCGACTATATATCTTTTTATATAAGTTGAATCGATGATATTGTTTTCAAATAGAAAGAGTTTCAATCCAAAAAATGAAAAAAGATTTAAAGATGCATTCCAATTTCGTTCTAGAACTTCTCGAAATGTTTGAATTTCAAAATTTTAGATGTTAAATTTGATTCGGATGCACCAAAGTTGAAAAGTACAGAACCAAAAGTGCATCAAAGCACTTATGAAACTAGAGGATTTAAAGAAATTGACATGTGCAAGTGGTTTGTTTCTCACTTGATTAAAACATCAATTCTTACTTGACTTCCGAAGTTCCAATCTACGCTCAACTATTGTTTGTGTCAAGAAAAATCGGGCCGAATCGTGCTCGGCCCATTTAAATAAAGCCCAAACCGGCACGAGCCTGTATCACTGGTTATGTCTGGGCTGGCCCCTAACCAGTTTAACCGACCCATGATATCGGGTCAGGATCCAAACAGACCTCGAGTTGGACAGACAGTTGGACCTCGAGTTGGACAGACAGTTGGGGCCGAAACCAGTCTGGTCAAAACGCAACCGAGAGAGAGAGAGAGAGAGAGAGCTAGAGAGAGAAGATGATCTCGGACGGAGTTGAAGATGAAGAGAAATGGCTGGCAGCTGGAATCGCCGGCCTCCAACAGAACGCCTTCTATATGCACCGAGCTCTGGTAACTACTTCAATCAATCAATCAAACAAACCCTCGATCTTCTTCCCTCCAATTTTCTACCAATTTTTTTGTTCGCTGAAAATTCAGTGAAATTGTTTTCCTTAGTTCAATTTTTCTGCAAATTTTTGAATCAGGACTCGAACAATCTTAGAGACGCGCTCAAGTACTCAGCTCAGATGCTGTCGGAGCTCCGGACCTCGAAGCTTTCCCCTCACAAGTACTACGAACTCTGTAAGTTCTGATTACTTCTCATCGATCCGGAGGGATTTGGAAATTGATTCTGCTTCGTTTTTGCATTTTCGTAAATGCCGAATGTTTGCGATTTTGTGGATGGTGATTTCACTGATTTGTGGTTTGAATTGCCTCAGATATGCGGGCGTTTGACGAATTGAGGAAATTGGAAATGTTCTTCAAGGAGGAGGCTCGGCGCGGCTGCTCCATTATCGATCTCTATGAGCTTGTTCAGCACGCCGGCAACATATTGCCTAGATTGTAAGTCTTAATTATGTTAGTTAATCTTCAGTTGCACATGTATCAATTGCTTTATTTAGGTTTTGACTTCGTAGTTCACTTAAAGTCCCCGGGAGATAATCCAATTTGTGCTGCACATAATTTCATTCTTACCTAGTTGGCATTGCGGTCGTATTCCTTCAGATACTGTAATTCTGTTTGTAAATCGTTAACATGCTGCAATTTGAAAAGTTCCCTAATACTAAACCTTATCGAAAAAAGACCCAAAATTATGCAGAAATTACAATTCATGATTTGATCTATTATCAATGTCTTTGTAATGTAGATTTATACAATTATGAGTTGGACGCTATGTTCTTTCAGGGTGTTCCTTTTGAGTGCATTGAATTTATCTTAAGTGAAGAACAAGGCATAGCTATAGCATTTCTGTGGCTTATATGTGAATTTTATGATCTCTATTAGGTATCTTCTCTGTACAGTAGGTTCTGTGTACATCAAATCTAAGGAAGCTCCTGCTAAGGATGTCCTAAAAGATCTCGTTGAAATGTCCCGTGGCATTCAGAATCCTGTACGTGGGCTGTTCTTAAGGAGTTACCTTTCTCAAGTGAGTAGGGACAAATTGCCTGATATTGGTTCTGAATATGAAGGGTAAGGAAATCAGATATTCATTCATTCCTATGTTTTTTTTCTGTGTATGATCGTATTCTTTCATTTGATTCAATCTGATTTGTCAATAATCCTTAACTTGCACAGAGATGCCGACACTGTCAAGGACGCTGTTGAGTTTGTGCTCCAAAATTTCACTGAGATGAACAAACTTTGGGTGCGGATGCAACATCAGGTTGGTTGTTACTTATATACAGCGCTCTCAGGTTTAGACATGCATGGGTACCACAATGCTTGCATGTCATGAAGGTAAAAATATGTCATGAGGGCATGCTTTCTGGTCATGCAGGTGTTGTAGTGCTTTTGAATCATTCATACTCTTAGCTGATCCTGAGTTGAGGCTTGCTCTCCGGCTTTCTGGTCTGCAGGGTCCTGCCCGGGAAAAGGAGAAACGGGAGAAAGAAAGAAGCGAGCTACGTGATCTTGTAATATCAGTAACTGGTAGCTGTTTGATTTCACTGCTATATTGTTGTGCGCATATGCAGTGTACACTTACAGAAGGCTTCTCTATGTCTGTTGTTCCTTTAGGTTGGTAAAAACTTACACGTCCTAAGCCAGATAGAAGGTGTTGATTTGGATTTGTACAAAGATACCGTGCTTCCCAGAGTCCTGGAGCAGGTCCGATTGATGCTGTTTTATCTTTAATCGATCCTTTAATGTTTATGATGTGTAACTTCTACCTCTTAACCACAAAAAATGGCTTCATCACCTTGCATTTTTTAACAGGTTGTCAATTGTAAGGATGAGATTGCACAGTTTTATTTGATGGATTGCATAATTCAAGTCTTTCCCGATGAGTACCACTTGCAAACTCTTGACATATTGTTGGGTGCTTGCCCCCAACTTCAGGTCGGTAACATTATATGCACAAATTTTATTAATACCCTGTGTTGTTTTTTTTATTCATGTCACTTTTCTTCTATTTTGCATTATGGGATTTTGTGCATTGATCTTTTGAAACTGAAGGTGCTTTTGTCATTTGTTCTGGTTTTGGAGTTTATGTACCTTCTTATTGTAAGAGATTTTTCATGTTTTGTTTTATGACTTGTTGCACTCATTTTAAGCCACATGGAATGCTTTGAATGTTTCATAGGAAGATGCATGGAGCATCATGTCTCCGAGAATTGATACATGGAATGTTGCATTTGTGTTTTGCCTCATATATAAAATCAGTTAATGATAGTTAAATAGTTTATGGGGGTATACTCTTAATCTTGGAAAACCTTTTGTCTTTTGTTTGAAATTTGATTAAGAATGTTAGATAACTTTGTATTTTGTGTGTTCATAATATTTATCGTCGTATTTTTAATTTATTACATTTCTCTGCCATTCTTGTCTAATTTCATTTTTTTGTTTCAGCCATCTGTTGATATTAAGACAGTTCTATCCCAGTTAATGGAAAGGCTTTCAAATTATGCTGCTTCAAGTACAGAAGTATTGCCTGAGTTTTTACAAGTACAAGCTTTTTCAAAACTGAGCAATGCTATTGGAAAGGTAATCTTAGTGTATAATAAATTGATGATTAAGTTCAGGGTTGTGCCATGCTTTAATTATCTCTTTTCATATCTACTATCACCAAGTGGTTGCACATAGAGCTTTTTTGTGACCTTTTTTGTCTGCAGTATAAGTACATATAACTGTAAACCTAGTGTTCATTGCATCTATATGCTTTCCTGTCTTGATATTTGTGTTTTTGATTGCATTCGTATTGATACTTAAACAATATGCCAATGCAGGTGATTGAAGCCCAAGTTGACATGCCTATCATCGGTGTTGTCACTCTATATTCATCTCTTCTTAAATTCACCCTCCATGTGCACCCTGATCGACTTGATTATGCTGATCAAGTGTTGGTATGTTTCCTGGACAAACTCTTCTTAACATAATTATGCTCAGTTCTATCGTTTATGCGCATCAAAGTTATACCAAGTGAAATGGATTTTATTGGTCAAATTGTATGTCGCCCGAAATTGGGTAGTCCAACCTTTGCAAATTTTTCTTTGCATATACATTGGATGAACCCTAACTTTCCACGCTATTCTATACATGTATAATCCAGTAAAGTCTGTTCTTGTAAATAAATTTCTTGTGCTGCTAGTCTGGTGGCACATATTTGATTAATCTTATCATTTAAATTGATCTATCAATATATATATTGTTCTATAAAAGGTCACCACATATGTAATTATTTCCATTTATTTTCTTTTCATCAGGGCTCATTTGTTAAGAAACTCTCTGGAAAAGGGAAAATTCAAGACAGCAGGGCGACAAAACAAGTGGTTGCACTTTTAAGTGCTCCACTTGAGAAATATAATGATATTGTCACGGCTTTGAAGCTTACAAATTATCCTCGCGTCCTGGAATTCCTTGATAGTGGAACAAATAAAGTCATGGCTACTGTTATAATTCAGAGCATTATGAAAAATACAACTCATGTTTTAACTGCTGAGAAGGTATGCTTAACTCATAGTTTGTCCTTTCCACTGAGTTTGCTTCTTAATGACATGGAATGCAATTTTTACAGGTCGAGGCTTTGTTTGAATTAATAAAAGGACTTATTGAGGATTTGGATGGGACTCTTAATGATGAGGTAATTTCTGTTTTATAGATCATACATTTATTGATGATAGTAAAGCTCCTCTGTAGGCTTCCACAATATGTGCATTTTCTTCTGAATCCATACACTTGAGGTGTGAGCGTATCTTCTCTTTCAACTCTAGGTTGATGAAGAAGATTTCAAGGAGGAGCAAAATTCAGTTGCACGACTTATTCAAATGTTTTCTAATGATGATCCTGAAGAGATGTTTAAGGTATTGGATATGTTTGAGTATATTATTCATGTGCCTATTTCTTATGTCTGCATACCTTCTGTCTTTATAATCTTACCTTACAAGAGTATCCGAGAGGATTTCTCAAGTATTTAATTCTGGAGTCTTCCTGAGTTATACTCGAAGTTTTAATTGAGTAATAATTAATTGTTTTCTCATGTTTCTGTACTAATATATGGAAAAATGTTACAAGCACTTAAAAACGATTTTTGCATTTTGAACTGATGTCACAGTGAGTTTTCATGCTTTGATTTCATTCCACCCCACCCCTGCTTATGGGGTACTGGTCCTAGTGTTGGCAGACATGGCAATATCACTCATGGAAAATTCATTTTGTGTATATATTTTAGAACTCGAAGTACATGTAGATTACTCTTTGTATATTGATTTTTCTATCTCAAGAGATTTTGCATGAACTGGAGCACCATTCATCCCTAATGTTTGCCACAATTCGTGCGCTGAATTGCAGATCATATGTACTGTGAAGAAGCACATCCTGGTTGGAGGACCAACGCGTTTGCCCTTTACTGTCCCTCCCCTAGTTTTCTCTTCTCTAAAGGTTTGCTTCTGTCTATCCAAATCATGTTAGCAGCTGGACACATTATGTGTTGATGCTAGTCAACTTTTTTATTTTTGTCGATTTGTTGTTGAAATTTCTCAAACTAATTTGGTGTGAGTAATGGAATTGGTGGTCTTTTTGGCAGTGTTCGTCTGATTTTATTTGTTATGTGCAGTTGGTTAGGAAATTGCAAGCCCAGGACGAGAATCCATTTGGAGACGATGCATCAACCACACCAAAGAAAATTTTTCAGCTCTTGACTCAGGTAAATGCTAGTGAAAGCTTTCAGAAAGCTCGCATTACGTATATCCTACACAGTTTGAGCATAGACTTTGATCTTTCTAGCTATTGAGTAACACTTCTGGTTTATTGTTTTAGACTATTGAGGCTTTGTTGAATGTTCCAGCACCTGAACTGGCATTACGGTTATATTTGCAATGTGCTGAGGTATATTGAAGTGTTCGGTTTTCAAATAAAAGGCACGACCTAAAGAATGTTATCCCTAATTTTAATGCCTATTGTTTTTCATTAATTAGACTGCAAATGACTCTGATTTGGAACCCGTTGCCTATGAATTCTTCACCCAAGCATATATTCTTTACGAAGAAGAAATTTCAGTAAGTTCCCCCCCTACTTGGGAGCTAATCCTCTTTGGTTGCCTCTTTGTGTGTTCCATTTTTTTTAAGATTTCAATGGAACAACGGATTGTATCTACTCTTTCCTTTTTGAATACGGGATTATTTCTTATATTTTTTGTTTGCATGAATTTTGTGTAATAGGATTCGAAAGCACAGGTGACTGCCATTCATCTGATAATTGGGACTCTCCAGAGGATGCATGTATTTGGCGTTGAGAACAGGGATACTTTAACTCACAAAGCCACAGGGGTAATCATAATTTCGTTAGTTATAATGCTGCCTGTCTGTTTCTACTGAAAACCTTACTTAATGCCTTGTCTTTGACCAGTATTCGGCAAAGCTTTTAAAGAAGGCTGATCAGTGCCGAGCTATATATGCTTGCTCGCACCTCTTCTGGGTCGACAATCAGGAGAGCATGAAGGATGGAGAAAGGTGTGTTGTATTAACATTTGGCTTCTATACTAAACCCATTTAGTTTCGCTTATGGCTGTGCAAGTCATGTCAGTTTTCTTTATTGTGCCGAAAGGATATGTTCACGGTGAAAGAACTGTATGAAGGACAGTTAGGAGTTAAGTGGAAATGGACAGAGGAGTGAAAGGATGGTTTCTGAGTATAAGAATCTTAGCGGAGCCATTCCTTGGTTCATACTTTGAAACTGCTATCGTTCTGTTTGGTTATAATTCATTTTAATTTTCTTTTACTTGCTTGCTATCCAGGGTACTGATTTGCCTAAAGCGAGCTTTACGAATCGCTAACGCTGCCCAACAGATGTCCAATGCTACACGGGGTAGCACCGGTTCAGTAACGCTCTTTGTTGAAATACTGAACAAGTAATAGTTGCTGACACCAAAGCCGATTTTTTCTGTTTATTATTCTGTTTCTTCTATTGCGGAAGGAGAAGGCCTTACTTTGTTGTGTTTTCAGGTACCTCTATTTCTTCGAGAAGGGGAACCCACAGATAACAGTTGCTTCAGTCCAAAGCCTGATTGAATTGGTCACAACTGAACTGCAAAGCGACTCGGCCTCAGCAGAGCCATCTACAGATGCTTTCTTTAAAAGCACACTGCGGTACATTCAGTTCCAGAAGCAGAAAGGCGGTGCAGTTGGTGAAAGATATGAGCCCATCAAGGCGTGACTTGCTGCGAAGCGAATGATTGTTATTAATGCGAGAGCTGCAGGTAAGTTTGCCTTGGTGGATGCTAGGAACCGATTTCATCCTTTTTGACTTCGTTTCGTTGAGAGAATAGATTGTATGCTTTATCCTCCCTGATGCTGAATTTTCCTCCGAGACCGGTGGGTCTAATAGGACGTTTGCTTTGGGTAATCACTCGTCGAGGAATTCTGTATGCTGATTGTGTTACTGCAATGGTACAAATGTACAACATATATTTGAATTTGAATCTACTTCGATCAGAACCAACCACATATTTCTTCAGGTTGTTTGAAACTACACCACCTCTGTCGTATCTTCTGCTCGGAGTTCTGTTCATCCCCGAGCCTTGTTTCTTCGAAACCGTTTTTTTCGAAGATTCGTTGGGTTTGTTTTTCCAGTTTAATTTCTTGCAATTGTTCCATGAAAAGTACTGGCATGGATCTCTGGTCTGGTCATTGTTTCGTTGCAAGCGTTAGTTTAAGGGTCTGCTCATTTGGCGGGGAAAAGATATCTAAAGCCATTTCTCTAATTTTTTTTTTCCCCTTCTAATATAACAGCACATTTACACCAAGAGGATTCGGGACTTAAGATACGCCACACAATGGACAAGCCATAATAATTTGGTTTGAACTCATTTTCGACGAAATTCGAAACTAAGACCTCACAAGTGAAGAAATACCAGAAAAGAATTACTATTGCAACATAGTACTAAATTTACAACGCCTCCCACTACCATTTGAAACTTGAAAGTACATTATCTTTTCAAGTACAATTGGCTACAACTTGGGCTTAGAAGGACACCTTCCTGAACCAAACCACCAGTTCCTCAAACTTAGCCCACCAATATTTGCTATTAATCTATGAGTAGCGATTTTGACACTCCTTTTTATAACTTACCAACAGAACGAGTGCAGGAAGCTAAAAGATGAGCGTTACAAAACGACTAGCCTAATAATCTCATGCGAAGCGATGCATTGTGTTGAGGCAAACCACAAAAATGAAAACTAAACGCATACGCCAATTTTTAGTTGTGACGGGAACGCAAGTGGTACACCACGTGTTTAATATGAATGATGAGAAATTGTATTTTTTAAGGTATTAATTTTTTAGCACACATATCCTACCATTTGTTTAGTGACACGTGATGTACTACCCCGTGTACCAGTCACGCTGAAAAATCTCTCCAAGCCTTCAAGCACACCAGACAGTAATAGTATTACTGTATCAATGCAAAGCGAGGTCGTCTTCCTAACTGGGAGTCCAGTCTATTAAAACAATATACGAAAATCAAAACCGGAGTTAAGAAAAAGTTGCCAACCATAGAATTCAACAATTAAGAGATCACAACAGTTCCAAGAATGCAACACCAAACCACCTGATGCTTTCACAGAGAGATCCATATGATTATCAAACGCGACAACTTACTGACTCCAACTTCTTCAGGACAAAAAGGGAAAAACGAGATTTAGGGAACAAAGGGGTTTGAGGGAGTACGTGCAGGATGGCTGGTCATTATCTCTTTACACCTATTTTCCAAATCACAATATGGAGCATGCCTTCCCCTTGCTGCCTTCCTTCTTCTTCTGCTTCGGAGGTTGAAGGACAACCTTGATGGCTGCATCAAAGACCCCTTTCACATTCTGCAGTCGCAAGCACACGGCATAAGTCACAGTTCAGGCATGAAAAATACCCCCTCATAAGACCATCTCCAATGGTGGGCTAAAAGCCAAATTACCCCCCAAAATTTTCCCCCAAACTCACTCCGACCCAAGGGGAAAATTTGGGCTAAATGCTAAACCAAGGCCAAATTCCCCCCGAAATTTAGCCCAGAATTCAAAATTTAAATTTTTCAATATTTATCGGAATTTAAATTTTTTTAGATTAAAATGTTCGTAAAATTAATTTACGATAGTCTACATATTTATTTTTTTTTAAATTTAATTTAACAAAAAAAAGCCTAAGTTCATTCTTTAATAATCATGGGCTAAAATTTTAGGCTAGAACGGTTGCAGCAGAAAAACTGTCTGGGCTAAAAGCTAAATTTTCCAGGCTAAAATATTTAGCTTTTAGCCCAACCATTGGAGATGGTCTAATGCAATAGATAATATAAATACCTGCTGAGTTTTTGAACTGCACTCGATATAAGCTGGTGCTCCAATTAGCTTCCTAAGCTCCTCTCCCTACAAGGGTAGAGATATAAATCTTAATTATAAGGAAGAAGAAAAGAAGATAAGGCACAAGGATGGTCAATAAAGACAAGAACGTTACTTGAGCGGTAGTAATTGGGACAGCACCAGGATGGTCAATAAAGAACTGCTTGTCGTCCCGAAGATCTGGCTCATTAAATTTTTATGATCAAAGAAAAGTAAGAAGGGCACTCCTTAAAGACATTTCGCAGTTAGAACCATAATTGAACAAAAACACTCAATGTGTTCAAACAATGGGCCCATTATCTCAAGATTTATCTACGGTTGAGGAATAAGATTTAATAAAGCGGCCGAAACTTTTTTTAAATGTCTACAAAGTAGAAAGATAAAAAATTTACCAAGCTTTGTTCCAACGAGAATGATCGGAACACCAGGCGCATAATGCTTCAATTCTGGGATCCACTGGAAAGGAAGTCAATATATTTGAGATTCATCATCAGATCATCAAGGTAAAGACAGAACAGTCATAATCAGTAGCACATTTTGTACACATACATCCCATATAGCAAAATCTCACCTTCTTGGACACATTTTCATAGCTGGCTTTGCTGATGAGAGAGAACGCCAGTATAAACACATCAGCGCCACGATAACTCAAAGGTCTTAATCTATTGTAATCCTCCTGTCCTGTTGCACAAAAAATAAATTCAGACCTAAAACACATATATGCATACAACCCCTAGTCAACAAAAACCGAAGTGACAATGCATATTTACCAGCTGTGTCCCATAGCCCAAGGTTAACAGTGCTCCCATTCACGACCACGTTTGCACTGAAATTGTCGAAAACAGTTGGCACGTAATCCTGTTTCCCACCGCAATACGGAATAAAGTTATAAACCGTGCATCATAACGACAAATGATCTCCCTTCCTTTCAAGTTATAAACCTTAACAATATGAAATCACAAACAACCACATTGCAAAAAGTTCGGAAGTTCAGACATTCTAGGGAGAAAAGATTTAAAATTTCATCAAATAACATCTTCTAGGGAGAATAGCTAAAGCAAAATCCCAAAAATCTAAGAGCCTGTTTGGTACTCTACTTGAATCCAACTTTTTAAACTCAAAAACAATTTTCAAGTTTTTGGGCCTTAAAAACTTGTTTGGTAGGACTATTTTAAAAAATTGAACTCAAGCCTAACTTAAAAATATAGTCTATTATCTAAAAACACAAAAAATGAGTTTTTAGAGTTTTTAAACTTAAACTTACTCCTTTCTTTTCTCTTTCTCCTCCCCTCTCACTCCAAATCTATCTCTCTTTTCTTCTCTCTCTACCCCTTCTCTTTTTTTTTAACCTTTTTGGTCTCTCCTCCAATCCGCTTCCTTCATTCTCTCGGTTCTTTCTCTTACTCCTCTTCCTCTCTATCTCCTCAGATCTTCTCACTTCTTTCTCTTTCCTCCAATCATCTCTTACTTTCTTTCCCCCTCTCTCCTCTTTCTCTCTCGACCCCCTTTTTATGGATCTTTTTGTCCAATTTAAGTTGTAAGATTTAAAAATTTTGAATCGCATACCAAACAAGTTTTTAAGTCTTAAAGAAAATTGTTTTCAAGAAAAATTTTTAAGAAATGTTTTGAGAAATTATAAAAATTTTCAAATAGGATACCAAACAAGCCAAGAACTCCTATAAAACACCTCAATCCAAACATCCGAGGAATTAAATTTTGAGTCGAAAAAGAATTTAAAAATCCCAAATAACCCACTTATTTTCAAACCTTTCACATTTGATTGCCCCTCCAAAAAAGGGGCAATTTTGACCAAAATTAATACCATTCCAATCATTTGCACCCAATGTTTTCCTAAAACAGTCAAATATCGTCAGCAAGATTGAGCTAAAAATAATATAAAATCAGTGAATAGCAGCACCAGAAACAAAAGGAACAACAAAGAACATTTTCAAAGGAAGCTAATTTGTGAACAATTCAGATACCAAAACAAAAAATTCACCAACAATTCATTGCCTTCGGCATCAAACTTACCCAGAACCAAAAAAAAAAAAAACCAATTAAAAGCAATAAATCAATTACCAAATGCATTCCACCTATTGCAACAATGGCGCACTAAATTAAAATTCCCAAAAGAGGAAGGGAAATTAAAGCGAAATGGGAATTGGGGAATTCAAGACTTACGGTGGGGAAGGTGTTGCTGGTGTAGGAGATAAGCAGACACGTCTTGCCCACAGCCCCGTCCCCAACCGTGACGCACTTTATGAACCTGGACGCGCTCATTTTCTCTCTCTCTCACTTTCTCGAGAAAAACCCAAGCCCCAGATCTTCGAACCTGAGGACCCGATCTTCTTCTTCTCCTTCCTCCTCCTCCTCCTCTTCAATTACACATCTGTGGCGCGATCGAAATCCGGACGATTCACGACGAAACCTAACCCTAATTCTGGCAAATGGGGGGAAATCGAGAGAGAAAAGAGAAGAAAAAGATTGGGGGAGTTCGGAAGGGGAAAATTGGAAGGAGAAAAATGGGCGAATGTGGGTCTTGTGCGGGGGTCTGGAAGCTCCACGGAAGAGAAAAGAGGAGAGAGAGCGAGACAAAAATGGCGGACTATTTTTTTGGCCGCGAATTTTATTTGCCGTTGAAGCGTTCGTTGAGCAACAAACTCTCCAACTAATAATAGCTGCGAGTCTGTGACTGAGATTCTCTCTCTCCTCTGTCTCTCTCTGTCTCTCTCTCTCTCCTCTCTGTTTTTCTTTCTTTCTGCGCGCTAATCGCGAGGAAGTTGGGTCCGGTTATATGTGTTTTGGGTCGGATTTTTGAGGTTTTTTTTTTCAAAAGATTTTTAAGGTTGGTGGGGATGAAAAGTGAAATGAAACAAAGGGATTTATTTTTCTTGTTGTGATGTTAAGTCTTGTCTGTGTGATTTTAATTTTTTACCCCTTTAATTTGGAAATTGATTATCAATTTAAGGTAAGTTGGGATTGGTTCACTACTGTCCACGCGGAATTGTTCCACGATTTCTATTTATGTTGTTGGCCTTAGAGAGTTGGACGTGTTATGTTGCTGGATTGTCGTTATGGCTAATTAGTTGGAGATTCTTATTTTGATTTGTATTCCAGATACAAAGTATGACACGATATAAAATGTCAGATGTGTGCGAAAGAAACTTGGCTCGCTTGGTATATTGGCACATAAGAGTTTAACTGTCCGCACAGTAGTGTTTTTGCAAGTTCTGACGTGTTATGTTATCATCATGTCAATCTGTCCCAATAATTTGTAACAAAGAAATAATCACAACCCAAGTTTGATGAGGATGATTAGGCCGTCCTTTTAGTTTATTGGATCACAATGATGGTGATATGTTCTAATTGTCAATTAGTTGAGGATTATTTTGGCCTTAACCTAACTGTACTTGATTTGAGCGATACTAACATTTGAAATTATTGTATGGTACTATAATATTGTCACACGATATAACATTATACTCGTATCTTAACATGTGCTTTAAATATTGATATATTAGATGAAAACTACCGTACCAACTTATGCTTGCCAATGAATGTGTGGTAGAAGAGGTGGTTGGAATTTGATAGAGTATAATTTACATGACAGCAACCACATCAAACCCCACAATACAAGAACAATTCCATGAAAAATGATTAATTTCTTGAGGTACAAGATAATTAACTAAGATTATGGAAAGTTTGGAGGCCTTGTGCAATTTGGGCAATTTGAGATTTTTTATTACAAACGTTATTATTATTTTAAACTACACTGATCATAAAGTATGAAAATGGTTTAAACTCAAGACACAATAAACTGAATAGGAGGCTCTATTCGCCGGACTATTTATCACTTGCGACCAAATTGAGATTAAATATTGAAATCTTAAGGAAAAGTGTATGTTTTGAAACATCCACTTATGTTGTAAAACCGGAGTAGAGTTCTCTCCCCTCCTATTTTTTCTCTCAATCTCCCTTCCCTCTCATCTCCTCCTATTTAAACGGTTACGATTAAGTTATATCAACATCTTGTGTTGCCTTTTTTTATTATATAAAAACAGCAAAATAGAGGAAAGTGTGATAGAATGAGAGGGAATGGAGGAGATTAGGAGGGATTAGGAGGGAGAAGAATTAAATATGATTAGGTCAGAATCGGCAGATTGGGCAGAAGATCTTCTGGCGATGCCAAAGCTGTCTGTCCTCCTCCAATTACATTATGGAACAGTTGCATTGCCACCTTAAAAGTATAGGGCAGAAATGTTTATCCAATTTTGGAATTTGAATTGCAAGGCTGGAAAGAAAAAGGGCAAAACTACTCATCTAGCATAGAAAAACTTATATGCAATCGAGACGATAAAGGTGTCATCGATTCGAGTCTGTCCCACATGATTATGTATTTTAACTTATTTATAAGGCATCGAGTAATTGGTTTGAGATTTAACTACTTCGAAATTCCAGTTGCATGTAAGTTCTTCTCCATCTGACGGGTAAGAGGTATAAAAAGAAACGAAAAAATAATGGTCGTGGCTATTTCCAAGTGATTCGATGAAAAGCCGAGATCAAATACTTTCATGAAATGGGGACGTCAAGGTAAAGGTGCTCCAATCAAATCATGCAATGCTATATGGAAAACTCAAATCACGTGACATCATGTTATAAACTGGGATGTTGAGTGTTGTTTGAGGTTAAGGAGCTCCTTGAAAAATTGGAACTAGAAAAGAAGAGAAGAGCTTGGCCCTTAAGGTTAAGGAGTTCATTCTCAAAATACTTTGTGGCCTACTCACCAAACTATGTGCTTATGATCAAAATGGTTCATATTATAAATCATCATGTAAAGATCATTTTTGCAAAACATCAATTAAAACTAAGATTGTTTAGTTGATCACCTGTAACAAATAGATAGACGGTTCGTAATTCTTTTACCCAATCCGTTCATCTATTTTCATACAGTTCAATGACTAAACACCCTTAGCTTTAATTAATTTTTGTAGAGATAATCTTTGCATAGTGAATAACAATATGAGCGATTCCGATCAAAACCACAAAATACTGTGGATATATAGGGTCTTGAGGTAATTTAAGGAGGAGGTCCTTGAGGAGCCAAGTCTTTCTCAGAATATGCATATATTACATTCACGATTTCCAGAAAAGAAGCAAGAGTTGAATAATATGGTTTCCCATGCTTATTGTAAATACAACAGTTTCTAAAATTACAACTTGGTAAAAGCTCCCGCCAATAAATTTAGGGGAAGCTAAGGGCATCTAAAACATGGACTTGGATTGTCTGCCCTTCCCATCCCACACCCTCCTCATGCCCTCATATTTTTGTGGTCACGGTTAAGCCACATCAATATTTTATATTTCTATTGTTTTTTGTCTTATTATTTCTATAAAAAATTAATATAAAATGTTGATATGGCTTAACCGTGACCACATAATATAGGAGGGCATGAGGAGGGTATGAGATGGGAAGGGCAGACAATCCAAGTCCCTAAAACATAGGGGCAAAGTACACGGACAAGTGGACGACTAAAATACAAAAACCACGAAACGCAGGTGAGGAACTAGCACACATCTAGTGCGGATCATCAGGACTTCCAAAATGCATGGAGTGTTTCATCGAGGGCCTTTCTATCATATTTGCCGGCGAAGACACAGTTTCCCAAAGGACCTTTCAGAAGGACTGAGCCTTAGTAACCCATCAGCTACCTTCTTATCAACCTGCCATGCCGAAAGAAGACGGATGCATTAACAAACAAGCAAAGAAGTTACTGAGCTTCTATGAACTTACACTGCCATTCTCTTACCGCCATTACAGGTCTGAACATCTCGATCGTCACAGATTCAGCAGGTGCAATAGGTAACTTGGACTGCTTAAAAATGTTGGTAGTTCGCTTCACGAGTGCATCATCAATCCAGCCAAGGCGGTATGACATGTCAGCAGCCATAACCTAGCACACAAGCTCTTTAAGCATTGAGGAATAATTTTGTAAGGGAAGAAAGAAATGTAAATGCGTAAATCTCTTACCGTGCCAGCTGCAACAGCTTCTCCATGGAGCCAGTTCCCATAGCCGACCCCAGTTTCTTTTGCCTGAAAACACATCGCATTTCACCCGAAATATTTAATTAGATAGGGGATTTAACAGAATATAACAAAAGGCGAAGATAACTTGTCAAAGTACAGAGGCTTTCAACACCTAATTGTACAAAACAAAAACTCACATGACCAAATGTATGACCCAAATTCAGTATAGCCCTCACCCCACTTTCACTCTCGTCCAAGGACAAGCTCAGCCTTGATTTCACACGACCGCTTTATAGCATAAGCCAATGCCGCTGGATCCCTGCATGCACCAACTATACTCAATGTAACTAACCTAATATGCATCCTGTGCAGGAGCGAGATTATTCACGAAGCTTCAACAGACTAGAAAAGATAAAATGGCGACATTGTTATAGCCTTAAAGTCATAACCACTGGCGGTGACAAGACGCTCTCTTAATTTGATGTCCCGTAACATTTATCATGTGAAATAGAACATGAATTGAGACTTGAGAGGACTATGCAGCATGGTGCTGGCTTCAGAAACTTTTTGCTGTTCCTTACTCGGTGTAACAAGGAAAAGAAGCTTGATTCTAAAGAAGAGAAAATTATAGCAACGTCTCTCAACTTTAACCCAATTTGAGCAATGATTCCTCAACTAAAATATGTGATCTTTGGTCCCTAAACTCATCAAAACGTGCAACCTTTTTATCAACTCCGTCATAACTTCCGTCGAAATAAGTCATGTTGGAAGAACCATTGCTACAAATTGGTTAAGAAGCTTAATTGTATATTTGCACGTTGATTTAGCCTCACGTGCGTGACTCATTTGACGGAAGTTCTAACAGAGTTAAAAAAAATTGTAGCTGCACGCTTTGATGGGGAGCAATGGTCTCTCAACTATAATTGTAGTTGAGAGACCATTGCTCTAATTGGTTAAAGTCGAGGGACATTGCAACAATTTACTCTTTAAAGAAAGCTAAAAGCTTGCACTTTTACCAACTCCATGTGAAAAAAAATTCTCCCTTATTTTTTCTCTCTCCTTCCCTCCCCCTATTTGAACAGTCACGATTAAGTCACGTCAACATCTTCTATTAATTTTTATAGAAAGAGAGACAAAATAAAAAGTGTGAGAGGATGAGAGTGAAGGGTAGGGGAATAGGAGGGGGAGAGACAAAATGAAAAAAAAACTAGCATTTTCTACCATAGCAAATTTCTTTTGCTTTCGGAAAATTTACCCCATCAAAGAAATTTGCAAGAGCTTGCTCCGTTACTATATGAGAAAATTGTAGTAATGGTCCCTCAACTTTAACCTAATTAAAGTAATGATCCCACAACTAGAAATCTATGAGCATTGGTCCTTTAACTCCTCAATACGTGTAGATATGATCATTTTCTTCAACTCCATTAGAACTTCCGTCAAAATGAGTCACATGTCCTGCACATGAGGCTGAATCGATGGGCAAATATGGAAAACCAAATCAGAAAAATTGTAGCAATGGTCCCTCAACTTTAACCCAACTAGAGAAATGGCCCCTCAACTTTAACCCAATTAGAGCAAGATCCATCAACTTTAACTCAATTATAGCAATGGTCATTCCCACATAACTCATTTTGATGGAATTCTGACGGAGTTAACGAAAATGACCATAGCTGCATGTTTTGACGAGTTAAAGAACCAATGGTCATGAATTTTTAGTTGAGGGATCATTGCTCCAATTGAGTTAAAGTTGAGGGATCATTACTACAATTTTCTCTTACTATATTCCATCACTTGCAATAATAATTTTAATTTACAATTTATACTTCCATTTCCTTTATCTATTTCTTAGCTAATTAGCAGCCTAAACTAGTTGACACCAATTTCAGCAGCATTTGACTATACCTACAAATATGTAAATTGTATGCAGTTAAAGCTTTAATTTGATGAGTCACTTAGTATTACGGTATAGTGATATTCTTTTTTACTTGTAAGCGAGAGATCTTAGGTTCGATTCTCGCCAAAGGCGAATTTAAATCATATTATTGCTAGCCTATTGTAAGGCTTAGCCTAATCCCCCACCCACCTAAGACCTACTCCAACCCTTGGAGTAAAACTCAAAATTTAGGTTCTAAACCTACCCCAACTTAATTTAAGTTCTAAACCTATCCCAACTTGCTCCAATGACAAGTGTATCCGTTCCATATCATTCCATTTTACTGAAATTGAGTTCATGCAGCATCTCAAAAGTCCAGGGACAAGCCTATTTGACAATGTTATTCTTATTTTCGACAGAAGGAATGAGATTCATTTAATTTCTTTTTACATTTTTTTAATGAAATCAAAAGTAAGATTAAATAAAAATTTACAACTTAAATTGACATAAAAATTGATATTTATAATACTATTCTTGTGTCTTGATACACTGACTTTCATTGCCAAGTCATCAAAAATAAAAAATAAAAAAACACAATTACTCCAGCTCAGAGCAAAATCTTAAGCGTAACTGATTTATTATTCCTTCCTCTCTTATTTTGTGATCAGTAATAAAAAATGGAAAGTGTTATTGACACTCCAAAAATCTCATTCTACACTCCTCACAAATGTATTTTTCTTTCCAAATATAGAAAATTTAGAGTGTCGAATAAGATTTTTAGAGTGCCAATAACAATTCTCTAAAAAAATAGTGAAACAACTACTATCAAGAGCTTTAGTCAAACCATTACACTTTCCGATTTTTTATTTCATTGTGTATTTCTATTTCACTACTCACTATCTTTTCGGTTGTAAAGGAAATGATTAAGAGCACTATCGTATTGCGTATTAGGTGCCAACTGTTAACTATTTACATATACGTTTGCTTTGGCTTGAGTAAGCTCTTTGAAGAAACTTCGGTTAAGTTATGCTAAAGAAAAAAAAATGATTAACGAATTTTTATCTCTTGCAAAGTATTCATTTGTCAGTTTTTTTTTTCTTTCCAAATTCTCCAATGTGTACACGTATGAAATAGGCCATTCAACAGTTTTTTGCTCAATCTCTCTTGAAGTAAAATTCTCAATCCCATTAGCTATTTAGCCTTTTGCGCAAGTAAGCTACAGTTTTTTTTTACAATGCAACGAAATTTTGGGTACTTTTAAAATGAAGATTTGAATATTAAAATTAAAGCATTCAATACCACGAGGCGTTGTAGTCACATCCAATGCCTACTTTTCTTTTTAGCATAAAAGCACCTAAGCCCTATGGTTTCACAAAAAGCAAATTGCATTGCACAACTCAAATAATTGAGTTGAATTTTGCACCACAAGAATCACTTTTCTTCATCATTTTATGCAGGGCATACGTGCATTAGGTGTGCCCAAGGCTTTTGCTTTATTATATTGCTGCACTTCTCACGATAGTATCTTAGACTTATTAGTATTACTCGTTTGGATGTACTTTTAAAATGACTGAAAACACTTTTAGAGAAAATATTTCTTGGTTCTAAAAGCACTTAAAGTGCTTTCTGCAAGAAGCATTAGTTATGTGTTTCTTCTATGAAACATTTTAAATGTTATTCCAGAATTTACTTACATTTTTACTAATGATTGGTTCCAAAAACATTTTCACCAAAAACATTTTCAATCATTTTAAAAGCACATTTAAACAAGCACTTATCTTTTGTAATTGTTTAGACATAAAGAGAGTAAATTTTAAAGAATAAGGATTTGAGTATTAATTATAAATATTAAAATTAAAGATACTAGAGCTAATACCTGCAAACGTCAAAGGATTCCTTTTATAAGGCGGTGGAAACTAAAGAATTACTCTTCCTATCTATTTCGATGTGGGACGGAAAAACATTTCCGCGATATCAATATGTAGAAATTGTATTCTTAACTTTCTGATGTGGGTTTGAAGACTTGATACTTAGAACATATAATTTATGTTTGAACTAAATTTGTGCACCTCTGTGAGCATTGGTTGAACATAAATTTGAGTAACCTTAGCAACTTGCAAAACAGTAAGACAATCGTAAGCAAACCTTAGGCCGGGGGTGTGCCGGCCAAAGGCTCTCCAACAGTCAAATTAGTGAATGATCTTTAGACTCAAGCATTGGGCCAGATAATTCAAGTGTATATATTGCGTTACTGTAAATGAGCCCTAGATTGATGTGTTTATACCATGGAAGAGAACTTTTTAGAATAGAATCCTCGTTCTAAGCCAAGAAAATTCTAGAGGATATCTAGTAAGTAGATATTGCATCATCTTAGGAGTGTGATTACTTGCGGCACATACCTGTCCCTAGATTGTAGGGATTCCAAGACTTATAGGATCTGATTATGTCCATATCCAGATCAGATTGCGTGTCTTGCGAAACAAGCATGGTCATCCAACGGAGTCGCTAGGACTCCACCCATTGCCCCCAGAGTAAAGTGATGGTAGTACCCTGCTTCATCTGATACAACTCCGCCTGGAGCTGGTAAGTCTATGACCAAATTTCTGAGGTAGTAGTATTGAGGTTAGCCTTATTCCGGCCTGGAAAATCATGGTCCCACAACTTCCATTGTGTGCTTGGGGCTCATATAGAAGTGTTTTTAAAATGTTTGAAAGCGTTGTTAAAGAAAATATTTTTAGGTTCCAAAAACACTTTAAGTGTTTTTAAGAAGAGCATATATGGTTTCTTCCAAGAAGCACTTCAAATACATTTTCAAAATTTACTTATTTTTTTCTAAAAATTGGATCAAAAAACATTTTCATAAAAAAAAAACTTTTAATCATTTTAAAAATACTTGTAAACCGGCGCTAAATCTAATTTTTCAACTTCCTATTACTCTTTTTTGTGCAATAGATTTTATTACCTTTCAACAAAATATTAGGACTATATCATCCAATAGCAACCACCCACGTAACAGCCACTCCTCTCCACGTGTCCAAACCTCCTCCATACAACACGTCACATAGCTCTCTCCCCCCGTCCCACTTCTCGTTCTGATTATATTTTTCCAGATGAATTACCAATTTAGTCTTTGAATTATCACTTAAATGAAAATTCGATCTCTAAATTAGTTCTTGAATTATAAAAATCTGCCAATTACATCCCGAATATTACATTCGAAGCTACTATATTCAATTTAAGTCACATTACACGTATGTGATACACAATGGAGGATATATTGGTAATTTTACATAAAGAAATAGTCTATAGAGTTAACTTTGGAGGGTAAATTGAACATTAGATTAACAACCTATATGAAATATTAAGAGCTTATAAGCGAGAAAAGAACGATATTACACTCTAAAGTGTATCAAGGGACTTAAGTTGATGAAAATTTTGATAAAATAGATTTGAATATAATAGTGAGATTAAATTAGCAATTTTTAATGAATTTAGGAACTTATTTTACTAAAAAATAATTTAGAGACCTAATTTTCACTAAGATGATAGTTCAGAGACTGAGCAAAAATAGTCCCTATTATATGGATTTGGATCATCTCCTGAGCAAAGGAGACGGATCCTCCTGACCCAAACACGTGGGCCGTTGGATCAAAATCCAACGACTACAATTATTATAACTTTTAGAGGAGTCCCCTATTTGTAGCAGTTTGATCAAAATCCAACGGCCCATGTGTTTGGGTTAGGAGGATTAGAGGAGAGGATCCAAATCCCTATTATATTACAGATTTGGATCCTTGGCGGATCCCCTCCCTGGGGATCCTAGGGAACAATGCACACGGACCGTTGATAAAAAATCGTACGACCCAAATTAAATGCTTTTTATATTTTTAAAAGTAAAGTAATCTCGTTTCATGAAAAATATAAAAAAGAAAAAAATTTACGACCGCACGATTTTTGATCAACGGTCCGTGTGCGTTAATTCCTAGATCCCTAGGGAGGGGATCCGACGAGGATCCAAATCTGTAATATAATAGGGATTTGGATCCTCTCCTCGGATCCTCCTGACTTAAACACATGGGCAGTTGGATTTTGATCCAACGGCTACAAATAGGAGGCTCCTTAAAAAATTATAATAATTGTAGTCGTCGGATCAAAATCTAACTGCCCTCGTTCTGACTATATTACCTTTCATCAACTTAATAAAAAGCGTCCCCTCCACTTAATAAAAAGCTATTTTATCCAATTCCTTATATTACCTTTCAACAAAATAATTGGACTATATCATCCAATAGCAATCAGCCACGTAAGAGTCCTTTCCACGTGTCCAAATCTCCTCTATAAAAAGCGTCCCCTCCACTCCTCGTTCTGATTATATTTTTCCCCGTGTGCGAAATCAAAAGTCCCTCACTACGACCACAAACCAAAAGCTTTCGCTTTCTCTATCTAACACCCTTCGAGTTTTCAAAGCCGTCGTCGTTTCGAGACCTTCGTTATCACCGTCACCATGTCGTCGTCGTCGAAGAAGATCACCCTGAAGAGCTCCGACGGCGAGTCGTTCGAGGTCGAGGAGGCGGTGGCGCTGGAGTCACAGACCATTAAGCACATGATCGAGGACGACTGCGCCGACAACGGTATTCCTTTGCCCAACGTCACCAGCAAGATCTTGGCCAAGGTCATCGAGTACTGCAAGAGGCACGTCGACGCCGCCAAGCCCGACGAGAAGATCTCCGAGGACGATCTCAAGGCCTGGGATCAGGAGTTCGTAAAGGTGGACCAGGCTACGCTGTTTGATCTCATTCTGGTATGTTAAAACCCTAATTGAATCTCGAATTTCGATTTAATCTTGTTCGAGATTGCTTTGTTTGATTCTAGGGTTTCGGAATTTGGGGATTGGTTTGGGTTAGGGTTTTTGAATTGGGGATTGGGGTCAATTGTGTTGTTTTCTGGGATAGGGTGGCTGATTTAGGGGTTTTCTATGATGGTTTGGTATGCGATGCAATTCGATTATTTTTTACTTTTGTTTCTGTTTAGGGATTTGATTCAGTGGTTTCTGTGTATTTGAATTGTTTGATTTTGTTGCTTTTGATGTTACTGTGCTTGTTCTGATTCTGCTTCTGCTTCTGCTTCTACTTCAAGTTTGTCTTGTGATAAAGAGGAATATCTTCGTATTGAAATTTTTTGCCTTTCGACGTATACTTTTTTAAGTTGTGATTAAGTTTGTTAATAAGAGAATGTGCCTCTTTCTGCAACATTTGTGGTGTGTCAATTTGTAGAGTGGCGGAACAAATAACAAGTTTCCATGCGTATCATCATTATTCAGTCTGTGGCGATAGTATTGTCGGTTTAATTGGTTTATGAATGTACTGTGTAAGCTTTTGCAGAAACTAGAGTAATTTGATGTGTTGGTTTTCATTATTTCTGTGAGTGGCTAATTGCCGAAACTGGCATTATTTATGTTTTTCTAATGTGATGATATTGGCATTGACAGGCTGCAAACTACTTGAACATCAAGAGCCTTTTGGACCTGACATGCCAGACAGTTGCAGACATGATCAAGGGTAAGACTCCAGAAGAGATCAGAAAGACCTTCAACATCAAGAACGACTTCACCCCGGAGGAAGAGGAGGAAGTTCGTCGTGAGAACCAGTGGGCGTTTGAATGAAGTTTCTCGGTGATGGTCTTTTTACTTGGAACTTAGTGCTGGCATACCTATCATGTATTCTAGTTAATCAGCTTACTTCTTTATCATTCTCTGTTTTTAAGTGCTTTTATCGGAGTTGCAAGTCCTTTCAAATTGTAGATAAAAGTTGGATTCTGATGTTGGTAGTGGTTCTTCTACTACTGTCAATGCCATTGCCAGTTTTACTATTTCTGAAGCAAAATCTTCTACTTCCATTAAGTTGTTTCTCACGTGGTTTGAATCAAGCTTGGTGTGTATGCCTTAGTTGTGTCCTTTTCTAGCTGAATTCTTGTTACATTTCTTCTATATATATGTGACTATCATTCCTCAATTCCTTTGATTTCTGCTTATGTTTGCATAAAAATGATTATGAAACTGGTTTTTAAGATAAGATCACTTATGGCTTGTTTTACTATTTCGGAATCAGAATTGGATGAATTGAATTGAGCATGAGGAGGAATGTGACATAAATTGTTTACTACTTTTTTATTAGATTTTTGTCGAAGTTTTGTACTAAATTTTACATGATACCATATATTGTTTACTACTTTTTTATTAGTATGACATAAATTTAGAGTCACATCAACAATCATTTACCAGTGACATAGAAATGAAGTAACAAGTACATGGATAAAATTGAAATGTTTTAAAGATGGTGTATGAAGTTGTAATTGCACCCGGTAAACTGTAATTTGTCCTTTTCAGTTTCTTCGTTTTTCGTCGTATATTTTCCTTCTATTCCGACCTCTAAATTTGCGTTCAGTGTCAAATAATAGCATACTCATGCCATATAATTTAATATTTAAAAATGCTTTTAAAATGACTAAAAAGATTTTTTAAGAAACTATTTTTGAGTTTCAAAGTAAGTGCTTTTTAAGAACCAGCTTGCGTTTTTTACTAAGTAGTGATTCAAAAATCATTTTCGCAAAAAACGCTTGAAGTCATCTTAAAAGCATTCCGAAAAACGCTTGAAGTCGTCTTTTTAAAAGGATTCCCAAACAAGTTTTTTATCCTAAGTTAAACAAAGTTTGAAAATTAGTATCATCTCTCTTTTTTCATTTGAAAATTAATACTGAATTTAGCAAGTAATTCAATTCTAAAAACGAAATGAGGTTGCTATAAGCATTTGTGTGTCTCTCTCCCTCTCATTGTCGACCGCGCATGATCGGAACTTTCCACTCGAGCCTCCTCCATTCCATAGAATAATCCAGCTGCTCCGTTCCATTGCTCCGGCCGGCTCTGTAAGTCTTTTTTTTTTTTTTTGCAATTTATCAATTTATGGGTTTGTTTCTAGATTCTGATTTAGAGATTTAAGATTTAGGGGTTTCTAATTTATGTTTGGTTGGGGATTTTAGAGATTCAAGTGATGTCGAATTTCTGATTTTGTCCCTGATTTAGGAATTGAGGGATTCAGATTAGGGATTTAGAGATTTTATTTTATTTTTAATACAAACGTATAGGTGGAGGGGAATTTGAACTAGAAGCTCGAGCGTCAGGTAAATGCTTTTAATCAATTTAGCATCAGGGTTTGAAAACATGATCTTCTCTGCATCACGTTGCTTTCATCAAAGAGAATGGTACCTTTTTCAATGGCTAAATCGCCGTGGTTTGGCTGGAAAACGGCTCGAAAGTGGCTGTCTTGGTCTCGAGTTAGCCACTTTCGAGCCGTTTTTCGGCCAAATGACGGCGATTTAGCCATCTACAAAGGTACCAGTCTATTCGTCTCATCAAGAAGTATGATTTTCGTTTTTGAATCATTTGATTTCGTTGAGTATTGAAGAAGTTATGAACGTTTAAAGTTTACGCAGCTTCCTGCGAGTTTTCCAGTTTTCCCTCGGACCAGTCAACTTTGAGGCTATTTTCCGGCCATCTCCGGCATCCATTGGGCTTCCAAATATTTATAATCTTATTCTACACTTTCCTATCTTCATTTTGATATATTATGGGTCGAATTTGGTTAAGAAACGATTGAGTTACGAAGCTTTGAAAATTGCCCAAACTTCCGGCCAAGAGCTCCGGGACACTTGACGGAGTTTTTAACTGAATGACCAAAATGATGGATGATGGACAATCTCAAGATCCACTTTTATCGATTTGAAATGTTAGGGACTAAAGTGATGAGTTATGCAAATCTCAGAGACCATTTTGGCTAATAAGCCTTACTCAAACTAACAACTTACTACAAATAATGAAATGACAGTTTAGACCTTAATCAACCAACAATTATGAAGTTGGGAGATGAATATCTTCTGGGTTTAATTTTGATGTTAATTTCTTTCATCAAAAGAGGAAGATGAACAGAGAACAAAAGGAAGAAAATAGGAAGATGAACGGAGAACAAAAGAAGAAGATGGAGATGAAGAGGGAGAGGGACGATGGAAAAAAGGGAGAGGCACGAAGAAATATTAGGAAGAAAACAGAGGGAGAGAGGCGGAGAATTTATGCGTGTGTTTAAAATTAGAAGGAATCAACAGTGTGTGGGACCCACACAAATAATGTAATTTAATTCCTGAAATTGGAGGAATTGGACTCCCTCCATGTATGTGGTAATTGAATTCCGGGAGGGTGAGGGAATCCGAAATTCATTTGCTCTTCCTATTATGCCCTCTTCTCTTATCAATCTGTCGTTCAACCCAACAAATTAATCTCAAGAGCTTGAATTCTCATAGGGTGAGGGAATCGAAAATCCGATAGGTTCAGGAGGTCTGCGAGTCGCATACGAGATATCGTTCTCGAACACCAAGTCGTTGTCGTTCAGGAGGCGATGTGTTACAACCCGTCCATAATTTTATTTTATTTAATGTGAGAGGATCAAAATGTCCTTAGAAGTTATGTGTCGACTTTCATTCATTTACAGGTCAAGACACGTGTGACATATTAATTTCTATATTCTGACAACACTCGTTATTATGAACGATTGATCATAAGAAAATTAGAACTAGAAGAAATATTTTACGAAACACGTATAAATCATTCTATGTAAAGTAGTGGAAAAGATAATAGCACTAGATATAAAGTATTAATGATAGAATAAAACAATAAAGAAAGAAGAAAAATGAGAGGTCAAGAACGATCGAGAAAAAGGAAAAAAGGAAAAAAAAAAGCGGGGGTGGGGGGTGGGAGGGGGACTCGCTTCCCTTCCGGGGGAGCACTCCCTCTTCTCTTGATTTTTTTGGGGCGGTTTGAGCGGACACCCATGGGGAACGAGTCCTGCAAGTCTGATCACAAAAACACTATCAGGGAAGAGAGAAAGAATTGGGATAGGATGTCCAGATAGTCCTGACGAGCAGCCTTACGAGCTTATTGGTTTCTCCCCATTAGTCGACCCAAAAATAAAGAGAAGAAAGGACAAATGGAAGGAAGGGAGTAGGAATTAATTAGGAGCAGAGAGAAGGGAGTTGAAGATATTCATATCCCTCTCGCTTGGGATGTCAACCTGCAGTATGGGTTCATATTCTCAACTTTCTTTATCCTTTCCGTTTAGCTAATTCTTATTAATATTTCTTTCGGTTAATCTGTCGTGGATTAGCTACTGTTTGTAAAACTAGTATTATATATATGCAAATGCCTAAACCCTACAATGGTATAAAAGCCAAAAGGGATGTTTTGTTTAATTGCCCTGTTTATGAATACTTGTATTATGCAGAAAGCTATATTGTTGTATTACTACCCTTGGCAAAGTATTTCGACTAGTCCACTTCGGGAAGCTGGTTGTTTTCCAAACGATTGTATACTGAACACGTAATTACTTATGAAGAGAAAATATATGCAGGTGGTTTTATCTACATGTGTATCAAAGTACATGCATATCTTCCTCACTCAATCTTTACAATCCAATCGGATTGGTTTTGAAGAAAACAAGGTATTTTATTTGCTACAATTAGTCCAGCTAATTATTATCAAACCATAGTTAGATTATTGCTTTTAAACGTACTATTGGCTCTATGTTTTGATATAGAATTTGAAAGGGGTATGCATATGGTAATTGATTATGATTGTATTTAAATTATATTGGTTGGTAAGGTTAGTGCTGGTATAGATATCAATAGTTTGACAAATCTGATTCGGTGTGATTACTATTTTGATTGAGTGCTTCATGTTTATACATCACTTTCTTTGTTTGAATGTTAAAATGGGTGGCTTAATAAGTATACATATCTATATGCATTACTACACTGAAACCAAAACCAATTTGACAATTCACGTTCTGAAGCTATGTGCTTATACGCTCATAAGGGTTACTATGTTTACATGTATGTAGTAATGATTTGTAGTGGTGATAGGAGTTTATTGCAGATGAACTACGAATGGCTTGATCCCTATTAAGGGTACTTAGGCAGTCTAACGAAGAAGTTAGATGCAGCCATAAAATGTACGAGAAATTACTATGCGATTCGATTCTTGAGTTGTGCTTTGCCATATCCTGGAGGCAGGGTAAGTTAGAGATACGGGTATTTGGTGATGTCACGTGTCGATCCTGGACGTATGTCGAGATTGGGGCGTGACACGATGGACTAGCCGCTTCGACACCGCCGACACGCACTCGTGGACGTAGCTTTGGGACAATGAAGTCAACGTCAATATCTCGCGGACGTGCTTCTTGCTCGCCTGCTCATCCTCCTGCGACATCGCTTTGGCGATCGCGACCTCAAGGTTTAGTTTCTAGGTTTTTTCTTCCGCGGAGGGAAGATGATTGTGGTTGGGCTCTTACTTTGCCATTTGCACAATAGTGGACTTTAACTCTTTAGGAAAAGAAAAAAAATCTTTAGTTTAACTAAGTAAAAATAACTAGTTTAAATGTTGTTAAGAATAAATATAGAATAAAATTTTAAAAAGGGGCATTTTAGTAATCATATTGATTTTTATTCCGATTCAGTTGATTTAGTAAACAACTTCTATGAATTCAGTTTCATTCCTATTCTGATTCCTGAACATTTAAGTAAACAGTTTCAATAAGAATTCGATTATGATTCATCCTCAATTTAATTCCTTCTCAATTCACCTCATATTTTAAGGAAGAAAGAGGGGATGAACGGAACACAATTGGGAATTGAAGGAGGTTTCTAGAATGAGAAAATAGACAGAAGTGATAATAAAATATTACTAAATATTTATTAAATAATGTAAAATATAAATAAATATGAATTAAATAATATAATATTGGAATTTGTTAGTCTTAGTCCTGATACTACACAACCAAAGCACCTTTAAAATCTCCTGTATAAAGGGCTACCAACTTCAAACGTACAAAAGCACCTTTAAAATCTCCTATATAAAGGGCTACCAACTTCAAACGTTTCTCTCACTTTCATACGTCTCTTGGTTTCTCTTCATTCTCCGCTTATCTGTTTTGTGCTTTTAAATTTTCGACCACCCTTTTTGTTATAAAGCAGCATTTCCAACCCTGAATTTCTAGTCTACCATTTCTTAGCGTTTCGTAGTACGTAATATTTTCTGCGATGAGCAAACTTCGACAGCATAGTCGTTTTGCATTCTTTTGCCTCCTCTTCATACTCCCCACCTTAGTTTTCGGAGAGTGCACCTGTGAAAAAGGAGAAGGGGATGGGGACCGGAACAAAACCGAAGCTCTAAAGTATAAAATTGGGGCAATTGCATCCATCCTTGTCTCCGGTGCACTCGGTGTTGGTATCCCAATTCTTGGGAAGACTATTCCCGATTTACATCCCGATAGGAACATATTCTTCATCATCAAGGCCTTTGCAGCCGGGGTCATATTGGCCACTGGGTTCATCCACGTGCTCCCGGATGCTTTTGAGAGCTTGACGGACCCGGCTCTTAAGGAGAACCCGTGGGGGAAATTTCCCTTCACTGGGTTTGTGGCCATGATGGCTGCCATTGGAACTTTGATGGTGGATTCTTATGCCACTTCTTATTACAGTAGGTCTCTCTTCGAGAACAATATTGATGGAGACGAAGAGAAGGCCCAAGAGCGTGAGGGTCACGTGCATGTTCATACTCATGCAACTCACGGCCATGCTCAGGGCGCAGTTGACACTTCTTAGGCACAGAGTGATTTCACAGGTAATTTACTTTTTGAATATATATATATAAATCAGGAATTGGGATACCAACACCGAGTGCACCGGAGACTAGGATGGATGCAATCGCCCCAATTTTGTACTTTAGAGCTTCGGTTTTGTTCCGGTCCCCATCCCCTTCTCCTTTTTCACAGGTGCACTCTCCGAAAACTAAGGTGGGAAGTATGAAGAGGAGGCAAAAGAATGCAAAACGACTATGCTGTCGAAGTTTGCTCATCGCAGAAAATATTACGTACTACGAAACGCTAAGAAAAAGTAGACTAGAAATTCAAGGTTGGAAACGCTACTTTATAACAAAAAAGGTGGTCGAAAATTTAAAAGCACAAAACAGATGAGCGGAGCATGAAGAGAAACCAAGAGAGGTATGAGAGTGAGAGAAACGTTTGAAATTGGATTCAGGAGAAATTAAATTGAGGAGGAATCATAATCGAATTCTTGTTGAAACTGTTTACTTAAGGGGCTGTAGTCAAACTTGGATTTGAAATGATTTTAAAAGATTTTAAAATCCTTGTGTAGTCAACTAATGGATTTTTAGAATCCATGTAAATCTAGGGTTAGCTGGTACTACAAAACGAAAGAAAAGATCCCGAGAAAGAAGAAAGGTACTTAGGTAATCGTCTCGGTTTTCTGTCTCTCTTTAAAAATTTCTCCAAATGAGAGATTTTTCAGTGTGACCGTACACTACGTGTCCCCATATAAATGCTGGGATATATGTGTTAAAAGATTAATAACTTAAAAATTAAATTTTTTTACCATTTACATAAAAACACGTGATGTAGTATCTGTATTCTCGTCAATGTGAATGTGATCAGTTCTACTGCCTACTTTTTATATCGTCGAATCCTAATGACAATTGGAAAGGCTACTTTTCAGTAAAGTTTTCTTGTTTTACACGTCAAAACAAATCTCAGCGATAATTGGAAAACCAATCCTTATGTGAATAGGCAACTTATCATTTTTATTCTACTTTAGATTTTAGAATTTTAAAATTCTATTCAAACCATATAATGTGGGTTTTTGTGTTTGTTAGTTCGTTATTTGTTTTCTTCATCTTCTTACACCACCCTTCATGATTTTTATTTCACCCACATATTTTTTGTTTTGATATAACTGAATCGTAAAAATGTGAAAACTAAAAATTAAAAAGAATAAAATGATTATCAAACTCGCCCTATGATTTTGGGTAGGTGAATTGTAAAGTATTTAGTAGTCCAAAAAACACGAAAAGAACGAGTTTACAAATCACATGTATATATGTTGATAAATTTTATAAAACACGAAATTCTTCAATGATAATTAACATGTTTGCTGTCTTACTCCTTTAAATGTTGGTAGTCTCCATTCATCTTGTAAGCAGATGCTTTCACTGTGGTTGACGCGGACACAAAAAGTCCAATTTAAGCCATTATAAATAGTTAAAACATGACTCTTCTATCATTCTCTCTTTCTCTTTATGTGAATGTATGAGTTTAAGATATCATCATTCTCTTTCTTTCTCTTTGTGTCTAAATCCAAATGTAAAAATAAGGACTCGCGAGATATGTGAAACTTAGGATGCGTGTGAGTGATGAAAAAAACAAAACCAGGGTTGTAGCTTCTAAATCCAAAAGTAAAAACAAATCTCAGCGATAATTGGAAAACCAATCCTTATGTGAATAGGAAACTTATCATTTTTGAGTCATGTATAGCAAAACCAATCCTGATGTGAATAGAAAACTTGTCATTTTTATTCTTCGTTAAATTTTAGAATTTTAAAATTCTATTCAAACCACATAAAATGAGTTTTTGCGTCCGTTGGTTCGTTATTTGTTTTCTTTATGTCTTTACACCACCATTCATGATTCTTATTTCACCCACATACTTTTTGTTTTGATATATCTGCAAAAAAGTGAAGACTAAAAACAAAAAAGAATGAAATTGTTATCAAACTGGGCCCAAAGATTTTGGGTTGGTGAATTGTAAATTATGTAGTAGTCTAAGAGACACAAAGAAGGAGTTTACAAATCACATGTATATAGGCTAATAAATTTTATATAAGGAAAACTAATGAAATGAGCTTAAAAGCTTAGAGTTTTAACGATAAGAACAAAATAAAAGGTAAAGTGAATAGTACAAGAATTGATTTTTTAGTATAAAAATATGGTTTTTCGTTAAAATGAACAGTACCGTGAGCTTTTTATTAAAGTTCCTTTTATATAACACTAAATTCGTCAAATGAGAAGATGATTATAATCTAGCATAATTAACATGTTTGTTGTGACACACCCCGACCTAGAATCAAAGTGTGTTGGTCGTCACGTGAAGGTGACGTAACCATGTGCACATTGCGGAAGCAATAAGGATATGAAATACGAGTAATTAAAAAAAACCGAAAGCTAACTAATGTGTGCTAGAAACAAATTAATACACCTAATCAAAGCATAGATAGTCTAGGTGCAGTCCAATAGGACAAGTACTAATTACACAGTACTAGAAGATGTCCTACAAGAAGTATGGTTTGTCATAACCGCCGAGTGATCCTCGAGTGCCACCAACAACAAGTCTACCTAAAACCTGGAGGGGCGCAAAACAGAAAGTGTGAGTGGGCAAAAACAAAGCTTTTCAAAGTCATTTCACTTCTCAAATATACTAACCCCTAGCTGTAAAACATGTATAAGTTTCCCATAAATATAATATACATTATTGATGCACAAAACTGGAGGTCTTGGAACAACGTAAATCCGACCGTGAATCTGCAAGAAATGTAAATAACACAAGATGTATCGTGGTTCACCCCAAGGTTTGGGCTACGTCCACACTGATTATGTATGAATCTGAGGGAGAGAGAGCTCTGAGAGTGAGAGCTTTGAGAGGGGGTGAGAGGGCCTAGGAATTGGCCTCCTCTAATTGTGAGGGTGAGGGGTCCTTTTATAGAATAAGGATTTCTCACTTATTACATATTTGCCCCTTCCTTTATTACATAATTACATTTAAGTCCCCCGAGTATTTGTACGAGATCCAAATACGAGGCCCTAAATATGGTATAAACATACATAGCTAACTCAAACCTTGCTCAAAAACCATGAAATCCATATGTAAATACCGTGCCAAATATCTTAGAATAATCAAATAAGTGCACCAAGTGAAACAACTCAATATAAATGCATGTTAACCGGATCCACCCTTAGTGGCCTGTACGGTCGAATCAATAGCTCAATAAGTATATATATATGCATGCACACGAGTGGGAACCATTTATTGTGGTCTGTAAGACAAGACTGGGTGTACTATAGTTCTGCTCAAAGCTATACTCTCACATAAGTTGTGCGATAAATCGCTGGTCACCTACGAGTCGGAACCACGTATAGTGGTCTGTACAACAAGACTGTGCACCTAAATTGGAACCAATGTGAGCATATGGTGCAAGAGGTGACATCAATAACAGGCATGTGCCAACCCGTGGCGAAATCACAACACCAGGGTGCAGGTTTAAGAGCTTAATATTCCTCAGTTATGATCATAACCATGCAATTCTCAATCACAATTCAATACTCACCTGGGACTTACCTGAGCGTCCACAGCACCAACATTAATATATACGCAACCAACATATGCATAAACAGTTTTATAGAATATTTGGCATGGCAATTCAAATCATATCAACATTAAAATACGTTTTCTGGGAAAAATATCAAGTATATACATGTATACAGAAAATCAAAAGCTCACTTACTGATATGTAGAAGGGTCGTAGCCCATATGCCTAGCCTGGCTGCACTCTTCCTCGGGATAGGTTTCACCTATATACGAAACAACTATAAAAACGTTATTTTAGAGCACATAACCAAAACTAGGTAATAACTCCTCATACATTACTCAAATGAGGTATATAAATATACCATCGTGACCTACACAACTCCACGAACATCCCCAAATTTCTAGAAATTTTTTTGGAGTTGTCATGTACCGTCATGCGCCGGCGAGGGCACGGCACTACGCGCCCCCACGCGCGGCCAACCCTGACGGAACCCTAACTGCCGTTAGGAATATTCCGTTAAAATCAACCAACGCTGTTAGTCGCCGTTAGGAATATTCCGTCAATTTTGACGGAATATTCCGTCGTCTCCTACCTCCGAACTCCGACGACCGTCTCCGTCGCGGGAAACTGGAAAAACTTTAAAACCTTATAACTTCTTCATTTTTGTACCAAAATTCACCAAATTTATATCAAATTGAAGCCCTAAAGGAGTAGAATAAAACCTTACCACTTTTAGACCCTAAAACTCCGGGAACTCGCCGGAAAAAGCTCCGATAATCCAGCCGAACTTAAAATTCGCCAATCTCAAATTCCCGACGTCCAATTTACTTGGTTTTTCTTCTCCAAGCTTCGTACAGATGTTCTAAAGCTTCCTACAAGCTTTAAATCTCATGCAACATCCATAATTACGACCACATGAATAATACCCCGAATCGGGGATTCTTAGTCCTCATGAAATCGAAGGTTTCACGTCTTAAAATTAGTATAAATGAACTTAGAAGCTTGCAAGGAGTTCAAAAATTACCTTATTGACGTCGATCCGTGCATGAAAGCTTGAGTTCGAAGTTCGTCCGTACGGCTTGTACGAAAAATGGAAAGAAGTCCGAGAGGGAGGAGAGAGAGAGAGCACGAGAGTGATTTGTATGTGTGTGAGTGAATGTGTGGTCCAAGTTGGCAACAACCACCAACCACAAACTAGGAAAGTTTAGTTCTAATTGGTCCAAAATAATTAGAACTTAACATATTGGTCCACAACCCAAGTCTAAACCACACAACATAACTCAAAACGTCCAAGGGCATATTTGAAATTTCACGCCTAAAAATATAATATTTTGGGACGGGTTGTGACATGCTGCCTCACTCCTTTAGTTGTTCTTATTCACTGGAGAGGGAGAAGTACATGGATATAAAATTGATTAATTAAACCCCGAAGAGCTAGGGTCGGAAACGAAACTTCTCGAAAGAAAGAAATAACTATGGTGAGCAGGAGAGATTTTTCAATGTGACTGAAATACGGAATGATACAACACGTGTCATTATACAAATGATAAAATATGTGTGTTAAAAAATTAATAATTTAAAAAATAAAATATCACTTGATTTACCACGTGTTTCGGTCAGAATGAAATTTTTTTTCGTGGGAGATCCAATTAATGGAGATTTAGAAGATGAAATTTCAGCGGGCTACCAACAGTAAGACGTACGACCTAGTTGAAAAGCCTCATTTTCTTTAGGTTGCTTTTACAGAACTCCCCTCTCTCCTTCTCTCTCAGCTGAAATTAGAAAGAAACTACTTGAAGAAGAAGGTGAAGAAACCCGGAAGCAGAAAATGGAGCACGATAAAGTTGTTGGCTGTGTACAGTTCGGCATGCTCGACCCCAAAGAAATTGTAAGTTTATTCTTCAAAATCGCAATTTATTTCCCTGAAATATGATTATTGTGTGTGCATGTTCGTGTGTTTGGGCGCATCGGTGCCGTGAGATAACAGAGGAAGCGAAGAGAGAAGGTCTGAGTGACCCTCGGCTGGGTGCAATTTCCCGAAATGTCAACTGTGAGACTTGTGGCGGAGACGTGCACAGCTGCCCTGGCCATTTTGGTCACATTGTATTGGCCCAACCATTCTACCACGTCTTGTTCACCAATACGGTGTTCTCGGTATTGGAATCCGTATGCTTCCGCTGTTCACGAATTCTGGTAAGTTCATTGCATTTTTGCTTCAGTAAATAAGATGGATGAATTGAAAATTCTCAAACCCTCACAAAGTTTTACCTTGATTTTGCAGGTTCGCACCAATTTTAACCATGCCCTGACATTCAACACGCCACGAAAAAGGCTTAAAATGATCCAACCTCAACCACAAGACCACATTTCAGACCAAATTTCAGTTTCAGACGCCGACCCTGTACATTCCTCAAGACTACAATGTCCCAAATGTAAAACTTCGCAGCCCAAGCTCTATCCGGAGGGCAGTAGACATTTTGCATGTATATATGCTAACTTATAATTCAATCATTCTTGCAGGCTCTTGCTATTCTGCAGAAGATACACACTGAGCCATGCCGTTTGTTGGGGTTCAACCCTACATTTGCTCGTCCGGATTGGATGATCATACAAGTTCTTCCAATTCCTCCACCTCACGTGAGGCCCTTCATGAGGGCGGATTCTTGCCGCATTTACCAGGATGATCTCACTTTCCAGCTCTCCAGGATTATTCGCCTCAATAATCATCTCAATGCTAGGAAAGTGCGTTCCCTTCATGGTGAGCTCCTGTTGGAGCGTTAAATATCCCAATATTATAACAACAAGTTGCCTGGACAACCAAGGGTATGGCTTCTTGTATACATGGAGATGGAGACACACTTCTTTATGTAGCAATCTGGTTTTATGTTGCATCTCTTTTTGCCTCTTCATACACATCAGAAAAGCAATATGGTTTTATGCTGCATCTCCTCTTTCCTGTTCATACACATCACAGAAGCAATATGGTTTTATGCTGCATCTCTTTTGCCCTGTTCATACACATCATAAATAAATAAATAAAAGCTTTTTGTAACCTGCATGCTTCTTTTTATACACGGATGCTCAAGCTTTTCTCTGTTGAACAGGCTACGACAGATGCAGGGAGGCCTATTAGATCAATATGCTGCAGGCTTAATGGAAGGGAAGGTCTTATTAGAGAGCATTTGATGGAAAAGCAAGTTTTTCAGTCAGCACAAGTAATGGTAACCCCGGATCCAAACATAAGGTGGATCAATTAGGTGTACCTTGGACTATTGCTCTGGATCTCACATTTCCAGAGATCGTGTCTCCAGAAAACCACCAAAGGTGATCTTTGTGTTGTTTTTTTTTTCTTCTTCTCTTTGCATTTAAAGTTTCCTCTTCGTTTGTTTTTATTTTATTTCGTTTTGAGTTTATATCAACGCCACTTTCATCACTCAAAAACAAATTGAACGAGTTTTTCTTTGGGGAGAAACCTACTCGGGGTGAAACGAGAGCTGCTAGGTCTATAATAACAGTTGATGGAAAAATATTTGACGTTGGAATCTTGAAGAACAGGATCGAATGGCCTTTAAAGCATGGAGACAAGGCATTGCTCTATTGTTCTGATAAGTTTTGGTTCGTGTCTTTTCTCTTTAACCATCACTTCTGAACGTTTACTATTGTGGGTGCAGAGGTGGAGCGCCATTTGAAGGATGGGGACATTGTCGTCTTGAACCGTCAACGTAGTCTCCATAAAATGTCTATTATGGGGCATAGAGTCAAGGTCGTGCCAGGATCAACTTTTCGGTTGAATCCGTCCATCACTTCAGCTGATTTTGGCGGGGATCCTATTAGGATGCATGTTCCTCAGTCATTAGAAACAAGGACGGAAGTGGTAGAACGCGTGATGGTGCCCAAATGCATGTTTTCCCCTCAGTCAAATCGGCTTGAAGTGGGACTTTCCAAAGATTCCCTATTAGGTTGTTGTAAGATCAGCGAGATGGGCACCTTCATTGAGAAGGTGACGGTGACATAACCTTCATTTATTTACTTTTTCTTTTCCCCTTACCATATCGCAATATCTTACCCTCCGTAATTGTCTTCAGGATGTTTTGATGAACATGTTGATGTGGCTGGAGGATTTTGTTGGTGAAGTTCCTGCTCCTGCAATTTTGAATCCCCAACCCATCTGGACCGGGAAACAAGTGTTTGGTCTCATCGTACCAAAACAGATAAATTTCCAAACAACTCCTGCATGGCACTCAGAATCATAGAGGGGTAACATTACTCCGGTTGAAACTGATAGTTTGGTGATGATACAGAAAGGTGAACATCACTCTTGGGATGTCCACGCATGGTCTAACACATGTGATATGGTATGCAATTTGCCGCTATTCAATTAACTGATGCACCCTACCATCAAAGTGAAATAGTCAAGTTGTACTGTTATTGATTGGTTTTATTTCGTTTTGCAGGAAAGAATGTGGTCCAGATGCAGCCTGCAAATTTTTGGGCAATGCCCAGTTGCTTGTGCACTATTGGTTTTTGCATAATGCCTTTTCGATTGGAATTGGAGATATGATTGTTGATCCGGAAACAACGGAAAAAATCAAGCAGACAATTTCTGAGGCAAAAGATGAGGTGGGAGGGCTTATTAGTAAAGCCCGGTCCAAGCAGCTGGAGGCTGAACCTGGACGAACTTTGGTGGACTCATTTGAAAACAAAGTGAACCAGGTACGTTAATGGATTGTCTGCAATTTATTCTTGTTTAGCTTCCTACTGTTAATAATGTATGTGGTCAGCAAGTAAAGTGGGTTCACAGCAATGTTTGTGAATCTGATCATAGGAAATCAAATTGGCAGCTATCCATTTAGTTAGCTTTGCTGTTAGGAGTCTGTTAGTTTTGTTGCAGAGAAGATGAGAAGATGTTAGTATAAATATCAAAACAGAGTGCAACTGTTGATCAATCAATGAAAATAGAATTTCAGTTTTCGTTATTGTCTCTCTCTCTAGATTTTTCAGTAACCAAACACCATTGTTTCTTTAAATTCCATCATCTACTGCGGAGTAATAATATATATTTGATTTGGGTCAGGGGACACGTGAATCATTTGGGTGGGTTATTAATCACATAGAGTTGTGCTTCCGGCAGTCACTTGTAGAACCAGGGAAAATGGTCGGACTGGCTGCTGCACAATCTATTAGCAAGTCTTCCACTTGTATGGAACTCAGTACTTTCCACTCTACTAGGGCGATTAAAGTTTCTAGGGTTCTAGGAATTGAGGCAGCTCGTCAGTTAATGCTGGAGGAGCTGCAGGGTATGCTATCTTATGATGGGTCGAATGTGAGTTATAGACACTTGGTCATCCTTTGTGACGCGATGACATGGAGTGGCTTCGTGAGACCTATCGGCAAGGAAGACAAGAGACGGCCTCCTCTTGTGCGATTATTTGTGGAGAACACGATAGATAATGTCGTCCACGCTGCGGCATACGCAGAGACAGATTACATAAGAGGTGCAAGGGAAAACACAATGTTAGGGAAGCTTGCTCCCACTCCCAGGTGATTTTCCTCTTTTTTTTTAAGCCGCAACTTCTTGTTCTTAGCAACTGATTTGAATCGATTGATTTGGTTGTTGATGTCATTGGGTTGATATTGAATTATTGTGCGTATTCTGCTTCTACTGCAAGGTTGTCATGTTGTGCTTGTGTTTGAACTGAAGTTGAGATAAAAGAGCGTATCCTTTATATTGTTGCCCTTCGAAGTTTACTTGTTTTCTTGTTCAAGTTGAGATTAAGTTTGGTAGTCAGGAAATATGCCTCTTTCTGCAGCATCTGCGTTGGTGTAAATTTGTAGATTGTCCAAGCTTTTGCAAAAACTAGAGTAATTTGGTATGTTGATTTTCATTGTTTCGGTGGGTGGCTAATTGCCCAAGGCTTACATTGACTATGTGTCTCTATTAAGGTGTTATTGGTAATGACATGCTGCAAACTGAACATTCTGGACCTGACATGCAAGATTCTGGCAGATATGATCACGGGGAAGACACTGGATATCAGAAGGACCTTCAACGATCAACATCAAGAATGACTACTTCACCCTAGAGGAAGAGAAGGCAGATCGTCGGGCAAACCAGTGGAGTGGGAGTTTGTTTGAATAAACTTCTCAGTGATGCGTTTATCGGAGTTGTCAAGCCTGTCATGTTTACTATTTCTGAATCAAATATTATGCTTCCATTAATTCAAGAGCTCAACCACCTCAATTCAATCGGTACTTGTTTTTTACACACCATTTTGAAGCATCGTTTTCTGAAGTTAAAAATCATCAATATTTGAAAGTTGCATTTATTTGCTTGTGATGTTATAGAAAGGAAGTGATTTTTTTTTCCTCATTTAGCTATAAACATGTACTAATTGAATTGAGGTTGTTGAGCTCTTGAATTAATCGAAGCATAATATTTGATTCAGAAATAGTAAACATGACAGACTTGACGACTCCGATAAACTCATCCTTGAGAAGTTCATTCAAACAAACTCCCACTCTACTGGTTACCCAACGATCTGCCTCCTCTTCCTCTGGGGTGAAGTAGTTGTTCTTGATGTTGATCGTTGAAGGTCTTTCTGATATCCGGTGTCTTCCTCGTGATCATATCTGCCAAAGTCTCGCATGTCAGGTCCAGAAGCCTACTGATGTTCAGTTTGCAGCCTGTCATTACCAATAGCACCTTATTAGGGACACATAGTCAATGTAAGCCTTGGGCAATTAGCCACCCACCGAAACAATGAAAACCAACATATCAAATTACTCTAGTTTCTGCAAAAGCTTAGGCAATCTACAAATTTACACCAACGCAGAAAGGCACATTCCCTTACTAGCAAACTTAATCTCAACTTGAACAAGTAAACGTTGAAAGGCAACAATATAAAGGATATGCTCTTTTATCTCAACTTCAGTTCAAGCACAACATGACAAACTTGAAATAGAAGCAGAATACACACAATAATTCAATATCAACCCAACGACATCAACAACCAAATCAGTTGGTAAGAGCAACAAGTTGTGGCTTAAAAAAAAGGAAAATCACCTGGGAGTGGGAGCAAGCTGCCCCTAACATTATGTTTTCCCTTACACCTCTTATGTAATTTGTCTTTGCATATGCCGCAGTGTGGACGACATTATATATCGTGTTCTCCACAAACAATCGCACAAGAGGAGGCCGTCTCTTGTCTTCCTTGCCGATAGGTCTTATGAAGCCACTCCATGTCATCGCGTCACAAAGGATGGCCAAGTGTCTATAACTCACTTTTGACCCAGCATACCCTGCATCTAGCATTAACCAACGAGCTGCCTCGATTCCTAGAAACTTCAATCGCCCTAGTAGAGTGGAAAGTACTGAGTTCCATACAAGTAGAAGACTCACCAATAGATTGTGCAGTAGCTAGTCCGAACATTTTCCTTGGTTCTACAAGTGACTGCCGGAAGCGAAACTTTATCTGATTAATAACCACCCAAATGCTTCACGTGTCAGCCGATACTCATCCAACACCCTTTTGCTAGCCAAGGTGTTATGAAGGAAAATGCTGAAAAACAGTGTAGCATTATTCTAAGCGTGTCATCGTCGGGAACAACCTTCAGCCTCCCCTAGCTTCCACAATTTCCTTCGGGTGCATATCTGAAGCCCTTCGTAAGCCAATCTTAAAGGTTTTTTGGGTGTTCCAAATAAGCATCTTCAAGTTAACAGAAAGCAGCCAGGAATTATCATTTGTGCCTCCAATCTCTCTGCCAAGTTGTGATCTGTCTGTTTCAAGTCTTTTAACTTCTGCTTCGACAACATCGCAACGCTCTCTAATAGTTCTGAGATCTTGCTCATGTAATCGGGATTCCAATCTTCATCTTCCAAATCATATGCAAAAGTCTTTTCAAATTATTTTTTTCATTTTTAAAATGTCCAACTTTTGAGATTCTAACCAAGCAGCATCCATCCCATCTTCTCCATATACAAACTGAATGACATCGCCCAAAGAATTACGTACTACACCATCATGTCCTCCAAAGCATGCACCGAACTCCTATGGAGTTAGACCGTGCAAGTATGAATTCTTTACAAACCCACGACATTCTGGTCCATAGTCATCTTCAGTAAAGTGGGGCAATGGCGGGTGGTTTATCAACCCATATAGGGTTCTCTTACCTTCAATGTTCTGGTGCCCTACACAAGCAATCATCTGTGACATTTTTATAAAATTTCCTTTGGATCCAGCTGTAACCATGGCCTTAAGATTGTTCATCTCGGATAGGCTCTTTTCAGCACTACTTCCAACTTTATCACGAGCCCTATTCAACACCTGACCCAAATCAAATACATATTATTACTCCACAAGTAGATGATGAAACTTAAAGAAACAATGGTGTTTGGTTACTGAAAAATCTAGAGAGAGACGAAAACTGAAATTCTATTTTCATTGATTGATCAATAGTTGCACTTTTGTTTGATATTTATACTAACATCTTCTCTGTAACAAAACTAACAGACTCCTAACAGCAAAGCTAACTAAATGGATACATTACTAACAGTTGGAAGCTAACACAAGAATAAATTGCAGACAATCCATTAACGCACCTGGTTCACTTTGTTTTCAAATGAGTCCACCAAAGTTCGTCCAGGTTCAGCCTGCAGCTGCTTGGACCGGGCTTTACTAATAAGCCCTCCCACCTCATCTTTTGCCTCAGAAATTGTCTGCTTGATTTTTTCCTTTGTTGCCGGATCAACAATCGTATCTCCAATTCCAATCGAATAGGCATTATGCAAAAACCAATATTGCACAAGTAACTGGGCATTGCCCAAAAATTTGCAGGCTGCATATGGACCACATTCTTTCCTGCAAAACGAAATAAAATCAATCAATAACAGTACAACTTGACTATTTTACTTTGATTGTAGGGTGCATCAGTTAATTCAAGAGCGGCAAATTGCATACCATATCACATGTGTTAGACCATGCGTGGACATCCCAAGAGGATCCTTACAAAGGGTACCCGAAAGATGTTCACCTTTCTGTATCATCACCAAACTATCAGTTTCAACTGGAGTAATGTTGCCCCTCTCTGATTCTGAGTGCCATGCAGGGGTTGTTTGGAAATTTATCTTTCAATCATCAACTGTCACATTATGCGGGCAACAAAACGTGATTTAATTTGATGGTATCTTCATCATCACCATGTTAGACAAATAGAAAATTAGTTAGACATATATTGTAATTGTACTCCTTAACTTTTACAAGGATTAAAATGAAGTTTTCTAATTGATTAATTATCTATAAAAACGAAATGTTTCAAATTCTCAAGAGGATTCGTTTACTTCGAGAGATTTTTCAGTGTCTCTGGACATGGAATGGTATGCCATATGTTACTATACAAACAGTGAGATACTTGTATTAAGAAATTAATAACTTAAAAATAAAATTTTCCTTTATTTATATAATGACACGTGTGCACAATAAAAAATTTATCCTCACAAGATGAGATACAAAAATAAAGGAGTCGGTTAATTCCAATTCTCATTGGACAAGCACGAACCAGATTGAATAGGCAGTCACTGGGTCAAATTGTGAAATTTGTGGTATTGTTCCCGAGTCACTGTGCGGGGTTTAGGCCATTTATAGCGAATTTTTTTGGTAGGTTGCCTCGGACCAGGAGTGTCTCCGGATCTTTCCCTGGGGATCCTAGGGATCCCGCAATCTCGTCCGTTCATTTTATATCGTGCGGTCAGTTTTCGTTAGGTACTATTCATATTTGAATTTTAAAATTTAAATTTTAAATGATTTCTGACCGCACGATATACAATGAACGGACAAGATTGCGGGATCCCTAGGATCCCTAGGGAAATACTCAGGAGACACTCCTGGTCCGGTTGCCTCCTCTTGACAATCTCTTTTAAGCCATTTGTTGAACCGATTTATTCGTGCTTTGGCAGATGGGAGGTCACATCATCAAGTCTTCTTAAATCGGCATTTCAATTTTTATCCATTTGTGAGGAAATGCCTGAGAATTCATGTATGACTTGTTACTCAGTACCGTTCAAATCATTATGTGCTACATTATCTGAGATGAACTCGGCTAGGGAAGTTGTCTGACATTTATTCCGAGATGAACAATTGTACTGAGAGTTGTTATAAATTTTACTGTTGAGGTGAATAAATTCATTCATCGCTTCCATTTGCAGACGTATACTTTTACAACGATGTCTGGCGTGCATTTTTTCCTGTCATCAAGCCGTTGTTAAATGGAGAAAAGGTTGTTTCTCTTGTCTTTAAGATGGTTTTGGATGGCTTTTGCTTTTCGTTGAACATTCCCAGTCTCGCATTTTCTGAGCTGTGTTTGGTTTTCTTGCTTCACGGTCGCTGTCACGGCCCTCACCGGATTTTGAAGCCTTACCAAATGCTCCTCTTGGAAATGCCAATCTCGTTCTACTATGTTTGTGCAAAAACACATCATGCTTCAAACTGTGCGGCGGTGAAAAGTTACCGCTTTACCTTATTTTTGTCTATTAAGTTACCGCTTGATCGAGTAGTCTGGTATGAGTTAGGTCCCCTATGAATGTCATCCGTAGTGTATTTTGATATCCAAGTTTCACAAAGTTTTGACATTAATTTACCTTCTACCAGCAAGTAGTTTGACCCAGGCATTTCATGGGTCACAGAAAGTGAAGAAGTGAAAGGAGTCGTTCTTCTTTACAGACAAATCACAATATGACAAGCGTACATAAATCTTTTATAATTTTAACGAGTTATTTTTTAATATTTGATATATGGTGATTCGCATGTAAGGAGAAATTTCTTCTTACGTGTAAAGAGTCGGGCAGTGACCAATAACGGGTCTTGTACACCAATAGAAAAGGCTTATTAGTCAAAATGATCTCTAAGATTATCATAATTCCTCAATTTGATCCATGATATTTGAAGTCAATAGAAATGGTCCCTGATCATTTGGTCATTCTGTGAAAACTTTCTGTTAAATTGAAGAAACCACAAAGTGGAGGGGTTGATTTGACAAAAATACCCTCAATTTAACATATTTTCACGGGAATACCAAAATGATTAGCGATGAACAATCTCCGGGACTACTTCTATCGATTTTAAATTTCAGGTGCCAAAGTGAGGAGTTATGCCAATCACAGTGAACATTTTGGCTAAAAAAGCAATAAAAAAAGAAGCAATATGCTAGAGAAAGGAAACCTAATTATTACTCTAATTGTGATTAATCAAATTAAAGAAAGGTCAAGAGTAACACTCTCTTTAGGTGCAACTGCCTTTGAGAAGGAACTTGGGAAATCTTTCCTTGCTATAACAACCCTTGCAACCCACGCAAAACAACTGAGGACCCATCACTCTCACACTCTCCCTTCAACTTCAAACTCTATTAAACACCTCCCCAAACGCCAATCCTTCACTAAACCAAATGGTTCTCAAGAGGGCATTCGCTTTGATCTCTAGTTTCTTCGGCCCGAGAGAGCATCCGGCGTTAGTTAAGGGATCTCCGTGTGCTCGGGAGGCAATCGAATCAGATGTTGGGAAGAAAGTAGAGGAAGAGGGATTGCTTGTTTCTCAAGAATTTTCCAGTTTGAGGGACGATGAGGTGTGTTGTGTGTGTTTGTCAAGATTGTCGGAAGGTGAAGAGGACATGAGAGTTCTTCCTTGCCTGCACGAGTTTCACAAGGTATGTGTGGATAAGTGGTTCGATGCGTGCCGGATGACGTGCCCGCTGTGCCGGTTTCCGGTGGGAGGAGTTGACAAGTCTCAGGTGGTGGAGTTGCTCACTGAGGAGATTATGTTATATTTTTCTTCTTTTCATAGTTCTGGGTTCTAAAAGTTGTGTGGAAGTTGAAACAGAAACAATGTTCACTTCCTCACCAAATCCTTGTGAGAGAAAAAAAAGACAGAGAGCCAAAAGCAAATCAACAACATTTTAGGCTACTTGGTCAGAGCAATGTCCTTGTACTCAACTTCGAATTCATATCTTCGTACTATTAGAGTTTGAATCTCCATCTCGATAAATTAGAACAGTTTATAATATCGCATTATAAAATGAAACAGTAACAGCATGTTGGCACATAACAAAAATGAAATAAAATTCAAAAAATGAGTCCTGCTTCCTTGCACCCGATTTCAAATCGCCATCTCCATAATTTAGAGCAACTATTATTTTTTAGAATATCACATTTTAATAAAAAAATGAAATCAAACATTCAGGGCCAAAAAGGAACAGAAATTATCTGAAGCCCAATTAGAGCCCAGAAATGAATTGGTGGAAAAGTAGACAAAGCCCAGAAAAATATTGAACGTAATTATAAAAAAATTCCGTTGCCGGGAATCGAACCCGGGTCTCCTGGGTGAAAGCCAGATATCCTAACCGCTGGACGACAACGGATCAGATGTTCAAGTCTCCGCACATTAATTATACAAACTCACTGACTGCATTTAAGTACACAGTTTAACAAACATCACGAATTTCTTGATGTAATCATCATGCATCCATGTTGTATTTATTAATTGAAAAATCGAGGGTTCTGTCCTTGACATGTCATCAACTGTATACAATTTATAACATGTGAATTAATAACAGTGTAACTTTTACATCTAAACTTTTTACTTTAATTCATAAAGTTGGTGAATCACACGATAGTGGTCATAAGAGAATTTGAAATGTCTCTTTGAGTCTTCACAGTCTTCGAAAAAGTGAATTGCCATGAAAAATATGACTACTAAAGAAATACTTGATAGGGAGACGAATATAGCTAGACCGTATACGGCGTATATGATTAACAATTTTGAGACATTATAGAAACACTTGTGAACAAATCCATGCTAGGACTCAAATCTCAAATTTGGGTCAAATATGTGTTGGGTTTCTCTTTGTCAGAAGGGTTAGGGTTTCTCAAATGCACAAGAAACTCAAAATCCAAATTTGATTTTTATAAGGATATAACTTAGAATAAACATACGATTATATATAGTAGACTTGAGTTTAGTTAAATTAGATGTGCTCTACATTATATGCACTCAAGTTGAAATCTTTCTTTCCATAAATTAGATAATTTAGATAAAGTTCAAATCTCTATTTACATAATTTAAATGAACTTAGTATAATTATTTTATTGATTGTCAAAAAAACATGAATTATTATTTATAGAAAATGATTCTTGCCGGCTCCTTTTCTTGGGGATCCTAAGGATTCCGTGATTGTAACCGTTTATCCTATATCGTGCGGTCATAAATTATTTTAAAATTTAAAATTTAAAATTAAATATAAATAATACCTAACGAAAACTGACCGTATGATGTACGATGAACGGTCACGATCACGAAATCCTTAGGATTCCCAAAAAAAAAAATCCGGCGATGATCCTTTTCCATTATTAACTTAGCCACAATGGCAATGTCAATGTCAATGATGCTCTTTTATGTCATCCTATATTCCTATTGGATCATGTCAGCTTGGCAAAGTAACTCAATGACCAGGGATGCCAATAGAAACCGACAGCATAGGACATCCATGGCAGCCACCATTAATTGTCCTTCTTGTGAGAAACAAAGAATTTGTATAACCGCCTCATAGGCTTTGATTAAGATGAAATTGGATCCTCTCCTCTCCTGAGCAGCTCAAGAACCTCCTGATTGACACACAAGAATCCAACGGCTACAAACAGGAATTTCTTTTAAAAGTTATAATAATTACAACCGTTGGATCAAAATTCAATGGTCATTGTGTGTCGGTCAGGAGAATGTTAAGCCGAAACTCAGGACAATATCCAATTCCGATTAAGATAAAGCGATAAGTTGTAAAAAGCAATTGGCCCAAATTAGTTTCGGATTCTTGGCACCCTGTTAATTGTCCTTCTTGTGCCTATCCTAGATATAAACACTTCAATAATTCCATGAAAGAAATACTTGGTTCTTTACGTATAAAACTACAGTTTCATCTGTTTGCAGAAACTTTTATTTGTGTTCTTTATTTGTAGTTTCTACATGAATATTATGGGAATCGTTTTCTTAATTACATGGTGACAATAGATTTATGGTCAAATTTTTATTCTTTATTAAGAGAAGGATAATGCTAGACAAATCAAATACATAAACCAAATAACGTGTTGCCAATAAAAGATAAACACATTAATCAATACTTAAGTAATAATTCAATCACCAACAACCATGTTATTTGGTTTGTAAATTTGATTTAAAAATTTTAGTCTCTCTAACATTATCCTAGAAGAGAAATACTAGCAAGTGGCTCTTTACTACAGTGGTGGAAGGTGTTGTGCCCTTGCATGACGGCGTTTCTCTCAACAAAAAAAAAGAGAAATACTAAAGAGACTCAAATTAAAACTCTCAATAGACTCTCTGTCACCTCACAGTTTAACGTTAATTCTCAAGTCAATATTATAAAATATTGTGTCAAAAACACAATGTAACAAAGAGTCCATTAAAGGTCTCCTTTTTTAGAGTCTCCTAATCATTCCTTTGTGACCTCATGACTTGTATTGTAATTTGAATGTAGTTAATGAGAGCAAAAAAGTTTCAATCCAAAAAAAGGGAAGAAAAAGATAGAGACAAACAAGCAAGCAAAAGAGTACACACCAAATTAAGTTCCTTAATGGGGAATTACTTCTTTTAACATAAATACAGAAAACGTCATCGTTAGAATATTCTAACCCTAAAACATCTACTTATGGAAAAGGTACATGCACCATCTTCATATTACCACAAAATATTGATGCCCCCAACATGGGTACTAGTACTACTACTCTTAAGTCTTAACTGAAAAGGAAGACATTCAAACAAAAAAGCAAGGCACTGAGATTTCTCAAAACGGAGCTGTTGATGTTCGATTGAGATTGTGCCTTTTGGGTTGTTGAGACGCTGCTGCAATTAACTGCATATACATTTTCCCACCAAACAAACAGAAGTCAAAATCACAGAAAACATGTATAATTACTGTTTTAGAAATAGAATTTTATTCAGTCTTATGTTCTCACATGTTCTTGCTGTCTTTTGAGCCTTGCATTCTCTTCCATCAAGAGTGCAACTTTTAGCTCCAACTCATTTGTGTAAGCCTGTTTGGACCAACCAAATATCAGGCCACAAACAAAAAACGAAAGACATTTTTAGTAAAAATTTTAGTAACATTCTCGACAATAAAACTAAGACGCCAAGGCAGGACAATAAAGCTAATTAGGTCTTTCAGTATGCCGGAAAAATTGAGTTTGATACCAATATGTTAGACTCATATATATATATATAACTTCTTCAATAGGTCGGAAATTTTGAATGCAATACCAATATATTAAACTCACACTAGTGCAGCATTAACGTTATAAGCATCAATCTCAACTGATTCTTATATATAATACTTACACTTACTTAAACTGCCCTTTGAGTGAAGGAACAAAATTAAAACGGAACTGTACAAAAACCTACAACTCATAAAAGAACACTTTACCCACCCCACTACTACCCTAACCCAAAAGCAAAAAGCAAAAGACTAATCAAATGACAAAAATGGGATTATTAGGAAGAATATAGGAGAGGTACATGCCTGCTTTCTTGCCCTAGATCGAGCAGCAGACTCTCGGTTCTTGATCATCCGCTTATGTCTTCCATCTCCACCGGAATTGCTGTGATCAGATTCAGTGAACGATCTATTCCCAAAAGAAGGCAAGCCGGAGGAGGAAGCAGCCAAGCTCTCAAATGGGCAACCACTGAAAGAGTTAGAAACACTGCTAGAAAGGTTATTAGGGTTTAGCTGATGATGATCAATGAAGCCGGACCTCGGAGGCCTGAGGGAGGATGGAGGAAGAGGAGAGGGAGGGCTGACAGCGGAGGATACCAAGGCGGTGGCCGCAGCTGGTGAGTCATGGGCAAAGGGTCTGGCAAGGAAGTCTTGAAGGGTCATATTTCTGCAGTTTGGGTGGTGGCGGTGGGTCCCATTTGGGAGGTTAACGTGAAGGAGCGGTGAGGAGGAGGAGGAGGATCTGATTTGGGTGGTGGATTCAGTGAGAGAGGCGAGATTGATGTCTTTCCAAACCTCTTCCATGGTTCTTTGTGGGGTTTGGAAGGAGGAGGGTTGTGAAACTGGTGATGGGGATGACGAGGACGACCTGGATGAAGTACCGGTTGTGATGTAGTTGGTTTGGTCACTACCTGTTGATGACAACATTGAAGAGAGGCGTTTGAACTGTCAATGTATGAATCTCTCTTGAGATTTTTCAGAGAAGTGGGGGGAGCGACTGTGAGATTGTGAGGGATGTTCTCTCTCTCTCTCTCTCTCTATAGCTAAGACACTAATGTCAAATGACTCAATAGTTCTACTTCTATCTATGGTGCCGTCTAATAGTGAGGTGCTTTTGCAGCTCTTGCTATTGGGAAGGACAATATTCTTGTGTGTGAGATCTCTCCTTATCAATAGAAGATTTATTTGGTATGTGATACGAGACATTTTTTTTCAATTGAGTAATACTGTACTTACTATATTTTTTTTATAATATATTTGTATCATTTAGTAGAATTTACAAACACATATGGATCTAATCTTTTATTAAACATATGGTACAAATGTGATGTAAAAAATATAATCAGAGTGACATTTTTGTTTTATAATAAGTTAAAGGGGTCAGTGGTGTTTAGGGCACAAACTTGGTAAAGCATGATTTAAGGGTAGTCATGTTTTTTAGGGTAAGTATGTTTTTAAGGGTAAAGCATGTTTTTAGAGGAAATGATCTTTTAGACTCTTCTAATATGTTTTCCACTTGCATACAAGTCTAGCTTTTTAGCTGGTTAAAATCATTCATTTTTACACACCAAAATTTTAAATTTAATTTGACTTCTTCCAAATATATCGCTTGTACAGATTGAAAGCCTAAATTCCCTATGATTAGGCAAAAATGCCCCATTGTAATTATAACAACATTTGCTATATGTAAGAATCATCATCGTATAAGTTTGAGTTTGTTTTTCTAGAGTGTGTGTGGCTTCCATCTTTGCTATATGAGAAATTAAATTGTGGTTGAGTTTTTTCTTTCTTATATGAGAAGGAGAGCTTCTTATCTACAACTGAAGATACAACAATAAATTAAATTTTCAACATTTATACTATGTTGTAGACTGATGCGAAATCAAGTGTTCTGGACGATTAATGGTTTGAAATTCCCAAGGTGTATAACATTTTTACACAACTCACTTGACCTTTGTCAAACAAACCATTCTTAATCTTTGGTGTCAAGCTTTAGTGTGAAAGTGAAGGGGCATTGGTCCGCCTTTTCAAGCTAGGAAATCCCAGAGCCCCAACGACTAAAAAGAACACAAAACAACCGAGGAAAATGAAGCAGAAAATTTGATGCGGACCTACTTGTTATTTTGATAAAGAAAAATCATATCAACTCCTTATTTCACACATTTCCGTGCCATGACATTTCTATGGAGGTTATATGTAGAGTAGTGTTCAAGCGTTAACTAATTGGTAATTTAATATGGAAATAACTACGTGCTTGGGTTTACTCTACCATATTTTTTTCATGATCAGAATCATTAATATTTAAATTTTTTTCTAAATCATCCTTACAAAATTTTGTTCAAATCAAAAAGCTTATCTAATTACAACGAAGAAAAATAAATAAGAGACTTTGGATGCGGTCCCTACCTATGAATATTATTTGACTGAAACCTTATTAGTTTTCAATTTTTGATCCAAGTCCCTGAAATTAATGTAATAATTTATTTCTATGTACGTCACTATATTTTTTAAATTAAAAATTGAAATTTATAGTTGTTTATATTAATGAGTGAGATTTTAATTAAAAAACCATAATTTGTGGGATTAAAAATATTAAAATATAAATATACTATTGTATGTGTGTGTGTGTGTGTGTGTGTGTGTGTGTGTGTGTGTGTGTGTGTGTGTGTGTGTGTGTATAAACATGGGTACATTCATCAAAATTAACCAAAAAATTATTGTATCAAAACATGGGTACATTATTCAAAATCACAAAAAAAAAAGATATTAGGCTTAATAACATTAGTAAATTTCTTCGATTAAACTTAACATTGATACATTCTCAAATCAAAGAAAAAAGAATGTACCCATATAAGTTTACAAATGGATTAGGAAAAACTTGAATAGATTTTATATATAAAAAAGGGTACATTTTACATATAACAAATTTGTATATTTAAGAATGAGTACAATTTAAGATTAAAAATTTGAAAAAATTACATGAATTGGTACATATAATTAGCATGGGTACATTTAGAAAAATTAAAAATGGGTACAAATACAAATAAAACTTTAAAAAAAATATGGGCACAAAAAGAAATTAATATATGGGTACAAATTAAAACTGAAAAGAAAATTGGTACAAATTAAAAAAGGGTTGCAAATTAAAAATGGGTACAAACTAAAAATAAAAATATATGATAAAAAATTTAGCCATAAATATAAATATACTAATTGTAACATTTTTAACATTAAATGAATATATTTAGAAATAAAAAATATTTTATTATTGAAATATACTAAGGACCTTGATCAAAAATTGAAAATGAATAAGCTTTTAATCAATGGAATAACAAAATGAAGGATGAGAACCTTAATCAACCTAATTGTTAGACTAAAATCTTGTTTGTTTAAATATTTTGATCGAGGTCTTTACCCTCATTTAAGAGATTTAACTCATGCATTTATGCATTTAATGTCCAACCAATTATGAAATTTAAACAAATTCAAATAATATTTTTAAAATATAATAAATACTTAAAAATCAATTTTAGAGTAATATTGTTCTTCACAAAAATTATAGCAAAAAAACAATGTACCCACATAGTTATTAACATATTTTAAAAAAATTATTGATATATTTTAAAACATAAAATAAACACATATAATTAGCATGGGTACATTTAGCAAAATTAAAAATGGGTACAAATAAATTAAAAAATATGGGTACAAATACAAATAAAATTTTTAAAAATATGGTCACAAAAAAAGAATTAATATATGGGTACAAATTAAAACAAAAGAGAAAATTGGTACAAATTAAAAAAAAATGATTGCAAATTAAAAATGGGTACAAACTAAAAATAAAAATATGTGATAAAAATTTTAACCATAAATATAAATATACAAAATGTAACGTTTCTAACACTAAATGAATATATTTAGAAATAAAAATATTTTATTATTGAAATAATTAATGACATTTATTAAAATCTAAGGACCTTGATAAAAAATTGAAAAGAAATAAGATTTTAATCAATGGAGTAAAAAAAATACGGATGAGAGCCTAATTTTTCCTAATTTTAATTAGGGTTAGCTACACTTTACACTTTTCATGTTTGTGATGATTTTTAAAATAATTCATGAGATTCTTTTTTTTTTTTTTACATTACGTTTTAAGTTTTAAAATTGTATTAATTTATAATATTTTTTTTTTTTTTTTTGAAAGAAGTATGATATTCCATTAATGAGAAAGAAACCGTACAAGCAAAGAATATAGGGTGTTAACAATGGGCCTTGATAAAAATCTTGCCGGAGATTTCAACCTGATTCAAGAGAAAAAGAACGTCCCGCACTACTAAATTAAATAGTAGTACTATCCTCAAAAAGCAAATCAAAGATTATATCAAGAAGTTCTTCAAACCAAGAAACCTGAGCCTCCAACGTTAAGCCCAATCTCGCAAGCCGATGTGCAATCTTGTTCGTTTCACATCGATCAAATGTGACCTTCCAATTCAGAAAAGACTTCAACATTTGACAAGCATCATTCAAAAAATTCCCAAACGTTTATAATATTTTTATCTCTTTGAACTTTTAATCAACTATTTACTTGATGAGATTTTTTTGCTAATGTAATTCAAATGCGACTTACACGTTAATTTAAAAAAATCTCAAACTCACCACGTCATCAATTTAATTAATTATCACATAACCAATTCAATTCTCAATTTAATTAATTATCATATAATCAATCAAACTGAATGTAGAAATTTATCCAATCTCAATACCTTATATTATAATATGAGAAAATTAAAATTAGTTATTCCTTTTATATACAAAAGAAATAAGCACTCACCATATTTGGACACCTGTATTATTCTTGGGATAATTTCCTGGACCTGCAGCTGCTGCGTGGCCTCCCCCTCCCGGATACTCACTTGGAGACTGGAAAAATTCATGGACAAGGATTGTCTGCCCTCCCATTTTCGGTACCCTCTTGTGCCCTCCTGTTGTATGGTCACGGTTAAGTCACGTCAATATTTTATATTAATATTCATTTTTGTTTTATTATTTCTATAAAAAACAATATAAAATGTTAACGTGATTTAATCGTGACCACACAAAACATGAGAGCACAGGAGGGCACCGGAAGTGGAAGGGCAGACAATCCTTGTCCAAAATTCATCAGCCTCTCTCTCTCTTTGCAATCATTATTTTGGCCAGTAGCTAGTTCTATTTGTCTGTGTGTGTCTGTCCAAGTCGAGATCCAAGTCATGGTGTTATATTTTCCTTTATGTGGTTTTTGTGTGGCAACAAAGTTGCTCAAATCAGGAAAGAAAGAGGTTTTCCGAAATAAATGCATAAAATTAAGCGATCCATGATCGTTAGTAGTTGGAGTAGCTCTAGTTTGTACGTAAATTGCATGCCATGTGTTGAACGGTAATATGTTCTCGTACCATATATATGTTGCTAGACAAAATCTGAATTTCTTTTTGTTAAAAGGCAAGAATCGATTTGATTAATTAATCGTTTTTATCTACAACTTAATCTAAACGAGTCATGCTCTCCTACAATTCTCATTTTTGAGGACTTATGAGAATCAACTGCATATAGTAGTTACAAAATTATATTAGTTTATATTAAAAGACTTAAAATATTTGACAACTTACTAAAACAAAATAATAAAATGAGTTTTTTTAATGGTTTATAGAATTTAAGATGGATTTGCGTTATTAAGTTGTCAAATATTTTAAATTTTAGAGTAAACTGCCGATTTACCCCCTGAACTTTCACTTAGCTTTCGATTTCCCCCCTGAACTTTTCTATTGGAAAATTAAGGACTCAAGCTAATTTTTTTAGCCGATTTGCCTCCTACCGTTAGTTTTTCATATATTCCATCCATATTTCTGTTAAGTGAGACCATGTGCACAAAATGTTAGGGTAGTTAAGTCATTTCACTCTTAAAAATGATTAAAAATTAAAAAAAAAAAAAAAAAAAACTTTCCCTCTATTTTTTCTCGTTAATTCCTATCCTCAATTTTATTTTTCGCTCTCATTCATATGCATGAGAAATGACATATGATGTTCTTGTCTTCATAAGTAGCTAAGTTAGTCTTTTTCTTGAAGCATGTACTACCATTTTTATTTTCTCTAACAGATTAATAATTTGACAAATGCTCATGGTGTTATTGTCTCCAAAGCAGTGCATTAATATAAGAAACATGTTCATAATACTCATAAAAAATGCTCAAGATAATTACATACTTTTCATAATGTCATAATAATCCCAATACAATTCCGCAAAATGATCCTTAAGAAGTTGGAAAACATAAGAGAGTTTACCATCCATAAGGTATACAACCCATAGAATCTCGATTACAAAATATGGGCATTCCACGTAACCAAACACAAGCAAAATAAGGTTTTAGTTATCAAAACAAGAGCACAAACATTCTACTCAAAACGCACATATGACACGTGGAGATCAACTACACTTTTCATGGCCTTCCTCATTTGGTTGGAATCTTGTACCTAAACCTATTTTCATTTATGATGGCTAAGTAAGGTTGAAGGTGGTATGTTTTCCAACTTCTTAAGGATCATTTTGTGGAATTGTATTGGGATTATTATGACATTATGAAAAGTATGTAATTATCTTGAGCATTTTTTTATGAGTATTGAACATGTTTCTAATATTAATGCACTGCTTTGGAGACAATAATATCATGAGCATTTGTCAAATTATTAATTTGTTAGAGAAAAAAAAAATGGTAGTACATGCTTCAAGAAAAATACTAACTTAGCTACTTATGAAGACAATAACACCATATGTCATTTCTCATGCATTTGAATGAGAGGGAAAAATAAAATTGAGGATAGGAATTAGCGGGAAAAAATAGAGGGAAGGTTTTTTTTTATATTTATTTTCAGTTTTTTAATCATTTTTAAGAGTGAAATGACTTAACTACCCTCACATGTTGTGCACATTGTCTCACTTAACAGAAATATGGATGAAATATATGAAAAACTAACAGTAGGGGGCAAATCGGCTAAAAAAATTCGTTTGAGTCCTTAATTTTCCAATAGAAAAGTTCAGTGGGGAAATCAAAAGTTAAGTGAAAGTTTAGGGGGTAAATCGACAGTTTACTCTAAATTTTAAATCTAAACTAATATAATCTTGTGACTAATATACATTTGGTCCTTACAAATCCTCAAAACAAGAGCAAGAGTCCTTGATTGTTGTCCTTGATTTTCCATTAATTTGTCTAATTCAATTGTCTAAAAAAATAAGTATACAAAAGTTGAGAGAACATGTGCAAATATAATTTCTATTAAAATAGTTTTGTAATCTGATCTCGATAAATTTAGTCAAAAGAAATATATAATTTAACAAAATGTTAAAAGTTAGAAAATATTAAAAATCGTTCTTTGCACCCTCCCCTTTTGTGCCCACAATCCCCTACCACTTATATTACAAATTAATAACAAAATATCTAGAGTAGTTAAAAGTTTAAAACAGGTAGTGTTGTTGGAAATATTAAATAAAATTAATTTTAGAAAACAGTTTTATCCGGAAGTGCTTTATATACACTATTTTTTTACTTTTCATACACATTTTTTAATTTTTGGTTTTCAAATTAAAAGGATTGATGATCAAATGATAAAAATTAGGGAGTTTTAACGAAACACTCCCGGTACTATTCACTTTTAACGAAAAATTACATTTTTACCTTTTTCTAGTACTATTCAATACACATTTATTTATCATTTTTCATTAAAAACTAAAAAAAAAATTGAACTTTTCGTTACTTTTCCTTAAAAACTAACATGGGTTGACATGTAATGTATTTGAAATAGCACCACACTTTTGAAATCAAACACTTATTTATTTTATGAAAAACACCATTTAAATTAAATATATATATATATATATATATATAACTAGTGTTATTAAAAATACTCTAAATTTTTTAAATATGCTACACTACGTTGCCATATTAGTAAATTACCAAATCAAAATGCAGAACATGCCAGGAAGAAAAACAATGCTGAGTTTAAATCTTGAATGTTTTTTATGCGATGTGATTTATTTTGACTCGTACTGTTCTTTGAGTAGGAAAAGAAATAGGTACTTGAACCATTATGTAGTAGTATGTACTGTGAATTTGACATAACCTGCTCGAGCATGGGACCATGCTCCCTTCACCAGTTTTTAGATTTTGGAAATTACAATCTCAGCAACCAAACAAAAGACACTAAAATTTTAACCAAGAATTTTCCGTTCTGTGATGGTAAAGGGGAAGCAAGCAAGCATGCGTACGTTGGTCAGAGATGTAAGATCGATTGATCTGAATGTTTGCAGTCTAGTCTTGGAGCTGTAGACATCTGTCACCACAGTATTTGCTCTGCCCCATCTCTTTTATTTATGGCCATACTGACCTTGCTGTAAATCGAGCCCTTCTTCACTCTGCAGGATCTACCACTCTTCCTTTTCTGTTTAATCACTCACTTTTTCCATATAATCCTCTTCCAAAGGTACCTCAGGCCGGCGAGTAAACCTAATTGATTACATAACTATTGTGTCTGATAATAATACAACGTTAGAGCAACTCCACCCATGTGGGTTGCTCGGGGGACAGTGGAGAAGAAGGGGCCGGAGGCCCGGTGGAGAGAGCTCCAGTCGTGTGGAGGCCGAGCGACGGTGGGAGCCCGAGCGAAGGGGGGGTGGGGAGTCGACGGGCCTGTGGCCCGAGGGTTTTGCCATTTTTTATTTTTTTTGTGTCAGAGAGAGAGAGAGGGAGAGAGAGAGAGAGAGGGGACCGGTTGCAATTTTTTATTATTTAAATAAACAAAAAATATTATTATTTTAATTGCTTATTGTCAGGGGGAGGGTTCCAAGGGTGGAGATGTAAATGTCAATTACTGTTCATTAATGGTAGTTACTATTCATTTAAGACAGTTACTGTTCAATAGGGTGGATTAAATAGTGGATTGCCAGGGGAAGGGCTCCATGGCTGGAGTTGCTCTTATAGTAAGTTTTTTCTCTTTCAAAAATTGTATGATTGACACGGTCTCGATTATAATATAATTATTTTATCATACTTGTTCTCAAGACAACTATATAGACATTAGTCCATTTCCTTTGAGAGATTATTTCTTGAAATATGAAATTATGTGACAACTATCTAAGTGTATTGATACACAATAAATATCTATGCCGTTGATAGTGCTATTGTAACAATATTTTAGTTTCAAAAGAGTTGCTCTCCTTCCCTTTCTCCTCAACCTAATCAAAACTAAAACAAAAGCAAAAAAAAAAGGTTGTATACAACCATTCTCTCGTCGCCTACTAATAGAGAAATTCTTGTCCAGCAGATCATAGAAATTTACATTACTAATCTCCCCACACACTGAAAAAGCGGGACTTTAATGTATTAAGATCCCACAAGCGCTATGTTGGTGTCCTCCACAATGCAAGAGATCATTCTTGTTGTGTGTGCGCACTAAACAAGTTAACGTAGATTACGCGTCAAAACTCACATAATTTTTCAGGATAATGACTAGTGACAGAATGTAAGAAACAAACACAAGATTAGTTCCTGCATTGTTCTTTAATTCATCCTATCCTATTATGTGTAAAACTTGTTTCTTCTTTTGTTTTGGTAATAGTATAACGTTAAACATCTGCAGCTTTCAGTGGTCTTTTTTTCCCTAGCTAGCCGGAAGTATGCACGTAGCCGTACCACTACCATTTCCTTCCTGCATATGAAAACCCTAACCATATTCGTTTGATGGAGAAAAGGTCGGTGTTAAATGTAAAAAAGAAGAAACCCAAGAACTTTCTGTGTTATATACAACCAATACAAAGAGGACACCTCATTGCTACGGTTTTGAGTTGATCGAAGACTAGTTGCCATTCATAATTGAGTTTTTATCAGGAAAAAAACCAGAAAAATATACATGAATAAATATATTCAAACAAGTTCTGATATATATTCTGAATCTGATTCCCTTTTAATATGATTGTGACTGATTTGTCTGCATCTCAGCCTACTCTACAACTACCAAAAACTCATAGGCAATAGCAGTGGAACAATCCCTTAACCTCTGGATTTTCGGATGCTGCTTTTGAAGTTGAACTCAACTGGCACAAATTATAAACAGTGAAATGGGAAGATACCAAAATACTTAAAACTCAGTTTTTCATTCTTTTCATGTGTTTTATGACAACTTCCAGTTCTAATTCTACCAAACCAAATCCATGAAAACCGTTGCCCTCTTTTTCTGTTTAGGGTTTTCGGGAAGGAACATGAAACTTTGAAGCCATTTTACAACCACAAACACGTGGGCGGGCACACGACTGGTTTTCATCTTTCCATTTTTTGCTTCCACTTTGAATCAGGTGTCCTGGAGATGTGAATCATGTGATGCTGATACCTAATTATGGCAAAGCATAAGATTAGTATTGAGGTATGGCCCAAAAATGTCATGAAAATTGTGTAGCACTCATGCACCAAATATTTGACTAATCGTCTTTTCTTAGGTGGGATCAAATCGAACCGAACTATTAATATGTTAACGTGGCTTAACCGTGACCACACAAAACATGGGGGCATGAAAGGGCATGGAAAAAGTGAGGGCAGACAATCCTTGTCCATTAATTTAGTCATAAGTTGTGTTTTTGATGGATGACAACTGACAAACATATCGACAACTATGTCAATGAATTATCAATATGATTATACATTTAAATAATCAGATATGTTATGTTGACTTAACTTTAGATTTTTTGATTGAGCTAGCTATAAAGGATTAGAACATGTTTAAGAGAAGTTGTAAAACCACTAAAACTTTATTTTAAAGAGCCAAAACTCATCTCCAAGAAACTATATAATAGCAAAGTGACTTGCTCTTTAAATTTATAGTCACGGTTCATATGTCAGTTAAATGTTAAAAATTGGTAAAACTTCATGGTAGATCCATAAACCTAAGGAGAAAAGAAAGAGAGAAGGTGATATTTTTAGAAAATAAATGGGTTGAATTTGAATTATTAATAATATAATATTTAAAATTTGTTAAAATAGAGAGTTGTTGAAGATGAAAAATTAAATTGAGTAGCTAAAATAATTTTTTGACACTGTTCAGTTATTATTTTAACAAAAATTAGATCTTCTCTCGAAAATGCTCTTACTGATTGTCTCGTTGAGATAGCTCTAAAAGCTTGACTAACCACGTTTTCATTTTTCCGACTTATGTTATGTAGTTTGTCAGTCTTTGCACCATACATGTGATTGTATTAGGTTGTACTTCTTAATAACAATGTGCTTTTGCAAAACATGGCTTTCATATGTACTTGGATTTCTATTTGGGAGACCTCAATTCTTATGTCATGTACATTAAAGCATCTCTAAGACACTAGAAAATTTTGTTAATTTAGTTTGTTACTGACTCCAAACTTTGTTTTAATTAATCAGTTTAACTCATCAACTCCAACAACACTAGTCATTGTAACTAATTCTAATATTATATTATTTTTAGCAAGAAATAAAGTGAAAGATGAGCTAAAAGGAGGAATTTGGATCATCTCCAGACCTTAGTGTCCAGAGCTTAAGGACTAAGAAGTTTTTTAATTAAATTGTAGTTCATCGAAGAAAATCTGTGTTGAAAAGAACTGCATGCATGATTATGCTCTTATATCAACAATAAAAATAAAGAGCCTCCTGCTCCATCCAGTCTTCAAATATTTGAACACCATTAGACCACCTCCAGCCCAAAGTTTGAGACCATTGGGCCTAGTATCTCTGTAACCCAAAGTCCTGTCTGAAATTGATACCCAACCCGGATTTCTCAGCTTGAACGGGGATTAATTGGTGAAATTAGGGATGTATTTTTTTGCCAAATTACCATGCCAACCATACCATACTAATTTTGTGCCAAATTTTTTGTGTTAATCTGTAATGGCACGGTATTGTACCGAACCGAAATTTTACGATACGGTATTGGTATTCGACAACATTATCACAGTATTATCAAACTTTAAATAAAATATAGGTCGTTGATTTGATTTTACAAAACTCATAATTTATGTTTTAAGAAGTAACATATATGGTGCTTTTGTTGCACCGGACTATTTCAGACTAGACTAGCTTCAGGGATTAAACTGGACTGATTTAGAATAAACAAAGTTGGATTGACCTAGTGAAGCGTTTAGTGCAATGTCGGATTAAGAGATAAGATAATAAAAAAAAATTAATCTTTTTAAATTATAAAATCCAAAACTAAAAATAAAAAAAAACAAATTCTGGTATCTTCCTGCCGACTCTTCCTTCACAAACCACAAATTCTCCATCACAACCAACATCGCAGCCCCAACTCCATTAAAAAAAAATCAGAACTAACAACTCCTCCATCACAGCCCCAACTCTTCTGTCGCAGCCATGACCAACACAAACTCCTCCAATGCAGCCCCTCCATTAATTGGGTTAATTCCTAAAATGTGAAATCAATTCAAGCGGACCTTGGATTTTGAGGTGCAGGAGGAGGACGAGCAAGTGATAGTTGAAGGCGAGGAGGACGGCCAGACGAGGAATCAAGGAGGAAGCACGGAGCCGAGAACTCGTATAGTCGTCGACGATCATCACCATCGCCGTCGGTGGGTGGTCCTATGAAATCGGTAAAGCAGCACGAGGACTAGGCCACGAGAATGACGACTGGACGAGGACACAAGGAGGAAGACGCAAACGGTCTTAACAGTCCCCTGCTTATTGGGGGGCTTCGCTAATAACTTGCGAATGACTTAGTCGAAGAGAGTCCGCCGTAGTCTCATTTAAATCTAGTCCAGCGCGTGACAAACATAGTATTGGACTAATAGCTAGTCCAATCTAAGCTAGTGATTGTAAACAAACACATCCATAGTATATTTTTAGGTAAATTACAAAAAACTACCTCAACTATTGGATCAACCACAGTTTCATACCCCATCTTTAAAACATTTCAATATCATACCTTATCTTTGAATTTATTGTAATATCATACATTTCGTCAGTTTGTCTGTCAATTCCTCTGTTAAATGCTGAGGTGGCTTGAGGCGAGATCCACTTTCTATTAAAAAATTAATTAAATATTAAATTAATTAAATATTTAAATATTTTTATAAAAAATAATGTGGGACTTACCCACCTTCTTCCTATCCCACCTGTCTCCCCCCATCCTTCCTCCCTTCACTCTAAAACCAGAACCCCTTTCTTCCCCATCCACCCGTGTACCCTACCCCCCCCCCCATCCACCCGTGTCCCCTACCCCCAACCTTCCTTCACCACCAAAACCAAAGCCCCCCATCACCCACCCCCATCTCCCAAAAATCCCTTTTCCCCAAAAATCCCCTTTCTTCTTCTTCTTCTTCTTCCAAGCAACCCGACCCAAAATTCCCCCATCACTCGCCTACTCCCTTATCTCCAAATATGGGGAAGGAGACCAAGAGCCTAAGACAAAGCGGACTTGAGAAACGAGAGCTCATCCTCGATCATGTGTCGACGACGAAAATAAAGACCAGAGGCGAGGTAGGTTTTTCGATGGACGAGTCGTACTCGATGGTGGTGTATTGGGTGAAGAGCTCGGTGGGGAGGTTCTCGTCGGAGATGGAGGCGTAGTGGGGAGGGAAATGGTTGCAGGTGAAGCAGAAAGGGCAGATTCATATCTTGGTGGAGTAATCGACGTTGGAGAAGGGGTTGAGGACGAAGCGACAGGTGCGGCAGCGGAGGGGGGCGTAGGGGAGGACGGGCATGGATGGGAATGGCTTGATCGGAGTGTAGATGGTTGGGTGATTGGGTGAAGAAGGCGATCGAGTAGGGAGGATGAGGGCGAGGAAGAGTCACGGTGGGGTTCTGGTTTTGGAGTGAAGGGAGGAAAGGTGGGGGGAGACGAGTGGGATAGGAAGAAGGTGGGTGGGTCCCACATTATTTTATAAAAATATTTTAATAATTGTATTTTAATATTTTTAATATTTAATTAAAATTTTAATAGAAAGTGAGCCCCGCCTCAAAGTCACGTCAACATTTAACAGAGGAATTGACAGACAAACTGACGAAATGTATGTCATTGCAACAAATTCGAAGATAAGAAATGACATTGAAATGTTTTAAAGATGAGTTTGAAACTGTGGTTGACTCAATAGTTGAGGTGGTTTTTTGTAATTTACCGTATATTTTTATTTTTTTAAGTTTAGATCCACCTTCAATTTTGTTTTGGTTTGAAACTTTAACTTCTATTTGGATTGGAAACTTCTATTTATTGATTTGGTTTGTAACTTCTATTTGGATTGTAACCTTAATTTTCATCATGAATCTTGATGCATCATTTGATTTATTATGTGTGTGAATTGTGAATGATGAATGATATATGAATTTAGGCTACAATATATGAAATAAAAGTACAAAAAAAAAAAAAAAAGAGGCCCAAAAATGTGGTACAAAACAAAGTGACAATTACCATTATCATGTCATGCCATGCCAACTAAACTATTTGACATACCGAAATTTGGTATGCCAAAAGTTTAATACGGTTATGGTAATGAATTTTTTCAAACTGAAAGTTTGGTACGGTAATTATAGGGGTTTTGGTACGATAACCATACCAAACCCACCCCTAGGTGAAATGGTGACTTCTGAGGTGTCAAATTTGGTTTATTTATTTCAATTTTATTTTGACAAACTATATGATTATTTACATTGAATCCATCTAAACTACATGGAGACAAATTCAAACTTGGATACAAAATGAAAAATACATCGCTTTAGCTAACCAGGTCAAAGACATCTAAATCGAAAATTGTTGGTGCATTTATCCAAGAAAAAAGACATCACAATAATCCAAGAATGGTCAACTCCAAACCTTCCCTTGCCAAAGAAAAAGGAAGAGCATCATTTCCGGATCCATTTTGTGGGGATCTTAAGAATTTTCACATTCTAACAATTTATTGTACATCGTGCGGTCAATTTTCGTCAGATACTATTTGTATTTAATTTTAAATAAAAAAATAGTCAAATAATTTCTGACTGCACGATAAATGACGTTCCTTAGGATCTCTACAATTTGAATCCAGATGGGATCCAAATCCAAGGAAAAAGGACATGCATCTGCAGCAAATTGATCTGAGTGATTTAGGAAAAGCAAAAGATGTTCAATTGACACATCTCTCAAATTGTTATTGATAAAAATATTAATGTGTTTTTGCGAACAAAAATAATAAAAAGATGTATCAATTTTTTAAGACTCAACTAAAATGATAAAAAATTAAATTCTAATTGTTGAAATGATCAAAATCAAATATCAACAAAATATTGAGAACAAAACGACCAAATCTTGTCGATATACTGAAAATTGATCAAAATCAAATATCAACAAAATATTGAGAACAAAACGACCAAATCTTGTCGATATACTGAAAATTGATCATTTCAACAACTGAAATATAAAAAGGAATTAAATAAATAATACCATCAGGTACATTTAACTAAAATATAAAACTTAATCCGATGATCCTAAGCAGGTGAAAAGATCCACAAGCTCCAAAAAGTGCAATAAACATGAAGTACCAACCCCAATCCAGTTCCGACCTGGACTACATCATCAGTTTGTTCCACCAGGAACCATTTGTGCACTCAATCCTCAAATGGTGAAGATCCATAGAAAGGTATACATTATATGTCAATTTAGTTCTAAATATATAATTTTGTATGTGAGAACATACGAAAAGATAGACCATCTTCCCTTCGACAAGTAGCCAAATTTTTCTGTAGCAGCATCCAACTGAATCCGGCAAAGGGCCACCCTCTCCCCCCTCAGTACGCAGAGGCAAGCCCCGAACACCTTCATCCATCCCTCCATCTTGCTCAAAATCACATATTCTCCGTCAAATGGAGGTTGTCTGACCCCAAAGATTGTAAAAACCAGCTGAGGGGGCAGCATGGGGAAATGACAGCAAAAATTCCCCCCAGAAAAGCACCATCCATGCCACCATAAAATTTAACAGGAGTAAAAAAACACGAAGCAAAAATAAGTACAGGAATCCCAATAAACTCGTGCTACTAGCTTGAGTCGTCAACGTTTAGCATTTTTTTCTTACCCAACTAGTCTTTTGCTTCTGTTCCTAGATGTTTCTCTTTTCCCCCTTTTTTTAGTTTCTTTCTATTTGCCAGGCGAGAAAGAACGTTTCATCATGCCAAGGCAGTAGTACTATTTTCGAAAAAAGAAAAAGAAAAAAAAGAAGAGAAAACTAGATATTCACCATCGTGTCTTTTAAACCTCTCTTCCCACAAGTTCATTTCTCTCCACGAGTGTGCATCGTCTGTGCACATCCATCCCTCAAACTCTAATTTCTTGCTGAAATAGAGTGATCAGCCCCTGCTTGAACACCGAATTGACCTGTTCCAACACCACTTGACAGCTGCGGCTGATTATTGTTCTCAACATTGTTGTTGTTAGTGGTGTTCTCGTCCAGTGCAATACTTTGGATATGAGCTGACAGCATATCCGGACCGGCCTTTCCAGGGGTTTGAGAGCCCGAGGCATTTGGAGGCTCAGCAGCTGGCATTACCCATCTCTCCCAATCATTACGCCTTCTTATTTTATCACCCTAAACAGTCACAAGACACAGCACAAGATTTGTCATCTTATCAGAATGTTATATAACATAAAACACATAACACTTTTAATTGTATATTACGGGCTAGGTGGGGCAGAGGGTGCTGGAAATGAAAATTTGGAGGATGAGAATAAATAATAAAATAGCAATGCAACGGCATTTTTTCTATTACATGATTACATCAAACGTTAAATTATGGAATCTTGAATTACCTGTACTTCCACAACAGTTGACATTCTCATAGCATCCAGTATAAGCTGAATGTTGTCTGTCAAACACATAACCTGAAAAGGAAATGAGAAATTAAAACATTGGCATTCTCATAGCATCCAGTACAAGCTGAATGTTGTCGGTCAAGAAAGTGGGGCCAGGATATAAGAACAGAACCCCATTGAGGAGGCAATATAGTATAGCAAATTTTAACCTTAGATATGCTCCTGCTTAATCAAATACATAAAACCACATTTCGTCCTAAGGTATCTCCCTATGATTTACCACAAAATGGTTCTTCTGCAATATCAACATTTGCTTGATAGCCTAAAGCTTATTTTCAGTCTTTAACATTAATAATTCCTTGCTTCAAAACATGTACGTATTATCCCATGTCAATGTAACGATAACAAAAAATAACACAGAATAGCATGCCACAGAGCACCACAGAATAGCAAACAAAGTGCTATTATACTTGGTATACCATAAGTAATTTTCCTTAATGTGTTTCTATACTTTGTTTTTATTTATTTGTTGTTCATTCATTTACTTTCTTTAAATGTATAATTCGAAGTGCTCAATTGACAAATCCCAATGACAAACATAACCTACACATCACCAAGAATTGTAAATTAAAAACATAAAATACAAGTTAATCTTGAACATATAGAATAAACCTGTATGCATGGATACACACAAACACACACCTGTATACACAACAAAAGACCAGATCATCACCACAATAACTGAAATCCACAGAGAAAAGTTTCCCAAAAACTCACTTTTTTGAAGCCTACTATTAATTTAATACGAACCCATCCCTGGTCATCCATGTTCCGCCTCAAGTATGTATCTTTAATTAAATTGTCATTACTGCAATAAATGAGTATGAAGGGACACAAGCAGTTAAACTATCAAACAAATTAAAAGGGAAATGATGATTAATGTTCTTACGTAAACAAACAAACAAACATGAAAGGAGCACCTGAAATAATAATCTATCTGGTTTATGATCTTAGTATGCAGGTGAGGATCTGGAGCAGGAAACATCATGGGATGTCTCAGAGGTGCAACAAAAGGTACAAGTGGTTCATGTGGTGCATGTGTAACATATACCAGTTGATGAGGTTGCATATCTGAAAAAAGAAACACATTAGGATAAAGTCGCATGTAAAACACATACAAGTTCTATTTGAATATGCCTAAGTGTTTACCAAACCCTATAGGACCACCAAAAGCCCTCATCTGCGGTTGGTGAATAAATTGGGCAGCATTAGGTGGTGGTGGAGGTGGTGTTTGGTGAGGCCTCAGCATCCTAGGAACACCTCTTGGAGAATGCATGTGGTTGTCTCTATTGTTAAAGTTTCGATGAGTGTTCCAATCTTGATTTCCACGGTCCTGATCCCGCCTATAGTTATGATGAGAACCTTCTCCACGAGGATGTGAACCACCATTTCGGTTCCTGAAGGAGTTACGTTGCTGCGGATGATCATTATTGCTGTGAGATTGTGACCCAAATGCATTCCTAGGGGTATGCTCCTTGGGAGATGGGTTATTTGAAGGCAGTTCAACACCTTGACCAGCAGATGATTGATGCTGGGGGGCACCGCCATTAGAGGATGCATTTGAATTATTTCGTTTCATCGATTTTTGGCGAGTAGGTCCAGTATGGTTTGGAGTAGAAGGATTCCCTAGTTTCGGTGATGAGGTAGGTGTGGTTCCAGTCCCCTACATCAAAGCACAGTACAACACATAAAATCCAGCATATTGAACATGTAAGAATACAAAAACCGTATGCCATCATCGCACTACATTGTTAGGCTCCAACAAGGTGAATCATTTCTAATCAAATTTTATTTCTTAATGTCTCAAACAATCAGAACCAACTCTTCAAATTTCCTTCCACTTATTTTCCTTCACTTTCTCAATGCATAAGAATCTTTTGATTATCCATTTACCCAGAAGTTTTCTTTTTATTTGCATCTACCCAAAATTTATCAGCAAACCACCATTCGAATGCAGAGAGCTAATGGTGTATTTCTTGATTATGGTAAATTTCCACGAAAAATTAGCATATTAGAAAAAACCCAAGTGTTGCATATAGTTTGATTCAGTTCCCAACTTTCTCAGCAACCAAACAATAGCAAAAAGATTCAAGAAAGAAACCTGCGATACGGAGATAGACAACAACGAGGGTTCTGATACACCTTTGGGAGATTCAGAAGACGATTTGGTAGAAGCCCGAGCCGACTCAGACAAGGCAGGCCAAGACACAGCTCCCATTACAGACCCAACCTCGACAGCCCCATTAGAAGGCTTGTTCCAAGCTGGCCTCTTACCCGCATTGCCGTTCTCTGAGCCCTCACCCACCGACTCCTCCACCGGTGGAGGAGAAGACGAGTTAGACTGAGTCTGATTAGCCGAGGAAGAGGAAGGAAGGGACGTAGGCGCCGCGGCGGCGACAACTGGCTCAGTCACAGCCGCCGATGGCGACGAAGCAACGGCCGCAATCGGCTCAGATTCGCCCCGAACGATTTGAGTCCAAGGAGACGAGACAGCCCTAGCGGCGCGCCGCGATTGGGTCGGGCCGCTGACACTCTTGCCGACGTTACGCGGCGACTGCACGGTCGCAGACGGCGCCGTTTCAGTGTTGCTACCCTTGTTCGCGGCGTTAATCGCAGCCATAACAAGAACCAAACAAAAACGCTAGGGTTTGCGAAAGCGACGTCGACAAGTTTCTTGATCAACGACAAGGGGCAAAAGCGGATTAATAAAATACAGAGTGATCGAAAATTTCTGAACAATGTGCGAGTTCAGAAATTAGGGTTTCCAAAGATTTGTGGCGATCGGGATCGCAGACCGGAGAGAGACAGAGAGCGGAGGAAAAGAGAGGAGAGAGAATGGGAAGGAGGAGTGAGAGACGGCTCTCTGGAGATTTTCTCTCTCTGTTGGGGGTGGTGCGTTTGTTTTGTTTCTTCTCGGTTATAGTGCCTTTCTTCGCAGCTGCGCTATTGGGATTTCCTGAATGCGCAGGTTTTAGATTACGTGAGATTACAAAAATACCCCTATGGCGTACCCGCGGGGAGGGGCATGAGATTCAGAATGTAAATACGCCTGTGACTACTTAATCTACTTTTACTATTTACCAACCTTCTTATCACATCATCAAATGATCCGGATCTTTGAAATTTTATCCAATAGTTCTAATGTTTTCATCTCTTAAAAATCATAAAAAAAATTTATCGTTTGATGAAATTTCAAAAATCCGGATCACTTGATTCGGTGACCTTAGTGAAGAGATCCGTCTTCTTAGGCCCCGTTTGGGATTGAGGTGATTTTAAAAAAAACCACTGTGAAAAAAAGCTGAGGGTCATTTTTGTGTTTGGTAAACTGAAAAAAAAAGGGCTTATTTTGGAAGCTGCTGTGAGAATAAGCTGAAAATCAAAGGAAAAGCTGAAGCTGCTATTTGCTGCTTTGAAAAAAAGCCAGTTTTTTCAAAGCACACAGAGCTACAATGCTCCTTTAATGAAAAGACACACTATCATCCTGCTTTTTTTTTCCAAAAGCACTTTCACAAAAAAGTTTACCAAACACTCTACTGGCTTTATTTCACAGCCGCTTATTCTCACAGCACAGCCGCTTATTCTCACAGTAGTTTTTTTTCAAAGCTCAGCAATACCAAACCAGCCCTTAATCCTACCATTCACTTAGAAGTTACTTTGTGATCCAGTAGGAGTGCGACGTGTGGCGTGAATACATCATGGAATATAGAGGTTGCTTTTGGGAGTGCATCTCAATTATATCTCAAAATTTGGTAACATATCTTCACTTTTTTATCTTCCTAATTTAAGAAGATGATGCCCGTAGGGGTGGCAATCGGTATCTGTATCATGTTCCTGTCAATCTACAACCTGTAAGCAAATTTAAAATTCTGATCATAATTTGTCGCGTTAAAAAATGTCACTTTTTAAAATTATGGTAAACTTTACTGAATTCGGATTGAGATTGAACTGATTTGTTGATTGGGCTCGAATTACTCTTGAGCAAGCTCGACATATCAAACGTGTCATCATGGGCTGACCAAACTACATATTTCATATGATTATATGACTTCAATTTGTTGACCCAAAATACTTGAGATGGTGGCTTATTATTTTCTTTTTTTCCTTTTGAGACTTATTATTGTCATTAGTTTGATATGACCGTAACATTTCCACGTGTCATGTTATCAGTTGATTAATATTACGATGTGCACTTAGTCATTAATGTTGTATTTTTATTATTTAATAATATTCCTTTTGTCAATAAATAAATTTTTATTGAATCAAAGACAAATATTAATGTTTACATCATCAGCAAAAATATTCAACAAAAAATCGGAAAAGAGAAACCCCATCTATAATGGTCCCTCATTCTGTTTACAAACGAAGTCAACGAGTGAGCCACCCCATTGCAGGCTCGAGGCATACCCTTTTAAAGATTTGATTAAGGTGCTTCAATCAATTGCCACCTCAATAATTTTCTATTTATTTAATTTCCATATCATTAATTTAAATGCATTTATATAGAGGCATAAGGTAGCTTAGCAACTAATTGCCTATAATATAGGAATTTAATTTCCTCAATCCCCTTCTGCGCGACATTTTTTTTAACAAAATAAAATAAAAAATTAATTAACTAATTCCTCATTTCCTTATTATCAGTATTTAAAAAAAAATACTATTTCTATTAAAATTGTATCAATAAAAAGTCTTCAATACATATTTTTTTTTCATGTATAGATATATAAAAAATATACTTAAACTTATGGTAAATTTGAGAACAAAAGTATCGACTTTTGGTACGTTTAGATTTCAAATGTACCGAGAAACCAAATGTACCAAAAATTCAAATGTATCATGAAACCAAATGTACCCATTGTTATGTAACCTTTTTGGTACGTTTAGATTTCAAATATACAGAGAAACCAAATGTACCATAAAACCAAATGTACCCATTGTCAGGTAATCATGTTGGTACGTTTAGATTCCTATTGTACTAAAAGACCAAATGAACAAAAAATCTCAAATGTACCACAAAACCAAATGTCTCTATCAGATAACTCTTTTGGTACATTTACATTCCAAATGTACTAAGAAATACAAAATTCAAATCCACTATAAAACTAAATGTGTCCATATTATAGGTAACTAGACGTAGCTATATAATCAAACAAATCTTTACTATGTGTTGGGTCTTCTAAATAATAAAATTTGACAATTTTTTTTTATAAATATTCTATTATATTCACAAGAAAAAGTAAATATTATAACAAACAATAAAAAAATGCATAGTGATGGATAATAAATGCATAAATATAGGGATAATAAGAAAAGAAAAGAAAAAAGATAACGAAATGCCCAGGAGATGGATAATAAATGCATAAATATAGGGATAATAGGAACTGAAATTAATAACCAAAATTTTAGGAAAATGTTTGATCAAAATTTCAAAAGGAGTGTATGTTTAGTCTAAAAAAATAAAAAAACGAGGCGCCTATATCAAAATGCCCCTATTTTATAATACGTAAATTAATAACACGCTACGCAAAAAAAAAAAAAAAAAAGATCGATTAGACAACAACCTCTCAATGAAAATGTCACATGATCTCATGATATAAAATACCATACTTTCTGATCAACAATGTATTGCACACGTTATGCCATGGCCTTATAATCCTTCTAAAATCTCCATCTTTTACCCCGAGGAAATAGAAAGTTAGAAACCAGAGAGCAAGAGAGAGGAGAAGAAGAAATGTCTAAGGACTACGTAGAGCCACCACTGGTTCCTCTCCTGGACATGGAAGAGCTCAAAAGCTGGCCGTTCTTCAGAGCTGTGATAGCAGAGTTTGTTGCCACGCTTCTCTTCCTCTACGTCACAGTTGCCACGGTCATCGGTCACAAGAAGCAAGCAAACCAGTGCGACGGCGTCGGCCTTCTTGGCATTTCCTGGGCCTTCGGCGGCATGATCTTCGTCCTGGTTTACTGCACAGCCGGAATCTCTGGTAAAATAAAAAATATCAGAGTCCATTATAAACTTACATTATTATTCTTTTATATGTACAAGTGAAATTAGGGGTATGGAATTGATTCTCGAATGCAAATACACATACTCTTAATTACTTGAACTACAAGTCATTTGTAAAAACATACTTTCTTATTCGACTTATTATGTTACCAAGTTGGCAGAATAATGATACGTAAATGATTATGTTAGTGGCAATGAGTTTATAGCTTAGTTTGTCATGAGCATTCACCCTTGCAGTTGAGGTCTCGAGTTCGATCTCCCCTCTCTCAAGATCAGTTATATAAAACAAAATGTATAAAAGTGAATTCACGTCCTTAACGAGTGATGCGATATGAAGGGATTACTTTTTATGTGATGGCCATAGCACTATATGGAGTTACTAATTCAAATGTTACAATAAGATAACGACATATTTAACATATTATGTTGTAAAATTAAACGAATAACATAACAGTCATATAGAAAAATTGCTCTAAATTAAGTTTTAAACACTTTTGAACATATCTTGCTCAGGTGGGCACATCAATCCGGCCGTGACTTTTGGGCTGCTGGTAGCGAGAAAAGTGTCGTTGGCTCTGGCGGCGGTGTACACGGTTGCGCAATGCTTGGGAGGCATTTTGCGGCATCGGGTTAGTGAAAGCTTTGATGAAGCATTACTACTACACGCATGGCGGTGGCGCCAACTCAGTGGCACCTGATTACTCCAAAGGCACTGCTTTGGGAGCTGAGATCGTTGGTACTTTTCTGCTGGTTTACACCGTCTTCTCAGCCATCGACCCCAAGAGCTGCGCGCGTCTCCCACGTGCCTATGAGCAATGACTTCAATTTGTTTCACCGTAAAGTTAAGGGAACTTTAACTAAAAACTTCTGGTACTGTTCATTTTAACGAAAAATCACATTTTTACACTAAAAAGTCAATCATGGTACTTTTCACTTTACCATTTATTTTTTTCTTATTGTTAAAACTCAAAGTTTTCAAGCATTTTTCATTAGTTTTCCATAACAGGGTCTCATATGCATTGATAGTGGTACTATGGTTAAAAGGGTAGCGAGCCGCTCTTTTAGTCACTTGCACTCCAAACAAAATATTTATAGATTTTTTCAACGCTCAGACGGAGTGTAGAAAGCTAAAAATATATGTCAAAAATTTCTGCCCTAACAAAATTTTTGAGTTTTGAGGCTTGATGGTTGGTTTGGTTTTAGGTGTTGGCGCCCTTGCCAATAGGGTTTGCTGTATTTTTGGTGCACTTGGCCATCATCCCCATTACCGGCACTGGCATCAACCCTGCAAGGAGCTTTGCTGCTGCTGTAATCTACAACAATGACAAAGTCTGGGACGACCAGGTATGGTTACCTTAGCCTCGGCTAAACCCAGTTGAAATGTATATAAGTGCACATTTATTAATATTCGTCGCAGAGCACGCGGGTGGGTGGCCACACATGCATCAACAGCTAGGAGCCACCCACTCAGCGTAGGCAAGTGCGTCAAGCACCACTCTGTGTACGTTTTTTTATGACCTCTAAACTTTAATGGTGTCAAGCAGTGGATATTTTGGGTTGGACCATTTATTGGAGCTCTGTTAGCAGCTGCCTATCACCAGCATGTTCTAAGGGCATCAGCTACTAAAGGCTTGGGATCTTTCCGCAGCAACCCCGCCACCTAAACAGAGTAGCATGGTGTATGTTGTCCTGTCGGCTTCTCCCTTTGCGTATTTACCCACCTATTACTCTCACTATTACCTGTGGGGAAGTGGCTGTTCTTATCGAGAAAACTTACCCATCACATGTTGTGTAAACCTCTCTCATCGCATATCACTAACCATGCGATGGGAGAGATAGAGAGACGTGTATCCCTTGGGAGTTCCTATCGTTTTTCTTAGGGTCATTTCAAGTAGACTAGACAAATTCAAGTCAAATCCTCAAATATCAAAGACAAATTTAGGTGAAGCAAGTCAAAAGCACTCTGCTTGGCTTATTTTGTTACATTCTTAGGACTCGAAAAGCACTTGTTCACAACAAGGACAGATCCTGTAATTTCGAGCTAATCTAATTCAAAAAAAAACATCTACCTTAGCTACTGTCTTCTATCTTTGTACGGTAAGGTGTATAAAAATAAGCATACCCAATAAACAAGACAAATAACAATGATCCGCGATTCCTAAGAGCAAAAATTTCAATTCTCTATTGATTTTTCTTGGAAAACAAAAATAAAAGGTCATAGAATCCGGTCACAAGAAACTGGCATTGTAAACTAGAAAGGAGCTTGAGTTTGAAGTGATTACTTTACAGTTGAAATAGCAAATTATAACGGCAAAAGGATGACAGGGCAAGGAATGAACTCAGCAAGCAGGTTTGCATCGATATGCTTGGAGTGAATAGCTTCCATGCTTATAACAACTAAATCCAAATTCAGGTCATCAGCAACCTCGCCGATGATGGCTGTCGGCTTGTTCCCTTCCCCGAGTCGCTCTAACAGCTTGTATTCTTGGAACCCACCTATCAGTAATTATAACGGTTAAAAATAATGTTGGTGCCAAATATGTTGTTATGTGCATACAGAAAATTAGTAAGTAAGTAAATAAACAACCAAAATTGTCATACAAGTGTAACGATGTAACTATACATAATCTCACACACACTATTCTATTAAGTAGTAAACTTGGTCAGCAAACCGATACAATATTCTTACAACACAATAATACATGTTGAAGCCATCTACAATGCCCACTTTCCCAGATCCTCATCTTCTACTTTCAAGCATTTTTGACCAAAAAACCAAATTGAACCAAGATTTGATGCTTCAACCCTTTCCTAGTACTTGAACCCCCTGCAACCATCAAATTTTATCTTAATTTACTAACTTTTGGCCACTTTCGAAACAACTTCACATTCAGTATCACGATCCTCACCTCATCACTAAATATAGATTCTACGGTGAGCGACTCAAGTCATTTTAACGACTCTGGTACTCAAGGTCGAATAAAATGCGGTTTCAGTAATTCCAAAGAATTATCAACTAGAAAACCGTTGCCTTTTTTTATTCCGTAATGAAATATGACTCCTTTTCATTGTCATTCTGCCCTGTACATGTTTTGATTCCATCAGCAGCATAATCACATCAACTTGTGAAAAAAATGCATCTTATTGCAATTCACCGATGGAAACTCAATCGACATAACGGAATCTACACAATCATATAGTATATATGTTTTTGTTCTCTACTAATCAATCATCCCTGAAAATTAAGATTCCCTTTCCTCATATACTCCTCATGTAAGTTAAACCTTCCCAATTCCACACAAGACAGTACACAAACCTTCGGAGAGATGCCAACGGATAGTCGAAAGCTGGGTTTCGTGTTCCGGCAACGACTCCTTCTGCTGATCATCGATCACTGCAAAACAACACAAAGTTCTATATTCCTACACCACATTTCTGAATCAATTCCAAAAGGGTCTGTACAGTAAAAAAAATGCTCTATCTGTAACGCTTGGTTTCGTAAAATTTCATCAGTAAACATACCCACAACCGTAATGTCAGACCCATACTTCTTCGCCAAAGCAGCAACCGTAGCTATAGCCTGTAATAATAAAAAAAATCAAACTTTTTACCTGGATCCTCACACAATGGCAGCCACGAAATTTACCCGGGTCAAAATTGAATGCGAAAATTACCTGTCTTGTGCCCTCGGAGAGATATGGGTTCCCGTCGGTGATGGGCAGCAGCAGATGCTTGAAGTTAGTGAAGGCGTCCGCAGCTGAACTCACCTGAGGCCCCTGCGGCTCCGCCTGCGCCGACGGCGGAGAAGTGTAATTACCCTTATGCCCCGGAATTCGGGGCCTTGAAAATAAGGAGAGGTTCCGAGGTTTGAGGGGAAGAGGAAGGGAGGAAAAGGAAGGAGAAGGAGGTGGTGGTTTCAGAATCGAAGTCTTTGGGTGCTTTGAGGCTTGGAGGCGAATGGATGTTGGGTAGTGAGCAAATGCCATGGGAGGGCTGGGCGAGCTCTGAGTTAGCGAGTTAGGCGAGTTCACTCAGTGGAGCAGAAAAGTGAGGAAGAAGAAGACGGAGAATGTTCTGGGGCTGTTTGCTTCGAGAAAGCGCTATCGAAAATCGACTTGAAAAATTGGTTTTGGTTTTCGGTTTTTCGGATAAATTTAATTGGGCCATTTTTGTTGGGCCTGTAGAGATTATTTTGTAGGCCCATATTTATGACGAGTCTCAATTTCTCCAACCCACTTCGTTCCTTCTGTTACGAGTTTCGTCGCGGCGGCGAGTTATGGAAGGAAATGACTCGGCCGAAACGGCCGATATGACGACGGTGTCGCGTCATCGTTTCGGGGACGACTCGGACGAGCCGGCCTTCTCCATCTCCATCATCGTACGGGTGCTTAGCTGAGCTGTCCCTTCATTGTCTCACTAATTAAACAGTAATCCCAAACTTTCCAATGCCTACCACCGTACTCAACTTCTCAGGTCAAATTATTTTCAAACTTTATATGTGATTGTGTTGGTGCAACCTTCAGCCATGAGAACGTTAATTCTTCACCATACAACGTAGGACCAAGATAAGACCCTAGACAGGAACAAGACTTCATTGGTCATAAAAAGAAAGGAACAAGACTCCATTGCAAAAAAGAAAGGAACAAGAATCCAAACTCATCTTATATAGTTACTATCAAGAGTGGTTCTCTTGGTCACTAAGGCCTCGTTTGGTACACTGTATAACACACCGGATAGGATTAATTATACGGTATCAGGTGTTTGGTGTCCCCATGTATTAAATAGTCAGCCGACTAAATACTCCGGCCCAACCTATTCTATACGGCTGACACCCGCTTAACTATCCTTTCCAAAACCACGGTATTATTTAGTCGGGTTGAAAACATGGCTCTCTCGCTCTCTCCAACTCCCAGGTTCTCCTCGAATCCCAGGTTCTCCTCATTCTTCTTCTCTCATCTGAATCCCAGGTTCTCCTTCTTTGTCTTCTCCTTCTTCTTCTTCTCTCATCTGAACCCAGGTTCTTCTTCTTCGTCTTTTTTCTCCGTCTTCTCTCTCATCTGAATCCCAGGTCCTCCTTCTTCTTCTCTCTGTTCCGCCTTTCACCTACTATTTTTCTTCTTCTTCTCTCTATGTTCTGCCGTCCTCCTCTTATTTTTCTTCTTCCAGATCCGAAAAAAAAAAATTTGATCTGTATGTTGAAAATTGCAAAGATCCTAAATTGGGTATGTTGGAAATTCGAACCCAGTTGAAGAAATGGGCTGAGCGATTACATCTGGAATGAAGCTTGATGAATTCATAATATCAATGCTTGTGCTGGTTTGGTTGCTGCAAGATTTGGATTTGATGTAATTTCACAGTATTGTTCAAAATTCATCATTCATCAATATAATAATATTTTTAAGTCTTTCTTATCCGATAGAGTATCCAACCAAACACAGTATAAATAATACGGTCATTAATCCGATACTGCATCAAACGTCCGATTAATTTAGTCAGTCCTATCCGGTGACTATTTATCCTATCCGACAGAAATAGTCAGTACAGTCTGATCTGCCAAACGAGGCCTAAGTGACTAAGGATTCACAATAGCTTATCCTTATATTTGATATTAACTAGAAATTACGCTCGCGCGTTGCTGCGGAAACCAACAGTTTCAGGCGTAATCGGATGAATAAAACACATTTAAGTTGAATAAATTCAACACAATTTTGAACAAACAGAGGGATACATGAGTGAATGAGGTCGATAAGTTACGCAATTTCGCTTTTATATACATTCAAGTGAGTTGGCATGTAAACACATTGTATAATGAGTGGGAAGAAACTAAACGTCTCTGATTAGAGAGAGATGGTTTCCAAAAAAGTTTTGTTTCCTTAAGAAACAAAAGAAACAAGTAGTTCACACATAGAATATGTGTCCTACAGTGTAGGCAACCATTTCAATAGGTAATTAAAAATAGAAAGTGTTGAGCACTTGTTCAAGTAGCTAATTTTGTAACCACAACTGTTCAAAGGCAAAAATAAGCAGAAGGTCTATTTCCATACGAAACTGAAGAAACAGAAGCAAGCTGCAGTTTACACATATTTTGCCCCTGCAATTAAGATGGTAAAATATATGTCTTGCAACCTACATACCTCACTTAGCAGTTAGCAAAACACAGAAAAAAAACGGTGTTTGAGCATGTAAGTCGTCAAGCACAGATGTTCTAACAAAAAAAATATGTAGCATGGTGTGCAGCATTCGATCACGGAGAGCGTGGCTGTTCACTTTTTCTAAGACCGGACATCTTCGACTCTATAGCAAAAAACATAAATCATAATGTAACAAAGGCATCCATTACATCTACATCCTCCCACACTTCTCTCAGACACTCCCTATCTCTCTCTGCAATTCCTAAAACAAATCTCCTAAATCCTATCTCGGACACCCCCCATCTCTCTACAAATCGCACAAACAAAACCCCAAACCTAATCCTTGAAATCCCACCCAAACCTAATCCCTGAAACCCTTTCTCTCGGACACCCCATACCACAGAAAATGCATCTGAATTTTAGTTTATAAATTTGCAGGCCGCCTTCTCTCTTCGTACCTTTTAACAATTCACCAGTAAGATTCTCTCACTAAAAACTTAAATAGCAAATCCAATGACGAATGATGTGAAACTGAAGCTGTAATGAAAACTTATATTAAGAAAGAATGAAAAGCCGTCTTTCTACAATTTGAAACCAAAATTTAAATGAATGTCCCTGTAACTAAGGTTATTGAACATGATTAACTATCTGTCTCAGGTCAAATGACTACTTTGCATTATCCCAACCATGAGTATGAGAACTTGTCGTTGATCGTGTTCAGTGGACTCATTCTCTATTAAGCACCTACATGCTTGTCTTGGTGTCAGTCACACAAATGACACCTACATGCTTGTCTTGGTGTCAGTCACACAAATGACTCGAGACCAATCACTCTCCCTAAGAGAAGACATTGGTTAAAAAATATTACGCTCGAAAGAGTGTTAAATTGATGAAAAATTGGATCAAATAGCTTTGAATTGAATGGTTAGTGGAAATTTTCAGGTTTTAATGAGTTTAACATCCCATTTTTGCGAAAAAATGGTCACTTGGAAAACTTTATGGTGCGTAGTGTTTCCATTTGTGCTTAAAACTCCTGTAATAATTTCTGTTTGCCGTTAATTTTTTACCTCCAAAGTATGATTATTGGTATGAACTGCCTGTATTGATCTCGATTGAACCTTCAAATTGATAAAGAATCTTCGTTTTCTGTACTAATTTAGTTAATTAGACCCGACTTTGTTATTTGTTCTCCAAGAAATGTCTCGGTTTTTAACGGCTATAGTTAGCGGTTAACGGCATTGTTGTTTTGAATCTACAGGTGCTGAACAACATGAGAAGAATGCTTGACCTTAATAAACTAAAGTGCAATGTAATTGCCATCAACAGGCTAATCACCGATTCTTATTTGCACACAACCTAATTAGATGATGTTAATTTTATCTCACTTGTATTTTTCAGGTAATGGGATTGACATGGGGAGCTTGGGATGCATCCACATTCAGCTTACACCCGAAATTTATTCTTGGCGCTGATGTATTGTATGATGCTAGTGGTAGGATTTTTATCGACTTTGATTTTTGTGTTTTGCGATCTGTTTTTTTTTTTTCCACGTCCTCTCTGTCACTGAACTTAAGCCAAAACTGGATTTTATTCTCCTTGGTAAGCCTTCGATGACCTCTTTGCCACTGTGACATTTCTGCTCCAAAGTGTGTGCTTATAATGCTGTTCTAATTTTAAAACATGTGCACTTGTAGTATGCAGATAACGTTGTAAATGATCCTTTTTCACTTTTCTTACTCTTTGAAAGCACGTCTTGTAATATGCAGCGGGCATCATCTTATTGAATTCTTGATGGTCAAATGGGGATTGAAGTGCGCGAAGCTTCTTGACGCCTTTTCGTTTATGCCATCCTCCAAGGCATCCGGGCTAAGTGGCAACCTTTAACTGGCAGAGATCGTTCTGGACAGTGAATGGGCTGATACAATGGAATTGCATTAGCATTTTGGGAGTTTGTGGTAATTCTGCAACTCTAGCTTGCATTGTAAGTTGAGTAATCCACTTTGTTGATGCACAAAATCAGCAAAGACTTTGGTACAACAGAAAGTGTCAAGTTTGTGACATTCGCTAAATTGCTCTAGTCACTAGTGTGGATAAGTATGTAAATTGACAGAGACAGGGAAGCAAACACAAGATGTACGTGGTTCACCCATATTGGTTACGTCCACGGAGTAGCGGGGTTCTCATTAATTGTGAAGGGTTTACACAAATACATAGGTTCAATCTCTCATTTAGTGAGTTCTAGTGAATGATTTAGTACAAATGACATTAGGAAATATTGTGAGAGAATGATCTCCTTTTATAAAAAAGAGTCTCTAGCTTTGTTCTGACTTTGACACGTGTCGTACTGTGATTGGCCTCTGATGTTGACACGTGTCGTGCTATGATTGGCCTTTGATGTCGACACGTGTCACGCTGTGATTGGCCTCATGGTTGGAGGGAAATTCTTGTGGATCCTTGACAGTATAACGTTGATCGGTGCTCAGTAGTTTCTGGATTGGTCAGGTATGGTACAAACAGTGCTCCCCTAAGTTCCCGAGTGAAGAAAGCTCCTCGGTTGAGGACTTGCAAGATCCAAGCCACTGAGTAGTCACAAAACTTTTAAGTACCGAAGTGTGGTATCGTTTTCACTTGCCTTATCTGTCTCATAAGTAGATGTGGCATCTTCTCTAGAAGTACTTTTCCTCCATCCAGGGGTGGTATCTTTAACCGATGGAGATACACAAGGCAACGTATCAATTTCACTTGAAGCTTACTTGTAGTTTCGGGCTTGGTCAAGCCAATACAAACCCTATAGTAGGAGTCCCCTAAGTCTCTGAGCGAGGAGATTTGCCGAAAGAGGTGACAAACAAAGTAAGCAATCAGAGTTCCAAGCAGTCAGTCTCAGATCGAAAGTTTGATCTCGTGTTCCGGCTGATTGTTTTCCTTCTCCTTGTTTTGTAGACATCAACAAGGACAAAGAAAAGGACATGGAGAAGAGATGATATAAGATACTTTTGCTTTTGAAGAAGTAACTTTCCACATGCTTATTCTTGAACTGGGCTGGAGGGTTTTCTGGTTTCCTCCAGAGTATAAGGCCGACTCAAGAATTTGAGGGTCAAAACAAGTCCATCAAATCAAGAGTTCGTTCGACCTTGATGATATGAGATACTTTTGTTGTTGACAAAGTAGTGGATGTGGTATGGCAAGGCTTTGCATCGAGTGCATACTCACAATGAAGAACGCCACAAGCCGAGCCGCCTCGCAACGAGCACCGCCTCCAGCTGAGCAATCGCCTCGCCGCGAGCATTGCCTCTAGCCGAGCAGTCTCGCAACGTGTGCTACCTCTAGCTGAGTATTGCTTCACGTTAAGCACCGTCTCATGTCGAGTACTAGTTCTGGACGACATCTAGTCACTTCGACCTGCACATGGATTGGATTTGAAGTCTCCAGCTAAAAGACTTTCTTGACTGAAGACTTGGGGGACTCTTGTTATACCATATATTGGGCCTCAGTATTTGGGCTTCATTACTTAGCCCATGATTCATGTACGAGGGGAGGAAACCCTTATTCTATAAAAAGGCTCCCTCACACTCTCTTAAGAAGAAAGGGAAACAGACAGAGGGGAAACGGGAAAGCAAACAGAATAGCAAAGAGAGCAAACACTGCCTCTATAGCCTCCATGTATATTCAACATTCATTTACATAGTGAAATGGAATCAACACCAGTGTGGACGTAGCCTCAACTTGAGGTGAACCACGATATATCTTTGTATTCTTGTGCGTTTGTGTGATTCATGGTCGGATTTACGTTGGTCCAAGATCGACCCGATTTTGTGCATCAACACACTTGACCTATACGAGCATACTGTAATGAGCATCGTCTGTTCATATTCGTTACTGAAAAGGGTTGATATACACCGGTTTCATGCATTGTTGGGAGTTTACCTTAAGTTTCATACAAGAAAACGTCGTTGCCCTTCAACTGAATACTTCATATTTATAGTAGGATTTTTGTTACAATTTATTGCAGGATTTTGTTGTAACAAGATCCTTTCAAACATTATGAAACACAGCACAAACAAACAATTTCTATCTCAAATCTCTCAAAACACGAAAGGAAATGATAGATAACCACCTATTTAATTGATTTCCCGGTTCTCATGTTTTTAGAATCAACTGCAACTAAGCTTGCCGGCTCTCGATTAATTTACTACCCTGCAGTCCTTCCTGATCTCTTGCCCACCATTGATGCTGCTCATCTTTATCATAGAATTCACGAAAGCGTCTAAGAACGCTTGTTTTGAGGAGGCAAACTTAGTAACCAAACCTTTAGTCTTCGGAAAACTGAGCAGAGCTTGATCCGAAGAAAACAAGCTCTTCCCTTGGAGGATCAACTTGAAGTATGTATTATCAAAGGTGGTTGTAGAAGGATCCATGGTGGCACCAGCATTCTTCGGCCTGTTCTTGATGGGACACGTATTCTTCAAATTTGCAGCAAAGGACGGGTTCAGTGTTGGATCAACGTCGTGTGTGGCGTTGAAGCTGTGGATTCTGTTTTGGAACGATGAGCAGTGGGAGAACCCTAGAGTGTGCCCTCCTGCAGATGCATCGGAAGTTACTCTCTTTCGTTTCTTCTTCGATAAATTACAGATACGAAATAACAATTGGAATTTTGAGGATTGTTTTACCTGAAAGAGCCACCAGATCATTGAAGGACAGACCTCTCTGCGAGAAGCTCTGCTGCAGTTGAGATATGTTGAAGGTTGGAGCCGGCAGCTGCACGGTCTCACTAGCCTTCGATGTTCTTCCATCCCTTCGTCCTTTCGGCACAGCCCAGTTCGGACCTCCGGACTGTAACATTGATAACACATTCAGTAAGTGGTATAAAATTTTACACCTCTATTGTTTTACTTTCGGGAAATATGAACAAACAGAAACCGGTTTTAAACTTCCAATAAAAAATACAACTGGAGGAGCACTAAACCGTGGTTTATATATGGCTAGTGTGTCCGGTAGTTCTATTTTTATTAAACGCTTGCAACCGGTTCTGTTTGTGCATATTACGCAACAGAATCTCCCCTAGTTTCGAAAAGTTTACTTGCACAACAGCATCCCTTGCTGCCAAAGCCAAGATATCAGCACATGAAACGACACCAGGGCAGGAAGCCTCCACTTGTTTCTTTGCATTGTCAATGACATAAAACGCATGCAGAGAAATATTTGGTGGCCCATCTTTCTCAGCTTTGTTGCCTCCTTTGGAGTTCAACAGCACAGATGCATCACAGCCCTGCAAACAAAACAAACACCTTGAGTTAAACTTAATCAACCAACCAATGTGTTTCAACTGTCGAAAACAAGTTGTACCGAAAAATATGTATGTACCCTAATGAAGCAGTCGTGGAAGTGCATCCGGAGTAGAGCAGCCGGGACAGTTCTGTCGTTGGATGTCGCCTGCTTGACGGCATTAGAAACGATTTGATCGACATTGGGACAGCTCTTATCGTAGTAATTCGAGCTCAACGCGTTAGTCACTGCAGAAAATACCGAAAGGATGATGAAGATTGAGCTCAAGAATGCTAGATTGAAGGCCATTTTTAGAGGTTTAGAACTCTCTTGCTTAACTCTCTTAACTTTGTTTAAGTGTGGGAAATGAAAATGGATTAGTGTTGTATTTATAGAGAGGGAGAGGGAGGGAGGAAGGGGGGGGGGGGGGGCGTGGGGGGAGAGAGAGGCAGAGGCTCTTACTAATATGATGGTGGCCCTAAGGAATGAATTAGTTAAGAAAGGATGTTGAGAAGTAATTATGAAGGCAAAGGAACCTTACTACAAGACAATTGCCATCACATCGTTCTTTTGGAATTCACATCCTCTTCGGATCTCACAGTTCAGAGTTGACGGACAGAGTAACTTGGACCGTTCAAGAGAGGAAGAGAGATCAAGATCTTTAGTTTGTATGAGATGGGTCAGTGAACGGAATAATGGGGGCCATAGGATATCAATTTTTCTTTTGCACCTTTAAACCTCGGTTTAAATGTTCGAAAACATCCGACGTTCAAATCTCAGTCTCCCACTGATCAAGGAATATCGTAAAACATGATTTGTTTGTTTTTACTAATCAAATTTCCATCATCCTATAAAGTGAACTCAATATTTTTTATTGATTTTCAAGGTGTTAATGATCAAACATGGCACATGATTATTTACTTTTAATTCAAGGAGTTAATTATGATGTTTTAATACATAAAAAACAAAAACAAAAGATTCTCAAGACCAAAGTTGAAAGAGAAGATTCTGCAATCCAACAATTACAACAAATATTCTCCAATTTAATAACCAAATAAAACCCTTCTGCATGGTATGGTAGGTACTCCTAATTTTATTTTAATTTTTTTCTTTTAAAAAGAAGACTAGCTGGTGGCTTTGCTATATCAGTTTACCCTTTTTGGGACCGAGAGACTCACATAGGCATTTTAGCCTCCTTAGCCACCATCGTGTGATTCACCAGTGCCAGAAATTAAACCCAAAATATGCCGTATGAAATATGAGCCTGAAATTCGTCCTCAACCACTGAGCGATCCCGTGGTGGTTCTAATTTTATTTATTTCATTTCTTTTAAAGCTTATGCATGCATCATCATGCACCATCAACGCAGTTCTTCCCTGCTCCTCAACTCATTAGTTTTCATTTCCACCTCTTATCTTCGTTCTACCACGTATTTCGAGTTTTTGGGTTGATTCAGAATCATCTAGTACGTACTTTGGGCTCGTTTTTATTTTAAGAAAACCCGCGTTACGCGAAACAAACCAAAATCCAATCATTGTGTTGATTTAACATAAAAAAAAGGATGTGTGAATTATGAAGTGGTTAGGGTTGAGACATCAAAAGTTGTTAATTCTGAGGGAGTCAATTGGCTTGAAATCAACGTCTACAGCTTTATTGGTTATGTTTGAGACATAATTAACTAACTTTAGTTCATCCCAACAACCTTGTCTCTCAATTCTTTTTAATTATTCTGAAATAATTCTGGATAATTTAGGTGAAGTATTGGATCGCTTAGCTAACCTAATTTTAGCAAATGGGAAATTAAAAAAAATAATGGAACCTAATTTTAGCAAATGGGAAATTAAAAAAATAATGGATAAATAATTTCCCAGATATGTTATTAGCCTTGATTGCATTGGATTGGATTTGACTGGATTATAAGTTTGGTACTTGGAATGGTCAATTTGAAATCCCAACAACTTCAGCCAAACGAGATGGGATTATAATACCATTCAAATTAGTTATATTTATGAAGTTTCGGTGATGGCGGTATCGTAAATAAGTTGAAGTTGGTGGCACCGGCAACTTTATATTTTATTTTTATAAATTTATTGTTATTAAGGGGAGAAGTGGGAGGGTTCAAAACTATTACAATAATTTAGGAGATGTAGAGTTTCGAGCCCAGATGCATAGGTGGCAGGTGGCACCGGCAACTGTTTCTTTATAAGGTTGGAAACTATTTCTTCATAGATTTTCGGTTATGAAGAAATAGTTGTAGGTTCTATCAAACTTCAACTTATTTATGTTATTGTCATTGTCTAAATTTCAACATGAATCACTACTCATCGGTAATAAAAAAAGCGGACTCATTGACTCTATAAACAAAACACACACATCGCTTCAAAAGGCCTTAATACGTTCTAGTAGAATTAAATGCAATGATTGTAAATACGTATGTGGTATCTATCTTGTGGATGATCAAATTTTTCCGACCAATTTGCCAAGCAAGTTTTATTGCTTAACGACTTTTGACATTCGTCTAGATAATAACGATATAGGCTAACCTAAACAACACGTACATATCACCCTCTAACTTGCCTCAATTTGAAAATTTTAAAACTCAACTCCGTCACGTGACATAAACAACTTTGGACGTGCGATGTTACGACCTAGCTTTTCAAATTTGGGTTGAGATAAGACTAAAAGCCCAAATTCTTGAAGAGGACCATCATTCAACTTGGACTCTTAAGTTGAATTTCAAGTTGGGCTTTCAATTTCCAGTGGGCCTCATCATAGTCCACCACAATTCATCCTTTTATCTTACCTTTTTTTTTAAACTTAAACCCTAGGTGGAGGAGGAACGTTAAAGCTTAAGCCCCGAATCAGACCGCCACTGACATCCCATACCCGCCGTGACCCGCGCCATCTTCAACCGCCAAACAACAACTGCCTACGCCGCCACCATGGGGAAGAACAAGAAAAACAAGATTAAGAACAAGCTCAAAGAATCTAAGGGCGACGATGAGAACATCATCGCCGATCCTCGGTTTTCGTCCGTGCACTGGGACCCAAGGTTCCAGAACGTTCCCAAGCACAAGGCGAAGGTCGAGATCGACTCGCGGTTCGACCGGATGTTCACGGACAAGCGATTCAGCTCGTCGTCGGCGCCGCTGGACAAGCGAGGCAAGCCGAAGAAGCTCGAGGAGGGCAACTCGCTGCGGCAGTACTACAGGATGGAGGAGGACGACGACGGAGATAAGGTCAAGTCCAAAGCCGAAGACGAAGATAAGGCCAAATCGAAAGAGGAAAAGGAAAAGGAAGAGGAGGAGGAAGAGAGTGAGGAGGTGGAGGAGCTCGGCGGAGAGGAATCGGAAGATGACGTGTCCAGTGGTGGCTCGGAGACGGCGACGGATACAGATACCGACACCGATGACGGAAATGAAGATGAGGAGGTGGTTTTGGAGGACGGCGCGCCTGGAATTGAGGTAATTTTTATTAATTGCTTTTGTGCTTATAATATAAGCTTAATTAATCGTAATTTGGAAGAAAATGTTGCTACATTTTGGTTAATTGATTAAATTTACGAGCAGGCGGAAGATATACCGGAAATTGAGAAGGAGACTCACAGACTTGCAATTGTTAATCTGGATTGGAGGCATGTGAAGGTATGCCTTTTCAAGCTCATGATTGAATTCATTCTACACTTAATTTAGTGACACATTGTAAAAGCAACAAATTTGTTATCTTTGTGCCATTGGGTCCGGAGATCGTGTGATTTCTCGTTGAAATGTGACCAGTAAGTTTATTCTCATAAAATAGTGTAATTTTTGGACTGCATACTTTGTATTAGATGTTCGAGAGAGCATTTGGAGTTTCGGACTGTTAATTTGTCTATAAGCTTCTTCTTTTGTAGGGATTTATAAGTAACTGAGAGTTCCATTGTGTTTCGTGTAGGCTGTTGACTTGTATGCAGTGTTGAGGTCATTTCTTCCGAAAGGTGGAGAAATGAAGTCTGTAACTGTCTATCCGTCTGACTTTGGACTCCAGCGTATGAAAGAGGAAGAACTTCGTGGTCCTGTTGGCCTATTTGATGACGAAAATGAGAAAAGTGATGATGATGATGACACCGACGATGATGATGAGGAGCTTATTGCTCAGAAAATGCGGGCTTATGAGAAAAGCAGGCTAAGGTGGTTAATTGTTGTTATTTTGTGATAATGATTTTATCTTTTGTCTCTAAAGTATATTTTCATTTATTGATTGTGGATATAACTTTATTTCCAGGTATTATTTTGCTGTTGTTGAATGTGACTCAATTGCCACAGCGGATTACCTCTACAAAAATTGTGATGGAGTTGAGTTTGAAAGATCATCGAATAAACTTGATTTAAGGTTCATCCCTGACTCGATGGAGTTTAAACACGCACCCCGTGATGTTGCGACAAAGGTATATGTTTCAACCAGTCATTTATAAGTTTTAGAGAGCAAATCGTGTATTTTTATGCTTCTTTTATGGAATGTGAAACAAAAAGGAAATAAAATGAATTTTCTCGTAAATGGAGGAGAGATTGTGAAGTCTTTGGCTTTTGTCAGGTACCTGCAAGCTACGGGGGTTTGGATTTCCAGACTCAAGCTCTGCAACATAGTAAAATTGATATTTCTTGGGATGAGGATGAGCCTGGACGCAAGACCTTGAAACGGAAATTCACTGATGATCAGGTAGGAGAATTTTATCTAAGTTAACATTACTTGCATTTTACGTCATTTGTTAATAATAGAGTTCATATCTAGCACTATGCATTCATATCTTTCATTATTGAGGACTGAATGGGCATTCTGTCACCCTGATCTGAATAAACAATAGAAATCACAAGGTAGATGGAAAGGGCAACTGAAAACTATCAGCTATAAACTTATGTTAAAAACAAACCCAACTTCTTCTTGTACAGTTTGCTTCTAGCTAATTTGATGTTGGTTTACTTGTAGCTTTCTGAATTGGAACTGAAGGAGTATTTGGCTTCTGATGAGAGTGAAAGTGATGAGGAGGAGAATGATGATGCTGCAGAGGACAAGACTGATAAAAAGAGTAAAAAACGAGATATGTACCGTGCTTTACTACTGTCTGGAGATGGAGAAGGAGAAGGAGAAGGAGATGAAGATGCGTCAGAAGGAGACGGTGAAGACAATGACCAGGATATGGAGATCACTTTTAATACTGGCTTAGAGGATATAAGCAAGCGCATCCTAGAAAAGAAAGATAAGGGATCAGAAACAGTTTGGGAGTCCTATCTCAGAAAAAGACGTGAGAAAAGGAAGAATAGGAAAAATAAATCGAAGGACTCATCAGAGGATGAGAGTAGTGACAGTGATTACAAGGCAGCAGATGGACCAGATGATTTCTTTATGGAAGAGCCTTCAGTCGAGAAAACTAAAAAAGGATCTCAAGGTAAAAGTAAGAAAGATAAAAAGCAACAGCAAGATGATAAGGAAGCTGAAGCAAGCAGAAATGAGCTCGAGCTATTACTTGCTGATGACAACGGAGCAGATGCAGGGCCTAAGGGCTACAATTTGAAACGTAAAAAGACCAAGGGAAAGAAGGGTAAAGAGGCTCTAGAAGAGGACAAAATACCAACCGCTGATTTGGAAGATCCACGGTTTTCAGCACTCTTCACCTCATCTCGCTTTGCTCTGGATCCGACAGATCCGCAGTTCAAAAGGTATCTCCCTCGAGTTTTTACTTGTTATCAGAAGATATTCGAATATATGCCCTAATACATGCCACTTAATTAATCGGCCGCAACTGTTTTAGTTATATGTATTTGTGGTTTGGTGTTTGCAGGAGTGCCGCTTATGCTCGGCAGGTAGCACTGAGACAGTCAAAGGCAGGCCGAGAAGTGCCAGAAAAGGAAGGGAAATCCGATGTTTCACCATCAAAGATAGAGAAATCATCGTTAATTAAATCGATCAAGATGAAAACCCAGCCCTTACAAGGTAAGATGCCAAAGAAAGAAGAAAATTTGCAGTCCAAGGGGAAGAAGGAAAAGAAAGATAAGCAGGAAAGCTTGGCTCATCCTGCGAAGAAACAGAAAAAGACCAAAGGTTAACAAAAATGAAAGCATTGTTAAATTAAGATAAGTCCGCTCGACGTCCTCCTCAACTCCCTGATAATTAAGCTGCAGTTGGTTGAATTGTTGTCGATTCTTTTTTCGGGTCGGAAAATTTTGTCATCGGGTGCTAATCAGTTAGTAATTTAATACGATGTGAACCACTTTTTGATCTTGTTTTACAATATTTCATGATTTGAACTGATTGTTTTTCGTATTATCGAAACTTGAAAGAGAATGTTTACAAAAATTCGCGCAATCGGAATGCTTTTAGTTATGACTTTCACTTGAGATGAATTTTGGAAAATGATAATTGTGAAGTGAATCAAAATGAGTGGTTAGCACGATTTTAAGTAACAGGTTAGCACTTGAGATCTCTGGAAAATGTTTAGTACAAAGAAATGAGTTCAGATCAACTCTGGATCTCGCAATTCGGAGTTGACGGACTAAGTAATCCGATTCTGAATTGTTCAAGAAAGGGCGAGAGAACCAGCACGGTGAACTAATGAAGGGCGTGGATTTAAAATGAGTGATCTAAATTTCTCAATCAATCGGCTCTGGACTGCAAGATCTAGAGAGGGTCTCGATTCCAAAGAAGAAACCAAAAACCAAAAACTATTTATTATTGTAACAAAAACACAAGAAGATGTTTATTATCTGTGGTCTGAGGTCAGTAGTCATAACTAAAATCATATGTACAAAGCCATGTTGCTATAACTACGAAAAATATACCAAAAATCGCCGTGTAAATTCTACCTCCAAAACAAAATGCCTCACAGTTTTAGATATACTACAGAATGGCGAAAAATAATCACACAACAGCGAGAAATACAAAAAGAAGAATGGTGATTGCAGTCTTGAAAGAGTTCTTCAATTTTGGTGAATGATTTGATCCCGGTATGCTAGATGTGTTGGGACTCCCCGATGCGGCCTCCGGGTTGAGGCTCCGGGGGGAGGCGGTCGGAGATTTCGATGGGATGATGGGAAAAGTGACGGTTTCCTCATCGTTGTAACCTGAAAAGAAAAATGTCACGCTATTGTCACTGAAAAAGAATCACGAGAAAAATGTTCTGCCGAAATTTGATTTGCAATGGTGGAATTAAGACTCACAGTTGGATTCCTTCCAACCCAATACCATCTTCTCACGGTCAAAAATTACGCGATAACCCGTCATGAAGTTTTCTGCAGGAATAGATCCACATTGTAAGCAGCATTGAACATGTACAAATTCATTTGAATGCCAGTGATGGTTAAGGCGGTACGAGGGCCTTAACCATTTGTTACGATGGTTTTATGAATCTGATTTTAAAATCAACTATTACATGATCTGCGTAGACATCAAGCGTATGAAATTTTTTGCAGCAAGATAATGAAAGATATTTAGAAAGAGATACTCACGTCCGATGATATTAACATCTCCACTTTTGACGACGCCCAGGCAATAGAACCCTGTGGATTGATCCTGGAGATTGGAATAGTAAGGTTTAGCATGACTTGGTGTAGGAGCAGGATATATAAGAAATACTAAAAGTGGTAACTTACCCAATTGGGCACGGTTACTAGTGGATCGAGGAGAGAATACTGCTTTCCACCTTTCATTGTCAAGTTCACCGTTTGATTTGTACTGCACACGAAGTTAAGTCAGTGCCTGAAGGCTCAGAAAGAGAAAACTGATACATAGTTTTGTGTTCTGACAGAATTTACCTTATGTCATAATAACAATATTCAAAAGGAATATCTGAATCCTTTCGACGCCGACTATTTTTAAGCACGGAGTTGAACTGAAAAATGACAAATAGTTACGAAGACTATACAATAAAGAAGATACAAAAGGTAATATTATGAAAAACCAAATCTGAAGTACTCACACTCTCAGTAATCTCTGTGTAAGCTGGATCGTTTAGGTATGTAAATGAGCTACCAGAGTCAAAAATTGCATAGAATTCGAGATCGGTAACACTTTTTCCGATGGCTATTTGAGTGATAGTAATGTAGTAAGTTGGACTGGTAACACATTCGAACAAGAAAAATTAGTACAACTGGGATGATATTAAAGACTGAAGGAGTTAACTTGCGAAACTAGTAAACTTGACATCAGCATATGGATATTTAGGGGGAGCACTTACGATGAATGGCTATCACGATTGAATGGTGTTTCTGCTTGGCCTTGGCCTCCGTTATCGCCAAATCTAATTCTCCCAATTCCGTCAAGTCCGAAACACATGGAAAAAGAATTCAAAGCAAGGCCCTGTCCTGCTAAAATGCTAGGAATGGATACATCACCCATACCAAGCCCTAATAGACCATTGGGAGCTGTACCTTCCAAAAATATACCAGTCTGGTCCTTACCACAACTGCAATAGAGGCATACAAACATCACAAGCGCACTAACCAATTAAAATTGGCATGTTTAGGAATAATATAATCAGCATACTCACTAATTTTTATTGACTACCCTATATTTTTCTAGTGGTAAAGCAGTGAAGAAAATAACTCACCCAAAGGCAATCCGTGCAGGTACATCTTTTTGTTGAGCATCGTCGGTAGATAGGTGCAAAACATCCTCTACCAAGACCCCAGTAGATGAGGTTTCATTAGACCGATACTTGATCCTGTACTTGCAAGCACTACTTGCTGAAGTGCAGCGTTTGGGTTGTGAACAAAATGTGTTGTTGCAAAAAATCTGTTTGCTCGTTGATGACGTATTAGGGCTGTAGATTTTAAATTCTACTACCTGGTTGATAGAAGAGCTCAAGAGTTAATTGTCAACAAAATGAGTACCATAAGAGCATCTTCCCAATTGATCCACATAGGGACCAAATGCACTAGCAATCTTAGTCCGTCCTTCTAAAACTTTGTCTGGTAGATAGTTTTAGAAACCAGATGCAACTCAGTATTTTGATGAATAACACTACAAATTTATGATGCAACATGAGACTTTCGAGAAAACGATGCTATTTTGTTGCCCACTTAAAATTCAAGTACACTTGCATTCCTTCATGATGTTTACCTACCCTAAAGACGCACACAGTACTGAATTCACTCAACACAGACGATGATAAAGTTACATGCTTGAATCGATAGTTTTAGTACTTATTCCAGAGCAAATTTCACAAACTACTGGAAATTATCACAAACCAACATAACCGCGAACAACTCAAGTGATGACAAGTCAAAAACTCCAAGCAACCAACTTTTGAACTAAACAATGCATCTCATTCAAAAATTTTGTACAAGTATAATCAAGAAAAGGCAAACAAAATCCATAATAATTCAGATCACATACATGTCCATTCGAGGTCTTGAAGCCGCGGACGCAGCTGCTGCAATCACATGGCAACCAGAGCATATTGCTGCTCGTGTCCAATGCCACAAGATATGATGCGCTCGGCGTCCCCACAGATACATTTGCATAATGCAGACTGAAATTCCAACCCCAAAAAAGCAAAAATTCAAACACACTATGTATAATTTTCTTCTAAGGAAACAAATATCTGGGTTTTGTTTCGAAAATTTAAACAAATTAATGGGTTTTTCAGAAAAAATAAAATAAATTCGGGACTGCTGGAAAATTCAACAATTAAAAAAAAACCCATCAATTTCAACACAAAAAAAAAAAGTAAATTGTAGCAATACTCTCTCAATTTTAATCAAATTGAATTAATGGTTCATCAACTAAAAATTTATTACTATTGGTCTGTCAACTCATCAAAATGTGTAGTTATGGTCTTTTTCGTTAACTTCGTTAGAATTTTCTCCAAATAAGTTATGTTGGAAGGATCATTGCTACATTTAGGGTCTCTCAAACTCATCAAAACATGTAACTATGATCATCATTTTCGTCAATTTCGTTAGAATTTTGTGAAAATGAGTTACGTTGGAAAAACTATTGCTACAATCAGGTTAAAGTTGAGAGACCATTTCTTCGTTTGGATTAAAGTTGAGGGACCAATGGTAATGAATTTTTAGTTAAGAGACCATAGCTGCACGTTTTGATAAGTTGGGGAACCAATAGTAATAGATTTTTAATTGAAGGACTATTGCAACTAGGGATGGGCAACGGTTATGGCGGGCGGTTAATCGCGGTTATTTACCCATAACAGTTTAAGCTTTTACCCGCATAACCGTTTACCCGTTGGGTATTTACATAAACGGGTATACCCATACCCATAACCGTTTATAAACGGTTAACCATACTCATAATCGCATACCCATTTAACCATAACCGCTTACCCGTTTACCCATTTTTAACCCGTTTACTCTCTTTTTTTTCCACATGTCTACCTATTTTTTTAACAACTTGAAAATTAAAAAGAAATTTGTTATAATTTTCTTTTTCTAACAATTAAATACTGTTATAAATACATTTAACATGAATTTTTGTATTAACGGCAATATTATTTATGAATATATGCGATGTCTCCCAATTATTTGACGGTCAATCTATTACAAGAATCATACATGGTTGTAGGTTAATTAATATTCTTGTATACATAAGTACGCATTAGTCTGCCAATAAGCTAATTTGATAAATATTTGGATTTTTATTTAGAAACATATGTTCATTGATCCAAGCCAGTTAATTGATTTCTAATTTTTGGGTCAAATACTTATTGAAAACTCGAGGTCAATTAAATATATATACATACATATATATATATATACATACATATATATATATATATAGGTACGCATCAGCCGACAATAACATGTTTCTAAAAACTTAAGGTAATCATTATCTTGAATTGGCCAAAGCTCCGAAAGATTTCAAAACAAAATTGTCGAACACTCTAATGTTTTAGCATATTCAATCACATATATTAAACATTAGCCCATTCTATCAACTATATTTTTCTCTCAAGTGAGGCGTGTATATATATATATATATATACACACACACATATATATATTATATGGCCCTTTATAACCAAATATGTCTCGGTATACTAAACTTAGCTAGAAACTAATTTTTTATTTTTTTTAGTTTTACATATATTAAAATAAATAGTTTAATGGGTACCTGTTTATAATCTCGGGTAACACCCATAACCGTAAATTTCACGGCTAAACTATTATACTCATAACCGTTTATTTATATTAACGGTTACCTATAACCAATGAGTATTTGTCCATTCCTAATTGCAACCAGTTAAAGTTAAGGAAACGTTGCTATAATTTACTCAAAAAAAAAAAAACTTTAAGGTAAAAAAGAGAGGAGAAAAGTGCTTACTATCCAAAAGCACTAATCCGGTAAGTGATGTTTCCGTATTCGAAAGCAAGCGGCGTCGTTTGATCGTCTGCGGTAGAGAGATGGCGGCCCCGAATCAATCGGTCCCGGTGGGTCATAGCGGCGTAGTACTGAGAGCTACCCTTCTCCGGCAGCTCATCGGAACCCAGAATTGCCTTGACGGGATTCGAGAACCGGTGGTGGATATCGAACCCGTACGACCCGAGTCCGAAACAGGTCCGAGAAGCCCAGCCCAATACTAAAACAGACAATAAGAGACGCGCGGCGGAGGAACTGTAAGAAGCTCTGCAAGTCCAGGCCGCCATGGCTGAGACGATTCTAGAGAGAGAAACAGATGTTTTGGTGAATTGGGTTGGGAGGCATGAGTGAGAAACGGAGAAATGTGATGAAACGGGTTTTATATTGGGTGGGCGGCGACGCGTTCTCACAGACCCAAGTCAAGTCAGCAGCTGAGGGAAGAGAGAGAGAGAGGGATGGAAAACTGGGAAAGCTTGGGTTGTTGTGGAAGTTTGATCACTGTTTGACGAAATCGCGGGTAAGCGGGTCCAATTCTTTACACAAATTATGAAAACTTTGGGAAGTTGGGATGATGGAGGAAAGTTGAGAATTTGCTGTAAATGTCCATATTTTTGCTGTAATTGTGGATCATGATCCAACGTTAACCTCTATTTAATATACTTGCTCACCAACATTAACTACTTATAATTGCATACAGCCACTCTCTTTGATAAATTTTGTCATTAGGAAAGTAAAAATGAGAAAATGTCGAGTTATATTTTTGGCGTTTTTGTCATCAGGTACTAATTAGTTAGTAACTTAATACGATGTCAACCATTTTTTGATCTTGTTTTACAATATTTCATGATTTGAACTTATTGTTTTTCGTATTATCGAAACTTGAAAGAGAATGTTTACAAAAATTCGCTCAATCGGAATGCCATTAGTTATGACTTTCACTTGAGATGAATTTTGGAAAATGATAATTGTGGAAGTGAATCAAAATGAGTGGTTAGCACGATTTTAAGTAACAAGTTAGCACTTGAGACCTCCGGAAAATGATTAGTACAAAGATATGAGTTCAGATCAACTCCGGATCTCGCATTTCGGAGTTGGCGGACTAAGTAATCCGATTCCGAACTGTTCAAGAAAAGGCAAGAGATCCGAACCCTTGGTTTCTATGAGGGAACCAGCGGGGTGACATAACGAAGGGCGTGGATTTAAAATGAGTGATCCAAATTTCTCAATCAATCGGCTCTGGACTGCAAGATCTAGAAAGGGCTTCAATTCCAAAGAATAAACCAAAAACTAAAAATTATTTATTATTGTAACAAAAATAAAAAGGAAGATGTTTATTATCTGTGGTCTGAGGTCAGTAGTCATAACTAAAATCATATGTACAAAGCCATGTTGCTATAACTACGAATAATATACCAAAAATCGCCGTGTAAATTCTACCTCCAAAACAAAATGCCTCACAGTTTTAGATATACTACAGAATGGCAAAAAATAATCACACAACAGCGAGAAATACAAAAAGAAGAATGGTGATTGCAGTCGTGAAAGAGTTCTTCAATTTTGGTGAATGATTTGATCCCGGTATGCTAGATTTGTTGGTACTCCCTGATGCGGCCTCCGGGTTGAGGCTCCGGGGGGAGGCCGTCGGAGATTTCGATGGGATGATGGGAAAAGTGACGGTTTCCTCGTCGTTGTAACCTGAAAAGAAAAATGTCACGCTATTGTCACTGAAAAAGAATCACGAGAAAAATGTTCTGCCGAAATTTGATTTGCAATGGCGGAATTAAGACTCACAGTTGGATTCCTTCCAACCCAATACCATCTTCTCACGGTCAAAAATTACGCGATAACCCGTCATGAAGTTTTCTGCAGGAATAGATCCACATTGTAAGCAGCATTGAACATGTACAAATTCATTTGAATGCCAGTGATGGTTAAGGCGGTACGAGGGCCTTAACCATTTGTTACGATGGTTTTATGAATCTGATTTTAAAATCAACTATTACATGATCTGCGTAGACATCAAGCGTATGAAAACCTTTGCAGCAAGATAATGAAAGATATTTAGAAACAGATACTCACGTCCGATGATATTAACATCTCCACTTTTGACGACGCCCAGGCAATAGAACCCTGTGGATTCATCCTGGAGATTGGAATAGTAAGGTTTAGCATGACATGGTGTAGGAGCAGGATATATAAGAAATACTAAAAGTGGTAACTTACCGAATTGGACACAGGTACCAGTGGATCGAGGAGAGAATACTGCTTTCCACCTTTCATTGTCAAGTTCACCGATTGATTTGGACTGCAAACGAAGTTAAGTCAGTGCCTGAAGGCTCAGAAAGAGAAAACTGATACAAAGTTTTGTATTCTGATAGAATTTACCTTATGTCATAACAATATTCAAAAGGAATATCTGAATCCCTTGGATGCCGACTATTTTTAAGCACGGAGTTGAACTGAAAAATGACAAATAGTTACAAAGACTATACAATAAAGAAGATACAAAAGGTAATAATATGAAAAACCAAATCTGAAGTACTCACACTCTCAGTAATCTGCGTGTAAGCTGGATCGTTTAGGTATGTAAAAGAGCTACCAGAGTCAAAAATTGCATAGAATTCGAGATCGGTAACACTTTTTCCAATGGCTATTTGAGTGATAGTAATGTTGTAAGTTGGACTGGTAACACGTTCGAACAAGAAAAGATTAGGACAACTGGGATGATATTAAAGACTGAAGAAGTTAACTTGCGAAACTAGTAAACTTGACATCAGCATATGGATATTTAGGGGGAGCACTTACTATGATTGGCTATCATGATTGAACGGTGTTTCTGCTTGGCCTTGGCTTCCATTATCACCAAATCTGATTCTCCCAATTCCATCAAGTCCGAAACACATGGAAAAGGAATTCAAAGCAAGGCCCTGTCCTGCTAAAATGCTAGGAATGGATACATCTTCCATACCAAGCCCTAATAGACCATTGGGAGCTGCACCGTCCAAAAATATACCAGTCTGGTCCTTACCACAACTGCAGTAGAGTAGCATACAAACATCACAAGAACGCTAACCAATTAAAATTGGCATGTTTAGGAATAATATAATCAGCATACTCACTAATTTTTATTGACTACCCTATATTTTTCTAGTGGTAAAGCAGTGAAGAAAATAACTCACCCAAAGGCAATCCGTGCAGGTACATCTTTTTGTTGAGCATCATCTGTAAGGTGCAAAACATCCTCTACCAAGACTCCAGTAGATGAGGTTTCATTAGACAGATACTCGATCCTGTAATTGCAAGCACTACTTGCTGAAGCGCAGCTTTGGGGTTGTGAACAAAATGTGTTGTTGCAAGAAATCTTTTTGCTCGTTGATGACGTATTAGGGCTGTAGATTTCAAATTGTATTACCTGGTTGATAGAAGAGCTCAAGAGTTAATTGTCAACAAAATGAGTACAATAAGAGCATCTTCCCAATTGATCCACATAGGGACCACATGCACTAGCAATCTTAGTCCGTCCTTCTAAAACTATGCCTGGTAGATAGTTTTAGAAACCAGATGCAACTCAGTATTTTGATGAATAACACTACAAATTTACGATGCAACCTGAGGCTTTCTAGAAAATGATGCTATTTTGTTGCCCACTTAAAATTCAAATACACTTGCATTCCTTCGTGATCAAACACCAACCCTAAAGACACACGGCAGTACTGAATTCACTCAACACAGACGACACGGCAGTACTGAATTCACTCAATAGTCAACACAGACGATGATAAAGTTACATGCTTGAATCGATAGTTTTAGTATTTATTCCAGAGCAAATTTCACAAACTACTGGAAATTATCACAAACCAACATAACCGCGAACAACTCAAGTAATGACAAGTCAAAAGCTCCAAGCAACCAACTTTTGAACTAAACAATGCATCTCATTCAAAAATCTTGTATAAGTATAATCAAGAAAAGGCAAACAAAATCCATAATAATTCAGATCACATACATCTCCATTCGAGAGCTGGAGGCCGCGGACGCAGCTGCTGCAATCACATGGCAACCAGAGCAAATCGCTGCCCGTGTCCAATGCCACAAGATATGATGTGCTCGGCGTCCCCACAGATACATTTGCATAATGCAGACTGAAATTCCAACCCCAAAAAAGCAAAAATTCAAACACTTCACGTATAATTTTCTTCAAAGGAAACAAATATCTGGGTTTTGTGCAAAAATTTAAACAAATTAATGGGTTTTCTGTAAAAATTCAGGAACGCAGGAAAAATTCAACAATTACAAAAACTCCATCAATTTCAACACCAAAAAAATATGAACTTTAAGCGAAAAAAGAGAGGAGAAAAGTGCTTACTGTCCAAATGCACTAATCCGATACGTGATGTTTCCGTATTCGAAAGCAAGCGGCGTCGTTTGATCGTCGGCAGTGGAGAGATGCCGGCCCCGAATCAATCGGTCTCGGTGGGCCATAGCGGCGTAGTACTCGGCGCTCCCCTTCTCCGGCAGCTCATCGGAACCCATAATTGCCTTGACGGGATCCGAGAACCGGTGGTGGATATCGAACCCGTACGTCCCGAGCCCGAAACAGGTCCGAGAAGCCCAATCCAATACCAAAAAAGAGAGTAGGAGATGCGAGGCGGAGGAACTGTAAGAAGCTCTGCAAGTCCAGGCCGCCATGGCTGAGACGATTCTAGAGAGAGAAACAGAGGTTTTGGCGAATTGGGTTGGGAGGCATGAGTGAGAAACGGAGAAATGTGATGGAGTGGGTTTATATTGGGTGGGCGGCGACGCTTTCTCACACACCAAAGTCAGCAGCTGAGGAGAGAGAGAGAGAGAGAGATGGAAAACTGGGAAAGCTTGAGTTGTTGTTTAAGTTTGATCACTGTCCAACGAAATCGTGGGGGCAAGTGGGTCCAATTCTTTACACAAATTATGAAAACTTGTTCTCCAAAAAAAAAAACTTTGGGAAGTTGGGATGATAGATGAAAGTTGAGAATTTGCTGTAAATGTCCATATTTTTGCTGTAATTGTGGATCATGATCCAACGTTAACCTCTATTTAATATACTTGCTCACTAGCATTAACTACTTATAATTGCATACAGCCTCTCGCTTCGATAATTTTTTTTAGTGTGCCAGAAATACGGTCTGTTAATGCAAGTAGTTGAAAGACTTATTACGTTAACACCTCACAAATTGTTGAATAAATCTCACATACTTAATACATCTCACATTTGCTTTTTTAATTAAAAGTTATCTTAATACATCCCACTTACTTTCCCATAATACCCTCACACCCCACATTCTTAATATATACCTTACATTTTCTATATGTACCCCATATTTTCTATACACCCCACATTTCTCAAATCTTATAAAGCTTTTAATTTGGACAAATAATGCATACTAAAATTTTGACAAAAGATGCCGTCTGGGATTTAAAGCATATGTGGGTTGTTTTCAATTCCACCATTAAAACCCATGTCGTCTATTTTTAATATTTGGTGGTAATTTTAGGTGTTTAATTCTTCATGTAATCCATGTGATCCCTAAAAGATGAATACGAACATAAAAGCTTGAATAACGCATTAAAAGCAAGATTAAATAATTATCGATATAGTCAAAATCACTAAAACAATAAATAATATGAAGTCTTACCTTATGTGAAGCTTCCGAAACATCGATTTTGTGTTTCATTCGTCAAAAATATATTTTCTCAATCAACATGTTTGTAGTTTCATTGGTTAGAGTTTTGTTCAACAATGGAGGGTCGGAGGGGTTTTGATAGTTGAAGAAGATAAATAATACGTTAAAAGTGATTTGGAGTGTATATATAATTTTTTATTTATTTTTAACCTAATAAGGTCAAAATTGTGATTTCATAGTAGGATAAAGAAGTTATTTAATATTAAATTTTAATGTGGGATGCATTCAATATTTTGTGGGGTGCTAATACAAAAAGCCTTTGCAAATTGTTTGACTAAAATGTATTGACATATATTTGATATAACGAATTAAATAAACAAAAAAGTGATAAAATACTATAGAAAATGAGAAATAATTTTCACATCCTTTTTTTTCGCTCTATGCATCTTTACTTTTTACCTTCGAATTAGATAAATCTAAATAAAATAAAGAAACATAAGTTAACAAGTGTGCGAAAAAAAGTAAATAAGTATAGAAATCATTTTTCTAGAATTTAATTAAGGGGTGTGCTATCAACACATCCCTTTTTACTTCTCACACACTCCTTATTAATTTATGTCCGTTGATTTTCTTCGATTCATCCGATCCGATGGCCGAAAACCAAAAAGGTGTGAGAGAAGTAAAAAGAGGTGTGTGGATATCACACCCCTTTAATCAATATGGCTTGAAAAAATTAGGAAGTTAATGAATAGCATGAAAGTTGAGGGGTGATTAGACAATAACCCTGAAATTAAAGCGTGTGAAAGGGAAGGTAAATGATTAAGATTCGGGTCAGTTGGGTAAAAGACAGACATCACTTTACCAAAAAGATTAATAAAAGGGAAAGTAACATTACACTTACCATCTATTTGTATCGTCGTTCTAATAGAGTTAGAATTCACAAACACATGTGGATTCTATTTTTATTACAAAGATGGTAGAAATGATGATACAAATAAATTGTAAGAATATTATTTTTATATTAATAATATATAAAAGAAGATAATTAAATATTAAGTAAAAAACCTAATGTGGCAAAGAATTCACGAAGAGCTCCCCCTTTTAGAATTAAAGACATTGACAGATTTGGATCCCATCCGGATTCAAATTGTGGGGATCTTAGGGATCCTTACATCTTAATCATTAATCGTGTATCGTGCGGTCAGAAATTATTTGACTTTTTTTATTTAAAATTAAACATAAATAGTACCTGACAAAAATTGACCACACGATGTATGATGAACAGTTAAGATGTGAGAATCTCAATAATCCACACCAAATAAATCCGGAGTGGTTCCTATTCATAGTTTGGAAGCTGATTTAATCACACGCCATTTCGAAGCTACCTGTCAAAAATCAAGCTATCAAACATTGAACAAAACATTTGACAGGTTACCTTAATTCCAAACATTTGTCCAAGATGATATAATTTCTAGTTATATACAAAACATTGGAATTTGACATGTTCATGGTAAAAGAAGAAAGGACATGGATCCTCTCTGGATCCAGTGGTCTTAATCCACCAAGTTCAATCATCTGAGCCGTTAAAATTTAATTCAACGGCTACAAATAAGGGTTCAAGTTAAAAGTTATAATAACTTTAACCGTTAAATTAAATTTTAACGGTCCGGATGATTGGACTTGGTGGATTAGAACCACTGGATCCGGAGAGGATCCATGTCCAAGAAGAAAATAATATGCCACCGACATCGACTATGGAGAAATAGTTATTAATGATTTTATATCAACCATTATCAATATTTAATTATCACTAACTCAATTTCTCTTTTGTTATTATTGCAGATTTTAGCGGGGCTAAGTCAAACAGGGTGGTGTGTTCCTCTCTTTTGTAGCAAAGTTTAAATCTTATAAAACAAATGTGCAACGATATTGTTAAACCTTGCCATAAAACACCCCAAAGGGAAGAAAATCCGGTGAAGAAACTCATTCCATGTAAGTGCACACCTCACTATCAAATATGTCACTATATTGCGAACCCGATAGCTTCACTGCAATGAAAATACTCGAAATTTTTTGTATCTCTTCCACAACGATCCCATTTTTCCCGTTCTCCTTTCCTTTGACATGAAGATTGATTCTCTTGGTTCTGTAGCATCTAATCCAAGAAGAACACTTTTAAAAGTTATAGTTTAGATTAGTTTAGTATATCGCTGGAATAATAGAAAACTTACCTTTAATATTTGTGTATATTTAGATTAGTTCAATATGAGTCATCTAGTACTATTGTCTAGATATATTTCTCTCAATTTGTAAGTTGAAAGTTTTTTGTTCAATTCTCATGTATGGCAAAGTTTGAACTATATTATTACGGTTAATCCATTATGTTAACCTATCTCATATATCCACCACTATAGATTAGGTGCTTGAATTTTTCTACTTTAGCATGCAAGTAGCCAATAACAAATGACCACATTAACAATTTCACACCAATCTATCTAAAGCCAAGAGGAGAGATTTTGAGAACGTAGAAAAAGTAAGGGCCTGTTTGGTATCCTACCCAAAAACTTTGGTTGTTCATAAAAATAATTTTCAAATAACATCACTTAAAAACAGTATTCTTTTTAAGTCTCAAAATTTCAAAAATCTGTTTGGTTGAATTTTAAAAAATAATGTTTTTAGTTTGAATTCAAACTTCCTTGAACAAAAATTGGAGGAGAGAAAGAATTGGGAAAGAGAAAAGAGAGAGGAAATAGTTGGTGAGGGGAGAGAAAGACAGGGAGAGGACGAGGAGGATAGGGAAAGCAAAAAATTACGGTGAGGAGATGAGGAGTGAGAAGAAAGAGAGTGTAATGAGAAAGAGACAAGACAAAGGCTGAGAAGAGAAAAAAAAACAAGTGTGACGTGGGGAGAGAAGAAAGAGAGGGTTGAGAGAGAAAAAAAGAGGGTTACGAAGGAGCAAAAGAAGATGTTGAGGAGAGAGTAGAAAAACTCTAAAAACTCACTTTTAGTGTTTTAAAAAAAATAGCTTATGTTTTTAAGTTAGTTTTGAATCCTATTTTTAAAAAGAGTTCTACCAAACAAGAATTCAAAATCTAAAACTCAAAAAATATTTTTGAGTTAAAAAAGTTGAACTCAAATAGAATACCAAACAAGCCCTAAAGCATTGCAAACTTCTGACCTAGCAAATAGTATTAGACCGACCTTTCACCATCTCCTCAATACGAAGTTTCAGTTTCATCTTTGTCCAATTGACACCTCAACCAAAACCCATGGAAATATACACAAAAGGCAACATGATTGAAAGGTATAAAGTTATGACTTGTCTCTTGGCTATTGGTTATACTTGTAGATAGAGACCTAGCTATGACTCAAATGCTTTACCACCAATCACTCTCCTACTAATCTTTAATCGTACTCAGGTGGTGAAACTCGTTTTCAATCACTTAAAATCAAAATTTTCGTTCAAAAGTTGCCCATGAGACCTGTGACTAAAAAAAATTTCACCACCAATCACTCTCCTATTTTGTGCCCTCGAACAATTTTTATTCAGAGATAAAGTTTTCATGTGGCCAAGTCAACCTACACAAAAAACTCTTATTAGCCGACTCTCCCTCTAACCCTTCTTGCTCGAAAACCCTAGATCTGATACCTCTCAGCCACCGGCCCCTTGCTTCGGCTTAGCGCCAGCGGCAACCCCTTTCCTAGTCATTCTCCCTCCGGTCTCTTCCTCCCCTTCCCACTCACGCGCAGCGTCTTTACATCGCATGTATAGAATCTCATTCTCTGAGTAATCAGATTATCTTTTTCGAACTTATTTTCTAACATTTTGTAAGATGAAGAATGACAAAATTCATAAAATGATTATGCTCACATATAGAATCTCATTCTCTTGTTCACATGTTGACCAAAGATTTACATATAATCTCATTCTCTTAGTCACATGTTGATCAAAGATTTACGATCACTCACATTTGGATTTGATGTCAGAAGCAGAAAAATATTTGTGATGTTTTAATCTCAACCCTCAATATTAAATTAAGATAAGTCCACATATTAGTCACCAAATGATCGGAGAAAAATTTGTATACGATCATACTCACATTTCTATCCATGATAAGAAAAATGCTCACACCAAAACAAAAGACCGAAAGTAGAGGCCTTTATTGTTATCAAAATCATATATACAAGAAAAATTTTGTGTAATCGTCTCATAATATATACAATTTGATACTCACAAAATTAAACTCAACAAAATTACAAGCTTATACAAAATTAACACACTACAAAAAAATGAACCTGAAAATTTTTCAAGACCCAATCCTCCAATTCTTCTTCTTACAAGAAATTGGGGACACACTGTTGTGAGGATATATATCACACTGGAGAGGCAGAGGTTGTACTAAAACCAAATTTTTCTGAGAGCTTTGTTCTTGTAAGTGGAGAAGGAAGCTCCATCTGATGAAGGAACTGCACATCATGAACCAAAGGGTTGTGTGTTCTTCCTGGTGGAGAGCCTGAGTAGCATGCCGGTGAGCATTTCGTGCACACATACTCCCTTCCACCATATATTTCCTGCATGATTAGAATTTGAAAAACACGAGATAGTACTCATTTGGTCACGAATGAAATCATGGTGTTCAAATATCGGGCATGTATGGGATTACTTATGTAAGAAGTACTTTTGTTTATAAGCGTTGTTTAAGAAACACTTTTATTAAAAACCCGTTGAATTTTTTATTAACTTTTATTAAAAGCACGTTGAAATTTTTATTAATGTTTGAGTACTTTTAATTTTTTGGTCATGTATTGACAAAAGCACTTTTAGCATTTTTAGAAGCATTTTTAACAATAAAAGAGCTGTTACAATAAAAGAGCATGAATGCTAACCTTTTCACTGATCATATTCAGAACCCCACTTCTCTCATCGGAATTTTTTTGGCTGGTCACAAAAAATAAACACAAAAGAGCTGTTACATCTTCAAATACATGATTTTAAGTAGGCAGTGATTTCCGCACTCTCGTTTTCTCATTTTGAACTCCTCTCCTTGTTTCCGTCCTTCATTCTCTTTCGATATTTTGAATCCAAAGACTAAAAAAAAGAGAGGATTCCATGGAAAGAAAGGGGAGAGCGAAAATCACTTTCCTTTGAAATCAACCCGACAAAAACAAGAAAACCCTAATGAAACCTGTGCTTGTTACATCTTATAGGGTTGAGGAACTCAGGCATAGCAAGGCCAGCTCTTCGAGGCTTAGGGCAAAGAGGCTGGGCATTGCCTGCAGAGTTTGCCACGGCAGCAGAACCAGGACCGAGAAGAAGATTGCTGCTTTTCTTCACGCCTAATTGGTGCATAATTTTTTCCACCAAAAAACACAACAAACAAGAAGAAAGAAAGAATATCGAAGTCACAAGCAGTAGAAAAAGAAACGATTAACTTGTGACTGCAAAATTTCAACTGTTGCCCCATTTATTTACCCTCATTGAAATGGTAATTAATATATAAGAACCTGCCCCTTTTATTTAAATATTAGCCACGCATTTAAGACAGAGAGAGAGAAAGAAAGAAGGAGAGAGGAGAGAGAGAGAGAGAGAGAGAGAGAGAGATAAGTGAGAAAATAGTGAGAAGTGGAGCCACATTTTGGTTGGAGACTTGGTTCAACTGTGAGTGGAGGGTTGGCCAAGAGTGGAGTTAGGGTCTGTCTTGGCTTTTGATCTCCTCGTATTCCTCTACTTCCCTTCTTTGTCTACGGATTTTTTGGTGCTCTATCTCCATAATATTGAACCATTCTTTTTCTCATCCAATTTTTATGACCACATTGCAAAATTCCATGTTGTTTGGATGGCGTCTTATACCTACGGTCGTTTTCCCAACTTTTAGCTTCGACATGCTGGAATTAGATTGTCGTCGCGAGTTTGTTTTGCAGTTCTTATTTTCCTAGTTGAACAAAAGTTGTGGTAACCAAAACAAAAGTCACGGTGGTTACAAAAAGGCTACAATACAGGGCACTTAAAGTCATTGGATCCAATTCAAGAGTTAGATTTAAGGGCTCTAAGTGCTGGAGTATTGTAGTAGATCTAAGAGCTCTAAGTGCCAGAGTTAGATCTAAGGACTCTAGGTCACCACACTTCCCTTTATTCACTCAACACAATTTTATCTTACCAATTTTATCCTTTTCCAAAATTCACACAAAACAATGAGAAAACCAAAAAATTATTCAGGGATGGCCCAAATTAATAACGCAACTTCATGTGTTTTAACTTTCCCACATAACATTGCGTTATCAATTTTTGATCCGCGAGGGGTGCAGGTAAGTCCTCACTGAAAAGAAGGGCAATGGCACACTCCTCATTCTGGCAATCTAAGAACAGCATTACTGTGCAAAGTTACAAGTCAACATATGGTGAATCATGAATAATATGTATCCCAATCAAACTTGGGCTGTGAATACACCTCATAATCTATAGGTCCATCCACAACACTGTCTACAGTTTGTACGCCTTCCAAAAGAGCTGGATGAGGACTGTCATTTTGGGAAGGCAACAATTTATACATTACTAATACCCCAAGTGTGAATATAGCTTGCAGCTTCGTTGAGTCTCCGTGGACCGAAAAGAACAACAGCATTGCCAGCAGGAATAAATCGACGCAAAAACGCATGATGCACAGAACTGTATCCATCAACTTCCCATCATTCCCAGCAGGAAAGCCCCGGACCCTATAGACAAAGAGGAAGTTGTACTTGTCGACCACGTACCTATACCCAAAATAAATAGCACCAACGGGAACCACAAGTGGGGAGAAGGAAGAATATATGAAGGTCAGGGCGAATATCGTCAGATTGAATGCATAATATTGGGCGAAATCGAATGTCTGTTTGGGGGCAGTTGATGTTCTGTTGATTGGGTAATCAGAGAGATCATTTCCCTGCAGAGTTCTGGGAGAATCGTAAGTGTTGTCCACAATCAAGGGCCTTTCTAGACCATTTGTTTCCTGAGTTTCCAATGCGTATTCTTCACTTTGTTCCGGGACTAGCTGTAGCATGTCATTCTTCCGAAACTTCTGAATCTTCCTTTTTATCCAAGGGATTGGAGCCAATAGATCATAAGATATGCCCAGGAATGTACTTGTTATCAAGAATGCAAGAGAAGAAAGACACGATCTTGACAAAAACGAGGCACTCATGTACTGCTCAATTCTCTTGCAATCTTCTCCATCCATATAGCACCTTCCCATTTTTAAGATGGCACTCTCTAAAGATGATTCAACCAGTCCCTTAAGAAGTATAAGATTCACCAGGAAGAAACAAACCATCTTAAGAAGAGCAGCTCGTTGCTCCCCCGACACTGTAAGATGTCGCTTGAACTTGGAGAGATATGAAAGTGCTGATGGAATAACCATATACATGCTGACAAAAATAAACACATTGGGTAGAAACTGAAAGATAAGACTCCCGAGCCAGCTTGAGCTCTGCACCCAAGCAAACCACAACTGGGCATTATCCATAGCTTCCGCATTTATAATCCGCCAGGCATTTTTTAGAGCACTGATAATTGCCAGAGGAGAGCTAAAGAACAGAAGAATCAACAACAAGCACGTGTTCACCAACACTCTTCGCAATTTCAGTGAGAGCTTCGACGACCCCAAATGATTCCAATAAATATCTGTGGCCAAGGGTGCCTGCTCAACTTTCCATTGGTTTCTCTGTAAACGCAATTCCACAAGAGAAAAGAATTTCCCTATCCGCCTCTTCTTCTCATGTCGAAAGTCCTGAACTGCTTTATTAGCAGTGTACACATCCTTAAACACCACAAATGCAACTCCAGCACCTAGTGCACGACCTTCTTTGTAAGCTGCCAGTTCAGTCTCCAATTCAGCTCTCCATCCCTGCAACTCTCCTAACTTCCTTTCATCGGTGTATCCCAACCTAGCCATAGTATGATACCAGAAATCCTCCACCTTTCGCCATAAATTACAAGCACAACCCCATACTCCCTCTGAAGAAGTCCTTACGTATCCATTCTCTTCACTTTCATACGGCAAGAGCCGAGAGTCAATTCGTGCAACCAACCAAGAAATTTCATGCCTAACCCTCACTAATTCCGAGGCTAATTCATCCAAGGAACACAAATCCATCGGCATTATAACCCTATAAACCTTTCCAGGATACCTATGTTGAAAATACTCAAGCAGCACAGTCCCATCATTCCCTATGGTTTTCGGTATCCCCTGCACCATTATAGTAAAAATCGCCGTGGAATTCACAGTCGGGTCACTCAAATTGCCATTCCCATCCCTAATCCTAGTGATTCTCAATCTCCCTTCAATAGCAGAAATACCAAAATGCACAAGAACAACAACAACAACCACGAAAACGAAATGCACCCAAAGCAAAGCCGAACCTTTCTCAATGTGATTGATGGTCGTCTTCGAGAATTGATCCCCCAGCACAGCACTCCCAGCGTAGAGATTCAGCGGAAGCATCACAAGCACAGCCAAAACCGCCATGGACAACAGCAACCCGCAGCTGCCGCCCTCGATCAAGAGAAACTGGGCGGCGTCAGCGCCGCAGTGGCGCGCAATCTCGCGGCACGTGGCGTGCCACACCGCGAGGAGCTTAGCGACGAGGGCAGACGGACCGGGCATGCGGCGGTGGTCGCTGCGAAGCTTGACAAATATGAAGAAGAAGACGCAGAAGAAGGAGCCGATGGCGGAGATGTTGAGGAGGTACTGGATGTTGCCGTACCAAGCCTCGTAGGTATCGGCGCCATCGCCGGGGGACGGCGGAGGAGAGAGAGTGTCGTTCATGGAGGGAATTGGGGAGAAGACTGAAGATTGATAAGGCGTGGCCATCAGAGGCATGGGAAATTTAATGATTGAGCCGGAAATTGGGGTTTTTCTGGTGGGATTTGAGGTAATTGGGATTGAATTGGATTGGAATTTTCTTCATGTGGGGCAGAAATTAGGGTTTGGGTGGGGTTTTGCGGGGATTTGGGGTTATGGGGAAGAAGAGAAGATGCAGCAGGGATTTTTTGGGGTGGAGTGTTCGATGCTGGCAAGGAATAATCGCCCAAAAAAATAAAATAAATTATAACCTAATAATTTGAAAATTTTGAGTTTTAACGATAAGAACAAAATAAAAGGTAAAGTGAATAATATCATGATTGACTTTTAATGTAAAAATGTAGTTTTTTGTTAAAATAAACAATATCATGAGCTTTTCATTAAAATTCTCTAAATAGAATAGGATTATAAAAACAATTAGTTAGTTTTAATGCATAGTTATAGTCTGGTGATATTTCTCTTCACTTAAAAGTGAGAGATCTTACGTTCGAATCTCGTGAATGGCATATTCAATACCAAATTAGGCTGCTCATTGTCTGACTAAACCGAACTCCCCCACCCCTTAATGTAAAATATCGATGTACCAAAAAAAAACTAGGTTAAGCTTTCTTGACCAACAAGAAATTAGCTTTCTTTTGTTCTTGAAGGAAACCTAGCTTAATTTGGAACAATGTTCTAAAAAACGCTAGGCGCTAGTCGGGCGGCGGGCTAGCGCCTAGCGCCTAGGCGGCCTAGGCGGATTTAGGTAAATTTCTTGTGTATCTTGTAAATAAGTGCATATTGACACCTAAAAAAAAAACTATACTTGTATGGATAATAAAATAATGATAAAATGCAAATTAGATACACTATTTCCATAAGTATTGGATGAACTTGTAGTAAATCCATCATTTGCAAATTAGATACACCATTTCCATAAGTATACCACCATGAAACCAAAAAAGAAAAAAAAAACACACAATTAATAAAAAATAAAAACCTCCTAGGACCGCCTAGCTCGCCTAGCCGCCCAGCCCGCCTAGGCGCCGCCTAGGCCCAACCCGATTTTTCCTCCCGATTTGCCCAAAAACGCCTCGGTTGGTAGGCGGCCGCCTAGGGCGTTTTTTAGAACATTGATTTAGAACACACAAATCTGATACTTGTGTTGAGGAAAAACCAAAATTGTTGGAAATAGAATGAGAACTAAAAGTGTTGTGACATGCCAAACTATTTGTTCTTCATGAGGGGTTTTAGGGTGCCACTAGCTATGAACGAGAAATCTTGCGTTGGCAGGTATATATCACTCAGTGTTAAAATTTTAAAATATGAGTAGATGAAAAAAGTTTAGTGACTGTTTGATATTTACTTTCAGTTAAAAAAAAAAACTGAAAACCAAAAATTAAAAATTAAAAACTTGGGCCAAATTTTAAAAACATTTTTTTAGTACATCGATATTTTTACACTAAGGGAGGGAAAGTTCGGCTAAACCACACAATGAGCAACCTAATTTGGTATTGAATTCACCATCCACGAGATTCGAACCTAAGACCTCTCACTTCTAAGCGAAGATGAATACCACCAAATCGTAGTACTTTAAAAAAAAAAAACTACATGGCCATTAATAAAGTGTAACATGTTATAATATGAATAGATTGGTATTATCACGTGACGATATAACAGTTTGAAAATCTTCTCTTTGCTTATATTCAATTAACGATATTAACGAAGCGCATCTCTCTCTTTCAACATATTTTCTCATGCAGTTTCTTTTATTTCTTCTCTATGTAAGCCTAAAACAACTTAAGAGAATTGTTATTCGAAATGTGTTAACTCTATGAGAAATGCATAACTTTTATGGAGCGTTGATAACAACTCTTAGTTAAGACTTAAGAGTAACAAACTTTACAATTGTAAGTTAACCTTTTTTTTTTGGAACTTTAACGAAAAGCTCATGTTACTGTTCACTTTAACGAAAAACCACATTTTTACACTAAAAAGTCAATCCTGGTACTATTCACTTTACCCTTTATTTTGTCCTTATCATTAAAACTCAAAGTTTTCAAGTCATTTTCATTAGTTTTCCTTTTTTTTTTTTGGTAAACATTGTAAGTTAACCTATTTGTACAACAATAAAACGTCTTGTGGCAATAAAAAGCTTTTTTAAAGTTCGTTAATGATATTGTTACTGGTGATGGGCCAGTAACCTTTTTTTTGGGCCTTTCTTGGCTGGCTGCAGGGCCACTTCTTCTCTCATGTCTTTGGGCTTGATGAAGCAAAAGCAATATGTCCATCATCTGATTTCTTTTCTTTTTCTTTTTATTATTTTAACTCTGGCCAAAATGTAAATGTTTACCTAGAGGAATCAACTTATGCAGAAGAGGTTTACCGTCATTATAATGTCTCGTTTTAATAAAATAATGTCTTGTTTAAAGAAAATTATATATAATATTGTATTAGTTATTTTAGCTAAAATGATATCTGAGATTGATATAACTTATCACTTTGGTTCATGAGATTTGTAATCGATAGAAATAGTCCAAGAGTTTGTTTACCGTCAATTATTTTGGTATTTCTGCGAAAAAAAAATTCTATTAAGTAAGGATTAAAATGACAAAAACTCTTAATTTAATAAACAATAAACCAAAATGATTTGACAAAAATTAAGGGTAATTTGTTACTTTTCCTTATTTAACTGAGATTTTTAGGGAATGACCAAAATGATTGACAGTGGACATTTCAAGGACCAGTTCAGTCGACTTTAAACCCTATAAACCAAAGTGAAGAGTTATGTCAATCTTCAAAAACATTTAACTAAATAGTTTATTATATTTTGAATTGAGACGCCACCCTCGCTTGTTTCATGTAAAACTCATTTTTTATTAGAAAAACTAATGAAAATGGCTCGAAAACTTTAAGTTTTAATGACACAAAATAAAGGATAAAGTGAATAGTACCAAGTTTGATTTTTTAGTGTAGAAATGTGGTTTTTCGTTAAAGTGAACAGTTCCGTGGGTTTTTCGTTAAAATTCCCTTTTTTATTTAGAGAGTTATATACATCAATCATTCTTGGTAGTGAACTTTCACCAAATACGCGTTTTAGCCTTTTGTAGCTTTTGGACTTTGAAGCGTTGCATTTGTTTTGTTCCCCCTCTAATTTGACCTCTACATACGTGCTTATCTAGCTATTTAATGAGCTAGATTAACGTGTTCTTATTATCGAGCTTGAAAGCCATGAACTGCATTGCAATTTCGAAGAGTCCAAATTGACCCAATTATTAGTTCCCAATTCCCACCAAACGAATTTTTTGTTTTCAAATCATTCTTGGTCGTCCAAAGATTGACTTCTGCCAAACATGGGTGTTGTCTAGAGGTGGATTGTCTGCCCTCCTATTTTCATACTTTTCTCATCTCCTCCTATTTTGTGTGGTCACGGTTAAGCCACGTCAACATTTTATATTCCTATTACTTTTTGTTTATTATTTTTATAAAAAAAATTCATATAAAATGTTGACGTGGCTTAACCGTGACCACACAAACAGAAAATGATGTGAAAAGTATGAAAATGGGAGGGCAAACAATACATCTCTGTGCTGTCTTCCACACAACTTAACTACTCTTAGAATATTCATATTTTTTCAAGTTAATTACATCCACAAATTTTGTTACGTTTCATTCTTAAAACTAGAAAGGCTTTCTAAGTTCGAATTCTCTATTTCCGACCAGTCGTCTAGAAACTGTATACTTTATTAGAAAAATGACTCGATCGTGTTGTCATATTTGTGTGGATTGGATTAGGATGGTTGAGATCCTAAAGAATATACCATATTTTTCATGAATTTTATTCCCATTTAAATGCATAAAAAGAAATAAAAAAACAATAATTAATAAAAAAGGAGGCAAATGGTCGGTTTGGTCGTTTGCTTGTGATATGACTTCCCTGGTGTTTGACTGTGAACCATGGGAATTGGTCTTTTACCTTTTAAATTCCCCAACCATCGCAACGCGTAATCTCCCTATCTATTCTGTGACGTTTTGTCGGTGGGTTTAAATATTTGCCCATGCATAAAGTATAAAGAAAAACATCATCACCCAACTCCAAACCACATCAGAGTAGAAGACAATAACAAAGCGTTATTACACTAACATGGTCGATTGTATGAATCTCAAAACATCACAACGTTTGGTTTTACGTTAAGTTTTTTGTTAGTCTCGAGTGCTCCGTGTTTTTTTTTTCAAGTCTTTTTCCAAGTCTTCTTAGGTCCTCCTCTATTTCTTTTGCCACTTTATCTCATAATCGTAGTTTTTAACCGAAACATCTGAAGGTCTTTTACCAAACATAAATAAAACCACAGGGTTAATTTTTCAGTTGCAATATCAAAATTCTGATGTAATTGTGCATTGTCACTTTCTTTTTCCTGAATGACCGAACTTTCCAATTATCTCGTAGTGTATTCTTAAGTTTGTGTTGCTGCATACAAAGAATGGTCGGAATATAATAAAAGCATAAGCATCGCATGCCGCATGCAATATACAATGTTGGTAGCATGCGATGTATCATATACAATGTTAAAGAAAAGAAAAAAGAAATGTAATAGTGTCAACGAAATTGTATAGAGTCATTAGGTTTGGTTGCTAAATAACACTTAATGATATTCATCAAATCATCGGTGGCTTTGACATTACCATTCTATACACACATAATAATTATGTCATTTCAATAATCCAAGAACTTCTTGATTCATAATTTAAAGTTTTACGGCTAATTTGAAAGTGTTTTAAAATAATTAAAAACGTTTCTGGTGAATCTATTTTTGGTATCAATTCTTAGCCAAAATGCAAGTGAATCTTGGAAAACTATTTGAAGTACTTCCAACAATATGCTTCTCGCAATAAGCATTTAAATTTGGAATCCAAAAATAATTTATCTAAAAATGCTTTCAGTTATTTTTTAAACACATCCAAACAAAGCCCTTAAACTTCAAAAATGTTGTCAAAATTGAATATTTTATATCAAAATTTTCAATCCAACTAACATACTCAATACAAAAGTGAAGAAAGGATAATCTAACTACAAGAAGTTGAATGAATTTGTTAATGTTGCACGCACGAAGTATGGAAAGTGCCAAACATTGAGAACTACCCAAGAAGAAGAGATTGAACATGGGCAAGCTCGCTTTCCTTTTTGGAGATGGAGAAAGTGGACAAAACATACTCAACCGATGATACAGACAGATGTGAGATGCTCGATAGAGGTTCCTTTTATTGGAGAGTCATATGATGCGGTCTGTAACGTATCAAATACGTTGTTGTTTAGAGACATTTGAATAATACTATGAGAATTGTAATTGACACTCCAAACATTCTATATTTTGAAAAAAAAATACACTTGTGATGAGTGTAGAATGAGATTTTTGGAGTGTCAATAACAATTCCCTAATACTATAACAACTCTTATATATGAAATATAGACGACCAAACTTGGATAAAAAAACAAATAATTGTACTTAAAATGCATCTTTGCCATTAAAATGTTTATTTGGGATATTCATCAACATATGTGCTCAAACGACAACCTAGCTTTGTCGTTTTTTTTCCAACTAAAGTGTTACAGAGATAAGAACCTAAGAGCCCAACAAATTGGCATGGTAAGAAATTGAAATAAAACTTTTCGAATGAGGATCCTCTTCTGATCCTCTTTGTGAGGATTTCGAAGATCTTCTAATTATATTTATTTATCGTATATCGTGCAGTTAGAAATAATTGTAAATCTTTTTATTTAAAATTAAATATAACAGTACCTGATGAAAACTGGCTGCACTATGTACGATAAACGGATATAATTAGAGAATTATCGGAATCCTCACAAAGAGAATCCGGAGAAGGATTCTCATTCTAACTTTTCAGCAAAAGAAACATACAACACAATTACAAAGGAATTGGATCCTCGCCGGATCTAATCATGGGGATCCTAGGGATCAACCCACGTGGATCGTTGATAAAAAATCGTGCGGTTACAATTTTTTTATTTTTTTTATTTTTCACGCAAAACGAGACTGTTTTACTTTTAAAATATTTAATTGTGACCGCACGATTTTTGATCAACGGCCCACGTGAGTTGATCCCTAGGATCCCCAGGAATTAGATCTGGCGAGGATCCAATTCCAATTACAAATCCAATTAAAGAGGTAAAGATACAAAAAATAATAAACTACAACATGGAGTAAAGAGCACAAAAGCCCTATTACCAATAAAAGATGGCCCGAGTAGACAACGACCGCCAACATTATATAGCAACACCATTACGACCACCCCGAATATTGACCCAACTCCGCCACCACAACAAAGCAAACCACGAGCACCGCTGATACCATTACACCTAGCTTTGTTGTTTGCCATGCTAGGGTTGGAATCTTAGGGTAGACAAATCAATAAAACAAAGGAAAATTAACGAAAAGTTCAAAAAATATTTTAGTTTTAATGAAAAATGATAAATAAAGGTGTAGTGAATAATATCAGGAAAACGTAAAAATGTGATTTTTCTTTAAAATTTAACAGTACCGTAAATATTTCGTTAAAACTCCCGTAAAATAAACCATAAAAATAAAAATGGTTTGATCGGGAATTGGCGCCATAACTTGCGACAATGGGTTTTTAAATGCATATATCTTGTTCAATATTGGGGCAAAAATTTAATAAAATCCAGATTCTATTAATATTATTATTTTTATAATATTATTTACGTTCAACTCTCTAAAACTCCATAAAATGATTGCCACTTTCTCGTGATTGTGTGAGGACACGTGTCCTCCAGGCACTTGACGCAGGGACACGTATGCAAACAGTCACAAGGTCACAGACACAAACCATCTTCCAGAATCAAAATTGTGGTGGGATTTTGGGAGGGTGTTGCCCTTAAATAATGCTCAAAACAAACACGCAACAAAGTTGAATAATAAAGACCACAAGTCTACAAACAATGTGTTTGCAAATAACAAATATATATATATATATATATTTTTTTTTTTTCTTTTGAAATATTGTGTAATGTTTAAGATGATTGAGTGGTGTATTTCTGATATTCGTAAAGTATGTACTACTGCTATGTATTTGAATTTTAAAACCGAGCAATCGAATAATACTTTTAGCTATTTTCTAAGTATTTTCATGCAAAAATAACATATTGCTACAAGAAATAACATGTCAACCATACCACTCAAGCAATCTTTTGAAAAAGAAAATGACATACTTTAAATGGATAGAAAGAGAAGGGACTTTTTTGAAAATGTAATACTCATTGAAAAGTAAAATTTTTGATATTTTATTTGAATATATATAGATGAAAAATGAATGGGAAAATTTTTTACTTCTGAATTTTGGATCTTATTGTTGTCTAAACATTTGATTTGGTAAGTTAAAAACTACTTGGAATTTTGAGAATTGAGTTATGTTTAAATTTTAAGTGGAATTGAAACTTACACACCTAAAGTAAATTTAGTGGCTTGTATTGTACTAAAAGTACGAATGAAACTCTCAATTTGACGAAATAATTGACAAAGTTAATGGTCATGGGTGCAAATTGGGCAGAAGAGATTTATCGCAGTGGAGAAAAATAATTATGTCTATGCAATCTACTATGAGTTTGATTGCTAAATTTTTAAGAGTAATGCTAGGCAGATCAACTTTTTATACCAAATTTTCAAATTATATGATATGTCATCAATAGAAAATAAACACGTTAATCAACCATTAAGTAATAATTCAATCATCAACAATCACGTTATATAATTTATATAATTTACAAAATTTGGTCTAAATAATTAGTCTTCCTAGTGTTACTCAATTTTTATATCTCAATTGGGCAGACAAAATTTAAAATTATTTGACAATGTAGATTATTTTTTTTATCAAACGATAAATTTCGTTTATATTTTCTTAATTTTCAATTAAAAATATTAAATCATTGTCCCTCTTTCTATCTACTTTCTCTTTCTTTGGTTCTATGTGGAGCCCATTGCTGCCCATATGCATTGCTGGTTTTCCCATCGCTTTGGTGGCTTTTCTTTCAGTGGGGGTTTTGTGTGCTGAGAAAAAAATAAAAATAAATAAAAAGGTGTTTCAGTTCGTTCAATCACACTGATTGAAAGCTCCTCCCCTGTCAAGTAAAATCAATCTCTATCCTCCTCCTCCTCCTACACCCTTCTGCGTCACCCACAGGAAAAATCCCAAATCAGAAAAACCTCAAACGGCTTGAGAGATTTGCTTCAAACACCAACAAAAGAGACCCCTATCCAAAAATCCTTTTGCCCACAGTTTTCAAGTTTGATGGATCTGCAGATCTAACGCGTATAAACCCACATGTATTGCTCTGTTTCTTTTAGATCTCCGTCGTTTTCACCAGTCAAGGTTCAGTAGCTGACACCAAAACTGCCTAATTTTGCACTGTGAGTTGATTTTTCTTGGTTTTTACTCTCTGATATGTTGTTTTTGCTATTGGGTAATCAAAAAGTTTAGTAATTTGTTGTTGGGTAATCAGAAAGTTTGGTAATTTGTTAGTGGGGAAGGGTAAAGTTGCTTTGCGTGTGTCGAGATAATTGTGTGGTGGAAGTTTGGTGTGTAGAGTAGTGGTAGCTGTGACTGTCACTGTTTTCCCAAAACTGTATGTTGGTTGTGTTGCTTTCTTTGTTTTCAAGCTAGTATTTATAGCAGAAATGCAGATGGGGTTGATATTTCAGACCTGATTTTGTTTTATCATTTATTCAATGAGCCTGTTAACCAAAATTTGCATTGTAAAGTCTGATCCTTTGGTTAAGTGTGGTGAATTTTGATTAACTCGGTTTTTATATTCCTGTTTTAATTGATTGGTTTCGGGTTTTATAGTCGATTTTTTTGGTCTTCAGGAGAGGAAGCCGGTGTGGTGGGGTCTTTGGTTGTGAAAGGTATTGCATCCATTTTGGATGTGGAAGCATTCGAGGCTGGCCCAGGTGAAATGAGGGATGTTATCAAGGTTGATGAACTTTCTGAGGGCCTGTTGGCTGCCTTCCTCGGACCAGTATGGACACGCAGGTTCGGATGCAGCTGGCAGACAAGACGGGCTACTTTGGTACAAAGACATTGGGCAGCACATGAATGGTGAATTTTCAATGGCTGTTGTGCAGGCCAACAATTTGCTTGAGGATCAAAGCCAGGTTGAGTCTGGTCCCCTGAGCTCGCTCGAGTCTGGTCCGTATGGCACCTTTTTCGGAATATATGACGGTCATGGCGGTCCTGAGACCTCACGTTACATCAATGATCACCTATTCCAGCATCTAAAAAGTAAACTACATCATCCCAGTCCCAAATGAACTTTTTAGCGTAAAAGTGTTTGTGGGGGAAATAAATTTGATTTGCTCAAACTAGTCCATGTTAGGAATATGATTCATTATCCCAGAATTAAATGAAGCTCCTTACTACAGTTCAGGGGATATGTATTATCTATTTCTCATTGATGATTTCTTAGGATTGAAATGAAGTCATTGGTGATAATTCTGTTTATCTTTTTTATATTCAGGGTTCACTTCAGAGCAACAGTCCATGTCGGTAGACGTGATACGGAAAGCATATCAAGCAACAGAAGAGGGGTTCCTCTCTGTTGTTACCAAACAATGGCCTATGAAACCCCAAATTGCAGCTGTTGGATCTTGTTGCCTTGCTGGTGTGATTTGTGGTGGCACCCTTTACATTGCCAACGTTGGTGATTCCCGTGCTGTTCTGGGGAGAGTTATGAAGGCTACTGGGGAGGTTCGTGCCATCCAGTTGTCATCAGAGCACAATGTGGCCATAGAATCTGTCAGACGGGAGATGCATTCTTTGCACCCTGATGACTCACATATTGTAGTTTTAAAGCATAATGTATGGCGCGTGAAGGGCTTGATACAGGTAACTTAATTGCGTCAGTTTCTCAAATTATTCATGCCATATTCTATGATTCCTGGTAAAGTGCTTTCTTTCCTATTTCCTAAGCTAATTCAGTATTGACTCATTTAATTGTTGAAGAAGAACATTGGAATGACTAAGGCAGTTTGGACTATTGGATAGAGAACTGTGGTTTCGAATAGAACAAAACTCTGTTAATATCCACCGTACTAGGGGACTAAGATGTTGGTTTTATGTTGGGTACTTAAGACCTTTGAGCTACTAAGATGTTGGTTTTATGTTGGGTACTTAAGACCTTTGAGCTACTACATAGGCTTGTAGGCTAATGTTTATTTTCATTTAAAGAATAAAGATGGCATTTGGTAATTATCCAACACGATTCATGGCGGGATAATACCTGGCCTGAGAGTGATTCAAATTTCAAGCAGTGATAAATTTTTGTTCTTTTTTGGGGTTGGAGTAGAGCTGCTACTAATTTCCTATTTCTATGGTAGAAACGACTGAGCACATGCTGGGTGTTACTGAGTTTCGTGGTTATAATCATAAGTGGCATTTTCTTTTCAAAGATAACTTAATTTTTGGCGTTTAATGAATCAAAATTTATGGTTCTTAATTGAATATTTGGTTGTTATTTATATTAAGGGTAAGGATATTTTTCTTCTGCAGGTTTCTAGATCTATTGGTGATGTATATCTTAAAAAGCCTGAATTTAACAGGGAGCCTTTATATGCCAAGTTTCGCTTGCGCGAACCTTTTAAAAGGCCAATTTTAAGCTCTGAACCATCAATCTCTGTACATGAACTTCAACCGCACGATCAAATTCTCATACTTGCTTCTGATGGGCTGTGGGAGCACCTCACCAACCAGGAGGCAGTTGATATTGTTCAAAAGCACCCACACAGCGTAATTTACTCATCTCTACAGTTCTATTTCGTTTAACATGTTGGAATAGCTAGTTACATGGTGGGCTATATTTGGGCTCTGTGCCAAATGGGCAAGTGGCCTTTGAGGAGGATATAAATGCTCGTATCCATAGGATCGAGTTTATGACTACTAATACAGGAGCACCAAAGAATAGTGTAGAATTGTATGTCAAACACCATATTGCGAGTGGTTTAAAAGAGAAGGAACATGATTTTACTTGCTTCTTGTTTTTCAGGGAAGTGCTCGGAGGCTTGTGAAAACTGCCTTGCAGGAAGCAGCTAAGAAAAGAGAAATGAGATATTCAGACTTGAAGAAAATAGAGCGTGGTGTCCGCCGGCATTTCCACGACGACATAACAGTGATAGTCCTATTCCTTGACTCGAACCTTGTGAGCAAAGCCAGCTCAACGAGAGGTCCTACTTTGTCCGTGAGAGGAGCCGGTGTTCATATACCATCAAAAACTCTTGCCCCATGTTCCACACCCATGGATAGCTGATGGTAGCCAGGTCATGTAATATTGTATCTATTGCTGAGTCCTTCTGAGAACTCCGGTGAACCGTCAGCTTGTACATCCGAGAGAGACAAGAGAAGGTGCGGTCAATTTTTTTTCACTGTACAATGTAACAATTAACTTGAATATTTATTTTTAGTTTATGAGATATCGAGCAGAGGTATAAAAGAAAGAATAAAAAAAATGTAGAGCTTCAAAGGTGACAGGCGCATAAAGATTCTTTCTTGTGGACAATCTTCTCTATGATTTTTTCTTTCTCTTTCGAGATTTTCTAATATGCTTCGGTGTATGGTAGAATTTTTTCGGTTTTCTTGAACTTCGTTGCAGAGTTTTTGGGACATGTAAATCATGCTTGGTAGGACAACCTTGGAAATGGAAAATCTCTACATGTTGATTGCTTGTACATTTTCTTTGAATTCTGAAATTGTCAGGATGGCCTGAGTGCAACGTAGAGCTTCTTGAATCCTGAACGTGGGGTTTGTTGGGGTGACGTCCGCATATACCTTATTTTACAACTAGAACCTAGTTTATGAACTTGCTCCGTGCAAGTCTCTCCTAAATGGGAGGAGAAGAGCACGCACTTCCTTACACCTCCTGGTATGAGTCAATGTCACGAAATCAGCAAATTCGCAATGTGGAAGATACTGATATTACTGTTCTGTTAAGAGTCCCTGAGTAGATTTTGCCTCTAAAAACCGGCTTGCAGCGGAATGGTGCCCAAGAGCTCTTAAACCATCACAAGATGTCGACTTGAAACCTATGAATCTGATGGCGCACAGTTTTGAGACAAATCGTATTCCAGCTATCGTTTAGGCCAGTTGATTTTCAAGATCCCCTTGAAGGCTGTTTGTTAATGAAGTTGTCTCCCGAAGACATGTTTCCTGAAGAAATTTAGCAAAAATTTCCTCCACGACGTAGCTCTAAACTGTTTTAATCTATGGGGAAGGAATTTAACTTGTGCAAGGGGGCAAGGGGGCAGACACACTGCCCTATCCAATGGCCTAATATGTTTTCCTTTTTTCTTAATACAATATTCTACTCTGACGGAGAGGAAGGATTTATGCTAACTCGCACAATGGTCCAAATATAAGCAAAAATCAAAATCAACATGTGAGTTAATAAACTTGATATATATTTATAAGTGGAGAAGAATATCACCTATTGTAGTGCTAGTGGGTAGTACCCTTAATATGTTGATTATACCCATGATAAATTTTTACAGAGTACCGAGAACACAAGTCACGTGGTTTACAATTTTACGTGTTATGATAAAACTCGACAACATAACTGAACGTTCCACTTCTAGAATGTTCTAACTTTAGGCTCAAGAAAGGAGAGTTAGAAAAAGAAGAAAAAAAACAAGGAAAGCTATTTTTCCTTTAAAAAAATTAAATATGAAAAGAGGTTTCCCAGTTTCAAACATCAAGAAAACGGCTAAGAATATGAACTTCCCTAATTAAAATTTTCAAATTGATCTTTTATCCTCGGAATTAGATTAAAAAACAGCAAGTTTTTACAATCCTTCAAACAAGGAGTTTTTACTACCAGTATATATACCTCTACCCATGAACCAAAAAAAAAAAAAAAAAAACACAACAGACTAATCTTTAGAAGTCCGTACAAATCTTCTTAAGCAAACCAAAACCCTGCAAATTCAGAGGAATCGGAGACATGGGTGGTATTCCTTCCAAATCCAAGTCCAAGGTGGTGGATGTTAACGATCAGGTACGGCTTTGTAGAGAGAGAAAACGCCAGCTAGAGTTAGCCCTAGAGAGAAGATCTGCGTTCGCAGACGCGCAGTGCAAGTACATTCATTCGCTCTTGGCGGTCGGGCATGCTGTAGGGATGTTAACAAACGTTCATACTCAAAACATTGGCTCAACGTTTTCGGACTCCGAGATTTCGATGAGCTCTGTAAAGGTTGACGGAGAAGAGGACGACGCTGGGACGACTGATGGGGAAGTAGTTTGTCGGGTGATGGTGGCTCCTTCGGTGGCATCATCAACAAAAAGAGATTCTGAGGGGAGAGAGATGGCGATAAGTAGTAGTGAAAAGGAGGGAGATTCGAGTAATATGAATCAAACGGAAGGAAAAGCGATAGATTTGTTGGAAGCACTAAAAGCTGTTGAGAAGCATTTCTTTCGAGCTTATTATTCTGGTATGGAGGTTTCCAGGATGCTTGAAACCAACATGGTTCAAGTAGAATCTGTTTCCAAGGAGATTAAAGGTGAGATCTTTCTCTTTTAACTTTTCGTTTTGAGTAATCCTAGGAAAGCCAAATTTTTTAAACCAAATTTGCAAACTAAGTGATGTGGTTGTAGATGATTAGATTATTAATTAAGTGTCAATTAACGTGCTTATTTCTTATTGATGATACATCATTTGGTTTAAAAAATTTGGTCTTCCTAACATTATTCTTTGTTTTTTCTTTTGTCTTTTCTCAGAAGTTCGTTTTGTGACGATGATTTTTAGTGCTTTTGTCCCCCATCTGTTTTATTTTTCAACCTAATTTATAACTAAAATATGCATGACAAATTAATATATGGTGCGTGGGCATGGTAACACTTTTTTTGGAGATGGATTGTCTGCCCTCCCCTCTCCATACCCTCTTCATACTCTCCTGTTTTGTGCGGTCACGGTTAAGCCACGTCAACATTTGTTTTTTGTCTGATTATTTTTATAAAAAAATTAATATAAAATGTTGACGTGGCTTAACCGTGACCGTACAAAATAGGAGGGCATAGGGAGGGTATGGGAAGGGGAGGGCAGACAATCCATCTCCACTTTTTTTAGTGTGTGAAATTCATGTCCACTTGATTTATTCTTTAATATAGCTGTAACGTCAATGCATCTATGATTTTGGGTGCAGAAAAATCGGAAAAGTTTGTTCGTTCAATGACAGTGAGCCACTCCGCCTCATCTAGATTCGCCTCCAAAATTCTCTTGAGATCTAGCTCTAGAACTTCTTCGACATGCACTTATTTCAATAGTGGCCTTGATGACCATGGAAAGACGTTGCTTGGGGGCCATTCGTCAACACTTACGAGCCTATACGATGCGGAGAAGAAGCTCTATGAGGAGGTGAAGGTACAATATCAATCAGACAAGTTCTTTTCTTCGTTCAGTTTCTGAAATTTCTTTGCTACAAAACTCGATCTTTCATTTGATTTTTTTCGTATTTCTTTGATATGAGTTTCACAACAATTTTTTTCTTAATCACCGTTAAATTTTATTTTCAGATTGTGGAAAAAACCAAGAAAAGATGCGTCCGACTGCAAAAGCAAAGAGGAGAAGGAGATGTGCTCAAGAAAAAGGACAGGATTGGAGTTAAGATATCGTACTTGGAAAGCAAAATTTCAAATTCCTATACAGATATCAAATATAACTCCAAGAAAATTCAAAAGCTGAGAGATGAGTTGCAGGCACAAGTTGTTAAGTTGTTTCAAGGGTAATATAAATGCCCCAATCTTACTTTGAATGTGTATTAGACACCTGAATATTTTTGAATTGTGTTTCTAACCCTCTCTTTCCCCATTTTTGCAGCCTAATGAGAAATTCGCAGATGATGTTGGAAGCTCATGAGATGCAAAAGAGAATCATGTCTCAAGTGAAATGTCTCAACTCTCCATCTGTTGGAATGTCATGCAATGACTTGCACCAACTTGCCACCTCTAAGCTTGAAGATGAACTTCAAAAGTGGTGCTCTTGCTTTGCTTCGTATGTCTCTTCGCAGAAGGCGTACGTTAAAGCTCTTCATGGTGGGATATTCAAGTTTGCTGGCGCTGAAAATGGATCCGGCTCTCCCGACAAGTCTTCGCTATATAAGACTTGGTTAGATTGCCTGCATAGCCTTCCAGATGAAGCAGTCACTTGTGCCATGAAAGACTTTGGGAAGGATGTCCGAGCACTGGTGGATCGACAAAAAAAGGAGCATCGACTGAAGAAAGAGATTGATGAAGAGTTGAATGACCTGAATAAGCGGAACAGGCCTGAGACTGAGATGACGGAGCAGTTGAGGAAGAAGCTAGATACTAAGAAGGCGAAAACTTGTATTGCTGTGAGTAGATTTCAGACGGGGTTTTCTACAGTTTTCGAATCCTTGGTTGAGTATTCAAACAATGCAATGACAATGTATGATAACCTTATAGCATGCAGTGGAGATGCAAACGAAGCTGACAACGAAAGCATCAGCTCGTCATAAAATGACCTTGCTACAGTCGGGTTAATGCCGATGGCGGATTTGGAAAGGATGCGTATAGGATTTTGAGCATGACAGGCAACTTTAAGAATTGATTCATGTTACAGGCTTTGAGAACGTTAGGAACTTAATTAGTTGCTTTTTGTTTTATTATTTTAGGAACAATATTTAATTTTTCTTTGATCCTTAATTTGTTGCAAAATCGTATGTAACTTTTCATGGAGTGAAGGAGAAACTTGATTCTAAATATAAACTATCCGATTAATCAATAAGACACTTTGGTTTAAGTCAATAATCCAATTAAACAACGATACCAACCTTTTTCGAAAACAGTCGGTTTTGCTTGTAGTGCACGCTTGTCTCCAGAGTTGCTGTTGTTTTATATTAATAAGCTGCCTTGTATGTCACGCGTTATAGTGTTGTGAATATTTAAAATATTCCACATATCTTATAAAAAAAAAATTTTGTGCTTCTTAGAGCAATGATAATATATTACAATTCAGAAAATTCACACATCATGCACACACAGAAGAAAGATGTATTACATGTTCAGTTCTTTTTCTCTAATAGACTCCTCATGTATATCTTCCCAATTTTCGATGTCAATATCGATGCTGCTATCGTTCAACTCCAAACACCTTAAGCTTGTGCTCTGAAAGGAGAGGCTATCTACGTCGACATGAAACCTCTGGAGTCCAATGCCATCTATGCTCACAGAGTTTTGAGACTGGTCGTAGTCCATTGATCTTCTATGCCCTAGCTCTGATGGTAGGTGGGACGTGCCAGTTGATCTTCGAGATCCCCATGAAGGCTGTTTGCTAATGAAGTTGTCTGCAGAGTATAGGGCCTCTTCGAGCTCTTTCCACACTTGCGACATGGTAGGGCGGTTTTTGGGCACTTTCACAACACATCTTAGGCCAAGTTTCCCCATCTTTAGCATCATCTCCGTGTTACATGGCTCTGTTAAAAGATTTGCATCTAAAATCTCCTCAACACGGTCTTGCTCTAAGCTTGGTCTTGCCTGCATTCAAGAAAAACAGCTCACCAGAACTCAGAAAAACAGAGGCAAACTCTTTTGCGATCACTATTAGCAATGAGCGGAAAAAGCTTGTTGGTTTACCCTACTAGGTTAAGAAGGACTTAAAAGTATCTTACATTCAAGCAAGTTTGAATTGCACAGTTTAAATTAATTTAAAGTAGAATACATATCGCTTGTATCAGAAGAAAGAAAAGAAGAAAAATAAGCAATGTTTGAAATGTTTACCCAGTCAATTATATGCTGCTTAGGGCGGTGGCCTGTTGAATCAACCGCAGGCCGGGAAGAAATAAGCTGCAGAAGTATCACACCAAAGCTATAGACATCGCTAAACGGTGTCAAATGGAAACTTGAACAATAGGCAGGGTCTAGGTATCCTGGAGTTCCTTTGATTTGGCTGCTGACATGTGATTGATCCCCAGTAGGCCCTGACCTAACAAGTCCAAAATCTGAAACCTTGGCTTCAAATCCATCTCCTATCAAGATGTTACTCGGCTTTATATCACGGTGGATTATGCTCGGGTTTACTCCTTCATGCAAATGAGCAATGCCTGCAAAATTTCACACAATCAATTAGAGTTCTTATCTAGTTAGACTATTTATATAGTTATGAATCTCTGATGACTGACCTTTTGCTGCTCCAATGGCTATGTTGACTCTTTGCCTCCAAGTTAAGCTCCTCCATTTTCTTCCTACATGGTAATTTAACAGGATTTAAGCTAAACAAACATAGAATTAGGAAGATATAATTAGCACTTAACAAGTAGGTTTAATTTCCTGGTAAGGAACATACATACCCATAAAGTAATCAAGGAGAGAACCATTTGGTACATATTCATAGATCAACACTTTTCCTCCTTTTGCCCCTATTCCAGTCACAATCGAACATATTAGCTAGTTTACATGCCTTTATCAAAGGAATTGATTTCCACACACCTTTTTATATGCTACGTATGCACTCCTGATCATTTTTGGCATTCGATTTTAAGAAATCAAAATTAAGGAGAATAAGAAGGTGCTGAAATCATTTCCCTTGTCAATACAAGGAGAGGGCTAATTTAGAAAATTAAATATGCATTTACGGGTGGATTACATACCAGATGATCCTTCACAATATCCAACCAAACCTACAAGGTTTCTGTGCTTGACCTTAGAAAGTAGCCTCACTTCTGTTCAAGGAATAAACACTACAGAGAAATCAGATTATATCAACTAAATTCTGAATCTTTTTACACTACAAACTTCTACATCGATAAATCTATTTAGACACACAAGACTAATATATTTGATTGGGCCTTACTATTGATGTGAGACTCACATATATTAGAGAGTGTTAGCAAGTGTGCTACTTTTGTGTATCTGAGTACCGTTTACATGTTTTTATTGGTTGAGGCTTACCATTTCTGAATTCTTCGACACTCTGAAATGAATCGGCGTAGGCTCGCTTAACGGCTAGGGTTCCTGCATCATCAAAGGTCGCCTTGTAGACATTTGCAAAACCACCGGAACCCAACAAGCACTCACTGCTGAAATTATTAGTAGCCTTCACTAGTTCATCCAACTGGAAGCGCCTCAACGTTATTTTCCCTTCTTTCAAATTTCCTAATAGACAAAAACATAGTAGTCACACCCAAAATCTTCGAGTGGTCTCTCCAGATTTTCAACTTCGTAACTAATGTTCTCTTGTCAAACGGATTAACAAAACACACAATTTCATTTGGCTGTTTAGTTCAGTAATTTCTTATTTTGAATGGATGATGTTTAATTGATACTGATTACATAAACGTCGAATATGTGGTAATTAAGACAACATTTTCATATTATTAGTCCCGTTTGATTTAGTTTTCATTTTTTGTGCTAGAAATAGAGAAAAAGTATAAAAGAGAAATGAATAGCGGAGAAGGATGTAGGATGAAGGGAGGTACTAGGAGGGAGAAGAAAGAAATGAAGGAGATTCCATGAAAACAAAAATTTGAAAGTGCCAGCAGGTTATATGTTTTCATTTTGTGTTTCGCTCACAATTCATTCTCCCGCATACTTTTCTTGTATCTACAACACACACAAAATAATACTAAATAATAAAAGCTGAAAGCAAAATGGTTATCAATTATCGTTGTTAAGAGTGTCAATGAATTGGGTTAACTTGGTGTGGGCCCCACAACAAAATGAGGTTTTGCTCACCTTTCTGTCCAAGCTCATGTAGTAATTGTCTTTGCCTGAGAGCTGGTAGGAGCTTCTTCTTGATCAAGTAGTATAACAAGGCCACTATCAAAACTGACAGAATGCCAACAACAAAGCCTCCCAACATGTGTATGTGACGAGCATGAACAAAACTTCGAGATGGTGGTGAAGCCACCGCCAACTGGCGTCGCATTTCCATTTTCGTATTCTTTAAGGGGTGCGCACAATTCGATTCAGCTACATTTTCATGAAATTAAGGTGACCATTAATTTGCTTCAAATTGAAGAGAACAATAGGTAGAGGAGGGGAAGGAATATTGGGAAGTGCTAATGTATATAAGCTGATCCCAGACTGATCAATAATCATCTGCCGGCTATTATTTTCAAAAATATATAAATATGTTATATACATATGTGTATATAATAAGTCTATAGTTTCAAAGAGACATTATTCGATCGAGTCACCATGACTAGGTCTAATGCTAGGACGGCATATAAGCCAAAAACAACTTGTACATGTATACGTACGTATATGTGGATTGATGTTGTTGCATTACAGAGGATTTCTTGCTATAAGAGGCATAGAATTCTCATGCTTCTTAAACTCAAAACTGGACATGTGTTGGTAGACTTGGCCATAGGTATTATTAGAGTATTCGTTATTGAGCATCGACGATATACCTAATTACAATACTTTTCCAATAAAACCTAATTATATCATAACCATTTGTTTTTCATGTCTCTTGACAATGTAATGTACTAGATACAAGGACAAAGTCAGAGATCTGTATCGATGAGGGTATCCTCAAACAACAAAGTTACAAATTAAAATGCTAAAGAATTTACTAAATAAAATACCTATATATTAATCCATAAGATTTTTTGCACAACGCATCACACTATCCCTTGACGTGTTTTCATGTTTTGAAATCGTTGCATGACAACTTCATTACGAATACCATCAAATATCTCTTTCTCTATAAGAATAACCATGTTATCATTCATTCATCAATCTCCCATTCGATTTCTCAATCGATTCTTCAGAAATTTCATGGTTAAAAATGCTCTTTCAACATTGGCCAACTAAAAGAGTTAATGCTAATTAATATCACAAGCAAGTAAACTAGTCATACATCTTACTAATATAACTTTTTTTATCCACCAAAAAACAATTGAGTGGGGGCATCCGCCGCGGGGCCACTTGAGCAGAAACTATAGATCAAACAATCTTTTTTCATACTAAAGTTACAATTTTCTAGTCAGAATTTTGCATGGGTAAAGAGATATAGATACCGATCAAGATGAGGGTAGATTGAGTCTTCTTATTTTTTTGGTCAAGTTTTTCCAAGCTTTGTAATCTCTCAAGTCATTCTATCAGATACTAGATATAAATAAATCAATAAAAACATAGAAGAAGAAAAAAACCAACAAAAATAATATTGTTATATGGTGCATTGAAACAATCAATCCTGCTTCCTTAAGGTGCTCATTTTGAGAACGTGTGAAGACTAAATACATATTAGTCACAAAATTATATTAGTTTTAATTCAAAACTTAATATGTTTGACGACTTAATAAAGCAAAACCAATTTAAAATTCACGAACCATTAGAAATTTTATTTTCTTATTTTTCTTTATTAAGTTGTCAAATATTTTAAGTCTTTGGATATAAACTAATATAATCTTGGGGACCATTTTTGCTCACCATCCTAAACTTTGGTGTATGCTCACTATACACTTAATAACTGACACATGTCTGTCTTTTCAAAATTGAAAATGTAACATTTAGTGTAAAAGTTAACTAGAGTTAGGTGAAATGCACATAATAAATGATTAGGTGTATAATAAGCATACATTATAGTTATGGTGGTCAGGGTAGAAATAAAATGAAAAGGGACTGATTTTATTGGTAATGCTAGGGAGACTAAATTTTGTAAATAAAATAACATAGTAGTTGATGATTAGATTATCATTTAATTATTAATTAATGTACTTATTTCTTATTGATGACACATTATATAATTTACAAATTTATTATACATAGCATAACCTGTTTTTATTGGTAGAGTATGCATACAAAACGACTGATTCATCTATATAATTAATTCCAAGAGAAATTGACATAATGCTATTTAATTTTTTTTTTTTTTTTTTTGAATTTATGTATACGAGTGATGGACAGCAAAATGTCAGAAATTAATTATTATTCTAAATCCTAGATATGAAAAACGATACGATGTCGTCACGTGCTTTTTGTTTTGTATATTGACCTGATTATCAATTTAGAAAAAAAAAATGGAAAACATGACCTTAGCTTTGGATGCTTTGAACACCAATGTCCTGTCCCTGGTGTTTGGTTTGCATTAAGATTCTTTTGAGAATGGAATTTATAATTAGTACACTTGTATTGTACTGTTGTAGAGATTGATTGTAACAAATAAGGGAGTTTGACATTTTTGTCTCATTACAAAACTTGAACTTCCCAGACAATTTAGGGCGGTGCTATCCGCACAGTTAATTTTTTACTTTCTCACATATTTTCTCAAATTGTTATCGTCGAATCGAATGAACTGAAGAAAATCAATGCAAAAAATTAACAAGGATATGTGAGAGGTAAAAATAAGTGTGTGAATATCACTTTCCAAAACTTACAGCAACTTTAGCCTCACAACCAAGGACAGGTTCCATTAAAACAATCCAACTATTGGTACATTTAAGCTTATCGCCACAAACTGTGTTTCTAATTGCTAGAGAAAATTAACAAATGTCTGTAATACTAGAGAGACCATTTACTTACACCGTATTCTATGAAAATATTGGAGGTTTGATCGATCATGTGACTATAAATCAAGAGTCTCAAAGCTTTTTCATTGGGGTTCAGACCCTTTTCAGAACTTTTCCGGACTAATATATCCTGGGCGTTCATGCAGATCATGCAGATCATGCAGCCAAGAATCAATCATCTCTTCTTTTTAACTTTAGACACAACGCTCACCCTTCCTCTTTTGTCACTTTGGCGAACTCAGTGCTCTCTCTTCGTCTCTTGCTTACTGGAGAGGGTTCATATGACGTCTAGGATTTGGAATGTGGAATGGATTGGGTAACAAATAAAATTCAAGGTATACTGAAGATATATGAGAACAGCTTTTTATTATGAAAATATTAGAAAGATATATGATATGAAGGAAACTTATTATGTCTTTAATCCTACTACTTTTTATGAAGCTGAAATGAATAACTTTCTTTAATGAGTCTACATTTGAGTTTGACACAAATTTGTATATTTCAATATGCCTTAAATACTCGAATCAAATCTTAGGCACCGAACAAGGCCTTAAACTTTCTTGTGCCTTCATATATATCAGGCACCCCACTTGATGCTGCTCCAAGCAAAGTTATAATTGCATGCTTTCGAGGTCTCTTTGAAGAAAACCTAGTTGACGAGAGTGAGTGAGTGGCGATGTTTTCTTCGTGATTCATTAAATTAATAGTCCGAGCAGTTCGTCAAATGAAAGTGGATTAATTCCCTTTCCCTGCATGCATGCATGCATCAGGTCCTAGGATCGACCATTTGGAATTATATGCCTCAAAGTCACGTGAATTACTTTGAGGCCATGGCTTTTTGCAGGTGATCATGATTTTGCAAAAAGCTGTAAAAAGAGCAGCATGTGAGAAGATCACATGATTTGAGATATGTTGAAGGTGATCTGCATGCATCATACATGTGTGAGTGTGATTTCTCACTTGAGATGGCAGATCTCTCTCTCTCTCTCTCTCTCTCGATTGAACCAAAGCACATGCAGGTGAGGTAGGTAGCTAGCTAGTCGCATTCATTTCAGAAGGTAAAACAAAAGAAAAGTTTACTTGAAAAAGCCAAAAGCATGTATCCACAATAAAATATAAACAACAATTACCTTAACGGTAAAAGCTGTATATCAAGAATATTAAGACGTTATCAGAATGTAATATTAGGAAGATTAAAAGTTTAAATTAAATTTTGTAAATTAAATGATGTGGTTGTTGATTATTAGATTATTACTTAAGTATTAATTAATGTTCTTATTTCTAATCGGTAGTTTAAATTTTGATCTGCAAATTTAATTTAAAATTTGATCTTCTACTGACTAGTTTAATAAACTTTTATGACATTCTTTTACATGGAAACAAAATTATAACTATTTGGTTCTTCAGTTTCATGCATTTATTATGAATCATTTTAATTCTTAACCTTTTATGTGTTAACACACATATAATTGAAAAAACATGAGTTTTCTTTTAAAATTTGTAATCTAATACCTAAAAATTATAATCAAATCAACTAGAGTGGACTAGTTGATACGATTTCGTTTCTTTACTTCTCATATTTTTAAGTTCCCCAATTCATTACTTCTTTCATTTATGTTAGGCAAACATGTCAATAATATCTCAAAGTAGTTGTAAAAAATTTCAAGTTTGACTCGCATAAATAAGAAATTGCAATGTATATCTACTTCTGACTTACTCAGTGTAGGTGACGAGGTAGCTTTAATGCTATATTGATAAGATTTTGTAATTCTACAAATAAAACTTAATTCCTATCTACTAAATCATTCTAAAGAATCAAATTCAGGTTGTCTGATTTTTATATATAAGTATCACTCACTCAAATTATTATGAGTATTGCTTGAATTATTAATATTTTTAATGTTCGTATTACTCTCAAATAAATCAATCAATCAATAAAACAAGCATCTACGCTGAGCATTGCTTGAATTATTAATATTATTGTTCTTTATTTAAACAATTTAGGAATCTGTTTTTCTTATTTTCCCCATCTTATTAGTGGTAGATGACGGAATCGAATCCCCTCCAGAGCTTTGTAAACTGAGCCTCCTAATTAATGGATCCGGACCGTTGAAATTTGATCCAACAGCTACAAACAGAGGCCCCTCTAAAAGTTATAATAATTGTAGCCATTTGATCAATCAAACGGTCTGAATCTCTTACTCAGGAGGCTCAATTTACAATGTTCAGGAGGGGATCCGGTTTCGTAGATGACGAGGTTACTTTTAAAATTTGGCCTAGTTGTTTAATAATTTACAGGTACGATAGATTATTCTTCACAACTGACTTGAGTCAGAGTTTATTCCAGTCTTGCAAGAATAAGATTAAAATCGGATGTACTGTATAAAAACAGGAAAAGATTTCACCTACTTTTCTAGTTAGAAAGTTTGTCATTGCTTGTTGCATTGCAAAGGGTAAAAAGTCATCAAATATGAATTTCATAAATGAAACATCATATATTCTTGTACGTAGTAAAGAGGAAGTAAGATCAAAATCGCTTGACGCTTAATTGGGCGGCAGGGTGTATGATCCGGCCCCAAACACAGTAAACGACATGCACTAAGAAATTTTAATTCGTTTTCATGTCGGGTCATGTCTTATAATAAAACGATGACAAATGATTTGTCAAAGTTTTATTCTTCTGCTTACATGAGTTTTCTTTTGTCCGTCTTTACCTTTTTTGTAAATTATTAAATTCAAATATTACAAATAAACATAATTATGCCGAACATGAAAATATATGTGCGGAAATCATTTTTGCTATAATGATAAGGTATCCACACAAGTGGCTTTTTTATTTTGTACTTAGAAAGAGTGGGGTTGGTAAGAAAACAAAAAACAATATATGCGTGGAAACAAAACACACCATATCCAAAAGAAAAGTGTTTTCTAGTGTGGTATGAAGTTCCTACCGACCTGATGAGATAACTTTGTCAGCAAAATTCATTCCAAAATATCTCAACTGTTGGAGCCAACTAATTCTCAAATCACTTGCACCAGGAGAAGTTATTGGAGTAAGCATTATGTTAATGGAAAGCTAAGCCCAATTGCCGTGGGTTAAAGTGGGGTTAGGGATAAGATTAAAGATCGTTTTAACTTATCTTCGTAACGTACATAATTCGTAACTTAAATAAATAAGAGCGTTTATTACTGAGGATCTTGTATTCAAAGGACTTGGATTGTCTGCCCTCCCATTTCGGTGCCCTCCCCGTGCCCTCCTGTTTTGTGTGGTCACGGTTAAGCCATGTCAACATTTTATATTGTTTTTTTTTAAATAATAAAACAAAAAGAAATAGTAATATAAAATGTTGACGTGGCTTAACCGTGACCACACAAACAGGAGGGCACGAGAAGGGCACCGAAATGGAAGGGCAGACAATCCAAGTCTGTATTCAAATCCCCCATCGTCAATATCGGTGGACCTGAAAAGACTTATCCTTGTAAGACCATCTCCAAACCTGGGCTAAAAGCCAAATTACCCCCCACCCAAACACTCTCCAACCCATGTTAAAATTTTAGGCTAAATGCCAAATGTTATTTCTGGGCCAAATACCCCCCCCAGCTTTCCCCTCGGGCTAAATGCAAAATGTTTATCGGAATTTAAATTTTTTTAGATTAAAATGTTCATAAAATTAATTTACAATAATCTACATATTTATTTTTAAAAAAAAATGATTTAAGAAAAAAATTAGCCTAAGTTCATTCTTTAATAATTCCGGGCTAAAATTTTAGGGCAGAAGGGTTGGAGCAGAAAAAATGTTTCTGGGCTAAAAGTCAAATTTTTCGGGCTAAAAAATTTGGCTTTTAGCCCAAAGGTAGGAGATGGTCTAAGGGAGGCATGGTGGCATGCACTCCAGTTGAGACCATGCTAAAATAGTTATTGACATCTTTACTTTTGCAGACAAAATCTGGCATTCGAATTGAAAATTCATATTTCAGCTCGAACTCAGATAGACCGTTATAAATGTGTCAAAATTCTATGGTTCTGCTAGCATTTTCCAAGATCTTGCATTTAAGAAATCTCGATTATCTCATACTCCAAATCACCATAGAAATTTCATAAATGTCTTGTAAGAATAAAATAGCAGTACAACAATGTCCTTGCAGTACCAAAAAAGGAAAAGTGATTCACTCCAGATCTCACCTATCTAGAGTTCAAGGACCGGTCAATCCAGACCACTCAAATTGAATTCAGCAGTTTTATTAACTTATTTTGCTGGCTCACCTCACACAAACTAAGAGCTCCGATTTCTCTTTCACACAAACCAAGGATCCAGATTTTCTGATTCTTAAGCTCTGGACGCTAAGGTCCCGAGAGGATCCAAATTCCCAAAAGGGTGCTGTAAAACTGTAAAAATTAGGGGATATTGTGCAATAAAAACTTAAAACTACCAAAATAAAAAAATTTATACATGAACTCACACTGGACTGTAGCATGAAACTACTGGAGCAGCCTGGTGAATAATAATACAGATGAAAAGGGTACAAAATTTGTATAGTCAATAAAAGAACATTTTACTCATATGGTAATTTACAAGAAGATCATCAGATTCACAGATCCCTTCTGCAGAGAGGGCATGAGCCATGGCTTAGGAGCCACTTATCTATACAAGGCAGGTGAAACATGTGATGGCAGTGTGGCAAGCTTCTTACTGTCTCTCCAATCTGAAAATCCTGATCATGTAAACAAAATTCACGATGTCAATCACTAAGTTCGAAATTGAGACTAATTCTATCGCTTATGAGCGAAAAAAGATGGTTTCTTTAAGATTTTTTACCTGAAGACAAACTGAACAGGAGACTTTCTCCCCAGAAGCATCCACATTGTTGTGGCAGGTAATTTTGATCTTCGGGATCTTTTCAACTGAGTCTCCGGGCAACCCTTTGGAGCTGCCGGTGTCGAAGATGTTGGGGATCTCATCAAAGGTTGATTCCACAGCACCCATCTGGATAAAGACCAACGAAACGAATAGTAAATTAGTAATTAGCAAGCACATGAATGAACCTCTTGGAGTTTATGTTGCCTAACATAAAAACTGGCATCTAAGCATTGAAATTACCTGACTTTGCACTGCACTTAACATAGCTGGGCCAATCCGCTCGCGGACTAATCTACCGCTTAGGAGACTAGCAATGACATCAATCTGCATAGATCACACGAAAACACGAATTAGTCATACTGGCATTTGCTACTTAATTAAACCTTTGGAGATCAAATACACCAACTCAGGAATTCTAAAGAACCAAACATTTGGGGCATTTGGGCAGCGACCACCTAACCATATAAATATTGGGGTCCCCAAAATCTTAATTGCTCACCAAATACAGAAGACACCCAATTCCTGATTCATCTGATTGCCAAAGGACAAGGGAAGATTCAAACACTTCAATTGAAAAAACAGCTCCTGATATTGCTCCAACTGCAGCTCCTCTCACAAATCCACTCTCAGTTTCTTGCCCTATCAAAGCTCCAGTCATTGCTCCTAACGTGCTGCCCACTGCACACAAAAATTGCCATTTCCATTAGTCAAAATCTAACATAACGTACAGCTTTCCTACTCTGTATCGTTCCAATTTTATCGGATGTCCCGGAAGGGACAACATAACATACAGTTCTTAATTTCAAAACACGCTATGTTCCAAGGATCCAGAGACCAAAAAAATAAATAAAAATAAAAAATAAAAAAAAATGAGCAAGCTTTCCCAAAAGAACTCCTTTTGTCAACAAGTAAAGTTTTAAACTTTGATTGGAGCTAGAATTTAACAAAACAATGGCATACGAAATTCAATTCAATTCTCCAACAAAATTCAGGAATCCAAATGCATGCAATCATTGAGATAATTTCCTCTGTCACAGAAATAGAGACCCAATTGATCTTTCCTGCAGAAATTAACAATCCCAAGAGCCAAAATCCAACTCATTGCAAAATATGCGATATACCCACATCAAAAAACACAGAAACAGATCAAAAAATCAACACCCTTTAATGCATTAACAAAAGAAAGACAGAAACTTTCGACGAACAAGCAGAACCCAATTCAGAAAAAATAAAATAAAACGAACCTAATGCAAAGAAGAAGGTGAAGATCGCAGAGAAAACGTTCCCGAGAACCGCAGAGACGGCGAAGTTGCAGAAATCCTTGACCCGTTCGACGAAATTCCCCAACGAAAACGAAGAGGAAGGAGACAAACGAGATGGGTGCGCAATAAAATCCATTGCTGTTTGCGTTTATAGAAGAAGAACAAGGCTTTTGGATTTGTAGCTGAATGTTTGTCGAGCTTAAAGCAAAAATATGAGTGAATTTAAAACCCTTTTCAAAGCTTTGAATATCTCCCTCTATATAAATATGTGTATATATATAGATTTATATATAAAGGGAAGATGGATGGAAAAGTGTATTGCTTAGTCCGTAAGAGAAGAAGGGAAAATGAAAACCACATCAACCAACTCGCATTTAAAGCTCTCTTATTTTTTTTCTCGTTTGACATAAATCTCTCTCTGTTTCCCTCTCTATCGCTTTCTCTCTCTAGGTCATTAAGCTCTGTTTTTCTTCCATCACAGCTATATTTGCTCGTGGATCAAAGAAAATATAGCCTTGGTAGAAAAAGAACGGTAATTTTGGTTTCAGAAAATACATGTGAGAGAGAGACTTTAAGAAGCTTCTCCTTTGACAAATGATCAAGCAGTTGAGGTTGAAAAATCGTCCCACAAAACTCGTCACTGCAAATTGATTTTTAATTTTCCATCACCCGTTTTTCAACCGGGATAGACGAAGGAAGGAGAGTCAAGGATGTGGGGTTGGTCTTTTGTGAGATTTGGTGCCAAATTGATTGGTCACCGCTGAGATTTTGTTTTAACAATTCTACAGGGTAGGCTAAGGCAACGATAATATCTTCTTCTTCTTGCAATATTTTCAATATTTTTTTTAGAAGACGAATTTGTGACATCATGTTTTCTACATAATTTTTTACACACTTTTTTTTTTATAAAACTCACTATATAATGTATTTCAAAGGCTCGAATCATTTGTCTTTTAGATCTTCTTTTAAATATCATGTTTGTCAAAATCATCCAAATATGAAATCTTATGATCGCTGGATTTGACTAATTTTTTGTAAGGATGATTTATAAATTATGTTCTAAAAAGCCTCATATAAACGTATGTCAAAGTTGTATAAAAAAAATAAAAAAAACTAACGAAAAGTCCAAAAAAATACTTCTCTTTTAACAAAAGGTCATTTTTAAAGGTATAGTGAATATTGTAAGTTAAAGGTAAAAATGTGGTTTTTCGTTAAAAGTGAACAATATCGGGAGTGTTTTGTTAAAACTTCCTTAAAAAAATGATGCCATGGATCTATTATTTTTTAATTTTTTTTTTTTTTTAAAATGTTATTGAAATTTTAGGTTTGATCAGGGTTGCTTTGGTTAGTAGGTTTTCCCAAATATGGTATGTTGCCAAGAATTCCTGCCTGCCACCTCAAAAATGGAAATACCATTACAATGTTGGTTTTGAGTGGAGTAAGTAGGTCTTCAACCAAAACGAAACCAAACAACAGATAAGTATGTTTTAACTTAATATTATTTTAGATTCAACTGAATAGAAACCAAAAACGTGGCAGGTTCAGGAATGTTCATACAAAATATATTATATTTGTTTTATACGAGTGGGAAGGGTGATTTCTGCTATTGGATATACCGGATAAATTAATGTTCAAACAAATAAAACTGTAAGAAAATGCCGAGATGTTTATAATTTAATTGGTTAAAAAGTATTCATCTTAGCATCCGAGATTTTAGGTTAGGATTTACATTTTTGCACAGCAAGAGTGAAGCTGAATACAATAGACGTTCCCCTCAACATTCGCAAAGCGAACGTTCTTGTTGGCTTAGAATCATCCTATTTTTTAATATCAATTTTATAACAAAACTTTTAATGAGATTATGTTTATATACCTGTTTTCTCCTTCAACACTCGTGTTTTCATTTTTTTTCTCATTTTTTTTTGTATCTACCTCTTAATTATTTTTATTCATTTATTCACTTCAATATCTAGATAAAAATGAGAAAAGCAACAAGGAAAGAAAAAGGGTGTCAACTACAAGACAAAAAAATTTATATTAGATTTAGCTCAAAGAAAAGAGTGATGCAATTTGTACGTAAGAGTCCAACGAGTCATTCAAAATGTTCAACTTTGGACAAGCAAATGATAAGCGGTGTGGCTCTGATGGCTTCAAACCAAAGCTACCTCTCGAACTCAGTTCAAAACTTGAAATTTGGTGTCTGTTAAAACTTGAATCCTCTATATGTGCTGCGTGTAGTAAAGAGTCTCACGCATGCAAATAAATACTAGCTAGCTTATAAACTGAGCTTGTGTGAAGTTTATTTGAACCTAATTGAGTGTCGAAAGTCTTTTAAAATATCTCATAAGTAACTGAAGTTACTGAACCATCATACGAGTAGCCAAAACAAAACAAAAAATTGCTAACAGCCTCTCGCCAAGAACTTATGTGAAAGAGAAGCAAACAAGAAAATCCGAGCTCGGTTGGCCTTGGTTCTCTCTCAATTTGCCTAACTTACATTGTAGTAGTGTACCTAAACAAGAAGTAGGAACATTCTACTTTTGCAATTTTATTGCGTCATTTATTGACTTTTATATACTAGAAATGCATGTATAGCAGGCTTATTTGACAACGTGGTTATAAGCTTTTGTAAATATAAAATATCTACTTGACCAAAAAAGAACTTCTGAGAACCATCTGATCAAATTACGCGGTTGGAAGAAGAAAACCCAATTTTTTGAAAAGTATACAATTGAATTAATTAAGGCGACTGCTTCTTCTTGCTCTTCGAGGCATGCATGGTTTTTTCCATGCTGACCATCCCACACCCTTCTAGGCTCCCAGTTAAGCTTAGAGCTAGCTATATATTGGACCTTGAGTGTGTGTCGCTTATGTTTGTGTGAGTGATTTTTAACTCTTAATATTATAATTATGCATTTTATACATCGCATCAATATTTAACGTTGTGACTTATATATAGACGTGAACGATTGTACTTACCATTTAAACGGCTTTGACAACTTATTATACATCCATTATAATTTTAAGGGAAGATGAATACTACTATTCAAAAGTCCTGTGTCATGTTCAATTTTGTAGATTTGCAATGGCAACGGACAACAATAATTCATACCTCTAGAAATTAAATCGATCTAGAAAGAGATTTTACAAGTCAGTGAAAAGATTGAGGAAGTTGGGGTGGCTCTGTCAAGTTTCAATGCCAAGAGTTGTAGATGCTACATGATGACACCAAGAGAGTTCTGGATACTGTAATTTTGTATACTTTCATCCAAGGGAAGTGAATATAATTATATAATAATATGTATCACATGCATGCATATATACATAAAAGATCTTGTAATCATTTTGAAGTTGCAGTCAAGAAAGTTTGAAGTACTTGATGAAGCTAGAACTTTCTTTTCTTCTTTGCCTTTCGTTTACTTTGCCTTCACCACACGAATAAATTATTAAGATCTATAAGTTCGTATGTTCTAGCTTCATCAGAGCACTCAATTATTGCTGAAGATGCATATAAGCTGATGCAATACATATACTATATTAGTTAGTTCTTATATCATTCTCAAAAGAAAGTCCATATGACTTAATATTGATGTAGTACGAAATGGGGTAAATATCTAGGGGTGTGCTATCCACACACCCCTTTTTACTTATCACACACCCTTGTTAATTTATGTCCGTTGATCTTCTTTAATTCATCCGATCCGACGGCCGAAAACCAAAAATGTGTGGGAGAAGTAAAAAGGGGTGTGTGGATATCACACCCCAAATATCTACTAGGAAAGGCAAAGAAAAAGCACTTTAAAATTGACAAAGCCAAGGGACGTAACAGAAATTTACAGATTTAGAGTCCGAGTTCTAGTTTGAGCCCGTGGTACCTTTCTGAAAAGAAAACGATGTCATGGGTCAAGCACGTTGCCATGCAATTAAGTGTGACGGATTTTGGCCGTCTGAGGCCGTTTAGGCTTCCAAAATGCCGTTTAAAGTTTCGTAATAAAATCGGACCTTTTGGCTTTCGTCCGATTATGTTTAATTAATGTCGTTTTAATTTCTATAGTCCTTTGAGTTGTTCCAACATGATGTAATTTTTTATTTTTAAGTCGTTGGATGTAACAATTGTATTCATTCAATCATTAAACAATTTCAACCCTTTGGGATTTCTCTTAAATTCTGGTGGACTCCAGACCTTGTTCTTCAAAGGATTACGTTGATATGATTGGTTTGTGTTGCATCAAATATATATTTACAAAGATTGGAAACTATATGCATTTTCCCTTTGGAAGTAATAAATATTTCTACCCACATAGAAAACGCACATAAAATTTTCGTTTCGTTTTTTTATAAGTGTGTCAAACTGTGTGATTTATAAAACATGAACTGATATTTTCATTTTCTTTGTAAACAATAGAATAATTTACATTATATTTATTTAAATTTGAGGGTTGTGAATTCGAAAACAAATGTATGCAGGAACATACCAATGTTCATATACATGTTGTGATCCTTTTATTTTTTTTATTTTTTTTTGCAAGAAATGATAGCGGCATTTCATTGATCATCACAAACAAATACAAGGTTGCTAATTGGATAGATTGCTCTAGTGACCAACTGACACACCCCGTCCCGAAGGAGGGCATGCTGGCCGCCACGTGAGAGTGACGTAACCATTTACACAGTTCAGAAGCTTTAAAAATACAATTACAAAGATGAAACACCCGAGGGTGAGTCCTACTTTTGTGAATTCTGTCAGAACACCATTGGATTCCTCGTGGCCACCAAAGCTCTGCTATCTAGAACCTGGAGGGGCGCAAAACAAAATTGAGTGGGTCAGTAAAACAAAGTTTTTTCGAAAACTTTTCATTTAAAACATTTCTAACCCCTCGCTGTAAAACCTGTATACTTTCCCAGAAAATAGCATAATAGCATAATACTTTTCATAAATCTCAAATCATCAATCTTTCTTAAAAACCAGAAAGTATGCCATGTTAAAAACTTTCAAAAACAGAATGAATGATGCATCAATGTAACAGGTGAAATGGTGAATTAACCGGAGACCCTGCAGTTGGTCCTATACGGTTAATTCTATAGCTCAACATTCAATCTAACCGGAGTCACCTCAGTGACCTGTACGGCACTACACTACAGATAAATCGGAACTACCTAAAGTAGTATGTACGATAAGAATGGTGTAATAATACGCTCTAGTGCTTCTCTCATCAATCATCTGTGCACATAATCTAAAGTCACCTACTAGTCGGAACCACCTATAGTGATCTGTACGACTAGCATGTCGAAACCCTCTCATGGTCTGTACGACATGCACCTACTTGGATCCAAGGTGAGCGTGCAGTGCGGTGAATAATATAAGCACTAACACCATGATTGCAGGTTATGAGCTATCAACATAATATACATTATCAATGATTCACTTAAATAACATAAAACTCACCTGATACTTACCTGTGCGTCTACAACACCAATTCACATATATATATGCATCAATTACCAATTCAGATAATCATATCATTCATCTCATGCATATCATTCCTATCATGCATATCAATCATATCATGCCTATCATTCATGCATGGCATTTTAGAAACATATTTTCTTCAAAAACTCAATTTCTGGGAAAATCAATAGTATATAGGTAAATACAGAAAATACTGCCCACTCACCTGGAGTTCGCCTTACAACTCCCTAGCACAACACATCAAGGCGTCATGACGATCGGCGCCTAGAACAATAATCAAATCAAACCTCAGAAATCATATCGATAGAATATATAACTTATATAAAACACGTCACTACGCAGTTCGATCCGGAAGATCTGCAACTCAGATTTCCAATCCATAACTTCCAGAGGTCCACAATATAACTTTAGAACAACATCCTAAAATTTTATTATCATCCAACGGTCGGATCTCTGCCAATTTCCAAAACTGAGTGACGGTTAACATTCTATTTATGAACTTACAACTTCAATTCCGGAAAATCCGTAAATCGGATTCCCAATCCGTAAGTTCCTATAATCCTCAAATATTACGTATTACAACGTATCAAAGTTTGGTGACGATCCAACGATCGGATCGTCAATTCACATTTTCACCTAACCACGAATCGTAACGAACTTAGGTTCAATTACTCAATTTACGTCCATCAATTATCAAAACTGAACCTAGAGAATTATACACATGCTAAGAATGACATTGGCGGGCCAATGGCCACGGGCCGCCCCGGCTCGCCGGAAAATCCAACTATTTCCAAAAATTCTCAAAAAATACAGAATTGAAGATCTCAATGAGTAGAGAAACTTTCATACCTGTGGCCAAGGCCAATTCGGTCGGCAAGGCCTCCAATTTCATCAAAATCCGTGAAGAACCCTAGAATTTGGGTGTTTTCAATTCGTCTTCAAATCAAATCCGCCAAGAGGAAGCTATGGGTGGTGGCAATTGAAAGAAATTGCTTCGGGATTGGGAGAATTTTGAACAAGAAGTCGCGCACCCCTCCTCACGGTTTTCTCCATTTTCAAGACCAAATCTCTCCAAATTTGAGATGGAATGGATAGAGGAAGGCTCCTAGAGTGTTTCCCATGAAGTTTCTTAAAGTAATTTGCCGGAAATATGGATGAAAAACGTCGAATTTTGGTGTGGGTGCTGCGAGTCGAAAAGGGTCGCGGGTGAAAACCCGTTTTCTTCCTTCTTTCCTCCGCTTCTCGCCCTCTCTCCTTTCCTCCTTTCTCTGTTCCGATTGGCCGGTTTCCTCCCTCTCTCTTCTCCCCATTCGCCTATCCTTCTTCTTCTCTGATTGGGCAGTCTTGCCCAATCTCTTTCCTCTGTTCTTCTTCCTCTCCCGCACACACACACACAAAACTTCTTCATCTTTTATTTTTATTATTTTCTTTCCCTCACATCCAAGCCATCCATTTCAATTCTTCATTAAATCTGGGCCGTCCATTTTCGTAAAATAACTTTCAGATTTTAATTAAAATTAAAATTCCTAAAATGCCCAAATTTCAAATGTTAATAACTTTTTCGATATAACTCCAAATCACGAACCGTCTGCGCCCACACGTCCGTAGCGACGAGTACTACGAGGTTATGTCAAGAAAACAAATCTTAGATGACACGACACAACGATTAACCTCGAATAATGTGCGTGCCTCAAAGGGCATTTTTGTAAAATCCTTTATTAAAACTTTAAAACTCTTAAAATTAGGGACGGGCTGTCACACCAACACATTGATTTGGAGTGAATTCGCACAAACAAGCGATTAATTAAAAACATCTACATGACTATCACAAGTACAAGTGCACCGATACAAATGCGTCACAAGAACGATAGACGCAATAAACCTATACCAGTGCACATACCGATCTTCATTGATAGGCGAGGCCACACAATGTCATTGCTGGAGAGCGAAACCACATAAAGTTACCTTGAAAGATAAGATCACATAATCATCGCGCGAAGGTGAGACCACATCAAGCCGTCACTCAAAAGTGAAACCACATCTTCCGCCAAACACAGCACAAACAAAATCTACGCTAATCCAAAAATAGAATCCACCAAACACGGCAAAAACAAAATCTACACTAATCCAAAAATAGAATCCACCAGTCCCCTAATCTTAAAGGAAGACCAAGACACTATATAGACAAGACCACCTGCTACTTCACCACCCTAGCTACAAATTTCTTTCCTTTGGCCAATAGATTTTGTGATCTATACCGCGTGCTCTTAATTAGTTGGAGGGAAAGTCATACATGCATGTATACATGTCAATGATCTCTCACGATTTCTTAATCTTATTTCTTCCACTTGATGAATTGGTGGTTAAGCTAAACACTGACCCTTGATCATGTCAATGATCGTCCAAGAATTTGTAACGCAATTAGTCAATAAATTGTTAATTGCATTACAATCAGGTCCAAACCTCAATAATAAAGAATAAATATGTATATTAATATTCAAGGACACTTAATTGTTGGTCATCGTTCAAGGCCAAAATGTGAAGCGAATTTCCAATTTATTAGACATAAAGTCACGTGACATTATTTTACTCAAATCATAAATGTTAATTGTTCTTTTTTATAATATACTTTAAAATAGGACAAGCATATCATGTTGCCTACTTTTATTACAACCTGTGAAATAATCCACCATTTCTAATGTGAACCCTCGGAAGAGAGATATGGTTGGTTAATATCGTAATCTAATCCATGCATGTAGTAATTAGGTACAAGTAAAAAATGGTTAAATGACCTTCATATCACTGTGAAATCTACCATATCTTTTACTGTCCAAAATAAAATTGAGAAAAGAATTTACTCAACTTAATATGCATCAGATATTTTCACATTGGAAATGCAATAAATATTCTTATTTCTTTTTGTAGTAAGAATTATTTTTTATACAGTCTTAAAAGCAAAGATAAGATTGTGTACTATATATGTTCTTTCTGCCCCCGCCCCCTCCCCCTAGCGAACTTTCGCAAAGCAAGGAGTCTCATTGACTTGAAATCGCAACTTTTATAGTCGTAAAACATTCTCACAAGTTACAAAATCATGCTTCCCTTGCCAAGTCCAAACAATGTCCTATTGCCAACTCTCTGTCTCGTGAAAAGGGGGTTGATCTCCATGATGTGAGCATCAATGCCTACAACTCTTAATTTTCTACCACTATCTCATTTTTTTTCTTTAAGTACAAGCAATATTATATGTGGAGCAAAAAATAATCAAGAAAAATATGGAGGCGACATGTGGATTTTTGGGTAAAAAATACAAGATTACCCTCGATGCACACCGGGATTTCTACGCTCAAGCAGTGGACAATCATCCCTCAATCAAGTCAAAAGTGCCCAAAATAGGTATTTATTCAAAACCTATTTCATCCATCCTCATCAAATCTACTCCATAAGGTAACCCCCAAATCATTCATTTTTATTATATTAATTAGCTAATTAATTGTTTTATTACCCAATTAATTTATTAATTAGCTAACAAATTATGAATCACACCCATAAAACCATCCAAGTGGCTGGTCCCCATCCTCCCAATGGGGCCGGCCATACCCATATAAATACTATCTTATTTTCTCCAAAACTCAATTCTAATTCTCTTGCAAAATTCTCTAAATTCTCTAAACAATTTTCCCTCAAAATTCTAACTTTGGCATCGGAGGTTCTTCGGTCAAAGCCCCTCATCCATCGTGGGCGCATGAGACTCTTGGCATTGACCTAAGGTGTTAATTATTTTTGCAGGTACATTTTCGTCTAAGAACAAGAAGGAATAAATTTGCATCCACATTATATACTAATTTATAATTAAAAGAGAGTGAGACAGTTTGAACTCGAGACACAATATGATGAAATTATGAAATTGAAGACTTTAATCATCCACCTCTTACCTCTAGCGTGGACCTTGCCATTTTCAAGTTTTAACAACCCTTATTTTTGCTTGTGTCTACATTACGATGGTTGCACGTAATAAGAAATGTATATTTGAAAAAGATAATCAAGATTACACTGTATAATCACTTTCAGATTAGAGAAAGTCGGCGATGGTTGAGGTAACATGTCATTAATGATTCTAAAGCAAGTTTCTTTAATTTGGTTGATGTACTTGCTTTTCTAAATTTCTATAAGGAATAAAAGAGGGGGAAAACGATATGGCAATTAGTAGCCACTGTATTAACCATCTTTTGCTCAAAATTAGTTTGCTTCGACATTATTTGCCTTCTTATCTGTAAGAAGCTATTCTTACGTTTTGTAAATGCAAAATAACCCATTGATTCACATGTCAAATTATGATTTTTCTGATATATTAGGAACTAAGAGCCTATTTGGTACTCTACTTGAATCCAACTTTTTTAAATTTAAAAACAATTTTCAAGTTTTAGGCCTTAAAAACTTGTTTGGTATGATTATTTTAAAAAACTGAACTCAAGACTAACTAAAAAATATAGTATATTATATAAAAACACAAAAAGTGAGTTTTTAGAGTTTTTAAACTTAAATTCACTTATTTATTTTCTCTCCCTCCTCCCCTCTCACTCCAAATCTATCTCTCTTTTCTTCTTTCTCTCTCACCCTTTTTTTTTTTTTTTTTTTACCTTTTTCGTCTCTCCTCCAATCCGCTCTCATCATTCTCTCAGTTATTTCTCTCACTCCTCTTCCTCTCTATCTCCTCCAATCTTCTCACTTCTTACTCTTTCCTCCAATCATCTCTTACTTTCTTTCCTCCTATCTCCTCTTTCTCTCTCGACCCCCCTTTTTATGGATCTTTTTATCCAATTTAAGTTGTAAGATTTAAAATTTTTAAATCGCATACTAAACAAGTTTTTGAGTCTTAAAGAAAATTTCTTAAGAAATGTTTTGAAAAATTATAAAAAATTTCAAATATGATACCAAACAAGCCCTAATATACCTATAAACATACTTTGCTCAAAATTAGAGCTTGTTTGGATGTGCTTTTAAAATGACTAAAAAAGTTTTTGGTAAAAAAGTTTTTAGAACCAATCTTTGGTAAAAATGCAAGTAAATATTGAAAAAGCACTCAAAGTGCTTCCTGGAAGAAGCACAAAATTGGTGCTTCTTGCAGAAAGCACTTTAAGTGCTTTTGGAACTTAAAAACATTTTCTCTAAAAGCGCTTTCAGTCATTTTAAAAGCACATCCAAACGAGCCCTTAGTTTATTTTGACATTGTTTGCCTCCTTCATCTGCAAGAGTTATTCCTACATTCTGTAAATGCAAAATTACTCATTGATTCATGTGTCAAATTGTGATTTTTTTTTCTTTTGATGCATAAGGAGCCAATATACTTTATAACCATATTTTGCTCAAAAGTAGTTTATTCTGACATTGTTTGCCTCCCTTATCTGCAAGAGCTATTCCTACGTTCTGTAAATGCAATAAGTCACTGATTCAAATCTCCAATTGTGATTTTTCTGATACGCCAGTATATTCCATCCATATCATAAACTAAAATAAATAAAAAGCTTAAGCAATTTCAAACTATATTCCTTTTGTGGTATAGGAATTTCCCAATCCCAACATTTGTTTTGGATATTTCAAAAATTAAGACCTCACAAAAAAACAAACAAAGAGATTAATATCCCACGCAACCCCAACCCAATTTGTTCTAAAAATAGCAAAAGGCATCAAGATTCTTGAAAGCCGTCCACTTCCAGAGGATCCAAAGGCCCATCTTTTTGCCTTATCATCACTGACCCAAAAGTCACCCAACCAACAGTTCAACAGCAAATCGCATGAAAAATGCGCAGGAACAGAAAAGTAGACTCGACCCCACCGAATCATTGCCCTTCCACTAAGATCAGGATATTCGTCGGACCAAGACCAAGAACACACGACAATATCAATAACAATAAAAGAACTCCACATAACGTTGCCAAGTGTTTCCCCTTCTTCCTTCACTTCACTCTCTCGAATCGTCGGCCCGAATTCGAATTGAATCGAAACCGAAAGCTCGGATCTTTATCGCTAAATGGGTACAGTCACTATCCACCGGCTCGATCGTAGCTTTTTATTTGTTTATTTTTTGGTTTTTTGTTTTAATTTTTGATGTTTTGGGGTGGTTTCAGCGGCGGCGAATCCGTTTCAGAAGATACTGACGGCGCTCGAGAAGCCGGACGGCGGCGAATTCGGCAAATACTACAGCTTGCCGGCTCTCAACGATCCCAGAATCGGTTTGTTTGTTTCTCTGATTGGTTTTACTGTATTTTCTGTTTGGTTGCCGAGAAAGTGTGGGAAATGAGTAGAAAGTTTGAATCTTTGTGGTTTGTGTTTGTGGAAAGTAGTTGCTTTTGGATTACTGCGGGGAAACAGAGTGTTAATTTTGTTTATTTCACTTGAAAGTGTGAAAGTTTGTGGTGAAATTTACTATTGTATTGGTGTTATATGTTGCAGAGAAGCTGCCATTCTCGATTAAGATCCTTCTCGAATCCGCTATTCGTAACTGTGATGAGTTTCAAGTGAAGAGTAATGATGTTGAGAAAATTATTGATTGGGAGAACACTTCTCCCAAGCAGGTTGAGATCCCATTCAAACCTGCTAGAGTCCTGCTTCAGGTAAATCAGTGTGGGGATCGTCAGTCTTGAAATTTGAAGTTGTCACAGTTTAGCGTTACGTGGATTATCATTGTGTTGTTTATCTGGTTCTCAGGACTTTACTGGAGTACCAGCTGTCGTTGATCTAGCTTGTATGCGTGATGCCATGAACAATCTGAAGGGGGATTCTAACAAGATCAACCCATTGGTGAGCTACATATATGCGTGCATTGTTGCTTAACATTGGCATTTTTTATTTTTTTTTCTTTTAACTGTTTCAAAGAGTATCAACATTGGCTTCTCATGAATGTAGGTCCCCGTAGATCTTGTCATTGATCACTCGGTTCAAGTAGATGTTGCAAGATCAGAAAATGCCGTGCAGGCAAATATGGAATTTGAGTTCCAGCGAAACAAAGAACGGTTTGGTTTTCTGAAATGGGGATCAAATGCGTTCCATAACATGCTTGTTGTTCCTCCTGGATCAGGGATTGTTCACCAGGTAATTCAATCAATTTGGGAAACACAAATTTTAACCTCTAATATATTATTCCAGGATACTAACCTGAGACATACATATTGAAATGCTGATTACAGGTTAATTTGGAATACCTTGGTCGAGTTGTGTTCAACACAGACGGCTTGCTTTATCCTGACAGTGTTGTTGGGACAGATTCACACACAACTATGATAGATGGATTAGGTGTCGCTGGCTGGGGAGTAGGTGGTATCGAAGCAGAAGCCACTATGCTTGGCCAGGTAAAGAAGTGCATCCATGGATCCTTGCCTTCTTTTTCATGAATAACTTGATGTCTTCGTTTGATTGTGTTGACCCTAGTATTACAGTACAACTTGAGTTTTATTGCGGCACATTTGTGCACTTTCTTGTCCAGAAATATACACTTACTCTTTTTTTGTCTCTCTCTTTTCTTCTATACAGCCCATGAGCATGGTCCTGCCTGGTGTTGTTGGGTTTAAATTATTAGGAAAACTGAGAGACGGTGTGACAGCTACTGACTTGGTTCTTACAGTAACTCAAATGCTGAGGAAGCATGGAGTTGTTGGCAAGTTTGTGGAGTTCTATGGTAATCCCGTACGCTTTAATCATATTATCTAGTTGTACTGGTGTTTCAATGATAGATGCTCCAGTTGCTGCTTGGTTTCCATTTCTTCTCACATCAGATATTGGCCATTGCTTTCTTTTGCAGGGGAAGGCATGCGTGAATTGTCACTAGCAGACCGTGCCACTATTGCCAACATGTCTCCCGAGTATGGTGCAACAATGGGCTTCTTCCCAGTGGACCATGTCACCCTGCAGTATCTAAAACTTACGGGCAGAAGTGATGACAAGGTAACTGCTTGTTTAAACACTGTTTCATTTATCTTGTCCATTTGTTTGTATGCTGAGATAAAAGTTACCATGTAGGTCGCTCTGATAGAATCCTATTTACGGACTAATAAGATGTTTGTCGACTACAATGAGGTAAAATATGTGCACCCACTACGTTTGGAACCTTTCTATTTAACATCTTCTGTAATGTTGATTCTGAACTTTGTGAATGAACAATTTTCTCAACACAGCCCCAGATTGAGAGAGTGTACTCCTCCTATCTTGAGTTAAATCTTAATGATGTGGAACCATGCATATCCGGTCCAAAGAGGTAGGATTTTTTGGTAACTCAAGCTAACATGCACACTTCATTGGGTTCAATCTTTTGTGGTGTGACACTGGAATAATATGTTTTCTAGGCCACACGATCGTGTTACTTTGAAAGAAATGAAAGGGGATTGGCATGCATGCCTTGACAATAGAGTTGGATTTAAGGTGAGAAGTGCCGTAATTTAACTCAAATGTTCTTTCAGAACTGCTTGGAAGCTATGGGGCTCATTTGGAAGTTCAAGAATTCGGTTACTTTATAGATTACTGTTCACTTAAGAAAACATTTTCCTGAAAAGCTTATGTTTCTTGCAATGTATTGCAGGGTTTTGCCATGCCAAAGGAATCTCAAAGTAAGGTTGTAGAATTCAATTTCCACGGAACTCCAGCACAGCTTAGGCATGGGGATGTTGTTATTGCAGCTATCACCAGTTGCACAAACACCTCAAATCCTAGTGTAATGCTTGGAGCTGCTTTGGTTGCCAAGAAAGCTTGTGAATTAGGATTGGAGGTTAGATGTCTCTAATTATGGCTCATTTCTCATGTCTGTGTAATCATTTATAGGATAATAATAATAAATCAATTGAAATAAATTTACAAGAAGATTGGTATACTAGGGTAGAATAGAATGTCATGGACAATGAATTTCGTGTCATATAAAATGCATTACCATACGCCTGCGGTGGACTCTTCAGAATGAGTCCATTTCCACTTTGCCTGCCGTGTGATTACCAAAATAAGTGCCTGCATTGCGCAGGATAACTTTGCTGTCCCCCTGTTTGTTAGTCTGCTGATTACTTTTGATGTCACGTAACCGAAAGATTAGTTTTATTTCTGCAGTATATAACGTTGGGCAATATAGTGAATCTTTTTATTAACTATCCTTGCATCATTTTTGTGCCTTTTATTAGGTCAAGCCATGGATTAAGACAAGTCTTGCTCCTGGTTCTGGGGTTGTAACTAAATACTTGCAAAAGAGGTAATTTTAGAATCTCTATTTTTTGAGGTACGCTACCTTTGTTATGTATTCTTAAAGCATGTATTGTTCTGCAGTGGGTTGCAGAAGTATTTGAATCAGTTAGGATTTCATATTGTTGGGTATGGATGCACGACATGCATTGGGAATTCAGGAGATATTGATGATGCAGTAGCGGCTGCTATTACAGAAAATGGTAATTTTCTCTACAGTTTGTGCTTCATACAGATACTACTTCGTGGAGTCTTACATGGTGACTAAGTTGATTTTCTGCACATGTACAGATCTTGTAGCTGCGGCTGTATTATCTGGAAATAGGAATTTTGAGGGTCGTGTGCATCCGTTAACAAGGGCTAATTATCTTGCTTCTCCTCCCCTTGTTGTTGCCTATGCTCTTGCTGGAACGGTATGGAACTCTTGCACAGACAGTTGTTACTCTCTGTATCATGTTATGTTGTATGCATCTTTTATGCCACTCATCAGCTGATTTTAGTCTCGTAAAATTTGACTTTTGGTGCAGTATCTCATTTGTTTGCAATGCTGCAGGTAGATATTGATTTTGAAACAGAACCAATTGGGGTGGGAAAAGATGGAAAGAAGATATTTTTCAGGGACATCTGGCCATCCAATGAAGAAGTGGCAACAGTAAGTTGCTCTACTATCTCGCTATATAATTCTATAAGATTTTGAAATGATGTGCACAAGAATAGTTTCTACTATTTAAGTCGAGGGATCGGAAATTCATATTGGTCTTGTCATGCTGTTTTCAGGTTGTGCAATCAAATGTACTTCCTCATATGTTTATGGCTACATATGAAGCAATCACCAAGGGAAATCCAATGTGGAATCAGTTATCTGTACCATCTGGCACTCTTTATGCCTGGGACCCAAAATCAACATATATACATGAACCGCCGTACTTTAAGGATATGACCATGTCTCCTCCGGGCGCTCATGGTGTGAAGAATGCTTACTGCTTGCTCAACTTTGGAGATAGTATTACAACTGACCACATCTCACCAGCTGGTAGCATCCACAAAGACAGCGCAGCAGCCAAATACCTTCTGGAACGTGGTGTTGATAGAAGAGACTTCAACTCTTATGGAAGTCGCCGTGGTAATGACGAGATTATGGCAAGAGGGACTTTTGCTAATATTCGGCTGGTCAATAAGTTTTTGAAAGGAGAAGTTGGTCCCAAAACAATCCACATTCCCACTGGAGAGAAACTGTCTGTGTTTGATGCTGCTATGGTAATGCATTTCAATCTCAACTTTTACTCAGGTTATCGAATAATCATTTTAATTCCTAAGGAAGGTTTTCCTCCGTATTGGATGTTTAATGTTGATGCTTTCGACCCTGACATAGACTGTAATATTGACTCCTTTACTTTTATTGACAGAGGTACAAAAGCGAAGGACATGATACGATTATTTTGGCTGGTGCTGAGTATGGAAGTGGAAGTTCTCGTGATTGGGCTGCAAAGGGTCCAATGCTATTGGTATGCCCTCTAGCGGTAGCTTAATTATGCATTTGATTCCGTTATATGTTTGCCTTATCTCTAATGAAGTCTGTTTTAAACATGACAATTTTCAGGGTGTGAAGGCAGTCATATCAAAGAGCTTTGAGCGCATTCACCGTAGTAATCTTGTTGGCATGGGCATCATTCCGCTATGTTTCAAGACTGGGGAGGATGCTGACTCTCTTGGTTTAACCGGCGAGGAACGCTACACCATCAATCTTCCCAGCACTGTCGGTGAAATTAGACCCGGTCAGGATGTCACGGTAGTGACAGATAATGGCAAGTCCTTCGTATGTACACTACGTTTTGATACAGAGGTAACACACTCCATCACCCTTCGCTTCTTTCGTATTTTCATTGCCCTATCAAGCTCGGGTTGCTTAAAATTTGGCTTGTTCCGTCTTTGGTGCAGGTTGAGCTGGCATATTTCGATCACGGAGGCATTTTGCAGTATGTCATCAGGAATCTGATCAAAAGCTAGATCAACAACCACTTGACGGGTATCGACAATGCCGGTGTAGGTCAACATTGTACCAATTTTTCCGCTCAAAATAATCGACGTGTTTCAGCAACAATACGAAGTTAATTCAAATCCCAGCGCTGACGACCCCAGCTACATTATAAATAAAGGAATATTGGTGGGAATATCTGTTGTATTAGAAAAATAATCATGTTTTGGCAACAATACGACGTTGTGAAATTTGGTTTTTATTGGAGGTGTGGAGTGTTAATGCCACTTTGTTTTCAGCTTGCTGCGCATGCACACAAATTTCAAATTTCCTAGTTTTTGTTACTCGTATCTAGGGTTACATGAACTACCGTCGGTCTATATCAAGGAATTATCCGCCAGCGCGTTAGGTCATGCTTGTTACGTAGAACTAGATTACTAGTGCCACACTTACTAATCTGTCACAACACGATTGAGACAACAGATACGTATATGTGACTACAAGTCATTGAATAGTGAGGTCACATAAAGTCATTGAATAGTGAGATCACATAAAGTCATTGAATAACGAGGTCACGTAAAGTCATTGAATAACGAGCTCACATAAAGTCATTGAATAGCGAGGTCACATAAAGTTATCGCAAAGAAGTGAAGTCATCATTAGAAGAGGAGGACAAAAATCACGTCCAGCCATCGATGTAGTGCTACCACAACACTGGCTAGGCGAGACAACAAAACTAACCTACAATAAGAAGGGACCCACTAGTCAGCTCATCAAGCCACAACTACCTGCAACATCATCACAACCAACTTGAAGCCCAACGCAGCGGAGCTGCCATATCTGACACACCACTGCCAAGCCGGAGCAAGGGGCAGTGGCGCCTGAAATTTCATTTAGGGTTTTGTGGGGGGAGGGTCGGGGAGAGAGAAAGGGTCCGGGACTGAAAGTTTAGACACCAACCTCTTACGAAAAATGCATCTTAGCGCTTACAACGTCCATGTTCTCCCTTGATTCCCCGTGAAATCTGGTGATTAAAGCTAGTCTAGTCGAGTATTATTTCAAACAAAAGAGAGCGGGCAATTGGCTCCGCAGCTGGAATACATGAATCCTTGAGAAACAAAGCAAACATACATTGCGAAAATCTGCTACTCGCAAGATGGGGCACCAAGAACTTATGTGGAACACTCCTCCCTTTGGGGATAGCATTCTTGCTAACTCATCATCCTCGTTCTCTTGTTTCTATGATCCTGTATTTGCTTATTCAATCAAAAAGCTAGAAATAACATAAAAAGAGTTGTAACGATAGTTCGTAAATCACTTCGCTTTATCAATAATAGGTATATGATACCGCAGTGGATAGAACTTGATCAATGCTTATTTCTCCTCAGCACCATCTCGGAAATCTTTGCCTCGTTCATCATGTCTGCAACTCAACTCTGGCGTGTCACGCCATCTCCAGGTTGGGCATGGGCAAAAGATGTTGTTCGAAATTGGAATATCTGTTAGCTGCAAGACAGGGCCAGAACCCAAGTTGTACACTGCAACTTCTCTAAACATGTTTTTCAACTCATTGCACTCGTAACTCTTGCGATGAAGAGCCTTGTTGAAATAAATACATTTCCCCTCGACTCCGGGGAAATCTCGAGCAGACAGAGAGTACCAGCCGTCATCTCCGAGGACCAATATTTGATCATCCAAAGCTTGCGCCTCAAGCTTAACCCATTGTTTCTTATGAGCCTCCAGCTTTAAAATCTCGAATGTAAGGTCCTACGGGTTGCCATACCAATACTTATCGACTAAAAGCAGCTCTCCCAACGACTCCACCAACTTCTTCTTCTTCCCGCTATGACGGCAAGAGATATTAGCCAATGGAGATGCAATCATTTCCGTATGCAGACAAGAATCAACCCCTACAGTTCCCCCGTCCCAGCACTACACAGCACAAAACCTTCCTTTGTAAAAAATAACATTTGAAAATCAGGTATATGTCGTCGAACTTCAAAGGGAAGTTGATGCCCTCTACAACATCACCACCTAGCTCTCCATAATATAACAATCCGAATATATCAATCGCCATGAAAACAGGGAAATCCAGATTCAATGCGGCCACCATAAAATGATCATCAGGCGTGTAAGGATCGTGTATTAAAAAATACATTTTTGCCACTTCAACTACCCTAAATTCCAGTAAGTTGAATACCTTTGGCATGGACTTGGGCTGCCCTTCAAACAAGCAAGAGAGCGGATGCGACACTCGATGAGTTTGTTGTTCACCCCGCTGACGATCAGGACCTACTTCTTTGACATTAATCAACCAAGCTCTTTTCCCGGGATCGTCATCGGTGGGAGGTGCGAGATGATAGACTGCGCTCTCGATGACGGTAAAGCCTCCGGAATGAGTATATTCGCCGTCCTTTCCGAACGCAACCGACAGTTCTAAGGGTAACTGGAGCAGGTTCTTGAAGGAAGGAATAGAGGACCGCCATGACTTACAGACCGCACGGAATCTGGTAGTGTTCAGGCGGTTTCCGATGTTCGCTAACAGTTCGTGTGGGATATTATCTGCACTACTCGCCATGTCAAGGATGCTTTGTATTGTACGTCTTGGTGTTTTCTTGGAGGAGGAAAAGGAGCAGTGTACTTGTGGTCTAGGATTTTTGCCTATCGTGGTGAAAGCTCAACTTTTATATCCTCGAGTCCTAACGAGAATCGGAAAACTTTTCAATTCAATATCCTAAATTAATTGTCACTTAGTACTATGGTATAGTGATATTCATATTCACTTGTGAGTAAAATGTTTTACGTTTAAATCTCGTGGATGACAAATTCGATACCAAATTAGGTTGCTCATTGTATAGCTTAGCCGAACTCTCCATTCCCTTAATGTAAAATATATCGTTGTACTAAAAAAAAAAAATCCTAAATTAAATAATATTCATGTTGTAGACCTAAAGGAGAGGGCCGGCGGCAGAGAGTGCCAGAGATAATTTGAGAAATCTGTGGTGTGATTTATCATCCTGTCTTTATTTGTAGCGATAAGGAGAGAGTCTTGCTCTCCGAGGAATACAAGATGTACAATGAACTATCTAATAGATGTGATAACGTGAACAAATTAGTGAACACGAATGTTCATAAACATATAATTAGTACATGTAATTTTTTTTTCCCTGAATATCTCTTGCTGTTTCTTTTCATCAATTCAACGTTCTAAACCTTCTGAGTTCTTACAGTAGGAATTTCCATCAAAAAAGAAAAAAATCGAACTTATTTCATCGATGCGTTGCGATAATAACAAGAATATAGAAGCTCTTGAACAAAAATTGAATTAGTAGTAGAACAGCTGTGGACTGTAGTAATCAAAATCTAAGGCATGCAGGCGCCGATCCGTATACTTAGTTACAAATGAGACGTGAAGCACAAGTACAAAAGCTCTGGCTTGAGATATTGACAAGTACTACACCGACCTAAGAACTTGTATAACCTGCCAATCATTGAGAAAATGATACATATAATTTAAGTGTAGAAATAGCATATAACAGCACAACCCGAACCAAGCCATATATAAGAACAAGAGCAATAGAGCAAGTCAGTGGCAGATTTTGGGAATTTACGAAACGGAATTTTGCAGCTTCACAGAATGCAGAAACCGTAAGTACTGTTAGTTATCTATTTTGGGTAAAGATAGTTACCTTTTGTATAATAGTTCAAATACTGTACTCGCTGACACGGATCCATTTAGTAGCTGACCACTTATTCCCCTTAATCACAGGGCATCCGCCTGAAATAAACATGAGTCGAAGTTAACTCGGAGGTACTACAAGTCAGCATACTTGTGAATACGTAATAAAAGTTCAAATTCGTAATGCAGAAAGGTTTTAAATACGAACAAAATTCAAAAAGGAAGCACACATAAACAAATGACATTTTCCATGATGGACAATTTAGGATGACTTAAATCTGGAATTGATGCTTCACAAAGCTAAATATCAAGAAGCTACTAACCATGTAAACTTGAAGGATCTAGACTTGCATCAGGCCTCATGCTCCAGAAAAGCAGTGCATCGCCCATCTTAGGTTTAACTGAAAGCCCTTTTTTACCGCATTCAGATAGCTCATACCACCAAGGCACAGAACTAATATTCCCCTTGGCAGCAGGGAACACAGTCTCACCCCCTTCTTCAACATCTGAGCTGCGTGCGCCACATGGGAGGAGAAAACATTTGCGAAGGATATAAGTGGGTCTACGATGTAGTGCATCAGAAATGTGAGTATTTAGGCAGCTATGCGAGGAAACTTACAGGTACATAAGAACCGTAGCTATACGTTGGCCTCCATTCTTGGTGTTAAAGTCATCTTGAAAATAGTCAAAGTGAGGTTCATACTTCTGTCCAACTTCATAGTGGAGAACCTGAAGCCCCTCCCCCTGTTCTGTATTTGGTTTAAAAACTAGCTTGTGACTTTTACGAAACACAGAAAGGTAGTACCTTCAACTTCGAAGGCAAAATAAAGCATTAAAAAGCACAAGAAAACAAATCAATAAGAAGGCGGATATGTGCTCAACAGCATACCTACAGGTAAAAAGGTGAAATTAGCGATTTTTTTCTCAATGTTCCTGATTATTTTATCACGCCCTCTTGCCAAAAATGTTCCATAGCTTGTACGAACCCTGCACGCAACAGGTAAAACAATTGTACCACACATGAAGGCGTAAAGCAAGGGAATGAAAAGAAACACAGCAGATTTTCCCTACTACATCTTATAACTGAAATGAAACGAGATAACTACGTGCGAAATAAGGACCTGCTATCTCTGCTCTTTCCGGTTTCACTATCAACTACTGATGACTTGTGCATAGTCGGTTTGGCAAGATCGATTAGGTATTCACATTCCTCCTTGGTCTGCCAACATTAGCCAACCAGGGTCAGATTCCGCCGGCTTTAGATTCCATCGAATCCCGGCACTTATGAAGCATTAATTTCTTCCAAAAGTAAATGCAATGCAATTACCCGTTACAAATAAGAAATTACACACAATTATTTACTCACTCTATATAAAATGCAAGATATATTGGCACAATTATAACAAAATCCAGGACTCTCATGGATTGCTCAATTCAGTAACTTGAACAGTAATTACAAAAATGCAATCCAAAAATTTCAGAAAAATCATAAATTTTCAATGAGTGGGAGAATTAAAGGCGGCTCAGTTCAGCTCACCAAGAAATTGTGATACACAAAAGCTCTTGGCTCCCAAGAGATGGCTTCAACCCACTGCTCCTCCGCCTCATTTTCCTCATTCCTAACAAACCCACAAAATTCAATATAATTACCAAATTACCAACCGAATCAATCAAAGCAAAGAATGCAAACAGAGTGGTCGCTCACTTCTCGACGCTCTGCCGCAAGATCGAGCTGAGATCGTTGGCTTTTGGGGAGCTGCCGGCGGAGCCGCTGGGGACGGAGAGGATGCCGAGGGCGAGGAGAATGAGGATGACGAAGGTGAACGTGATCAGCAAGGTCAGGACCAGAGTCGTGGACGATGACGACGACGTTCTGCGAGCCGGGAGGCGCGAATACCGAGGCTTGACAGCCATTGTTGCTTCTGGGACAAGGAATTGGGGATTTGAGATCGTTCGGATTGGATTCGGGAATCGGAACAGCAAGATCTGAAGCTCTGTGAGGAGAGATTGGATTAGAGCATCGAATAGTCTCTACAATTTTATAATATTAAACGCGCTTTTGTTTTTTATTTGTTTTTTCAAAAGATTATCAACATATAGTGTTGCATGTGCATGTCTATCAAAACAAAAACAAAAAAATGTTTGACATTTTAACGTGAGAAGATGGTTGTGAATGGTTGATGGAAACATAAACGGTCGATGTTAGCACCAACGTTTCGAAGTCACACTTGCAGGGAGACTGGTACTAATTGTGGTAAATGGTGTATGTCGGTCAATTTGCATCATTGGTAAGCTAATTTGTTTTAGTCATTTGAGGTAAAACGGTATATTTTAAGGAAAACTAATGAAAATGGTTTGAAAAATTTGAGTTTTAACGATAAAGACAAAATAAAAGGTAAAGTGAATAGTATCATGATTGACTTTTTAGTGTAAAAATATGGTTTTTCGTTAAAGTGAACAGTACCGGGAGTTTTTCATTAAAGTTCTCTATATTTTATTGTGCATGAACGATTAGCATAATTATACTGGGAAAAATATCATCGCTGGATCCTTTTCCTGGGGATTCTAGGGATCTCGTGATCATGACTGTTCATCGTACATCGTGCGGTCAGTTTTCGTTATGTAATATTTATATTTCATTTTAAAATTTAAAATTTGAAATTATTTCTAACCTTCCGATGTACGATAACGGTTATGATCACGGAATCCCAAGGATTCTTAGGGGATCCTTTTTCTATTATACTGAAACCTATTGTAAATTGATTGTTATTGAAATCTAAAAAATTAATTAATGAACAATCAAGAAATTAAACAGATTGCTTGTAAAACACTCACTGAAAGAGCACAGGAAAAACAAATCATGCATAAACGCAGTGGGAATGGGATACTACACAAATATGTTCACATCAGTGTCTTCTGTTAAACCACGAGAATATGACTGCATGCATCAATCCTGTTTACAGCGGAAGTAAGCGGGAGAATGTCTAGGCTAAGGTTCAATCCTGTATATATCGATCCTCGTTGTCCTTGATTTCGCACTCAAGTTCTGTAAATGCGTCCCCAAAACTATTTGTTGCTTTGCTCGGAGGAGCGCTGGTGATATTTCTTCTCCTCGTATAAGTTGGTGATCAATGAATGTGTCGATTCCCTTCTCGACCAAAGCCTTGTGTAAATGATCTGTAAAATTGGTTTGCGTATCCTCTCCTCTAAAGCTCGAAAAGACATCGTATCTCCACGAAGGAGTGCTGCTAAATGAAGAAGAAGAGACAAGTTGATCGGCCATAGGAGAATTAAAGCCAGATAAACTGAAGAAAAACAGCCTCTCAAAAAAGTGGAATATGCAGTATGGTATGGTCAATGGACTCTCTCTTGTGTATATCAGTCCTCGTGTTTTCTTGCTACGCACTACTATCTTTCAATGTGAATGTGGTTAGGTTGAAGAAGAGGAAATTTTCAGGCAACTTCACTTCAAAAGTGATTTTTACCATTTTTTTACTTACTATCCTTAAATGTAGAGATGAACTTTCGTGACAACTTCATTTCATCGACAGTAGTTTATCTTTCTTTAACGACGCGTTCATTTTTTCATCTCGTTGCACAGACATGATGCAATGCAACATGATGCTACTATGTCCATTTGTCAAACCAATCTTGCACTTAAAACGTACAAAATACGCAATTAATTTGAAATGGTGCACACTTTAGATTATTAAGTGATTTTCTTCACGTCCCTTTTTTTCTTTTGTACTCCTGGTTTCATTTCTACTTAGAGGTTGGCTTTGGGGGAGTTGCCGGAGGAGTCGCTGGGGATGGAGAGGATGCCGGGGACAAGGAGAATGAGGAGATAAATACTTTTAACGACTTGAATTACAAACCTTTTGCAAGAAAAAAAAAATTCATCCTCGAGCTACCAATCAAATTTTTTTACCATAAAAAAACCACCAATCTGGTTTGGATTTAGAATTGAAGTGTAATGTGTGTTCTGAAACATAAAAGATTGGCCAAAGCTTTTGCAATCACAGCTCCACACCAAAAGTATATTTCACTGTCCAATTAACTTACCAAATATTCATAAATACAAACATTTTACTCAGAAAACAAATATACTTTCAGAGGCTGTAAACCTTCATTTGAACTGAACCATCTGATGATTATCAACTGGTCTAAAACACACCAACAGAAGTAGGGTAGAGCAGCGCAGGCGTGTAAGCGAAACAATTCGGAACAAATGTGGAAGTCCGCCTTTTCGGAGGATCCACGGAGGACTCTATGACGGGTTGGTTCAAGTATGCGTACTTGCTTTTCGTCCACCTGCACAAATATTTGTTCAAAATCTCTGTTAAGAAAAATTGAAAACTTAAAATGCTTGACTAGTTGAGAAAATTAACTAACCAGTCCTTGATTCCAACATGAATTCCGTTGTCACTTGCGCTCTTGTTACTATCGTTTGTAGCAGAAGAGCTGTCCTTCTCGCCTTTGCCATTGTCGTTCAAGGACTCCTCAAAACGTCTGTAATCTTCCTCCTATACACCACACCCCTTCACCAAGTTAAGCAAAAGTAAACAAATAAAAATGCTACTAACTACTCTTTTGCATATGTTTCTGATCCATATGTCTCATCTCGATAGCGCATGACATGTGATCACGTGATGAGTGAGACTAAGAGGGGATATATCCTCGGTTACACTAAAGTTTTTTCTCGTAACAAGTCATTTTAAAGAATCTTACCGAGAGCTTGAGGGCTCGAATACATGCTGCAGCCTTGATAGCGGCGAGGAGATGCTCCTTTCGTTAATGTGCTTCTGACACCAGAACCTTGCGATTTCTTGCTTTGTCACGCTCTCCGGAACAGCCTTCTTATCCCAGAACCTTGGAAGTGACGGTGGTGGAGGTGGCGGCGAGAGTGAATTCCCCTGCTCTATTTGCTTCATCTGCATCAATCTTTTCTGCTAACCGAATTGCTGACTTTCCTTTTCGAAGTTCTAAAAGTATAAGATAAAGACTGCAAAGTGGTGGAAGAAATAATACGATTGAAAGTCTTGGATATGGAACTTTCAAGTACCAACCCTCAAGAGGCAGCTACTGCTCCAACCTAACTTTCAAATGTGACTGATGGATTTGGTTTTCCAGGCACATTTCCCAGTTCTGCTTTCTAATACAAAGGAAAATTGAGTGGTAGTTGCACCTTGAAATTTCGAGTAAGATTCGACAACTTGGATTGCAGCAATTCCCAACAGAAATATTTGGTAGAATGTTCTTAAATCCATGCAACCAAAAAGTGACTTTCTTTAGTGAAGACTCGAGACATGGTATTGGTTCCAACCAGAAATGTTTAAGTGCGACGGTCACAACTCTTAGTTGTGTTATTATTTTATAAAATGGATGACATGGTTCAAAATCAAAGTATGCTAACGAAAAAACTTCGACGGTTATTTTATTAAAGGAAAAATAACGAAACAAAAATGTCAGGACGATTACAAATTGAAGGCTACATTTTGATTAACTTGTTATCTATAAAGTTACAAAGTACCATATATTTAAAAAACCAAACTAATCCTAATAGATAAGGAAACGAAACTCTAATTATATCAAGCTAGGTCCAAAAATCCAAACATTAAAATAAATCTAAATACTGATATTTTTCGCAAGAGATGACGTGTCATGAATCTAACACCATACCCTACGGAATGATGTCGTCCCACCGAATATTTACTTCCGTTGAACAGCAAAGCCTCCCAAGTCATACATCAATTAAAAATTGAACAACCCTAACAAGCCGGCTACCCAAAAGCCTTCACTAACTAATTAACAGATCTTAATATGAATTTATAAGTTTTAATACGTTAATATCATCAATATGTGATCAATAACATCTGTATAGTCAATATGAGAATTTTACGGTTCATTTTAACGAAAAATCAATCATGATACTATTCACTTTACTTTTTATTTTATTCTTACAGTTAAAACTCAAAAAATTTCAATATCTTTTCATTCGTTTTCCTTATAATTAATCTATTTCTAATGATCTGTTTAACTTAGTAATTGAATTTATGTTCTTCAATCCAGATCAAATTCCAGAGCTCATGGGATTTTTTTTCCAAAATTCCCAGAAAAACCCACCTCAATTTTCACTTATTTAATCACAAATTCGATACAATCTTCAATCACAACAAAAAGTATACAATCAAGAAATTATGGTCGCAACCCATATCATTATTCAGTATACAAAGAAAATCCCAAAATTACACAAAAACAATCGCGACAATTCCAGCTAAGTCCCAGACGAAACGCGAAGGGCCTTCGTCTTGAACCTATACCGAGCAGCTCGAGGGATCACCTGGCTGGGCCCCATGTGAAACTGGCCGGGACTGTCAGTCATGGGGGGCCCATCGTCGTAGACGTGGCCGACGAGCCGCCCGCAGCCGTTGCACTTGATCTTCGTCCTCGTCCGTTGGATCCCCCAGTAGTTTCTGGTCTCGAAGAACGGCCTGATCTTGTCCTCCTTCTCGAACCGGAACTTGGTGGTGTCGACCGCCGCAAAAGACACCGTTCCCTTGTTTCCGGCCTCGAAGAAGAAGTCCGGAGGGTAGAGATTCGCGGCGGAAAGGTTCAGGTTGGCTCCGCACTCCGTGCAGGTGTAGATCGTCGAATCGGAATAAGCCATTGGCGGAATTGGGAAATGGTGTTTTTGCTGCGTTTTGGCGTTTATATGGTTTCGTTTCGACTGGAAGTTTCCAAAACCGCGTTCGGCCGGCAAGGAAATTTCAGAATTGTGGAAATTCAGGTGGGCCCCAGCCAAAAATGCAATGGGTGATCCAATTGGAAAATACAACCCGACCCGCTATTGCAGGCAAATAAAAGTTGGAAGCATCATCTTACAGCAAATTTTCTAAAATTTGATTAGCAAACATTTGGATCTTTGAGCAAAAATTAGTAAATCTTGGTTTAGATAAATTGAAGTATTTAATTCCCTATCATGCGTTATCACAAGCAAATAAAGCTTTATTACGGACTTGCACAAGCCGCTCAAATATTATGTTCTCGTTTGGGAAATATTTTTAAATAACTGAAAATATTTTTAGATGAAATGTTTTTAAAACCAATCTTAGTAAAAATGCAAGTTAATCTTGAAAAAACACTTAAATACTTCATGCAAAAAACATATAACTGGTGCTTCTTGCAAAAAGCACTTCAAGTGCTTTTGAAATCCAGAAACATTTTCTTTAAAAACGTTTTCAATCATTTAAAAGCATTTACCAAACGAGCCATTTACAAGCGTTGGTAGTAACATCTTCAACTCACCCTCAACTTGGAGTTGCTTGCAAAGCAAGTAAAGAAAAAGAGAACAACAACAACAAGACCTCGGCTTGGTCATCAACCAAAAACAAGAACAAATAAAACAAGAAGACTTGGACGAGCAACGGGACTTACTATGTTGACTGATACTAATAAAAATTGAATAGTTTTATACCTTTTTTTTTATAAGCATTCCTAAACAACTTTTATGCTTCTTGTAAAAGCACTTCAATAAACACATATTCAAAATCGCAATCAAATAATTTCTCACACTCAAGAAAAGATCTCTAATTACTTTTGTCAAGCGCACAAAAAAATCTTTTTACAGCTCGTTTGAAAAGTGATTTAAATGACTGAAAGTTCTTTTCGAGAAATATTTTTGAAACAAATCCTTAGTAGTTAATCATGGAAAAACATTTGAAGTGATTCCTCCAAGAAGCACATAACTGTTGTTTCTTGCTGAAAACACTTCAAATACTTTTGAACCCTAAAACCATTTTCTCTAAAATCACTTTTAAAAAAAAATCCTTTATCATCATAATGCACTTTTAGCCGCTGGCAGAACACTTCCGATCAAAGCCCATCAGACTGGCTTTGCCACAGCCCACGGCCCACATGGAGGCGGCTAAAGCTGTCAACCTTAGAGGGGCAATTTCGTCTTTCAGACAAGTCGGTACCCACAATCCTCCACCCACTTTGCCTATAAATAGAGCCTTAGGGCTTCATTTCTCCTTTGGTTTGTTCGGAGAGCTTCTCCCTCCAGAGTTGAGAGCGAAATCGATCTCGCCGCAAACAGAAAAACAAAATTAAACCCAAAAGAAACCAGAAAAAAAAAACAAAGGAATCAGAAGACTGTTTGATTGACGAACACCACGAGGTGACTAATTCCAGTTACAGTGAGAATTCTACTCGGAAAAAACCCTAGGGTTTGTCGTTGTCGTCGTCGCCGCCATGGATATCCGGTTTCCCTTCTCGCCTGCCGAGGTGGCGAAGGTGAAATGCGTGCAGTTCGGCATCCTCAGCCCCGACGAAATCGTAATTTTCCGCTCCCTCTTTGTTCTTCGTTTTTGCGTTCATTCGGTTATCGCCTGTTTGTTTGCTGAGAAAGATTAAGAAACGTGAATTCTGTTGCGAGATTTCGAATTCGAAAGCTGTTTACTGAGTTTTATCGATTTGGTAGTGATTGGATGATTGCTAGGGTTTTAGTGAATGCTGTATTTAGGTGAATCGGAGTGTTCTGAAATAATTTTTTATTTTTTGGTGTGTTTTGTTTGCAGAGGCAAATGTCTGTCGTGGAGATTGAGCACAGTGAGACTATGTTGGGAGGCAAACCGAAGACAGCTGGTTTGAGTGATCCTCGGCTTGGTACAATTGATCGGAAGTTGAAATGTGAGACTTGTACAGCCAACATGGCTGAGTGCCCTGGCCATTTTGGGCACCTTGAGCTTGCAAAACCAATGTTTCACATCGGTTTCATGAAGATTGTGTTGTCCGTAATGCGATGCGTTTGCTTCAATTGCTCGAAAATTCTAGTCGATGAGGTACTGCTTTCTTGATATTGACTAACATTGATAAGCTTGTTAGTCTTGTAACTTTGTAAGATAGATTGAAAGGTCATTTGGATGTCCCTAGACTGTTGTATACCTCATTGTAAATTTGTTGGGTTATGTTTTGGGATGGCTTGAATGGATGCGGTGCATAAAATGAGTCTGTTGCCTCATGGAATCCGAAAACATCATTTTTGTTTTAAAAAAGGATCTTATACTTAAGTATGCAGACAGTTTTTAACCCCAGCAAATTTTATGTGACTTCATTTTGCAGGACGACCACAAGTTTAAGCAAGCTATGAGAATAAAGAATCCGAAAGGCAGGCTGAAAAAAATTTTGGATGCCTGCAAAAACAAAACCAAATGTGAAGGTGGTGATGAAATTGATGTCCAAGGCCAAGATACTGAAGAGCCTGTAAAGAAAAGTCGGGGTGGCTGTGGTGCTCAGCAGCCCAAGCTCTCTATTGAGGGTATGAAAATGAATGCAGAGTACAAAGCCCAAAGGAAGAAAAACGATGACCCGGAACAGCTTCCTGAACCCGTGGAAAGGAAACAGACCCTTACTGCAGAAAGGGTTGGTATACTTTAAATAGACAGATTTTCCTTGTATCAGGCCAGCTTTTCATGATGCTAAAACATTGTTAAATTTGTATCAGGTTCTTAGTGTTTTAAAGAGAATAAGTGATGAAGACTCCCAAATATTGGGATTAAACCCAAAGTACGCTCGGCCAGATTGGATGATTCTACAAGTTCTGCCTATACCTCCACAACCTGTGAGACCCTCTGTAATGATGGACACCTCATCCAGGAGTGAGGTAAGCTTCTTTCGTGTTGTGTTTTTTCCTTTCTCTTTAGAGAACAAGTGGCAAGCTGATAATTTTAGTAGCTAAAGAGAGTCTAGTATTTATTGTTGTTGGTGATAAGTTGATAACTGACTTCATGTATTTTCTGACTCCAGGATGATTTGACTCATCAATTGGCGATGATAATTCGTCATAATGACAATCTCAGGCGGCAGGAACGAAATGGTTCTCCTGCTCATATCATTTCAGAGTTTGCACAACTTCTGCAATTCCACATTGCCACTTATTTTGACAATGAGTTGCCAGGACTACCAAGGGTATGTATACATTAAAATATATTTCTGCATAGTAGCTATATTCATTTATGTTGTGTCTTTCTTTGATTGTAGACTGGAGATCCACATAAATTTATGTTAAGCAGTACAACTTCATTTCATGCGTACTCTGAAATTTTTCCTCACTGAAACAGGCTACGCAGAGATCAGGGAGGCCTATTAAATCAATTTGTAGTAGACTGAAGGCGAAGGAAGGGCGTATAAGAGGCAACTTAATGGGGAAACGTGTTGATTTTTCAGCTCGGACAGTGATTACTCCCGATCCAAACATAAACATTGATCAATTAGGAGTGCCGTGGAGTATTGCCTTGAATCTCACATACCCCGAGACTGTGACTCCATATAATATTGAAAGGTAAACTTTATCTTTTTTAATTTTCCCATCTTTGTTCTTTTCTACATATTTCATCTTCCTAGTTTATTCAATATTGATGGAATATTATTCAATAACAAACAGGTTGAAGGAGCTTGTTGAGTATGGCCCCCATCCTCCGCCCGGTAAAACTGGTGCGAAGTATATAATAAGAGATGATGGGCAAAGGCTTGATCTTCGTTATTTGAAGAAAAGCAGTGATCATCATTTGGAGCTTGGATATAAGGCATTGCTCTTTCATTCTGATAAGTTTTGATTTGGGTCTTTTCTGTTTGAGAGTAAATTTTGAACTTCTACTTTTGTGGCTTCAGGTGGAACGTCATTTGAATGATGGAGACTTTGTCCTCTTTAATCGACAACCTAGTCTCCATAAAATGTCTATCATGGGCCACAGAATCAAGATCATGCCATACTCAACATTCCGATTGAATCTGTCTGTGACCTCGCCATATAATGCTGACTTTGACGGGGATGAAATGAACATGCATGTGCCCCAGTCCTTTGAAACCAGGGCCGAAGTTTTGGAGCTCATGATGGTGCCAAAATGCATCGTCTCACCTCAGGCTAATCGACCTGTCATGGGAATTGTGCAGGACACACTTTTAGGTTGTCGTAAGATCACGAAGAGGGATACCTTCATAGAGAAGGTAACTGATTCACCCCTATTTTACCCCTTGAATATCGTGTTTTAGTTAATATTTTATTTTATTTTATTTTTACGCAAAAGGATTTTTATCCTCACTAATTCTTTTCAGGATGTTTTCATGAATATCTTGATGTGGTGGGAGGATTTTGATGGAAAAGTTCCTGCTCCTGCGATTTTGAAGCCCCGGCCACTTTGGACTGGAAAACAGGTGTTTAATCTTATAATACCAAAACAAATAAATCTCCAAAGAACTTCTGCATGGCACTCAGAATCAGAGAGTGGGAACATAACTCCAGGGGATACTCTTGTTAGAATAGAAAAGGGTGAATTGCTTTCTGGAACTCTCTGCAAGAAGGCCCTTGGGACTTCTACAGGAAGTCTTATTCATGTTATATGGTATGCAAATTTACTCTATTCAGTTCACTCTATTAAGTTAAGAAATACATTTGTGTGTATGGTCTTGGTACCCTCAATTATGACGCACCATACAATAGGGCCTTTGCTTCCATCTGAGTATCAAACATATAATTTGACCACTTTGGCTTGTTGTGCAGGGAAGAGGTTGGTCCAGATGCAGCCCGCAAGTTTCTGGGTCATACCCAATGGCTTGTGAATTACTGGCTGCTGCAGAATGCTTTTAGCATCGGAATTGGAGATACTATTGCTGATGCAGCCACAATGGAGAAAATCAATGAAACAATTTCCAAGGCGAAAAATGAGGTGAAAGATCTTATAAGTAAAGCCCAATCCAAGCAGCTGGAGGCTGAACCTGGACGAACCATGATGGACTCGTTTGAAAACAAAGTGAACCAGGTGTGCTACTTGGCATTTTGCCTGCAGTTTATTCTTGTTTGCCTGCATATTGTTGAGTAATAAATAATGTATGTGATTTTTCCAGGTGTTGAATAGGGCTCGTGATGACGCTGGAAGTAGTGCTCAAAAGAGTTTAGATGAGAGCAACAATCTTAAGGCCATGGTTACAGCAGGGTCCAAAGGGAGTTTTATCAACATATCACAGATGACTGCTTGTGTGGGACAGCAAAATGTTGAGGGTAAGCGAATCCCGTATGGGTTCATAGACCGGACGTTGCCCCACTTTACTAAAGATGATTATGGACCAGAAAGTCGTGGATTTGTAGAAAATTCATACCTGCGTGGACTAACTCCACAGGAGTTCTTTTTTCATGCTATGGGTGGTAGGGAAGGTCTTATAGATACTGCTGTTAAGACATCTGAGACTGGGTACATCCAAAGGAGACTGGTGAAGGCTATGGAGGATATTATGGTGAAATATGATGGCACAGTACGTAATTCTTTAGGCGATGTCATTCAGTTTCTATATGGGGAAGATGGGATGGATGCTGTTTGGATAGAATCGCAAAAGCTGGATTCTTTGAAAATGAAAAAAACAGAATTTGATAGGACTTTTACTTATGAGTTGGATGATGAAAATTGGAATCCTGACTACATGTTGCACGAACATGTTGAGGATCTCAAAACGATTAGAGAGTTCCGTAATGTGTTTGATGCAGAAGTTCAGAAACTTGAAACAGATAGATTACAACTGGGAACGGAGATTGCAGTCACAGGGGATAATTCTTGGCCACTGCCTGTTAACTTGAAGAGGCTTATTTGGAATGCACAAAAAACCTTTAAGATTGACTTCCGAAGGACCTCTGATATGCACCCAATGGAAATTGTGGAAGCTATTGATAAGCTCCAGGAGAGACTGAAAGTTGTTCCTGGTGATGACCAGTTGAGTGTCGAAGCGCAGAAGAACGCAACGTTGTTTTTCAACATTTTACTTCGCAGCACTTTCGCAAGCAAACGGGTGTTGGATGAGTACAGGCTTACTCGTGAAGCATTTGAGTGGGTTATTGGGGAGATAGAATCACGCTTCCTGCAATCGCTTGTAGCACCAGGGGAAATGATTGGTTGCGTTGCTGCACAGTCTATTGGAGAGCCTGCCACTCAGATGACACTGAATACTTTCCACTATGCCGGTGTGAGTGCAAAGAATGTTACCCTAGGTGTCCCCAGGTTAAGGGAAATTATTAATGTTGCCAAGAGAATCAAAACGCCATCCCTCTCTGTCTACTTAAAGCCTGAAGCTAATAAAACGAAGGAGCGGGCCAAGAATGTGCAGTGTGCTTTGGAATACACCACTCTGCGAAGTGTAACTCAAGCTACAGAAGTATGGTACGATCCAGACCCCACAAGCACAGTAATTGAAGAGGATATAGATTTTGTGAAAGCTTACTATGAAATGCCAGATGAAGAGGTTAATCCTGATAAAATTTCACCTTGGTTGCTTCGCATTGAGTTGAATCGTGAAATGATGGTGGATAAGAAGTTGAGCATGGCTGACATTGCTGAGAAGATTAACCTTGAATTTGACGATGATTTGACTTGTATCTTCAATGATGACAATGCTGAAAAATTGATCCTTCGTATCCGTATCATGAATGCTGAAGCTCCAAAAGGGGAGATGGTTGATGAATCTGCTGAAGATGATGTTTTTCTGAAGAAGATTGAGAGTAACATGCTGACAGAGATGGCTCTTCGTGGTATTCCAGATATTAACAAAGTGTTCATTAAACATGGTAAAGTTAACAAGTTCGATCAGAATGAAGGATTTAAAGCGGAGCAAGAGTGGATGCTGGATACCGAAGGGGTTAATCTCTTAGCTGTTTTGTGCCACGATGATGTTGATGCTAGGCGCACAACTAGTAATCATTTGATTGAAATTCTGGAAATTCTCGGAATTGAGGCAGTTCGTCGGTCATTGTTGGATGAGTTGAGGGTTGTTATATCGTTTGATGGGTCCTATGTTAATTATCGGCATCTCGCTATCCTTTGTGACACGATGACCTACCGTGGGCACTTAATGGCAATAACCCGTCATGGCATTAATAGAAATGACACTGGTCCTATGATGAGGTGCTCCTTTGAAGAGACTGTTGATATTCTTCTTGATGCTGCAGTGTTCGCAGAGACGGATTATTTAAGAGGTGTGACAGAAAATATAATGTTAGGACAACTTGCACCAATTGGAACAGGAGATTGTGCCCTGTATCTCAATGATGAGATGCTGAAGAATGCCATTGAACTGCAGCTGCCCAGTTACATGGATGGTCTTGATTTTGGTATGACACCGTCTCGTTCTCCAGTGTCAGGAACACCATATCACGAGGGCATGATGTCCCCTAATTATTTGTTGAGCCCAAATCTTCGGTTGTCGCCAATTTCAGATGCTCAGTTTTCTCCATATGTTGGAGGAATGGCATTCTCTCCTACTTCCTCTCCAGGCTACAGCCCATCATCCCCTGGATACAGCCCTTCCTCGCCTGGATACAGCCCCACTTCTCCTGGGTACAGTCCCACCTCACCAGGGTATAGCCCCACTTCTCCTGGGTACAGTCCCACCTCTCCGACATATAGTCCTAGTTCTCCTGGCTATAGTCCCACCAGTCCAGCTTACTCTCCTACGAGTCCATCATACTCGCCAACCTCTCCCAGCTACAGCCCCACCTCACCAAGCTACAGTCCCACCTCACCAAGCTACAGCCCCACTTCCCCTGCTTACAGCCCCACTTCCCCCGCTTACAGCCCCACTTCCCCTGCATATAGCCCCACTTCCCCATCTTACAGTCCCACGTCTCCTTCATACAGCCCAACTTCGCCCTCCTACAGCCCAACTTCACCCTCCTACAGCCCAACTTCTCCCTCCTACAGCCCCACATCTCCATCCTACAGCCCTACCTCGCCAGCCTACAGCCCAACTTCTCCTGGTTACAGCCCAACCTCGCCCAGTTACAGTCCAACCTCGCCCAGTTACAGCCCTACATCTCCAAGCTTTAATCCTCAGTCTGCCAAGTACAGTCCGTCATCAGCTTACTCTCCAAGCAGTCCAAGATTGTCACCATCTAGTCCATACAGTCCTACCTCTCCGAACTACAGGTGAGCTGTCTTTTGAACTGCACTTATGGTATTAGAATTGCTGCATGCTGACCGATTAGTGCTGATGATTAGAATTAGTATTCTCACAGTTGATCTCTTCAGTTCTAACCCTCTGTCTTGCTGCCTCTCTTTTCCAGTAATCATATTTATTGAGTTGAGGAAATCTCTTGTTATCTACTAATTATGTCTTCTTTTATTTGCAGCCCAACCTCACCATCATATTCGCCCACATCTCCATCGTACTCTCCCTCAAGCCCCACATACAGTCCGGGCAGGTAAACTTACTCTGGTCACCTCTGTTCTGCACCTTCCTATATTTATTTTCTTGTCCAATTTCGTACTTTTGGAGTTTACTTGGTTTTATTCTTGTGTAAGTTTGTTGAAAAATGTTATCTTGTTCTAATATTTATTCTTGTTCAGCCCATTGACTTCTGGAGTGAGCCCAGACTATAGCCCGAGTTCCCCTCAGTATAGGTAAACTGTGAAACAATCTCTGTTTTTCTCTGAATATTTCTATTTTGATCTTCATTGCCCCTAGATGTGCCCTAATGCTTGTGAATTTTCCCCTCGTCGCTTTTATTTCCGTGCAGTCCAAGTGCTGGATACTCACCTAGTCAACCAGGTTACTCGCCATCATCTACTAGCCAGTAGATGATACGGAGGTATATTTCTTGAATCCTTCATCTTGTGGATGTCTATTTATCCAAATGGAGATTTCAGTTTCTTCTTCAAGCCTTCATCTTTGGGTTATTAGGATTGATTTACGTCCACCAGTTATGTTCATTTTCACGTCTCTCGAACATAAAATGCCTCCTCAAGCTTTGCATGTATTGTTGTTCGAGAGACGAAGCTTGTAAGCAAGTCTGTTTTTAATCCATCCATGGAAAACGTAACGATGTTTTGGTTGGAGGAAAATTTCAGAGTAGGCTCCCAAAATGCACGCCAGTAGCTAGAGAATGAAACTGATATAAAATGATACTTCATTGGCTTTTATTCATGGTTATTTTTGTCCAAATTTACAGCTCGCCTGCTACCATCGGAGAACAGACTAATCGGAACTGAGAAGTCACGTTCAAGCTGGCCGCTTCATGGCAGGATGTGAGCTTGCCGTACATATTATAATCCCGTTAACAGTGGAGGATGTATCTTAACTCTGTAACACTTTGTGTTTTCGGTGCCCAAAACTTCGTATCCGTCGGATATTTTCCTGTCGAGATGAGTTGAAACTGTAAAAAGTTGTACGTTCTCGTCGGATATTTTCGTGTCTTTGTTAGTGTGAGGATGACGAGTATGTTGAGAGTTCTGGTTCTGAACTTATTACCAGTTCATAGATTTATAAAATTGCACACGTTGCTATCATAAACTGTTTTAAAACCCTTTGCCACTGCTTATCACAAAATGAACGCTTCCACCATTTCATTACACCATCTAATGAGTGCTTAATCTATGGCACATTAGTACTTAACCTAAAAAATTATGTGGTTTAATTCACTTCTTGCTTTCCTAGAAGGAATATTTTTAAATAACTATAATTTATTGAATTTAGATGTAAGGTGACATACACACTACAACTAACATAGAATGAATGGTAATATTATTGTGATTCCTGACTTCTCCTACGCCTATTTAGCTAGAATGGGAATTGCTCTTTGTTGTGTATTAGATCGATGATGCTACGTTCGTATATTTTAGTTCTCTTCGTTACTGAGACATAAAAAATCACGAATTAAATTGATTAGAGGTGTAGTTGATCGCATACTCATTCCATCTCTTGATTATTTCTTACATTCTTAAATCATGAATTTCCCACTTCGAAGTTAGCATGGAAAAAAAAAACTGATTTTCTTTCTTGTAGTAATGAAAAAGGAGGTGTTTTATCTTCAATTTGATCACGACTTGTATTTTTTTACAAACAGTATCGTTAGTGAGTTAATTTGTTAGTTGTTAAAGGAAAGAATGATCGGTAGAATTGAACACACACCAACACCAAGCTACATAATGATTACTTTCCGCAACTGCGATAAAGTGTCATCTGCGCCGATTACTAACAGTTGTTACCATAAAAGTTATGGACTCGCTTTGTATCGCTCACTCGCGTTTTGTCTCATTGGGCCTAGGCCTTATATTACCGTACTTTCAGCTAATCTCAAAAGTCGGTACATGAGGCCGATTTCGTGCTTTGACAAAGTCGGCAAACCCCAAGATTTCCCCTATAAATACCCCCTCTCGCCCGCACGAAGTCACGATTCCTCACTTTGCCTCGGAGGTTGGCGCAGAAATCAAAGCTCAAAAATTCAAAATCGAAAATTCGAACCAGAAAATCGCAGATGCTGATCGAAGAACAAACCAAAAAATAACAAAATCTGAACAAAAATCTGAAAAATCACATACCCTAGGGTTTCTTTTTGCGTAAGCAGATTGATTGATTACAGTATGGACCAGAGATTCCCGGACTCGCCGGCGGAGACGGCCAAAGTCCGCCGCGTACGGTTCGGGATACTGAGCCCTGATGAAATCGTAATTTCCGATTCCTCATTGCTCTTCTTCGAATTTAATTTTGTTGATATTCGAAGCTTGTTCTGTAATTGTTTGCTTGCCGAGAAAGTTAGCCTGTGATTCTTCCCTGTGGTGCGAGTTTTCGATTTCGAAAGCTCGTTACTGAGTATAGCGATTGGATGGAGTGTTAGGGTTTTGGTTTTGAGTTTTGTTTTTTGGTGCATTGGTTGCAGAGGCAAATGTCTGTGGCTGAGATTCAGCACGGTGAGACAAAGGTGGAGGGAAAACCGAAGAGGGATGGTCAGAGTGATCCCCGGCTTCGTACAATTGACCGGATGATCAAATGCGACACTTGTGCTTCCAACATGGCTGACTGCCCTGGCCATTTCGGGCACCTTGAGCTTGCCAAACCAATGTACCACATCGGGTTCATGAAGACCGTGTTGTCTGTGATCCGTTGTGTCTGCTTCAATTGCTCGAAAATTCTACCCGACGAGGTGCTTTCGAGCTTTAAGTTTTCCCTGCAATGTAGTTTTCTGCGTTGTTTGATTAGTGCTGACGAAGATTTGGTTTATAAGCTCGTTAGTCTCTTAAAAAAGATTGAAATGTTTCGAATGTTCGCTGCCTTTTATTTGCCGCAGGAAGACCAAAAGTTTAAGCAAGCTTTGAGAATCAAATGCCCGAAAGATAGGCTAAAACAGATTGTGGATGCGTGCAGAACCAAAACTAAATGTGAAGGCGGTGACGACATTGATGTCCAAGGCCTAGAGTCTGAAGAGCCTGTCAAGAAAAGTCATGGCGGCTGCGGTGCTAAGCAGCCCAAGTTCTCTCTAGACGGTATCAAAATGATAGCGGAGTACAAAGCCCAAAGGAAGAAAAAAGATGACCAGGAACAGCTTCCTGAACCGGTGGAAAGGAAACAGACTCTTACGGCTGAAAGGGTTGTGTACTTAAACTTAGACAGTTTCGTTTTGTCAGACCAACATTTTGCACGTTGCTAAGGCACTGTTGAATTGGTTTTAGGTTCTGAATGTTTTAAAGAGGATAAGTGATGAAGAACTCCAACTATTGGGATTCAATCCCGATGACTCTCGGCCAGATTGGATGATCTTACAAGTTCTACCTATTCCTCCACTGGCTGTGAGACCTTCCGTGATGATGGACACTTCATCCAAGAGCGAGGTACGGGTCTTTTGTCTCTCTTTAGCTGATAACTTTAGTGTCCAAGGAGAAAATCTAGAATTCGTTGTTGGTGGCGATAAGTTGTAACTGACGTCATATATTTTCTGATCCAGGATGATTTAACTTATCAACTGGGAACGATCATTCGTCATAATGACAATCTGAGGCGACAGGAACGAATTGGATCACCGGCTCGTATAATTTCAGAGTTTGCACAAATGTTGCAGTTCCACATTACGACATATTTTGACAATGAGTTGCCTGGTCTACCACGGGTATGCATACATGGAAACATGTATCAACATAGAAGCTATATGCTTTTATGTTGTCTGTATGCGTACTCTGAAACTTTTCTTGGCTGAAACAGGCTACTCAGAGATCAGGGAGGCCTATTAAATCGATATGTAGTAGGCTGAAGGCCAAAGGAGGCCGTGTAAGAGGCAACTTAATGGGGAAACGTGTTGATTTTTCAGCACGAACGGTGATCACTCCAGATCCAAACATAAACATCGATGAATTAGGGGTGCCGTGGAGTATTGCTTTGAATCTCACATACCCAGAGACTGTGACTCCGTATAATATTGAAAGGTAGACTACTTTGTGCCTTACGATTTTGTGCCTTTCAACTTTTCTTCTTCTTTTCTAGTTCATTCAATCTTTTGTTAATGGAATTTTGTTGAATCAAAAACAGGTTGAAGGAGCTTGTTGAGTATGGCCCTCGTCCTCCGCCCGGTAAAACTGGTGCGAAGTATATAATAAGAGATGACGGGCAAAGGCTTGATCTTCGTTGTTTGAAGAAAAGCAGTGATCATCATTTGGAGCTTGGATATAAGGCATTGCTCTTTCATTCTAATAAGTTTTGATTTGGGTCTTCTCTGTTTGAGTATCGCTTTTTAGCTTCTACTATTGTGCCTTCAGGTGGAGCGCCATCTGAACGATGGAGACTTTGTGCTCTTCAATCGTCAACCTAGTCTGCATAAAATGTCTCTTATGGGGCACAAAGTCAAGATCATGCCGTAGTCAACATTTCGCTTGAATCTGTCTGTGACCTTGCCATATAATGCTGACTTTGACGGGGATGAAATGAACATGCACGTACCCCAGTCCTTTGAAACCAGGGCTGAAGTATCGGAGCTCATGATGGTACCAAAATGCATCGTCTCACCTCAGTCAAATCGACCTGTTATGGGAATCGTCCAGGACACGCTTTTAGGTTGTCGTAAGATGACAAAGAGGGATACCTTCATAGAGAAGGTGACTCTGATACGACCATTATTTTCCCCATGTGAATATCGTGTTTTCTTGTTAGCAACATAGGTGTCTTATCCTTGCTGATTTTTTTCAGGATGTCTTCATGAATATTCTGATGTGGTGTGAGGATTTTGATGGAAAAGTTCCTGCTCCAGCAATTTTGAAGCCCCGGCCATTATGGACGGGGAAGCAAGTATTCAATCTTATAATTCCGAAACAGATAAATATGCAAAGAACATCTTCATGGCACTCAGAAGCAGAGAGTGGGAACATAACCCCAGGAGACACTTTAGTTAGACTTAGAATTGAAAAAGGTGAACTGCTTTCGGGAACGCTGTGCAAGAAGACTCTTGGGACTTCTACAGGAAGTCTTATCCATGTTATATGGTATGCTGTTTGCTCTACAGTTTAACTATTCAGTTCTGAAATGTTAGAGTTTCCCAGTTTGCTCTTTAATTTATCGTGCTGGATCTAAAGTTGAAGTATCTGAACAGAAGGTTTTATGGCTTGAGACTTTTTGTTGTGCAGGGAAGAGGTTGGTCCAGATGCAGCGAGCAAGTTCCTCGGTCATACCCAATGGCTTGTGAATTACTGGCTGCTGCAGAATGCTTTTAGCATGGGAATTGGAGATACATTTGCTGATGCTGCAACAATGGAGAAAATCAAAGGAACAATATCAAAGGCAGAAAATGAAGTGAAAGATCTTATAATTAAAGCCCAATCCAAGCAACTCGAGGCTGAACCTGGACGAACTATAATGGAATCTTTCGAAAACAAAGTCAACCAGGTGTGCCACATGGATTTTTGCCTGCAATTTATTATGGTGGTTTGGCTGCAGACTGCCTACTGTTGAGTAATAATATGTTTGATTTTTCCAGGTATTGAATAGGGCTCGTGATGAAGCTGGAAGTAGTGCTCAAAAGAGTTTGTCCGAAAGCAACAATCTTAAGGCCATGGTTACGGCAGGGTCCAAGGGGAGTTTTATCAACATATCACAGATGACTGCTTGTGTGGGACAGCAGAACGTTGAGGGTAAACGAATCCCATATGGGTTCAGGGACCGGACATTGCCTCAATTTACCAAAGATGACTATGGACCGGAAAGTCGTGGATTTGTGGAGAACTCATACTTGCGCGGACTAACTCCACAGGGGTTCTTTTTTCATGCTATGGGTGGTAGAGAAGGTCTTATTGATACTGCAGTTAAGACATCTGAGACTGGGTACATCCAAAGGAGACTGGTGAAGGCTATGGAGGATATTATGGTGAAACATGATGGCACAGTACGTAATTCTTTGGGTGATGTCATTCAGTTTCTCTACGGGGAAGATGGAATGTATGCTGTTTGGATAGAATCACAGAAGCTGGATTCTTTAAGAATGAAAAAATCAGAGTTTGATCAGACTTTTAAGTATGAGGTGGACGAAAATTGGGATCCAGACTACATTTTGCATCAACATGCTGATGATCTCAAAGATAATATAGAGTTTCGCAATGTGTTCGAAGCAGAATTTGAGAAACTTGAAAGAGACAGATTACTTCTTGGAACAGAGATTGCAGTCACCGGTTATAATTCTTGGCCATTACCTGTTAACTTGAAGAGGCTTATTTGCAATGCACAAAAAACTTTTAAGATTGACTTCCGGAAGACTTCTGATATGCACCCGATGCAAATTGTGGATGCTATTGATAAGCTGACGGAGAGACTGAAAGTTGTTCCTGGTGATGACTTGTTGAGTGTCGAAGCTCAAAAGAATGCTACATTGTTTTTCAACATTCTACTTTGCAGCACTTTCGCAAGCAAACGGGTGTTGGATGAGTACAGGCGTAATAGGGAGATAGAGTCACGCTTCCGGCAATCAATCGTAGCACCTGGAGAAATGATTGGTATTGTTGCTGCACAATCTATTGGAGAGCCTGCTACTCAGATGACTCTCAATACTTTCCATTATGCTGGTGTGAGTGCAAAGAATGTTACCCTAGGTGTTCCCAGGTTGAAGGAAATTATCAACGTCGCTAAGAAAATCCTACTTAAAGCCGGAAGCTAGTAAAACCAAGGAGAGGGCTAAAAATGTCCAGTGTGATTTGGAATACACCACTCTCCGAAGTGTTACTCATGCCACAGAAGTATGGTACGATCCAGACCCCATGTGCACAATAATTGAAGAGGATGTTGAACTTGTGAATACCAACTGGGAAATGCCAGATGAAGAGGTTAATTCAGATAGAATATCTCCTTGGTTGCTTCGCATTGAGTTGAATCGCGAAATGATGGTGGATAAGAGGTTGATCATGGCCGACATTGCTGAGAATATTAACAATTAATTTGGCGATGATTTAAATTGTATCTTCCTTGATGACAATGCTGAAAAGTTGATCCTTAGAGTGCACATAATGAATGCTGAAGCTCCACAAGCGGCATTAGGCGATGATTCTGAAGATGACATTTTCTTGAAGAAGATTGAGAGCAACATGTTGACAGAGATGGCTATTCGTGGTATCCCGGAGATTAAAAGAGTGTTCATTAAGCACGGTAAAGTTAACAAGTTCGATCAGAACGAAGGATTTAAAGCAGAGCAAGAGTGGATGCTGGATACAGAAGGCGTTAATCTTCTTGCCGTCATGGGCCATGAAGAGGTTGATGCCAGGCGCACTACTAGTAATCACTTGCCCGAAATTCTTGAGGTTCTTGGAATTGAGGCAGCTCGTCGGTCACTGCTGGATGAGTTGCGTGTTGTCATATCTTTTGATGGGTCTTATGTGAACTATCGGCATCTGGCGATCCTCTCTGATCTCATGACATATCGTGGACACTTAATGTCAATCACCCGCCATGGCTTCAACCGCAATGTCACTGGTCCCCTGATGCGCTGCTCATTTGAACAGACGGTTGATATTCTACTCGATGCAGCCATGTTTGGGGAAACAGATTATTTGAGAGGGGTCACGGAAAATATAATGCTAGGTCAGCTTGCACCGATCGGAACAGGAGACTGCTTTGTTTCTCAATGAGCTCGAGCTGCCTAGTTGTATGGAGGGTCTTGAGTTTGACGCGACACCATTTTGTTGTCCAGCGTTGGAAACTCCATATCATGACAATATGATGTCTCCGCTGTTCAGCCCAAATTATGCTGCCCATCACCCTCCGTCATCAGTCTGGCTTCCCCAGCCTACAGTCTGGTTTCTCCGGTCCACAGTCCAACTGATCAGGAAGATTCACCCACCAGTCCGGTGTACAATATGACTACATCCACTTGCAACCTAACCTCGCCCGCTCACAGCCTGGCTTCCCTCGCTTATAGCCCGAATTTCTCCTACAGCCCCACATCGCCATCCTACAGCCCCATCTCAACCGCCTACAGCCCGACGTCCCTCTTCTACAGCTAGCCTCTCATCTCCACCTTACAGCCCTACACCACCCGCCTACAGCCCGACACTCCCCTTCTACAGCCCCACATCCCCATCCTAGTATCCTACAACCTTACCTCACCACCCTACAGCCCAACTTCCCCGGGCTACTCTTCAACCTACAGTCCTCCATCTCCAAATTAAACTTGAGCCGTCTTTTCGTACATTGCTTGCGGCACAAGTGTTGGTGATCGCGTGCTTGACCGACCAATGCTGACTGAGCAGGGCGTAGAGAAAGTAATATATGTGTTTGGGCCCAAAATATCAATTTGGGCCGAGTATAGAACCATTCTCGGCCCGGAAGGCTTGGCGACAAGGAAGCCTCGGATCGTTTAGTATGTGGGCTTCTAAACCTAGGCCGGCTAGGTCATATTACATTTACGAGTCGAGTCCTAACGCGATAAGGAGTCTCGGCAAGAATAATAATCCGGAAGTGAATCCGGCTCAATAAAGGACTAGGTTCACAATCCTAGTAAAATGGGACTGGTCGAGTGGGTGTTTGATCCGGAGAAGAAGACCTAGTTCGAGTAGGGTTTTGACTCGACTTCAAAGGTATCCAGTGCTATAAATAGAGGAGGTTGTGCATCATTCAAAGGACCTCCAATTCAACACACAACTGCCCTGCGCAAACTCTCTCAACAACTTTGAGATTTTTATTTTCTTTTTTCGCTGACACATCTTCCTTTGGCATCAGCAGCACTGTGAAAGCAACCGGTGATATCTTAAGTCGGCATAGATAGCTCTGTCATCGTAGAATCAGCCGGTCTCGCAGTATCTTCCGTTGGCATCAACAGCACTGCGGCGAGGACGGTTGGTTACCTATTCAAGTCTCGGTCGAGAAGGATTTCCGAATCCTTATTGGTTGAGGTCATCTCATTAGCCTTCTCGGTGAAGTGAGGTGTTACAGTTTACTGAGCTCGGCGTATTGCACGCCGAGTTATTTTATGATTGGATACTCCCAAGTGGGATTTAGAGTTCGGCATTCAGACGGCCGAACCACGTTCACTATTAAGACTTATATTCGCTTTGAGTATTTGTGCCCTTACACTTTGGTGTCGATTCGGCGAGAGTTTACTCTGACGAATAACATCACTGTGACCGAATCCGACGATGGCGACTCGTGAACTTCGTAAGAATAGTAACCTTGTCTTCAGGTTCGAGAGCCCAAGAGGCCGAGACGTGTTCCTTTCTCGGCCACAATCGCAAGACGCAGAAGTCAGTCGCGCACCCAACGCAACATCAACAAATTTTACTCCTAGGCCGAGCTCGGCCGACGAGTTGGCACGCCCCGCACACAACCGAAAGACGTAGTTAGCTTATTAATTACTCGGCCTGCGCGCCACGTAGGCTTGGTAGTTTTTAGGGTCAACAATATGATAACAAGCTTGGTTTTGAACTTGGAACAAGCTTTTAAGGGAATGAATTTTTATTTTTTTATAAAAATGGGGATTAGTTGTGAGGTTCACATCATATCGAAGTTTAATATGATCTGAACGGTCTATTTTTCAAGTTACATCCCATAGATCATCTTTGCAAAATATTAGCCAAATCAGAAATATATAAGACATCTAATTGGGTTTAAAGAAATTAACGAATACTTTGTTATATAAGAAACATGAAATTTAATCTTGATAATTAAGTAGTCAAATGGTTTCGGATTGAATTGAATTTTACAAGGATGATCTATAAATCAAGACTTACAAAATAAACGGTTCGGATCGTTAAAGTTCGATATGGAGTGGGCTTCACACCTAACCCCTATTTTTTTTTTCAAAAATAGGGATCTCTGCATAAAGGGCCTGTAAATAAATAAATAAATAAATATATACACACACGCACTAGATAAGGCCACACACTGTGTGTAAATATAAATTTAAAAAAAAAAAATATATATATATATATATATAAGAGAGAGAAGTTAGAGAGAAATGCGAAAGAGGGAGAGAGAGCACGTAAGTTTTTATTTTTTTAAATTAGAGACGTTATGCGATGACAAATTTTTTGTATGTAAATTACTTTAATTTCTATAAAAAAAATTATATTATTTTATTTCAATTATGCATGGAAGGGTAATACTATTTTCTTTAATTTTTGGTTGAATGCTATTAATAAGTAGGGTAATACACCGGATATAAGTGCACAGGGAGAAACCATCTAAACAAATGGAAAAGATCAAATGATTATCACTGTGGAGCAAACGTTTATTCTTTATTAAAAAACGTAATGTCGAGATGTCATCAGTAATGTGTTTATATCATCATTTTCATTGCCAACCAAATGTATCAACAAATTATCAATACATTTTCAGCAATATTGACACAATACTGAAAGAACTAACGTCATACATAAAGACTCCTACACAAAATCGATACAAAAAGTTCCATGTTGTCATAGCAGACAGTACAGTTAAGGGGTTTCACTTATCTACACTTTATATGAACCAATGGATAAGCTAGGTCTTGAGCACTAGAGTGACTTGTGACACTTCTTGGCACTCCAAATCATTCTTGCTTTATCAAATAATAGTCATCCAATCTCAGAAAATAAATCAATTAACTTAATGACTAAATCCAAATAATCACGGAAAATGACTCATCTTCCTTTTCGACATGACATTCTTGACATTTCAATCTTTACCGTCTCTTCCTATCTATCTCTTGACATCTTCAATCTTTCTATCGTGTCAGGAGAAAGATAAAAATAGACTTCTTTTTCGACATGACATCCTCGACATTTCAATCTTCACCCTCTCTGTCTATCTATTTCCTGACACCCTCCCATCTCTCTATCGTGTCAATAGAGAGATAGGATAGAGGGTTTGTGAAACTGGAGTATGGAAGTTTCTCTCATGCTCAAAATCCTAAGGATCGTTTTAACTTCCAATATCCACATAGTAACAGTTTCTCTCATGCTCAAGACCCGCATCCTCGATCAGAGTCAATTCCTCGAAAGAGGTAACGGGGAAAGATGCGATACTACCTCTTGAGGAAGAGCAATTAATAGTTTTTTCAATATTAATGAGAAAATACATAAGAATATTTTCAATATTTATAAATAATAGAAAAGTAACAATTAGATAAACCTACATGAAGTTGTTCAGCCGTCTCATCCCTGGGTTAAACGTAAACTTCTTTGAACATGTTGATCTCCGGAAACTTAGTACCCTCATGAAAAAAAAAATTGTTAAGTAATTCTTTATTAATCCTAATAAAAATCAATATATATTAAAATTTAGAAATAATATACTTTTACCTCGCGCCCATTCCTCTGGGCACTCCGCCAATTCCTTAGTGCAGCCTTTTGCTAAAGCGGTTTCCATCTGAAAAATTATCCGAATGGTGGTGAAGGTCGCTCTTTCACTCGGCGTATCGCTTTGTAAAAAGATTTTCGACATTATAGGTCCACTGCAAATATAACAAAATATTAAAATAGTACTAAATTATTTATAATAGTATCTATCTATTCTTTTAAGAGAATAGGCCTTGTCAACTTTTTCTCCGCTTTTTTCCAATTTTGCTCTCATTTTTTAATACACAATATTGACATAAGGAGGGCAAAATAGTAATTTTGTACCGTTTGACAAAATGATAATCATATCCCTATTTTACCCTCTTTTTTTTTTTTTTTTTTACAAAAATAACAATCATATCCCTATTTTTCTTATTTTACCCTCACTTTTGATACACATTATTTACATTTTTTCATACTTTTTTTAAAATTTTAAAAAATAATCACACTTCTTAATACAAAAAACAAAATAAAATTATTCACACACACAGAGTATGTGCTCATCGACTAGTACTTAATTATAAGAAGTACTATTAAACTTGACAATGCTATTAAATTATTAGTAATAGATTTTTTCTTGACAAGCCAAACAACTAGAGGTGTCTGAAATGATTGATACTTCAAATCAGTTGTCTGCCTCTCCATAAAGAACTTTCACACAACCGCTTATTTTAAAAAAATACTTTTATTAAAGAGAAGTGTTACTGGCATTCTAAAAATTTCATTATACACTTCTCATAAGTGTATTTTTCTTTTCTAATATATAAAGTTTGGAGTGTAAAATGAGATTTTTGGAATGCTAATAACAATTCCCTTATTAAAAGCACATTGAATTTTTCGTTAAAAAATCAAATGCTTCTTGTAACCTTTTTTTGAACCACAAAAACGCTTCCAAGTACTTTTACAATTCCGAAACACACAAGTTTTGGTCATACATTGTTGGAATTAATTTTGGTTATTTGAAAACACTTCTAATAGTATTTCAAGCATATCCATATTTAATTGGTTAATAAGAGCCAATTCACTACCATTTGAAATCATGTGGTAGGCTAGGTTGGGTCGTTGTTGTAGGACTGGTTCAGTAGTTTATTGGGCCAAAATTGAGGTTGGCCGAACCATATCCAGCCCTAGAAGTTATAATCACTGCATCATTTAAGAAAATAGAGTTTTAACAAAACACTCTGGTACTGTTCATTTTTAACAAAAAATCACATTTTTACTTTTAACTATTCACTATACCTTTAAAAATGATTTTTTGTTAAAAGAGAAGTTTTTTTAGACTTTTCGTTAGTTTTCCTTTTTGAAAATTCTCATTTGCATATTTTTTTTCACGAGTGGACGGTTGAAATTAAATTTAATGAGTTTTACTTAAATCTCAGATTTTCTTTTCTGTGAAGCACAGGAGAGTAAGGCTCTAATTCTTTATAAGATACCAAACTTCCACAATAATCCTCCGCTGGATAGCCTTTGCCACTATCCGCAAGCCATCCGTCGCAATCATGTGGGGATTCCTCCATTTGGAAACTTAAATTTGGAAAACATGATGGAACCATTGATGTTTTGGACACAAAAACACACCGTCAAGTTTCCTGTCAAACATACGACGTGTAAGTTTACTCTACTATGACGTCGTTCATTGACAAAAAAAAAACTACAACGATAATGTTGTACAATTAACGTGAAAAGTCACAATGACAGTATACTAACGCCATGGTGATGGAAGTCGATAATTGGGGTTGTTTGGGCATCAAGATAATGTTTGTGATAACAAGAGTGAGGTTGGGACAACTTCCCAACTAGACTGATTGGGATCTGTGGGCCGGTAGGGTAAGCTGTAAGCAAAATAGGCTGTTTTTTCTGCTTTTCAATGATGCTTTCACGTTTGGATATTGAGAAATTTGGATCAAGCTCAAAAGGAGTAAGCAGCCAATCAACTTTCTGCTTTTGCTTTTGGAGGGACTAGTTGCTAAAAGATCGCATGTGAAAGTATTCCTAGGGTACGCCGACTGCATTCTGAATTTCTGATTGGCAAAAGGAATGCTTAAGCTTAGCTAGCTTGGAACGGCTGCTCCCAACATATATGGCTGTCTCCTCTTGGAGAGAATCTAGCATGCACCAGGATCACGAAACTCGTCTCGTGAGAGAGATTTCTACGTTTAAGTAAAAATATTTACCTTCTTTTCACATATGTAATAAGTGATTTTGTAGCGTCGAGTTATGTGACCACCCGCCAAAAAAAAAAAAAAACCATGGGCTATAGTTTAGGTAGCTTAAAAAATACGTATATACTTGGCCTGGTTAATATTTTTGCTCCACTCTAAAAGTGTAGTAGCCACTAAAATAAAATACCTAGTACCTCTATTAGTACTTGTTAGTTCCGTCATTGCATATGACACAACTAATTATACAATGCGCATTAGAATTATTATTCTCAGGATAAAATTTTGAGTGTAATCATTTCACTATATTCTTTTCTCCATCTCTCTCATTTAACAGACGGAATCATGAAACACTTACATAAGACAATCTCTTCCCCTCCTAATTCTAAAACCCTAATTTTTATTGTGTGTGTTGGAATTAGGCAAACACGCACAATTTGCAAACGTTGTTTGTTAAGTATATAGATTCTATGCATTTAGTAGTTCCCATTCCCAAAGCAACATAGACTTGTTTGGAAGTGCTTTTAAAATAACTGAAAGTAATTTCGGTGAAATTGATTTTGAATTCTAAAAGCACTAGATATGTGCACTTAAAGTGCTTTTCTAGGATGCACTTAGTACTTCCAAAAACATTAGATTTTTACTAAGGATTGGTTTCAAAAATATTTTCACCAAAAACGTTTTCGGTCGTTTTAAAAACACTTTCAAACGAGCTCACACACATCGAAGAAACAAGTAATTTAAGCAAAAACATGATAAATCCGATGAAGTTAATTACCTCCCAAAATTATTAAAATGGATAGGTATTGATTGAGTAGTTGGACTATTGGATCCACAACTGACCAAACATAGGGAAGGAGATACGATGACGTGGATTCATAAATCCCATATGAAGTTATTGTGAACATGCTCAATCATATTCATGGGTCTCACACTCCATCTTTCCAAATCCAACCAAGTTGTTGCACACCCCCACTCATTTTTACTAATTTCTAAACTTATTCTGATTTGTCTTATCGACTTTTAATTTAGTTATTTAGTCTTAGGTAGACTTTCAATTTGATTATTATGAGCACCTAATATAAAATGTAACAATTTACTTACCATAATCAGACACGTCAATTTTTTCCGTCAAATTAATATTTTACGTATTATAAATCGCTACAAGAGTAGTAAATATAATTATTCAAATTCTTAACCTCCTCGTGTTTACTAACACACAAAAGAATATACAAGTCAGGTCTTCATATTCATAATCAAATAGTCCCAGAATTAGAAATTTGATCACTTATTAAGGGATTAGTTGATTTGATTCTCATTCTTTATTTTCTTATGCTTAATTCGATATTAAATTAGGCTGCCCATTGTGTGGTTTAGCCGAAATCTCCCTCCCCCTATTGTAAAAATAAATATCAATGTACTAAAAAAAAGCCCTAGTTAATTTAACATAAATTTAATTGGGTTTAACAAATGTGACATTTTCAATATATTCGGTACTTATTTGAAACGTTTAAAAAGGTAAAGACCAACTTAAAATGACGCTAAAAAGTTTGGAGTTTTAAGTACTTAATCCTTATTATTTTTATTTCATTTAAAAGAAAAAGTGATTTGAGCAAAAAAAAAAAAAAGGTCCAAATTGTGAAGTAAAAAAAGATAAATGGAAAGAATTAGACAGTTAACGGACACCAACTCCCTCATCCCACTCACACTCCTCCTCCCTCCCTCTTATCCTCCGTCGCTCAATTATTATTTTATCTTTTTCTTCACGGGATTTAAAATTCCCCCAAATCCTTCCCTCCGAGGCGCCACGAGTTCCCTCTGCAACTCCCGTCTCCTCTACCTACAACCACCGCCAACGCCACCGCAAACCCAGCAAATCTCGCTTTTGTACACTGCCCGCCCACGAAATGGCCGAAACGGAGTCGGAGGAGCGGATGATCTACCTGCACGGCGACCTCGACCTCACAATCTTCGAAGCCCGCCGCCTCCCCAACATGGACATGTTATCCGAGCATTTCCGCCGCTGCTTCACTGCCTGCGACACCATCAATATCTCCTCCACCCCCTCCGCCGAAGACGACGGCGGTCACGACGGCGGAGAAAGCAAGCACCATGCTCCCCACCGAAAGATCATCACCAGCGACTCATACGTCACCGTTACGGTCCCCCAGACCACCGTCGCCCGGACACGTGTCATTAAGAACTCCCAGAGCCCGCAGTGGAAGGAGCACTTCTTTGTCCCGCTGGCGCACCCTGCAATTAACCTCGAGTTTCACGTCAAAGATGACGACGTCTTTGGCGCTCAGATCATCGGAACCGCCGAGATCCCGGCGGAGAGAATCGCCACCGGAGAGCTCATCTCCGGGTGGTTTCCCATTTACGGACCCTCCGGGAAGCCCCCGAAACCCGACTCGGCGATCAAGCTCGAATTGCAGTTCACGCCGTTCGAGAAAAACCCAGTGTACAAGCAAGGCATAGCGGGGGATCCGGAGCACAAGGGGGTGCAGAACACGTACTTCCCCCTCCGGAAGGGAAGCTCCGTGAGGTTGTACCAAGACGCGCACTGCCCTGCAGGGCTGCTGCCGGAGATACGGTTGGACGGTGGGAAGGTGTACAAGGCGGAGAATACATGGGAGGACATTTGCTATGCGATTACGGAGGCGCACCACTTGGTTTACATTGTGGGTTGGTCGGTGTTTCACAAGGTGCGGCTGATTCGGGAGCCGAGCCGGCCGCTGCCGCGCGGCGGCGACCTGTTGCTCGGCGATTTGCTCAAGTACAAGTCGGAGGAGGGCGTGAGGGTGTTGCTGTTGCTGTGGGACGATAAGTCCTCGCACGACAAGTTCGGCTTCAAAACGGTCACATTTCTAACCTGCATTGTAGTTATGAATTGCTTTTTTCTGCTTATATAACTGATATGTTAATCTATACGTTATGTCTTTGATTGTGATATTCATGTGCAGATTGGATTATTTAGTTTGATTTCGGGTAACAGGGTGTTAGAAGTGGTATTTAATTAGTTATATCGGGAGGTTTCACACCTTCAAAACTTGCCTAGGAAGTTTGCCATCATCTCTGAACTATAAAAGTGCATTGTGTAGTTGTGGAATGCTTGTGTTAGTTTAAATACGATGGTCTGGAAATTGGGTCTTAATGTGAAGTTGGATTGGATGCAGGCAGGAATGATGGGGACGCATGATGAAGAAACCCGGAAGTTTTTCAAGCATTCATCTGTAAATTGTGTGCTGTCAACTCGCTACGCTAGCAGTAAACTTAGCATTATAAAACAACAGGCACGTTTCATTATGACATTTTGTTGTTTTGTTTATTGACATTTTTTTTTTCTTTTGCTATTTGCTCATTTGTTTAATGCAATCTCCATGTTATGGATATCTCCTGTTTACTGACCGTTCGGGTATAATTGGTTATAAGCTTCTTTGGTTTGAGAATAACTTTTTCATTGCAATGCCACTTACTGCTTTTATAGGAGATTTATTTTATTTCAGAATAGTTTATGGTTTACTTACGTTCTTTTATCTGAGGTGATCAACTTGCTGAATTTAACAAGCATTGTATGGGTTTGTACAGGTTGTTGGAACCCTTTTCACCCACCATCAAAAATGTGTTCTTGTAGACACACAAGCTAACGGTAATAATCGGAAGATAACTGCATTTTTAGGAGGTCTTGATCTTTGTGATGGTCGTTATGACACACCCGAGCACAGACTGTTTCGTAATCTTGACACTGTATTTAAGGGAGATGTTCATCAACCTACTTTTCCTGTAAGTGATTGGTGATGGGGTTTTATTATCTGCATTGCTTCATCCTCTGTTTTTTGTATATTATTTCAGCACCTGTCATGAATTTCTTATGCTTTTCTTTCTTGCAGTTCATTTACAAGCATCCTTTGTATATGATATTATGTTTTTTCAACGACCACTCAAAATCCATAACTGAAAATTCTATTGTGCAATTACAACGATAATATAATGAGACTGCTGTAATGCATATCTTTCTGCATTTTTGTGTTTTATTCTTGTGATAGGCTGGAACCAAGGCTCCAAGACAACCATGGCATGACTTGCACTGTAGAGTTGATGGGCCTGCTGCATATGATGTTCTTATAAACTTTGAGCAACGTTGGAGGAAAGCAACGCGGTGGAAGGAGTTTGCACTACTGCGTAAGAAGGTTTCACATTGGCATGATGATGCATTGATAAAAATTGACCGCATCTCCTGGATACTAAGTCCTCCCGTATCTGTTTCGAAGGATAGTACAATTATTCCAGAAGATGAGCCTTCGTTGTGGGTTAGGGATGAAAAAGATCCCGAAAATTGGCATATTCAGGTGGAGATGCAACTTTCTTGCCCTCCTTTCTGTTGTTTTCTGTTTCTTTTAATAATTTTACATAGGTGTGCATACACAGTACACACACATATATTCTATTGTTTCTGTAATAAAAAGGAAAATCAAGTTGGTTATTTTCTTCTTTATTTTGTAGATTTTCCGGTCCATTGACTCAGGATCACTGAAAGGATTTCCCAAAGCTCGCCATGCTGCTGAGGCCAAGGTTTTTATTTGATTCCCCCTCTTGTCCCCCCTTCCTTTTTATACTTTTAAATGTACGGACTACATCTGATCATACCTCTTGATTGTAACTGCAGAATCTTATTTGCTCAAAGAATCTGTTAATAGATAAAAGCATTCAAACAGCTTACATCCAGGCAATCAGATCCGCCCAACACTTTATATATATCGAAAATCAGTATTTTCTTGGTTCATCATATGCATGGCCAGATTATAAAAATGCAGGTAAGATGACAGTGTGTAATGCTTGATTTCTAGGAATTATTGTTTATATTTTTGGGAGCAAAATTTTAGTTTTGTAAAACAGTACAGTAGCTGGTTATTTCATATGTGCATAGTTGCACTAGGAATTTATAGTTCAAGCATTTTGTACATGAGAAGCAGCTCAATTTGCTGTCATATTATCCATAATTGACTAGAAATATTGAAATTTTGCATCTCCATTTTGTTTCATGGTGGTTTTACATGAATTATAGCCGCAATGACCCAATATTTTTGCACCTGCCGCCTAACCAGTAACCACTTAGCTTATGTCAAATTCACCTTTCTTCTATTTGCACACATTTAAGAAAACGTAGTGATTAATTGATAGTAAATATCTCTTTTCTTGTGATTCAAATTTATCTGAATATTTTCTCTCATGGCGTAAGCAGGAGCTGATAATCTTATCCCAATGGAGTTGGCATTAAAAATTGTTAGCAAAATTAAAGCTAATGAGAGATTCACGGTGTATGTCGTTTTACCTCTGTGGCCTGAAGGTGATCCAAAAACTCTCGCAATGCAAGAAATTCTCTTCTGGCAGGTATGTGAATATCTATTATATAAATATACACGGAAAACACATGGTTGTTATTCGTTAAACAGGAATACTAAATTGGATGTTATGATCTTTAATGAATATGATAAAGAACGATGGACTTTTTGCTTCAATGTCATTGATTCTATTTGCTAGCAGCTTGAATATACGCCACTCTATGTTGCCTTGTTGAGAATCAATGAGAATTTGTTCATGGAAATTATTGGCTCAGAATTATTTATGTAATGTTGTTCACAACAGTGTTGGTATCTAATCTTAGATGTCTATGATAAGGGACTTGAGAAGTGCATAAGAAATAAGAACCGAAAGGATACATGAAAGTTTCTTTCTGACTTGTCTATGTTTGCATTTTGCAGAGTCAGACAATGCAAGCGATGTATAGTACTGTTGCAGAGGCACTGACATCGGCGCAGATTCAGGACTCACATCCTCAAGATTACCTAAGTTTCTATTGCCTTGGTAACCGGGAAAAACTTCCTGAGGATACTGCAAATGACGATGCGTCTTCGGTAATTATTCGAAAATAGTTGTCATCTGCGCCACTTTAACAGTCTAACTCATTGAATTCTAGCTTCTTTGGTTGATCTAAGTTAAATTGTGGTACCTTGATCCCTATGGCTAGTAACAAAAAAACAAAATGGTTACTAAATGGGTTCGAAGGTTATTGTCAAAATCTGTCACCTGTACATTATATTTTGGAATGGATAAGATATCTTCATCAGTTAGATATTTACTTTAATTTATTATCTGCGACAAACTCTTTAGATGTTCTTCATAATGAATTTTTCTTTCAGGTTTCCGATTCACAAAAAAATCAGCGGTTTATGATTTATGTTCATGCCAAGGGTATGGTAGTAGATGACGAGTACGTAATATTGGGATCTGCCAATATCAACCAAAGATCAATGGCTGGTACAAAGGACACTGAGATAGCTATGGGTGCGTATCAACCCCATTACACATGGGCTGCGAGGAAGAAACATCCGCTCGGTCAGGTCTGTAGCTTTCTGTATTTCTCTCTTGCTTTTTGCAACTTATAATTTTAGGATTCTTTCTTGGCTGAGTCTGAGGAGGATACTTATCGAACAATGGCCCACTACCTTTAGCGTCCATGAGACTTAACTTGCACTAGATGTCGTAATTGTTCTTGTTTTGGTTTAGAGTAGCGGTTCCTTCTTGCCCCTTTATTCCATTATTTTCAAAGAACGAGTTAAATTGCATTTTAAGCTAATTATCTTACAAGTTTAGAACTTCTTGTTGTCTCCAAATATTCTGATGGTATATAACAGAAGGAAATAGTGAAATACATGCTTTAATGAGGACTTCCAATCTCCATTTATGCAGATATATGGATATCGAATGTCACTTTGGGCCGAGCATCTTGATATGTTGGATCCATGCTTCGAAGAGCCTGAGAGTTTGAAATGTATGAGGAAAGTAAATGAGGTTGCAGACGAGAACTGGACGAGATTCACATCTCCAGAGTTTGCACTACTGCAGGGTCACCTTATGAAGTATCCTATCCACGTAGATGTTGATGGGAAGGTCGGCCCCCTGCCGGGACATGAAAACTTCCCTGATGTTGGTGGTAAGGTACTTGGATCTCATTCCGTCAAAATTCCTGATATGCTCACGACATAATCTCTAGACAGTCTTATGTTCATACGTGGTTCGTGCAATAAAATTCGAAGCGAAATGTCGCTTCGTCTTTGAGTTAACAGATGAAAATAGTGGGTGTTCGTTGTTGTTGATTAGGTTTTGTAAATTTGTACTGTGAAATGATGACGCTTTGTGAATTTGTGTCAAATGAATGTTGGCTTGGACTACATATTAGGAAGGGGATTTTATTTCAATTTATTGTATGTGTACGGAATTTCGACAGTGTGAATGGTGCAGTAATTTTCGAGAGTGTAACAGTGGTTTTTTATTTGCTATTTTGCTGTATAATTATATTTACTTGTATCAGTGCTAGTTTCTGAAGTTGAAAATGAATTAGTTTGTATTTTAAAATTATATTTTTAACGATATTCCTAATTATTATTAGACGTTGTGTTGAATACGATGACCAATTGATCTAACTCACACATAACGTTTATTCCACAATCCAAAAACTTATCCTTCAATCATGTTTTCGATTTACCCAATTCATGAAAACCATTAATTCATAGGATAATTGATAAGTTGGGCATTCTCGACTCATCAGGCGAAACTGGTGGCTTTTTTGTCATGATCGGTTAAAGCTAAAGTTCCATTAAAAAGCGTCAGGAATATAAGGGTCTGTTTGGTATTTTATTTGAAAATTTTTATCATTTCTCAAAACATTTCTTAAGAATATTTTTTTAAAACAATTTTTTTTAAGATTCAAAAACTTGATTGGTTTGCAATTTAAAATTTTTAAATCTTACGACTTAAACTAGACAAAGAAATCTAAAAATAGGAGAGAGGATGAAAGAAAGTAAGAGATGATTAAAGAAAAGAGAAAAAAGAGAGAGGATCAAACGAGATAGAGAGGAAGAGGAGTGAGAGAAATAATCGAAAGAATGAAGAGAGCGGATTGGATGAGAGACGAAAAAGGAAAGAAAAAAAAAAGAGGAGAGAGAAATAAGAAAAGAGAGATATATATTTGGAGTGAGAGGGGAGGACGTAGAAAAATGAAATGAGTGAGTTTATGTTTAAAAATTCTAAAAACTCATTTTTTATGTATTTATAAAATAAACTATATTTTTAAGTTAGTCTTGAGTTCAGTTTTTTAAAATAGTCTCACCAAACAAGTTTTTAAGGCCTAACACTTGAAAATTATTTTTGAGTTTAAAAAGTTGGATTCAAGTAGAGTACCAAATAGGCCCTAAGGTTTTCATGAGGTTGATCTTGAGCCGTCATCAAAGCACGAATACACTTCGCTAGAGCACTCATCTATAAAGCGGTTACCGGTACAAATAACCGATGTTTTACGCTAATTTATGTAACTAGGAGAGCAAATTCAGTCATCTAAATCATTATGTTTTTCCACTCAGTACTACGATCTGGTGGTATTACTCTTCACTTGGAAGGGAGAGATTTTGTGTTCGAATCTTGTGGATGATGAATTCAATACCAAATTAGGTTGCCCATTGTGTGTCTTAATCAAACTCATCCTCCCCTTAATGTAAAAATATCGATGTATTAAAAAAAAGAAAAACTAATGAAAATGACTTCAAATCTTTACATTTTAATTAAAAACCACCCACAAAGTTTATTTAATAATAAGGACAAAAAAAAAAAAAAAAAACCTAACAAACCCAACTTGCTATTGTTGTGCTGTTGGTGTTGCCCATCAATGCTTGCCAATTCGTCACAAGCCGATCAAGCTCCCAAAGGGTCTCTGTATCGACAGCCTCAATGTCAAGCTCAATCTCATCCCCATCCTGCTTCAAATGCCCATTCCTCTTTCTTATAATCCGCACAACCTGCTCCATCTTCTCCTGAGGCAAACTATGCAACCCAATTCCTAACTTTTGCTTCTCCTCCATACTTATATCCCTCTTGTTTGGGTCCTTCGCCTTTGGCTTCAGCTGCTTCAATGGCTTCACTCCAGATCCATTCAACTGTGAATTCGTCCTCACAGGAGAAGATTGTGCCAATGCTGGATTTGACAACGGGTTTGATGAGCTCACAGGAGCTGGAACGGGAGATGATCGGACTGGCGGAGGCCGAACCGGCTCAGGTTTCTTCTCGATCCGAATAGGTGTCTCCCTCCTTGAAACCCTCTCGGGCTCAACATGGTTCCTGGAACTCGCCTGCAATTCCTCATCAGAACCCTTTTCGAACTGGAAAAGGGCTTGTACACTGTGAGGACGAGTTTTGATTAAAATGTAAAGATTTGAAGTCATTTTCAGTAGTTTTGATGTGGGAAGTAGTGGAGTGGATGTGAATTTTGATGACATCAAAGGGTGGAGACAGGGGAGGAGTGAAGAAGCTAGTCATAGTGTGGAGGAGATGGGAAGATGGGCAAAGGTTGGATTAGATGGAAGAAATGAACATTTTGAGGTTTCTGGTAATTCAATTAACCAAAACGATAGTAGTGTAGATGGTAACGCGAATTCGCTAAACTCGGGAGTTTATGGGTCTCTGAAAACAGGCAATGGTGAAGGGAGACAGTTGTGGGACTTAATGGCAATGGTGGAGCTACAAGTTTGCCAAGCAAAGTCAGTGTTGAGCAGTCTGGTTCAAAGAGGGAGAAGAATGTGGGGATAAGGATTTATGTGCAGAAAGAGAGGACCCTTTAGAGTTTCATTTTAGTAAGTTTTCATAAACAGTGTCGTAAGTTTCATAAACAGTGTTGTAAGTTTTCATAAACAGTGTAGTAAGTTTCATAAACAATGTCCTAAGTTTCATAAATAGTGTAGTAAGTTTCATAAACAGTGTACTGTGAGTCCGCGCGTCAGAGTTTTTGTCATTTTTATTAAAATTATGTCATTTTCATTAAAATTTAAGTTATTTTGTCATTTTTATTAAAATTTAAGAGTTTTTCATTAAAATTTAAGTCTTTTTAATTAAATAAAGTTATAGCATGATTTTTGGTTAAAATAAACTTGCTCCAAATCATTTTCATGAAAGTTCCTATAAAAAAAAATCATTATGTTTTGGTCTTAAAAACTTGTTATGTTTGTCTTTAATATAAAGAAAAATCACACCCAATAAATATGTGCCTCGCCGTGTGGGATCGTGTCTCGAACATTTATAAGTGTAATTTCCGGTTCAGTGCTTTCCCTTCCAAGAAAGCTCATTGACCCCAAACCCTAATTCCCTCGATTCTTCTCTCTCTCTTCTTTCTCTCTCTAGGGCTCTTCGCCTTTGCCCTCTGAAAATGGTAATCTCTCTAAACATATTCTGCAGCTGTTGCATGCTCGATAAAAGTTCAAATTTTAATGCGATTTTTATTTTTTGATATTTTTGTGCAGGCGGATTCTCCACGCAAAAAGTAAGCCCTAAAATCCCAATTCCTCTTTTCGATTTCTGGTTCCGAATTGCACCCTGACATGTTTTTTGACAGAAAGAATTTCACTTTAACATGATAGATGCATTGAAGCTTTCGATCTGATGGAATTTATAATTTGCTGTGTGTTTACTGTTTTTTGGGTGATGGGAACAATTCTTTGCTATGTTTGTCCGTTTGACTGGTTAACTCTCATTTTCGTGAATTTTGTGTCGAATTCGATGCTTTAAGGCCCCTTCCTAGGTAAATATAAGAAGGGAAACACACAAATTCCATGTTTTAGGAGCTTCAATCTTACCTGAAAGTTTTAGAAATGCAGTTGATAGATATGCGGGAGCGAATGTGGCGCATGTTAGAAAATCATATGGCTGTGCTTTATGTACCGTGCCTTAGTCTATGAAAGATATATCTATGGGAAATTTGAGGGTTTCTTTGGGAAACCATCTAATGGCACAACTGTTCTTACACAAGAGGGTTTGTGTTCACCGTCTAGGTGCTGTAATTTTAGCATAGTTGTTTGTAATTCGCTACTAGACTTGGGAAGTTTTCACTTTTGAGTTATATTGATATATAGAATGAAGTGACCTGAGAGTTTTATGCTCTTTGATTATTGGTTACTTTTTCCATTTCGTTCACTAGGATGTTATAAATATGGCCCGTATAGTGGGGTGAGTTGCCCAATTATGAATTGTTACACTATTGAATCTGGGAAGCTCCAGTTATGCAGGGGCTCATATGATTCCATTTCGATTGGTTTGTTGTACGATCCACGTGGCTTGCTTTTCTTGCTTGGAACATTCTAGGGTATGTTAAAACCACATTCTAGGGTCTGTTAAAACCACACTATAGGCAAACGTTATTTTGTATGGTATATTGGCTTTGAGTTTGTCGTCTTCATTATGTAGATTCACTATGCAGACTGCAGAGGGGTTCAAATCAGATTATCAATGGTTAGTTTTTATTTATTTGATGTTTCTCATATATTTTATTTCATGCTTATGGATAAATCAGGTATTCTCGATCCCCTTCTCCATGGAGAGCTAAGTCCAGGTCCAGGTCTAGGTCTAGATCTTGGTCTAGGCCTCGATCAAGGTCGAGATCATGGTCTAGGCCACCAAGGCAGAGGTCTCGTTCTAGAAGTCGTGGCAGGTTGATGTTCATCTTTGGCTTAAATGAATTTTTAACTATATTACTCATTGAATTGAATAACTTTAACTTCCATGTGCCACTTATATTTCTGATACATGGTTGGCATCTTTTGGTGCAGATCAAGGTCCAGAAGTCCTGGCAGGTTGGTGTAAGTTTTGGTTTTGCTTTTGAGTAGTATACGTGTTTTTAAAGTTGAATCTTGTCAAACCTTCTTTCAATTTATGGCACTGATATTTTTCTGTGCTGGCCACATGGTCTGACAGTGCTGCTATTGCTCAACTCAGTTGTTTTTTTGTGTGGTAGGTCTGCTGGTATAAATCCTGGAAATACACTGTATGTGACTGGCCTATCTACAAGGGTCTCCGAGAAGGATGTTGAAAGGCACTTTTCAAAGGAGGGAAAGGTGCTTCTATTTTATTGTTTTTTTTTAATTTACTTGTTTTAAAACATTTTACTAAAACTTGGTTTAATGACAAATTGTTTTCATATATAATTCGTTTTTGTTTTTCATTCTCAGGTAGCTTCATGCTTTCTTGTTATGGAACCTAGGACTCGGATTTCTCGTGGTTTTGCCTTTGTTACAATGGACTCTGTTGAAGATGCTGAACGCTGCATTAAACATCTCAACCAGTCAGTTCTGGAAGGTCGATACATAACTGTTGAGAGGGTAATGTGATTTTAATATGGTGATAAACTTTAAACCATTTGGTTGGTTTTTCCTTTTCTTGACTCGGAAGTTTTCTGGTTATATTCAGAAGTCATTGCGTCAGCTATGTTGGCAGCAATCACAGATGATGAGTTTATCCACATCAACTTTAGTGAAACAGCTTGATCAATGGCAAGCTTAAACAGCATTTCAAATGCGCCTGATCAACTAAACATAGCAACTATATTCCAACAACCATACAACTTCAGCATTCACTTTCAAATTTCAACCCTCAACTAATCCACCGACATTACGAACAACTTTCTAATCAGGCTTTTATGGTATTTCATAACTGGCATTTGTTTTATGGACACTAATCGTATCACGTATATGTGCCTGGATATCCTGTTATTGTTTCTGTATCCAGATTTACCACTTCATTTCGATAAAAAATGAGGTCACTTTGTGGATTATTATTTCCGTTGTTTTTCCAACTTTGTTTATGATTCTCTTTATTCATTTTGAGATTGTGTACTGGATGTTTCAGTAATTGAGGATTTATAATTATTTCAGTCTCGGAGGAAGCGACCAAGAACGCCAACACCTGGGCATTATCTTGGGTTGAAAAATACTAGAGACTATGGTATGTTTGATATGCCTTTCATAATAAGGTATCTGTTCCCTTTCTGTGATTTGTTTGTCCCCCCCTCTCATTTTTAAATATCTGCATGTGTGACAGGCGACCGAGGTGATCGTGTTCGAGATCGTGAACGTGAACGTGATCGTGGTAGGTACCGCGGGGGCTCAAGTCGTGATGACTATGGATATCGGAGGTCACCAAGGCGCTCACCCTATAGAGGTGGCCGCGATTATTCTCCTAGGGGCGGCTCACCTTATGGCGGAAGATCAAGAAGAGAGAGGTCTTATTCTCCATATGGCAGCCCGGAAAGGAAGTATGCCCGCGGCTCCGGATGAGTATATGTGCTGTATCTCCTGTCCGTCAAGAGTGACTAATCTGGAAACAGGATGTAGCATTGTATTGATCTGTCTTGGAGTCTGATGTTTGTCTTGTTTAATTTTCTCGTGTTTTTGTACTGAGTTGTAGGATTGCTGGTTTTTTACTTTGGATATGGGATTGAAATAATGTGGCTTGTATGTCGTCGATTTTGAGTGATAAATCACACCGCATTCGCTAACAGCTATTGATGTAGCGTTAGGCACGAGCCCTTACCATGGGACAAGGATTGTCTGCCCTCCACTTCCCGTGCCCTCCTGTTTTGTGTGGTTACGGTTAAGCGACGTTAACATTTTATATTGTTTTTTTTATAGATATAATAAGACAAAAATGAATAGTAATATAAAATGTTGACGTGGTTTAACCATGATCACACAAACAGGAGGGCACGGGGAGGGCATCGGAAGTGGAGGGTAGACAATCCTTGTCCCTTACCATCAGTATACTCCAACAAAATTAATGATTTGTTAATCTTTTAGTTCTTACATTGAAGGGTTTACAATAATGTTGTGAAAATGAGGATATGTGTGCAGTAGAATATAAAGTAAATAAGATAGTGTTTACGAGGTTTGACAAATTTGTTTACGCCCTCGGAACAGTAGCAGTCTCTCTCAAGAAAGGACCGGGGGAGGGGGTGAGGGCCAATTATGCATGTACTTTTTATCAAATAAAAATTACAAAGCAATAGAAACAAGGAGATTGTATGTTTTTCTCTATATTGCTTCTTGTACATTTGTGAACTAATGTCTTTATATAGAAATTGTGAGATGTGTTGTTTAGGAGAATTCAGTGGAAGTCCTTGAAACTGTGTATGTTTCTACTCACTTTTTTTTTACTTTGTCTATGCATAAAGGTCTATAGTGTCATTCATTTTTACAACAAATAAAGACTTTTCATTGAAATTAATATTGTTTTAAGAACCAAAATATTATATTGAGAATGTAGCTTTAGAAGATAGAATTTCAAGCGGCTAAAAAGTAATTTTCTCCAACATTTTCTATATATCTTTAGAAGTAGGGTAGGGAAAGTCAATTTCTTTTCGTTTTTTCAATGAAAATCATTTTTTTGTCTTTATCACTTGGAAGACTTAGCTTGACACTCTGACTTCAATGATGAGAACCACTCTCGTGCCCCGACGATTTAATGAATAATAAGTCTCCGCCTTACTATATTTAGAATAGTAGTCGGGGCTTTTGAGTACGTATTTAGTGCAACGCTCTATAGAACAATGAAGTAATATATCCATACGAACTTTGACCCTCAGCAGCTAAAAATAAATAAATAAATTAAACTTGTGTTATAAATAGGAAAAAGTTAGAGAGATAACTTTTATTAAGGATATGAACGAAGCGGGTGCAAAATGTCACATTATTTTGTTTGCAGATAAAAAGAGAAAGTGATGGATACTGATATTGTTACTTTCAGTTCTTTTCTCTTTCAGTTGTGTGTTGAACACTCACGGAGTGCTCTATTATAGAGCCACATCCGTAAGTTTATAGAAAATGAAAATCACACTAGTGACAAACCAAACAATCATCCTTGATAAACCACTTTTGAAAAAGCACAATACAACAAATTATTTTCTACTATTCTCATATGGGCATTCAATCATCCTCACAATTTTTACAACTTATTCATTTATATTACCTCTTAATACACATTCATCACTATAGAATCTCAATTGTTCATATCTTAAAAAGTCTAAACTTTAACCTTAAATAGTTACAGTAACACTTAATTTACTTGCAATGACACTTGAGTAATAATAGCGTAGAAACACTTGCATTTGAATAACAAGAATGTAGAAACACTTGCACGGTTGCTAAAACACTTGACAAAAATCCTTAATTAAATAATACATGAAGTTGCAACATAAATGTTGAGGAAAAAAAATATGAATATTAAGTTTGTATAAACATTAAAAACAAGTAATGCTGTAAAATTAATATGAATGTCTACATAAAATAAAGAGTCATATATGTTTAAGGATGAAAAGTAAAAGAATAAAAGTTTGTTGTAAATCAATGGATGCCCACTCAACAAAAGGGATTCACACTCAACGGCTGTCCACTAAACAAGCAAAGATGTCCTCCCACTAGGAGTGGCTGATACTTGTTTTCATTACCCTTTTATTTTATATAAATACAAGACATGAAATGAAGAAAGTGTGAACAACAACTCAAGCCACACGGTTGAGAAGAGAAAAAAAAAATAAGGTTCATGGCAGAGAGGAAAAAGAGAGGAGAGAATAGAGAGGGTTATCTTTGTAATCTTATTATTTCAGATTATAAATGAAAGCATCACTACTGCCCCGATGACGTACTCCAGTCACACTGATTGTAGAGAAACCTCGTAAATTTTGTGTCTTGTTTATTTATTCCACTGCACACACTGTCAATTTTATAACACGTTATCAGCACGAGAAGCTCTCGTGTCAGTATAAAGCACAACATCACAAATCTTGTTCACCTCTGTCGCCTGGAATCTCATAGATAAGAAAATCCTTTCATTTCATCCTATGTACTACTGATTTTCTTGAAGTAAATATATATATATATATATATATTGTTGTATGACTGTATATCATCCTTTACAGAAGCAAAAGAGTACAGACTCAAAATTCGTAGAGAATCTGACAACCATGTAAACAGTCTTGGAACTTCAACTTGCAGAACTCGGATTGAAATATTTTCTTCTTCAAAGTTGCTCGTCTGCCAAATACCTACAACATATCAAATTTTCAGAAAATTCCAACAGTGCGATCATCGCAGATGCCTGAAATGCCAAACCAGTTTTCAATTTCTGCAGAAAACAAGCACCTTATGAGTACCAAAACTCCATTTCGATAGCTCAGATCGAAATTGTTTCTTCACAAAAGTTGTTCGGTATCCTCTTATCCATATCATACTAAAATTTGAGCTAAATCTAACGGTTTGATCTTCTCATAAGTTGCAAACAGACACTCTTGACTCCAAAACTTATGGGAACCGTTTCGACTTTTTCAAAACTCAAGGAAGAGGAACATCAATTGAAACTTATTGTTACTATTATTTCCTGAGTAGCCAAAATGACTTCAGAACTGTGAAATAAAAAAAAAAAAAAAGGAATCCAACAAAAGAAAGTGGCAGACAAAGAGAAAAGAATAAAAAAACAAAAGATGAGGACTTAATCATTGCATTTTTCTGTTTTGGCATATTTATGTGCATGATGTTGGTTTAAACCCCTATCACAAGTTCTGTTTATTTACAGTGTGTAAAATTATTACCCTTTACTTTAAAGTTTTGATATTTATATGAATGGTGTTGAATCAAAACTCTTGTCACAAACTTTATTTACTTAAAAGCAATTTATTTACCAATTACCGCATACTGCCTTAATTTATTTATTGTACTTCTTTTTGTTATGATAAGTACATATTGGACCCAAAGTTTCTTGATCAGATCAGAACCTGAAGTTTCTTAATCATCATCACATAAAATGATTAGACCCGAAGTTCCATCATGCAAAAAGATCATGAATGAAGTCCCTAGATCCTCAAGATTGGACATGAAGTTCCTTGATGAGTACCTTAAGTTTGAAGGGTCGAAGTGCCACAACTTAATTGTAATAAAGACCATGAGAATCTCAATTCATAGGTTATTAATAAGGACCGGAAGTTCCTTGATTTATGTAAATGATGATATAATGCATATTTAATGGAGAGTTTACATCTCAAAGTTTTGATGATTATTGCATGTCATTGGGTATTGATGTTGAACACCATGTTCTTCATGTTCATACACAAAATGATTTAACAGAAACATTTATTAAGCAGATGAAATTGATTACATGTGCCCTGCTCATGAAAAAGAAATTGCAAGATGGGAACATACCATTTTACATAATTCATTATTAAGTTCAGTTGAGACCAGTTGTCAACCATCAATATTTCTCAGTACAACTCGTGTTTAGACACCAGCCAAACATTACACATTTACGAGTTTTTGATTATGTTATCTATGTGCCTATTGCATTGTCATAACGTACTAAAATAAGGCATCGATACAAACTGAGAATTTATGTTGGATTTGATTTACCATTTATCATTCAATATTTGGAACCTTTGAGTGTGGATATATTTACCGCATGATTTGCGGACTATGATTTTGATAAGACAGTTTTCCAACTATTAAGGGGAGAAAATAACATCATTCCAGAAGAATGATGAGAAAATATCATTCCAGAAGAATGATGAGAAAAGACTGTTCCAGAAAAACGAAGATAATTTGTCTTATTTTAATTTATGAAGCAATCAATATAAAAACGAAGCGAAAATGATTAAATGATGCAATGATATGCAAGTCAAATGCCATATGCATTTAATGATACAACGAAAGTGATAACATCACATATACTTGCTACAAATGTGCCTACAAGAATTGATGTCCCTGTTGGACAAAATAATGAGGCAGTAAATGAGTTCTGTTGCACACTTGAAGCGTGGCAAACTCTCAAACTCAAAATGTTCAGTCATTCGAAAGAAGAAGAATATGACACTACTGAATTATTGCATTCCCGAAGCATAACTGTTGCATGTCAGAAGCATGACAATCGTCACATGGATACACGTCCTAGAAAGGACAATCCGCATACATGAGAATGTTGATGTCTCATGCATGAAGCATGATAGACATATAGGTTCCAAATGACTCAACCCCCAAAAGTGGAAATTACAATCCAAGCTCTATAATGCTCCAGAAGAGGTTATGATTCACATTCTCTAAATTATGACTATCGTGTGAGAGATAGTATAATGCCCTTGAAGAGGCAATGAATATCCAAAGAAATGAAAAGTTTATATGCATGCGCATGCACATGAGAATATGAGATCACGGATTGATGATAGCCAATGATAATTTTGGTTTTTACAAGTAGCTACTAAATTCATCAAATGAGCTGTGTTGATATTGAGTCCCTTTCTTTTTTTTCGTGAAAGGAAAAATTATTGGCCAAAGATGGAGAAAGACAATTTCATTACAATTTTGTAAGAACGTGGAAAAATAGACCTATATACTTGAATATAATACAAATAGCCAAAAGATGTTGAACCTAGGAGGTTACATATGAACATTTGTAATACAGTGAAATACACTCACATGATATGACACAAGGCTACTAATTGAAACTTGAAATTATACTCTTGTAAACGAGTTCATATGAATGGAGAATTATATACGAAGGATTGTGAGTCGCCTACATCATATCTCCATAAGTAAATCAATCAAATATACATGGGAGGAAATTGCTTTGTATATATTCCAAAGGAAAATGTGTTATGGAATGTAGAAAATTATTGAAGGATTCAAATTGCTTGAAGTAAGCACCGGAATGGTAAATCATGAATTATATACTCAATAACAATGCATGGTATAAATTGCCTTAGTGAGTACTATAATTATGATATTGTTGTAACATACTAAAATCTCTTGCAAGAGTCAATAACATTAAATTAGAACTCCTGAAGAGTCGATGACATTAAATTGGGACTTCTGAAGAGTCTAGAAAGATTATAAAGTGTTAAGAGAAATATTGTCTCGAACTGTAGATCGAACAATATACCAACACGAATCTTATTCATGATGCTTATGATATTAAAAAATCATATGGATTGAAGATCATGAGTTTAACACTCAAGTGGTTATTAATATTCAGACACTAAGAAAAACCATTCATCTTCGTGAGGGAAAAGTTGAATTGATATTTGGTCTAGAAATACCATATCTTAGTAAAATATATGCTTTATTGTATTTAATGCAATACATTGAATGAAATAAAGCTTATCTATCGATATCTTTGAGAAATTACACATAAGTTAAAATGAACAAACAGGAGGAGAAGGAGAACGAAGGGGATGGTGTGAAATAGAGTGACAGAGTGGCGCCGAATAATCCGAGGCCGGCGGTTTATGGGAAGGGATTGGAGGATGTTGCAGAGTTCTTTTAATAGTGGGAATTATGAGCCTGGCGTTAAGAAATATGAAGGTAATTGCTTATTTGTACTGAAATTTTGGATGGGATTGCGATTTTTATCGAACTTAGATTGCAAATGTGAGCTTTGAGTTTTATTGGAAAAGTAGAGAACTTTGGTGTGTAGGTGTAGGATAATGTGGGAAGGTATAATTCTTTATATGTTTTAGATGATAGTCAAGCGTTCAAGCTCTCTTTTTAGCCGATTTTTCGGCGTGGATAACTTTTTTTTAGGTGGGATTTGAATTGGTTCTTGTGGTTTTGTTTATTTGATATGGTCTGTGAGATGTTGTTTGTTGCTTGGATGAATAGAACCCCGTAAGGTGCTTTCGAAACAGGAAAAGGCTCTGCTTAATAAGCGAAAACCTGATATAGCTGTTGCTACCTCTGTAAGCGTCCCTTTTTCTTATGATCTTTAGTACATGGTTAAGAAATTGTACCTCAGTGAAATCGAACCTTAAATGTTGTACCCCCTATGTAAATTTGCATGGAGACGACTGTCCCCTCACGTAATCACATTGTCGTAGTTGTAATTTGATGAACTTGAAGCTGTTAACTGTAAAGTGATTGTAAACTCTTTCAGAGCAAATGGCTGCCCCTGCATACTCTTGCTGCATCAGGAGAATTTTACCTTATGGATGCTTTATTGAAACATAATGCTGATATCAATGTCGTGGATAAGGTACATAAATGGCCGCCTTTTACATTAGAATGTTAAATGCAGAATATTGTTCTTGGCTTTTCAATACTGCTTTTGAGATTCAGTTCATTTCTTCTCCAGGATGGTTGCAGCGCTCTCCACAAAGCAATTCTTGGTAAAAACCAGGTCATCATGAACTATCTTTTGAGAGAATCAGCTAATCCATTTGTTTGTGATAAAGTGAGCACAAATTCACCTAGTGTATCGCTGTATCCAGTTTGGTATTGGTGTGAAGATTATTGTTCCAATCAAATGTTTATGGTGAAAACCAGGATGGCGCCACCTTGATGCATTATGCCGTCGGAACAGCTTCCAGTCAAGCAATCAAAAGTCTTCTGTTATTAATGTTGACATAAACCTTCAGGACAACATATGATTTTAATTTCCCCTCACACTTTATTGTGCAACTTCAATCAATAATAATTCAGAAAAGTACACCTGAAAAAAAAAAGTTACTTTCTCTATAGGATGGTTGGACGCCGTTACACCTAGCTGTTCAAGGCCGAAGAACAGCGGATAAGACATTGAAGAACAAGGTAAACATGGTATTTCTGGATTCTGCACATGCTTGAACTGTCCTCCGTGATTTCTCTTCTTACATAACGATGTTCAATTTGAAGCAACTTATAGATTTTCCAGTACATGCTTCTCATCTCCTTGATGTGGAACCGTAAGATCTGCGTATATTACGATAATTGATTGCAAGTGGTCTGCTTTCTTGCAGGATGGTTTAACCCCTCTTGGCCTTTGCCTCTACTCTGGTCAAGACACGAGGACTGACGAGCTAATTAAGCTGTTGAAGCTTCTTCCGAAGCCGCATTAACGGGTTGATATTCTAACCGCGTATCCGCCTCATCGGTGTCTCAGCTGGCCAAATGATAATGGCAAACCACGGTTTGATCTGCCATAACTTTTACATCGAAGTGTCAGCAGCAGCAGTCCAACTTGCGAGCCGATACCGTTACAACTTCAAAAATGCCAACCGGAATATCGAAAGGAGAACATTTGAATCTCAAAGTCATTGGCTTTCTTACTAACTTTGTAATTGTATGTAATTACGAGCTAATCAATCATGTCACGTTATGTTGTCATGTCATTGCTATGCTAAATATTTATCAAACTTTGTTAAGGCTCAAAATTTGGAGGTTAACAAATTAGAACAATTAACTCTTGATGGGTTCAAGTTTAAAGCAGTGAAATAATGGACTCAAGATTTAAGTTGTTCACCGTTCAAAACTGGGCTACATTCACTATAGTGCTCAGGATATATTAAGTTAATGATTACAAGAAGTGCTCGGTCACAGTCTAAATAGGCCCTTAGTGAGTCCAAAAGGTTATGGGTTCACCTACTTTATTATTTTGCCATTAAATGAGCTACCTATGTAGGATGTGTCCTAGCTATTCTTTCGTATATTAGTTGACATGTTCTGTTGAGGTGATAGTAACTCAGTCGGGATTACATGTTTTTCTGGCCAAACGTGTATCGAGCACAAGCTCAGCCCTGACTAGTCACTAGTGTTCCTTCCTAGCAATGGTTTGGCAACCTTTACGTCCCATCCAAGGCTGCTATTCTTTTGTATATTAGTTGACATGTTCTGTTGAGGTGATGGTAACTCAATCGGGATTACATGTTTTTCTGGCCAAACGTGTACCGAGCACAAGCTCAGCCTTGACTAGTCACCAGTGTTCCTTCCTAGCAATGGTTTGGCAACCTTTACGTCCCATCCAAGGCTTCTGTCTTCGCTGATGACCGACACATGGCCTAAGCTGCTGTCTGAGTAGGCCTGTTCTTAGAGCTTTGTACCATAAAGCTGTCAATTTGCCCACGTGCCCGTGTCGGTCAAAAAGTACTTTATATTACTTAGTCCATTCAGATTGGTGAGTGATCGGCCATAGCATTCAGAAATGCTCATTTGTAATTTCATTGGGCCCTGGACTTCTTTTACTTTTTTCGACCTTGACCTTTCTTTTCTCAACCATTTTTTGGGCCTGTACTATTTTGAGGGTCAAAAAGTGAGATTTAGATCTCATTCGGATTCAAATTGTGGGGATCCTAGGGATCCTCTTATCCTAACCGTTTATTGTATATCGTGCGGTCAGAAATCATTTAAATTTTATTATTTAAAATTAAACATAAATAGTACCTAACGAAAACTAACCGTACGATGTACGATGAACGACTGTGATATGAAGATTCCTAGAATCCCCACAAAGGGGATCCGAGGAGGATCCTCGTCCAAAAAAAGGACCCTCTATGCATTAATAAACTTGGAAAGCCTTTAAGGGAAGGGATCCCCATTTTCCAAAAAAAAATGGGGACATCCTTTTGACTGTTAGATTTGATTTTAATGAAATTCTGTGGTTGAGATTATGTTGCCTATGATTTAAAGTCAGATCTAATGGTCAAGATGATGTCCCATTTTTTTTTTTAAATGGGATCCCTTCCCTTAAAGGGCGTGAATAAACTTGTTATGTTATGTCGACATGTCGAGAGGTAGTTATGGACAAGGATTGTCTGCCCTCCTTTTTTTCCATGCTCCATGCTCTCCTGTTTTGTGTGGTCACGGTTAAGCCACGTTAACATTTTATATATTTTTTTATAAAGATAATAAGACAAAAATGAATAGTAATATAAAATGTTGACGTGACTTAACCGTGACCACACAAACAGGATAGCATGAAATAGCATGGAAAAAGGGAGGCAGACAATCCTTATCCATGTTGTCAGAGCAATTCCACCGGAGTGGAATTTGCCCAGGACCCAGCACAAAAACAGGGCCAGCACCCTGTCAAATTGCTCCACCCCCTCAACTTGACTGGTACCCAGCCCGAGCTGGGCAATGGACCAGCCCAAAAGAGACTGAGCAAGAAGCCGGGCTGTTGGCCTGGCGCGTGCACGACAAGCGTGCCTGGGCGCGAGTAGCCGACAGGGCTGTCAGCCCACTTGTGCTCCGGATCCATCAGCGACGTGGCATGCTTATATCCGTTGGATTTCCAACAGCTAGTTTTTCTAGACCGTTGGATTTCCAACGGTAAAAAAAAATTAAATTTTACTTTTAAAATAGACCGTCCGATCACAGATCAACGGTCCACGTTAATTAACTAAATTAAAATTTATTAAAAAATACAGAAAAAATATTAAAAAATACAGAAAATTTTAAAAAAAATTATTTATTTATTCTATAAATACCTAACTCTCATCTTCCACCTTACACCACATTTCAATATTTTCTACACTTTCTACCAAAGCTTTCATACACTTTTTGTGTGAAAAAAAAACACCAAAAAGCTTGTGGTTGAAGAATAAAGTGTATTTGATGAGTTTATGTAATTTCATTTTAGTGTGTTTTTTTTATAGTTTATTTGATGAGTATGTAATTTTATTTTAGTGTGTGTTTTTTTTAAGTTTATTTGAAATTTTATCTGAAATTGGTTAAAAATCTTATCCGAAATAAACTTAAAAAAAAAACACACCAAATAAATGCGCTGGGTGCCAGCGCATTTTTTTAGGGGTGGAGATGCCTTGGCCTATTACTGTTCACTCCAGTATATTACTGTTCACTCCAGTCTATTACTGTTCACTTGAGTGGATAAATGCGCTGGGTGCTGGCGCAAAGTCCTTAGGGGTGGACTTGCTCTCAGCCCACGGAAAACGATCGAGTTGAGTTAATTTATTCGGGGAGACATGTCTCTGAGAGGGAGGATTAGAACAAAATTATAAAATAATTAATCATTAATTAAACTCGTTAATCACATTGATTAGAAAAAGAGTTAAAAAGGCGGCCGCAAATGAAATATGAAAGCGCCTAGTTGAAACCGAAGCTAAGCTCAACTTTCTCTCTCCTCTCTCTCTCTCCTACCGTTCTCTATCAGACGTTGATATTTTTGTTTGGTACAATGCTCGGAGCCAGAGCTCAATGCCACGGCCCGGATCGCTTAGCTGCCATCCGTCCGATTCCAAACACTTCTTCTTCTTCCACCTCCTCTTCGCGCCACTTGGTCTGCACGGTTCGGTTAGGGTTTATCAGATCACCAAAACGGTGCCGTTCGCTCAAATCGCTCCGCATTACCTGCTGCAACTCTTCCTCTCGCTCCAGATCCAGCAATGCCGACGATCATCACGATTTCGACTACATCCAAGCTTCCCTCCTCCTCTCAGGTCCCATCTCTCTCTCTCTCTCTCTCTCTCTCTCTCTCTCTCTCTCTCTCATCGCATGCATATACATATTTATATGAATATACGGATACGTGATTATCGAATCGATTTTGATTTGATTTTGTTGAAATTCTTACTACTTCGTCCGAAAGACGAAGTCTTTGTTACCTAAATTCTGCAATTTTGTCCTAAAGTGGAGTAATTTGATGCTAATTGAGTGTGATTAGGTCTTTTAAATTGTTTATTTGTGTTTAATTACTGCAGAAACTATATCTCACTACCGTTTGCAAAGGCGAGGTTTTCAAGAAGAGACGAAATGGCAGTCGTCTGGTAAAATGCGTCCCTTTTCCGTCCGAGCCAGCCGACAACATCATTTTTTCGATACAGTAGGCCGAAACTTTGTCCAGCGTTTCCGAAGTCCGACGATTTTTCTGAAGATTTCTTGTGATGGAGACTTTTTGCTTCCAATTGTTGTAGGTATATTAAGTTATGCGTGTCATATGAATGAATGTGAATGTAATTTGGAGTACACATCCTCGGTCATTAAATTTCGTTATCTGGTTTTTGTTTTCAGGCGAATTCGCGATCGAAAATCTCATAGACGGCCAATGGGGAGATGAGAATGGGGTAACTGCATGAACTTTGTAATTCATTTGGTTGCATTGATGCCTTCTTGTGTAAAATGTGTATTGATCCCAGAATCGGTCTTGCTGCAGGACTCCCCGGATCAATTTCACTTTATGAGAAATCTCGTTGACAAACTCGGCTATCAAGTATGGAGCTAATTTTTTTCCATGTAATAAGTTTATTTTTTGAAGGGCTGAAGATAATGCTTTTGTCGTTTGTCCTTTTCTTGCTTTAGCTAGTCACTTGTCTCACTTATGTTTATTGCATGTTCATAAGAAATCTAATGATACCAATAAGTAGATTTAGAAGTGAGTGTTGAGAAAGGACTGCAAGTATGTAATTTGTCTGACTTAAAAGGACATCCATAGTCTTCAGATCCCTAATGGGTGGTGTTGCATTTTAATTGTACTAAATTAAATTTCCAAGTTCAAGGTGGCATGTAAAACCATTTAGATCATTGTCTTATTTATGCCAATTCTTCAATTCCAGGTGAATATGGTGAGAATTACGGAAAGAGTGCGGAATACTTACTTTGCCAGATTGTACCTAAGCAAGGTGGTAAAAGTTAAAACCCTGATGAGTTATGTCCTAATCTTTTAAAGAAAATGAAGCAAGCTTTTGACATTGAGGTTCCTGTTTTGCAGCCAGGGGAAAATGGCTTTCTTAGTGTTGATGCACGCCCGTCAGATGCCATAAATTTCGCACATAGATGCAAGGTATCTATCTCTTGTCTTCCTCAACATGAATGCTCATACTTTGTCAATAAATATTCCTGCTTCTTCATGTGCAAGAATAAACTTTCTGTTTAAGCATGATCGTGTTGTTGAAATTGCTGTTAAGTTCGACTGTTCGAGTGACACTTGCCAAGTGCAGGCACCCATATATGTAAACAAACAGATTGTCTTAACAGATGCGGTGAGGATCCGTTATGGGATGGGCGGAGGGCACGAGACAAAGTCTTGTTATGACGTATCTCTTGACAGGTACCGCCAACTGAATTGTATTTTGGGGGCCTCTATTTTGCTTCATCATTCTTTTGTGTATGTCTGATCATATGTTATATTCTTTTCAGTGCTATAGAGGGCCCAGATTCTTTAATTCAAGAACTTGGTTTGGTCAAGAATATCAATCAAGCTATCAAAGAGGAAAGATATAAAGATGCAGGTATTTTATCAGGACTTCAATTCACTGCTTTTCTAACATATACAATTACTAAGTCACGTTATGATATCCCATTGTTTTTTATTTCATCAACTGGCTTTGGATTGCTTGATTCATGTTTATATGGTTATTGGATAATTTGCAAATTAACGACTTGTTCCTGCAGCCATATGGAGAGACGAACTATTCAAGCTTCGCAAGTCAATTCAAGGGCCATGATCACTATATAAGGTTATTCCGATCTAATGAGTCGTTTCTTCTACGAATATGCCTTCTAGACCTCTGGCATAGCTTTTCATTGTGAAGATTATGGTGCAAGGAAAACCTTTACGGGTTATTGAATGACGAGGGAACTTCTATAATATTTAATGTACAGCCACCTTAGAAATTTTCCCCAAATATGTAAATATTAATCGTGTATCGAGTTCCCTAAAGGCGGTCAGTTTTCTTTGGAGATGCATATCCACAACTCCACTGTCTGTAAATCTTACCAAACTGTTGTATTTGAAGAAGGATCAATAGTGTTTGCCCAAATTTTTTTTAATCGAATCGAAAGAATCTTCCTTCTTTCAAAAGATAATGGATGATTCTACTGAAATTTACGTTCTTGCGACTCTAAAGTTTGCGTATTAGAATCCATGACAACGATAGCTGTTCTTTTGTGTTCCAACAGAAGTTGCTCGTAATTTGAATCATAACGCTTGAATTTGGATTCGTAGTATATTTGTTTATCTCATTATTTTTCGCCAAATTACAGAAGATGTGTGACGTGAACGTAAATTACATGTCACGTGTTCTCCAGTAGCTACATTCGTCACCAGTATGAACATGTGCACTTTGCAGACAAGAGAACAAAAAGATGAACTGAAATGGAAGCCAGCAACGAGAGTTGCTGCATGCATTCTTTGAACGATAAAAAACGGGGAAGGTACTGCTAAACTTATTACATTTCCTGTACAAGACTTCGCTCCTGCCGTCTGCAAATGGAATGAATCCGAGGATTCTGCCATCGAATCTGTGTAGATATCTTCTCCCCATCTCCCCACAGAGCGTAGGCTTCTTCTCCATGCGCAGCATCGTCACCAATGTCGAGGTCCTCTTCCTTCATTCGGAGATCAACAATGCGGCTGATCAAAATACAAATGAAGCTCGTGACAACGGCGTTCCATACGATGATGAAAAGTGCTCCAACGATCTGGTACCCCATTTGTTGGAGGCCAACTTTTGTCTTCCCATCATGGATGCAGTACATTAAACCAGGACCGTATGTATTGTGCGGGTACATCATTCGGAGGAGGTTGGGTCGGGCAAAGAAGCCCGAGAGGAGTCCCCCCAAGAGGCCGGCTACTGCGTGCGTATGGAAGGCCCCCAAAGTGTCGTCGACGCTTTGGAAGAAGGCTGACCTTCTGTGCAATATCATCATGGTGTACCAAGGTATTGAGCCAGACATTACTCCCATTATTAGTGCTGCCCATGGCTCCACAATCCCTGCTCGATCATGTACATATTATTGGTGGAATGCTGCAAAATTGCTTGTTTTTTTACTTTCTTAAATAAATCAAAACCCAGTTCATAAACATTCCTAACCATCATGTTCTTGTTTTTATGACACCAATGTTTAGTTGTTTAAGTTATGTATTTTGTTAGATATATGACGTCTTATGTTGTCAGATTGTTTGACGCTCGACTTTAAAACAAGAATCCACTTGATCAACGAGAGGACGTTTTCATTGGTTTGGTCAATTGAGCAAGGAGTAGATTACCTGCACCAGGGGTGATGCAGACGAGGCCGGTGATCATCCCCTGGACCGCACCGATCACAGAGCTTTTCCGGTAGCCCAGCATGTCAAGGGAAACCCACACCAGAAGGCTGGTGGCAGTGCAGATATGAGTGTTCAAAATGGCCAAAGATGCAATCATGTTTGCTGCAAATGGAGATCCTCCGTTGAATCCTGTCCATCCAAGCCACAAAAACCCTGCACCTCCCAGCATGTGAATTATGTTGTTTGGTGGAAAATGTTGCCTGTCATGCGCTTGCCTTGGTCCTACCTACATGATCATCACCATACTACTCCATCATGCCAGGAAAATCTAACACGAAAAACATACGAAAGAAAGAAGTGAAATATGCACAAATACAATTGGTTATACAGGCTGTTTAAGAGAAGGGATCCCTATTTTTTTTTAAATGAAGATTAGTTATGGGGCCCACTTACATCGAAATTCATTTATCAGAATCATGTATTTTTCAAGTTGCACCTTATAGATCATCCTAACAAAATATTAGCCAAATCGGAAATATTTGAGGTATTTAATTGAGTCCAGAGAAAGTAACGAACATTATATTCTAGGGAACTTTAACGAAAAACTCTCGGTACTGTTCACTTTAACGAAAAACCACATTTTTATACTAAAAAGTCAATCCTTGTACTATTCACTCTACTCTTTATTTTGTTCTTATCGTTAAAACCCAAAAGTTTTCAAACTCTTTTCAATATTTTTCTTTATACTCTAAAAAACATTGAAATTTCATTGTGAGAATTAAATAGGCAAATGGTTTCGGATTGAATTGATTTTATGCAAAGATTTTCTATTAATCGAGACTTAGAAAATAGACATTTGGATCTCTGAATTTCGATGTAGAATGAGTCCCACAACTAATCTCCATTTTTTGAAAAAAAATAAGAATCCCTTCCCCTAAAGAATCTAATCGGTTATAACCATTTAATAAAAAAGAGAACTGAAGGCGCACCAAACAAACAATATAGATGCACCAAACTATGGTTTATTATTTACGGCTCACTGTCTATTTTGTGTTTCTCGGTTCTACTCTTGATAAAATTTGTAAGCGATTTTGTTTGTGCATAAAAAGCTTAACTAATGATAACGTATGGCATATTAAGCATAGAGTTGGGTGTCAATTACCCAATAAGCAGCAGTGAAACCAGCCACACCAGAAGAAAGATGGATCACAAAGCCACCAGCGTAATCGATGATGTGCTTTTCAAGAAACCCTCCCCCCCAAATGGTAAAGGCACCCACGGTGTAAGACAAGGTGAGCCACATTGGCACAAACAGCATCCAGGCATAGAAGTTCATCCTCCCAAGGAGGGAACCACCGAGCAAAATCACAGTAATGGCGGCGAAAACAAATTGGTAGTACACATAGTCAGCCGTCGGAATATAACGCCTGTCGTATTCCGACAAGAGAAACTTTTGGCTCAGGGCAAAACCGGGTTTTCCCAAAATTGAGCAAAATTTTGCACCGAATGACATGTTGTGGGCCCACATGACCCAACATACTAGGACCGCGGCAAAAGCGTATAGGGCCATGAACGCTGAGTTCACGGCCCATTTCTTCTTCACCATGCTCCCGTAGAGTATCACAAGGCCAGGCACACTTTGCATGCCTACCATGGTGGTTGCTATTAGCTGCCACCCATTGTCTCCTTTGTTCATCCATTCCGGCGACGCTTGGTCCGGATAGAGATTAACTGGGCCGTTAAGAAGCGGATAACCGTCGGTGTTGTTCATCGAAAAGAGAAGAAGAGAGGAGAGAGAGTTTGTTGAAATTTTGGAATAACTTACCAGGAAGGGAAATATATAAAAAAATGTTTTGAGCTTTGGAGTTTTGCTTGATGTTGTTGTACTTTGTAACAATCTACAGGTTTGGATTTTTGTGTACAAAGAATATACACAACATTCATTCATCGCTGGCTGATGTTACATATTCAATTTGAAATTCTTGAAGCGGTAAGGAGGTGGTACCATAATTTGGGTGCAATTAAATTAAATTAAGAGAATTTTAACGAAAAACTTCTGGTATTGTTCACTTTAACGAAAAATTATAGTTTTACACTAAAAAATCAATCATGTTATTATTCACTTTACCCTTTATTTTATCCTTATCATTAAAACTCAAAATTTTCAAGTATTTTTCATTAGTTTTCCTTTAAATTAACCCAATTGGTTGCTAGTTTATGTTTGTTCGCTGTGATTCGGCTTGTGGACCAAATTGGAAAAAGTGAGATATTGATTGAATAGCTGCAAGCGTCCTTTTGAGTTTTGTGAATGCAAGGTGTTTGTTGGGTTGGTAAAAGTGTTGCAATAATAATCATTCGATTTTCGTTCTTAAAGTAGAACATGATTTTTTTTTCAGATATTTTGTATTTGGATAGTGTGGATCAAATAATTTCAGCCGTTTATGTAAAATATCGTGGTGTAGAGCGTTTATGTAAAATATCGTGGTGTAAAGATCACTTTTCATTTTCAACTTTCTCACCCTCCTTCTTCTCAACATCGTTACCTTTTTCTTCGATGGCGATCGACGAAGCAAAACCGTTGAGAAAGAAAATATGAAGAAAATGGGAGGGGTTAAAGGTCGGAGAAATATGCACTGGAAATTGAGGTGGAAGGGGGAGGAGAAAGTGAGTGACGGTAGGGAGGTTCGTAGGTTTCAGATGGAAGGGGATCAGAGAGGATATGTTCCCCATTAAAAGGGTTGGCTGTCAAGATACTTATTTGGATTTAATGGTTGTGCGAGTTGTAAAGTATGTTCGTCCAATCGAGATTTGCTTCTCTCCTCTTTATTATACATGAACTTTGAGGTTCCTTAAGAGCAGTTTCGCCGGGGCTTGATATCTTAGCACCCAGTTCAAAAAATGGACCAGCGTCCCTCATTGTTGCTCCACCCCAGCCTAATAGGGTGGCACCCAGCCCAAGCCAGCAAGGCGTCAGAGGTCATTTGAAATTTTTTTTTGCACTAGGTGCGTGGGAAGCAAGCGTGACTGGGTGAGCGTCGCCAACAAGAATCCAGAGCCGAGGCCCGTTTGCGCAGGCACACTCAGCGCACCGATAGGGAGGCCACGTGGCCGGTCCTGGGCCGTTGGATTTCCAACGGTAAAAAAAAATTGAATTTGAATTTTGATCTGGACCGTCCGATCACAGATCAACGGTCTACGTTTTTCTCCTAATTTTTTTTTTAAAAGGGCACAACGGTCAGAATTATGACCGTTGGCCACATGTCAACTTATGGGCTGTTGGATTTGAATATTTTTCAAATCCAACGGTCCAGATTAATTACCTAAATTAAAATTTATAAAAAATTATTAAAATTGTTAAAAAATACAGAAAAAAATTTAAAAATTTTATTTATTTTTCCTATAAATACCAAACCCTCATCTTCCACCTTACACCATATTTCAATATTTTCAACACTTTCTACCAAAGCTTTCATATACTTTTTGTGTGAAAAAAATACCAAGAACCTCATCCTTTCTTTTTTTGTCCATATACTTTTATTATGATAATGACACGTGGCGTGACGAGATTGGTTAAAAATCATATCCGAAATTAAAACAATTTTTTAATTTATTATTTTATAAAAAAATTAATAATAATTTAAATGGGCTGGATGCCAGCACATTTTGTAGGGGTGGAGATGCATTTAGCCTATTATTGTTCATTGGGGTCTATCACTGTTCACTGAGTGGATTAAATGGGCTGGATGCTAGCGCATTTTTTTAGGGGTGGAGTTGCTCTAAGAATGTGGAGTAATCAGTTACTTAAGTTCGATTTCCAATCAATTCTAAAAGAGCCAGTTCTTAAGGCGTTTGTCTTGGATTAACTGTTGGACAAGTTACAAAACTGGTTGGTGCGACCAAGGTTTTGACTCTTTCTTCTTTAGTGCGCTGAATTTTTTAGGCTACTTGAGGGTGCCGAGCAGGTAGCCACCTAATTTTGGTACCCAATCAACTCTAAAAGGGCAAGCTCTCAAGGCATTTGTTTTGATGTATCGGTGAATAAGTTGTAAAGCCAGTTCAAGCGATCATGGTTTTGAGGGTTCTCAAGGCTGTGGAATCGACACTCACTCAAGTTCGATTCCTAATCAACTCTGTAAGGGTCGGCCCTCAAGACATCTGTCTTAGTTTAACTGTTATAAAAATTGCGAAGCCGATTCGTGTGATCAGAGTCGTGTTTTGTTTTCTCATTTGTACATAAACCTCCAAAATTTTTGATGCTATCTTGTTTCCACAGTCCACACATCAAATAACTCCAAGAAGTGGAATAATGTAACAATTAAAGCACACCCTTTATATGATTAGTTAATGCGATTATGTTGTGTTTTTGGGTGCAAATTTATATGATTAATTAAAGTGAATATTTTGTCTCTGCATTTGAATATTCATTTTTGTTTCATCTTGTATCTCGTTCTGGGTGATTCATTAGCTGGAGCGTAGAAAGCCATGGCCCATGGTATATTCTGCTTGGACTTACCTTGACAAAAGATTCTTATGGCCACACAACAAAGTTCATTGGTTTGTGTATTGAAAACCAAGTGATACTAATTAGATAGGTCAGGAGTTAAAGATAGGCCAAGTGAAGGTTGGGTTAATTTTACTGTAAAACTAATTGACAATATAAGTACTTCAAACAAGAATTATCTCCGGATCCTCTTTGTGGAGATCCGAAGATCAATCAATTGTGTATGTTCATCGTACATCGTGCGGTCAGTTTTCGTTAGATACTATTTATATTTATTTATAAATTAAAATTTAAAAATGATTTCTAACCGCACGATGTACGATAAACGGACATGATTGATTGATCATCCGGATCCCTACAAAGATGATCCTATTCTGAGTACTTCAACTTAATTATAAGTTTTTCATTAATGTGAGATTCATTATCAACACGGCTGCTCATGTGTGGCGAATTTTCAAGCTAACACGTGGACAATATATAGGGGGTGACGTGAAGTACGCGTGGCTGTTAGGCTTCACACGAACGTGAGACAACATGCTCTGATACCATGAAAAAAGTTGAAGTTTCACCATAAAAGCAATTGATAATTTGAGAAGTAGCACAACTTACATATAAGCCCCAAGATCCCTCCTTCCTATCAATATTAGATTCATTATCAACATCAAGTAAGAGAGAAATTCTTGGATGGCAGGTCGAACATCCGCCTAAGGATTTACATGGAAGGAGGATGTCAAAGTGGCAATGTCCTTAACCATTGATACAATGTCATGTCAGACAATTAAAACATACAACCTATCATGGGTCTTAAATTCCCTAAGGTATAGGTAAGTCGTTTCCCCACAAAAAAAGGAAAGAAATCCTCTCCAGATTCCTTCTTCTTAATTCACTAAATCAGAGAATTTGTGCTATTGAAATTTGATCTAACGGCTACAAACAGGAACCCATTTTAAAAGTTATAATAACTTTAGTCGTTTGATCAAATTTCAATGATACGGATCCACTGATTTTGTGAATTAGGAAGAAAGGATCCGGAGAGGATCCCTTTCCGCACAAAAACATCCTACCCTAGCCCACCCTTTGTATTAATCAGCCTATGGCTTAACTACCTCGTAGTTAGGGAGTTCCTAATAATGAAAAACGTCTCTAAGTTGGGATTTCGATTTCCTTTAATCGTCTAAAAAGTTAATGGGCAATCAATTTACTATGTACTAAATTAGTCGAGATATTTTATTAATTGGTAATCGATGCTAACTAGTCACTCATTTGTACGTATGACTTTTTATGTTTTTGTTTGTACATCTGAGTGTAGCAATATTGATTAGAACAATGAGAATTACTATTCCTTCTTGTAACTTAAATTATAGAAAAAAATTAATTTATCTCAACAAAAAATATGCCAAATTTTGAGATAAAATTAAGAATAATCAAAAGAAGGAAAAAACCTTGCCAACCACGAATTTCATGATCATGAAAAGGGAAGACATCTAGCTTTATGAAATCTACTATTTGATGCAAATGCAAAACCTCCATTGATTTAAACATGAAAATAAAATAAAAAACAATAGAGAAAAAAACTAAAACAATATCAAACAAAAAGAAAAAAAAATAGAATTGAAGTTTCATTAATACTTGCCATACTTCTGCCAACAAAGTAGCATCACCACACATCTCCTAGCAATATAGAACCTGGACCTTTTCTCTCTTATCATGCTCCAACATCCTTGCCCCACTGCACACCCCGCACCGCCGCCTCCGCCGCCGCTGCCTCCAGAAGAAGAACAACTTGAAGAACCACCACCCAGCCCTCTTCTCTTCACTTGCTTAGATATGCATTGACCCATAATCTGTCTCCAAATTCTCAAAAATAAAAAATAAAACAAAAGATTGAAATATGATACAGAAGAAGAATCCCCTTTATCTAATTAACCCAAACCAAAACAGAGCAAACCCAGCAAAGATTTTTCCATAGGCACAGCCAAAGCTTTACAAAAATATGGTACAGAAGAAGTTATACAATTTAACCCCAAATAAAAACAGAGTAAACCCAGCAAAGACTTCCCATATATTTGTAACAATTCACAAACCCAGCAGATAAAAGTTCCAGTTTGCCCACAGCAGCCAGACTTATGTAAACCCAGCAAGAAACGCCTCCCTGGTTTTCTTCACGTCATACACTTGTCTCTTCCTCTCTGACTCTGCAATTTGTCTTCTCTGTATTTATTTATTTATTTCGTGAAATATTTTGATATTTTGACGAAGCAAAAGGTTTTTAAGTGGTTTATGATATTTGAGTTGCTACGTTAATTCATCATCCGACGGTGGAGATTCAATCGAGGCCATTCGTAGCGGTTTTGTCGTCCACGTTTCGTGTTTTGAGTGGTTGACATGTACACTCCATCGATGTATTAAGCAAAGGAATGTTATATGCATCTCGAATAATATTTTTATTTTTTTTTGTCACTTGGAAATTAACAATTCCTGGATGATTTTTATTTTTTTTGAATTGGAGGATAATTAATAATTTTGAGTTGCACAAATTAATTATTTAATTTGGTTTAGGAGCAATCTATAATACTTTGACCATATTAATGAGTTGGCTTTTGTAAGTCTTCCGGCCACTGGAAGGGTGGACAATCTTGACAGAGTTAATTTTTAAAAAACAAAGACAACAAAATTATGGGTGCAATTTGTTTTTTGCCAAAAAAATTATTGGGTGGAACAGTCTTTTGTTTGTAAGATAAACGAAAGTATAAACAATATCACACACATCCAGGCGAGACACTGGCACATCTTAAACAACAATACCATATTTATCAAAACTTACTAAATTTATTTTGTCAAGATGTGTGGTAAGTGACATTACACCCTACTTGAAAAAACAAAATATTGTTACATCAGTTAAGATTTGAAATTCATACGAAACCGCACTCGTAATCTTCGATTTGCTTATATTCCGAAAAGAGTAAACAATGTACATAAAATTTTTGGGATTAATTAGATGAATATTTGAGTTTTTCTTGCATTTTTAGATAATTTTTGTAAGAAATAATGATATAAGAGAGAATCAGAGGACAATATGGTAGGGTGACTAGGGTCATCTCACCGAGCTCAAATCTAATACATTTTGTGTGTGACTTACATTATTGATTAACACATGTTAATAAACTTAACCGTCTTTAACTTTGTTATAAATTTAACACATATCAATCGATGATACATACCACAGAGAGGCCACATATAAAATGAATGTAAAAGATTTGATCTCTATCCCACCATGACAATCGCATAAGAGCTTAATTCGTTCATATATGGTGGTTCAATCAATAAAATATAGTGCTATTAACAATCATAATTGGATTTCATAATTTTCTTGGTTAAATATAATGAAATTTATAAAATAATTTTAACAAAACTCGAGTACATAATCTAGATGATAGACTTTTGTTTCAATTAAAAAAAATATTAACTTTTGTTCTAAGCAACATATTGTATTCACGTTTCAATTGTCAAAGACATTTCAATAATCCCCGACAAGGAATTAAAAATGCCAATTAGCAAATAGCTTCAAAGTTATGCATTGTGGCATTCTCAAGGCTTCACAAAACCAAGTGTGAAAGTAACAACAAACATGAGATCATCACACATCACCTAGCGGTCATCACGATGAAAGGGAATGGACGTAAAACTATCTACAACCATGCATGGTCATTTTTCAAGTTTATTGCTTCAAACTACTAAAACATTGTCACTAGCAAGCATGTCTAGCAATTTCTTACACAATATGTTACCCTGACATAAAATGATATGAAAATAATAGATTTCGGGTTACTCATTAACGTTTCGAGTCGTCATCCGGTCACCGTTTAAGAACCCAATAAGATATCGTTTGTCATATCTAAATATTAGACATGACATGTTCTTGCATGGCCTGTTAACCCAAAACGAAACGACACGACTCATTAACAAATTGGATCCTTATTAGGTCACCTGTTAAAAACCCGTTAATATAACGGATTTAACATGACATCATTTGTTAAGATAACAAATACGACACGATCACGCCACAAACATGACAAACACAACTTGTTTGTCATAGCTACTAGCAAGCGGGCTAATTAAATTCTAGACATCACCTATTTAGCAGGCCAAAGAGCTACTGGGCTTGCAAAATATAGTAAAATCCTTGTGAGAGTTTGATAAAGTGCATTAAATTTCTTTCAATCACTACGCATAGTTTAAATAGTGTACGATCTACCACTCAGTACTACGATCTGGTAGTATTTCTCTTTACTTGAAAGTGAGAGGTCTTAGGTTCGAATCTCGTGGATGGCAAATTCGATACCAAATTAGGTTGCCCATTGTGTGGCTTAGCCGAACTCTCCCTCTCTTTAGTGTAAAAATATCAATATACTCAAAAATCTTATACGATCTAAAAGATGCACATCAAATAAGATATGATTTATCCGAGAAACATCCATTGGCGGATGTGGAAGAATGAGCACGTGAGATTGTCATATGAAAGTTTTTCTTCGCAAACGAGCTATTGGCTTGGACTCGACCAAGTCAATTTTAAGGCCCAACAATAATTAACAGTGACGAATAATCGGAGGAAAAAAAAAAACTTTCGTGTCACGGTCTCATATTTGGTCATGACCATCACTTTTAGTCATCTTGTCGACGGTTTCATTTCAACATCTCAACATAGAAAATATCTTTATTTTTTTAGTATTGGAAATAATTTCAAGTGTATCCATAGTGTCATATTCTAACCCACTTGCCTTGATCCGACAAGAAAATTAACAATAGCATTGTCGTAGGTTAAAAGGAACAAAAACGTTATATGTGTCATTAGCCCAACGCATTAAAAATCTTATTTTATATGTTACAAAAATGGTACGTGTCATTTGAAGAAGGAAAAAGATTCAAAGCAAAGGTTGCCAGTGTTCTCCATTTATTTATATTAAGAGCGAAGGAAATGGGGTAAGTCACATAATAAATATCCATGAGAATTCAACTTAATCTAAAACTTCCACTTACAAGTGAGAAGAAACTCGCAATTTACGAAAATCGAATCTATAAACTCTGACTTACAAGTAAGAAGAGTGCTGGTAAACAGTATTTTTAAACGATTTTTTTTTTTGTCAAATAGTTTTAAAAAACAATTAGATGGTACAATAAAACCTCTCTAATGTTATACAGTTGGGACCAAACCAATTTTATAACTGTAATGAAAGTTATTACTTAATATAGATGTAGTTAAAAAAATATAATTTATAGACTTATTTATCCTTAATGAATGTAACCTTTCCTAGATAGAATGTCTTGGGTGCCAAGTATTTTATTTCTTGTGTATTTTTTGTACACATTGACAATAATAACCATGCAGATGCATGTTTTCATATAAGATGGGACTAATAAAGCGCCAAACGAATTAGCAAATGACAATTTTAAAGAAATAAATTTGCTGACTCCTTTGAAGACACTTTGATAATAGATATTTATATAGGACGATGTTATCTACACTCTTCGTTTACCCTCCACATACTTTTTATTAATTTATGTTCTTTAGTACTCTTTAATTAATTCAATTCAACAACAAAAAATTAAGAGAAATATCTAAAAAAATAATAAATAAATAAAAGTGTAAATAACATCACCATTTATGGCATTTTAAGGTGTCCAGCTTCAAGTACCAGGGCATTTAATATAGGAATGTGAGCTAAGCAAGCAGAAAGAGATAAAATGGAATATGTACTTTCTGATAAATTTTTAGTTGTGACGGGAATACGAATGGTATACCATGTGTTTTTATGTAAGTGGTGAGAAATTTTATTTTTTAAGTTATTAACTTTTTAACACATATATCCCACAATTTATATAACGACATGTGATGTATTACTCTGTGTGACGGTCACACTGAAAAATCTCTGGTATTTTATATAGCAGAACGGGTTAACAGTGCTTGTCCCCTAGGCTGGCCCCCATGAGAGCCTTATTTTTTGTGCCACTCAACCGACCAATACGGCAATGCCTGAGTTTTTGGTTATCATCAATTTTTGTTGTCATTCTGTTGGTCCTAAAAACTACAAAGCCTACGTGGCGCGCAGGCCGAGTAATCTAAAAGCTAACTACGTCCTTCGGTGAATGCGGGCGTGCCAACTCGTCGGCCGAGCTCGGCCGAGGAGTAAATTTGTTGATGTCGCGTTGGGTCGCGCTACTGACTTCTGCGTCTTGCGATTGCGGCCGAGAAAGGAACACGTCTCGGCCTCCTGGATTCTCAAACCTGAAGACAAGGTTACTATTATCACGAAGCTCACAAATCGAATTCGGCTTTCAATGTGCCGAATGTAATAACTGTAACACCTCACTTCGTCGAGAAGACTAATGAGATGACCTCGACCAAAAAAGGATTTAGAAACCCTTCTCGACCAAGACTTGGATAGACAATTGACCGTGCCCGCCGCAGTGCTGTTGATGCCAACGGAAGGTACTGCGAGTTCGGCCAATTCTACGGTGATAGAGCTATCTATGCCGACTTAAGATATCACCGGTTGCTTTCACAGTGCTGTTGATGCCAACGGAAGATGTGTCAGCGAAAAAGAAAAGGAAAAAGTTCTCAAGTTGTTTGAGGATTTGCGCAGGGCAATTTTGTATTGATTTTGTGGGGGCTCTCGGCCGAGGAGTAGCTTGGTATTTATAGAGATCTGCACACCTAAGTCGTGGAAACCAATCCCAATTGCACTATGACTCTGGATCTTTATTTGTTGCTGACGACCACACACTTATCACATCAATCAAAACTTGATCCCATATTTTCCATCCTGACCATCCAATATAACCTTTTCGAAGACTCAACCCAATTGCATCATCACCATGTGTCTATTTGTCTAGATTCTTTTTCCACCACCACATCATGATCTTTATCCAATCCATGCATTGATTTCGGCATGCATGGATTTCACCTTTATCCTGAACCAAAATATATGATAAGGCCACGTGCTTGCTTGATGACATACATTCAATTTTAAACAGAACTCTAGGGCACGTGGGCTTCTCTGCCAAAACGTTGCATGCATGCTCCATACACTTCTATTAACTCAAATGGATAATCACAAACCACCCAATTCAATTGTGATTCAACCCAATCTCCACATGCTGCACGCTTTTCAAATCAGATATGACTAGCTCAATCCATTATCCAAGTAAAAAGGCACGACTTTGTAAACTTCCATAACTCTCGCACCATGTTAATCCCATTTCATCCCGATATCCTTCGACTCAAAAAATCTCTCTTAAGATAAATACCATAATTAAAATTAGTAGTAATATCAAGAAAAAATCAGTTTAGTCTTGGAGCCATCTAATGGTTTCAACGCAATGGGCCGATAGCGTAAAATCGGGTCCAAACATTGCCCCCCAGTTTTCTTGAGCTTCGGCTCGTAAGCCGAATGGTTAAGGAAATTAACGATTGCATTTGAAACCTTTGTAACTGCCGAATAACTCCACTGAATACATATTGATTCAGCGAAACACGTACTTGGACTCTTCACAAACCAAAATGTGTGGCGCAGTATCCTAAAAGCGACATTTGGCGTCAAACATGATATGACGATCGGTCGAAATAATTCGTCGAACCGAAGAAACCACCAAATTAACTCCCCAAGGCCCTGAGTTGATGCTTGAGCAAAATTCCGAATTAGACGCTGCCAAGTCTCACCCTTTTTTTTTTTTTTTAAAGGAAAAAAAACTAAAAGATGTCCATCGAGTACAGAACTTGGGCGAGCACACGACCGAATCTTACGAATGGCCGATCCAAATTCACCAACTCCAAAAAATCAATCTATCGTTGTCGTACTGGATATGGAATTGACGCACCGTGCAACAGATACTGGGTGTCGAGGACTAGTGATTAGTGGTCTTCTGAGCTCGGCGTTACATATTCTCTGTACGCCGAACGCATCCCTCTCTATCATGCTTCCCGAGTAATAGGAAAAAACACTTCCTTTCTTTGCCTTTGTTGCTGACCACAACCATGAATCCACCTGTTTTAAGTAAAGGTGCTGCTCATTTGTCTCGGCCATCTTCTTCATCCAGTCAAAAAAGAAAGGGAAATAAAGCCCACCAAGCGTTGAAATTTGAAAGGAAATGAACACCACCGAAAGAAAATGGCCGAATCAAAACTAAAACCAATAGGTGATAACAATCGAAGCTCAAATCGGGACTCCAGTTTCCAATACAGATCAAGTGTATTCAACTTGACCCGGTGGATTTCTTTCTCCAAACTGAAAGAAAAGTCTCCGCTTACAACGAGATTGAGAAACCGTCGAAGACGCGTGGAATCGATGGATCGTCGAAAGATTTGGAATCATCCTTGACACTATGCGATTCAAACAGTTCGTCCACTTCTGGTTTGTTAGTCTCGGTGGAAAATTTGAGGTGATGCAATAAAGAATGATGAGCTCTGAGGCAGAAAGGTCCCATGCCTGACTAAAATCCTTTGGCCGTCTCTTTTATATATATATATATATAATTTTGTAAAGTGGCCGAATCACTCAACTTTTATATATGCCAAAATGTCCTTCGGCCAAAAGTCAAATGTCATTTTTTTATATTCCTTCGGCCGAAAGTTTTTTTTTTTTTTTTTTTTTTTTTATAGTTTTGTGAAGTGAGCCGAAGTCGAGGCCGAGGAGAATTGGTATATATATATGCGGCCAAACTCATTGTACTCGGCCAAACTTTCTTTTATTCAATCGATATATATATATATATATATATATATATATTTTTTTTTTTTTTCGGCCCGCCTTGTCGACCTACTTTCCTTCGGCCCACCTAATCTCGACTTCGGCCTAATGTCTCCTTGACTTCGGCCTAATGGTTGGCCGAGCGCAGGGATTTGTCAGCCGAATTACCAAATTTTTTTCCACCAAGACTCCAAAGCCGGCCTCAAATGTCAATCTTTTATTCGGCCAAAATTTTTACCGAGGCATTGCCCCCCTATTTTCTTACACATCGGCTTGCATAGTCGTATGTTCAAGAAAATAACACATATTTTAACAAACGAAACGAAAAGTGGCCGAACCATAGTTAGGAGGAGGCCAACGATGCTTTATTCCAAGTTGAGATCTTGTAATAACAAAATCTCTAAATTGATTTCGCTCTAGGCCGAATAAAGAATTTCTTCCAAATATTTTTGACTCGACGAAATATTTTTCATTCTCGGCCGCCGAATGTGTTGAACAATTATTATGCCCCCCAGGCATAATTTCGGCTTTTAACTCGAACAACTTAGCCGAATGGGATTTCTCTATATCGGCTTTATCGCCAATAATCATATCGATTGGCGTGGTTTTTTCGGCTAGGTCTATGTCTCGGCCTTGTTCGTCGTTGGAACACTCATCTGACGAATTATTTTCCAAGTTGATTTGTGACTCAGAAATTTGACCTTTTTCTTCTAGGTCTACCACAATTTCAGTCTCGACTGAAACAACAGGTGGCCTAGGTATTTCTTCGGCCATCTTGGCAATTTCTTGAGGCCGAATTTTGATTGTGGCCGGAACTAAAAATTGCCCCCCGGCCTTTGGACTTAACCATTTTTCAAATGGAATTGAGCTGTAGTCAGAAACGTAAGGAAAACGTTCTTCATCTAGCCAGGCATTAAATCGAGCCCTGTCTTCATTTACCCATTGCTCTTGCAAGGTAACGGGAGCTTTTATTCTCACCATGTAAGCGAATGACTTTTGCATCTCTCTATGGCCACGAAGAACTTTTTCCACTTCCCAAGATCTTTTACATTCCTCATTGTGTTTTTTCAATTCCTCTAGGAGCTCGTACAATCGGCTACATGGAGCCGGATTAACATCTTGATATATCATATGAACTTCGTAGTTTTAGCACTGGGTCCCACCGGGCGTGCCAAAATGTTGGTCCTAAAAACTACAAAGCCTACGTGGCGCGCAGGCCGAGTAATCTAAAAGCTAACTACGTCCTTCGGTGAATGCGGGCGTGCCAACTCGTCGGCCGAGCTCGGCCGAGGAGTAAATTTGTTGATGTCGCGTTGGGTCGCGCTACTGACTTCTGCGTCTTGCGATTGCGGCCGAGAAAGGAACACGTCTCGGCCTCCTGGATTCTCAAACCTGAAGACAAGGTTACTATTATCACGAAGCTCACAAATCGAATTCGGCTTTCAATGTGCCGAATGTAATAACTGTAACACCTCACTTCGTCGAGAAGACTAATGAGATGACCTCGACCAAAAAAGGATTTAGAAACCCTTCTCGACCAAGACTTGGATAGACAATTGACCGTGCCCGCCGCAGTGCTGTTGATGCCAACGGAAGGTACTGCGAGTTCGGCCAATTCTACGGTGATAGAGCTATCTATGCCGACTTAAGATATCACCGGTTGCTTTCACAGTGCTGTTGATGCCAACGGAAGATGTGTCAGCGAAAAAGAAAAGGAAAAAGTTCTCAAGTTGTTTGAGGATTTGCGCAGGGCAATTTTGTATTGATTTTGTGGGGGCTCTCGGCCGAGGAGTAGCTTGGTATTTATAGAGATATGCACACCTAAGTCGTGGAAACCAATCCCAATTGCACTATGACTCTGGATCTTTATTTGTTGCTGACGACCACACACTTATCACATCAATCAAAACTTGATCCCATATTTTCCATCCTGACCATCCAATATAACCTTTTCGAAGACTCAACCCAATTGCATCATCACCATGTGTCTATTTGTCTAGATTCTTTTTCCACCACCACATCATGATCTTTATCCAATCCATGCATTGATTTCGGCATGCATGGATTTCACCTTTATCCTGAACCAAAATATATGATAAGGCCACGTGCTTGCTTGATGACATACATTCAATTTTAAACAGAACTCTAGGGCACGTGGGCTTCTCTGCCAAAACGTTGCATGCATGCTCCATACACTTCTATTAACTCAAATGGATAATCACAAACCACCCAATTCAATTGTGATTCAACCCAATCTCCACATGCTGCACGCTTTTCAAATCAGATATGACTAGCTCAATCCATTATCCAAGTAAAAAGGCACGACTTTGTAAACTTCCATAACTCTCGCACCATGTTAATCCCATTTCATCCCGATATCCTTCGACTAAAAAAATCTCTCTTAAGATAAATACCATAATTAAAATTAGTAGTAATATCAAGAAAAAATCAGTTTAGTCTTGGAGCCATCTAATGGTTTCAACGCAATGGGCCGATAGCGTAAAATCGGGTCCAAACACATTCATGCGACGCAAATGACAGTGAGTCGTTTATGCGTTGTGTAACTCTCATTCGAATTAAAGGTTCACACATATGATATTTATTAATTACGAGTTTACATGTTAGTTTTTTCAGTTAAAAAGGTCTGTGATCTTGTCATAACTTTTAATTTTTAGACTTTGATAATAAAAATCGATAGAAGTGATCATTGAGTTTGTTCACAGTAAATTATTTTGGTCATTATGTAAAAAATTTGTCAATATCCTTGATGTATGATCACGTGAAGGACCATGTGACCACCTTTTTAAGGCTAGTTTTGTCAAAAAAAAAAACCCTTCCATTTAACAAGGATATTGAAAATTTTCATAAAATAACCAAAATGATTTACGATGGATGAAGTTGAGTACCACTCCTATCAAATTCCATTGCCAGAGACAAAATGAGAAGTTATGTCAATTTTAAGAATTATTTTATTTAAAAAAAACCTACAAATTTTGCTACCGTTTATGTGTTTGAATGACTGTGAATCGTTTATTCATTAGAGAATCGACTTGGATTAGCATCTAGACAACTAATTTAAAAACAAACAAAATAATCAACAGTTTTATTTGGATAGCCATGAATTTTTATTTTGGTATTAAATAACCCAAGAGGATTCTGAGGATTCTCAAATCGTGTTCGCTCATCATATATGGTGCAGTCAGTTTTCATCATATACTATTTATATTTAATTTAAAATAATTTTTAACCGTACGATATATGATGAACGGACACTATTTAATGATTCCTAAGATAATCACAAAGAGGATCTGGAAAAAATCCCGTGAGGATCCTCATTCCTAAAGAACTAGTCTAACTAGTGGCATGATGGATAAGCCACCGATGACTCAGCAGGTGGTGGGCCATCGTTAAAGGCCAAAAATGCCATGACGGAAGCGATTCTCTCTCCTCCTTTCTCTCCGCCTTCTCACTCTTTCCTTTTTTCCAGTTCAAGCTCTCTCTCTCCTCCCTCTTTCTCTCTCTAAAATCTGCATCTCACTCTTTCCGAGCATATTCCTCTGCTCTAATCTATAAATCCTCACCTGATTTATTTCACTTCTCTGAAGCAGCAAGCTTTTCCCGAGCTCTTCCAATGGCTATCGACGAGGACGTGGAGAGCTGCGGCAGCCGAGCGGTGCTGTCGTCGCAGGCGCAGCCTCGCCACCACCGGCAGAAGCTGGAGGTCTACAACGAGGTGCTCCGACGAATCCAAGAGTCCAATTTTGAGGAGGCGAATCTTCCTGGATTTGATGATCAGCTATGGCTTCATTTCAATCGGTTGCCTGCTCGGTACCTCTTCTTTTAACCCTAGAATAATGTAATTTCGATTTGTATGTTCGTTAATTAGCTTTTTGGCCTTTGGCATTGCTTGTTTGGTTGCCGGGAAAGTTTGGGAAACTTGAAGAAAAGAAAAAGTTGGAATCTTTACTGATAACTTTTATCGCAAATCAGATGATTACTTGTTTCATATTTATAAATTTTTCAGTTTTCGAATTCATATTGCTGGAAATAGTGATAGTAGGAGAAAAAGATACCAAATTGGCGCAGTTTATTAATGTTTGTATAATTGTGTCATTGTTGTTGTTGCTGCTATGTAGTTACGCGTTGGATGTGAATGTGGAGAGGGCAGAAGATGTTCTAGCACATAAGAGATTGCTGCAATATGCAGAAGACCCTGCTAATCAACCTGCCTTTGAAGTTCGCTCTGTGCAGGTGAACACCTATGCATTTGTTGGAATAGTTCGGATATTAGCTCGATGTAACTATGTTGGTGCTTAATGCTATCCGTCTTTGTGTGTGGGTGCATGCCTGCACTTATCCCTGCATCATGCGCGTATGTATAATGGTTTGACTGTGGTTCGCATTCTTTTCTAGTGGGAACCGATCGTCCAACTTGTGTTGCCTGAATAGTGAGTAGAGTTTTCTAGTCTTTAGTTGAAGACTTGGACTTATGTATTAAAATCAATGTAATTTATTTGGGCAATGATGCGTGACACTGGCTAATCATGAAAATCGTTTTTCTGATGCAGGTTTATCCTGTCTTCAATGGAAATTCTGTTGACTCGGTCCATTCAGATTCTTCGATGAAAGAAGATGCACAAAGTTCTTACAGTTACTCTAACGGACGAGGGTATGTCACATTATATAGTGTATATCAGTTACTTGTATTCTCCATCCTTCTTTTGCATTCAATAACCTCACTCTGCATTTTGTATTTTAATCTTATATGTGCTAATCATTGAATTGTTCTGTCACCAGGATTCATGCACCTCCCACCTTTGGTTCATCTCCTACTCTTGACGCACTGGCACTTCAAGCCAATAGATACCATGTTGAAGATGGAGGTAGTGCTATGAGTGCAACACCAGTCTTTTCGGGGTAAGAAATGACATTCGACCCAATCTTAAGTAGTTACTCATCCACGGAGAAATGGCTTCTCCCCTTCATTTTATAGAGGTGTTTAGTTTGATAACTTATCTGCTACTTTGTTGTTCTTTCAAATTATCAAAATACATAGAAATAGAAAGAGAGATGCCGATGGATTATCCATTTAACTAAATGATAAATCTGAGAAGTTTCCCATGAGCAGTGGAATATGTTCAATAGGTCTTTTAGTTAACATTATGTTACAGATATTCTATGCCATAGATTTCTTTTACAGTTTAGATTGTTCCAGCTTTTCTCTCTCTCCATCTTCTTGTCGGCTTTTCGTAGTTTATAGTGTTTTGTACTTACTTGCGAAGTTGGGGGCTACATACTTTAGGCTTATGCTCAAGACGCTTCTATACTACAAAGTAAAGTGTTTGTTATTGTTTACCATGGACACAGACACAATGTTGGCAGTAATTTATTTGCATTGGTTGTTTGTAAATCTTGCTGTTAATTATTGTTGTTAATTGTGTAGGCCTATGCATGAGATCACGTTTTCAACAGTTGACAAGCCCAAACTTCTTAGTCAGGTAGTCCTCATCTGTATATCCACATGTATGCTGTTGACCTTTAATTTCTACCAAATTTTATTCAATGCGGTATACATCTGATTCTGTTCATGGGCTCATAGCTTTTGTGCTTAACTGGAATTCATTCTATAGACAATTGATATAGATATTTGTTTACTTTGATAGGAAAAGGTTTTTTATTTTCCTAGAACATTATGCTATATTAGGAGAGCCTGACTAGTGGGGCTCTAGAGTCCTGTAGCTAGTAAATGTTTGGAACTCTATAACTCAGAGTTACTTATCTTTTTCCATGAGATATGCTTGGTGGAACAGTTCCTAGGTTGTTAAAATTAAATTGTGAGTTTTCAAGAATGTCTTATGATTAAACAATTCTATGGAAAATTTTCTGTTGTCTTTCTGTCATTTTTCCACTGGAGTCCTGGCCTACTCACTTACTTAATGATATCTATTAGTGATTAATTTTCCAGTTAACTTCATTACTTGCTGAGATTGGACTGAATATTCAAGAAGCTCATGCTTTCTCCACTGTTGATGGATTTTCTCTTGATGTTTTCGTGGTTGATGGGTGGAAATATGAGGTATGAGTTTTGTATGTTTCTTCTTGGATATTTGGTTCACATGCTTCTTTTTCATTGAACAAAATGTTCTTGCATGTAACAATAGGAAACCGAGGAGCTCAAAAGTGTTCTAGAAAAGGAAATTTCAAAATTTAAGGTAAGTTTTTTTCTCCTTGATTTGCTTAATTATATATCTGTATCTTGTAGAACAAAATTTAAAATGTCTCGTTCTTTGAATAGACTTAGACTAGTGTGGTATGGGAATACTCGGGATGGTTTCTTAAAATCTGTTAATCTGGTGAATCTTTGTTTATCTCATGAAAACTGGATACCACCTACCATCATGCTGAATATTTGGGGTTCATTGTTCCCATCTGATCACATGATTTACTGTGATTTCGTATGCTAGGAGCAACCTTGGTCAAAACCACATCCAATCGCTGCTATTGGTGAGGACAATCAAACAAGGGATGAGTCCTTCCCCAGTTGCATAGAAATACCAACTGATGGAACAGATGTCTGGGAGATTGATGCAAGGCAGCTGAAATTTGAGAACAAAGTTGGATCTGGGTCATTCGGTGATCTGTAAGTTACATTTTGAATCCTGTGTTGAATTTTATGCTGGTTCTCATTTGACATGCTGCTTTCAACTTCTTTTAGGTACAGAGGCACTTATTGTACTCAGGAAGTTGCCATAAAAGTTCTCAAACCTGAGCGTGTCAATGCAGAGATGCTCAGGGATTTTTCACAGGAAGTTTATATATTGAGGTGCATCCATATACCTGCTTATACTTGTTGATGGCAGTTGTCATTTTCCATGCAGCTTTGTAAACTTCTTGATATCATGACATTTGGCAGGAAGATTCGGCACAAGAATGTTGTGCAATTTATAGGAGCATGTACACGACCTCCAAACCTATGCATTGTGACAGGTTTATCTTAGAGAATATATATATATTAATGATTCTCATGTGCACAAGTATCTTATTTCTTGAGTAGTCATGATTGCTATGGATGGGTGCCGTACTTTCATCTTTGTTATACCACGTCTAATTGGTTACAACTGAAGAGAATAGTGATATATTGATTGTCAACACTTACGAATTTTAATTTAATGCGATTTGAATTCACTGATGATGACCACCTTTTGATGCTCATGTTCCTGCTTATCAGAATTTATGTCCAAAGGAAGTGTATACGATTTTCTGCATAAACACAAGGGTGTGTTTAAGCTTCCATCTCTACTCAAAGTAGCAATTGACGTCTCCAAGGGAATGAACTATTTGCACCAAAATAATATAATCCACAGGGATCTTAAGACTGCCAATCTTCTTATGGATGAACATGAAGTAAGTATAATTCATGACTATTCAATCAACGATTCATTTGTCTGCCACATCTGTTTTCCCTTTGCATTTATATAGAAAAAAATTCATCCAAAATCCTGTGCGTCAATTAACTATTTTTTAGCATGTTTGTGGATTTCTAATGCTTAGAATCATATATCCTTCCTGTACAGGTCGTTAAGGTTGCTGATTTTGGGGTTGCCAGAGTGCAGACTCAATCTGGAGTGATGACAGCTGAAACTGGTACATACCGCTGGATGGCTCCTGAGGTAGTAATCTCCTTGGACATCTACTTTTATTTTGTGGATAATATCAGAAAGAGGAACAACTTCCAAGTGATTTAAATCAGAATTTGTTTGAAGTGATAGAATTCATAGTTTAATTATTCACGCGGTTCAACTCAATCCCACTAAACATTTGTCCCGAAGGGGAGTTAGAGCTATTGTGGGGCTTTTTAGGCCTGCTATCATCGGGTTCAACAATAACTATGTTGGTTGGTAGTTTGTGCTGACTTCATTTAACGTAACCTATCTCTCAGCTTCTTTTTACCATGGTCTTGTGAAGGTCATCGAACACAAACCATATGATCACAAGGCAGACGTTTTCAGTTTTGGAATAGTACTGTGGGAGCTTCTAACTGGACAAGTAAGTGCCTACTTTTCTTTGCAAGAACAAATGAGATTGTGTGCACTATGCTTGCTTCTGCATTTGCTATTCAGTGCGTCAGTTGATAATGGCATTAATTTCAAAACTCACGGTCGTCTTTATGGTTTATTTACCAGATCCCCTACTCATCCTTGACCCCGTTACAAGCAGCAGTAGGTGTGGTGCAAAAGGTACTTACTCCAAACAATTTGGCATAACTCTGCCACACGATATTCTTATGGATTAACATTTATTTGGCATGACTGTCAGAGCCTACGACCTACAATTCCCAAGACCACTCACCCAAGATTCGCCGAACTGCTTGAGAGATGCTGGCAACAGGACCCGACTCAAAGACCCCCCTTTTCCGATATTATAGAAATCCTGCAGAGTTTGGCGAAAGAGGTACTTTCTTGCCCAACTGTAAAGCTTCTTGCCCGTTAAACATATTTAAATGATTAAATCCTATAATCTTAACACAGGTTGGTAATGAGGGAGAAGATCGACGCAGACCTGGTGGTTTTTTCTCGGCACTTAGATGGGGCAATCACTGAGCACGGTTGAGAGAAATCTGATCTTGCATGTGGACCATTTCCATTGCACATACTTTTTGCATTGTACAGATTTTCCAAGCACTCACAGTTGTTTTTATTGTAGTTTGTTTGTGTTTTCCTGGTGGTCTTCTCTTCAGAGACTCAGTTTTTCCTCGTCTAATTTAGGCCGGCTGGTTAGCGGTAATTACTAATGAGCCCGTCATGGACTGGTAATGTTCACTACCCTATAGTTATGTATTAAATCTTTTGTTTGAACCACACCTTACTGTGTTGTCGTTGATTCCCAGCGAATGCATTCTTAGTGTGAATATTTATTTTCGACATTGAACTGCAAGAACTTTCCAGGCCACTTATCTTCCCGGTTAGCCGGAAAAGTTGGTGAAACGATGTATACAGCAGAAGAATTTTTCCTGAGTTTAAACTTGAATTACAGTCATTACCACGAAATTCTTTGACTTCCAAAATCTTTGTTACAAATTCTTAAAATCATACATTACTATACTTGTTCAGCAAACAACGGTTAACTTGCGATGGATCTGCCATCGCTAGCCACGCTGAGTAGCTGCCGTGCGCGAACCTTGACCTGCAACCGGACCATTGAGTCCATGCAATGCAGAGCTATACGTGCCTGTTTCCGCGCACACACTCTGCAGCTTCACCAGGCTCCTCAGTGCTCGAAACGCTTGTCTGGCCTGTCAAATTGTTCAAATGATCACAAACCTAAGAGTTTTCAGTTTTTGTGCAAATTCAACCGTTATTATCAAAGCAAAACTTGACATTGAAAAAAGAACCAAGTTTGGGTAATGTACAAGGTGCCCCCGGAAAAAGGCTTGGAGCCTGATGGCTGCGATGTTTTCCTTGGTGAAAATTCTCTTTTCGAACGACGAAGATGATGAAGTGATGTCTTCGAGCTCTTCGTACCTGGCCGATTCTTCGTGCGTGCTCGGGGTGGTGTTGGTGTAGACGACGATGATATCGCTGTTGGATGATCTGACTAACTTTCTTCGGATTGTTCTGAACCACTTGCGAGTAGTTCCCATGTTCTTGTACAGTTTGGTTGTAAGAAGAATGAGAGCTTTGTTGGGGCATTTCTCCACTTAAAAGCAGATTCAAAACGTGACGTGAAGGGAGGAGATGTGGCCACTATGTTTTCTCAGAGAGAGAGAGAGAGAGGAGAGAGAGAGAGTTTTCTGCTTGTCTGAAACTGAGAACGTGGAGGGATGTATATTTCTCTTCCAACAGATCTGTGTGAGTTTGTTTGAAGTATTTGAAAACTAAAAAAAATAGAACAACGTGCACTTTTCCTTTGGAAACGATGGTCTTTTTTCGAGTTTTAGCACTTTTCACTTACAAAACGATACCATTTTTCAAGTTTTTGAGAATTGGTTCGAGTTTTATGACATATTTATTTAGTTAAAATGAGAGAGATTATGAATTGACGAGGGAAAAAAAGGATGAAAATGGGATCAACAATGGGATCGAACCTTTGTATCCTTGATTTCTAAGGAGATAGGAACCCCAAGATATCATTCATGATTTATTATACACCGTATATATATTTTTTATTATATATATACATGTACACACTAAAAGTCAAGAATTGGAAAATTTTTACTACTTAAATATTTGTAAACGCTTTCAAAAATAAAGAATCAGAATAATTTCAATTCAGCAGAGTATCAATAGTGAGGGACTATCAACATGGGATGCCAAGTTTGCGGTTGTAAACTCCAAGCATAGAGCATACAAAATTGTAAAAGTGGAGCATTTCCTTTCCATAACTTCTTTACAAAGCTAGTTAGCTAATTTATTTAGTAATTTTCTTTTACTTGTGACATTTTATGTTTTCACCATAAATTCTTTGGAACCAAGCTTCCATGTTTCTGCAGGGCTCTACTGCCACTTTTTTTGTGATTTCTTCCCTTCCCATAACCTTGATTCCAAACCTCTCTCTCTCTCCCTCTCTCTCTCCAGAATCCCATTTCATATCTCTGTTGGAAGTCCAGACTGTGTCCAAGCGGCATACCCACCAGCTATATCTGTAATGCCGGTGAAACCCTGCAAAATTAAGATTAAAGAACAAAGCTCCAGTCAGCTTTTATCAATTCTTTGATTGCAAGGATGGAAAGCCATTGAGATATTCAACCAAGTTTGGACCCCCCCAAAAAAAAACAAATTCCAAAAGGGCTCTTCACAACTATTTCTCCGTAACATTAACAGTTGGATCAAGCTGCAATTACGCCACATTATTATTACTGATAGGTAAGGGCATGTATCTTCTAATTTTATTCTTGAGCTAGTATTGCACCAGCCTATTATTTGACCGACATTAACAACTAATAGGCAAGGGTTTACTTTAATTTTTTTTATTTATAATTTGATTATCGAGTGATTCTCGCTAACATTAACCGTTGTGAGAAGGCTACACTAATTATGCATCCCAAAAAACAAAGCATTGCATCCTTTTCTAGCCAATAAAAAAAAACGATTTTTGTCATAAATACGCGATTAAACGACACATTCTGGCTTCGGCTAAATTCTTTTCGGAATTGAATATGCAATACAAGTTCTGAAAACTATTTGATAACGACGTTCAACCCAAATGTGATCCATATTTTTCATCTTCTTCAACCATAAGTAATTACTTAATGACAAAGTAAAAAGCTGTGAAGGGTAATGTGCTTACAGAAGCTACAAGATCAGTTGCAGCCATCATCGATCTTTTCCCAAGCTGGCACCCCTAAAGGGCCAAAAGATCAAATTAAACACTTAACTGGGGTAGAAATTTACTGAAAATAATTGGAAAAGAAAAAGGCAGCAAAAAATGTACTTAGTAATTTGAACTCACAACTATAATCTCATCATGTTTTCTGAAATGTGATGACACTTGTTCTAGAAATTCTTGGTTCTTTGTCATCCCTGCATACAAGAACAACAGGATTACATAAAAATGGTAATTAACTAAAATAATCCAAATTAAAAAAATAAAAATAAAAATAAAAGTAAAAAAAAGAGTCAAGAAAAAGATGTGGATCGGAAGAACAAAAAATGAACCTGATCCAACTTTGTACAAGTAGGGAATGTTGACAGCCCCAGGGGCATGTCCTGCACTGAACTCCTCAGGAGTCCTACACAAGAACAAGAACAGTTAAACAAAAAGTAAACAAAGTGCTTAACTTAATAAAAAATAATTAGATTACCTGACATCCAAATATTTGTGTCCAGCTTGAAGAAGCTCATGTGCCACACGAACCGGTACCGAAGTTGGGACTCCCACAGCCTCCAAATTTCTCTTCTGAGCAGCTTTCACACTTTCCCAGTTGCCAAACAACAAGATCCCAAGTTGGTGAAAAACATAATAAATAACGATCTGAAAGTAATCTTGAGATTTTCGCACTCCCGTTTTCTCCTCTTTCACTCAGTTATTAGTTCATCCTTTTTTCTTAGCTTTGGATGAAATAAATCAAAAAGAAAATCAAAGGACATAAAGGACAACGCAGACGGAGAAAACGAAAGCCTGACAATCACTATACCTAACAATATTATTGTACTTGCATAAACAGAATTTTCACTTTTTTTTAACTTACCAGAAGTTGAAGTTCTTGTTATGGAGTCCAGTGCCGAGTCTCTTCCCGTTTTGAGAAAGCGAAGATTTGTGGTTGAGATTTTGAGAAGAAAAAAGCGAAGGGGGTTGAATTGCAACAGAGCCAGTTAAGCAAGAAGAATACACAAACGAAATCGCCACCATATTTCTAACTATTTACGTTTTCGATCGGTGTTTTGGTATCTGAGATTTTCAGATTGCAAATGCAGTGTTTCAGCAGAGAAATATGGAAAATGGTGGTGGTTAGTGTGGTGGAAAATGGCCTGAGGAAGTGTGTAATATAAATTTAATGGGTGTGCGTCAGCAGAAGAAGGCAGAGAGATGATGCCACGCCGAGTCTTGGTGTTCTGGTTTTTTTCGGATAATAAACCCAAAAGACGAGGCACACATACTTTTGCATGGATAAGTTTCAACCGTTTCAAAGTTTGTCTTAATCCTGATGAGTCAAAATTTATAAAAAAATAAAATAAAATAAAAAATAAAAAAACAGCCAAACGTATGATGCATGTGAGTCTACTGCATGTACGTACACCTTGGTGGATGAGACTGCTGACAAGATTTTTTTCAGTGTTTTGGAGACTTTGATATTATCCAACCATTTACAATCTCATATTATTATAAAAACCTTACAATACACCGTTGTATCATATTAACTCATGCTTGAATGATTAGATTGTAACTGTCAAAATTCAGCAATGTAAATTTAGTCGTTCAATACAACGGTACATCTCATACACTGATGCATTATAAAAAATTTAAATTTATTGAAATATTTAAATTTTTATATAAACATCTAAGGTGAATATAAATATGTGATTAAGAACATGTTGATCCAACGGCTACAAACATGACATGTTACAAACTCGAGATCTACACAAATATAAGACCTAAACCCAATGTGCATACGATGACCACTATCCATATAACATTATATAAGTTTTCACATTTTCTAATAAAAAATATCCGTTATTGTAAAACTATACTAGATCGTTTTACGTATTGATCAACCGGTAAATTGTGTAACACTAACACAACAGAAATATAAACGGTAAAACTGAACACAACCGTATTGATCACCCGCCAAAAAAGACCGTTAGGAAATTTGGGTTGGACTTAAATACAAGGCCAAAATTGAAGGAGCTATTACTTGGGCCCATCCAGCCCAGATTAATCCCCCGCGAATCTCTGTTGATTTTTCAGGTGGAATGTGAGAGCAGAAATGGCGACCTTGGCTTTCGCGGGCCTAACATCTCCGCCGTTCTCGACGTCTCGTCGGTCACCGTCGACCCACGGAAGATTCCAAATCCCCTTCCTCCATAAAACTCTGAAATGGGGTCAGAGATCTCTGCTTCTTCCCATAACATGCTCGTCCACCGAGCCAAATCAAAACGCCGACGATTCCGAACCCAAAACGGCGTCGTTGGCCCCGTCGTCTTCGAGTGACTTGACCTACAAACTCTACGCAGGGCTCGGAGGTGTTGGGTTTCTCGAGACGACTTACTTGACTTACCTCAAGCTCACAAATTCCACTGCATTCTGCCCCACTGGCGGCGGCGGCGGAGGCGGAAGCTGTGGCGACATCCTCAGTAGCGATTACGCCGTCGTTTTTGGTACCCTCTTCAACTCCATACCGAACTCAATTCAAATTTTTTATTATCCCGAAACAAGAAAAAGTGAAAATTTGGATTTGGGTTTGGGTTTTTGTGTATTGGAAATTGAATTGAGTTGCATTGCATTGCGCGCAAGGTGTTTGACAAAAGTTCCCTTTTGGATTTCCCAGGTGTTCCTCTTCCGCTGTTCGGAATGGTTGCTTATGGGTTAGTTGCTACTCTGGGTGTGCAGCTACTGACTGCAAAGAAGTTGCCTTTTGGAATTAGTGAATCTAATGCTCGCTTAGTTTTGCTCGGGACTACAACTTCCATGGCAGCTGCTAGCGCTTGCTTTTTGTACATTCTTAGCACCAAATTTTCGGGAGCTTCTTGCTCGTATTGCTTGTTATCTGCTCTGCTCTCTTTCACCTTGTTTTTCACCGCCTTGAAGGTGAGCTTTTGGATATTGTTCTTTTTATTTTCTTTGATTTGATGTTGTTAATGGCAGTGATTTAGTATTTGGTTTTTCTGAATTGTAGGATTTTGGGTTGGAAAAATTACAGAGGGAAGTGGGTTTGCTGTTTTGTATAGCTAGCTTAGTGGTTGTGACTCTCAACAGGTCATATAGTGCTCTTCCACCTGTGCCCTCAAGGTGTTAAACCTCGCTCGTGGCTTTATATTTTTCAGTTTTATGGATATGTTAGTTTGGCAAGCTATTTAATGATATGGACCTATATTCTGCTCTGAAGCTCAATCTTCTAGGATTATAAGCATGCCTTTCCAACTAATTTGATAGAGGAAATCGAAATGTAAATATTTTAAGAATGGCAGTTTGATTCGTGGGAAATATTGGAGACTGAGAAACATAATTGTTTTAGTTATTTTCAATTTTTTATGTAAAGGAGATAGGGAAATCCAATGTTCATAAACATTGTTTAGGTTTGAGTTTGATGCTCTAAGCATTCACCACCATATATTACGAAGGTAGCTGTGGCTTACATCACTTTTATAACTTTTATTCTCAAGCACTTATCTGTGACTGGAGTTTAGTGGCCTTTGATATGAATTGATCGTTCTTTGATCGTGTGGTACTTGGCTATTGGTGTGGAAGGAAATAAGATCAGTTTTCTGTGCGTACTGACCTCATCACCTTTATCTTAAAATCCCAAACCTGTCCCATGATTTTGTTGGATCTGATTCACCATGTCATTATTTAACAAATTTCAAAGTTCACAAATATAATATTTGGTAGCTTATGCTAGTTGGTTAATTTTTTGTCAGTTTTGCGTGCTTATTGCCCTGATAATTTTTTCCTTGTTACATTTCTTTTGTTAACAGCCCGTCTGAAATTGATCTTCCATATTTTTCAACTGAGATAACAACACCATCAAGCCCGTTTGCAATAGCTCTTGCAAAGCATCTGAGTGCTATTGGTGCTAAAATGTATGGGGCTTTCTGGTGTTCACATTGTGTCGAACAAAAGCAGGTACTTAGATCTTAAATTCCTGATTAAATTTGATTCACTCATGATGCTTTTCTCTCCATCATCTTTCCTAAGTTTTCCATTCGGTTCTTCTAACAAATAATGTTATCCAATAAGTTGTACTCCCAACCAGTGTTTTCAATATTTTAGCTGTCCCACCCGAGTAATAGAAAACTATGGTCTATCAATAGAAATTGGCCCCAAGTTCACCTAAAAATGATGCCTAGCGACTAAAGTTAACATTACATAAAATTCTATGGAAACTGGAAACTTTTATTTTGTTGGAAGAAACTAGAAACGTAGAAAGTAACCCATGCCTAAGAATACAAGCTAATGTTTCATATTCACGTATGATAGGCTTAATTGCAAAATATGCTATATAATGATATACATACATCCTAAATTTAATACAAAATATCTTATTTTATGTATTAAATATCTTCTCGAAATATCCGTGGATATATGAGCTGTCGATATTTCCGTAAAGATCGATTTTAAAACCTTCCTCCCAGCCAATAATTTCAGACTTCATGAAAAACATTTTGAAAGAACATAGCGTTCGTCTGTTGTATGTTCAGACTTCTGATGTATCCTGTTTGTTTTGTGCATCATGTAGATGTTTGGAAGTGAGGCAGCAAAACTGTTGAACTATGTTGAGTGCTTCCCTGGTGGATTTAGGAAGGGAACTATAATGCAAAAAGAATGCTTTGATGTCGGAATTGAAGGTTTTCCTACATGGGTGATTAACGGGCAGGTGATAAATCTCCTCACGGATGATTCACTATCTTCATTTGGTCACCTCGTTTGTATATTGTCATGCACACCGTGTTTTAATATCAATACGAAACTCTAGCTGCAAGTTTGTCCCATCTATTACGATTAACTTGGTTCTGATAAAGCTCGGTGCTTCTTACAGGTATTGAGTGGAGAAAAAGAGTTGATGGAGCTTGCACAGGAATCTGGGTTTGATTTAAAGGAATTTAATCAGACTTCCTAGATTAAGCCACGGCGTTTGGTATGTCATCACTCGTAAAGATCATAGAAAACTTGTACGATTTACATACCTGATCATATATCACGAAAACTAGGCACCTCGAGGTGTTATATCTTGGACATTGTTGCCTGTATTGATTATGATTCGGTGGACCAAAGAAGCTAGTTAGAGTTGTACATCGGAAACTTTTTCCTAACTTGCAAGATTCAAGACTCTTTTCTAATATATTTGTCCACAAAATCTTCTGTCTCCTTCTGTTCTATTTGCTACCGAAACGCCCTTGGCCGGAAGAACATGAAAATCTGGTGTCTCACCGAGTATATACACCAGGTGACAGGGCGGAATCACAGTGACAGGTTAGGAGTAGATGAGGCATGACATCCTTGGGGCGTCTAATTTTACGTGGGCTTTTCTTTTGGGTCAAGTTATGATTGTGGGCTTTGGGAATGAAAACGAGCCATGAAATTAAAGCCCATTTTAAGATGAACAATGAAATCACAACCAAACATCACTACCGGTTAAAAGCTAAACCTAATCGGACAAAAAGATTAGGTATGGACTTTCCCAATATTTTGAGCTAACTTTAACTTCTATCAATCAACGAGCGAATAGGATGAGATCATGCTTGGCTTGCTTTGGAAGTTACGTAACCCATACTTCCTAATGTCGTGTTATCAACGCTATTCGTTTAAAAAAATTACTTATAGAATGTCACGATCAGTTATGCATACGCGTGAGCTGATCTTAACTGTTCATATACATTAAGCCCCACATACATCAATGACCATGATCAGCCTAGCGCTCGTCTTATTGACCCTAGCACTCACTACCCAAATTGCCAAATAGCTTCATGACTATTAATGCATAATAGGTCTCACGTGTATCAACGATCAAAACAATCCTACGCACACACCTTATAAGTTTAGCCCCAAGTCAACTGGTTATGAACCTTACATGCATTAACGGGAAATACCAGCCTCGACGCATGACAAATCACAACCCAAATTAGCATTATTTCTTTAATTAGCTAGTAGATTAAGGCTTGACCGCATGCCCATTGCCATAAACACTTCTTACTAGTTCAACCCTTCATGAGACTTTATCTCCTCTCCTCTCGCGTTTTTTTTATCTTTGTCCACTTTCTAATTCGAATGAGGATCCTCTTTGTGAGGATTATGAGGATCTTCCAATCACGTCCGTTCATTGTATATCATGTGGTAAAAAATCATTGTAAATTTTTTTATTTAAAATTAAATATAAATATAATCTGATAGAAACTGACTGCATGATATATGATTAACAGACGTGATTAGAAGATCAGGAGAGGATCCTCAATGTTATAATTCAATCAACTAAATGCCAAGTCAGCAGTCAGCCAACCAAATCGTTATCCGACTCGGACACCCCGGGCCCCACCTGGTCCCTCCAATAACCGAAGATGCTTCCGAATATTCCAATCGCCCCCTGATTTCCTGAGGCAGTTACCAAGTAATTACCCTTGTCGTCGCCTACATAATATCTCTCATCAAACGCCATCGACCCCCCCCCCTCCCTTCCCATTTCAAAATTCTTTCACAATTCACCGCACTTTCTCGGCAACCAAACAGGCAACAGGAAAATAATAGAATAAGAAAGAAGAAGAAAAATGCATACTCAAATCTCCGATTCCGAGCAGCAGGAACTCATCGAAAAGCTCGACATCTTCAAGATCAAAGGAAGAGATAAACGCGGCCGCACCGTCCTTCGCATCCTCGGCAAATTCTTTCCAGGTATTTTAGGCCTCGGTTAACGTTGCTTTTGTGAAAAGCACTTCTGTTTCAAAGTGCTTGTGCTAGAAATGCATTTGTTAAAGGTGCTTTGACTTTTTTTTTTTATCAAAAGTTCAAGGCATTCTGGAAGTGCTTTTCTAAAAAGCTCTTTGATGACGTGTAAAGTTTTTCTGCCAATTTTAAAGCGCTTTTAGCAGTTCAAAAGATTATTCCCAAACGGATCGTTAATTATTCTTCGTAATCAACATTTCTCCTTTATTTAATTTAATTTTCTGATTTCTTTTTGTATTTTTGAATTATTTAGCTCGAATTGTGAGCGTGGATGCTCTGCGGAAGTATTTGGAGGAGAGGATATTTCCAGAGATCGAGAAAAAGCCGTTCGCGGTGCTGTACGTGCACACCGGAGCCCAAAGGTGCGAGAACTTCCCCGGGATCTCAGCCGTCCGATCAATCTACGACGCCGTACCAATCGGCGTCCGCCAGAATCTCGAAGCCGTGTATATCCTCCACCCCGGCCTCCAGGCCCGGCTCTTCCTCGCCACCTTCGGCCGCTTCTTTTTCACCGGCGGGTAATTAATTTATTCTTAACGAAAAAAGCGCATGTTAGCATTTTCTTGTGGATGGCACTAACGTGCACTTGTGGTGCGGCGCAGGGTGTATGGGAAGCTAAGGTACGTGAGCAGGTTGGATTATCTGTGGGAGCACGTGAGGAGGAATGAGATTGAGGTGCCTGATTTCGTGTACGATCATGATGAGGACTTGGAGCACCGTCCGATGATGGACTATGGATTGGAGAGCGATCATCCGAGGGTGTACGATGCACCCGCGGTTGATTCGCCTGTGTCGACGTACTCCATGAGATGCATCTCCTAGCTTGTCCGTACTAATTAGGGTTAAAATTACATGGGATATTTGGGCTTCCATTTAAGTAGACGGTAATTGAGAAGTAGTTTTTTTTTTCCTTCTCTCTTTGTTACAATTTAGTAGTTGATTAGGATAAATGTGGTTGTACGTAGTATAAATTTAAAATTTCAATGTTTGGTATATATTACTTTGGCGGTAGAGTATTTATCTATGCACTTACAATTTCAACCTCCACATAGATCCGCCCAGTGTTTAAAATATTGATATCGTGAAAAAATCGATGTGTAAATTTGTGAAAATATTGATTGATATATTGATATCGCTATATGTTGCCTTTGATGGAAATGTTGGAATTTGCTCAAAAACGTGGAAATTTAAAATGAAAATTTTAAAGAATGTCATATGGCAGGTTATCGACATTTAATTGATATGTCGAAAATATAGACGAACTATGTCGATTTTAGCCGAAATTTAAAAATTTCTTCGATATATGGTGACTTCACCCATTCCATATCTTTCTCTGGTTTTTCTGATCCAAGAAATTTCAAACACTAGTTTTGCCTCATTAATTAACATCAACAATCGAATTGAATAAATCAAACAAAAACAATGGCTAGAATTAAATATGAGTGTGTAACAGGTTAAAAATAGTGTGTTTATCATTTATTTTCCACTTAGTATTACAACTAACGGTAGCATAAAACATATTTAAAGTTTTTTTTTATTTACAAGATGATAAAGCCACTAGGAATAGCCTAGTGGGTGTGGGTGTGAATTAGGTCCCCAAGTTCGAAACTTGAAATATATATATATATATAGCTAGATGATATGTACAGGATGCTACAGTAATACATGAACTAGGAGATACATGATGCTTGTACCTTGTTTAATACGAAATATGAAGATAAGCTAAAACAATGAACTTTGACTATAATTATTAGACAATAAAATATTTAATTATTTATGAAGCTAACCTAAAACAATGAACTTTCACTATAATCTATCTAATAGACAGCGAGAGCCCCAATTTGGGGTCACGCATGCCCCAAAGACTTTGGGGTCACGCATTTGATAAAAATATTAGGATAAAATTGCTCTTCAATAAAAAAAATCTAAAAGCAGCCTAATATAATATATCAAATAATGCATAAGTAATTTGGTAATTATAAAATAAAATATAAATATAAGTGGGAAGAGAAAAAAGAATAAAAAAAATAGAAGGATGAGTGAAAGTTGATGGTGCCCACGTGAAGGAGAAAGAAAAATATAATTAAAAAAAAAAAGGAAAATCATGAATTTGGGGTCCCGCATTTGATAACAATATTAGGACAAAAATGCTCATCAACCAAAAAAGTCTAAACGCAACCTAATATAATATATCAAATAATGCATGGGTAATTTGGTAATCATAAAATATAATATAAATATAAGTGGGAAGAGAGAAAATAATAAAAAAATAGAAAGATGAGTGAAAATTGATGGTGCCCATGTGAAGGGAAAAAACAAATATAATAAAAAAATAAGGAAAATCATGAATATTATGTTCAAAACATCTTAAGATACGCGTAGTGCCGGTGATAAATTAGTAAAGTTTTTTTTTTTTAAAATTAGTACCTTACAATAGATTAGTAATAATGTGATTCAATCAGTTGTTTATTAAATATTATTTTATTTATAAAAAAATGTATTTCGTACGCGGATAATAATGTGATTAAATTAATTGTACACTAAGGGGATGGAGTGGGCTTAACCTCACAATGAGCTAGCAATCAGTTGTTTATTAAATATTATTTTTTTCTAATCTTAAAGTAAATTCAATGAAATGTAGATAGAAATTGAAAAACCGCTTTTATTAATATGAATTCAGCTGTTTTGATTAGTTAGAAGACCGTTTTAATTAAATGTATTTATTATTCATTTCCATCTACATTAATAAACACATTTAAAACATGTAAATCACGTGTAATACGTCGTGATTCAAAAAATATCTTTTGTATGCGCATGAGCGCGTGCATGGAAGCTAGTTCTTAGAAAAGAAATAATTATGTGTAGATACTAGATGGAGTGAACCACATTATACGTTTCCTCGTACATATTATTTGTATTGGATATGCGAGTACAATTCTTCATTTTTAAGCAGTCACTCCAATCTTTAACTATTTTTTTTAATGTTCATTTACTTATATTATAACATTTGTTCTGATGTATTCGTTCGTGTTCCAAGCATATTGAAAAATGGAACCGGATCCCTTCTGGATCCTTCAAAACTGAGCTCACTAATCAATGAATCCGGACCATTGAAATTTGATCCAACGGCTACAAACAGGTGGTCCCTCTAAAAATTAAAATAATTGTAACTGTTGGATCATATTTCAATGACCTGAATTAATTGATTAGTGGGTTCAATTTTGAAGGATCCAAAGGGGATCCTTCGAAATACCGCTTTTAACAAAAGGGTAGTGATTTCGACTCCCTTTTTTGTTTGTGCCCTCTGTTAATCTTGATCGTTGATTTATCTTCTCATCTTCATTCAACTTGTAAACCTTGAACTTAACCAGATTGAAACGGCGTCCTTTTGTGTTGCTCGGATCTCTCCCAATCCCTTGTATGGGGTTTGGGTTATGTTGATTTAACTCAAGTGTATCTTGTACTAGTTATTATCATAGTGAAGAGCAATATCTCTTGGAGGACGTAGGCAGATTTTTGCCGAACCTCGTAAATTTCTCAGTGTATTTATTTCTTGTAATTTAAACTGTTCAACTGTGGGTCTGTAGTTTGGTGAGACAATCTGAATCTCACTTCCGCACTGACGAACGGCCAAGGCACAACAATTGGTATCAGAGCTTTGTTGGAAGCTTTGGTTCATTGACGATTCAGATTTGTTATTCACCATGATGACTACAAACATGTCATTTTCAGTTGAGAAGTTTAATGGGAAAAGTAGTTTTACTCTCTGGCAGATGAGAGTAAAGGATGTCTTGACTCAACAAGGCTTGGCTAGAGCTTTGAAGGGAAAAGATGGGAAGCCTAAAGAAATGACAGATGACCAGTGGGAGGAGCTGGAGTCGCGTTGTGTTAGCACAATTCGACACTGTATAGCTGACAACATTGTCAATAATGTTATGGATGAAGATTATGCGCCTGCACTCTGGGAGAAGTTGGAAAAACTCTATATTGCTAAGAGTTTGACCAACAAGTTACATATGAAGCGGAAGCTGTACAAGCTAAAGATGGATGAAGGCGGGAATCTCATGGACCACATGAATGTGTTCAACGGATACTTGGATCAATTGCGGAAAGTTGATGTTAAGGTTGAGGAAGAAGACAAAGCCCTCTTACTTCTTACCTCACTTCCAGATTCGTATGAAAATCTTGTGACAACCTTACTGCATGGGAAAGATACAGTAAGTTTGCAGCAGGTGCATGCTTCTTTGGTGTCTTATGATACACAAAAGAAGAAGATCATTGTTGATGGTGGGCACGAGACTGCTTTAGCTGTTCAAGGTTGGAATCGTGGAAGAAAATTGGGAGGAGGATCTGAGAGAGACAACAGGTTCAGATCCGGTTCCGGAGGTAATAGTCTACAATGCTACGACTGCAAAGAATTCGGGCATAAAAAGAAAAATTGTCCTTTGAGAAAAAGAAAGGATGATCTTGGTCCGGGTTGTAGCAATTTTGTGGCGGAAGACTTCGAGTTTGCCCTCTAGGTACTCGAAGCAACACTTCTCCTGGTGATGTTTAGTCTCAAGTGTTGCAGGGGTTTTGCAGCAGGTGGAGCTATGGGATTCACAGGTGATGAGATGGTCCTGAATGAGGAGAAGTGTGAGGAATATTTGTCTGGCTCGACGGGTGTTGCTGGAAATGGGTGCACTGACAAGTTTCCAGGTTGCAGACAATAAAAAAGGGGAAAAACCTGCTGGAAGAGACGAGGATGTGTCGAGATCCTGTCTGAAGCTAAATGGTGATTTTTAGCTTGCAGCAGATGCACATGCATTGGCAGTGACTGAATCGGAACAGGACCAACGAGGTTGATTCAGGGTGTGTATGCTGGTACGTAAGGCCAATGGGCTTTGGTGATAGGTGCAAGGATTTTTGCATGATGTATTCGCCAAGGTGGAGATTGTTGTGATTGGCTCATATAATTATGAGTTGGCAACAATTTCATCTCAACCATGTGGAGTGCTAGCTACTTTCGGCTAAAGAAAGGGACAAAGGAAAATGGAGACATCTACTTTTGGCTAAAGAAAGGGACAAAGAAAAAGGGAGACATCATCATGTCTAGCCCTTGATTTGTGGCCTTTTCAAAGGTAGTTTTCTTTTGTTGCTATAAGTGGAAGGATTTGCCGAATGATGAAAAGGCTTGCAGAGTGAGAGGGTAAGCATTGAGAGAGCATCCGAAAGAGAACACAAATGAGAGAAAATATAGATTGAGAGTGAGAAACTCTTGGGGAGAGTGAGGCTCTTAGTAAAATTCTGTGAGGGTACAAGGGATTGGGATTTGGGTTATATTGATTTAACTCAAGTGTATCTTGTACTAGTTATTCTCATAGTGAAGAGCAATATCTCTTGGAGGACGTAGGCAGATTTTTGCCGAACCTCGTAAATTTCTCAGTGTATTTATTTCTTGTAGTTTAAACTGTTCAACTGTGGGTCTGTAGTTTGGTGAGACAATCTGAATCTCACTTCCGCACTGACGAACGGCCAAGGCACAACAATTACTTCGGAAGGCAACTCAATCAATTATCTAATGATCGCTAAGACTTCTGCATACAGAGCACAATGAACATCAATCTAGAACTGAAAGCTCCAATCACACACTCTTGGTAGTCACACGAAAAACAACACCACTCTCGCGCGACTATTTAAGCAGTTTATCTAAATTTACTGATTGAAAATACATATTTACAAGCGTTAAACGCGTATAGAGAAGCTATTATATACTTACATTAATATGAATGATAATTAGGTAGGAAGTGGCCAAAACATCTTGGAATAAAGAGGGGAAGATCCAAGCCCCTCAATGCTATATGATCCTCCATGCTAAAAGCAGACCCATCTGGCCTAACCAACTCTCTAAATGCAAGACCAATGTCATTAGAATTTGTGAAGTAAATGCAATTACCTTTACACCCCTCCAACTCTGCAGCCAAAACAGAGAAGCAGCAATCAACCGTCAAGAACAAAGCTTGCATCCCCAAGCTCTTCACTTCAACCCATCTCATCCCCAACACTATCCTCCAACAACTTGTAAACCCTAAAGTCAACCACCTTCAGCTGACCCGCCTCGTAGAATCTTCGTCGGAGGTGACGATAGCGCTGAAAGAAATTGTAATAAACAGAACCAAAACCTCCTTTTCGAGAGTTTGAACCCTGGTGATCAAGGTACCTATCAACCACACAAATCTCCCCGTAACACTCGACTAAATTCTTCCGGTGACCAAGCCCGATCGGAGGTGAAAACGGCACCAATTCCAACGACGACGAATCGATGCAAAAAATTTGACCCCATTTGTCCACAACATAAGGGTGACCCTTGTACACAATCATGTCATTGATACAGATTTTACTACTCATGTGAATGGGCTAAAAACTCCTATTATACTTGCAAGAATCACAAGGTTGTTGTAGTATAAACGGATTTCGCAAGGTCGTTCTCCACAAGGATTATTAAATAATTCGAAACTAACCAATTTCCAATTAATTATTGTAAAGTAGAAATTGAGGTGATTGATTTTATAACCTACTTAAATTAAAAATGAATTTAATTAATAAAAATAAGACAATCTGCAATATTAAAACTAGAGGGAAAAGAAAACAGTTTTGGGAGAAATCAAATTAAGAAAGCACTAGGGTTCCACCATCACCTAGCAATCCTATGAACTTTTACCAATTACTTATGATCTACACATGCCACTTTGAAGGTTAGGTTTTCCTAATTTATATTCTACTTGGAACCTCCAACATAGAACATATATCTAACTTGCAACCCGTCCGGACGTTCGGATCAAATCTGAACATGAAAAACTCATTATGCTTTATGAAAACCCTTTGAAAAATCATGCAATCCTTAAGAAGTGGTGTTCATCTAAGTGGAATTACAATTATTAATCACAAGAAGCCAGCGTCAATTTCAGGGAACCTTCCGACCAAAATTGCATCAAATTACTTTTCTAAATATCCTAATGGTGATCAGGCATTAAGATAATTACATAGTTTTTATCCCAGTGATTAACAATTCAAAGTATGCATGCAATCAATCATAAGCAATTAAATAAAAATCACATATTCATGTTAAGGCTCAAGGCTTCACCCTAACAAAAGAATTAAGTTACGCATATTCATAATTAAAATCATAGAAAATACATTCAAGAAAAGGATTTAAAGCACCTTCAAGTAAAAAGTCTCCAAAACCCTAACAATTATATATGTCTCCAAAATTGCATAAAAGAAAGCGTAGAGAAAAACTGTAGACAAGCAATATATCTGCTAAGCCCCCACACAAACCCTAAAAACAGGTCCTTTATTCCCCCTAGGAAACTAAGGGTGCGTTTGTTGCACCGGACTATCTCGGACTGGACTAGTTTCAGGGACTAAGCTGGACTGGCTTGGACTAGAAGCAGAACTAACTTAGTGAAGCGTTTGGTGCAGTATCAGACTAGAAGTAGGATAATAAAAATAATTCTTTTTTTTTCTTTTTCTATTTCTTTTTCCTGCCTGAAACCTCTCTTCCTTCTCCTTTTTTCCATCCATGCTAAAAGCAGACCCATCTGGCCTAACCAACTCTCTAAATGCAAGACCAATGTCATTAGAATTTGTGAAGTAAATGCAATTACCTTTACACCCCTCCAACTCTGCAGCCAAAACAGAGAAGCATCAATCAACCGTCAAGAACAAAGCTTGCTTCCCCAAGAAACTCCTCCGTTAACCCTAACAATGGTGGTCGAAGACGCACCCAAGTCTTCAGCTTCAGAAGATCAGGCCAATACCGAGGCGAACGCTAAGCCGAGGGAGGATGACGACGAGCCTGAAGAAGGAGAGATCGTCGGCAACCAAGACTCGGCGTCGTTGAAGCCTTCAAAGGGAATTGTGCGGCAGTCTCACGCCCTAGAGCACTCCTGGACCTTCTGGTTCGATAGCCTTGCCGCAAAGTCCGCCAAGTCCAAGCAGGAGGATTGGGGCAGCTCCATCCGCCCAATCTACACCTTCATTACCGTCGAGGAGTTCTTGAGGTTAATTTCTTTCATTTCCTGTGGTTTTGGGTTTAATTTTGTTTGGTTTGTAGGAAAACTGAGAAAAGATTAAATCTTTTGCGTTTGTTATGTGCTTGCTATAGTTTGTGATAGAACAAATTTGGCCATTTTTTGGTGGTGGAAGAACCCTCGCGGGGAGGAGGAAGAAGCCCAGAACTCACAGAAGGGCTCGCAGGGAGGAGGAAGAAGCCGGTCTTAGCAAGTCCCATGGTTTGGGGAGTGCCTCGCTAAGAACCTTTAAGGAGGCCTCTAGTTCACACGAGTCCCCTTTAGTCCCAGCACCTATCAAACATAGGACTGTAGTCCAGTCCAGTCCCTCCTAAGGAGGTGAAACAAACGCCCCCTAAAATTAATAATCAAATAAAATAGGAAACATAACCTTAAATTAAATGGTAAAATTCGGTTAAAATCTGAATAGCCACGTTTTGGACCCATAAGCTACTCCAAAACTGGCCCAATATATTTAGATTTAATGTTTGGAATATTCTGAACACTTCTCCAGAAGGCCATGAACCCATCCGAGGTCATCTTGGGCTCAAAAAACGCAATTTAAACCCAAAAACGTCATTTTCCAGCACTGCGCATTGCTCCTTTATTTTATCGCCACAAAATAACCGCTTGGTGGAAATATCCCAGATTTTGATACGATCAAGCTAAGTGACTCACAAACGTCCTCCAACTGGAATTACTCCAAAATTCGTCCATTTGATCCTGTTTTGCTCCAGAGGAAATCGAAAGTCCTATATTAGAAATAAAATTCAAAGTATTAAAATTCTTCTAAAATATTATCCAAAATATACTAAAATTAGGATAAAATATATAATATAAAATCTAGAAACTTGATCGTTGATGAGTGGGAGCTTTTGATCGCCAATTTTTGCAAAACCCAATTTTCCTTCGTTGTAAATCATGAAAATTGAGCAATAATCTTTGAAATTGGGGGATATAATCACCTTGTTTATACCAAAAATGGATCCGGATCCATTTGTGTATCTGAGCACACATGATCTGGTCAACGCCACCATGTTGAAGTCCAGCAAACTCAAATCCATGGGGTTTACCGCAACACCGTCGTTTAAGTACCCGATCCGCGAGCTGGTGATCGGATTCAGGAGACGGATTTTGCCAGAAGACTCTTCCAGCTTCAGCAGCCAACCCTTGAATGAAGAGGTTGAAGATGCTGACGCGGAACGATTTGCATTTGGATCCGGGTCGGGGCGGAGGAGGTAGACGGTGGTTTGGGAGAGGAAGGCAGTGGGCCCTTGGGAGAGCGGAAAAGGGAATCTGGGGGGATTGGAACTTTGGAAGCGGGGAATGGAGGAGCGCCAGGAGCTGCAGACGCTGCGGAATCGGAGGTGTTCGAGGTGGGTTTGGAGGCGGTCGGCGATGAGTGGGGGGAGCTGGTGTGGGAGGTTTGTCCAGTCGACTCGGCTGCCGTCCATGGCGGCCTTGTGCTTTTTGGTTGGACTGAAATAATTTGAGGACGACTTTTCTTCATCTAAGAAAATCCTCAAAAAGCTCAACCATACAAAATATATCTTTGAAAAGTCTGCTTTTTATACCAAATACAGGTGACTTTTCTTCGTCCTTGTTTTTCTGCTTCTTCTTCTTCCTCTCGACTTTGAAATTGCAGGGCGGTTCAGATCAGTCGGATTTTGATTTACAAACTCTGTAAACGACTACAGGTATTTGTTCATTGTGTTTTTCTCTAATTTCTCTAATTTAATTGTATTTTGCTTTTAATTTTTGGCCTGATTTCTCTTTATTGAAATTCATATGCTAAGTAAAGTTATAAGGACGGAAGCATTTTTACTCACGATAAACTATAATGTATGTTCATCATATATTTTATGTCGCGGGGCTATCTTGAGCCGTTCACCTAAATTTACTGATTGCAATTCCACGCACTTACTAAAAAAGAACTATTTAAAGATGCTGATACGTGTAGAGAAGCTAGTATATACTTGCATCAATACAAATGATAACTCATCAATCTAAATCCACAGTCGTGCGACTGTTTTCAACAGTTCATCTAAATTTAGTGATTCCAATCACATATGCTTATTAAAACATGCCTATTTCACAAGCGCTATCGCGTGTAGAGAAGCTAGTATAAACTTACATAAATTCAAATGATAATCAGATTGGGAGTGGCCAAAACATCTTGGAATAAAGAGGGGAAGATCCAAGCCTCTCAATGCTACGATCCTCCATGCTAAAAACAGACCCATCCGGCCTAATCAACTCTCTCAATGCAAGACCAATGTCATTAGAATCTGTGAAGTATATGCAATTGCCTTTACACCCCTCCAACTCTGTAGCCAAAACAGAGAAGCAACAATCGATGCTCAAGAAAAAAGCTTGCTCCCCCAAGCTCTTCACTTCAACCCATCTCCTCCCCAACTCCTCAGCACCATCCTCCAACAATTTATAAACCCTAAAGTCCACCACCTTCGGCTGACCCGCCTCGTAGAACCTCCGCCTGCGGAGAGGATGGCGGAGAAAGTGACTGTAACGAACAGAACCAACACCTCCTTCTTGAGAGTTTGTACCTTGGTGATCAAGGTACCTATCCACCACATAAAGCTCTCCGCAACACTCGATTAAATTCTTACGGTGACCAAACCCGATCGGAGGTGAAACCGGGGTCAATTCCAACGACGAACTGATGCAAAAAATTTGACCCCATTTGTCCACAACAAAAGGGTGACCCTTGTACACAATCATGTCATCGTAGTCAGAAACTTGATCGTTGATGAGTGTGAGCTTTTGATCTCCAGTTTTTGCAAAACCCAATTTTCCTCCGTTGTAAATAATGAAAATTGACCAGTAATCTTTGAAAATGGGGGATTTAATCACCTTGTTTATGCCAAAAACGGATCCGGATCCATTTATGTATTTGAGCACATATGATCTGGCCAACTCCACCATGTTGAAGTCCAGCAAATTCAAATCCATGGGGTTTACCGGAACACCATCGCTTAAGGACCCGATCCGCCAGCTGGTGATCGCGTTCAGGAGACGAAGTTTGCCGGAAGACTCTTCCAGCTTCAGCAGCCAACCCTTGGACGAAGAGGTTGAAGATGATGACGCGGAAGGATTTGGATTTGGATTTGAATTTGGGTCGGGGCGGAGGAGGTAGACGGTGGTTGGGCAGAGGACGGCAGTGGGCCCGAGGGAGAGCGGAGTAGGGAATCTAGGGACATTGGAACTTTGCAAGGGTGGAATGGAGGAGCGCCAGGAGCTGCAGACGCTGCGGAATCGGAGGTGTTCGAGGTGGGTTTGGAGGAGGTCGGCGATGAGTGGGGGGAGCTGGTGTGGGAGGTTTGTCCAGTCGACTCGGCTGCCGTCCATGGCGGCCTTGTACTTCTGCTCGTGGAGAATTGGAGATTAGGTTTTTGTTTTTCTCCTTGTCGTGTGTTTGTCGTTGTACGACTTTGTCAGATTGGGCCTTCTACCCTTTGTCCTCGTAAGTCGTTATACGTTTTTTTTATTTTTTTAATGATATTATTCACACTAAAAAGGCCGAAGTAACTTTAATTTCACAATATACTAGTAATAATATGGTTTAAAGTTGGATTTGGCGAGAATTAAACCTAAGATATCTTACTTACAAGTGAAAAGAATTACTGTTAGACCGTAGTATTAAGTGTTATATGTTTTTAGATTGAATTTTATCTTTTAAGTGCATAATAAAATTTTTAAAGTGTCAATAATAGTTTCAATGCGTATCTAGTAGTTGTTTGGGAAGTTATTTCCTACTTCACTTTGTGCACTCTGCACTTTTTTCTTGTTTTAGGATCAAAATTTAAATCATTTTAAAGAAAATTAAGGAACATAACAAACAATGAGTGCATAATGGGAAAATAAGAGCGAGAAAAGTACAATTTTTCTCTTAGGTTGATGTGCCATGAGTAGTTTTGTTTTTTCCGTATTCCCTAATAAGGCAATTGTCTAAAAAATGACGAAGACGATGGAACGCAAATGCAGAAACATACAACTCTTTTGACTAACTGTCCTAACTTATTAATAATTTGATTAGGCATAATGGTTGTTAGCTAGGAAAGTTATTGGTCCATATAGTACGTGTTGTCAATGATGTGCCAACAATGTATGTCAAAACTTTCTTTGAGTGCCTTTATAGTGAAGGTTTTCGGCTGCATGTGTTGATGAGGTGTGGGGTTCCCTGTCTCCACCCTCCATGGCCTTCTTTTGTGGAGTGTGTAGCGGGCCCAATGGCGGGGGAAATCCCTTCTTATGGTGTTTAGAAAACTTTCGCTGGCAGTCACTGTTTACTGCATATGCATATGGTGTGAGCAGAATAACCACATCTTCAACAACTGCATGAAACCTCCTGCTACAGTTCTTCAGTTGATCACCAATATGATTCGGTGTTAATTATGTACTTTGAAAGTTAAGCCTTCCACCATTAACATAGAGGTTTTCGATAACTGGAATGTTGTTGCTCCTTAGTCTCTAAGTTGTTTGTTGCATTCCCTTGCGTGGATTAGGCTTTGGTTTTTAGGCCTTCCCTTTTGTTTGTTGGTGCCTTGAAAGGAAAAAGGAAGAAGGAAAATATTTAACAAGGAAAATATTTTAACACCCCATGATGTGCCAACAATGTATGTCAAAATTTTAACACTCCATGAAAAACGTGCATGGAAAAAGGAAAATATTTAACGAGGTATTTAAAGTCTTCACTTCAATCCACCTCCCCACTCTTCATCCAACTTATAAACCTTAAACTCTACCGCCTTGCCCTGACAAGGCATGTAGAGTCTTCTGTCTCGAGGCGACGGATCAAGGTACCTATCCATCATATAAATCTCCCCACCACACTCCACCATATGTTTTTGGTGACCAAAACCTCAACAATGGCGAAAATTGAACCACTTTCGAACCTGATTCGATCCAAAAAACCATCTCCATTGCATGACGACGCCACACTAACCCTTCCAAACAGTCATGTCATCCCAAACAACCGCATCATCCCAATTGGAAATTTGATCGTCCACGATCGTCAGATCCTTGTCTTCAATTTTTGCAAAACCCATGGTCTTCAAAATTGGGGGCAGCGATCACCTTGTGTAAACCAAGTCTAAATCTTCTTCACCCAAAAATCTCTGTGACCTATACGTGACCTATCTCAAATTGTGTCACCTATCTACCACTAACTTGAGTTAAACACAGCTAACTCGTCTGAAAAACACTGGAAAAATAAATAAAAAAACAAAAAACAAAAAGAACGCATAACCCCCAAACAAAAAACCACCGTCTCTCAAAAACAACCTTCTCTCCCTTCTCCCGTGCCGTTTTCTCTCCATTTTAATTCTAAAGTACTACGATCTAGTGATATTCCTCTTCACTTCGAAGTAAGATGTCGTAGGTTCGAATCTCGTAGATAGTGAATTCGACACCAAATTAGGCTACCCATTGTGTAGTTTAGCCGAACTCTCCCTCATCTTAGTGTAAAAATATCGATGTACCAAAAATATTTCAAAAGGTTAGGAGAAAATCAGGAATTCAAAGCTTCAAAATTACAAAATCCATATTTGGAATAAAACACACATCCACATAATTAATATTATTTCCAGATTCATACATATAGAGATATTATATTCACACATCCTAAATTACTTTTCTCACATCTTTTTAATTTTTTAATATTTTCTACACACCACTAACACTTGATAGAAAATTATTAAACCAACCAGATATCTTCGCAATTAAAAAAGTGTGAAAAAAAATAATTTAGGGTGTGAATATAACTTCTCGTATCCAAAACCTTTGTGGTCCCGAGGGAGGTGGCAACCAGATATCTTCGCAAGCAAAATAGAAGTAAAAATTTTAAAACGTGTGAAAAAAATAATTTCGGTTTCAAGGCGTCCAAAAGGGATCTCTTGATTGATGTGAGGGATAGGAACTAAAGGGTGGGGGAGGGTAAGGGTCACACCACACATGTGGTGCTTTTTGAAATTGGAGAGGATGCATGCACCTCTTCACACCACACACAAGAGATTTTTATTTTTATTTTTATGAAAATTAGAAATAATCATCAAAATATCTTAACTAATAATCTAATATGGCATGTATGTGTGTTTTTAAATTTTAAACTTTGGATGCTAGTTTTGCATTTTATCAATTTTTATTTATTACTGTATTCATGAATTTCATATAAGTATAATTTTTTTAAGTGTCAATATGTATTTACTAACAAGATATACAAGAAATTTACCTAAATCCGTCTATGTTGCCTAGGCGCCCGTCTAGATTCCGCCTAGGCGCCAGCTCGTCGTCGGACTAACACTTAACGTTTTTTGAAACCCTGGTAAAAACTAAACCTATTATCTCAACTGGGTATTATTCTTAACCACTAAATCTAAATATTAACTTCTTTTGTCACTTTAGTTACAGTTGACTAAAATACTAATTTGACCAAAGTCTTTATGAAAATTCAACTTAAAATTACTATCAAATCAATATAATTAAAACACAAGGATGAAAGTCCAAGTGAGATGAGTTGAGATTTTCTGCACCCATTTTTGCCTGGTCCTTCTGTGCCTTTGTTAATTGGCTGAGGATTTGATTTATTTTTTATTATTTTAATTATTTTCAAGTTAACATTAATTATGTTTAGTTCAATTAACAAGGGCACAGATGTGCCACAGGCAAAAATGGGTGCAGAAAATCTCAACTCAAGTGAGATACCTCACATTACAAAATCTGCATGTATCAAATTTATATCCCGCTCCTTTTTCCATGAAATGGTTGGGTCTTATGCAAGACATTTTTTCATGACACTCGAAGATCTATTACTGGATATTGCATCTTCCTTGGCCAATCATTAGTTTCATGGAAAACTAAGAAGCAAACCACAGTAGCACGATCAAGTGCAGAAGCCGAATATCGATCCATGGCTGCTGCCTGCTAGTTGTTGTGAAATTACTTGGTTGAAATATATTTTGCAGGACTTGGGCATCAAACATCTTCAACCTGTCAAGTTATATTGTGATAATCAAGCGGTTCTGCACATTGCTTCAAACCCAGTCTTTCACGAGCGAACAAAGCATATAGAGATTGACTGTCATCTTGTGCGAGAAAATATTCAAAATGGAATGATCAAGACGGCTCACATATCCACATCACAGCAGCCAGCCGACATCTTCACAAAGTCATTAAGCTTTGGACAATTCACTATTTTACTTGGCAAGTTGGGAATCATTGACATACATTCCAACTTGAGGGGGAGTGTTAAGGAAAGTAAAATCATTTGATTCTCTATTATGGTGATTTCCTTGTATCATGGAAAGTCAACTAATATTGATTCACCTTCCATTCTGTACAAATATGTAAACTAGGAAACAATTTGTATAGGCTTTAATTTAGGATCGTGCTTAGTCTTTGTATTGTATAAAAACCCTATGTAACTATTCAATGTATATTAATATTTTCAGCTAATATCAAAATTTACAGGGGCTTTCTAGTGAAACCGCGACACTGTTACATCAGATAACGTAATCAATTCAGTCATGTCAATACTACGATAATCAAATTTCCCTTTTCCTAGTGACACAAGCATATGAAAATTTATTATAACAACTAAAATTGACTCGAGCGCTGACGGAGTGTGGAAAAGTTAGTATATAATTACATAAACCAAATGATAATTAAGTTGGGAGTGGCCAAAAGAAATAGACTAGAAGATTTGGAATCTATATGCTACAAGAGCACTTGGCTGGCTAAAAGAAAACTATTCAACAAAAGCATACCTCACAGAAGCTATATAAGTTAATGCCCAATAATCGCACGGAAAGGATACCAAACAACCCCTATATTTCCAAATTCGATAAGTTTATTTTTTATTTTTTTGGTAAACGGGATATAGCATTATCCAGGCAAAGATGCCAAAGTTTTCCAGGAAAGCCTACCCTGAGGCAAACAGGCAACAACAACAAGAAGAAAAGAGTAGTGCAAGTAGTTTCACACACCAAATCGATCATCAAAATCATCAATCGAATTTTATAAAATCAAATGAGTTTTGTTCGTGAATGTCTGTAGTTTACAACCTATTTGCTAAGATCTCAACAGGAAGTCGCAAAATAAAAGAAATCGTACGCGAAATTTAACCAACAATAAGACTCAAATTCAAGAACCAAAACCCAGAATCAAAAAAGTTCCGAAAAACCACGCTTCAATCTAACTGTTCCACCAATTTTTATGGTTTCTAACGTGTGTTAAGGACAAGAACAAGTTCAAATAAGCGTCCCCGTTACGGGTTGCGGTTGACAAAGATACGAAACAAGTGAGAATTCCATTTGAAATCTAAGGAACCCATTACATTGCCAATTAGAACATTAAAAGATCCAAGTTCTACAGAGAAACAGCTTGCATAAGCTGTATGTATACATCCATAATAACATCGAAAGACCACTCGCCTACAGTTCGGAAAAAACTAGATTCGATAATTTTACACTAGTTTAATATACAAATCACTCTTCGTGAGAGATCGGATATTCTGCCTTCTCCGAGAGATGCAGAAATGGGTCTTCATTCGCTGTCATCAATTTCCCTGTCAAAGTGTTGAGAAATAATCAACACCAAATAAATCCTTGTTTCTCCAAGTGAAACACAATTAGTACACAATACTCAGGGAATTAGGAAAACTGTTGAACACGAAGCACACGCCAGATACTAAGTTCGTAACCACAGATATAACCTTGTGAAGGTGTCAATGATTCCTACAACAATACCCCCAAAAACTTCTCCATAACTAAGATGAGGCTCAAATGCGCTTGACGCAGAATCTTTTAATTAAGATTTGAAGAAGTCTGATATGAATAACTGTACTCTCAAATTGTAACTAGACGAATATATTCTACTCAAAACAGCTAAGCTTGTTTATCAATTAAGTGTTTTAAGATCCTGCATTATACTACACGCTCAAGACCCCAACCTCGAAATTCCATTTCCTTCCAATCAGTTTTAAATAGTTTAACCGAATGGCAAAAACAGAAAATTTGTAAGCATGTAATCAGTAAACATTTCACATTTTGAGAAGAATAAAGCATATCACACTTACATTAACCGATCAGCAAGCCGATGGCGAGAGACATCATCAAGAGCAGGGCTGAGCCAACTGGATGGTGGCTGGAGCATCTTGTAATAGGTGGGCAAAGCAGCTAGGTTCCGAATGATGCCATTCTCCATCATGAACACGCGACTAATACACCTTTTTTTAGATCCTCCAATTCCTTGTAAATGAGGAAGCTTTTGATCGGTGAATAAAATGCAATTTCCCTTCACTTTACCCAAGTCTCCAGTCGAGACAGCGAAAGACCCATCATTGCTCAAAATAAACACTTGATCTCCCAAGTTTTTCACATCAACCCACTTACCCCATTCTTGATCCAACTTATAAACTTTAAAATCCACAGCTTCACCGTCAAAAGGAGCAGCGAGTGGATGAGGAGGAGCTACGAATGGATTAGGAGGAGCGGCGAAAGGATGATGAGGAGCGTCAAATGGATGAGGAAGAGCTTGAAAATTAGCACCAAAAATGTTAACATTTTGATTCTCGACATTGTACTCGGGCAACCTTTCCATGTCACACTTGTCAAGGTACCGATCAACCACGAAAAGATCGCCACACGACTCAACCAAATGCTTCCTCCCACCAAGCCCAAATAACGGAGGCGAAAATTGGATCACGTTCAAATCAGAATTGACCCATGAAATTGTTCCGCATCTATCAACAACATAGCATTGACCCTTATACACAATGATATCATCATAGTGAGAGTTTTGTTCATCCACATGGGTCCATTTCTCGTCTCCAGACCTCACGAAACCCAACTTTCCGCCATTGTAAATCATAAAAACACCACAATCATTCAAGTTTTTTGCATCCATGACTACCACTTTGTTCACACATGCCATAACAACATTGATACTATTCCTAAATTGCAGACTATACGATTTTCGCAATTCGACAATCTTAAAGTCCAACAAATTGAAATCCTTTGGAGTATTAGATGGGTAGTACCTCAATGGCTTATTAGTGATTGGATGCAGCAATCGCAGATCACCAGAATTCGACTCCTCAAACTTCACCAGCCACGGTTTTGACGTATTGGGTTTTACAAATTCCATGCGGTAGACTGTGATTTGAAAGAGTAGAGCTTTAGATTGAGTCTGCAAAGCTCCGCCATCCGCCGCGGCGGAAGGAGAAGAGAAGCTGAGGGGCAGGGGAGGAGTAATGGGTTGCTGAAAAGGGGGGACGGCGGAGCGCCATGTCTTGCAGACGCTGCGGAACCGGAGAACGTCGATGCGGTTGTCGACGCGGTTTCCGATCGCCGGCCATAGCTCCTTGGGAAGATCGGACCACTCCACCTTCTTCGTCTCCATCTCGATTGACTTAGCAGAGTGGAGAATCAACGGAAAAATGGGTTGTTATTTATCTTGGTGTGGTCCCTCCCCACTCAATCGCTCGGAATTGGATCCTCTCTTGAGCACAAGCTCAGGAGCCTGCTGACCAACCCACTTGAATCGTTGAATTTTGATCCAACGATTACAAACAAGTAGAATAATAAATAAATCCATTTCCATTTTGTCCTCCTGCTCAATGCATTTTACGGTAGAGCACGTGAAATTAACAAAAGATGATGTAAAATCGAGTGCAGTGATATTTTAGGATTCGTATCGTCGATTTCATGTAATGCAATGATATTTTAGAATTCGTACAATCGATTTCATTTACTCTCTCAAAAAGTTGATTATTAATATAGAGGATCAAACTCCTGTGTTAATATATTGAACTCAAAAACTGAAACCAAACTCAATTTGTAGACCCACTATAAAAAAAAAAAAAAAACTAATTGTGATTAACACATTTACTTGGATCACCGACTCTACTTTAACCTACATTTGGTACAAGACCAAAAGTACTTTATCATCTCGTGTATAAGTTAGTAACCAGAAAGCAAGGAGAGGAGAGTATATGTGGTGAGATACCTCTTATATATATATATATAAATTATAATTATACTAATATCTTAATTGGAGCTATTCATTTTCTTAATTATTATTTATAATTGTAAATAAAATCATAACAATTCGTTTTCCTAAACCCCCAAGATTTTATTGGTGATGCAATTGTTTTTTTTTTCAAATTTTTTTTTATATTTTTTTTTATCAAAAGTGATGCAATTGTTAAGATAACAAATTATATTTGGAAGTCCTTAAAGGCTAGCAAGCTCAAGAAATGAATTATGATTAACAATTAGGCGCAAAGGAATAAGATGAAAAGAAAAAGAAAAAAAAAACCATTCCAACACAAAAGGGTTCAATATGAAAGAAGTAATTAGGGTTTTCTTTAGCAGAACCTCATAGTATTTCACCTTCAGAAAATTGATATCCCATCTTCTCCAAGAAATGCAAAAAGGGTCTTCGTTAGCAGGAAGCAACTTCCCTGTCAAGTGTCGAGAAATAACTAGGACGCAAAGAAACCCTAGTTTTTCTAAGTGAAATAACACAATTAATTAGTAAAAAATATTCAGGGAATTAGAAAATCTATTTAGCACACAGCAAAGTCAGCTTACCTTCTAAAGTTTTCGATATACTGACAATGATTACTAGGGCAATAATCCAAGAAACCTCTCTATATAAACAAGGTGATGGGGATTAATTAAAAGCTGAATATTTCTTTCAGGGTTCAGGATGAGAATCAGATTTTTTTTTTCAGATTTTGAAGGACCATTAATTTTCCTTCTTGTTTCTTGTGTTGTTAAATGCACGCTATCGAACCTCTTGCAGCTTTTCTCTCATCGTAAAAGAAAATTTGTAAGCATGTAAGTATGCAACCAGCAGTAAACATTCTATAAACTGATGAGAGTCATTGACAAGTAAGGATATATATCTCACACTTACATGCAGAAATCAGCATGCAGATGGACATTGATCACTCGGAGCTGAGCCAAGTTGAGGGCGGTGAGAGAATCCGAGAACAGCCAGGGAAAGCTTCTAGGTTCTAAATGCTGTCATCCTCTAAGTTGAACACACGACTATGCATGAGCACGCCTATGGTCGATGAATAAAATGCAATTCCCCTCCACTCCAGCAAAGTCTCGGGTGGAGATGGAGAAACACCCATCGTTTCTCAAGATAAACACTTGCTCTCCCAAGTTTTTCACAACCAATATTCCCGATTCTTGATCCAACTTATAAACTTGAAAATCAGTTGCCTCAGCACCACAAGGAACACATGAAGGATTAGGAGGAGCTGGAAAATAATGACTAGCTTGCACTAAAAATGTAATTCCGAACATGGTACCCTAGCTCAGATCCTATCCATATCCAACCTTTCCTTCTCGAGGTACCGATCAACCACGTAAAGGTCACCACAAGACTCAACCAAATGCTTCAGCCCACCAAACCCACATAATGGAGGCGAAAATTGAATCACCTTCAACCACGGACGGCGCTACATAAGGCCCGGGGGGCATCTGCCCCCACTCAGATTTTTGGGTGAGGGAAAAAAAATGTCATGACAATTAAAACAATAATTAAAATTTTGATTTTGGTTCCGAATATTCCACGTTCCCTAACCTAAACCAAACTCAATTGAACTGCCCGGTTTCATAAATACATTGGATTCAACTGATGAAGTATCATAATTTGATATAAGAATTTTACTCCGCAAAGTATTTTATATGAATTTACTTCATCCATTCGTTTGGGGCATTACAATTATAATTTAGCTTTCTAATTTAGAGATTTTTCATTTTACCTAGTCCTCAACAACCTATGACCCATTATTTTACTCGGTTGTTTAAGATGCCCCCAAATCAAAAAAATTTATAGCTCCGTCCATGCCTTCAACTTAGAATTTAACCTTAAAATTGTTCCCCATCTATCAACAACATAGGATTGACCTTATAAACAATGATATCATCCTAGCTAGTAACAGTTTTGTTCATCCACATGGGTCCATTTCTCATCCCCAAATCTCACTAAACCCCACCTTCCTTCACTATGTACCATGAAAACAACACATTCATCCAAATGGGTTGGATCCATGACTACCACTTTGTTCACAGGAGCAAAAGTAAGACTATTTTCCTAATACTAAAACTATATGATTTGTGCAATTCAACAATCCTAATCCAATAAATTGAAGTTCTCTTAGGGACAGAGGAGAACCAGAGTGGCAGATTAGTTATGGGATGCAGTAATCACATATGACCTGAATTAGAATCGTCAAACTTCATCACCAGCCATGGTTTTGACGAATTGGGTTCATCGTCGAGGATTGACTCCACGCCAGCCTTGGCATAACGGGAAAAGAATCTGTAGAGAAGAGGAGGAAAAATGGTTTGCTGAAAGGGTGAGAGAGAGGAACGCCATAACTTGCAGCCGCTGTGAAATCGGAGAAAGTCGATGTGGTTGTCAAGGCATTTTCCTATCATTGGCCATGGCTCCTTTGGAAGACTGGACCATTACTCCACCTTCTTTGTGTTCTTCTCCATTCCACCTTCATATGTATGGTATAATTCGATAATTTTGATAACAATTAAGATTTTTATCATAAACCATCATTTTATTTGATACACATAAATGACTAAACAATTTCATGTTTGACTGGATTTTAGAAGAGGTGATTGTTGGATTGAGAAAATAAACCATCCTAATTATAATATGTATATAGTCAAAACTCGTTAATTACAATTAAGTGGACTAGGAGCACGCAATGGAGTGAATGACCACTACAAGTCATCTTTTCCCCAATTCAAGAGATAGTGGGAAGGTAGAAATGCTTATAGAATTTAGATGCCCTTAACTATTTGAATTACCAGCCTCTTTTATGTTTAGTGTAGCTATTCTGATTGTTTTCTCTTATTTCCAACTATCTATTATCCCTTCCAAAGGAAAACTAATAAAAAGGGTTTGAAAACTTTGAGTTTTAATGATAAGGACAAAATAAATGGTAAAATGAATAGTACCATGATTGACTTTTTATTGTAAAAATGTGGTTTTTGGTTAAAGTGAACAGTACCGGAAGCTTTTCGTTAAAGTTCCCTTATTCCAAACATACTGCCAATGTATCGGTTACTACTAAAGGTGCAATTTGGGCAGGTTGGAAGGTCAGCCCAATCTTCACAATTTGGGTTTGAGTTAGGTTCAAGTGCATGCGTGTTTATTCAAGCTCGGGTTTTAATTGAGTTGTGGCTTGTTCAGGTTAGGCTTGGGTAATTGATCGAGTTTAACTTATAACAATTTATTTTGCAAGACTTTTCTAAAGTTGAACTAAACAACGGCAATACTAGTTAAAATTTAATTCCACAAATTAGCATTCACTCACAACTTAAACTAAATAGCATGGCGACCATTTCATTTTCAACCGTGCAAAGTTGAAACTAAATTACAAAACAATATCAAAGCTTTATTTAAAAGAATTATAAAAATAACATTGCCATTCATTATACAAATGAAAAACTAACAACAAACTCAAATACTGTTATCCCAAAATTTATGCATATCTTATATAGTATTGAGTGGGAATGGTAATATATGCACAAGCAAATATGGGCAAAAAACGAAATGAGTTTGGGTTAACATGAGCGGGAAAGACATCAACCCATGTAGAGGTCTAGTTAGGTTAAGCTGGACTTTTACTTAATTTTAACTCACCCAATTGAGTTTGGGGCTATGTGCCCAAACAAAATAGAAACAAATAAGCAAATAATGAAACACAAAGCTTTGCTTGCTTAATTTGCCATGATATCAATGTTTGCCGGCCGAAGTTCCAAATTGGGTAACTTTTCTTTATGTAACTCTCGATTAATTGATTCCTTATTTATAATCCGGAAAGGACTGAAAAATGAACAACCAGTTGGATGTTATGTTGTCATTGTCGTCCCAGCCTCTATATTAACCAAGAACTTGATTTTTACGGCGGATTTGCCTAAAATAATACTCACACATGTGTATTTATGCCGTGTGTTCATATATATAATTCACCAGCATATGGACAATCTAAAAAGTTAAAACCCTAATGATGTCAGCTCTCTTTAATTTTCTCTAACCACGAAAAATAAATTATAATATGTAAATTATAAAATGTGAGTAAATTAGTGAAGTTCAACTCAGCTTAATTGACTGAAACTACATCAGTAAAGCTCGACACTTATATTTCTTTTTTACTTTTTTATTGCTGTCAAATTTCTTTAATGTCGACTGTTTTCTTTTCGCTGTATATACTGTCTTCTTTAATTTGTAATTATTTCTTAGTCGAAGCTCTATCATTATCATGCAGATGCACATCTTGTTTATGTACATTAATTGCCTAAGAATTAACTATAGTTTTTGCACTAATTATAACGAACAGGAAAAAAGATATGAAAAGATTGTTGGTCCTTCAAATGGTTGTGTTTGTATTTCTTCGTTTTCTAGGTTCTACGTACTCATAGTTCAGACGGACGATCATGCGCATATTTGACCACTCACATTATAATATGTGAATTAATAACACCATGTAATTGTATGATACTTGTTAAAAAAATTCTTATAGCCTTACTCTTGTTTTGCAAAGAGATTGTTCCACGGCTTGAACACGTGACATTTCGGTCACAAAAGAACAACCTTTTCATTGCTAAATCATGTAGCAAAATACAATAATTTGAACGGCAATTGCGCACACCCTTTTATAATCAATATGTTATTGTGCAAATTTCAACTTATATATATTGGGAAATTTAATAACTTCTTGACAACTATACTTCCACAATCTTCTTTATATCTTTATTTTTAATTTTACACTAGTAACATGAAAATGTTGGTCAAAAGGTCGAACAACCAAACAGAAAGACACGTGCATGGTTATATATGAATCAAACATTAAGAAATCTATCTTCTTAATTATATCGAGGTACATATCTAAATCATGCAAGTGAGGCCAATTGACCAAAAGTCATGGGTGCCACGAATCCACCACCAGCATGAAGAGTTTGAGCTGCAAGATGAGACGCAGCTTGTGTTGGATGGTATTGATCCCAGAACAAGTAGACATCGCGATCTTTACACAAATCCGATTCTGGTGTGCATGGCTCTGCATTAAAATTTCCTTTTCCACAACAAGCTTTTGTCGCCTCCTCAAACCCTACAAAATGTTAGGATGTCTATTATATGACATACAAAATTCTTTGAAAACAAGAAACAAATGTACATATCAAAGCCCTTTTGGATGTGCTTCTGTAGAAAGTAGTTTGCGCATAAGTGCTTTTATTAGTAGCGTGCCAAAATCTTTATAATAGTAATTAGTAAATTAGAAAGAAAAAAAAAACCTCCATATATAACTATAAGCTTTTTACAAAAATATTGTAAGAGTTCAATTGGGAACAAAAAAAAACTCTCATCTATCAACTTAATTGTCAATGCTTTAATTGATTCTAAGATTTAAACTTCCTTTAGTGCCTTTCTCCTATTAGAGCATGTCAAATAAGTCAACTAGGAGCTAAACGATATCAAAGTTTTCTCCAAGAGAGATGCCATAATTGACATAATAGCGGAGTCATTTGACTTCTTGTTTTCTAGTAGTTTTTTGTTACAACCAACAAAGATAAAGCCAGTTAGATTTTTTTTCCCTAATGAGTTGGTTTAAAAAGTTTTCTCTTAACCGTAGTTATTAAGGGCTTACACTAGAAAAATCATTTTTATAAAATCTATGCCAACTCACAAAAAACAGATTTTATAACATATTATATATATATATATAATATATAGACACACACGTACGTTACATTCTATACTATTTTGTGATACGCTACCAAAAGACTGAAAGAGTAATTTAAGATGTTTAAGTAATTACGAAATTGTTTAGGGTCTTTTATGATGAGCGTGGTCATTGTATATGCATCTGCAAGTGCATATTTCATCCCTTGGCATTCTGCGCTTAACCTCAGCAAGACTCCTTGAAGTGCCTTATAAAACAATATGGCATATTGATTCATGGGCTCAAAACAGCTACCATCTTGAGTAGAATTACGCAGCAATGGGACGCACCCAACTGGGGGAACACTAATAATTCCAAATCTTTTGGCTCCAAGGTCAATTAGGTTCTGCAATTGGAAACATTAATTTAAGAAAAAGACTCTTAATTAATTATGGACAGTTCATAACTATTTCATTTTCAATTTTCACTTTTTTTAGTTTTCAATTTTCATTTTTTGCAGTTTTCAAAAAGCAAAAAACTGACAAAAAAGGAAAGCTACTTTTGTGAGTTTTCAAAATTTGACATTTGTTTAAAACTGAAAATATTTACTAAATAAGTTTTCAGTCAAAACTGAAATGATTATCAAACGGGTTATTAAGAATTAATGGTTAATTTACAATGTAAAGAAATAAAAAGAAAAACTGGTAATTAACTAATGGTACCCTTAATCGACTTTCATAAGTGGACATGAGAGTGGCGATGAAGTGTTTTGCAGAAGTAGATTGGTTAGTAAGAAAATGTTCGAAGATGTCATTGCTTCCGACGCTGATGAGGAAGAAAGACTTTGATATATTAGCCAATCCACCCTCACCCTGTAATTTTGATATAATGTCATGTACTCTTGCAAACTGCTGGACCTGATCTCCAAGGGCGACGACATTTCCCTACGTGCATAATGTAACCTAGTTAACACAAATTTTTTCTCCTTCTTACATTTCTCATAGTGTCTATATGCACACGTGAGAGCAAAAATACTGGACACATATATTTGTATTGTATACAATAAAACTATTTAGACATTCAATACTGACATACTATTGATACATTTTTAATAAAAGCAAGTCTTACATTTACGAGAATGTGTCAGCAAGTATGTCAGTTTTGTATGTCTATGAGAATATGTCAATAAATGTGTGAACTTTGTATGTTTTTTTTTTTGTTCTGATTGTTTACCTGAGAGAGCATAAGAGAGATTAAGTGTGAGAATTAAGCTTACCCACTTTCGTTTTCCAGTTTCATCCAGAATTCCTGAACCTCCGGATGCGAAATTGACTCCTTTACTTAGCAAAATGATCTTCCCGTAAATTCCCTCCTTGTCCAAAAGAGAGAGAAAAGGTGGCGGACTCAGCTCGAAACCCAGAAACTTGGCTAATTAATAACATATTAAAGAAATAAAAATTAATAACTATGATGGTTATAAAACTAACAAAATTAACAAGAAATTTGAGTATTGAAAATATTGTCACATAGTGTTATCATTTCACGCATTATAATATAGGTGAACGACACAATTACTATGTTACACTCCTATTATATATCATAAAAAATAAGCATGTCATAATTTGAGTAAAATGGTACCGTAACCCGAGAGTACACAACACACACCAAAAATTATATCATATATAAATAATAGTGGGGTCAGTGGCCGGGCTAATACCAAGATAATCAACAATATTCAAGCCGTTGCTAAATCTTCCAGTCGCTGTAGAGTGAGGAAAATCAATCCCATAAAAAGGGTGGTCAGCCCTTGCTTCAGCTTTAGGCAAGTACTGGTTAGTTCCAACATCTACTGTGGAGTCACCAAACACGTAAATGGCAGGCAAAGTTGGTTGAGAACATTCAAGCAAACCAATGCAACCCAGAAATACAACGAGCCAAAGAGAAAGTACTGATATCAGACTCTGAGCCATGGAAGCTAGCTAGTTCTCTATCTTATGAGCTATGTGTGCTATAATTTGTAAGTTGTCTATATTATTATCAAAGGCCAAATATAACACTATATATAGAGAGCTTTGGTGAAGAACTCTACGTCGATTGTTGCAAATTTACGAGACAAGTTGAAAACGAAAGCCAGAAGATGCCATCCAGCATGTAAAGTCAAACAGTATATTTAGTGGCTAAACCTAGAAGCCGCATATGTATGATGTATACAAGGAAGTTAATTAAACTAGTTCAACTAAACAAGGTTTATTTTAATTTTTGGAGGCGGAATTTTCTAATTAGTGATTTAACCCTATGATGACTCATGACTGCAACAGCTTAATTAGCATATTCCATCGATCAGCATTGTATTAATCATTGCTTATTCCCTTGTTAAAAGTGAATTTAATTTAATTTTCGCTTCTTTTTGTTCAGCCCGTGCCGAATGTGCTGATTTAATCGATATTTTTCTGGTTTATGCCATCTTCATGGTATACGTAGTTGCATGTGTTTTGCTTTTGAGAATTCTAGGCCCTTCAGTTTGTGTAACTGTGACACAAATACAAACACACACACACACACACACACACACACACACACACACACACACACACAAGCAGCTTCTTAGCACGATTTTGTTTTCCTGTAGCAAAAATAGATAGGTATAGAACCATCGTGGTAATTATGTATTCTTCATATAAGACATCTTATACTTATCACAGTTTTCCCATTTTTTCATAATTTGGAGGTCCCTTGCGATAAATACAATGAAACAGATTCCTACTAAGAAACGGGCTAATGATGTATACATATTTATGTGTGTGTGTGTGTGTGAATGCATGTATATCAACAGCTGCTAAGTGAAAACGACTATGAATCCTTAACGTTTGTGTAAATTTTTTGGGCGTGGGAAATTGTTAGTTAGAATCAGTACACTATGGAATCAGAGGGATACTAAAGGATATCCTAGTATAAAACTGGACTCCAATTAGCCACTAAAAAGTATAGAATTAAGAATTATGATTGCTTTATGTAATCTATCAAATATTTAACAGAAAAATTAAAAAGAATGATTAAGTACCTAATTAAAACCCCTCAATCTTTTAGTGTTATTCTAAATTAGTCTGAACCTTTTTAAACATTCCCAACAAATGTCAAAACTATTAAAATTGTCACATCCATTAAGCTCCAATTAAATTTCTGTTAAATTAACTAGAGTTTATTTTGTCTCCAACATCAATAGAAGGTCATGGAAGCATGACTTCCACCAAGTAACGGTCACCATCACCCCCTTCATGCCATCACCTTCAAACCCAACGTGTGCACAACCACAAACTCCACCCTACAACTCAAGCTCCCAACTAAGAAGGTCATGGAGGTTGGTGAAATGGTATGGACTGCCATGATACGGCCACCACAAGTTTCACCGCCCACAAAGAAGAAGTGGAAGCTTTACTAGCGGAAAGTTGACGACTGAGGAAATCACATGAGCAGAAGCATACTCCTTGAAACCTATCAAAATTATTAACCCTCTTCTTTGTTAGAAAATTTCTCGATCTTCATTTTTATTTTCCATTTTATTCGTTAATTTGTTTAATTATTTTTATTTTTTCATCTTCATGTCTTTTTTGGAGTTATGTTTATTATCATTTTAATGTCCAAGTAAGCAAATAAGTGGGACATAAAGTCTAACTCTGACTATGATAGCAGCCATAACAAACAAAACATCCAATGACCAATATAAGATATAACAAGGCCAACAAAAAATAACCCATAAAATACAGTAGTACGGAAGCCCACATAATGACGATGATAATAATGGAAAATTAGGAGGAGAATCCCACCAAATAAGACCATTAAAAGAGGAACGATGATTTGCAAAGGCATCAAAAACTTGATTACCATCTCTTAAATGTGAGAAGACCAGAAATGTATTTGGAAAATTCTATACAAGCAGTTCCTCTACTCCACTCTGAATTGCCAAGGCACCAATTGAGGAGAGTGCAAGAAGTCAAGAACCAAAGCAGGATCAACTTTTCAACCAAATAAATTTTTAATCCCGAACTGAAGCTACTAATAGCTTTAATTACTGTTATTTCCTCCGCTACAACAGAGATAGGAATCTCCAGATTAGAACAAAAAGTTCCAAAGAACTTACCTTTGAATTCCCGAAACACACCATCATACCAGGCTACCAGCACAACTGAAACTACTCTTCCAAGCTCTATCACTATTTAACTTAACCCAACCATGATTGGGGGAAACGCACCTCTAAAATTATGGGAGCTCGACGAGGCTACATGTAGCACCAAACCTTTTCATCTCATATAAATGAACATCATTATTCTTATAACCAAACTCTAATTTCTATTTGAATGATGGATCTGGCCAACAATAAGTTTAAAAGCATAAGCAACATTAGTTCTAAGTCCTTCATGCTGAGATTGGTTTCTCAAGTACCCTAATCTATTTGAACTACAATCTACATTTTCTGATGTTTACATGGGGCCGAAGGCCAAACAATTAATTAGAAAACGACTAGCAAAGCCCACACAGTCAACAGAACAACACCACATGTGCAGCCCAATCAAAACCTTTGCCGACAACGGAGCGTCTTGTAAGAATGTAAATGATAAATTCTCAGACGATGGATCAAATTTTGCAAGAACTTATAAAGAGTTGGATCATTCCTTATTCGGCCTTACGATGAAAACTCAATTTCCTCCTGATATCAATGCGCCTTATTGGTTAAGGAGGCTAGCTGAGGGGTGTAGTCCGTTAGATTAAATAGCTAAGATATAAAATAACTTGTACGGTACAAGCTATTGCAACCATGCGAACGATGAGAAACGATATCATGATGATAACATTGATCAACCAAAGATCAACAACTAGCACAGTGATTCTGGAGCTGCCTACCTTCTGGTTTTCTTGACACCAAAGAAGAGAGGGAAGATGTTATTAGTATTCTAAAAATGCAAGCTGACATTTTAAAATGTTGGTAACACCATCCTTTTTCTTACCAAAAAAAACGTACAACACCCTTTTATTATGGTGAGATGTTTGTTTTTGTTTTGTGGGGCAGATTGGCAATCCAAAAACCAATAGAGTTCTCTAGCTACACATTTTTAGAATTAATGTTTCTTAAAGAATACATATATAGTTAATTTGATGACATGTTATGAGAACAAAGATTGCGAATAATATTTGGCTGCTCAATGATGAGTAATAGGTCATACTTAAAACTGTTTGTTGGCGATTTATAGAACTTTTTTATTAAAATCGTTCATATTATAAGTCACTCTATAAATATCGTCTTTGCAAAAGACCAATTAAAACTAAGATAGTTTAGTCGTCGAACTATATAAAAACAGATGAACAAAATTGGTAAAATGACACACCCCGATCCTAGAATCAAGGCATGCTAGCCGTCACGTGAGCGTGACGTAACCATAAGTGCGGTGCGGAAGCAAAATAAGAGAATTACGAAAGAATAAAAACCAACTACTAGCAAGAATGACCAAATAGCATGCTAGAGTGAGTTAAAGTGTGAGGGCACACATAAACAGAGCTTAAGCAATAGGTGCAGTCAAGTAGGACTATAATTAAGTTACAACACCCGCAGGTGAGTCCTACATGTAGAAGTCTGTCAGAACGCCGAAGCGAAACCTCGTGAGCCACCAACTGCTAACTAGAACCTGGAGGGGCGCAAAACAAAATTGAGTGGGTCAGTAAAATAAAACTTTTCGAAAACCTTTCATTTAAAACATGTCTAACCCCTCGCTGTAAAACCTGTATAATTTCCTAGAAAATAGCATAATAGCATAATACTTTTCATAAATCTCAAATCATCAATTTTTCTCAAAAACCAGAAAGTATGCCATGTTATAATTTCAAAAACAGAATGAATGATGCATCAATGTAACATGTGAATTAATCGGAGACCCTGCAGTTGGTCCTGTACGGTTAATTCTATAGCTTAACATCCAATCCAACCGGAGTCACCTCGGTGACCTGTACGGCACTACACTGCATATAAGTCGGAACTACCTGAAGTAGTCTGTACGACATGAATCGTGTAATAATACGTTCTAGTGCTTCTCTCATCAATCATCTGTGCACATAATCTAAGGTCACCTATCAGTCAGAACCCTCTCATGGTCTATACGACATGTCGGAACCCTCTCATGGTCTGTACGACATGCACCTACTTGGATCCAAGGTGAGCGTGTGGTGCGAGGTGAATAATATAAGCACTAACACCATGATTGCAGGTTATGAGCTATCAACATAATATACATCATCAATGATTCACATGAATAACATAAAACTCATCTGATACTTACCTGTGCGTCCACATCACCAATTCACATATATATATATGCATCAATTATCAATTCATATAACTCATATCATTCATATCATGCATGCATGACATTTTAGAAACATACTTTCATTAAAAACTCAATTTCTGGGAATTTCAATAGTATATAGGTATAAACAGAAAATACTGCCCACTCACTGATAAGTCGAAGGGTTGTAACCCCCGTGACGTCCCTGGATGCACTCGTCCTCGGGATAGGTATCACCTATATGCGAAATAACTATAAAAACGTTATTTTAAAGCATATAACCAACAATTCGTAATAACTTCTCATACGGTGCTCAAATTGGGTATATGAATATACCACAGTGATCTACTCGACGTCACGGACGTCGACAAATTTTTAGAATAATTTTTTGACGTGGCACGCGCCCTCACGCGTCGTGGGTGGCACAGACCTACGCGCCCCCACGCGCGTCTTCTGCCTCGAGCTCGCCGGACTGGTTTTTCCGGTGGTCGGAATCTGGGCCATTTTTCAAACGTCTTGTTCTCCTTCGTTTCTCAACCATTTTCTTCGTATTTTATATCAAAATGAAGCCCTAAACATGTAGTTTCACGCTATACTACTTTAAGGCTCTAAAAATCACGAAATCTCACCGGAAAAATTCCAAGAAAATCGGCCAAAGTCGAACCCAGTGATCCCGACGTCCAAAACCTTCAAACGAAGCACTCCGAGCTTCCTTGGGACCTCACTAAGTTCACTACAAGCTTAGAATTCCCTGAAAATCGACATATTAAGATTGCATGAATAGTGCCAAACTCGTACCTCGAGTTTTAAACGTGAAAACGAAGGATTTCTTACCTGAAAGTGGTGTCTTTGGGTTCGTAGAGTCCTCACGAGCACAATGGTGCCTTCAAAATCCTCGATCCACGAAGTTTCAGGGGTTTTTGGCGTTGGTCCGTACGGTTCGAGAGTGAGAGAGAGAGAGAGTGAGTCGTGAGGGAAGAGAGAGAGAGATAGAAGGCACGGGGGAAGGAAATGAGAAGTGTCCCGTGTGTGTGGGTCTGATCCATCCAAAAAAACAAGTCCAACTCACAACCCTAGCCACACAAACATACATATCACTCTATTAAATCAAACTTAATTCATTTTCAAGAATTTAGGAATGTATGTTTTAAACCAATTATATGTCACATACACATACCTTAGTACCCGCTACGGGTAATCCTGTCATTTCACGTCCTCGATAAATCAAATCTCGGGACGGGCTGTGACATAAAAGCATTACGAATTGTCTATGTATTTGCTACAGTAAATTGACTAGACTTCCTTAGTTTTAATTTATTTTTTTGCATGGATTATTTATATAGAGTGATTCATAATATGAACATTTCTAATGATAAACACAAAACTTTGAAATTCGAATACGATTTTTTTTTTGAACAAACGATATTATATACACTATTCCTACTCATCTTTGAGTAGTCTTAAAAGGTTGCAACTTGCAATTGAATGATTGGTGCTCCCTACGACTGTTTGTTTAGTTAGTTGGGGGATTGAAATTAGGTTTTATATTATTGTATCTTTATATATAAAACCAACAACCCGTTTTGGGGTCACAAGCTTCACCAAAAAATTTTGGACAAAAATGCCCACAAAACAAAAAAATTCAAAAGCAGCTCAAAATAATGCAAGGGTATTTTCATCATTTTAACTGTGTTTTTCTAATAATTAATTTTTTTTGTACAATTTTTTTAATCACTATCTCACAATAGGTTAGTAATAATGTGATTCAGTAGTTTTTCATTTAGTATTATTTTCTCTATTTTTAAACATGTTCAAAATATCTTAAGAAGTGTGTAATGCTGGTTATAAAAAAGGCCAGTTGCACGCGCATAATAATATGATTAAACTAGTTGTCAAACGATTGTGTTTTTTTTTTTTTTTTGACAAACGATATTATCTACACTAAGGAGAGGGGATGAGCTTAGCCTCACAATGGGCGCAATAATGTGATTTAATCAGTTGTTTATTAAATATTATTTTCTATATTCTTAATGTAAATTCAAAAGAATGTGGATGAAAATTGAAAGACCGATTTTATTATGTGAATTCAGCCGTTTTGATTGGTTTGTGAGGAGTTTTTTCTAGCATGATTTAAGATTATTCATTTAATTCAAATATTTGATTTTTTTTTGTCAATGTACTTATATAAATATATTTAAAACATGTAAATCGTACGTAGTACACCGTGATTTAAAAAATATCTTCTTCACGGCGTGCATGTAGGCTAGTTGTATGTTAAGGGGATTAGTAGGACCTGTCGGTGCATGACATATCTAACTTGTTTCGGTCCAACACGGACACCACCAAACGTTCTGTGGGCGTTTTCCAAAAAAAAAAAAGGGTTATGTGGGCTCCTCTAATGAAACCTCTTTATTTGGGAGTTGTTAAATTTCATGTTCATATTTACACGCTTAAACACAAAACCTTGAGCTTAACACAATCATATAATTAAAACTTCACTTAAAGTTTCATTTGGATTTCTTTCAATTAAATATTACAACCATAATGCTGTTTAGTATTACATGAGGATACTTCTCTTCATTTTGGTTCGATTCTCGCCAAAAATGAATTTGAACAACATTATTGTTAACTTATTGTGAGGCTAAACCTATCTCTTATCTCTTTAGTGTAGATAATATCATTTATTAAAAAAAAAATATTACAACCATAATGCTTCACGTTCTCAAGTGTGAACACTTATTTTTGGTAAAAGAGTGTGAATCCTAAGGCAATGTCATTGTCATGTGTAGTCCAAAAGTTTGATTCATGATATCCAATTTTATGAGCATGTCAATTGAATTTGAATACAAAAGAAATTTACTTGGGGGTAAACTAAATTGAATTTTCCGTAGGTAGTGTTTATGTTACCCAAACATTAACATATGATGCGAATGCTAAGGCATTGTCCGACCTGTTCTTTCGGTTGACTAACAATGTAGTTTTTTGTCATTTTAGTTGCTCAAAAGCTCAAAATCCAAGGGTTAAAACATAAAACAGAAGGTATTAGAGTTTTTCTATACAATAAGAAAAGTTAACTTGTTGAGAAAGAGATAAAAAATAACATGTTGAGAATGAGATCAAAAAATAAAAAAAAGACTAGTCGGCCATATAAAAATTTGAGTAAACCAGCAACACATAAAAGAATTCTTGTTCACATAAGAAATTTGAAACACTAAACCACATAAAACCTATTTGTGTTGCATTAGTAAATCACAGCAATTTATTTTATCGTTCTCATAAATGAAAAAGTTTACTTTCTTAATATTTGATTACTTACTAGTGAGTATTCATTTTTTATTTTATATTTTATATTTTAACCAGTTATATTTTAACACATTTTTTTATTGTTTTACCAGATAATTATTTAATTTTTATTAAATTTTAAAAAACAAGAACTGACATTTTGAATGGACCAAATCAGAAAATAATAATCAATCTAGTCTAAATAATGATTAACAATCAAATCTAATTAATAAAGTGAAATGTAAATAGGGGTTGAAAAACCTCAAACGAGGGTGGTATGCGCAAACACGCACATGACAAAACGAAGTGTTGGATGTTTCCAAAAAAAAAAAAAACGAAGTGTTGGACATAAGAAGTTAAGAACAAAGGCCCACGGGCGTACGTACCTATTCAATTTCCAGTTTCTCTAACAAAAAAGCTCAATCTTCTACCCAAATCCAAACCCTCTTCGCAGGTCCGTTGCTCTTCCAGTTTAACCACTTGGGTTTCCCAAATTCCATCACTTTCCCGAGAAAGTTCAATTTTTGGAGCGAAAGAACGCATTTTCCCGGAAACCCCAGTTTTGCAGAATACTGATGTAACCAGTTCCTTATTTTCTCTTTCAATTTCGTCCGATGACGAGCGTGAACATCTGCCGGGACTCGTTGTGTCGACCATTTGAGCGATGCTCCCGCTTGCTTCCCTGTCTCGCCGATCCCGGTGAGTTTTTTTTTTCTTCAAATTTGTAATTTATTTTCTGAAAAATCGGAGTAGAAGACAAAATCTGACTGTTTCGGTTCAGCTACTTAGTTTTGTAATCTCAATTGAGTCCAGGATTTTACCTTTTTATTATTTTTTAGAGCTTGACTTTTTGTTGATGCAAAAAGATTGTGTTTTTATGTTTTGGGTACTTGAATTTCAGCTCGGAGGTCTGCTTTGGGAATAAAAGTTGCATTGGTGATGCTACATCTAATATACCCCGGCGTGATTTTTCTGTTTGATGGAGGTTTGATTGAGAAAACTAAAAAGGAACCATGGTATGCTAATGCTTCTGTACTTTTATTAATTGCATTTCATTTGTGGTGAAAATCCTAATGCATATTGATTAACAAGAGTTTAGCTCGTTTGCGCAAACGGGTTACTTTAGAACTTTTAAATATATAGGCCGTTTGTAGTGTTGTAGTTGCATAATGTCAAGTTTCAGTTTAAGATCACGAAGTGAATTGAACCTCGATACGTATGCAAGGATGTGTGTCAATTGATAAGGCGGTGCCTATTGTTAAGTAACGTGTGCATTTGCATTGGGGGCGAAGCTTTACAAGTGACTTATCACATTCTGTCTGAACTAGTGGTGAGACTTATGGAATGTCAGGATCAGTGATCTTATATATGGGCACAAATGACGGAGTCACACTATTGAAGTGATCTATTTCTTGCTTACCCCTAACCCTACTCCTTACTTTGTGTTTTTTTGCTCCTTTGCAGGTATACTGCTATATATTTGACTCTCTATGTTGTGACATTGATTCAATACTTTGTTACCTCTGGTTCTTCTCCTGGGTAAATGCCAATCTATGCTGCCTTCAAATTATATTTGTTTAAATATGATTTGCAAGTTTGATGCTTGTGATCTGATTTCAAGTCATTGTGATTTCTTTAAAACTTGATGCTTGAATTCTGCAAAACCGAGCGCAGTGGCATTCTAGGATTCATACAGCCGGCCCTACTTAGTGGGATAAGGCTTTGATGTTGTTGTTGATGCTTGAATTACAATTCCAGCTACCTTTGACTTATTGATTTTTTGTGTTTACCTTTTAGCTTTGTCGTGGATGCAATGAGGACTGTCAATGAGTCAAATACAATATTCAGAAAAGCATCAGGAATCTCAAAGTAAGCGTTGCTTTCCTTTGGTTCCTTTTGTTTTTGTTTTTTTTTTAATTTTATTTCTTTGTTCATATGATAAAGGTTATAGGCATAGATCTTACAATTCCGAGGTGAAATAATTCTCTGATGTCATCTTGCTGTAACGTTTAAGCAAAGACAGCCTGCTCCAAGCAAAACTGGCAGTGTGGTTGTGACAGTGGAACGGAATCAGTTGGGAAGAAGTCTTCTGGGAAATAATGCAACATCTTGGACCAAACTTGTGATGGACTTGTATCCACCTGGAACGTCTGTTAGGTATGCAATTACTTTTAAGTTATCAGAGCAGTATCATTTTATTGTACATTTCAAAGTGATGATTTGGTGTTTACACATTATTCCGTGTGTTTCATCTTAACTGTGTTTGTTTCAACATAAAATAGGTAGGGGAAATGGAGTTAAACTTGTGTTAATGCAACCAATTCCTTTTAAATACAAGATTGAATGAAAAAGATGAGTAAAAGAGCTAGATAAGTCGTGGTATTTCACATATATATATTTGCTGACTGCCTCCTTTTGGTTATTGCAGAAGTTTGAATTGCTCGTACTGTAATGTTGAGCAGGTAGTACCCTCTCAATTTTACATATTCATCTTGTATGATACTTATGGTTGTTTATATCTCTTGCCAACATATTTTGAATAAGGAGCAAAACTTTATAAAGGATGGAATATTCACAAGGAAACATGAAGAAGATGTCCATCTTAGGAAAGATGCGAACAATAATAAAAGATTTCTCCTATTATAGTTGCTTCTGTACTGTCAGTGTTATAAGAGTGACTGAGTAAATAGTTCTAGTTAAGCACCTCGGCCTGGAAACCTCTGTACTTAAATGCCTTTGTTGATAGACCAGGTGAATTCCTGACAATCTTCCATCCTAAAGTGAAAACTAGAGAAAGATTCTGTGGACTCCTCACGTGTCATTAACACCACAATTTCCCACCATTCTTATCAAACAAGGTTCTTGAAAAACTTCATCTGATTCACATTAGGACCTTGGGAGTTGGGACAAATGAATTTCCTCAGAAGAGACCTTAGAGCATTCAAATTTATATGGTGCTTGCTAAACAAGATTCTAGCCACAATCTTCTAGATGTCCACTCCCCCTATTTTTCAGGTTATGCTTCACGATTCTTAGTGTATAAAATCGCCCATGCATAAATTTACTGGGAAATGAACCTATCGTGTATCTTGTTGCTGTTACTCTGTTGATTTCTTACTTACCTATAATGTAAATTTATATTTTCTTTTGAATTGTATGCAGCCCCCGAGATCAAAGCACTGTCATGATTGTGACAAATGTGTTATTCAGTTCGATCATCATTGTGTTTGGCTCGGAACATGCATTGGTGTGGGTAATCATTGTAAATTTTGGTAAGTGTGATTTTGTACTAACATAAAGTTGGGTATAATTAATTTGCATCTTTAAAGTTTGTCTATGACTGTTAGACAGAAGGTATTCCATGTTCTGTTTGTTGTGTGATAAGCTAAGACGAGTACCAGTTGTTGAATTTGGAATTGCACATTTTCTTATAATGTTATTATTATTTGTAGCTTTCTCCAAAGTATGCTTATCGGGTTTTCAACTAAAAATGTAATATTATATCTTAACCGAGTCATGTTAATATGTTATTTTGAATTGGATTCACCTTCAAAGAATTATATTCTAATTATGGTTAAACTATTCTTCTTGTCAATGGTTCAAAAACTTTACGAAACTGTATAGTCTTGTTGCTTATACTAGGATTGGCAATCAGTATATTTTAGTACTGCATGTAAAAAGCCCTGTTCAAGAGCTTCTGTCTTTTGGGCTAATGTTGTAGGTGGTACATTTGTGAAGAGACAGCACTGTGCCTTTGGACCGCCATCCTATACATCACATACCTGAAGGCTAATATATCAGTCGCTTGGTATGATATTTTTTGTGAGGTTCTTATTTCGTTGGAACAATTTAGGTTCTACTCTTAACATTGTTATAGTAATGTCATTATATTTTGTTATATAATACTATAGTCCTTATGGTTTTATGATGAAGTTTATTTGCCCATTTTGGGTTTTCTTTTCTGTTGTAATCGGTGTCCATTATAATTTGGATTCCGAATGTATAATTGTCAGGTGGAAGGATGCAATTGTGATATTGCTGCTGGTTATTTTGTCAATTATCATGATCTTTCTGCTGCTCCTGCTGATATTTCATAGGTAAAGTTTTATGTTTGACATCAGCTTCCGGTTTCTTAGATGCAAGGCATTTCTTTCCATGCTATGACAACATGTTTATAATTTCACTGTGGTAGAAGTACCTAATTTTAATGCTTTCACAGATAACTTTGCCATCTGTTTGTGTTATCATGCTGGCAGTAGTCGTGTTATTGTAAACTTTTTTTTTAAAGAGTTGGGAGATCTGATTTTATGTCTCTTCCTGCTCCCCCACGCCTGCTTCGTTCTATCTAACTGAGCACTATCATTATAAAAGTCATTTACCTTAACATAACTGAAGTGTATCAGTTGAACGTTCATTTTCATTTTTTCTTTTGCTGCAGTTATCTAGTTCTGACCAATCAGACTACTTATGAGCTTGTAAGACGAAGGCGCATCCCATATTTAAGGTTAGTTTTTTTTTTTTTTTTTTTTTCCTACTGTTTAATATTATCTGCTATAGATAACTAGTCATAGTATGTTAAAAATATATAGCATCATATTATATATTTTAGTATTTGATTATTAAAGAAAATATATGTGAAAAATATAAATATGGTTAGATATGTTTATACATAGCTACTTCGTGGTTTAAAATTTTAAATGCATGAACAAGTTGCGTGATGAAAGAAGAAGAATGACTGTACAAGGTGTTTCTACAGAGCCCTAACTATCATTGTGTTTCAAATTGTTATAAATTAGTTAGTAATGAACTACGAAAGATGAGAGGGAGGGATTTGAGATGACTAGATACAATGCGTTGAGAGGGATTAGCATTCAAGTCATTTGTAAATCGTATGTTGATTGTGTAGTGCATTTCAAATCCCTCTGTCTGAAGTTCTGTAGTTTCTAACTAATTTAGCCTAAATCCCTTGGTACTTGCAAATCCATTATCCAAACATAGGAGAACGGTTACTTGCGTATACTAGGCTAGGAATATTGTGATGAGATGTGAATTAAACTAGTTGACTGTTATGCTCTTAGATTCTCAGTTCTTTTCACTTTGTTTTGATCGACAGAGGAGTACCCGAGAGAGTTTATCCTTTCAGTAAAGGAGCATGCAGAAATTTATACGAGTTTTGCTGCATTCGAAGCAGTAATTACAGAATGGAACCATTACCAACAGCACAGCAACTTGAAGAAAAATCTAGACCTTACACCTGTTGTGATGTTGTAACCTGTCGTTGTTGCTGACATTGTGAGGTTTGTATCATTAATTTGTCATTCGTTTTCCTTTAAATTTATAGGGAGCACCAACCAGGGCCATATCTGCGCATCGGCGCATGTATTTTGTTTAGATAGCTCCAAAATATGGTGACCGGAGATGGTTAAGTCGGAACCGTTTCAGGGTCTATAGTTTGTACTTTATTTTAGGCTAGATCTTTAGGCTTGTTATGAAGTCGGTTTTGATCGTATTGTTTTTTGCTGGATAAGAGATTCCGAATTATTTGTGCCAGTTTATATACGCAGCTGAACTCTTCCCCTAAATTACCGAATTCATTCTCTCCTACAGCCAGCCCTGCAATATTTTCATATCGTTCGAACGTAGTTCAAAAGTTTTTAAATGTAGTTTGTGTAATATGATGAACAATGAGAACCGTAAAGAATATTATTTGTCTCGTTACATCTAACTGATGAAACGAGTCATTTCTTATTTACAAATCGTAGTTTGACGAATATGAAAACGCAGCTCATTGAACTAACAAAAGAATTTTTTTTTTGTACACATGTCAAATTACGATTTGTGAGCAATAAGAAATGACTCGTGTATTAACTAGCAAACTAGGTTTCCACGCTCATTTTCCGGTGTGTCTGCAATAACAATCATCAAAAGTCAGAACGTTGTTAAGGAGAAAAACTGGCGTCGAGTCTCTTGATTATGTCATTCGCATAGCACATTTTACCAAAGTGTGGAGCTCATTGTTTTTTTATCCCAGTCCACCCCGCACAGTATCATCCAGGTGAGAATCGCCCTAATTAGACAGTCCTATTAAATATTTTCTCGTTCTACAGTTTGCTTTGAACTATTGGCTGGTTTGAAAACTATACTTAAATCCACCTACCATTTCCCTATGGATCGTTTTCCAAGTAGTTGCGTAGTTTCTATGCGTCCACACTGGTTGAACGGCCAGTCAATGTTCATCACAGGACAGCATTGACTTTGAGCCACCTTCTGAGACGAATAAGCTGATCTCGGTTGAATAAACTGCTATATATGGCATGCTGAAAAGTTGCAGTTGTTGGCCTTGTGACTCTGCAGCCATGTTTGAGTTTCATGAGCCTGCTTTTTGGGTAGATGTTTAGGACCGGAGTTGGAAGTCAGCTATGAGGCACTTTGAGACAGTAAAGTTGATATTGAACGAATGATTGGATAGGTAGGCAAGAAAAACGTTGGTCCAAAGACTTCTAACCTCTTCAAAATTTAACGGTTCTTGTTAAATATTTTATACTGATTTGTAGTTAAGGAGGAACAACTTCTTGTATGTAAAGAGCTGAGCGGTGTAATTTAATAATAATAAAACTAGCATGGTCCACAATAGACCAGTGTAGGGTTACAATTAGGCTCTCCCACCTAACTAATTAACTAACTTAATGGGATTTGATTTAATAATTAGAGGGGCAGCCTAGAGGGAGAGTGATCCATAGTTGATGTAAACTTGTGTCAAAGGGTTATCAGTGAAAATGGTCTCTGAGATTAGTATATCTTCACTTTGATCTCTAATAATGAAAATCGATAGAAGCCGTCTTTGAGTTTGTCCACCTTAAATTATTTTGGTCATTTTGTGAAAAATTTGTCAGCATTCTCGTTAAATTGTTAGGTGAGCGACACATTAAGGGTATTTTTGTCAAACCAACATTTCCATTTAATGAGGACATTGATAAATTTTTTCTAGAAGAACCAAAATGAGGTTATGCCAATCTCAGAACTACTTCTATCGATTTTCATTGTCAAACATTGAAGTGAGGAATTATGTAATCTCAGAGATCATTTTGATTAAACCTGTTACTGAATTAAAAAAATAAGAAAGAGAGAAATCCAATCTTTAGAATTTTACTTGAGTATTACACACACCTAAAGATTCTATAATATCAATTACAACATTTCCATGCCCAAAAAAAAACCAAAAATATATAATTGGGTGATCTTTCCCCTTGATACTCAACGGCAAACTACATCTGTGAATATTTTTTTTCTTTCACAAAGCAATAAAACAAATTAATGTGTAAAACCACCCTTTTGTTTTACTCTCCACAAATCCCCCCTTCAAATCCTCCCCTCAAATCCTCCTTTTGTTGGTAATAAGTTTTGCCTTATTAGTGAGGCTTGAAGAATTGGACTTTAATCCCAGTTTGAATCACAACATATATTCCAGCTGCAATCAAAACCAAACTCAAAGCGATCCCCAAAATCCCAAGAGACCAATTTAGCCACCACATAGGACTATACTTCTTAGGCTTGTTAATCTTGATCCACATGAAACAAGGGTATGCCAAAGTCACAGGCAGTGATATGCCTCCAACCAAACCAGCCACACTTCCCAAAAATGGAATTGCCACGGCGACAAAGAAGACACCGAACCCAAACATTGCCCTACCAATGCACCTCAGCCACCATGGAAGTGGAGCTTTCTTTCTGCTTGTGTATTGGGACTCCATGTGGTCAAACATTGGCATGCCGTAGATTTGGAACGAGCACAGTGCATTTATCACCACAAACAAGCTTATGAACGCTAGTACGGATTGTGACACATCTTTTGAATGGAACTGGAACACAGCTGGAAGCATTCCTCCATTTGCTGGTATCTGTCAAAAAAAGAGCAAAACAAAATATTAAAATCTTGGAGTCTATAGTTCGTGTTTAAACATTTGTTGATTATGATCAAGACATAATTTTCATGTGCAGGACGTCCGAAAGAAAGGATATGTCTAAATGTCTGTTCTTTGATAAAGAACGGATGTCCTGTGCAGGAAAGAACTGAGGATTAAGGTGCTTACCAAGTGACCATAAGCCCAGTAGCCTCCAATTGCAAGGGGAAACAAGCATGCAGCAATGAGTGAATAGGACACCTTCACTCCTCTCCACATGGGCACATGTGAGGGATGTTTCTCACTGGAAGGCATGGTGGCCTGCAACACAAAAACATTGAATTCAGAAAGCTAATTCTATGATTTGAATAATTCCAACTTAATGTTATTCAACCTAGGTGATGGGGATGATCATGATAAGTTAAGAGTTGAGGACCCCCACACTTTTATTTAAATTTTTCTTTTTGATTTGATGCACAAACTATTATTGTAAAGGCAAAAGAATCCTTAAAGATCAAGCCTTTAAAAAAAAAAAAATTAAAGCATGAATTTGCACAATTTTAATTATATAAAGATAAAGATTCATGATTGGTCATGGTTGGTTTTAATTAAATATTCAACTGGGAAAATTAAAACTATTCCAATTGTTAGAACAGTTGTACTACATCTGCATGCGTCTAAGCATTCTCTCAATTTTTTTTTTTCATTGACAGTTGGATTCTTATTCATACGAAGATGTTCAAGTTGGTCAAAACTGTCAATTTCTATGTGTAAAAGCAATAACATGCATAGACTTGTAGTGCACATTTAATAATTTAATTAGTTAGGCATCAATCTCTGACTTCAAAAACCCTAAAAAATATATGCTTTGACCAATTTTGCAGGTTCTCACTGGCCAAAGCATTGGGAGTTGAAAGAACCAACTCAAATTAATCTATAAAAATAATTCAATTAAAATTTAGTGAATAATTAAGATGAAAATTATCAATTACCTGAATCTCAAGGATAAGATTGTGACCTCTGAAGGCAAAAGCAATGATCCCAAGGGCATTGAGCACACTAAACACCCCATCCACATCATTCGGAGCTCTAATAGGATCATATGAAACTCCAGGAAGCCTGCCTTCTGATACAGAAACCACCCAAATCGCTGTGCAGTACCCAACTGCAGTGATAGCTCCAATCAGTGAAACTCCAGCTATGGAGTTCAAGTTTGGCAGGAGAGATAGCAGCACAGCAGCACATGTGAACACCAAGTACCATTCAACTGTTGTCAATGGCTTAGAAGTGCATGCGGCCCCACATAAAGTTTGGAAGAAGAGCTTGGAAGTGCCTCCACCAATCACTATCAAGGCCACGCAGGTGCCTCCAGATAGATACATGATCGGAAACATCCCTAGCCAATTTGCAATTTTGTCACCTGCAACATTTTGTATAAATAATCAGTCACTCTAATGGTGCAGAAAGTTGAATTTGAAAAACGTTGATGGACTTGGGGGAAACGTACCATAGGTGAGACTAAAGAGCTGCATGTATCTGCTGTAACGTACTCCAGTTTCTACATTCTCGTGGAGATGAACCAGTATCCATAGGGTGTAACTTTGCCATATGAATGCTAGAGTCAAACATATTATACCCCAAGACCTGCAAATCAATCACAAAGAGGGAAAAAAAACTATGAGAAACCATAATCGGAAAATTAATAGCTCCGGAAAAGACAGTTTGACATGTTACATTGCCAATTACATAAGAGTCTAGATTGACAATTTGACAACATCAGAAGTATGCAAAACGAATACTAATTTTGGGTTTTTGGAGAGGCTTACCAGCCAAGAATTGTGAAAGCAACAGGAAGCACCAAAGCTTGGATACCAATCCCAGAACAAAGAGTGTGGAAGGCAGCATAGTACTCGTTGCCATTTCTAGACTCAGTGATGGGAAGCCAAGCATCCTGAGGATCAAGCCTAGTCATCTTTAAAGCCTTCCTGACAGGGCTACCAATGGGAGTCATGAATGGAGTCAAAGACCTCCTTGGAGTCCTTATACCAGCTGGGGTTCTTGAGCCCTTGGGGGTCTTGCTGGCCGGCACAACGGCTCCTCCCGCAGCTGGTTGATCTGAGACTCCATCAAGAAGCGGTGACCTAGACAAAGACGGTGAGTTGTACTGCGAAGGCGGGCAAGACACCGCAGGCTGTGGAGCCACCGGAGGCTTTGGCGCCCCAGCTGCCGGCCTCGGTGTTATAGGAGCTGAGCTAATCTCGTTTGCTTCTCTACTCATTTTTGATATTTTGTGTTCCCCTATATTTTTCTTTCTCCTTGCACTTTATTTAGCTCCCTCCGTGGCTTGGAGAGAAAACGTAGATAGCAAAATATATATATAGGGATATATGGGAGGGAAAGTTATGCAAATAGTGTGAAAGATTGAAGTGGGTACGTACGAGGAAAGAGCCGGTGGGTCTTGTTTGTGAAACTGCTGTGGAGTCTGTAGACTTTGGTTCGTTTTAGACAGCTTTGTATGACCTTTTAGTTGGAAAATAATTAAAGCAATTGTTTGACGGGGCAATATTGGCTGCTTATTTTTCTTGCTTTATGCATTTGAATTGTTTGACATACACGTAGGATTTGGAGCTCCATGTTAATTTTACAGTATGGGAGTATGACTTGGTCAACGTATTCCTCCTAAGGAAATAGTGGGAAAGAGGCCAAAAGGGCTATTATTTTTAATTTGTAGAGAACTTAGGGTCTTTTTTAATATTATTTGTTCCATTTTAACATGTGGATATTTTCGAAAAGGAAAATTAAGAATTTAGAAAAACAGAAAGGGGAATGCACGTTGGTTTCAAAGATAAACGCATTGGTCAATATTAGTGTTCTTTTGGAATCGTGGATTTGGACTTTCTTACCCCCCCCCCCCCCCCCCCCCTCCTCCTCCCAAAACATGAAGCTAACAAAAAAGACAGTCTCCTGCTGGTCACTATGTTGGCTTAAATAGCCATCAGCGATTCAAAGAAAGAGATCCCTTAGTTTCATTACTAGAGCGACTCAATTGAAAATGGCCTCTAATGTTATTTTAAAATTCTATATGATGATGCCAACATATATTTGGCATAGTCCCAAATTCTTGTGCAGATTAAATTATCATGTTATGTTTTGATTGGCTGAATTCGTAAGACATGTTTGCTTAATAGAAATGAGAGAGAAGTAAGGAAATGAAATGGGATCAACTAGCTATAGCCCCTCTATAGTTGGTTTGATTTCATATGTGTTAGTAAATAAAAAGGAAGATTAAATAGTGAAGTAACTTTTTAGTAAATGTAAGGAACTGAAGAATAAAAATGATTTCAATCCCTATTCATGTGAGGTCAAAATTAACACAAAAAAATTGTTTTCCAAGGTTTTGGGGTTTGAGGTTTAGTAGATTCTATAGAATTTCGTTTTATGTTTATCTTGAAGTTCCGGTTAGGGAGATACCTATATGCAAATTCAGTACGTACACAGGACAGGACTAATAAATAAATATATTAGGTTAAAATGGACGAGCGCTTCAATGTCTCCATCCCAGAAATATCTTATGAACATGATATGGTGGTATATATGACTGGATTGAGGGAGTACGTGATTAATTGGCATAGAAATATCTCATAGTTAATCTGTAAGATCTCACATCGCTCATGGGTGAGGATCCTGTAAGTCTTATATGTATATTCTCATCTCTACCTAGCACGAGGCATTTTGGGAGCTCACTGGCTTCGGGTTCCATCGGAACTCCGAAGTTAAGCGAGTTCGTGCGAGAACAATCCCATGATGGGTGACCCACTGGGAAGTTCTCGTGTGAGTTCCCAGAAACAAAACCGTGATGGTGTGGTCGGGGCCCAAAGCGGACAATATTGTGTTACAGCAGAGTCGAGTCCGGGATGTGGTTGGGGCCCGGGCCGGGATGTGACAATTTGGTATCAGAGCCAATCCCTGGCCGGATGTGTGCCGACGAGGACGTCGGGCCACTAAGGGAGGTGGATTTTTAGATCCCACATCGTCCAGGGGTGAGGATCATGTAAGCCTTATATGTATATTCTCATCTCTACCTAGCACGAGGCTTTTTGGGAGCTCACTGGCTTCGGGTTCCATCGGAACTCCGAAGTTAAGCGAGTTCATGCGAGAACAATCCCATGATGGGTGACCCACTGAGAAGTTCTCGTGTGAGTTCTCAGAAACAAAACCTTGAGGGCGTGGTCGGGGCCCAAAACGGATAATATCGTGCTACGACGGAGTTTAACCAGGGATGTGGTAGGGACCTAGACCAAGATGTGACATAATCTCATTGCATCTAAACACAAACTATATTCCCAGGAGAAAGATGCATGGCTGCTGCGATGAGACTTATCAATGGCAAGTGTTGAATTTTAAATCAAGTGTGCACTTCACAAACTCTTTCGACATAATTTGTAAAGGGAAAAAAGTAGCGTTGATATCATCGACCATCTTTCCCCTTGATTCAAACTTTTGAAGTTCTAGAATTAGTGCATCGGTCATCATTACCACCTAAGTCAAAACAATGCAGCTAACATGCAAGTCTAGTTGGAAAGTGTTTTTCTCTTCTATTTATTATCCTTGACATAAATATATAGCATCAATGAAAAACAAGAAGAAATAAATAAATAGTCGTAACTTGGTCTTACGATATGTCAGTTCAACTTTGCACACTAATTTCATTGGAGTGGAATTTAGCCGGTGTGAGGGCATATTTAATGGGAAAATACAATTTTGAGATGAAAAATTGAGATGAAAATTATTCTTACAACTCTTTTTATATTTTTGGTAGATGTAATAAAAGTTTTACTCCAATGATAGGGATGTAAATTTGAGACCCTATTTGATTTTTCTCTCTTAGGTAGTGGTACTCATCACCCAAAGATGTAAATTATGTTTTTATTTACATCTTTTGGAGAAAATGTATAATTTACATTCTGCCATTAAAGAATTTTCCGACAAAGAAAATATGCAAAAATTCCCATTTTAAGGCATTTTATATCCCATATAATGGCTTGATGATTTCCAAATGAAACCATCAAAGAAAAAGTGCCGACTTTCTTGACATTAATACGTTAAATCACGTGATGAGAGAATTAAAAGAGATATATACCTCATTACGTGATAGAATTTCTTATATATCATTATGTGATGATTTCTTTCACTTTCCTTCATCTCTCCCATTATTAGCCTAAGATGCGTAACCATCACGACAAATCATTCTCGTCTCTTAGCAAGCATAAAAGTCTCTCATTTTTTCAAGCCAAATTGTATCTACTGAGTTTATTTTCTGGCTCAATTAGTTAATACTTGATTAGTTTTCAGATTTCCCTCCTTTATAATCTTACCTCATCTGACATCAGAACTAGAGAGAATTTCTCATGAACGTGATTGTAAATCGGGAAAAAACATCCAAGTCGTTAACTCAACTCAAGTATCGGTGGGAGACAGTTAAAAAACGAGTTAAAAATCGTCTTCTCACACGTACACTTTTATGTTCTGACATTGACATAGCAACAATAATCCAACAAGATCAGTTTACTTGGATAAGATAATTCGATTTGCGCTTCCTTCCTCTCAAAGTTTCATGTTTGATTTGGTTTGGTTGGATGGATAAGGGATTAAGTAGTCGGAAAAGCTTACTTCCATCCTATCATCCTAGACGAGGATGTGTTGTTTTCGACCCATGTGATCAAACTTGTTGACCCATCAAAAGGACCAGGCAACTTATTGACAATCTCAAAGAGCAACTCAACAATTGAGTGGCAACATACATTAAGGAAAAGCACTATTGTTGTGTTTTTGAGATGAATTTTTATGCCTCAAGATATGGAGAGTAGGTAAATCATTACAAAAAAAGACGAAGTAAGAAATGGACAATAAAATGTTTTTTTTTTAGAGAAGTACAATATTTATTGATATAAGATAAAAACGTACAAAGCAGAGGATATTGTGCTTAAATGGACCTCGATAAAAACCTTGCCGAGGCTTTCAACCCGGTCGAAGGGAAAAAGAGCATCCCGGACGAACATAATGATTTCTAATCATTTTAGTCGATCCGTAATTAATATCATAAGTTCATGACGTATTAGTCATATCATCCACTTATAACACATAAATTAGTAACAATACGTGATAGTGTGACAGTTACACTCATAAATTTCTCATATCGCACCGCATGGAGGAAAAGTATAGAAAAATTCACGAAATGGTCATTTTTAAAATTCCAATTGTTGATTGATTTGTTAACATATCGTCGTTATTTAATCGTTCTCTCGTGAATATATGTTAAAAGTTAAATTTGGTGGACGGAAACAATCCAACAGGGCCAACTAAAAGAAATGGGCTTATTTCAATAAACTCTTTTCAGCCCAACATAAATGTGCTGGGCCTAGGTGAACACAAACAAATCTGAAGATCCATCCTTTAAAACGAAGCAACAACCAAAAACCCTACTTCTCACAGCACTCGTCTCTTTTCCGCCGCGCCGTTTACCTGTCCTCCCGATCTTCTCCGCAGCTACACCACTCTGCAGCCATGGGTGAGCTCAGTTCATCTCTTTCGGCCCCGTTTCTCACCCTTTAGGTCTCATTTACTTCACCTTTTTATCTTCCATTTTTTTGTTTATTAATGTGTATGTTTGTCAAAATCTTCAGGAAAGGTCCACGGTTCTTTGGCTCGTGCCGGTAAGGTGAGAGGCCAAACTCCCAAAGTGGCCAAGCAGGACAAGAAGAAGAAGCCCCGCGGCCGCGCCCACAAGCGCCTGCAATACAACCGCCGATTCGTCACCGCTGGTAACACCACCGTTTCCCTCCCATTATTCCAGCTTTATTATTTTCTTGAAATCAATTTTTTATAACAAGTTAGTCGAGTTCATATTTTGTGGAATTAAAGCATTTTATGAAAAGGGCAATTGGGAATTTATGTTTGATGAGAAACCAATGTTTCGGTATTTTTGATTAAATCACTGTGTGCTGTTTGATCGTTGCAGTGGTTGGCTTCGGAAAGAAGAGGGGACCCAACTCGTCTGAGAAGTAGGGCAAAGATTCAAGCTTTGAAAAATGACAATGTCTTCGTAGATTAAGAAACAAAAGGCTTTATTTTTGTTTAGTTGTATTTGGAAGTGTTGGATTATGTTGGAGTTTATATTTGAATCAGCAGCGATGTGATGTTGCTTCTGGGTTGTTCTCAAATTATTGTTCGTTTTGTTGTTGATTCTGTTCGGCGTTTTCTTTTCCGGGTAAATTTCTGCGAGGCTAGAACTTCATAAAAACGCAAACAAAAAAATTGTAATTGGATTTGATTTATGGTAATGGACAAGCAAACGACGTTTTAGAGCGAAGTTTAATCATACACGTGTCTAAATGGAGGGTATTAAGGTCATCTTCAATTGAAAATGGCTAAACATAGTCCGTCCATGCAAAATTATTTTTAAATGAACCATACTCGCGTATCATCTTCAACGGAATGGGCTAAATGTAACTCTTTCAATAATTTAGAGTGCTACTAAGTCGACTTCATTATCTTATTTTCTCACCTACTTGGAAATAATAATTTTATTGATAAATTTATCCTTTGGTAAAATGTCCTCCAAAGACCTAAAACATCATAGTGAGAAATCGGCGATTACTTTCGCCTTAATGAACATTCCAATACAATGAAAAGTCCTTGTCAGGATTTGTATTTGTATCGGTCATTGCAATAGGATCTGATGGTTTTGCTTTTCCCATCCTTGCATTTACTGGTTTCATATTCTTTGGTTGCCAAAGGAACCAAGGTGGAGGAAGGCGAACACAATATTGAGTGAGTTGTTAGAATTCTCGTCAAGAGGTTTCCACAGAGGATTTCATGGAAGATTTCACAGAAGATTTATATTAAAGTGGATAATGATAGAGATTCTGCACCAGAGCGGTTTTGAGGCATGATGGTATTGTGATGGTTGGCGACCAAGGTGGCGAACTGGGTATGCGGTTGGGTTGAGGGTTTGGGGGTGTCGATGGCGGTTTGGCAGGGGTGTAAAGAGATGATGAGAACAAATTTGCGTCAGCGAGAATAGCACCCATCCTCCATTGCTGTAACTAACTAATATTGGTGGTGAGGAAAGAGTTTGTGTTTTTTCACTTTTTATGGAGGGTGGGAATATAAGGTGGCCGGGGAGATAAGACAATGGATGGATATAACACCACTCATAATTTATTAATTTTAAATTTAGAGAACTGTTATTAGTACTAAAAAACTCTCATTCTACACTCCTCACAAGTGTATTTTTCTTTCTAATTATAGAAAGTTTGGAGTGCCAAATGAAATTTTTGGAATGCTAACAATTCCCTAAATTTATACTTAAATTTTTTTTTTGAACAAACAATATTATCTACATTAAGGGGAGGGGTGGGCTTAGCCCCACAATGAACTAGCAATAATGTGGTTCAAACTCGCCTTAGTGAGAATCGAACCTAAGACCTCTCACTTCCAAATGAAGAAAAATACCACTAGACCATATGATGATTTCACCGTTGAATTTGAGGAGCTGGGCCACAAAAAAAATAAGAGGCTAATAGGGGGACTACATTTGGTCAGCCTAATGCGCCTTTGACCAAATAATGGTGTGGTGGACTCCATAGGATTATAGCCGAGTCATCAGTTGAAGATGAGTTTCTGGTCAAATCAGGCGATTTCTCCATTGGAGATGACCTAACACTTAGCCCGCCATGTGAGTATAATTTCTTGGAAGGTTTTTGTTGGTAAATAAAAGTTTTATTTTAAAATGATAAATATGTCATTAACATTTTCAGTAATAGATGACCGAAAAAAATAAGATAATAAGATGAGTTTAGCAACATTCTCGAACAATTGCTCCAAAGTGTGTTGTTTGGTTTTATGCCTTTGTCTTGAAATAGGAGAAATTCTTGAATATTCGGACTGGACCACTCATCCCTACCCCATGTTCTCTTTTTCCATGTCCACCCGACTCCATTGTGTCCCACCCTCCTCTCACACAACACGGAAGGGAAGGGCCACCACCAACGATGGCCGCACCCAGAATTTTTCCATGTGCACCTGGCTCCATTGTGTCCCACTCCTCTTACACTACACGGAAGGGGTACCACCAACGGTAGCCGCACCAAAGATCAGCTACACTACTTCCCAGCACTTATAGTGCACCAAAAGCTTGGAAATCCTCTTCCACAAGCACACTCGTGTCTTCTAACACGGATTAGGCTCCACCTGAGAGCAGAAGCTTCAGCCAAAAGCACACCTCCAGAACCAACAAATCTAGCTACATCTTTCATGTATTCGGACTATAATTCATTGCCTTTGAAAATATCATTCATCACATTTAACATATTTTCGACTTGTTAGTTCATAAGTTCAACAACCCAATCAGTTTCGAAATCCTGAGTTCGTTCCTTTAGGTAGTAAAGTAAGTTATTGTCAAATAGCACGTACATGTTCTTTTTTTTCTTTTTTTTTTTGGACAAGAAAGGATAGTATTGATCATCACAAACAAATATAAGGGTGGAAATTGAGTACAATGCTCCAGTGACCAACACATTGATCTGGAGTGAATTTGCACAAACAAGCGATCAATTAAAAACCCTTACACGGCTACCACAAGCACAGGTTCACCAATACAAATTTGTCACAAGAAGGATAAACGCAACAAACCTATACCAATGCACACACCGATTTTCTCTGATGAGCAAGGTCACAAAATGTCATTACTGGAAAGCGAGACCACATAAAGTCATCGTTGAAAGACGCGACCACATAATCATCGCTCGAAGGCGAGACCACATTAAGTCGTCGTTCAAAGGCGGGACCACATTAAGTCACCGCTGAAAGATGAGATCATATAATCATCACTTGAAGGCGAGATCACATCAAGCCGTCACTCAAAGGCAAGACCATATCATCTGCCAAACGCAGCACAAACAAAATCTACACTAATCCAAGAATAGAATCCACCGTTTCCCTAATCTCCGTGGTGGACTAGGACACTAAGGAAGACCACCTGCAATTTCATAAGAATCTCACATCAGAAAAACCTATAAAATTAAAATGACTTATATGGTTTGCTTCCAACCACAACAATTGGAAAACTTACAACAAATTTGTTGTGCACGTGATCTAATGCAACTTGGAAAACAAAATAGGTGTAACTAATTGTAAATTGTATTCCGTTTCTCTGCAATCTGAACACGTACGTAGCTTGTAGCTAGTTGTGTCCAAGTCACACCCGGGATAGATTAATTCCAAGTGGGCGGCGTAAGGAGTTAGATGATCATGAATTCATGAATCTGGTGGTGATTAACTAGCTAATTGACTGTCAATTTAGTTTCCCACACTATTGATTGTCAATTTAATTTTTTTATTTTTCTGGTCATATTTCTAAGTTCCACGGACTTCAAATTAAGCCCATATATGTATAAGATCGACAAGAAAAGGTGCGACATGGGGGCAACTTAAATGATGGTTTGATAATCATTTAATTTTTAGTAATAGTGAAAAAATACAAAAGGAAACTAAGGGATGAAGAATGGTGAGAGAAATGTATAAGAAAAAACACACATCTATAATGATAATCATTTGATTTTTAGTAATAGTGAAAAAATACAAAAGGAAACTAAGGGATGAAGAATGGTGAGAGAAATGTATGAGAAAAAACACACATATATAATGAACAGTAAAAATCAAAACGAAAATCTATTTTGAGTTGTTTTCACGTTAAGATTTTGTTTTCATTCATTCATCCCTCATTTCTCTTATATACTTTAGTGACATTTCAAGGAAAAAAAAAGTGAAAAACCAAAAACCAAAGAGTTAATAAATTGACGTATAAGAGAAATTAACCATGCCATGAAAGATAAAATGTTTTCACAGTCGATTACACACTGCAATGCTTTTTAACTCTCTTAGATAATAACACATGATTGAATTGAAGTACGACTGCTAAATGAAATTAAGTTCTTCTAGAACTAATTGGTCTCGTTGAAATTACAAAAGCTAATTAAATGAACGTTTACGTATTGAACAGAAAAGTGGAACAAATTAAGAACCGTAAGTAGAGATTTAGAGGAAGAGACAAAGCACAGTGAAGAGACATGCATCATGCATGGGGTAGTATATTTAAGCCGAAAAGTAAAAAAATAAGTGAAAAACATAGAGATGTTAAAATGTATATTCAATGTATAGTTTTTTATTTAAAAAAAAATTAAATATGTTAAATTCACATGTAGGTGGGGGCTTAAAGAAAAAATAACAAAATTTTGTTTTGTTAAATACTCTTTTACCCATTTTTAGTTGACAAAGAGAGTTCTATTAATATATAGTTTAGATTTAGATGAAAGAAAAATTAACAAAAAAAAGGTCCAAATATCTTTAAATTGAATTTTTAAATCGTTGATTACAAGTGTTCAAATACGAATTGTAACAGGGTTTTTGCACGGAAAAATATATTTTGAAGAACATGAATATGATAATTTGTTGTAGAGGTAAGAGAAAAAAAAATTAACAAAAATGTGCAAAAATGATTCAAATTCTTGGGGTGTCCACATCGTTTTTGTGTGCCACAACCATACCCCTTTTTACGTCCACATAGCCCACGTCATTTTGGCATGCGCGGAGCTAGCTTCATTTTTCGTGCGCAGAGCTCGCCTCGTTTTGCATGCTAGAAGCTCGCCCTGTTTTCTATGAGCAGAGCCCACCTTGTTTTTCGTGCCATGGTTCGCCTCATTATGCGTAAGCTGAGGTTGCCTCATTTTGAGTGTGTCAAGCCCGCTTAACACCCATGTTTTTTTGACAAAAAAACAATTTTTTTATTTTCGTAAAATATTTTTCATGAGCATTAAGTTAAACTTTTTAAGGAATTTGGAAGCAGTTTTAGGGTTTATTGAGCAACAAATGTATATTTAGTAGAATATTTAACCTGAAAGCTAAAAAAATAAGTGAAAATGTAGTAGTGAGGCCCAGAACATTGTCAAAAGGGGTACTACACTCAAGAATCTCAACAGAAAGTCTCACCTTAATTTTCAAAACTTCACAGTGAGGCAAATGTGAAAATAAATAGATTGAGCGGTGATTTATATACGAATTTGCAAAACTGATTGAAAACGGTGAGTGTTAATTCATGGATTTTGTTTTTTTTGTAAAAATGCAAATTTTTTATTTTCCCGATATATTTTCCGTGAACATTAAGGAAATCTTTATAATGTATTTGGAAGTGGGTTTATGATTTATTGAGCAACAAGTGTATATTTAGTAGAATATTTAAGCCGAAAAGTAAAAAAAAAAAATTGAAAAACATTAGATGTTAAAATGTATATTCGATGTATTTTTTTTTTTTAAATTAGAGACTTTAAAATCACCTGTAGGTGAGGCTTAAACAAAAAATAACAAAATTTTGTTTTGTTAAATACTCTTTCACCCTCTGTTAGTTGACAAAGATGGTTATATTAAAATCTCGTTTAGATTTAGATGAAAGAAAAATTAACAAAAAAACAAGGTTCAAATATCTTTAAATTTAGTTTTTAAATCGTTCATTACAAGTGTTCATATACAAATTATAATAGATTTTGCACGGAGAAATATATTTTGAAGAACATGAATATGATAATTGTTGTAGTGGTAAGAGAAATAATAGAAAACTTAAAAAAAATATACATAAATGATTCAAATTCCTCGGGTGCCAGAAAGTCATGCATGACTTTATTCAAATCATTTTGTTAATTTTTCTTTTATTTCTCTTGCCACTACAACAAACTATCATATTCATGTTCTTCAAAATATATTTTTTCGTGCGTAGAGCCCGACTCGTTTTCTGAGCACCTAAGAGTTCACCTCATTCTGCGTGCACGGAGCCCGCCTCGTCTTGTATGCCTTGGTTCACCTTGTTCTACATGTGAGGTGTCCGCATCGTTTTGTGTCCTAGAACCCCACCCATTTTATGTCCACGGAGCTTGCATCGTTTTGGCTTTGCACGGAGCCTGCCTCGTCTTGCATGTCAGAAGCTCGCCCTGTTTTCTACGAGCGGAGCCCACCTTGTTTCTCGTGCCATGGTTCGTCTTGTATCGCATGGGCTGAGGCTGCCTTGTTTTGCGTTCGTCGAGCCCGCCTAACACCCATGTTTTTTGACAAAAATGCAATTTTTTTTATTTTCGCAAAATATTTTTCATGAGCATTAAGTTAAACTTTTTAAGAAATTTGAATGCAGTTTTAGGGTTTAATGAGCAACAAATGTATATTTAGTAGAATATCTAACCCGAAAATTAAAAAAATAAGTGAAAAATGTAGTAGTGAGACCAGAACATTGTCAAAAAGGGTTCTACACTCAAAAATCTCAACGGAAAGTCTCACCTTAATTTTCAAAACTTCATAGTGAGGCAAATGTGAAAATAAATAGGCTGAACGGTGATTTATATACGAATTTGCAAAACCGACTGAAAAAAATTATTTTCCCAAAATATTTTCCGTGAGCATTAAGGAAATCTTTATAATATATTTGAAAGCGGATTTATGATTTATTGGCCAAGACCTTCTCCTTGGAATACTAGATGTTCAGAATCTAGGAATATTATATTTTCTAAACATTTGAAGTTAGGAACAACAAATGACAGAGAGGGCAAACATACAAAATTTCTTGTTGAATCAGAAACCGGGTGGTTTATTGTGGAAGAAGTTGAAGAACAAAAGAAGGGCCAACATACGAAATTTCTGCCATGTGCATTGTTTAGTATTAAAATGATGGAATGACAAGCATCCACCATATGTATCAGTTATACAAACGTAAAGCCTAAACTGGTGCGGAAGCAATCTAGACGATACGTTTTCGATTTGCTGTATGTATTGTATACGAATTATACAAGCAACCCAAAAATGATGCAGAAGCAATCTTATCCAAACATTTAGGATGACTTCCGATTCTTGAGGGCATCAAAGCGTGCAGCAAGTGCGTCATAATCTGGTAACTTGGGATGAACTCGAGGAGTCGAGTCTTGCCTTGCAGCTGAAGGTACTGGTGGTGGAGTACGCTCAGGTGCTTGATGAAAGCTGTTGGGAGGTGACTCCATTTCAACTTCTTCATCGCAGTCCGAGTCATCAAACTTAATATCCGACTGTTCTGATGGGGCATTATTGTAGCTGTACCTCCTGTAGATGAACTTCTTCTCATGTCCATGGCTATCCATTGTTTCATCTCTTGAAGAGTGAGACCTATCGACTCCACGAGCTTTAGATTGGTGATCGATATTCTGAGAGCCAACTGATGAAGAATCTGGCGTAAAGAAGCCAGTGGAATTGCCAGAAGGGGTTCCAAATCCATTATTGACCATATTCTGAGAGGCAACTGGTGGAGAATCTGGCATAAAGTGGCCAGTGGAATTTCCTGAAGGGGTTCCGAATCCATTATTGATGCTCGAAGATGATTGAGCTGCTTGATTGCAGTCTTTGTTGGCCAAATATGCAGCAACTTGTGCAGCAGCCATTGCATCACTGGCAGATTTTGCGGCTGCTTCAGCAGCTGATGCGGAGTCTACAAAGTGCATTTGTCCCCTTTCACCACCACCACTTGATCTTCGATCACCACCACCACTTGATGTTCTGCGTTCTCCACCACCACTTGTTCTACGTTCTCCACCACCACTTGTTCTGCGTGAAGAACTGAAAGAAAGTACGATAAAATAAATGGATAATCGAAGTATGGTCAGGTTTTAAATTAGATGAGACAAAAGGAATAGCCAAGTTACCTAGTGTCTGGCTTATTAGTCTCAACAGATTGAGGCTGCACACTGTGCACAGGCATGCTGGTAGCACTAACAAAATTGCGGGGTCCTTGCTGTTAAAATAAAAGTAAACAGAAATAGTAATCGGAAAATGTCTTGCATATAACGTGAGAAAGGAAAGGAGTGATCACTAATCAGAAATCTCAAAATGGCAAAGCTTAATTAGACAGAGAGAGGACCGCACTATAAGCTCTTCTGGGGGCTTGAGAAGTTCCTGTTCAGATTCCGATGTATCCCATTCAACCTGGTATTCCTTGGCTATCTCCTTCAGGAGTTTCAACTTTACTTCACCCGTAGGGGTTCTAACAGAGAGCTTGTCAATCAGCTGTGTGAAAAAACAAAAGCACTCAACTACCATAGAAACTAAAATATGAACTGAAAGCAGAAAAGTAATATAGTACATCCAATAACAATAAAAGAATTATATGAGAGGGAGACCATGCTTACCATGCGATTCACACCACAGCTGGGACGTACATCAACAGCCGCAGATACAAAATCTTTACCATACTTTTTCTCAAAAATATTCCTTAGGGCAATTAGTTCAGGAATCTCAGAGCACCTGGGGGAGGCAAAGATTAAACTAGCAATCCCTTCTTTGAGATCAGGCGGACACTCCCTGTCACAAATACGAGAGCATTGGGATTAAGAGACTATTTCCCAGCTGCGAAATGCAACAAAGAAAATACAAAATCATCACCTTTGCTTTGCGATGATAGAAAGTCTAGATACTACTAATTCACAGAAGAGCTCAATGAATTCATTGGCAGCCAAAATATTCTGTTCTCTGATCACATGTTCAACCTACATAACAAAGAATTCATTAGTAATTAGTGCCAAATTATTTCGTTAACCATATTGCAAAGCGCCAACCTAACTGCATAGCCACAAGCCTGAGCATAAGTTTGAGTCCATAACAAACTGAAGCCAGTATTTTGAAAAATGCGCCCCGAGGCGCACCTAGCCCGCTTTCGAGGCGGGGCGTCAGTGAAATCACCTATGCCCAGTGGGTAGACTTGGCATTCGTATCGTGTTTTTTGTGTTCGTGTCGTTTTCATCACATAACCGATATCTTAAAGGGTCATGTTGTGTAACACCCGTTAAAGTAAACGGGTAATATGACCCGACCCGAAATATATCCGTTAATATTATTAGGTAATATGACCCGACCCATTACCCGTTAAAAAATATATATTTTAAATCAATAAATAATGAAAATGAAAAACATAATTTGACCCCAAAAAAAATGGAAAACATAATACTAAATTAGTATAGCATACCTTGTTGTCACATAAATATTACTTCAAAACATAAATAAAAAAATAAAAAAATATGTCTTTCAAGTATTAAATACCTCAAAATAAGAGCCTAATGAAAAAACATTAGTACATTACTACAAAATACCAAATGTTCAAAGTACATTTACAATAAAACCTTTCAATTTTCATCAATCACCAAGAGAAATGGTATTGAAACTTTGGCTAGATATATTGTCTTCAAGAGTTATCTAGACGATGTTTTCATTAAGGCTTTCCACATTAGCACTCTCTTCCGCATAAACTAAGCATAAAAAACCTAACATTGTAAACCATTCAAATGGGTTTGATATTTTTAAATTACTTGATATTTTTATTTTTAATATGTTTAGTATTTTTAAATTACTTGATATATTTGTTTTTAATGTGTTTTATAATTTTTTTAATCTCACTATTTGCCTATAGTATACTATAAATATATAAATTAAAATTAAAATTTTAAATTTATATAGAATAATAATACAATAATATAAATTTATGACTATTGTATTTTATAGTATGTTTTTTTAGTAGTTTAAAAAATTAAAATTATAAAATAACTTTTTTCTTAACGTGTCAAAACGGGTTACCTGTGTATCACCATTGTGTAAACCTGTTCAAGACCCGTCATTAACGGGTTCTTATTGTGCGACCCGATAACGATTCGATAGTTATCGTGTTTACCCAAAACGCCTTACTTTCGTGTTGCTTACGTGTCGTGTTAATGAGTCATGTAAGAAATTGTCAGGTCTACCAGTGGAATTAGGCGAAAACTCACATAAATGTGGTCAAGGCGCGCCTAAGGCAGTCGATTGGGCGTCGTTTTTGTGAACCTATCCAACCAACGTGCGAACCATTTGCGAAACTCCTAGCTCAAATCATTTAGCTTAGAGTTCACCACCCTGATTGTCCAATTAAGTTTATTCGACTGGATAATGCTGGAGAGTTTATGTCACTGACTTTTAACGAATATTGCAGTCAGTTGGAATTGAAGTTAAACATCCAGTACCCCATGTTCATACCCAAAACGGCCTGGTATAAGCTTTTAAAAACTGCCTTCAATCGATAGCTCAGACCTTGGTTATACGGACCAAATTGTCGATATATGTCTAGTCTGAGGCTATGCAATATTGCATGTAGCCATATTTGTCTGCATGAGGCCCATCGCTACCCAACCTCATTCACCGTTACAGTTTTTTGCTGGGTACGAGCTTGAGTCTCACACTTACGTGTGTTTGGATGCGTAGTCTATGTGCCAATAATGCCGCCACTACGTACCAAAATGGATCTTCAGAGAAGAATGAGAATCTATGTCGGTTATGATTCGCCATTAATTATTCGCTACTTAGAGCCCTTGATAGAAGATCTCTTTACCACACGTTTTGCAGATTATCACTTCAACGAGACGTCGTTAGGGGGAGATACGAACACTAACGTTCCTGAAGAACGCCACGAATTGTCGTGGATTACTCACATTATGTCTCATTTAGATCCCTGCACTGCCCAGTCTAAAACTGAAGTGCGTCGCATTTTAGATCTACAGAGCATTGCTCAAAGCATGCCAGATGCTTTTACTGATCTAGCAAAGGTGACAAGGTTACATATACTAGCTGCAAACGCACCTGCAAGGATCGATGTACCTATCATACGCCTAAACATCGCCCAGAAGGATGAGTCGTCCCCAAATGAGGGTTGGCAGCACCTCCCACGTGGCCTGGTACACTAGCAGCTAGCCAATCATCTTTTCCTACCCTAAAGCGTGGTAGATCCCTTGGTTCAAAAGATTCACAACCCCGGAAGAGGAAAATGACACAAACTAGTGACCCTAGTATGAATCCAACCATCACTTACTCAACCGTTCCAACACATGGGGTTATTCTAGAATTGATCTACTTCATCCTCTAAAGACCTGATGCGTTGTTTTGTTTGAGTATTTACACACTCAAGAGGGAGTAATCCTAAACCCTAAACCCTACAACACTTATAACTTTATATGTTTATTCCTTAAAAAGTAAGTGGCCAGCAAGAAAAAATAAGTATTTATTTGTTTTTATTTTTGTGTAGTTATATTTTTTTTTCTTCTTAAAATGTTACATTATTCTTGTTTTCTCTTTTAGGACTCTTAAGTATTCTATCAAAATATTACATAATATATATAATTATATATAAGTTATACTAAAAATCTTAAGTCTCATGAGGCTTCGCTTCACACCTCAAGGCGGAGCTATTCATAGAACACCTCGTCTATGCCTTCGCCTTTTAATACATTGACTGAAGCAGAAGTTTGGGTACTATAATGAATAAGGGACACAATCCTCACAAATGCATAAATATAAACGATGCAGTTATACCCACTACAGGGTCAATAAAACATGCAAGGAAACAAAAAATTGAGGAAGTTGTTCTAATAACTTGCAGGGAAATCCAGTCACACAATTGTTACTTAGCCAATAGCAAAATTCATGAGACTTTAAAATGTAGTACCCGGATTCGAGCAGTGGCGTCTTGACCAGATTGTAGAAGTAAGGCGATGTCACGCCTCATCTGCTTCACCACCGCCTGCCTCTTGTTCCTCAGCAGCTTTATTCTAGCCACCGCCATCTTCGCTTGCATTTTGCTGTTTCAACATTCATTCCATTGATCCCCCATTAGCAAAACAATGAGCAAGAACAATCATTCAGCCAAAAAAAATTCCCCCCACCTTATATTAAATTGTCAAAAAATGCAAAACATGGAACAAAAATTTCAACTTTTCACAATCTGGGTCACAATAACTCCAACTACTCACATATTCTAGGCAACCAAACAGGGGGAATAACTCCCGGCCTATTACATTGCCGAGAAAGAGCAAACATGGTAACAAAGATTCTAACTTTAACAACTTTTCACTATTTGGGTCTCAAATCTCATTTACTCCTACAATCCAAATTGTCTAGGCATCCAAACAGAGGGACTAATTCCCTCCCTGTTAAATTCCTGAGATTATGCAAGCATTGAATAAAGATTTCAACTTTAACAACTTTTCACTATCAGAGTCTCAATTATTCCTACTACCCAAATTTTCTAGGCAACCAAACAGAGGGACTAACTCCCACCCTGCTAAATTGCCGATATAATGCAAAAATTTAACAAATATCTCAACTCTAACAACTTTTCATTTTCTGGGTCTCTATAATTCCCACTTCCCACGTATTCCAGGCAACCAAACAAAGGGACTAAGGCTAACTCCCACCCTCTTAAATTGCCCAGATAATGCAAACATTGAACACAATTTTCAACCTTTCACAATCTGAGGTCTTAATAACTCCTATTATCCAAAATTTTCTGGGCAACCAAACAGAGGAAAGAGCTAAAGTAGAGAAACCCAGAAAGGGGAAAGGCGGAGAGAGAGAAGAATGTACCATTTGGAGGAGTTGAATCCCCATCGGAAGAGAGAGCGGCCGAGCTTCACCAGCTTCTTGGTATGGGTGGTGGCAGCGGTGGCGACCGTCATGGTCACAGAGAGAGATGGTTTTTTTTTTTTTTCTGGGTTTTTATTGGGGAGTGTAACGGTCGCCTGAATTGGAATGGGAAACAAAGGTATGGAATTATGCTTCAGATCCTCTGCGGGGCCCACTTGATAACCGACCTTTGCGTTACAATTGGGCCTCTGTAAAAGGAAAATATAGCCGTTGTGAGTTGACACGCGTGATAGAAGGGTGGATCGTATGAGAAGAATCCAATGATAGAAGTCGGTGTAAAATCCAGACTATTCTCTCTCTTTTTACGGACAATAAAATATTTACATTAATTTTGAGCAACGATCAACATTCTTAATCAATTGAGTTACATGTCGCTGGAAAATTATTTTGTACCCTTAACTTTTCACAATTATTTTCTAGTAAAATTTCAGATTTTTATTGTTAGGAGTGATTTGTTTTGTTACACGTCGGAACTGCAAAAATAAGTTTGATGTAACTCTATGTAACACCGTATAAAGATTGAATGTTGCTTATTTTGTTCGTTTTGGATACATATATCCTTGATCAAATCAGAAATATGTAAATTAGATAATTGTATAAATTTGGCTTCAAGATACATTAAAACTAGGGTTATTAGTCAAAATGCCCCCTAAAACTGTCATTGAGTCTCAGTTTACACATTGAAACCGGTTTTGTCTCATTTTGCCATCTGAAACTAAAATTTTCAACTATTTTGTCTCACTTTACCCACTTCTGTTAATAGACTGTTAAATTTAATAGTATTTTAGACATTTTAGTTTTTACACATTTATTTAGTTCTAGCCTACACACTAAACAAGTCTCAATTTTATTTTCGACAACTCTAATTCAAACGCATAAATTTTGGACATTTTTGAAAATAAATTATTCAATCAATAGAAAATTTTCGAGCAACAAAATCATTGTATCAACCAAAATAAGGATTACATTTGTTCTTATAGTCATTTCACTTGCAAGACTTCCATGTATTGGCTCGAAACTTTGCAATTGAATAATATTCAACACAACAAAATCATTATACCATTAAGCTATCCTACCCAAAATACTTCCCAAACCGAAAAGATCATTTAAAGCAAATGTGCACAGTTTGAAAAAGCTCATGCCTAGTGGAATCAGTGCTCAACAATGTGAAATTTTTTGTTTCAAACCGTGCACATTTGCTTTAAATGATTTTTTGGTTGATACAATAATTTTGTTGTTCGAAATTTTTCTATTGATTGAATAATTTATTTTTAAAAATGCCCAAAATCTATGTGTTTGAATTAGAGTTGTCAAAAATAAAATTGAGACTTGTTTAGTGTGTAGGATAGAGGTAAATAAATGTGTAAAAACATATCTAAAATACCCTTAAATTTAACAGTTCATTAACATGAGTGGGTAAAGTGAGAGAAATGAGTTGAAAATGTCAATTTCAGATGGCAAAGTGAGACAAAACCAGTTTCAGGAGATAAACTGATACTCAATGACAGTTTCAAGGGATATTTCGACTAATACGCCTTAAAACTAATCAGAATCATGCATAGTAAATTGTTAACTCCGGATCATTGCTAGATTTTCATATTAAAATCATCATTCATTTCTAATTTAATTTTGTCACATTGAATTGTAATCAGGTAAAAATCTACCCATCAAGAAACATAAGCATGTGTTTGGAATTTCATATATAGAACACCTCTAAGAATTTTCTAGCACTGGTTTTAAGACTAATAACTAATATAAGATTTAACTGAATGGGAGCAATAAATTCAGCCTAAATATATATGGAATGGGGCCTCGATTTTGAATTACTTACAATGTTGCCATTGATTTCTTTTCTTTTTGGGTTTGTTGCTGAAATAGTCAATCAATGATATCATTTTTGTTTTCTTTTGACACTAGCGGCTTCTTAAGCGGAAGATCTTTTCAAGGGAAGGGTTCCGAGCCAGCCTTAGAACCAACTTTAGACTGGACTCCGAAGCAAGCCTGAAGCAATGCAGCAAGACCTACACCCCATTGTTTGTCAGGACCGTAGATAGTGTCCATATTGGATGGAAGACAATTCATATTTTTGCTTTGCTTTATTTTATTTTATTTCAGTTTGTGTTTTTCTAATGGGTAACAACGCATGAATCACGTGTATATAAATAGTATTGTTTATCATATATATACTTAGAACTTTTGACATGGTTAACATAGGTTTAATCTCAATAACATCGCGTGGGGGCACCAATAACTAGTTTAGGCAAAAATATGAAGAAGAATATACATTGATCCTTTAAATTCTGCCGCTAAGGAGATTATATGGTACAAATGGATACTAATCGATGGATGATCTTAACAGGAAAGTAAGTTTAGGAGAGAAACTCTGATGTGGATCAAGACCCTAAACAATCCCTCCAAACCATTTTCAATGCCTTCAATGCTTGAATCCAAGACCTCCAACCTTCGTTGTGTAGATTGAACCTTCTGAGCATCCACAAAATCTTCACCTGAATTATGCACAACCATGTTGCTAATTGCAATATCTACGGTTTCCAGCTCGTTCATGCCTTTGCGTTGGTTGTTGTCACAAACCAACACCCCTTTGTGCAACAAAATCGAAACCAATGACCATCTGCTAGGCCTTGGCTTCAAAATTGGAGTGGACAGAAATGAAGAAAGTGACTGAAAAATGGAGCTGGTGATCAAACTTGCCTCTCTGAACACCCGCACCATCGGAGCCAGATGGTTGTCGAGATCCAAAGGAAATGCTTCGTACTTTTGATCCATTTGCTTCAATGATGCCACAAACTGCACAATTTCCTTGTTCATCTTTTTTCTTATGCAAACATATGAACTTACAATGTCTTCGAAGCTCGAATCTCCCACCTTTCTTCTCCGAAGAGCAGATTGAACACCTCTAACGCTTTCCTTCATGGTCCCAATGGAATCCTTTGTGTTTCCACATACATCCAAGTACTTGACAGAACTATCCAACAGCTCTTCAACCCATTTCTCGTTTTGGTGAAGGGCTAGAGCTTGCTGTGCCAATGGCAGGTGAAGAAGCTCCTCAATACAAACGTACAACTCTTTGAGACCACCTAGCCCTTTGCATATTGAATCCGCTTCTGGTGACACAGGCGACGACGACGATGATGTCAACTGTGCCTCCCAGACCTTGAGCTTGTTCAGCTCTTCCTCAGTTTTGGATGTGCTTGGATGTGACCTAACCGGCATACTAATTGATCCAACATTGTGAAGCTTTGAGGGTTTTGGTGAGAACGAAGCCATTGTTGCTCTTTTCATCATAGAAAGGTTGAAATTTTGTGAAAGTTATAAGAACTTATAGAAACTTATAGGAATTGGATTGAAGAAGTTGTGTTGTATGGTTTAAATTTCAAAGTCCCATATATATACCGACGTACAAATTTGAAAGAAGATGGGAGGGGAGGCCAGATTCGCCAGAAGCATCTTTTGGGTCCTTAGGTCAATGTGATCAACATGTGGAGGCCGGTGGGTTATTGTTTCATGGCGTGAGTTATGTTGTCACGTTTCTCGCACCAAATATGAACTAAATATTTATCTAATTTTAATATCAGCTTAATGTTATTTTTTGGGTAAGGTGTTATTTAAAAATTAATTCTTTTTGTTTGCGGTCCAAAAAATTAGTCTAGTTGTGGATAATATATTATTACAGGACTATATTCTAAATACTTTTAAAAATTAATTGGCCAGTGTTGTTAAAATTTGGTTTTTTATGTGGTCAAATAACCCAAATTCATTGAAAGTTTGTAGAAAAAATTTAAAGAGGTTGAGCATTTCAAAGTTCTTTCACTGAGAAAGCCTTAGAATGTTGAATATCGAGAAATCCAAATATCCACCAAGATCATGAAATCATTTTTTTTAATTAATTTTGAAATTTGGTTGGAAATGTGGGGTGTTAAACAAAATTGAAAGCAAAAATTATATTCATAATAAATATGTACATGGGTTGCACGAGTGTCATGTCTTTCGATGTTCCCTTCCAAATGCAATCAAACCAACATCAGTTTATAGTACTTGATTATGTAGAATTTGATGCGTGTAACTACTAGGTTTCATACTTGGTCTTGGAATCTGATTGTGGTCCCTTTAATATGATGAGTAGTGAGATTGTTGTTTTGTTTGATCCCTCCTTTTTCTTCTTGCTTTGGCCTTAAAGGAAGGAAACGATGACTTCTTGGTTACTTTTTGACAGATCATTGACTATTTGGCCAAATTTTTCTTCATCTTTGCTGACAGGTTTGAATAAGTTTTTCAAGGTACTTCTTAATCAGTGGTTTGAATTAGAAGCATTTTTTACCACTTTTTTTAAAGTTTCGTAAGTTTTGGGACGGACTCAATGGAAAGGGAAAACATAAAAAGTCAAGAAAGAAAACTCCATACGAAGCACATGCATTCAACAATTTGATTCAATTTTTTTATATATATATGGGACAGGTGAACTTGCTTCATTTTTTTTAAGATAAGCTACTATATTTATTAAGAAATGAAGAGAACATGAACAAGAGATCAAGAAAACATAAAAGTGGTTCTCGCTAAAAACCCTTGCTACAAGTCTTATTTTGATTTAAGGAGAAAATGTAACATACTATAAGAAACTAATTATAAGAATTGTCCTATAATAACAATTTATTACCGAATGTTCTCTATATATAACAGCGTGAAACATGCCTTCTTGGTTTAGAAAGATGACATATCATATAATCAAAGTTACCACAGCTTGATTCACATATAGAGAATAAAAAATGACATAAGGTGGTTCGTCTTGCAAGTGAAACTAGCTTCTTTAGTTGCTCAGGATCGCTTAGTATGAACAAACTCAGAGGGGGTTAAGATTACTGTTGCTTCCAAATATATCAATGTATTTGATTTCGTGACTTTGGTTTGGGAAAGAGACGAGGTGAGAAGATTTTAAGGTATATTACCATATTCTTTCACATTTAACAGAAAGCTGCATGTTAGTAAAGGTTGTTCAATTTAAAATACTTGAGCTTCCTTGCCAAGTGTCCTCAAGCAAGCTGCGCGAGGACAGCTAAAGCATATTCAATAATTGGTTTGCACATCATATTATTGCAAAAGGAAATGACTCCACCATATATCGTGGGAAATGGAGACTTAAAAATGAAATATGTCACATCCACATTCTTAAAAATCTTGAATAATTTGTTGGGAAGTACCAGTCACTTCATAAATTGTTTACAATGGTACGAGGAATTACTTCATATATTATTACTCTAATAAATTTGATTAGCAAAAACAATAAAAGAAAAGTACAGATAAATGTAGAAAGAGATGGCTAGCTGACTTTGTGAAGTTGATAAATTAATTAACAATAAGCATAGTTAAGATATAGGGTAGAGAAAAATTAGCATGTCATTGCCAAGTAAACTAGAAAGCAACCTTTTTCTTTTTTAATTTTTGATGAGCAAAAAAAAAAAAAATTCAGTGTCACTGTAATCTTGACCATTAACCATCTTGAATTCACGTTTATAAATTCACGTGATGTTATAATCACATTGAAATTTTACGTTATTCTATTGTGAAAACTAAACGTTCTTCTTCAATGAAGACAGGGAGGACAAGGAAAGTCCTGTTGGAGCTAAGCTCAAAAATCTAAGTCTAGATGAAACCAATAAAGAGATTTAGTAGTGGAGTGTACTCAAAACTTATTTGGGCTTGAGCATACGTAATGTTTACAATTTTATGCACAAGAATATGAATTAGCATAGGGATCTGTTATGATGTGAATAATGTTCGCCATAATTTGAATTGTAAATTAATGGTGTGCCAAAACTAACCAAGATCAAAAGGATTTTGCCTAGCACTAAGGAACCTAACTGAGAGATGTATAGAAGCATCGATATTTTTTTTTTGGTGAATTTGAAATGTTGTAGATGTTGATCAAATGCTGTTTTAACTATGGAAATTCTTCACAAGTTCCTTTAGCCTTGATGTGCTAGTTGTTTAGAGTTTGATAGGAATCAAAGACGCAAGAAACAAAAAAGAAATTTCAACAAGAAATCTACTTCAATGATTTGGTGATGAGAGGACTCAAAAGAGAGAACCAAGCAGAGAATAAAATTTAAGATCTCTCACTTATAAATGAAAAGAAATATTACTAATGTATAGTACTAAGTGACAAATTTTATCAACTCTTTACTTCTATACTATCGAAGGAGTAGCAACACGTGTCTGCATAAGCAGCAACGTACACTTCACACCTCCTATACACAAATGAAACAGTTTGGGGACCTTTTGTCCTGAATTAACCAATTTTAATATGCATTTACCATAATTTTAATGGAGACATGAATAGTACAAACCACTCGTGCACATAATATAAAACTGATTAATTCCAATAATGATGATGTTAATCTTGGCTTTCTAACTACCATAATGTGGCACTAGCGGAGCAATGTTTGTGATGACTCGTGATGCTTTTGCCCTAACCAATGCACAAAGACAAGATCCTCATGCTAATTGCCATACCTAAAGAAATTGCTAATTATTGAGGCAATGTTACCCAAATACGTGACAAGGTAACCAAAACCCGAGGAAAGCCCACTCTGGCTCCACATTGGCTTGAACAGTCTTGGTTCCCCCCTCCATCCCTCTCCCCTCTCTGTGTTAGTATATAATAGTGTTGAATATCTCACATAGACCGTATTAATGAGAAAAGAAGAGTATAAACCTCACTCATGGCGGATTGTGCATGTGATAATTACCAAGTTGGGGACATTATCGGTATTATTGAAAGTGGGCCATTGACTCGTCTATCTGATAATTCTACATGGTATCAGAGCCATAGAGCGGGCATGTACGGTACTACCACGTGATGGGTGGGTTCCCTTGGCCCCGCGTGATGATGGTGGGTCCCTTGGCCCCGCGTGTAGGGTGAGTCCCTTTGATTCCACGTAGTTGTCGATGTGTGGATCTCCCACGTGTGACCCACTAATGGGGTCTCACATGAGGGGGCGTGTTGAAATGTCCCACATCGACCGTATCAATGAGAAGAGAAGAGTTTAAATATCCTAACCTAACTTAACTCCAACTAAACCGATGCATTTTGTGATAAAAACCCCACACTTGACAGATTGTGCATGTGGTAATTACTAAATTGGGGACAATATCGATATTGTTGAAAGTGGACCCCTTCTCTCTGAAAATTCTACATATAGGCATTCCCAAAGATAGTAAGGATCAAACACCTCAAACTTGAGCTCTTTAAAAAACAAAGAACAATCTCAACTTTGAGCTTTTTGTCAAACCCTAAACGATGGCTGCCAAACACCATGTTATTAGATCAATCAGCCTGCCCTCAAGGTCTCACCCTACTACTCTTAGAGCAACTCCACCCTTGTGGATTGCTCGGGGGACAGGCGAGAGAAGAAGGGCCCAAGGCCCTGTGGATTTGCTCCAGCGTGAAGGAGCCTGAACGGAGGTGGAGGCCCGAGCTCCGGGCCTGTGAAGAGTTGACAGCCCGAGAGCCCGAGCTCCGGGCCTTTTTTTAATTTTTTTTTGTCAGGCGTGTGCACCCCACTCGAGTGTGGGGGCGCGTCGCCCGACAACTTTTCAGAAAAAACAGAAGCCTTTTCATACTTTAATGTTACCGTTGGGAAGCCACGTGGCTTTCCACGGTCCGTTCGATCTCAACGGCTATTTAACTTGGACCGTTCGATCTCAACAGTAAAAAAAATAAAAAAAATCTTATTTAATATCAACCGTTCGATCTGAGATCAACGGTCATATTAATATGCTTTATAAATAAATAAATAAACGAAAAAATAGTTTTAAAATTAAAAAAAAATTGTAAAAAAATCCGAAAAAATATCTGATTTTTTTTAAAAAAATGTTTCTACTTTTCTATAAATACCTTCTCATTATCATCTATCTTACACCATAATTTCATATGTTCTCAACTACTTTCAATCACATTCCTATCTTTCTCTCAAAGTTTCAATCCAATTTTTTTCAACAATAGTCGTTTTGGGTAAATGACATGTGGCGCAACGAGAACGATTTAAAATATCTTATCCGAAATTACAAAAAAAAATTATTTAGTATTATTTTGTAAAAAAAAATTAATAAATATTTTATTGCCTATTGCCAGGGCTATTTAAGTGCAAGGGTGAAGATGCAAAAGACAGTAACTGTTCATTATGGCAGTTACTGTTCACATGGTGGATTGAATAGTGGATTATCTGGGGGGACGGCTCCAAGGGTGGAGTTGCTCTTAGGGTTGAAGAGGAGCTGAACAGGCTCCAAACATCGTCATCTTGTGATTCAACTTTAGACTCAATCTGCAAATCTCTATGTGGGCTAGACGAGTTGTATGAGTGTGTAGATGATCTTTTACAGATGGCATCAACCCAACAGCTCCTTTCTCAACACCAACAAAAGAAGTGCATGGATGAGTTGTTGGATGGATCACTCATGAGGCTCTTGGACATATGTGGCATCACAAGAGATACCATTTCAACAATCAAGGAACATGTTAGAGATCTTCAATCTGCTCTTAGGAGGAGAAAGGGAGACTCAAGCCTTGAAAGCAGCATTTCCAAGTACACTTGCTTCAGAAAGAAGATGAACAAGGATGCCAAGAAATTGATCACATCTTTGAAACAAGTAGACAATAAAATTGCAACATCACCACTTCTTGAGCAAGATCACCATCTCACTGCCGTGATTCGAGTTCTTAGAGAAGTTTGTGTGAAGAACATGTCTATCTTCCAATCCCTCTTGGTCTTTTTAGCAGTTCCAGTTTCAAAGTCAAACAAGTGGTCTTTGGTACCAAAGTTCATGCGCAAAGGAGTGATAGCATGTGAAGATCAGAAGGAATACATTAATGGCCATGAGTTTGATGGTGTTGATGCTGCTCTATACAATCTATGCAAATCATCAACTGCTACATTTGAATGTGCAAATAAAAGATTGGAAGCTTTGGAAGTAACCATTGAAGGCCTTGAGAATGGTTTAGAGAGCGTTTTTAGGTGCATGATTATAACAAGAGCTTCTCTTTTGAGCATAATCTCACTATAATGTGCTCTCAAAGGCCATGTATATGTATCAAAAAATCCTCAAGGCATCCACATTTTTTAGGATTCCTTTGGGATTATATTTTCTGCTATGCATTTGTAATGTATATATAGCCTTACAAAGAAATACAATTGATACCCAAGTTCGTGAATCACATCATGATATTTCCTTGAAATTTTAAGTTGTAATGGATGGATTGGACTTGAGTACCAAATCATATATTGAATATTTATTATTTTACATTCTAGCTTTGTAAGATACAGGTGGTGATCTCTGCTTAATTATCTCTCTCAAGTCTTTGCACCAAAAATCATTGGAGAACGGAGAATTTTAGTAGTATTTTTTGTTGAAATTAATCTTGCAAAGCAGACAGGGGCTGTTTTTTTTTCTTTGTTATCTCATTTTTGGATGGGTTTACCTAGAGTTAGCTAGCTTATGAAAGTGAAAATTCTAATATGATGGTAGATAGGTTTTCAGTATTAGAGCAACTCCAGCTTGGGAGCCCTCCCCCAGGCTATTCACTATTCAATCCATCATGTGAACAGTAACCGCCCTTAATGAACAGTAACTGACTTTTGCATCTCCACCGTTGCACTTGAATAGCCCTGGCAATAAAATATAATTGATTTATTTTTTAAATAATACAGAATAATTTTTTATTTGTAATTTCGGATAAGATTTTTAATCGTTCTCGTTGCGCCATGTGTCATTATCCGAAAAGACAATTATTGGTGATGGATTTCGATAAATAATTATAATGTAAATTTGGGTATAGTACAAACAAATAAATAATATATTGTTACATGATCCGCATAATTTTCCCCACTTCGAAGATTAGTACTAGCTTGTGCCAAGACGTCTCTCCACGTACTAAACGATAGGCTAAGTAATTTCCAACAACTGGACATCGATTCTTTGGTTCTTTTCCCACCCATTTTCTCAAGAGAATTGGTATGAATAAGACTCCACATTTCTCGCAACTGCATCTCATTACTCGTAACCAAACTATGAGTAACTTCAACCGAGCTAGTACACAACGCAACATCTTCAAGAAGCGACCAATTCGTACCTGCATTAGTATTCATTTTGTTGAAAAAAATTGGATTGAAACTTTGAGAGAAAGATAGGAATTTGATTGAAAGTAGGTGAGAAAATATGAAATTGTGGTGTAAGGTAGCTGATAATGAGAATGTATTTATAGAAAAGTAAAAACAATTTTTTTAAAAAAAATTCAGATTTTTTTTTCGGATTTTTTACAATTTTTTTTAAATTTTTATTGAACTAATTAATTTCTGCCGTTGGATTTAAAAAAAAAATTGAATTCCAACACTTCAGATGTGGCATGTGTCACAACGGTAACTTTTCTTAATTTTAAAACTATTTTTTCTTAATTAATTTATTTATAAAGTAGAATAATATCAACCGTTGATCTCAAATCCAATGGTTGATATTAAATAAGATTTTTTTATTTTTATTACCGTTGCAAATCGGACGGTCCAATTTAAAGAGCCGTTGAGATCGAACGGACCGTGGGAAGCCACGTGACTTCCCAACGGTAACCTCGGTAGACTGCGCCCCGGGCCCCATACTCTGAAAAGTTGTCGGCTGACGCGCCCCCATGAGCGGATGAGTCGCATGCGCCTGACAGAAAAAAATATAAAATTGGGCCGATGCCAGGATGACGTCAGCCCTGACGTCACATCCACTCGGGCTCTCGGGCTAGCAATTCCTCACAGGCCCGGAGCTCGGGCCTCCACTCTCCCTTGGGCTACCCACGCTGGAGCTTCAAGGCCGGGCTATCTGGCCCTATTCCGTCCCCCGTCCCCCGAGCACCAGCCCACGCTGGAGTTGCTCTTAGGGTTTGGGAGGAATTCCCAATAAAGTAAAGCTTTAGAAGGTGACCAATGGCAACTACCTATATAGTGACTCCTTTTGATGAAGGGGAAATGTATTAGTTGGTTATTATTTTCTTTTCGAGGAAATATTAGTTGATTAGATCTGAAGGAATTGAGCTCTTTCGTATAAGTCGCAGATCCCAAAGCATGCAGATCCCATACGCATGCATGTGAGTCTGTGATGGCATGCAACGTGGGTCTACCCCTGTCTTCACTCTCATCATCACTCTGAAATATGACGTCCCCTGCAACTTTATTTGCCAACAAATTAAGACAACAAAAAACACCTTCTTTTAATTGCATTGGAGGTTGGAGCATGCGATGAGATAAGTGGCGCATATAAAGGATAATGTTAAGGAGGTTAAATTTTATAAAGTAAATAATATAGAAATTGATGATTTGATTATTATTTACATGTAATTAACGTGTTTATTTTTTATTGGTGATACATCATTTAGTTTACAAATATAATCTACACATTTAATCTCTCTAACATTAATTGTATATATTATATCATGCTGTATGTTCTTGAAAACGTGAAAAACTGCTGCAGGCTCTCCATCAGCCCATTACGAATAATACTGCACACCATTTATTTGCATGCCTTGCTGTTGTTGCCTCCCCATTCATCAGTATTTAACATGTTTGTTTACATTTATGTTTCAGTTCTGACATAGTTTTTTCCTCTTTTTGTTTTTTTTTTTTTTTTTTTTGTTTTTTTTTGTTTTTGTGAGAACAAGTTTAGAGAGACGGGAAACTATTCTATTCTAGAGTTGTGACATATCATGATTCTCTTTTGAGAACTTATAAAGGGAGAAAGAAAATAGTATACGACTAAGATCTGTCTTTTTGATGAGGGAAAATTAGGCAAGGAAGTCAGTGCAGGCTTATGATTAGTAAGAGGTAGATAAGTTTACACTCTTACGACCGGAAGCGAAAGATGACTTGACCTTTTCACTTTTCCAGAGGAAGGAAAACGAAAGTTCCGAGGAAGACAGAGTAATTCGAACTTTTGGGAATGGGGGAGTGAATTCAGGTAAGAGTTATTTCGGCATAAATTGGCGCAAGGAATTTGCTCTCGTTCGAGCGATGTTCGACGTTAGTTGAAGTTGAGGGTCTTAGCCCTTTTTTGGTTTTTAGTTTTTCATGTTACAATTAATTTTGTCATGCTCTTGTCAGTGATTTGTCTACAATAATGTTCTCATGCTCCTGTCAGTGATTGGTCTTGTGTCGTGCTTCAAAGAACCACAGAGGCATGCCGCATGTGTATTGACTAATTTAAAATTTGTATTGGCAAGTTGGCAAGCTCACAAGCTCGAGTAACGAAGTAAATCAAACGATAACGTAAAACATACGAAATATGAAAGAAACTCGAAGTTTTTTATTGATAATATAGGATAACAATCTTTGGTCATCTCCAATAGTAGAGAGCTAAAGAGCGAAGAGAGCCACATTTTAAGCTGCAACTCACGAGGCACCGCCGCAGGTGTTAGCATCGGCTGAAGTTGCCCACCCCGCTCCCGATCAAAACGAGCATGCAGCACTTCCTCCAAATATTGTTCTTCTAACGTGTAGTCTCAACTATATTATTTCCATCTCCACTGCTGACAAGTACATACATGGTTATATACTAATAATTCATAGTATTTAGAGAGAGAAAAGGAAAAATAAAAAATAAAGAGATAGGAAGCCCACGTGAGCTCCCTAAAAAGCTTTGTAAGAGACCTAAATGTATCCCACTTGAGGGCTACAAATACCCATAAATTGTAAGAGGAGTTCCACCTCTAAAAAAATGTGTTAGCATCTAACCCATTTAATCTACTCAGTGAACAGTGATAGACCACAATGAATAGTAATAGACTAAATGCATCTCCACCCCTAAAAAAATGCGCTGGCACAAATGATCTCCATCCCTACAAAATGCGCTGGCACCTAGCCCATTTAAAATATTTTAATTTTTTTTATAAAAGAATAAATAAATAAAATAGTTTTAATTTCGGATAGGATTTTTAACCAATCTCGTCATGCCACGTGTCATTATCCGAACATACTATTTTGTGAATAGATATCCACTAAGATTTTCAACCAATCCCGACGCGCCACGTGTCACTATATGTTTATAATAATTTAGCCAAGATTACAATAAGATTTTCAACCAATCTTGGCACGCCACGTGTCATTATCCAAAGGTACTATTTTGTGGATAGATTTCCGATAAGATTTTCAACCAATCCCAACGTGCCACGTGTCACTTCTTGTTTACAATAATTTAGCCAAGATTTCGATAAGATTTTCAACCAATCACGTAGTGCCACGTGGCATTGTCCAAAACCTCATCCTTTCTTTTTTTGTCCATATAAACCCTACATCCATCCTCACACCAAACTCAATCCTTCTTTTTAGCTTAGAATCATTCTTCATCGTTTTCACATCTTGAGTTCTTACAATGTCTTCTTCAAGGAGAGTGTATAAACAGTTTGAGGAGCAACATAAAAGATTGTTGGCACAACAAGAAGAATTGGTCAATCTCGAGGAAGGTGGAGGTGGAGATGAGGCTTTCGCAATGGAGGAGGATGAAGATGATGACCACAGAAGGCAGATGGGTTCACATTCCTGCTGTATCATGGAAGCTGTGGGTCAGATAGGCAAACCCAGACGTGCCACAAACTTCGATAGAGAAAAGGAAAGACGAGGTAAAGATCCCTTAGAAGATTATTTTATTCCCAACAGCGTATTCCATGATCATGTTTTTAGACGTCGTTTTAGAATGTAACGAAGTTTGTTCGACAAAATCATGAGTGCTATTTGCAACCATGATCCATACTTTGTGCAAAAAGAGGATGTTTTTCATGTTCTAGGTCTTCTTCCTGAGCAAAAAATTACGACTACCTTGCGAATGCTTGCATATGGAGCATTTGCATATCAAGTGGAAGAGATCGCGATGATGGGAAAAACAACTGTTTTGGAGTCCCTGATGTGATTTTGCTTTGCAATTGAAGCCCTTTACACCAATGAGTACCTCCGGAAACCCACGCCAAGGGATATGCAAAAGCTTCCGAGGAAGGGTGAGATGCAAGGCTTCCCTGGCATGATTGGAAGTATCGACTGCATGCACTGGACTTGAAAAAAATGTCAAAGTGCGTGGATTTGGCATGCTTTTTTTGGTGTTCCAGGAGCTCAGAATGATCTAAATGTCCTTGCCCAATCTTCAGTGTTCGACGAACCGTTGCAAGGAAAATTGCCGAGATGCACATATTAGGTTAATGGCTATAAATACGACGAACCATAATACCTTGCAAACGACATTTACCCAAGGTGGTTAACGTTTGTTAAAACAGTGCCACATCCACATAGTGAAAAAAGAAAAACACTTCGCAAAATGTCAAGAGGGGTGTAGGAAGGATGTGGAGCGTTGTTTTGGTATCCTGCAAACTCGTTGGGCGATTGTCAGGGCTACTGCTAGAATGTTTGATGTCGAGGCTCTTCGATCCATCATGATGACATGTATTATTCTCCACAACATGATTGTGGAAGATGAGTATGATTATGATGTCGTCGATGAATACGAGCTGGATCCGATGAATAACACAAGAACACGTATCTACTATGCTCATGACCGGACCGAAGATCCTGTGCAACACGAGCTATTGGAACAAGATGGACGTTACAATGAATTGATCGTTGAGCGGTACACTTCAGTGCAAGAGCCATACTGGCACATAACCCGCCAAAATGACTTGATTGAGCACTAGTGGGGATTGCAAGAAGGTGAAGATAATTAAAATGAGCTTGTGGATGAAGAATAAAGTGTATTTTTTTAAGTTTATGTAATTTTATTTAGTGTGTTTTTTTTTAAGTTTATTTGGTGAGGTTATGTAAATTTAATTGGCGTTTTTTATTTTTAAGTTTATATGGTGAGGTTATGTAATTTATTTGGTGTTTTTTTTAAGTTTATTTGGTGAGTTTATGTAATCTTATTTGATGTGTTCAAATAAAGTACAAAAAATAAATTTGAAATTGCATAAAGTTCTAAAAATAAATAAGAAATTACATAAAGTACCAATAATAAATAAGAAATTACACAAAGTACTAATAATAAATAAGAAATTACATCTATTAATAAAAATAAATAAGAAATTACATAAAGTACTAAAAATATATGAAATTACATAAGAAATTAAATAAAGTACTACAAATAAATACGAAATTATACAAAGTCTATGGAGCTAGTGTCACATCCCGGCCCGGGCGGGACCACTTCCTGGGCTCGACTCCGCCATAGCACGATATTATCCGCTTTGGGCCCCGACCACACCCTCACGATTTTGTTTATGGGAACTTACACGAGAACTTCCCGGGTCACCCATCATGGGATTGCTCTCGCGCGAACTCGCTTAACTTTGGAGTTCCGATAGAACCCGAAGCCAGTGAGCTCCCAAAAGGCCTCGTGCTAGGTAGGGATGGGAATATACATATAAGGATCACTCCCCTGGGCGATGTGAGATCTTACAATCCACCCCCCTTAAGGGGCCTAACGACCTCGTCGGCACACCACGGCCAGGGTTAGGCTCTGATACCAATCTGACACATCCCAGCCCGGGGTCCACCACATCCCAGGCCCGCTCCACCACAGTAGCACGATATTTTCCGCTTTGGGCCTGACTACGCCCTTACGATTTTATTTCTGGGAACTCACACGAGAACTTCCCAGTGGGTCACCCATTAAGGGATTGCTCTCGCGCGCTACTCGCTTAACTTTTGAGATCCGATGGAATCCGAAGCCAGTGAGATCCCAAAAGGCATCGTGCTAGGTAGGGATGAGAATATACATATAAGGATCACTCCCCTGGGCGATGTGGGATCTTACAATCTACCCCCCTTAAGGGGCCCGACGACCTCGTCGGCACACCACGACCAGGGTTAGGCTATGATACCAAATTGTCACATCCCGGCCCCCATCATGGGATTGCTCTGGCGCGCTACTCACTTAACTTCGGAGTTCCAATGGAACCCGAAGCCAGTGAGCTCCCAAAAGGCCTCGTCGGCACACTACAGCCATGGATTGGCTCTGATGCCAAATTGTCACATCCCGGCCTGGGTCCCCACTACATCCCGGGCTCGACTCTGCCGTAACACGATATTGTCTGCTTTGAGCCCCAACTACGCCCTCACGATTTTGTTTTTAGGAGCTCAATGGCTTCGGGTTCCATCGGAACTCCGAAGTTAAGCGAGTAGCGCGCGAGAGCAATCTCATGATGGGTGACCCACTGGGAAGTTCTCGTGTGAGTTCCCAAAAACAAAACCGTAAAGGCGTAGTCGAGGCCCAAAGCGGACAATATCGTGCTACGGCGGAGTTGAGCTTGGGATGTGGTGGGGACCTAGGCCGGGATGTAACAGCTAGGATATATGGTGCTAGGATCTGTGTAGCTAGAACCCCATCGACTTGTTTCCGCATCTATTGCACGCCTCATTTGCACCACGTCTTTTTTTTTTCCAATGTCCAAAAATATTTTGAATTCGGCGACAATCCTACTAGAGGCTTGTTCATAGTGTCACGATCAGCTTGAGCCATCATTTCTTCTCTAAGCATCTCATTTTCTCGATTAAGTGCTTCTCTAATCATCTCGCTCTCTTGATTAACTATTTCTCTTTGTCTCTTAGCCGCCGCATCACGTCTCTCAGTAGCTGCTAATATTGCTGCCATAACAGCAGCTTTTTCCTCATCTCTAGCCGCTTCCCGCCCATGTTCAGTTCACCTTGGCGAGCAAGTTCGTCCATATATTTAGTGCAATCATTTTTTGGAAGAACTACCTTTTTTCTTTGATGCCTTTTTACCTTGAGACTTAAGGGACTGACGAGTCGGTTGGGTCTCCGGCACTTTTTCAGGCGTCCATTCTGTCTCTTCAAATGTGTCGCCTTCTTGTTCGGCCGTGTCTGCTTCTGACGAACTGTGTAGACCCATGCCGTGCATGACAACTTCTGGACCGGTTGCCACAATTTTGTATATGGGGCAATCTTTGAAAATTTGCCAACATTCCCATTTGCTGAATGATTTGTTGTGGTTCTTCGCATTGTGGAATGCTTGTGCTTTGTAGTGTCTATAAATGTGGGATAAGACAGTATTATAAAATGTGGGTGTAACACAAATAAATAAATTAAAATATTGATGCGGGTGGAATACATATAAATAAATAAAAATATTGGCACCTGATCCGCTAAACTTGTCCCACTACGCAGATTACCAGAAGCATGAGAGATGGCGTTTTTCCTACAAGTAAAGGATGCCTTGAGTTTTTTTCAACGACCTTGAAGACCTTGACTACTTCTGACATCTTTTCCATGTACATCGCAAAACGCTTTCGTAATTTTACTCCACATTTCTCGCTTATCCATCTTATTACCCGTAATCAGGTCATGAGTAGTGTGAAACCCAACATTCACACAACGTAACATCTTCAATGAGCTTCCACGAAGTCATTTTTTTCTCTCAAAGTGTAGAAAATATTGAAATGTAGAAAGTGTAGAAAATATTGAAATGTGGTGTAAGGTGGAAGATGAGGGTTAGATATTTATAGAATTTTTTTTTAATTTTTCTGTATTTTTTAACAATTTTTCCGTATTTTTAATTAATCTTTTATAAATTTTAATTTAGTTAATTAATCTGGACCGTTGGATTTGAAAAATATTCAAATCCAACAACCTTTAAGTTGACAAGTGGCCAACGGTCATAATTCTGACCTTTGTGCCTTTTTTATATATATATTTTTGGGGGAAAAATATGGACCGTTGATTTGTGATTGGACGTTCCAAATCAAAATTCAAATTCAAAATTTTTTGACCATTGGAAATCCAACGTTCCAGAAAACTAGCCGTTGGAAATCCAATGGCCTAGCCCATGCCACGTGGCCTCCCCATCTGTTCGTTGGAAATCCAATGGCCTAGTCGCGCGTGCTTGCCACGCGCCTGGTGCAAAAAAAATTTCAGATTGCCTCTAACACCACGCTGGCGTTGGCATGGCGTCAGATGGGCCAGTCCATGCCTCTGTCGATTCTGGGCTAGCCTGGAGACCAGCTTGGGCTGGGTGCCAGCCTATTTACTGGACTGGAGTGGATTGGCTGGGTGCCGGGCCAATAATTTGGCTGGGTGCCGGCCTAAAGGTTCCACAGTGGAACTGTTCTAAGAGACTTAAATGTATCCCACTTGAGGACTACAAATACCCATCCATTTATGCTGACAAGCATATAACCCGCTTATTGAAGACGAATTTTGCACATTTTCAAATTAAAAATGGCTTATACCCTTGACTTGAAATCATCTTAATACAAAAATGCCTTCAATTACTATATGGTCTGTCAACTAAAATCTCTTTTAAATTATAACTACCTCAGAACTGAAACCATAATTTTTAACCTAGTATACGATATAGAATTTGACCCAAATCAAAACCCAGAGCTAACTATGCAAAAGTTTAGGTAAATTTACTGTTTTTGAACTTGTTTGTCAAGTTGCTCCTCAATCTTATTAGTCGTCATTTCAAACATCGCTCGACATGTACTATTACAGGTAACCATAGGCCTGCAATAACTCATAATTTCATAACATGAAGATTTGATGTTTTACTTTGTGAAATATATATATGGATCGTGATGTATGTTGGTGATGTTGGTAGACAGGAGGCACTAAGGCATTAGATATTTCTCCTTTTCTCCTATTCTCCTATACACACAGAACCTATTCATTCTTTGTAAATTGACATTTCTGGCCGGCTACATCACGCAACGAATGTATACCAAAGATGCAAAATTTGATGGTGTGGGCGGCTTAATATTGTTGGAGAAAGTTACAATATTTTCTATGTAATTCATCAGACCAATCCAACTGTATAAAACCAATCAGAACACACAACTAATGGCACATCGATTACATGCTCAACATATTGCATTCATATCCATGAGGGCCACAAGAGATTTTTCTGCATAAATTAATTTAATTTGGTATTCACTCGGAATGTCACTGGGGCACATTACATTGTCTTTGCACACACATTATGACACGCCCCGACCCTGATATTCCCCGAATACCAGGATAGACACGTGCTGGCCGACACCCGAGGGTGACGAAAGCCATTAAGTGATACAAAAGCTAAGATTAAGAAATAAAGACGGGTTAGAAATTTAAAAACAATGAGTTAATAATTTAGGAACGTGCTCAGAGCATACAACTAAACCTAATCACTAAAAAGAATTAAGATAAAATTGAATGAATAAAGAAGTGGGTCCTACATTCAAGAGGATCCGAAGATGTTGCTGCGGAAGTGTCTTGACGCCGGGATTAAGTGCCTTGATTCTAAGTCCTGAATGGGGGCGCAAAACAAAGGTGAGTGGACCAAGTTTATATATATATATAATAATATAACAGTTATCAACGTACTAACCCCCAAAGTTTATATAATGAAAACTACTAGCATAATAAGTGATGGATTTAAATCAAAATCCTAGCATGCCAAATATCTCAAAAGTCACATCGCGGAAACGCATCGCGGAAATCAAAACAGTAAACGCATCATAAATCGTCTCGTAAACGCGGTGTGCTGCTAGAAAGATCACTGAATAAATATAACTCCCGGCCCAGTGCCTGCACCTCAGTCTCTGTGCCCGTAGCCAGAGATAACTCCATCCCGGCCCAATACCTGTCTCCGTGTCCCTCAGCCTTTCGCTAGGGATTATTTCTCCCGGCCTACATGCCAACACCAGATCCTCGCCCCAGGCGGCATAGTGTCTACTAGGTACGCACAAATATTTACGTCTCTCCTAAATAACCACTTCATAGTATAGGTTACCGATCATCATCTACACTATAAAGAGGGGTTCAAAAACATGTTCTAGCATCCTATCGTCACCCATCGGATAGTCTACCAGTTCATGGTTTTTATAGAAAATACGATATATTAAAATATAGCTCAATATAGGCTAACTATTAATTTCTCACCAAAACACGAGACGAAAATCAATATCTTAAATCATCAAGCTTCGCATAAATCAAATCATAAATTTGTAGGCATGCTAATCATTTATGCAATTAAATTAATAAATCATGTAATTTTAGAAGGGGTCCACTCACAGTACTTAGTCGCCAAAAGCTGCGCCACTAGCGAAGACGGAAACGTCACAATAATTGCCCCTAAGCACATTAAATGGTACAATTAATAAAACTATATAATAGCAATTGAATTTGGGAAAACGGATATTGGAAACGGATTCAGAACGTTGAATTACCCTAAGAAGGATCCCGGACGAAAACCCAAAAAGTCAACCCTAAAGTCAACGTTGACCGGGGGTCAACGGTCAAATTAGGTCTAACGGGTTTTCGGGAAAAGGAAAGGGAGAGAGTTAGGGTGCTGCCACTTGTCAGTTTAGGAGAGAAAGACAATTTAGATGAACGGCTAGGATTTCGTTAGGATAAGGGGTAAAAGTGAAAAGTAAGCAAAATTTTGGGAAGAAGAAAAATTTACCTCAAACTTCCGGGTTAGGGTGTTTCAATCTACCACCCTTATAAAAAAAATTTCGTCCTCGAAATTTAAAATAACATACTACACTGAAAATACTCGAAAATAGGAAGAAAAATAATATACATATATGTAACGAAGATATTAGGTAAGAGCGGTTGCACAAAAGGGAAAATGCCACGCCGTCGCGATCGGCTGCAATGATTCCATCTTTCGTGCCCCCAGGCTCATACATTCTTTCCTCATCAGTGTAAAAATATAGAAAACATACTTTAATAAAATATAAAGTTGAAAACACAGAATAATTTAAGGCCAGATAACGCCAAAATAGATATGTACTAACATATATTCCAAAAACTCGAATCAACTTAAAAAATGAAAACAGAAATACTCTTCCAAAAACATTTGTAACTACAAAAACAAATAACTAGAGTAAATGAAGTTAAAATACTTATACTGAAAACCAAAACTGAAAAATGAGAGTGGGTCTCGCCCAAGAATTCGAAATGTCACATACTCCGAGAATAAATGTGTCTTTGGATCGAGTCCCAAGAATAACAATTCTGAATCTGCATCAGCTGCTGTAGGCGAATCTTCTTGCCCACTTGCTTAACGAACCCAACAAATAAGCTATCGATATACCGGTCGGCCGCCCGTGATATCGATCACACATTTGTTGTCTCGATAAGCAAGCAGTAATTTCCTGAGGATGAATAATTTCACACGTCGTAAATTCGATCCTCCGAATACAAGCTCGCACAACTCCTCTAACAACCAATGTTACCTATAGAAACTCTAGTACCATGTCGCAACAGTGCCATACCCAAACCAAACAAAACAGAAACTGTCGTCGTAAAACTCTATCCAGCACCAAGCATCCTATCCTCCTTAGTTCTTCCAAATGTGACCAACTACTTCAGAATTTCACCAGTAAAGAACCCATTTGCAAATTGTACCTTGGGATTCAAGAGAAGTGGCTACCATGTTAGTAGTAGACCCAAAAGCTCGAACCAAGCAAGCAGAAAACGAGAAGTCATATTCCTTAACACGCAGTATCTCTTGGGAACTGTCGTAGTGCTCAATCCACCTCTCAATTTTTGCTTAGTTGCAGATTTCTAGTCAAACAAGGTCAAAGTTGGTGGAAAGAAGAACGACTCGCAAATGGTCATCCTAACAACCAAAGATAACACGCACATTTCGAGAGAAGCGTAAAGATTATCCAATTCTCGCTTCGACCGTCATGTAGTGCCATTCCAGAATGCACCAAACAGATCTGCTAGAAATGTTTTAACAACCACGTACTCGCAACAATAAAGTTCGGAAGTGAAGCAGTGGAAATATGCGTCGAGACGAACACATATCGTTAGAAAATAACCGATGTGATGCCCATGAATTCTAGTAAGATGGTGATACAATATGATGACCTTCTGCACCACAATTTTCACCAGTCTCTTACCAAAGGACAACTCAAACTTCACCCCCACGAAGAATTCTTTATGATAAGTCTGGTAAGCTTGTGAAAAGATTATGCTCCCAACATTCCTGTCTGAATCAACACGAACTGGGTGCACACTTTCACCAAAACGATCGATTGTGAATTTCTCACTAATTGAGCGAGGAACCATGTCGGAAAGGTTGAAAGAATACTCAATAATTTGAGAATCAAAACAAGTCCATTATAATCTAGAGTACAAGATATCGAGATTTGAACTAGAAACCATGCCGAGAACAAAGATTTTTTTTTTTTTTTTTTTTTTTTACACCCTCATGTAATGTTCCGGCATGATCCAATTTCATATTAAGAGACAAATAAGCAAAGGAAGGTAAAGATGCAGAAATAGAAGTCACTGTTTATGATTATTTTGCAAATCATCACAGTATGGTCAACTGGTTTCTTAACCAAGAAGGAAATAGGTCTAAGTTCAAGGATAGTTAAGAACTGATAATAAGATTTGACGAGGCCAAAGACAATTCGAGATTCACAATACTTTGTGAGAGTTGTTTCAAAGTTCAGAAATTAAATATAGAACCTCTGAATCAGCAGAATGACGAAGAAGAAAGATACAAAACAGCCTGTGCATGCATGCAGTGACACAATTGGCTACCTTAAAGTGATGCCCTTGAGCAAACCAAAGCTCAATGAGTTCAGAGAAGTTCAGAGTAAAGCTCGATCTTCGTACAATGATGAATATGATAGAGTCTCAAGCCATTACACTAAAAATTACAAGACTGAACATTTATGTGGCAAACAAGAGGCTAAACTCACTTCCACTGAAAATGTACGAAGGCTAGGAGCTAGGGTTTACCACAAAGTACCAAACCCAGGTGAAGTTCAAGGAATCTGCTTATCCAAACAAGACTGGATATTCATCATCCAAATCCAACTACAACAACAACGAGAATTGCAACTCATTTTGGACATTGATGAGAATAGCGTCTGCTACTGAGAAGTTTCCAAAGATTTCGATGTTGAGCCGACTCAGCCCGCAATTCCTAGGGAACGCATGTTGCAGAGTGGCATCGCCATTTCGAATCTACAGCTGGTCTTAACCAGAATTCCTCAAATTGAGATTTCTAAAACACGTCGCTGAGTATCGATCCGATGTTTAAAGTCGTCCAACAAATCAAACACGTCACCGATGAGGCACAATCCCGACACGAATTCTTGAATTTCAACCAGAAGGTGACAATTCAATCAAAGAAAGATTTGCACAATTGCGCCGAATGGTACCCAAATCTAGAAGTCCTGACATCCAGATGATGTCAAAACTGAAACTTTAAGAGAATAGAAAAGAATCCTAAGTATGCTCTGAACAAACCACGCTCTGATACCAATCTGACACGCCCCGACCCTGATATTCCCCGAATACCAGGATAGACACGTGCTGGCCGACACCCGAGGGTGACGAAAGCCATTAATTGATACAAAAGCTAAGATTAAGAAATAAAGACGGGTTAGAAATTTAAAAACAATGAGTTAATAATTTAGGAACGTGCTCAGAGCATACAACTAAACCTAATCACTAAAAAGAATTAAGATAAAATTGAATGAATAAAGAAGTGGGTCCTACATTCAAGAGGATCCGAAGATGTTGCTGCGGAAGTGTCTTGACGCCGGGATTAGGTGCCTTGATTCTAAGTCCTGAATGGGGGCGCAAAACAAAGGTGAGTGGACCAAGTTTATATATATATAATAATATAACAGTTATCAACGTACTAACCCCCAAAGTTTATATAATGAAAACTACTAGCATAATAAGTGATGGATTTAAATCAAAATCCTAGCATGCCAAATATCTCAAAAGTCACATCGCGGAAACGCATCGTGGAAATCAAAACAGTAAACGCATCATAAATCGTCTCGTAAACGCGGTGTGCTGCTAGAAAGATCACTGAATAAATATAACTCCCGGCCCAGTGCCTGCACCTCAGTCTCTGTGCCCGTAGCCAGAGATAACTCCATCCCGGCCCAATGCCTGTCTCCGTGTCCCTCAGCCTTTCGCTAGGGATTATTTCTCCCGGCCTACATGCCAACACCAGATCCTCGCCCCAGGCGGCATAGTGTCTACTAGGTACGCACAAATATTTACGTCTCTCCTAAATAACCACTTCATAGTATAGGTTACCGATCATCGTCTACACTATAAAGAGGGGTTCAAAAACATGTTCTAGCATCCTATCGTCACCCATCGGATAGTCTACCAGTTCATGGTTTTTATAGAAAATACGATATATTAAAATATAGCTCAATATAGGCTAACTATTAATTTCTCACCAAAACACGAGACGAAAATCAATATCTTAAATCATCAAGCTTCGCATAAATCAAATCATAAATTCGTAGGCATGCTAATCATTTATGCAATTAAATTAATAAATCATGTAATTTTAGAAGGGGTCCACTCACAGTACTTAGTCGCCAAAAGCTGCGCCACTAGCGAAGACGGAAACGTCACAATAATTGCCCCTAAGCACATTAAATGGTACAATTAATAAAACTATATAATAGCAATTGAATTTGGGAAAACGGATATTGGAAACGGATTCAGAACGTTGAATTACCCTAAGAAGGATCCCGGACGAAAACCCAAAAAGTCAACCCTAAAGTCAACGTTGACCGGGGGTCAACGGTCAAATTAGGTCTAACGGGTTTTCGGGAAAAGGAAAGGGAGAGAGTTAGGGTGCTGCCACTTGTCAGTTTAGGAGAGAAAGACAATTTAGATGAACGGCTAGGATTTCGTTAGGATAAGGGGTAAAAGTGAAAAGTAAGCAAAATTTTGGGAAGAAGAAAAATTTACCTCAAACTTCCGGGTTGGGATGTTTCACATTAGATATTCGGTATTATCTATAATATAAAGCATCGATCTTAATATGGTTCATGGCCTGTGCAGCTATAAAGTGCATGTTGATCTGAAAACTTACACAAACTGCTCATTCGATATGGGTCTGGCACATCTCCTTTGGCTTGTAAGCCAAACCACACCAACAATATCTTCAATCCTCCTATGCCTTAACCCTTGAAACTCTAAACTTACTCAAACCAATAGTTTACAGAATACACCTTGGATTTCATACTAAACCATACTCAGGACTCCTCAGTTTTCATCTATTTTAAATGCAGAGTAGTACCTGTCTATTATAATGCAGTTATGCAAAGTTAGTTTCAATAGAAAATATTACTCTCGAATGATTTTTCCGACCCAAGGAAAAGAAGTCTCTGATGATTAGGTGATGTGACTCAACTGACAGAGCCAAGCAAAGATCTTCTCCTACCTATATTCCAAACGTAAAATCTCGGAGTTCAAATCTTCAGTACTCCTTTTGTATGTGGTTTTTTTTTTTGTGATTCTCCTTAATTTGGTCGTTATAAACTTAACACATTTCAACTACAAAACTACTGAAAAGCCATACATAAAATAAGTACAGAATATTAAATAAAATTCAAAAGGAAATCTAATTTGGTGAAATGACTCAAATATGAGAACCAAGCAGAGAGCACCACATGTCCCCAAGGTCCACACGTCGACTTCTAGTGTGGTCATGACTTCTATTCTATGCAAACATTTACCAAAAGTCTAATAGAGACATGACTAGTACAAGTCACTCGTGCATACAATAATATGTTACATATATTAATTATTATCCCAATGGATCGGGATCTCTATATCTATGCAACTTTGGTGTTGGATCTTCTAAAAAACTGAGAAAATCTATACAAGGCCACCGATTGGAGGACTGGCCCGCCACAGTTCAATAAATTAAAAATGAAGGCCAATGTGGCACAAGGGGAGGCAAAGTTGGCGATGACTCGTGAGGCTTTTGCCACAAACAATTGGGGCCTCAAATTATTTAAGCAATAATGTTACCTGAAATTGTGACAAAGTAACATGCTCTCCATATTAACCCAAAAGTCTTGTCACTCTCACCTTTCATCAATATATATAAACGTATTCCAATATATAGTGAGACCAAAAACTTCAAACTTGAGCTCCTGTGAAACATAAAGAACAGCTTCAACCATGGCTGCCAAGTACAAAGTCAGATCAATCAGCCTGCCCTCAAGATCACACCCCACCACTCTTAGGGTTGAAGAAGAGTTGAGTAGGCTCCAAACATCTTCATCTTCTGCTTCAATCTGCGAAGATCTATGTGGACTAGAGGAGTTGTATGATTGTGTGGATGATCTTTTACAGATGGCATCAACCCAACAACTCATTTCTCATTGCCAACAAGAGAAGTGTATAGATGAGTTGTTGGATGGATCACTGAGGCTCTTGGACATATGTGGCATCACAAGGGATGTCATGTCACAAATCAAGGAACATGTTAGAGACCTTCAATCTGCTCTTAGGAGGAGAAAGGGAGACTCAAGCATAGAAAGCATAATTGCAAATTATAACTGCTTCAGAAAGAAGATGAAGAAGGATGCCAAGAAATTGATCACATCACTGAAGCAAGTGGACAACAAAGCATCACAGCATCTAGAGCAAGATCAGCATGCTTCCGCGGTGACTCGAGTTCTTAAAGAAGTGTTTGGTAAGAACATGTCTATCTTTCAATCCCTATTGGTCTTCCTAGCAGTTCCAGTTTCAAAGCCAAGTTCAAAAAAGTGGTCTTTGGTATCAAAGTTTATGCACAAGGGAGTGATAGCATGTGAAGATCAGAATGAGGATATTAATGGCCATGAGTTGGATGTTGTTGATGCTGCTCTCTACTCTCTATGCAAATCTTCATTAGCTCCTACAAAATGTGCTAATGTTGAGAAGATTCAAAACGCACATAAAAAATTGGAGGCTTTGGAAGTCACCGTTGAAGGCCTTGAGAATGGTTTGGATAGCGTTTTTAGGCGCTTGATTAAAACAAGAGCTTTTCTTTTAAACATAATCGCACAATGATGTGCTTTAAAAGGCTGCAGTTATTTGTTTCAAAATCTCTAAGGCATCCACATTTAATTAGGGTTTCCATTGGGATTAACACTTTTTGATACATTTGTAAAATGTGTAGCCATACAATGAAATTCAAGATATTTCTTTCCTTTATCTTTTAAGTAATCGTCTTGTGATTTGTATCCCAAAAGCATCGATATCGCAAACCCTAAACAACTTGCAAGGCTAGTGAAACTTTTGGAGGAATTTGATTTTCTAGGAACAGGAAGAAGACCATTAAAGAGGTTTATTCTTGCCTACGGCATCCTCTCTTCAGCTGTCTTGTTGAACAAGAGGCATCAGAAAACTAAGGATGTCATCATCCTATATCTTTATTTCATACATATGAAAGGGCTTCGATCAGATAACTAATGTTATGTCATCATCCTGTAACTTTCTAATGCCGGCCCCCGCAACCTTCTTGGCCAACAAAAAAGACAAATGACACTTTCTTCAGTCACATTGGGGCACATGAGACATTTGATGAGTAATTTATTATATATATTGTTTGGTAATACATTTAGGGTGATGTTAGAGAGATCGTTTTTTAGATCATATTTTGTAAATATATGATACGTCGATTGGTGGTTGAAATTTTTATTTAAATATTAAAATAGTCGCCCAACCATCAACTGTCCCATTATTTTTAACAAAATTTATAATCTAAAAAGATGATCTTTCTAGTATTTTCTATAAATTTATATCATACCATGATGCATTGCATATTCTTGCAAACGTGAACAGCGGGTACAGTCCATCAGCCCATTACGAACAACATTACATTATTCTGCTGCACTTCTTGTTCATGTGCCATGATGCATTGCATATTCTTGAAAGCGTGAACATCGGGCACAGTCTCCATCAGCCCATTAAGAACAACATTACAACATTATTCTGCTGCACTCGTTGTTCATGTTGCACATTCCCAACATCATACATGATGATCGATGAGTTCATCACTGATATTTCCATCCATCTTAAGTCCCAACCAATTTGATGGATTATTTTTAAAAACCGTGTATGATGTACAAAAATGTTTTCTCATATGCATATGTCTCGGTCTGGCGCAGTGGTTTTCAAACTTTAGTTAATTTTGCATGCCAATCCCATGAGTGCATGTGTTTTGCTTCTGAGAACCCAAGAGGGTCATGACTAATTTAAACTAAAATTTGAGGAATGATAGCAACTTCTCCGTTTATCTTCAGGGTTTTCTTTTTAATTTTGTAATGTTGCCCAATGAATTGAGCTGTTTATTTTCTAGATCACCTTTTAAAAATTAATTTGCTAAAATCATCTAAATTTGAAATCGTTTATTCATATAGTGTTTATCCAATAAATAGGTATGCCATGCTATCCAGTTAGACACTAGAATTTGATAACATTGATTGAGTAGTTAAATGATTCTGACTTGGTTGGTTTTTGGCAGAATTGATATTTCAATGGTAAAATCATAAAGTAAATGATTTTGATTGTTGTGTAACATTACAAAATGAGAAGAAGAACGGAAAAGATTTCACTAAGAGAATTGATAACATCCCCTAAATTTTTTTGTACATAGCTATAGAGCTTGCTCAACATTTCATGCACTAGCTAGACACCAGCCCTGCTATTACGGGCCATGAACATATCATACTTGAAGAGGCTTGAATAAATCATAATCGATCATAATAATAAATGTTTAGTTCAAATTGGCAAATTGCCCGTTCTTTAACTATGCAGTGTGGCACTGAATTTTATATGGAACTAGGTATATATCTATAATGTATCGTGATATATGATGGTGATGTTGGTGTAAGTTGGGAGACAAGGAGGCATTAAGGCAGTAGATATTCCTCCTCTTCTTCTATATGGATACAACACATTTCTGCATTGGAAATTGATGCTGGCTCAGCTCTACATTATAATGCATGAAACAAATGAATACACAAATTATATTTCAGGGTCGGCGGCTTAATGCTGGAAAACAATTCTGAGCATCGATCACATGCTCCTTTGTATGCATAATTAATATATATATATATATATATATATATAATGAGAAAACATTTATATATCCATGGTGACATGATTCTTGTTGTCCCCTTTAGATAGTTTTCAGCATGCACTAATTTTCTGCAATATTAATCATGAGTTCTCTCCCTCACATATAATAGTAAATTAATTTACAAATATATTATCTTAATCCCGCATTTAAGATAAAAGCTACAATTCTTCACACATCAGACCAAAACTTGATAAAACCACACGCTCATTTTGTATAAAATTACACATATATATGTAATATCCATGAGGACATGATTCTTCTTGTCTACTTAACTTAAGCTAGTATTCATACATCACGTACATTCTCTGAGTATAAGCAGAATATTTGTAATGTTATCCCATGCATAATTTGAAGTCATGGGGAGGTCCACGTCGTCCATTGAAATTTAAGGGTATATAATTTTGCCGTCCCATAAGGCCAGTTATATAGATTGCACGCCACATGGTTTAATAGTCATGCAGTCGATGAAGTGATGTGGTGGCCAACGGCTCAGCTGGATAGTTGACCCTATCAGTTTGGCAACCATGGGATATAATAAGGAAGACAAATGGACAACATGTGAAGGGGCTTATCCTAAGCCAAAAGAGATGGAAAAGACTCATTTTATTCGTTTATGATAATTCAGTTTGCTCGATAACACTTGATTACTAGATTTTAATAGGAAATTAAGAAATAAACTACACACATGTACCCAAATGATCGATGCCAATCGAACAAAGAGTTGTCCTTAGGCTTAAATCATTAGAAAACATATGCACTTAACCATAGTATAGTTCATTTATACTAAACATATGCATGCACGTCGATATCGTACGTATTCGATAATACTCCTTCGGAGAGACTAGTTGAGAATTTTGTGGGAAAATTAATGTTAGTATTATTGTTATTTTTATTGGTTTTCTTGTGGGTTAAGGATTATGATTTTTTTTTTTTTTTTTTTTTTTTTTTTTTTTTGCGTTTTAAGGTTATATTTTTTTTTTTTACCCTTTAGGGATCAGGGGATGTTTTAGTTTAAATAGTAAGCATTGTAACTCGTAGAATAATAAGTCAGTCACAATGTAGTCTTTATGAGTTTCGTAGTCTTCATGGGTACTTGTAGTGTTTCTTTGTTTTCGATTAATATAGTATTATTTTTTCTAGTTTTATATCCTGTTTATTCGTAGAGTAATCTAATTTTCAACTTGGTATTAGAGCAAGTTCAATCCTTGAAAATTTAATCTGCTTTCGTTGGTATCAGTTTTGTCGTCATGTTCGTTTGTTTTGTCTCATTTGATATGTGAGTTTTGACTGTTTGATAAGTAGAGTTTCTCTATATTTATAAGTGAAAAACCTAATAACATTTCTCTCTATTTGTAAGTGTAAGACCTCAAATTCGACTAACTTAGTTAACGAATTTGACCCCATTACACAAGGCTCTAATTATGTTCATGGTTTTAATTCAGTCCTCTTTTCTCCATGCCAGAGAGGGGGTGAAAACTTGAACTAAATAAATCCCTAACCTTTGGGCCCCATTACTGGGCTAACTACCTATTCAACTCCACCAAAGGCCAAAACCCAAATCAACTAGCCATGGGCAAGAGCAGCATCAATTCATGAGTTGCACGTGGACTGACCATGTCCACACAAAAATTGTAAGTGTGACGCATGGATGTCATTTTCTTAATTTTGTTAGGCATACATGATTAGCAATTTTATATTGGTTAGACGACGTGCTCTCAATAATGTTGCATTTTTCTTTTCATGCTATAGCATAGTGGATTATCTCCTTTGCATTCACATAGATTTTCTCGATTCAGCAAGAATCAAGGAGTTTTTAATGGGCAGATCAAGTGCATGCCAAAAAGTTTATATTCTATATAGGTGGCATAAACCCATGTCTATAAAATATAGTCCTCAATCATTGAAATTTAGAGGATACATCATGTTAGGTTTTTATTTTGGAAAATACATCATGTTAGGTTGGGGGTGAATATTTAGTGATAATATTCTTAGATCCAATCAATTTGAGCCAAATTGCATTTTGATCAATATTTGTGAATTTTTGCACATTGATTGTGGCATTTCGTTGGTTGAATTTTATTTTTCACCGATTGAGAGGAGTATTCGAATTTGGACCTTATTCGGTTAGTTAGCTAGGTACCAGCAGATCAAGAGCTAACTTACGAATGAGTTTATAAGTTTTGTATGCTAACCCATGTAGGGGTGGGTAAACGGGTACAAAAACCGCAGGTAAGGTCAGCTAATTCAGGTTCGGGGCAGGTACGGGGCAGGTCCAAAATTTCTAAACACAAAACGGGGCGGGGCGGTTCGGGTATATGAAATTATCGAGGCGGGGCCGATCTTAAAATAGGAGGGAACGAGCCCCTGGCCCGGCCCGTTTCTTTTCATCATCCTTAGTCTTCTCAATCTCTCCTCCCGGACTCTTTTCATTTCACTCATACCTCGAAACCTTCTCCTAACTCGCTCCCAGCCTCCCACCGTCCCAGCTTCGTACCTTACCACCATCATCGTAAGACCTCCATCTCTCCTGATTCGCTTCTGTCTTCCTCGCTCCGTCCGCTGCCATCATCATATGCCTCGATCTCTCCTAACTCACTCTCTGACGAACTCAAAGGGATGGACGAAGTCGAACAACTTGAAATGACGTCTCCTCTGTCTAACCCATATTTGCAGCGCATGACTATGCTCATAGTCCTCTTCAGTTTTAAGGTATTACATTTTAGGGATTTAGGATTGAAAATTAAATTAGGGTTTTCTAGATTTAGGGATTTTGTTAGGTTCTTGAACCTTGACCTCAGTTATGTTCCAATTTCAAATCTTTTATTGAATTGAATTTGAATCGACTGAGTTTGAAATTTCTGTTGAATTAAATTGAATTTGAGCAGGAGAAAAGGCAGATCTGAGTTAGGCAGCGTCGAATCTCATTGTGGGTGGCGATTTGGAACTGGGTTTGGTGGGTTTGGGTCTAATGGTGAGGTGAGCATGGGTGAGTGGCGGTGGTTCGGGTGGTGCTATTGAGTTGCAGAAGAATACGAATGAGAGGGTGTGGGCATGGGTGGATATCGCAATCTCAATTGAATTTTTTCTGGTTTTGTTTGTGATAGTGATGGATCTTGACATGCCCATTTGATTGTATCAAATTCAAACCGATTGAATTGTATCCCAGAAAAATAAAAAATAAAATAAAAAAACACACACAAAAGAACCATGGACCCGACCCGTTTCAATCGGGCCGGGTTAAGAATGTAGTCCCCGGCCCGACCCGACCCGACCCATTTCTCTTAAGCCCAGATCTGGTCCGGTCCCTTTGAAATTGGGCTCGGCCCGGCCCGTGCCCGCCCCTAAACCCATGTAGTGTTAGATTCTAATTTTTGTCCTTTTGGTTAGGTACCTTCTTTTTTGCCAAAAGGTTAGGTACATTATTAGGGATGACAATTTTAACCGTTAAACCCGATAACTGTGGATAACGGTCCAAATAGAACAGATTTGGGTATGGAAGTTTGGGTATATTATGGATATGGGGAAACACCGTTTATATTATTCGGTTATGATTTTGGATATGGTTATAGAGGTCCCCAAACCGTATCCATAACCGAATCCGACCCGATTAGTAAATAATAGAATTTATATATAGTATAATAGTATTATATATATATATGTGTGTATGTATATATGTATTTGTATATCCATTATTCACCGAACCATTACCTTGAGGATACAAAAGTTGCATTTTGTAGGAAAGTAAAGGTTTGAATCAAAATCAATGCGAACTAAATGGCGCTTATGGGAGATATCAAAGACAAGCCAACATCATCAGTGTTTTAATTTTTATACTCAACAAGATTCATTCATTGGATCATTTTATACATAAAATGTTTAATGACGAAATTAATATCTACTAACTTATAATGTCTCAACTGAACGAATATATTTTTTGTATTGACGAAGATGGATATACCCATTAACCGATGAGAAATCCGTTACCCGGTAGGGAGGGTTATGGATAATACCCGATGGTTAATTTGCGTTTATGGATATGGTTAATTTTCGTGGTTATGTGAATGCATATATCATTTCCGTCCCCAAACCAAACCGTTGTCATCCCTACAAGTGGCCCTTTACTAGGGATGGCAATTCTTACCGTTAAACCCGATAACCATTGATAATCGCCCGAATGGATTGGATTTGGATATGAAAATTTAGGTATATTTTGGGTATGGGGAAAAACCGTGAATATTATTTTGTTATGGTTTTGGATATGGTTATAGGAGTCCCCAATTTATATCTGTCCTCAAATTCGAACCGAATAATATATAATATTAAAGTATTAAAATACACACACACATATATGTATATTCTTATTCGCCAAATCCCTTACTAATGGGAAAGTTCATAAGTCTTGATATGAATCAAAATCTATGAGAATTCAATGGTACTTATGGGAGATATCAAAGATCAGCCAACATCATCAATGTTTAACTTTAATTTTTATTCTCCACAAGATCCATTCGTTAAATCATTTTATACACCAAATATTTAATGACAAAATTAATATTTACTAAATTATCATGCGTTAATTGAACGAATATATTTTTTGTATTGTCAAAGATGGATATAACCGTTAACCGATAGGGAATCCGTTATCCGGTGGGTATGATTATGGATAATACCCGATGGTTAATTTGCTGTTATAGATATAGTTAATTTTCGTGGTTATGGAGATATATATAACATTTCCGTCCCCAAATCGAACCGTTGCCATCCCTAATTATGATTGTACCTAATGTAAGACCTAAATCAAAATGTAATTTCACCAGAGTTAAATAAAGAAAATGTCATTTTATAATGACAGTCTAATTTTCTATTAATGAAATTCAATTTTGCTCAATTAACTCACAATACCTACATAATTGATCCCATTAGCTCAAAGCTAATCAATCTTACATAATTTGAGTTCAACAAAAAAGTTTACTTGCACTCAGTAATTAACTTAAGTTTGTAAATGTTAGAATCGAAACCCTACGATATTCGTATAGAACATACTTGGTGCAAATCATATAAAAACACAAAATAAGGTGAGAAGAATAATATCATGCATTGAATTCTTTATAATTTTGGAATTTCTCTATAACTTTGGAACAATTGTACAAAATGGTTCTTGAACATGGTACAATCCTGTAAAATGTGGATGCCATGACTGATTCTGCAGATATCTTAGAGCTTCAAGGTGTAAGGACATTAAGTAGAGACACTCTATGTTGCAATAGGCATCTGAAGAGTCTTTCCAATCCAGCCTCAAGGCCAGATATGCTGCAATCAAGTGTGTCTAGTCTCCACTGAACCACCTGCACATCAGTCCTGGGATCACTCTTTCTGGTATTACCACATAGTGAGCAAAGAGCAACATCAACACTTCCCACTTCATTGTAAACCTTTTGGTCTTTTTGTGCGGCTGCGAATTTCGCTGCCATTAGTTTCGGCACCAATGACCATTTGCTACCCTTTGCGCTGGTTGCAGGCATGGATAGAAACATGAAAAGGGATTGAAATGCGGAAATTGTTACATCACTTAATTCTCTTAACAATTTAAGCACTATTTGTACATTGTAGTCGCAATCCAACAGATGGAATGACCCAAGATTTGTTTCCATTTTCTTCAAATCTCTGAGGCTCTTTGCAATGCTCTTCCTTGCCTTTTTTCGGAAGCAAATGTAGGAATGAACGCTGGTTTCAATGCTTGAAGCTCCGGTCCTCCTGCGCAATGCAGATTGGATGTTCTGAACATGTTCCTTCATTGTCAAGAGTATGTCTCTTGCACTAGCACATGAGTCTAGCAACCCAACTGACCCGTCAAGTGCTTCTTCCACAAGTGCTTTGCACTGCTGGTTGAGAAGTGCTTGTTGGGTCAGTGGAGAGAGAACAAGTTCCTCAATGCAATTGTACAACTCTGCTAGACCAGACAAGCCCACCAGAAGATCCTCACTCACTAGAGAACTTGAAAATTTGGAAGCCTTTAACTTGTTTAAATCTGACTCAATTTTTTGGGATTTAGGGTTTAGCCTAGATGGTAGGCTAATAGACCTCAGAGGCACTATGGATGCAAATGAAACAGCCATTTACTTTTGCAAACAGTCTGTAATATTGTTACACAAACTGGAAATAAACCCTGAACTAATTTGGAAAACCTCAACTCTCAAAATCTCTATATATAACATCAAATTATGAGGATTACATTTATGTCCTTTTTTGGTGCCAATCCAGTACGGTCGGCATGTGATCGCCCTGCAATTTGAAGATCCTGTATCAAATTTGGCCAACAACCCACAAATTCCACATCTTTTTTTACTCAGTTTATGAATTTAGGTCTGATTTCTTTTAGGGTTTTGGACCCTCAATGTGCAAACAGCAATGTACAGGCCGTGTGAACCGTATGCCTCCTTGCCTCCCCCAATCATTTACCTGCCCATTCTCTCTCTATCAAATTTTTATGGACACCGAAAACATAAGTCACATGACGTATCATTTCACGAGTTATAATAAGAGTGAACGACGTGGTTGATATGTCACATTTCTAAATATATTAATATATAAAAATTCACGTGTTATAATTTGAGTAAAATAATAACGTCACATGACCGTGTTTCAAATTCACCGCACAATTGCTCCACAATCAGAACTCAATCATATATAATCATTTGGATCGATTATTTATGGAACATGAAAGGCTGGCAAGTGCTTTGCTGGTCAGTGGAGAGAAGCCGAAGGAAGGTATCAGTAGGTTTAAAAACAAAAGAAAACAACAACATTGAGACAAGATTTAAGCATAAATCTATACGCCTCAAATACAAGAATCTAGCTAGGGTTTGCTGGCTTTGGTAGTAATAAAAATTGTAATTAGCTAAGTTCATCTAACCAAAATGGTCAGGTTCATCTAATCAATTAATAATTTATTTCCGTATCATTTTGTGTAAATTAATCATTGATTACCGTATCATTTTGTGTACCATATAGACCCAATTTTTAATTCAAAGACAATGAAACATTTTGACACTTATTTTTATTCACCTTTTAATTAGGATTATAGATAAACATATTTGGGTTAGGAGGGGCGGCAGGTTGTTGCCAATTAGTGTCACAAAAGAGCCTAAACTCAGGAGTTAAAAATGCACCTTGTATTGTTTGTATCAAATGCATTTTGCATATTGTTGTTGGAAGAACGCAAACCTAGCAAACCCTAAATCAAAGACAAAGAGTAATGCTACACTCTTTGTTGCATTTTTTAGGCCACTCTTTTCTGCCTTTGCTTAATTGTGTTCACTGAATAGACAACAAGGACGCAAATATGAATAGATCAGTTGGTCAAGGCAACTCGTCCACCCACTTGCAACTAAGTTATAAATCTCCTCCTCTAATTTAGAGTAAATTAAATAGTTTAGATTTATCACATTAGTTAAAATAAATAAACAACCTATTGGATCGCCGGAGACCATATTTTCCCCATCTCCATCTAGTGTTCCATAGTTTTTTCTTGGTTAGATGCAGTGAGTTTGATGGTGGCTACGCTTCATGTAGTTGTAGTTCACATGATTTAGGCTTCTGGATTGTTTCAGGGTTTTGGTGGTCTTGTATTGTGAGTTATTTAGTTGTTTGTGTGGACTTGCCCATTAGAAGTGTCGATTTTATTGTTTTGTTTTTGTTTACTAATTTTCCAGTTTATTTGATGAAATTACTTATAAAAACATAAACCAACAACTATGAATTCTTACCCCACTAAGTAGGGTCAGCTGCATGAATTCTAAAACGATACTGCACTTGATTTTACACGAAGTCTTCAGTTCCCTCCAAGTACTCCATGTCCGGGTTCATTTGTGGTTAAAAGAGTCGAATAGAGAAGTAATATGTACCATCCACTATCCAGGATTAGGGAAGTAGAAATATTCGGAATAATGACATCCCACTCAATTGTTAATGCAAATCTGAACGGACAGATATCATTTGGATAACCTTTCTTAAAGGCCTTTTGACTCAATTTGTACAAGCTAATTTTTTTATGCAACCACCCAATCAACAAGAAAGGCCATTTTTGTACTTGTATGGACAGCAGCAGACAATTACAGCTCCACAGAAGTAGCTCATCGACAACGAATAGCAGATAGTGTCTGATGCAGAATCCGGTGGAGAAGTTTGTCTGCGACCATGGGGACTTTGTTGGAGGATATCTGTCAAGAGGGTAAAATGTTTGTCTGGATGGTGAATACAAAAATGGTGGAAATCAGCGTCCAGAGATTATTATGCCCGTCATTTACTCTGGCTCCACTGGATGCTCAAACTTTCCTGTAAATTGCAACTCCTTGTAGCATGATTAGCATCACAAAATCTAGTATAGATCTTACAGCCAATGACTAGACGTGTGAAAATTCTCGTGGCTTCCTGTCCAGGGCTTTCCAGTTGGGGATTTTGTCTTTGTTGCAGTTCATCAGAAGAGTCGTTTGGCCTGGTGAAGATAGATTCCGGATTGCTAACGTCCTACATGCAGTCTTGTTGCTTCACCAGGGACGACTGTTGACAACTCAAACAACCTACAACAGCCCTGTAACGAAACTGGTGGCCCAAAACAACAAGAAGTGTTTCAATCTAGTCAGGACATTGTAGGGTGAAGGCCTTACTTGAATGATAATTGGAAAAGAAAAATCACAATTCACATTTCTAACCTTATTTTGAGAACATATCTAGCCTTAGTACACATTGCACAAGGAGTGAAAGACACATAAACATCATGGTTATGTTTTGGACATCAAGTACTAAAATTAAGCATTGATGTTAAAATAGTTCTGCACTTTCAATTTCCACCATCGAAGGGAGTTCAAAGTCGGGATTGCAGTCAAACCAAGATGACAAACTCTGATTTAACAACCTAATTCAAGTTGAAAATGATCTAAACCTAGGAAACTAGAAAGCATACAAATCAAAATAACTTTGGCATACCACATAGGAAAAAAAAATTCTGCATTTTCAAGTGTTGCCAAAATGGAAAACGAATACTCGCAATTCACTACAGCACTTATAAATCTGTGTAATCTCTCTTTTCAAATCAACATTAAACAAACATAGATGTCACTGAAAACAATCAAGCTGAAACAACAGCAAAATCCAAGCTTTGTATATGTCATAGAGCACTTCTGCCAATATGGGAATTGATAACATTACACCAGCACCTTCAGTTACAAAGATAAATTAAATCACAGAACATTCAAAAACTATTAGAATTCACCAGGCAAACATAGTTGTACAAATTAGAGGAAATACCAGTTAGACAGCAAGACCTTGCTCCCTTGCTTTCTTAAGCCACTTCAGTGTACCCTCCAAAGTCGTGTAAGCTGCAACATCAGTTACACTCTTACTCTCAACTGCATAATCAAACACTTCGTAAGCATCTGCAACCCTACCCTCCCTACAAAGTGCCCTCACAAGTGTAGCATAAGAAGCTGTATCAAGCTTCATCCCGCATTCTTTCATCAGCCCATACAATTCTAACCCTTTCTCTAAAAGTTTCGACTTGCATAATCCATGAAGCAACGTATTATACGTGCAAACATTCGGTTGGCACCCCTGTGCTTGCATCTCCTCCAACAACTCCATTGCACCCAAGACATCCCCTTTCCGACACATTCCATTCATCAATGAAGTGTATGTCACCGCATCCGGGAAATGTCCCATTTCCACCATGACACCCAGATACTTCTTAGCCTCCATAATCCTTCCACATTTCGATAACCCAAAAATCAAAGTATTATACGTTACAAGATCAGGCTCCACGCCCTCCTCCTTCATTTTCTTGAAAACATCAACTGCCTCTTTGCCCAAATTCAATTTACAAAAACCTTTCATAATTGTATTGTAAATATAGCAATCAGGCTTAAATCCCTCCTCAGCTAACATTTCCACTAACTTAGTCGCCTCGCGTAAATTCTCTCTATTCGTCACATTGTCAATCAAAATAGTATAAGTGACAAGATCAGGCTTTAAATTCAAAGAACTTTTCATACTTTCAATAAACTCATAAACACTACTCACAGATCTCGACTTGCAGAGACACTTCACCAGAAAATTGTATGTATAACTGTCCGGGGCTGCGTTTTTCATCGCCATTTCTTTAACCAATTCAACAGCGAGGTCAACATTACCGGCAGAACAGAGTGACCGGACAGCGATATCTGTGGTGACCTTATCGGGACTGAAGCCATTGGTGAGCATAAAGTTGAGTACCTGGTGTACGGACCCCAGTGTCTCATCCCCTGCTTTGCAGGACTGGGAGAGCAAAACATGGTAGGTCGATTTGTCGGGGGAGAACGCAGGGTGTGTTTTGATCATGTGGTTGAAGAGAGATATGGAGTCGTTGACGGTGGAGATTGCGGCGTAGGATTGGAGCAGGGCGTTGTGGACGCGGAGGTCGAGTGGGGATTTCGTGGCGGCGACGATGGAGGTGAAGACCCTCTTGGCGTCGGAGATGTTTGGGGAGGTGAAGGGGTTGCGGAAGGAGGTGGGTTCCTGGGTTTTCTCGGAAAGTTGGGGTGGGATTTTCCTGGTGGGTTTCTTGGGAAAGTTATGGGGCTTGCGAGATGGGGATTCGTTTGGGATTAAAGATTGTGGCTTTTTGATGATGGAGGTTGAAACTGATGAGCGCAGAGATGGTGGGATTTTCCCCATTTAGGGTTTAGGGTTCTTCGTCGAGGATAGGTCTGTGAGGTTGAACAGGTTAGGGTTTTGCAGGGGTTTGAGATTTGGGGATTTTGTGTTGGGGTGGGGGCTCTAAAGACTTGTATTTTGGACGACACGTCGTAAACTGCAATGAATATCGATAGATATGATATTAGTGGTTTTCGATGAAAATGATGGATATTTGCTAAAAAATGTAGACATTTAAAATGAAACTTTATAGAATGACATATGAGAGTTTGTTAATTTTTAATTGAGATGTCAAAAATATTGACAAAATCTATTGATTTTAGCTGAAATTAAAAAGTTCCTTCGACATCTTGTGAAGTTTAGACTTCACCCCTAATTTCATATTTTCTCTAATTTTTCCAATATTTCCAAAAAAAAAATCGATCGGAAAAAATTTCACGCACTATTTCAGACTACAGTTATCATATTTTCCGACCCGACCTGCCTTATATAAAATTTGCTATAAGCATTTTCATTAAGGAAGAATGGGCGTGCAAATATGACATGTAGGTAACTCTAGTAGCATTCTTCACAAAATGTCAAAATTAGTAAATAAATATGGGTAAAAAGACATCAACAAACCAAGATCATGCATAACTCATAACCTTAAGGGGGCGTTTGTTTGCCCTCACTAAGTGGGATTGGACTGGACTGAACTAAAACTTAGAGTAATACTATGTTTGTTACGCAGCAGGACAACCTTTAGTGGGACTAGCCGGGACTCGCCTCGACAAAGGACTTCACTAGACGGTCTTAGCGAGTCCCATCGAAAGGCATCGGATTGCTAAGACCTTCGCTGCTTCACTCCATCTGCTTCTCTTCGTCCGCTTCTCTCCCTTGCTCTGCTTCATCTGCTTCTCTCTCCCTTGCCCATCTATCTGCTTCTCCCTTTCCCAGGTCTGAAACCCAGCCCCCCCACTACCTAAATCTCAACACCAAAATTAAAAAAAAAAAAAATCAAAACAAAAACAACAACAATCCCCATATAAAAATTCTTCCTTATTCCCAATAATTCCTAGAAAATTCCCAAAAAAAAATTATTTTCCTAGAAAATTCCTGAGAAATGGATAGAGAAAGGGAGAGAGTAGCTTTGGTACAAAGAAAAATGGAGAGGCAGAGGAGAGAGCAGCTTTAGGGACGATTTTGCAAGAAAAATCACTTTGAAGGATATTGTTTTGCAGGAAAAAATGAGTGTTGGGGAACGGCACTAACGAGGAAGAAAAGAATGAACTCCCGGGGAGAGGAGACTGTTCCAGACACGAACACAAAGAAAAAGTTTGAATAAAAAATAAAATATTATTGAGTTAATAATAAAATGTGTATTTAATGATATAAAATTATAGTTGTTAACTATTCTTTTTTTTAGTCCGGCATTCTACCAAACGCTTCACTAAATCATTCCAGTTAAGTCTAGTCTAAGCTCTAGTTTGGGAGTGAGGTGCTTAAAAAAAAAACACCCATGAAAAAAAGCTGTGATGGTTTTAGGTGTTTGGTAAACTGAAAAAAAATGGCTTATTTTGGAAGCTGTTGTGAGAATAAGCTGAAATCAAAGGAAAAAGCTGAAGCTGCTATTTGCAGCTTTGGAAAACTGGTTTTTTTTCAAAGCACACGGAGCTACAGTGCTCCTTTAATGAAAAAACCCACTATTAGACTGCTTTTTTTTCCAAAAGCACTTTTACAAAAAAGTTTACCAAATACTCTGCTGATTTATTTCACAGCCGCTTATTCTCACAGTAGTTTTTTTTCAAAGCACAGCAATACCAAACCAGCCCTAAGCTAATCCAGCTTAGTCCCTAAAGCTAGTCTAGTCCGTGTTAGTCCGGTGCAACAAACGCACCCTAATAGATTACATGATCAGTAATTACAAACTTGCAAACTACGAATTATACAATGTTGCAGACTAAAAAGAGCTTCAAGTATGCTGCAAAAACAGGTAAATGAAGGGGCTTATATGATAAACAACTCGGCTCGTGGTGGTAGTTGTGTTCCAATTAGCTGCAAAGCATGCTCCCTTGTTGCTTCTAATTTCTCCTCCGGTGTAGCAAATTTGGGCAGTATATTGGGCCATATACCTAATTTGACCTTTTCAAGTTCTATGATAAACTTTTCCAGTACTACAGCATTTTCCAACAGGTACATGGCAAACTCCGTATCGATAGTTGACCCGCCCATCCCAATGAACCCAGAAAATCTCACCTCCTTAAGGCATTGATGAGGACATCTTTTAATCTCCTGCATGTTTCTCGTATAACCATCGCAAACAAGTCCCCATTGTATCTGCAAGAGGGGCATACCACAATCATATTAATCTTCTGACGACAAGTTACTTCAACATGCAAAATTTTGAGAAAAAATGGCTTGCAGTTTAGTTGGTTAAGAGCATCCACCCTCATACCCAAGGTCTCGAGTTTGATTTCTCCTCCCTAGTATCGCTTGTATCAAAAGTTCAAAACATGCAGAAGTTTAATTCAGTAAAGAAAAAAATTGAACACCTTCACTTACTACATTCTCAAATCATGAATACTCGTAAACTATACTGATGAAACGAACTTTCCCTTTCTATGAACAACGGAATTATCAGTAATACAAGGTTGATGACCACATTAATCTATTTGAAAAGTAGAGGATCAAAATATGACTTGTACAAATGTGATAGACGCTTTGCGATGACATAAACCACTCTAATAGATGTATTGATTTTTACCTTCAATGTTAATCTCTGCAAGAAAGGAGATTGCTCTAACAAGGAAGTCAAATCCAGGAGACTTTGCCCATTATTTTGGGCATGTATAGTCAACGACAAGTCTTTGAGACTAGTTAAGTCTGGAAATTGTGGGAGCATAATATTTGTCTGAAAGACAGGAACACAAAAAACTTGAAAATGATCAGCCAACAAGTACAAGAAGCTAGGAAAATTTTAAAGTAAATAACAGGTTGAGAGTCTAACCCTTCTCAGATTCATCCACAGGTCGAGAGTCTGTAGGCATGAAAGTCGATCTGATATCGACAGAAGATATTTGGTAATACTATCAGGTTCGTCTTCTGAGAGAGATACGTTGACGAGCTTGGGTGCATGTTTCAAAACAATTCCTCTTCTATACACATTTGGTTTGCGATATATAAATGACACAAGATTAGGGGCAGAAATATCAACTCTGACTATGCCACCGCAATAACTTATTTGTAGGAACTTCAACCGGAGTGATGAACCAACTGCTTTCACAGCATAAAGATCGCTTGAGCCAAAAATACTGAGGTGTTCAAGAAGTTGACATTCGGATACAACCAGCCCAACAACTTCATCAGTTATAGGCATGTACATCAAAGAGAGGTGTCTAAGGGACTTAATGCGTGAAACACCAAAAGGGTTGTTGAAAGGCTTCTCCCAAGACTTGGCCTTTTTTTCTATCGATTGGTATATCTCAAGCCATTGAACTTTCTTTTGAATTGCAAATTTGATAAAATCATCGACATTATCCGAGCTATAACAAGATCCACAAATTCTGACTCCATCTATGGTTGGACCCTGATGCGATCGCAGGACTTTGGTCACCACCGTATACGGTGGTGGTGATGGTGGGTCAATTTGTCTTGGAATCCCATCGGGGTGCCTAGATCTTGAACCGGAACCTGCTGAGGAAGAACCACCTCTGAATTCACCTAAGTTTAAAGGTGTTAAACCCTGGCGCGATTGCCGGATTCGTTGTCTTCTGTTGGTCGCTTCTTCTAGACGACGTCTCTCTGACGGATTAACTGTTGTGGTCCTTATGGAGGTACGTAGATGTTCACCATCATGATGAGCAAAGTTGAGACGTGTAACATGTGTCCACAAATATCTCCACCTCTTAGAGAGGACACTAGTCCTTGCTACTTCCTTAATCCTCAACGGGAAAATGATGTTAACCAGAATCGCGTCTGGCAGTTGACCAATCCGATCCTCCAAATGATTACTTGTTTCTCCCTTATCACCCAAATTCATTGGAGAGTTTTATCTTGTTTTTTATCATATGTTGATGCAGTTGGAATTTCCATCGAACCTTCTTCGATTTGCTAACTATTGAACTAAATACTGGAACAATTTAGTCAGATAAGCTGCAGATTCTGAGGCAAATTAGCAAAATCTACAAAGAACCAGTCAGTCAGTAAGTATGCTGATAAGTGAATTTTATATTATATATTTAACCCTATTTTTAGTATATTTTGGTTAATATTTTGAAAGAATTTTGATACTTTGAATTGTATTTTCAATATAGGACTTTCGACTTCATCTGGAGCAAAACGTGGTCAAATGGACGGATTTTGGAGTAATTCTAGTCGGAAGACGTTCGTGAGTCACTTAGCTTGGTCGTATCAAAATTTGGGATTTTTCTATCAAGCGGTTAGTTTCTGGCGATAAAATAAAGGAGTGATGCGCGGTGCTGGAAAATGACGTTTGTGGGCTTAAATTGCGTTTTTGGAGCCCAAGATGACCTCGGATGATTTCGTGGCCTTCTGGAGATGTGTTCGGAACGTCCTTATCTTTAAATAAACCTATCTTGGGCCGGATTTGGAGGAGATCTGAGACTAAAACGTGGCTGGACAAGTACTTGGCAGATTCTCCTAGTCAATTAGGGTTTTATTTTCTAAGATATTTTTATTATTTTTTCTTAGTTTCCTAGTTGGAATAAGAAACCGAGGTCTTAGGGTTTGTAAGGGCTGAGCAAATATATTGCTTTGGCCGTCTACAGTTTTTGAGGACGCTTATTATTATTCAATTTCAGAGACAAAGAACTTGGCTAGGATTTTTGGAGATTTTCTACTTTAAGGTGCTTTCATTCCTTTTATTTTTAATAATATTTTCTATGATTTCAATTATGAATATGCATAACTAATTCCTTTTGCTAGGGCGAAACCTTGAGCCTTAGCATGAATATGTAATTTTTATTTAATTGCTTATGATTGATTGCATGCACACTTTGAATTATTGATTGCTGTTTTAAACTATCTAATTATCTTGATGATTGGCCACCATTAGGATGTTTAGACAAGTAATTGGATGCAATTCGGTCGGAATATCACCGGAGGATTGAGTATTGCTTCTTGTGATTGATAATTGTAATTTCATCTAAGGCGAATATCACGTTCTTAGGGGTTGCATGGTTCTTCAAAAGGTTTTCATAAAACTTAATGAGTCTTGCATGTTCATATTTGATCTGAATATCACAGACGGATTGAATGTTAGATATACGTTCTTGCTTGAACATCACGAGGAGAATATATATTAGGAAAACCTAACCTTCGAAGTGGCATGTGTAAATCGTAAGTAATTGGTAGCAATTCATAGGATTGCTAGGTGATGGTGGAACCCTAGTGCCTTTATAAATTGGTATTTAAAACTCTTTTCTTCGATTATTTTAGTCTTTGTTTAAAATTCGTTTTTTAATATTATCCACTCTCAAACTCTCTTTTCTCAAGTTTTAATTCTAAGTATTTAATTAGGAATTGTTTCTACATAAATTATCCAAATAGTCCTTGAGGAAAACGACCTTGCATGAGCATCTATACTACAATATCCTTGTATTCTTGCAAGTATTTCATGTGATTTTGACCTTATTTGCATAGATGTTAAAAATCCTATCATATGCCAGTCAGTTTAGCAGCTAAATTACTTGATAATCGATTTGAAACTAATTTTTATAATTTTCAAAAACGCTAAATGTAACTAAGTACTTAATATTCGTGGATTTCATAGGCGATAAAATATAAATTCATGGAAGATATCAAATAAACTAGATAATGTTAAATCAGAGAGAGCGAGGAAGAAGGGAACTTACTTGTTTTTAGGATTTCGTAACTAGAATTTGGGGAGATCGGAGAGAGGAGGAGGAGGTGGTGGGGGTGGTGGTGGAGGGGTTGGCACCGTGGTGAGGGTTGGGGTGGCTCAGGTGATGATTGGCCAACGTGGACAGCCGGAAATGTGGGGAGGGTGTTGGGGTTGGAAAATGGATACTCGAGCTTACTAGAGAAGCTAACATGCAGAAAAAAGAGACATGGAGGAAACAGAAAGCTGGATACCTTCCTCTTTAAACTTTTCTTTATACCTTCAAGTCACTCTTTAAATATGCCACTTTAATAGTATTTCTTTTTTTACATGTAAATGAGAGGTTTTAAGTTTGATTCTCATCAAATAGTATTTCTTTTCATTTGTAAGTGAGAGATCTTAGGTTCGATTCTTGCTAAAGGTGAAGTTGAACCACTGTATTGTTAGCTCATTGTGAGGTTAAACTCAATTTCCCTCAGTGACGATAATATCGTTTGTATAATAAAAAAAATAATAATCACCTTTAAATATCATCTCTACATAATAAATTTTTTTAATAAAATGATTAAATTTTTTTTTTACACAATGAGACAAAAAAAAAATGATTACAAAAATGATTCAACATAAGGACGTTGTTATAGCCAAAAATAGTTATTTTGCACTCTCCCTCTTGTTTTTCCTTTATAAGCAATTATCCTCTTGTTTATCTCCTTTATGTTTTCATATGTTCGGAGCCTTAGGTATAGTTTAAGACTATATATTTAGGAATAATTCTACAATTATTACATTTTTCATATTATATTTGTATTATCTCGCTAATAAAAATAGGACGTACCAACACAAGTGCGTTCTATCTCTATTAAAGAAGAGTACAACTACAAATATGATATAAAAATATGACAAGAGTAGCATTTGTTATATTTAGATATTCAAAGAGAATGGTTGTTATTCTCACATATTCATTCAAATTTTCTGACACACCCTAACCCAGATATCCAAATGACACTTGGATGACACGTGCTGACTGACACCCACGAGTGACGAAAGCCATGAGTGTGTGAATCAGTGAGTATGTGAATGAACAAGCAATACAAAATTTTGCAAGAAACAACATTCACAACGAATACGCAACATTAAGAAGCAATAATAACAATGCATTCAATTTAAGCATGAACGAAACGAAGTATTCAACAATCATGAATATGGTCAGAGCATACTACTAAAAGAAAGTGCTAGAGCGAAGTAAAATAACAGGTAACAATGACCATGAAAAGAATCCATACTCAAGTGGAGAGATGCAAGGTCACTGATAGGGAAATGCCTTGAAGCTCGGGTCGTACTCTTTGTCGCTATGTCCTGAGGGGGCGCAAAACAGAAAAGATGAGTGGATCATAATTTATATTAATACTAATAATAGGAAAACCATTTTATGTCTAAACATACTAACCCCCTGTTTTAAAAACAAATATAATACTACATAATATGTTTCTTAGAAAACCCTAGCATGCCATGAAATCATTCGTAAAACAAATGCATATAAAATAGGGCTCAAAAATAGTAGTATAGCCGCCCGAAGGTAAATCCGTAAATCTACTCAAATGTACTCTTTCTAGGGGTATCATAGTCGCCCGAAGGCAGTACCTGTCCATCACCCGAAGGTGAAGCTGTACGACATTGGGTTACGCCAGTGAAGAAACCATGGTCCATCACCCGAAGGTAAGCTGTACGACTTCGGGTTACGCCAAAGAAGAGGATTATAACATCACACACCGACACTAGCCCCGGGCTAGTGAAGCTGGAGGTATATCATCAATATCATCTACTCATCATCCGCCCGAAGGCAATACCTGTCCACAACCCCATTGGGTTACATCAGTGAAGAAAACAATAGTCCATCACCCGAAGGTGAAGCTGTGCGATTTCGGGTTACGTCGGAGAAGAGGTATATACATAAATCTCCTCAACTGTGTCCTATGGCCATATACGTCTACATACATGTGTTGTGTCGATGTGTGGTATGATAACCCACTAGATAAGTACCGAAAACATACTTAAAAATCTCATATCAAACCATTGGAGCTCAAAAGCTCAAACCTCGTCTCATAAATCCATAGTAAGTCATATCCGTAAATCCATGGAATCTCATATTCGTAAACCTGCAAAATAACTCATATTCTAAATCCATAGAATTTCATATACGCAATTCTAATAATTGAAAACCTTTAGTAAAACGTAAATTTGATAAATCATAAATATTCCATAAAAGCAATTTAAAATTCTCCGTAAAACATATTATAAAACGTGCTCAAATCATGAAGTATGAAATGCATGCTAGGCTAATATTTTATAAAAAAAATAATTAAGTTTAGAAGGGGTCCACTCAAAAGTACTCCACTACTGGAGAGCCACTCGAACTAGGATGGACTGAATCGCTTCCAACCGTTGCACCAAAACACAAAGAGAGTACATTTAATAAAACTCTACTAAAACGATAGGCACATGGTCAACACTAACAGAAGGTTCGCTCGGTGCGACTGCATAAGCTAAGAACCCCTCACAACCTTTCTGTAAGGACTTTATTGCCTTGTGGGCAGAAATAATTCTATTATGGAGAATTCATTGTTCTCCTTGAAATACAATATCTGGTTGTCCAGATCGAGGAAAGGTCACTATTTTACTCCTACAACCGACATGCGCATCATGCACAGATAACCAGTCCATCCCTAGTACGAGAACAAAGTCTACCAAATTAAAAGGAATCAAAGTCGCCTCAAACATTACACCTTCTACATAAATTGGGCAATGTTTAAACTCCTACTGTGCACATAATATCTCACCATGAGGTAACTGTATGCAGTATATCAAAACCAATCTCGGTTGGTTGCAGGTTCACAGTCTGTGCCAACTATGATGATATAAATGAAAATGTAGCACCCGGATCAATCAAAACATGTACCCAACGATCGAAAGCGAATAACATACTTGTGATGACTTGGGGATCCTGTTATGCCTCCTGCTGAGTCATAGCGTTAATGCGCCCAGTAACCTTGGCTTGAGCTGCGACCTCTACCTCTGCGAGTGCGAACACCACGATTACCCTCTACCTGGGCGATTACTCTACGTGCAGTTGCAAAAACCGTCCACAAACTCTGCTGATGTGCTTGGCTCTGCTCCTGAGTACCTGAGCTACTCCCCCCAGCATAGCCTGAACCCGATGCAATGCTCTTAAAAGGTCGCCCAATAGGGCAGTCACGAGCATAGTGTCTTGTACCTCCACATCTGAAGCATGGACCATCCCCGGCAGCACAACCTTTTCGGTGACGTTTACCACAACGCATGCACATTGGGATTGCGGGTGTGAAGTGGCTGAAGGATTGTCTCGCTGCCTCGCTGCCTGACCCCTCATTAGAAGATCATGATCCCTGTCCACGACATTTGAACGAAAAGGAATGTCTCGGGCCAATATTAGATGATGAAGTGCACTCTCTAGTGCTATGTGATCGGAAGCATCGACCCCGAGAAGATTGACCTCGAAACCGACTATGACTATTGGAAGTTAGGAATGATCACTCTACTCGTAATGTTGTATGGATCATACTATTATAAGAGTCAAACTGTGTCACTGACATAAAAGGGCGGAACTTATCCCTTAGAGCGATACCGAGATGATACATCATTTCCCGCTAGTTACCATCAACTGAGGGAACATGTTTCACCAAACGTCTAAAATGGCAATCGAGCTCGATAACTGACATGTTTCCCTGGCGAAGAGCATAAAATTCTTGTCTTTTTCTAGCTATGTACTGAGGACTGAGGAAATAATCTGTAAAAAGTTCCCGGAAAATCCTCCATGTCGTCGGTGGGTTAGAAGGCCAAGATCGCCTGATAGAATCCCACCAGGTCTTAGCACCATCTCGAAGAAAATGACCAATTGTTTTTGCCCGCTCTTTCTCAGGACAATGCATCACCTTAAAAACATCCTCAACTTTTTCAAGCCACTCTTTTGCCTCCTCACAGGCGCCCACAATATTCAAATCAATCACCCCGTGACTACGGGCAATCTCCACGTAGGTGCGGCTCTGCCCGCTGTTCCTAGGGAACACATGTTGCAGAGCGGCAGCCAGTTGCTGAAATCTACCTAACCCACCAAAATGTGGGCGTCGAGGAATATTATTGCCATGAGATACATTTCGGCCATGAGTGTTCATGATTATGAGAAACAACAAAAATAGAGTTTAGCATCACAAAATATTTCTCAATCAAGATGGGAGAAATTAGCAGTCAACAGGAGGAAGTAGTACTCAACGGATAGAAATAACAATTAATAGAGTAAGACAACGATAATCTGAAGAAGTTAACAATTAATGGAAAGACATAGTAATAGTGGAAAGGAAATAACAACCAATGAAAAGAAATAAAAATGATTAGAAGGAAATAACCAACAATGGGACGAAACCACCATCCATGGAAGGAAATAACAATTAATGGATGAACTAACAATCAATAGAAGGAAATACAAATCAATGGTAGGAAATATATACAATGGAAGGAAATAACAATCAATGGAAGAAAATAAAAATCATTGGAGCGAAATAACAACCAAGGGAGGGGAAATAACAATCAAGGGAGTAAAGCGAAATCTTAAGTATGCTCTAGACCAACAACCGTAAAACAATAAGAATGAACCAATGAAATCGGATCGAGGAGGTAAAACATTATGGCGGAATCAATAAAAATCGAACCAATAAAGCTCTGATACCAAACTGACACGCCCCAACCCAGATATCCAAATGCCACATGGATGGCACATGCTGGCCGACACCCAAGGGTGACGAAAGCTATGAGTGTGTGAATCAGTGAGGATGTGAATGAATAAGCAATACAAAATTTTGCAAGAAATAACATTCACAATGAATATGCAACATTAAGAAGCAATAACAACAATGCATTCAATTTAAGCATGAACGAAACAAAGTATTCAACAATCATGAATATGTCCAGAGCATACTACTAAACGAAAGTGCTAGAGCGAAGTAAAACAACATGTAACAATGATCATGAAAAGAATCCATACTCAAGTGGAGAGATGCAAGGTCACTGATAGGGACATGCCTCGAAGCTCGGGTCGAACTCTTCGTTGATATGTCCTGAGGGGGCGAAAAAAGAAAAGGTGAGTGGACCATAATTTTTATTAATACTAATAATAGGAAAACCATTTTATGTCTGAACATACTAACCCCCTTTTTACAAACAAATATAATACTACATAATAGGTTTCCCAGAAAACCCTAGCATGCCATGAAATCATTTGTAAAACCAATGTGTATAAAACAGGGCTCAGAAATAGTAATATAGATGCCCAAAGGTAAATCCGTAAATCTCCTCAAATGTACTATCTCTAGGGATATCATAGTCGCCCAAAGGCAGTACCTGTCCATCACCCGAAGGTGAAGCTATACGACACTGGGTTACGCCAATGAAGAAACCATGGTCCATCACCCGAAGGTGAAGTTGTACGACTCCGAGTTATGCTAGAGAAGAGGATATATAACATCACACACTGACACTAACCCTAGGCTAGTGAAGCTGGGGGTATATCATTAATATCATCTGCTCCTCATCCGTCTGAAGGCAATACCTATCCACCACCCCACTGGGTTATGCCAGTGAAGAAAACCATGGTCCATCACCCAAAGGTGAAGTTGTACGACTCTGGGTTACTCCGGAGAAGAGGTATATACATAAATCTCCTTAAATGTGTCATATGGTCATAGACTACATACCTATGTTGTGTGGATGTGTTGTATGATAACCCATTAGATAAGTACCGAAAACATACCTTAAAAATCTCATTTCAAATCACCATAGCTCAAAAGCTCAAACTTCGTCTCATAAATCCATAGTAAGTCATATCCGTAAATCCATGGAATCTCATATCTGTAAACCTGCAAAATAACTCATATTCTAAATCCATAGAATTTCATATACGCAATTCTAATAATTCATAACCTTTAGTAAAATGTAAATTCGATAAATCATAAATATTCCGTAAAAGCAATTTAAAGAAATCATAAATTCTCCGTTAAACATATTATAAAACATGCTCAAATCATTAAGTATGAAATGCATGCTAGGCTAATTTTTTTTTATAAAAATGTGTAAGTTTAGAAGGGGTCCACTCACAAGTACTCCATTACCGGAGAACCACTCGAACTAGGATGGACTGGATCGTTTCCAATTGTTGCACCTAAACACAAAAAGAGTGCATTTAATAAAATTCTACTAAAACGATGGAATTTCCAAAAATGGATAGCAAATTCGGATTTGGCATGTCGAATAACCTAAAAAGGGACCTCGGGTTCCCCCACGCGCCGCCACAAGGCGGTGGCCCGAAAGGCCACTTGTTGCCGCACGCACCACCATACATCGAGATGAGTCACCAAAAAGTTGGCCGCAAAAGTCGTTGTTGTGGACGGCGGTGGAGCACAGTTCCTTCAGCTGAAGCGTGTGTGCTCCACGCGCCTGTCACCACGCGCACCCACGGGCCGACCGTGAACTGGGTTTCTGGATTGGGCCAGGGGTTTTGGGATTTGGTTTAGGCCTAAAGGATTGGGCCTGGTTCTGTTTTGGGCTTGGCTATATAGGCCCAAGGTTTTGGGCTGGGTTTAGAGTTGTGCCGTAGGGTCACGAGTCGGGTTGACCCGGTTCCAGGCTGGTTTTCTCGGAGAAGGAAGTCGGAGCTTCCCAAGCTCCGATCAAGCTTGTTTATGCACCATTTGCAACAATTCAAAAGCCAAAATGAAGCTTGACACCAGAAAAAGAGATTTGTACCATTTTGGAGTGGTGTCGTGGCCGGAAATTGGCTCGAAAGTCGTCAGGTCTCGCCGAAAAATATAGAGAAAATGGTTTCGTGGTGTTCCTGTGTTAAAACACTACCAAAAAGCCTCAAACACTTGCTAAACACCTTACTAAACCCGATCATATATTAGGGGTGAGTTCGACTTACCTCATCGAAACACCGCGTGCACAGTGACGATGCATAATGCTCAAAAGGTGAAAGAGAGAGAGAGAGCTCGGAGGGGTGAGGGAGAGAAGGGAGGTCCAGATAGAGGTGATGAGGGTTTGGTAGCTGTCTGTGTGTATGTATGTATGTATGGGTGTGTGAGTGATCTCGCCGGAGATGAGACGAGAGAGAGCAAGAGTGTTCTAGAGAGAGAGGGCTCATGGGTGGGGAATCGCCACGTGTGGGCCATGTAGAGGCCCAAAATGGAGAAAAATATCCACCACGAAATTACCTAATTTCCTCTATTGTACAAAAATCGTAAAAGCTTTGTTTTAGTTCCAAATTCTATTTCAATCGCGCCTACACGTTCATATCGACGAGAGCTACGGGAATAAAATAAGTGAAAATTTCTAATACGTTAACGGACGAAATTCAACAAAAGTCGACCTTTCCGTCAAAAGGGTATTTTCGTAATTTTCCTCATTGAAAACATAAATTTGGATACGGGTTGTTACATTTTCGACCCACTTTATATAAATTTTGTTGTGAAAAATAAGACGTGTAAGAAAACCTTTAAAATTCTAAAATAAATATGAAAACAAAGACCTTTAACCTTATATGATCAGTAATATAAGAGCATCTTCAAATGATATGTGTCAATGCAAACTTTCGTTGTTTTCAGTCTTATATCGATAATTGACCCGCCCATCGCAATGAACCCAGAAAATCTCACCACCTTAAGGCATTGATGAGGACATCTTTTAATCTCCTGCATATTTCTCGTATAACCCTTTCGAAGACATCCCCAGTGTAACTGCAAGAGGAGCATACCACATTCATATTAATCTTCTCATGACGAGTTACTTCAACACGCATAAGTTTGAGAAAATGACTTGTAGTTTAGTTGGTTAGGAGCATCCACACTCATTTATGAGGTCTCGAGTTTGGTTTCTCCTCCCCACTATTGCTCGTATCAAAAGTTCAAAACAAAGCTTCATGCGGTAATGAAAAAAAAAAATCACAAGTGGTAAAAATACGCTTTCCTGTTGCTTTTAATTTCCACTCGGTTGTTCAATGAACACTAATCTCAACTATATGCCAAAAAAAAAAAAAAACAGATAAAAACTTCAAAACTTCCAAACGAACATTAAATTCATCATTTTAAATTCCATGCTTTTGCGATTTCTAGGAGGAACAGAATTATCAATAATACAATGTTGATGACAAAATCTAGTATAGATCTTACAGCCAATGACTAGAAGTGTGAAAAATTATCGTGGCTTCCTGTCCAGGGCTTTCCAGTTGGGGATTTTGTCATTGTTGCAGTTCATCAGAAGAGTCGTTTGGCCTGGTGAAGATAGACTCCGGATTGCTAACGTCCTACATGCAGTCTTGTTGGCCTGGTGAAGATAGACTCCGGATTGCTAACGTCCTACATGCAGTTTGGAGTGTAGAATAAGATTTTAGGAGTGCTAATAACAATTCCCTAATATTAAGTCGCTTTCGATGGAAGTGATGGATATTTGCTAAAAAAAAACGTAGACATTTAAAATGAAACTTTAGGATATATGGCAGTTTTTTGATATTTAATCGAGATGTAAACAATATTAATAACATCTGTCGATTTTAGCTGAAATTTAAGAGTTTCTCTGACATCTTGTGAAGGTTAAACTTCACTTTCCATTTTCATATGTTATCTGATTTTTTCGATATTTCCAAAAAAAAATATCGATTGAAAAAAAATTTATACACTGTTTCAAACTACACTTCTCATATTTTCCGACCCGACCCGCCTTATATAAAATTTGCAATAAACATTTTCATTAAGGAAGAATGAGCATGAAAATATGACATGTAGTAAATCTAGTTGCACTCTTCATAAAATGTCAAAATTATAAAACAAATATAGGAAAAAAGGCATCAACAAACCAAGATCACACCCAACTCATAACCCTAAAACATTATATGATCGGTAATTACAAACTTGCAATCTGCGAATTATATAAATGTTGCAAACTAAAATGAGCTTCAAGTACGCTGCAAAAACAGGTAAATGAAAGGGCTTAAATGATAACCAACTCGGCTCCTGGTGGTAGTTGTGTTCCAATAAGCTGCAAAGCATGCCCCCTTGTTGCTTCTAATTTCTCCTCCGGTGTAGCAAACCATGGCAGTATATTGGGCCATATAGCTAATTCAACCTTTTCAAGTTCTACGATAAACTTTTCAAGTACCACAGCATTTTCCAACAGGTACATGGCAAACTCTGTATCGATAATTGACCCGCCCATCCCAATGAACCCAGAAAATCTCACCTCCTTAAGGCATTGATGAGGACATCTTTTAATCTCCTGCATGTTTCTGGTATAACCCTTGCAAACAGGTCCCCATTGTATCTGGAAGAGGGGCATACCACAATCATATTAATCTTTGTATCTGGAAGAGGGGCATACCACAATCATATTAATCTTCTCATGACAAGTTACTTCAACATGCAAAAGTTTGAGAAAAATGGCTTGTAGTTTAGTTGGTTAAGAGCATCCAGCCTCATACCCAAGGTCTCGAGTTTGGTTTCTCCGCCCCAGTATCGCTTGTATCAAAAGTTCAAAACATGCAGAAGTTTAATTCAGTAAAGAGAAAAATTGAACAATTTCACTTGTTTCTCAAATCATGAAATGGCCCTTCCCTTTCTAAAACTCTACTTGTAAACTATACTGATGAAACGAACTTTCCCTTTCTATGAACAACGGAATTGTCAGTAATACAAGGTTGATGACCACATTAATCTATTTGAAAAGTAGAGGATCAAAATATGACTTGTAAAAATGTGATAGACGCTTTGCGATGATATAAACCACTCTAATAGATGTATTGATTTTTACCTTCAATGTTAATCTCTGCAAGAAAGGAGATTGCTCTAACAAGGAAGTCAAATCCAGGAGACTTTGCCCATCATTTTGGGCATGTATAGTCAACGACAAGTCTTTGAGACTAGTTAAGTCTGGAAATTGTGGGAGCATAACATTTGTCTGAAAAACAGGAACACAAAAAACTTGAAAATGATCAGCCAACAAGTACAAGAAGATAGGAAAATTTTAAAGTAAACAACAGGTTGAGAGTCTAACCCGTCTTGTCATATTCATCGACAGGTTGAGAGTCTGTAGATAAGAAAATCGAGCTGATATCGACAGAAGATCTCTGGTAATCGACAGAAGATCTTTGGTAATATTAGCAGGTTCGTCTTCTGAAAGAGATACGTTGACAAGCTTGGGTGCATGTTTCAAAACAATGCCTCTTCTATACATATTTGGACCGTCATATATAAATGACACAAGATTAGGGGCAGAAATCTCAACTCTGACTAAGCTACGGCAACAACATACTCGCAAGAACTTCAACCGGAGTGATGAACCAACTGCTTTCACAACACAAAGATTGCTTGAGTCATAAATACTGAGGTGTTCAAGAAGTTGACAGTCGGATAGAACCAGCCCAACAACTTTATCGCTTATACTTATGTACTTCAAAGAGAGGTGTCTAAGGGACTTAATGCGTGAAACACCGAAAGGGTTTTTGAATGGCTTCTCCCAAAACTTGGCGTCTTTTTCTTTCGATTTCTCTATCTCAAGCCTTTGAACTTTCTTTTGAATTGCAAATTCGATAACATTATCAACATGATCCGAGCTATAACAAGACCCACAAATTCTGATCCCATCGACAGTTGGACCCTGATGCGATTGCAGGACTTTAATCACCACCGTACACGGTGGTGGTGATGGTGGGCCAATTTGTCTTGGAATCGCATCGGGGTGCCTAGATCTTGAACCGGAACCCTCTGAGGAAGAACCAACTCTGAATTCGCCTAAGTTTAAAGGTGTTAAACCCTGGCGCGATTGCCGGATTCGTTGTCTTCTGCTGATCGCTTCTTCTAGAGGTCTTCTCTCTGACGGATTAACTGTTGTGGTCTTTGTGGAGGTACGTGGATGTTCACCAACATGATGAGCAAAGTTGAGACGTGTAACATGTGTCCACAAATATCTCCACCTCTTAGAGAGGACACTAGTCCTTGCTACTTCCTTAATCCTCAACGGGGAAATGATGTCAACCAGAATCGCGTCGGGCAGTTGACTAATCCGATCCTCCAACGGATTACTTGTTTCTCCCTTATCACCCAAATTCATCGGAGTTTTATCTTGTTTTTTATCATATGTTGATGCAGTTGGAATTTCCATCGAACCTTCTTCGATTTGCTAATTATTGAACTTAATACTGGAACAATTTAGTCAGATAAGCTGTAGATTCTGAGGCAAGTTAGCAAAATTTACAAAGAACCAGTCAGTAAGTATGCCAGAGCCTAGAGTCTCATGCTAGCTACTAGCTAGTCAGTTTAGCAACTAAATTACTTAATAATCGATTTAAACTAATTTTTATAATTTTCAAAAACGATGAATGTAACTAAATTTCTTAATAACTAAATTACTTAATATTCGTCGATTTCAAAGGCGATAAAATATAAATTCATGGAAGATATCAAATAAGCTAGATAATGTTAAATCAGAGAGAGCGAGGAAGAAGGGAACTTACTTGTTTTTAGGATTTCGTAACTGGTTTTCGAGGAGATCGGAGAGAGGTGAAGGAGGTGGTGGTGGGGTGGGCACCGCGGTGAGGGTTGGGAGTGGCTCAGGTGATGATTGGCAAACGTGGACAGCCGGAAATGTGGGGAGAGTGTTGGGGTTGGAAAATGGATACTCGAGCTTACTAGAGAAGTTAACATGTACAAAAAAGAGACATGGAGGAAACATAAAGCTAGATACCTTCCTCTTTATAGTTTTCTTTGTACCTTCGAGTCTCTCTTTTGATTATCGTCAAATAATATTTCTCTTCATTTGTAATTTAGAGATTTTAGGTTTGATTCTCGTCAATGATGAATTTGAACCACTGTATTGCTAGCTCATTATGAGACTAAGCTCCATTTTCCTTAGTGACGATAATATCGTTTGTACCAAAAAAAAAAAAGTCACCCTTAAATATCATCTCTACATAATAAATTATTTTAATTTTATTTTATTATAATTGATATACACTAATTGTTACCAGAGAGAATTTAAACAGAGACACACTGAGACGAAAAAAATAATGCATAATTACAAAATTGATTTAACATATAACTAAGGACAATATTATTGCCCAAAAATAGTTATTTTGCACTCTACCACTTTCCTTTATAAGCACTTTTTCTCTTGTTTATCTCCTTTATGTGACACACCAACATAAGTGCGTTCTATCTCTATTAAATAAGATTACAAATATGATATAAAAATATGACAAGAGTAACATTTTTTATATTTAGATATTCAAAGAGAATGGTTGTTATTCTCACCTATTCATTCAAATTTTTTATCCACTTTAGATAAATTTTGTTGTGAAAATTTTCATTAAGGGAGGACATGTTCGAAAAATAAGACATGTAAGAAAATCTTTAAAATTCTAAAATAAATATGAAAACAAAGATCTTTAACATTATATGATTAGTAGGATAAGAGCATCTTCAAATGATATGTGTCAATGTAAATTTCTGCTACTTTCAGTTTTAACGAAAATGCACCTGCAAAACAATCAACACATTTGATAAAAAAAAACCAAAGATCTCACTCGCCCATGATTTTTTTTTTTGGGGGGGGGGGGGGGGGAGGGGATTTTAGCCAATAGATTTCCAAGACCTAAGAGCTCGTTTGGATGTGCTTTTAAAATGACTGGAAACGCTTTTGGTGAAAATGTTTTTAGAACCAATCCATAGTAAAAATGCAAGTAAATCCTGGAAAAGCACTCAAAGTGCTTTTGAAATCCAAAAGCATTTTCTCTAAAAGCGCTTTTAGTCATTTTAAAAGTACATCCAAACGAGTCATAAGTTAGTTTCCATGAAAAGAGTGAATGTTTAAGGTTTTCTATATATAGAAAACCTTACCCATTTTTTGTGGAGAAATGGGGTATTAACAGATGAGATGGCTGACCATTAGGGTAGGATTTGGTGAGAATATTCCCTGGATATTGTGTAAATAATATCTTGGAATTAAAGGTAATTATCCCTAATTAAATATAATTGGGATTACTTACTTGATAGAATTCAATCGAGACTATATTAATGCTAGGATTTAAGGATAATCTTATCATGAAATACCTTTGACATTTTCCACGTGCAATGGAGCTCTAAGTAGTCGTAGTCTGCTGAATGCATGTCTTAGGATGCTAAGCTTAATAAGGGTAGTCTTGTCTTTTTTCGCTAAAAGTCCACGTGTTACCTCCAGAAATTTTGGGACTATTTTTGGCTCTATAATATGTCAAAAAGTTCACATTTACAATAACATCAAACTAAGACAACACTAGTAATATCTTCATTTCTCAGTCAAAGTATATGAATGATTTGTTGAAAATGCTGGAAAGGAATCTTGTAAACCATGTCTTACTCCTTGTAAACCCCACACACAAGTACTTAAGGATGAAGGTACTCCATTGACTGATCCCACAATGTTTAGGAGCTTAGTTGGAGCTTTACAATGTTTTTACAAGGCCAGACATTGTTTTTTCCGTCAATTATGCCTGTCAATTTATGTCATCTTTAACTAATGCTCATTTCTATTTAGTCAAAAGGAATTTAAGGTAATTGCAAGGTACCATCAACTGTAACTTTATAAACAACGCGTACATGATTCCGCTTATAACTTTATAAACAAAGTAAGTTTCTTAGTAGTAGTATAATACTAAGTGATTTATCATTGCAACAACAACAACAACTAAGTTTTCGTGTTCGATTCTTTCATCCTCATATCACAACTAAGACAACTAACTTAATAGTGTAAACGAGAAATTTCTTTATTACATAGGATTATTGCATTTCATTTAGTACATAGGATGGGATTATTGTCTTATGACAACATCTCCAAGACTAAACTTTAGCATATTTTTTTAGGCAAAAGACCTTTGAATGATACAACCGGGTCCGTGGGCACTAGATCCGGGTTGTTTATCAGATCCTTTCCGAGTCCTTGCCTGCTTGACCATAGTTGTAGTTGCTGTAAAGTGGAAAAGTCAAACGAGTTGAAAAACAAGTCAGTCTCCCCTCAACTCGTCAACATGGGTTATATCTCATCTTTGCCGTGACACTTGTATTATTTAGGAAAATCTAGCAGCACTCTTCAGAAAAATGTCAAAATTATAAAATAAATATGGGAAAACCGACATCAAGAAACCAAGGTCATACCCAACTCAAAACTAATCCATTGATACCCTTAAAACATTACATGATCAGTAACTGCAAACTTGCAAACTGCGAATTATACAAATGTTGCAGACTAAAAAAAGCTTCAAGTATGCTGCAAAAACAGATAAATGAAAGGACTTATATGATAAACAACTCAGCTCCTGGTGGTAATTGTGTTCCAATTAGCTGCAAAGCATGCTCCTTTGTTGCTTCTAATTTCTCCTCCGTTGTAGCAAACTCTGGCAGTATATAAGCTAATTCGACCTTTTCAAGTTCTATGATAAACTTTTCAAGTACCACAGCATTTTCCACCAGATACATGGCAAACTCCGTATCGATAATTGACCCGCCCATCCCAATGAACCCAGAAAATCTCACCACCTTAAGGCATTGATGACGACATCTTTTAATCTCCTGCAAATTCCTCGTATAACCCTTGCGACCATATCCCCATTGTAACTGCAAGAGGAGCATACCGCATTCATATTAATCTTCTAATGAAAAGTTACTTCAACATGAAGAAGTTTGAGAAAATGACTTGTAGTTTAGTTGGTTAGGAGCATCCATCCTCATACCCAAGGTCTCGAGTTTGGTTTCTCCTCCCCACTATAGCTCGTATCAAAAGTTCAAAACAAGTAGAAGTTTCATGCAGTAATGAAAAAAAAATCACAAGTGGTAAAAATACGCTTTCCTGTTGCTTTTAATTTCCACTCGGTTGTTCAATGAACACTAATTTCAACTATATGCAAAAAATAAAAAAACAGATAAAAACTTCAAAAATTCCAAATGAATATTAAATTCCATGCTTTTGCGATTTCTAGGAGGAACGGAATTATCAATAATACAATGTTGATGACCACGTTAATACATTTGAAAAGTAGAGGCAACATATGACTTCTAAAAACCACGTTAATAGACATATTGAATTTACCTTGAATGTTAATCTCTGCAAGAAGGGAGATTGCTCTATCAAGGAAGTCATATCCAGCAGACTTTGCCCATAATTTTTGGCATGTACAGTCAACGACAAGTCTTTGAGACTAGTTAATTCTGGAAATTGTGGAAGCGTAACATTTGTCTGAAAGACAGGAACACACAAAAACTTGAAAATGATCAACCAACAAGTACAAGAAGCTAGGAAAATTTTAAAGTAAATAACGGGTTGAGAGTCTAACCCCTCTCAGATTCATCCACAGGTTGAGAGTCTGTAGGTATGAAAGTCGAGCTGATATCGACTGAAGATGTTTGGTAATATTAGCATGTTCGTCTTCTGAGAGAGATACGTTGACGAGCTTGGGTGCATGTTTCAAAACAATTCCTCTTCTATACACATTTCGTCCGAAATATATAAATGACACAAGATTAGGGGCAGAAATATCAACTCTGACCATGCCACCGCAATGAATTATTTGTAGGAATTTCAACCGGAGGGATGAACCAACTGCTTTCACAGCATAAAGATCCCTTGATTCATTAATACTGAGGTGTTCAAGAAGTTGACATTCGGATAGAACCAGCCCAACAACTTCATCAGTTATAGGTATGTACTTTAAAGAGAGGTGTCTAAGGGACTTAATACGTGAAACACCTAAAGGGTTGTTGAAAGGCTTCTCCCAAGACTTGGCGTCTTTTTCTTTCGATTTGTCTATCTCAAGCCTTTGAACTCTCTTTTGAATTGCAAATTCGATAAAATCATCGACATTATCCGAGCTATAACAAGATCCACAAATTCTGACTCCATCTACGGTTGGACCCTGATGCGATTGCAGGACTTTAGTCACCACCGTACACGGTGGTGGTGATGGTGGGCGAATTAGTCTTGAAATCCCATCGGGTTGCCTAGATCTTGAACCGGAACCCGCTGAGGAAGAACCACCTCTGCATTCACCTAAGTTTAAAGGTGTTAAACCCTGGTGCGATTGCCGGATTCGTTGTCTTCTGTTGGTCGCTTCTTCTAGGCGACGTCTCTCTGACGGATTAACTGTTGTGGTCCTTGTGGAGGTACGTGGATGTTCACCATCATGATTATCAAAGTTGAGACGTGTAACATGTGTCCACAAATATCTCCACCTCTTAGAGAGGATACTAGTCCTTGCTACTTCCTTAATCCTCAACGGGGAAATGATGTCAACCAGAATCGCGTCGGGCAGTTGACTAATCCGATCCTCCAACGGATTACTTGTTTCTCCCTTATCACCCAAATTCATTGGAGCTTTATCTTGTTTTTTATCATATGTTGAAGCAGTTGGAATTTCCATCGAACCTTCTTCCATTTGCTAACTATTGAACTTAATACTGGAACAGTTTAGTCAGAGAAGCTGCAGATTCTGAGGCAAATTAGCAAAATTTACAAAGAACCAGTCAGTAAGTAAGTATGCCAGAGCCTAGAGTCTCATGCTAGCTACTAGCTAGTCAGTTTAGCAGCTAAATTACTTAATAATCGATTTCAAACTAATTTTTATAATTTTCAAAAACGATGAATGTAACTAAATTACTTAATATTCGTCGATTTCAAAGGCGATAAAATATAAATTCATGGAAGATATCAAATAAGCTAGATAATGTTAAATCAGAGAGAGCGAGGTAGAAGGGAACTTACTTGTTTTTAGGATTTCGTAACTGGTTTTCGGGGAGATCGGAGAGAGTAGGAGGAGGAGGAGGTGGTGGTGGTGGTGGTGGTGGAGGGGTGGGCACCGCAGTGAGGGTTGGGAGTTGCTCAGGTGATGATTGGCCGACGTGGACAGCCGGAAATGTGGGGAGGGTGTAGGGGTTGGAAAATGGATACTAGAGCTTACAAGAGAAGTTATCATGTAGAAAAAAGAGACATGGAGGAAACATATAGATACCTTCCTCTTTACACTTTTCTTTGTACCTTCAAGTCACTTTTTAAATATGTCACTTAATCCTACAATCTAATGATATTTCTCTTTATTTATAAATGAGATGTCTTAAGTTCGATTCTAGTCAAAGGCGAAATTGAACCACTTTATTGTTCGCCCATCATAAGACTAAGCTCCCTTTTTCTTAGCGACGATAATATCGTTTGTTAAAAAAAAAACAAAACAACAAACCACCTTTTCAATATCATGTCTACATAATAAATTATAATTATTTTATTTTATTATAATTGATATACACTAATTGTTATCAGAAATAATTTGAACCGAGACACAATGAGTTAAAAACGAAAAAAAATATAATTACAAAATTGATTTTTTTTAAGTACAAAATTGATTTAACATATAACTAAGGAAATTGTAATTGCCAAAAATAGTTATCTTGCACTCTCACACTTTTTTTTTCCTTTATAATCACTTTTTTCCTCTTGTTTATCTATACTACTACAAAAGGGCCTTATAGTGTCAGTAGGTGGCGTCGGTTTAATATAATATAGTGGCGGATAAGATAGTTGCGACACTAACTGAACATGACGTCGGATTTACTGTCGCTTATAAGCGTTATAAAATGTCTACGTCGCTTTTAAACTGACGTAAACATTTAATGTCACTTATAACCGACATATATTTTAATAATTTTTAAATAATGGCGTCGCTTTAAACAAAATAGTGTCGTTAAGCGACATAAAGTATGGTTGTCGCTTTTAAGTTACACAAAGTATTGTTTTTAAATATTTTAAAGCTTGTGTCGGTTCTGAGATACATAGATTTTAGTTTTTTTAAATATTATAATATTTTAAAATATTTTAAAACCCGATGTCGTTTTGTTATCTACCAAATTCATATATACTTAAGTTAAAAAAATTTAAAAAAGCGGGTCACTCAACTTTTGCAAAATTTCAAATATTTTGAAATTTGAAATTTTCACACCACTCCAGTAGACTCCCGCACAAAATTCTAAATATAAAGGAAGAGAACACAGCCCCTTCAGCAAAGCAGCTCCTTCTTCACAGCCACAACAGCAGCAGCAGCAATCGCCGTTTTAAATTCAACAAAGCCTAGACCGTGCTTCTACCTGTCATGACGGAGGTCGTCGATCCCAAGTTTCAAAATTTGCGCAGGGCCACCGAGTTGAGGAATAGGACTGTCATTGGGAGCGCTGGGGGAGTCGTGGAAGAGACGAAAACGGTCAAAAGACGTTCACCCGGATGCATCAATCTCGTTTGTTCAACCGTAAATCGGACGGTTAAAAGACGATCACCCGTGTGCTGACAGCAATAGAAGCTGCGATGGCAGCAGTGGCTTCGGATCCTCCACCTCGAGACGGTGGGCTGGTTGAGATGAGGGCGGATGTTGGAGAAGACGATGACCCAGGATCGTAGCAGATGCCTGGAAAAAGCGCAGTAGAATCGGCTAGAAATTTTTTTTTGAAGAAGTAGCAGAATTGCAGAGAAGGAAGAAGAAGAACTCAGCAGAACCACATAGGAAAAAGAAGAAGAAAGGTGTTGGGGGAGGATCCGGAGGATTCGGACAAAAGGAATTCAGAGAGGATCCAATCCTTGGCAATTCATTGAAAACGAATGCAGAGACAGATTTTGAAATATTTTTATTATTATTAACAAAGGTGGTGTCGGTTAAGACCGTCACTAGGTTGCTATTTTATTTATTTAATTGTTATATGACGTCGCTTTAAATCAATGTAATGTTGAATTATATGTCGCTTTAAACCGACGTCAACATTAGTGTCGCTTTTAATCGACTTTGCTTAGTGGCGGATTGAGCAAAAAAACCGACACTAAGGTCCTTTAGTGACGCTAGCAATGGTGTCGCTATTCCAATCCGACATTACATTGTTTTATGTTGGATTTTTGCCAAATTTCTGACAAAAATCGGATTTCTTGTCGCTTTTTGGTCCGCCGATGATAGCCTATATTGTAGTAGTGTTATTCTATCTATTCTATTAAGAGAACCCTATTTGTCAACTTTTTGCCACTTTTTTTCAAATTTGCCCTCACTTTTGATACACAATACTTACATAAGGAGGGCAAAATAGTAACTTTGTATCTTTTGAGAAAATGACAATCATATCCCTATTTTTCCTATTTTACCCTCACTTTTGATACACAATATTTACATAAAGAGGGTAAAATGGTAATTATGTAATATTAAGACAAATATGCCCTTATTAAGATATCTCATCATCATTGTCTCATACTCTTTTTTAAAATTTTAAAAACTAATCACACTCTTTAGTAAAAAACAAAAGAGAAAATGAAATTGTTCACCCACAACACAAAAAGTGTATACTCATCTTCTAGTCTCCTTTATATTTTCACATGTTAGGAGCCTTAGGTACAGTTTAAGACTATATTAATTCTCAATTCTCAATGATGAATATTTAGGAATAATTCTGCAATTACTATATTTTTCATATTATATTTGTACTACCTCGCTAATAAAGGTAGGTGTAACATCCCACATCGCCCAGGGGAGTGATCCTTAAAATGTATATTCCCATCCCTACCTAGCACGAGGCCTTTTGGGATCTCATTGGCTTCGGGTTCCGTAGGAACTCCGAAGTTAAGCGAGAAGGAGGCCAGAGCACTCCCAGGATGGGTGACCCACTGGGAAGTTGCTCGTGAGTTCCCAAAAACAAAACCGTGAGGGCGTGGTCAGGGCCCAAAGCGGACAATATCGTGCTACGGTGGTGGAGCGGGCCCGGGAAGTGAGCCGCCCCGGGCCGGGATGTGACAAATGGTATCAGAGCCAATCCCTGGCCGGAAGTGTGCCGACGAGGACGTCGGGCCCCTAAGGGGGGTGGATTGTAACATCCCACATCGCCCAGGGGAGTGATCCTTAAAATGTATATTCCCATCCCTACCTAGCACGAGGCCTTTTGGGAGCTCACTGGCTTCGGGTTCCATAGGAACTCCGAAGTTAAGCGAGAAGGAGGCCAGAGCACTCCCAGGATGGGTGACCCACTGGGAAGTTGCTCGTGAGTTCCCAAAAACAAAACCGTGAGGGCGTGGTCGGGGCCCAAAGTGAAGGAAAAATTTTGTCCTAGCTAAGAACATGTATGAACATTTGAATACATATGCTAACAATTAACTCTTTAAAGTAGGCATGCATCCAAAAAACAATTCATGAAACCCATGACTTTCAAAGCCTAGTATATGGTGAACCAAAAGACTCTTTAACAACATTAAAGATAATTAAGAATTTAGAGATTCTTTACCCTTGAAGCTCATCCTTGATTACACAAGGGATTCACCCAAGTGGAGGGCCTTCAAGTCACCTCCTTGCTCCTTGGATCTTCCTTGTGATTTTCCTCCTTTTAGTGCTCCTTTGCTTCTTTGAGGATTTGAGGATTAGTTCTCCAAAACACCAAAAGTTTGATGTCTCTATGTCTCTTCACCAAGGATGTAATTTGTGAGGATGAAAATGGATCACTTAGGGAAGTAAATTTGCTAGATAACTTTCCCCAAGTAGCTTAGAAAACCCTAATTGAAAACAAAGCTATAAAGATGAATTTATACTTCATTTCTTAGGTGAGTGGCAAACTTGCAATTAAGCAAACTTGCATACCCTCACCCTAAATGGTTGGCCTATATGGTTATTGGGCTTATTGCCCATTTTGTTTTAGTTGTCATACAACTTAAACATAATGGGCCTTGTGGACCAAAACACTTTTGGGCCCCGAAGCCCTAAAACCAACTTAAAAGCACAATACGAACATTTCGTATAATTAATTAACTAATTAATTAATCTTGACCATTCTTCAATTAAACCATTTAATTGCTTATCCATTTCATTTAATTACTTCACATATATCCTTATTTGGTGTGCGATCCATTAGGTTCCAATTAGCGAGGCAGTGGGCGATGTTACTCTTAACTATCGATTGTGAATTGAAACCACATTTCAATTCTCCCTTTTGATGATTAGTGTTTGCTAATCAATAGGGCTTCCACAAACCATGAGTGACACCTAGCAGTATGTCATGGTTACCCAAGCTAAGTAGAATTGGTTGGAGAACCTATCCAGTTACAATTACAATGCAATACGGTCCTTCTCTAATACAATACTCTTAACCACATTGTTTTAAGTGATAGTTTGTTTCATGTCTACTATCCAATGTGATACTTTCTTATATGATTCCCTTGAATATGATTTGGAACATCTTCCTTAGTCATATTCATTTGCTTTGGCCAAAGACTTTAGAATCATATTTTAGAGTATACTCCTTCCACCATGGAAGGTTAGAGATCCCTTGTTGTGCATTCATATGCCTACATGACTAGATCACATGACCCCAACAATGCCGTGGACAATCCGAGGGAATGTCTTTGTCATGATCAAAGATCAAGGACCTAACCATTAGACATCTATGATGCCTCAGGTCTAAGGACTACTTTGCATATTGTAACCTTAGAGTTCGTACATGACATGTATGTTTGAACTCTCATTAATCGCAGTTCAGTGTACTCGATTACTCTTTCGAGCACCTATGTGTTTGTCTTAGTGTCCAACACCAAATGACTTGAGACTAGTTCATACTCACGTTTGAGTCAACATAACACATACTAACCTTAGCGGATTGTCAATGCCCAATTGGCAATCCTATGGCTAGGAACGTTTTAGGAATGAACATAAGAGAAAGGTCTCCTTAATCTAACTCATTAGATCACTTATCTCTTATGTCAAATACATCCATTGGATTCTCTTATTGATTAAACACATGATTCAAAAAATAGTGATTAACAATAAGTATTGCCCTTCCGTTAAACATATAAAAGTTTAACATATTAAGTATTCCAAAAAGCTATTACATCAAATGAGTGGCTTTGTGGGCATACTTCCAACAATCTCCCACTTGCACTCAAAGCCATCCTCCCATGTATCTAATACTCATCTTATCCATATGACGATCAAGCTGGATTTGAGTCTTTGGCTTTGTCAGTGGATCTGCTACATTATCGGCTGAAGCAACTTTGAGGATGTTGACTTTCCCCTCGGCAGCATATCATCTTATGATATTAAAGCGCCTATCAAAATGCATGTTCTTTTGATGAGCCCTGGGTTCCTTGGCTTGAGCTATCGCCCCACTATTATCACAGTACAAAGTTACTGGTGATGTGATGGTTGGAACCACTCCAAGTTCAGTAATGAACTTTTTCATCCAGAACGCTTCTTTGCCGGCTTCAGCTGTAGCGACATATTCAGCCTCTGTCGTGGAATCAGCAATTACACTTTGTTTCTTGCTTTTCCAACTGACAGCCCCACCATTCAGAGTGAATACATATCCGGAGTTGGAACTTCTATCATCGACGTCAGATTGGAAATCTGCGTCTGTATAAGCTTCCACTCGCAACTCTGATGCTCCTCCATAAACGAGGAACATGTCCTTAGTTCTTCTTAAGTACTTAAGGACCATCTTGACAGCTGCCCAGTGTTCTGATCCTGGGTTAGATTGATATCGACTAGTAATGCTCACAGCATACGCGATATCAGGCCTTGTGCATATCATGGCATACATGAGACTCCCTATGGCGGAAGCATAAGGAATTTCATTCATTTAGCCGTATCTCTTCAGGAGTCTTAGGTCCCATGGACTTAGAAAGGTGAATTCCATGTCTCACAGGAAGAAAACCTTTCTTAGATTGTTCCATCTGGAACCTACTTAGCACCTTATCAATGTACATCGATTGGGATAATCCAATTAATTTTCTGGATCTATCACGATAGAGCTTTATCCCAAGTACATAAGATGCATCTCCTAAATCTTTCATGTGGAAGGTTTTAGACAACCACACTTTTACAGAAGAAAGTACTGCAGTGTCATTCCTGAATAGTAATATGTCATCTACATATAACACTAGGAATACTACTGCATCCCAACGACTTTTTGATAAACACAATTGTCGTCTTCGTTTTGAGTAAAACCAAACGTTTTGATTTCAGTATCGAAACGAATGTTCCAGCTCCTGGAGGCTTGCTTAAGTCCATAAATGGACCTTTGAAGCTTGCATGCCTTAGTCTCTTCAGACTCAGACACGAAACCTTCGGGTTGAGTCATATATAGCTCTTCCTGTAGGTAGCCATTCAGAAAGGCCGTCTTCACGTCCATTTGCCATCTCTTTGAATCAATGTCGGACATTGCTTCAGTGTAGTCCCTAGGGTCCTCCTTTGTTTCAGTGTCACCTAAAAGGTACAATTCATCAAAGTCATTATTTAAGCCAAACCTCATAGGTGGCTTACTAACCCGTTCAGATCTACGTGGAGCTAGGGGTTCAGGAACAGGGTTGTCAATATGTCGAGTGCTTGTTTGTGGTTCATTATTAATCTCATTAATTTCCATCTGTTTGCTTATAGTTCCTTTGAGAACAAATTCGTCCTCTAGAAACTTAGCAGTTCTGGCGACAAAGACTTTCTGGTCGTCAGGATGGTAGAACTCATATCCCATAGTTTCTTTAGGATATCCCACAAAATAGCATCTTACTGATCTCGCTTCAAGCTTAGTAGCCTCAAGCTTCTTGACATATGCTTCACAACCCCAAATCTTAATATGATTAAGACTTGGCTTTCTTCCATGCCATATCTCATAGGGTGTTTGTGAAACTGATTTGGAAGGTACTCTATTAAGCAAGTAAGCTGCTGTATATAGAGCGTATCCCCAGAATGTTACTGGTAGATCAGCGGAACTCATCATAGAACGAACCATGTTCATCAAGGTTCGATTTCTCCGTTCAGAAACTCCGTTATGTTGTGGAGTTCCCGGTGGAGTCCACTGTGATATTATTCCACACTCTTTGAGATAATCTAGGAACTCATTACTCAGATATTCACCCCCTCGATCCGATCTTAGGATTTTTATCTGTTTCCCAGTTTGCTTCTCAACTTCATTCTTGAATTCTTTGAACCTTTCAAAGGATTCTGACTTGTACTTCATAAGATATACATAGCCAAACCGAGAGTGATCGTCGGTGAATGTGATATAGTATGAGAAGCCTTCTCTCGACGTAGTAGACATAGGTCCACATACGTCAGTGTGGATTAACCCTAGAATTTCAGTGGCACGCTCTCCTTTTCCAGTAAATGGAGATTTGGTCATCTTCCCTTTCAAGCAACTTTCACAAGTACCCATCCGGTCATTACCTAATGGGCGGAAATATCCGTCTTTCGACATCTTGCGAGTCTTATCAAGGTTCACATGTCCAAGTTTAAGATGCCACATCTTTTCTTGGTTAACTTCTTCTCTAGCCCTTTTGGGTTTTGAGGTATTCCCGCTTTCAATACAGTGCATCCCACTATTCGTCTCTAGGTGAAAAAGTCCTTTTATCATATTACCATGAGAGATAATACGACCGTTCAAGTATAAAGTGCAACTCATTTTGTCAAACAACACTGAGTGCCCATCTCGTAAAAGCTTAGAGATGGAAATCAAATTCTTTATACATGAAGGAAAATATAAACAATTTTTAAGTTCCAGGACTTCCCCAGATGGTAGGTTAAGCATATAGGTGCCTATTGCTTTTGCAGAGATTTTAGTGCCGTTCCCAACTCGCACAACCATCTCCTCATTGCGCAGTGACCTGCTCCCTGTTAGTCCCTGCAACGTATTACAGATATGTTGACTAGCGCCTGAATCAAATATCCAGGAATTGGAGCCCATTGTAAAAGCACTCTCTATGACAGAAATAGTCTCTTCAAAAGTCCTTGTCATAAGGCTCGCAATGCGCACCCTGTATTTCTTCTTCCAACGTTCATCCTTTCCACAATGAAAACATGTTCCCTTGGATTTCTTTGCCTTCTTCTTATGTAACCTTTTCCTTATTATTGCATTCTCACTCCCACTGTCCCTTTTGAAACCTTTTTCAAATTTACAGCACATGTCAATCATCTCTTTCAAAGAATGATCGAATCTATTCACTTTATAGTTTACGATAAACTTAGTGAAATCATCCGAGAGAGATGCAAGGAAAAAGTCTTGGGCCATTTTCCCATCGATGGAAGTTCCTAAACTTTGAAGATCTTGAAAGATCCTTTCCATCTTTTGTCCATGTTTATGGACCGATGTCCCCTTTGCCATTTTGGCATTCATTAGACTACAAATATTTGAGAATCGTACATTACTAGTCTCAATGTCATGCATCTTATGCAAACTTTCAACCATGGCACAAGAAGTGTCCATGTGCTTATGTAGCTTCATAAGCTCCTCACTAAGTGAAGTGAGGATTAAGCATTTGGCTTGTAAGTCATCCTCATAGTGTCTAATATAATTTTGACACTCCTCCTTTGAAGCTAGTTTCGTAGGAGGTACATGAGGAGGGGATTGCTTAAGCACATACAATATGTCTTTCACCTTTGAGACATTCTCAATTTGGCGATACCAAGCAAGGAAACGTTGGCCCTTTAGGCCCTTTTTGTCAAGTATAATGGTGGGTATAATTTTAGGCATGTCGTTCACTACATAACATAACAGAAATCGAATTAGCATTGTTGTTTAAAACTATTTTGATTGGGTCTTTTAATCAAATAGTATCACCCACCATTTTTGGCAAATTCCACATCCCTCAATAGAATTCGAGAGTTATATTGAACTCTTAGTGGGTTATGGGAGACTCACCATTACCAAGCCCACCTCAGAAGAATATCTTATTGGTTAGCAAAAATAATGATGAGAGAATAACGCATTATTCATTTACAACCTTTTGTAATTACCCATCTAGTTCGGCCTCTAGAGAATGATGCCTCAGAAGAATATCTTATTGGCATCATTGCACTTAGTTTAAGTCATTCCCACCATGCTAGTTCAAACAGGGGTTCAAGAATGGCCTCAGAAGAATATCATATTGACCATACTCGTTGCCTACTTTCACTTCATCATATGTTTATGGGCTTCTCCTGAATGTAAGCACATACTTTGTATACCCCAGAACTGGACGAATACGGTGTACGAGTCACAAACGATTGAAGCCCACCACGGTGGAAGGCCTACGAAGAGATATTCTAAACATCTCTCGTTTATCAACTTAATATTCATTTGTTGAGGGAATAGCGTTGGGCTACATCAAAACATTTTAATCACATTAAAAGAACTTGGGCCTATCACAACCATTGGTCCAAGTTTATATGAATTAGTAGTATATAATACTCCCACTGTTTCGTTGAAACAAGCGAGACTATATGGAACTACTAACGAATGCTTTGCATCCTCATATGGACTATATAGTCATATTAGGTTTTAGGATGATTATGAATCGTTTGATTTGATCCAACACGAGCCTTGTGTTGGACCTTGGGTCTAAGGTATGTAGTTGTTGATTTTAGTTACGCGTTTAATCCAATTAAACCGTTATTTCCTATTGGGCGTTGGACCCAACTATTCCATTTTGCATACATTTAAACAAAAGGAATACATGAAATAATAATAAGGGCTTATGCCCTTTTACAACACAAATGATGGACTTATGTCCATTTACAACAAATTGAATTAATCAAATTACATTCAAATCTACACTACCAAGCCCAAACATTCATAATGTAAAGCGACCAATCACATAGCTCAATTATCGAGGCATTTGGTTCATAATCACCCTTCTCTTAATCAAACACATTTAATTAAGAAAACAATTTTAAAACAATTGGTTTTTGGATCCATAGAATTGATTTAAATGAAACTAAATAAAATGAAAATCCAATTCTCATTTAAAGAGACAAACCATTTTGTTCTCATCTAATTTGGGCCATTTTCTAAAAACAAAAACTTTTGGGGTCACTTTGTAAAAACACAAGAGTCCACAACTTCATGTAATTACAACTTAGAACCCAAACATTTTTAATAATGTCAAAAACATCATTAAAGGAGCAAAACAATTTGTCCTTTAAAGTTTTTGGACCTTAACGTAAAAACGTAAACTTTTGGGCCAAAATGCAAATACACAAAAGTATCAAAACTTTATGTAAGTGCACAAAACACCCAAAAATACCCTATTTAATAGGGTGGCCGGCCATAAGTGGTTTTTAGTGATAAAATTCAAATTTTATACAAAGTTTTGTAAGTGGGTTATGTTAGGTGAGGTAAAGATGAAATAAAATTTTGTAAGAAATGATTTATGTCATTCTTTAAAACAAAGTTTGTCTCCCATTAAAATTACTTAATCATTAACCATCACCCACTAAAATTAAATCAAAACTTTATGTAAAAACATAAAACTTTTTGAATCAAAACTTCAAAACTTTTTGTTCTTGGCAAGAAATCCAAGAACATTGAAGAACACTTATGAAAACTCAAAATACATGGCACCAAATTTTAGTTCCAATATTCATGCTTAAATAAAATACATCTACAACATTTGAGATGCAAAATTTTCTAGCAAAATTTATATTCAAAGCAAGAACAAAGCTTGTAACATTTACAACATTTAAATCATAAAACATGAAAATCACAAAACCCAAAAGGATCCACCATACACTAGACCTAGGCTCTTGATACCACTTGAAGAAAAAATTTTGTCCTAGCTAAGAACATGTATGAACATTTGAATACATATGCTAACAATTAACTCTTTAAAGTAGGCATGCATCCAAAAAACAATTCATGAAACCCATGACTTTCAAAGCCTAGTATATGGTGAACCAAAAGACTCTTTAACAACATTAAAGATAATTAAGAATTTAGAGATTCTTTACCCTTGAAGCTCATCCTTGATTACACAAGGGATTCACCCAAGTGGAGGGCCTTCAAGTCACCTCCTTGCTCCTTGGATCTTCCTTGTGATTTTCCTCCTTTTAGTGCTCCTTTGCTTCTTTGAGGATTTGAGGATTAGTTCTCCAAAACACCAAAAGTTTGATGTCTCTATGTCTCTTCACCAAGGATGTAATTTGTGAGGATGAAAATGGATCACTTAGGGAAGTAAATTTGCTAGATAACTTTCCACAAGTAGCTTAGAAAACCCTAATTGAAAACAAAGCTATAAAGATGAATTTATACTTCATTTCTTAGGTGAGTGGCAAACTTGCAATTAAGCAAACTTGCATACCCTCACCCTAAATGGTTGGCCTATATGGTTATTGGGCTTATTGCCCATTTTGTTTTAGTTGTCATACAACTTAAACATAATGGGCCTTGTGGACCAAAACACTTTTGGGCCCCGAAGCCCTAAAACCAACTTAAAAGCCCAATACGAACATTTCGTATAATTAATTAACTAATTAATTAATCTTGACCATTCTTCAATTAAACCATTTAATTGCTTATCCATTTCATTTAATTGCTTCACATATATCCTTATTTGGTGTGCGATCCATTAGGTTCCAATTAGCGAGGCAGTGGGCGATGTTACTCTTAACTATCGATTGTGAATTGAAACCACATTTCAATTCTCCCTTTTGATGATTAGTGTTTGCTAATCAATAGGGCTTCCACAAACCATGAGTGACACCTAGCAGTATGTCATGGTTACCCAAGCTAAGTAGAATTGGTTGGAGAACCTATCCAGTTACAATTACAATGCAATACGGTCCTTCTCTAATACAATACTCTTAACCACATTGTTTTAAGTGATAGTTTGTTTCATGTCTACTATCCAATGTGATACTTTCTTATATGATTCCCTTGAATATGATTTGGAACATCTTCCTTAGTCATATTCATTTGCTTTGGCCAAAGACTTTAGAATCATATTTTAGAGTATACTCCTTCCACCATGGAAGGTTAGAGATCCCTTGTTGTGCATTCATATGCCTACATGACTAGATCACATGACCCCAACAATACCGTGGACAATCCGAGGGAATGCCTTTGTCATGATCAAAGATCAAGGACCTAACCATTAGACATCTATGATGCCTCAGGTCTAAGGACTACTTTGCATATTGTAACCTTAGAGTTCGTACATGACATGTATGTTTGAACTCTCATTAATCGCAGTTCAGTGTACTCGATTACTCTTTCGAGCACCTATGTGTTTGTCTTAGTGTCCAACACCAAATGACTTGAGACTAGTTCATACTCACGTTTGAGTCAACATAACACATACTAACCTTAGCGGATTGTCAATGCCCAATTGGCAATCCTATGGCTAGGAACGTTTTAGGAATGAACATAAGAGAAAGGTCTCCTTAATCTAACTCATTAGATCACTTATCTCTTATGTCAAATACATCCATTGGATTCTCTTATTGATTAAACACATGATTCAATAAATAGTGATTAACAATAAGTATTGCCCTTCCGTTAAACATATAAAAGTTTAACATATTAAGTATTCCAAAAAGCTATTACATCAAATGAGTGGCTTTGTGGGCATACTTCCAACACAAAGCGGACAATATCGTGCTACGGTGGTGGAGCGAGCCCGGGAAGTGAGCCGCCCCGGGCCAGGATGTGACAGTAGGGCTCACCAACACGAGTGTGTCCTATCTCTATTAAAGAAGAGTACAAATATAGTATAAAAATATGATAAGACATATAAGAAAATCTTTAAAATTCTAAAATAAATATGCAAAAAAAAAGACCTCTAACATTATATGAGTAGTAGCATAAGAGCATCTTCAAATGATATGTGTCGATGTAAATTCTATTGTTTTCATTTTTGACAAAAATGCACCTGCAGACAATCAACACATTTGATTAAAGACCAAAAATCTCATGCGACCACGATAAGTTGGGGGGGGGGGAGGGATTTTGGCCAATAGATCTTCAATGCCTAAGTTAGTCTCCCTGAAAAGAGTGAGTGTATAGGGTTTTCTGTATACATAAAAGACCCATTTTTGGTGGAGAAATGAGGTACTGGCCATCAGGGTAGGATATGGTGAGAATATTATATTGTGTAAATAATATCTTGAAATTAAAGGTAATTATCCCTCATTAAATATAATTGGGATTACTTAGTTGATATAGTTTGTCTTTAATTGGGAGTAATAAATGATACGATTTAGGGATAATCCTATCATTAAATACATTTGACATTTTCCACGTGTAGTCTAGCTCTGAGCAGTCATAGTCTGCTACTTGCATGTATTAGGATGCTAAGCTATGCATGGGATGCTCTGCTTATTTAATAAGGGCAGTCTTGTCTTGTTTGGATGAAAGTCCACATGTTGCCTCTAGGAATTATGGGATTATTTTTTGGTTCCACAATATGTCAAAAAGTTATTTTCAACAATAACATTAAACTAAGACAGCACTAGTGATGTATTCATTTCTCAGTCAAAGTACATGAACCATTTGTTAAAGAAAGGCTGGAAAGGAATCTTGTAAATCTCTATCAAAAAAGGAAAAAAATCTTGTAAATCATGTCTTACTCCTTGTAAATCTCACACACAATTACTTAAGGATGAAGGTATTCCATTGACAGAGCCCACAATGTTTAGGAGCTTAGTTGGAGCTTTACAATGTCTTGCTTTTACAAGGCCATACATTACTTTTTCCATCAATTATGCTTATCAATTTATCTCATCTCCCACTAATGCTCATTTCTATTTAGTCAAAATGAATTTAAGGTAACAGTAGTTTTATTTAGACCCAAAAATTTTCTTTCTCCACCCATTAAAAAAATTTATTCTTCATAATTCCCATTTTACCCTTATGCAAAATAATCTTTCTACACCCATTTTCAACCTAATGGTTGAAACCCATCCCTCACCAAACTTAGCGCCACCACCCAAACCACCACCACGTGCCTGCCTCTCAATTTTATCTTCACTGCCCTCTCCCCTAACAAAAGTTACATCGGACCTGATCCTGACACCTAAACATCCTATTAAATCTTTAACTTCTTCGACGACAAGTCGTTCACGGCGTTCGCCAACGACGACGCTTAGTTCCACCTCGTTACCAGCACGCTCTATCACTGCCAAGGTTTGGTCTAAAGTGGCGGTTCCAACCCCCATCATCGTGGCCAAAAATACCAGGGCGAGATTTGATCCTATCCATCTATATGATACAAATTTGAGAAACGAGAGAGAATGAATAGGAAGAACTGAATTAGGAAGAGAAATGTTGGCGATGATGGCAGATTTGACGGCATCTGGCTGAATGTCGCTGAAAACAATGTTGTTCGGGTTTTGTTCACTTTTTTTTTTCCTTTCAGTTTTTGTAAGGGTAAAATTGAGAGTTTAGATGCAAAAATATTAAAGTTGGGTGTGAAAAGATGATAGTTGGGTTCAAATAAAATTTTTCTTAAGGTAATTGCAAGGTACCATCAACTGTAACTTTATAAGCAAGGCGTACATGATTCCACCTGTAATTTTATAAACAAAGTTTCTTAGTAGTAGTATAAAACTAAGTGATTTACCATTGCAACAACAACAACAACAACTAAGTTCTCGTGTTCGATTCTCTCATCCTCATATCGCAATTAAAACTAATAACTTAAAGGGTAAACGAGAAATTTCCTTATTACATAGGATTATTGAATTTTATTTAGTACATAGGGTGGGATTATTGTCTTATGACAATATCTCCAGGACTAAACTTTACTTGAGCCATATTTTTTTAGGCAAAAGGCCTTTGATTGTAACAATCCAAGTTGTCCCCCGGACTCACTCCCAATATGTCACAGTACCTTCTGTAGAAGCCGATGCGACTAGCAACCCTAGCATCCTGACCCTTCCCGCATTCAAGCCCTCCGTTGATGATGTTGGTGATCACTCCATACCCGGGAACCCGACCCGCTGATCTGTCTGCACTAGATGGACTCCACCTACCACTGATGACATCATGGCTTGATGGCTTGTTTCCCTGTGGAGTCATCCAGAACCATATAGCTGTCTTGAATGATACAACCGGGTCCGTGGCCACTAGATCCGGGTTGTTTATCAGATCATTTCCGATTGCCTTGCCCGCTTGAGCATAGTTGTAGTTGCTGGAAAAGTCAAACAAGTAGAAAAACATGTCAGTCTGTTTAACATGGTGTTATATTTCATCTTTGTTATTTAGTAACCCTATATTCTTGAAAGATAATGACTTTTTACACTCATGTTTTTTCTTTCCGCACTTATTTGTTTGAATATTAACGCTTTATTATTCATTTATTTGGTTTATTTAATCTAAATATTAAAAATAAAAAAATATGTAAAAAATATGGCGTGCAAAAATTTAGTACACTAATTAAAACATAAACTTGTTCACTCCTATTCATATATTACATATATTAGAAACACTACTAAATAATTTTACGGTTACACCCAAATACTTTTCTTGACCAACTACCATGTTGGTGAATACTTTGATGTTGAAAGATAAGAGAGACTTACTGGGTAAGTTGGATGGGTCCTCTGCCATAGTATTTCTTGCCAGCAGCACATGGATATTGACCGGATGGTGTGCAATACACATCTTGGTTTCTTTCATTGACAAAGCAATATCCCCATGCATAAGGACCATCTGGTGCACTTGCCCATCCTCCTACATAATTAAATTGATGATTAAGCACAAAAATAATGATCATGTATAGTAATGTTCAATAGTAAAAATAAAGAATTCGTATGTTATAACCATCAAAATGATGCGTCCAATTTTTTTACAAGCGATATATACCGAATTCTTTTAAACTACCGAAAAAGATATTCGAACTTGAATACAGATTACTAGAGAGACGATCGCGACTAAACTAGTTTTTATGATCTCATGACAGTTTAAACACAGAAATCTAAACAAACAAACATGACCGTTAGTTTAGTAGTGACCAGTAGTCTCATGAGAGGTTTGAGCCAAGAAAGCAGCAAGCTCCTTTTTGCGAGTAGCAACATCTCCAGTTGTGCCAAACCCATTAAAAGACCGAGCTGCAGCAATGAAAGCATCATACTTGTAAAACCCATGACTAGGGCATCTCCCATCGTTTCGATACTTAAGCATTTGGTCGAAAACAGACGAGCTAACGAGGCTGCTGATGTCGCTACCGCCACTTGGGGTTGGGGTTGGAGTTGAGCCACATTGGCTCTGGCAACCGGCGGCGCAGTAGTCAGATGTGGTGCCGCACCACCCATGCTGGCTACAACACAGCCCATTTGGGCACACGGCACCACCAGCTTGCCTCCCACATTGCTCTGCTGAGATCCCAATCAGCAAACTTAGGGACAACAAGATAAGGGTTTGCAACTTCATTTTTTCTTTTCTTTTCCGTGAAAGTGTTTTGATGGTTTTTCTGATCTATGAACTGGGTTTTGGGGTGTGTGAGTATATATAGTGTTTTGTGAAGCGGTTTTGTTTGACTTTTTGCTCAATTTGGGTTGTTGGGTACAAGTATCTACTTGAAGATCAAGTGCCCCATTTTACGCGCTTTTCTAGCTGGTTTCGTTTTTTTGTGGAAATTGCAGAAAAAATGTTTATATTTAGTGACGTTGAATTTTGGGAGGATATGCAAAAGCAGACCTAAGTATGTATGGTTACTGTTGCGAGTTATATATTAGTTAGAGTGTAAATAGTAGTTTATTGACCCACATTGGTGAAGTACATATGTAATACCAATTGTTACTCCTATATATACTCCACTTTGGAGATTAATGAATATATAAGAAATTCCCAAATATTGTTATATATATTTTTGGTATTTACCATGTTTAGTTCAATATGGCATCAGAGCAGTTCGCTCTTGGTGACCTGTATGCTTTAATTTTGTGCCCACATTTTTCGTGATTTCCTTCATAAAAATTAAAAAAAAAAAAAAAAAAAAAAAAAAGTGAATAGTGGTGCGCTATTGTGCGTGAACAGTGCTCTGCTTTGTGAACAGTGGTCTTCTACAGTGCCGTAAACATTGATTGCCACAATGCCGTAAATAGTGCTTTGCTACAGTGCCTTGAAACAGTGCTCTGCTACCGTATATGATAAATTGTTTTCATTCCGCTGCGTATCTTTTGTGCCTTTATTGTTCGTGATTTTTGTTCAATGGCTCAATATAATCATAGTGTTGTTATGCATCTTAGTGGAACAAATAAATGGATAATAGATACTGGGGCCACTAATTATGTGACTAGTGACCCTAGAGTGTTTGATGAGTTATGTGATTATGTTCGTGATCCGTATGTTACTAGTGCAAATGGAGCACATTCCCTTGTGAAGGATGAAGGCACTATCTCTCTGACTCCAACCTTATCTTTGGTCCGTGCTTTACTTGTTCCTGATCTTAAGTGCAATCTTTTGTCGGTAGGAAAACTTCTTGATACCTTATATTGTTCTGCTCACTTATACCCTACGTATTGTTATTTTCAAGATATTCAAACTCAGAAGATAATTGGTCATGGTAAAAGAATAGGGGATTTGTACATCTTGACTATGGAGGATACTGTTGTTTCTGGTTCAAATAATCATCAAGTTTTAAGTGCTAAAGTGGATGACAGACATCAAATTTGGTTGTGGCATCGACGATTGGGACATCCATCATTCAGTTATATGAAACATCTATTTCCTTCTTTGTTTCGCACTTGTAGTGATTCAGAGTTCAAGTGTGAAACATGTGTCATGGCTAAGAGTCATCGTGCTTCATTTCCTGCAAGTGATTCTAAAGCTACTTTGCCATTTGATTTGATACATTCTGATGTGTGGGGTCCAGCGAAAGTTACTTCTAATGGATTCCGTTGGTTTGTTACTTTTATTGATGATTGTACTCGGTTAACTTGGGTGTTCTTGATGAAGAATAAAAGTGATGTTCCGTTACTTCTTCAAGAATTTTGTACAATGGTGTTTACTCAGTTTCAGACCAAAGTTAAGGTCTTCAGGTCTGATAACGGGGAAGAATATGTGAATCACACTTTGGCATGTTTTTTTCGTAATCATGGTATTATTCACCAGACGACTAGTCTGTTTACACCCCAACAAAATGGTGTGTCCGAACGGAAGAATCGTCAAATAATGGAAGTTGTTCGCTCCTTGATGTTGGATAAATGTGTTCCTAATCATTTGTGGGGTCATGCTGTTTTGGTTGCTGTGTATTTGATCAATCATGTTCCAAGTAGAGTTCTTGATTTTCAGACACCGTTCGATGTGCTACAAAAACATGTTTCTCTTGTTTCTGTATCAAAGCTACCTCCGAAAGTGTTTGGGTGTATTGCGTATGTGCATGTCTACTCTCATCAGCGGAGTAAACTTGATGCATGTGCTCTCCGGTGTGTCTTTATTGGGTATGCTAACAATCAGAAAGGCTATAAGTGTTATCATCCTTTGACTCAAAAAACTTATATTACCATGGATGTCACCTTCCATGAGGAAGTTTCGTATTTTGTGAAGCCCTCTTCCGACTCTCCATTTCAGGGGAAGAGAGGGAGTGAAGTGCAGATTCGAAGAGATGATATGGATGATGTGTTACAGGCAGAGTTCGGAACAGAACCTATTATGTTGCATGATACTGATCAGTCGACTACAGATAGTGATCGGTCACCTGTAATTCCCGGAACTATTTCTACTGACGATAGATCAGATGTGCCCAGCGAGTTGTCTGTTAGTATGTCTGACGAATTACCTTCTAATGATCGGTTGCCTGCTGCTGATATGTCTAACGAGTTGCCTGATGATGGTTCGTCCAGTGATGAGTTGCCTGTTAGTACGTCTGACGAATTACCTTCTAATGATCGATTGCATGCTGCTGATATGTCTAACGAGTTGCCTGATGATGGTTCGTCCAGTGATGATTCTTCTAACAGTTTGGTACAAGATGGTGGCATACATAAGGTAAATTATGATGATTATTCTACTTATCAGTTGCCTCCATTAGCTAATCGTTGAAAACCTAAATTACAATATGAGCCTGATATGCATGCCAAAGTCAAATATCCTATCAACAATTATGTGTCTACTCATCGTTTATCCAAACCATATGCATCTTACATATGTCAGCTATCTAGTGTATCAATTTCAACAAAATTGCAAGATGCTTTGTCTGACCCTAAGTGGGTTAATGTCATGCAAGTTGAGATGGAAGCTTTGGAAAAGAATTCTACCTGGGATTTGGTTCATTTACCAAACGGAAAAAAAGCTGTTGGATGTAGATAGGTGTTTACTATTAAGCACAAAGCAGATGGTTCTATTAACCGGTATAAAGCTAGATTAGTTGCTAAGGGTTATACTCAAACTTATGGGGTGGACTATCAAGAGACATTTGCTCATGTTGCCAAACTTAATATTGTGCGTGTTCTTCTGTCCTTAGTAGCAAACCAGGATTGGCCTCTGTTGCAGTTTGATGTTAAAAATGTTTTCCTTCATGGTGATCTTAAGGAGGAAGTGTATATGGATCTCCCACCTGGTATTGGAACATCTCCTGGAAAAGGTGTTGTATGCAGGTTACGAAAGACCTTGTATGGTTTGAAACAATCTCCTAGAGCGTGGTTTGGGAGGTTTACAAGTTTAATGAAGAAGTTTGGGTATATCCAGAGTCATTCAGATCATACTTTGTTTCTAAAGCGACAAAACGGTAAGCTAACTGCATTGATTATTTATGTTGATGACATGATAGTGACTGGTGATGATCAGAAGGAGATACAACGTCTTCAAAAGTACCTAGCTACTGAGTTTGAGATGAAAGAATTGGGTGAATTGAAGTATTTTCTTGGAATCGAGGTTGCACGATCTAAGCATTGTATTTTTCTGTCTCAACGGAAATATGTTCTTGATTTGTTAGCTGAAACAGGTATGTTAGATTGCAAACTTGTTGATACTCCGATTGAGCAAAATCATCGTCTGGGCTTATTTCCAGATCAAGTTCCTACTCATAAGGAACGGTATCAGAGGCTTGTGGGGAGATTAATTTATTTGTCTCACACTTGCCCTGACATTGCTTATGCAGTTAGTGTGGTAAGTCAGTTTATGCACTCACCTAGTGAAGCTCATATGGATGCAGTAACCCGTATTTTGAGGTACTTGAAGATGGCTCCTGGAAGAGGCCTGTTTTTCTCCAAGAATGGTCATTTGAATGTCGAAGGGTATACAGATGCAAATTGGGCAGGTTCTATCACTAATCAGCGATCTACATCTGGATACTTTACGTTTGTGGGTGGTAATTTAGTTACTTGGAGAAGCAAGAAACAAAAAGTGGTGGCTAGGTCAAGTGCAGAAGCTGAGTTTCGTGGTATGTCGCATGGTGTATGTGAGTTGTTGTAGTTGAAAAAATTGTTGAGAGATCTTGGGTTTAACCCCAAAGGTGCTATGAAACTTCATTGTGATAACAAGGCTGCTATTGAGATTGCTCATAATCCAGTGCAACATGATCGAACAAAACATGTGGAGATTGATCGACATTTCATTAAGGAAAAATTGGACGCTGAAATTATTATGTTTCCATTTGTGAGATCTGAAGATTAACTTGTTGATGCTCTTACTAAGGTTGTGTCTAATAGTGTGTTTTCCAACTCGCTTGACAAGTTGGGCATGCGTGACATCTTTGCACCAACTTGAGGGGGAGTGTTGCGAGTTATATATTAGTTAGAGTGTAAATAGTAGTTTGTTGTCCCACATTGGTGAAAGACATCATGTACTAAAGTCTTTCAACTGTATTTTAAAAAAGAAAGTTTATGATTACCTTTTTAAAATAACAATAACAACTCAAAATATTTAGATTTGTGACGACTCAATCAAAAGGCTAGCTAGTCTATAGAAATTGAGATGAATTAACGTAAATAATAAACTTCATTTAATTAATATCCTAGCAAACCCTTTAAGAAAAATAAATTTCTAAATGTCATTGCCAAGGAAAATATGTAAGTTGACTAAATGTATCTGGAATTTTGTTGAAAATATGTCACGCTTCGTCTTGCTAAATGAAAAGGAAAGATCAAAGCGAATATCAATTTTAGGTGGGACAATCTTAACTATTTGAAATAACAAACTTACAAAATGAATAGTTTCGTCATAATGTGAGTAAAAGTTAGTATTGGTAATTTTCATCCTTATTCGTGATCATGCTTTGAGCAGAGTAAAAAGTTAGTCTTGGTCGTGGGATAGCATTATTGATCCAACGTGAGGGTTAGAAAATTTTGGTTTTTACCAATTAGTTTCAATCAACTTTGGATTAACCTTTTAGGGTGCGTTTGTTGCACCGGACTGTCTCGGACTGTACTAGCTGTAGGGACTAAGCTGGACTGGCTTAGACTAGACTAAGCTGGACTAACTTAGTGAAGCGTTTGGTGCAGTGTCAGGACTAAAGAACAGACTAATAATAAATTCTAATATTATATTATTTAATCCATATTTATTAATATTTTATATTATTTAATAAATATTTTGTAATATTTTATTCTATGCATTTTTATTTGGCTCACTCTCTCTCCCGTCTCTCTACCCTTCTTTTCTTTTCATCCCTGTCTGCTTCACACCGCCCAGAACTTTTCTTCTTTTCTCTTCATTTCCTATCAACAATTTAGGAAATTGTGAATATGTACTTCAACCCATAATCCAAATATTGTACCCAATTTCTCCAATATCAATTACAATGAAGAATTAAAATCAAACCCAGAAAAATTCCAAATTTTTTTTTCCATTTGCAGAGACTTCGTCTGATTCTGCAGATGATTAGTCAGAATTTTCAGATGCTTCATCAGATTGCCGGTTGTACAGAGGCTTCCGCTGAAATTGTGCATAGGACGCTGTTATTGGGATTAGGTGTTGCATCTGGGTTTCTGCATCTGGCATGGTTAGGTGTTGCATATGGGTTTCTGCATCTAGGCATGGTTGGTGGAAGAGGTCAATGAGGAAGGAGCCCAATCGGAGGGCGCGACCGATGAGCTTGGTCTGAGCGGAGGTGAATCGGACGACAGAGCTCATGAGTTCTCTGATTGAAATTCGAATCGAGGTCTTTGTTCACGATTCAGGGTTGGGGACGAGGAGAGGGAGAGAACGCGAGCAGAGAGGAGAGTAGAGGATGCAAGCAGAGAGCGATCGAAGGGATTAGCTAATCCCATGGTTCGCGACATCTCTCGCTAAGACCGTCTAGGGTCGTTAGTCGAGGCGAGTCCGGCTTACTCCCACTAAAGTTAGTCCCGTGAAGTAACAAACATGGGACTGGACTAACTATTAATCTAGTCCAGTCCAACGAGGGCTAGTGAAGGGAAACAAACACCACCTTAGTGGATCTCACAAAGTCCATTTAGTTTGATATCGGTTTGTTTGTCTTTTCATTTTAAGTTGGATTATTAGAAGCATAAAATCATGGTTTCTTTGGTGACAAAACACTTTTAATGTTGTGGTTAGAATTGACTTAACCCTTAAGCCTATAACATTTCTATTTAATGAACAACCATTCTCAATTTTTCTGGACTTCTTAGCTAAGTCAATTATTTGAAATGACAATTTTAACTTCACATGTGAGACGCAAGTACCTTTTTTTTTTTTTTTTTTTTGTGAACAAACTACTAAATTTTCCAAAGATTTGGATTAGCTCACAAAAGAGGGTATATGATTTCGCCTGTAACGTTATAAACAAAGTGAGCTTCACAGTAGTAGTATAAGATTAAGTAATTCATGTGACATCCCGTTTCAAGATTTATTATGTTTTATTCTTAGTAGTATTGAAATTATCAAAATACTCCTGAGATGCGACGTAGGGGCCTTCCACGTGGACCTCAATTTTCCTTTCACTTTTTCAGTCTTATTTTACTATTTTCGGATAATACTCATTTTTACGAACACATGGCCACATATGTAACTCAATTCGAAGTTAAAACGAATAAATTGTGGCGTTGAAGGTGAGGGAGTCCCTTTTATAGAATAAGGGCTTGCTCCTCAATACATAAGTGATGGGTTAGGAGTGATGCTCGCGGCGAGGCAGTTGCTCAGCTGGCGGCGATGCTCTCTAATGAAGGTGTGGGAGTCCTTTTTATCAAATAAGGGCTCGCTTCTCAGTACATGAATAATGGATGCTCTCTAATGAAAGTGAGGGAGTAATTTTTATAGAATAAGGGCTCGCTCCTCAATACATAAATAATGGGCTAAGTCCCTCAAGTATTTTTCATGAGGCCTAGTTGAGGCCTAATATATGGTATATAATGTAATCCCCTAAGTCTTCAGTCAATAGGGTATGTTGGCTGGAGACTTCAAATTGAATCCATGTATGGGCCGAAGTGGCGGTTGTTCGGAGTCGGTATTTGTATACCCTGCACTGAAGCTTTGTAGGTGAAGCTTTGCACGTGAAGCTTTGAAGCTAGAGCTTTTGTAAATGAAGCTTTTGAAGCTATAGCTTTTGTAAATGAAGCTTTTGAAGCTATAGCTTTTGTAAATGAAGCTTTTGAAGCTAGAGCTCTGTAAATGAAGCTTTCGAAGCTAGATTGACATGAGTGATGCTCATGAATGTTAACATGAGTGATGGTCATGAATGTTGACATGAATGATGGTCATGAATGTTTATGTATGATTGACATGAGTGATGCTCATGAATGTTTATGTATGATTGACATGAGTGATGCTCATGTATAATTTTGGAGTACTGGACGTACCTTTGATCACCTGGTTGGTGATAATAGCGGCAGGCTGCCGAATAATTTTGGGAGTACTTGACGTACTTTTGATCACCTGGTTGGTGATAATAGCGGCAGGGTGCCAAATAAATTTGGGAGTACTGGGCGTACTTTTGATCACCTGGTTGGTGATAATAGTGGGCCTGGCTCTTTTGGGCATATGGGCCTTGGCCTTCCACATAACATTCCAGCCCGTTATTTTGGGCTTGTCGTTTTTTTTATTATTATTACCCTCTGATGGGGTTTATACAGATGTCTCTGAAAGATAAGAAAAATAAACCACATCATTCAAAAATAAGAAAAGTAAATCACATATTTCTTGGGGGATGTTTATTCCTTGCTTTTGCAGTGTCCCCATGTGCCTCCATTTTGCTTTCTGCTTTTTCTCGGTTTTTTCTGCTTTGCTTTTGCTTTTCTTCTTTTCTCTTTTCTGCTGCACCTCTCTCTGTCTCTCCACCTCCAGACATACTCACATGTACTTGCTTTTGCTTTCTCTTTTCGCTTTCTTTTTCTTTTTCTCCTCAGTCATCGTCACAACTGGCTTCTCTACCTCGGCTTCCAACTCTGGAACCAGAACCGCTTCTTTCTCGGTCACAGCCTTGTCCGCAGGCGGAGCATCAGCCACTACGACAAATTCCTCGCTGGGTGGTGCTTTTGGCGTAGCTGCAGCCTCAGGCTTCTTCACTACCCATGCGGAGTGCCTCAGCGAACGAGGATGCACCCACAGGCAAGATCACAAACTCCTGCATTGCCCGATTATTTCCTGCATGGTTGCCTCTATTTATCACATTGAAAGCTGGGAAGGGCATAACAAGCTCATTCGTTTCTGAAACTTCCTGGATGTGCTTGTACAATGGCACTCCCTTTGCTCATGCTTCCGCTCTACACATGCTAGGAGATACTCCCAATATGGCATTGGCCCCCAGTTTCGACTTGTTTGGGGTTCCGTCAATTTCCACCATAAGTGTATCAACCTCATTTTGATTTCTGACATCGACGCCGATGAGCTTAGGTCCCAAAATCTCATTAATGTTCTTTACATCAGTGAGCACACATTTCCCGCCGTAGGCAGCCTTGTCACCATCTCTGAGCTTCAGCGCCTCGTAAATTCTGGATTGCTCATGCTATCGATGATCTGCCTCGCCTCACCAACTTGACCTTGTACTCCTTGAGGCCTTGGCGGCCGCGGTGCGAGCGACGGCGACTAAGCATTGGATGGAGCCAGAACAATGCCGGGCCAGGCAGGGGACGTCAGTGGGGAGCTGGGGGCGAGGATTGCTCACTTGATGTGGAGGCTGGTGGGGAGCGGTAGAAGAAGAAGAGGCAGAAGCTTCTGTTGTCTTCTACCTTGTTTTGCCCTTTTTTTTATTTCTTCATATTACTGAAGCCGTTGTCGTCAGCCGCAGCTTCCATGGAAGCAGAGCTTCTCTTTTTACTGTACATGAAAATATCTTTGTCGTGGCCAAGATTGTTTTTGCAATTGTCACGGAAGCTGAGAAAACTTTCAGACAAATAGCTTGACCCGTTTGACTTTTTGTCTGTGTTTGGGTTTTGTAGATCCACGGTGGAGGTGAAAAATTGAAAGAGAAACCGATGTAATTTTTTGTGTCGTTTCCCACAGACGGCGCCAAATGTTGATGCACAAAACCGGAGGTCTTGGAACAACGTAAATCCGACCGTGAATCTGCAAGAAAGTAAATAACACAAGATGTATCGTGGTTCACCCCAATGTTTGGGCTACATCCACATTGATTATTGTAGTTCTCTGAGATGTTGAAGAGGGAGAGAGAGAGCTTCTCTGTGAGGATGAGAGCTCTGTGAGGATGAGGGTATGGCCTAAGAATTGGCCTCTCTTAATGAGGAGAGTGAGGGGTACTTTTATAGAATAAGGGCTCCTCACTTATTACATATTTGCCCCTTCATTTATTACATAATTACATTTGAGTCCCCCGAGTATTTATACGAGATCTAAATACGGAGGTCCTAAGTATGGTACAAACAGATCTTAAGATTGAGGATGCCCTTGGAAGGAAGTGGCAGTGCTTAACTATACAGGTTAATCCTGAACTCATAACGGGATAATTCTAATGTGTGCTTTGTTTTTTAAATGGTAGTCTCTCCGTCTATCTCTGTATCACTTTGTAAAATGTTATTGGAGATTTGAGCATCTTTTTTGAATTGAGCGAATTACATGGATTTGTTTGATAGACTAAATACACTTATTATTGTTATTTTAAATTGTTTGATCTTTTGTATTTCCCAAATTGTACAGGTTGATTTTAACCTACCATAGCATTTTGACTTAACATATGCTGACTCAAACTCTGAAAAGAAGCGACCTATCATGATTCATAGAGCTGTTCTTGGGTCATTGGAGTGATTTTTTGGGGTCTTTATAGAGCACTATGCCGGGGATTTTCCATTATGGCTTTCGCTAGTTACTGACTCTCAGGTTTGTAAAGCAGTTGCAAGTTTAATGTTTCAATTAAGTCAAGAACCCTCAACACACCTGCACGACGGTTACCTGGGCTACGACCCCCTACTCTCCTCCCAACGATTCGACTCCTTCGTCAACTTCGAGTCCTCAAGGACTCCGCCACCAATCCCCAATCTTCCACGTCTCCACCGTAGACGACGCTTTCGCCACTCAATAATAAATATGTAAGCCAGGTGATGTGAATCAATATAATATGATATGACAGCCGTAGTCACCTAATGTGACATGTACGGCTGAACCTATAGCTCATAACTAATTCTTGCACATGAGTCGAAACCACCTAATGTGGTCTGTATGACATGATGCGTGTAAATAGATACACTCAAGTGCTACGATCAAGTGAAGGATGTGCAAAGTATATCAAGTTACCTACGAGTCGGTATCACCTAATATGATTTATATATAATCATAATCAATGCAACCACTATCATCATACAGTACTCACATGAAGCTTACCTGGGCTCCACAACGTCATACGATATCATACATACACATACTAAAATGAGATGCAAGTATGACATGGCACTTAAAATATACGCTTATTTAAAACAGTTTCTGGGAAAGTGTAAAACATAAATATGTATATAAAGAAAACCAAAAACCCACTCACCTGGAGTACATGCTACCACTCCCTAGCATGAATATCGAGGCGTCACGAACGATCGGCGCCTAGAACAGTTATCAAATCACATCTCAGAATTCTTATCGATAGAATATATATAACTTACGTAAAACACATCCCTAAGGGCATTCTAGAATGATTTGAGACCCATTGACCAAAAGTCAACCGTCAATCAAAGATCGACGATAGGGTCCACAATCCCATGTAACTCCATCCGGAAGATCTGCTCCTCAAATTTATGATCCGTAACTTCCAGAGATGCACATTATGCTTCTAAAACATCATCCTAAAATTTCATTACGATCTAACGGTTGGATCTCCGCCAGTTGCAAATTCAAGTGACGATTAACGTTTTATTTTATGAATTTACAAATCTAATTTGGTAAGATCCGTACTCCCGATCCCAAAGTTCCTATGATCCTCAAATATTATGTACTATAACATATTAAAGTTTGGTGATGATCCAACGGTCGAATCGTCGATTCATATTTTTACCAAGTAACGCACCTTAATCAAACTAGATTCACAATAATCAAATCGCATCATATGAATATCAAATCTGAGATCAATATATCGATTTAGCATAAAATAACATCGGCAGTCCACTGGCCATGCGTCGCCGCCGGTGACGGTCGGCCTCCTCAACTTGCTGGAAAAATTCAACTATTTCTAAAAATTCTCAAACTTCACAAAAAGGAAGATCTCAGTGAGTGGAGCAACTTTCATACCTGTGACTAAGACCAATTTGGCCAGGAAACACATGAAATCCACCTCGATCCGCCGGAAACCCTTGAAATGGTGTTCTTGATTCGACTCCAAACAAGCTCCGACGCCTCAACCATTGCTTGGGCTTTGTTCCTGGGGTTGAGGGAAGCCTATTAGTGGTGGTGGTTGATGGTGAGGCTTTCGAAATCAGCCGATCGCTGTCCTTGAACCCGCCACACCCCCATGCGTAGCGATGAGTACTACAAGAATACACCAAGAAAACGAGCCTTACGTGACACGACACGGCAATCAACAAAAGTCAACACTTTGCCTCAAAAGGCATTTTCGTAACTTCTCATTTTTAAATTATAAAAATCGTAATAATTGGGGACGGGTCGTTACATAATATGTATGTAGACTAAATGTATCTGAAATTTTGTTGTAAATATGTCGCATTGTCTTGCGAAAAGAAAGGAAAGATCAAAGCGAATATCAATTTTAGGTGGGACAATCGTAACTATTTGAAATAACAAACTTACAAATGAAATTAATATCTTCACCATAGTGTGAGTACAAGTTAGTATTGGTATTTTCCATCCTTGTTCATGATCATGCTTTGAGCTGAGTAAAAAGTTAGTGTTCGTGGAATCGCGTTATTTGATCCAACGTGAGTGTTAGAAAATTTTGGTTTTAACCAATTAGTTTCATACAACTTTGGATTAACCTTTTAGTGGATCTCACAAGACCGTGTAAGAAAATTTTGGTCTTAACCAATTAGTTTCAGACAACTTTGGATTAACCTTTTTTCTTTGATTGAGCACCAAATAAAATTCATGAACATCCTGTTTAGATCCGATTTTACACTATCGGTCTAAGCAATTAAGGCCGTAGAATGAGTAAAATTCTGAGCTGTTGGATTGAAAATTATTTCTAAAAGTGCATCTGTTTAGGGGTCGGTTCTATGCACGTGGCTTAAGTGCCGTGTGGTAACAAAGTTTCAAAGTTGCTTTTCTTTGTAGAAAGCATGGGGTAATGCTAAAATAATGGTGATGGAATTATGATGAGGTAAGAAGCCTAGATAGGCTAGGCTTTTGGTCATGATGGGATAAGTCAGGATGGGCTTTTATCTTGTTTGAAAAGTCAGTCATTTGGATGATAGGCTTCAGCCTATAGATGAAATAAGGAAATAGTGACGTGATGCTGCAAGAGGTTATCATGCATACATAGATAAAGATTATGAAATGATGGTGGGACCGAATATCCTTGGCAAGATGCCAAGAGTTTTAGTCAAAATGGCATCACATGCAAGACTTGAAGATAAAGTGGCAGTACGTCAGGTTGCTACAAATGAACACGTGGGTCCAGTTTGCATGAGATGATTATTTGGGGTTGAGCTTTTAGTTAATCAAATATGTCAGAATGAGATAAAGATAAGTCAAGATGAGCACGACATGGGCTAAAGTGTTTAAACTTTGGCGATGCATGCACTTGGACGCAAATATAGGCACTAACATTGCATGGTTCCTCAAGATGCTATAGAAAGAGTTTTATGTGCATCCAAATTGGTTTGATTCCGTCAAATCCAACAACCAATGACGATCATTGTCTAGTGGTCAATTAACGAATGAGATGGCTATCAAGAGTTTTATTAGTATCAACTGTTTATCTTCAGGAGGTTCAAGTTGTGGCCAACTACGGATATTCAGCGAGAAACACAAAGCAAATAGTGCTATAAATACATGAGGTTGTGCAACATTTAAGTCCTCTCCAATTCAACACACAAATTGCCCTACGCAAACCCTTGCTCTACGCGAAACCTCTCAACAACCTTGAGATTTTTATTTTCTTTTTTCTCCAACACATCTTCAGTTTAGATAAACAACACTGTGAAGGCAACCGGTGACATCTTCAGTTTGGATAAACAACATTGTTGCCATAGAATCAGCCGATCACGGAGCACCTTTAGTTTGGATAAACAGCATTGCGTCGAGGCCGATTGGTTATCTATACAAGTCTCGGTCGAGAAGGATTTCCGAATCCTTATTGGCAGAGGTCATCTCATTAGCCTTCTCAGTAAAGTGAGGTGTTATAAGTTACTACATTTGGCACATTGAAAGTCGAATTTGATATTGAACTTCGCAAAACTAGCAGCCTTGTCTTCAGGCTCTAGAACCCGAAGGCTGAGATATGTTCCTTCCTCGGCCGCAGTCGCAAGATCAAGAAGTCAGCAGCGTACTCATCGCCATATCCATATATTTTACTCCCCGGCCGAGCTCGGCCGACGAGTTGGCACGCCCCGCACACAACCGAATGACGTAGTTAGCTTATTAATTACTCGGTATGCGCACCACGTAGGCTTGATAGTTTTTAGGGTCAAGAAGCAAGCAATGCAGTTCAAATTAATTTTCAAGCCCATCAATTCTTATCACTTTGCACTCAATCTGACAACACCCAACACCATGCAAAAAAGCCTAGCCTACCTAGGTTTCTTATCTCATCATTATCCAAGACCATGATTTTACTTTTGGAGATCATCAAATCCCATATGCTGATCTCCACTCCCCAAACTGTTTCAGTCTACATGTCTGCTGTCAATCATCCCAAATTAATTTGAACTGTACTGTACTGCTTGCTTCATTATTTGATGTTGTGCATATCCCGGATTTAGAGTAATATTAGGTTCAAATAATTTAATATATTACTAAGAGATAATATCATGATTAAAATCAAAATATTTATTTCTCAATAATAATTAAAAATTATTTCAACCATTTTATCGTTCAACGGTCTAAAATCATGCTCATTTAATGGCCTTGATCACTCAGGCCGATAGTGTAAAATCGGGTCCAAACACATCCAACTTAAAACTTTTTCATCTTGATTTTGCAACCATGAATGCCGCCGAAAGATGTAATTAGTGTTTTGTATTTGAATTAGGCTTTGATTTTATAAATTGAAAATTGAAATCAATGAAGAATCGGTTAGCTGATAAACGGTAAGAGAAGATGGAGTGTTCGATTACTCAGCAAATAGGAATGAGCAAGATGACCCTTACAATTCGACTCACGCCTACAACATGACTCAACTTGTGTGCACAACATGTGTACAACTTAAGAAACACAACTGTCATTCATATGGCCCATGAGCTAGTTATAATATTAGCCCTTCATTACAAATAACAACATAACAAATAAACCTATAAATTCAACATTTAAACAAAGTGTAATCTGCACAAATGCTTATATCTTATGTATAATTTTAGGGTTTTGAATATTAGAACGTATTCATCTCAATCTATAGCTCTCCACTTTATTTTATTTGGCTTTTAATCTTGGCATCGTTTATGTATATAGTTGTGCTATCTAGATCACATAGGTTTCCTCTCTTCAACTGTAACCCTTTTTTAGCCCACTTACATTATTTTCTAATCCTGATATTTTATCATTGTTAATAAAATTAATTAGTTTGTGTTACGTATGTCTATTAATCTATCTACAAAGGGTGTCATTTGAAATTTCGTCCCTGGCATTTGAAAACTCAGGATCGTCCATGTGGAGGAGGAGTATTGCATGGACTTATAAGTACATTGAGTTACTTTTCATATTTCCAATTGGTTTTATAATGGAACTCAACCTTATTCCAATGTGTGAAGCCTAACAGCTACACATGCTCCATGTCATCTCGTTTGTGTTGTCTACGTGCTAGGCTTGAAAATTCATCACACATAGGGTGCGTTGAGAATGAATTTCACATTGATAGGAGGAGAAACCTTTGATGGACTTTTAAATAAGTTAGACCACTTCCTATACCAATTAATTTTATGATAGACTACTTCCTATACTAATTAATTTTATTATGTAACTTCAACTTTCTTCTAACTTTTTTTGTCCAAGAACACAAAAAACTTTCTTTCACGATATTTCAATCCAAAACCTCCTCCAACAACAAAGCTAATGAATATTTTAAATCATAATGCGAGTAGAAGTGAGTCTTGGTATTTTTCATCCTTGCTCTTGATCATGCTTTAACCAATTAGTTTTAGTAAACTTTGGAATAACCATTCAGTGGATCTCACAAGACCGTGTTAGAAAATTTTATTTTTAACCAATTAGTTTCAGTAAACATTGGAATAACCATTTCGTGGATCTCACAAGACCATTTAGTTGAATCCGAGTTAGAACACATTTTTCCGAATTCTACATTGATGGGAGGACAGGGTAAGTTCTAGCTCATTGCAAACAGGGCGACTGTCTGCGGCCTAAAAAAATTTAGGGTACAAAAAATATTAAGGTACTTTATATGAGTTTATAAGAGAGCTTAATAGTCTCACCCCCAATGTTTTATTTTCTCACTCATATTATAATTTCACTCATCATAAAAAGTTAAAAATTTAAAATATTATTTACATACCTACTATTATTCTTAAAGTAATCTCTAATATGCTGTTTCATCACCTACTATTATTCTTAAAAATTGAAATGCTATTTCTTAACAATGAAGCCTCATCCAACAATAATCTACTAGCAAACAAATGACTCTTTAAATATTCCGTTGTTGTGTGATTGTGCGCTCTAATAACTACCATCAATATTTAATTATCATCAGTTGTTAACTTATTAGTTATTAACCTTTAATTGGGAAAGGCATCCACACTTTTTCGTTATAGATATCCTTTTATCTTCATCATTTATGTCTTTTTTGCGAATTTAGGGCTTATATATGTTACCTTTATGTGCCCAACCTATTATTATTATATATCCTTTAAAGTTCTTAGTTATTTTACAATGAAGAAACTTGTAATTAAAATTGTAATAATAACAGTGGATGGAGAGATAAGACACTGACTTGCTGCAAGTAATTTAAGAAAGCAGCCCATAGGCTTTTGGATGCAGGCCGAGCGAGAGGGGGCCTAAAGGCTCTCCGGTGAACTGAAGGTTAACCGAGCAAGGCTGGGTGCGGTTTAAGCGAGAGGGGGCCTACTATTTTTGCTTCATTTTTTTGTTTCCTTCTTTCAAAATCACCAATTCTCAAAACACACGGAAAACAATGTGAATACAATTATACAATTTAAGCATAATCTCTAATTCGAAACAAGTAAAAGTTGGGTTCAATTCAAGTATCATGGTTAATGTTTATGCAATTAAAACTGAAAAATATTGACAATTAAAACCATATTTTAGAAGCACATGGATTGTGTGAATATAAATGTGAACTAGTTTGTAACAAAAAATATCTTTCAGATTCCTTAGCGTAGCATCAAAAGCATGTTGATAATGTGTTGTTGCCAATTTTACTGAAGGGAGAGAGAGGATACGGCATTAGAGAGAGAGAGTGAAGAGAATAAGGCGTAGGAAAATTGTAGGATTTATATCCCTTATGCCAGTACCTTTATTTATAATAAAACCATGAGGAGGGAAAAACTTGCTTTCCAAGTCATACAAAATCCAAACAGAAATAATCACTTGTATGAAGAGTAACCTTAAACTCAATCTACCTAAAATTTACACAATCACACATGTGCTAAATATTAATTACAACATCCTCATTGTCAATTATTAAAAGAGTGCCCAAATTGTATATCTCTAATGTAAAAGACGCTATATTACCCGACGCCTTGGAATATGAGCTGACTAAAAAATTTTGCACTTAGAGAGTGACAAAGCCAAGGTCGCTACACTTTTTATTTCTTTTAAGGAAAAATGATCATCTCCGGATTCTCTTTGTGAGGATCCGAGGGATCCATCAATCACGGTCATTCATTGTATATCGTACGGTCAGTTTTCGTCAGATACTATTTATATTCAATTTAAAATGATTCTGATCGCACGATGTACGATAAAAGGCCGTGATTGATTAATATTTCGGATCCCCACAAAGATGATCCGGAGAGGATCCTTACAAAGAGGATCCGGAGATGATCATTTTCCTCTTTTAAGTTCCTTTCACTGTCGGTGCTACTTTTATTGAAAGAGTATTTTCTTGTTACTTTTGTTTGTGGTTTTGTGCACATAATCTCTGAAGTGGTGGGTTATGAATGTGATCTAATATCTATAGATTTTAATCTGGTAAAGTTGTTTGTTAGTTATTATTTGGTAATTGATATAATAGTGCTCGTCTTCACTAGCTCAAGAGCAAGACAGGAATCCACATAATGTCGACCATTTTTTTTCCTTGTTGGAGTGGAATTTTTGCGTACGTAGAAAAGGCTAAATTTTCCAAAGATGGGATGGACTAAGGCTTAGAGGAGTTACTATCTGATTTTGCTTCTAATTTTATTGGAGTTAATATTTCGAATCAAAGTTTATGAACGAGAGTTATTGAATTAAACAAACAATATTTAGACATTATTCGTACATACACACAAATTTAGAGAGTTTCTTAATAGTAGTATAAGGTTAAGTGATTCGCTTTTGCAACAAGAACTAAGTTTTTGAGCTCCATTCTCTTCTTCAAAATGTCGCAATACAACCAATAACTTGAGAGCTTTTTCTATGAAAATAGAAATAAGATTATTATTGCATTTTATTTGGTACATGGGATTATAGTCACTTTATTAGGCAAAAGGCCTTTGATTGTAACAATCCAAGTTGTCCCCCGGACTCACTCCCAATATCTCACAGTACCTTCTGTAGAACCCAATCCGACTAGCAACCCTATCATCCTGACCCTTGCCACATTCAAGCCCTCCATTGATGATGTTGGTGATCACTCCATACCCGGGAACTCGACCCGCTGACGTGTCTGCACTAGATGGGCTCCACGTACCAGTGATGACATCATGGCTTGATGGCTTGTTGCTCTGTGGAGTCATCCAAAACCATATAGCTGTCCTGAATGACACAACCGGGTCTGTAGCCACTAGATCTGGGTTGTTTATCAGATCCTGTCCGAGTGCTTGACCCGCTTGACCATAGTTGTAGTTGCTAGAAAAGTCAAAGAAGTTGAAAAACAAGTCAGTCTCCAATAGTCAAAGTCAACAATTCAACAGACTATATTTATTATAATTTTTTCGATATAACTGTTACACCGTAATTAACATTATATTATAACTGATATATGAAATAAGAAGTGTTTTTGTTTATCAACTCGACATTCACCTGAATTTTAACACACACACACACATATATATTATAAGCAATAATGACTACATTTCCAGATCATTTGCCAAGTTGGTGAATATTAATGCTTTCAAGTTGAAAAATAAGATAGACTTACTGGGTGAGTTGGATGGGTCCTCTGCCGTAATATTTCTTGCCAGCAGCGCATGGATATTGGTTGGAAGAACAATACACATCTTGGTTTATTTCATTGACAAAGCAATATCCCCATGCATATGGACCATCTGGTGCACTTTCCCATCCTCCTACATAATTAAATAATATGTTAGAATTTGAAGACACATGCTTTTAATACATATTTTGGCACTCATTTTGTAGGGTACATTTTGTAAAGTATTTCTACGATTCGATTTGTCTATAATTTTATACATCATTTATAGATTATTCTTACAAAAAAAATAGACAAATCCAAAATCATTAAGACATTCATTTGTAGTGAAGAAAATTGACGAATATGGTTCAACAATAAAACACTAAATTTAATTCAATGGTCATATGGCGAGTGATTTGAGGTAGACATGATTAAGGTAGCGTGGAACTCCTTTGAATAAAATAAGAATTAATAAAGTTATATTTTCAATTGATTTTCAAATTTTGCCCCACGATCTAAAAACCTATTAGGGAGGCGATCAGTCATGTGATGCGTCAAAATGATTAGACCAGCTTTATTCTCATGATAATTAAACACAAAAACTAAACAAACCAAAAAAAACCATGACCAAGATTGAGTACTGACCAGTAGTCTCATGAGAGGTTTGTGCCAAGAAAGCAGCAAGCTCTCTTTTGCGAGTAGCATCATCTCCAGTTGTGCCAAACCCATTAAAAGACCGAGCAGCAGCAACGAAAGCATCATATGTGTAAAACCCATTACTCTTGCAGCGTGCATCATTTCGATACTTCAGCATTTGGTCGAAAACCGACGAGCTAATGAGGCTGCTGATATCACCACCACCACCACTTGGGGTTGGGGTTGGAGTAGGATTAGGGGTTGAGCCACATTGGCTTTGGCAACCAGTGGCGCAGTAGTCAGATGTGGTGCCGCACCACCCATACTGGCTACAACACAGCCCATTTGGACACACGGCGCCACCGGCTTGGCTCCCACATTGCTCTGCTGAGATTCCTAGCAACAAAGTTAGGGACAAAAAAATGAGAGCTTGCAACTTCATTTCTTTTTCTTTTTATATATTTTTCTGTGAAAGTGTTCGATGGTTTTCTGATCTATGAATTAGGTTTTGGGTGTGTGTATTTATAGTTTTTTCTGGAGCGGTTTTGATTGACCATTTTCTCAAGTGTGCCATGCCATTTATTTACTTCTTTCTTTCTTTTTCTTTTTTTTGTTGTGAAAATTGCCGAAAAGTAATTATTTTGGTGACGTTAAAATTGGTCAGGATGCTAGGGCAGGCCTAAAGATATTTCGCTAAGGATTGACTAGTTCATGGGCTGGTTTGGTATTGCTGTGCTTTGAAAAAAAGCTGCTGTGAGAATAAGCGGCTGTGCTGTGAGAATAAGCGGCTGTGAAATAAAGCCAGTAGAGTGTTTGGTAAACTTTTTTGTGAAAGTGCTTTTGGAAAAAAAAGCAGGATGATAGTGTGTCTTTTCATTAAAGGAGCACTGTAGCTCCGTGTGCTTTGAAAAAACTGGCTTTTTTTCAAAGCAGCAAATAGCAGCTTCAGCTTTTCCTTTGATTTTCAGCTTATTCTCACAGCAGCTTCCAAAATAAGCCCTTTTTTTTCAGTTTACCAAACACAAAAATGACCCTCAGCTTTTTTTCACAGTGGCTTTTTTTAAAATCACCTCAATCCCAAACGGGGCCCATCTCTTTCCAGGTTCCCCTTGAAACGCGTCAGTTGATTAAGAATTAAGTTCATAGAATTTATGGAAATGGGCAGGCAGGAATAGTGGCGAACTAAACTTGTCGCTCACGTTTACTTTGAATATGACTTTGTCAATTCAAAGTTTGAACATGACTTTGTCAATTCAAAGTTTGAACATGACTTTGTCAATTCAAATTGAACAGGAACTTTTAAGGGAAAGACATCATGCACAGAAAGACATCATGCACAAAAATCTCTCTTGAATTTTTGTGAGTTCACATTCACTTTTGATCCCGGTTTGACGACTCGAAAGTCTAGCCTACAGATGAACATGAATGTATCTCATTGTATCTGAAATCTTGTTCTTAATATATGAACATGAATTTCTGAATGTCTTCCTAAGGATATATATGAATGTATCTGAAATTTTGTTCTTAATATATGAACATTGTCTTGCTAAGAAAAGGGAAAACAAAGCAAACTTCTCAGTAAACTGAACAGATACGATTCTTATTATTATCATTTAAAATAATAACAGTTGAACTACATGTACTTCATCTAAATCTCGGATTGTCCTACCCACTTTCACACGCAATCTATCGTAAATTAGTAATCTTGCTTAGCAGATTAGATATCTTGTGTTCAAGGGTTTCAATAGGGTTTGGGCTTGTGCGGGTTGGGTTCAGGTTTGTCCAACTTTATCCAATGCAATATTGTAATATCTTATTTTGCAAGATTTTTCGAATTTTGCACGTCACCATTTTCACCAAAAAAAAAAAAAAAACCAAATAGCATGGGGATACTTTGAATCGTGCAAAGTTGAAATTAAAATATTAGAGAATGCCAAAGTTTTAAACCAAAAAAAAAATCTAAATGCAACAATATCATTCATTATTCATATGAAAACCAACAACAAACTTCAAGTATAGTCATCACCAAAATTATATGTAGCTTTATATATTATATATTATGAAGTGAGGTGCGTAATATGTGCATAATCAAATTCGGACTAGAAATGGAGTTGGGTTTGAGTTGACATGCCAGGACAAGGCATTGACCCAACTCTACCTAATAAAATGATTGTGAGCTTGGGTTGGGTTTGGATGAGTTTTTAGTCATTTAACATGTTCGATTATGTTTGAAATCATATTGGGCATTGGTGGATTTGGGTTGGCCCAACCCAAATTGCACGTCTAATCGTAACTATGTGCCTCTCTTGTTATTATAGGTTAGATTTTTTACTTACTCCTCCTTGTTTGAATGTTATGTTTATTAGTCTTCACGTGTAATTGATGAATTTCGGTTGTTATCATCATTGAATTTAGAGGTATTTGTTTATTTTCCCCTTGAACTTGTATGTAGTTGCTAATTTCTCCCTGAACTTTAATTTTAGCCAATTACCTCCTTGAACTTTTTTAATTATCCAGTTTCCCCCTTGAACTTTAATTTTAGCCGATTACTCCTTGAACTTTTATAAATAGGCAATTCTCCCCTTGGCAATAGATTTTAAAAACTTTCATTTAGTTTTTCATTCTTTTTGCCCTCATACAGTTGTCACGTGTTGTTTCCATGATCAAGATGGATGGAAAATTGGATGAAATTTTTTGAAATCTAACGTGAGGGGGAAAGTGGCTATTTATAAAAGTTCAGGGGGGGGGAATCGGCTAAAATTAAAGTTTAAGGGGGAAATTGGCTAATTAAAAAAGTCCAAGGGGTAATTGGCTAAAATTAAAGTTCAAGTGGAAAAATGGCAGTTAAATACAAGTTCAGGGGGCAAATTGACAATTATGTCTTGAATTTATGAGTTTTATAAGTATAATTAAAATTAACCAAACTTTTCAACTTGGGACGCACTTCTTTATTCTGTGTTAGTAAGCAAGAAACTTATGGGGTATTTGTTCATACAATCCGCGAAAGTATGAACTACAATTGTTTAATTAAAATGTCTTTCTATTTGTTGCACCCTTTAAAAAAAATGAAAGTAGTTTAGCTGGTGGCTTTCTCATGAGTCATGACAGTCCACTTTTCTGGGTTGGGGAAGACTCACACAACCATTTCAGACTCCCCCTTACCATCATCATATGATTCATCAACGTCAGAAATCTAACCCATAACATGTTGTGTGAAGTACGGGTCTGAAATTCAGCCTCAACCACTAAACCACCTCATGGTGGTTCTATTAACTGCACTTAAGGTTGTGTCTAAAACGTGAACAAATTTGGGATTGTGGTTTTGGTTATGTTCTATGAAGTACGTGAGTTTGGTTATGTTAGAGGTAAATAATGGTGTAGATTTGGTACAAGTTAGGAGCAAATACGAAAAAGACTAGATTTTCTTGAGTAAAACGAACAACAGAAAGAAGATCTTTGCAAAGTTCAGGAATAAGAAAAACATTAAGGAGATGGAATTTAGTAGGACCAAGAGGTAATTGTACCAGTATGGGTATATTCATCGGATCACCATTGCCCAAGTAAACATTTTGGAACCAGTATATGGTTGGGGAGCAGAAAGTGCAGAGGATTGGCCGGTCATATGGTGAGTGGCACTAGTATCAAAATAATATTTTGGATCAAACGGGAGAGTAAATTGGACTTCGGCGAGGAGATGAGTAGTATCGGGCCCATGGGGCGTGTGAGGACATGTGGCATGAGTGTTTTGAGAGGTATAGCATGGACAACACCATGGAGGGCCTAAAAGACCAACAATAGCAAGTTTAGGTTGAAGAAGTTAGGGTTCTACTATAAAATCAATTAGCAATATAAGGAGTAGTCCAAAATGTGACAACCCGTCCCAAATTTTACATTTTTATAAATTTTAAAAGTGTGATTTTACGAAAATGCCTTTAGAGGCAAGGGTCTTGACATCCGTTGACCAACGTATAGCGAGGTGTATGAATTAATACTTAGCGTTTTCTTGAAGTGCTCGACGTTACAGAATTATAAAACCGAGAAGTACTTTTGTTTAGTTGCTATTTATATATTTTATACATTTTTTTTATAATGATATATTTTGTTTATCATTTAGTGATTTTTAAAAATAGTTGAAGAAGAAGAGGAAGAAGAAGGGGGGGTGGGAGAGAGAGCAGAGGAGAAGGGCTGCTACCCAATCATAGGAGAGGAGGAGAGAAGACTGACCAATAGGAAGGAGAGCAGGAGGAAAGGAGAGAAGAAGAAAAGGAGGGGACCCAAACGGGTCTTCCTTGACCCGTGCAACCCATGTCTTCAAACCGGCGGCTTCTCACCGTTTCTCGTCCAATTTTCCGACGAATTGGACCTAGGAACTGCTTCTAATCATCACCGTGGGCCTTTCTCTTCTTCTTTCACAAAAAAATAGAGGAAAATTGATAGTATTTTAGTACAAAAATGGTGATGGGTGTCGCGGGAAGCTTACTCGAAATCCACCCATTTGTGAAAGGTTTTCCTTCAATTACCACTACCAAAACACCCCCCTAGAACCCATGAACAAAGCCCAAGCAGTGGTGGAGGCGTCGAAGCAAGTTTGGAGGTCGAATCGAATCACACCCAATTATAGGGTTTCATACGGTTTTAGCAAAATTGGAGCCTTTCTAGGCCAAATTGGACTTGGCCACACGTATAAAGTTTACTCTACTCATTGAGATCTTCAATTCTGTAATTTTTGAGAATTTTTAAAAATAGTTGAATTTTCCGGCGAGTCGGGGCGGCCGACCGCCACCCGCGGCGGCACGTGGCCTGTGGGACAATGATTTTTTGTTTAAGTACTATTAGATGCCCTGGGTTCATAATTGATATCAGTATGACGTAATTTCATTATTTGGGCTTAGTTTCATTTCAACACGTGAATAGGTCAAAATATGAATCGACGATCTGACCGTTGGATCGTCACCAAACTTCAATACATCATAGTACGTAATATTTGAGGACCATAGAAACTTATGGATCGGGAATCCGATGTACGGATCTTCCCGAATTGGATTTGTAAGTTTATAAAATAAATGTTAATCGTCACTTAGTTTTAGGCAATTGACGGAAATCCGACCGTTAGATCGTAATGAAATTTTAGTATGTTATTCTAGAAGCATAATGTGGATCTTTAGAAGTTTCGGATTGGAAATCTGATATGCAGATCTTCCGGAGAGAGTTTACAGGGTTGTAGACGGTTGACTTATGGTCGATGGGTCTCAAACTATTTTAGAATGTCCTTGAGGATGTGTTTTATGTGAATTACGTATTCTATTTATAAGAGTTCTGAGATGTGATTCTATAATTGTTCTAGGCGCCAATCATTCGAGACACCTCGATGCGCGTGCTAGAGAATCATAGCATGGACTCCAGGTAAGTGGGTCTTTTCCTTTCTACTGTATATTATATATATATATATATATATATATATATATATATATATATATATGATTGACAATTCCATAAATGTTTATAAATTGATTATTGCTTATGATTACTGTGAATGCTTTGAAATACTATTGCGAACTGCGAATGGCTTGATCCCGGTTTATGGTACGTAGGCAGTCTAACGAGACGTTAGATGCAACCATATAATAAATGAGAATGAATAATCAAGACAATAGCCTAGTTTGGGAATGGGGCATTACAGTTTATGCATTCTAGACCATTTGTTTATATGTTTATATATCTGGAAATATTATGATATGTTGAATTTCAGACTTACATCCTGGTATTTCCATCTGTATATTCCTTGCACATAATTATTGTGAACGCTCCAAAGTGCAAAGGTGAACGCAGGACACACAAGTAAGTTCAGGTAAGTATACGGTATTAGTTGAATTGATAGGGTTATGGTATGACTACATTTATGTTTTAAGCAACTCCGACATTGTCGTACAGGTTGCAATAGTAGGCCACTCCGGCATTGTCATACAGGTTGCTTATGAATCGTACATGTTGTATTAGATGCATTTAAAGCTCATAAATCTGCACCCCGGTGTTAGTGCTTCCGTCCGTGGCCAGGGCACAGTCCTTCACGTAATGTTCACCTTCCGCACCATACACTCACCTTGAATTCAAGGTAGGTGCACAGGCCTATCGTACAGACCACTACAGGTGGTTCCGACTCGTAGGTGACTCTTCACGTGATCGTAGCACTTGAGCGTGTTCATTTACATCCAGTCCTGTCGTACAGACCACTATAGTGGTTCCGACTCGTGTGCAGACGTAATGTCGTACATGTCACTATAGGTGCCTTAGCTAGATTTATTGATGAGATATGAATATGTGATAAGCTAGCATATGTGATGAATATGTGATAAGCTAGCATATATGATGAATATGTGATGAGCTAGCATATGTGTTGAATATGTGATGAGCTAGCATATGTGATGAATATGTGATGAGCTAGCATATGTGATGAATACGCGATAAGCTAGCATATGTGATGAATACGCGATAAGCTAGCATATGTGATGAATATGCGATAAGCTAACATATGTGATGAAATATGTGATAAACTAGTATATGTGATGAGATATGGGTAAGTCGTACAGGTCATCATAGGTGACTCTGACTTGCGTACTAGTATGAGTTATTAATCACATGATTATTTGTTATTGCTAACGAGATGTTGTCTTGTGGTATATTTATGATATTTTTCTGGAAATTATACAGGTGTTGTAGTGAGAGGTTATAATGTTTTACATGGTTTCTATTAAAATTTTATTTACAGGGTCACTCACCTTTGTCTTGTCTTCACCCTCCAGGTTTTATTAGCTGAGCTTCCTTATCGTCGAAGATTCGTGGCGATTCTTATTATTGGATATTATTTCGAGGGTACAATTCTTAATTCACTCTTCTGTACTTGCTTATGCTCTAACTTCACATGTGAAGTGGGTTCATTCCCGTTCACCAGTGCACTCTGGTATTTAGGCACTCTTAGGTTTAAATTTATTCACATTTTTCCACATCATCACACCTTATGACTTCGTTACCTTCCAGGTGTCGGCCAGCACAGCTCGATTCGGAGTCCTAGTGGACATTTCGGGTCGGGGTGAGTCACAAAATCTTATAAGTTTTTACATAGTTTGTGTAAAGAAACATATTATGTTGTAGTAATGCAGAATGACGATGAAGGTTTTAGAGAGAATGAGAGGGAAATGTCGAGAGAGAAAGAGAGATTAATTCTTGTATATTTTCTTATGAGAGATACAACTCTTACACATTGTTATATATTCTCCTAACTAACAAGGCTTGCTTGTACACTAAGTCGCTACAATCTCAACAACCTTTAACCACCTTATAACAACTATAATAATCAATTGACACATGGCATCCTATCTAACCATTCATCATATAATGTTATCATCATTCCTCAAGCTCAGGGAAGGATCACGAAGCCTGAGATTGCAGCAATGAGCATGGAATAATTGCGCAGACAACCCTTTAGTTAAAATATCAGCAAATTGCTCATTCGAGGACACAAACTGCATGTGAACTAGTTGTTTGGCAACTCTTTCACGCACAAAATGCACATCGACCTCTATGTGCTTCGTTCTTTGATGCATCATTGGATTGCAGGTAAGGGCAATAGTTGATAGATTGTCACAAAACATTATAGATGGAGTTATGACTAAAATTTACAGAAAGGCAAGTAGTTTTCGTATCCAATCAATCTCAGCAGCTGTTGTAGCAATTGCTCTATACTCAGCTTCAGTAGATGAACGAGACACTGTATTTTGTTTGTTTGAAGACCATGATATTGGATTGTATCCCAAGAAAAAAAAAAACTAATTGCAGACTTTCTATCATTGGGATCCTCAGTCCAGTCAGCATCACTGAATGTATTTAACTCCAAATTCTCCTTTAACATATTGAATGCCATAATTCTGTGTACCTTTAAGGTATCTAAGTATCATTTTGACAGCCAAATAGTGTGACTCCATAGGACAATGCATGAATTGACAGACCTGGTGCACATAGAATTCAATGCCAGGTCTTGTAAAGGTGAGATGTTGCAAAGTTCCCACTATGCGTCTGTATAGCTCAGGGTTGTTAAAAGGTACTTCATCATTCTTAAGAAGTCGATTGTAAGGCAAGCAAGGGGTATCAGAGGGCTTTGATTGATGCATTTTTATTTTTGTTAACAAATCATTGACATATTTGTGCTGAGACAGAAATAATCCTTCTGCAATCTGTGTAATTTGAATGTCAAGGAAGTAGTGTAGAGGTCCCAGATCCTTAATATCAAACTATGTTGCCAATGCAAAAATTGTTTCTTTCATTGCATCAGTTGCACTCCCTATGATGATTATATCATCCACATAGAGTTGGAGAATAACCACATCAGAACCAACATGTTTGACAAACAGTGATGTGTCTGCATAAGTGGTTTGAAATCCCAGAAAAGGCAAGAAATTAGTAAATCTCTCATTTCATGCTATTGGAGCTTGTTTTAAGCCATATAAGGACTTGTGAAGTTTACAAACTAAGGAAGAGTGTAGGGAATCCATAAATCAAGGAGGTTGTGCCATATACACCTCTTCTTGCAAGATTCCATGCAAAATTGCAGCATTTTTTACATTAAGTTGTCTTAAAGACCATCCAAAATGTGTTGCCAATGCAAGAACAAGCCTTACTGTAGTAGGCTTAACCAGAGGATTGAATGTTTCACCATAGTCTATACTTGTCTCTTGATTGAATCCATTTCCCACAAGTCTAGCCTTTTACCTTCAAATGGTTCCATCTGCATGTCTTTTGATCTTAAAGATCCACTTGCACCCCATAATGTTTCTGTTTGATGGTAAATGGACTAAAGACCAAGTGTTCTGAGAGTGTAAAGCTTGTATTTCCTCCTCCATAGCCTTAAACCACACTGGAGATTTAAGAGAAGACTTATATGAAACTGGTTCAATCTGAGATAAATCAACTTCTGTATTCTCAAATGTCATGGCTAGAAAAGCTTTCTTCTTTATAATTCCATTCTTTGACCTTGTTTGCATAGGATGCAAGTTTAGTGGAGGTATAGGCTGAATAACTTGTAAGCTTTCTGGTTAAAACTTAGGAGTCACAGGGGTTGGAGAAGAAATACACTGAGGTGAAGTGCAGTAATGGGTTGTCTTGTGGCTTCTGCTGGTATATGATTACCAGATGGTGTCTCATTGTCATAAGATGGTGCTTGAGATAGATCACTGGCACTAGCAGGGCTAGGTGTAGGACTAGGAATAGACACAGATAGATTTGGCAGTAATTTCACTTGTGACAGACACTGATTTTAATGAATCATCAGAAATGGACCTTGTTAGAAGTACATACGGTTTTTGGGAAATAGAAGGATATGGAAAAACACACTCATCAAATATGACATGTCTAGAAATGTAAACCGTCTTTGAACTAACCTCAAAACATATGTACCCCTTGTATTTAGATGCATATCCCAGAAAAATGCATTTTTTGGTTTTGGGTTGTAACTTGTCACTGGTAAAAGGCTTCAATAATGGAAAACATGCACAACCAAAAATCCTGAGGTGTTGAACTTCTGGAACAGACTGAAATAAGGCCTCAAGTGGTGATTGATTATGTAAGGTTGGTGATGGCATCCTATTGATAAGGTATATTGTAGTTTGACAAGCATAAAACCAGAAAATACAGGTAAAAATGCATTTTGTAACAGTGTGCTTGAGGTTTCAACAATGTGTCTATACTTTCTTTCTGCCAACCCATTTTGTTCTTGAGTATGAGGACATGATATTTGATCAGTGATTCCTTTGTCTAACAAGAATGATTGAAAAGTTGTACTTGTATATTCCTTACCCCCATCACTTTGTAAGGTTTTGATTGAAATTACAAAGTGATTAAAAATGAACTGATATAACCCAATGAAAACATAACACACTTCACTTTTGTTATGAAAAGGAAATAACAAACAATATCTTGTGCATTCATCAATAAATGTCATATAGTATTTATATCCATCAATGGAATTACAAGAAGCAGGACCCCATACATCACTGTGAACAATTTCAAATGGAATTACAGACTTAGAGACAGATGAAGAGAAAGGCAATTTGCTAAATCTCCCTTGTAAACATGAATGACACAGTGAACGTGATACATTAGAGGGTACTGGAATATTAGACTTTCTAAGTATAGTGGAAACAATGAAATTAAAAGGGTGACCTAGCCTGCTATGCCAGAAAGTGGAATGCACTTGTTGTCCAATAAATGCAGCTTTGAATGATTGATGCTGAATTGCAGTTGGTCTTGATATTGGTATTGGATATAACCCATTATTGCACTGCCCCTTGTACATAATCCTCCATGTGGCTTTGTCCTGAATCCAGAAATTAAAAGCATGAAAGATCAGCCAACAATCCAGACAAATTTTGTGTACAAATAACAAATTATGAGTAATTCTTGGAACATATAGAACTGAATTAAGCTTCAATGGTTGAATAGGTGTATGAATGAGAAAAGATCCAATATGTGATATTGATAAACCTGCACCATTTGTAGTTTGAATTGTCTATGTGGATGGGAATGAAGTACCTAGGATAGATTCTGCAAATCAGCAGTTAAATGGTTTGTTGTTTCTGAATCTGTAAGCCAAAATTGCTGAGAATGAGCATTTGAGGCTGGGGTTAATGGCGAGGAAGCCACGTGCATTGCAGTCATCTGAGGAGGATTTCTAGATACATTTGCATTTCTAAAATGACAAAACTGAGCAGTATGGTTCTTCTTGCCACATATTTGACACCCTTCAATTACTACAATATCATTATTTTTGAATCTGCATGTATCAGCAAGGTGTCCAAATTTTCCACAGATTTGACAAGTTGAATGTGTTGGAGGTGCACCAAGAATACCAGATGCAGAAGTATTATAGTTGTTTCTTGAATTCCCAAATCGAAAATTAGAGTTGCAGTTGAATTTACATATGCCCTTGTTCTTGTTGTAGTTATTCTTGAAATAGGTAGCCTGAGTAGTCCCACCAGAGAAACCAGAATATGGATTACTTGAATACCCTTGACTTGAATTGCCAGAAAAACCTTGGTTATGATTACCAGATTACACTTGGGATGAAAAAGATGAGTACTTGGAACTAGACTCAGAATTCTTGGCAACCATTGTTTTTTCAGCAAGCAACTAGGATCTTAGATCTTAGAGATGACACTTTCTCTACCTCTAATGATGGATCTTATAGTATTGTACTCTCCTGGTAAACCATTAAGTGTTAATATGACAATATCATCATTTTCAAAGTATACTCCTGCAGCTGCCAAATAATCTCGAGCTTCCTTAATTCTTTGCAAATACGGGGATATTGAATCAATGCCTTTCTTGATATTCTGCAACTCTAATTTCATTTGAAAGATAGTTGCACGAGTCACAATGGAAAACTATTCTTTGAGTCGAATCCATAAATCTCGAGCACTTGTACTTCCAATGGCACAAGACATAGCTGATGGAGATAGTATGATAGTAATAACTTGCATCAAGGCACGATCATGCATTTTCCAGACCTTGTATGCATCTGTTTCAGTTCTTGATGATGAGTCCCCAGAATCGACTTCAGATTCCCATGAACCAGAAGAAACAAACCTTTCAGGACAAGGATTAGACCCATCCAAGAACTCCATAATTCCATGGCCTTCGAGTAGCAACTGAATCTGAAAATTCCAAGTAAGATAGTTGGAATCATCAAGCTTGATAGTCACAGACGTAGAGATGGTAGAGATAAGAGATGTGATGGGTGATTGCACGATTTATAGTTGATTAGCTGTCACCATTGTAGCCTATCATAGAAAAAATGTGAATGAGATATGATCAAAGACATGGAGTGCGTTATAGTGATGAAGAAAAACTCATAAACTTTTAGAGTTCCGAGATCTAAAGATCGAAGAAAAGGAAGATCTTGAGCGGCGGAAGCAAGAAATCCAAGATTGAAGAAACCTTTCAAGCAAGAAGAGCTTGACAGGCGAATGATACCATGTAAAGCAACAGATTATGTTGCAGTACTGCAGAATGATGATGAAGGTTTTAGAGAGAATGAGAGGGAAATGTAGAGAGAGAGATTAATTCTTGTATATTTTCTTATGAGAGATACAACTCTTACACATTGTTATATATTCTCCTAACTAACAAGGCTTGCTTGCACACTAAGTCACTACAATCTCAACAACCCTTAACCACCATATAACAATTATACTAATCAATTGACACATGGCATCCCATCTAACCATTCATCTTATACTGCTATCAGTTTGATCCTCAACGATGTGGAACTTTGTCCTCACATTATCACATGGGTGCCCAAGCCATGTGAGCTGTTGTTGATGCTGCTTCTGTTGGTGCGGCTGGGCCATGACTGCATGTTGCTGGGCCATGCTGAATGCTGTGGAAGGGCCATGACTACATGCTGTTTAGACTAAAGGTAGAGGGGATGCCATAATAAAAAGAAAAACAAAAGAGGAACTTTGAAGCAATTAAAGGACAAAAGGGAAAGCTTCAGATAAGGGAAGGCTTCGTTTGAAGGAGACACAGAAAACAAGAAGAAATGAAAAGGGTAATGGATGGTTGAGAGACGTAGGAATTGATTATGTAGTGACCGTAGGATACTCTGGAAGATTGATGGGGAAGAAATAGTAAAGCACCCATGACATGCTTACCAAATGGGAATAGAGTGGAAAGAAATGGAATCGCATTCCTTCTGAAGCATTCCAGCATTTACTAACATTTAGGGAATGAAAAAGTAAGTAGGGCCCACACAAAATCTAGAATCGAATTCCCCAAAATGGGGGAATCGAACTTCTTAGATGTGTGTGGTATTTTAGTTCTGGATGAGGGAGTGAATGGGAATGCATTTTTTCTACCTATTATGCCCTCTTAATATTTTTAAAATTTCAAGTTTGCACACAACAAACCCACTGCTTTAGGATTTTGGAATAAGGGTATACTGAAAGTACAACAAGGATCAAAGAACGTCTTAAAGCTTGCCTCTTTGCTTTCTTAAAAATAAAACGGACTACGCAATAAGAGGCTTAACCATAAGCCCGGGGGGAATGTTGAAAACAATCTTATTAGAATTTTTTGAAGCGACTTTCGAGTGAGGGCAATCGTCATAGTCAGCCAGCGAGTAATCCTAAGAAAGCCAGCTACCTAGCCTTTCTTATTCCCATCGCTAGCTTAACTTAAACTGAGGAATAATAATAGGAAAAACCCCAAGCCCCTATAAAGTAAAGTAAGCAATTTAAATGTTATTATTCTGTCTCTTTCCTCTGCCCGGTACCAAAGCCACTCGAACTTCGAATGTCGCACCAACTCCCTCAAACACAAGGGAGAGGGCACTGTTCTCCGCCTGTAAAACTCCATACTAGAGGATCTTTACCTTATTCCTAGAACGAAATATAGACATTGGTACAACAGGAGGCTCGAGAAACCTCGAGCGACACATCGTAATTTACGCTAACCTCAGCGTACCATCGGAGATACTTTAGCCACATCTTAACCCATGGTTGAAGAATGAGGCGATCAAGAAAGGCTGCCCCCTGAACTGGATAAAATGTCCGAAAACCCTCTCTTTCCTTTTCATTACAAACAAAGAGAAGGCTCTACTTAGACCTAAAAAGAATGAAGGCCCGTGCGACACCCGGCGTTAACACTCCAAAATCTGGAAATGCTAACCACAGTTTCAATGGAAACGGGAATACGCCTGACGGCGAAAGCATACAAAGATAGCAACGCTTCCATCGCTTAGATTTAGGGTGATAGGTCGCACCACTGATATGATAAGAAGCACCCCACAATCGATAAGTCAAAGACCTAGACATAGTACCAGTTACATCTCTAATCTTTTATAAGGGGTATTTTCCACATATAGCGTCAACCAAAGACCGGAGCATCTTCCGATTCCAGAACATTTAAGTAAACAGCTTAAACAAGAATCTGATTCTGACTTCTTCTCATTCCAACTCATTCTCAATTCAATTCTTCATATTTTCATTACGGTTATGTAAACACGCCACTAATGTAGACCTTATACATGGGGAACGAAAATAAACTATTTTGATGTTTTTTTTTTTTGTTTTTTGTTTTTTTTTTTTTTTTGTTTTTTGTTTTGTTGATGTACTGTATTGAATGGGGAGAGAAGAAAGAAAACTAGGATCAAAGAGAACGAAAATTGTGACAGCCCGTTCCGGGATTCTTTATATCAGGGACGTGAAATGATGGAATTACCCTTGACGGGTATTAAGGTATGTGTGTGTGACGCATTATTTGGATTAAATTCATATATTTCAACTTTTGGAAATATTTTAAGTTGGAGTAAAAATTGGGTTGTAATTTATGTGGTTAGGAAATAGGGGTGGAATGGTTTTGAGGGACCACACACGCACACGGGACACCATGTCCCTTTCCCCGTGCCCTCTATCTATCTCCCCTTCTCAGTTCTTCCTTTCTCTCCCTCACTCTCGAACGTACGGACCACCACCATATAACCCTGAAACTTCATGGATCGAGGGTTTTGAAGGCACCATCGTGCTTGTGAGGACTCCACGAACTCAATCATACCATTTTCAGGTAAGGATAGCTTCGTATTCACGTTGAAACAGTAAACCCGATTTGGGGGTACTATTCATGCGAACGTTAAAACTTGTGTTTTTGGAAATTTCAAGCTTGTAGGAAGCTTACGGGAGTCCTCACGAGTCTAGGAGTACTTCGTTGGTAGAATTTGGACGTCGGAGGACCGAGATCGGAGCTTTTCAAAATTTGCCGGATTATCGTGCTTCCTCAGGTAAAATCTAGTGGATTTTGGACCTTGAAACTAGTCTATTCTGATTCTACATGTTGAGGGCTTCAAATTGATATATTATACGAAGAAAATGGTTGAGAAACGAAGGAGAACGAAGCATTTGAAAATTCCCCAGTTTTCCGGCCACCGGAAAAACCAGTCCGGCGAACTCGCGAGGAAGAAGGTGCGCGTGGGCGCGCGTGGACCCGTGCCTTCCTTGGCGCGTGGGGGCGCGTGCCACAGTAAAAAATTATTTTAAAAATTTGTCGACGTTCGTGACGTCGAGTGGTCAATGTGGTATATTCATATACCCAATTTAAGCACCGTATGAGAAGTTATTAAGAATTGTTGGTTAGGTGCTTTAAATAACGTTTTATAGTTTCGCATTTAGGTGAAAATGTGAATTGACGATCCGACCGTTGGATCGTCACCAAACTTTGATGCGTCGTAATACGTAATATTTTAGGATTATAGGAATTTACGGATTGGGAATCCGATTTGCGGATCTTCCGGAATTGGAGTTGTAAGTCCATAATATAGAATGTTAACCGTCACTTAGTTTTGTTAATTGACGGAGATCCGACCGTTGGATGGTAATGAAATTTTAGGATGTTGTCCTAGAGATATATTGTGGACCTCTGGAAGTTATGGATTTAAAATCTGAGTGGCAGATCTTCCGGATCGAACTACGTAGTGACGTATTTTATATAAGTTATATATTCTATCGATATGAATTCTGAGGTTGGATTTGATTATTGTTTTAGGCGCCGATCGTCATGACGCCTTGGCGTATTGTGCTAGGGAGTTGTAGGGCGAACTCTAGGTGAGTGGGCAGTACTTTCTATTTATACCTATATACTATGAATTTTCCCAGAAATTGAGTTTTAATGAAAGTATGTTTCTAAAATGCCATGCATGCATGATATGAATGATATGAGCTATATGAATTGATAATTGATGCATATATATATGTGAATTGACGCGGTGGACGCACAGGTGAGTTTTATTATTATTCAGATGAATTATTTTATACGAATTGCATTGAAAGCTCATAACCTGCCCCTAGGTGTTAGTGCTTATATTATTATTCACCACACCGCACGCTCGCCTTGGATCCAAGTAGGTGGATGTCGTATAAACCATGTGAGGGTTCCGACATGCTAGTCGTACAGATCACTAGATGTGATTCCGACTAGTGGGTGACCTTAGTTATGCGCGCTGATGATTGATGAGAGAAGCACTAGAGCGTATTTATACACCTGTCATCGTACAGACTACTATATGTAGTTCCGAGTGACGTGCAGAGTTGGACCGTACAGGTCACCGAGGTGACTCCGGTTGGATTGGATGTTGAGCTTTAGAATCAGCCGTACATGACCACTTCAGGGTCTCCGGTTGATTTATTTTCACCTGATTTACATTGATGCATCATTCTTTCGGTTTTTGAAAGTTTTTATAACATGGCATACTTTCTGGGTTTTGAGAAAGAAAAATTGATGATTTGAGATTTATGAAAGTATTATGCTATTATGCTATTTTCTGAGAAAGTATACAGGTTTTATAGCGAGGGGTTAGAAATGTGTTAAATAAAAGATTTTCGAAAAGCTTTGTTTTGCTGACCCACTCAATTTTGTTTTGCGCCCCTCCAGGTTCATGATAGCAGAGCTTTGGTGGCCACGAGGAATCCAAGGGTGTTCTGACAGAATTCACAAAAGTAGGATTCACCCTCGGGTGTTATATCTTAGTAATTGTATTTTTGTTTAAAGCTTACAAACTGTGTAAATGGTTACGTCACTCTCACGTGACGGCCAGCATACCCTCCTTTGGGACGGAGTGTGTCAAAAATCTAGACGAATGATGTCATGTAGAATTATGACTTCTTGCATTGATGTTTAGAAAAGATTTCAATATATATAGGTTATATTAATCCCTATTTAGTAGGGATCCTATACTAATAACAATGGAAAATTACGTACTAATGCATGCTACAATTCTAGAGAGAATTTCGGATTAATTAAGTCTAGTCTAACAACTGAGCAAGTTTCCAAATAATATTTTTTTTAAATTGCTTACATGGCATGCTGGTTAAGGGGTTTAATTTTTCACTAAAATATGCTATGGAAATTGGATTAAAATAAGGGAAAATTAGGTTCACATCCTTTTTTTTGTTACTTCTTTGATTAAAATCCTATTCATTTTCAATTTTTGATCAATGTCCTTGGATATTAATAACATCATTAATTATTTGAATAATAAAATATTTTTATTTTTAAATATATTCCTTTAATGTTAAAAATGTTATAATTAGTATATTTATATTTATGGCTAAATTTTTTATCATATATTTTTATTTTTAGTTTGTACCTATTTTTAATTTGCAAATACTTTTTAATTTGTACCAATTTTCTTTTCATTTTTAATTTGTACCCATATATTAGTTTTTTTTTGTGCCCATATTTTTTAAAGTTTTATTTGTGTTTGTATCCATGTGTATACCGTCATGTGACATTGTATTTTTAATCAATGATAGAAAAATTACATATGATATATTTATGTTTTATGCCTAAACTTTGTATCATATATTTATATTTTTAGTTTGTACCCACTTTTAATTTGCAACATTTTTTCTTAAATTTGTAGTATTTTCTTTTTAGTTTTATTTTGTACCCATGTATTAATTTCTTTTAGCGCCTATATTTTTAAAAATTCATTTGTATTCATAATTTTTAATCTTTTATCTGTACCCTAATTTATTTCTAATGTACCCGTTCTTCTTTATTAATGTACCACTTTGTTATATGTGAAATGTACCAATTTTTTTTAACACTATGGATTCATTCTTTTGCCATTTATTATTTCTTATTTTTACATAGTTTTTATCATGGAAGAAAATATCGATAATATCGGCGATATATCGCCGATATTATCGGTTTTTCCCCAAACCGATATTTTAAGTGGTATCCAAGGGGTTTTCGTCAAAATTTCGCGATAATATTGATAATATCGCGATATTATCGATATTATCGCGAAATTTCGGAACTGTGCAAGTCGGAGACGAACGCCAGAGCTTCTACAGCTCCGGCCGACTGTAAAACAACCCCCTAGACTCCGATCTAGGTATGAACATGAAATAGAAGACGATAGGAACGTTTTTATAACGTCCGTTTGCCGTGAAACGGCCGGAGGTGTTCGGAAAGTTCGTCGACACCCACGGCCTCGCCGGAGATGGGTGTGCCTATTCCCGAGTCGATTTCATCCCAAAAACCTTGCAAAAAGACGAGATAGAACTTCAATTTCATATCTAAGCTTCGATCTAGAACAGAAAGAGGTAAACCCGAAGCTTACCTAACCGAAGAAATTCAAGAAACTCGCTGGAAGAGACGATATGGAGCTTAGATGAGCCTTCATTTCATGGCAGAAACTCCTCGGCTTTGGGTTGTGCAGAGACAAGAGAGTGTTGAGGTGCAGATAGAATCGGAGCAAAATAAGATAGAGAAAGGATGCAATGCAGGAGTGCACTCATGGTGTTGGGCTCGAGGACCGCACAAGTTGAGAGAGAGAGAAACGGCAGCCAGATTGGAAATGATGAATGCAGCTGTTAATTCAGCTTATGTAGTTCCAGGTGTAGGGTTTTCACACGAGTGTTCTGCACGTGCAAGGCTCAGCGCCTCACTTTGTTCCACCAGGTCACGGGTTCAAATCCAGCCCGCAGCACTCTTGGATTATTATTTTTCAGCACCTTCTTTAATGCTCTCATGTCCCAGGTTCGAACCCATGTGTGTCCATTCCCTTTTCTTTTCTCTTATTTTCTGTTTTATTTGTTATTTTATTTTTCTTTTATTGTTTTCTATTTTTATTTTCCTAGTTTATTTTCTTTTTCTTTGTTAGTTTTTTGAGTTTTTATTTTAGGACTTATTATTTTTGGTCCTTTTTGTTTCTTTTATTTTCCACACCTTGAGGACAATGTGTGATTTAAGTTTGGGGGCGGGAAATAGAATTTTTAGATTTTTAATTTTTGTGTCAAGTTAAAAATTTTCATTCTTTTTAAGTTAATATCCATAGTTTATTTTAAACGTTATAACAAATGGACATGGTGAAGATTAATTCCATAGTAGAGTCTTTTCTATTTATCGTTGCTTAGACACTAATTCATGAGTTATACTTTGAAAATTTGTACATTCACATCAACATGGTTTGTGGGGAGTGAGATTGAAACACTTACTTTTAGTCTAAGTTTATTTTTAATTTTTGTTCTAAATAAAATAAAGTGAAGTTAGTATTGTTATAAAGCTTGCAAGCTAATATTCAGCCTGTAATATTTATATGGTCGTTAAGATGTCTGCAAGGCTTGCAAGCTAATATTTATTATCTAGGATAAATTTCTGTATTTAAAAAAATACCAAGGGGATTCGAAGTTAGTGAAAATTTATTCACAATACACTTACTCTACACATAAAGATGATGAAGATAGTGAAAATTTTGAACCTCATAGGAACTCTATGTGGTACTAAGTCACTCATGTATCTTACCATGCAATGTATAAAGTGTAAAATATTGTACTAATTCATTATATATAAATGATTATGGTGTGTTTAGACTTCTTTCATTAATTACTACATATTTTCTACACTCACAATGTTTGTCAGCTCGCTATATAATCAACTTGATAATGTTAAATCCATCCTGCAATGCATTTGCTTCCAATTTTTTGTGATAAACTAATAGATAATTGACTAAATAAACATCCTGCAAAGTTTCAATAAAAATTTCCAAGTTTTTCTTACAATTTCCGTGGTTTCCATGTAATTTTTATCGATATCGATATTATCCCGATATTTCCATCGATATTTCCGTGTTTTCGGATTACCGATATTTCCGATATTACCGATATTTTCTTCCTTGGTTTTTATCCATTTATTCAATCAAAATATTTGAATTTTTTTTATTGTAACCGATTCTAATAGTATTATAGTGAGGGATTTAAAATTTATAGGATTATAAATCTCATAAAATATCAAACAATTAATGTCAAAACTATAAAAATATAAATATTATAGTAATATAATGAGGTGTACAAAGTCAAGGGACCTTGATCAAACTTTGAATTCTATTAAAGTTTTAATCAAAGAATGTTAATGATTAGAGACTGCATCCAAAATATCTCTTAAAATAAATTGTTCTATTGATAAAATTCAAACTGCAGGGAGTCTCAAGATTAGAATAAAACCCACGTTCTGTGGTTTAGGTTTATCCGCAATTTAAACTTGTTTTCTACTCATACGATAAACGTAGGCTGATTATATATACCACGCGGTTGATTATACAGACCGTGTGGTGGTGTTTGTAGTAATTACATGGGATCAAGTAATTTTTCCAACTATAGCAGTTGTACAAGGGATCAAGTAATTACCCTTTGATTGCAAATACAAAGAGAGAGTTAATACTTATTTTAGAAGAGCAAAGACTATTTAGAGAGTTATCATCAACCGCGTATGACTGCATTAGGCTTTCGTCCTTATCTGGATTAATCTCATGCTCTATTTTGTGAACCAACGATATTATCTACATTAAGAATGTGGGTTTAACCTCACAATAGGCTAGCAATCATATAGTTCAAATTCGCCTTTGGCGAGTAGCGAACCTAAGACCTATTACTTAATTACAAATGAAGAGAAATATCACTAGACCGTAATAACAAGTGACATTGCATGCTCTAATTAATTATTTGTTTATTGTCCGAATCAGACGCATGGAGACGAAGGAGAAGCATGTGCACACGAAGTCCCTTCTCCAACATTATGTGTGGAAGAGTGCTATATATATTGTACTTTTACACTTAGCTAGCCAAGCCAACTAGAGACTAACTAGCAATCATGAATAAGGCTAGTCTTGTTCAGTGCTCGGCAAACTACATACCCTTGTCACCTATAAGCTTCTTAGAGCGAGCTGCTGTTGTCCACGGCGATAAGATTTCGATCGTTTACGGTGGAGTGAGATTTTCATGGCAGCAGACGCTTGAAAGATGTCGCAAGGTCGCCTCAGCTTTCGTCCACTTAGGCATATGTCGCCATGATATTGTAAGTAGCTATATACTAATCTTTTATGAAAATGAGTATATAGGGATTTCATTGTATATTTAGTTTCAAGAATTGTCATATTAATTAGTATATGGTTTAGTATTGAAGTAGAAATTTTGAATGTTACATACATATCTTTCTGTGAGTATCTCACTTATCATTCAGTAAAAAAAATCAAATTTCTTTTGTTAAAAGTAGTGTCTGCACAAACAGAAATACTTTTCAACACAAACTTGTAGCTGAAGGTCTTCTGACAATTAAGATCACATTGCATTTTAATTTGAGTTTCATGGAACTTTGATCACCATTAGCCATGGCGATGGAGATCGATCTAGCTCACGACTAACTAGTCACCAACGACTCCGACTGTAGTAAAGTCAAGAATTTATTTTTTTATTTAGTATTTAAATATTATTGACCCAATATTATAAGACCCAAATTAGTTAATGAATTTTGTCAGTCAATGGTGCCAAATCACCAAGTCAACAGTTGCAACTTGTTCATGCATCTTGGCGTGCATGGTGGGTCAAATGGACCCATGAGGAACCATGATCATGGTACCACCAGAGTAACATGCACGGTAAATCAGCTGCCAGTCTGTGCATATGTCGACTTTCATTTTTTAAATAAAACCACACATCCCATTTCAGGTAATACAAAACACATAGGTTATATACATTTACATATACATATACATATATACACATACACATACACACACACACATATATATATATATATACATATACATATACATATACATATACATATATATACACATATATACACACACACACATATATATATATATGTATATATATAGATTGTGCTTGTTAAGGGTATCTCCCAAATTTGAAATGGAAGTCTTGTATAAAGTACTTAAAAATGGAATTGAATCCACTCCAGACCTTAGTGTCTGGAGCCTAGGGATCAATTCATCTAGGCCGCACAAATTTAGTCCAACGATCCCTATTAACTCATTTTCCTGACCCACCACACAAAACCAACGGCTTTGATTTCTTTTACATACCAATCAGCGGCACATATGAATTGATCATTAGGCTTCGGATACTAGGTTCCGGAGCGGATCCAATTCCCTTAAAAATATCGAGTCTATCTATTGCCAGATGTCATCATCTAAATGAGAATTGTAAAGCTATCCTAGCCTGTTAACCAAGTTGTTATAGTTTGTTAAGCTCTAAGTGGGAGACGTAGTGACTACGAAAGTTAGCTTACTCGAGCTATATTAAAATAAATAAATAAAACTGTATATATTGTTTTAAGCTATATTAAAATAAATAAATAAAACTGTATATATTCAAAACAATCATAAGATTCTAGAGAGTTTAATAGAATAAGACTGTATTTGATCAAGAAGAAACATGAGAAACAGAAAAGCTCTCAGTTCATCATATTTCTTTCATTTCTTCAATTTTATATTTAATTCTAATTTAGCTATGGTTTTTCGCTCATTGTTAATTAATTTTAGGTTGGATGTTCAGTTCAGGTATGTCCAGGTACATAGAACTCATAAGTCGTTGCATGTTGAGAATTATGTGTAGGATCCTCATGTACTGATATATGCTGGTTTATGCTCTAAGTTTTTTATGTCATTGATGTTTGTTGTGTATAGCTAATTTTATTCCCATTTGTATATTAATTTGTCCGTTGGTTTGTGTGTATTTTCATCTTCCAGACCTAGGCCGACAAAGATAAATAATAGATAAAGACCTTTTAACCCTTTGCTTAACTTTATTGAGAACAAGAGTTCAATGGAAACACGAACACTTTGAGTCTTTGACCAAACCGACTAAAACCCAAAAAGCTTACGTTTGCAGATTTCTTTTTAGTATGCGTTGCAGATTCCTCAAACTCTCTGTCTCTCTCACATACTACGTACTGTCTTACGACGAGGTCCTGTCTTAAAAATTTGCATGTTGCTAAGGCTACATATGTGCCAGTGACATAACTGGTGTGACGTACATAATCGAAACTTCTTTTTATCGAATATAATAAACCCAACTGGAGAAAGAAAAATATCCTCCCACTAATCTTTAACAGTTGGGAACCAGTCATCAGCCAATTAAATATATAAGATGATTCAAGATCAAGTCATTGATTAAGGTTTTTTCTTTCTTTCCTTGTTAATCAATTTGAAGTGGGATTATGTCAAACACAACATCAAAATTAGCTTTTCGTGTCACATATTATATGCCATAAAAGTACTTCACGGCACATAGTGGAGTAGTGCAAGATAGACTAATTTTTTTAAGAATAAATTTACAAACTATGTAATGTGTCACTAATAGAAAATAAGCATGTTAAAACACTTAAGTAATAATTAAATCATCAACAACCATCTCATATGGTTTACAAAATTTGATTTTAAATTATTGATCTCCCTATCATGACCCCACACATTTGAGTGTGCCATAAAATTCTTGCAGTAAGGCCATCTCTAACCGAGGGCTGGCCAGAGGGCTCGTTTTAGCCCTCTGGCCCTCCAAGATTCTCCAAGATATTAATATTTTAATGAATATTATAGGGCCATATTTGTCTCCGTCTCCAACCGAGGGCCAAAGGGTCATAGGGCCAAACATAATTTATTATTTAAAAACTACAACTTAAATTCAAATCCAACGGCTAAGTGACAAATTTTGTGAAATAAAAGTTATAGGAAAAAAATAGAATTTTAAAAAAAATATGAAACAAATTTTGTGAAATAGAAGTTATAGGAAAAAAATGGAATTTAAAAAAAATATGAAACAAATTTTGTGAAATAAAAGTTATAGGAAAAAAATGAAATTTAAAAAAAATATGAAATAAATTTTGTGAAATAGAAGTAATAGGAAAAAAATAGAAGTTATATGAAAATTTTTGTAAATAAAAAATAATAATAAAACTGTAAAAAAAAAAAAAAAAAAAAAAACCAAATGCAACGACTACTAGACGTTACATTTGAATTTTTTTTAAGAAATCCTGTCGGTTATAACCGACAGGAATAACAAAACATTAAAAAAAAAAATAGCCAGCCCTTTGGCCCTTTGAAATTCTGTGGGACCCTCCCAGATTCCCGAGCCCTCTGGCCTAGCCCTCGGTTGGAGACGATTTTATGGTTATTTTCGGCCCTCTGACCCTCTGGACCCTTCGGTTGGAGATGGCCTAAAAGGCCCATCTCACTTATGACATGCATTTGCCCACTACGTAAGAAAGGTAACACACGTTCTGTATAGCAGGAAGCACACGACTTGACTTTGTGCAGTATGTATAATGTAACAGTAATTTCTAATCAATTAAAATGTTTGAACTTCTTCCATGACCAGGTTGCAGCTTTTGCACCAAACATTCCAGCACTTTATGAGCTACATTTCAGCGTTCCAATGGCTGGAGCAGTTCTTTGTGCACTTAACATTAAGCTGGACGCACCCGCATTAGCGTTGATATTACAACAACTGGAAGCCAAAGTCATTATTGTAGATCATCAGTACCTTAAAGTTGTCCTCCAATCACTTGACATTTTGTCCCAAACAAAGTCCAACTCCAAGCCACCTCTCCTCATTCAAATCCCAAAGTGTGGCCAATTAACATCATCTTCTCCTACTGATCTTGATCTTCCACCAGATGCCCTTAATTACAATGACCTGCAGGAATCAGCAGAACCCGGTTTTCAGATTCTCAGACCCAACAATGAATGTGATCCAATTTCGGTGAGTTACACTTCTGGGTCAACAGGTGATCCCAAGGGAGTTGTGTACAGCCACAGAGCGGTGTACCTGAATTCACTGGGAGCAATTTTTCAGAGTGACATGAGAAAAATGCCGGTTTTTCTATGGACGGTCGAAATGTTTCGGTGCAATGGCTGGTGCTACCCTTGGGCCGTTGCTGCTCTTGGTGGCACCAATATCTGTCTCAGAAGTGTCTCAGCCAAAGCCATTTTTGAAGCAATTGATCTTCACAAGGTAACACACTTATGTGGTGCACCCTCTATATTAAACATTCTAGCAGATGCCTCAGAAAATTATCAATCTAGGGTTATAAAATCAAGTGTGGAGATTATTGTTGCTGGTGCATTGCCAGCACCCGAGATTCTGATCAAGGTTACAGAATTAGGGTTTAATGTGAGCCATGGATATGGCATGACCGAGGCTCTTGGACCGGCAATTGTCACAACATGCAAACCCCAGTTGGAATCTCAGTACAATCTAATGATGGAAAGGGTTGATGTGAAGGATCCAAACAATATGGAGAGTGTGCCATATGATGGAAAAACAATGGGGGAGATCATGTTTAGAGGCAACACTTTGATGTTGGGATATCTGAAACACTCAAACCCTAATCATGAAATTTTCAGTGGTGGATGGTATAGGACTGGTGACCTGGCAGTTAGGCATTCAGGTGGGTACATTCAGATGAAAGATAGGGCAAGGGACATTATAATTTCTGGTGGGGAGGCTATAAGCACACTTGAGGTGGAGGCAGTTTTGCTGACTCATCCACAAGTTTTGGAGGCTGCTGTTGTGGGGAAACATGATGAGGTTTTGGGGGAGACTCCTTGCGCTTTCTTGAAGTTGAAGAAGGGTTTTGGTGGTGGTGAAGAAAGTTGTAAAGAGATTATGAGGTTTTGTGAGAAGAAAATGCCTGCCTTTATGGTTCCACAAGCTTTGGTGTTTGGGGATTTGCCTAATTCCACTGGGAAGATACAAAAGTTTGTTCTAAAGGAGAAGGCCAATCTTGTGGGAAGCCTAGAATAAGGGCTGGTTTGGTATTGTTGTGCTTTGAAAAAAAACTGTTTCTGCTGTACTGTGAGAATAAGCAGCTGTGAAATAAAACAGCAGAGTGTTGGTAAACTTTTTTGTAAAAGTGCTTTTAGAAAAGAAAAGGGCTATGACTGTGTGAAATGACCAAAAATGTAGTATGATATAATACTAGATGTGCTTGGTAAACTTTTATGTAAATTTTTCTTTTATGTAAAACTTTTATCTCATTTAGAAAAGAAAGAAAAAATAAAGTAGTATGATAGTGTTTGGTAAACTTTTATGTAAAACAATTATGACTGTGTGAAATGACCAAAAATGATATATTACTAGATGTGCTATTAATTTAATTTTCTTAACAAATAAAGGTGATTTACTAAATATACTTCATTTTTAAAAGAAAAATATTTATAAACTTTATCTTAAATATTAATTAGTATAACAAACTACTTCAATTGAAATATTTTAGACTGATTAGCTAAGATTCATTAGTACAATATTGTTAATTTACTTGAAAGTAGTCTAATTAGATGCATTCATCACACTTGCCGCTATTCTATTTCTTAATGCTTCTATCTCATTTGATCCTTCAACTTGATAATTTTGGAACACGTTCACTGGTCGTAGACTATGTACATAATAAAACCAGGAAAGCCTATTACAATTGACTTGAAAGTTAAAAAAATTCCAATACAAAAGGAAAAAGAAATGCTAAAACAACAATTTTAACTCAAGTTCTCACCAAATTGTAACTAATTAACCTATCAAACTTGTATCATCGACTTGACATGTGTTTTTGGGATCACAAAACCAGCTCTTCGTTCCTCAAATGAGTACTCAATCTCCTTAGGAATCTCTTGAACTAAGTTGGTAGCGAAAGGAACTGGTGAAGGAGGAGTTGGGGTCATAGCTGTCTACATGGGAACTGACACCGTTGATGGTGTCACTGGCATGAAGATTGGCATCACCTTGGGGGTCTTGTTCTCTTTGTCTGCAACAGTTCTAGGCTTCAGAGGAGTAGTGCCGAAAGCAACATTTTCGGATGGAATGGAAACGGGAATAGAAATAGGGGAGAAGGGTTTACGAATTGTTGGTGTCTCCACTTCAGAAGGATTTGGGGCACCAAAAGAGTGTTTTTTAACAAATTGTCAACATGTTTTTGTATAGTGTCTATAGCAGGCATTTTTTTTTCGAGACACTAGACAGCAACAGAGATATGGTGTTCCAGCATCATGCCTCATGTTTTGTTTAAAATGAAATCAACAGAAGCTTCTGAAACACCGATGCAACGAAGAATAAAACAAACATGTTTTTAGGTACTACTACCAGAGTCAGAGTCCCCCTTGCAAGGAAACAGATGGTGAATAGCCTTCAAAGCAACTAAAATATATCTTTTTACAATATTCTCATTTGTCAACCAGACACAAATGAGAACCTTTGGAGAAGAGATTAACCTGTGGACAAAGATGAAAAGCCATCATCCAAATGATTGTTTAATTGCTCATTTTGATTGAATCGGTCACTCTTTCTTGAACGCGGAGTACCTTTGCCTAGTATTAGTTTAGAGAACAGATTAAATAGTGAAGAACAAAACCATATCACCTTTCCCAATTAATTTTTTCCCGACCCTCCATCCCCAATTTTTTTTTCCCGACACCCATACACTCATCCCTTCGCTCTTCCCACCCCCTTTCACTCACTCTCCCCATCCCAAATTTAAAAATCCAAACAAATACATAACGAAATTTTAGACGAGAAGCTTACCAGAGGTGCAGCGGCAGGCAGCAGAGGAAAAGGAGGAGGAGGAAGAGGTGCAGCGGCAGGCAACAGTAGAAGAGGAGGAGGGGTTTTGAGGAGGAGGATAATCGAATCGATTCCTAATCGAAAATCTTTGCTATCTGAATAAGAAAAAAACAACAGATTCAAATCAAGAACAAGCAAACCAAATCCAACCGATTAAAAATCTGGGAAAATTTACCATACCAACATTTCAAGAATAGCAAATTCCACAGAAAACCCCCCAATATTTATCTTTCTAATCCAATTCCTATGTTAAAACCGACCCGTGACAGTAAGAACCCACACGAACAAGCATTTGATCAACTCGAGGCACAACTTAGCAGTAAGCAAACTGTTGAATTTTGGATGTGTATTTCATAAAGAAACAATTACAAATGAAACATATATATAGGAAAAGAAAGTAGACATAAGCCTAACTTGCCTAACTTGCCTAACTTGCCTAATTTCTAACTTGCCTAATTTACACAAAGAAGGTTGACTAGCCTAACTTCACTAGTCATCCAACATGTTTATTTCATGCATGCATTTTAACAAAAGATATGACTTCATGCATTCCAACACTCCCCCTCAAGCTGGATCGAGGGGATTCCTTGAGCCAAGCTTGGACAGAATGCGCATGAACTGAACCGTAGAAAGAGGTTTAGTAAAAATAACGCTTTGCTTCTTGCTGAGCCATGTTACCAAATTCCCACTTGAAATGGCTTCGTGCCGCAAACAAACAGTAATGGCTTCGTGCCGCAAACAAACAAACTTGAAATGGCTTCGTGCCGCAAACAAAGAATAATGGCTTCATGCCACAAACTTGAACAACGTTAGGTAGAGCTAAAGCATCCATCGAGCTCTCAGCTTCATAATGTTCTCCAGCCATCTTGGCTTAGAGTAAATGTTCTCCAGCCATCTTGGCTTAGAGTAAAAGTTCTCCAGCCATCTTGGCTTAGAGTAAATGTTCTCCAGCCATCTTGGCTTAGAGTAAAAGAAACTTAGCGGAAACGATCAACAGAGCATCCATCGAGCACTCAACTTCATAATGTTCTCCAGCCATCTTGGCTTAGAGTAAAAGAAACTTAGCGGAAACGATCAACAGAGCCAGGAATTTCGAGTTCCTGCTCTGATACCATGTTGAATTTTTGATGTGTATTTCATATCAAAACAATTACAAGATGAAACATTACATAGGAAAAGAAAGAGAACATAAGCCTAACTTGCCTAACTTGCCTAATTTCTAACTTGCCTAATTTACACAAAGAAGGTTGACTAGCCTAACTTCACTAGTCATCCAACATGTTTATTTCATGCATACATTTTAACAAAAGATATGACTTCATGCATTCCAACACAAACATATCTGTTAAATTTAACGCGAAGAGCAAGAAATACACTCACAGTTTCAGCGGACGGAGCTCGCGATGCCGTGAGATTGCTACGATTAGGGCTTAGCAGATCCTGATTTCGATTCGGGTTCGTCGAAAAGGAACGAGAATCGCTAGGGTTTTTGGTGGACGCTTGAAGAGGGCGTGCGAGAGAGAGTCTGAAAGTGTGTGGAAGCAGCAGAAAGGAGAGCAACGTTGGCAAATTGAAAATTTCATTAAAATTTGGGATATGACTGATTTGATTTCTTATTATTTGTTGACAGTACAGCGTTCTTAGTTGGACTTTTTATTTATTGAGATAACAATAATGGTTCGTTGATATCAGAAATAAAGTAAGGTTTTTTATATTAACATCATATAAAATGTTGAATGCATTCTACATTAAAATTTAATATTAATGACTTATTTACTCTATTATGTAATGACAATTTTAACTTTATTAGGTTTAAAAAATAATAAAAATTTTATAAATACATCACAAATCACTTTTAACGTATTATTTATTTATTTCAACTATCAAAACCTCTTTCATCCTCCATTGTTGAATAAAACCCTAAGTAATGAAACTACAAACATGTCGATTGAGAAAAAATATTTTTGACAAATGGAACACGAAATCGGTGTTTCGAAAGCTTTGAAATCATTATTATTGTTATTGAAAAACGTTCAAATGAACCTAAACATATTTTAAAATCATTCAATTTGAAATCATTCGTCAAACTAACGTTAAGATGATTTGAAATCATTTGGCAAAATTAAAAATGAGTGTTATAAGATTTGAGATATGTAGGGTGTATAAAAAATGTGGGGTATGTGTAGAAAATGTAAGGTGTATCTTAAGAATGTGGGGTGTGAGGGTATTATGGGGAAGGAAGTGGGGTATATTAAGATAATTTTTAATTAAAAAAATAAATGTGGGATGTATCAAGTATGTGAGATTTATTCAATAATTTATGGGATGCTAATATAATAAGCCATAAAGTAATGGATTAATAAATACTTTTATTTATTGAAATTATCGCTCTATTTTGATATCAGAGATAAATTGATGGGTCAATATATGCAAAGTTTTCAGTGGAGATTCATACATGACTAATTCTTCAGTATACTTGAAACATCACTGTGTAGTTTTTTTGTTTTTTTTTGACAAACCTCAACGGTAATAGAAAATTTTTGTTGATAACGAAAAAAACAAGTTACTTCAAGTCAGGGGGGACATAAACCTAACACCATCGTAATACAAGAAAAAAGGTTAAGAAAAATACATGAAAAATAAGGGGGGGGACATAAACATTACTCATCTAGAAACGAAGACAATAAAGATAGAAGGAATAAGAGGGGGGACATGAAACATAACCCCTCTAAAGCAATCCTAAAGGTCTAAACCTGCAAAACATATTGAACAACATCACAAGGTTAAAAAAAAAAAGTGAGACAAACATGTATGTCTAGATGCACATTTAAGTTAAGAAAAAGTTTCGATGACCAATCCCCTTACAATCCCTAAAACTCCTCCACAAGCAGCAGGACCAGTATTTCCTTTAGATGAACCATTTGTATTAAGTTTAATCCAAGGAAACTAAGAAGAAGACTAAAATAGTTGGCGCATTGCGAGGGATAGGTTGGATTCCCAAAAAAGGAATGATACGAGTGTCAAAATGCTGAGAATAACTAAGAATAAACTTTCCACCATGAACGATCTCAGAACTAATAAACATGCAAAGACAATGAAAATAGGCGACCCTAAAAAAGAAACTTATTTCGAGCTTTACAAATAGCTGAAGTAGTAGAAAGACTCGTAAAATCCAAAGATTGTGCAACTGTTGGGAAAAGCGTTTACGTACATAGGCATCACAAAAACAGCAGAGAATCTGAAAAAGACAAAAAGGTGCCAGATTGACATGTTAACCACCTCCAAAGTTGCCTAGAAATCCGACAACCGAAGAAAAAATGAACAGTAAATTCCTCAAAATTATGACATAAACAACAAATGGACGCCAAAGAAATACCACGTAGTTGTACTACACCTTCGGTAGGAAGTTTATCACGAAGAAGCTGCCAAACCAAAATAAACAGTCGAGGTGGAATAAAATGCAGCCAAATAACCTTAACCCAAGCACAATCACTATATTTTCGTCAAATAAGATGATAGCCACAAGAGAAGGAAAATTTTGCAGTAAAGGTAGGCTCCCATATCAATCTGTCATTCTCTATAATTAAAGGCAAAGGTAGATATAGAATTTGTTGCACCACAGAAGGAAATAAATCTACAAAATAATCTAGTAAAGACCAACTTTGAGCTTCAATAACATTTGAACCCCTTGGAAGAACTGTAGGTAAAATGAACGAAAATAATAAAGGGACAATAATCGAGTTATCCAACCATTTGTCAAACCAAAAGAAAACTGACTTCCCATCACTAATAATCCAACGACTATCTTATTCAGAATAGGCAAAACACACTTCAAACTGTGCCACATAGAAGACCGTAAATAGATATCTTTTTTTTAAGGTGCAAGACGAAAACGGTGACGAGTGAAAGGACCCAACAAAAAAGGGATTGAAAAGCATCCCAACCAAAACTAATCAAAGTGGTTAGGTTCAAAGTAGCCAAATCACAAAGACCAAGCCCACCTTCATGCTTAGATCCAACACCATACTTTAATCAACAATTACTAACATTCGTGAAGCCAAGTCTCTTTGACCAAATAAAATTTTGTGCACAAGCAGAAAGATGCTTTAAAAGGCAAGCTGGCCATTGATAAACTGAGTAGCTATGGAGAATCAAGCTTTGATAAATAGATTGCACCAATTGGAGTCATCCAAGCATTGAGAGAAGTTTACATTTCCAACCTGAAAGGTGAGATTTAGACTTATCTACCAAAGCTTGAAAGTGAATTATCCTTGACTTACCACAAAAAATAAGTACCCTAAGATAAGTGAAAGGAACAACACCCATATGAAAGCCAAGATGTCTCGAGACATGCACTCTACGATAGGGAGAAGTAGAGACGAGATAAAAAGTACTATTTGAAAAAAAATTAGACATTCCATCTTATGACACCAACACTTTTGAAGTTATTTGACTTTGCATTAACAAGTTGTCCCCAAGCACTACCATATTTATCCAAGAACTTTTGAAGAGAACGAATAGATCGAGCATTCACATGACAAAAAATAAAAAGATCATCAGCATATATCACAGGAGTTAGAGGGCAACAACTCATGGAGCTGAAATAGTAGTGATATGTCCAATGGAGAAAGCAAAGATAAACCTCTACTCAAAGCTTCCTCTACTAGATAGAAAATAAGTGGAGAAAGAGGGTCTCCCTGACGTACACCTTGAGAGCAAGAGAAAAATCCATGTGGTGTGCCATTTACCAAAAATTAAAAGACAAGCTGATTGTAATAAAATATGCACCCAATCCACAAAAATACGCGAAAATCCAAAGCTAGAAATGATGTGGAGAAGAAGGTTCCAATTTAAAGTATCAAAAGGTTTAGCAATATAGAAGTTTATGGCCACATTACCACCAAAAGCTTTTTTTGTCCATAAAATTGAACCCTTCTGAAACTAGTCTAATGCAATCATTAATATGTCTACCTTTCAAAAATGTCGTTTGCTAATGAGAAATTATGTGAGTGGCAATAGGATCAAGCCGATCATCAAGAATCTTGGGAATAATTTTGAACAAAAATTAGCAAGAGTAATGAGCCGATACTGAGCAATGGTGGCAGCCCCTTCTACTTTAGGGATAAGCACCACAAAGTTGCAATTAACATTTGCATAAAGCCAGCCACGCCTAAAAATAATCTTGAACAAAAGCAATAACATCTAAACCAACAATATGTCAACATGACAAATAGAAAGAACCAGGAAAGCCATCAGGTCTGGAGCACTCGAGGGATTTATAGAGAAAACAACATTATTGATTCCATCAGCTGAATATAAACAAGAAAAAGCAGGATTTTCCCCGTCACTAACCATAGGCGGAATTACACCACAAATATCTTCATTTCCACTTGGAGTGAATAAAGAGTTATATAAGGATCGATAAAAGTTTACCACACAACCAGCAATATCAGTAGGGAAAGAGAGTACATTATCACCATTGAAAGTAACAATCTTAAAAGAAGAATGCTTATCTCGAGCATAAGCCAAAAAGGTGCATTTTTTTTTTATTAGTATACCCTACAAGTGACGGACTTGAGCTTTGGCCAAAAGGTGCTAGAGTCCCCATGTTGTTTAGTATACTTGGGTGCTCCCCTCTGCACCTGAATTGGAATTTTCATGTTGTTTAGATTAATATAATGTAGAATATCGTTGACATGAACAAAAAAAATCAATTTATAACATATACGTATACATCTTGAAAGTAAAATATAGCAATCATATTATCCGTCGGTCACCCATGTTCTATCACATGAATAACATCACAAAACGGTGTTTTTAAACTTCTCATTGTAGAAGCCGAATGGGACATTTGATTATTGAGTTATCAAAATTGAATTCTTAAAAGTTAGATAGAAAAATAAATAAATACATAGATAAATAAACAAAAATATAGAACTAAGAATGCAAAGGCCCAAAATGGACGCAACCAAAACAAAAAAAACAAAGCAGCAAGGTCCAAGAAGAAGAGGGCTAAATAGGGATATATAATAAATCGATAAAATTAAATTTGGTAAATTACCGTGCTCTTTCAGCTGTTGGAACTTATGGTTGAGCTATTTCTAGGATGAGTATGCTGTTAAACAAAAAAAATGGTTTTGAGACCCTCGCCGACCGATCTAGAGATCGAGAAATCTTTATTACCAATTGTATACAAGTATATGTCTAATAACTTAGCGTTAAATAACACATGATAGATTTAATGATCGATTCTTTAATGTAACAACAGAAAAAGTAATCTCTACGTTCTAATCGAGAGATGAAGTGAAGAGCAAGAAAGCCTTTGATTACATTAACAAGATTGATTGATTACAGTGAGCAGAAGGATAGTCTTTATATATGCAACACAGCTTAACTAAACCTTGAATTATGGCACTTGAATCATAACCGTTGAATCCCTTTACCATCTCAACCCTTGATCATTTTATTTGCATAAATCGCCCAAAACATCGTAAGAGCCAAATGGCAACATTGCCGTATGACATGAATACCAAAAGTTTGACCTTTGCCTCGAAACTTGACAATGTTAAGTTGTTGACATCATCATTCAAAAACGATAAAACCCTACAAACAAATTAACTACAATCTAGAGATTATGCTTTGGGCATTGAAACTCGATCTCTTATTACTATATGTTTATACAGGATCCGTTTATACACTAACCAACTCATTTACAATTTCAAGTATACCGGCCAACCCTTGTCATTTTCTTTCTTTTTATTTAAAAAAAAAAAAAAACACAAGGGAGCACATATTAGGGGTGGGCAAACGGGCCCTAGGCCCACGGGGTGAGCCGGTTCCATGTGGTTCGGGACGGGTACGGGCCGGGTCTAAAATTTGTAAAGACAAAAAGGGACGGGCCGGGGTGGGTTCACAAAATTATCGGGGCAGGGCGGGTGCAAAGGCCTGAGAAAACAGGGCCCTAGCTGGGCCCGTTTCTCCCTATTCTCACAAAGATATCTGTTGTGGTTAGGTGGTACTACACTATTAGTAGTACGTCATTTGTTTTCTCAAGTGGTAGTGCATTTGTACTACATTGTTTTCTTTCTTTATTTCATTTTTTTTAATTTTATTTTTTAGCTGGGGCCCCGTGTACATCATTCTCCATCACAACTCTCTCTCACTTCTTCCTCACCTCCTCACCAGAAAGAAATCAAACTTGACTCTCACCAGTCACTCCTCTCACCGTTTGGCGCCGTCGTTTCGAGACCATCGTTATCACCGTCACCAACCATGTCGTCGTCATCGAAGAAAATAACCCTCAAGATCTCGGACGACGAGTCGTTAGAGGTCGAGAAGGCGGTGATGCTGGAGTCGCAGACCATCAAGCACGTGATCGAGGACGATTGCGCCAACAACGGCATGTCGATGCCGCCAAGCCCGACGAGAAGATCTTCGTGGATGATCTCAAGGCCTGGTATCAGAATTTGGTTTGATTCTAGGGTTTCAGAATTTAGGGGTTCGATTAGGTTAGGGTTTTTTTTATTTGGGGATTGGGGTCTATTGTGTTGTTTTAGGACCTAGGGTTACTGATTTAGGGGTTTTCTATGATGGTGGATTGAATGGCGAGCAGGTATTGGGTGGTGTCTCTGCCGGTTCAAAACTCAGCGTCGTCCCCATCATCGTCATCCGATCATCCATCATCATCGTCGCCATCGTTGTCATCTTACTCAAAAGTCAACAAGCAAGGGAAATCGGATGGTGGCACTGCCGACAAAGGGTTTGGGTGGGGAAAAAAACAGAGGACCCATGTACCCGGCCCGAATCGGTCTGTTTCAAATAGGCCGAGTTAGGTCCGGTTCCAGTGATCAAATTTGCAATACCCAACCCGTCCCGTTTCCTTTTAATGCGGGTTCGGTCCGGTCCCTCCAAATTTGGGCCCGACCCAGCCCGTGCCCACCCCTAGCACAGATTTTGGAGAACATATCTAAACCATTCTTTTAATAGAGATCATAACTACTTATATTGTGGATTCTATCGTTATTAGAGATATGATTGAAATGTGGTTTATAAGCATAAAATGTGGTCTCTCCACCATATACTAACCTTTTTAACGTATGTGGCAACTGATTTTTTTTATTATTTTTTATTATTGTTTAACATTTTTTATTATTTTTTAATAACTATAGCGGTTAAATTGTTAGTTGTTAGAGAGAAAATAGATTGATGGAGATCGAACTCACACCAAAGTGCATAGACGTAATTGCTTTCTGCCATCGCAGTAAAGCGTCATCTGCCCTTTTTATATTTTATTCTCTACTTTTTCAAATAACAAGTTAATTTATAATTATTGTTATTTAAAAGTTAAAAAAAAAATTAAAAAACCCACTTACTACGTGCAGAAAATTGATGTTTCATTATGAAATCAATAGGTAATATGGAGAGTAGTCAAACTACTTATAAGTACATGCAAAATCTTTTTTTTTTCCTTGATGTGTGATTCACCTCTCAATACCCGGCAACTAGATTGTTTTTCTTTCTTTATTTTCTTGAATTTTTTTATTTCAAAGTTATATTTTGCTTTTCATTATAATAGTCTGCATTATGATCATTTTTTAGTAACAGCGAGATACTGATAATAGATTGACGACACAACAATAACATAATAACAACATAATGACATAATAAACATTGATCATTTTTGCAACCAAATATCAAAATATATTATTACAGCTAATAGCCCTAAAATTTAAACTCGAGATATAGTTGGTTAAAAAAGGAAACACAAAGCACTAGAAGAATACCCAACTCACACTATATCATTTTTATTAGTTATATATCAAACTAAATACACAATGGATCAATAACTAAATACAAATATATATATACGTCATTGGCTAACCCTTTAAGGGGTTTTTGAACATTAGTCTTTGCAAAAGATTAAAATTAAAAAAAAAATCTTATGCTAGATTACATATTCAATTTAATCCCTTGAAGTGTACTTTTATCCAAATTTATATTCAATTTTTGTTATTTAATGTGTATTTTTATTTAATCTCTCCACATTAAATTTTAATTTTATTAATATGCACATATTTAGTTCTTTAATTATAAATGAACATAAATGAGAAAATATTAAAAGAAATTTGTGATACAAAAATATATAAATACATAAGTGTACATAAATGACTGTGCTAAAATATATAAAATTGACTTTTTTGTACCCAAATATTTGTACTGACATGATTGTACCGAAATATATTATAATGAACCTAAATGTATGTACCGAGATGTATGTACCAATATGTACGTACCGAAATGTATGTACCGAAATATATTATATTGAATTAATGTACCTAAAAGTCAATACTCAAATGTGTGTACCAAAATGTACATACCGAAATGCTTTATATTGAATTAATGTACCCATATGTTTGTATCGATGAATATACCAAAATATTCAAATGTATTAATGTACCTAAATGAAGAACATACAAAATTATAATCGGAATATATATTATAAAAAATTAGTTGCCTAAATGTAGACATTAAAATATATTATGATGAATGAAATGAAAATTAAATTTAAATGTAATAAATACATTAAAATAGGAATAAAAAGATAAATAGAACATCAAAATATAACTAATAAATGAGATGATTAAATATACTGGGGACTAAAATTGGATTTTAATCTTACACAAGGTTATAGTCTAAAACTCATATTTTTTAAGGATTAAAATGGAAGTTTTTTTATTTCTTTTTTTCTTTAATGCTACTATTGAGTTAGTGTACTAGATATTTGGATATCTATAATTTCACACCTCGTTTGGCAGTTCGGACTGTACTGATTATTTCAGTCGGATATGATAATTTGTAAATCGGATAATACTGATTAAATTAGTCGGGCTTTTGGTGTAGAATCAGACTAAAAACCGACTATGCAGTAATGCATTATATTTTATGAAAGACAATGTCAAAAATTGTAAATAAAATGAAAAAAAGAAAGGAAAAAATCGATAGAATAATCCAAAAAGGGGCACTGCCCTTTCTTTGTAGTAAATCTTCTGCAAACAATCAATTGTCATTGATCTTCTGCACACAATCCAGATTTCTGTGAAAGGGTGACTTGCAGGTTGTCGGGTTTTAGATCCTGTCAAGGAAATCAATTAATTGAATTTACATCGTGGTGGGTACTCGCAACAGTAGAAATTGAGCCAAGAAGCTTCATCTTCCAACCCAAATTAATTTTACAGAATTTAAATTTTGTCCGACCCTAATTAATTTCATAGAATTTAAATTCTGGGGTTCAAAACCTTAATTTTGAAAGGAATTGTAACTTCAACAAAAATTTAGAGTAGAACAGAAAGAAGAAGAAAAGAAATCTTAACGGAGACGACGGCTGAACGACGGCAACGAGAATGTGTTATGATCCCACATCGACTACACTTATGGGAGTGTAGGGGTTCTTAAGTCATTGGGGTCCTCCCACCTATTGGACTAGTCTTTTGGGTTGAGCTCTTCCCTTGGGCTTGAGTACCTAACATTGGTATCAGAGCCTAGGTGCCCGACGTTGCGGGTCTTGGTGACGTGACGTGCCGCCTCATGATTACCGCCTTGGGAGTATGGGCTCCAAGGGACTTGGTGGCGAGGGATTGGGCGACGTGATTACCGCCGTGGGCGTCGGGTCTTCCGAAGGGTGGTGTAATGTTATGATCCTACATCGACTACACTTATGGGAGTGTAGGGGTTCTTAAGTCATTTGAGCCCTCCCACCTATTGGACTAGTCTTTTGGGTTGGGCTCTTCCCTTGGGCTTGAGTACTTAACATAATGAGTCTTGTGCACGATGCGAGAAAGAGGGACGCGACGGGAGAAAGCGAGAGAACATAGCGTTGTTTTCCTATCCAACTAATAATACAGAGGTTTTGGGTTGGATAAATTAGCAAGTGTATACCGTATAAGGATGTGGGCCCGGTTTAATTAATCCGGGTACTATTTAGTGCAAGACTACACCAAACACTTGGGTCCGTAGTATGTTGCCTTGCACGGGCCCTCAACCGTGGACTTTGATACCATATTGGAAATTTTGGATCGTCGGGCCCGCCCCACTCTAACGACACCGATATTGTCCCCAACTTAACCACCTGCCCAATTCGTCAGGTGTGGGGTTTTACCTCAAAATGCCTCGGTGTTAATTAGAGTGGGGTAATACTATTTAAACCCCTTTGGTTTTCTTCACCCACCGATGTGGGACAGTTTAACATTCATAACCAAACCACAAATTCAAGTCAACGCCATACCCGAGTCAATGAACTCAGCAGACTCGGTTTCTGTACCCAAACCCAGCTCCAAATCATCATGGCTCTCAGCTCCAACTTCTCTGTTTCTAATCTTGATCATCCCCATTTTTGCTGCAACCCTAATCTACCAACTTGACTCGTTCGACCCGGCCCCCGTGCCGTTTAGCGAGTTGACTCGGCACTTAATCAAGAAGGCCCCAGCTCAAAACTCTCGCATGCTTCGAGGAGCTGAGCGTGTGGGGTATGGAGTCCTGCCGGGGCCGGAGGACGTGGCTTATGATAAGAGATCGGGGATTATTTACACTGGCTGTGCAGACGGGTGGATGAAGCGAATCAAGAGGAACGAGTCGGAGAATCCCGAGTTTGCGGTGGAGAATTGGGTCAACACGGGCGGCAGACCGCTCGGACTCGCTTTCGGGCATCACGATGAAGTTCTAGTGGCTGATGCCGATAAGGTTAGTCAGTAAAATAATGAACATATCATTAATTTGAACACGTGGCATTCTTTTATCGGGTCAAATAAAAAAGAGAGTACATAGAATACTGTTAGTTAGTAAATATCTAAATATTATTTATATTTGTACGAATAGTCTTCAATAGTAACTTTAATGAATGGCCTCCAAAAATGTAATTTTTTATTTTATTTTATATTATCTATACTAAGAGGAAGAGGTGCTTAGCTTCATAATAGACTAGCAATAATGTAGTTCGAATTAACCTTTGACGAGAATTGCACTTAAGACCTCTCACTTACGTATGAAAATGAATATCACTAGGCTGTAGTACTAAAGGCACAAAAAATGCAATTTTAAAAACAAAAAAAAGTGATTTATAAAATGAAAGTGATTTTTCACCTTTTTTAGCTTTTCACAAGTCTTTTTTTTTATTTATAGTCATCATATTGAATAAGTTAAACAAAACCAACCGTTAAGATTAAACAAGAGTTTGTAAAAGACTAAAGATAGTGTGTTAAAATCATCTTCTTAATTTATAATAAAAGAAGCCCACACATTATGTTTGTGTAAATAAAAAAGATTAAAAAAGAAAAATATATATGGAAGAGAGAGAAGTTGAAAAAAAAAAAAAGTGAAAGAGAGCGAGGGAGAGAGAGAGTAAAAAATGCCTTCATGATATGGTGGTGATGGAAGAAAAAAAAAAGAACTTTTTTGTTCAAAGTTATTTTAATGCCCATACTTTTTATTTTTTAATAGTTTCTTTTAATTATGTATGGAAGGGTATAATTGTTGTGGCCTATATTTAAGGGAACTTTAACGAAAAACTCTCGGTACTGTTCATTTTAACGAAAAATCACATTTTTACACTAAAAAGTCAATCATGGTACTATTCATTTTACCGTTTATTTTGTCCTTATCGTTAAAACTTAAAGTTTTCAAGCTTTTTTCATTAGTTTTCCTTATATTTAATAGAAAGGTGCGGCAAAGGGAAGAAAAAGAGATTGGAGAATAGACTTGAGGAATTGTGTGTTTATTCCCCAGTCCTTGTGCCTTTATTTACAGTAATAAGGAGGAGATAAACTTGTTCTCCAAGTAATACAAAGTATATTAGGAAAGATCTTCTAGATCTCAAAGAATTCATATTTTATCTCTACTTAAGATTTACACAATCATATATTGATAAGAACATATGTCACAACAATAATAGTATTTTAATTGGTTTTTTTTGTTGACAAAAAGTCTCCTATTAAAATATTAATAGGTAGTATAGATATGGTATGTGTTTTGTTGTACCACATGTGGGCCTCACTACTTATCTAGTTAGCCCACATGAGCTATGTAAAAGGGTAGGGAAGCTCGTGTCCTGTAAAAGGGATCTCTCACCCTCATCTTAGATATGGTCATTCATTCATAATCCTAGCACCTGTATTCTCTAAAAGGCAACAAGCCTCATTCACAGAGTAATCTACATTTACATGGTGAACCAGAAACTACACCGTCGTGAAGCCCCAATTAACTCGGGGTGAACCACGTATTCTTGTGTTCCTGTGCATTTGTATCATTTACGGTCAGATCTAAGTTGATCCAAAATAGATCCAATTTTGTGTATCAACATGTTTCAAAAGTTGTTATTCTTCTTTATATGATGGCATGACCTTATTTCCCCGTGCAAATTTATAATACAAACATTCATTCTCAAGATCATCTTTTTACACGTCACTTTGTAACTCCATCATCTAAGAAGCCAAACAATGTCCATCTAAATATATTAACGGATAACGCTAATTTTATGAAGCTTTCAAAATTTACACTTTATAAACTAGAATTCTAAAAAATTAGAAGTGACAAATGGTGGATATTGGCCTAGTGGATAGGTTATTCTTTTTCAACCCAATGTTTCTCAAAGGTCCAAACTCTCCCCTCTTTTGGTATAGAAAAGAGTAGTGTCATCGCTTGTAATTCATACAAGTGAAAAAGATACAAATGACTTAACTGGAGCAAAACTAGCAATTCAAAATAACTTTGAATGTAAATTTCAAAATAAAACTCTCGATTTGATGTTTAGCTTCATTTTTTTCTTTGAATATTTTTTTTAATAAAAAGCAAAATTGGTTTTTTTAACAAATATAATTTAACATTAAAAAAAATCAATTGACATGACGAACATGACCACGTGTCAACACACACCCCTCTTTACTTAGGGTAGCCGGATTGAATAAATTAAACTAAAACAATAAAAATGTTACATGTTCCTTTTAAGGTATTGTATGGTATTGTATCCCATGAAGACGTAGTATGTTGTGGATAAAAAGGCATTAGACACTTTATCTATAGTATATACTATACAGAATAATTAAATGTAGTGTATGGCAGGGCTTGCTGAATGTAACAAGTGAGGGTGAGGTAAAGGTGCTGGCAGACAAGGCTGAGGGTGTAAAATTTTTACTGACGGACGCTGTAGATGTAGCAGTGGATGGCATGATTTATTTCACAGATGCTTCATATAAATACAATATGAAAGACCATGTTTGGGACATTTTGGAGGGCCGGCCTCACGGAAGACTCATGAGCTACGATTCAGCAACCAAACAGACCACAGTGCTGCTGCGCGATCTGTACTTCGCTAATGGCGTGGTGGTTTCACCGGATCAGAGTCACGTAATCTACTGCGAAACCCCAATGTACGTTGTCAACTAGTTTACAATTTTTGCATGCGATATGAGCTTGTCTGATTTATAAATTGTTGTTCGAGCGCATCATGTAAATTGATAGCCTAATAGTGATAGCGTAACATGTTAGACTGTCTTTCTGTTTATGCATTTTGCAGGAGGAGGTGTAGAAAGTTTTACATACAAGGTGAGAAAAAGGGAAGCGTGGATACTTTTATTGATCATCTTCCAGGCTTGCCAGATAACATAAGATATGATGGAGAAGGCCATTACTGGATTGCAATGTCAATGGTAATTAGTAAATTAAGACTGTTATAAACCACTTTGCAGTTATGCCCTTTAAGTTTCCAAGATTACCTGTAAAGGGCTCAAAATTGATAGGTTTTTCTCGTGTGCAATTTTGAACGCAGGGGTTTTCATTGGCATGGGATTTGGCTGTTAGATATCCTTTCATAAGAAAAGTGACGGCAATTATGGAGAAATACAAATTAAGACCCAGTGTGGAGAAGAATGGTGGAGTTCTGGCCGTTGATATAGAAGGAAATTTGATTGCTCACTACTATGATCCAGGATTGTCAATGATTTCAAGTGGCATCAAGATTGGTAATTACATTTACTGCGGTTCGCCGATTTATCCTTACATGCTCCGCCTTAACATTCAAGAAAACCCACCGATTGCAGCCATTATATGATCAGCAATTTCAGCCGGGTGGGCGTTTGACTGTAGCAAAATCTCAATATTTAATATCCCATTTTGTGACGTTTGCTTTGATATTATTAGATAGAAATCCTTCCCTTTCAATTAATAGTTGTTTGACATTCCTCAGTCAAATATCAAGAGACCAAATATTTCGCTTTGTTTCCTTCACAATCAAAAACTAAAAGGGCCGGATTTCAAGGCTTTCTTCAAAAATTATAAAAAATGTGTGAATGTCTCGGGTTCGAAACTCAATGTTGGTGTGAAAGCCAGACTTATGGTTAGGGGGAAGCTGAAATGCTTGTGTGAGTCATTCCGGCCCCCCGAAATGAATGGACGTGTTTTCTTTCTCTCTCTCTCTCTCTCTCTCTCTAACCTCTCTCTAAAACCTTTCCTCATTTCTGCCTCCAGGGAAAAAAAATTCTCCTAGCCGCCGCTCCTTACTCCGGCTTTTGGTTGGCAGCAGCTTGACTCCCATCTCTTTCTAGCTTTCCTTCCCTCTTTCTCTTCCTTCTCCATCCTCTGCATATTCCCTCATTCTCCTTTTTCCCCATCTTCCCCCTCCTTCCTTCTTTTCTATCCATCTCCACTCTTTGCATCTTCCCTCTTCCCCTCCTTTCCTTCATCATTTCCACACCCTTCCACGCAATAAGTTTTTTTTTAATTTCTGCACTTTTTTCTCATTTGGTCTTTGTTTTGGCTTCCCTTGAGCTTTGTTCTTTGAACTTCGTCTCAATTCCCACGAGCTAGTCTCAGATCTGGACCTTCATGGTCCTCTCCTGCTCCGTTGATATTGTTTGTCGCACGTCCTCTACTACCAGCCTCTGCTAGTCAGCCCGTGTGCTTCTCCTCGGGTGTTGGGTGGGCTATTAAAGTGCTTTTAGCACTATTGGGTAAGATTATGTGAGCGCTCACTGCGCGGGTGGCCCGCTCACCCCCATTTTCTGTTGATCTTGTTGTTCCATTGGTTTGTTCTCTTGGTGGTGGTGGTGGCATTGCAATGGAGGTGCATCTAGTGGCTGCTGGTTTCCATTTCAGTCTTAAGAAAAAAAAATTTGTTCAGCTGGCCACTTTTGAACCTATACTGTATTTTCTTATTTGCTATTGGGCTTGTATTTAGGTGGTGGGCTGCCTTTTTATATAATGAAAGTATTTTAGTTTGACCAAAAAAACAAGGTTTTTATTTTCTCTCTCACTTGTTACTCATTCTCTGTTTGATTTTCCTTAAAAAAGAAATTGCCAAAAATGATCTCTTTTTTTAATCTTTGGACTCAAATAGGATGAACCGGCTATGCACAAGCCACGCACTCAATGCACAAAAGCCAAATGACAAACATACCCACATATAAATTGTAGAAACTCATAACTCTTTGCATCATTTTATTGATTTCGAAGAGAGAGTTGGGAGCTCTTAGTATTTGGGTTGAGCTCATATATGTGAGCATATCATGTGCATGTCGTGTACATGTTATGTACATACAGTGAGTTTGACGGCCAAACTGGGCCATTCTCCTTCACTTCTCATACCGCCGCTCTCCATTTTCCTTAATCTCTCCCATGGCAAAATCCCACTCTGGTGGTAGACAAAGGCATGTGATTCCAAAATTCAATTTCCAAGTTTGAGGCAATTTTGATTGAATTTTTTAGGGTTTTTGGGTAGTAGACAAAGGCATGTGCTTGCAAACCCCTTTTCCCAAACCGTCGACGACAAGCCCGAGCCCAACGAAATCGACGAAGAGAATGGAGAGAATGATGTAAACCATGGACTATAAGCATTATTATCCACCTTTGACAACCATTAACAGGATAGAGAACGCATTTTCCAAAGTAAGTAACGAATTTTTCATATCCGATGGCAATACTGAAAAATAGAGATTCAAGAGGCGATGCTCAAGAACAAGCTCAATTACAGAAAATAGGGATGATACTTGATATTCGGCACTCCATTTTTGAAACTGCAGAGACCGACATCGCTAATTTCCTTTCCCAATGGAAGAATCTTCTCTCGTCCGAGCGGTGACGCGTTTAGCGTGAAAATGAGAAATGAGGCGTGAAGATTATAACAAGAAAAGTACCAGACAAGTTTAACGTGAAGATTTTGCACCCATCGGGATCAAATTTTGGTGGGTTTTGTGAATTGGGCATCGAGTTTATGATGGTTTTGGAGAAATGGGTTGTCGGTGATGTTTTTCTCTCTACAAAATGAGAAATGAGACTTGGAATTTATTAGTAACCCATTTATATGGAAAGATAATTTGGTAATTGTAAGTTTCAGAAAAATCATATTTCTGTCATATTTGTTGTTCATATCGTGTGCATATTATGTGTAGACAAAGACATGTGATTCCAAAATTAAGAAAATTGATCATTTCTGGCAAGTTGACAAAAAAAATAAATATTCTCTAGGCACTCATAAGATAATCATAACGTCCTTCCATTTTTATAAAGATATAAAGAAGAAAATACACTTGAAGAAGCCAATATGGCATTTCAAGTGTCATCGAGTTAGAAATATTACCTAACCAGATTTAAAAACTAAGTGTTAATTGCGTGATCAATAACTCCTCCAATCCATATCATTTCTTCGGACAAACATTATATACGTCTTTCAAATATTCTAAAAAATGTCTCACTTGCATGATGAACATGCATGTGTGAGGCCCGCATGCACACGTTCAGAGTTCCCACTTCTACTCCCGATTATTGGATTTTTCTTTTTTTTTCTTTTTTTTTAGAAGCACTTTTGCTCGTCATTATAAATTATGGTATATGTTTATTATATACGTAATTATTTCCTACATATCATTTTATTTAATTTTAGTTATTTTTTTTTAAATTCAAAAAGTAACATTTGATATGAAAGTTAACTAGGATTATGTAAAAAGATAAGTGACAGATAATTAAATGTATAGTGAACATACACTATAGTTATTGTGATCAGCAAAAATGCAAAATGCTCCCTTATTTAGGCCAACACTCTCATGAAACTCACATTTTCTCATTTACATAAACACAAAAAAAAAAAAAAAAAAATTGGGTCCCATGAGTCTTTTAAATTATTGACAGACTTTGACGCAAAGGGAGGAAAGTGACAATATAATGACTTTTTAGTCAAAATGGTTTATGAGATTTGCATAATACATCACTTTGGTCCCTAAGATTAGAAATCAATAGAAGTGGTCTCTAAGATTGTCCACAATCAATCATTTTAGTCATTTCATGCAAAACTATGTTAAATAATGATCAAAATGACAAATATACCCTCAATTTAATAAATAATGGGCCAAAAAATTATTTGACAAAAATAAGGGTATTTTGGTCATTCTATTCTTATTAATGGAGATTTTTCAAGGAATGACCAAAATGATTTATTGCAGACAAACTCAAGGACCAATTTTATTGATTTCAAATCTCAGAGACCAAAGTGAGGAGTTATGCAAATCTCATGGACCAATTTGGCTAAAAAGCCCAATATAATTGAAATGAACAGAACTTGGCTGCTGAAAAATCAGCAGCAGCTCCTACTGCTGGCCAATCACAAATGAACACGCGTCCTAGTAATTGATTTTTTTAATCACATATTAGATGCGTGTCCATCTGTGATTGGCTAGCAGCATGAGCTGCTGCTCATTTTTCAGCAGCCAAGTATTGTCCAATTAAGATGAGTTTCATGAGACAAATTGAGTATGAAATTGAGTTTTAAGAGGTGTTGACGTGATAAGCCATTTGGTTTTGTCGATATTCTTTTTTAGGGAAAAGGATCCTCTTCAGATCCATTTTGGGGATCCTAAGGATTCCCACATCATAGTCGTTCATCATACATTGTGCGGTCAGTTTTTGTCAAGTACTATTTGTGTTTAATTTTAAATAAAAAAAGTCAAATGATTTTTTACCGCACGATGCACAATGAATGACTAAGATGTGAAGATCATTAGGATCCCTACAATTTTAATCCGTATGGGATCCAAATCGTTTTTTAGAAAGAGCAAATTTTTATATTGGTCCCATGTGCATGACATAAATAATAGACCATAACTACAACCAGAGGAATTTTCATAGAATGAGGATCGTCTCCGAATCCTTTTTGTGAGGATCTTCAAATTGTGTCTGTTCATCGTACATCGTACGGTCATTTTTGTCAAATATTATTTACATTTAATTTTAAATAAAAATATTTAAAATAAATTTTAACTGCATAATGTATGATAAACAGACACGATTTAAGAATCTGTAAGATCTTTGCAAAGAGAATCCAAAGATGATCCTCATTCATGAGAGATCTTTTAGTATGATTGGCACACGAGGTGGTACAACACGTGTCACTATACAAATTGTGGGATATGTGTGTTAAAAAGTTAACAACTTAAAAAATAAAAATTTTCACCACTTACATAAAAACACATGATGTACCACCCATATTCCCGTCACAATTAAAATTTTCTCCTCATTCATTTTAATATCCTCGAAGTTCTACATTTCTATATCCAGAAATTATTAAATAGACCTGCAGACTTAAATTATCGTGTTTGTCGAGAGAATTTTCAATGTGACCGGTACACGGGGTGGTACACCACGTGTCACTATACAAATGGTGGGATATGTGTGCTAAAAAGTTAATAACTTAAAAAATAAAATTTCTCATCACTCCTATTAAAACACGTGGTGTACCACTTGTAATCATGCCACAACTAAAAATTTCTCGTGTTTTTCTCTTACATTCAAATTTAAAAAATATTAAACTAAATTCGGATAAATTGCTTTGAAATTTTTTGAATACTATTTATGGCAATCACAATCAACTCCTATTTAACGGTTGCATTTTGTCTTGCAGGCCGCGATCCCAGTTAATCAATTTAAGATATTTGTGCCTGAAACTAGTTACTCAAAAAGAAAATCGCAATTATATATATACCTACTTACTCTGATAGATACATAGATCTATCTAGACCGAGTTACCAAACCTCATTGAGTAACTAAGCAATGCACTCCCCTTCCCCAGCCCAAGCTTCCGACGACTCTCATCCCACTCCCACAAGAAAAAGGCCATGGCACTTCACGGAACCAAGCGGAAGTCCAAGAATATAACAACGGCTCGAGAAAACAATACATGAACCAAGGACTCAATTTAGAAGGGCCGAACGAAATGAAACAAAGCACAAGTATTAAATGTAGAACTGCTCAACGAAACGAGAAATGTAGTAATGAAATGAGGGGTGAAACATGTTTCGAAGCAACAAACCCCATGACAATAGGTTAACGGTCCACTACTAGCCCTCACATTTCATCACATCAAGCCAATCATACAAAATAAATCATATTTCCAATATGCACGTCAAATCTCATTTCATAAACATAAATAGATTGCTAAGTATTAAAAATAACAATTCAATAGAAAACATATTTATAAAAGCAAAATTATATCCACACAGGATAATAATTACGAAAACAGGGTAATTACCAATATTACATATATTAAAGTCACTCACCTAGAGCCCGCACTATTGCACCCTAGCGCCCAAAATCGAGACGTCACGCACTATCGTCTCTTAAAACAAAGTACAAGCCCACCTTTAGAATTCCTTCAATAGTTCATATATCCCAAAACTCCTATATGTCCCCCACAACAACATTTAAAGAGAAATCGAACTGACGTTCAAACATAGGGTCCATGATCCTACGTCACTTGCTCCGTTAGATCCAACCACTAGATTTTTTATTCGTAAGTTCCTAAGGTCCTTAAATATTACGTACTATAATGTATCAAAGTTTGGTGACGATCCAATAGTCAGATCGTCGATTGCTATAATGTTCAAGTGGCGGACCCTAACGAAATTTCGCCAGATTCTACAGATTTTGCAGATTTTCTGGGCAATCTTTAGAACTCCATATCTCACTCATTTCTCACCCAAATTCAATCCATAATATACCAAAACGAAGCTAGAGAAGTGTAGAACAAGATTATATCTGCTTGGAGTCCAAATGGTGGCCGGAGGTGGCCGAAAAATTCCTGAAATATGGCTGCGCGCGGGAAAACAAGTAACTTGCCGGAATTACTGGGCAAACTTTAAACGTCCATAACTTTGTCAATACTCAACCAAATCGAGTGATTCAAAAAAGAAAATCATAGCTTAGAACTAGACGAACATATTGGTACCTTTCCGATGGCTAAATCGCTTTGGTTTGGCCGGAAAATGGTTTGAAAGGTCACGGGTTTGCCGGGAACTGGGCAAACTTTAAACGTCATAACTTTCTCATTTCTCAACCAAATCACACGATCCAAACATGAAAATTTATCTACACATCATGAGGAATCCAATTATGGTGCTTAGAGGTCTCACCTTGGTCAGAATATAAGGGAAATTGACCTGCAAAGTGACGACTCAAATGGAGGTTCTTGATTTGTTTGATCCCGAGGTAAACTCGAGTATCCAACACATGAAACAGGTTCCTGGGACGATGGTGAACACTGTGAGGATGTTTGCAAGGTTCAATTTGCTGGAAAAGAAATGGTGGTGAATGATGGCGTGTCTCGGTGAAGAAGAGTGAATGTGAGGGAGAGTAACAGGAGAAAGAAGAAGAAGAGGAAAAAAGAATCCAGAAAAATGGGGACCAATCTGTGGGTCCCACGTGGCAGACAACAAATTTCACATGTGTTCAATTGTCAATTTACCAAAATGCCCTCAAGGTTTAAAGGTTCATAGAATTTTCGTTATAACTCTAAATTACATTATGTTTGCGCCCACACGTTCGTTTCGACGAGTACTATCCAATATATATAAAAATAAGTGGAACAATATGTAGGGGTCAAATATGTCGTAAATATAAAAGTGTCAAAACTAAGAATACGAAATACGTAATACGTAATTTTAAACAGTGAAATCCGGGAACTAGATTTCACATAAAGTTTGGCTAAATCACACAATGGGCAACTTATTTTGGTATCGAATTTGCCATCCACAAGATTCGAACCTAAGACATCTCACTTACAAGTGAAGAGGAATACAACCAGACCGTAGTACTAAGTGGTAATTTTATTTTGATAGTTTGATAGTAATAGATCATATCTATACCGGCAATGTTAGGAAGATCCAATTTTTATATTGGTCCCATGTGCATGACATAAATAATAGGGGAGGTGGATTGTCTGCCCTCCCATTTCCATACTCTTCACATCCCCTCCTGTTTTGTGTGGTCACAGTTAAGTCACGTAAACATTTTATATTCCTATTACTTTTTGTTTTATTATTTTTATAAAAAAAAATTCAATATAAAATGTTGACGTGGCTTAACCATGACCACATAAACAAAAATGGATATGAAGAGTATGGAAATGGGAGGGCAAACAATCCACGAAGTTCTACATTTCTATATCCAGAAATTATTAAATAGACCTGCAGACTTTAATTATCGTGTTTGTCCTCTTATATTCAAATTTAAAATATTAAAGGAAATTCTGATAAATTGCTTTGAAAAGTTGCTATATATGTGGCAATCACAATCATGAATCAACTCATATTTAACGGTTCCTGCGATCCTAGTTAATCAATTTAAGTTATTTGATAAAGAAAGATTGAATATGTATCCGAGACGTACATGTAACTAAGTACTTAAAAAGTCTGAAATCCAATGATAAAATACATGTCGCATGTGACCTTTACCACAAAGGTGAAAAGGTGTTCAATTTTTGACATCGTAAATTTAAATTCACTCAATAATTAATCTAACATTTAATTCAACAGTTAGATCAAAATAAAAATAATAAAATATACGTCGACATTAAGTGCCTGAAACTAGTTACTCAAAAAGAACATCGCAATTATATATATACCCACTTGCTCTGATAGATGGATAGATCTTTCTAGACCGAGTTACCAAACCTCACTGAGTCACTAAGCAATGCACTCCCCTTCCCCAGCCCAAGCCTCCGACGGCGCTCATCCCACTCCCACAAGAAAAACTCCTTCATGGCACTCAACTCTTCTCATCTTCTCAGTACTAGCTCCAGTAGCAATAGCCCTACTCATTTACCAACTCGACACGCTCAACCCAGCTCCTCTGCCGCTTCACGAGTTGACTCAACCAGTCGCAGCTGCTCCGAAGCGTAATGCTCATATGCTCAAAGGGTCGGAGTTTGTGGGTGCCGGGGCTTTAGTGGCACCGGAAGACGTGGCTTACGATCCGAAGTCGGGATTTATTTATACCGGATGTGCTGATGGGTGGGTTAAGCGAGTCACGCTGAACGAGTCGGCTGCTGACTCGGTGGTGGAGAACTGGGTTTTCACCGGCGGGAGGCCACTCGGACTTGCTCACGGAGTTGACAAGGAGGTTTTCGTGGCTGACACGGAAAAGGTCAGCCTGATCCTAATTCACAGCACATTTTTTTGTGGTTGGCGATAGAGTACTCTGATTTTGTTCTAATGTTTATGTTGTCAATTTTCAAGTACACATGGATATGTGAACTGAAAACGTGAGGTCATTTCCAATCAAACGAACTACGTTTAGCCCATGTCTAAATTATAATTTTGTAAGAAATTATTTTTTAATAAACACCATCAGACCATATTTATATTCAATCTGAGTGCTATTTTTTTACTACCCTCAATAATTTATTATTTGAAATTTGTTCTTTAATTTTATTGGTCAATTGAATTAAACTACTATATTAAAATAAAAGATTAATCTCAGTTTACTACCTTGAAGTTTTCTGATTTTCAACATTTGGTACTTGAAGTTTTTTTCGTTCCAATCTGATACCTAAAGTGATAATTTTCCATCATAACCTCTGTTAATTGATGACGCGACGCTCACAACGACAATTACTAAGTATCACGTGTCAATATGAGTTCACATGAAAAAATTTTAAAAATTTAAAAATTGAAAGAAAAAAAAAATTTCTACCCACCCATTTCCTACCTCACTCCCCCACCTCCCTCAATTCAAATCTACAAGGAAACCCTTCCAATTTCTTAAATACATTAAAAATCCAGTAGACCCAAATCGTTAATTTGGATAAATTCGCAATTCCTAACCAATTCTTAAGCATTCCTAGCCCTCGCCGCCACGTCATTGGACTCCGGCAGCAGTAGCGGCACCTGGTGGCTCCCTTGCTTTGGTGCTTCGGTTCTTCTCTATCCTCGGCATTTTGTTGGGTTGGCTATGTGGGAAGGGTGGGTGCGATTGTAGAGGAAAGAAGGGAGGGTGGGTGCAGGTTGCAGAGGAGAGAAGGGAAGGTGGTTGTGGGTTGCAGAGGAGAGATGAGAGGGAGGGGATGGGGAGGGAACAAGATCCTTTCTGGTAGGGAGAGTGAGGTAGGAGACGGGTGGGTTGAAATTTTTTTTTCAATTTTCACGTGGGCCCATATTGACACGTGGCATCCAGTCATTGTCTATGTGAGCGTCACGTCATCAGTTAACAGAGGTTCTAACGGAAACTTAATGAATATATGAAAGTGTCCCAGAATTATGACTTTAGGTATCAGACTATGACAAAAAAAATTTCATGTACCAAATATTGAAAACCAAAAAACTTTAGGATAGTAAACTGAGATTAACTCTAAAATAAAGTCTCTGGACATATTTAGAGGGTTACTTGTCGCTAAATTTTGTTTTAAGTTTCATGTTGTTTAAGTTTTATGTTATTAAATATTTAATTTTACTTGCATGTAAACAACTTAAACATTAAAATGAGGTAAGATAGTATGGAATGGTGAAAATGATGTGAGAAATAGTATAATATTTAATTTTACGGGCTATGTTTTGACCTATAGCCCTTTGGCCGGCTTGGTTGGAGATGGCCTAACCTAGATTTGACATGGCCATCTTTGCCTTAATATCGGTATGTCATGTATCATAATATAAATGAAGAGTATATTTTTTATTGTATCTTCACTTTGTATTATGATATTTGATGTACAACATCATAATAGATGGTGACATGAACTGGTAACCTAAATATTGATTTAATATACGGCTCTCACAGACTCACACAGTTTGTATTTAGAACAGTGGATAGACGGAAAACTTTGTTTGTAAATACACGTGGTATGACTTACTAGATATAACCCGAGTTGATAAGTACCTCTTACCTAATATTAGAAAAAGTTTGATGTAGAAAAGCTATAATTGGATAGTTCATTGATGCACCGGTTAGGTTTCTCCTTTGTATTAGGCTAGGCTCGTTGTATGTTCTTCTAACTTAGGATTCTGTTGTAAATACCAAGTCACAAATGTGTATATATAAGTGCATCATTATACATCAATGAACTATCCAATAGTATGAGAAACCTAACCGGTGCTAACATTTGAATTCCGACAAAAATATTTTTAAAGAAAACATAAGTCATAATTGGATGAATGGTTGAAATTTCATGAACTAGAGAGTATAGTTAGGCGAGCTATAAAGCGGACATTTGTTCTTTATTAAATAAGCAGGGTATTGATACACCATAGATAACGTGTTATTATTCTCATCAACAATTTACCAACATGATATCGAAATGTGGAAGTCCTACATAGAAATTTAGAGTGTGTACGTAAAGAGATAATGCTTGCACTTAGTATAAGCCGCTGTTGAATCACAAAATAAGTTAAATAACACACTCAGTTAAGAAATGTAATTGAATTTGTGAAACTTTGATGATAAGTTTGTATTTCTTGAGTACATGTTATAGGTTAGTGGGACCATTGTGTCGCTTTATCAAATGTAGTGATTTTCACGCTCGTTTTCACTTGAACCCCTCATCTTATTTTCGATCCTTGTTTTTTTTTTTTTTTCTTCTATTTTTATTGATTCAATCGAAGGGTTACAAAGGAAAAGTACCGAGAGGACAAAATGAATTCGAAAATCATTTTCCATCAACAAACTTTTGCTTCTATTTTCGGGTTTGTATCAGGGGCTACTGAAGATAAGTGAGGAGGGAACAATCGAACTGCTGACAGATGAGGCCGAGGGTGTAAAATTCAAGCTAACAGATTTTGTAGATGTAGCAGAAGATGGTATGATATATTTCACAGATGCTTCATACAAATACAGCTTGCATGAGTACATGTCGGACATTTTAGAAGGTAGACCCTACGGTAGATTTCTGAGCTACAATCCGACGACCAAAGAGACCAAAGTGCTCATTCGCAACCTGTACTTTGCTAATGGACTTGTGGTCTCTCCCGATCAAAACTATGTCATCTTCTGCGAAACTGTCATGTATGTTTTGAAACTTATGCTTTTTATCGAGTAGTGATTCTCACATTCTCAAACGTTTTATGCTTTTATGTATATTCAATCTATAGCTAAAAGAAAGAATGAAAAGTGCAGGGCGAGAAAAGGGGAGTGCGAAAATCACCTTGTTTCCTGTTTAAGTATATGTGACAATGTTTTAGACTCTGCTACGTGGTTAATATTGCAGGAGAAGGTGTAGGAAATATTACCTGCAAGGCACTAAAAAAGGGAGTGTAGAGAACTTTATCGACCAGTTACCGGGCATGCCTGATAATATCAGATATGATGGAGAAGGCCACTACTGGATTGCACTGGCCACGGTAAGATTTCTTCTTCTTTATTTTTTGAAGAATCACATCGATCTGTTAGTAATGAATGGATTATCGTTCGAGTAAATGTTTTATTGCTAGACAAATCCGGGTCTGTAAATTTCGACCACAAATTCTTGGATGCATCTTATTCCTGACATTTTTCTATGACAAATTGGCAGGATGTTAAACCATACTGGGATCTAGCACTTCGATATCCTTTTATTCGGAAAGTCCTAGCGATCGTGAAGCGGTATGCAGGAGGCAGGCCATATTTGGAGAAGAATGCTGGCGTATTTGTTGTGAATTTGGATGGGGAGCCGATTGCTCATTACTCTGATCCTGAGTTGTTTCTCATTACAAGTGGGATCAAGATTGGAAAGTACCTCTACTGCGGTTCCGTCGTCTATCCCTACATTATCCGCCTCGATCTGGATCGACATCCTGCACATGCCACCACATGAGCTAATTCCCAGTCCCATGATATAATCTTCAACACGTACGGAATGGTATTGTAGCTTCAGTAGAGAAACTTAAGCATAGACGATAGATGCAATGGTAGTGTTCGGTTTATGTAAATCTGTCTTGCTTATATGCGATAAGGTGACGAAAAGATACCTTTCAGTGACACTTGTTACAACTTTGTTCAAGAGAGGCTGCCCAATGCCTTTGCTTTTTCTCTCAGAATAAAACTTTGAATCTTTCCGGTTGCGGTTTTCGGTATGTCATCGAAAATGACTGTCCGGGGAGCCATATAATGAGGCAAACGATCACGGCAGAACTTAATTATTTCTTGTACAAATGCACAAACTGTCTGTCCCCTTTGGTTATAACTTAAGTCTAAGCCCTAATTCTTTATTGTTGTGCTTTTACAAAAAGAGATTCTCTCTTGCAACCAGTGCATATTTTAGAGACGCCATCGTCTAAAATGTACTGCCTTTACAAGGAGTTCTTTTGCAACCAATGCATAATTTCAGTGCCACAACCGTCTAAAATACTAGTCGCGTGTTAAAAAATAACCTTTTTTTTTTTTTTTTTTTGTGGAGAGTGCTAGGCACCTTTGCCACATTTCATTTCAACCTTTTCACTTATTGTCCGTATTTGGGTAACGGTTAGGGGGTTTGGTAATTTTCATTCGAGAGATTACATTCACACACTTCAAATTACTTCTCTCACACCTTTGTAATTTTAAATCATACCAAATATTATATGGTAAAATTATTTTTTCTTGAGAAAATTCATATGTTACTTAATAATGGTCCAAATTTTCGCCCAATTAAAATTTTTTGGGTACCCATTCTCAGTGAACCCAACAAGATAACTAGAAGGGCCCATTGTTCCCCCTTCTTTTTTGTTGTTTATTTATTTACTCTTTTGCCCTCTGGAGCTCGGTTCACCGCCTAATTCAATGTTAAGCACTTGCTCACCATTCACCAAGCAATGCTCAGCAAAGAATCACTAAAGAAGAAGATAATGATGAATCAGAAGAGATGAATTCAAATCGCAAGAAGAGATGCCGATAAAGGTGGTATCTGCATCGTTGTCAGGCTGATGAATGTGGATATGGTGGGGGCTTGAACTAGACCGAGGCGAGTCCAAGCAGTACCACCGTTGGCACACCAGTGTATCCAACGATGATAACTGTCTTGGTGGAAGGTATTCGCCGGAAGTTCTGCCATCAGCGTAGCGAGTACCTGTCCCAACACAACACTAATATGTATCTATTGTTGCCTTTTCAGTTTTCATACCTTGGAGCTGTGTTTGTATGGCGGAAGTTCGCATATAGTTGGTTATCTGAGAACTGCAATTGCATTTGCAAAGATGGAAGTACAAGCATGGACACAGATGATTGAGCATAAACACGATAGATCGGAACTTTGTATTAAAAACACCAGAATCGGTGTTTATCCTTCAAAATTATTATGAAACAAAACTAGTGAAATATTTAGAGGAGGAAATCAAAGAATTATGTTAAAAGGTTTCAAAATTTATGGCAGGTAAACACTTTCCGTGCCAAATTGAAAAAATCATATGGGGATGAACCGTAGCTGAAGAATGGATACCTTATCTTCTCTTCTCTGTCAATCTAAGGCAGCAATGACCGCGTCAACAACCTCTTGGGTTGTGCTCTGTCCTCCAAGGTCCTTTGTCCTGCATTTACCCTCCAATATTACTCGTTTCACTGCAGTTTCTAGTCGATCAGAAAAGGATGGAAATTGCAGATGTCTCAACATCATGGCGGAGGAGAGAAGAAGGGCCACTGGGTTTGCTTTCTTTAGGTCCAATATTCTCTGATTTCCAACATTTCCTGCTGAAGCGCCTTGCTCGAAAATAGCATGATCAGCCCCAACATTGCCTGCAACCAAAAGACCACAACCATCATCGATAATAGCCTAATACTCACCAAGCAAAACATTGCAGAACATATGGATGGGTTTGTATTCCCTATAATTCTGTCATTTGAGAGGACATTAGGGCAGGCAATTTAAAAGAAGACCTCACCTCCTGGCATAACTCCAGTGCCTCCAGCAAGACCAGCTGCTGTATTGGCAACAAGATTGCCATAAAGATTCGGTGTCACCTGCAAAATCAAAATCAGCACGCTTTAGCCACGAAAAACAGTCTCGCCTCTTTGATTTCAAAGACAAAACCGAGATATTTCAATCTAGAAGATCTGTTAAAAAACAAGAATCTGTCAAAATCAGAAAGAAAATTCACACATGAATATTAATTTTACTCCTCCCCAAGTGGTTCGCTCTAAATTTTCCCACCTTCATTTTAAAGCAAAACCCACTCCGTACTTTCTGTAATTCAAAACAGGCATCATTTTCCCACAAGAATCCACACGGCACAATGTTTTATTACAATCAAGTACTTAACAGAAAGAATGCAGTAACATGCAAAATCGTAGTTTTTGTCTATGATATAACAACGGAACTTCTAAACCTCACAACAGATGCCTCATTTCTGAGGCACCACGGAGTCTGATAAGTGCTCCGGTAACTGAAGGCCCTGCTTTCCAGTGAATAATAGCATAGATATGCAGCATAAAATAAAACAGATTAACAATTGAATGAATGTAATTGGCATACCATGACATCAAATTGCTCGGGCTTCGAAACAAGTTGCATGCAGCAGTTGTCGACAATGATTTCATTATACGCAATGCTAGGATAGTTTGTGGCGACCTCACGACAAGACTCCAAGAAGAGACCATCTGCAAGCTTCATAATGTTTGCTTTGTGCACAGCAGTCACCTTCTTTCTGTTGTTTAGGTAAGCATACTCAAACGCATATCTAGCAATACGCTCCGAGCAGAACTTTGTGATCACCTAGCACAAGAGTAAGTATAAGTGACGAATATATCCCAGACTATGCAGTATGGAGGGGATAACAAGAAAATCCCTTCAAAATTGCTAGAAATTTAAAGGGCATTTACAAATAGTAACAAACCCATCAAGAACGCATGTTGGTTCCGCACACATTGTGAGAGGAGGTCCTATAATAGCACTATGATGCGAGACAACATTGAGAGTCACGTGATGAGTGAGACACTGACCTGAAGATATATCTCGGAGATGTATAATAATCCCTAAGCTAGGATAGTGTCAAGCAACAGTCTTTCCAATGGTTCCACAATGTGGGAGGGACCCACACAGGTTAGTGGTGAAGTACTAACAATCAGTCACAGAAGAGTATAATTGGAAATGGATCGTCTCCGAATCCATTATGTGGGGATCCTAAGGATTCTATTTATCGTGTATCATACGATCAAAAATTATTTAATTTTTATTATTTAAAATTAAACATAAATAGTACTTGACGAAAACTGATCGCACGATATACGATGAATGGTTGAGATGTGAGGATCACTAGGATCCACACCTAAGGATCCGGAGAGAATCCATTTCCATTATAATTTTACTCACTACTATTTGCCAAACATGTGTCGAGTTTCATGCCTCACATTATATATTAATTATGATTACATTCCCAATTAGTGTTAAACATACGTGATTAAACTAGAAACTACAAAATTCAATCAAATAATCAAATGAAAACTAATGAAAATGACTTGAAAACTTTAAGTTTTAAAGTTAAGGACAAAATAAAAGATAAAGTGAATAGTATCATGATTGACTTTTTAGTGTAAAAATATGATTTTCGTTAAAATGAACAGTTCCAAAAGCTTTTCGTTAAAATTCTCATTAATCAAACAATAAATCAAATAACAACAAAACCCAAAAATATAATTGAATTAAAAATTGAAAAATCCAAAAATCCCAGTGATTTGACGATACCTTAAGGCTTTCAACGACGCCAGGAATGACCTCGTGTTCGAGCCCAGAGTACTCGCCCTCGGTATTCTCCCTGATCACGACAATATCGACATTCTCGTGCTTCGTCACCAGCCCCTGCAGATTGAAGCAGTTGACGAGGGAGGCGTAGAGATCAAGCTCCCTCCTCAGCTGCAAATTGAGAGAGCTCACGCCGCCGCCCATGGGCGTCTCCAGCCCGCCCTTCAAGCACACCTTGTTCTTCTTGATCGACTCCATCACCTCATCCGGAACCTTCGGCATGTCGCCGTGGACCTCGAAGGTCTCGAAGTAGATTGGCGCATGCATCGCGTCCATGACCTGCTCGACGGCGTTGGTGACGAGAGGACCGATGCCGTCGCCGGGGATTAGTGTTACGGCGCGAGGGGCGCCGTCTCCGGGGCGGGGCATGTAGGTTACGGATCGGGTTGGGTTGGAGGTGGGGGAGAGGGTTGGGGCGGTTGCTTTCGGGAGGAGGTGGCGGAGGAGTTGCACGGATCTGCGGGCCATGGCGGCGACTTGGGGGTCCAGGTGGGAGAGGGTGTGGGGTTCGTTTTCAGAAGTCGTGATTTGATGGTGGTGATGTCTTTATGCGATTTGAGTAGCCATTTGCGGGGAAACGACGCCGAATCAGAAAGAGGAGAGAGAGAGTGACAGAATTATTAGATTCTGGAGAATAATTACCTTTTAATTAAAAATTAATTTGTTAATTAATGGGGAACTATGAGAATCTTTTTCGAATTTTTTTTGTAAGGATTATCGAAATTCTTTAATTGTGTTCGTTTATCTTAAATTATGCGATCAGAAATTATTTTAAATTTTTTATTTAAAATTAAATACAAATAATATTTGACGAAAATTGATCGCACGATTTATGATAAACAGACACAATTAAAAGATTCTCTGATCCTCACAAAAAGGATATGTTTCAATGGAGAAAATTGGAAAAGTGATAGGGGTGTGATATACACACATCTCATTTTATTTCTCACACAATTTTTTAATTTTCGACCGTCGGATCAGATGAATTGAAGAAGATCAACAAACATAAATTATTAAGGAGTATGTGAGAAGTAAAATGGGATGTGTGCTATCCACACACCCCAATTGATATAGGATGGTGGGCCACAATTGGGGAGGACCGTTCATGATGGTGGGACCGGGAGCGGGGGGACGGCTGGACCGAAAGCAGAGGCCGACGAGGAGGGAAAGCAGGGGCAGAGAATTGGCGCGGGAAAAGGCGCCACTTTTGTGGAGATTCGTATTGACTAATCTTTTATTCGGGATGTTCATCATTTGGGGTGCCCCTTATTCATTAGTGCTATAAACATAAAGACATTGCAATAAAAAAAGTCTAATTTCATTTTAGAGGTACTCTTTAGATGTTGAGGTCGAGTCTAATAGCGTTAGCTTATAATTAAATATGACAATACAATGCACATTTTGTATGCACCATAAGTACGTAGTAAGAGTATCTTCTATGGAAGTTTCTATTTAGCAACTACCACCGTCAACTTTGATGACTCATTTGGGAACTTTAAAGGAATAGTCCCTAAAAAGTATTGCCTGCAATAGGACGACCTTATAGTATAATCTCTAAATATAAGAACTAAATTATTAAAAAAAAATCATTTCGTCAGAGCATTGTAGCCATTTTGATTAGAGAAAAAAAATATCTCTACCGTTGGTTTTCTAACTGTTCAAACAAAAAAATGGAAGTCGCAGGAAAAAATCCAAAATGAGAATCCAACATAAGTGGGTTCAAAAACCAAAAAGAGCAGTTGCTATGAAGCATTCCTTTCCCACTCAAAATCAACAAGGGGTCCATTTTTTGAGTTCTTATATATAGTTCTCGCATTTGAGGGTTTCTTTGAGGTATCCAACGAGTCCCTATATGTTGAGATATTTTGAGGACTTCAATTTCAACCCATTAGACCAACTCCAACAATGGGCTAAAACCTATAATTCCCCTTCCCCCGCCCCTCCAAAAAAAATTCACTTCACCCCATGACCTAAAATTAACCTAAAACCCAAATGGAGGTCAAATATCAGCCCAAGTTTAGGCCACAAATTGGAGTGGACCCCAGCTTCTGTGACTGAAACCTGGGCTGTGAAGCCCAATTGCCCTATGTCACTTGCTCCACGCGCAGCACGCAAGGCCTTCAACCTGCATTCAACCGAGGTGGACCCCACCCACGTGGGTGTGTCCCCCGGTTTGTCAAGTTTTGTCTGTAGCCAACGGCTACTTTTCTTCACCGGGTGGTGGTGGTAATTGGACCATTGGTTAATCCAACGGTCCACATTCAAATATTTTTTAGTTCAAAAAATTATATGAACATTTTATATTTATATATTTATTGAATCCAACGGCTTAAATCGAATATAATCAAATCTAATTGTAAAAAAAAGATCTAACGGTCCAAATTAAAATTCAACGGCTAAAATAATTTTAAAAAATTATTTAACTCAAAATTCAACCAAAAACTCTATAAATACCTATGTATTTGTTCAAACATCCACACAAAACTCACTTTTCTCCTACAATTCTTCCAATTTTTTCTTTCTACCATTTCTTCTCATTTCCAAATTTTTCAAGATGGCAAAAGAGTATGTTAGAGATCGTAATTGGACCTTTGACAAAGATATTGCTTTATGTTTGGCATGGATTTCTATTAGCGAAGATGGTGCCATCAATATGAATCAAAATAGAAAGGTTTTGTGGGGTAAAATCGTTGATAAGTTCCATGAAAACTCCAACGCCGGTCGAAGGGAAGTTGGTGGTGTTTATGATCGGTGAAAGATTATCAACAAAGCGTGCACTTTGTGGAATGGAAGCTTGGAGAGAGTCATGGTTGACATGCCTAGTGGAAGGGGCACCTCAGAAATTGTGAGTTTCTTTGTTGATATTTTATTTGTCATGTACATAATAGTATTTTGCAACTAATTGTTTTTATGTATTTGTTGCATAGGGTGACAAAGCAATGGCAATTTACAAGACAATAACTACACCAAAAAATCAAGCTTTTAAGTTGCATCATGCTTGGAACATCCTCAAGGATTGTCTGAGGTGGGGAACCGATGCGGACCAACAATGGGGAAGATTATTTCATAGTGAAGCCCCACCCCCAAATGATGTCAATGAATGTGTGAATTTTATTTATAATAATTAAAGCTAGGAGCTCCTCTCTCATAGAAGAAATAATTAATAAATTTGATTTGATAAGATAATACGAATTCAATTCTACTCTTAATCTCATATAGTTTTTTAAGTTTATTTAGACAAGCGGTATTAGAAGAAGAGTTGAATTTAACACATAATATAAAAAATGAAAACTAATGAAAATGACTTGAAAATTTTGAGTTTTAACGATAAGGACAAATTAAAGGTAAAGTGAATAGTACCATGATTGATTTTTTAATGTAAAAATAAGATTTTTTTTTGTTAAAGTGAACAGTACCATTAACTTTTCATTAAAGTTCCATATAAAAATCTAATCCTCTCAACTATTTGGGCCTACAGATGCTGACAAGTTTCTGTGGGTGAGTAGGAAATGCATCAGCTAATATGTATTTTTATCTTAGCATGAGGAATTCAATTCAAATACCATCAAATGATCAGTTGAATAATGAACATATAGAGAGAGGGGAATGTCCCTGGCCGTGTACATGGCCATGTACAATTGGGGAATGTCCGTGTCCCAATTGATTCCCTTAGTGCCTTTGCTTTTCGGCTTTAATTCACGTGCCTCTTCTACAGTGCTTATTGAGTAGCTAGGAGTAGAATTAAGTCAGGTTAACATCTTGTTTTGAATTTTTTATATATAAAAAAAAACCAAAAAGAAAAGTGTGAGAGGAGAATAAGGAAGGGAAGGATAATAGCATGGGAGAGAATCATACTCCTATTTAGTAACGCAGTTGCAGAGACTTCCCTCGTCCTACTCACTTAACTTGTCGCCTTGTGTTTATTCAGTAGGAGTTGGATTAATCCGCGTTAACATCTTGTTTTGAATTTTTTTCATATAAAGAAAAAGACAAAAAGGAAAAGTGTGAGAGGAGGGGAAGGAAATATATGATAATAGAAGGAAAGAAAATCCTACTCCTATTCAGTAACTTAGTTGTAGAGACTTCGCTCATCCTACTCACTTTACTTGTCGCCTTGTGTTTTGCACAGTGTTCTAAAAATCGACCTAGGCGGCGCCTAGGCGCTGGGCGGTGGCCAACCGCCGGGATTAACGTAAAATCGGAAGAAAAATCGGGACAAGGATTAGACGGGTGCCGAGGCGGCCTGAGCGGCCCTTGGGCGGCCTAGGCGGGCGACTGGGTGGCCTAGGCGGTCTGGGAATTTCAATTTTTCTGTGTTCGAACTTGAGAAAGGATGAATGCTTCTGGTTTTTCTGGGCTTATGGTGGTCTGTGTTCGCGAAAGAGGAAGAAGATGAGAGAATTAGTTTCTCTCTCTTCTTTCCACACCCACCCACGTGATCTTTTAAACTTTTTTATTTTTATTTTTTATTTTTTGTCCATTCAAATGTGGACAGCTAGCCTTGACTTTTCTTAAAGAATAAAGGTTGTCAGGCTATTAATTTTTGTGGCATCCATCAAGTGCTATGGATTTTTTGTAGATAGCGATGGAGCACTCATCTCTTCCTAGACAAAGGGCTAATAGCCTAACAAAAAATTAATTTTTTCTCATTAAAAAAACATTGATTGTCAGGTTATCAGTTCATAGCATCAAGTGCTATGGATTTTTTGGACTTGTTAGATACGCATTTTATTATTCTTTTACTATCTTATTCAGAGATTTCATATAAGTATAATTTTTTGTAAGTGTCAGTATACATTTATTTACAAGATATATAAGAAATTTACCTAAATCCGCCTAGGCCGCCTAGGCGCCCGCCTAGACCCCGCCTAGCCGCCTAGGCGCTAGGCGCCAGTCTGCCGCCCGACTAGCGCCTAGCGTTTTTTAGAACCTTTTTGCAGCGAGAAAGCGTTGTCGCTCTTACGATAATTTATCAAATCCAATTTCACTAGACATAGAATTTCCAATGCAATCAAGATTTATTACGTCTAATAAATACTTGTCACATGCTCAAACAGTATATTAATCGCACAGTAAATTGGCGATATGATAGATCATCTCGTCACCAAAACACGTCACCAAGACACCAACATGCATCAATTTGCATACTTGCAACCAAGTTTGTTTTATTCATTTACGTTGGTGACATAATTTACTCCTTGATTTAAAAAAAAATGAGACTCTATTCTCCAACACAATGATCACTATTTTGTATGAGTTGTTTGAATTAATCAATTTCAGCAAGAATTAATGATAAATTAAATACATTAGATGTGGACCATCATTGCCCCTCATTCCCTAAGATCCAAATTATTGAGATTTGGACTTGTAAACGCAACTTCTTGAACAAAATGCGCCATGAATTTGGGTTGAAAAAAATATTGAAAGATCATTGTCAAGATGTGGAATTCAACTCTTCGATACATACTTGAAGTTGGCAAATCTTTTATGCTAGAAGCAAATTGACTAAAATTCCACCAAATATAAGTTGCATACATTAGTATGAATTGTCTCAATAAATGCTAAATAGAGGCAGCGGGAATTCGACTCCCCCCTGGGGATAGGGCGAAAGGAAGTTGACCGTGGATTGTTAATAAGTCTGGAATTGATTCTTCTTAGGTTGATGCTCGAGTGGTTAATGGGCAATTGTAAATTTGTTGGCAATATGCCTTCAAATCCAGCTCGGTATGTAATCAAATATTCTAGTGGATAGAGTGTTCATTTTCTACTTCTGCGTCTTCGGATTCGAAACTCCCATTTTCTTAAATTATTGTAACCGAACTATGTTAAAGTGTCCAGAGAAGCTAAGCTACATTCCTTGTCCCTTCCCCTTTCCTCATAATAGATAATAACTATTGTTTATTTTTAATTTTTTAGGTCATCTTTCAAGTTCATTTCTGTAAAAGATTAACCGAATTGAAAATCGTTTGTCATTTAAGTAATCATGACGAGAGAATTGAGTGTTTAATCAAAACCCTAGTTCATTGAATGACTAAATGATGAAATCTATAAAGTTTGCATATATTTAAAGATGCGTTTAAGGGAAGGGATTTCTATTTTTTTCTTCTTAAAAATTGGGATTAGTTGTGGGCCCACACTACATTGAACTTCAACGATCCGAACAGTCTATTTTTCAAGTTGCACCTCTTAGATCATCCTTGTAAAATATTAGCCAATTTGGAAATATTTGAGTTCTAAGAAATTTACTAATTTGTTCTATAAGAAACAATAAAATTTCATTGTGATAGTTAAATAGGCAAATGGTTTCATATTGAATTGAATTTTTGTAAGGATGACATATGAATTGAGATCATTCGGATCATTAAAGTTCGATGTAAAGTAGGTCTAACAATTAATCCCTATTCTTTTTTTAAATGAAGATCTCTTTCCTTAAAGGGCCTATATTTCTCAAACCACATTAAATAATGGGAGCAAGATAGGTAAAGGCATAATGTGTATAGGACGTGTGCATATATACGCATGTACTGGTGAATGGTTTAATTCCTCAACAATTATAGTAACTAGTTTATTTGGAAACCCGAATCCTCCTATGCATGAATCATTTCAGACGCAATGAAAGATACATTTGACTTAATTAATTATCATTCATACATAAACCATCTTTTAAGGTTAATACACATGGTTTTGCTTGAATAGATGACGATAAATGACTTTCATATACTCTTTGATATCTTATGTTTTTAGCACAATATTTTATAATGTTGACACGAGAATTGACGTTAAAACATAAGGTGACATAGAGTCATGGAGAGTCTTACTTTTGACAAAGTCTCATTAGCACTTCTCATAGACAAAATTATGGAAAGTCATTACTCAACCCATAAGCCCTACACCATACTTATATACAGTTAAACCTCTATAAATTAACAATATTGGGATCAAAGAAGTCTATTAATTTTCTAAAATATTAAATAATCGATAATAGCTTACTAATTTATCAAGATATTCCTTTTTTTTTAAATATTGTACTCATATTTTGTTTCTCGTTTATGAATTAATAATTCATATGCAGATGAAGCTTTTACCACACTAAAAAAACATTCAGGCCTATGCATCTTGGTGCCGATTCGATCTCTACCGACTCTCATTTTCCTACCAATTAACTTCTTACCTAATAATGTTATTTCTTAACTCAAAAGAAAAAGAAAGTAAAATTCATAAATTTACTTATTTTTTTCAAAAACAAGTTTATACATTATTTAAAAAAGAGTTTTAATGAAACACTTTCGGTACTGTTCACTTTTAACAAAATAACATTTTTACTCTAAAAAGTCACTCCTGTTACCATTTACTTACAACACATTTTTATCTTTTTTATTAAAACTCAAGATTTACAATCTCTTTTGATTGATTTTCTTATTTAAAACCACACCCACACATGATATGAACCATCCACTCACAAAATTTATCAGAAACGCTCGCACCCTCCGCGTCTTTACCTTCTTCTCCATCCTCCCTTCCCTTCCATCCACGACAATTTCACGCCAAAAATATCCAAAAATATAACAAAAAACACCCTCGAAACGTAGCAGTTTCATCACACCACGAGGACTGCGCCACAACTTTCTGCCACACACACGCACAAAACACCGCCTTTACTCTCTCTCTCTCCTCACTTTCTCTCTCTACCCCCACTCTGTTTTTCCATGAGGGATTCGATCCCTTCCTGAAAGCTCCCTCCTTTCTTTCAATCTCTCTCATGGCTTGCGTGAGCGATGAGAGCTGGGTCCCTCTCCCCAAACTGCTCTCCGACCGCCTCTATCTCCGGGAAGACGACCGCCGCGACGCCGACGATGATCAGTCCGGGTTTTTCGGGTCCGAGTCCACAGCGTACCGGTTGGAGAAGGTTTTTCCGGTTTATGCATTGGGGATTTCGAAGCCTGAGTCCGACTCCGTTGTTGGACTCGCTTCCGTTTCGGGCGACCCGATTTGGGATGCAATAAGGGAAGAGGCCAAGTTGGAGGTAATACAATTGAGAATGCAATTTCTTGGTTTTTGTATTTGGTTTTCAGTTTTTGTTTTAGTTAAACTCGAGAATTAGTTTGTTTCTGGAAGCACTTTTTGCTCAGAAGTGCTTTACTGAAAATACGTCGAAATTCAAGTACTTTCCGGGAAAAAAAGAAGCAAATTAGAAGTATTTTCTGGATAAGCATATGTCAGGTGCTTCTTCAGAAAGCATTTCAAATGCCCAGGCACTTCTCTGCTAAACAGGAAAACATCTGCTCGTTAGCGCTTATGCTTCTGCTCATAAGTGCATTCGTTGAAAACATGTTGAAGTTCAAGTGCTTCCCGAAAAAGGAATTAGAAGTGTTTTCTAAATGAGCATTTGTCATGTGCTTCTTCAGAAAGCGTTTCTATGACTGAAGCACTTCTAACTTTTTCTTCAAACGCACTCAAAAACCCTTTTAGCTTTTGAAAGCAGTCCCAAACAGGACAGGTTGAAGGTTTTAAGTTATTAATGGAATCCCATTAACTATTTTGTTTTCGAATTTAGTTTTGTTTGGTGGGTTTTTAGTGATTTTTTTTGGATTTTAAACATTTCAGGCAGAAAAGGAGCCAATTTTGAGTAGCTTCTTGTATGCCAGCATCTTGGCACATGATTGTTTAGAGCAGGCGTTGGGGTTTGTTCTTGCCAACAGACTGCAGAACCCGACGCTTTTGGCAACTCAACTGATGGATATATTCTATGATGTGATGCTGCGTGATGAAGATATTCAGCGATCCATTCGCTTAGATGTGCAGGTAACTTCAAATTTGTTTCAAAAATGTTATGGTTAACTATGTTTCTGTTTGGATAACTAATGGAAACTCTGTTGTATTGTTTTACAATTTTTTTTTCATCAGGCATTTAAAGACCGTGATCCAGCCTGCTTGTCATATTGTTCAGCCCTATTGTATCTCAAGGTATTCTGCTCTTGCACTTTAGTTATGTCGTTGAAGAAAATGAAAATGAATAATATAATCAAGCATCCATCACTCTATTTTCTGATCAACTTTTTCGCCTTCTACTTTTGCAGGGCTACCATTCATTGCAAGTACATCGAGTAGCTCATTCGTTGTGGAGTCAAGGACGCAAAGTATTGGCCTTGGCATTACAAAGCCGAATTAGTGAGGTAGTTTCCTTTTTTGGTATCATTGTTGAGCATTAATAACTGTTCTATAGGTTTGCGGTTTTCTGTTCTCCTTCTAATCTATAAACCATTTTATCCTAGGTCTTTGGAGTGGACATTCACCCAGGTATGCTCATTTCTTCTCTGCAACCTGTAGGCATCATGATATTAAGTTTGTCACGATATAGTAATTGAAACTTAAGCACAAAACTTGATTTGTTTTCCGAAAGTGGTTGTCGTCTGTAGAATTTGCATCTAAAGGAGACAGTAAAACTAACCTTTATAATAATTTCTCTTTGGTGGTTTTTCTATAGCTGCAAAAATTGGAGAGGGAATACTGTTGGATCATGGTACTGGTGTGGTTATTGGTGAAACTGCTGTTGTAGGAAACAGAGTTTCACTGATGCACGTAAGTCAATTTCATAATTCGTTTCTGTTTCAGCTTATGGGTTGGTTTGCGTTGTGCTGAAAAGAACTTGTTGATAATGAAGAACTATGTATTCTGCTTTTATCCACAGGGTGTGACTTTGGGGGGAACTGGGAAGGAAATTGGTGATCGTCATCCAAAAGTAGGTGACGGCGCACTAATAGGAGCCAGTGCAACTATACTTGGGAATATAAAAATAGGTCGAGGAGCAATGGTAGCTGCTGGTTCGCTTGTGCTGAAAGATGTCCCTCCACACAGGTAGAATGTAATTTTGGTTTTTTTCAGTACAGTAACTTAACTAATGTTCCTGAATATGTAATATTTACTCTATTTACAATCATGAAAGTGACGTTTCTTTCTCTGGTACTGAAGCATGGTGGCGGGAATACCAGCAAAGGTGATTGGATATGTAGACGAAATAGATCCTTCGTTAACAATGAAGCACGGTATGTCATATGGTTGGGATGCTATGAATAATTGTTCGCATTCAGCTTTTGGTGTATACATTTTATTTAGAATTAGGATACTGAGATTAAGGCGAGAAAGTTAGAAGGTAATCACATATTCATGATTATCATGTCTCACATGCAAATTTTCTTGTTATGAATATGCAGATGCTACAAAGGAATTTTTCGAACATGTAGCTGTGCAGCGTCGAGATACAAGACCTGCTGGTTTGTGTGGCTGATAATTTTCATTTTATAGGCCCTCAAGAAACTGCTCCCTTTATTAATTCTTTGCTGCTCAAGATCTGCTAATTGTTTTCAGGAGGTCAGAGCTCAGGAAAAATTGATGGGGCATTTGAAATATGTAGTTAGGCGTATATCTTCGTTCCTAAATTGCTAGCGTGAAGGCAGTTTGTGGTCTTCGGAGGAGAAGATGCTTATTTTATCAGCTTGAAGTATACAATTTCATTAAGCATGTTCACCCTTCTGCTACCTATGCTGATGCTGAGGTTCTCGTAGGAGCGGTTTAAGGTACTGGGGATTTTAATCTAAGCACCTGATTATCTTCTATTTTTCTATGAAAACAAACAGCGAGAACCAGCAGCAAGTTTCTTACCGATGATCCAGAAAGAATGAATCCCCTGATCGGAAGAGGAGAAGTCGAAGGTAGTTGAGGATCGATTATTTATCTTATCGTACTCAAACTGAACTGCATTAATGTATTGAATGCATCAGAAGAAAAGAAACTGATAGGAGTTCTGAGTCGGTCATATTTTTCCCTGTTGGCGGGTGAACAATGTAATCTTTCCATATGTGACTATGTCTCGTTAATTTACCTTAAAAATCAACTTGAGAAAGCAATCCACCAGAAGAACTCCGAACATACAACACAAACACGAAAATATCCATGAGCCTTGTAATTGGATGATCAGCTTGTTTATTTCCCTCGTTGATTCAACAAGTTGTTTGTTGCGCAGTTCTTCTATATGTGGAGTCAGATTCTCCAAGGCGCCAAAATTAATTTCGCCTAAAAAACTTTTAGTTATTCTAAAAGCATTTCCAAACGAGCTTTCGTCTTGTTCATCAGAGTTACACAACACATTGTGCTTAAGTATATGAGTCCCGCGCTGTGTCTGTTTGTCACTCTGTGTGCCTGGCTTGGCTAGAGTCAGACCCCCAGCCGAGCAACAACGGCGATCTCCATTTCAGCTCTCCGCCCTGCGCCGAGAGATCTCCAATTCTCCGACCACCAAGATCAGCCTTGTATAATAAGTCATGTAACAAAGATCAGCCTTTTATAAAAGGGTGCGGATCGAGTTCAGATAATTTGAGTGCACTTACATATTTTGGCTCCTTTTCATTCTTCAGTGGGTTTGAGCACCATCTCTCTTTTGTTTTTTGGTTAATGTGCCTTTTATCTCCCTCTTTCCCATACCCTTTCCCTTAGTACCATTTGGTACGTGGAACGAGACGGAACGAAGTGGGACGAGGCGTTCGGTCTCACGTTTGGTGCGCCTAAAACGGGTGGAACGTACTGTTCCACGGGACGAGTTTTGAGTGAATTTTCGTTCCGCCTCACCCCCTGGAACGACTCGTTCCACATCCGTGGAACACAAAATTATAATCTCTCTGTTTCCTTCTTCCTCCTTGTTTCCATCCGAGGGCATCCTTGCTCCCTCTCCGTTTCGTCCCGTCCTGTCTCGTCCCGTCTCATTCCGTCCCATCTGCATACCAAACGATACCTTATTTAACATTGGGAAACCCAATCAAAACCGCACCCTTCGCTACATTAATAGGAAAAGAGGACTAAACAAATAGATTATTTTCAATTAATATCTTTCTCAAAATTGCGTCATGTGTGACATGGACCGAAGTTTCAATTTGTTTGACAAACATTATCGGTAAAACGTTGGATGAGGGGTTTACGTTCTTTTTATTCTTTCTATCATGACATTATGCTAATCATGTCTAAAGCGTTAGGGTTAAAGATTACTATTAATTATCTTTCTAAAACTACTAGGTTTTTTTTTTATTGGTGTAAAGATATCTTCTGTCATGACATTATGCTAATAATGTCTAAAGCCATTTGGTTAAGATTTCAATTTAATTATGTTTTATTAGCCCCCCACAATTTGATGACATCCCCTTAAATTTTTAATATTAAATGACATATCAATAACCTAATATGTAGGCTCTAACAGCTTTCTAATGTATAATATCGTTTTCTGAATACACCTGGCATGTCTAACTTGAGATAATCTTACACTCCAAAAGTTATTTTCTTCAAGCTCTCAAATCTATTCTCTCTCCAACGTAGAACAATGTAAACAATAAATGTGGTAGTGAATTTCCCCCGTCTTTATGAAAATGTACTTATAGGAGAGAGCTAGCCATGGTGTTAGGGTTTTGCCCTCTACATGACGGCATCCTATTGGCCAAAGTAATTAATCTTTAGCCTTTGACAAGCCTGCCCATTTAATGAGGACAATCGTATTCAACTGTTTAGACCTTTAGGGGTGTTAAGCTGTGTGTGAGAGTATTTAATAAGACTGCCTATTTAATGAGGACAATTTTGTCTTTCTTGAGTGAAAGTCTACATGTCGCCTCTAGGATTTTTGGAATTATTTTAGATTCCAGAATAAACCACTAATGACACAAATAATTGCACACGTATATACATAAATAAAAGTTAATTTTGACGAGTGGAACATAAAATCAATTGTTTGAAGGCTCCACGTGAGGTTTAGATTAATATATGTATGTATATATATATATAATCGTTGTGTATCAATCTTAGTGATGTTCATAATGTTGGTCATATAATACGATGATGAGACAATTTTCATTAGACGAACAACCGAAAACGAGAAGATAATTTTGTACAGCTCTACTGTAGAGTATTAAGGATAAAGATGTAGTTACACCTACAAGGGATAATACTTAGAGGTTAAGGAATCTTAGTTAGTTTTGGTAGTTTTTCCTTTTCTGTTAGCTGTGAAAGTTTTGTATAAATACCCAAAGTGTATTGTTATTCATTTAATCAATGAGTAATATTTTCCCTAATATGATATCAGAGCCTCTAGTCTCACGACACCTCATCTTCTTCGATCTAATTTTTCCGTTTCTCTCTGCACCGCCTCACCTTCTTCGTTTTCTCCGATCAATCGATCAATTTCTTGATCTTGATCGTGATTCCTTGCTCTTGATCGTGATTTCTTCCTCAATCTCCAGCTATGGTGACCTCTGCATCTCCCTCTTTGGAATCAGAGAATGTTCATCCGCTTCCTGATGCAATTCCTAACCTTAATTCTGCGATTTCTTCTTCATCCAAAATATTGGATCCATGGTTCCAATCAAGCTTACAACTACAAATTACCTAACCTGGAGTGCCTTGTTTGCTCCGATCTTTCGTCGTTACAATCTTACTAGTCTCATCGACGGAACTATGGAGCGCCATCCAAATACCTTTTTGATTCATCTGAAAATCGGACTGCAACTCTCAATCCAGCCTATGTCACTTGGTTTGAGAATGATGAAAACATTCTTATCTGGATCAATTCAACTCTTTCTGAATTTTTAATCTCTTACACAGTTGGTGTGACTTCTGCTCGAGAACTTTGGGCTAAATTGGAATCGCGCCTCGCCATTGCATAGCAGTCTCACATTCACGAGCTTTGATCTCGTCTTCACAGTCTGGTTAAAGGTGATTCAACTGCTGCTCAATATCTCTAGCAAATTGAAGAAATCGCAGATGCATTTGCAAGTGATGGTGCTCCAGTTGAAGATTTAGAACTCATCTCAGTCACTCTTCATGACTTGCCTCTCGAATTTGACTCTTTTGTGGATATTATTCAGTTTTGTATTGGTTCCATAACTATTAATGAATTGCACGGCTTACTTCTCAGTAAGGAGATACAACTCAACAATCGGAAGAAAATTGTTTCAGTTGCACCGTTTCAGGCGTATAGTTCCTTTGCTGGTATTCTTCCCTTGCCTACCAACCCTAATCCTCAAGCTTTTGCTGCTCATCATGTTCCTAATTTCAACAATCAAGGTCGCAGTGTGGATCACAATTATCAGAATACAAATCATGGCAATTCTCAAACTTGTGGCAACTACAGATTCAACAATGGCAGAATAGCTATTCTCGAAACACCAATCAAAGATTCAATCGTGGGGCTCGCAACAATTACTCTTCAAATCGAAAGATATTCTGTTAGATTTGTCGACAACCAGATCATGAAGCTTGTGACTGTCTTCATCGCATGGATCAAAATTACAGTGGCAAATCTTCTCATTCTGCAATGGTTGCCAGTACTTCCAATCCTACACCTACCTGGATTGTTGACTCTAGTGCAAGTTCGCATATGATGAATTCGTATGCCAATCTTCAGAATCCAGAAGCATACAATGCCCATGTATATTAGAGATGGCAAAGGTTTGCCTATTCTTCACTCTAGTTCATCATCTTTACATACTTCAACTAATTCTTTTGCATTGAAGCATGTTTTATATGTCCCTGATTTGAAGCATAATCTTCTCTCTGCCAATCAATTTCTACTTGACAATTGGTGTTCTATGCATCTTTATCCTTTTCACTTCACTGTGAATGGTCTTTCTTCGGGGATGATGCTTTTTTAAGGTCCAGTTCAACATGGATTCTATCCTTTTTCACTCATCATCATATCCTGCTAATTCTCATCAGGCATTAATTGCATCTGTCAAAGCTCCAAGGCATCTCTGACATCAAAGATTGGGCCACCCTTATGTTAAGATCACAAATAAGTTGGCATCTCAGTCATGTATTTCTGTTTTTGATGGTTCAAATAAAACCTTTACTCATATTGTGCACTAGGGAAAAGTTATAAACTTCCTTTTTCTGGTACTACTTGTATCACAAGCAAGCCTTTAGAACTTATTCATACGAATGTCCAGGGACCATCACCCACAGGTTCTAACCAAGGCTTCCCACATGTTCTCACCGAGGCTTTAGGTATTAAGTCATTTTCATAGATGACTATACCAAATATTTGGTTCTATCCTTTAAAGTGTAAATCTGATGTACTCTCCACCAAGATCAGTCCTTTTATAAAAGGTTGATCTTTGTTACATGACTTATTCAGCGATCCATTCGCTTAGATATGCAGGTAACTTCAAATTTTTTTCAAAAATGTTATGGTTAACTATGTTTCTGTTTGGATAGTTAATGGAAACTCTTGTATTGTTTTACAATTTTTTTTCATCAGGCATTTAAAGACAGTGATCCGGCCTGCTTGTCATATTGTTAAGCCCTATTGTATCTCAAGGTATTCTGCTCTTGCACTTTAGTTATGTCGTCGAAGAAAATGAAAATGAATAATATAATCAAGCATCCATCACTCTATTTTCTGATCAACTTTTTCGCCTTCTACTTTTGCAGGGCTACCATTCTTTGCAAGTACATCGAGTCGCTCATTCGTTGTGGAGTCAAGGGCGCAAAGTATTGGCCTTGGCATTACAAAGCCGAATTAGTGAGGTAGTTTCCTTTGTTGGTATCATTGTTGAGCATTAATAATTGTTCTATCGGTTTGCGGTTTTCTGTTCTCCTCCTAATATGTAAACCATTTTATCCTTGGTCTTTAGAGTGGACATTCACCCAGGTATGCTCATTTCTTCTCTGCAACCTGTAGGCATCATGATATTAAGTTTGTCACGATATAGTAATTGAAACTTAAGCACAAAACTTGATTTGTTTTCCGAAAATGGTTGTTGTCTGTAGAATTTGCATCTACAGAAGACAGTAAAACTAACCTTTATAAGAATTTCTCTTTGGTGGTTTTTCTATAGCTGCACAAATTGGTGAGGGAATACTGTTGGATCATGGTACTGGTGTGGTTATTGGCGAAACTGCTGTTGTAGGAAACAGAGTTTCACTGATGCATGCAAGTCAATTTCATAATTCGTTTCTGTTTCAGTTTATGGGTAGGTTTGCGTTGTGCTGAAAAGTACTTGTTGATAACGAAGAACTATGTATTCTGCTTTTATTAACAGGGTGTGACTTTGGGCGGAATTGGGAAGGAAATTGGTGACTGTCATCCAAAAGTAGGTGACGGTACACTAATTGGAGCCAGTGCAACCATACTTGGGAATATCAAAATAGGTCGAGGAGCAATGGTAGCTGCTGGTTCCCTTGTGCTGAAAGATGTCCCTCCACACAGGTAGAAAGTAATTTCGGTATTTCAGTGCAGTAACGTAACTAATGTTTCATGAATATATATTTACTGTAGTTACAGTCGTACGAAAGTGACATTTCTTTCTCTGGTGCTCAAGCATGGTGGCGGGAATACCAGCAGAGGTGATCAGATATGTAGACGAAATAGATCCTTCATTAACAATGAAGCACGGTATGTCATATGGTTGGGATGCAATTAATTATTGTTCACATTGAGCTTAGGTCTTGCATTTGTTGTATACGTTTTATTTAGAATTAGGATACTGAGATTAAGGCGAGAAAGTTAAAAGGAAATCACATATTCATGATTATCATGTCTCACATGTAAAATTTCTTGTTATGAATCTGCAGATGTGTTTGGGCCCGATTATACAATATCGGCCCGAGCCATCGAGGCCATTGAATGTGCAGAATTCGAGATCGACGGATGATTTTGAATATTAAGAGGCCGTGATTTTGCACGAACTCGGCCCGTATACTTTGAGTCATTCGATGGAAGAAGCCCTATTTGATATTACCATTTGGTTAAGAATTTATTAAAATGGTAATTATCTTATAGTTGCAGCTTGAAAGTCAAATAAACAAGAGAAGTTGCATTATACAAGGACTGTGTGGCGTGGTTGGCTAGCGTTCCTGATCAACACGGAAAATGCTACTTATCAAAATCTAAGGATAAGACAACATGCAGAAATAGGAGACGTGATCAGTTTGACCTTCTGATAGTGCATGGTTTGCATTTGGTTGGAAGTGAAATGATATGGATGAAGGACATTTGGTTAAATGTCTATGTTAAAATGAGTGCTTATCTTGCTTAAGCACGGGGCTGCACGTGGATTGAACTTAGTTGCATTTTTTACTAAGTTCATAAATATTGGTATTGTAGGATTCGACCAAGGCCACGAGATCCATTTGGGATAATTCGAGAAGTTTAAGTCTCGGTTGGTTTCTGAGGTTAAGGGATCATGCATACTTGAGAGAATATTCCTGTTATTTACGACGACAATCTTAGTGTTCTGCTATTATAAATACAGGGGTCATGCATCATTCAAAGCCCCCTCCAATTCAACACACAACTGCCCTGCGCAAACTCTCTCAACAATTCTTGAGATTTTTATTTTCTCTTTTTCGCTGACACATCTTCCGTTGGCATCAACAGCACTGTGGAAGCAACCGGTGACATCTTAAGTCGGCATAGATAGCTCTGTCGCAGTAGAATCAGCCGATCTCGCAGCATCTTCCGTTGGCATCAACAGCACTGCGGCGAGGACGGTTGGTTACCTATCCAAGTCTCGGTCGAGAAGGATTTCCGGATCCTTGTTGGTTGAGGTCATCTCATTAGCCTTCTCGGCGAAATGAGATGTTACAGTTTACCGAGCTCGGCGCCTTGTACGCCGAGTTATTTATGATTGGATTTTCTCAAGTGGGATTTACAGTTCGGCATTCCGACGGCCGAACCACGTTCACCATTAAGACTTATATTCGCTTTGAGTATTTGTGCCCTTACACTTTGGTGTCGATTCGGCGTGAGTTTACTCTGACGAATACCATCACTGTGACCGAGTCCGACGACGACGAGTCGTGAACTTCGTAAGAATAGCAGCCTTGTCTTCAGGCTCGAGAACCCAAGAGGCCGAGACGTGTTCCTTTCTCGGCCGCAATCGCAAGACGCAGAAGTCAGTAGCGCGACCCAACGCAGCATCATCAAATTTTACTCCTCGGCCGAGCTCGGCCGACGAGTTGGCACGCCCCGCATTCACCGAATGACGTAGTTAGCTTATAGATTACTCGGTATGCGCGCCACGTAGGTTCGGTAGTTTTTAGGGTCAACAAGATGCTAGCAAAGATTTTTTCGAACATGTAGCTGTCCGGTGTAGAGATACAAGATCTGCTGGTTGGTGTGGCCGATAATTTTCATTTCATAGGCTCTCAAGAAACCGCTCCCAGCACTTTATTTATTCTTTGCAGCTCAAGATCTGCTAATTGTTTTCAGGAGGTCAGAGCTCAGGAAGAAGTGATGGGAGCACTTCAGATATGTAGGTAGGCGTAGATCTCTGTTCCTAAATTGCTAGCGTGAAGGCAGTTTGTGGTTTTCGGAGGACAAAATGACTTATTGTATGAGCTTGAAGTATAAAATTTCATTAACCATGTTCACTATTCTGCTAGCAATGATGATGTTGAGGTTCTCGTAGCGAGCGGTTTAAAGTACTGGGGATTTTAATCTAAGCACCTGATTCTCTTCTTTTGTTCTTCTACCAAAACAAACAGGGAGAACCAGCAGCAAGATGTCACGCCCCGATCCTGAAATATGACTAAGATAGACACGTGACGTCACCACAGTCCTGTTTATCTATCGTGTCTCGCTTATGAGACAAGACCAAAACACAATCAATGATTTAACCACGCATTCATTTTCTTTTATTTCATGGCTGCATCTAACCTTACCCTAAGAAGGGAAAAAGTCATTTGTAGTTCACCAGTCACTAAACCCAGCATTTATCCCAGTGCGTTCCTCAATCAATTATTGGGACTTGACAAGCATGAATTAGTAGATTCATGGCTACATAACAAACCCACATGACAATCAAGATTTCCATTTCATCCATCTTATTAATCACTATGTTTCAACATATGGTTAATCTCTGTTTATACCCTCATGTTTCGTGGTTTTCAACATTTAGTACATCAAGTTTTTTTCGTCCCAGAGTCATACCTAAAGTGTAAATTTTGGGACAATCTCATACATCCGTTAGTCAAACCGTTAACTCTCCAGTTAACTGATGATGTGGCGTCCATTTGGACAATGATTGGGCGTCACGTGTCATTAAGGGTCCACGTGAAAATTAAAAATTCAAAAAAAATATTAAAAATTCAAAAATTAATTATAAATAAATATTAAAAATAATAATAAATAAATAAATAACCTTAAAGCTTCCCGTATTCTACCTCCCCCATTTTTCTTTTCTCTGCAACGCCAACCCCCCCCCGGGCGCACCATTTCCCTCCCTTCTTTATTCTGCAACCCGCACCCTTTCTCTTCCTTCTCTCCTCCATCCTCTTCTGCAATCCATCCACCAAGTCTCCCTCCCGCCGTCGTGACCTCGGTTCCCCCTTCTTCGCAGGTAATTGTTATCTGGGTTCTCTTTTCTTTTCCCATTTCTAGAAGTGGATCTATTTGTTCTTGATCAAATATTTGAAATTCTCAACTGGGTTTGGTTTTTGATCTCCGATCTCTTTCTTTCTTTGTCTTTTTTTTTCCCTTCTTCTTCTTCTGGGTTGGGGATAGAACTGGTTTTTGGTTAGGGGGAAAGGACGAACTGGGTTTTGTTTTTTTGTTTTTTTGTTTTTTTGTTTTTTTTTCCTTCTTCTTCTTCTACTTCTTCTGGGTTGGGGGAAGTTTTGGGTTGGGTTGGGAGGGGGGAAGGACGAACTGGGTTTGTGTTTTTTTTTTTTTTTTTTTTCCTTCTTCTTCTTTTGGGTTGGGTGCAGGACTGGGTTTTTTTTTTTCCTTCTTCTTCTTCTTCTTCTGGGTTAGGGGCGGGACTGGGTTTTTTTTTCTTTTTTCCTTCTTCTTCTTCTTCTGGGTTGGGGGAGGGACTGGGTTTTTATTTTTATTTTTTTTCCTTTTTCTTCTTCTTCTTCTTCTGGGTTGGGGGCAGGACTGGGTTTATTTTTTTTTTTTTCCTTCTTCTTCATTTTCTTCTGGGTTGAGGGCGGGACTGGGTTTTTATTTTTTTATTTTTTTCCTTCTTCTTCTTCTTTTTCTGGGTTGGGGGTGGGGGGAGAAGGGATGGGTTTTTTAAAAAACTTTTATTTAATTAATTATTTTAATGACACGTGGCGCCCAATCATTGTCTACATGGGCACCACGTCATCACTTAACGGGAGAATTAACAGTTTGACTAACGGATGTATGAAACTGTCCCAAAATTAAAACTTTAGGTATGACTTTAGGACGAAAAAAACTTGATGTACTAAATGTTGAAAACCACGAAACATGAAGGTAGTAAACAAAGATTAACCTTTCAACATAATACCGCAATTTATAGCATGCAACATCTCAAAGAACAACCAACGAAGTACAATATTATTCTCTAGCCACATTGGTCAATGAATTTGATCATAATAATAACAATCATATCCAACATCATTCCACAATCACTCCAATTAATCAATCCCAAGAATCAAAGATGCACGATATTAACATTTAACTACGTTAATGATAGGAGCATATTTATGTAACTGAGTTAGCTTGTTCTCATGCATTTATGTTGTTATTTCTTAGTTAATTATGTATTTTAAGCTATTTTCATGTGTTTGTAGGTCTATAGGCCTCATAAAGCAATAAGATGCATTTTGGAGCAGTTTTGGGCTTGGAAGGGATAGTAAATGCATGGAGCAAGGTGTATGGACGAAATTGAAGACTAAAGAGGCTAGGAATGTGTTAAAGAGAAAGAAGAATTAGTGTACAAAGGACAAAGACTTCTCCGCCACAAAGGGGTGTCACTCCACCATTCACTTTTCCATCATTGCCGTGCACCACCATTGCACTCCTTTGGAATCCCATGCCGTGCATCATGACATTTGCTGCACCTTTGACTCATTTCTGCAACATTCCACCTCCCTTGGATTCCTATGGCATGTCTACAATCATTCATGTTCCCTAGCTGCAACACCACTCCATTTTACCCCCCATGCTTTGCATTATCACTTTACTTTCACCTTTGACTAATTTCTGCAACATTCCACCTCCCTTGGATTCCTATGGCATGTCTACAATCATTCATGTTCCCTAGCTGCAACACCACTCCATTTTACCCCACATGCTTTGCATTATCACTTCACTTTCACCTTTGAATCATTTCAACACCAATCTTTGCACTCATTGCTGCAACACCACTCCATTTTACCCCACCATGCTTTGCATCATTACTTCATTTTCACCCTTAAATCATTGCACACACCACCAATTCACTTTCCTTGCTATGCACTCCCTCTATAAAAGGAAGTGTGTGTGGAAGCCATGAGGACAATTTTTCGCTTGATAATTCATCTCCATTTCAATACACTTTCATCCAAACACAACCATTCATTTACCTATTCACGCCAGAAATCATCCACCATCCTTAGCCGCACCCATCCTTCACCAATTTCCATAGTTTCTGACCCCAAACACTTCTAGCCGCACCATACATCCATCCTAAACATAATTCCATACTTTTACACCATCCATAACCCCCAAACCCCATCACCAAACCTTGTGTCGCAACCAAGGAAGAGGAGGAAGGTTCTTAGACGTACTTGCTGTTCAATTTGGATCGCTGGAGCGTTTAGGTGTTTTCTTTCTTTTGTTTTCAATGTATAAACTTGTTATTCTTTGTGTTGTGATTATGAGGAACTAAACCCCTTTAGTTAGGGGGTGATTCGAAACCATGTTCATGCTTGCAATATGATTTGATTACATCCAGTTGTGTTTCATAAGTTATGAATTCAATTTACTTATCCGTATGTATAAAAACTGATTTGTGTAAGTTGGTTGAGAGTGCACGCTTAATTTTCATGCATGAATTTGATGCTAGAATATAAGGGAATTTCACCTAATCATTATGAACTTATATTCATAAGTAGTGAAGGTTGCTAGTCACAATCGTGTTAAGTAAATTCTTGGCATAAGTTTCATGCAATTCATAGTAACGAATGCCTCGTCAATGCTTATGATTTTCATAGAACTTAATGATTCTTACTTGTATCTCTATTATGCAATTCATGTAGGGAACTTGTGGGGAATGTTTTGGGTTGTCGTATGCAATCATCCAATTCAATAACTTTTGGAAAATCTGAGGATTAATTAGTGCAATTCACGGTTAATTTGGGGCGTTGAGAATTCATAGTTTATTGAAAAGCAACTGGAAATCGTTTTGTATGCAAGTGTGTCATGTGTGGAGAAGAACCTCCTAACTATCCTTTTATCCATAGTCTTATCCAAATTCGTCTAGAATCTGTTTTGAATTTACAATCTGTTTTGCAAGTTTAATTTCGTCCAAAATCAAAACCCCCCTTACTTTATTGAGTCATATTAGTTAGAAAGTGATTTAGTTTGTGTTTTTAAGTGTTTTGATTCAAGTTATAACTCAAATTCGTCCAAATTTGTGTTAGAGGTCAAAAGTGCCCAGATTGTGTTTTTAAGGCAGTTTTGAGTGTTTTTGTGATGTTTTGAGTCTTTTGGTTTGTTTTAGTGTTTTAAAGTTTAGTTTTGCATTCTTTGAGTCTAGTTGAGTGTTTTAAACTTAGTTTTATCTATTTGAGTCAGTTTAGAGTGTATTAGCAATCCCTTCTAATCCCCGGTTTAGAACGATCCCTACTTACATACTTTACTACAATTGTCAAAAGAGGGTTTAATTTGTGTGCTTATATATTTCGCATCAGTTAATCAATCAATAAGATCACATATCAATTCACGAAATTTAATAAAGGAATTCTACATAATTCCCTACCTGGAATGATAAATCTAACTTATAAATACAATGTCTACTGTGAGCAATTCCTATTCACTCGAATCTAGGGTCGAACTAACCTTATGGAAATGAGCAAGAGTAGGGATTCCGGACTACTCAACGGAATCCAACTAAAATATGGTCACCTATCGAAATGTACCAAGTACAACTAATCCTCATCACCCTTAGAATGCGTATGGTCCCCCATTGCGGATATACCAAGCAGAACCATAGGCATAATCTAATCGTGCAAGCAGTGATCACTCATCGTGGATATACCAAGCATGATCACCCCTGAAATACGTATGGTCCCCTATCGCGGATATACCAAGCAGGACCACATCCTAACTCTAGGTAGTGATCACCCATCGCGGATATACCAAGCATGATCACTCCTAGAATCCGTATGGTCCCCAATTGCAAATAAACCAAGCAGAACCATATGCATAGTCTAATAACATAGGTAGTGATCACTCATTGCAGATATACCAAGCATGATTACCCCTAACAGTCCCCCATCGTAGATATACCAAGTATAACTGTATCTTATAGCTCTAGGTAGTGATCACCCATCGCGGATATATCAAGCATGATCACTCCTAGAATACGTATGGTCCCCTATTACGGATAAACCAAGTAGAACCATAAGCATAGTATATCGTGCAGGCGGTGATCACCCATCGTTGATATACCAAACATGATCACCCTTGAAATACGTATGGTCCCCTATTGCGGATATACCAAGCAAGACCATCCATGTACCACTACTACATGGTGCAGTTAGATCAACACACAACCTTCTTACCCCAATCTCAACCCCTATGATTTACAATGTAATCGCCTACATTATCAATTTCTCATGACCACTAACTAACATGTCACACAAGCATGCAACTTCTACGGAATACTTCTAATAAGATTTTAGGCTCACATTGTCATAACAATTACCATACATGTCATTCATATTAACAAGAAGATAAATGCACATCTATATCACAATAAGGCGTCTCATACACGTAAACTGAGGTATATATTACCTGGGATAGCTCACTAACCGATATAGGCTCACTAAGCCATACTTAGTCTCTAGTAATACTAATTTTAGTATTCAAGAACAATTAAGAACATTTTGATCAAAATCAACCCTAGTAGATCAATCAGGAAGATCCACCCACCAGATTTCAAATCCGTAAGTTTCTAAGGTCCTTAAATATTACGTATAATAACATATTAAAGTTTGGTAACAATCTAACGGTTGGATCGTCGATTGATATAATGATCAAGTAGTGGCTTATAACGAAAATATGTTCAAACGATGGGATTTCATCAATCAGATGTCACATATGGATTCTGGGTATCAAATTTAGCCTAGAAAGACAAAGTTGGCCCATTGGCCATGAGCCGCCGCATGCGACGGTTTTTGGCGAACGGAAACCCAATTTTCCAACTAACTCCAAAAATTACCAAATTTTACAGAAATGTAGAGCTTATCAAGGAGAAAAACTTTCATAGCTGGGCCGAAGTTCAATTTGGTTAGGAAACACCTGAAATTGGCCTTGATCCGTCGGAAACCCTAGAATTGGGTGTTCTCGATTTGACCTCAAAACATACTCTGACGCCTCAACCAAAGCATGGGTCTTGTTCCTGAGATTGAGATGAGTCTATTGGGGGGGGGGTGGTCGACGAAGTTGGTTTCAGAAACAGTGGATCGTCGCCAAGGAACCCCGACGGCATCGACGGTGTTAGGGATGGCAATTTAACCCGTCAAATCTAATCCCCACAAGTAACCGATCCGAATGGTTCGGTTTCGGGCATCAAATTTCGGGTATTTTATGGTTATGGGTAACCGTCGAGTAAATTTTTCGGTTTCAAGTTCGGTTATGGTTATTTGGGTATCCGCCCCAAACCCATACCCGAAACCGAACCATTTCATCTATGAATAAAAAAATATAAATATTTATTATATGAAAAGGGGTTTAGGGCGATGCATTATATCAATTGTATGAAGTGAGGATTGACATGACACCGGTCCCGTCGTCAACGATGGTCAGAATAGGGAGATATGGCCGGGTCGGGTCGGCGGGTCGAAGAGGGGTCCGATTCCCTCATTCTCTTCTCCCTCATTTCCCTCATTTCCTCCTTTCCCGATACCGGGATAAAATATAATAATCATGCATTATTAAATATGAAATTAATTATTTACTTTTATATCATTAATAGTATGAATTATATGCTTATAATTTTCAAGAGTGTAAATGTTTTCTTGGTAATATAATTTTTAATATTACTTATTAGATGCATTATATCAATTGTATTAATAACAGCAATTTATTTAATATCATTTTTAATATTCTTCATTTAGTTAATAAGATAGATATCTTAATGGAAAAAACCGTTCCCCGATAAAAAATCCGTCACCCGACGAGTTCGGTTATGAGGAAAACTCGTTCGGGGATTCTACGGGTTCGGGTATGGGAATGACACATCCGGACCCAATCCGCTCCGTTGCCATCCCTAGACGTTGTTCATAATGAAATGAGGCCAAATCACATTAGTTTTTGGGTGAGATTGAAGGAGGGATCGACTGGGTTCGAAGTGAGGATTGACATGACATCGGTCCCGTTGTCAACGATGGTCAGAATAGGGAGATATGGCCAGGTTGGGTCGGCAGGTCGAAGAGGGGTCCGATTCCCTCATTCTCTTCTCCCTCATTTCCCTTATTTCCTCCTTTCCTGATTGGTCACTCTCCCTCATTTTCTATCCCGCAACTCTCTCTTTTCCCCTCTTTCCTGCTACCATCTGGCAGCTTCTAATTTTTTTTTAAACAACTAAAACGTCTCTAATTTCTTCGTTTCAACTCTGATTCGCAAACGGTCTTGGCATACATGCTCGTAGGATCAAGCTCTATTCAATTATACTTAGGGGTCTTTTGAAACAGGTCCAATTGGACTAAAAATTGGACCTATTTCAAAAGTCAACATCACACAAAAATTGGACCTGTTTCAAAAGTAGGTTATAAAATTGGACCTATTTCAAATTATCCCTTATACTTAGTGTGACCTCGTAAAGTCCACGAATTTTTAATGATTACTGACCAAAATTCAAACTTTATAATTAGTTTGATTAAAATCTAAATTTAATAAAATTTAATATAAATTCCTGAAAATAATATAAAATCTCGTTAATACAAATACAGAGTTTACAATAGTGACAGGATTTTCACTGAAAATGTTCAATATTGGAGACCAACAAGAAAATAGAACAGTAGCCAATGAAGACAAGCAATCTGCGGACCTCTGAGCGGGAGAAACCTCGTTGACGCTGAGCACGAATTTCTGAAGTGATGTCAGACGCAATCACGAAGAAGAAGTATAACACAACGGTAACATACACAAGTAGGTTAAAAAATGACCCGATCAAAAATACACCGACCCTTGCCCACTCCACAACCGATTTGCAGACTTTACAGCGGGAGCGGGACAATATTTTCCAGTGCGGTACTGCTGTTGCAATCCGCATACTCTTTCCAAGCTGACTAAATATGAGCAGAATTACCGAGACAACAATAATTATGGTCAGGCCCAATATCCAAAACCCTAGTAATTTATCGATCAGCTTCTTTATTTCCTTTACTGCACTGAACGTCTCCCTCCCGTCCTCCACTGATTCTCCAAGTTGATTGCTGTGTTTCCTCGCCATTCCCAACCACTTCCTCCAATCCCTCGCCAGTTCAACAAGTTGGCCTTGGTTTTTCCTCGCCAAAACCAAGTTCTCTTTCGCATCCCTCGCTGCATGCGCTGTTAACATATTTAACTCCCGTTTGAGAGCCTTGTCCAAAGCGGTGAGTTTGTCCGTATATTTAGCCTTCTCGTACCACTTGGGCTTGTTGGAGCATTTGCCAACCAGCTCTACGCCTTCGGACAAGGTCTTCTTTAACCCGTCTATCTCCTTGTTTGAGATTTTCAGTTTCTCGTTTAGATCTTCTATCCTTGGGATCAGTAACTCCAAACCACGAACCGTTGATTTGATCGCTTCGAGGAGGGGATTGAACTCGTTAGTCTTTTTTATCAGAGTAACAACGAGATTATACAGCTCTGAACACAATGTGCCTACAATCCCTCCTACTATAAGGTCTACTCCAGCCATTTCCTGTAAATTCTGGCAGAATATCGCAAATGGAAACTCTTTGGCAACGAGTACTTGAAATGGAAAAAGAAAAGGAGAATCTGTCTCAAATTAAATTGCACCGAAACTATAGATAGTTAGATACCGCGTAGAGTTTATACGAAGATTACCGGATGATTCTCTACTGGTCGCCGGTGCCGGAGTTGGTGTGCCGAATGCTTTTACGGTTAAAGCTTTTTGAAATTATACCGGTCGTCCTGATCTTAAGCAGAAATGAGGCGGAAGAGAAGACGGGAGGAAGACGAAAGCTTGGGAGAGGGACAGAAGCAAAGATTGCGGATGTGGTTTGTGATTTGGGAAGAAGAAAGATATACAGAGAAGGATAGAGATTAGAACCATATATAGGAGAATGGCTGAATGAATGAAGGGGGAGGATTATTGGTGTTTGACCAAAAGAAAAGAAGAGTAGGTGGGTTTATTTGTGTTCCACCCCAGTCAAATTTTCCCCCAAATATCTCGTCGTTTTCTTTCGATAAGCCCTGCAATTTGATGAGGTTGAGTTTTGGGAAGAAGAACTATTGTTAAACTAAAGTGCAGAGAACGCGGTGCCGACCCATTGCCTTTTTTTTTCACCTGTTAAATAATTATTAATTAACATTACCTATTAATTAATTAATAAAAAATTGAAAAGAAAAAATTAAACTAATATTACAAATTTTGAATTTTGAGGGACAGATTCCATCGACCTTGAACTCATCTCTCTCTACCGAGTTTCTGATGCTCCTACACATCAACTGTACTTTCTAATATATTTTTTTGGACAAGGACAGTGTACTTTCTAATATTTTAACCTGAATTAAGTGTACTTTCTACCCCACTTGCTGGAATTGGCCAATCATTACACATTGTTTATAAGAAAAACTAATGAAAAAGATTTGAAAATTTTAAGTTTTAATGATAAGGATAAAATAAAAGGTAAAATAAATAGTACCAAGACTTTTTAGTGTAAAAATGAATTTTTTTCTTTAAAATGAAGAATACTGGATGTTTTTTTTGTTAAAGTGCTCATCCCCACCCACGTTTAAGTCCAATGATTACGGATCTTGTTTTGATGAGAGATTGACTTAAAGTCTCTAACAAAAAAAAAGAAAAAACCTTAATTGAAGTCAATGTGCTGAAGTCTTTTAAAATTTAGATTCAAAATTAAAAATTCATGTGCTGAAGTTTTTTAAAATTTAGATTCAAAATTAAAAATTCAAGTCAATTATTCGTTAATTGTTAGCACATGAGTTTAATTGCCAAATTTTTTTATTTTGAACCTAAATATTAAAAGACTTCACCACGAATCTCTAAATCCTAATCATACCCTGTCACCACGGGCTAATAATCCAATTAAGGCAAAAAAAAAAAAAAAGAAACCTCTTCTCTCTATCTGAACTCACAACCCCCACGCCTTCCGCGTGATCCAGTCCTCCTCCTTCATACCAGAACCCAACCCCCGCCGTCTTTTCCCAAATCTCCCAAGCAGAAATGAACAAATTTGCTCCGCACTGAGCAAATCCCAACCCACCAAAGAAAGCAGCACCAAATTAGTCAGGGAATAGGGCATAGATCCATGGAGAACTGCACCCAAAAATGGTGGGAGAGAAGCAAGGGAGGGGAGGGGAGGTTGGAAAAGGCCGGGAAGGAGGGGTCGGAGGTGGGAAGAAAAAAAAGGAGCATGGCGAGGGGTGGAGGATGGCTGGGATGGGGAAGGGGGGATGGAAAGGGAGGAAGAGCTGGGAAAGGAGATGGACGGGCTGCCACCGGCCCCCAGCCAAAGCCAGAGGCCGGCGGCAATGGGGTGACGGCTAGGGTTTTTTCTTTGCAGAGAGAAAGCGCGTGAGCATCGGACTTAAACGTGGGCGGGATATAAACAATGTGTAACGGGAGGGCAATTGCAGCAAGTGGGGGTTAGAAAGAGTTCATTCAGGTTAAAATATTACAAAAGTACAGTTGTTGTGTAGGTGCATCAGAAACTAGGTAGAGAGAGATGAGTTCAAGGTCGGTGGAATCTGTCCCTCAAAATTCTAAACTTGTAAGATTAGTTTAATATTTTCTTTTCAAATTTTTATTTATTAATTAACAGGTAATGTTAATTAATAATTAATTAACAAGTGAAAAAAAAAAAATATATATATATATATATACACATATATACATACATATACATATGCGTGATCGTTTTGCATCTTTTAACAATAATTACATTGTCATTTAAAAGTGACAATGGGAAGGTGATTATGTGTCGAGTTGAGTTTTGGAGCTACACCACGTGTTTTAATACGAAATATGAAAAATTACTATTTATACGGGTTTGTTTGATTTTAAAATTTTAAATGATGTAACTATCGTTAAAGTGCAGAGAACGCGGTGCCGACCCATTGCATTTTTTTTTCACCTGTTAAATAATTATTAATTAACATTACCTATTAATTAATTAATAAAAAATTGAAAAGAAAAAATTAAACTAATATTACAAGTTTTGAATTTTGAGGGACAGATTCCACCGACCTTGAACTCATCTCTCTCTACCGAGTTTCTGATGCTCCTTCACATCAACTGTACTTTCTAATATATTTTTTTGGACAAGGACGTACTTTCTAATATTTTAACCTGAATTAACTGTACTTTCTACCCCCAGTTGCTGGAATTGCCCAATCATTACACATTGTTTATAAAGAAAACTAATGAAAAGTGTTTAAAAACTTTGAGTTTTAATAATAAGAATAAAATAAAGGGTAAAATGAATAGTATTTTTAGTGTAAAAATATGATTTTTCGTTAAAATGAACGGAACTGAATATTTTTCGTCAAAATTCTCATCCCCACCCACGTTTAAGTCCAATGATTACGGATCTTGTTTTGATGAGAGATTAATTTAAAGTCTTTGACCAAAAAAAAAAAAAAACTTAATTGAAGTCGGTGTGCTGAAGTCTTTTAGAATGAATTATTCGTTAATTTTTAGCACATGTAGTTGCCAGAATTTTTTATTTTGAACCTAAATATTAAAAGACTTCACCACGAATCTTTAAATCCTAATCATACCCTGTCACCACGGGCTAATAATCCAATTAAGGCAAAAAAAAAAAAACTCTTAAAAAAATAAAAATAAAACCTCTTCTCTCTATGTGAACTCACAACCCCCACCCCTTCCGCGTGATCCAGTCCTCCTCCTTCATACCAGAACCCAACCCCCACCGTCTTCTCCCAAATCTCCCCAGCAGAAATGAACAAATTTGCTCCGCACTGAGCAAATCCCAACCCACCAAAGAAAGCAGCACCAAATCAGTCAGGGAATAGGGCATAGATCCATGGAGAACTGCACCCAAAAATGGTGGGAGAGAAGCAAGGGAGGGGAGGGGAGGTTGGAAAAGGCCGGGAAGGAGGGGTCGGAGGTGGGTAGAAAAAAAAGGAGCATGGCGAGGGGTGGAGGATGGCTGGGATGGGGAAGTGGGGATGGAAAGGGAGGAAGAGCTGGGAAAGGAGATGGACGGGCTGCCACCGGCCCCCAGCCAAAGCCAGAGGCCGGCGGCAATGGGGTGCCGGCTAGGGTTTTTTCTTTGCAGAGAGAAAGCGCGTGAGCATCGGACTTAAACGTGGGCGGGATATAAACAATGTGTAACGGGAGGGCAATTGCAGCAAGTGGGGGTTAGAAAGAGTTCATTCAGGTTAAAATATTACAAAAGTACAGTTGTTGTGTAGGTGCATCAGAAACTAGGTAGAGAGAGATGAGTTCAAGGTCGGTGGAATCTGTCCCTCAAAATTCTAAACTTGTAACATTAGTTTAATATTTTCTTTTCAAATTTTTATTTATTAATTAACAGGTAATGTTAATTAATAATTAATTAACAAGTGAAAATATATATATATATATATATATATATATATGCGTGATCGTTTTGCATCTTTTAACGATAATTACATTGTCATTTAAATTTTTAAGCCATACCAATTCTTATAAATAGTGATTTCAATTTTAATTATAAATGCATAATTAAAAATGCAAGAAGACGGTGGAGAGGGGTTTTTGGTTTTGGGTTTTGGGTTTTGGTACAAGGTAGGAGGACTGGATTACGCGGAAAGAGTAAGAGAGAGATTCAAGTCAATCTCTATCAAAACTAGGAGAAATTTTTCAGTGTGATTGAAATACGGGGTGGAACACCACGTGTCTAGGGTCGGCCCTGAGATTTATGGAGCCCTGTGTGAAAGTGAATGGGAAGCCCTAAAAAACACTAAGAATTTTATTTTTTTTATTTTTTTGTTCAAAAAAATAATTTTAGTTTTCAATTGAACTTCTATAAATTCTAATAGCACAAACAAATTTAACAAATCAACAAGTGGAAATGTGGCGTATTGTTTTTCCTTAACTATTTAGAGGGTTAGGTTCGAATTTTCTTGTTATTGTGTGGAATTTTTATATTATTTTATGGAAGCTTATGCATTTAATACAAATAAACTAAACAGATGATGGAGACGAGTTTCGAACCTATTTCCTAGGCCGCTGTAAAGAAGCAATAATACCACTTGCGCTAAGACTCAAGTTTGTAATATTCTACACATGCTACTATATATACGTGAATGCATGCAAATTTGAAAAATCGGGGGCCCTTCCGATTTGGGGGCCCTGTGCGGTAGCACATATTGCACCCCCTCAGGGTCGGCACTGCACGTGTCATTATACAAATGATGTGATACGTGTATTAAAAAATTAATAACTTAAAAAATAAAATTTTCCACTATTTATATAAAAACACGTGATGTACTCGGTCCCAATAAAATAATCATCGGACTTAAACGTGGGTGGGGATATAAACAATGTGTAATGGTAGGGCAATTAGACTGGATTACGCGGAAAGAGTAAGAGAGAGGAGTCATCTCTATCAAAACTAGAGAGATTTTTCAATATGACCGAAATACGAGATGGTACATCACGTGTCACTATACAAATGGTGGGATATGTGTGTTAAAAAATTAATAACTTAAAAAATAAATTTTTTCATCACTTATATAAAAACGCGTGATGTACCATCCGTGTTTCGATCCCAATAAAATATTTCTCCAAAACTAGATCCGTGAGCATCGAACTTAAACGTGGGTGGGGATATAAACAATGTGTAATGGTAGGGCAATTGGACTGGATTACGCAGAAAGAGTGAGAGAGTCAATCTCTATCAAAACTAGGAGAAATTTTACAATGTGACCGAAATACGAGATGGTACACTACGTGTCACTATACAAATAATGGAATATGTGTGTTAAAAATTTGATAACTTAAAAAATAAATTTTTTCACCACTTATATAAAAATACATGATGTACTATCTGTGTTCGATTCCAATAAAATATTTCTCCAAAACTAGATCCGTGAGCATCGGTCTTTAACGTGGGTGGGGATATATACAATGCGTAATGGTAGGGCAATTGCAGCAAGTCTGGGGTAGAAAGTAGAGTTCATTCAGGTTAAAATATTACAAAGTACAGTTGATGTGTAGGTAGAGAGAGATGAGTTCGAGGTCAGTGGAATCTATCCCTCAAAATTCTAAACTTGTAATATTAACAGGTGAAAAAAAAAAAAAAATATATATATATATATATATATATATGCAATCGTTTTATGTCTTTTAACGATAATTACATTGTCATTTCAATTTTAAGACCATACCAATTTTCATGAATAGTGATTTCAATTTTCATTAAAAATACATAATAAGTTAAGTAAAAGTGTAAAAACAATACAAATACTATTAGTGACAAGTTCTACAACTTTCATGAAGAATTTAACTGCAAAATCTGACATCATAGTTCATAAACTTTAATGACAAAATCTAACCGTTCCATTGGTAGAGTCTTCTACCCAAAAGCCAACCTCATCAAATAGTAGGGCTTATCGACGAAAGACGACCATGAATTTGGGGAAAATTTTGACTGGGGTGGAACACCAATAAACCCATCTACTCTTTTCTTTTGGTCAAACACCAATAATCCTCCCCCTTCTCCCAAGCTTTCGTCTTCCTCCCGTCTTCTCTTCCGCCTCATGTCTGCTTAAGCTCGGGGCGAAAGGTATAATTTCTCCTCAAAAAGCTTTAACCGTCAACATTCGGCACACCAACTAAAGTCGCACCGGCACCGCCGACCATAAGATAATCACCAGGTAATCTTCGTATAAACTCTACGCGGTATCTATCTATAGTTTCGGTGCAATTTAATTTGAGACAGATTATCTTTTTCTTTTCCCATTTCAAGTACTCGTTGCTAAAGAGTTTCCATTTACGATATTCTGCCAGAATTTACAGGAAATGGCTGCAGTAGGAAACCTTATAGGAGGAGGGATTGTAGGCACATTGTGTTCAGAGCTGTATAATCTTGTTGCTACTCTGATAAAAAAGACTAACGAGTTCAGTCCCCTCCTCGAAGCGATCAAATTAAAGGTTGGCGGTTTGGATTCACTGATCCCACAGATAGAAGATCTAAATGAGAAACTGAAAATCTCAAACAAGGAGACAGAAGGGTTAAAGAAGGCCTTGTCCGATGGCGTAGAGCTGGTCGGCGAATGCTCCAACAATCCCAAGTGGTACAAGAAGGCTAAATATACAGACAAACTCACCGCTTTGGACGAGGCTCTCGGACGGGAGTTAGATATGCTAACAGCGCATGCAGCGAGCGATACAAAAGAGGCCTTGCTTTTGACGAGGAAAAACGACGACGATCTTGTTAAATTGGCCAGGGATGGGAGAAAGGGGTTGGAAACGGTGAGCAAATACAGCCATCAACTAGTAGAATTGGTGAAGGATGGGAGCGAGACATTCGACACAGTAAAGGAAATAATGAATCAGATCTTTGAATTTCTAGGGGTTTGGATATCAGGCCTGATCATAATTATTGTTGTCTGGGTAATGCAGCCCATATTTAGTCTGCTTGGAGAGAGTAAGCGGATTGCAACAGCAGTACTGGACGGGATATTGTCCCGCTGTAAAGTCTGCAAATCGGTTGTGGAGTGGGCGAGGTTACGTGTATCTTTGGTCCGGACATATGTGAACCTACTTGCGTGTTTTGTCATTGCGTTATGCTTGTTCTACTTCTTCATTAAGGCAATTCGTGATCAGTATAAACGAGGTTTCTCCCGCTCAGAGGTCTGCAAATTGCTTTTCTGGATTGGCTGCAGTTCTATTTTCTTGTTCATCTGCGGGATTGTTTACTTAAGTGAATTTGTCGAGTAAATTAATGGGCAATTGTCCTCTAAATTAAGAAATAAATTCCCAGTAAATAGATTATGTACCACTAGGTCATAGCACCAAAAATGACGTAATTGTTGCGGTCCTAGTCTAGTTACGAATGTGATTAATTGGGTTTCTGCGAAGAAACAACCGTTATTGCTTTACAGTTTCATCCCACCGATCGACGTTTATGCATTTGAATCTATCGTCGGAGAAGACTGGTGAGATGTAGTGGGATGGAACTCTTCCGTTTGTAACCGTCTGTGTTTATTATTTATTTTCTATTTATCATATTTTCATTTTGTGTTTTATTTGGACTATACTATCCTGTATCAAATTTCTTCATAATTTATTGCATGAGTTTTTTTTTTCTTTTTTTTTTGTTTTAAGGGCTTTTTGGTCCAATTATTTTTTATGAAGCCTTGAGACCCCAAAATAGGGGCTCGGCTTTCTTGTATTAGAGATTAGATATTAGAGATATTGAGTAACGGGGAGCAACGATCACATGTAGCAATTCTGATACAATAAAGAAAGTAAAGTTGTACCCAATTGGTCATAAGAGGAGTTGCTGTAAATGTGTATTTAATCATGATTTTAAGATAGTTTATTAAAATTATTATAAATCTGGGTGTATTCAATTAAAATTTTAAAAAAGTTTATAACATTTCAGGTGTATTCAATTAGAATTTGGTTTTAAAGAATTTCAAAAAGTTGAGGAATTAGAGGGAATTGGAGAGATTTTGTATTGTATTTTAAGCATCCACAAATCTCTCATCTCCCCATGAGATTTCGAGGGAATTGAATCAAAATTTTATATGGAATCTTTACAAATCAATTAAATTCCATAAAAATCCATGGATTTATAAATCCATTAAAATCTCTATAATTCCCAATTAAATACACCCCTAGTTTTCTGACGTGAGACAGTCTTCACGTCCTCGTAATATCTTCTGGTGCAACATAATTGATGTTCATAGGAATATGTGTTAAGGGTGTGTGGTGAGTGTAGATAAATAGACTAACTTAGATGTCGAGTAATGTCTTGTATTGTCTTTTTCACTCAATGAAAGAAGTTAAGTTCCACTAGTAGCATGCCCCATGCGCAAGAATGACACATATAAATCGATAAATGGTCCAAATTTTTTCTCATACCGTCGAGATTTAAAAAAAAAAAAAAAAACAAAGAAATGTCTTACGTCAGAAAATCAAGAGACCATGCAAAGGCTCATAGGGTTTTGGGCAACTCCTCTTATGACTAATTGGATACAACTTTACTTTCTTTATCGTATCAGAGTTGCCATGTGATCATTACTCAATCATATTATTTGCGTATTTAGAACGAATACGACGGCTATGCTTAGAATATAAACAAACAAACAAAAAGTTTGGGCTTTGGGCCTGTGAATTTGAGAGCTTTGGGCTTGATAGTTGATATGAAAGTGAGAAAATCCAATTGAAATTCAGTTAAGATTCCCACCCAAATTTTGGGTGCAAGAATAATTTGGGCTATCTTTTTAGTTACTAAAACACCCTTACCAGCTTAAATTATTACGTCTCTCACAGTGATGACATCGGCCACGTCCTCCAGGTTCACCGTGAGAAATATAGGAGGCTATAGCAGATGCAAGTCCGTCGAAAAACGGCACCGTTTATCGGTCCCGCACCGTGTCTGTTAGCTACTTTGTGTGCCTGGCTTGGCTAGCGTCAGACCCCCAGCCGAGCAACACCGGCGATCTCCATTTCCTCTCTCCTCCCTGCGCCTGGAGATCTCCGATTCTCCGACCACCAAAACGGTACCGTGTAGTAACCGCTTCGGATATAAGCACGGCCGATTTCGCTGAATTGGCTTCGATGTTTGTTTCGGTTAGGATCTGAAGCGTTTGTCTCTCTCAGGTTGCAACGGAGCGTTTAGCAATGTCGACGACGGAGGTCGACGGCCAAATGGAAGAGAATTCGAATGCGGATTCGAAACCGCTGAACCGCGGAAGCAACAGCAATGGAGATCTCGCGCAGGAGAATGGCGGCCCGGACTCCGGCGACACTCACGATCAGCTCGTCCAGACGGTCATGGAGCTCAAATTGCAGAACGAATTCCTCAAGTCTCAGTTCGAAGGATTTCGGAATCTTCAACCGCCGGAGCCGGAAGGCGGCGAATCGGAGGAGGTGAAGCAGCTGCGGCAAACGATTGAATCGCTGAATGTGGAGGTTTTGGAAGAGAAGCAAACGCGAGCTGCGGCGGAAGTGGCTCTGAAGCATCTTCAGGAATCGCACTTTGAAGCAGATTCCAGAGCTCAAGAGCTCTCTGTAAAGCTCGCTGAAGGTCGGTTTGTGCTTCTTCATTTGTACATTTCTTGTTTCCGTTGGAAAATTTAGCTAATTCCAAATTTCACTTTCTTGCGGAGTCTGAATATGTTGGAACTGTTTGCTGTTGCTTTTGTGTAGCTCAACAGAAGTTGGATCAAGAAATAAAAGAGCGGGAAGAGAAGTACTCCGATCTCGACTCGAAATTCACCCGGCTTCACAAACGAGCTAAGCAGCGTATTCAAGATGTTCAAAAGGTAAATTATCTCGATTATTTCGATTGAACTTTTTCTTGTTGTGTTAACTGCCGTTTGAATTAAGCTATGTTGGTTCGATATGGTCTTCTTCTTTTTTCCTCAGGAAAAAGATGATCTCGAGGCTCGATTTCGTGAAGTAAATGAAGCGGCTGAGCGTGCATTGTCTCAGCAGACGGCATTGCAGCAAGAGCTGGACAGAACCAGGCAACATGCGAATGACGCACTGAAAGCAATTGATGCAGAGAGGCAACAACTGAGAAGTGCAAACAACAAGTAAATCTCCAGTTAACTTCCAACCGTGACCAATTTGTGTATATCTAAAGAAAATCGTAACTGTTCCTTTTTTTACTCTTTTTTTTTTTCACCTTAACTGTGATTATGCTGCTGACATTCAGACTACGAGACAACCTTGAGGAATTGCGGAACCAGTTGCAACCAAAGGAAATTGCTATTGAGACATTGCAACAAACAGTTTCAGATAAGGAGCAGGTATGTTTGTTTGTGCTTATCCTTTGGGATGTTCAGTTTCTGACTGCAAAACTATTTGGTTGATGGATCAAGAAGTCCATTATCCTTTTGTTTTTGTTTTCCTTCTGTGGATGTTTGCTTATGTGCTTGGGCCTTAGGGTAACATCCATGTGAAGCCGAAAAGAATATATACGTTATTGCTATCTTGCATTTGTCTCAGATGTTGGAAGACATGAGAGGGATGCTGCAGGCTGCTGAAGAAAAAAGGCAAGCTTCATTAGCTGAACTCTCTGCTAAACATCAAAAGGTTTATTTGCATTTATATGCCTAATTAGCAGTCCTCTTTGTTTATAATTGCAGTCCCTGCCATTACATTCACCCATAAATTGTGTTTTAATACCCTTTGTCTCTGTTTCTTTCAGAATTTGGAGAGTTACGAAGCCCAGCTTGCTGAAGCTTCGTCTGATAGAAATAAAGCAACTGTAACCATTTCTTCACTGCAGGTGAGAGCTTGACAACTTACGTAGAACATAGATAGGGCTGGAATTTCTTTTTGAAAACTATTTCTCGTTCGTAAGTCTTCTAGGAACAGTGTAACATGCTGAACCTTAGATTGTGTCTAGAAAAAAACCATAAACACGTTAAATCAAGCTCGAGTCTTCCACTCCTTTCAATTGCAGCTCTTTATTATTATAATCTTTATAATCGAATGTTATAAAACCCCACTTGATATACAAGGAGCTGGAAAGTTGGCTTCCGAAACAATAAAGTAGAAGTGGATTACAAGCTTCTTTATCCTTTATCTTTGCATCAATATGGGATAATAGTTTTATACCATTATATAGTTTGACTGAATGTTTCTGTAATTGTAAAGGGATCAGACTAATTAGCGAATGTAATTCTCCAGATGCTAGTTGCTGAGAAAGAATCGAAGATTGCAGAAATGGAAGCAGCATCAACGGGTGAGGCAGCAAGGCTTAGAGCCACGTTGGAAACTGTTAAAGGAGAGCTTGCTCACCTGAAACATGAACATGTACAACTCGAACTTAGGATAAGTAAAAACTTATGCAGATGGATTATTGCATTATGGCTGCCAGGATAAGAATTTTGTTTCTTTTTTGGGAAAAAAAAGATCTTATTGGCAGACCATGATGTGTTCCTTATTTACTATCAGCCTTGCCTTTGGTTACTTTATAGCTTCTGGCTTTTGGGATATGCTGCTTCTAATTTTTTATATCCTAAAATTTTTATTATTATTTCAGGAGAAAGAAAAGGAGAGCTGGGAAGTTGCCACCCGAGCACTGAAAACAAAGCTAGAAATTTCTGAGAGCAACCGGATATGTGCTGATATTGAAGTAGCCAAAATGAGAAGTATATCTCTATTCCTTGCTGAATTTCATCTGTTCAGATAAGATATCTGTGTGTATATGTATATCAGTGTCACATACTTTTCTTATTGGGCAGGCCAGCTGGAGTCAGAGGTGTCTGCACAAACACAAAAGCTTGATGCGAGGGATGCTGAACTTGCAGCCCTCAAGGAAGAGGTTTGAATTTACTCCTTTGGAATCTGACTCTCTTCCATTAACATTTGATGACTGTCGAAGTGTGCAGAGAGTATATGTTTTTATCCTTCCCCGTCTCCCTTTATTTTCAATGGGGTTAAACTTAGTGAATATATTGATGGTAATAATAACGGTTTTAGTAAATAACACTTATGTACAGAAGCGGGATAACCATCGTTTGTTTGGGACACGTTTAGTTTAGAGCTAACAGCGGTTACTTAAATGCTCATGCATTCTTGGAATCTTCCATTCCGACATGGATATAGTTTGCAACCCTGGTTCAGGGGCTATGTTGTTGTGTAACTTTACTGCAAATTTTGCTGTAATATGTTGTTGAAAATGAAGTTGCTTACATTTAAATATCTCTTGATCTGTCTTCTGTCCTCATATGTTTGACCTATTATTTCCTGCAGATCAACCGCCTTGAACGTGAGTTTTCTTCTTACAAAAGCCGTGCTCATGCGCTTCTCCAAAAGAAGGATGCAGAGTTAGCTGGAGCTAAAGACTCAGAACAAGTCAAAGCTCTTGAAGAAGCACTGAAAGTGTGTGCCTGCAATTAATCTTTATTTTTGTAGCATGAAGAAAAATTGTGATCTGACACACTCATCTGAGAATTATTATTAATTACACATATATATTTATATATATTTTGTGTTGTGTAGGATGCTGAAAAAGAAGTATCGTTTGTGAGTGCTGAAAGGAATAAGGCCCTTCAAGATCTTAAGGAGGCTTTAAAGAATCATGATAAAGAAATAGCAGAAAGGTAAAGTTATAATCTGCTACAGTGAGCTTGCCAAATTTGGGATTGTTTTCAAATTTCCTAATAAGACCAATGCAAAGGGCAATATAATTATAAGGTAAGTAAATAAAGCACCGTGTGCTTAACCAGGAGTACATACTACTGCTCTGATGCGATCAATTTCAACATTGCGGTGTTTTTAACTTGTACCCAATTTTTCACCATTTTCATGACCAGAATTATTTTAATCATGGTGGCTGTTCCTCCTCAATGTAGTTTGAACTTTGAACCTTGTTTGTTGCTTTAAAGCCTTCCACTTTTCATGGAGTGTTGTTTGATTCTGCAGAGAGTTAGGTAATAAACTTCTGTGAGGTTTTAAGCAGTGATCTTGATCTTTCAGTTCCTTACTTGTTACAGAGACGCTGCTCTTTACAATTCCATGCAGCAGATCAAGAGCTTAGAATCAAAGCTTGAATCTGCTAATGCCCATTACCGATCAGCAAAAGAAGCATGGGAAGCGAACCTTAATAGTTTGGAAGAAACTTGGCGGGGTAATATCTCCATGCTAATCTACTTACATATATTTTTTCTCTTTTATTTCCCTTTCTATGCTTATCCTATTCCTTGGTCTAGGAAATACTTATTGTTCAAAGTTTGAGAGCAGTTATTCATGGAATAATCATTTTTTCAGTAAGATGTGACACGCTGAGAGCTCAAAATGAATCATCTTCTGGAGATGATATCAAAAAAGAATTGGAAGAGCTCAAATTACGGTATAAAAAGCTGAAGGTAAGTTGTGATAATCTTTCATATTTTTGTCCTGATACAATGCGAGTATTTGTTTTCTCTTAATTGTGTTCACCATTTGTAGGAGGATCACAGTTCATTTCGTGATCTTGCTGATAGAATGATTGAGGAGAAGGACAATGAAATTTCTAGACTTGTGGATGATAATAAGAATCTTCATCAATCATTGGAGTCAAGACCACGGGTAGGTTCTTTTTCTCGACTGACATCCAAACTTTATCTTTACACTTTACTGTTCTGATGGTGTTTTTTCCGATATGACCTCAGGCTGATCGCAATGATAACTATAACACAGGTAGATGGATCCTGAGTACAATTTCTTATTATCTGTTCCAATTAGATAAAGAGTTTCTGTATTACTGGAATTATGGCTTTTGACCTTCTGAGGTTAGTAGAGTTCTAACGTAACAATTGCTTTTTTGACATTGGTGTACGCAGGCATGAATAAACAGGACGCAGCAAGTATAAGCACTGCTGCCGCAGAACAGCAGATTCTGGTAATTATATAGTTTCTGATTTCTTTTACCACGAAAAAATATTGGGACATTCTTAGGGAGAACTTGGGTTTTTCATTGAACCTTGTTAGCATGGCTTGCCATGTGAGCAATTTGTATTTGTTCTCCAAACTAAGACAAATGGGTTCGATCAAGTTAGAGTGTCCATGTGATTCATTTTTTTGTTGTGATGAACTTGATGGTATATGAGTTATTACTATTGAAGACTTGTAAACTGTTTTTCTCCTTTTCATGCTGTGCATCCAAATAATCATGTGCTGGCATAATATGAATTTCAGATTTTGGCAAGGCAGCAAGCCCAAAGAGAGGAAGAGCTAGCACAGTCCCAACGGCACATTTTGGCGCTTCAAGTGTGTAATCCCCCATCTTGATTGCTATTTCTCTATAGTGTAGTTCTGATATATGTTTATTGTTTCAACTCAGGAGGAAATTGAGGAGCTGGAGCGTGAGAATCGTCTGCACAGCCAACAGGTACCGAGAAGCCTGGTTTTTGCAGATTTTTGCCCCTACTCTTTTGGCTTGGTTGATTTCAAGTTGTTTGGGAATTGTTTTCATAATTTTAGTAAATTTATAGAATGCGGGCAGGCAGTACATTTATCATGAATTTAGTGTATCCAAAAGGAAAATGCTGGTGTCACCGAACATATTTGTTTGCTTTTCTTAATATATATTGATCTGATGAATGTCATGCATATATGTAGGAATCCATGTTGAAGGCTGAGCTTCGGAACATGGAAAGATCGCAGAAGAGGGAAGGAGTAGATATGACCTACCTGAAAAATGTAATCTTAAAGCTTCTTGAAACAGGTATTTTTATGAAAGGCTTTTATAACAACCCAAGTCCATATTTTTTGTTATGTAATTTTGTTTTTGCCACATTCAAACGATCATTTAATGAGACGTGAACGTACGAGTGGCGTTGGAAAGTCTGAATGTTTTTATTATTCAAATAGGTGAAGTGGAGGCTCTATTACCTGTAGTTGCCATGCTTCTTCAATTTAGTCCGGATGAGGTAAAATTCTGATCTCCTACTTGATGCCGTATGGTTACTTGTTTATGTCATTGTTAGGGTTCCTGTGTCATTTTACTAGATTATCAATTGCATTGTAATTTTATCCATTTTACATACTAATGCAGTTGCAGAAGTGTCAGCAAGCATACCGCACATCGGCAGACGTTCCTCCTAGCCCTGCTAGTGATACTTCAGGATCCGGTGTCTCTCTTTTCTCAAGATTCTCATTTTCATAACCGTAGACATGAAGATTGTAGAGAATTCTTTGCACGGAAACTAGCTGCGACAGCTAAACAACTGCTTGCCTCCAGATTCAGAGGTGGTGCAGGTGCGGCCGTAGTATATCTTGTATTTCTTTATAACAGTGAACGTTAAATGTAAAGTACGACAGAACCATATACATCGTGAAAAGATAGCGAGAGAGAGAGTGAACAGCTTCTGGCCGTGCCAGGTTCTTCCATCCGGAAGGAAGCCCCCCTTCCCCATTGATTTATTGTAGAGTGTCACAGAAGCAAAGGCATGATTTTGGAGATTATATCGGAAATTTGAACGTGCGGTTTTACGCGACATCTGATATTACGAGTGATCTTTGCCAGTGAGATAGTAGTATCATTAATCAGCTCAGCTCGTTGTTTCTTTTTCCTCTGTTCGCACTCTTGTACACAGCAATTGCATGTCATTGTTTTTTAAGCAGCCAAGTGATTATTTCTTTGTTTTTGTTTCCATGGTTGTGAATCAATTTGTGAGTTGTGACCATCCATTTCACCATCTGGTGGTTCGGGGCAGGTACGCGAAGATCGGACTTGTCCACAATAAATAAGGGGGTGTGCTATTCACACTACTTTTTACTTCTCGCACATCTTTGTTAATTTATGTCCGTTGATCTTCTTCATTTCATCCGATCCGACGGTCGAAAATTAGAAGGGTGTGTGAGAAGTAAAAAGGGGTGTGTGGATATCACACCCCTAAATAAGCAGTCTCTATCCGTGATACTGTACAAAAGTAAACACTCTTAAACAATTGACAATTGAGCTAGAAGAGCATCCAGGACATTAAGATCAGCATCAGATCACTCGGGCTGACTTACGTCCGTGCTCGACGGGTGGGTCATGCATCATTTTTCCAACAGGAAGAATATCCGATATCCGATAGGACATTAATGTCTATGCTAGGGGTGGGTTCGATTTAAATCGGTTCGGTTTTTTGCCAAAACCGAAACCAAACCGAAATTTCGGTTCGGTTCATTTTTTTTTCGGTTCGGTTTTTTCCGATTCGGTTTCGGTTTTTTGTTTTTTTTCTTTTTCAAAAAATGAAAAACATTGAAATTTTAAATTTTAACATATCCAACACAATCATAACATAAACATTCTAATTAGAATCAAAGACAATGAAAATAAACATTTAAAGTTGAACTAAAATCATCAATCAAGTCTTCCAAAGTCCAAACTAACAACCTCACAACACAAAAATCGTACAAATGACTTAGAAAAGTTAAATTGTATGATGTTGTTCAAAGATCAGGGTTGTTTGCTTGTAACTGCATGTTGACAACTTGATTAGTAAAAGTAATACGTTGGTGGATTTATTTAGTGTGTGTTGAATTCTTTTCCATCACAAATTACCCAAATAATCTACCCGAAATAAATGTTTATGGATTATGTTACATGTTATATGAGAGTAGATTTGGAAAAGAAAGCTGGGGCAAAAGTAGACAGTGCTATGGAGATGGATGTAGGTACTTCAGGAGGAGGTTTGGTTTCGGAACCTTATATGGGGAGTTTTTATAGGCATTTTTTTAATATTTTGAGCTTAAAGTTTGGCAACACATTGGGTTTAGCACATTTTAACTTACAAATTGGGTTTAGAAAATAATACCCAAAACAAATAATTAAATAAAAATAATAATTTAATTAATTCGGTTCGATTTTTTCGTTCGGTTCGATTTTTTCGGTTTCGGTTCGGTTTGGTTTTCGGTTTTTTGAACCCACCCCTAGTCTATGCCTTTCGGCGTAACTTGATTTTCCAGTGTTGGATTTTTTTTTTCTTCAAATAGCAAAAGATAAAAAGTCAACAATGTAACTTAAGATTAAAAGCTACGTGAGAACAAGAAAAATCCAAAGATTGGTTACAAAGGGAAATACCACCAAACACTATTGAAAAGCAGGCATAACTCGACAAACAAACGGATCCGGCTTCTCTGCCCTCCCACTTCTCATTCACTCTCATCTCCTCCTATTTTGTGCGGTTACGGTTAAACCACGTCAACATTTTATATTAATTTTTTTTATAGAGTTAATAAGACAAAAAACAATACTAATATAAAATGTTGATGTGACTTAACTGTGACCGTACAAATAGGAGGGGATAAAAGTATATGAGAAGTGAGAGGGCAGAGAAACCAGGTCCCTCCGTTAATTCATTTTGTCGGTCCACCTCTCACAAACCATGAATTCCAATATCTCTTTCATACAAACAAAAAGTCCGGATTTTTGATCCTCCAGATTGCGAGTTTAAAAGTAGAAAAAACACACTGCCCTAGGTAAGGTAAGTTGTTTGTTTGGGGGAGGCAGATTGTTAGCCACGTCAACATTTTATATATTTTTTTTATAGAGATAATAAGATAAAAAGGAATAGTAATACAAAATATTGACGTGACTTAACCGTAATCACACAAACAAGAGGGCACGGGGAGGGCAGAGAATCTGCCTCCTTGACGGAGACTGCCGAATTCAGTTTGAAAGGTCCGAGTTGCCAAGTTCTTAGAACTAATATTAGATTAATTTAAAACACCGCTCGAAAAGTAAAAACAATTGACAAACTTTACTCACTGAAGAATTGTGTTATTCATTACTCTCAGCTTATGACAACAAAAATTAAACATGAGAAATTGGTCTACATCCCCAAAACTTGCAGCACATTGACTTGGTCCCAGACGACAACAATTTCATAAACATCAAACAACAAACACTTGGGAAAAACAAAATAAAAAACAAAAACAAATCTAGTAGAAATTAATGTTTCAAAAACAAAATCAATGTTTTAACTTTTAAGCATGCTTTGCCTGGAACTCCTTCATGAAAGCAACCAACTTCTCCACCCCAGCCAATGGCATTGCATTGTAAATCGAAGCTCTCATCCCTCCCACCGACCTATGCCCCTTCAGCTGCATCATCTTCTCCTTCGCCGCCTCCTTCACGAACTCCGCCTCCAACTCCGCCTTCTCCAGCGTAAACGGCACGTTCATCAGCGACCTCACCGACTTCTCCACCGGGCACCGGTAAAACCCCTTGCTCTCATCAATGGCGTTGTACAGAATGTCGGCCTTCCTCTTGTTCTTCTTCTCAATCTCCACCAACCCGCCCTGCTCCAGCAAATCCTCGAACACCAATCCGCACATGTAAATGCCGTAGCACGGCGGCGTGTTGTACAACGACTTGTTCTCGTCGTGAATCTTGTAGTCCAGCATCACCGGCGTCACCGGCTGAGCATTTCCGATCAGATCCTTCCTGATGATCACAATGGTGACCCCAGACGGGCCCACATTTTTCTGCGCCCCGGCGTAGATGATCCCGAATTTGGAAACGTCCACCGGCTTGGAGCAGAAATTGGAGGACATGTCGGCGATCAGGAGGCCGTTTTTCGGATTCGGGTACGTTTTGAACTCGACGCCGTGGATTGTTTCGTTGGCGCATATATGCAAATACTTGGCGTTCTCGCTCTGCTCCAATTCCTCAAAAGCTGGAATCTTTGTGTACTTTTCGGATTTCCCAGACCAGATCACTTTCGGCTTCGAATACTTCTGCGCCTCCTTGAATGCCTTGTCGCCCCACGACCCGGTTACCAAGTAATCGACTTGGTCGTCGGGTTTGCAGAGGTTGAGAGGGATGGCGGCGAACTGGGTGGTGGCGCCGCCTTGGAGGAAGAGGACGGAGTATTCGTCCGGGACGTTGAGGAGGGTCCGGAGGTCAGACTCGGCCTTCTGGATTATGGAGAGGAACTCTTTGCCTCGGTGGCTCATTTCCATGACGCTCATCCCAGATCCGCGCCAGATGTAGAGCTCCGATTGAGCCTTGCGGAGAACGTGTTCGGGGAGAATGGCGGGTCCAGCGGCGAAGTTGAAGACCCGATCTTGAGATTCGGACTGGACCGGCGAGCGATCTTTGATGTGGGTGGCGGTGGCTGAGCATTTGACGGAGATGGGTTTGGCGGGGTTTAGGGGGGTGGTGGTGGTGGTGAGGCGGGTGGAGGTCATGGGGATGGTGGCGAAGGTCGTTTTGGAGCTTCTGAGGAAATTGGTGTTTGGGTTTTGGAGGAGGAGCGAGTGAGGTGTGGTTGCCATTGCCATGGTGTCGGTATTGCTGCTTCAGACCAAGCTAAGAGAGAGAGGGGGTGATGGTGGTGGCAAAGATCTTAATCTTGCTGGGGGTATTTATATAAGGCTAAGTTGTAGGTCCTTTCAAATTTAACAATGCGTTGTGCCCTTGGTCTTTTTTTACTCATGTCTTCGTTTGTTTTTTCGTTAAATTTAACAGTATATTAGAAATTTTATCTCACCTTACTAATGCCATCGTTTGTGAGTTGTTTACCGATATTCAATCTCTTACCGATTAAATGGAACAAATAGACGGAAGTAGTAAAAATGATCAGTAGTACACGTTTTTGAATTAAAGAACTAAAGAAATTAATAGAGAGTTAAGGAAAAGTAAGCATTTATATAATTTAATTTAACTTTTAGGGGAAGTTTGTAAAATTGAATATTCGAAACACAGAAGTGATACTGCCAAATCATTGTGGTTGGTGAAGAAAATGTTGGAAAACTTGGGAGCAGAATGACGTCGTTTAAGTGAAGCGACGTGGCTTGCAAGTACTGGACTTGTACTCGATTCTGAATAGTATAAGTTGCGGCGGCTCATAAGTCAAGGTAGGTTAGTTTTGGAAGACACAAGCACTTTGCAAAGGATGGTGAGCCATGTAGAAATGTTTGGATATTTTAACCCTTTACAAGGACAAATTGGTATTTTGATATTATATAAAAACGGAAATGTAACTACTAACTAGCGGTCCAAAATAGTTATTATACATTTTATTCGTCTTTACATTTTTACCGGCATGAAATTCATGATGACTTTCGAAAAACGCTAGTAATTGCTCTCTGTAGAAAATATTATCATCAACAAACAACTATCGAAAAAAGTTCAAACATAAACCATGAGCAACAACAATTGAGAAAATGAAATCCATTTGTGTCATCAATTTATTTGAAGTTCAAAGTAAAAATTTGAAATGAAAAATGGAGCATGTTCAATTAGAACACACTAATCTGCTTTCTCAAGCAAACAACTTGAGGCTGCTGCAAATCCTAGAAATCTAGGGTAACCCAACTTTCCTAGGTGTGCAACCACAGTTGCTGAATTATTAAGTGCATTAATCTTTCTTCTTCTTCCCAAATTACCCAATTAAACCCCAATTAACAAAGTCATCATATGTAATGTTTGTTAGTGAGAGTATGGCCTGCTATAGTTGTTGATTCTGCACCAGACACTTTGCTGGTTCTGAATTTGCAATGTAGCTAAACTTGGATGTACTGTACTTCCTGTGCACCCCTGTCAGCCTTCCCGTCGACGCCTTCTGGTGGAATCCCACCATCAAACTTGAGCATTCTCTGTTACCATCAAATTAGTGAGTTATTAGTAAACTCTTGGACTGATTAAGATTTAGTTATTGTTTTATAGATGGGAGAAACTAACAAGTAAAAGTACTCACAAGAGCTGTTCTTCTGAGTAGTTTGTGTGCCACTCGCAGGTGCTGCTCCATTGCTTGAACCCGAAAAGAGTGCATTGAGCAGCGTAGACTGCAGCAGCAGCTAACAGAGATGGTGGAAACTTCAGCATTTGGTACTCCACGAGAGAGAGCTCGATTAAGAAGAACGATAGGAGTTCAATCTGTTTTGAGGACATTGAAGAAAAAGGAATCAGAATCTCTCTGGCGTGAGAAAAATGTATTGATCTTCGATGAATCACTACTGACCTTCTTGTCGCATTGAGCAGCCTTGAGGAATCTATTCATGAAAACATACGGCGTTGGAACTGACATGTTAAACTGCAATGTGTTGAGCATCAGGTTCTCCTGCAGCAGAAGGGGAAGGACAATTAGAACTACTACAACTTCAACAAGTTAAGCATAATCGCCCTCGCCCAAGAAAGAACAATGAATTACCATTTCCAGGACATCATTCCTTGTGTAAGCTTTATCCGATATAAGAATCAAATCCCCGACGATAGGAACAGAAACTTCCTCATATTTGCATGCTAAAAGCATGGCAACCAGACCAACCAACTGAAGTTTCTTTCTTACAACCGTATGCTGGGATAAAAATCTGTCTATAAGGTTCACAGTAAGAAACAATGTCTCCTTCAGTAGCTCAAATTTGTCGTGCACCTGTTGATTCGAATAAACAGATCAGTCATTTGTAATTGTAAAGGATGATTGAAACAAACTGCACTGATGATTAATCAAAAGAAACCATTTGCCATTTTTGGAAAATTGATCGATTTTGGAAAGAAAAGTATACCTCAATAAGCCAGTCAATTAGTATAGCCCTCATCTTCTCATTGATGTCACATTGTTGCTCCAAATAGTTAGGTGGGGCACAGCTAAAACCCTGCAAATATGAATGTTGGTTAAGTTAGTCACACTTTGGTTGAAATGGATGTTTTCCCACCTTTGTTTTTCGTCGAAAAAGGAAAACTTCATTAATGGTTTTTGCTAAATAGGAAGCAAATCAACTTCCTCTGTGACAAAAATGTACAAACATTTTACAGAAAATGTTTTGATGTCGATTAAAATGCAAATGCCAGACAATTTGTTAGACGAAAATTAAGACCTGACATAAATGCTTTCCATTTGCAGATATTGGTGTTCTGTAATGGCCATGGAAAGAGATCCACAACAGATTTACTTGTCATTCGAGAATCGAGATATGCGACTCTAAATGTGACAGGTAATTTACTAAATCAGTACAGGCGCGTAGCAAGTTCTTCGCGGCACGCAAAGAACTTCTTCAGCGCGCTTTTGCGCGAATCAATCAGGTCATATATCTCGAGACATTTGAAGATTTTCATATCTATGATCATTTGACAATGAATTTGCTATATCTAATTGTTCAGTTATAAAACAGTGAGCAATTTTCACCTCCATTCTCCTATAGTAAGCATAGAGATCCTCAACATAGTCTACAACTGCAAGCGGATTCTTCAAATCGCCACCGTCAATATCCACAAGAGGCTCTTCCACAATGTCCTCCATTTCAACCTCTTTCTAAAAGATCAAATTTTTATGTGAAATCAGAAAATTGGGTTTTTTCTAACAAAACACAATCCAAAAACTTGACATGTTTTACAGAGAGATATACCGTATCATTTGCTTCTTCCGGCGTTGATTCTTCTTGCTCTAAGAACATGGGCTCTGCGTCCTCCGTCATTGCTTCTGCTTGGCCTTCAGGGGACTTGAATTCGTCGTCTACGAATATACTAATGCAATCTCCAAAACCAGCTGGGTTGGTGGTTTCATCTGCTTTGTTTGGCACCTTGGGGATCTTGACTTCCTGATGATATACATCGCTCCAACCCCATCAATCAAATAAGGTAAAACAGATAAGAAAAGTTAAAAATCAATCTGGATGCGGATAGCGGTACCTCGAAACAAGATGGCTGAGTGCTAATTTGTGCAGCAAACTTCCTGTAAAAAGCGCAAATCAACATCAAATTTTGGTTAAATACGTATTAAAATTTTGAATTTCATGTTGGTTTAAGATCTAAAGATCAAAATTTTGAATTTCATAACCCAACAATTAAAATAAAAAATGAAAAAACAATAGAAGGGTAAAATTCAAACCTGGTGATTGGTCTGTGCGCTGGATCTGCCTGCTTCTTCTCATAAACTTCATGTTTTCTAAGATTAAAAAAAAAACAACACATAAATAAAATAAATTCAAGAAACCATGCGTGGGAAAGATGAAATATTCGGAAGGCGAAAAGTTTTTGAAAATTACTGTGAAAAGGGTCTCTTGTTAACAACACAAGGGTATGCTGGAGCTCCTAACAAGCTCTGATTGATGACTCCTAAAGCCCTCCTGGTCTGCCTAATCTGCTGCTGTCCAAGCTTGCCGGTACCCATCTCTAGTCCTCCTACATTTCATTCGAAAACCCAAAAAAAGTCAGAATCTTTTGAATTTTTCATCATCAAAATCTCAAAATCCAAATGCCCAGAATTTAAAAATCAACCCCATTTCAGTGATTTCATTCACCTTGCATATTTGTGGGTCTGATCAGATTAGAACGGTTCTCATCAGAAATAACCATTTTAAGCTTATGATTTCCTGAAGGAACAATCAAAATCAATCAATCCAAATCAAACCCAAGTGAGCAAAAGAGGCTAAGAATTCTCAGTCACCCTAAATTTCTTCTCCCCAAGAGAGCATCTAGAGAGAGAGAGAGAGAGAGAGAGAGAAAGAGAGAGAGAGAGGGACTGAAATCTCTGCAAAATACAGTGAGTAGTAGTAGAAATAAAGACAGAGCTGAGCTACATAATAAAGTGGCAAATCAGTGGGTATTTGTCTCCAGAGAGAGAGAGAGAGAGAGAGGACCCCAAAAAATACCCTTCTGCTTTTTTCAAATACAACGGCTAGTGAAAAGTGACCGTTGGATCATGCGGATTGAGATGACTTTCTATGTAATACCCCTATGTCCTAACAACGGTCACCTTCGCATGTGGTGTTGGCCTGTGGGATTCAAATTAATCAAATTCTTCTCTTTTTTTTTTTTTTTTTATCAATTATCCAATGATTGGGGGTTGGACTCAAAAATCCTATGCGCTCCTGCCCACCGGATCCTTCTATTTTTTTTTGGGTAATATTAAATCAAATTAGGATAATGGTTACCTAATTAGATTGGTTATATTTAGAAGATTAATAAATTTTGGATATTTTAGCATCTAACCAAATTTATGTGTGACTTCTTATTTGCTGAGTGGACAGAATATTTTCTTGTTTAAATTATAAATTTGTATTTATTCCCAAATTACAATATTTAACATTGCTTAAATGTCTACTGGGCAAAAGTTTCTAATTGCAAAGGTAGCGTGATTGTTTTATGTGATTTGATTATGAAATTTACGATCCTAAACAGCTAATGCGAGTGTTTCTTTTATTAGAACGTTATTTACGTTCTCAATGTACTCTCGCGGCAAAACGGGGGAGAGTGAGAAGAATGAAGGATTGTAGGAGCATGAATAACTCAAGAGACCGCGGGAAATGCTTGTAAAAGCGTTAACGGTAATTTTTGCTAGATTAATTTGGAAAATTAACATTATAACGATTTGGCAGACAAAATTACATTTAATGAAGTTTGAACAAGTAACTGCCATAATTGCTGACACACGAGATCATTGCAAAAGGGCTCTACTATTGTAGCTGAGATGAAACCCAAATGTATTAAAGAGTGTGTCAGCAATGACGTTAGTTTTTCGTGTCTTACTCAGATGAATGAATGAGCTATAAGAAATTATGATGTGAACATTTTGGTGGCACATTGAATACTTTCCATTAATATGAAATCCAAGACAAAATAGGGGAAATAAGTAACAAGATAACATAATAGTGAAAGCGTTAAAACAAATATTAACCAAACAATTAATAGTGAAATAAGAGATTGAGAGCGTACTGATTTTTTTATTATTCCATGTGGCCCCGCATTACTGTACCGGTGGGCCTACATGCGAAGTAACATAAATTTTTGCAAATTGCAACCGTAGAAATGGAATATTGTCTTTTTAATTTGTGCAATTAAGTTTACATTTTTCTTCGTTTATAAGTGAGATTTTAGTTCGAATTTAGTAAATGATGAACTAGATTCCAATTTATTCTATTAAACCTTAATGTAAATATGTTGTCGTATAAAAAAATTTAATTTGAGGGGCACAACATGAAGTAGTTCAATCACTACGAATAGACGTAACGTAACTAACAGATCATGTTTGTTGTGTTCATGTAGTTTCTGTGTCAAACTTGCTATCGTAATGGATCGTGTCATGTCAAACATGTTATAGTGATGGGTTTTAAACTTCAAATCCTAATCCGAACCGTTAAAATTAATCCAACCCATTATACCCGTTAAGGACAACATATTACTTTAATAAATAATCAAATAAATAAAACTTCATACTAAATTATTAAACATTAACGAGTAGACTTGAATCAACTTGTGATTTAAGGGGTGCTTAATGGGTTGACCCGATAAAACACCCGACCTCTTAATCCCGATCCAAAACTTGTTTTTTCTGTGTTGTTTCGTATTGAGTTAATGTGTCGTGCATAAAATTGCCAGATATACTACAAAATAACTACACAAGTCAGAATCCAAAGTTGAACATTTATTTCGAGACCTCAAATGTTGCTCAATTTGCAAACATGAGATCCAGCCATTTGAAGTTATATTTCAAAAGCAAAATGAGTTTTACACACCACCCTTCTCTCCTGCAAACACATTCTTTTTTGTCGATTGATCCTCCTTTGATTCATGCAATCGAACCAAAATTAAACAGGGCTGTGCAGAGTAGAAAAAATATTGGCGATACCTAAAGCTTTCCAACATTGTTAAGGGTCACCCATACGCATCCAAAAGACGATCCTTGAACCTCGAAAGAATCATTAAATAAATACAACTTTTGTAGCACAAACTATTTCACACTGGTCCTTAACCAACATGATTTCGTAATGCCTAAGGCTAACCAAAATTGTTAAAACCGATAAATGAAAGGGAAATGAGGACGGGGAAGCAAAATGTTACAATGTGCAAAACCTGGGGGTATATCTGAGGACTTTTCCTCCAGCTCCTTGGACTTTTTATGGATACACCTGCAATGCAGAAAGAAAAGGAAGAATTATTTATGAAATCTGTGAGTGAGAGAGAGGGAGGGAGGGAGGGGAAGGCACAATAAACATACATGTCATTTTTGTTAGTTTACGACAATAGTTTCACTTGAAGAGACTAGATAGTCGACGGAGACTGGATATTGGCTTTTCTGCTACTTGTTTGCGTTTCTGAGTCTCCTCGACACCCCTGCTGAAAATACAAGATAGGGGAGGTGGACTGCCTCTCTCCTCATCTGTTTCTTGTCTGAGTTCTGTAACCTTCTCATGGATCACTTTCCGTGTTACAGGATACCCTCTCTGCTCTAACATATTTTCCAGCTTAATAGTCTCCTCCTGACTTGAATTACACTTCTTAGTATTCTTCTTCTCCTTCGTCTGGAACTCATCATTCTCAGAAAGCTCTTGCTTTTTCTCAATCACCTCTTCTGGTAACTGACGTTTTTTCTTCTCTAACATATTTCCCAGAACTGAAATCAGCTCCTTCTGTGGTGATTGAGTTGTTTTGACAACCTCTTGATTATTGGTAGCCATATCTGGATCAAAAACTACTTTCACCCTATGTTTCTTGGACAACTCTTGTTTTCTTTCAGGGGCATCAGTTGCACGTTTTCTACCCTTAGTGAAATTTTTGTCAATGATATCCTGCTGCAGGTAGTAGTCGTCCTCCTTCCCCTTAACGACTTCCTTTGCTCTCAAAATCCCACTGTCCATGGTTTCTAGAATAACTTTTCCTAAAATAAACCTAATCTCGCGGATATGACCTTTCCCAAGTGAGTAGTAATCAATCTCAAAATTCTTCCTTCCTTGATTGTAATATTCGATGTCGTTGGTCAGGACTTCAACAATTGCAGCAACATGTTTAGCCATATTCTTGGGTAAAAATGCCTGAACGAATCACATTTGTTTTAATCGAATTAGGCACATATGAAACAATATATAAGTACACCAACCAAAGAACAACCTTATACAAGTACAAAAACAAATATTTTAAAATGAACTGCTAAATGGGATTTGACAGTAACAGCACATAGTAGGGATGATATGGTAAAACTGTAAAAGGTACAGTTAGTCTATAGTCCAAGGATTTGTGACATACTCCTGTGATACAAAATCAAGGCGTGATATGGTAAAACAGTAAAAGGGACCAAAAATTCATATAAAAATTGTGCAATGCGGTTGAATATTAATACCAAATTCCATAACAACAGCGTTTAATGATGGGATGAGAAAAATGCAGATAAGTGACATGAGAGACACGTCAAATTCCAGCTCAGGAATTGAATATCAATTAGACGTACTTACCAACTCAGAGAATGGCAAAACACGATATCTGGACATTGATTCATCAGGATCTTTTGTTGCAGTTAAAGCGGCAATATAATCTAACATAAAAGAAGCTAACTTGGAAACTTGTTTTGCAAGTTCTTCCTCTGATTTAAATCCACATGAGCCTGAAATCTCGGGTACATAGTTAACCATCGATGCAGCATTGTCTCTGGAAAATTTAACACCTTCTTCCCATTCTTCATGATACAGAACGGAAGCAAAAGTCAACACTACAAGAGCATCTTGTGGGTTATTGACTAGTGCCAGGTGAAATGCCAACAGTCCGACCCTGTAATAAAGACAACTAATCAGCAGTGACATCTGCATTACATATAGAAACATGAAACCCAACTATTTATAAAAGACTGAATCCCCAATGTAGCTAGACGTAAGGCACAGGGCACAGCTAGCATAGCCTCATTGTCATATAAACTGGTTAAAAAATTTTAAACTAGTGCTAAGAACCAAGTTTTTAAAAATAAATAAAATGATGATGTGCTGGATATTGTAATCTAACAGAAACAATAAACATTTATCTCACCATAAAGAGCAGTGACCAGGCCGATCACAGCTAACCACTTTATCCATATTCGAGAATAGTTTCTGTTCAAAAAGAAAGAAAAATCAAAATCTAACTAAATTGCTGGGTTGGGCATAAATTAACTTGGCTCCACATCAAATGAAAAAGAGTCGAAGACTAGATACCTACATTTTGAGTAATACAAAAACAAATACCACAAGCACATACAAAACTGTCATGGAAGAAAAATTAGAAAACTCTCAATAGCTCTTGTTCCATAAATTCTAATTGGGAGCCGTGATAAAAGTTATAACATTATTAACAGTTTAACATATTAAAAAATAATTTTTTGATTTTCGATTTGACAAAAGAAAACTGAGACCCTTCTAGATCATAATATTGAAGAATCCAACTTAGAAGTATCTCTGTAAATGATTCCTCTTCGAGCTCTTGCAAAGTTACTGAATCAAACCACACTTGATTTGGGATGCAAAAAGATCCTTCTGTAGTTTTCAATGCATTGCTTTTTATAAATCCTTTTTTTTTCTTGCACAATCTCTCCAGGATTATGGATTTAAGAAATCTCTTTTTGTTAAATATTAAAATTGAAGAAACTTTTTGTAGTGTTTTACTTACCATCAACATCGAGGAACTCTGAGCGCCTTTCAAGTTTTCGCTCTGTTGGTCAAAGTATGCTGCCTGCAATGGTATCGGTTTGTGTCAGATATACACCTAATGACTAAGGATTTATTTGTAATATATTTTTCATTACGATAAAGGATTATTTTATAATATGAAATGAGCACATACATGAAAGGGAAACAGAATTCTGATCAGATCAAATCTCCACAGCAAACATAGTGACGCCTCAGCAGCTCCATAAGAAAGCATATAGTCCATCTCCATCATTTTTCTGAACTGAATGGATAAAGAACGTCAGTTTGAACAAGTGGTATCGGACATTATCCCTCACAAAGAAAATTGGAAAATAACCAAGCCAGCATGCAATCTTATGCAAATAAAGTTCTTTCAGAGGTACCTTACTCAAACTCAAAATGGATGAAGAAAGCTTATGCATTGCAGTCTCAGTTTCTTTTGAAATTGACAAGCTCAGACGAGCAGCAATTCTTAAACCCCTCAAGATTCTTGCTGTATCAGAGAGTATGAATATTAACAAGTTATGTTAATCTGATACACTCACTTAGCTGTTGCATTCAAATGGTATCAAAAGTTTGCATAAAAGATGGGAACACCTACCACAATCCTCTTCAAATGACAACTTGGCAGTGGCTAGTGTCCGTAGCTAAGTCCATGCCACCCAAAAAATAATTCATCTTAATAAACTTCAGATGACATATTGAAAAAAAAAAAAACTATTTTATAGGAAGGTGAAGATTTCCATAAACAAAGGGAAATTGGGAGTTACCTTTAAGTGCCTTAAGTCCGCCATTCCATTGGCATAATCATAGATCTTATTTGTAAAAGGATCAAAGAATAAACTGCTTGCACAATTTCACAAATTGTGTTGTTAAATGAAATTGAATTACACAGGTCAAATGAATAGAGAGAGTATTTATATTGCTAGCATAGCACATGGTATAGAGAAAAATGGAAGATAAGGGTACCTGTTAATAGTGAAGTCCCGATTGATGCTGTTTTTCCAACGGATGAAATCTTTCTTATCACAGCCAGGTGGCCTAAAAGATAAATTATCTTTCTCTTTCTGTTTCTCTTTCTTTTTTCCTACATCTCTTGCCACTGTTTCAAAACTCGATACCTGTTACAGGAGTCAAAGGAAGAACAAAAGAACATCAAGATGGGATACTAAAGGCAAGTTGAAATAGCTGCATACTATTTGAATAAGAAAATGATATCTCGAACAATAAAAATAGTCACACAAGAAGATACTGTAACTAAAAGGTTCACCAACCAACCTCAATGACAGTGCCTTTAACATGCACCCTGCATATAGGAAACCGTTGCCCAACAACATCTGCACGATGAAATTTTTTCTTGATCTGTAATAGGTTAAACAACCAAAGGAGTCTGAATTTCCCCGCCTAGCAACGTATCACAATCTACATGAGCTGAGAAGAAAACTTTAAAACAAAGCGTTACGAACCTCTTTAAGATTAGCTGTAGTGATCACATCGAAGTCTTTAGGTATCCTTTTGAGGATTAAGTCTCTAACACATCCACCCACTAAGTAGGCCTCAAACCCTGCATACATTAAAAGATAAGCAAACCATCCAATTCAGCCAAGTCAAAATAAACCCTTTAACTGAATAATTCCGATGGTTATTGGACTTCAGTGAGGCATATAAATGCTTAGCTCTACACAAACACACAACACCACCAACATACGTACATCAACAATGAGAGCGAAAATGGAACATGATGTTACCTTCAGCCTGAAGAAGTTTCAACACAATCCAAGAGGGATGCGAAATCATGGAGGGCTTTATCCCGAGGGCCCTCGCGTCGATCTTTTTCCACTTATACATATCAATGAAACCTACCCAATTCATAAATCAACAAAAGTGCATATTATACACAACGCCAATGGCTAATAGCCATAACAAAAATCAACCTTTCCTTTCAAAGTACAAAAATGCAAAGACTTTAATGCATATACCTTGGTCCGGGACCATTTTAGGGTGAACCTGAGATTGCAATCCTCCCTCAGACAATGCGTGGACGAGTCTCTGCGCATTAAGGAAACACCAGTCACCAAATGTTCGACGAAATGCCTCAAAGAAAATAAAAGGTTACAGAGAGAGAGGGACCTGTTGCGTGATTAGGGCTCCGAGGCGAGATAGCAAGAACTTGTTGGAGCCTCGCGGAGATATCATCGCCATGGAAGATGAATATCATGGCGCGCTTTCTGGCACCTTTTTTTGTGCGTTGCGGCAGCAGCAGTTTTTTTTCGTGCATTTTTCTTTGGCTTTTCTTATAACCCCTAGTGATAAGACCACCTAGCTGTGACCGTGTGCAGTCACGGCCTCATCTTCTTCTGTTGTTTTGAGCGGGTCCCACTTTTGAGTTTTATAGATAAAAATGCTTACTTGTCTCTGTTTTGTTTTTTTCTTTTTCCCTTCAAGCCTACTTGTCACATTAACAAGGACACACACCAGAAATTTTTTTGGTTGTACCTGAACACGGCTCGATACACCAATTTATAATATAAATGATTGAATATTTTTTGTTAAGTATCTAATTATTTGTATTACAACAATATTTGTTAAAAAATGAAATCAAAACATCAGCATGATAGATGTCATGATGGTTGACTTTGCCACGGTCATTAATTTGGTTTTTGTTGGCGCTGTCTAACCAAGAGATGGACTTGGTGCCTCTATGATTCCTGTGTAGATTTTAGTAAATCGAATTCGAGATTCAATTTTCACATACAACGACGATGATAATTTATATCTATAAATGATTGAGAAGAAAATATTTGACTTTATATCCACTCAATTAAAAATTGGAAAGACATTTAGAATGGTGAGAAAGTCGAACTAAAATTACAATATGGAAATCCTCAAATGCTTTTGACTATGAAGCTTTGCTCCAAATTTTCCGGGCTTTAATTTTTTTTATGGTTTTGTTAATTTTTTTTATAGCTTTGATTCTTTATCCTCTTTGAAAATGTCTCATTTAAAGAACACTTTGTGGGAACCCTATTGAAAGATAAAGCTTCTTTAGTAAGATTGTATTTCATTTCACAAATTTACAATTACACAGTAGAGAATATATATAGACTTTGACTCTTTACAAGTATACCCAGTATACCCTTGACTGCCTTAACTAAATTGTAACCATTCTAACTAACAACAGTAAAATAACAAACTAACCACATTTTACTGTTTCTAAACTATTTTACATCAACAGAATTGGAAGATTTATTATCTTCCTTAATACACCCCCTCAAGCAAGAGGAGGAATCAGAATTGATGCCAACTGGAAGCTTGGAACACAGATATAGAAACTGATTTTTAGACAAGGATTTTGTATGAAGATCAGCCAATTGATCAGCACTACACACAAACTGGACTTTGAGAAAATTAGCAAGAACCAGTTCGCGAATGTAATGATAATCAATCTCAACATGCTTAGTGCGAGCATGGAAAACAGGATTAGAGGCTAAAGAGATGGCGGAAATGTTATCACACCATAAGATTGGCAGTTTGGGAAGAGGACAGTGAAGATCACGAAGGATTTTACAAACCCAAGTGAGTTCGGCAGCAGTATGAGCCAAAGACTTATATTCGGCTTCGGTAGAAGAACGGGCGACAGTACTTTGTTTCTTGGCACTCCAGCTGATGAGGTTAGGGCCAAGAAATACAAAATAGCCACTGGTTGAGCGCCTATCAAAAGGGCTGCCAGCCCAATCAGCATCAGAATAGGCTGAGAGATCAACAGAATTGCCCTTTGTAAACCATAATCCCTGAGAGACAGAACCTTTGAGAAAACGAAGAACTCGTTTGGCAGCTTGAAAATGTTGTTCACGCGGAGCATGCATAAACTGGCAGAGCTGATTGACAGCAAAGGCAAGGTCCGGTCGAGTCCACGTTAGATACTGAAGGCCGCCAACAAGAGAGCGATACTCGGTGGGATTTTGGAGAAGAGAACCAGTGTGATCCAGTTTATGAGAACCAAGAGGTGTGCAACAAGGTTTGGCACCTTGCATATTGGCTCGCTGAAGAAGATCAAGCAGATATTTAGTTTGATGAAGAAAGAGCCCTTTAGAAGATCTCTGAACTTCCAGCCCCAAGAAATAGTGTAAAGGACCAAGATCCTTCACTGGAAACCGAGTACCCAGCTGATTAATAAAGTGAGTACAGAGATGGGAATCAGGGCCAGTAACGAGAATGTCATCCACATAAACAAGAACTATAACCAGCTGAGGACCAGGAAGGACAAACAGAGATGCATCAGAAGAAGATTGATGAAAGCCAAGATCAAGCAGAGCTCGAAAGAGTTTGTCAAACCAAGCTCTAGAGGCTTGCTTAAGACCATAAAGCGATTTGTGAAGTTTGCACACATGACTGGGAAAAAGAGGATCAGTAAAGCCTGGGGGTTGAAGCATGTAGACATCCTCTTTTAAATCACCATGAAGGAAGGCGTTGCTGATGTCCAACTGATTTAAAAACCAATTATGTTGAACAGCAAGACTAAGAATGATTCGAATGGTAACCGGTTTAGCAACCGGACTGAAAGTCTCCTGGAAATCAATTCCCTGTTTTTGATGAAAGCCTTTGGCAACAAGCCGGGCCTTGTAACGATCCACAGTACCATCAGGTTTTTGCTTAACCCGAAACACCCACTTGCAGCCAACAATGTTCTGAGATGAATTCGAATGAACTAATGACCAAGTGCCTGTAGACAGTAAGGCATTATATTCATCCTGCATAGCAGAACGCCAGTGAGGAAACTTAGATGCTTGAAGATAAGTACTGGGAACTGAAGCCAAGTCAACAGATAGAGGATGCTTAGTGGCTGTATAAGCCTTAGGTTTGTAGATGCCAGCTTTGGATCGAGTAACCATAGGATGAAGATTGAACGGAGAGGTAGAGACAGGTGGAGAAGCATCGGAAGTCGGAGAAAGAGCTGGAGATGGAGAAGTTGCTGGAGGTGGAGAAGCATCAGCAGTGGAAGGAGCAGCGGGAGTTGAAGAAGCAGCATGAGATGGAGACGCACCAGGAGGAGTAGACATGCGAAAACAAAGATCCATCGAAGAATAAGACACGGGAGAAACATCAGGAGAGCAAGAAGATTGAAGCTGCATAGACTGAAAAGGATAGACAGCTTCATTAAAAATCACGTGCCGGGAGATGTAGACACGGTTGTCAACCGGATCAAAGCACCGATAACCTTTGTGCTGAAGACTATAGCCCAAAAACACACAACTCTTGCTTTTAGCATCCAATTTACTGTGAATATAAGGTTTAAGCCATGGAAAACACTGGCAACCAAAAACTTTGAGTTTTGAATAATCCGGGTGCTGATGAAATAAAATTTCCCAAGGAGAGGACGAGTGACCAGAAATGGGAAGACGATTAATGAGATACAGGGCAGTAGAGAAAGCCTCGACCCAAAAAACATGAGGAACATGAGAAGCAACAAGTAAGGTGCGGGCTGTTTCAACTAGATGTCGGTGTTTTCGCTCAGCACAGCCGTTTTGTTCAGGCGTGTGGGGACAGCTTAATTGATGAAAGATACCATGCTCGTTAAGAAAAGAAGCAAAAGAATGACCAGTGAATTCACCCCCCTGAATCGGAACGCAACACTTTGATTTTATTACCAAGCAAGTTTTCTACATAATTCTTGAAAACAACAAATGTAGAAAATACATCCGACTTTGCCTTCAAAGGAAACAACCAGCTGTATTTGCTAAAATCATCAACTAGAAGTAAGTAATATCTGAAACCACTGCTAGATGTAACAGAAGTAGGTCCCCACAAATCACAGTGTAAAAGTTGAAGACTGTGAGTAGTTGCTGAAGAAGACAGGCCAAAAGGAAGCTTGTGGTTTTTTGCCAATGCACAATCAGAACAGAAAAAATCAACTGTAGGCTTGCCTTGGACAGCAAGTGTAGTAGTAGACATTACCCTACGAAAAATGGCAGAAGATGGATGACCCAATCGCTTGTGCCATATCTTTATGGGAGCTTTAATACTGACAAAGGCTGATGCAGCAAGTGAAGGAGAAGCTTTACCAGAAACGAAATTAGAGGATGTAGTAGACTGCAAAGGATAGAAGCCGTCTTTAACGGAACCCTGCAAAAGCGTCTTCCCCGTGGAACGATCCTTAACAACGGAGCCAGTAGAATCAAGAGTCAATGAACAATAATTGTCCCGGAGAAATTGAAAGGCAGACAGCAAATTGTGTTGCATATGAGGAACATGAAGAACATTAGACAATTGAAAAGAAGAAGTAGGGGTGCATAATGTAGATGAACCAACATGGGAAATGGGAAGACCTTTACCATCACCAATGTAAACCTTGTCTTCACCAGTGTAGGGAGTAGGAGAGGTGATATTTGAGATGTCATTAGTAATGTGCGAGGTGGCTCCTGAGTCAATTAACCAAGTAGGAGAGGACTTGGCATCAGAACGAGCACACATTGCCTGAAGTTTGGCAGGGGGAATGCGACCACAGATATCAGGATTCATGCGGTCAAAACAGTCAAGCGCTTCATGACTGGAGTTACCACAAATTTGACAAGGAGCCCGAGGACCAGAGGAAGAACCACGATTGAAAGAATTACCACGATTAAAACCACCAGTGACAGAGGGACCACGATTAAAACCACCAGTGGAAGAATTGCCACGATGAAAACCTCGATTACCACGATTTTGTTTCCCACGATTGGAATTGTAACGAAAAAAGTGCTGAAGAGGTTGATTCTGAGCAACATACACCTGTGGAGGGTTGGGAAGAAGTGGAGGTTGAGCTTGAATCGATAAGGCATGAAATGGTTCAGACATACCAGAAGAGACACCTTTCTTGCGACGATTCAGAGAAAGCTCTTTGGTAAGGAGCAAGCCATGCAATTCATCCAAAGATGTAGACGATAACCGAAGCATGATTGAGTCGGTGAAGGATTCAAATTCATCAGGAAGACCAGCCAAAGTAGCAGCAATAAGATCACGATCAGCGATGGAGGCTCCAGCAGCAGTGAGAGAATCGGAGATCTCTTTGAGTTCTTGCAAATAATCAGACATGGATCGAGAACCTTTCTGAACACTGTGAAGGCGAGAACGAAGCTGATGAACATGTGCATCAGAGATACCTCCAAATCGTTGTTCGAGCTTAAGCCACAGATCTCGAGAAGACGAAACACCAACGGTGACATGAATCACCTCTTCAGACAACGTGGAATTAAACCAGATCAGGAGATTCTGATCCTTCTCATACCAAATTTCGAAAGCTGGATTAAGAGTGCGATCAGGCAGAAGAGGAGCAGGACAGGGCTCAGTGCCATCGACGATGCCAAGAAGACGATAACGTCGAAGAATCAGAGCAAACAGAGCACACCACGGCAGATAATTGGTCCTCTTGAGCTTGATTGGTACCATACTGCCAATATTTTGGATCGTGAGAGAGGAATACGAAGAGGAATTAGGGTTCGAAGAAGAATTAGGGTTAGAAGAGGGATTGGGGACAGACACCGACTCAGACGAAGTCGCCATGAAAACAGATCAAGATCACCACAGAGAACAAATCGAGATACAGATCGAGGAATAAGATCAGAGGATCGGAGCGGAAGAGAAGAGGATCGAGAGGAGCCGTGAGGCGACTGGCTCTGATACCATATTGAAAGATAAAGCTTCTTTAGTAAGATTGTATTTCATTTCACAAATTTACAATTACACAGTAGAGAATATATATAGACTTTGACTCTTTACAAGTATACCCAGTATACCCTTGACTGCCTTAACTAAATTGTAACCATTCTAACTAACAACAGTAAAATAACAAACTAACCACATTTAACTGTTTCTAAACTATTTTACATCAACAGAATTGGAAGATTTATTATCTTCCTTAATAAACCCTGCTTGTTTTATTTGTCTTGTAGTCGTTGGTAGTGCTGCTTGGGGTGCATGCTCTACAGTTTATTGTTTCGGCATTCGACAAGTCCTTGTGTTTCTTGTATGAGATGAGAATTTAGGCATGGGTTCTTTTCTAAATGAAGGTTAAGATTTATATTGGAGCAAATGTGAATTATTTGTTTGATTCAAATAGGTTTGGAGGCAGATCACACTCTTCATATGGTTCGTGGTTTTGCACCAGCTGCCTCAGCAAACACTGGGGTTGCGACCAATGGTGGAGCTGCTAATTCTACCCAAGCAAGGGTTGTTGGATCTAGTGAAGGTGGTGGGACATTGGGGGTGGTCTGGGTTTGGAGCCTTGCCATTCCTTGGACTTGGACTTAATGGAAATGGGATGGGTGGCACTGGTGGTCTATTCGGAGATGGGTTTCCTGACTTTGAACAAATGACTCGGAACCCTAATGTGATCAGAGACATAATGAACATGCCTGCCATTCAAAATATTATGAATAATCTGGACATAATGCGGAACTTGATTATGAACAACCCTCAAATGCGTGAAATTATGGATTGAAATCCCGAGCTAGCACACGTACTTAATGATCCTAGCACTCTTTGTCAGACACTTGAAGAAGCAAGAAACCCCGAGCTTATGCTTGAGATGATGCGCAACACTGACAGAGCCATGAGCAACATCGAAGCCACTCCAGAGGGATTTAACATGCTCAGACGCATATATGAGAATGTACAAGAGCCGTTAATGAATGCAACGACAATGGCTGGGGATGCTGGAATTGATGGTTCAAACCCATTTGCTCTTTTGAGGGCCCAAGCTGGCAACCAAACCAGAGCTCAGTCCACTAACCAGTCGACAGTTAGTTCTGATTCAGCAACTGGTTCACCTGCTCCAAATACTAACCCACTTCCCAACCCATGGTCCTCTGCAGGCAGTAAGCTCTTGCTCACTTGCTTCTATTGTGCAATGTTTTCGCTTTCGAGCAGTACGCTTAAACTTTGTTTGCTTTGAGTCCCTTATATTGTTAAGAAAGAACATAACTGTGCATGTTCATTGCTTAGGCTTTCGTCTTTACATTGCTTGTGTTGATTAGCTGTCGTTACTGGTTTTTTCTCGTCAAGTTGTACTAAATCTATGTTTACTTGCAGGGGGCCAGGTCAGACTGGTGCAGGAACAGGTATCCAAGTCGATATCCATTTTATTTGTCTTTATTTCGAACTATGGGTACTATGGGTTTGGTGAAAACTTGGGACAGAGTGGGTTATCGTTTCTGATTTTCAATGAATGAAAAACATGCTGGAAGTGGGATTCCAGAAACAGGTTATGGTAACAACCTAATCTAAAAGAGTACACTCGCGTATTCTGTTTTAAGGATATTCATTGTGGTAATTGGTCGCATGTTAATGCATTCGTGGAAACAGGATTATTCAATAACATGGGGTTAGACACGCTGATGAACATGTTTGGCGGGCTTAGCACTGGCTGTTCCCAATCCGCCTGATGGTTACCACTTACCTTTCATTTCTTATATAGAAGGATTTCTTTTGTTTGGTTTGTATTAATTATATGCCGTGTATTTCAGTGCCTCCGGATGAACTCTATGATGCGCAGCTTTCCCAACTTCAGGAGATGGGTTTCTTTGACCGACAAGAGAACATACGGGCTCTGATGGCCACCGCAGGAAATGTCCACGCAGCAGTCGAGCGGCTTTTGGGGAATTTGGGCAGATAGGTTATATTTTCAATGTTTCCATTTATCTGGTTCTGTCCATGTGGTGGCTGCCGAGATTAGTCATGTTAGACCTGAGATGTGATATTCTGACTATACGAGCCCTATGTTAGTGGCGGCGCAAATCTATGGTCATCGGATTATGGTCTCCTTCCTCGTAGGCCTGGCAGTCCCGAGTGTACATAAGAAAAAGAGAAATTGTTTACCACATGAATGGTTTGGAAAAGTTGTGTAGGAGATATTTCTTGCACTTTTCAAGTATCTGGAGGTAGACATAGCTGTTTAGGGCCTGTTTGGTACTCTACTTGAATCCAACATTTTAAACTCAAAAATAATTTTAAAGTTTTAGGCCTTAAAAACTTGTTTGATAGAACTATTTTCAAAAACTAAACTCAAGACTAGCTCAAAAATATAATATATTCTCTAAATACATAAAAAGTGAGTTTTAGAGTTTTTAAACTTAAATTCACTCATTTCTTTTCTCACTCCTCCCCTCAATCCAAATCTATCTCTCTCTTTTCTTCTTTCTTTCTCCTTATTTTTTTTTCTTTTTCGTCTCTCTTTCAATCCACTCTCTTTATTATCTCGGTTATTCCTCTCAATCATCTTCCTTTCCATCTCATCCAATCCTCTCTCTTCTTTCTCTTTCCTTCAATCATCTTTTACTTTCTTTCCTCCACTCTCCTCTTTCTCCCTCTCATGCGACCTCTCTTTTTAGATCTCTGTTTAGTTTAAATCGTAAGATTTAAAAATTTTAATTCACAAACCAATCAAGTTTTTGAGTCTTAAAGAAAATTATTTTCAAGAAATGTTTTTAAGAAATGTTTTGAGAAATGATAAAAAAAATTAATAGGATACCAAACAGACCCTTAAATTTCCAAGTGTTTTCCCCCTTTCTTACCCAAAGAAAATGTCAAATTTCAATAGACAAATTACAATTGACGCTCATGTGGCAATCTGAAGTCTTATATCAAATTTTGTACTTCTCCAACCGAAATGTCAAATGTTATTTTCTTATTAATATAGAGCTTTAAATGGTTGTATTTATTAAAAAAAATTTAAAAATTATTGGGTAAAATGTTAGTGAAATAAGGGATTCACTATTAAGATTAATAAAAATAAATTTAACATTGATGTCAATTTTGACTCTTAATCACAAAAATTACAAATTCAGTCAGCAAATAAGTTTAGTCATATTTTCAAATAATTAAAGAAAAATTAATAACAGCTCAAATATTTGGGCTTGGATCAAAGTACCTTGCTAGAGAACTCCATTTTTTTGGGTAGGCCATGCTATATGTTGCATGTGAAATCCAATTATATTAATTGAGTGTAAAACAGTTTTGTGTCTAAATAACATTGCTCCTCTCTAAGAAATACATGGAATTAATTCAACAACTTCCTATGTTTACTTAATCCTAATTAGTTAAGTTAATCGAATTGTTAATGACCTAATCCAATTCAACCAAACATGAGTTGTAGTAGATTTTCTATAAGAAATTACATGCAGTAGATTAGTCGTACATTGTACTTGAATTTAGCCACCTCATAATTTCCAAAGTTAATTTTATTTTTATTTGGATAATGTTTGTGTCCACCAATGAAATTTTCGAAATGAGGGGCTTGTTACTCATTTACGAGTTCGGATCTTCGTCGGATCCTCTTTGTGAGGATTCTAGGAATTCGTGAATCATGTCCATTTATCGTGCATCGTACGGTCAGAAATTATTTTTAAAATTTTTATTTAAAAATAAACATAAACAGTACTTGACAAAAACTGATCGCACGATGTGCGATGAACTGATACGATTCACAGATCCCCAGGATCCTCACCAAAATGATCCGGAGAGGATCATGTTTGCTCATTTACAAATACGAGTTAAGGTCTTGATAACGATAATGTGACCGCCGCTTTGCACTCAAATTTAAATCTATATTCTTGTAAATTAGAGCAATATATTCTTTAAATAAAAAATTACATGCTCACCAATCTCCCAAATTTGAATCAGAGGTGCAATGTATCCCAGATTGTTAGAAACAAATAATCCAGCTTAGATTTTGGCTCACATATGAACAAATATGGAAGCCGTTTCATGATTAACTTTCCAGGTTTTCTCTTGCATGTCATACCATATTTGCCCTAATGTCAATAAATATGTTTCGTCGGAGGACTCGGACCTCAAGTTCAAAATCGTCATTTCGTTCACTAAAGCTTCGTTCCCTCTCACACCAACCGGTACAGTTCCCTGCTCCTTGGAAAGCCACCCAATCGTGATATGCATTGTGGCGGTGCCTTCATGCATGAAAACCACCGAGCACCGAGCACCGTTCGATGGGTTTACACGCGAACATCAACGGCCGATGTTCAAAAAACACGACCCTTGGTGCAAATGGCGCGATGCATATGATTCCCAGAAGTTACCATTTTTCAGAGACGAAGAGTCGCATGCATTGCAGTTTGCAGTGAGTGCCCTTCGAAGATTGAGACGCATCTTTTTGTACAGAACAGTGCCAATCTGGAATTTCCGAGAACCCTAATTATATAAACTTCTTCCGCAGGACATGATGAACACTTTGCCGTTCGGACAGTGTTTCTTTCTCTCTCAAGTGACAAATATCAGTATGACTAACCCCAAGGACAACACCACCGCCACCAACCAGGGCTCCTCCGCCGAGGGACAGCAACCACGTAACGAGAACATTAGCTCCAACGTTACTGGGGCTGCTCCTACTGGACCACCAAGTCCTCCTGCGCCGACTCCTGCTCCTCCTAGCACTGGTCAAGTCAATGTGGGATCAGGAGGGTTCGGTGGATTCGTTGTCGGAGGGTCCTCTGGGTCTCTTCCTGTTCATACTCCTCCTACCTCTGGTCAATTCAATGTGGGAGGAGGGTCTGCTACCGGAGGGCCCTCTCTGACTCCTTCGACACCCAACAGAGGACTTCCTGGTCGTGCGTCACCCTCTCCTGGTAGGGGGACATCCACCCCAAGAAGGGGCGCACGCTCTGGTGGCCGGAGGACTCCCGGCAGGGGATCACCCTCTGGCGAAAAATCTCCTCCTAGCGGGAGAGGATCGCCCTCTTTTTTAGGGAGAGGGTCGTCCTCGGCCCCTCCTTCTGCAGCGGGAAACATCACTCAAATTGGTGGGAGTAGTTTCGCTCCCGTCAGCGTTGAAATATCTTTAGGAGGGGGACTTGCGGCAGCGGGGAGCACTGCCGCCGGTGGCCAGCCGGGCAAGCGCAAAGCGGAAGTCAATGCCCCGGAAGGAGTGACTCCGACTTGCCCCGTGTGCAAACGGTCGGATTTCAGTTCGTGGAAAGCATTGTTTGGGCATCTGCGTAGCCACCCGGAGCGTGGCTATAGGGGCGCCTTCCCACCACCAGGACACCAACAAGGTAAGTTTGCCCTTAATCTAACAATTAAGTCGCAACGAAATTAACTTTTCATTTTTTGTTTAAGTTGCTTGTATCATAGATGATGATATTGGTATATAATTATATCAACATTGTTTATGTTGTGTACGTAGAGGAAGCAAGTAATGCTGCTGCTAATGTTATACGTGGATTCGATCTCAACGAAGCCGTCGATATGGAGGAGGACAATGAAGGCGGCGGTGGATTCGACCTGAACATGCCCGCGGCGGAGGATGATCATGGTGTTCCTGATGACAACGTGGATGGTGGTGACGCTGGTGGTGCTGCTGAGGCTTAGAAAATTACTTATATATAGTATATCATGGATTGTAGTACTAGTAAGACAGTGCATTTTGGTGATTAATGGCAGGAATTAGGGTTAATGCCTTTAGAAGTATGAGATTCCGATATTAATGAAGTGTTTAACTAATCTCTAATGATAATTATGAAATTAAGTTCGATTCATGTGTGGGAAGTTTGAATATATCTTTGTTGATGATATATATGTTGTTTCTCCATTTTTTTAGTATTATGCTTGTTACGTACTTACGTCATCTAATTTTAGTACTTATCATTCCGTACAAAATTTTTAAAGTACATTATGGTGCATGGAAGTGTAGGATCAAATCTGAATTCGAATCTTCAAGGCTGATTTGAAATTGCATTTAAAATTGTTGAAAGCACTCTTCTCCATGAAATCATAAGTTATGCTCCTAGCCTCCTAATATGTGATATAGATAATAATCAAATACAATTGCATGTGCAAGCATTTTAAGGGTGTTTATCTACCTACATCATAGACTTTAATTTTTAATTTTAATTTTTTCCCTCCGCCATAAATTAATTGTACTTATCATCCTATGTTGTAGGGAATCCGGATCCTCGTTAGATCCTCTTTGTGAGGATTCTGGGATTCGTGAATCATATCCGTTCATCGTACATCGTGCGATCAGAAATCATTTTAAATATTTTTAATTAAAATTAAATACAAACAGTATCTGACAAAAACTGATCGCACGATATATGATGAACGGACACGATTTATGGTGATAAGTATATTTGGAAGCTCCCTTGATGACATTCTAATCTTTATATAGTCAATGATCTAAATGATGGACCTAATCGAAACTTTTCGTATATATATTCAATGTGTGTATATATATATATATATATATATATATATATATATATATCTAGTTATGAATAATAACAAAGATACAAGGAAATAAATCAACCATTTTGACTGATTTTTTTTTTTTTAAAAAGAAAACCTCAGCGGTATAAGGAAACAAATCGACCATTCTAAATGATTTCAATTTTATGAATTCACCGTAATTATTCGTTAAATACACGTGATAACCATCTGTGGAAATTGAATATGATTTTTTTACAAACAAATCGAAATGATTAATGTAATTCAGGATAAGATCAACAGCCTATAAATTGATTTGCAATGTGGCTTTATATTTGGAGTTGATCCGATTCCAATCTAGAGAAAGGTTAACAAGGTTATAATATGGGGTGTGATATCCAAACATAGACCCGGCAGTTTCTGACACGACACGAAAACGACACGAAAATAACGGGTTTCGGGTCAACACGATAACTTATCGGGTCATTATCAGGTGACCCGTTAAGAACCCGTTAATAACGGGTTCTTAACGGGTATACACGCGGGTAACACGTGGGTAACCCGTTTCGACCCGTTAAGAAAAAAATTATTTTGATAATTTTAAAGTTTAATTACTAAAAGATTTACTATAAAATACAATAGCCATATTAATATATACAATATATTCTATATTCAATATATAGTTTTGCATTATTATTCTATATAATTTAAAAAAAAAAGTTTTAGTCATTATTTATTTTTATTATGAGAGTTTCTTATTATCATTACTAGGATAAATTTTACTTAACATGTTGTTGTCCAAAATTAAAATAAACTAATATAGTATTTGTATAGGCAAGGTTAACAAGACATACATACATAAAAGTATGAAAAATGTGAAAGAATATATAAACACTCTTGATTCATCATTATTCATCCACGAGTAGATAATTGTTACACTTACATTATCGTTTAGATTTTTAAAATCCTCCAAACCTTCATGAATAATGTTTTTTATTTGAGGGAAAATTAATAAAATTAATAATAATTATTGTAGAAGTGTAAAAAATGTAAAAAAAAAAAACAATCACTCATAGTGACAAACTTTACAACTTTCATGAAGGGGTCAACTTCGAAATCCAACACTATAATTCATAAACCTTAAATTTATATTTAACCGTCGATTGTCATTTACGCTTTATTCTTCTTACTGAATTCCATTTTTAAAATTTTCTTTTTTAAAAACATGATCATATGGCGGATGTAAGAAGATGAACGGTTCAGATCTTTGATATCACGTTTCGATATTTACGGTTAACTGAAATATGAGTCGATGTCATATAGTTTGTAGAAACTTTATAAACATCAAGAAATATTTTCACTAACTGTAAAACTCTAAATATAATATCAACGATCCAAACCGTTGATCTTCCTGCATCCTCTAATAGATCAAGTTTTCAAAAAATAAAATCTGAAAAAATAAAATTTGATGAGAACAATGAAGCGTAAATGTAAACAACAATCAACGGTTAAATTTTGATCTATGATTTATATGATTATAGTGGCGAATTTTGAAGTTAAGCTCTTCATGAAAGTTGTTAAGCTTGTCATTACGAACGTTTATAAATTTTTCTATATTTTTTTACACTTCTACATTAATTAAAAAACTATTAAAGACTTTAGGTAAGTGAAAATATACTTAAAAGAAAAATGTGTTTTATGTTTTGGATGTGACAATATCGTATGTATATACTTATTTAGTATTATGTTTTTCATTTGATTATTTATTGGTTTAAAATATATTTTCCTTAACGGGTAACGGGTCGGGTCATATTACCTGTTAATATTATCGGGACGACTTCGGGTCGGGTCATTTTACCCGTTTATTTTAACGGGTGTTACACGACACAACCCGTGGGTATGACACGAAAACGACACGAACACGGAAAACACGACACGAATGCCAGGTCACATACCCTTTTTTACTTCTCACACACCCTTCTAATTTTCGATCGTCGGATCAGATGAATTGAAGAAGATCAACGGATAGAAATTAACAAATGGTGTGTGAGAAGTAAAAAGAGGTGTGTGAATAGCACACCTCTATAATATTTGTTTGTGGATCAAAGATGACAGTTGAAATGAACAAAATTTTGGTGATTGGAATTGCCCTTCTGGTGTGCTTCATGCTCCAATGTGAAGAAGTCCATGGGAAAGAATATATAGTGGGAGATGAGAAAGGATGGAGAGTAGACCCTAACTTATCTCACTGGACTGTTGGAAAGAAGTTCAAGACTGGAGATGTTTTTTTATTTTTATTTATTTTTTATTTTTTGGAGAACTGGAACAAGCAATTCCAGGGCCGAAGCCAAAGAGACAAGGAGGCCTACAAAGAGGCAACAACTAGGGAAAGCAAACACAGAGCAGTGATGGGGTTACAAAGGCAGGAGACACGGCACCAAGTGCAAGGGTGTCATCCCCATCACTACCACAACAAAACTAAGGAGGACAAGGGAGACCATCCTTGTTCAAGACATGCACCAGCGAAGATGGGGGATGGTTAACCCAGGAGGAACCGCACATCTCAGTATTAGATCTCGACGCCAACCGGTCCGCCGCCATATTGGCTGATCTCGGAACCCAAGACTAGCGGCACCTCTGAAAGACATCCCCAAGCCTCAAAATCCTTGTCAACGTAGGGAATACCTTCCAGCTGCCAGAAGAAATATCATTCAACAAACAAGAAATGTTCTCCTTGGAATCCGACTCCACAACAATATGCTGCAGATGCAGAGAATTAGCAAATTCACACCCCACAAATATAGCATTAGCCTCTGCCGCCGCAGCGCTTGGAGCATGAGTCTGCCATTTCCCCGCAGCCACAAACCGACCTTCCGCATTTCGAACAACGACCCCAACTGCACCTTCACAAGTGGAAGCTGACCAGCTCGCATACCGAGACTGGAGATGTTTTGGGTAAGATATATACTTTGCTTTTCGTTTCAATTATTTGTTTTCAAGATTAATCACTAGCTAGCTATAATTTTTTTTGTTTTGTTTACTTATTTTTTTGTTTTGCCGATTTTGGAAATAGTTTTCAAATATACAGATCTTACTCTCTTCGTAGCTGGTATACGAGACAAGCATTCTTATGAAATTTGTGACATATGTAATGGTGCGACAATCACATATGGCTCAGGAAATGATCATGTGGTATTAAAGCAGGAACAAAATACTTTGCAGCTGCTGATGTAAACTATTGTAGAATCGGAGAGAAAATTAAGGTTGATGTCGAGTAGCTAAATTTAAACATGATGCGTGTTACATTATTATGCTCCATTGTCTAAAAAAATATATGTTACGATGAAGAAATAATTGAAGTAGGATTTTCATTTCCAAAATTGGTAATTCTCCATTTTGAATTTTGTTTTTCTTTTGTGGATTATTTTTGGGACCGGGAATGCTATTTTTTGGTCCACCTCCTATATAGGAGAAAATTTTCGATAGAGCTAGAGCCGGCTCTAACCCGAGATCAAATCTTCTATACCTAAAAAGGCATATGTGACGGAAACAGATCATCTCCGGATCTATCCCACCGGAGCCCAGGGATCAAGTGATCCTGGCCCTCCAAATTTCATCCAACGGTTAAAAGAAGAGAAGCTTTTAAAAAGCATAATAGTTTCTGGCTGTTAGATGAAATTTGGAGGATCGGGATCACTTGATCCCTGGGCTCCGGTGGGTTAGATCCGGAAAGGATATGTTTCCATATGTGACCTTCCTAAAAACTTGACATGTGTCCATTCACTTGCTAACTTTAACATTGTTAACTTCTCTGTTATCTCCTAAGTTAATTAAATTGGACAATTGTTCGGCATATTAATCGATTTTTTTTGTGCCCCTTAATTACTTCGAACATGTAAGACTCTAAGGCCTCGTTTGACAGTTCGGACTGTACTGACTATTTTAGTCGGATAAGATAATTTGTCATCGGACTGTACTGACTAAATTAGTCGGACATTTGGTGCGATATTGTACTAATGACCGTATTATTTATAATGTGTTTGGTACAATATCGGATAAGAGATCGGATTATATTATTTTTACTAAAAAAATTTGATCACTAATGAAAAAAAAAGGATTTTTTTTGGATAAAAATTCACAACAATCAAATGCATCAAATTAAAAAATAAAATAAAAATAATCTTGTTTGTCATTTTGAACTTTGATATTGCATTTTCTATTTGCCCTTTATTTAAACCAAATTATAAAAACAAAAAAACAAATAAAAAATCCTTTCTTCCTCAGATCTTCTCCACCGCACAGCCCCAAGACACCCTCACTCCCTTCTCCTTACCAGTTCAAGCAAATCTTCCCCCTCTATACAGAAGAAGCGGATTGTCGGTATTGGCATCGATGGATTTGCTAGGCTTACAGAAGAAAAGAGATGGAGGCAGAGGCCTATAGAACATGAAAGCTCTCCGGAGTTGATGATATGAACTGGAGATTCCCAGTGACTTTATAATACCTGATTTCCCAAATTTAATCCAAAATTTTATTTTCAATTTATCGAGAGCTTGGATTGCCGATATCGTTGGACGGTGCTGCGGCGATGTTGGGCAGTAGGTGAATGCAGGCAATTCTCGTGCTCCGACGACGTGGGTTTCAGTCGGATCTAGTTCAAATCCAGGATCAATGGCACACGAACCCGTGCGGGTCTGCGACGAGGAATTGAAGAGGAGGGCGACGGCCGCAACGAGAAACTAAAGAAGAGGGCGACAACCATGGAGTGCAAAAGGAAGATGAAGATGAAGAAGAAAGGAGAATGAGGAAGAAGAACCTGGGATTGACAATGGCAACGGAAGTGAGTTTGCAGAACGATGCGAGAGAGCCAGACCGATAGAACGAGGACACAGACCCGACTAATAATACATAGGTTTCTGGAAGGATAAGAGCAACTCCACAGTTGCAAAGGCCCCGGGCTATTCACTATTTAATTCACCTAGTGAACATTAATTCCTCGTAATGAACAGTAACTGTCTTTTGCATCTTCATTCCTACACTGAATAGCCCTGACAATAGATAATAAATATCTATCATTTATATTATATTATTTACTTTGTATAAATTAATATTATATTATTAATTTATCTCTTCCTTTTACAAATCCTCCGGTGTCCCCTTCGAGCCCTCCGACTTAGTCGCCGCCTTCACCTTATCCCAAACCCTCTCAACCCACCCCAACTCCTCCAGCGGCGACCCCACCCACCGTCTCTCCATCGTCCCCTCCCACACCGGCTTCTCCCGCAAAGAGCAGGTCTCAGATGGTGTCTTCCCGGTTCAATCTCCAGGCACCCCTACGCCAACCATTGCCTCTCCGGGGCAAGACTCCATATAGCGCTCCCAAGAAAAATCCAATAAAGGCTTCGCTAGTTGTAGAGGGTCCTAAGATTGCAGTGACCCCATCGTTACCAGTTGGCATTCCTTCGAGTTCGGCAAAATCGGCAGGATCCCCGAGAATGTTAAGGCCCAGAAATGCAGAGGAGATGATGGCTGACGTCGCCTAAACGTCAGCCTTGCGTCACGTGGCCTTCGGGCTCTTAGGCTGGCAACTCCTGCCGGGCCTCTCCCTCGGGCCCGCTCAAGCTCCATCGCCAGCACATGCTGGATGTCCCCACTCGGGGCTTTCTGGCCCTGTTTGAGAGTTAGTCCATCGGGCAATAGCCCACAGTGGAATTGCTCTAAATAAACAGGCAAACACCGTATAAAAGATGTGGGCCCAGTTTAAGTAATACAGGTACTATTTAGTACATAGTTGCACCAAACATCTGGTTCCGTATAACTTATCATATCCAATTTTTTATACGGGCTGCCAAATGAGGCCAGACTCTAAAATGACAAGAACAAAGATAAAGTTTTATTGGTCAATTAATTGAGAAATACTACTGGTTATTGGATATGCAGGCCAGTACGACACAGTGACAAAATTAATTCACGTTTTATAATATGAATGGATATTAAGAGTTTTGCTCTATGGATGAATTAAGGAGTTTTACTTTACCGAATGACATTAATCTCATGAGCAGAGCTAGGATTCGAAACCTTGAAGGTAAAAACTTAACAATTTAGAAGACATTGAGCAAGATGAAACCATATATACACAGATCATAGTAAACATAAAGTGTAAATGAAAGTTAGAAACCAATTGTCGATAGAAAAAATTATAATTGGCTAACTATTCATTTTGTAATATGAAAAGAAAATAGACTAAAATGATTCGAATGGGAAAATAAAAGCAGACAAGCAGATATCATGAAATTGAAAGTGATCCTGAACTCCGGATTTTCTCAAAATCACTTCCATAAGATAGCCCACTTGGTAAACATCAATATATCATTTAGAAGGAGAAGGAGAGAGAACGCTTTGAGATGAAAGGAATGAGGAATAATCTCTGGCCGCATGATCTCAAACAACGGCCACGATAAAGCCGTCCAGATGAATCCCCAGAGACAGATCCGAAGAGGATCCCATTTAATAATATGTTAGCAACATAAATACAATAATTCATATCAATCATGTTTTGTTTCCTAAAAAGCGACTCGAGTCAATTAACACATGAACAAGGTATCAACAAAAAGGAAATCTAGGGTTTCAGTAGAAGAGCTTCGATGAAGAAGAGAGAGAAATATAGAGAGAGAAACTCAAATGAATGTTTTCTTATTTCTGTCACACACATACAAGAGAAGATATTTCTACTATTTATAGTCTACTCTATTTAGTAACTGCCTTGCTTAACTACTAAGCAACTATACATTCATCTTATCCATTACAAACCTGCCACATGGCACCTTAACTACCCTTTGATCTTTACAGTTATTAGCCCCCATCAATCTTAACTAGGACTACCAAGGTTAAGATTGTAACAATGATGAACAAAGGAAGGGCTATGAAGACCCTTAGTAAATATGTCTGCAACCTGCTCCTTTGCAGGAATGTACTGAACAACCAGATCACCTTTGTGAACCTTCTCTCGCACAAAGTGATAGTCCGTATCAAGATGTTTGATACGAGAGTGATACACCGGATTCGAAGTTAATGCTCACGCAGAAAGGTTGTCACAATGTAAACGGAAGGAAAAGGCAAAAACACATTTAAGTCCTTCAGTAATGATCGAATCCACCAAACATCAGTTGCACAATGAGCTAAGGCTTTGTATTCGGCCTCAGTTGAACTTCGAGAAACAGAAGACTGCTTTTTAGACTGCCATGACACATGATTGGATCCCAAATAAACCACAAATCCAGTAATGAAACTGCGAGTATTGATATCAGCCGCCCAGTCGGAATTAGAAAAAGCTGAAATGGTGTGATCAGTGGATGACTTGTATGTTAAACCACATTGTAATGTGCCTTGGATATAGCGCATTATTCTTTTAACCAAGTAATAATGAGAGTCAGTGGGTTGAGACATAAATTGACAAACAACACCGACATCATAAGCTATATCCGGTCGAGTAAAGGTAAGATACTGCAAGGCTCCAACAAGGCTTCGATATAGAGTAGGATCTGAAAGATGGGTACCGTCTGAAATAAGGAGCTGTGTATAAGGTTTTGAGGGTGTAGGAGAAGGTTTACAATGTTCCATGCCAGCCTTGATGAGCAACTCCTTGGCATATTTAGTTTGATTGACACACAAATCCCTATTCTCCTTATATTGAATTTGAAGACTAAGAAAATAAGTGAGTTGGCCCATGTCTTTAAGATCAAAGAATGTCCCAAGGTTAGTGACCACCTCTTGAATTTGAGTAGAACTAGAGCTTGTAAGTATAATGTCATCTACATATAAAAGTAGAATGACAATATGAAAACCATCATGTTTCACAAAAAGGCTAGTATCGGACTGAGAAGCTACAAATCCCAAGATAGGAAGAACTTTGGTGAATTTAGAATGCCATGCTCGGGGAGCTTGTTTAAGCCCATAAAGAGGTTTGACAAGTTTGCAAACATGAGAGGGATATCGAGAATCCACAAATCCCTGTGGTTGATGCATATAAACCTCCTCATGTAAATCACCATGAAGAAAGGCATTTTTAATGTCTAACTGCCTGAGCTTCCATTTACAAGTGGTGGCTAAAGCTAGAATAAGTCTAACTGTAGAATGACGCACTACGGGACTGAATGTTTCTGTATAATCAACACCGTGCTCTTGAGTAAAGCCTTGAGCCACTAAACGAGCTTTATATCTGGCAACAGTACCATCTGCATTTCGTTTAATTTTGTAAACCCATTTACATCCAACAATAGACCTGTTTTTAGGTGGATGAACTAAAACCCAAGTTCCTTGTGTCTGCAAAGCATCATACTCCTTTTGCATGGCTTTCTGCCATTAAGAATGAGAGCTAGCACTCCTAAAAGTTTTAGGCTCATCAACATCAACAATATCAGCCAGATATGTGTAACCAGAAAAAGTGGAAAAAATCTTCATCAAAATGCAAAGACTGAAGTTCAAGGACATCAGCAAGATAGGCAGAGTAATCCTTCCTAGTAATAGCACCAGTTTTGAGTCTAGTTTGAATGGATGATTGTGGAGGAGGAAGAAGTACCTGGAGTTGAGAGGAGTTGAGGACATGTAACAAAGGAGAATGATCCTGATAAAGAGTTGAAGATGATGTTTCAGATTCCTGTGATTGTTCAAAACCATAAGGTAAGCTAGCATTTGTTGACATCTCGGATGAAACGGACTGTAGAGATTCAGTATTAGTAGATGAGGACATTGAATTTGTAGAAGCTGCAGATGTATTAAATATGGGAATAAGAACAATAACTGATGATGAACCATGTGATAGAGATTGCAGTGATGTCTTTGATAAGGATGATGAAGATAGTCTAGCAAGGAACATTGTTTCATCATGGACCACATGTCTCGAAAGTATCAACTTATTTGACTGTAAATTATAACAGATAATGCCTTTATAACCAACAACATATCCCAGAAAGATACATAATGCAGATCTCGGTTGTAACTTGTTCTGAGTATAGGGTCTGAGGTAGGGGTACACAGCTGATCCAAAAATTCTCAAATGACCCAGTTCTGGATGTTTGTGATGCAGTAGAAAATAAGGAGAGTTCATTTGAAGTGAAGGAGATGACATTCGATTAATTAAATAGACTGCATGAGCACAAGCATAAAACCAGAACTCTTGAGACAGTCCTGCTGCATTTAACAAAGTAATGGCAGTCTCTATTATGTGTCGGTGTCTTCTCTCAACAAATCCATTTTGTTGAGGTGTATGAGGATAAGAGATCTGATGCACCATACCCTTTAGTGCAAGAAAGTTCTGAAATTGTTTGCTCATAAACTCACCACCCCCATCAAATTGAAGAGTTTTAATATTGGAACCAAATTGAACTGCCACATAAGCATGAAACTTCACAAAAATACTGAACACATCTGATTTATTGCAAAATGGGAAAATCCACACAAATTTTGTACAATCATCGACAAATGTTACATAATATCTATGACCTTCAACAGATTTAATAGGAGACGAACCCTAAACATCGGAATGGATCTTTTCAAAAAAGAACAAACACTTATTGGACTGCTGAGAAAAAGGTAATCGTGTCATTTTACCATGAATACAATATGTACACATTCGAAATGTATCATCTAACACGTGAGAAATCTTAGACTTATGCAACATGGATGACATTACTTCATTTGTAGGATGCCCCAATCGCTGATGCCAGATAGATGACTTTATTCGCTGTCCAAGATGTGCAGAAGCTGAAAACGGAGTTGAAGAAGACAATGGTTTAAACACAAGAATCTGAAACAACTCATCATGCCTACTCTTTCCTCTGTAAATGATCTTTTTTGTTACGTTGTCCTGCACAAAAAATCAAATATCATCACAGATAAACCAACATCTGTTATCTTTGCATAATTGTTTCACAGAGATAAGATCTTCAGCAATATGAGGGACATGAAGAACTTTATGCAATTTCAAAGAATGTGAATGAGTGTGAAGAGTTGTAGAACCCATATGTGCAATAGGTAAACCTTGACCATTTCCAATTTTGATTCGATTCGATCCTTCAAATGGAGTAGCATGATTGAGAGTGTTGATGTCAGATGTCATATGGTGAGTAACACCAGTGTCAACTATCCAAGCATCTCCAGTTGGGTAAGGGCAATGTGATGTGCTGCCATAACATTGATGCCGGAATCAGAAGAAGTCGAAACTGGAAATGTGGAAGAAGATGATGGATATGCAAAGTCCTGTGAAGCTTGAAGAGATGATGGTGGAGGAGCTCATAGATATGCAAAATTGCCTCGATGATAGCATTCAAGAGCGATGTGACCACGTTTGCCACAAATTTGACACTCAACCAAATTGGGCGTAGTATTTAGACTTCTGTAAAAACAGTTAGGAGCAGTGTGACCTCGGCATTGACATATCTGACACTTAGGCTGCATTGTGTATCTGTGATTTGTATTGCCATTCCAAGATTGCCATCCTCGTCGAAAGTTGGGACCAAAACTTCGCACTTTGTTGTAAAATGGCTTAGAGCCCCCTCTCTGTTGCCCTCCAAAAGAAGGCCTGGAATGATTAGAAGACCTAGGCCCTGGAGTAAAATTGTTTGAAGCACTTCCAGTGAATCCAAAACCATAAACATAAGGCATAGTTGATGAAGATGGAAAATGTTGAGGCACATGGGATGAAGGGGAAATTGTGGAGGCATGGGTGGAGGAAATTGTTGAGGCATAGGTGGAATGCCAGGAGTAGGATAAAATGATCCTGGTGTGATTATACCAACAGTGGCAGATGACAAACCATCATGAGAATTAGAACCTGAAGAAGAACCAGCTTCAGAGTTTTGTGAAGAAGAACCTCATTGCATAAACATAGCTGCCATTAAATGAGATAGAGTGTTTTCCATGCCCTCAATTTCCCATTCAGTGTTTAACAATTGAGCTCGAAATTCTTTTAGAGATATAGAGGACTCCCTAGCCAAAATGATTGTTCGAATAATGAAGTATTCCCTTGGTAGACCAGCTAATGCAGCAATGATCATATCATTCTCAGAAATAAATTCCCCTGCTGCAATGAGTTAATCTCGAATAGATTTCAACCGTGACAGATACTTGTCAATAGAGTCAGCACCCTTTTGAAGAGTCTGAAATTCAGTTTTGAGCATATTAATTCTGGATTTAGACACAGTAGCATACCTATCTTCAAGAGTAGTCCAAGCTTCATGAGCCGTTTTGCAGCCAAGAACATGCTCAATAGCATCATCTGGCAATGTGACAATTAGAAGACTGAGCAAAGCAAGATCAATAGTCTCCCATTCTTGAAATGCAGTTGTAACTTTTTTAGTAACCCCCGTTTTGGTATTGATCACAAACTTCGGAGGACACACATATGTGCCATCAAAGTGGTCAAATAACTTGTAACCTTTTAATACTGACTGAAATTGGAATGCCCATTTAGAGTAGTTGGAATCACCAAATCTAATGGTGAGCATACCAAGAACACTTTCAATTTTAACAGATGATGAATTCATGATGGAATCATCAAATCAACAATCCACAATTTCTTCAATAAGCAATCACCAGACAAGTAGACAAGTAGTTAAACCGGCACTAATCTTTAATCAACAATTCTGACTACCCAGATCCACAAATACAATTCTACAGCATTGGCCTTCAAATCTTCTCAATCGTACAGATGTACAAACAAAACTATGGCATTGGCCTTCAAATCATCTTAATTTCACAACAGTAATTCAGTAATCATGGCATGGGCCTTCAACATACTATGGCATACTATGGCATTGGCCTTCAAATCATCTCAATTTTAACAGATGCACAACATATTATGGCAAAAGAAAAAGAAGAATCGGAAAAATAGAACCTGAAGCATAGACTCAGAACAACATCGCCATGGATGCAAGAACCAATAACCCAATCAAAGCAACACCGATACCACCGACTCTAGAAAAATTCCCAATCGAAGCAGCACCGACTCAAGAAATCAGCACCGACTCGAGCGATCAGCACTGATGCACATGGCAGATCTCGAAACACACCTCGTTAAGAAAGTAGTAACCCCACAAAGGAATCACTGGCTCTTGATACCATATCAACAGAAAGGAAATCTAGGGTTTCAGTAGAAGAGTTTCGATGAAGAAGATAGAGCAATATAGAGAGAGAAACTGAAATGAATGTTTTCTTATTTCTGTCACACACGTACAAGAGAAGATATTTCTACTATTTATAGTCTACTCTATTTAGTAACTGCACAAGAGAAGATATTTCTACCATTTATAGTCTACTCTATTTAGTAACTGCCTTGCTTAACTACTAAGCAACTATACATTCATCTTATCCATTACAAACCTGCCACATGGCACCTTAACTACCATTTGATCTTTATAGTTATTACAAGGTTGGTCAACAGAAAAAGACTGAGAGAGAGAGAGAGAGAATAGAACATCCATCTTCTTATTTTACTATAGTTCGATATAGATATGTTTTTCGTCCATTAATACATGGTCGCCACTAGCTAGTACTTATCAATCATAATTAACAACTACGCACAACGACTGAGTAAGACTTATTCCTTCAAATTCTTCAACATTGAAACTAATTAACCATTAAATAGCACCCTATTAACATAATCAGTTCTTTGACTTGGCAGGATTAAAAACCCTCCAGTTTTTCCTTATTTCGCCAGCATTTCCAACCAGAACCTGGAGACTCCCCATCTTTAACATAGCAGTTGCGAAGCTCTGACCGAACCTCACGCCGTTTGATGCAAATCTAGAAACAATACCAGCCGTAGATGTATCCGAAGCAAGCTCTTGGTCAATCTGCAAAACACCTCTTTTCAAAAGAATCTGGTTGTAGAACTGGTTATGAAAGTGGAAGATGTGTTTTGGTCCAAAAATGTAGTGGGGTTGTTGCTAGCTGCACAGAGTGTGCTCAACTTTGAAGTGTACTTTTATCAAAATTTATATTCAATTTTTGTTATTTAATGTGTATTTTTATTTAATCTATCCACATTAAATTTTAATTTTATTAATATGCACATATTTAGTTCTTTAATTATAAATGAACATAAATGAGAAAATATTAAAAAGAAATTTGTGATACAAAATATATAAATACATGATTGTACTGTGCCGAAATATATATAATTGACTTTTTTCTACATACATGATTGTACCGAAATATATTATAATGAACCTAAATGTATGTACCGAAATATATTATATTGAATTAATGTACCTAAATATCAATACCGAAATGTATGTACCAAAATATACGTACCGAAATGTATGTACCGAAATATATGTACCGAAATGTATGTACCGAAATATACGTACCGAAATGTTCGTACCGAAATATACGTACCGAAATGTATGTACCAAAATGTACGTACCGAAATATACGTACCGAAATGTATTATATTGAATTAATGTACCTAAATGTCAATACCGAAATGTATGTACCAAAATGTACATATCGAAATATATGTATTGAAATATTGTATATTGAATTAATGTACCTGAAAGTCAATACTCAAATTAGAAGTATGAGGTTTGAATCTCGTGGATGGCGAATTCAATACCAAATTAAGTTGTCCATTGTGTGGCTTAGCCGAGCCTCGCTCACCTTAGTGTAAAATATATCGTTATACTCAAAACAAAAAAAAAAACTCAAATGTGTGTACCAAAATGTATGTACCAAAATGCATGTATATGTTTGTATCAATGAATTAATGTACCTATATGTTTGTATCGATGGATATACCGAAATATTCAAATATATTAATGTACCTAAATGAAGAACATACAAAATTGTTATCGGACTATATATTATAAAAAAAATAAAAATTAGTTGCCTAAATGGAGACATTAAAATATTATGATAAATGAAATGAAAATTAAATTTAAATGTAATTAATACATTAAAATAGGAATAAAAAGATAAATAAAACATCAAAATATAACTAATAAATGAGATGATTAAATGTACAAGGGACTAAAATTGGATTTTAATCTTACACAAGGTTATAGTCTAAAACTCATTTTTTTTAAGGATTAAAATGAAGTTTTCTAAAAAAATTACAATGGGCAAATCCAACCGTGTGTGCACCCAATTCGGTCACCATGTCATTTAGGGTCATTCCTTTGGCAGTGAAAGCTTCCAATGCCTCAGAAACTAAAAATGATGGACTGGGCAACTTAACGTCGTTAGGGTTTGATACGAGCCCATCATGGCGTCCGGTTGGAGCAGCATAGTTTGGCCCTCCTGCAAGAACCACTGAATCTCCGGTTGCTAGGGTTACGATATCGGCGCATACAGTTGAAGGGCATGCAGCCTCCAGTCTTTTCTTAATCTCGTCAATAAGCTCGTATCCTCGTACAGTCAAGTTTGGCACTGCCGATTTTTCAGATGGCTTCCTTGTTGTTGAATATATAAGTATGGATGCAACACAGCCCTGCAATACATATAAAAGTGCATTGGTTAATTGTGCACGTACTTATCAACTTCCTTCTTTCTCCTTCGATGAAATGATATTTAAGGAAAAATAAAAGATTAAAATATGCGTTTCAATGTAAAATGTTGCTTACCCTGACAAAACAATCATGAAAGTGCATCAGGAGCAACGCCCCAGTGATGCAAGAATCAGTTTCAAACACTTTCTGGACAAATTGACGCACTATGGACTCAGCTCGGGGGCAGGTAACATTGTAGAAGCTGACCCTAAGGTCAGCTGCTACCAAAAGGATAAGAAAGAAAAGTAGGAACAAAGCGATCTTCATCGATATCTGGTCAATTTTTTGTCTCACACTTTTATGTTTATTAGAGCAGCTCTAGCGTGTGCTGGAGCCCGAGGGACATGCCCGGCCCGAGGGAGAGGCCTGGCACGAGTTGCTAGCCCGAGAGCCCGAAGGCGCAATGACGCAAAGCTGACGTTGCCTAGACGTCAGCCCAATTTTTTATATTTTTTCTGTCAGGCGCGTGTGCCTCAAGTGCGCGTGGGCGTGTGTCGTCCGACACAAATTCAAAGCTGGGGCCCGCGTTACTTTTCTGAGATGTTACCGTTGGGGAGGCCACGCTTCCCCTCGTCCGTTAGATTTCAACGTCTATATTTTATGGTTGGATTTCCAACAGTAAATTTTATTTAAAAAGCTTATTTAATTTAAGCCGTTGGATCTGAGATCAATGGTCCACGTTATTTACCTTTATAAAAAAAGAAAAAAAAGGTTTAAAAATAAGAAATCTTACCGTTGTGCCACGTGGCACAATCTGGAGTGTTGGAATTCAATTTTTTTTAATCCAACGGCAGAGATTAATTAGGTGAATAAAAAATTTTAAAAAATTTAATAAAAATCCGAAAAAAATAATTTGAAAAGTTTTTTAAAAAAATTGATTTTACTTTTCTATAACTACCTTCTCATTATCTTCTACCTTACACCACAATTTCATATTTTCTCAACTACTTTCAACCACATTCCTATATTTCTCTCAAAGTTTCAATCCAATTTTTTTCCAACAAAATGACTAATGATGCAGGTACGAATTGGACGCTTCTTGAAGATGTTGCGTTGTGTACTAGCTAGGTTGAAGTTACTCATGATTCGCGTACGGGTAATGAGATGCAGTTGCGAGAAATGTGGAGTCTTATTCATACCAATTATCTTGAGAAAATGGGTGGGAAAAGAAGCAAAGAATTGATGTCCAGTCGTTGGAAATTACTTAGCCAATCGTTTAGTACATTGTAAAAATGAAGCAGAAACTATGAATAATGATAAAGATTTTGGTGAAGAAGGAAGCAGAAACTATGAATAATGATAGAGATCTTGAGAAAATTGGTGTGAGATTTGTGAGGATGGATGGTGGATTATATGGAGGATTCAGAAATGATTAGGTTGTAGATAATGCCACGTGGTATGCCGTTATTCGTTAAAAATATGATGGAAATCTATCCTCAAAGATTGTAAACAGATTGTGACACGTGTTGCGACGTGATTGGTTAATAATCTTATCGGAAATCCATCACCAATAATTGTCTTTTCGGATAATGACACGTGGCGCAACGAGAACAATTAAAAATCTAAGTCGATGCTGTAATTGTATTTGTCGTTGTGGGTGAACTTCGTCAATGTAAGATGTGCATCTCATCTGTCTCCAAACTGAAGGATTGAAGACCTAAGCGTATCCTCGAGCATCTGGATGATTCTCTCGGACTGTTCGTTTGTTTGAGGATGATAAAATGTGTCGTAGAGTTAGTTGAACCTAGAGCGTTCTAGAATGTTCTTCAAAAGTTCGAGGAAAGTCTTAATTAGTGATCAACAATAATAGTGGTAGGCACTTCATGTAGTCGAACAATTTTTCTAATGAAGAGTTCCGTCAAGCAGTTCAAAGTATATATAAATAAGTCAGTCGATGATCACCCAAATGTAATCGTAGCCTTCATGTGCACAGAGTAACTTGTACATGAAATCCATGGTGATACTCTCCCACTTCTAGATTAGAATTAAAAATGGTTGAGATAACCTGAATGGTTTACGTCTCAAATTAGAAATATACAGTTTTTGTGACTATATGATGGCAAGGGTGTGACAGTCCATATGTATGTGAGGACGCAAAGGGTGAATACTAACATATGCATGTACCTATTAATGCAAAGACAAATGGTATGAGATGGATAAACTAGAAAGAAGACAGGTGCTAGTATGACCAGAAAATACGTCAATTGAAAGAGAGATTCAATTGTTCTTAATTAGATTAACTAAATCGGACAATTATTCTTATAAAAGAAAAACAAAAAAAATGTGACATTTGTCGACATATTAATCCAATTTTTTTTTCTCCTTACTTCGAACATGTAAGACTAAAATAATAAGATTTACTAGTCAATTATTAATTAAGAAATAATAATGATGATTGGATCTGTAGGCCAGCAAGACACCGTGACAAAATTAATTCATGTTTTATAATATGAATGGATATTAAGGTTTTTGTTCTATGGATGAATTAATTAGGAGTTTTACTTTACTAAATGACACTAATTTCAAGGGCAGAGCTAGGATTCATACTTTGGAGGTAAAAACTTAACAATTTAGAAGAGATTGAGCAAGATAATAATCCTAGGGGCAGAGCTAGGATTTGAAACCTTGGAGTAAAAACTTAACAAATTAGAAGACATTGAGGAATATGAAACAATATATACACAGATCATAGTAAAAATAAAGTACGAATGGAACTTAGAAACCAATTGGTAATCAATCGGAAAATTTTTACTCAGAAAAAGACCTGAGTATAATTGGCTAGTTATTCATTATGTAATATGAAAAGACAGACTAAAATTACTACAATGACAAAATACTTAGTGACCTATATATAACTAGTGAGGAAAGAAAACCAGACCAAAATGACAAAGTACCTAAACCTCAAGCTAACACATTACAATTATGGGAACTTTAACGAAAAGTTTCCGATATTGTTCACTTTAACGAAAAATCACATTTTTACACTAAAAAGTCAATCCTGGTACTATTCATTTTACCCTTTATTTTGTCATTTTCGTTAAAACTCAAAGTTTTCAAGCCTTTTTCATTAGTTTCTTCGGCGCTCCCTGTCAAAGGTCTTATATTCCCCAATTTGATTATGGACTGAGCAAATGTATCAAAGAAGTCGCTTTGGTTATTAGCAAAGCGGTTCAAAATGGGAACGGTGCCTATGCCACTAGTTGAGAACAGCTCCTGATCTGTTTCAAGGAGCCCTCGATTGTTTTGGAGATTTTTGTAGTAGTAGTTGTCGAAGGCATCAGGAGTTGCTTGGTCAAGGCTGGCAAGGTGCTTGGTTTTCCACCTTGACGACATGTTTGGCGTATGATTTCTATATAACCGGCATCTATGGTTAGGTGTGATTTGCCGATGCCATTGAAATTGTAGAGGCGATCAACGAAAAATCTACATTTTGCCCGGCCAAATGTATGAGCACCTAAGAAATTAAACAACCACATTTATATCTATGAAAATAATTAACCTGTTACTGAAAAATGATGAAAACTGAGAGAAACATTACTAGAAATATGAGCATCAGGCACTCTTTTTCTCGGCACAGTTGCATCGTTGCCCTTTGCTTAACTTAATGAAGGGTGCCAAGCAAACAAGTCGGCACTTCGATGTGTGCCCAAGTCGCCCAGATAAAAGAAAATGACGGCCCAGTCAGCCCAAGAAAAGGGAAATGGGTACCCAAGTCAATTTTTTATTGTTATATTTTTATTTATCATTCTCTTGCTCACCACTTTATTTATTATTATTCGATGAGTTTAAATTTTGAGATTTATGTAGTGAATAGATACCAATCTCAAAATTTAAACTCATTCAACGGTGGTAAATACGGTGATATGCATTACCACCACTTGAGGGTGGTGAGCAAAAATGCACCCCTCTTGTTAACTCACCCACACCACGATAAACTTTTCAATCTGCTAAGAATAAGGGCGGTACATTATATGTCATTATACAAGTGGATGGACAATTGAAGGAAAAAACTTTCCTCTACTTATATAATGATGTATATATGATGCACTGCCTCGTATTCTGAGCAGACTGTACAATGTTTACATACTCTCTCTCCAATAAATGGGAACCTTGCTTATATGTATACATGAGCAATGCGGTTAGTAAATAATATGGTCTAAATAGCATGAGCCTGATATATTACCTGGTGCATGCATACCGATGATTCGATGTTACTTATACATAGATACTATATTGCTAGGTTATTCGTTTGGTGTTTTTTTTTTTATTGTACAACAAAAATTGTAATGTTATTGTGGTCAAATGTATGTATCTGACAAAGCAACCAGATCAGTGGAATCTAATCCTTTGTTGCGAAATTTTTCAGTAATTAGCTTAAGGTTATCCTGAGGGGTTGGAATGTCATGATCGGCACCTGTTCGGTTTGCTGTCCTACTGTCTCTCCTTCCCAATTGAACTTCCCACGGTGGTCCTCCATTCTATATAACAATATTTGATAAAAGCATTAGAATATAATGTTATTTGAACCAGTTTTACTAGCCAATATGTTAGAACTTTTCTAATACAAGTGGACGTCATATATATATGGGATAGATTCATGACACTACATTCTTTTTATACAATGTTTTACGCTTGTTTATGTGGGGCTCACTTCGTAATGTATTTTAATGATCCGAACAGTTTATCTTTAAGCCTTACCTCAATGATCATATCTACCAAAAATCACCCAAATCTAAAACCATATTATTGTTGGATAAGGGGTTTGGGTTATTTATAGAACCGTATTTGTCTATTTTCTTCATTATAAATGAATGTCTTAATGATTTTGGATTTATCTAATTTTTTGTAACGATGGTCTATGAGCGATTTTCTAAATGATAGATGATTCGAATTACGGAGTGTGCTCCACAAAAAATATTGTGCCAACAACATAAGGTGACGGAAAATTCGTGGATAGTCCCATTTTGAGAAAGTCTCCTAGCATTTCTCAAAAAATATATATAGTTATTTTACACAAAAATGATATTTAGAGCATCAATACCAATTTTATTAATTAATTACGTCCATTTACAAAACATTCGTGAAAATGGAGCCAATAAGTTTGACACCAACCCGACTATCATTATGTTGGGCTTGCTCCACCACACTACGAATATTGCTTGTCACGTTCGGGCATGTAGTATCGTAGAAAGTTGAGCTTAGTTGAGTAGAATTTCCTAAAACACTGGTAGGAACAAGAACAAATATTGCTGCTACAACTGAAAAGGAATGCACGATGCATGATTCATTTTTCTTTTTTGCTGATGGTGAAGCTTCAATGAACCTCCAAAGGGGAGGGATATTGGATATACATGCCAGATAGGCAACTGCCATGTCAGCAATACTTTTAGAATTAAGTAGTCTTCGAAATACGTTGTATAAATATCTTTTCCCTCTCATTTGTAGTCAGTTGGTTATATTGTAACAAACACTTTCTCTCTGAAATATATTATGAGATATATCTTCTCACACAAGATTGCTTTTCATGTTCTTCCTTTTCTATCAAGATTTTATAGTTCTGCAATTCATACAAGATAGTTAAGATGGTATCGAGCCAGCTATGCTTGCACGTTGATCTTGGTTGGGGTTTCCACTGCTCTATTCGGTGAAGTTTTATGGATCTTTTCTTCAATGATTCTTGATTTGTTCAATTTGTTTTGGGAAATTTTTTTTCGGATCTCGAATACGTGTTGCAGATATCACTGATTTTGCAGAGCCTTCAACCTTTAAAATAGTTTCTCAAATTCCACAATGGCAGGTGGCTATGCAAGAAGAGTATGGTGCCTTTCAAACACAAGGTACATGGACTCTAGTACCTTCTCCACCTGATAAAAACATTATTGGTTGTAAGTGGGTACATAAATTGAAGAGAAATCATGATGGAGCTATTTCTAGATGTAAAGCAAGATTAGTTGCCCAAGGTTTTAGTCAAGAAAAGAGCTTAGACTTACAGAGACTTTTAGTCCAGTAGTTAAGCACACTACTGTAAGAATGATCTTGGCTTTAGCTACAACACATAAGTGGTCACATTGACAACTTGATATGAAAAATGCTTTTTTGCATGGGGAGTTACATGAGGAGGTTTATATAAAACAACCTTCTGTATTTGTTGATTCCAAATGTCCTACACATGTTTGTAAGCCAGTGAAATCCCTTTATGGTTTTAAACAGGCTCCAAGGGCTTCGAATGCCAAGTTTACAAGTTATCTGGCAGCGATTGGTTTTCAATTTTCTCTTTCAGATTCTAGCTTATTTGTGAAACAAGTTGGGTCTGATGTCATTATATTACTACTCTATGTAGATGATATAATTCTTACTGGCTCCAATTCAGTTTTGATTCAATTTGTTGTTGATGATTTAGGAGATGTGTTTGATCTTAAAGATATGGGCAAGATTACCTATTTTCTCGGTTTGCAAATACAGTACAAATCAAATGGGGATATCTTTGTGCATCAAGAGAAATATGTTAAGGATTTGCTTCACAAAGTTGGAATGGATAATTGTAAACCTTGTGCCACACCTTGTAAACCTCATACTTCTATGTTTCTTGCTAAGGGTGAAGTCTTGTCAGAACCAACACAATATATGAGTCTTGTTGGAGCATTACAGTATCTTACTTTCACAAGGCCTGACATAGCTTTTGCAGTTAATAACGTTTTTCAGTTTATGAATGCTCCCATTGATATACATTTTGGTTTGGTTAAAAGAATTCTTCGATACTTGCATGGTACAATGAAATGTTGTTTAACATTTACTATTGGCAGTGGGATTGATAGTAAATGATATAGTGATTCGGATTGGGCTATATATGTGAACACTAGGAGATCCATTACATGATATGTTGTTTATCTTGGTGATAATCCTATTTCCTGGCAATCCAAGAAACAAAGTTTCGTGTCTCGAAGTTCCACCGATGCTGAATATAAAGCCTTTGCACATGTTGATGCGGGTATAGCTTGGATTCGACTTGTGCTGAAAGATATGTGTGGTTTTCTTCCTAATCCTCCACTTTTATTGTGTGATAATCAGTCTGCCATAGTCTTAAGTATGAATTCTATTCATCATTCAAGGATCAAGCATTTGGAAACTGACTTCCATTTTGTTCGAGAACGGGTACAAAAGGGTGATCTTTGTTTGTACCATACTTGACCAATCCTGAAACTATCGAGCATCGGTCAACGTTATACCGTCAAGGACCCAGAAGAGTTTCCCTCCAACCAGGAGGCCAATCACAGCGCGACACGTGTCGACATAAGAAGCTAATCATAACGCGACACGTGTCAACATCGGAAACCAATCACAACACGACACGTGTCAATGTCAGAACAAAGCTAGAAACTCTCTTCTATAAAAGGAGATCATTCTCCCACAATATTTTCTAATGTCATTTGTACTAAATCATTCACTAGTACTCACAAAAGGAAAGCTTGAACCTATGTACTTGTGTAAACCCTTCACAATTAATGAGAACTCATCTACTCCGTAGACGTAGCCAATCTGGGTGAACCACGTACATCTTGTGTTTGCTTCCCTGTCTCTATCCATTTACATACTTATCCACACTAGTGACTGGATCAATCTAGCGAAAGTCACAAACTTAACATTTTCTGTTGTACCAAAGTCCTCACTGATTTTGTGCATCAACATTTGGCGCCGTATGTGGGAACGACACTTATTCCCACTCTCTTCAGCTTTGTCAAGCTGGTTTCCACCATTCGTACACTCTCTTTTGACCAAGCATCCCTCTCCAACATGGGGAGCGAAGGAAGCCACGACACACAGAATGACACCCTTGTTGAGGTGCTAGAAGCTCAGAACAACAAGATATCAATAAAGAATGAGATCATCCAAGAACAATATGAGAAGCTCTTCGAGACGTTCCACGAAACTAGGCGTACTTAAACACGCGAGCTTGTTGCCCTTGTGGACATCAACCATCATCTGGGTGCCCCCCAACACGAAGGGTTACCTTCATTCGACATGGGTATCCCTGATGAGAAGCGAGCTAATCATCAAAACATTGATCAACATGAGACTTCTCTCAACCCAGCTGCTTTGACCCGAAGCAGGAGAAGTGGAGGAAGACACCTCCTTGCAGAAGGGTTGGAAGGATCGAAAGTCGTTTATCGTGACTGCCGAGACTTCCTAAAACAACGTCAAGAGAATCCCCTCCACATAAACTCAAAGATCAATGACCCAATGGTTTCTGAAAGACTTGGTCCCCTCCCACGACCCAGGCCAGCTGCCCATCTAAGGAAAGAACGACAGGTCCTAGAGGAACATGAAAGTACAGGGGACTCAGAGGTATTCCGACAGACTCACCCTAGAAGTCAGTACGGCGAGTCCAAGGAAAAATCACACACTCCTGCTCAAACTTTCCTACTTCCGAGAGACGATGGAGACTTACGGAAGAAAATTCCAGTGGTACATGACTCCACTCAGGACCCCCTTATCCTACAGCTCCTTAAGGAAGTAAACAAGTTGAAGGCTGAACGTCAGGCCGAGATACCTGACTGGAACCAACCCAGGCCTGGCCCTCTCACAAGGAAGATCCTCGACACCCCCCTTCAAGCGAAGACAAAACAAAAGCTTGGTTTACAACTCTATACTGGAAGGGAGGACCCGATTGAACACTTTAACCTCTTTGAGTCCACCATGGCATATCAGATGCACACCGACGAAGAGCGATGTATTCTCTTCCCTTCCACCATCTCTGGCGGAGCTCTAAACTGGTATTGTCGTCTTCCACCCGAGACAGTAGATTCATTTGAAGAACTAAGGAAACTGTTTGTCTCTCAACACATCTTCCAGACCGATCGCTTACATTCTGCATATGACTTGTACACTATTCGTCAGAAGCTGAACGAGTCACTATGAGAGTATGCCGGTCGCTTCAGCCATGAGTATTCTCGCTGCGCTAAGGCAGATGACAAGACCACCCTCAAAGCCTTCACGGCAGGCCTACGTGATTGTTTCTTCAAGCACATGATCAATGCCAACACTTGTAAGACTTACTATGAGGTGATGGCACAAGCTTACAACCATGCCTCCGCCGAAGCAAGGACATACCAAGGTAACCCCCATATGGTTAACCTCTATCAACAAGTAGGAAGTGGAAGTCAAGTTCTACCAAGTGAGGAGATCTTGGCCATTCAGACACCCATTGCATCATCTCCTGCCTCATTTAGCTACTCGCTAAGTCACCAAACGTATTTGTCTCTTGGCAAGAGGAAGGATTTTTACTCTCAGTAAGCCCATTACAACAAGAGTGATAAAAGTTTGTATCAAGACAACCAGGGTGAACGTACCGTCGACTATTATGACTATGGGGCCAAGCCTCACTCTTTCAAAGTGGAGGACTAGGTACTGAAGGAAATGCTATTATAAGAAGACATACACATTACAAATGTTTTGACTCTCAACCGCTTGAGATCTTTTGTCACACAAGCTATTCGGCAAATATTTAAAGAAGAGAGAATTCAGACAACTTCTTCTGAGTCTTTTGCATTCCTAGCACTGAAACACTTGGTCTACGCTGACCTACCCATTTACTCCAACTCAGAGCTTCAACATGCATACTTTGACACAAAGTATGTGATACTAAGTGTTACAACCAACATGGTTCACTTATAAAAAACATGGATCCCTTCATGCATAGCAAAACATTCATAAGCATCACTCATGTCAATCAACATAAACATCATACATTCCAACACATTCATACATAAACATCATACATTCCAACACATTCATACATAAACATCATACATTCCAACACATCCATACATAAGCCAACTGTGTTTCGAAAGGGTTCAACATACTTTGTGTCATTCGACACTTGCTACAATGTGCCTCGACACCTTACCCTTATTCTCACCAACCAGGTGATGAAATGTGAAGAATGAACTCATTTTCATGCCACCAACCAGGTAATGAAATGTACAACCCGTACTCTCCTTCATGTCATCAACCAGGTAATGAAATGTACAACCCGTACTCTAATATCATTTGGCAACTTGCCACTCATGCCACCAACCAGGTGAAAAATGAACTCATCTTCATACCACCAACCAGGTGATAATGTACAACCCGTACTCTCCTTCATGCCACCAACCATGTGATGAAATGTATAACCCGTACTCTAATAACATTTGGCAACTTGCCACTCATACCACCAACCAGGTGAAGAAGGAACTCATCTTCGTGCCACCAACCAGGTGATGAAATGTACAACCCGCACTCTCCTTCATGCCACAAACCAGGTGATGAAATGTACAACCCGTACTTTAATATCATTTGGCAACTTGTCACTCATGCCACCAACCAGGTGAAGAAGGAACTCATCTTCGTGCCACCAACCAGGTGATGAAATGTAATGAAAGGTGATGAAGGAACTCACATTCGTACCACCAATCAAGTGATGAAAGCAACTCACCATTCATTCCACAAACCAGAAGACGAGTAGTACAACTTGTACATGTGAACTCCTAGATTCACAAATAATAAAAAACTCTCAAGTTTTACAACTCAACTAGGGGAGCACTTATGCCTAACAAGAGTTATAGTCACCAACAAAGTCTTATTGCAAGCCAACAACGGCTTCAGTGCATGATATACGAAGATCAAGCTCTTCAGCCCTCTTGCATCTGCTTCAGACATTTCTCCTCTGTAACAATACAAACACTACAACTCGTAGAAAGCTTCACACACTCTTGATCAAGACTGTTCGAAGCAAATTCAATTTATATGGTTAATCCAAACCTTCGACTACTACAAGGTGTGGGTTGCATCACAATCTCTTGCTCAACAGTGTGGAAGCAAAATTTGTATATATTGTCTCTCCCACAAAAAAAAAAAAAAAAAGAAATTGGGAAATTCAACAAAGCTTCATCAATGGAGGACAACTACAAATTCTCAAAAGCTTCACACTATCTTGATCAAGACAGTGTGAAACAAAATCAATTCATGGTACCCAACAAAGCTTCACCTACAAAGCTTCACCAACAAAAGCTTCAACAAATGGAGGGCAACTACAAATTCTCAAAAGCTTCACACTATCTTGATCAAGATAGTGTGAAGCAAAATCAATTCATGGTACCCAACAAAGCTTCACCTACAAAAGCTTCACCTACAAAAGCTTCACTTACAAAGCTTCAACATCAAAGCTTCACCTACAAAGCTTCAACTCTAAATCTTCACCTACAAAAGCTTCAACACCAAAGCTTCACCTACAAAAGCTTCACCTACAAAGCTTCAACACCAAAGCTTCACCTACAAAGCTTCAACTCCAAAGCTTCACCTACAAAAGCTTTAACTCCAAAGCTTCACCTACAAAGCTTCACATACAAAGCTTCAACACAAAAGCTTCAACTTCAAAGTTTCACCTACAAAGCTTCAACATCAAAGCTTCACCTACAAAGCTTCAACATTAAAACTTCACCTACAAAGCTTGAACTCCAAAGCTTCACCTACAAATGCTTCAACTCCAAAGCTTCACCTACAAAGCTTCAACTTCAAAGCTTCACCTACAAAAACTTCAACACCAAAGCTTCACCTACAAAAGCTTCACCTACAAAGCTTCAACACCAAAGCTTCAAAAAAAAAATATATATATATATATATATATTTTTTTTTTTTTTTTTTTTTTTTTTTTTGAAAATTCGAAGAAAAAAAAATTCGAAAATTCAAAATTCAAAAAAAAAAAAAAAATCAAAAAAAAAAAAAGAAAAAAAAAGGAGAGCTTAGGTCTCTACTTCTTTGAGCCTAACAACTTTCATAACAAATGTACATGAAAGAAGAGTTTTGAGCTACTACTTAGAAAGGAAAATGGTGAAGTTTTGTTACTTTGGAAACTTGGCTACTAGCAAGACACCTCCTTCGTCAACTCCCTTGACCGGAGACTTGGGGGACTCCTACCATATGCTACTGCACCTTGATACTTGGAAGTCTCACGACCACTCAATGACTTGGATTTTTCAAGTCTCCAACCGAGAAGTTTTCCTCACTCAGGAAATTAAGAGAGCACTACCTCAACCTACATACTTCACTCACAAAGCTTCAACATACAAGCTTTAACAAAAGAAAAAATTCAAAGAACTTAGTGAAGAAGGCTTCGGTGTTTTTAACACAATACGTTGAAATGAAGTAAATCTTATTTATTGATATCTCCGATAAGTTACAAATATGTACATATACATGAGTCAAAATAAACAAACAAAAGGGAGCCTTCACAAAGGTTGCTCAGGAGAAGTCTCAGCAGTCGGCAGAGCCCCTGCATCTGGTCAAGCTTCCTCTTCATGTTTGTAGCATAGTCATGTGCGAGCCTGTGCAACTGTTTATTCTCATGCTTGAGCCCTCTAATCTCATGTTTGAGACTTATCACTTCAGCCGCTAATGATTCAACTTGGCGGGTTCGAGCAAATAGGCGTTGGGCCATATTAGACACAGAACATGCATACTGAACACTGAGAGCCAGAGAATCCTTAACAGCCAACTCATCAGACCGTTTGGAAAATAGTCTGTTATCTTTGGAAGTAAGAAAGTTCCTGGCCACCACCTTAGTGGTCATATCATTCTTCATCACAGAGTCCCCAACGGTAAGAGGACTCTGTGATGAAAACACGTGATGTATCACTCGTGTTCCGGTCACAACGAAAAATTTCTCACAACTTATATAAAAACACGTGATGTATCACTCGTGTTCCAGTCACAACGAAAAATTACTGTCAATAGAAGCCTATAAACATGGACATATATAAAAGCACTCTTAAACATAAAAACAAATGACCATTTATCGCATTGTCTTAAAGCAATAATACATGAATTTTTAGTACTAGTTTAATCCCACCGATCGTTCTCCTCTAACATTTAACACTTGAATTGTAGAAGCAAAAAATATAAAATGGTTAACAGAAAATAATTGGCTTTATAACCGTCCAAGATCAGCAAATAGTATGCAGATCCAACGGTCTCAAATCCAAGCTCCAATACACGACCGCATTTTTGCCCAGAAGAAAGAACAAATGACTACGCCTCTGGGTCCCCAAGTACTAGAGCGATGCCCAATCACCATCTTCCACGTTCGCTTTTTTTGACTTGTTAATATTCTGATTAATTTATTGGGGAAAGTTCCTTCCTCCAGCACTGTTTTGGGCAAAAACAGTTGGTAGTTTCCGCCCAAAATACCGTTAAAGCTTTGGAAGAGAGAGAGAGAGAGAGGAGAGAGAGAGGGAGAGAGGAGAGAGGAGAGAGAGTCCGTTACCGACTTATGCGTTTTATTAGACACGCACGCAAGCATGGCCTTAGCCTCACAACCCCATCTTTCTTTTACTTTGTCAAATTCTCAGACCGACCCCAAAAAGGCTCTCGCTTTGCTCTTTGATCTTCCATTTTTTCACAAGAATTTTGAGAGAGATTTGGATCTCAATTTCTGCTCTTTAACTTTTACCACACCAAGTGCACGTGGTGATCTCTGAAAAGGTAGTTCTTTAGCAAATTGTAATGTTGTTCAATGTTCATGACTTTGATTATTCCTTACTTTTTGGAATAAAGATTTGAATTTTATGAAATTTGAAATATTGGGTTCTCTTTCGATTGAGTTTTAATGCTGTTCTCGGGTTTGAAATTTATGAAATTGAAATTTTGGATTGGTTCAGCGATTTGGATTTTTACCCAAGTAATATGATGGAGAAGGCAGACTCTGGGCAGAAGCTGTACACACGAATGAGGCTGTGGGAGTTTCCGGATCAGTATGTGGTCGAGCCCACTGATGGCTCTCAGGGTTCCTCTTTGGCAGTCAGTAGGGTCGACGGCTCTATGCAGCTCATTGGTGGGTTTTCTTTGTGAACAATCTTTAATTTTGTTTCTTGGGTTAAATGCTACAGATTTTACTGTCATTTTACTGTTTGTGTATTTGGGTTTTCCGGCTTTGCAGATAAGCTTCCAGATTCCAGCTCCGTTCGGGTTCCTAAGATTCGAACTATTTTCGGTGTGGTTGGGATTCTAAAGCTTTTGGCAGGTAACGTTGCCTTATTCAAACCAGTCAGAGTCCAGACCTTCACGTTTCATCTTGTGTATTTGAGATCGGCATCCTAATCTTTTCGCAATCGACATCATACACAAACCAATTCATTACATAATGTGGAAGCTGAGGCTAGGCCTTAGATTTACCAAATCTAATATAATTGCAAAGTTCTACTATTTAAGAAGCGTAATAGGATAACATATTATACTATGGCATTGGCTTCAAATTTTGAAGTATTGGATGAGAAATTGTATATTCCTTTCTAGCCCTGGAGTTGCAGCTTCTCCATTTCATTGATGTTGTTATTTCATTATGATTTCAGGGTCATATCTAATGGTTATAACAGACCGTGAACATGTTGGTTCTTACTTGGGGCATCCTATCTTTAAAGTTTCATCTTTCAAGGTTTTTCCCTGTGACCATTCTTTGAAGAATTCCCCTGCAGAACAGGTGAATCCATCGTTGCTCCACCCCTTCACCCCTGCTTTAGTCTTCCTTATGCGAGTGCCTATTGATACTTTTCTGTTTTCCTTAATCAATTAGTGGCTACTGACATGAAATTTATATTGTTGTACCTTTTTGGCAGAAAAAGATGGAGACGGAGTTTTCTGGGCTGCTAAATATTGCAGAGAATACTCCTGGTCTTTATTTCTCATATGAGACCAATTTAACACTGAGGTGAAGTTTTTTCCACATTAAGTTGTTCCCCACCCTCTAAGCCCTCGTGATAAACAAGAACAAGGGTTTCACTTAAGATTTGAGGTGAAATTGTGCTATTCATTATATTAAAAAGTTTGTGTAATTACAGTGCACAGCGATTACATGATTTGGGCGATGAATCTAAATTGCTTCCACTTTGGAGACAGGTATCCCTTGATTTTGCAATTGAAGACTGAAATTGTTTCCTAATATTTTCTTGTTGCCAAAGTTATGTATAAACTCACATAGCCATGTTTTATGTTTATCTTCATGGTTTTAATCTCATGTCTCCAAATGTTTTCCCACAGGCAGAGCCTAGATTTCTTTGGAACAATTATATGTTGGAAGGGATGATAGATAACAAGGTCGGGGTCTTTGCCAACCTTTAGTTTTACCTGTTCTGTTTTCTGATGAACTATTAATTACCATTTACTAACTTTTGAGCATTTATATGGTCTTTGATTGCAGCTTGATCCGTACCTACTTCCTATTGTTCAAGGGAATATCCTTATTTTGTTCTTCCATTCAATTTATTGCCGTTTCTCATTTGTGCTTGTGTGCCTGCTTACATGCATACTTTCATACTTGAGTATTATTTAGTTTGTTTAGTTCATTCGTGTAGTGGTGTTCGATTTATAAACTGTTTTTCCATTGAAGGGTTCTCCTTAATTGATCATCACGCTTTCATCACTTTCAAGCAGCCATTGGCAAAGATATTATCGATGTTACTCTGATTGCAAGGAGATGCACTAGGAGAAATGGTATTCAAATCTTGCCCTGCTCTTTCAGTCGTTTGTTTATCGCCATGCTCTGTAATTTACAGTTATCATACAATTGCAGATATGTGGTTAATACAGATGTTGGTTTTAGTACTTTACCATCTATGAGGAGAACTAAGGATTTGTCTATTTAAAAAATTATATTTGCATGGACATACAAGTGTTTGAGCCATGGACCAACTACCCTTCATTTCAATAGGTAACATTGAAATAGGACGGTTGAATGGTACAAGTAGAAAGTACTATAACATCTAGAGTGATTTGCCTAACTCAACTCTGTGCATTTGTTCAGTGCAGTAGGAAGTAAAAGGTCCAGTGATTTCTGGTGTGCATCTATGTAAAGAGTATATGCATTTCCACAGAATAACATTCATGCTAAATTTGGGAATTGTAGAGGTTATAATATCTTATCAAGTTAGGGCCACTATATCCATCGGAAATAGGACTTTTGTCTTTGTTACTCTAGTGAGTCTCGTCAATACTAATTTTCATTTCTTGGAAGGCACCCGGATGTGGAGAAGAGGAGCTGATTCTGATGGGTATGTAGCAAACTTTGTGGAAACTGAGCAGATTATGCACTTGAATGGGTTTACTTCATCATTTGTCCAGGTAAAATTGTATAGCTGTGCATGTATTAATTTTTTGTTTACGTGGTTTTATGGACTTTTGTTTACGTGGTTTTATTTATTTTTTGTCCCTGATTAACTGTCCTAAATAGTTTAGTGCATAATTAATGGTTTTTTCATTTTTTGCAGGTTAGGGGGTCAATTCCGTTGCTTTGGGACCAAATTGTTGATTTAACATACAAGCCCAAGTTTGAAATTGTGCGACTTGAGGAAGCTGTGAGTTGGTGGTTACTTGTTTTAAAATCCTAAGATTCTTTCTATTTCATTCTATCTTCATCTGACTACTGGCATACTACATCTTATGCAGCCTCGAGTGGCAGAGCGGCATTTTCTGGATTTAAGAAAAAAATATGGGGCTGTATTAGCTGTTGATCTTGTTAACACGGTGCGAACTCCTGTCCCAAACTTTGTGGAATAATTCATCTGATAATACCCAGCCAATAGGCAATCCTGAGGACTATCCACACGAATGCATGTATATATGTATATAAGTATAGATTGTGTAATGTGCATGTGTCAGTGTAATCTTAGGTGTGCACGCTATTAAACTTTTCATTCTTTGACATTCTATATGTGGGTGTGTGCACAATTTTGGGTGTTATGTCTCAAGATACTTTATTATCTTGCCAGCATGGAGGTGAAGGACGCTTGAGTGAGAAATTTGCTAGTGCAATGCAGCATATTGTTAGTGAGGATCTGAGGTAGGATTTCCTTTCACCTAACCCTTTTACCCTTCTTTTCTTCTTCTTTGGTATGGATCTGTTTTATGTTGAGACTTCTGAATATTGTAGATATTGGCACTTCGATTTCCACCATATCTGTGGACATGTCCATTTTGAGCGCCTCTCTATACTTTATGAGCAAATTGTAGATTTCCTGGACAGAAATGGGTATGTTTTCCATCAAACTGTAATAAGCATTTAATTTCTTGACACGCCTTTTGGTTTATAATGCTTCATAATTCATTTTTCCCTTTCAAATATCATTTTACTTGGTGAGGGTGAGTTCAGCAGAAGTAGATTAATCCTAGACACTTGCATTGCATCACGCAGAGGAATGTATTGGCAATGGTAACGTTTTCTAATTAATAGGAGTATAGGCACAGATAGCTTTTTCATAAGATATATTCTGTGATATTTTGCAACAAGGAATGATTTACTGAGTGTTAGACTACCAATGTACCACAACAACAACAACAACAACAACAAAGCCTTTTCTCACTAAGTGGGGTCGGCTATATGAATCCTAGAACGCCATTGCGCTCGGTTCTGTGCCATGTCCTCCGTTCGATCCAAGTACTCTTAAGTCTTTTCTTAGGGTCTCTTCCAAAGTTTTCCTAGGTCTTCCTCTACCCTTTCGGCCCTGAACCTATGTCCTGTAGTCACATCTTCGAACCGGAGCGTCAGTAGGCCTTCTTTGCACATGTCCAAACCACCGTAACTGATTTTCTCTCATCTTTCCCTCAATTTCGACTACTCCGACTTTACCTCGAATATCCTCATTCCTAATCTTTTCCTTTCTCATGTGCCCACACATCCAACGAAGCATCCTCATCTCCGCTACACCCATTTTATGTACGTGTTGATGCTTCACCGCCCAACATTTTGTGCCATACAGCATCGCCGGCCTTATTGCTGTCCTATAAAATTTTCCCTTGAGCTTCAATGGCATACGACGGTCACACAACACGCCAGATGCACTCTTCCACTTCATCCATCCAACTTGTATTCTATGGTTGAGGTCTCCATCTAATTCTCCGTTCTTTTGCAAGATAGATCCTAGGTAGCGAAAGCGGTCGCTCTTTGGTATTTCCTGATCTCCGATCCTCACCCCTAACTCATTTTGGCCTCCATTTGCACTGAACTTGCACTCCATATATTATGTCTTTGATCGGCTTAGGCGAAGACCTTTAGATTCCAACACTTCTCTCCAAAGGTTAAGCTTCGCATTTACCCCTTCCTGAGTTTCATCTATCAACACTATATCGTCTGCGAAAAGCATACACCAAGGAATATCATCTTGAATATGTCCTGTTAACTCATCCATTACCAATGCAAAAAGGTAAGGACTTAAGGATGAGCCTTGATGTAACCCTATAGTTATGGGGAGGCTTTCGGTTTGTCCTTCATGAGTTCTTACGGCAGTCTTTTCTCCATTATACATATCCTTTATAACTTGGATATATGCTACTCCTTTTTCCCATCTCTATATCTTTCCATCAATCTTCGTAAGAGATAGATTGCCTCCATGGTTGAGCGCCCTGGCATGAACCCGAATTGGTTGTCTGAAACCCGTGTCTCTTGCCTCAATCTATGCTCAATGAATATCTCCCAGAGCTTCATTGTATGACTCATTAGCTTAATACCCCTATAGTTCATGCAATTTTGTACGTCGCCCTTATTCTTGTAGATAGGCACCAAAGTGCTCTTTCGCCACTTATTTGGCATCTTCTTCATTTTCAAAATCCTATTGAAAAGGTCAGTGAGCCATGCTATACCCGTCTCTCCCAAGACCTTCCACACTTCGATCAGTATATCATTTGGGCCCATTGCTTTTCTATGCTTCATTTTTTCAAAGCTACAACCACTTCTTCTTTCCTGATTCGGCGGTAAAAGAAGTAGTTTCTACACTCTTTTGAGTTACTTAACTCCCCCAAAGAAGTACTCTTTTGAGTTACTTAACTTCCCCAAAGAAGTACACCTTTCCATCCTCATCCTTGATTCACCTCACTTGGTTTAGGTCCCTTGTCTTCTTTTCCCTTGCTTTAGCTAGTTTATAGATATCCAACTCTCCTTCTTTGGTATCTAGTCGCTTATACATATCGTCATAAGCCGCTAGCTTAGCTTCTTTCACAGCTTTCTTCGCCTCTTGCTTCGCTCTTCTATACCTTTCACCATTTTCATCGGTCCTATCCTTGTATAAGGCTTTACAACATTCCTTCTTAGCCTTCACCTTTGTTTGTACCTCCTCATTCCACCACCAAGATTCCTTTTGGTGTGGAGCAAGGCCCTTGGACTCTCCTAATACCTCTTTTGCTACTTTTCGGATACAACTAGCCATGGAATCCCACCTTTGGCTAGCTTCCCCCTCTCTATCCCACACGCATTGGGTGATTACTTTCTCTTTGAAAATGGCTTGTTTTTCTCCTTTTAGATTCCACCATCTAGTCCTTGGGCACTTCCAAGTCTTGTTATTTTCTCTCTCTCTTTTGATATGTACATCCATCACCAACAAGCAATGTTGATTAGCCAAGCTCTCTCCCGGTATAACTTTGCAATCCTTACAAGTTATATGGTCCCCTTTCCTCATTACAAGAAAATCTATTTGTGTTTTTTGACGACCCACTCTTGTAGGTGATCATATGTTCTTCTCTCTTCTTAAAGAAGGTGTTGGCTAAGAAGAGATCATATGCCATTGCAAAATCCAAGATAGCTTCCCCATCCTCATTTCTCTCCCCAAAACCATGGCCACCACATACAACAAGCTAATGTCAACAACAAAGTTGATGAAGTAATTTACGCAGTTTATGTTTGATTTGTACTTATTTGCTCTCCTCTGTATTTGTGTGAATATGCATTTATCATAAGTCCATTACGTACTCAATGCCTAACAATTGGAGGATGTCATCTTAACCCTTATTTTGCTTATTCACCACGATTGAAATATAGGTATCTTCTATTGAACGAAAAGGGTGAGAAAATGAAGGAGCAACTGGGAGTTGTAAGGACCAATTGCATTGATTGCTTAGATCGTACAAATGTTACCCAGGTAAGTTAATGATCTGCAAATCGTTTGTAGAAAATGCCAAACCCTTTATCTTTCTCCTTTTTTTTTTTTCTTCCTGTTGTCGCTACTACTTCTTTCAGTTATGCAGCCAAACCCAGACTACTATTTTTTTTATCACTTTATTGATGGTTCTAGTTGTATACCATTTTTTCCCAATGTTTCTTCCCTAAAACAGTATGATTTGTTGCAGAGCATGATAGCCCGAAATATGTTGGAATGCCAACTTAGAAGGCTTGGAATTTTTGCCGCTGAAGAAACTATTAAATCACATCCCAATTTAGATGAATGCTTTAGAGCCCGTGAGTACATCCTTTTCTCTTTTCTTCTCTCTCTCTCTCTCTCTCTCTCTCTAGCATATCGAGGTTGTGCTTAGAGGGCTTACCATATCTGCGGGTGCGTATTGCTTCTGATATATATATTTTTTTCTTTCTGTTTTCCCAGTGTGGGCTAATCATGGGGATGATGTAAGCATTCAGTATTCTGGAACTCCTGCTTTGAAGGGGGATTTTGTAAGGTACTTATACATGGATCTACTCGTACATCTAATGCATTCTTACCCTAGAAAATGTGATTCTGACTTAGGAAGCCGGGGAAAAATGTTTTGGAAGGTTTCGGAGCATGTTTATGTTTTGCTACTGACATAAGAATAAGATACAAAGTTTTAGCTTTTTGGTGTGGTAATTTTTGTTTATTCGGCTGGATGTTAGATGTGGACAGCGGACAATGCAAGGGATCGCTAAGGATGGAGTCAGTGCTCTTCTACGTTATTACTATAATAACTTTTGCGATGGAACAAAACAGGTTGGTACATAAGTGTTGGATCTCTTTGTATGAAAGCAATATCACCTCTTCTGCAACTATTTACGTACTGGTTACTTCTTTGTTTTGGTGGAAATGCCTGAAGGATGCAATTGACCTCCTCCAAGGACATTACATTGTCTCGGTCAGCAGAGATATGACACCGTCATCACAGAAAGGAGGACTTGAGGCTGTTGCTGTAAGTCAAATTAAGATGTGAATTCATGTTAACTTTGTTTTTTTATTTCCCAACTCCCGATCTTTACCAGTGTCTTAACTCGCATTATTTTGTTCTGCAGTCATTTCCACTGGCTTTGTTTTTCGTTTTGACGGGGTTCTTTTTTGCGACATTGTCATTGAGGCAAGGTAAATATAAACATGTCATGTTGTGACAAAGATAGATTTGCAGAAATCATAGCTTCGGTGGTGAAAGGGTGGGATGGGACCGGGACAATGTTGGTTCATTTTCTTGAGAGAAACAATATCTGATCGTTTACATCTTTGCAAATCTGCAACTAAATGATGATTTTGTCTCCAATGCTTTTGCAGTTAGGTACGATCTACGGCACTTGTTCTTCTCATTTATATGGGCAGGTCTAAGTATTGCTATAGCTGCATTCGTGAGGGCCAATGGGCGTATTTTCTGCAACAGACCTCGTCTACACAAGCCTAGGTCTTAATTCTGGGCTCAGAATGTTGTGGCCGATTCATTTTGCTGTGAAGCTTTTCCTGCTTGCTTCATGGTGTTTGATTCTTTGATTCGTACCCCACACAGAGTCTTGAATTCTTGATCAGTTATACGCGAAAGTTAATACGACATGTAAACACCTGCTTCTTTTGGTAATGACTTATATTCTTATCATCGTTCTTTTTTCTGTAAATGCTTGCGCTTGTTCAAGCTTTTCATGGACATGGTTTGAAAATTGTAACTTGAAATTTTCTGTATCTTCGCTATGACGATTAATTAGATATTGAAATTTTGATTCCTGTTTCGTGAAACCACATTTTTTTTTTACATCAGATTGGTTCATCTATTTTCAGTTTTCATCGTGGATTTAACCGATGATCTAATCAAATTACATTTCAATCTTAGATAGCGATAACATTAAAGAAAAAGTGGAGATACAAAATCACACTTAAGAAACTTGAGTTGTATATGGAGGCCAGTAAAGGTGAAATGCAATCTTGTAGACAACAGTTAGGCCCCTGAGATCGACAGGGGAAGATGTCACGTAGCCTTGAACAAACAGGAAATCGCCGGTGCCTCCCACAACAGGATGATCGGCGGCCTTCACATTATGCGTGTCTCTGACTATAGAAACTGAACCAGAGTGGTTCTTCCAGCGCAAAGTGATCTTAGCCATTGAAATGCTCTGAAGTCCATCTAAGCTGGATGTGACGGTAGTTCCTTGAGCTATCCCAACTGCTTTTGAAGATCGATTGGCTGTGACAGTCATCGGATCCTGGAAAACAAACACGGTGCCAAAAGGGGTAGTGGTTTGACTTACGCCTGGTCCTGTTACACCATTCACTACAATATATCCAGTTCTGTTTCTGGTTTCGTGTTGAAAGAGAGTGAAGTGGAGGGACTTGAGATGATGGTGGTGACGATCATGGTGGTGATGAGAGGTAGAGGCGGCTTTAGTTAGGAGGAGGGCGGAAAGTAGAACCGGAAGAAGAACTATATCGAATCGCAGAGCGAGAGCCATGGCAGTTCTAGCATGAAGAACTTGGAGAACACTGAATTTTACATGAAAGTGTAGTTCTAGCATGGAGTCTTATACAATGGGAGAGCATAAATTCACATTTGGTAGGTAATTTTTGACTCAACATCTGCCGTCCGATCGTCAAAACACAGATTTTGGGGTTTTGATCAAGACCATCCAAAGGGGGGGGGTTGGTTGATTATCCAGAAAAGTGGCCCTTATCTCTGTTTTGAATTTTCATGCAGCAACCATGATAAAAAAGTTGAATTGGTTGCTGCATCATTTTCAAAAGCTATAGCCGCCTTCAACTGTATGTAGAGTTTCATTGAGTTTGAAAAACATATCACAATAATAAAATCATCGCGGCCCAATCTTCTACTGAGTTCCAATTCTTCTGAACCGAGCAGTAGAAGATTGTTATACACGTGTTATAACATGAATGATTTAGTAAGTAAGAAGGATATATTATTCATTAAGATCACCAAATAATGACACGCTATCATATAACTTAAGAATCCGGGAAAATATAAGCTGTTTGTTCAACATTTCCAAGCTTCCAGACGAATTGTAAGCATGATCAAATGATTTACAAATCTCCACAGCGTTATGATCGTTACATCTGCTTCCTTTTCTTCTCCAAATAGTTGTCGTTTCTCTGGAAGTTCAGAATTGCCCAAACCAAGTGCCACATACCCAAATCCGGCCACAGTGCAGCAGGGGAGTACAACGGGCAGTTAGAAGTTTGCCAAAGCAGAAAATTGCTTAAGCGTCTCACCTGAAGTTCGAATCAAAATGTCTGGATCAGGTGCCACTGACATGTACAAGTGCTTCTCAACATCCACTACCTTTACAACAGGAAGCTGCTTCTCATTCTCTAGAAATTCCCCTTCATCTTTTTCTACATGTTTAACCCTTGCATTTTCCTTCTCCTCCCCCTCAACTTTCTCATTGCAAGCTTCGCTAGTATCTAACCCCGCTTCTCCATCCATACCGCCATTGCAGCCACCCTTTGTTCCGTTAATCTGTGCTCGAATTTCGCTCTTTTTCACGTTGCAAGATTCTTCAACAGCATGGATAATCTCATCACAAGAAGTATAAGCCACACAGATCAAAAGCACAGCCTTTGAATTATTGGCAGCGGCCTTCATTGCCTTCTCAGCAGCAACCCTCACAGACTCATTCAAAAGCTTCAAGTTACCGATAAAGTATACCCGAATGCCAAACTGGTTTACAATGCTTTATTTCTCAAGCAACCCTTCAATCTTCTCCTGCAACAAATCCATCAGAGTTTTCACCTCGTCAGGGCCGCCTCTTGAAATTGTCAATGCTGAAGGCATACACTGTCACATACTTCACTCCCAACTCGTAGCAGTACCGGAGAATCGACATGAGAGATGGAAATCCGGCTCTGTGGCCTTCCCCAACAGGCGAGTTCCTCCTCTTTGCATACCTTCTGTTTCCATCCATGGTGAAGGCTACGTGTTCAGGAATGGGGCCCACAGAGACAACACTGAACAAGCATTTCCTCAGAAAAGTGCCTAAACCCCCCAACTTTTGGCTTGCAATTGCCCTGCTTTCGCTTTCACTAATCACAATGTTTTTCTCCATCATATGATCCTGCTGAAGACAAATGAAACCTCAAGTGAACACGAAACCTTAAACACCCTCCATATAAATACAAGAACATAAAGAAAATGAGTTGAAAGATCTGAGACATGATTGCTTCCTCTTTACAATTCTATCACCGTTGGAGATGTGCGTTGTGCTTTTATTAAGTTAATTATGTATATATTTTAGTACATGATTCACAGCTAAGAAATAATGACTTTTGGACTGTTGTCGCTACTACTTTCAGTTATGCAGCCAAACCCGGACTACTATTTTATTATCACTTTATTGATGGTTCTAGTTGTATACCTTTTTTTCTCAATGTTTCTTCCCTAAAAGAGTCTGATTTGTTGCAGGGCATGATAGCCCGAAATATGTTGGAATGCCAACTTCAAAGGCTTGGAATTTTTGCTGCTGAAGAAACTATTAAATCACATCCCAATTTAGATGAATGCTTTAGAGTCTGTGAGTACATCCTTTTCTCTTTTCTTCTCTCTCTCTCTCTCTCTCTCTCTCTCTCTATCTAGCATATAGAGGTTGTGCTTAGAGGGCTTACAATGTCTGCAGGTGCGTATTGCGTCTGATTTATTTATTTTTATTTATTTTTCTGTTTTCCCAGTGTGGGCTAATCATGGGGATGAGGTAAGCATTCAGTATTCTGGAACTCCTGCTTTGAAGGGGGATTTTGTAAGGTACTTATACATGGATCTACTCATACATCTAATGCATTCTTACCCTAGAAAATGTGATTCTGACTTAGGAAGCCAGGGAAAAATATTTTGGAAGGTTTCGGAGCATGTTTATGTTTTGCTACTGACATAAGAATAAGATACAAAGTTTTAGTTTTTCGGTGTGATAATTTTTGTTTATTCGGCTGGATCTTAGATGTGGACAGCGGACAATGCAAGGGATTGCTAAGGATGGAGTCAGTGCTCTTCTACGTTATTACTATAATAACTTTTGCGATGGAACAAAACAGGTTGGTGTGCCCTTTTATTCATCTCTCCCTTTCTCTGTGCATAAGTGTTGGATCTCTTTGTATGAAAGCAATATCATCTCTTCTGCAACTATTTACGTACTGATTACTTCTTTGTTTTGGTGGAAATGCCTGAAGGATGCAATTGACCTCCTCCAAGGACATTACATTGTCTCGGTCAGCAGAAATATGACACCGTCATCACAGAAAGGAGGACTTGAGGCTGTTGCTGTAAGTCAAACTAAGATGTGTATTCTTGTTAACTTTGTTTTTTTATTTCCAACTCCCGACCTTTACCAGTGTCTTAACTCGCATTATTTTGTTCTGCAGTCATTTCCACTGGCTTTGTTTTTCGTTTTGACGGGGTTCTTTTTTGCGACATTGTCACTGAGGCAAGGTAAATATAAACATGTCATGTTGTGACAAAGATAGATTGGCAGAAATCATGGCTTCGGTGGTGAAAGGGTGGGATGGGACCGGGACAATGTTGGTTCATTTTCTTGAGAGAAACAATATCTGATCGTTAACATCTTTGCAAATCTGCAACTAAATGATGATTTTGCCTCCAATGATTTTGCAGTTAGGTACGATCTACGGCACTTGTTCTTCTCATTTATATGGGCAGGTCTAAGTATTGCTATAGCTGCATTCGTGAAGCTTTTCCGGCTTGCTTCATGGTATTTGATTCTTTGATTCGTACTCCACACAGAGTCTTGAATTCTTGATCAGTTATACGCGAAAGTTAACACGACATGTAAACACCTGCTTCTTTTGGTAACGACTTATATTCTTATCATCGTTCTTTTTTCTGTAAATGCTTGCGCCTTGTTCAAGCTTTTCATGGACATGGTTTGAAAATTGTAACTTGAAATTTTCTGTATCTTCGCTCTGACGATTAATTAGAGATTGAAATTTTGATTCCTGTTTCGTGAAACCACATTTATTTATTTTTACATCAGATTGATTCATCTATTTTCGGTTTTCATCGTGGATTTAACCGATGATCTAATCAAATTACATTTCAATCTTAGATAGCGATAACATTAAAGAAAAAGTGGAGATACAAAATCACGCTTAAGAAGCTTGAGTTGCATATGGAGGCCAGTAAAGGTGAAATGCAATCTTGTAGACAACAGTTAGGCCCCTGAGATCGACAGGGGAAGATGTCACGTAGCCTTGAACAAACAGGAAATCGCCGGTGCCTCCCACAACAGGATGATCGGCGGGCTTCACATTATGCGTGCCTCCGACTATAGAAACTGAACCAGAGTGGTTCTTCAAGCGCAAAGTGATCTTCGCTACTGAAATGCTCTGAAGCCCATCTAAGCTGGATGTGACAGAAGTTCCTTGAGCTATCCCAACTGCTTTCGAAGATCGATTGGCTGTGACAGTCATCGGATCCTGGAAAACAAACACGGTACCAAAAGGGGTAGTAGTTTGACTTACGCCTGGTCCTGTTACACCATTCACTACAATATATCCGGTTCTGTTTATGGTTTCGTGTTGAAAGAGAGTGAAGTGGAGGGACTTGAGATGATGGTGGTGGCGGTCATGGTGGTGATGAGAGGTAGAGGCGGCTTTAGTTAGGAGGAGGGCGGAAAGTAGAACCGTAAGAAGAACTATATCGAATCGCAGAGCGAGAGCCATGGCAGTTCTAGCATGAAGAACTTGGAGAACACTGAATTTTACATGAAAGTCTAGGTCTAATATGGAGTCTTATACAATGGGAGAGCATAAATTCACATTTGGTAGGTAATTTTTGACTCAATATCTGCCGTCCGATTGACAAAACCCATATTTTGGGGTTTTGATCAAGACCATCCGAAGGGGGTTTGGTTGATTATCCAGAAAAGTGGCCTTTATCTCTGTTTTGAATTTTCATGCGGCAACCATGATAAAAAAGTTGAGTTGGTTGCTACATCATTTTCAAAAGCTATAGCCGCCTTCAACTGTATATATCATTACATTGAGTGTGAAAAACAGATCACAATAATAAAATCATCGCGGCCCAATCTTCTACTGAGTTCCGATTCTTCTGAACCGAGCAGTAGAATATTGTTATACACGTGTTATAACATGAATAATTTGGTAAGTAAGAAGCATATATTATTAATTAAGATCACCAAATACTGACATGCTGTCATACATAGTATAAGTTGAGCATGATCACATGATTTACATTTCCAAGCATGATTTACATGATTTACAAATCTCCACGGCGTTATGATCGTTACATCTGCTTCCTTTTCTTCTCCAAATAGTAGTGGTTTCTCTGGAAGTTCAGAATTACCCAAACCAAGTGCCACATACCCAAATCCGGCCACAGTGCAGCAGGGGAGTACAACGGGCAGTTAGAAGTTTGCCAAAGCAGAAAATTGCTTAAGCGTGTCTCACCTGAAGTTCGAATCAAAATGTCTGGATCAGGTGCCACTGACATGTACAAGTGCTTCTCAACATCCACTACCTTTACAACAGGAAGCTGCTTCTCATTCTCTAGAAATTCCCCTTCATCTTTTTTGACATGTTTAACCCTTGCGTTTTCCTTCTCCTCCCCCTCAACTTTCTCATTACAAACTTCGCTAGTATCTAACCCTGCTTCTCCATCCATACCGCCATTGCAGCCACCCTTTGTTCCGTTAATCTGTGCTCGAATTTCGCTCTTTTTCACGTTGCAGGATTCTTCAACAGCATGGACAATCTCATCACAAGAAGTATAAGCCACGCAGATCAAAAGCACAGCCTTTGAATTATTGGCAGTGGCCTTCATTGCCTTCTCAGCAGCAACCCTCACAGGCTCATTCAAAAGCTTCAAGTTACCGATAAAGTATACCCGAATGCCAAACTGGTTTACAATGCTTTCTTTCTCAAGCAACCCTTCAATCTTCTCCTGCAACAAATCCATCAGAGTTTTCACCTCGTCGGGCCGCCTCTTGAAATTGTCAATGCTGAAGGCATACACTGTCACATACTTCACTCCCAACTCGTAGCAGTACCGGAGAATCGACATGAGAGATAGAAATCCGGCTTTGTGGCCTTCCCCAACAGGCAAGTTCCTCCTCTTAGCGTACCTTCTGTTTCCATCCATGATGAAGGCTATGTGTTCAGGAATGGGGCCCACAGAGACAACACTGAACAAGCATTTCCTCAGAAAAGTGCCTAAACCCCCCAACTTTTGGCTTGCAATTGCCCTGCTTTCGCTTTCACTAATCACAATGTTTTTCTCCATCATATGATCCTGCTGAAGAGAAATGAAACCTCCAGTGAACACGAAACCTTAAACACCCTCCATAAAAATACAAGAAAATAAAGAAAATGAGTTGAAAGATCTGAGACATGATTGCTTCCTCTTTACAAATCTATCACCGTTGGAGATGTGCGTTGTGCTTTTATTAAGTTAATTATGTATATATTTTAGTACATGATTCACAGCTAAGAAATAATGACTTTTTAACTGTAAGTACTCAGCAATGTTCACGAGACCAAAATGGAAAAGAAGGCAAAGAAAAGTCCACAAGCATAGACTTTTATGTTGAAAATGAGGCTAAGCAACGAAATTCAAATATAACTAGTAAAGATTACACTTTGACTAACTTGTTTCTCAAACTAAATTACGAATTATATTTAGGGGTGTGATATCCACACAACCCATTTTACTTCTCACACACCCTTCTAATTTTCGGCCGTCGGATCGGATGAATTGAAGAAGATCAACGGATAGAAATTAACAAGGGTATGTGAGAAGTAATTTGAGGTGTGTGGATAGCGCACCCCTATATTTATAGCGGTATAACCTAGAGAAATCGTAATGCGTAAATGCCAAAAATATCCTAATACAAAATCAAATCAAATCTCTAATTAATTTCCTAAATAAACCTAAGAAATTTCAACACTTTATATGGATGAAGCAATTTGTCAAACAGAGGAGAGGTCATCCCAAATTAATAATTGGAGTGCATGACCCTTTAAGTCAAAAGCATACATAATTTCTCACTTATCAATTCCATGTTCAAAAGAATTAGTTTAAACAACAAAGATTACATATCAAACACTGTATATAGTACATAAAAACAGAAGAAAATATAAAATAAAAAAAAAAACCCACCTCAACCAAGCCAAAAAATACCAGAGCACTGAACTTTAGTGTTAGCGGTCAAAAATAATATTAGGTTCCAAGTAATGACACAAAAAATTCAAAGTTTGGGACTTTTTTCTCCCTTCCTTAATCACACCGCGTAAGAAACTAAATAAACATTTATATACAAGTACACATATGAGGAAAATAATTTCGACATGCTTTTTTTCTCCCTCTACACACCCTGTTTAAAATCATTTATAAATTCTCCTTATTTCATTCGATTCAAAGACTGGAAATAAACGAGAGTTTACGCGACGAGAAAAAAAAAATGCCTACAAATCATTTCCCATAACGCATAGAAAAAAAATCCCAATATAAAGTGTTAAGGACTTACATGAATATGTTGATGAATGAGTCGAGCACTGGCTACCGAATGAAGATTGAAGAAAATTATGACCTATATATAAGCGTGGTTTAGGGAGCCACTGAGCCACAAAAACATGAAATTATCTTTCAAAAAATATGAGATTAAAAGAAAAACATCGATCGCAGAAAATGGAAGATAATTGTGAAGAACACAAAAGCCACGAAAAATATACGAATGCGAGAAAATTAGAAGAGTTTAGAAGAAAGTGATGTTTGCTGGTTTTAAAATATGAGATTAAAAGAAAAACATCGATCGCAGAAAATGGAAGATAATTGAGACGAACACAAAAGCCACGAAAAATATACGAATGCGAGAAAATTAGAAGAGTTTAGAAGAAAGTGATGTTTGCTGGTTTTTTTGGTATGAAAGTGAGAAACCAAAGCAAAACAGCCATACATATGCACACACAGAGGAACACACAGACACAGTAGTTCAACTGTAATCTGCAAAGTTACAAAAAAAATATTGAAAAGAAAGGTGAAAAGGAAAGGCCACTCCCTGCATTGCACACAGTCACCCCCTTTTATCATTTTCTTCTGCTTTTTGTGGGGGGTATTTTTATTAGGGAGGCTTCCTCTGTCTTTCTTTAAAAAAAGGCAAAGAAGAAAAGATATTCTTTTCTATATGTTTTTTATTTGAAAGAAACAAGAGTGCTCACGTTTATAACAATGACTGATGGTCATAGAAAATGTTATTTACAAAGTAAACTTTAACGGTACATTAAAAACGTTTATAAAACACAAAAAGTACTAATAGTAAAAAGTGAATGTCGAATAAAATTGAAAAATTAAAACAATAAAAATCCTAACTATACCTTTGCTACCACCATGAATCGAAGCCGCTCGAATCTAGCATTGAAAGCATTGCCGAAATAGTATTTGTGAATTTAGTTTGGATCTTCAACTATCAAACTGCGTATACATGAACCATATGATATAACTGTAAGTATTTATTAACAGTCACATAATCTGATCAACTATTATAATTAATTAAAAGTTTGGTCTTTTTTTCTTTTTAATGTAATAACGCAAATAAAAATATCACAAAAATTAAATTCAAGACCTCCTCCAACAACACAAAAATAACGTAAATAACTAAAAACTTCTATACAATGATCTCACCATCTCATGAGTTATGTTTTCATATTCTTGTAGCTGTTTGTCCCAGTTGTTCCTTAGGTTTTTGTTCAAAAGAGGACTTGGTTAAATGGATGTTTATTTTCTCTTCTTTGAAAAAGATTTTCAAACACTTTCTTCTATTTTTACTTAATTATTTTTTAGTTTATTCTAAAAGTTAGAAAATAGCACAGTTATGATAGGGAGATAAAATATGTGTGAAAATCACTTTCTACATATTACGTTATCATAACCAGATATCAAACCAATGTAATCATTGATATTAAAGAACATTGTTCATCTTCTTTATACATGCGTGAAATGCTCTTCACCTTTCTCCATTATAACATGATTATGATGGAGAAAAAAAAATGTGTGTGAAAATAATTTTCTACAAATTACGTTATTATAATGAGGTAGTTACAACTAGATATCTAACAAATGTAATCATTGATATTAAAGAACGTTGTGCATCTTCTTTATACATGCGTGAAATGCTCTAAGTGCATCTGATCAGTTGGCAAGGATCATCATTTCCCTTTGCAGTTATGAAAGTCACAATATCTGCCATTTTTCAACAAAAAACTCAACATATTAATTTCATACGCAGCATGCAATTAACATGAACTATCTACTTTAATATTTCCATGTATTATATATTATGCGGTTGTTAATTATGATTAACGTACGTGTGACGAATAATTGATCGACGCGTGGAGCTTGATAGATTTGTGCTGTGTTTAAGATTCGAGATCATTGTAATATTGCTTTGGAAAAAAACGGATTGAGATCCTACGGATCTCACTCTCCCGAGCCTGTGGATCGAGTAATCCGGAAAATTCAAGAGAGATATATGGGTGTTGGAGAGAGAGATTGTATGTGAGGTAGACCAGTAAGATGAGCTAATGGAAACCGCAAAATTTAAATTGAACGGTCCGAATAGCTCAATATTCAGAAAGAAACCATCTGAGCCCATATTATAAACTGCTTTGCTAATACTAATAGTATGGTTTAACAAACAATCCTTTAATTCAGCACAAATGATGATTACAAGAACAAAATTTGTTATGAATTTCAATATTCAATTGCTACAATTAAATAAAAAATCAATATGGAAATTGACAAAAAGAAAATTGATTGTTCAAACATTCTCAATTTGATGTTTGAACGTCAACATGCATACACCTTGTAGTGTCACTATCACACTTTATCAATGAGAGCTATGAAACCTAGAGTGATACGATGAACGGCGAATCGACTGTTTATTGGCTCCAAAAGTAAAAGTGGCTTGCACAGATGTAAGTTTGGATTGTTTTGGTTGTTCCTTGATTGCTTGAATTTGTTCCAATTGCTCCACGACTTCTATCATGGAAGGCCTGCTTTTAGGGTCCGGCGCTAAGCATTTTTCAGTAATCTGTGCTGTCTGCATTGCTGCCTTGAAGGCATATTGGCTTTCCATCTGCACATCCAAAATAGTTTTCAGCTTTCTTTTGTTCAGTAGAAGTGGTTTAGCCCATTCTACAAGTTGTTGTTGTTCCTTGGGACGTTTCAGATCAAGTGCTCGTAGCCCTGTCAGAATTTCAAGCAAGACAACGCCGAATCCATACACATCGCTCTTCACGTACAAATGGCCTGTTGGTTTAGGGTATAGTACATGTCAGGAATATGTATCAGCTGATTTGTGAAAACCAACAGAGGGAATGTTCATATCTAAATTCCAAAAGATCTTCCTTTTTTGTTAGAGATTGATTACCTGTTGCAATGTATTCTGGAGCAGCATAACCATATGTTCCCATGATCCTAGTCGAAACATGTGATTCTCCACCAACTGGCCCCAATTTCGCCAAGCCAAAATCTGAGATTTTTGCATTGAAACTCTGCATAAATAAAAGAGGAGATTAACAAAATAGGCAGTTTAATTATATCACATACATGCAGAGTGGCTGTAGCCACATTAGCTAGAGTGGATGTGATCCTCCCCATGCACCCAATTTCAAATCGCTCTGCAGCCGTTCAGATTAGTATAAAGAATAATATTGCTTGTATAAAAAAAATTACATCACATGGATGGTTACAGTTGTAGGTTCTTAGAAAGATAATGCAGTATACATAATATATATGTATGACAGAAACGCTTAGGTAGAAGTACAAACCCCATCAAGCAATATATTTGAGGCCTTAAAATCTCTGTAGATGATTTTCTTTTCTGAACTGTGTAAGAAGGCCAGGCCTCGAGCTGCTCCGATAGCTATTTTTAGTCTTCTGTCCCAAGAAAGCGGTTCAATGCCCGCACTCCCTGCTCGAAACAAAAGTTCTAAAGTTAACAAAATGGTATAGAAGCAAAATATCCTAAGTTCCATGGTTTCACATTGGTTTCTTACTTCTGAAAAGATGATTCTCCAAACTTCCTTTCTGCATGAACTCATAAACAAGGAGTAGTTCTTTGTCTTCCCAACAGTAACCTAATAGCTTCACGAGGTTCGGATGCGAAAGCCGTCCTAGAAAATTCACTTCTGACTGCATTGTCAAATATGATCAAGAAAAAAGAAACATACTTAGTTTCAAAAGAAAGAGTAATGCTGAAAAATTGTATGTAAGAAGAAGACATAGGGTTACGAGGCATGACAGATTGTGAACCAAATTGTATGACTAGGATAGCATCATAGCAAATCACAATGTGGCATTAAAACCACACGACCTACTTGGATTGGGATTTTAAAGAAAGATATGAACTCCAACTAATATGATCTCTCAAGACACAAGTGGTGCTTTCCAAACTAATGAAGTGTGGAACTAAAAAATACAAGTTTAAATTTCTCACTTCTATACCAAAACTTAAATATATCTTACCATAGTTTTGAATTAAAAATGGCGCTCGAATAAATAAGATGTAATGATCAATGCATAGTGCAAAAGTTATATAATGAATGATTGTACTATTAATCAAAGCATCAAGACATTTTTGTGATAAAATTCTAATCTGCAATGCAAATGCAAGTTAGGGACATTTTCGACAAGGGGTGTGCTATCCACACACATTTTTTTACTTCTCTCACACCCCTTGTTAATTTATGTCCTTTGATTTTCTTTAATTCATCTGATCCGACGGCCGAAAATTAAAAAGATGTGAGAGAAGTAAAAAATGATGTGTGGATATCACTCCCATTTCGACAAAGTCTTCATTCAAATGTTGTTGACAAGAGTAAACGTCTTCAGTTCGGCCGAACTCAATTCATGGCTTGATCTTAGCACGATTGAACTATTCCCTTCCCTCATGACGAATCTGGATCCTCTTTGTAAGGATTCCGGAAATTCGTGAATCATATCCGTTCATTGTAAATCATGTGGTCAAAAATCATTTTAAATATTTTTATTTAAAATTACATCAACAGTACTTGATAAAAAATAACCACACGATATACGATGAATGAACACGATTCACGAACCCTTCGAATCTTTACAAAAAAGAAGCAGAGAGAATCCTGTTGGCCTCATGACTTGCTCACGATCTATTTCTATTTCTTAATTAGTAAAGAACAAGAAAACGACAGATATTTCTTCTAAAGTGGTCCTGCTGAACTCCAATTGAATTGAAAAAATAATAAATATTGTGAGGTAGCTGGCTGGCCAAATCATGACATGTTCTGGGATGAAGATTCTCTTTGGATTTTCTCGGTGAGACTTTAGGAATTTTCACATTAAGATAGTTTAGGGAACTTTAACGAAACCATCAGTTTTGATTAGGTATTATTTATATTTAATTTTAAATAAAATAATTTAAAAATAATTTCTGACTGTATAATATACAATAAACAATTAGAATGTAAAAATCATTAAGATCTCCATAAATTGTCATGATTAAAATTAAAAAAGATGCCGTCTTCGATAAATTAGAAGGAAAACTAATAAAAATGACTTGAAAACTTTGAGTTTTAACTATAAGGACAAAATAAAAGGTAAAGTGAATAGTACCAGGTTTGACTTTTTAGTGTAAAAATATGATTTTTCGTTAAAGTAAACAGTACCGTGGGCTTTTCGTTAAAACTCACTAAATTATACTCTTTGACAAAATAAATAAATAGCAGAACAACTGGTCCTGACTAATTAAAAATTCCTAATAATAAATCAAAGTTGAAAAAATAAATAAAAATACCTGCCACTCTCGAAATCCTTGCCCATTTTCCGGGTTCAATTTCTTGATAGCAACCATCATTCCAGTGCCAGCTTTTGAAGGCTGAAGTGTTTTCTCATCCACCCAACCTTTGAATACTATCCCAAATCCTCCCTCACCAAGAACTGCATCTGACTTGAAATTTCTGGTGGCAGCCTTCATCTCTGCAAAAGTGAAGACTCTCAAGTTTGGGGACTCCAAAAACTGCCCATTGCGTTGTTGTGATTGTAATTCTTCAATTTTTGGGCTTGATGATGCTCCTGAAAATTGACTTCTTCCTACACTGCTGCTTGTGTTTGATAATATGTTCTTGCTGTGAGTTCCCGATGTCCCTAGAAAAACATAACACATGATTAATATGCATGAACCGTGTATGAAATTCAATGACTGTTTTCTTCTGAAAATACGATATTCTAGATATTCGAGAGGGTGATATGAACTTGGAGTACCAGGGCGGCAAGGCTGATAGACTGCCCTGGCCAACTGACCTAACATGAATATGAATTTGTGAAAAATTTGATGACCCTTTTTTGTTTAAAGTGGTCTAATGTTGGAGCAAACTGTACCTGGAGTTGAAGGTATGTATTTGTTGGGATGAGGATCATGAGATGTCCAGCAATTCCCCATGATTCAATTTTTTCAACTAGAAAAAAGATCTGTGTAATTTTGCAAGGGTGGGGAGACAAAAGGAGAGATCTTGAAGGAGGAGAATGGAAGTGGAATTTATGTGGTTGGAATTGGCGTTTTATATAGTTGGAGAGTTGGACTTTCTGCTGGGGAGTTGCCACGAACCCACTGGGTTGCTTCATTTTTTAATTTCTAACAAAAAGATTTAAACTTTAATCTTCATATTTAACTCCAAAACATAAGGATTAATTGGCTGTATCCTTAATTCCATTTGGTGCACTGTTTCCTTTTATCCAAAGTTCCAAACCCTTCTATTTTTCACTTGCTTGGCATCAGCTGTGAAAACGAAATATTTAACAGATTTTAACAGTCAACCCCCAATATTTAACCGATTTTAACAGTCAACCCCCAGTTATTATCAACGTCCTATGACAGCACAGTTTTATACATGCATGCAGCAGCATAGGCATTTTCATCATCGGCCTTTTACTTATTGGATAATGCTAGGAAAATCAAAATTTTAAATTAAATTTGCAAACCGAATGATGTATTATCAATAAGAAATAAACACGTTAATCAATACTTAAATAACAATCAAATCATAAAAAAAAAATATCATTTGGTTTACAAAATTTTGTTTAAAAATTTGGTTTCCCTAACATCACCGTGTCATAATATAAATGATTGAATACTTAAAAAAAAAAATCAAACACATGTATTATGAAACTTATTGTACCAAGCTGTGTTTTTGAAACATTAAAAAATGTCTCCAATGAAGGAGCACTTGATTATTATTCTTGTTGACTACATAGATGCCAATTGCTTATAGGTAAGAAATGGCTTGACACTTTAGACTCCTCCTGTAATGGTTGACCGAGGTTTTTTTTTCCTCTTACCCTCAACTACAAAGGGTTTTGTAGCTCAAACAGTCCAAGAACACATATTCATGCATCTGCAATTCTGTGTGAAATTTATATTTTTATATACAGAATAATTTAAAATAATCACAGAGAAGATCATCTACGAAGGTTTAAACCACATATTAAAATTAATTTTAAAAGTTTCGTAAAAAGTTATAAAACCAAATTTCATGTGCATGATCATAAAGAATACAATGAGCATGTTTTTTTTTTCTTTAATTAGAACACAATGAATACCTTAAAATACAATTACGATACACCTATATGGTTAAATTGGTGAGAAAAATAGCTCCCATAACAATACAATGAGTACCTTAAAATTTGAGCCTTTGACTGCTAAAACCTAAAAATACATCATAAGTTCATAACAACCTATATTATTTAGCATATCTCCTTGATTAGAGCAATATCAATGGTCCCTCAAGCGAAAATAAGAAATAAAAAATAAAACTTTGCATATACTTTTACTGAAAAAGAGATAATTGGAGCAATGGTCCATCAACTATAATTCAAGTGGAGTTTTGTTTCCTGGACTAAAAGTTCATGAGTATTGGTCTCTGAACTAGTATTAATGTAGAGTAATGATATTTTTTTGTTAACTATGTTAGAACTTTCATCTATTTTTCGCCCTTTTAAACCCTTTATTTTGGATAGAAGTTCGAACGGAGTTAGTAAACAAGATCATTGTTTCACGTTATAACAAGTTCAAGGACCATATATGCTCAAGGATATTCAGTTTATAAGACCAAAACTTCAATTAGGCCAAAACTCAAAGACTAGTGCTCTAATTTTCTCGAAAACAAAAGTGATTTTGCATACGTGGCCACTCAACTTATAAAGGTGGCTTCCATCACAACAGTCCTACTCTGCGGGGGACACACGGACCTCACTTCATACAATCGATTACTCATGGCTTTAGTGCTGATTAGGAACTCGAAAGCATTTGTGTCGTAAATCTTTGTGCTAGAAGTATTTTTATTGTAGATTTTTTTCTACCAAACATAGTTTGAAACATTTTTAGTAGTTAGAAAACACTTTTAGCCCATCGCAAATTCTCAATCATGCATTTAACATGTATGTATGGGGTAATACAATTTAATAATTTATACGCGATTTGAGCAATGAAGATTCAATTTTGTAGATTTAAACGAACTTAGATAATAATGCTCAATGGGATATGTAACTCCACCTAGAAAAAATGATTAGTAGTTCTCCTAGGGTCGTATATTTGTTGAAATTATTATGTTTGATTTCAACTAGTTGTAAGTCAGAATAAGTTGCAACAACTTGCTCTTAATTTGTTGAGTAAGTGTCTTCTATATGAGAGGCTATATTCTTATATATATGTCTACTTGCAACAACTGTGAATTAGTCATTTGTAGTTGTGGTTGAAGAAAAATCTTATATTTTAGATGTTACCTATCGTAAATGTATTAGATTGTTTGAAGCGTGAACGATAATTGAAAAGGTTCTTTCAATCTATTAACCATATAAGTTACACAAAGGTATGTCCATTTTTGGAAAAGAAATCACAGTAGATCATTGTGCTTTTGAGTTTCCTCAAATGAATAATATTGAGGCTGCTTACTTTTGCTCGTGAAAAAAGAAAAGATACAGAAACAGCTCAGACCAGAGAGATTTTTCAATGTAACCGTCACACGAGGTGATACATCACTTATCCATATATAAATGATGGGTTATGTGTAGACTTGGCATTCGTGTCGTGTTTTCCGTGTTCGTGTCGTTTTCGTGTCATACCTGATATCTTAAAGGGTCGTGTCGTGTAACACCCGTTAAAATAAACGGGTAAAATGACCCGACCCGAAATCGACCCGATAATATTAACAGGTAATATGACCCGACCCGTTACCCGTTAAGGAAAATATATTTTAAACCAATAAATAATCAAATGAAAAACATAATACTAAATAAGTATATACATTCCATATTATCACATCCAAAACATAAAACACAATTTTGTTTTAAGTATATTTTCGCTTACCTAAAGTCTTTAATAGTTTTTTAATTAATGTAGAAGTGTAAAAAAATATAGAAAAAAATATATAAACACTCATAATGACAAGCTTTATAACTTTCATGAAGAGCTTAACTTCAAAATTCGTCACTATAATCATATAATTCATAGATCAAAATTTAACCGTTGATTGTTGTTTACATTTATGCTTCATTGTTCTCATCAAATTTCGTTTTTTTAGATTTTCTTTTTTGAAAACATGATCTATTAGAGGGTGCAGGTAGATGAACGGTTTGGATCGTTGATATTATATTTAGAGTTTTACGGTTAGTGAAAATATTGCTTGATGTTTATAAAGTTTCTACAAATTATATGACATTGACTCATATTTCAGTTAACCGTAAATATCGAAACGTGATATCATCTTCTTACATCCGCCAGATGATCATGTTTTCAAAAAATAAAATTTTAAAAATGAAATTCAGTAAGAAGAATAAAGCGTAAATGACAATCGACGGTTAAATAAATTTAAGGTTTCACTACTACAAAATTATCTATTGCTGGCGGTCCAAAAACTTTTTTCAACGATCCAACCGTCAAACTTATTTGTACACATTCCAAGATTGCATACGTAAAAAATCGTAAAAAAAAAACATTCAGAGATTACGTAACGGAACAAAAGTTTTCGACGGTTATAAACGAAAAATCACAATTTAACGGTTATTTTAGCTCCGATTTTGATGAATTTTTACAGATACACTCCTCGACCCTATAAGAATGTAATGAATAAATTTGATCTTTAATTTAAAGTATTTACAATAGTGGATACCACAAAAACTTATTTTATACTTAATAGAACTATAATATTAACTCTAAGTGTTTGTTTAATCTACCGTTTTGACACAATATGCATTCTACGAAATTTTTTCCAACGATCCAACCGTCAAACTTATTTGTACACATTCCGAGATCGCATACGTTAAAAATCGTAAAAAACAAACATTCAGAGATTACGTAATGGAACAAAAGTTTTCGACGGTTATAAACGAAAAATCACAATTTAACGGTTATTTTATCTCCGATTTTGATACTTTTTTACAGATAGACTCCTCGACCTATAAGAATGTAATGAATAAATTTGATCTTTAATTTAAAGTATTTACACTAGTGGATACCACAAAAACTTATTTTATACTTAATAGAAGTATAATATTAACTCTAAGTGTTTGTTTAATTTACTGTTTTGACGCAATATGCATTCTACAAAAAAAATTTCAACGATCCAACCGTCAAACTTATTTGTACACATTCCGAGATCGCATACGTAAAAAATCATAAAAAACAAACATTCAGAGATTACGTAACAGAACAAAAGTTTTCGACGATTATAATGAAAAATCACAATTTAACGGTTATTTTAGCTTCGATTTTGATGATTTTTTACAAATACACTCCTCGACCCTATAAGAATGTAATGAATAAATCTGATCTTTAATTTAAAGTATTTACACTAGTGGATACCACAAAAACTTATTTTATACTTAATAGAAGTATAATATTAACTCTAAGTGTTTGTTTAATCTACCGTTTTGACGCAATATGCATTCTACGAAACTTTTTTCAACGATCCAACCGTCAAACTTATTTGTACACATTCCGAGATCGCATACGTAAAAAATCGTAAAAAAAAAACGTTCAGAGATTACGTAATGGAACAAAAGTTTTCGACGGTTATAAACGAAAAATCACAATTTAACGGTTATTTTATCTCCGATTTTGATGATTTTTTACAGATAGACTCCTCGACCTATAAGAATGTAATGAATAAATTTGATCTTTAATTTAAAGTATTTACACTAGTGGATACCACAAAAACTTATTTTATACTTAATAGAACTATAATATTAACTCTAAGTGTTTGTTTAATCTACTGTTTTGACGCAATATGCATTCTACAAAACTTTTTTCAATGATCTAACCGTCAAACTTATTTGTACACATTCCGAGATCGCATACGTAAAAAATCATAAAAAACAAACATTCAGAGATTACGTAATGAAACAAAAGTTTTCGATGATTATAAACGAAAAATCACAATTTAACGGTTATTTTAGCTCCGATTTTGATGATTTTTTACAGATACACTCCTCGACCCTATAAGAATGTAATGAATAAATTTGATCTTTAATTTAAAGTATTTACACTAGTGGATACCACAAAAACTTATTTTATACTTAATAAAAGTATAATATTAACTCCAAGTGTTTGTTTAATCTATCGTTTTGACACAATATGGATTCTACAAAAAAAATTTCAACGATCCAACCGTCAAACTTATTTGTACACATTCCAAGATCGCATATTTAAAAAATCGTAAAAAACAAACATTCAGAGATTACGTAATGGAACAAAAGTTTTCGACGATTATAAACGAAAAATCACAATTTAATGATTATTTTAGCTCCGATTTTGATGATTTTTTACAGATACACTCCTCGACCCTATAAGAATGTAATGAATAAATTTGATCTTTAATTTAAAGTATTTACACTAGTGGATATCACAAAAACTTATTTTATACTTAATAGAAGTATAATATTAACTCTAAGTGTTTGTTTAATATACCGTTTTGACGCAATATGCATTCTACGAAACTTTTTTCAACAATCCAACCGTCAAACTTATTTGTACACATTCCGAGATTGCAAACTTAAAAAATCGTAAAAAACAAACATTCAGAGATTACATAACGGAACAAAAGTTTTCGACGGTTATAAACGAAAAATTACAATTTAACGGTTATTTTAGCTTCGATTTTGATGATTTTGTACATATACACTCTTCGACCCTATAAGAATGTAATGAATAAATTTGATCTTTAATTTAAAGCATTTACATTTTTTTATATATGAGTGATTGTATATATATATTTTTACATTTTTTACACTTCTACAATAATTATTATTGATTTTATTAATTTTGCCCTCAAATAAAAAACATTATTCATGAGGGTTTGAAGGATTTTAAAAATCTAAACGATAATATAAGTGTAACAATTATCTATTCGTAGAGGAATAATGATAAATCACAATTGTTTATATATTCTTTCACATTTTTCATACTTGTATGTATGTCTTCTTAGTTCTTGCATATACAAATACTATACTAGTATATTTTAATTTTGGACAAGAATATGTTATGTAAAATTTATCCTAGTAATGATAATAAGGAACTCTCATAATAAAAATAAATAATGACTAAAACATTTTTTTTTTATAATTTATATAGAACGATAATACAAAACTATATATTTAATATATAATATATTGTATATATTAATATGACTATTGTATTTTATAATAAATCTTTTAGTAATTAAACTTTAAAATTATTAAAATAATTTTTTTCTTAACGGGTCGAAACGAGTTACTCACGTGTTACCCGCGTGTATACCTGTTAAGAACCCGTTATTACGGGTCACCCGATAGTGACCCGATAAGTTATCGTGTTGACCCGAAACCCGTTATTTTCGTGTCGTTTTCGTGTCGTGTCAAAAACTGCCAAGTCTAGTTATGTGTGTTAAAAGGTTAATAACTTGAAAATTAAAATTTTCCACCATTTACATAAAAACACATGGTGTATCATCCATATTTCCTTTATAACTAAAAATTTCTCCTCAGACCGAGTGAGCCAAACCGAGTCGCCAATAAAACCAAAGCAAAAGCAGAAAAGCACAAGCAGCCGCAAGTGTCACGTTTTACACACCTTAAGGTAACGGGGCATGATGCGTGGGAAAGCCACACGCTAGCACACACTCCCTGGCCAAAACCCAGATGCGAAGAATAAAAAAAGTGTCCAAAGCACAAAGTTAAACATGCATTTTCTGGTGCCCGGAATATAAGATACCACGAAATTTTTTACTCTTGAATTTTTAATTAAAAATAAAATTTTTAAAATTTAACAGTTAACAAAATTTGAAGTACTTTAATTAGAGAGTGTCTTATACTTTGAAACACCATATAATTTTTTAGCAAAACAAGATGATATGATTTCTTCGCAAGTTTTGAGAAAAGATGCCTGCAGGTAAAGGCAAGCCTCCGCGCCTGACCTGTCGACCAGGAGAAATTTTTAATTATGACGGAAACACGGGTGGTACACCACGTGTTTTTATGTAAGTGGTGGAAATTTTTATTTTTTAAGTTATTAACTTTTTAACACACATATCTCATCATTTATATAGCGATACATGGTGTCAGTGGCGAAGCCACGTGAGGGCGAGGAGTGGCGGCCGCCACTCCCCTCGCCGGAAAACAGGACTGGATTTCTGGGTCCGCCCATCCCATCGCCGGAAAACCCACTGGTTCAGGGGAGGATCTATTAAGGGACCTGGGTGCTCCCGGGACCACCTGAAAGTCCAGATAATATGCTATAAGGACGTCGAGGACCACCCAAGTCTGGGCACAAGGTGGAGGATAAGAGGAGCGGGGCTGCAGAGTTCTGGTGTTCTGCAAATTAGAAGAAGGAAGAAGAAGACTATGTTTTACATAGGGCTCGGGGGGTTTGAAAACACCCTTAGTAAAACGGTGCGTTTGGTGCACTTCTTTAATATATAGTTTTCACAAATTTTTTTTTTTTTTTGAAAAACAAAAACAAAACAGTTCAAATTTGAAATTGAGAACCATTCCTTATCCCCACCCCCTCCTCACCCCACCAGCGCAACACTAGTCTCATCTCCAATGTACCCAGATCAAATAGTTGAATTTCAATATTGGATGGTTTCAATCGTATACGGATGTTTTTGCTCTAGTTGACAATAAATCTATCATGACGTATTTTTTAGTATGAAATCTCGTTGGGGACATATTTAGTCTTTGTAATTTGTAATGTTGTTTGTACGAAGATTGTGAATAAAAGTTGTTTATTGTTTAATTTTTTAATATTATTTTTCGTCTAATAATTTTTGGAACTTTAGATTTGGACCACCCAATCTTACAATCCTGGATCCGCCACTGGGTTCAGAGCTCCCTGTGGTCTGGTGATGTGTGGGTTCTGTTGCGCGCAACAGCATACTGCGTTTTTTTTTTAAATCATCCAGGCCAAACGACGTCGTTTTGGTCTTGGCAAAAAAAAAAATTAAAAAAATAATTGAAACGGCGCCGTTTCGTATGTTTCGAAAAAAAATATAAATATATATATATATATATTGGGGGACCGCGTGTCCCCCTTTCACTACCTGACTTCGCCCCTCTCCCCGTCAATTTCTGGCTTCGCCACTGCATGGTGTACTATTCCATGTGACGGTCACACTGAAAAATCTATCGTCGACCAGAAGTTAATCTACCCATGGGATAACGAAAGTTTCTATGAATTCGTGTCAGTCGCATTTTCTGTTTGACATTTAGGCATGAGACAAAGCAAAAAGTGCAGATCAGTTTAAGATCGTCAAGGGGGAATGAAGTCATGTTTCATGCTTGGACAGAAAGTTGAGATTTTACAGTGTTTACATGAAAGCAAGCATATATACATGAGTCTGTTTGACTGGAAGATGAATGTTAGGACGACTAAATTTGTAAATTTTTTATGTCATTTAATTTACAGGTGATACATCATTTAGTTTACAAATTTAGTTTATAAATTTAATCTTACTGACATTACTCAATTCATAACTAGTATGTTTACTTACTCAAAATGAAAAGTGGTGAATTCGGAAAGTCATGAATCTGGAAAAGGAGAATAATGAGATAAACTACTTTCCATAATTAATTTAAGTGTAACGTTCGGAAGGCTAAATGTGTAGACAAAATTTTGTAAACTATATAACATGAAAGTTGATGATTTAACTATTACTGAAGTATTGATTAACGTGCTTATTTCTTATAGGTGACACATCATTTAATTTACAAATTTAATCTATAAATTTAGCTTACTAGCATTACTCTTAATCTAATTCCCCATTTTTTAGGTATTGTAGATCAAACAATTAAAAGACAAATATTCACACATCCATAATTTTGAGTGCAGTTCCTTCTCATCACTCAATTCGGCAGTAAAAGCAGAAAGAGTAATGATATTCATACCATATTTTTATACAACATTTCTATACCACCTTAGGTGGCATCTAATGTGGACAGCCACATCATTTGAAAAATTTGCAAAACCCAAGGAAATGAAGGAAAAATACTTCTCGTATATCACAATCATCATTTAATTAACTAATTTTTCTTAATTATTAGTTTATTAAATAATGAACTTATTTGTACCATACTTGACCAATCCCGAAATTACCAAGCATCGGTCAACGTTATACCGTCAAGGACCCAGAAGAGTTTCCCTCCAACCAAGAGGCCAATCACAGCGCAACACGTGTCAACACCAAGAGGCCAGTCACTGGGCGACACGTGTCAACATCAAAGGCCAATCACAACATGACACGTGTCAAGGCCAGAACAAAGCTATAAACTCTCTTCTATAAAAGGAGATCATTCTCCCACAATAATCCCTAATGTCATTTGTACTAAATCATTCACTAGTACTCACTAAAGGAGAGCTTGAACCTATGTACTTGTGTAAACTCTTCACAATTAATGAGAACTCCTCTACTCCGTGGACGTAGCCAATTTAGGTGAACCACGTACACCTTGTGTTTGCTTCCCTGTCTTTATCCATTTACATACTTATCCACACTAGTGACCGGAGCAATTTAGCGAATGTCACAAACTTAACACTTTCTATTGTACCAAAGTCCTCACTGATTTTGTGCATCAACATAACTAAATTAAAAAATCTGATTAATTCAAATGATGTGGCTGTCCACATCAGATGTCACCTAAAGTGATATGAAAATGTGGTACAAAAACATGGTATGAATAACATTACTCTAAAAGAAAACATAACTTTGAATTATTTATTTTTAAAATCAAAATAATTTAAAATAATTACAGAGAAGATCTTCTACGAATTTTTATACCGTACATATTAAATTGACTTTAAAACTTTCGTAAAAATGTTCCCCCATAAAAAAATACAAATGAGTACCCCGTAGCTATTTTTATTAGAATACAATGAATACCTTAAAATTTGAAACTTTGAATGCTAAAACCTACAAATACATCATAAGTTCATAACAACGTATATTACTTATTTATATATTATCTCCTTGATTAGAGCAATGTCAATGGTCCTTCATTTCGTGAAAGTAGTGCGATCCACACATTTATTTTTACTTTTCGCACACTTCTCTCAGTTTTCGGTCGTCAGATCGAATGAATTGAAAAAGACCAATGGTAAAAAATTAACACCGGTGTGTGAGAGATAAAAAAAATGGGTGTATGAGTAGCACTATCCTTTCATAATTGTGCGTCTTTCATCATGAAGGCAAAGCAAAAATAAGAGAATAAAAAAAAAAAACTTTGCACATATTTTACCAAAACAAAAAAATTAGAGCAGTGGACCCTCAACTTTAACTCAATTGGAACTTTGGTTCGTGAACTATAAGTTCATGAGTATTAGTCCTTGAACTTGTAATAATGTCGACCAATGATCTTTTTTACTAAATCCATTAGAATTTTCATGCATTTTGTGCCCCCTTAAACCCCTATTTTGGACGGAATTACTAAGTTAGTGTAAAAACTCATTGCTCCACATTATAACAAACTCAAAGACCAATATTCACAAATTTTTAATTCAAGAACCAAAGCTCCAATTAAGCCAAAAATTCAAATACCATTGCTTCAATTTTCAAAGAGAAAAGTAACTTCGCTTCCATGGCCACTCAACTTATAAAGGTGGTTTACAAGACACCAGTCTTACTCCGCGGGGTACACACGGACCTCACTTTATACAATCGATTAATCATGGCTTTAGTGCTGCTTGGGAACTCGAAAGCATTCGAGCTCGTAAGTCTTTGTGTTACAAGTGTTTTTATTGTAGAAATTTTTCTACCAAACATAGTTAAAACACTTTTAGTGATTAGAAAACACTTTTAGTGATTAGAAAACACTTTTAGCCAATCGCAAAGCAGTCTCAACCATGCATTTAACATCTATGTGCGCATAGCACAATTTATACGTGATTTGAGCGATGAAGGTAAAATTTTGTAGATTTAAATGAATTCAGATAGTAATGTTCCATGGGATTTGTAAGTTCGCTCCGCCTAAGCAAAAATGAGTAGTAGTTCTCCTAGGGTTGAATGTTTGTTGAAATTATTATTTTGAGATAAATTAGAAGTTGCAAAATCTCACTCTTAATTTGTTGCGTAAGTGTCTCTACTGACCCATTGCGGCAACTATGCATTAATCGTTTGTGGTTGTGGTTGTAGTTAAAAACAGACCTTATATTTTAGAAATTGTCGATTGTAGATGTATTAGAGAGTATCAACGATAACTGAAAAAAGTTATTTCAACCTATTAACCATTTAAGTTATACAAAGAGGAAAGGATTGTCACATGCAATATGTCCATTTTTGGAAGAAAAATAACTGGTGATCATTGTCCTTTTGAGTTTTGAGTTTCCAGAAACGTATAAAATTGGGACTACTGACTTTGGGACTCACTTTTGCTCATCAAAGAAGAAAAGCGACAGAACTTCCTCAGACCGAGTGAATCAAACCGAGTCGCCATTAAAGCAAAAGCAGAAAAAACATAAACAGCCGCAATTGGCACGTTATACACAACAGGGCATGGCACGTGGCAAAATCACACGCTAGCAGCCTAGCACACAATACCCGGCCAAAAACCTTAGATCATCTCCAACCGAACTAGCTAAATATAGTTTCGTTCAGAATTATAGCCCTTTAAAAAATCATTTTCAAATAAATAGTATCAGGTCATATTCATGTATCATCTCTAATCGAAGAGGCTAAACATAGCCTTTCAATGATTTATTAGTTTGAAGTTTAAACTTTAATTTGATTGATTAATTTAGTTAAACTACCGTTTGATGTTTTCAAATCTAGCCGTTGAATTTGAATCAATTATTACAAATAAGGAACTGGACCCTAAAAAAGGGGCTAAGAGGTGGGCTATATTTGAGATGGCCTTAGAGGACCAAAATCAAATGTCCAAAGCATGAACTAAAACATGCATTTTCTATGGTGCTTCGGAATATAGAGTTCTAAGAAATTTTTAACTTATAGATTAGGTAAAGAAAAATGAAGATCTAACGGTTATAAAAGTCCGAAGTGTTTAAGTCAGGAAGTGTCCTATGCTCTGGAACACCAACCAAAATAGGACGATATGATTTCTTTGCAAGTTTGCTGGAAAGGGGTTGTGCAGAAAAAAAGTTGAAGGAATCTGAGGTTCCACCAAAAAATCATTTGACAAGGTTCCACCGATTATTTATAAGCAGATACAACGTTTTTCCTTTATCAACGTGTGGAAGAGATTCTTAACAAAAGTAAACCTACATGCTTGACCGGTTGACCAGAAGTTGACTAATGCATGGGACAACAAAAGTTTCAGGTATGAATTCGTGTCAGCCGCCTTTTCCGTTTTGAAACTTAGGGCAAGAGACAAAGCAAAAAGTGCACGTCAGTTTAAGATGTTCAAGGGGGATGAAGGCATGTTTGACAGAAAGCTGAGATTTTATAGCGTTTACATGGAAGCATATATACATAAATCTGTCTGACTGGAAGTTCAGTGGAAAGTCATAATTTACTTGCTCAAAATAAAAAGTCGTGAATTAGAAAAATCATGAATTTAGAAAGAAGAATAATGAGACAAACTACTTCTCATAATTAATCTAATTTCTGGTTTTGGTATGGAATTATTATGAACCATCGTTAGGGGTGATGAAGGAGGCTAATTGTTCACATGGAAGCACCCTTGAAGCTATTGTGGAGCAACAAATAATTTAAAAAATTATGGAGGCAATACGTAGATTTTTAGGTTAAAAAGACAAGATTATTCTCGAGACACATCAGAATTCTCACACGCATACAACGGACAATAACGGCTCAATCAAGAAAGAGTCAAAGGTGATCAATATGATACTTATTCAAATTCCTCTCATCACTCCTCGTCAATCCCTTAGTGATTTTGTTTAAAAGGTAACTCCCAAAACTTTATATTTAAATTAGGAATAAGTAACATGTTAATTGCAAGATATTATTTCACATGATATCTTACAATTATTCTCCAATTACTACCATATATGGATGGCCACTCTCCACCCAAAGGGCCGGCCACTCTCCACCCAAAGGGCCGGCCATTCTCTTATAAATATCCCTCTCATCCCACTAAATGCTAAGTCATTTGCTACCCATAAACTCCTAAATACATTCTTTTCAGAATTCTAACTTTGGTATCGGAGATTCTTTGGCCAAAACCCCATTCATCATGATTGCATGAGGCTTTTTGCCTTAATTTTAGGTGCTATTATTTTGCAGATGCATTTTCGTCAAAGTAGAAGATGACGGAAATTTGCATCCACAACTATGACTTGTAAAGCAAGAAAAATTTGACTGGAAGATGTAAGGAGCGCCAAAACCTCAAATGGAAATCGACTAACTAACAAGTTTGTTTACTTAGAAGAGAAGTCGTGAATCAAGAAAGCCAAAAGTAGGTGAGAGCAGGAATGAGAATGAAATCAACTACTGCCCCTTAATCAATCTAATTCATGATATTTCAGGGATTGGATTGCAGTTTATAATTTATGAGCCACATAGGAAGTCAGGAATCGATATTTCCAATACCCGTGTGCTACGAGAAGTTAAAAATTAGAATAACTCCAACATTCATTCTATCTCGTTTCAACTTAAGTGAACATGTCATAAACTGTCATCGAACACAAAAGCAATACCAGAACTAGGGATAAAATTTATTGATTTACCAAAAGTAATATCAGAAACTAAAGGGGGGAGCTTTGAGCCATGAGCCCCAATGCAAGAAAAGCAGAATTTGGAAGTTCTTATAATTTTGAAATGAGTTCAAAAGCTCTCCTAATACTTTATACAGATGCTTTAATTGGAAGAGGTTGATAGGCCCTGGCTTCTAAGAGCTCTAGCTCTGTGCCTTCTCTTGAAAACATCTTGCCGGAATCTTTTGGTCTCGGTCTTCATCTCCAAGAAGGGTCGCCTCTCTATACTTTCCCTTTCCCTCTCCAGCATCCTTTGCCTCTTTAGAACTGCCAAGGCTGCGGCTTTGTTCTCCTTTTGTTGGATCTCTGTCTCTTCCTGCACATTCATATATATAAACAGCTGAACACGTATAATAGGTGCCAATATATGTGACTCTGTGAAAATACGTCGATACATGCATACAGCCTACTGCATATTCAAGTCTTCATTCCTTACACCTATCTTTCATCTGCTTTACGTGAACTTATTGGCGCTCATTTTCTGCCCATTTCCAGTTAGCAAAGTAACAATATCTTTGAGTTTGGGAGATATTCCATTTAGTACAATCATGTCAATGTTCACTAAAATGGAAAGTGAGTGAACATATCAGGACGGGGAAATAGGACAGACCTGAAGATCACGAATGAGACTGTCAAGCGATTTAATCTTCCTATGTGGCCACCGAGGAATGCCAAATTCTCTGCATTTCTTTTTAAGTACGGTGAGTCCAACATTCAGATTTCTTGAAGCTTCCACAATTGGTAGATCAAAATACTTTGCCAGATCTGATAAAGCGATATTTGCTATGCGTCCACTTGGCGCCCTTTTCTTCTTCTCTGTAATACCTGCAACCTTGCACCTAACCTATGAGATATCAAATTCAAATAATGCAGAAGTATTTTAATTGGGGGACAAACATTGAAGAAAAAAGATTTTACTCCCGCATCACTTTTACGTAGCAGCATTCTTAAGTAAGCTGCTGCTAAGAGAAACTCTAGCCTCAGTTCCATATACTCCAATGCCATTAATAAAAAATAAAAAAAACCCAAAGGATGCATACTGCATAGAAATTTGAACATTTCTACCTTGGCAACAACTACAAAAATGAATCTGAAGAACAGAAAGCAATGTGTGGCAACAATAATTGAAAGCCATGGCATCTAACCTGGTGAACTTCTTCCACTTTCTTGATCCTCAGATGATTCAGACATTGTGATGGGGCTAGGAAGAGAGTTCAGATCCAGATCAGGTATCGGCGACCTTCTTGATTTGTGGTGACTGTCATTACTCACTTGGCTTGTTTCCTGCCGTGACCTTTGCAATGATTTTTTGTCATCCGTTTTGCAGCTCAACTCAAAAATTATCTGAAGATCATTAGACAATCTTGGAATTGTCTTCAACTTCGGATTTCTGAAAGATTTGGAGAAAATATTGTTAGAATTAGGATTAGGATTACATCTTCAGCAAAGATCAATTGTTTTCATATCCTATCGTAACGGACATATCAATCAATAGAGAAACGGAGGAAGAGATCACTCGATGAACTCTAAGACTCTCTTAGATAAATTTCAATTAGCGAATGTTCATATTGAACTGCTAATACCTCAGGGGATGCACATCAATTTCTACAGTAGACCCTCCTGATTAAGTTTGAAAGAGCATAGACGTTACGAGCATATTTCAACACTAATGAAGGTTTCACACTTGACTATCATTCAATCTCTTCAAGCCAGGCTGGACGAATTCTAACATAAAACAGGTAACATGACCAGCGCGTTACGCTTCTCATAATAACTGATCACATACGCGCAAATCTGAAAGGGCGTTCCACGCACCCCTTGTAAAGCACGCAAGGGGCAAATGCGATAGGGGCGCTTCACACACTGGCTCCTGTAAGAATTTCTCGGGCACTGAAACCCGATAAGATGGACATCTTTACTCATTTGTCAGTACCTAGTTAACTAGGATTGGCAATGCCTGAAAAAGGAATATAAAGCCGCACAAAAACAAAAGAGTTTCAACAAACCACCAACTCTTCCAACGGCGAAATGAGGAGACTACCACCATGAATTTCTTTTCTAACCAATCTCCTCTACATTTACAGGCTTAAACATAAAGTTAGTCATTCTAACGACATGTTTACAAATCCGTAATCGGTTAATACTGCAATTATGGCATCTCAAACACAAACACAAACACAAACAATGACTACCCCCAACCAAAAGAACAAGAGCATGAAAAACATCAATAACAGAGAAAAAACATAAGACTAAATTCATTAGACTGAAGGGGTACCTGGAGACTGAAAGTATAGAGGGAATGCATGTAAAATCAGGTGGTGAATTTTCATGAAATGCTAAAATGCAGACCCAACAGCCATTGACATGCCCTTGGAGCACTTGGGAAGCTGGAAATTTCATCAATCTCAGAAGCGGCTCAGCTGGCAGCTCCACATACAACCCATTTTCTCTGAACACAAACTCCCTCTCCACCTCATTTCTCTTCCCCTCATCCAATCCGTACACATGCAAGCTCCTGATCAACTCTGCCAAACCAAAAAAAAAAAACCATTTTTTTTCAAAAAAATGAAAAAACAAACAAAACCCAACAAGCAGAAGAGCAGAAAGATTCAATCTACGGATAGAAAAAGGAAAAACTGGAGAATGGGGATGGTGGGTTTTGATAAACTCACCGTGGTTGATGGTGTTCTTGAAGACGAGGAGAGATCTCAGCAAATGGGGGTCACAATCACAGTCACAAGAATCCATAAGAAAGGAGAGAAGAAGATCATAGTGCTGTGGGGGTGGTAAAAGTAGGGAAGAAGGACTAGTGCATTGCTGCTAGAGTAGTGACAGCTCAAAGCGGTGAGCAGAGAGAGAGGGAATGGAATGAACGAATGCAAAAACCCAGGCTTTGAATTTTGGAACAAGTTCTTAAATTTGTAAATTTTTTCTCCTACATTCTTTATTTTTTTGTTGCCTTTTTCTATAATTCCAGGTTTTTTTCTCCCTGAAATTTGAAATAAAATTAAAATGGCCTCGATCAAAACATTGTACGACTGACTATAAAAGTTAATGTTATCAAATCTAGAAATCTTCTGAATTAAATACAAAGTTTTAAATTGCTTTAAATGTAATACTTCACTTTTCAATATTAGAAGTGGTCTAAATTCGTATCTTCCTCTTCTGCTAATTAAACAACAAACTTATATTATTTTTTTAATAGTTTTATGGTAATAATTTTTAACGTAACCTAAGCGTTCAGGAACTTAATGCTCTTTTGAAAAATACGTTAATTATAATAACGTTTTTCTGATTTAACATTTTCTTCAAACATAATCTGTACGTACGCTTAATAGTTGTATAAAAATCTTCATGGTAAAAATTGTGTTTATTTAGGAAAATATATAATTTTCTTTGTGAATGGTTTTTTAGTTACAACAATATTTTCACATTAAAAGAGGGGAAAAATTAGGCTAAATTGTACAATAAATTGATTATTTTTTCTTTGAAAAATTAGAAAATATATGATTTTGTCATGTAGCTACTTAATACACGCGGACTGCCACGCCAACCTCTGTTCTCTTCTGACCTGGAAAATGACAATAAAGTGCATCAGTCATTCCTCAAGGTACCTCTTTATGCCATCAAAAACTCTCACTTAGCGATTAAAATATCGGTATCGGTTAAAATATATGGAAATGGATCTTTTAGATTCCTTTCATTCCATCAAGTTTATCAAGTTCATTTATCCAGAACATTGAAATTTAATTTAACGGCTAAGGAACTCCTTTAAAAGTTAAAATAATTTTAACCGTTGGAGTAAATTTCAATGATCCGGATGAGTGAACTTGATGAACTTGGTGAAAAGGATCCGGAGAGGATCCCTTTCCCAAATATATATACATGTCGATATCGGTTTTTCTTGGATATTTAAAATGAAATTTTAGAATAAGTGGTTTTTATCACAGTGGTAGAAATGAGTTCAGTTCTTATATGACCTGAAGTAGGTTCGAACTCTGATATCAATTAAATAAATCATATGTCGAAAATATCAACTAAATCTATCGATTATCTGAAAGTTAAGAGTTTCTCTGATATCTTGTAAAGTTTAAACTTCACCTCCGTTTTCATATCTTTCCAATTTTTCCTATATTTTTACAGAAGAGAAATGCTAAAAGGATCTATCTATAAAGTGGGGTTATTTACGTACTCTCTATATTTTTAGTACAACATTTTATAATATTAGTACAGTAATTGACCTTAAATTATAAGATGCTAAAAAATCCACACAAAAAATTTCACTTTTTGAGAGTTCACCTTCCTTTTTCTTCCTCGAAAGTGTCTACCATATAGAAAAAATTTTAAACACTGGACATAATCAAATAGTTGGAAAAAGTGACAGGGACATTTTGGTCAAAGTAAAATAAAACTTGGTCACGAAACCTTAGCAACTACTTTTGGGAATGTTTGAGAAGTGGCGAAAATGGGAGCTGGAAATAATAATTAATTAATTAATTTTACCTTGTTCGATACGTTTGCAACTTCCATTGATGCACAACTTTTGATGGGATTGGATGGTAGGGACGGTTGGACTGCCGGAGACCGACTGATCAAATAACTAATCCGACCAATATGTTTGTTAATACTTAGCCCTGGTTTGGTATTGAGGTGATTTTGAAAAAAGTGGTTATCAAAAAAAGTTGGGGGAGCTTTTTTATGTTTGGTAAACATTCAGCTTCAGTTTTTTTTTACAGTTTTTTGTGAAAAAAAACCAAAAACACAAAGCTGCGAAGCCCATCTTTGAAAAACCAGCTTTTTTCACATCTGTTTTACATAAACGTTTATCAAACACTATAATACTGTTTTTTTTTTCAAAAGCACTTTCACAAAAAAGTTTACCAAACACTCTGCTGCTTTATTTCACCTTATTCTCACAGCACAATAGAAGTAGTTTTTTTTCAAAGCACAGCAATACCAAACCAGCCCTTAGTACTGGTTTGGTACTAAGGTGCTTTTATAAAAAGTGAGTATAAAAAAAGCTGAGCTCAAAAAAGTGTTTGGTAAACACTTAAAAATGAGCTTATTCTCACAGCACAATAGAAACAGTTTTTTTTTTTTTCAAAGCACAACAATACCAAACTAGCCCTTAGACATACCATATGAACAGCCGGCTTGACGAAAGATCTTTCCTGAGCCAGAAAATTCCTATATACGTTTTCATTTTCAATATCTTCTTGTCAACAAAATTGAAAGCCAAAATGTAATCTTGACAAACAATGTAAGTAGGGAATTGCAAGAATCTTGGAAGAAAAAAGGGACATTATTTTCTTGCTTATAGAGTACAAGATGCTACAAGTCCTATTTCGACAGCTGCAAATTCATGTGGCAATGCGTTGTGGGGATGATTTACTGACCCCCAGTATGCAGTATACACTGACTCGAATCCGACAAACCGCCATTAGTCATCTAGATTAAGCTCGGTATCATCCTCCGGATTCTCAGGCTCCTCCGGCGAGGAGGGTGTCTCCGCAAAGAATGCCTCATCGGGATACATCTTCTGGAAAAGCTGTCGAGAACCAGCATCCAACACCAAGATTTACAAGGGTTAAAATTAGGTGTGAAAGGTAACGTGTAATTAAGCATAAAGAGCTATGAAGCAAAAATAGTCCGTTAAAAAGAATATGTACCGCCACAGTTGAATCTACGAGATCATTGTAGTTAAGATTTCCATCTGGCACGGGAGTGAAGAAGATGTTTTCATGTTCACCCTGAAATCAATGTAAATCATAGCTCGATATGAAACAGCGCCAAGAACAAAACAGCATCAAACAAGTGCAAGACAGAATTTACGGTGAAACAAACTTTTGTCCATACGTACATTGTGCACCATTGTGAGCTCCTGAATGTATAACGTACTCCAAAGTAGTGTGGGTTTTACTTCTGCATCTTCACTTTGAACTGCGGAACCACTTTCAGGATTTGCAGATATAGGAAGAGTGAGAAGTGCGTTCATGGCCGCATGTAGTAACCTTTTCCCGTGCTCAGCATCATCACATAAACCAGAGAAATATAATACAAACCTGAAGTAGAGAAGGCAAACAAAGTCAAACTTAACGGATTCCTCAAAAGTTTGAGGGCAGGTTAAATTTTTTCGCCATTTAAATATAATCCATACGATCACAAAAGAAGAAAGAGTGATAACTGTTCATAACTCCTTTTAGGCACCTAAATTCAGTAACATCTAGGCAGTAGAACCAAGTAACTAGACAGTTTCATATCGTAACTACAGGAAACCAGATCATAAACATACATGCCTGATGGACAAACAGCCAATTTGTCCGAACCGCCACCTAACTGGATAGCCCGGATTGAAGTATCCTGCTCAGGAAACAAAGCTGGGGGAGGAATTGAGACAAGCAATTTTAGTTCTAGTACTCGTTTTCAAAGAAGCAAAATAACATAACCAGAGTTAAGTCTTACATCTAGGAGGATATACAAGCAATAAATTTGATACATCTGGCTTCAAGGAACGGGTCGTAATACATATTCCCCTGGCCACCTTTCGTTTATCATCTTTCAGATTTAAAACTTGAAGAGTTTCTTTCAAATCTGGTGAAGATGAAGTGGGGGGCAATCGGACTGTCAAGGTTGGATCCAAAACCAGCTGATGACTAAGCTTTTCCTCGCCTGAAGCTAATCTAACACCCTTATATTGCCCATTTTCCTGCAAAAGCTCGAGTGATGATACACATCAACTATTTGAAACTTTCTGGTAACAATAGTTTATTTCAGTAAATATGTTATAGTATGAACAATCATTAGTACACCCATTACCTTGTCCATAAGCAGGGCAGTCACAGGCATTCGCAGAACCTGGATGAGAGATGTTTCAGATACAGGTAAGAAATGCAGCAATATAGATGTATGTTTGTGCATATATAGTTCCAGCGAAACGTCGTGCTTTGACTCATTTTAGCAGGAATTAATGCACATGAACATAAGTCCATCCCATTTTAAAGTGAAACAATAGAGCTATAACATCAAGCTAACATAATGTTCTTTCTGAAAGTAATATAATTCACAAATTTGGAAGATACAGTCAGAGACAAACCGAAAATTTTCAAGAAAGTAAAAACATATTGAAAAAAAGTTAATTAAGAGAGCACATGTGGGCGCAACAATAAATAAAGAATTAAGACAGATAGATACGAAGAAGTATGGACAGGCCAATAACAGCTTAGGATACTTTCCTCGAAATTAGGTAGCAATACTTCAACTTGAACTTACTTGGATGCAACCTTTAACAGCAGCACAACGGGAAAAGCCTTGTGACATCTCACCATGACCATAAAGCGGATATAGCAAAGCCCCAGGCACATTTGGAAACCTAAGAAAAAAGAACGATAAAGAAACTACTTGTCGCATACCTGCTTTGGTATAAATTTGAAGCGCGTAATTTTGAGTCAAGGGATACACTGAAATCATTAGGTTCAAATAAGAAAAACACTAAATTTGAACAGTCCCTATTCTTACATATAAGTTTCAATGACATCAACAGGATACTACCCATTTCTACTCCTTGTTTTTCCTTCTACATAGATGAACTTATTTTCTATAATCATACACCATGGCTGTCAAATATTGTACCGTTTCTTCAATTTTTTTATTACTGAAAAACATAACTCTTAGCAATCTTCAAATTGTCGCTAGATAATATACAAAGCAAACACGTTTAGTACATAGTATCAATACCATATAGGTACTAGGTCGAGCATCATTACAATAGTACTTCACACAGAAACTAAAACATCATAGAATAAATGTTTTAAGTACAAAACAAAATGAGACAACTAACCTTCCAACTGATTTTTGGTGGAGATCTAAACGCTGCATCCCTTCTCTTGTCTGAAGTACAGTTTTACAAACTTCCAAGTTGTCCTGATCGTCATCTGCCAGGGAAATGGCATACAGAATAATCCTATATGGAAGAAAATGACACAAGTTCTCAGAATAATGAAAACAAGAACTATCCAAGGCAGTGAAGGAACAGTTTCCAGGATATGAAGAGCAATAATAGAAACAATTTTCAGGATAACAAAGAACCAGCTGCTTTCTTGACATAGTCTACTAAAAAGACTACTTGTGCTTAGTTTGTTGGGAAAACAACATATTAAAAAATAAAAACTCAATTGTTTTTCTTTTTTACATAAAAACAATATAACAAGCATACTAATAGGGTATCCTATAAATGGTTCAATAGCCAGAATACAGTAACAGCCTGCTGAAGCAATGGAAATATCTATAAACACAGCAAAGTAGAGTAATCTCAACAAGGCAAGGGAACAAAGTACTGTCACTAACAGAGAGAGAAAGGCAATGTAATCTGTACGATTTAATCTTGGGTGGCAATCGCATCCTCTTTAAGAAGTCAGCAAAGGGACTCTCCAAATCCTCCTCGGAAATCTTTGAACTTTCACTCCCTCCATCATCGCCAGCGGAAGCTGCCAAATGCTGCTGAACAAGCTTGAAGAATCTCATCAACTGATTCTTCTCTATAAGACTCAGGCTCTTGTCTTTAAATATTGCTGATCGAGAGTCTGGCACATTGGATAACCCCCCACTCTCATCACAAATGAAGCTCACATCAATGCTCTTGAAGGTCAAATACAAGTCCACACCCGATTTAACTATAAGGTCAACGGCTTTGTCAGCACAAAACAAAACCCTGGGCCCGCCCAGGTCAATAAGGAACTTTGAGGACTGATCTGCAAGGATTTCTGGGGCATAGTTGGCAGTCTCAATGCTGGAGTATACTGATCGGAGGGTGACATCTAAGACAGTGTAATCATGGCTAATACTTGTAGAGGTAGTATCGATGATGGTAGAGGGCGGAGTAGCATGGGAATTTATGAAGGAGGTGAGCTGATCAAGGTGAAGAGAGGCAAACTGGCTGCCATAAAAATGGTTCCGGTCAAGGTGGAGGACAGTTTTTCCGGCAGCAGAGGCTGCAGCGGCAATTACTGTTGCAGGGAGGCCTGTCCCAACAACAATAAGGTCAAAGGTGGTGGTTTCGAGTTCGATTGGATCGTACAAAGATGAGTCACTCATGGCACTGGGTCGATATGATTGCAAATATCAGTTAAAGACCCTGCCTTTGCAAGGTCAGAGACTATAAATTTACTTAAAACTAACAGACCCGGCACGCCAATACGCACAATCCAAACCAAACCTATAAGATAACAAAGCAAGTAAACAAGAAACTCAATGTTAATACAATACTTATACAAAACTAAGCTCAGATATCTAACTTTCGAAGAAAAATAAGTTGTGGGTATTGATTCTTATAGCAGATTATCCATTTGGGGGCCGTTTCGATATCGAAATTACATCACTAGCAATTCACTTCATGCCCAAAAGAGTAGAAGATCTCAAATTCTCAGTCAAACAAACATGGGTTTATTAAAGGCACGTCAACTGCTTAGCTACTTAAATTAAAGATTCGATCTTTATATTTACTAAATTATCAAATCAGATTTGTAAGTGCAATGTAAGCAGTAACCAATCGGAAGATAGAAATACAGATTACAGAGCAAATGGGCAGCTGAGATCAATGAAATTCGAGAAGCCGGAACCGAAAAATGGAAAAATAAAAGCAAATCGGTTTAAGGAAGACGGTGGATTGAAGGTCGTTAAAACTTACTGGGGAATCCGGAAGGAGGACGAAGAGTCCCAGCGAAATAGCTCGCAGAATTCTAAATTTCTAATGCGAGATTGCAGGCGATTTTAAAAAAAATAAAATAAAACTAATGAAAAGGTATTGGATATTTGAGTTTTAACGAAAAGGATAAATATGTTGTAGGCATGGTCTAAAATATCCATAATATCCCGATATTTCCAACGAAATTTCCGTGTTTTTGAACTACCGATATTTTTTTGGACTACCGATATTTCTGATATCATCGATATTTTAGACCTTGCTAAGTCACTCATGTATCTTACCATGCAATGTATAAAGTGTAAAATATTGTACTAATTCATTATATATAAATGATTATGGTGTGTTTAAACTTCTTTCATTAATCACTACATATTTTCTACACTCACAATGTTTGCCAGCTCGCTATATAATCAACTTAAATCAGTTATATCTATCATGCAATGCATTTCCTTCCAATTTTTTGTGATAAACTAATAGATAATTGACTAAATAAACATCCTGCAAAGTTTCAATAAAAATTTCCAAGTTTTTCTTACAATTTCCGTGGTTTTTATTCAATTTTTATCGATATCGATAATATCCCGATATTTCCATCGAAATTTCCGTGTTTTTGAACTACCGATATTTCCGATATCATCGATATTTTATATCTTGGTTGTAGGTGAATAATACATAATTAACTTTTTAGAGTAAAAATATGATTTTTCGTTAAAATGAACAATATTGGGAGTGTTTCGTTAAAGTTCATTTTAAGAAAAAATAAGGTTTTTAGTCAAAATTGTACGTGCCGACAACTTGCCGATCTGCATACCACTATTTAAAAAAGATAAGGTATTTAGTCAAAATGGTTTATGAAAGTGGTATAATTCTTTATTTTGGTTTCTGAAATTTAAAATCGATAGAAGTGATTCTTAATTTTTTTCACCATCAATCATTTGGTCTGTGAATTTTTTTTGTTAATGAGAGAAAATGACAAACTTAATTTAGTAAACAATAAGTCAAAATGATTTGACAAAATTGAGAATATTTTTGTCATTTTCTCTTTATGTAAGGAAGGTTTTTCATGAAAGGACAAAGTGATCGATGGTAGACAAACTCAAGGATCAGTTCTATCGATTTCAAATCTCAGGGACAAAAATAAGGAGTTATTCAAATCTCATGAATCATTTTGGTTAAAAAGCTTAAGGCCTCGTTTGGCAGCTCGAACTGTACTGACTATTTCTGTCGGATAGGATAAATGAACATCGGATAGTACTGTGCAGTATCAGACTAATGATCGTATTATTTATAATGGGTTTGGTACCGAACCGATAAGAAAAAGAAAGAAAAAAAATCAAATCTTTTTTTTTGTTTGATGAACTTTTCTCTATCCCCTCCCCAGATTGTCAATCGTCTCCCCAGATTTCAGATCTCCTCCCCTCACTCCCTCCTCCTCCATCACTCCCTCCCCAGATGAAAAACAATTTCCATATTAGTTTTAAAAAAATCTGTTAATAAAATGAAAAAAAAAGGAAACAAAATTTGATAGAATAATCGACAAGGGAAGTCGTTTTGGTCTTCTTCGATTTCGTTTTCGAAACGGCAGTTGTTTTGGCTACAGATTTCTCCTTCTTGCTCGCCTCGGAGAGCTTGTACGAGGCCTTGATCTTGATCACCTTCCCTATCGCCGTCGAACTTTTTAGCTGCACACCGGAGTCTTCCTCCATATGCAAAAGTTGAAGAACATGACCAGAAATCTTGAATTCGAGCACCATAATTGAAAATCCAGAAGCAAAAAGATGGAGAAGATGAAAACCCAGAAGCAAAAAAATTGAAAACCCAGAAACACCATAATTGAAAACCTGGGTTTCGTCTGCCTAGCTACCTTTTCTTCCTTCTTGGGCTCCTCCGTCGCCGGAGCCTCTGCTGGCAGTTGGGAAGGAGGGAGAGACAGAGCAGCAATACCTTGGTGGAGTTCGCGTTGGGCAGGAGCAGAGAGGGTCGGATAGAAGAGCATACGGGAGCGCGAACCCGACTAATTATACCAACCTATTGGAGAGGATAGCCAAGCGGGTGCGGAGTGTATTAAAATGGTGGGACCGGATTATTTTATCCGGTGGTTATTTTACCCGCAAAGCACCAAACAACTGAGCCCGTACTGTTAATACTATCCGATCCCTTATACGAGATGCCAAACGATGCTTAAAAGTTATTGCCGTTAGGAAAAATGCTGGGGACTTTTGAAGTTAAATTTGTATAAATTCTCTGTCACCTCACAGTTTAAGATTAATTCTCATATCATTACTATAAAACATCATGCCAAAATTTGAGGTGACAAAATTCTACTTTTGATATAAGGCTCCTTAACATTTCTCTTGCCACTATTTATACAAGTCGGTGGGTCGAATTCCAACGGAATTGAGGATTAATAAACCGAATGTCACCCCTTTTCACACGGGGGGTGGGTTAACCAAATCAAATTTGAAAGATAAAACCTAACACAACTAGTTTTGCATGGGTTGGTCGGGTAACCCGTGAGAATGTCCACCCCTAACTCCGGGTGAAGAAATAACTTGCTCTCATTTTGGGTGCTAGTGGGCTACACATTGTGTGGTGTTGCTTACAAAACAAAAACACCAATAAAAATACTAGCGCAACGCTTAACATATCTAAAACAAAGTTTTGTTGGCTAAAACATCTTCGAAACATGTTACAATGTTCTAAACATATTACATGTATTTTAAGACGTTTATGATGTGGCATAAATTTCAGCAGAATATGTTATATGATGGTTATTGTAAAATTTGCATAACCAATTAAAACTCATAACTTATTTTTTTATTTTTTTATTTTTTATAGATATCAAAAAGCGAGATTTGAGGAGTTTATGCAAAAGAATTATTTGCATGACAAGCAGAATTTTATAAGTCATTTAGAAGCGGTCTTACAAATGATTGATTCACATATAATAGTAATTCTTTTTCAATGAATTTTTAAGCTTGAAAACAAAACATTAATAAGAATTATAGGGGAGCCTAGAACTCAGCTAGAATGAAATTCTTTTTGTCCCTTACATTTACATAATACTCTTCTGGATGTGTATGGTTAGTGAGTTCTGTGAAAAATGAGATTATTGAAATTTCAAAAGACTTTGCGTGTGCGATTAGAAATATATTGTCATTCAGAAGCGATCTTTCAATTTATTAAGTAAAAAAAAAGTATCACTTTTATCAAATTTAATTTTTGAGTTTGAAAACATACAAATTAATAACAACTTCGCAATATTCCATGAAAATAGATTTTATGACGGTTTTTAGATTTTCGCAAGGCGAGTTCTTTCACATTTTAATGTGACCAAGCACAAAAACACTAAGTAGGTTAAAAAAAAAAAAAAAACGCAACAATTGTGGGAGGAGATGCTACGAAATAAAACGTCATCTTCCTTTTGTTCGCACAAGTACTTAAACTTAACCAACAATTATTGTTTGTATATAAAACTAAAGAGAAAAATGTTTTAGCCCAAGCCACACAATGGAAATAGCACATATAGATCTAAACCTTAAATCCGCGACCATAGCGCTTAATCACTGCCTTGATCGGGATTCAGCCCGTCTAGCTTCATCTGGTGTCGATGGAAAAAGCTCCACGTACCTCGAACCAATTGTCATCTTGTCCTTGCACATTGCCCTTTTCGCCTCTTCTGCAGAGACAAACTCCACATATGCCTCTCCGGTAGCTTTTCCATCCGGGCGGCAGGCAATATGCACCCTATCTTCTACAACCTTGAATTCTCCAAAAAACTCAAGAATTTCAGATTTTTCTGCTGAGAAGGGGAGGCCGCGCATCTTCAATATTTCAGTGTACTCCATTTTCTCCTTGTCGCTGAACCTCTTTGATTTAGTTGGAGGAGGGCTTGCTTGATAGTCATTATCATAAATTCCTTCATGGTTTACCTCTGCTGCAACAGCCTTGTAGTACTCCTGCCTCTTGCAAGTGAAAACTTCGACATACCTACGACCCATGTTCTGCCGATCTCTCTGTAGAGCAAGCTCAACCTGCATGGGTCCAGCAAAAACAACAAAGGCCTCTCCTGAGAACCGTCCACCCTTGTTGACCAGCAATACATCAACAATATCCAGTCCAGCAAAGAACTTGAAGATGTCAATATCCGTGCAGTTGAATGGAAGTCCCCTGAGACGGGCCACTGGAAAAACCGGGGGCTGAAAATTCCCACCATAGCCATAAGGATGAAAGCCACTTGCGCCGCTGCTCACTGCGAAGTAGGGATCCATCATTCTTGGTCTCTTTGAGCCGACCTCGTACCCGTCCGAAACCCCCCCGCTTCCCAACATTGCCCTTAAATACCCAAAAAAGAGATAATCCCCCACTCAACCTGTTAATAAAACCGAACCCGACCCACACACTTCCCTGTCACCTAATGTCTAAAACCCTAGATTTGATATTCCAACATAAATAATAATCATATCCACCAACCCAATATCAAACAAATATACATAGAAATAAACCCAGATGCATGGCAAAGCAAAGAAAACCCCTTTTTTCCTATAAACAAGATATCAATCTACTTATGCTAACAGATGCAAGCAATCACATGGGATTTCATAGAGAGAAATATCGCGCTCTAATTCACGCAATCAAATCTCTCACACATACTCTACGGTTTTAATGATTCACGCCACCGCCTAATATATGAACTATTTGCACATGTCACATATTGCTCATGAAAATCATAAACTCAGCAACGTTTTCCCCTAACCTACATTTTCGGTCCTCGAAAGACAGTTCAAGTTTCAAATTCGGCCTACTTATTCGATGAAGTACACATATAGGTCAATAACTAGCCAAGCTCTAGGTGTTCTACTTTGATTTAAAAAAAAAATCCCAATTATGTTACCTATTTCATTGAATCTTCTTGATCAATTTTATCTATTGAGTTTCCTGATCATCAAAACCCTAATTAAAAACATCAATTATGTTCTAAGATAAACAACCACAGATTTCAGAGATACAAACGCAGCACAATATCAATTCTATCGCAAGAAACAGACAGATGCATACAAAATCGAACTGTGCTTACCCTCTCGATCCGTACATGGTTGCAAACTTGCAGCCGTTTGAATTCCAAGGTAGCTTCGAGTCTCTGAAGGAGAACGAAAGGCTGAAACTTTGGGGATTTGAGTGTGATCCAGAAAACCCTAATTGCGATTGTTCGAAAGGGAAAACCAGATTATCGAGCTTTCATATATGAGTCTCCGTTGACCTAGCCAGGTTATTGGGTCCGTGACTCACCAGTCCATTGGGCTTTGAACCGACCCATTGATCTAATCTTTTAAATTTGAGTGTTTTGGGCTTTAGTCTAAGCCCATTGAACTCGAGCCCGCTTGATATATCTGCTGAATCAGCCCTGGGCTTTCTTTCTTGGCAATCAAGAAAGTAGACACCATCTCACCTGCCACAAAGTTAGATTAAGGTTAAAATAAGACCAAAATTGCTACCGCACCTATATTGGAGTCTAACACTCAACTGGATTTGGATAATACTTTGTTATGTATCAAAAATCTCACATCGAGAATTTGACAAAATAAATTATAAAATGTGATACATTGTTCCGTAGTCAGTAGCCACATTGAATCTTTTTGCGATTAAACTTCACTAATGTTGGGTTAGTAGATGATACAGTGGAAACAATATCGACTTTAGACCATTTACATGTCCTTAAAGACTTGTTGATTTAAACTTTTGATTAGACCGTAATCGTGGATTTATTAGATTGGCACATTCGTAGGGCAATTTGGAACATCCGATAATGCTGGTAGGTAACAATGATATGCCAGTGAGAAAAGCATATTGAAGAAAGGTAAAGAAGGAAGATCGGCTGCCCCACTTGCTGATTTTCCATCCTTCCATTGCTTTTGCCACCGCTTTTCTTCTCAATACGTGAATGACAACTAAAAAAACAGTGAACGAAGATTTCGAGATGATTAAGATTTACTATTTACTTTAGACTTTGGTTCTATTAATGTGTTTAAAAGATATTTTTGAAATTATAAGAACCATAACAAGACATTAGGATCACGAATTTGATAAACTAAAATTACAATAAATCAATTACAATTTACTTATCTTTGGAATACGTAAGACGGATGACAAATGAGTCTTCTACTTTCAACAAGCAGAAGTGTTCCAGCAATAATAGAGTTTGCTCATAATGGAACGTGTGTTTTGTGAAAGCAGAGACACCCTTAATATACCTATTAGAGTTCTTCCAATCCCGCTTATTATAATAATTAGAGTAATACACCAAATCACCATGTAATCTTAATGTTGTCCGACCAAGCATTCTTGCTAACCAATATTGAATCACTTTAAAAGTCAAATATCTTGAAGATCAAGTTATTTACCTTTTAAATAATTTGATTCATAATAATTAACAAATCAACATGAGTCTTACAGTATTAAAATAACCCTTATGATGGGTTTGCTATGTCCTAACTTTTGCCTGTAAGTACTTTGTTAATTTATTTTAACAAACATAAAACAAAGACCTTCAATACCTCTGGAATAATTACACTTACATCCAAATTGTAAGACTATATTTTGGAGGATGACTAAGTTTTTTATTTATTTTAAAGAATGACAAAACTTATCCATGTGGTATGTGATATCATGTTTTTTTTAATTACCTTTGCATTTACAATTTTACCCCTTCATGGTTGAAAGACGAGTCATCTCCTTACTTGTTTCTTTATTTCTCCTCTATTTTCTTCTTCATCATTTTCTCTCTTTATCTTCTTTCTCCTTGCTACCCATGTCTCTCTCTTTCTTCATCTCCACTTCCTTTTGTTGTCCTTCTCTCTCTCCTCCTTCCTACATTTCTCTATCTTTCTCTCTCTTCCTCCTTATTCGTCATTTTCTATTTTAATTTAAAAAGTATATAGTTTTGAGGTTTTGATTGATTTGGATGCATGAATTTTAAAACTTATCTTGTAGAAGTGTAGAAATTTTGAAATTGATTTTACTGAAATGCTATAATTTTGAAACTTATCTTGTAAAAGTACTGTAATTTTGAAATGGATATTGCAGAAGTGTTGGAATTTTGAAACTAATCTTACAAAAGTGCTGGAATTTTGAAATTGATCTTGTAAAAGTGAAAACAATTATTTTTTTACGAATCTAAAATCAGTTTGAAGTTTTTATAAAGGAGAAATTAGGTTCTCATCCTTCCTTTTACTACTCCATTAATTAAAATCCTATTCATTTTCAATTTTTGATCAAGGTCATTGAGTATTAATAACATCATTAATTATTTCAATAATAAAATATTTTTTATTTCTAAATATATTCATTTAATGTTAAAAATGTTACAATTAGTATATTTATATTTATGACTAAATTTTTTATCATATATTTTTGGTTTTAGTTTTTACCCATTTTTAATTTGCAACCCTTTTTTAATTTGTACCAATTTTCTTTTCAGTTCTAATTTGACTCATATATTAATTTCTTTTTGTACCCTTATTTTTTTTTAAATTTATTTGTACCCATTTTTTATTTTGCCAAATGTACGCATTCATTTAATTTTTTTTCAAATTTTTAATCTTAAAATGTACTCATTCTTAAATATACCAATTTGTTATATGTAAAATGTACTATTTTTTTCATATAAAATCTATTCAATTTTTTTCTAATCTATTTTTAAAATGTATCAATGTCAAGTTTAATCAAAGAAATTTACTAATGTTATTAAGCCTAATATCTTTTTTTTTTGTGATTTTGAAGAATGTACCCATGTTTTGATACAATAATTTTTTGGTTAATTTTGATGAATGTATCTATGTTTACACACACACAATAGTGTATTTATATTTTAATATTTTTAATCCCACAAATTATGGTTTATTTATTTATTTAAAATCTCATTTATATAAACAACTAAAATTTTAATTTAAAAAATATAGTAACGTACATAGAAATAAATTATCACATTAATTTCAGCGACTTTGATAAAAAATTGAAAACCAATAAGGTTTCAATAAAAGAATATTCATAGCTAGGGACCACATTCAAAGTCTCCATTTTATAAACGGTGTTAGTTTGTAGTTTTGGTGTGGACAAGTCTATTAGGGACATAGCTGCAATTTTGGAATTTTGGTTTGCTTGTTTTTGGGCTAATTAATTAAATGATTAGATTATTAAGATTGGCTTAAATTTTGAATTATTGTTTTTGGGACACCTAGACTTGAATTTAATTATTGTTTTTAGGCTAATTAATTAAATTAATTAAATTATGTAACAAGTACAACTGAAATTTTAGAATTTTGGTTTGCTTATTTTTGGATTGGCAAATGGTAGTTAATTAAATTATTAAGAACAAAATGCCAGCTTGTTTAGCATTGTTAAAGATGGCATAAACCATCTTTAATTTCTATAAACTTGACAAGTCGATAAGCAAATTTGCTAAAACAAAACTATTTTCGCACTTCAATTTTTTCCATCCTACGCATTCATTTTTATTTATTTGTCTCTTAGTTTTATTCTATCTAATAACCCGAAATAACCAAGAGTGTATATAATGTGAAAATAAGAGTACAAAAATTGCTTTCCCATTTACTAACCCTCGTAAATAATATCAACCAGCTGATCTCCAGTCTGCATCGCTCGTCAACTATAGATTAAGAAATGCCAACTTGCTTACCATTTAATAATACACACACTTTGTGCAATGTACTATCTTTAACAAACATATTTCCTAGCCCTCAAGGTTAGTGCGTGTTTAGGGAATCCAAGCATTGAAATAACAAAATTATTGCTGGAATGATAGATTTCAACCTGTTCACAATCATCTTGGAAGCGATTTGAATAGTTGAACATGCCAACTAGGTGTACATTTAGTTAAATTTCATAAGACTTTTTTGTCAAATTTTTTAACAAAACATAAAAGAAAGACCTTCAATCTCTAAATAGCATTTTCATAAAACAAAGACCTTCAATTTTTTGTAAGTACTTTTTGTCAATTTTTTTTAACAAAACATAAAAGAAAGTCCTTCAATCCCTAAATAGCATTTTCAAAAAATAATGACCTTCAAATTTTTATAAGTACATTTTTGTCCATTTTTTAAACAAAACATAAAAGAAAGGCCATCAATCGCTAAATAACATTCTCATAAAGCAAAGACCTTCAATTTTGTATGAGTACTTTTTGCCAATTTATTTTAACAAAACATTAAAGAAAGACCTTCAATCCCTAAATAGTATTTTCATAAAACAAAGGCCTTCAATTTTTTATTACTTTTTTTGTCCATTTTTTTAACAAAACATAAAGAAGGACCTTCAATCTCTAAATAGCATTTTCATAAAACAAAGACCTGCAATTTTAATATGTACTTTGTTGTCAATTTTTTTTAACAAAACATAAAAGAAAGACCTTCAATCCCTAAATAGAAATTTCATAGAACAAATACCTTCAATTTTTCATAAGTACTTTTTGTCATTTTCAAGGGAGCTTTATATATAAACACAAAAACTTTCACTATATTTCATGGAACTTCACTAGTTTTTAAAGAGCCTAAAAACATGAAAACAATGTTTTAAAATACCAATCATACCCCTAAGGTTTAAAGGTTGTTAATAGAGCTCAGCCCTCACAACTCCAACAAAATTAATATATGTCATAAGCTCAACCCATCATCGACTATTTATGCATAATCAATTTTCAAACTATATGTAAAATCAGTTTGTATCATTTATTACTATAATCAGTTCAACCCGTCTTTGACCATTTTTGCATAATCAGTTCAGTCAGTTCAGCCCATCTTAGACCATTTTTTTAGAATCAGTTCAACACATCATTGACCATTTTTGTAGAATTAGTTAGTTCAACCGTCTTCGACCATTTTTGCGGAATCACTTCAATCAATCATTGACTATTTTTGCAAAATCAGTTCAACTCGTCCTCGAATATTTTTGCAGAATCAGTTCAACATGTCCTCGACCAGTTTTGCAGAATCAGTTCAATTAGTTCTCGACTATTTTTCAAAATCAGTTCAACCAGTCCTAAACCATTTTTGCAAATTTCTTCCTCCTTGTTCTTGGACAAAATTGCACCTACAAGACAAATAACACCTTAGATCAAGGTCAAAAGTCTCATGCGCCCACAATGAATTTTGGGGGGGGGGGGGGGGGGGGAGGGGCTTTGGCCGAAGAACCTCCGATGCCAAAGTTAGAATTTTGAGAGAAAAGAGTTTGAAGAATTTTTGAGTGTTTAGTAAGAGTGAAAACTTAGTTTTTTAGAGAAAATGAGATAGAATATATAAGGCATGGCCAGCTCCCTTGGGAAAGAAGGTGACCAGCCTTTTGTGTGTTTTTTAGGTGTAATTGGCCATTAATAGATTAATTAGGTAATAAATCTATTAATTAACCAATTAACATAATTTAAAAGGAATGTTTTGGGGGTTACCTTGTGGAGAAGATGGATGAAATAGGTTTTGAATTGTTACCTATTTTGGGCATTTTTTACTTGGTTGAGGGATGATTGCCTACTGCTCACTCGTAAGAATCCCGATATGCCTCAAGGGTATTTTTGTCCTTTTTATCCAAAGATCCACATATCGCCTTGTGATTATTTTTGGCTCTATAAATGCCCCCACACCTATTGGGCTGCTTGCAGAAAATGGCAGTAGGTGTAGAGATTTTCTTACTTTAGGAAACTTATGATTGCTTCCTATTTTGATGTAGATACCCTCTTTAATAAGAAATTAGATCCTTCTAGGAAAGGGAAATAAAATTCTCTCAAAGCCTATTTAAGTCCACCTTAAGTGGATTATTAAATCAACTTTGGAGAGCAATTTATTCTACCCTACAAGTGAGAAAGAGCTTAGTGGATATTTGTTCCCCCTTCTCTAGCAATCTTCTACATCTTGCTCGTGCAAAGGATCGTCTTTCGTTGCTTGCTTCGTCTTTTTGTTGCTTCTAGGTAAGAAAAAATTAATTTTCTAGTCTTCATAATTTTTTGGAAGCCTTGGGGCTTGAAATTGGCTCGACAGAGGTTGAGGAGGCTTGAGAAAGTTTAGGAAGGGTCACGGTATTGTTGTAGTGGGTTGAAGTTACAGTCTGGGCCTTCACGCTGGGTTGCATGGAGAGAGAAGGCGCGAGATTGCCAACCTCCTATGGTTGGACTAGGCTGCGAGGCAAGGGCTTAGAGGAATGATGGGGAGCCAGCATGGGTTGGGCTCCCTGTTGTGCCATATATACATTTAAAAAAAAAAACTATGCTCGAGCCCATTTCTGAGGAAGAAGGAAGAAAAAGGCCGAGAGCCTCTTTTGGGCCAAGAGGCCTGCTGCTTTTTTTTTTGCCAAGAGCTACACCCTGCCTTTTTTTTAACAACCCTCTAAAGAATCCCTCTTATGACTTTGTAATTTTTTTTTTGTTTTAAGCATGTCCTCCTCGAGCCACAAGAATGATGATGGTGTGCCGCCGTTGTATCGTCAAGGCAGGTCTTTGAGCAAGGTTGGCTACTTCAAGGCTGTTCACTTCAAGATTAGCTTTAATGACTTGTTTAGAGACTTCCTCGAGGCACATTGGCACGCCATTCCTTCAGGAGTGCGTGTGAAGCGTGTTAAAGATAGTAGCAGTCGTGAGCCATGTGATGAGGCTTGGAGAGCCATCAAGTTTGACCCCTACTATTTTTTGTTAGGGTTTACTTTCCATATGCTGCGTTTCTTCCAAGAAGTGCTATGCTCCATGAGATGTGCCCCCGTCCAATGTTCTCCGAACGCGATCCATATGATGATGGGTTTCCATAACCTAAGCCAATTCTTTGACTTAGATCTAACTATCAACAAATTTTGGTATTTCTTTGACATAGGTCACATTGATGGAGTTGGGCAGCTGCGATCTCGCCATAGGCTTTTTGATAACTCGAGTAGGAAAGATCATGACTGGGCCAAAGAGACTTTGGAGATAAATGGAGAATGAGAATCTGATTTTTTCCCCTAAGATGCGTGTACCAATTTGGTTTCATATCCGGTAAGTAGGCTGCTTAATCTTCTCAGCTGCTTGGTATTAGTGCTAAGCTATTCTTCAATTTTTTTATTATCTTCCACTGCTTTTGTAGATTCTGAATTTTGCTTCACTCCTAAGACTTCTCCAGACATGAAGAAAGTGCATGTTGCTCTGGGTATCCCCTCCGAGTACCATGAATGGTGTTGGCTACTTAGTCCTCTTTGTAGGGAAAAATGTGGGATGCCCCCGAGAAATGAGATAAAATGAATCAAGGTTGAGGCGTTGGCTCGTCCAATCACTGTGGTGGAGCCTACTACAAATGAAGGTGGGAAAAAGAGGCCTTCCTCGCCTGCCTAAGAGACGCATGCTGAGAAGAAACTAAAGACTTCTTTCGCTGCTCGTAAAGGTTGCTAGATCTGTGCCAGTGGCACTTGCTGTTTCGAATGCTACTAGCTTGATTGCTGAAGGATTGCCCAACATAGAAGTTAATCTATACCTTCAGTGCCGAAGTTCGTGCCAAAGCGTCTCTTTGGGCTAAGTATGGTTCACCTTTGGAGAGGCTTGCTACCATGAAGAATGACAAGGTGCCCCCGCCTACTAAAGTGGCGCCAAAATATGTTCCATTTGCTGCTGAGGCCGACTCGTTTGCTGAGAAGAAAGAGACTATTTGTGCAGACAGTCGTGAAAAATCCACCAAGTCTGTTTCTGGGGAAGCAGCTGAGATTTGTGCACTCTTAAAGCCATATATGCTCGAGGACATTGATGTATGTGCCAAGTTTGTTGATTGCGTCAAAGGAGTTGTTGGCCTAAGTTCCTTTGCGAAGCATACGACCGAGTATAGGAGGACTGGTCTGCTTGCCATGATGTAGAAAACAGTAATTCTAGCAGTCGAGTCTATGCTTCTTGATCAAGAGGATACCAATGCTGCTAAGGAAGTGGTAAGAACTATGTCAACTGAAGATTACTTCTCGGCTGAGAAAGTCAAGAAATTGGAATCTGAACTTGCTGCTTTGAAGGGGTCTAATATCTCTACCCCACTTCTCTGTAACTTGAGACCGCTCGCCAAGAGATCGTGGATTTGAAGACTAAGCTTGACGCGATCCAAGTAAAGTACGAAAGAGCAGAGAATGAGATCGAGTGTTACATACCTCAGATTCAAGGTCTTGAGCGTGCCATTTCTGAATTTTTCTCTAATGCTTATGCAAAGGATGAAGAACTGATCGCTGCTTACAACCAAGTGATTCACTTCAAAAAGGTTGTTGATAAGCTTGAGCCTCAAGTGTTGGAACTCTAAGGTGCTTTAAAGATTAACTACAATATGAAGAAGGAAGTGGAGGAGCTGCAGAGGGTTCGTGCTTACCTATTCGAGGAGAATAAGCAGTTCAAAGGTGAAAAGGTTGAGTTCGAGGCTTCGCTTACTCAAAGTCAAGTCGATTTCTACAAGTTGGGTTATGTAGATCATCTCTTTGGACGGCCGTCTAACTTCGAGTTTTCTAGTAAAGACTTCGAGACCTTTTCTATTTTTCCAGAAGACTTGCTTACCTTTACTTTTGAGTCTTCTATTGGTGAAATAGTCGGAGAGGTTGGTGCCCAGGTTGGGGTAGCTGAGGGTGAAGCACTGGATGGTGCCGTTGCTAAAGGCATCACGGCTGCTGAAGGTGTGACGACCGAGTAGTCGTGGGATGTCCAAGCTGCTAAAAAATAGTCTTCTAGGTAGCCTTTAGGATTTTCTTTGTTTTCCTTGTTGCTTTTGCTTGAACTCATTCAGTCTTTGCTAGTTGTTTATCAATTTTGCTAGAAAATTTAATAAACTTGTTTCCTTTATTTTTTTCCATCTTTACTTCTTTTGTTCATGCCCTAACCTTTAGACTTTATAGACCAGTGGCAGACGTGCTGCTTTTCTATAAGCAGACGCAGTCATAGGTATTGGTGTAGAACTTTTGCAAAGTTGTTAGCCATAGGGTTGGCAGCCGGATGTCTTACTTACAGAAGCAGACAAATCCTTATAACCATTAGGCTGTTAACCTTGGCTTTCTCCAATTTCATAGGTTGCGTAGCAAGTACCACAACACTTTAGGATTTGGCATAGGTTGTTCCGCGCTTGGCATTTGTGAAACTTATCGACTACGTAACATGTTGGCAGTAGATAAGGTTTCGTATATGCATGCTAGCTTGTTTAACCTTTCACAAGAATGTGCAGTTGTATAAGTCCAGCGCGGCTTTACTGCTTGAAGGGCAAGCTGTAGGCAGTTTTCTGAAAACCGTAGGCTGCCTTAGTGCACTCGGTAGCAGCTTTAGGTTTGCAAGGCAGCTGTCCATAAAGCGTACTGCGTAATGTGCCCTATTCGTCTCTAGGGCTTGGTTCCCCACGGATTAGGCCAAGAGACCTAAAATCATTCAGTTAGCTAAGCCTTGAAAAAGACCATCGTAGCTACTTTTAGGAATCCCGGTGTAAGCCATCGTGCATGTAGTTATAATAAGGCAGCCAGGCTCAGCCATATCTAGATATTAAGAGTGTAGAGTTTATCCTCTCGCTTTAGAAAGCAGACCCATATGGATGTCAGTTTACCCTATCGCACTAAAGAGCATGGTTGGTCTCTCGGGGGATACAATTCTTGCGGTGAGTCCCTAAAAAGGGTGCGATCTTCTTTTGAAGTGCATGAGAGATAAGTTGTTATGGACATGTAGTCAAGCCAAGTTGTAAATTACTTCTGAATTCCTCATTGAAAAAAGAGTTAAGCGAACGAATAACTTAGCTGTAAAAGACTGCATAACAACTGGATAGTCCTCAGCTGGGATCCGTCTTTTTGTCGTTCATGGTGGTGAGGGTGTAACTACCCTTGCCGCCTACTTTGTTAATCTTGTACAGATCTTCCCAGATGGAATCCGTCTTTTTGGAGCCTTCTTTGTGAGCAGTGATGAAGGCCTTTCATAGGATTAGGTCTCCAGGTTGGAATTACCGGATCTTGGCCCTTTAATTGTAGCGTGAAATGAGCTGTTGCTGGTAGGCTGCAATACGGGTGATGGTATGCTCGCGCTTTTCCTTTGCCAGATCTAAGCTTGTGGTCATCTCCTTAATGTTCTACTCAATGCTTGACAGTAGAGTGTTGATGCTTGACATGATGATGTTGGGAGGAATGATTGCTTCCGAACCAAATGCCAAAGAGAAATGAGTCTCACTGGTTACTCGTCTTTTGGTGGTGCGATATGCCCATAAACATCTAGGGAGTTTATCTGGCCATTTTCCTTTCTTGTCAGTGATGGATTTCTTGAGGCAGTCGAGGATTGTCTTGTTGGATGCTTCGGCTTGCCCATTGCCTTGAGGATATCTCGGCGTGGACATATGCTGCTTGATGCCATACTTTTGGAAGAACTTCGCCAAATCTTTACCCATAAATTACCAGCCGTTTGTGTGACAATGAACTGAGGGATGCCAAATCGGTAAATGATGTTCCTCTATATGAAGCGCTCTATGTCCGTTTGAGTCGTGGTCGTCATGGGCTCTACTTCTTCTCGGTTGCCACGATGATCATGTTTCTGCCCCCAGTAGTAGACGACATAAGTCATACCAGGATGGTTGTACACTATATTAACGACCAATGACTCATCTGTGGGTATAGCTCGTTAGCTGGCAGTGCTGGTACCGGCTTGTAGCGTTAGCAACGATCGTACTTTTTTACCAACTACTTAGCGTCTTGGTGCATGGTATACCAGTAGTAGCCTACGTTAAGAGCCTTCTATGCTAAGAATCGACCTTTAGAGTGATTTCCATAAACGCCTTCGTGGATTGAGCTTAGAACCTTCAAGTCATCGGGAGGTGCTAGGCAGCAGAGATGTGGTCTGGTGTAGGATATTCGAATGAGAATGTCGTTCCATATGTAGTAGCATGTTGCCTTGATTTGGAGCCTCCTAAACTCCAGTCTTTCCCGAGGGAGTGTGCCGTTGACCAGGTAATCTATAATAGAACTTTCCCAGTTTGGAGTTATACTAACCTGTGACACTTCGGCTGTCGTTTCCATCTTTATGCTTGGCATGTCTAGTTATTCCTCTGGAATAGAGCGTTTAAGTTGGTGGTCGAGGGTAAAGCCTAGGCCAGTTAACGCATATACGTGGAAGTTGTTTGCCCACGGAACTTGGGTAAAAGTGTAAGTCTGAAATGCCTCATGTCACATCCCGACCTGGGCTTCACCACTTCCCGAGCCCGACTTTCTCATAGCACAATATTTTCAGTTTTGGGCCCCGACCATACCCTTATAGTTTTGTTTCTGGGAACTCATGAGTAACTTCCCAGTGGGTTGCCCATCTTGGGACTGCTCCAGCCCAAACTCGCTTAACTTCAGAGTTCTGATGGAACCTGAAGCCAATGAGCTTCCAAAAGGCCTCGTGTTATAAGAAGGTGGGCATATACATATAAGGCATATATGATCCACTCCCCTAGGCGATGTGGGATCAATCAATCCGCCCCTTTTAGGGGCCCGACGTCTTCATCGACACACTCACACCACACGGTAGAGTGGCTCCAATACCAAATTGTCACATCCCGACCCGGGCATGTCTAGTTATTCCTCTGGAATAGAGCGTTTAAGTTGGTGGTCGAGGGTAAAGCCTAGGCCAGTTAGCGCATCTACGTGGATGTTGTTTACCCACGGAACTTGGGTAAAAGTGTAAGTCTGAAATGCCTCATGTCACATCCCGACCTGGGCTTTACCACTTCCCGAGCCCGACTCTCTCATAGCACGATATTTTCAGTTTTGGGCCCCGACCATACCCTCATAGTTTTGTTTCTGGGAACTCATGAGCAACTTCCCAGTGGGTTGCCCATCTTGAGATTGCTCCAGCCCAAACTCGCTTAACTTCAGAGTTCTGATGGAACCTGAAGCCAATGAGCTTCCAAAATGCCTCGTGTTATAAGAAGGTGGCCATATACATATAAGGCATATATGATCCACTCCCTTAGGCGATGTGGGATCAATCAATCCGCCCCTTTTAGGGGCCCGATGTCTTCATCGACACACTCACACCACACGGTAGAGTGGCTCCAATACCAAATTGTCACATCCCGACCCGGGCTTCACCACTTCCCGGGCCCGACTCCGTTGTGGATGCAAATTTTTGCCTTCTCCTTCTTTGACAAAATTGCACCTACAAAACAATCAACACCTTTGGTCAGGGCTAAGAACCTCACGCGCCCACGATGAATGAGGGGCTTTGGCCGAAGAACCTCCGATGCCAAAGTTAGAATTTAGAGAGAAAAAATGTTTAGAGGATTTTTGGGAGTTTTGCAAGAGTATCAACTTAGCTTTTTAGAAGAAATAGGGTCCTATATATAGGAAATGAGGTGGCCGGCCCTTAGAGGATTTTGTGTGAAAATGGTGATTAATTTGGTGATTAATGGATTAATTAGGAATTAATCTAATTTGTATGGAAGGTTTTGAAGGTTATGGAATGAGGATGGATGAGACAAATTTGAACTTGTTACCTATTTTGGTTACTCCTGATTTGGTTGATGGATGATTCTCCACTGCTTGCATGTAGGAGACCCGGTATGCCTCGAGGGTAAATTTGTCATCTTCACCAAAAAATCCACGTGTCGCCTTGTGATTATTTTTGGCTCCACAAATGCCCCCATACCTGCTGGGTTGCTCGTAGGAAAGGGTAGCATGTGTAGAGATCTTCTTGCTTTAGGACTGCTTTATATTTTGATGTTGATTCCCTCTTTAATATGAAATTAGATCATTCTAGGAAAGGGAAATAAATTTCTCTCAAAGCCTATTTAAGCCCACCTTAATGGGGTTGTTAAATCAACTTTGGAGAGCGATTTATTCTACCCTACAAGATAGAGAAAGCTTAGAGGATATTTGTTCCCCCTCCCCTAGCAATCTTCTACGCTTGCCCGTGCAAAAGACTGTCTTTCGTTGCTTTCTTCGTCTTTTCCACATCGCACCGATGTAAGGAAAAATGAATTCTCCTTGTCTTCTTCTTGGGAGGTGCTGTCATGGGGCAGCCGTTAGGATGGTGCGACATGTCGGCTGGCAGGGGCTAGGGGTCGACTTGTCATAGGCCAAAGAGGTGGTGTGGCATAGGCCATTGCTTGTGCTGTTTGGATTGATTGAAGCCAATGATTAACTCGGCATGGGCCGAGGAAATGGCGTGGCATGGGCAACGGTTTTGGCTGCCATGTCTGGGCTGCTTGCCAAAAATGAGGAAACTGTTTGAGTTTGATTTCTCAGCTGCTGTAGATGGAGCAGTCAAGGATAAAGCTGCTAAGATCGGAGCTGCTGAAGATGAAGTGTCGGATGAGTGAACTGTTAAGTGCAAAAGTAGCTACTGCCCCTGACCATTTGCTACCTAGTTAATCTTCAAGCATTCGATCTTTTAAGCTATGTGGCCTTCTCACACTGGAAAACTTACCTAGATGGGTGTCAGGAAATTAGTTTACCCTCTCGCACTGGAGAACAATTAGTTTACCCTTTCGCACTGGAGAACAATTAGTTTACCCTCTCGCACTAGAGAGCAATTAGTTTACTCTTTCGTGCTGGAGAGCAATTAGTTTACCCTCTCGCGCTGGAGAGCAATTAGTTTACCTTCTCGCACTTGAGAGCAATTAGTTTATCATTTCGCACTGGAGAGCAGACCTTTTTGAGTGTCAGGGAATTGGTTTACCCTCTCGCACTGGAGAGCAATTAGTTTATCCTCTCGTATTGGAGAGCAGACCCTTTTGGGTGTTGGGGAATTTGTTTACCCTATCGCACTGGAGATCAATTAGTTTATCCCCTCGCACTGAAGAGCGAACCCTTTTGGGTGTCGGAAAATTGGTTTACCCTCTCGCACTGAAGAGTAATTAGTTTATCCTCTCGCACTAGAGAGCGAACCATTTTGGGGTTGGGGAATTGGTTTACCCTCTCGTAGTGGAAAGCAATTAGTTTATCCTCTTGCACTGGAGAGTGAACCCGGATGGGTTTTTAGCAGTCGTTGTGGATAGTAGTTGAGCCATGCTTGTGAATAACTTCTTGAATCTTTATTGAGAATAAAGAAATAAATCAATTGTGCTGAAAGGCAGAAACTGCATAACAAACTAGATAATCTTCGGCTTGTGAAGCCTTGTTCGTCGAGCTGCTTGAGACTTCAAACTTATTTGGAAAAAAACCCAAACGAGGTTTAAGGGGTGATGGAGACTTCCTCTGCTTGTGTAGGCCATTTCGTTGACTTGTCAAGATACTCGTTGTATTGGCCCTCATTTGTCAGCTTCTCAAGATACTGCTTCCACTTCAGGCAGCCGTTGGTAGTGTGGCTTGGTCCTTGATGGAATGCGCAATACTTTGTATGATCCAGCCTGGTAAGATCGCTTTTCATGGGTGGCGGCAGTTCGAACCAAGGTTCGTTCTTGAGCTTGCGGAGAATTTGGTCGATTGGAACTGTGAATTTAGTGAATGTTTCAGGCGCTGAGTCTTCTCTGGTTGGGAAACGTTCCATGTGCTTCTTTTTCGACTTGTTTTTGTTAGACTGTTTGGCCTCGTCCCATAGTTCATGCTTTTCTGCCAAAGCATACAAAGCTTTTAGGGTCAGTTCTTCTCCCATGATCAGTTTTCCGAATAAATGATGTTCAGTGGGAAGTCCATTTCTGAATGTTGTCGTTGCTATGTCTTCGTTGCAACTAACAATCTTGGCCTTCTTCGCTTTGAATCTCTTAATATAGTCACGAATTATCTCCCAATGGTCTTTTACGATGCTAAAGAGATGGTCGGATGTCATTTTGATTGAGTGGTTATACGAATACTCATTAGTGAAAACAAAGGAAAGTTTGTTGAAACTCCGGATTGACTGCGACGGCAGAGTGTGAAACCAGTCTTGCGCCTCACCTTGTAGAGTTGTGGTAAAATTTTTGCACATAAGCGCATCATTGTTCCTGTAGAGGATCATGGGACTGCGGTAGTGCTTAAGATGTCGATATGGATCTTCGTCTCCCTTGTACGGAATAAAGTGAGGCATAGTGAACCCGCGAGGTGGATCTGTCCGCTCGATCTCATTCGTGAATGGTGACATGCTTATGTTGGTCATGTCTTTTCGAAGCGCATCGTCAGCAGTCTCGTTATGTTGGAAATTATGCAATCGTTCGGTTATGAGTCTCTCAACTTCTTCTTGAATTTGCCTCTGCTGGGGCAGTGGAACTTTTGGCTGCCTCCAATCGTGACCTATGGGTTTAGGCCACTCTTCCCTATGCTCGACTCGTCCTTGTCGTGACTGCGGTGCATGTGCCATGTACCTGGCAGGCGAACGGGCTGTTTGTAGGCTGCTTTGAGTGACTGCTTCTCTCCGTCTGCCGTGCTGCCTACTCCGATGTGAGGTGGAGAATGCTCCTTGCGAGCCTAGTTGTGAATGAACATTTCGCCTGGAAGGTTGTCCATGTTGATAATCGGAGTGTGACCTCAACTGTGAACGTATGCTCGTCCGTGGGCTTGATTGGGAATGCACGCTCATCCGTGCGCTAAGACGAAAGTATATGTTATCCCAATGACCCAGGCGAGAGCGTAAACTGCCAGAACGCTTAGAACGTGGCTGGTTAAGGGGCTGTTTGCCAGGATGCTGGTGGAGAGGTTCGTCTACCCTTATCCTACTTTGGGACACCTCGTCCGGGGCACGTTGGATCTCGGTGCGTTGTAAAAGTTGATTCACCAAGGTTGTCTGTTGTGCAAGGGCGCTCGTCAACTCTATGACTTGTCGAGACAAGTGTTATTCGCCATTTGGATTGGAAGAGCTTAGAAGGAATGTGCCTCCTTGAGCAGTGGAAATGTGGTAGACTTCGGGTGCAATATTTGAATTGGAAAATGTCAAATTCGCGGAGAAATATGGTGAAAATGCCCCCAGCTCGATGGTTGCTCCGGATAGTTGAGATATTCTCGGGCCAACTTGAGCTGCTTGGGAAACCATGAGAGGCAGGCTGTAGGAACAAACTGCTTAATGAGTAGTGCATGCGAATGCAAGGCTTGGGCTCAGGCCCGTGCAAGCTTGGATGGCATGGCTTGGGCCATGGTGGAACCTTGTAGTGGTGGTGCCACTCTGCTTACGACCGCATTTTGCCTCATGGATCTCTACGGTCCCATTTCTTGAGTATTGGAATTTTCACATATGGAATTTTCTAAATTTCTAGCCTTTATATTTTTCTTATACGTTTTATCAAAAAAAACCTTTGCAAATAAAAAATTCTAATAATAAGAACGTATGAAAAATATTCAAATGGACTAGAAAATTAAGAAAAAACATTTTTATGCGAGAGCCTTCTACGAGTATGGATTTCAACTCTCAATGAAAGCACCAATTTGTGGATGCAAATTTTCGCCTTCTCCTTCTTTGACAAAATTGCACCTACAAAACAATCAACACCTTTGGTCAAGGCCAAGAACCTCACGTGCCCACGATGAATGGGGGGGCTTTGGCCGAAGAACTTCCGATGCCAAAGTTAGAATTTAGAGAGAAAAAATGTTTAGAGGATTTTTGGGAGTTTCGCAAGAGTATCAATTTAGCTTTTTAGAAGAAATAGGGTCCTATACATAGGAAATTAGGTGGCTGGCCCTTAGAGGATTTTGTGTGAAAATGGTGATTAATGAATTAATTAGCCTAATTAATCTAATTTGTATGGAAGGTTTTGAAGGTTATGGAATGAGGATGGATGAGACAAATTTGAACTTGTTACCTATTTTGGGTACTCCTGATTTGGTTGATGGATGATTATCCACTGCTCGCATGTAGGAGACCCGGTATGCCTTGAGGGTAAATTTGTCATCTTCACCCAAAAATCCACATGTCGCCTTGTGATTATTTTTTGCTCCACATCAGCCATAGCACGATATTGTCCACTTTTGGTCCCGACCATACCCTCATAGTTTTGTTTCTGGGAACTCATGAGCAACTTCCCAGTGGGTTGCCCATCTTGGGATTGCTCCAGCCCAAACTCGCTTAACTTCAGAGTTCTGATGGAACCTGAAGCCAATGAGCTTCCAAAATGCCTCGTGCCCAGCCCAAAGTTCTGATGGAACTTGAAGCCAGTGAGCTCCCAAAAGGCCTCGTGCTATAAGGAGGTGGGCATGTACATGAAAGGCATAGATGATCCACTCCCCTAGGCGATGTGGGATCTAACACCTCAAGCTGCTTGCGTACCTTATCTAGGTATTGCGCCATCCTTAGATGTTTTATCATGTACTCCTCAGTAGTCTGGCTGGTGATTAACTGGGAATCGAAATGAATTGCAAGCTTCTTCATCGCCAAGTCTTTTGCCATTCGGAGGCCTGCCAGTAGGGCCTCGTACTCTGCTTTGTTGTTGGATGCTTTGAAGCCTGTAGTGATCGCCTGCTCGAGCATTGAGCCGTTTGGGGCGACAAGAACCACGCCTGCTCTCGAACCTTTGTAGTTAAATGTGTCGTCGACATGCAAATGCCAGAAATCTCCATTGCGGAGGCAAGCGCAGCTAAGGTGTGCTGGGCTACTTCTGGGGCGTTGCCAGGCTGCTCTGTTGCGTCGCCTAGGCTAGGCGCGAATTCTGCTATGAAATCTGTTAAGGCTTAGGCTTTTATCGACGTGCGGGGCCGGAAAACTAAACCGTATTGGCAAGTTCCAACGCCTACTTCATCACTTGTTGAGAAGCGTCCGAACCATGTAAGATTGATCGTAGATGATACTGAGTTATGATGATGACTATATGAGGTTGAAAGTATGGTCTGAGCTTCCGAGCCGTAACAACTAGTGCCAAAATTAATTTTTCGATCTTTGGATAACTTGTTTCTGCATCGAGAAGAGCTTAAGAAGTGTAGAATACCAGCAATTGGGCCCCCAGCTCTTCTCGTATGAGAGCAGAGCTCACTGCTACTTCGGAGACTGCCAGGTAGATGTATAAATCCTCCGTTGCTTATGGCTTGGATAGTAAGGGAGGTGATGTGAGATATTTCTTCAGGTCTTGGAAGGCTTTTTCGCACTTTTTATCCCATTTGTCTCATTGTGCCCTCTTGATAGCCTTGAAAATGGGCTTGCATCGATCGGTGAACCGCGAGAAAAAACGGTTGAGGGCAACTGCTTGTCTGGTCAAGCTTTGGATCTCCTTCAAGTTAGTTGGAGACTACATCTCTAGGATCGCTCGGTTTTGCTTGGGATGTACTTCAATTCCTCGTTGGGTTACTAAGTGCCCTAGGAATCGGCCTGAAGATACTCCAAATGTGCATTTGGTGGGGTTGACCTTCATTTTGTACTTTACGAGGATGTTGAAAGTTTTCGCCAATTTACGGATGTGGTCTAACCGTTGTTTGCCCTTTACCATGATGTCGTAGACATAAACCTTCATGGTTACCCCAATTTGCTTTTTGAACATCATGTTTACTGACCTTTGGTAAGTGGACATGTGTTCTTGAGGCCAAAGGGCATAACCTTGTAGCAGTAGGTGTCTCTTTCGATCACGAACGCGGTTTTCTCCTTGTCGGGCTCTTACATAGCTATTTGGTTGTAGCCGGAGTATGCGTCCAAGAAGTTTAGCAGTTGGTTCCTAGAAGTTAAATCTACCAATAGATCGATTCGAGGGACATGATAAGGATCTTTTGGGCATGCTTTGTTAAGGTCGGTTTAGTCTACGCAAACCCTCCATTTGTCATTCTCTTTCTTCATGACTAGCACGACGTTGGCAAGCCATGCTAAGTTTGTTACCTCTTCTATGAATCCGACCTCCAATAGCTTGTCAATTTCCGCCTCGATGATCGCTGATGAGTCAATATTATATTATATATTTTACCCTATTCTTAGTATAATTTGATAATTATTTTGGTAGAATTTTGATATTTCGCTTTATATTTTCAATATAGGACATTCAACTTCCTCTAAAGAAAAACATGACCAAACGGATGAATTTGGAGTGATTCAAATTCAAGGACGTTCATGTGTTCCTTAGTTTGTTCATGTCAAAATTTCAGCAATTTCGACCAAGCGGTTATTTTCTTGCAATTTAATGAAGAAGCAGTGCGTATTGTTGGAAATTGACGTTTTTAGGCTGAAACTGCGTTTTTGGAGCCCAAGATTACCTCATATGGGTTCGTGGCCTTCTAGAGAAGTGTTCAGAATAATCCAAGCTTTAAATCCAGTAATTTTGGGCCAGTTTTGGAGCTGATTTGGGTCTGAAACATGGTTATGCAAATTTATAGGCAAATCTACCAAGTTAATTTAAGATTATGTTTCCTATTTTATTTCAAGTTATTAGGTTTCCTAGTTTGATTCTAAGACCTTTTACTAGGAGGATTTTATTTATAGTAGTATAAATAAGCCTTTTGGCAATCGCTACTCGCTCGGGTGTGAAATGTCTTCTCTTTGGGATCACCGGTTTGGCAGCGGGTAGATGTGCAGCTTGTGGCAGGCCACCTCGGGGTTGATGCCAGGCATGTCAAATGGTGACATGCGAAAACATATTAGTTTTCTCTAAGGAAAGCCGTGAGTTCTTCCTTCTTAGCTAGGCTTAGATGTGAGTCGATTTTAGCTATTTTTTTCGGCTGCTGAGGATCAAGAATGATGTTTTCGGCGTCCTTTTTGGGTTTCCATGCTATCTTGTTTGCTTGGGCACCATCTTCTCTATCCATCTGTTGTAATTGCTATTTGGTAACCTCTTCGTCCATTTAGACTTCGGTAGCCTCCACAGGGGTAAATGTCTTATTCTTTTACTCTTTCAACACTTGCACAGTGCATCATCGAGATGCGGCTTGGTCAGACTTGATTTCTCTAACTCCTCATCCTGGGATGCGGAATCGGATTTTTTGATACTTGACGAAAGTGACGGCATCCAACTTGATCAACCAAGGTCTTCCAAGAATCCCATTGTAGGGAGATGGGTCGCTTACGATCATGAACATCTGCTTTGAGATAACTGGTGGTGTTGTCATGTCAAGTGTGATGTGGTTGATGGCAGTTGAGGTGTGTCCGTTAAATCCAGTGAGTACCTTTGTTCAGTGTATGATTATGATTTCCAGGCCCATCTTATGAATAACTGAGAGTTGAAGTAGGTTGACTGCATTTTCGTTGTCAACCATCATTCTGTCGACTATGGCATGGGCTAGTTGGACATATACTACTAGTGCGGCATCATGTGGGAAATTGACGCCTTCTGCATCATGCTCGATGAAGCCAATAATAGGTCTAGGTTAGGTGTCAACTGCTTGGACTTGTGAGATTAGTAGAGCCTACTGAATCTTCTTCTTCTTAAAGTTACTGGTGGCCCCTAAGTGCTCGGACTCGACAAAGATACCATTGATTCGAATCATCTTAGTTGGTGGCTTTTCGTCGTCGTTTGCGTTCATTCTTGGCTGCGTAGCTGGCTTGTCTAAGTATATGTCGACCTTGCCTTCTTTCACGAACTTCTCTAAGTAGTTCTTCCAAGTGTAGTGGTCGTCAGTTGTGTGACCAGGACCTTGGTGGAATGCACAATACTTAGTGTGGTCCAACTTGGAAGTATCTCATTTTGATTATTTCGACAGTTTGAACCATGGCTCATTCTTGATGTCGCAAAGGATTAGATGGATTGGAATTGAGAACTTAGAATAATTCTTGGTCATCGGGCTTTCTTTGGTCGTGGGTCGGTTTCTACGCTTGGCCTCCTACCTGCCCTTGCTTGACTGCTTCTCATCCTCTTTCCTTCAAGCTACTGCCGACTCTTTTCTGCTCGGGCGCCTTTTCTGCTTGTCGAGCCTTGTCCCAGAGTGCATGCTTCTCTACCAGGGTAAAAGAATATGCTAAAGTTAAGTTTTCTTTCAGATCATTTCTTCAAACAGTGGGTGGTCTGTTGAGAGTCATTTTTGGAAAGCTGCACTTGATATTGAGTTGCCGCATCCCTTCTCTGATTTGAACCTCTTCACGTAGTCGCATAGTGATTCCTTTGGGTTTTTCTTCACGTTGAACAAGTGGTCTGACTTTTCCTTGATTGAGCGGTAGGATGAGTATTCTTTGGTGAAAACTAAGGAAAGATCATCAAAATTCTATATGGATCATGGTGGTAAGGTGTGAAACTGATCTTGCTCTTCACCTTGTAGAGTGGTGACTAATATTTTGCACATAAGGGCATCGTTGTTTTAATAAGGGACCATTGCACTTCGGTAGTGGTTCAAGTGCCTCTCTGGATCTCCATCTCATTTGAAAGATGCGAAGTGTGGCATGCTAAACTTGCGTGCAGGCTCTGCCTGCTTGATTTCATCTGTGAAGGGTGACATGCTCATGTTAGTCATATCCCACCGTAGTGCTTCATCAGCCATTTCGTTACGTTGGAAATCATGCAATCGTTCGTTGAGGAGTCTCTTTACCTCTTCTTGGATTTACCTTTGTTGGGGTAGCAGAGCTTTCGGCTGCCCCTGGTCTTGACTTAATGGTCTAGGCTACTCTTCTATGTTCTTGGCTTGTCCATGCCGCCGCGGCGGTGTATGTGGTCTATTCGTAGCAGGCAAGAGAATTCTTTGCAAGTTGCCAGTTGAACTTGAGCTAGATTGAGTAACTGTTTCTCTCCGTCTGTCTTGCTGCCTGCTCCGATAAGATGTGGAAGTTGCTCTTTGCGAGCCTAGCCGTAAATGAACGTTTTGTCTGGAAGGCTATTCATGTTGATCATCGGTGTATGGTCCCAACCATGAATGTATACTTACCCATGGGCCTAGTCGAGAATACACGTTCCTCCGCGAGCTAAGACCGGAGTATACGCTATCTCGATGGCCCAATCGGGAGTGTACGCTGCCCGAATGCTTGGTTCATGACTGGTTGAGTGGCTACTTACCGAGACACTGCTAGAGAGGTTCCTCGTTTGCCCTTATCCTACTCCTGGACACCTCGTCTAGGGCACATTGGATTTCGGTGTGTTGCAAGAGCTGATTCAGCAAAGTCGTCTATTGTGCAATGACGCTCGTCAACTCTATGACTTGTCGGGACAAGTGTTGTTCGACATTCAAATTGGAAGAGCTTGGAAGGAATGTGCCTTCTTGAGTAGTGGAGGGGTGGTAGACTCTAAGCACGATATTTGAGTTGGGAAATGTCAAATCCGCGGAGAAATATGGTGAAAATTGAAGGAAATTTTGTGAAAAACATGTTCATTTGAATAACATCATATAGCATGCAATTAACAATTAAAGGCGGAATCATGCTTTCATGCATTCAAAAACAAAACATCTACCATGAAATTCAAAGCCTAGTAGATTGGTGAACCTTGACTCAACTTAAAAACAACAATTTGTTAGTTGAGAAATATTTACCTTTGTAGATTCCTCTTTGCATATGCAAAGGATAATCACCCAAGAGATAGGGCCTTCATTCCTTGCTTCTTAGCTCCATGGATTTGGTTAGAAGAATAGGTTCTCCAAGTTCCCAAAATTGAGAACCTCTAAAGATTCTACACCAAGGTTGGATTGGAGAGGAAATGAGTGACCTTGAGGAAATAGAATTGCTAGACAATATCCCCCAAGGTGGTTGGCCTCTTAGAGAGAAATGGAAGCTTTGTGTTCTCACCAATTTTCTCTAAAATCAACAACTTATGAATTTTAGGTTATAAAGTTCTTTATATAGTCACTTCTTTAAATGACCTAAAGAACCAAAAACCCTAATTCAACACTAAATGGATATGGGCTTTTGGGCCTTTGTGAATCTTTATTCATTAAGTTGTCATACAACTTAAGTCAATGGGCTTTGACGTTCGAAGCCCATTGGGCCTTAAGGTCCAAAAACTATCCCGAGGTCTTTAACGAACTTATTCGTTTGATTAATTAACATATTAATTAATCCTTGCCATAAATAATTAAACCATTTAATTCATCTCCTTTGTTTCTTCAATCTCCACCTTATTTGGTGTACGATACATTAGGTTCCTTTTAGCGAGGCAGTGGGCGATTAAAACCATTTTACATCGATTGTGAATTGAAACTTACTTTCAATTCTCCCTTTAGTGATTACACACGTTTAGGGCTTCCACAAACCATGAGTGACCCCTAGCAGCATATCATGGCTACCCAAGCTAATCAGAAGAGGTAGAGAACCTATTCAGTTTAGGATTACAAATGCAATACGGTCTTTCTCTAATCTAATACTCTTGACCACATTGTTTGGTTTGATAGTTTATTTATTCATGTCTACTATCCAATGTGATTCTTGTGCTTATATGATTACTTTGAATGTGAATTGGAACGCATTCCCAAATCTCATTCATACTCTGGCCAGAGATTTTAATCATATCATAGAGTATTCTCCCTCAAGCCAATTGAAGGTTAGAGATCCCTTGTTGCGCATTCACTTGTCTCCATGACTAAGTGGCTTAACCCCAATGATGTCGTGGACACCCCGATGGGGTGACTTTGACATAATCAAAGATCAAGGACTTAACCACAAGACAACAACTGTGATGCCTCAGGTCAAATGACTAATTTGCATTATCCCAAACATGAGTTCTCATGTGACATGAGTATGAGAACTCCTCGTTGATCGTGTTCAGTGAACTCATTCTCTATTGAGCACCTACGTACTTGTCTTGATGTCACACACACCAATGACTCGAGACTAGTCATTCTCCCTGAGAGAAGACATATCACGTACTGATCTTATCGGACTGTCAATGCCCAATTGGCAATCCTATGATCAGGAACGTTTAGGATGTGTCTACGAAAGAATGGTCTCATTAATCTAACTTCATTAGATTGCATTCTTCCAATCACATATTCCTTGGACTTTATCGTTTAAGCATATAACATTTATATGAGACGTCTCAAACAATAATGTTTGCCCTTTATATGTAAACTAGATTAGTTTAACATGTGAAATATCCGTAAAGTATCATCATATGAATGGCTTTAGGGCACATTTCCAACAATCTCCCACTTGCACTAGAGCCAATCAGCTTGGTCATCTGTTATGATTCCTCTTCTGTAGTCATTTCCTAAATGGCTGAGTAGTAGGCCTAGGAAATGGATATCTATATGTTATCCATAAAAGCAACCTTGAGAATATCGACGTCACCATTATACATGATTCCCAATCATGTGGTTCAGTCTCTCATATGAGTTCGGATCTTGATGAGACCTTGATTCCCAGGCTTGAGCTATCGCCCCATTAGTGTCGTAGTGTCAGTACACTAGATACACTTTCTGGTTGGAACCGAATAGAGAGTTCATAAATGAACTTTCCCATCCAAACAACATTGTTGTAAACTTCTATATGGCAATATATTTTGCATTCATAATGGAACACACTAAAGTCATTACTTTAATGTTTCCATCCAAATATCTCTTTAGTCATAATAAAGAGATATCTGTTTATCTCTTCATTCATAATGAAGAAACATCCAATGATGGATTAGATTCACAATCTAATACATTTACGCTTCCATTACGTTACTCTAATTCTTCCTCATTCTTCGAGGAACCTATCCTTTAGTATTTCTTAAATACTTAAGGATTCACTTGACAGTTGCCATGGTTCTGATCCTGGGCTTGCATTGATATCGCCTTGTACCTTTCTAGGTACAACTCATATCAATGTTTTTCATACAATATGAAATACATAAATCACCTTTCTGCGTATGCATAAAGGATTCGATTTACGCATTATTTCTTTGGGAGTCAAAGGGTACGTTCCCTTTGAGAAGAGCTACCTCCTAGTCTCACTAGAGTTGTTCTTCTTATTTAAGTTTATCATCATATGAGAAACTTCCTAGCATCCTTTTGTCTATTATTAGGGCATGATATAATCCAATTATATCCTAAAATCTATCATTATAGATTTCTATCCCATGTATATAGACTATGTCTCCCATATACATTCTATCTTTATAGAATGTTTAAAGTCATAACTTTAACAATGAAGTATTCTTTTCATTTCCAAAATTAATATATCATATATATATTTAAATTTTAGGAACATGATTAACTCCCACTAATCTTTTGTAAACCTAGTAAACAAAAGATTCATTTACATCTTTATGAGAAATCAAACGATTTGACCTTTTCTCTCATAAAACGCTTATGGCTCCCACTAGCTTGCTAAGATCCATGATGGTTGGATCTCTACAACTTACATGTTTTGTGATTCATAGTTTTAGACATATATTATTAGGACTATCTTAATAATGGTTTCGGAAACCTATATTATGTCCAAACATTGAATCAACATTTAGTTGTAGCTAGCTATCTTCGAATTAATTGAAACTAAGACTACGTCAAAAATGGTTCCTTCTTGACTACCTTGGAGCTTGTGGTATAGGAACTAGGTTGTTATATTTGTTGATTATCATTTTGTCTCTCAAAGAACCCATTCTTTTGAGTTCTATTCCTAGTTCATTTGCTCTAAGGCAAATCACATTGTAGGATTACAATGAACTACTCAACAAACAACATTTGTTGGTTGGTTTATAGAAGTGATATCCAAAGGTTAATTTAAGGATATCCACAAGATAATTTTTAAACAAATATTGCTCATTAGCACACAACCCCAAATCTTAACACAATTAAGATTTGTCTTTCTTTCCAACTACATCCTATGGAGTTATGAAAATTTTGGAAGATCTTCTAATTGACAATCATATTGTTTTAGAAGTATATATCCTATATATATGGGTAATTGATAATATTCAACGAACTAAATCTTATTCAAGTTCGTTCTTCTCCTAATGGAGAAAATCATTATCTTATGATGCTAATTTCCTTGATATCTTTCAAGGAAACTCATCTAAAGTGTTACCTTTCCTTGGATCAAATCTAAGGAGGTAAGTACTTTAGACGTCTTACTCATCAACTTACATTTCTTGAATTCTTTGAAACCTTTTGCAAAGTATTCGGACTTGTGTTTATTCATAATAAACTATAGTCCAACCGAGAGTGATCTTCGGTGAATGTCAAACAACATGAGTAGTATTATGTTGTGGACAAGTGCCATTAACATCTAAGTGAATTAACCTCAATAACTTTGTGATTCTTTCTTCTTTCCAAAAGAATAAAGATTCGAACATTTCGCCTCTATACAATTTTGACAAGAAGGTATTGGATCCGGATCTAACGATCCAAAGCATCCATCTATGACCAACTCGTAATTTATGTTTTAGAGGTATCACAACTCAGTTGGGATTAGTCACTATCTTGCAACCTTTTGGGTTTTAAGCATCATTATATTCTAAACAGTTAACGCTACCATATCATCTCTACTATAGAGACAATCAATTAGATTACTATAATCCAATCAGTGATTAATAAAGAACAATGTTTTTTTTAAACAAAACATTCATCCATCTCTACTATAGTGATGGAATTGAGTTCCTTAAAATTGGAATGTAAAGACAATCTTTGGTTTTTCCAATTTCTTTGGTAGTTCATATGAGGAAGTTAGTACCATCTGCTTTCGCAGAGATCTATATTTTATTCACGTTCCGAATGTGAAGTACTTTCTCTTCTCTCATTAATCTTCTACTTCTTATTAGCCACACTTTTACAACGATTGTAAAACATAGTTACTAATACGGAATCAAGCATTCAAGTAGAAGAACCAACTGTTTTGAACTATTCAAGAACAATTTACAACACCTTCGAAAGGTGTGTTCTTGACACTTGCAAGACATTTCTTGCAAATACCCCTTCCAATGTCCATCCTTTCATAAAGAAAGTTTGTTCCCTTGGAGTTAATTTTATCTTCTTCATTTGACTTCTCCTTTGACTACAATAGTCATGGTCCCTAAACTCCCACTATCTCTCTTGAAACCTTTTTCAATTGTGTTATACACATCAAACATTTTGGAGAGTGTGTGGTTATTGTTCACTACATAGTTTACAATAAACTTAGTGAACCATTAGGATAGGGACATAAAGGTGAAGTCCTAGCTTAGTTTCCATCTCGTTAAGTGGTTTATCACTTCAACACTCAATGATTCAAAATCATCATAAATCCATGTTGATGGACTATTTTTGTCAACCAACCATTATGTTCTAAACATAATTACAAACTTTCAAGAGTTGTTCAAGGCAACTCTCATTTCTTCATAAGTTCCTTTGTTCATATAACGAAGGAATAAGCATTGGTTGTTTGTGTTGTCCTCTTCATGATAGACATTTCTAACATGTTCTTCCAATGATACATTATCAATAGGAAGATTGTGAGGATGAGACTTCTTAGGTACATGCACAATCCATTTAAGACAATCTTTGGGATTGTGTTACCAAGTCCGGAAACTAAAACATTCTGCTTTTCTTTGTCAAGTTTTGGATAGCGTTTGCAAATATATTGGTAAACAAATACATAACGAATATAAATTGATTGATTTTAAGCCATTTGATTTGGGTCTTTAAATCAAATAGCACCACCCACTATTTTTTTGGCAAATTCCATATCCCTCATTGGAATTCGAGAGTTTTGGAGGAAACTCTTAGTAGGTTATGGGAGACTCACTATTACCAAGCCCACCTCACAATGATATGATGTTGGCTAGCATTAATAATAATGAGAGAGTACGCTTACTCATTTGCAACTAATGCAAGTACCCATCAATTTGGCCTCTAGAGAATGTTGCCTCACGATGATACGATGTTGGCGCCATTGCACTTAGTTAAGTCATTCCCACCATGCTTAGTTCGTGAAGGGGTTCAAGAATAGCCTCACGATGATACGATGTCGGCCATCCTCGTTGCCTACACTAACCTCATCAAGTATGTATATAGACTCCTCCTGAGTATAAGCATGCACTTTGTACTCCCCCATGATAGGTTGAAGCCGGTGTACAAGTCATAAACGATTGGAGCCTACCACGGTGGAAGGCCACGAAAGAGTGTTCTAAGCACTCTCACGCTTTTCAACTTAATAATGGTTTGGTTGAGGGTTTTAGGTCTCATCACATATAAGTATTCATTTTAATCTACATTAAAACAATTTTGGTCCTATTACAACTATTGGTCCATTTGTTTTTAATTGTATATAATACTCCCACTATGCTTATTGATGCGAAAATAAATTAATGCACAAATTTAAACCCTATTTGTGACAGTTGTAGTAATGATGTAAGTAGGGATCGTTCTAGGCCGGGGATTAACTAGGGATGCTAACCAAAGTAAAATTAAATTAAAAACGTAAAAACAAAATTTAAAACACTAAACTAGACTCAAGACACTTAACTAGAATAACTCAAAATAATTCAAAATTCAAGAAAACACAAACTAAATTTATTTCTAATAAATCTAACACTTTAAAATAAACGGGGGATTGATTTTTGATGAAAAGTAAATTAAACTTAAATAAATTACAGAATTGACAAAAACATGAAATTAAGGTGAAAGGATGGACGACGGACTGGCTAGAGGATTCTTCTCCACACATGACACATATGCAACCTAAATTGATTTTCAGTTGTTCTTTCAATAAATTGTAAATTCTCAACGCCCCAAATTAATTAGGTCCGCTTAAATTAACCTTTAGATTTCCCTAGATTCATTGAATTGGACGGGATACGCATCACAACCAAATTATTCTTATCAAGTTCCCTAACTATGGAATACGCATGATAGAGAGACATATCAAAGATCATTAAGTTCAATGGAAATCATAAGCATTGACGAGGCACTTGTTACTATGATTTGCATGAAACTTATGCCCAGAATTTACTTAACACGATTGTGGTCAACAACCTTTACTACTTGTGAATATAAGTTCATAACGATTAGGTGAAATTCACTTATATTCTAGCATCAAATTCATGCATGTAAATTAAGTATGCATCCTTAATCGACAAACAAAAATAAGTTATCAATCAAGCAGTTAAGCAAATTAAAGTCACAACTCAGAAATCACAACTGAAGGTAATCAATTCATATTACAAATATATCCATGGTTTTGAATTAACCTCTAGCCAAAACAAATTAATTACACATTATTCATAAATTAAAGTAAAAATAAAACGTGAGTTTGGAACGAATTAACCCGAGAGAAATGGACAGCTTTTCTGCGCCACTGTGCTGCAAAGTTGTCGTGCTGACAGAACGCCAGCTGACCTGTTGTGCTGACCTGCAGTGCTGACCTGCGCCTGGCACCTTCTCTCCCGCTGGCGACAGCTCCTTCGCTGACTGCCCTCCACGTCTCGCTTTGCGTTTTGCGCTGCCAGCCCTCTTATTCCCTCCACTGACCTGCCTTGCTGGCAGCTGCGATTGTTCAGTTTTCCTCTGCGCTGCCCAGCACCTTCCTCTAATTATTTCTTTCCGCGCGCCACCTCCTGACCGCCTGTCTCTCACGCTGCCAGGCAGCTTTCTGTTCTTTCCTCAGCACGCCAGCAAGCCAGCTGCCAAGACAAGGCAGCACGTCTCTCCTCACTCTCTATTCTGCTTGCGACCTATTTCCTCCACCGCGCCAGCGTCTGTCTCAAGCTGCCAATTGGCAGCGCCTGCCTTGCTGACAGCTGCGCTGTCCTTCACGTGCTGACCTCTACTTTCCCGCAAGCTTGTCTATCTCAAGCTGCCAATGGCAGCTTCCAAGTTGCTAAAAGGCAGCCTTGATTATTCTTTCTCTCTGCCCTCGCAAGCTGCACAAGCTTGCTGTCCTGCGTCCCTTCTTTCCTTCAAGCTGCCAAAGGCAGCTTCTCCCCCCACGCTCGAGCTCACGTCTGACTTCCTTCTTTTTATTCCTTTCTGCCCATTTTCCTCAGTGCTTTTCCCACCAGCTGCCCACCTACCAAGCTGCACTCAGCAGCTTTTATTTTTTCTTTTCTTCGTGCTCCACTTGGTTCCCCACTGTTTACAAAACAAACAATTATTATTATTATATATATATATATATCTATATTTTATTTAATTTAAAAGCTAAACAGTTTTGACACGAATTTATTACATAAAATCACACTTATGTTATTTTTATTTTCTTAGCTAGATAAATTCGATAAAACACAAAAACAAAGCAAATAACTCAAAAATATAAGAAACTAACTAAGAAAAGACGAGAGAATTTGATGTAAAATATGTATAAATATGAGCTTATCACTTATAAAACGGTTTTTTAAAGCAAGAGTATATGATACTACTAACATAAGGTTTGCATTCATTTGATGGACTATATAGTTGCCTTAGGGCCTTAGGATGACTATGAACCTTTGTTTAGATTCAACACGAGCCTAGTGTTGAATCTCGGACTAGGGATGGAGATTGATTTTAGTTACGCGTTTAATCACATTAAGGCGTGTTGTTCCTAGGGGCGTTGGACCCAACTACTTCATTTTCATGCATATCAAATAAAGCAAGAAAGAAGTACTTCAAAGTAAAAGAGAGCTTATGCTCTTTACAACATTTGCATAATTCAAATTACTTTAAAGTAAAGAAGAGCTTATGCTCTTTTACAACATTTGATCAAATCAAATTACAACCAAAATTAATCTACACATTCCCATGGTTCAAACAAATTTGAAACAGCCTTTCACATAGCTCAATTATCGTAGGCTTAGGTTCATAATCACCCTTTAATTAATCAACACTTTAATTAATTAAATTGAATGCAACATTTTCATTTGGTTTTTGTATCCATAAAATTGATTTAAATGGAGCTAAATGAAATGAAAATCCAATTCTCATTTAAAGAGACAAAACAATTTTTGTTTCCTACTTAATTTGGGCCATCATGCAATAACCACAACTTTTTGGGCTATATTGCGAAACACAAACTTTTGGGGTCACTTTGTAAAAACACAAAAGTCCACTACTTCATGTAATTACAACTAGAACCCAAAAATTTCAACAAATACAAAAAAGCTTCATTAAAGGAGCAAAACAATTTGTCCTTTAACATTTTTGGGCCTTAACGTAAAAACGTAAACTTTTGGGCCAAAGTGCAAATACACAAAAGTATCAAAACTTTATGTAATTGAATAAAAGACCCAAAAATACCCTATTTAATTAGGGTGGCCGGCCATGATAGAAAAAATATGATTTTTACAAAGTTTTTGTAAGTGGGTTTTATTAGGTGAGGTAAAGATGAAATATTTTGAATTTATGTTAAACTTTTAAAAAGTTTGTCTACCATTATAACCATTAATTGAATTTATGTCAAACTTTTTAAAAGGTTTGTCTACCATTAAAACCATTAATAATTCTTTACAAATAATCATCACCCACTAAAATCACCCACTAAAATTAAACCAAAACTTTATGTAAAAACATAAAACATTTTGAATCAAAACTTCAAAACTTTTTGTTCTTGGCAAGAACTTCAAGAACATTGAAGAACACTCATGAAAACTCATAATAGCTCCATGAATGTTTTCACTCACCAAAACTCAAATTTTCATCACTCAAAAGAGGGTTAACATCCTAGGGTACTTAGGGGTTCCAAAAGTCACTTTAAAACCATTTTAACAAGACAAACATGAACCCAAAAAATCACCCTTTGGATTTGGCCGAATTTCCCAAAAAACATGGCACCAAATTTTAGCTCCAAAATTCATGCTCATATGAACTACATCTACAACATTTGAGATGGCAAATTTTCTAACAAAATTTACATTCAAAGAAACAAGAATAAAGCTTGTAACATATTACAACTTTTAAATCAAAAAACTATGAACTACAAAACCCAAAATGATTCACCAACTACTAGACCTAGGCTCTGATACCACTTGAAGGAAATTTTGTGAAAAACATGTTCATTTGAATAACATCATATAGCATGCAATTAACAATTAAAGGCGGAATCATGCTTTCATGCATTCAAAAACAAAACATCTACCATGAAATTCAAAGCCTAGTAGATTGGTGAACATTGACTCAACTTAAAAACAACAATTTGTTAGTTGAGAAATATTTACCTTTGTAGATTCCTCTTTGCATATGCAAAGGATAATCACCCAAGAGATAGGGCCTTCATTCCTTGCTTCTTAGCTCCATGGATTTGGTTAGAAGAATAGGTTCTCCAAGTTCCCAAAATTGAGAACCTCTAAAGATTCTACACCAAGGTTGGATTGGAGAGGAAATGAGTGACCTTGAGGAAATAGAATTGCTAGACAATATCCCCCAAGGTGGTTGGCCTCTTAGAGAGAAATGGAAGCTTTGTGTTCTCACCAATTTTCTCTAAAATCAACAACTTATGAATTTTAGGTTATAAAGTTCTTTATATAGTCACTTCTTTAAATGACCTAAAGAACCAAAAACCCTAATTCAACACTAAATGGATATGGGCTTTTGGGCCTTTGTGAATCTTTATTCATTAAGTTGTCATACAACTTAAGTCAATGGGCTTTGACGTTCGAAGCCCATTGGGCCTTAAGGTCCAAAAACTTGATGCAAATTCGTAGGGTTTTCTCACTCATAATTTCTAATGTTGTTTTTCACTGTTTTTAAGCCTTTTTAAGCTGTTTTGGTGTGTTTTAGTGTGTTTTGAGTCAAAAATCCGAAAATCCCATAAAAATTTGAAAAATTGTTGTAAAAACCCAAAAAGAATTGTTTTTGTGTTTGTTTGTGTCTTAGGGTACCTTCCAACACAATGATGAGGATTCGGTTTGTAATTGCATGACGGTTAATGAAAGTTATAAATATGGATAAAAGTTTGATTTACTCTTTGGTTTATGCTTGGTTGAGGTTATAACTTATGAATTCACATGCAATCATAAAGGGAAAATCAGTTTTGTAACATGCTTGAAGGAAGGAACTCAAACTAACGCTACAACCTTGTGAGACTTGAGCCTAAACGCTTATTTGGAGAGTTAAAATCTGTGCATTCTTTGTTTTCTAAAGTCGTTGCATGATCTCATTATTCTTTGCTTGGTTGCTACTTAGAAGGCGTTTCATCATTTAGTTCCAAACTCTAGAACTCATGCCCATTTCATTCAAAGCATGTTATTGATTTGCATAACACATATTCAAGATGAAGTTGTGTAGTTACCACCACCTTAGCCAAAATGCCGTGAATCCCCTATGTCATTATGTTTTGTAGGTTTCAACCCCATTAAGCCTTGTTTAGCCTTTTCTTTGTTAACCCATGTTTTCCTCACCTAGCCTAGATTAGGACTATCCATACCTTTGTTCTTTAAGCATAGTAAAGCATGATTCAATTAGAATTCTTTTGTGGCAGAAAACAAGTGTGGGGGAAGTTTTTGTTATGTGAATTTGTGTGCCATAGGCACGGGTAGAAAGAAGTTGAAAAGTATGAAAAAAGAATTGAAAAGATGTGAAAAAGAGTTCCAAAGTATTGTTTGTTGAAGTAAGGGTCCAAAACAATGAATTCGGCCCTAAGAGTTGTTCAAATCTTCCCTTTAAGACTAAAAGATGATTTCTGCATTCTAAGTGAATTCTAAGTCTTAATTTCATTATTTTGTTTACTATTGCTTGAAGAACGTTTGTTTTCCATATCCTTTCTTTGTTAACCAATACCCCAAGCCCCGTTGCAACCCTCAACTTCTATCTTGAGTGTTATGTGTTTCAATTTGTGGAGTTTGATTTTGGTATGAGCATATGGTGTCACTGGTTCTCGCATCTAAGTAGTAGCATTCCATTCATGAGATCATATCTAAACATGCTTGTTCACTCCGGAAATTGCGTTCTTTGTGATACATATATGTGAGCATTCGTTTTTATATCTACATCAATTCTCTCACATATAACTAGTATAGGGTGTGTAGTTAGAAAATCTGAGTGAAAATTGAGTGCATATCTTGTAAGGATTGAGGGAATTCTCTAAGGCATGTTACTACATTCAAAACATTGTTTTAATTGGTTAATTGTGAACTAGTAAGTTGTGACTATGATTAAGTATGTGCTTAAGTGTTAAATTGACTCAAATCTGTGGGAATGATAATCTTTAACTTGTCATGTGCATTGGAAATCCCTGAGGCAAACGTTGGAAGGTTTAGGTGTTGCTTGATGGTTTGTTTTGTTTATTTGTTTTGCTCGAGGACTAGCAAAAGCTAAGTGTGGGGGAATTTGATAGACGCATATTTATGCGACTTAGTTAACTAGTTTTCTTGCATTTACGTTATTAGTTCTTAGTTATTTTAGTACTTTAAGCTATTTTCGTGTGTTTGTAGGTCCAAAGGACTAAGGTAGCAAGAAAGTGCATTTTGGTGCATTTTTGAGCAGTTTTGAGCTTGGAATGGATTACATATGTTATGAACAAGATGGATGGACGAATTTGAAGTCAAATGAGGATAGAAACATGCTAAAAATGTGGTGAAACAAATACAAAGTGCAAGAAGAGATAAATTTCTAGAAGGATTGGCCAAAACTTCACTCAAAACCATGACATGTGAGTGGATGATGCAATGCTTAGCTAACCATGACATATGAGTGGATGATGCAATGCTTAGCTAACCATGACATATGAGTGGATGATGCAATGCTTAGCTAACCATGACATGTGAGTGGATGACTCAATACCTAACCCACCAACAATTCCCACTCTTTGCCATGCTCACCTACTCAATTCCACCAAAATTTTGTGTTAAACAAGTCCATCCTCTTCCTATAAATACCATGGTAGCAACCTCATTCAAATCATCCAGAAATTAACCATTCTCCAAGCCTTCCCTTGCCTCTCCCTACATATCTAAACCCCTTCCCATCCATTCCTCTAAATAACCAACCCTTCAACATCATTCCAACCTTTTTGTTGCGGCAAAGAGAAGGAGAAAAGTCCTTGGACGCGCTTGCTATCCAACATGGATCGTTGGAACGTTTAGGTGCTTTCTTTCCTTTGTTTTTCAATGTTTAAATTTGTTTATCTTTGTTTTGTAATAATGAGGAACTAAACCCCCCTTGGCTAGGGGGGGATTCGAAACACATGTTCATACTTGCAATATGATTTGATTACTTTTAATTGCGTTTCATAAGTTATGAATTCAATTTACTTATCCGTTCGTATAAAAACTGATTTGTGTATGTTGATTGAGGGTCGACACTTAGTTTGCATGCATGAATTTGATGCTAGAATATAAGGGAGTTTCACCTAATCGTCATGAACTTATATTCACAAGTAGTGAAGGTTGCTAGTCACAATCGCGTTAAGTAAATTCTTGGCATAAGTTTCATGCGTATTCCATAGTAACGAGTGCCTCGTCAATGCTTATGATTTTCATAGAACTTAATGATTCTTGCTTGTATCTCTATTATGCAATTCATGTAGGGAACTTGTGAGGAATGCTTTAGGTTGTCGTATGCAATCATCCAACTCAATAAAAGTAGGAAAATCTGAGGGTTAATTTAAGCGTACCTAATTAACTTGGGGCATTGAGAATTAATAAGTTATTGAAATACAATTGGAAATCGTTTTGTATGCAAGCAAGACATGTGTGGAGAAGAACCCTCTAGCTAAAGCCCATCATCCATAGTTTTTAAGTTTTAGTTATTTGTTTTACTTTCACTTCACAAGAACCAAATCCCCCCTTTTACTTTCTTGTCTTAAAAGTCTTTTGTTTACATTTTTTTTTAACGTTGTTTTTATGTTTTTAAATTAGTTTTGAGAGGTTTTAGCAAGCCCTCCTAATCCCCGGTTTAGAACGATACCCTACTTACATCTATACTACAATTGTCACAAGAGGGTTTAATTTGTGTGTCAAGTAATTCTCACATAAAATTTTGGCGCCGTTGCCGGAGATTAGCAACTTTGCTAATCCCTTGGTTCTTTTATTTTTGTTTAGTTTGTTTTTGTTTTAGTTTCTAACTTAGTTTTATTTTCTTTGGTTGATGTTACTTTTGATATTTGCTTTAGTTCTTTTTCTTTGATTTTAGGTGCTTGAGAAGTAAGACATGGATTTTGCTAGCATTCAAGCTCAATTGGCAAATCTTACTTCTCAATTGTCGCAGTTTGCTGAAAGGACCACAATGCAAAATGTCCCTACATTTAGTGCGTCTTATAGGCAAGGATACCAAGCCAATCAATATCCACAAAGCGATTGGAGTGATCATTCAAACTCTATGTGGTGGGAAGCTCAACAAGTTCAACACGAAGCATATTGGCAACCATATGAGGAGTTCTATTCAAGACCAATGCAGCCGCCACAACCTTATATGCAATATGCTCAATCAAAATCAGGTTCGTCAATAGATTATAATCAAATTCTTAATGAATTAAACTCTTTGGTACAGGGTTCACAAAATCAAGCCAAGGAGGCTCAACAAGATGCATATTGGCAGCCATATGAGGAGTTCTACACCACGCCTATGCAGCCACCGATGCATCCCCCACAACAATTCCAGTCGAATTCAAGTATGTCCATGGATAGTGATCAAATTCTTGATGTACTAACCTCTTTGGCGCAGGACCAACAAAATCAAGACAAGAAGTTGGGTAAATTGAAGAATCAAATGGGAGAGATTATAGAGTTCATGGCACAAATTCAAGAGCAAAGTGAACTCTCCAACTCAAGTATTGAAAATTTGAAGGAAGATTTTGAAATCCATGATGCTATCATTTTAGAAAGTGGCATGGAGGTTGGAACAAACCCAAAAACGTCCAAACCAAGCCAAGAGGAGGACGAACAGATGCTAATTGAGGAGGAGGAAGAAGACACACCCACGACAAAGGTAGAACAACCCTTGCCGCAGCCTCCTAGAGTCCATATGCCGTCCAACTCAGGTAAGGTGGTTCCAAATTCAATTAATTCTAACCCCATTCCACCCAATGTCCCTTTTCCTCTCAGATTTTTGATTCCCAAGCAAGAAGAGAGTGAAAAAGAAATTTTGAAAGCTCTTCCCAAGGTGCAAAATTATATTCCAATTCTTGGTGCAACAAAGCAAGGTCTAGATTGTGTTGAATTGTTCAAAGGACTTTGTACACCAAGAAGAATGATTCAAGAGAAAGTAGTGGCTGGAGAATATGAAGAATTCATCAAAGAGGACGTATTTGAGACAACGAAGCCCAAAGACGTTGAATTTTATGACACGGGGCAAGTCCCAACAATCACATTCAATCTGGCCGAGTCCAATATCCCTAAAACATTCCAAAAAGTGGTGTTTGTCATTGAGTTCTTGTCGGATAAAGCAAGTAAGTCATCTTCTCCAATTTCTATTACGTTTTATACTTACATGTTGTTAATGATTCAGGCACCCACTCTAGAATTGAAACCTTTGGCGGATCATTTCAAGTATCACCTTTCATTCAAGGATCAATTTCATGCTATGGGACCTAGGGGAGCGTAAAGAGAAGCATCGTCCGGCTGCAAGACGTTAAAGCAAGCGCTTCGTGGGAGGCAACCCATGCATTCAACAAAGGAAGACCTAGGAATCACTCCATTACCAGATTTGCGTTCCTAAACCCTTCTCTTTGTTGTTTATTTTGTTTCTGCCATATTTATTATGTTAGTTCCTATTGTTTGTTTACTTGTTATTTGTGTTAGTTTATGCTTGAAACATTGAGGACAATGTTTGATTTAAGTGTGGGGGTAACCAAAGTGTTTGACGTGCTGCCTTGTCTTGGCAGCGAGCGAGAGGGGTGAGTACGGGAAAGGTTTGGGGGGACAAGCTCTGCCTTGCAGCAGAGCGTGAGAAAAGGGCGGAAAAGTGAGGGAAGCTCGAGATTGGAGGAGAGCAAGGCAGCTGCCTTGGCAGCTGGCTTGGAGACGCACGAAGACAAGGAGGAAAGGAAGTCAGGCGCAGTGAATCACGCGGGAAGTCAGAAGCTGCAGGCGCAGCTGTCGCAAGCGAATCAGCACTCGGGGAGACGCGAGACGCGGGAGGGAGATACGAGAGGACTGCAGGACAGCAAGGCTGCCTTGCCTTGGCAGCTGACACGTGCGGGGAGCGCAGGGAGCGCAGGGACAGAAGCAGCAACGTGCATTTCACTCGGTTTAATCCTCCAAACTCATGTTTTACTTTCACTTTAATTTATAATAATGTGTAACTAATTTGTTTTGGCTAGAGGTTAATTCAAAACCATGGATATATTTGTAATTTGAATTGATTACCTTCAGTTGTGATTTCTGAGTTGTGATTTAATTTGCTTAACTGCTTGATTGATAACTTATTTTTGTTTGTCGATTAAGGATGCATACTTAATTTACATGCATGAATTTGATGCTAGAATATAAGTAAATTTCACCTAATCGTTATGAACTTATATTCACAAGTAGTAAAGGTTGTTGACCACAATCGTGTTAAGTAAATTCTTGGCATAAGTTTCATGCGTATTCCATAGTAACGAGTGCCTCGTCAATGCTTATGATTTTCATAGAACTTAATGATTCTTGCTTGTATCTCTATTATGCAATTCATGTAGGGAACTTGTGGGGAATGTTTTGGGTTGTCGTATGCAATCATCCAACCCAATAACTTGTGGAAAATCTGAGAATTAATTTAAGCGGACCTAATTAATTTGGGGCGTTGAGAATTTACAATTTATTGAAAGAACAACTGAAAATCAATTTAGGTTGCATATGTGTCATGTGTGGAGAATAATCCTCTAGCCAGTCCGTCGTCCATCCATTCACCTTAATTTCATGTTTTTGTCAATTCTGTAATTTATTTAAGTTTAATTTACTTTTAATCAAAAATCAATCCCCCATTTATTTTAAAGTGTTCGGTTTGTTAGAAATCATTTTAGTTTGTGTTTTCTTGAATTTTGAATTATTTTGAGTCTTTTGATTTGTTTTAGATTATTTGTTAGTTTTATTTTGAGTTATTCTAGTTAAGTGTTTTGAGTCTAGTTTAGTGTTTTAAATTTTGTTTTTACGTTTTTAATTTAATTTTTCTTTGGTTAGCATCCCTAGTTAATCCCCGGCCTAAAACGATCCCTACTTATCCATATACTACAACTGTCACAAATAGGGTTTAAATTTGTGCGTTAATTTATTTTCGCACCAAATTTTAATTTTATGTGAGAATTACTTGACACACAAATTAAACCCTCTTGTGACAATTGTAGTATAGATGTAAGTAGGGTATCGTTCTAAACCGGGGATTAGGAGGGCTTGCTAAAACCTCTCAAAACTAATTTAAAAACATAAAAACAAAGTTAAAAAAAAAATGTAAACAAAAGACTTTTAAGACAAGAAAGTAAAAGGGGGGATTTGGTTCTTGTGAGGTGAAAGTAAAACAAATAACTAAAACTTAAAAACTATGGATGATGGGCTTTAGCTAGAGGGTTCTTCTCCACACATGTCTTGCTTGCATACAAAACGATTTCCAATTGTATTTCAATAACTTATTAATTCTCAATGCCCCAAGTTAATTAGGTACGCTTAAATTAACCCTCAGATTTTCCTACTTTTATTGAGTTGGATGATTGCATACGACAACCCAAAGCATTCCTCACAAGTTCCCTACATGAATTGCATAATAGAGATACAAGCAAGAATCATTAAGTTCTATGAAAATCATAAGCATTGACGAGGCACTCGTTACTATGGAATACGCATGAAACTTATGCCAAGAATTTACTTAACGCGATTGTGACTAGCAACCTTCACTACTTGTGAATATAAGTTCATGACGATTAGGTGAAACTCCCTTATATTCTAGCATCAAATTCATGCATGCAAACTAAGTGTCGACCCTCAATCAACATACACAAATCAGTTTTTATACGAACGGATAAGTAAATTGAATTCATAACTTATGAAACGCAATTAAAAGTAATCAAATCATATTGCAAGTATGAACATGTGTTTCGAATCCCCCCCTAGCCAAGGGGGGTTTAGTTCCTCATTATTACAAAACAAAGATAAACAAATTTAAACATTGAAAAACAAAGGAAAGAAAGCACCTAAACGTTCCAACGATCCATGTTGGATAGCAAGCGCGTCCAAGGACTTTTCTCCTTCTCTTTGCCGCAACAACAAGGTTGGAATGATGTTGAAGGGTTGGTTATTTGGAGGAATGGATGGGAAGGGGTTTAGATATGTAGGGAGAGGCAAGGGAAGGCTTGGAGAATGGTTAATTTCTGGATGATTTGAATGAGGTTGCTACCATGGTATTTATAGGAAGAGGATGGACTTGTTTAACACAAAATTTTGGTGGAATTGAGTAGGTGAGCATGGCAAAGAGTGGGAATTGTTGGTGGGTTAGGTATTGAGTCATCCACTCACATGTCATGGTTAGCTAAGCATTGCATCATCCACTCATATGTCATGGTTAGCTAAGCATTGCATCATCCACTCACATGTCATGGTTTTGAGTGAAGTTTTGGCCAATCCTTCTAGAAATTTATCTCTTCTTGCACTTTGTATTTGTTTCACCACATTTTTAGCATGTTTCTATCCTCATTTGACTTCAAATTCGTCCATCCATCTTGCTCATAACATATGTAATCCATTCCAAGCTCAAAACTGCTCAAAAATGCACCAAAATGCACCAAAATGCACTTTCTTGCTACCTTAGTCCTTTGGACCTACAAACACACGAAAATAGCTTAAAGTACTAAAATAACTAAGAACTAATAACGTAAATGCAAGAAAACTAGTTAACTAAGTCGCATAAATATGCGTCTATCAAAACTATTCCGAGGTCTTTAACGAACTTATTCGTTTGATTAATTAACATATTAATTAATCCTTGCCATAAATAATTAAACCATTTAATTCATCTCCTTTGTTTCTTCAATCTCCACCTTATTTGGTGTACGATACATTAGGTTCCTTTTAGCGAGGCAGTGGGCGATTAAAACCATTTTACATCGATTGTGAATTGAAACTTACTTTCAATTCTCCCTTTAGTGATTACACACGTTTAGGGCTTCCACAAACCATGAGTGACCCCTAGCAGCATATCATGGCTACCCAAGCTAATCAGAAGAGGTAGATAACCTATTCAGTTTAGGATTACAAATGCAATACGGTCTTTCTCTAATCTAATACTCTTGACCACATTGTTTGGTTTGATAGTTTATTTATTCATGTCTACTATCCAATGTGATTCTTGTGCTTATATGATTACTTTGAATGTGAATTGGAACGCATTCCCAAATCTCATTCATACTCTGGCCAGAGATTTTAATCATATCATAGAGTATTCTCCCTCAAGCCAATTGAAGGTTAGAGATCCCTTGTTGCGCATTCACTTGTCTCCATGACTAAGTGGCTTAACCCCAATGATGTCGTGGACACCCCGATGGGGTGACTTTGACATAATCAAAGATCAATGACTTAACCACAAGACAACAACTGTGATGCCTCAGGTCAAAGGACTAATTTGCATTATCCCAAACATGAGTTCTCATGTGACATGAGTATGAGAACTCCTCGTTGATCGTGTTCAGTGAACTCATTCTCTATTGAGCACCTACGTACTTGTCTTGATGTCACACACACCAATGACTCGAGACTAGTCATTCTCCCTGAGAGAAGACATAGCACGTACTGATCTTATCGGACTGTCAATGCCCAATTGGCAATCCTATGATCAGGAACGTTTAGGATGTGTCTACGAAAGAATGGTCTCATTAATCTAACTTCATTAGATTGCATTCTTCCAATCACATATTCCTTGGACTTTATCGTTTAAGCATATAACATTTATATGAGACGTCTCAAACAATAATGTTTGCCCTTTATATGTAAACTAGATTAGTTTAACATGTGAAATATCCGTAAAGTATCATCATATGAATGGCTTTAAGGCACATTTCCAACAAAAATGCCCCCGGCTCGATGGTTGGTCTGGATGGTTGAGATATTCTCAGGTCAACTTGGGCTGCTCGAGAAACCACTGGAACAGGCTGGGCCATGGGAGCGAGCTGCTCGACGTGTGATGCATGCGGGTGTAAGGCTTGGGCTCGGCTTGGCAACGTGTTGGGCGTGGAGTGACATGGCTTGGACCATGGCCTTGGTGCCGTGAGCCTTGGATGGCACGTCTCAGGCCATGGTGGTGACACCATGGACCTCACCGCGAGTGGCTATCGTGGTGGCCATCGCAGTGGTTCATATGGTGGAAACTCGTGGTGGTGGTGCCGCTCCACTAATTGTCACATTTAGCCTCGTGGGTCATCGCGGTCCTGTCTCTTGAATATTGAAATTTTCACTTGTTGAATTTTCTAAATTTCTAGCCATTGTACTTCTCTTTTTCGTTTTATCAAATTTTCGCAAATAAAAAATTCTAAAAATAAGAACGTACGAAAAATCTACAAATGGACAAGAAAATAGAAATCCTTGGATGCGAGAGTCTTCTACAAGTGTGGGACTCAGCTCTCAATGAAAGCACTAATTTGTGGATGCAAATTTCTTCCTTCTTGTTCTTGGACAAAATTACTCCCACAAAACAAATATTAGGTCAAGGCCAAAAGCCTCACGCACCCACGATGATTTTGGGGGGGGGGGGGAGGAGGCTTTGGTCGAAGAACCTCTGATGCCAAAGTTAGAATTTTGAGAGAAAAGTGTTTGGAGAATTTTTGAGTGTTTAGCAAGAGTGAAAACTTAGCTTTTTAGAGAAAATGAGGTAGAATATATGGGGCATGGGCAGCTCCTTTGGGAAAGAAGGTGACTGGCCTTTTGTGTGTGTTTTTAGGTGTAATTGGTAGTTTAATTGGCCATTAATAGATTAATTAGGTAATAAATCCATTAATTAGCCAATTAACATAATTTAAAAGGAATGTTTTGGGGGTTACCTTGTGGAGAAGATGGATGAAATAGGTTTTGAATTGTTACCTATTTTGGGCACCTTTGACTTGGTTAAAGAATGATTATCTACTGCTCACGCGTAGGAATCCCAATAAGCCTCAAGGGTATTTTTGTTCTTTTTATCCAAAGATCCACGTGTCGCCTTGTGATTATTATTTGCTCCACAAGTTCAACTCGTCCTTGACTATTTTTAGAAAATCAGTTCAAGCAGTATCGACCATTTTGAAGAATCAGTTTCAAATATATGTATAATTAGTTTTGTATTTTTTTTAGTAGAACTAGTTTCGAATATATGTCCAAACCCTTCTCGGCCATTTTTTCAGAATCAATTTCAAATATATGTAGAATTAATTTTGTATATTTTTTAGTATAAGCAGTTTGTTTAGTTTTTGTAGAATTAGTTTGTATACTTTTAATGTAATTAATACTATCATCAGTCCAACCTCTTATTGACCATTTTTGTATATTAGTTTTAAAAATATGTAGAATCTGTTTTGTATAATTTTTTTTTTAGTAGAACCAGTATGTATAATTTTTTTAGTTGAAACATTTTGTACACTTTCAAAAGAAAATATTTCAAAAATAAAAAATAACTTTAAAAAATTAAGTGGGAAGTGGGCCCCACATACCCCTTCCCCCATCCCACCTCCTGACCTCCCATTCCTCTTGGTCACCCCCTCTCAATCCCTCATTATTCACGACTTCATCTTCTCCAATTCATTTCTTCTTCTTAGGACAAGTTTCATAAAGAAATGGTAAATTGCTAAAATGATCTCTGAGATTTGCATAACTCATCACTTTGGTCCTTGAGATTCCAAATCGATAAAAGTGGTCCCTGAGATTGTCCACCATCCATTATTTTGGTCATTTCGTCAAAAACTCAGTTAAGTGTCCTGTAGCTCTTGGCCGGAAGTTTGGGAAATTTTCAAAGCTTTGTAACTCAATCGTTTCTTAACCAAATTTGACCCATAATATATCAAAATGAATATAGGAAAGTGTAGAATAAGATTATACCTATTTTAAAGTCCAATGGTTGCCAGAGATTGCCGGAAAATAGCCTCAAAGTTGACTGGTCCGAGTGAAAACTTGAAAACTCGCCGGAAATTGGGTAAACTTTAAACATTCATAGCTTCTTCAATACTCAACGAAATCAAGTGATTCAAAAACAAAAATCATACTTCTCGATGAGACAAAGAGAATGGTACCCTTTTTTTTTTACTACTAACTCTCCGTGGTTTGGCCGGAAAACAGCTTGAAAAGGGGTTTTAGTCATAATTCAAACAAGGGTTTTAGTCAGAATACCTTCCTTCATAACGCAATCAAACATGAACTCAGATCCTCGAATCAAATGTAAAAAAGATAGAAAGAAACTGGAACAAAATTGAACAGAGACATAACAAAGTCAGTCACGCATAGAAGGGCATTTTGGTCACTTACACATCAACATAGAAAATGTTGGTGATGTCACTTTAAACTTTATTAAAATTTTGTTTGTTTTTGAAATAATTGAAAAATGTTGTCTCAATTTAAAGTGAAGTGTTAAAAGTATATTCTATTTGTAATTTTTTTATTTTTTAACAAAACATAAAGGCTTATTATATTAACACCCCACAAATTGTTGAATGAACCTCACATACTTAATACACCCCACATTTGTTTTTTTAATGAAAAATTATCTTAATACACCCTACATATTTCCCCATAATACTCTCATACCTCACATTCTCAATATACAACTTATATTTTCTACATGCACTCCATATTTTATATGCACCCCACATTTCTCGAATCTTATAAAGCTTTTAATTTGGACAAAAAATGTCATATGGGATTTAAAGCATAAGTGGGTTGTTTTCAATTCCACCATCAACCCATATTGTCAGTTTTTAATATTTGGTGGTAATTTTAGATGTTTAATTCTTCATGTAATCCATGTGATTCCTAAAAAATGAATAGGATCATAAAAGCTTGAATAACACAGCAAAAGCAAGATTAAATAATTATCCATGTAGTCAAAATCACTAAAATAATAAAAAACTATAAAGTCTTACCTCATGTGAAGCTTTTGAAACATCGATTTCGTGTTTCATTCGTCAAAAATAATTTTTCTCAATCAACATGTTTGTAGTTTCATTGGTTAAGATTTTGTTCAACAATGAAGGGTCGAAGGGATTTTGATAGTTGAAGAAGATAAATAATACGTTAAAAGTGATTTGTTGTGTATTTAGATTTTTTTTAAATCTAATAAGGTCAAAATTGTCATTGTATACAGTATAGTTGGGTAAATAAGTCATTTAATATTAAATTTTAATGTGAAATGCATTCAACATTTTTGTCGGATGCTAATATAAAAAGCCAACATAAAAGAAAGGCCTTCAATCTCCGAATAGCATTTTCATAAAACAATTATAAGTACTGTTTGTCAATTTTTTTTAACAAAATGTAATAGAAAGACTTTCAATCCCTAAATAGCATTTTCATACAAATACCTTCAATTTTTATTATTTTTTTGTCCATTTTTTAACAAAACATAAAAGAAAGACTTTCAATCCCTAAATAGCATTTTCATAAAACAAAGACCTTCAAATTTTTATTACTTTTTTGTCCATTTTTTTTTTCTAACAAAACATAAAAGAAAGACCTTCAATCCCTAAATAGCATTTCCTTGAAACAAAGACCTTCAATTTTTTATAAGTACTGTTTTGTCAATTTTTTTAACAAAACATAAAAGAAAGACTATCAATCGCTAAATAGCATTTTCATAAAACAAAGACCTTTAATTTTTTATAGAGTAAATTGTAACAATAGTTTCTCAACTTTAATCAAATTGGAGCAATAGTCTCTCAACTAAAAATCCATTACCATTGGTCCCTAAACTCATCAAAATGTGTAACTATAGTTCTTTTGTCAACTTCATCAAAATTTTATCAAAATGAGTTATGTTGGAAGAACCATTGCTACAATTGGGGTCCCTTAACTCATCAAAATGTGTAGCTATGATCTTTTTCATCAACTTCGTCAGAATTTTTTTAAAATGAGTTATGTTGGAATGATCATTGCTACTATTGGATTAAAGTTGAGGGACTAGTGCTCAAATTGGGTTAAAGTTGAGGGACCATTTCTCTAGTTGGATCAAAGTTGAGGGACCAATGGTAATGAATTTTTAGGTGAGGGACCATTGCTCCAATTGAGTTAAAGTTAAGGGACTATTGCTACAATTTACTCTTTTTTATAAGTACTTTTTTATCATTTTTTAAACAAAACATAAAAGAAAGACCTTCAATCCCTAAAAAGTATTTTCATAAAACAAAGACCTTCACTTTTTAATTACGTTTTTGTCCTTTTTTTAAACAAAACATAAAGAAAGACCTTCAATCTCTAAATAGCATTTTCATAAAACAAAGACCTGCAACTTACCTTTTTATCATTTTTTTAACAAAACATAAAAGCAAGACTTTCAATCCCTAAATAGCATTTTCATCAAACAAAGACCTTCAATTTTTTAAAGTACTTTTTTCTTTCTGTTTTTAGCTACACCCCTGAAACTTGATTTTAACCTTATTTTGTTTTTTGTAACCCAAAACTCATCAATTTGCCCTCTAAAACTCAAAATTCGCTTCACCTTGCCCCCCGAGACTCGATTTTGATCATAGTTTACTTCCTAAAATTTGAAAGTCGTCTTCATAAAATTCAAAATTCACTTCACATTGCCTTTTATTTTTTTAATCTCTTCAATTTTTTAAAACTCAATGTTCTCTAATTTTTTAATGTTGTCACACAATTGAGTGTATGATCAAATTTATTGCACATGTGACATAGCTTTATTGGGTGTTGGATCCTATATATGTTTTCGGAAGCAACCTATAAGGGCTTGTTTGGATGTGCTTTTAAAATAATTACTCTTTTGGTGAAAATATTTTTGATACCAATCCTTAGTAAAAATCCAAGTGGATCCTGGAAAAGCACTTTAAGTGCTTCCTGCAAGAAGCACATATTTGGTGCTTCTTTCAAAAAGTACTTAGAGTGCTTTTGAAACTCAAATCAATTTAAACAAAAACGCTTTTAGACATTTTAAAAGTACATTCAAACAAGCCCTAAGTTTCATGAAGAAGAGAGAGTCCACAAATCAAAGTATAATGAATTTTGAGTTTCAGAGAGGAAAGTGATGACTTTTAAGTACGGGGGCAAAGTGAGATCAAAATAGAGTTTTGGGGTAACTAAAATTAAGCCCTTTTTTTAACAAAACATAAAAGAAAGACCTTCAATCCCTAAATAGAATTTTTGTAAAACAAAGACCATCAATTTTTTGTAAGTACTTTTTTTGTCATTTTTTCTTATTTTATCAAAACATAAAAGAAAGGACTCCATTCCCCAAATAGCATTTTCATAAAACAAAGACCTTCAATTTTTTATTAGTACTTTTTTTGTCCTTTTTTTTTTAACAATACATAAAAGAAAGACATTCAATCGCTAAATAGCATTTTCATAAAACGAAGACCCTCAATATTTTATAAGTACCTTTTTGTTAATTTCTTTTAATAGACATATAAAACAAAGACGTTCAATCACCTAAATAGCATTAGCATAAAACAAAGGCCTTCAATTTTTTATAAGTACTTTTATGTCAATTTCTTTTAATAAATCATAAAACGAAGACCCCAATCAGCTAAATAGCATTTTCATAAAACAAAGACCTTCAATTACATTCATGTTTTTATTTGTCTCTTAGTTCTATTCTATTTAAAATCAGGCTGTGAAAATAAGTGTACAAAAATCGTTTTTCAATTGCCTCGTAAATAATATCGACCACCTGATCTCCAGTCTGCATATAATGCGCATCAACTATAGATTAAGAAATGCCAACTTGCTTACCATTTGATAATACATACATTTTATGCAATTTACTATGTTTATTAAACAACTTTGCTAGCCCTTAAAGGTTAGCGCGTGTTTAGGGAATCCAAGAATTAAAAATAACAAAAAACGTAGAAATCATGCACCTAACCTCACATGCAACAAAATTGTATAGGAATATATAATAAGACCAAGGGGATGAACCTCCACCAGTTGCAGCTTGAACTAGCCAAGAGAACTGGCCTTTTGTAATTTTTGCCTTTCTCCCCTCTAGCATCTTCACCCCCTCAACATGGATACCTCCAATTTGGCTGATCAGTCTGAGATTCCTATTATTCCGTTAGCATTAATCGATGTCGGTGACCAGATCGAGCTAGCAGATCAGACCGACGTCCAAGAAGCTGCAAAATTAGAAGGCAACAATAGTACAGTTTTAATAAGTAGCATGGAATCTGATGTTTTCAACGCTGCAAAACAAGGCAATCTCGATGTCCTTAAGGAACAAGGCAAGAATCTGGACAAAGTATTGACTGCAACCCAGAACACAGTCCTTCATATCTTTACAGCATGTTATAGGATCTCAAGGTACATGGAATATGAGTATTCGGAACTCAAGTCAATGATCACTGTGGATGGTATCCTTAAAATGTGTCCAGCACTACTATGGCAGCAGAACGAGAGTGGTGATACTGCCCTACACATTGCGGCAAGATATGGGCGTGCTGGTATAGTTAGAGCTCTCCTCCTAGCTACAAAAACTTATTATCAAGGCGACCTTGAGCAAGGCTGTTTGATCTCATCAGAAGATGCCGCCTTGCAGGAGCAAAAGCTCATCAGAAAAACCAACAACAAGAAGGACACAGCGCTGCACGAAGCTGTCCGCTTTAATTACTTTGGTGTGGTGGAGATATTAACCAAAGCAGACCCTGAGTTTTCCTACTCTCCTAATGATGCCGGCGAGACTCCTCTTTACCTAGCTGTCGAGAGGGGATACGATCTTTATTGTCTTCAAATACTTGAAGGTTGCAAAAATCCAACTTTTGAAGGCCCAAATGGTAGAACGGCTTTGCACGCTGCAGTTATCCGCAACGACGAAGGTAAATGTATACAGAAAATAGTTACTGATGATGGCCCTAGTTACTAATTTTCTAGTTACTAATGATGGCCCTAGTTACTAATGATGGCCATAGTTACTAATTTTCTGGTTACTAATATTCATTGACTAAGACCTTGTTAGTTTTCAGATTTCAATCGAAGTCCCTAGTATTAATGTAATAATAAATTTACATGTCTAGTTATATAATTTTTTAAAATAAAAATTAGTAATTGATTTAGTGTTTTAATACTCACACCTTTATTAAACTCATAATTAATTTTAATTCAATACAATTCCAAGATAAAAAAAAATAGAATAAGTTTCTACCTATTAGTTTTTTTATAAAAAGATTTTTGTTGTAGGCCTAATTTACTGAATAATATAAAAGGAAGAGAGAGGTGCGGCGGCACAAATAGAAAAAGAGAGAGGTGTAATTGTGAGGTGTGTATTATTTCACCTTATTGTGCCTTTATTTATAATAGTGGGGAAGGTAAATTCATTATCCAATAGGATAATATATGGTCTAAGAGATATGATAGAATCTCACGGATATCTCAGGTATGATAGGATTTACATGATCAAATTTCTAATCTAATAGGACTGCAACGAATTTCAATTTTTAATCATAAATGTACTCATCCATATAATTTTTCAAATTTTTTTAATCTTAAATGGACTCATACTTAAATATATTAATTTTTATATGTAAAATGTACTATTTTTTATATAAAATGTACCCATTTTTCTTTATATAAATTCATTCAATTTTTTTTTCTAATCCATTTTAAAACTTATATGGGTACATTTTGTTTTTTTTTGTTGATTTGAGAATGTATGTATCCATGTCAAGTTCAATCGAAGAAATTTATTAAGCCTAATATCTTTGTTTTTGTGTTTTTAAGAATGTAACCATGTTCATATATACAATATATTAAGAGTATACTTTATATTTTAATACTATTAATCCCACAAATTATGGGTTTTATTTAAAATCTCATTAATATAAATAACTACCAATTTCAAATGTTAATTTAAAAATATAGTAACCTACATAAAAATACATTACTACATTAATATCATGGACTTCGATCTAAAACTGATAACCAACAAGGTTTCAGTCAAAGAACATTGAAAGATAGTCTCCCTTAGAAAATTCATTTTATCTTTAATTTCATGATTCATTAATACATATGTTTCTTGAAGTATATATTTATGTTTTCTTTTTCTTTTTGTACTTAAGAAATGACGAGAGCATTACTAAAATCCGATAGAACTCTGGCAAAAGCAGCAGACGAACTAGGATGTATTCCGCTTCACATGGCTGCAGATTTTGGTTACTTTTCAATGGTTAGGCAACTATTGGAATGTGATAAATCTACGGCCTACGTTGCTGACAATGATGGGCGCACAGCTCTTCACTTTGCAGCGTCCAAAGGCCATCTAGATATAATGAAAGAGCTTCTTACTCATTGCCCTGATTGTTGTGAACTGGTCGACAATAAATGTCAGAATGTGCTTCACTATGCCATAAAGAGCGGTCAAGATCGCGTAGTTTATTTTGTGTTAACGGATCCGTGGCTTAGCAACATCCTCTTAAATGCCAAGGATGGAAATGGCAATGCACCTCTCCATCACCTTGCTCATTATCCCAGACTTGGGATGGTTAATTTATTACTTGATGATAAAGTTGATATAATGTCGTTCAACAAGGAAAATGTAAACGCTTTCGACATCATTCTAGCTAATGAGGACAACATAAGCAAGGCAGTTGAGCTGGTATGTATCACCTCTAATTTTCTTTTATGTTATTATCCAATTTTTCTTTAACCGTCTGGGATTACTGAGTAGTCCTAAATCAAATGGTGAAGATTGGCGTTAAGAAATTGAATGGTGAAATTGTTTAAAAAGTGGGTTTATTCGATAGACTGGACTACAAAAGACAAACCTCTTATTATGTTATCCACTAAAAATACATTTTCGGCTCCGTCCATGAAGAAAATCCAAAGCTGTCTAAATAAGGATCACTTATTCGTACAATTACATGACCAATAATGAGGATGGTACTCGACTTCATCCTTAGATTTGTCCTTGAAGATAACATTACTCTTCTATGTCTTGCAGGAAAATATAAAAAAAATTTTGCAAAGCAGGTATGGTAGACCAGGTCACAGAGTTACAAGCCACAACAATGATGGCAATAAAGTGGAGGAGGAAAACCAAGGTAGCAGAGACACTGGAGAAAGCTTAATGAAAGCAAAAGAAACCCAACCGGTGGTGGCTACACTTATAGCAACAGTAACCTTCGCAGCGGGTTTTACCATGCCCGGTGGTTACCGCAGCGAAAGCGGATCGGACCAGGGTTCCCCGATTCTATCAAGAAACACAGCGTTCAAAGCATTTGTTATAACAAATACACTAGCCATGGCCATGTCTAGTTGTTCTGTCCTGGTGCTCATGTATTCCTCCATTTACACAAAAAGAAAGTACATGATCCAAACCTCTGATACGTTTTACATGGTAGTAACCTTGACAATGTTGGCTTTGATTGCAATGGTGATTGCATTCGTTGCTGGCACATACGCAGTACTTGGCGGTCATTCTCCAGGATTAGCCCTTGCAGCTTGTGTGCTTTGCTGCTTCTTCTTCTATTTCTTTGCACATTCCATTCTTTCTATTGAAAGCAAACTACTAAAGGCCCCGTATTTCCTGCGCCATTTATATATTGGCATTGTATTGCTGATAGGTAACTCAATGATTGCGGTGATTAGATCGATACTCTTGAAGCCAACTTACAGGCCTCAGCCAACCAAGTAGCTGTTGGAGCCTAAATCGTTTCTGGTAACTGGAATTCGAAGCCAACTTACAGGCCTCAGCCGACCAAGTAGCTGTTGGAGCCTAATCGTTTCTGGTAACTGGAATTCGAAGCAGCAACAAGTTCACTTTTGTTTTTTTTTTTTTTTTTAATTTAACGGCTTGCTAGTTTTAAAGTTTAGTAGTAATCAAGTGATAAGTGTACTGTCCAGATTAAATTTGCAAATGGAGTTGGTTAATTGTTTGTCTTCTAGCTCCATTGTAGAGAAGTTTGTGCAATGTACCTAAATTTGGAACATATATATATATATGTATTGTGATGTATGAGCTGCTGCTTATGCACAACCTTTAGCCGTCACCGTTCTGAAAATTCCTTATTCCATCCCTTGTCATTCACAGCTCCAAGAACAAGAATCGTTTAAACACAAAATTCATAAACATTATCATGACCTCAGAGCCCAGAACTGATCACTGAAACATTTTTCCACGATCTGAACCCGTTCGTATTTACTGGAATTTCCTTATGCTATATAAATTCAAAGAATCGTATTTCACAAGAGGTGAGCTTTCCGCGTACTACAACGATAAACTCAATTTCACAGACAACCGAAAGAGTAATGCACACTACTGGTTCAAATTAAATGAGTAGGTAACAATCTTAAGTTCATGACTAAACATTGTGGAGTAAATGTCACAACAAAATCATGTTTCGGTCGGTACAATAAAAACTTTACAGGACACGAATAATTTAAACTCTAGAACTTAGCAAGTCGACATACGAACTTGCTAACCCTGGTAGATAATATCAACCAAGGAATAATTCCTACCTGCAAAAACAAATCAAGAAGAATCAGAAGCAATACTCAAAACCATGCTTAAGATTCCTCTATATCGCATGCTAAGCAATGCCTATCTCTTCGAGATACGTAATATGCAAACATCGGCAGTCTAAACACGAAAGTGACAGTACATAGTATTGACGAGACATTAGAGTGCCAGCAAATATAGATACTCTTCTCTTACAGAAGTGATAAGAGACTGGCATTCTTTAGATCATTTAGTTAAGGCACCTTTAATATATGACAAGTAACGATCAAAAGTAATTCCAACTTTATTTTGTTGGATTTATCCAATATAAATCAACCTTAAGTGGTCTACTACATGTAATAGGAATGTAATATTGGAGAATAATGTTAATTGTGATTTAATCTCTTAAAGATATTAATTCTATATAAGGTGTCTTATATTGGAAATAGGATTGATGGAATCCTTAATAATATATGATTATGATATTTTACTTGAGAGCCAAGAAAGGAGAGTTTTAGTTTTCCCTTATGGATGGAATCTAAGACTTTTTGGCTAGTATATAAACACCGGTCCCTGCTAACCCTAGACACGACAACTAAGGCTTCCCATAGAGCATTGTCATAAAGCTAGGAGTTTACAGAAGAGTTGGTGTTTTCTGTTTGTCACGGCATACTAGTAAATTTTTATGTGCCATAAGGGGAGAAGAAAAGAAACTTTTCAAGGCTAATGTAGGGCATATATTGGAGATATTTTCTATGGAAGAAAATCATTTTGGTTGTTCCTTTTATTTAATTTGGTATTTACAAAGCTAATGCATGATTTTAATGCTATGTTTAGTAGTTTTTGTACTACGGAAAGAAATATATAAAAGGAAAGGAACCCGTTTGATTTGAGTGATTTAGCTTTTAATTTAAAGGAATGTGTTGTTCTCTCACATTACATAAAGTATTTCTAATTGACTCCATATTGATAAGTATTGACATTCTTGTGGTGAAAACTTGTTCTATATGTGATTAATCTCCTTCAAGTATGCTCTCAGGTTTTTGAGATTAATTTAATGTCAAAGGGAGTCATGAAGGAATTAGTGCCATTTGTTGGCAAGACTCGAAGCTCGAATCAGGTTATCCTAATTTTGTCACTTACAGTTAATTAATCTATGTGACTTCTTGTATTGTTTCAGGACGGAGTTGACCAATGCCTTTTCAACTAAGCAAGAAGCAACGACTTAGTTGATGATGGAACTATGTTTTTGAGTTACTTCGGTCAACTTTGCATCTTAATTAGAATAAAAGGAATATCTTCTTGCCTACAGGTGTGGATTACTTCTTTTAGTTTAATTAAGATGGCATAGTATGGGTTTTATTTCACAGAAGTTGTGAAAACCTTCATCTTGCCTACAGGTGTTGAAGGTTTTCATGAAGGAACTTTTGTGGCATAAAATCTAGTACTAGAAACTAGTTATTTTTCTTGCCTACAGGTGTAAATTAATTTAGTTTCATGAAGTTTATTGGGATAAAGTTCCATGCCATTAGTGACAAATATTTCCACAATGAGCCCCATAAAAGGTTGTGGTTTGAAGGCATGGAAATCAGTTGCATCATGACATATTTTGTCTCTTCATGAGACTTGTTGATGCAAAGTATTGGACCCATGAAGGTTAATCGAGGATTGCTAAGGTGCGCATTGTTTAAGTCTTATGCTTGAAAATCTTTTCAATTTGAGCTATGATGTCGGTTTAGAGGATGAAATTTGACTACTAAAGTTTCCTTTGGACATCGAAATTGTAATGATATGAAATTGAATTTGTTATGGATGCATAAATTGATGATAGAAGCACATAATTGTTTCTGGCAGATTACGTGTCTTGATTTAAATCGGGTGAATGACATGTCTAATGGTCACCAAATAACCTGAATTTTGGATATGTTTAACATATAGATGTCTAATATGTGTCTGCAAATTTTCGTAATTTTCTGCCATGTATGTTAATTATGGTGAATTTACTAGTAACCCATGCTCGTATAGACAGTTTTTACTGGCAGATTGTGATGTTTTTTGAGACGTGACTTTAGACTACTATTTTGACCCAAAATGGCTCTGTATTTCTATTTTATGAAGATTAGTATGTCTATTTTTATCAGTATAAATTTGGTAGCAATCAAGCTTGTAAATTAATTATGAAAAATTCTAAAGTAAGTGTAACTCATTGCTGAAATTCTGTTTGACAACTTTATGTTGGTTGTGATGTTTATTTTATTATGTCTAATATATAAAGAAATTTCTTTAGGTACATCTTTGAAAGAATATATTAACGAGTGTTTGCCCAAGTGGGAGAATTAGTGAACGAAAATTGGGCTTCACACTCATTAACTTATTTGCAAGTATAAACTCTGATAACTTAGTGGGAGTCGTTCTAAAATTTTGAGCACTAAGTGGACTTGCATGAATCTATTAAAGCATTATTCTATCTTCCATGAATTTGTGTTACTTGAATGTCTATAATATGTTTAAGTTGCACAAATGGATACTTGGTATATGCGTACATTTTCTATTACTTGCAATCATTTAGATTTCTCGACTGATCATATTGTTTTGGGCTCATAAGGACTTAGCATAAATGTGGACTTATTAATACATATAAGATGGTTGTTGGATGCACGTTTTTTGTGTAAACATCAGTGAATGCTTTCATGCTTAGTTGTACCTTTTATTGAGGTAATATGCATTCATTGACTAAGTAAGGCTATTCCCAAAGGCATATTTTCAAAAGTATGATTTAAGTATTGATTTGCAAATTAAGTAACGATGTTGCAAATCAGTGGGAGTTTGAGTTTCGTGTTAGTAATGCCTTACATTTGCAGATGACCTATAAAGTATGTATAGAATCCATGTATTCAATTTAATCTCCAGTTGGATTCATTAAGTCACATTTTTCGTGTGCTAGTCAATTATTTGATGAAATATATATCAGATATCAAGTTGTTATGAAATTGCATATTAAATGGCATGACATGGTTTGTGCACTACCTCAGTTATGAGGATTTCCATCTTGCCCACAGGTGTTGGAAATCACTATGAAAGTAACTAGTATGGTGCATAGATCAGTGTCAAAAACATATTAATTCATCTTGCTCACAAGTGTTGAATTAATTTGTTTTATGAAGTTTTTGGGATATTTTACTTGGACATGTACCTATTTGGTATTTTCAGTTATGTCCATTGGCTACAAACATCGTTTGTATTATTATTGATCTAATGAAAGTGATGCATGATTGTTTTGGAGATGTATTCACACCTGCAGGTTATGATGGTTTCATTAGATGAAGGATATCTGCATTGGCAGATTTAAGGCTTCGAAAAAGCATAAAGTGTAACTTGTGAGTTACAATAAGGTGGACCTGAGATGATATAAAGTAAGACATTTTAGTTAATTTAAAGTTTATTTAAAGTTTCATCTCTTGATCATAATTTGTGTTTCATGTGAATGAGGATCTTAGCATGTGTGATTATGAAGGTTCTGGGTTGTGTCAATCCTACAACCTTGTTAGTTCCATGTTAAGAAATGCATTTGACAGAAGCTGCATTAAGGATGAGATGTAATCACTGTTACATGGCCACTAAAGTGACATTAGTCTCCAATCTCAAGTATAAACGTGAATATTACATTTTGTAGACCAAGTGGGAGAATGTTGGATTTATCCAATATAAATCAACCTTAAGTGGTCTACTACATGTAATAGGAATGTAATATTGGAGAATAATGTTAATTGTGATTTAATCTCTTAAAGATATTAATTCTATATAAGGTGTCTTATATTGGAAATAGGATTGATGGAATCCTTAATAATATATGATTATGATATTTTACTTGAGAGCCAAGAAATGAGAGTTTTAGTTTTCCCTTATGGATGGAATCTAAGACTTTTTGGCTAGTATATAAACACCGGTCCCTGCTAACCCTAGACACGACAACTAAGGCTTCCCATAGAGCATTGTCATAAAGCTAGGAGTTTACAGAAGAGTTGGTGTTTTCTGTTTGTCACGGCATACATAAAGATTGGAGTTTTATCTTGCATGGCTGCTGCATCTTCGGTAACTACCATTGAAATCAGGTCAGTCACTCTTTCGTTTGTGTTTTAATTGTATAACCTTATAAGGCTAACATATTTACCATAACATTTTCGTTTACAACTCCTCCGGCCCTCCATGATATCACCTTCCCTGCAGGGCAACAAGAGATAGTAATCAGTAAGTCCTATCAATTCAATTGTTATAGATTTGCTATCTCAATAGGAAAGAGGGGACTCGAAAAATAAATTTGGATCGGGAACACGTTACCAAAGGGTTGCACAAGTTGTTGCGATATGGAGGCAACAGGAACCCTCCAAAACCAGTTGACTCGGCTTTGCTTCCTGCAGATAGCTTTGTTTTATGTTGCTGTGCTTGCAGGGCTTCTCCACAGGTTCCCTGCAAACTTTACTCAGGTGCGAGCCAGTGCTTTTTTCTTTCAACCCTTTGTCTCTTTCTTTTTGTTCTGTTAAACATGTGCTCTATGGTTCTCATTGAGTACACTCTTATGTACAGCAAACACCCGGTCAGATTAGGAACAGGAAATCTGGGGGCTCTGCTGGTGCTTAAGCATCCGAACAAGGGGAAGTAACCTTTGCTGATGTTGCTGGCGTTGATGAGGCTAAAGCAGAGCTAGAAGAAATTGTGGTATGTTGGATACTCCTCTGTTTCCTTTGATATCACCAAATGAATCATCAGAGTCTTTAGAGGATCCTAAAGGCTTCCTACTGTCTTCTGAATTTTTATTCCATTTTTATTTATGCCCATGTTTTCTGGTCAGGAATTTCTTCGGAATCCAGACAAAGTATATACGACTTGGTGCACGTCCTCCACGTGGATTTCTCCTGGTGAGTTACCAAAGACTAATTAATCAATGATGAATTACACCTCAAAACCTCAGAGTGGAAAGTCAATGGTCCCAATTCAAATGTTTAGCATTTATGGTTAACTTGATGAGCCAACTATGGTATGCCTTTCACGGATATCTCCCATGCCTTTCTCGACAAAGTTTTGAACCTTTTTTTTTTTTTTTTTTCTGTGTGTGTTGGGCTCTATGTGAAATTCCCCACCCCATAGTCCCTCTACTAGTGGCTCAAGCCTTGATTGCTCTCCGACTCTCTCCGACTCTTTGGCCTCTTGGGGGGTCAAGCCGGGACCAAGAACGTCCACAACCTCTGGCTCGAGCTCTCCAAAGGCGAAAGCTCTTTAGCCGATTCATCCCCTCCAGTTCGAACGGTTCAGGTTGTGACGATACTGTTCGTGGCAGGAATTTCCGTCGGGGATGTTTCCTGGCCGACGAGCACACAGCTCCCCGGGAGAGGTTGGTGCCGGTTGATGTTTGGCTGTCGGGCTTCTGCTTTACTGTCGGGCTTGTCGGGCAAGACTCGCCAGGCAAGGCTTGTCGGGCAAGGCTGAAAGAGAAGGACAGAGTTAACTCTGAAATGTGCCTTTGTGGGACCTTAGGTGTAGGCCTTAAGGCTCACAATCAAGGTTAACTTTTACGTGCTCAGGCGTGCCACTGCCATCTTCAACATGGCAGATGTAGAACGGAAATTGAGTTCAGTTATGTACATATATATATATATATACCCGAGAGACTGTATTAATTATGACATGTGCCTTTGTGGGGCCTTAGGTATAGGCATTGAGGCTTCCAATCCATAACCAATCCAGTACTTGGACATATACACTGCTTGTTCCATTGTCGCACATAGTATTACCACCGTTATACTTCTGATCAGCTAGCCCGCAAAACTTAGAACGAATCCAAATAGGTGCCTTTGTGGGGCCTTAGGTGTAGGCCTTGAGACTTCCTATCAGAACTCATTCCATACTCAAACGTTCTAGCCCGCAGAGCTTAGAACGAATCCAAATAGGTGTCTTTGTGGGGCCTTAGGTGTAGGCCTTGAGGCTTCCTATCAGAACTCATTCCATACTCAAACGTTCTAGAATAATCATAATATAACAGTGGTAAAACTACGAGATCAGTCGATTACTTGCGCCCCAAGTAACTTCGGACTTCTTCGTTTATCAAGGACTGTCGTGGATGGGTTAAGTCCACATAAAGTTCTTTTTTATGCCTTGAGACCAAGGACTTTTACATGATCATTCTTATATGTCCGAAAGATTAGAACTTAGATCTGATTTAAATAGTGAAGACATCTTTAAATCGGATTCAAGAACTGAGAGAGTCTTTTAATCATCATTTTACTAGAAACAACTTGAATACAACTGAAAGTATACAACATATTGCTAGTTTAATAAATGAAAATACAAAACCAAAGAGGGTCGGGCAAGGTTTCACCTTGTCGGGCAAAACTGGGCGTCTTGCAACTTCCTATCTTTGTGGTTTATCAGGGGGTTTGAGAGTTTAGAGAAAAGGGGTTTGAGAGGTGAGTTTACAGAGAGAAATCGATACTACAGCAAGTGTTTTAGACAAGGTAGCAGAGCTATTACAAAAATGGTTGAGTGAGAGTTGATCCCGAGATGGATGAAAGGTTTGGCTGACTACAGCTATCGTTTGAAGGCAAATCTGGCTTTGAGCAGAGTTTGTGCTTGTATTGGTTTGTTTGAGTGTCTTTATTCCAGATTTTTCTTTCTTCTTTTATAGGCAACTCGGCTGGGCTTCCTGTAGCTGCAATCTTGCTCGAATGCAGCTTGAGGGATAGTGACTCATCAGCTATTTACTTGTTTCTGCCACTGTAAAGTACTTTTTGGGCTGATTAGCTGTCTAGCTTACTCCACTTGGTGGCTTGGCAGGTGAGCAAGTGGTGCAAGTGAACTGCACCAAGTCGGAAAAGGCCTCTTCTGATTTCTGGGCTTTGGTTGGGCTTCAGCCATCTCTCTTTCTTGGCCTCCCTTTGGGCCAATTCCTTTTTTAGGCCCAAAGTTCAAGTTTTAACCCAAACAGTGCCCCCTTCAATCAATTTTCAGCTTGGAATTCCAAGCGCCAATATTGATTGAAAATCCGCATGCGTCTGGCCCTTTGTTCTTGGAACTTGCATCTTCTGGTTGAGATTAATGCCGCCTGGGGTCTTTTGATCTCCCCATGACCTTTGAACTTCTTCTGATAGTCCTATAAATCCTGACTCTGTCCATAACCCATCTTCGACTTTATCTTTTATTCATCCTGAGTGTGTTCGTCTCTTTAACTCTCTTCTAAAACTGCGAGATGAATTCCTCAGGGTTCAAGTGGGGTTTCCTGAAGCTCCCTTTTCGTGAGAAACAGAATTTTCATCAGATATCCATTATCCCCAACACCTTTGGTCGAACACCTCGCTATCTCCAACACCCTTGGTCAGGCGGTTTCCTCATGACGGCTTGCCTTCCTACTTGCGGTCATGGTAAGTCAGGCTTCAACATCACATATGGTGGTGACTTGGTTTGAGGATCCTCTACCAAGCGCACGTTGGCCGCACAACCCGATCATCTGATCGGGCTCCATCCATGAAGACATCAGAAAAACCAGTTGAGACATCATTGTATTCCAACAGAATCGAATGTAGCATATCGGATTTGAATTGTTGTAATCTTCACCAATTTGTCGAAATGAAATGAATATTGTTTAGCAATTTTTGTCTTTCTGCTTGAATGATTGATGAACATATACTGCACCTTGGTATCCCGAATCTTGCTTTATCTTGCATCTTCTTCAATATAGCAATCTTTTACATCCCATAATGTAGGACAATACTTTTTCAAGAATTTAACATTAATGGGATGTCTTTGCCAATTTCCTTCAAGATCCGCCAAGTAATATCCTCCTTTGTCTAAAACCCGACTGATCACGAAAGGGCTTTCCCACGTCGGGCTCCATTTTCCAAAGCCCCTAAGTTAAGCTCCCAGGGGAAGGATTGTCTTCCATACTAAATCTCCTTTCTTGAAAGACTTTACCTTTACCTTCTTGTTATAAGCTCGGGCAACAGCTTTCTTTCCTTCATGAATCTGGTTCAGGGCTTCAATTCGGGCTGCATCTAGGTCTTCAATACCTTGACACATGGCTTCTATGTACTCCTCACTGTGTAACCCGAATTGATTTTGAATTCTGACCGAACTTACATTGATTTCCATGGGAAGAACTGCATCTTGCCCGAAAGTTAAAGCATAAAGAGTTGTCCCTGTTCCTGCCCTTTTAGATGTCCGGTATGCCCACAATGTATTCCCCAGCTTTTCATGCCACCTTTCTGGGTCATCTATCACCATTCTTTTGATAATGTTCACCAAAATCTTGTTGCTAGATTCTGCCTGGCCATTTGACTGTGGATAGTAAGGACTAGATTGGATCATCTTTATTTTGTACTTGCTTGCAAACTCTTCAACTTCTTTTGAAATAAAAGATGGTCCACGATCAGTCACTATGGTTTCAGGTACCCCGAACCTGTGCAGAATCTTGGTCTCGATGAAATTCTTGACTGTGGCTGAGTTTATAGTTTTCACAGCCGAGGCCTCCACCCATTTGGTGAAGTAATCCGTTGCTACAATGATGAAGGTATGCCCTTTACTAGAAGCTGGATAGACTTGCCCGATGAAGTCCATCGCCCATCCTCTAAAAGGCCAAAGTTTGACCACTAGATTTAAAGGTACTGAAGGCACATGTTGGAGGGGTCCGTGCCTTTGACATTCTTCACAACCTCGGGCATAGGATTTGCAATCTTTTTCCATGTCGGGCCAGAAATAACCATACCTTCTTAGCAACCACCTCATCTTTGTCCTAGCTTGATGTGCACCACATACTCCTTCATGTACTTCGGCCATCATTCTCATGGATTCTTCTTGGCCTAAGCATTTCAACAATAACCCGTCTGGAGTTTTCCTTAGCAGGTCATTCGCCCATAAGACATACTTGGTTGCTTGTTGTCTATTCTTCTTGCTCGTGGGCGAAGAAGGATCTTGTAAGTGATGGATGATGGGTGACCTCCAATCTTTTATTTCAGTTTCTGAGATCATCACATCCAGACTAAATCCCCTTTCTAGGATAGAAGGAAGGTTTCTTCTTTGAATCTCGACCTCCAAGCCGTACTTTTTTTCCTGCATGGGCACGCCTGAAGCTAATTGTGCCAATTCGTTGGCCGCCAAGTTGGATCCTCTGGGAATGTGATTAATTGATATATCAGAATCCCAATAACTCAGTAATTGCGTGGCCGCCAAGTAGTACCCTGTCATGGTAATATGTCTGCACTTGAACTCCTCGTTTAGCTGGTTGACTACTAACTCTGAATCACCAAAGACTTCCACTTCCACTGCCCCCAGGTTCATCAAGATTTCCAAACCAATTATTAAGGCCTCATACTCTGCCCGATTATTGGTATTCCCTTGGTAATCTAGTAGAAATGAGTAATAATGATAGACCCCTTGAGGGTTGATAATCACAATTCCGGCTCCTGAGGCCCTCTGAGTATAGGAACCATCGAAATATAATTTCCAAGGAGTAACCCAGAGACCAGTTACCCTTCTTATTTCCTGCTGGACCCACTCCTCTTTGCCTGAGCTATCTTTGCTTGACGGGATCCAAATACTAGTAACTTCCAGGGTTCCCGGAATATTGATTGTCTCATCTTGAGACTCCTGATGCTCTGTCAAGAAATCAGCAATTGTCTGGCCTTTGACTGCCCTTTGGGGTACATATTGGAAACTAAACTCTGATAATGCTAGAATCCACTTCCCAATCCTTCCTGCTAGCATTGGCTTTGACAACATGTATTTTATCACGTATGTCTTGGCGATGATGTGTACATGACAGGGTAACATGTAATGCCTCAACTTACTGGCAGTGAAATACAGAGCCAGGCACAGTCTTTCCACCGGGGAATATCTTGTTTCTACCTCGGTCAGGATTCTACTGAGGTAGTACACTGCTTGCTCTTTTCCTCCTTCATTGTTTTGAGCTAACAAACTCCCAATTGACTTCTCTGAAGCAGAGATGTATAGCTTCAAGGGTTTTCCCCTTTGAGGTGGCACCAACATTGGTGGAGAAGTCAAATAGGCTTTAATGATGTCGAAGGCATGTTGGTGTGGTGGTCCCCACTCGAAATTCTCTTTATCCTTTAGTCTTAGCATAGGAGTCAGAAGCTGGATCTTGCCCGCCAAATTAGCAATGAATCTCCGCAAGAAATTAATTTTGCCCAGCAGCCTTTGAAGTTGCACTTTGTTGGTAGGTGAAGGTGACTCCATTATAGCCCGAGCTTTGTTTTTATCCACCTCCACACCTCTTTGATGAACCAGGAATCCCAAGAAGTTGCCCGCTCTTACTCCAAATGCGCACTTCTTTGGATTCATCTTCAATTTGTGGATCCTCATCCTTGTCAAAGCTTGCCTGAGGTCTACCAGATGTTGTCCTTCTGTTTTGGACTTTACCACGATATCATCAATGTATACCTCCATATTCTGTCCAATTAGATCATGAAAAATGGCATTCATTGCCCTTTGGTATGTTGCACCAGCGTTCTTGAGCCCGAATGACATAACCAAATATTCATATGCCCCCACATGTCCGGGACACCTGAAAGCTGTTTTATGTATATCTTCAGGGGCCATTTTTATCTGATTATACCCAGCATTTCCATCCATAAAAGATAGAACTTTGTGCTTTGCTACTGCATCTATGGATAGATCGGCCATGGGCATGGGTTATTCATCTTTCGGTGTAGCGCCATTAATATTTCTGTAATCAACACAACATCGCACTGCTTTTGTTATAGCTTTTAAAACGGGTACAATGTTGGCTAACCACTCCACATACTTGGCTGGCCTAATGAATCCAGCTTTTACAAGCCTTTCAATCTCTTCTTTAACTTTCTCTTATATCTCTTTGGACATCCTTCGTGGTGCTTGCTTAACAGGTTTATATCTTTCCTTGATGGGCATCCTGTGTTCCACCAAGGTCGAATCTAACCCTGACATCTCAGTATAATGCCAAGCAAAGCAATCTTTAAATTCTTACAAGAGACAGATAATCTTTGCCCGATCATGAATCTCTAATAAGCCACTGATTTGTATTGGTCTTGGATCTACCTCTATCCCTAGATCAATAACTTCCAAAGGATCCTGCACTTCTGGTGGTGGCTTATCAGGTTCTGCATATAAAAACTCGACTAACTCCGGGTTTTCGGGCAAGTCGTCTGGCCCATCCAGGTCATAAATGCATTCGGCCATTTGTATGGCCCTCTCCAACTCTTCTCTACAAGGCTCTTCCCTGCTTTCATCTTGGCTGGTTGAAGTTCCTGGTTGCCATTCATGCTCTTCTTTTCCTAAGAGCTCCCTTTCTTGCTTCTTCTCTCTCCCATACACCAACAGTCTTTTAATCAGGGATCTGACTGCCATTACCTGATCTTTTCTTTTTTGTTCTATCATTGGTGGTGTAAGGGTGTCGGGATGATACAAGGTCTATCCCACTCCTCTCTAGTAAGGAGCATTCCTTGTTCTAGAAGCTTTTGGGCCGTCACCTTGGTAGGGCGGTCGTTCTCATCTGCTTCTGAACACTTCAAAATTCCTACGTTGGGATTGTAGAAACTTGCTTCTGCAACATTGGCTGTGGGGAGAAATGGTCGTGATTCGGCCTCCAGTAATGCTCCATAAGTGGAAGTGCAGTCTACCACAAAGAATGCCAGCATGATTTGTTTAGACCCCAAATCCACTTCTAAGAGCAATATCCCATGGGTTTTGGTGATAGCGCCCGAGAAGCTTGAAACTGTGAGGTCTGTAGGAATGAGATCTTATGTGCTTCTCCCCATTTTCTTCATCTGCTTGGCCGGTAATACATTAACAGCTGCTCCTCCATCAATTAGAATTCTTTTGAAGGGCACCCCCTCCAAATGAGCTGTAACATATATGGGCTTAAGGTGATTGGCCAGCAAAGTGCTCGGGCGGCTGAATACCATCTTGTCTGTGTAGATCCTTAGAGGACTATTTTTGGAGGCTTCAGATGATTCACCCCTTTCTGTTTCTCCCTCCTCGACTACTCCCACATTGACATGTGCAATCATTGGCTCAGTTGTCAAGTAGTCGCCTTCCATGGTAGCAGGCTGGTCAAGTCTAGCACCAAACATGGCGGATAACACGTACGCCGTATTGATATGAAAGTTGCTAGGCTCGGGCAGTTCTTCTTTTTCGTTCCCGACATGGTCCATGAACTCATCCAACCAAGCCATCGCATCTGCAGGAAGCAGTGGTTCTGGTGCCCCATCTTGTTGGTTCATGCCTGGATGTGGTACTTGCTCTGGAACCTCACCAAAAGGATTCACCATTGACAGAGAATGTGGTTTTCTTTCGGGTGAAACAGTTCCAAAACAAATAGGCTTTGTCTGCTCCGTCTTCCATCCCGGGGTTGGCACCATGATCATATCTTCTTGAGCTCTCCTCAAGATCCTATATTTCCCTGGGTGCAGGCTCTGGGGTACATGATTTCCCTCGCCCTCTGTCTTGCTATTAGCCATTTCCACTTCTTTTTTGCTTCTCCAGCGGAACTGGCTACTCCCCTCAGATGATGTTTTCTCCACCTTTTGGTTCTTAGATGCTTCCGAGGTCGCAGGGGTTTTCAAGGAGTTCATATAGGCTTTGTGTTGCCTTTGTACTCTCCTGACCATGGAAGCTCACATTGGTTTGACTGGCTATCCATTCTTTCCAACCACGTACCATTTTCGTCCGAGGTGGGCAGGGTTATTTCTCTTGACAGGATTTGTTATCCCATCATTCTTCTTAGCTTCTCCCCCCATATGGCCATATTGAGGATGATCCACACTCCTTCATATTTTGGCCTCCATGTCTTCTGCCTCTTCAGAAGCTTCACGGTTTCGAAAAACTTCTGATAAAGCTTTAGGCTGGGAATCGCCTCATAAACGTTGAAAGACACTTCGGGAAGCATTTTTTCCTGCAGTCCGTCTAGATTTCTCACGGGCCTCCTTTCTCCTGATCAACTCCTGATCAATGAGAACTCCTGAGGGTGGTATTTCGAGCTCACACTCGCATTGGCACTTGCTGCACAAAACCATCCCTTTGATTATGGCAGCTTTTGGATACTCGGGCAACTTAATTACCCCTTTTATAGTTTTGCCAGCCAATCTTTCTTCATCTATTGGCTCCGTGACTTTTTCCTTCCCCTTCTCAGCCCATGTCATATTGATCATATTTATTGGGGCTTCTGAGAAGGGCTCTGCAAGTCTGTTCACCACTGCTTCTTCTAACTGGCTAGTTTTGAGCCTATTTTTCTCCCTATTATCTTTTTCCCCAGGATGAGGTAAAGATGTAGGAATAGTTGGTCTCGGGACCATACCAGCTTCCTTTTTGAAATCTGTGAAGACATCCTCCAGTCTTTGCAGCATTTGCAGCAGGGTAGTTTGCAAATCTTCTGGTAATCCTGACATATTGCTCTGATCAAGTGCGTCCCACCGGGCGTGCCAAAACTATGTTCGTGGCAGGAATTTCCGTCGGGGATATTTCCTGGCCGACGAGCACACAGCTCCTCGGGAGAGGTTGGTGCCGGTTGATGTTTGGCTGTCGGGCTTCTGCTTTACTGTCGAGCTTGTCGGGCAAGACTCGCCGGGCAAGGCTTGTCGGGCAAGGCTGAAAGAGAAGGACAGAGTTAACTCTGAAAGGTGCCTTTGTGGGGCCTTAGGTGTAGGCCTTAAGGCTCATAATCAAGGTTAACTTTTACGTGCTCAGGCGTGCCACTGCCATCTTCAACATGGCAGATGTAGAACGGAAATTGAGTTCAGTTATGTACATATATATATATACCCGAGAGACCGTATTAATTATGACAGGTGCCTTTGTGGGGCCTTAGGTATAGGCCTTGAGGCTTCCAATCCATAACCAATCCAGTACTTGGACATATACACTGCCTGTTCCATTGTCGCACATAGTATCACCACCGTTATACTTCTGATCAGCTAGCCCGCAGAACTTAGAACTAATCCAAATAGGTGCCTTTGTGGGGCCTTAGGTGTAGGCCTTGAGGCTTCCTATCAGAACTCATTCCATACTCAAACGTTCTAGCCCGCAGAGCTTAGAACGAATCCAAATAGGTGCCTTTGTGGGGCCTTAGGTGTAGGCCTTGAGGCTTCCTATCAGAACTCATTCCATACTCAAACGTTCTAGAATAATCATAATATAACAGTGGTAAAACTACGAGATCAGTCGATTACTTGCGCCCCAAGTAACTTCGGACTTCTTCGTTTATCAAGGATTGTCGTGGATGGGTTAAGTCCACATAAAGTTCTTTTTTATGCCTTGAGACCAAGAACTTTTACATGATCATTCTTATATGTCCGAAAGATTAGAACTTAGATCTGATTTAAATAGTGAAGACATCTTTAAATCGGATTCAAGAACTGAGAGAGTCTTTTAATCATCATTTTACTAGAAACAACTTGAATACAACTGAAAGTATACAACATATTGCTAGTTTAATAAATGAAAAGACAAAACCAAAGAAGGTCGGGCAAGGTTTCACCTTGTCGGGCAAAACTGGGCGTCTTGCAACTTCCTATCTTTGTGGTTTATCAGGGGGTTTGAGAGTTTAGAGAAAAGGGGTTTGAGAGGTGAGTTTACAGAGAGAAATCGATACTACAGCAAGTGTTTTAGACAAGGTAGCAGAGCTATTACAAAAATGGTTGAGTGAGAGTTGATCCCGAGATGGATGAAGGCTTTGGCTGACTACAGCTATCGTTTGAAGACAAATCTGGCTTTGAGCAGAGTTTGTGCTTGTATTTGTTTGTTTGAGTGTCTTTATTCCAGATTTTTCTTTCTTCTTTTATAGGCAACTCGGCTGGGCTTCCTGTAGCTGCAATCTTGCCCGAATGCAGCTTGAGGGATAGTGACTCATCAGCTATTTACTTGCTTCTGCCACTGTAAAGTACTTTTTGGGCTGATTAGCTGTCTAGCCTACTCCACTTGGTGGCTTGGCAGGTGAGCAAGTGGTGCAAGTGAACTGCACCAAGTCGGAAAATGCCTCTTCTGATTTCTGGGCTTTGGTTGGGCTTCAGCCATCTCTCTTTCTTGGCCTCCCTTTGGGCCAATTCCTTTTTTAGGCCCAAAGTTCAAGTTTTAACCCAAACAGATACGGTTAGAAGATGCAATTATGAGAGCAAGTGTGAAATCCCGTTCCTGAATTTCACTGTTATATTATACGTATTGGTATTATTGAGATTTTATATTTTTCGGGAAATTAATTATTTAAAATCCGTAGGCCATTCGAGGTCACAAATTATATTGTTGAATAGATATCGAGATCACGAACGTAAAGGCGAAAACCGTTTGCGAGTTCGGATTATAACGGTATAATTACGGACGTTTGAAGTTGTGTTGCTAAAAACAAAATAAATTAATTTACTAATTAAAATAAAAAAATAAAAAAATAAGGAGAAGAAAAGCCACGGCAGTGGCTAAAAGAAAAGAAGGAAAAAAAATGAAATGAAAGAAAGCCACGGGGGGGGGGGGGGTGGCGTGAGAAAAAAAAAGGAAGAAGGAAAAAGAAACGGGTCCGTACGACCCGTGTGGATTGCCGGCCACCCATCTCCATTTTCCGACGGTTTTCCGACGAATTTCTTCAAACAACCACTTGGAAACACTCCCTTGAACTTCCCTCTACATGTTTCACCCCAAAAATAAAAGGTTTTGGACTTGAATTAGGGAGAAACCGCACTAAGGGTGCGGCGGGTGTGTGTGTTCAAATCTCCCAAATCCAAAATGTTTACACCTAATGACCACCACCAAAAGACTTCCCTTGAGCCCCTGAACAAAGCCCAAGCAGTGTTGGAGTCGTCGGAGTTCGATTGGAAGCCGAATCGAAACACACCCTTTTCTAGGGTTTCGACGGGTTTGAATGAAATTGAGGTGTTTCCCGGCCAAATTGAACTTGGCCACAGGTATAAAGTTTGCTCTACTCTTTGAGATCTTCATTTTTGTAATTTTTGGTAATTTTAAAAATAGTTGAAATTTTCCGGCAAGTCGGGGCGGCCGACCGCCACGTGCGGCGGTGCGTGCGGTGGCGGCCTGGCCAGTGGGCCGACGATGTCCTTTTAAGTTCAAATAGATGCCTTGATTTCATAATTGATATCTGTATGGCGTAATTTGATTGTTTGGACTTAGTTTCATTACGATGCCTTACTTGGTCAAAATATGAATCGACGATCCGACAGTTGGATCGTCACCAAACTTTAATACGTTATAGGACGTAATATTTGAGGATAGTTGGAACTGACGGATCGGGGATCCGACCTACAGATCTTCCTGAATTGAATTTCTAAGTTTGTAAAATCAAACGTTGGCCGCCACTTGAATTTGTAATTAACGGAGATCCGACCGTCGGATCATGGTGAAATTTTAGTAGGTTGTTTTAGAAGCGTAATGTGGACTTTATAAAGTTACGGATCCAAAATCCAATGCCCGGATCTTACGGATCAAGTTGTGTAGAATTGTGGACCCTACCTTTGAACGAGAGTTGACTTTTAGTCAACATGTCTCCAAACGTTCTTAAGACTAAGATTAGTACTACGGGAGACTTAAGTGAAGTCTTGTAGGCCTACATTGGTTGGAGAATTTCTTATATTGGTATCAATTGTGAATATGAATTGGTTTTATAAATGTGATTTCTATTGAAATGTGATTTTTATATATTTAGCCATAGGCCTATGATTATTAAACATGATTTGGCTTGGTACTGATGATAGTTGTGACTTATGTGAATTAAATTATCTTTTTAGTAATGTGAATGATGTGTGTGATTATTTTTATGACAATGTGATCCTAGAATCCTATTAGAAGTATGTTGTAGCACTTATATGCTTGCGTGACATATTAGTGGTGACCTCGAGAAGTTGATGGTGTAGGTGACTACGTTGTAACTCATAGGGGTTGAGATGTGAATAAGTTGAGGTGTTGAATTTACCACACCATGTAGTAGTTGTACTTGGTACATTTGATGGGGGAATCATATGCTTGTTTTGAATCCGTTGAGTGATGTTCCGGAATAGTATTCTTGTGTGGATTCCGTTGAGTGATGATCCGGAATCCCTTCTACACTATGATTCCGTTGAGTGATGTTCCGGAATCGTATCCCGGTTTGGATTCCGTTGAGTGATGGTCCGGAATCCTTTTTACTCCGCGATTCTGTTGAGTGATGGTCCGGAATCGTATTCTAGTTTGGATTCCGTTGAATGATGCTCTGGAATCGTATCCATTTGGATTCCGTTGAGAGATGGTCCGGAATCCCTCATATTTCGCGATTTCGTTGAGTGATGGTCCGGGATCGTACTCACCTTGGGATTCATTGAATTTGAATTTAGATGGCTTCAAAGGTGTAGGCTTCGACCTAACTGTGTCGCTCTAACCCTATTTTCCATTGTGTTGTATGAGAAGATGGTTGTGAGATGTTGTGATGGGTTTCAGACGAACCGTTGGATGTCTGGGTGACTCCTTCGGGGTTTACAAAAGTTTGGTATTGATTTCTTATGAATGATTTATATTCAAGAGATGTAAACGGTGATTAATGGTTAGCTTTATCATTATTATCACATACTTGTATTATTGTCACTCACCCTAGCTTTGTAGCTTATCTGAATTCTTGATGCCGATGCACAATTCCCATGGTGTAGGCACTGATTGTACAGATGTCAGGTCTGAAGAGATTACAAGAGGTCGCTTGGTATTTTGGTTGGATTCTGTTGAGTGGTCTAGAATCCCTACTCTTGCTCATTTCCGTAAAGGTAGTTCGACCTTAGAGTCGAGTGAATATGAATTGTTCACAGTAGACATTGTGTATAAATTAGACTTATCATGTTAGTACTTGGAATCCAAGTGGGGAATTATGAAGAGATCCTTTATTAAAATTTGTGAATTGATATGGGACCTTATTGATTGAATAACATAGTAATTGTAGATATCATGCATCTTTGATTTTAGGATTGATTAAGTAGAATGATTGCGGAATGATGTGGGATATGATTGTTATTATTATGATTAGTCTTGTTGCTCAGAGTGGCTTGAGAATAATATTGTGCTTTGTTGGTTCTTGGATATGTTACATGTGGTGGATTAAGGTTTCATGTTGGAAATATAGTGACTTATATGAGAGGTGGAATGGAAACCTTGATTGTCATAATGGATTGTTATGTAGCCTTGAATCTAGTACTTCCATACTTGTCAAATTCTAATGATTGATTGAGGAATGTTATATCTTCGGCTTGAATGTATTGTGTAGTGATTGATGAATTACGAATGGCTTGATCCATGTTTAGGGTACGTAGGCAGTCTAACGAGGAGGTTAGATGCAGCCATAAAGCTTACGAAAAATTATTACGCAGTTGGATCTTGAGTTATGCCTTGTACATATCTCGGAGGCGGGATCTGTTAGATATACGGATGCTGGATGACGTCACGCGTCGATCCTGGACGTATGTTGGGTTCGGGGCGTGACAGCAAGACTCAGGGCAAATGGATAGAGAAAGACCTAGGAAGACTTGGAAAGAGACTCTAAGAAAAAACATGGAATACTTGGTGCAAAACCAAGTCCATTGGAGTTCTAGGATTTAGACAATTGACCTCACTTAGTGGAATAAAGCTCTATTGTTGTTGAAACTCTTTAGTTGAATGTAGTTTCTCTCATTATCTTTGATGCACTTGATTTTTAATCTAAAGTCGTTCATTGTCAATGATCGTTCGGTGGCACCTTGTTGCTCCACTTTGATAGTAGAGGCCATAAGTTCAAATCGTCCAGGCGACATATCCAAGGTTTCATCCATGCCTACAAAAGCAGAAGGCATCCACCCCATTTGAATCAACCAAGACAAGAACCAAAAAAAAGAAGCAAGCAAAGAAACAAAAACAGAAACAAGCAAAGAACCAAAAAAAAGAAAAAAAAAGAAGCAAAGCAAAGAACAAAAAAAAGAAGCAAGCAAAGAACAAAAAAAATAGAAGCAAAGAACCAAAAAAAAAAAAAAAAAAAGCAAAGAACCAAGAAGTGGGTTCCACTTCAAGAAGTAAGAGTGGTGTTATTAGCGAGTATTCTTTGTGAGGAGTGTGAGTAATCTAGAGTTTGCCTTTAAAAAATAAGAATGTCATAGCCTTTAAAATTGTGTATTTGAGAGTTGTGTGTTGTAATATTTGTGAGTGTGATACAAGTAATTTGTTTATTGATTTTGTCTCTCCAACATTTATATTAGAGTTGTGTACTCTAATTTTCTCAACAGAACCTCCAACTGGTTGCAGCTTGAACTAGTCAACAGAACTGGCCTTCTTGTAATTTTTCCTTTCTTCCCTCAAAAACTTATTAGCAAGGCGACCTTGAGCAAGGATGTGCGATCTCATCAGAAGATGCCGCCTTGCAGGAGCAAAAACTCATCAGGAAAACCAACAACAAGAAGGACAGCACGACGCTGTCCTCTTTAATTACTTTGGGGTGGTGGAGATATTAACCAAAGCAGACCCTGAGTTTTCCTACTCTGCTAACAATGCCGGCTAGACTCCTCTTTACCTAGCTGTCGAGAGGGGATACGCTCATTATTGTCTTCAAATACTTGAAGGTTGCAAAAATCCAACTTATGAAGGCCCAAATGGTAGAACGGCTTTGCACACTGCAGTTATCCACAATGATGAAGGTAAATGTATATAGAAAATAGTTAAAGAATATTCCTTTTATCGATCTGTCATTTCACGATTCATTAATACATGTGTCTTGTCTTGAAGTATTTATTTGTGTTTTCTTTTTCTTTTTATACACAAGTAATGACGAGAGCATTACTAAAATCGGAACCAGGATCCTCGCCGGATCTTTCCCTAGGGATCCTAGGGATCCCGCAATCTTGTCCGTTCATTTTATATCGTGCGGTCAGTTTTCGTTAGGTACTATTCATATTTGAATTTTAAAATTTAAATTTTAAATAATTTCTGACCGCACGATATACGATGAACGGACAAGATTGCGGGATCCCTAGGATCCCTAGGGAAATGCTCAGGAGACACTCCTCTCTCCTAAAATCGGATAGAACTCTGGCAAAAGCAGCAGACGAACGAGGACGCATTCCGCTTCACATGGCTGCAAATTTTTGTTACTTTTCAATGGTTAAGCAACTATTGGAATGTGATAAATCTACCGCCTACGTTGCTGATAATGGTGGGCGCACAGCTCTTCACTTTGCAGCGTCCGAAGGCCATCTAGATATAATGAAAGAGCTTCTTACTCATTGCCCTGATTGTTGTGAAAAGGTCGACAACCAATGCCGGAATGTGCTTCACTATGCCATACAGGGCCATCAAGTTGACGTAGTTAATTTTCTGTTAACGGATCTTTGGCTTAGCAACATCCTCTTAAATGCCAAGGATGTTAATGGCAATGCACCTCTCCATCACCTTGCTCCATATCCCAGCTTTGGGATGGATAATTTTGTACGTGATGATAAAGTTGATAGAATGTCGTTCAACAAAGAAAATTTAAACGCTTTCGACATCATTCTAGCTAATGAGGACAACATAAGCAGGGCACTTGAGCTGGTATGTATCACCTCTAATTTTCTTTTATGTTAGTATCCAACTTTTCTTACTGTCTGGGACTACTGAGTAGTCCTAAATTAAACGGTGAAGATTGACGTTAAGAAATTGAATGGTGAAATTGTTTAAAAAGTCGGACTACTCGATAGACTGGACTACAAAAGACGCCTTTTATTATGTTACCCACTAAAAATACCTTTCCGGCTCCGTCCATGAAGAAAATCCATAGCTGTCTAAATAAGGATCACTTATTCGTACAATTACATGACCAATAATAAGGATGGTACTAAACTTCATCCTTGGATTTGTCCTTGAAGATAACACTAATCTTCTATGTCTTGCAGGTAGATATCAAAAAAATGTTGCAATGCAGGTATGGTAGACCAGGTCACAGAATTAAAAGCCACAAGGAGGAAAACCAAGGTAGCAGAGACACTGGAGAAAGCAAAAGATACCCAACTGGTGGTGGCTACACTTATAGCAACAGTAACCTTCACCGCGGGTTTTACCATGCCCGGTGGTTACCACAGCGAAAGCGGATCGGACCAGGGTTCCCCGATTCTATCAAGAAACACAGCGTTCAAAGCATTTGTTATAACAAATACACTAGCCATGGCCATGTCTAGTTCTTCTGTCCTTGTGCTCCTGTATTCCTCCATGTACACAAAACGAAAGTACATGACCCAAATCTCTGATACGTTTCAAATGGTAGTAACTTTGACAATGTTGGCTTTGATTGCAATGGTGATTGCATTCGTTGCTGGCACATACGCAGTACTTGGCGGCCATTCTCCAGGATTAGCCCTAAAAGCTTGTGTGCTTGTGTGCTTTTTCTTCTATTTCTTTGCGCATTCCATTCTTTCTTTAGAAAGCAAAATACTAAAGACCCCGCATTTCCTGCACCATTTGTATTTAGGCATTCTATTGCTGATCTGTAACTCAACTATAACGCTGTTAAGATCGACAATCTTGAAGCGAGCTAAATGGTTGGCCAACTTACAGGCCTCAGCCGACCAAGTACTGTTGGAGCCAAAATCGCTTCTAGTAACTGGAATTCGAAGCAACAGAAGTAGCTGAAGCAGCAACAAGTTTACTTTTGTTTGATTTTTTTTTTTTTTTTTTTTTTTTATTTAACAGCTTGCTAGTTTTAAAGTTTAGTTGTAATCAAGTGACAAGTGTACCGTCCAGATTAAATTTGCAAATGGAGTTGGTTAATTGTTTGTCTTCTAGCTCCATTGCGGATAAATTCGTGAGTTGGCAATGTACCAAAATTTGGAACATATATGTATTGTGATGTTAGAGCTGCTGCATTTGCACACATCCTTTAGCCGTCACCGTTCTGAAAATTCCTCATTCCATCCCGTGTCATTCACAGCTCCAAGAACAAGAATCATTTAAACACAAAATTCATAAACATTATCACGACCTCAGAGCCCAGAACTGATCACTGAAACATTTTTCCACGATCTGAACCCGTTCGTATTTACTGGAATTTCCTTATGCTGTATAAATTCAAGGAATCGTATTTTCACAAGAGGTGAGCTTTCTGCATACTACAACGACAAACTCAATTTCACAGACAACCGAAAGAGTAATGCACACTACTGGTACAAATTAAATGAGTAGGTAACAATCTTAAGTTCGTGACTAAACATTGTGGAGTAAATGTCAGAACAAAATCATGTTTCCATCGGTACAATAAAAACTTGAAATGACACGAATAATTTAAACTCTAGAACTTGGCAAGTCGACATACGAACTTGCTAACCCTGGTAGATAATATCAACCAAGGAATTATTCCTACCTGCAAAAACAAATCAAGAATAATCACAAGCAATACTCAAAACCATACTTAAGATTTCTCTATATCGCATACTAAGCAATGCACATCTCTTTTCTTTCTGACCCGAGATACGTAATATGCAAACATCGGCAGTCTACACACGAAAGCGACAGTACATAGTATTGACGCGACATTAGAGTGCCAGCAAATATAGATACTCTTCTCTTACAGAAGTGATAAGAGACTGGCATTCTTTAGATCATTTAGTTAAGGCACCTTTAATATATGATAAGTAACGATCAAAAGTAATTCCAACTTTATTTACCATAACATTTTCGTTTACAACTCCTCCGGCCCTCCATGATATCAGCTTCCCTGCAGGGCAACAAGAGATAGTAATCAGTAACTTCTATCAATTCAATTGTTATAGATTTACTGTCTCAATAGGAAAGAGGGGACTTGAAAAATAAATTTGGATCGAGAACACGTTACCAAAGGGTTGCACAAGTTGTTGCGATATGGAGGCAACAGGAACCCTCCAAAACCAGCAAACCAGCACAATATATGTCAAGACCTAAATGAACAACCAAGTATACCTATTAAGAACCCTAGCTCAGGCAATTCCCTGTTATCGAAGAAAGCTAATAAATATTTCAAAAATCCAAAATACTGAGAACTACCTTTAAGATGAACAAAATTCTCTGATACAAATCATATGAAAGTTTTGTCTCCTTGCCGTGTAATTCTTGATCTGGAAGGCACGTAATACTGTTATAATCAACTCATAATAACTATACAAAATTGTAATGATCGGAATAAATTAAAATGTTCGAGACAAAATGATTATAGTAGGTACATTGAAATCGTATGGCATTTACAATAGAGAATTGCAAGTACCGACGGAAAATTTGAAAGGTAAAGCGGGAAAAAGAGGGTGTAGAAACATTAAGGTATATGCGGTACAACAGAAGAGAGGGACCTGACAGACTGAAGAAAGACGGGAAATTAAATTTCAAAGTCATAGATTCACCTAATCGGCATTGAGACAAGACTAAACTTATACTAAACTCATCTCTCTGTATGAAATTTTTGTATCAGGACACCTAGACGCTAACGACATTGAACAGCTACCTAAACTGTCTTCGCCATTCAATACTTTGCTTAACAACATCATACTCATAAAATGCGTGGATGCCATTTTACAAACACAACTTTGAGCCCAAGGATGTCATATACAATTACTCTCTGCAATCATATATACGTAGTATACGTGTTTTAGGAATGCCTGTATATAATTATACATATGATAAACATAAACCAATAATCCAAGGGCTGGAGTTGCAAACTAACAATTTGCAAGTTCTTTCTCCTTAGCAGCTGCCATCCTCCGAAGTTTCGCAGCTTGCGCAAATGTCGACGGCCTGGATTCAGGCAAAAACAAAGATCATGCAACTGCAAATAATCCAAACTAACGCCTGATACTATAAAGCTAAGGAATTTGAAGCTGCAAGCATCAAAACAATGCTGAAAATCCAAAATTGAATAAATAAATAAAATTCCATTTGATAAATTGGAGAAAAATATGATTAAATAATAAAAAATAACTCACTGTGACAAGGAGCTTGCCTCCTTCAGGAGGTCTTTAATTTCTCCACGCAATCGGGTTGCCGTAGCATTCTTAACTCCTCCCTGCTAACAAAACAAATCACCCAAATTCAAATTTTAATTTCAGATAAATGCAATTAAAGCATAAATAAAAGATTAAGAGCTTAATTTCGCACAAAAATTAGGATTAAATTGTTTGAATGCAAGTTAAAAATAGTCGAGGAAATTACCTTCTTTAACTGTTCCAGCCACCTAGAGAGGAATTGGAAAGCGACGACGACGATGAATACAGCTGGAGCTGCGAAGGAGTTCCGGTGCGCCGATAGGGTTTCTATTACCTCTCCCATGTCTGATTGCTTCCTTGCTCGATCCGTAGGATACACCACCTCCTCCTTCGTTTTGGATTTTCTATGCTTCTCTGCAACAGGGAAAGTTGCTAAAGACCCAAATCTAAAACTCCACTGGGTAACCCCGATTTAATTGGGCCTGTTGGGCCTAAGTTGTTTGACAATGGCCTAATTAAACAAGCCCAAGTTAAGCCGAATCTCATAAATAACGAGTTTTTAGTTATTGTATGTTCTCAAAGAGATTTGTGATATGTACTCCCCTAAGATGGGGTAGAATTCCCTTCTCCTAAACTTTTTGCACAAAAATCCATTCAAAAAAATTCTCTATAATTCTAGATATATTTTGTCGTGAATTGATTTCAATGATTTTAAAACGATTTAGTACGATGATCTACTAATTTCCTTTTCATTTATAAGTAAGAGATCTTCCTATCGAGAATGATGAATTCGCAACTATTTTATCTTCTGATCCATTAGTCTAAATATATGATTACTGAAAAAATGCATTTCAAAGGAACTAGAAATATTTTATTATTAGATTTTAAGCTTTCCACAATCTCACAACTCAAGTATTTAGGGATTTTAATCACACTTAACGAAAAATATCCATAAACGAATAAAAACTTCATCAAAATACATAAAGTCATAAATCTATCAAAATCCCTAAAATTGAATACGCTTCCATGTCAAGTTTGATGTAATAGAAAAGACACGACATAAAAAATAAATAAATAAAGGAATGAAAATGTAATGATGTAATGATTTTACCCATAAATATTTTAGTTTGTCAAAAAAATGATGTGATACACCAAGTATCATAATACAATTGATTCAAATTTAATTTTCAAATTTCTACAAATTGTATTATTACAATTGTTGTTCAGTGTTGTAATTCTGAGGCACCGAGGGCTGGTTTGAGATTGTGGAGTTTTTTTTATTTTAAAAAAAGCTTAAAATAAAATTTGGAACTTCAAATGTGTTTGGTAAAATAAAAAAAAAATACTTTAAAAAAAAACTGCTTTTTTTTTCTTCACAACATAGTAATCAGTGCCATTTTAATGAAAATTTCAAATGGCAAGTATATCCCCACATATTATAGTTCTCTTTTACAATTGTCGTCACATTAAATTATATATCTTTTTAGTCATTTAATATATTTATAACAATTTATATAAAAGTTTACTAAACATTCATACACTTTTGTTTTTTTTGTTAAAATCACTTTTACAAAAAAAAAAAAAAAAAGGTTTGCCAAACACTCATTTTACAACTATTTATTCTTACATCACAACATAATCATTTTTTTAAAGCACAGCAATACCAAACTGGGAAATTATCCTCTCCAACCCAATCCCTCCGGATCCTCCTTCTTCTTCTGTTTTCTTTGCAGTTTTTCTTTTGCTTCCTCGTCTCCTTCAATTCTTCTTCTTCAATAATCATTTCTTCTTCAATTATGAGTCTTCTTCTTCACCATTTTTGTTTGTTTTTAGGAAAACTTCATAACCACAAGTCGTCGAACGACTATTACAACGTTGTTGATAACTAGCTCCGAGGAGATCACGAAGAGATTTTTCATTGTGACTGGTCAATGGGATGGTACATCACGTGTCATTATACAAATGATAGGATATGTGTGCTAAAAAGTTAATAACTTAAAAAATAAATTTTATCACCACTTCTATTAAAACATGTGGTGTACCATTTGTGTTACCATCACAATTAAAAATTTATTGAGACCACGACGCCGATTTCGGGCCGACATTGACTCCTAAGAAGCACGACGCCGACTCCGAAGAAGCCACGACGCCGGCTCGACCCTTAGGCCATCTCCAACCGATGGCTGGCCAGATGGCTCGTTTTAGCCATCTGGCCCTCCAAGATCCTCCAAGATATTAATATTTTAATTAACAGTACATGACCATATTTGCGTCCGTCTCCAACCGAGGGCCATAGGGCCAGATGGCTCGTTTTAACTCTGTCACAAAAAACAGTCTCCAACTGAAGGCTATAGGACCATAAGGCCAAACATAATTTATTATTTAAAACTACAACTTAAAATAAAATGAAACAAATTTTGTGAAATAGAAGTTATAGGAAAAAATGGAATTTAAAAAAAATATGAAACAAATTTTGCAAAATAAAAGTTATAGAAAAAAATATAAGTTATATGAAAAATTTTGTAAATAAAAAATAACAATAAAATTGTAAAAAAAAAAAAATCAAATGCAACGGCTAGTGATCTAGCCGTTGCATTTGAATTATTTCTTAAGAAATCCTGTCAGTTATAACCGACATGAATACATTTATATTATTTAGTATAAATGTATTACTGTCGGTTCTAACCGACAATAATACATTTATATTAAGTAATAGAATGTATTCATGTTGGCTATAACCGACAAAAATAACAAAACATTAAAAAAAAAAGGCCAACCCCTAGCTGGCTGGCTAGCTGGATGCAGCCAGCCCTCCAGCTGTCACATCCCGGCCCGGGGCGGATCACTTCCCAGGCCCGCTTCACCACCGTAGCACGATATTGTCCGCTTTGGGCCCCGACCACGCCCTCACGGTTTTGTTTCTGGGAACTCATGAGCGACTTCCCAGTGGGTCACCCATCCTGGGAGTGATCTGGCCTCCTTCTCGCTTAACTTCGGAGTTCCTACGGAACCCGAAGCCAGTGAGCTCCCAAAAGGCCTTGTGCTAGGTAGGGATGAGAATATACATTTAAGGACCACTCCCCTGGGCGATGTGGGATGTTACAATCCACCCCCTTAGGGGCCCGACGTCCTCGTCGGCACACTTCCGGCCAGGGATTGGCTCTGATACCATTTGTCACATCCCGGCCCGGGGCGGATCACTTCCCGGGCCCGCTCCACCACCGTAGCACGATATTGTCCGCTTTGGGCCCCGACCACGCCCTCACGGTTTTGTTTCTGGGAACTCATGAGCGACTTCCCAGTGGGTCACCCATCCTGGGAGTGCTCTGGCCTCCTTCTCGCTTAACTTCGGAGTTCCTACGGAACCCGAAGCTAGTGAGCTCCCAAAAGGCCTCGTGCTAGGTAGGGATGAGAATATACATTTAAGGACCACTCCCCTGGGCGATGTGGGATGTTACACCAGCCCTCTCCGATTCCGTAGGGCCCTCCCAGATTCCAAAGTCCTCTGGCCTAGCCCTCAGTTGAAGATGATTTTCGAGCTATTTTAGGCCCTCTGGCCCTCTGAACCCTTCGGTTGGAGATGACCTTAAAGAAGAAGGGTATGGAGGAACCAGTGAGATTGGGTCCGGAGAGGATCCTTTCCCTACCAAACTAGCCCTGAAATTGTCTTGTTTCTGAAAAAAAATATCAAGCAACCAATTGACATATTTACCCCCAAAGCAATAATATCCCCGTAAATAAATACAGGAGCAGCGTGCTCCAAATTTAATAATATCCCCTAACCCCAAACTTGTAATTTCACCAATAATTACGCGCGTCCCACGCACACATCGTCCACGTGTCCCCCTATTTCCACCGATTTCCAGTGTACCGGCAGCGGAAACAGAACAAAGAAACACAAGGAAGCATAAACGGGATCCCAAGCGAACCTCCCAACCAATCGACCCCCATCACGCGGATCGCCAACGTGGCACCAATATTTTGAAATCCCGCCCAAACCCGGACTTCAATCCTTTCAATAAATCAAAATTTAATTGTCCGCCATTTTTATTTTTTATTTTTGCGCCACGGCCTTCCCTTCTTGTCCCTTCACACAACCAAGGGCAAATTTTACACACGCACACCGCACCAAAACAAAGCAAACGACCCAAAGGCATATCTCTCTCATTATTCTCCATCTCTGTCTCTGCGTCGTCGCCTTATCCTCTCCCTTCACCAAAGGTAAACTCGCCCGCCGACTCGGACCGAGTCGCTTCGTTTTCCGCCGTTTCGGAACGATTCTCGTCGTTTTTCGATGTGTCCGAGCGATTCTCTCTCTTTTGGAGGCGTTCTCGTCGTTTTCGCCGTTTCCGAACGGTTTTTATCTATTTTGTGCCGTTTCTGAACGATTCTCATCGTTTAATTGCGGTTTTCTGTGCAGGTTTAGCTGAATATGGGGAAATCAAGAGCTGCTGCTCCCAAAAAAGCCGATGCGAAGTGAGCTTCCGGTCTTGTTTTCCGTTTTGCTGTGAATTTTCTACGATTTTCTCTATTTAATCCGAGATCTCGATCTGAAACAGTGATTTTGAATTTATGTATAATTTTTTGAATTTTGATAGGTTGAAGACCAAAAGCGTTGGCGCGAGCAAGAAGGCAGCGAAGGATCCGAACAAGCCTAAGAGGCCTGCAAGCGCCTTCTTCGTTTTCATGTACGGTCAACGCGCGCTCTCTCTCTCTCTCTCTCCTTTTTGTTCAGATCGAATGATTTTATTATCGTTTATTTTGTAATTATATTTTTGTTTGAATTTTTGGTTCAATTTTATACAGGGAGGATTTCAGAGTGAAATACAAGAAGGATCATCCTAATAACAAGTCCGTCGCCGCTGTAAGTGAATCCCATCTTCTCAGATCTGCGCTTTTAATTTCGTTTTTTTAAATTTTTTTTGTTTAATTTTGCAAAATTAAATTAAATTAATTCTTATTTTCCATAAATTTGAATAGGTCGGTAAAGCTGGTGGTGATAAATGGAAATCGCTTTCAGAGGCTGTGAGTATTTAGGCCAATCAATTTTGTTAATCCATTTGTTGATTACATGAATATTCTGAAACTTTTTATTAATTTTGTTGGTTAATTTAATTAAATTATTCAGGAGAAAGCTCCCTACATTGCCAAGGCAGAGAAAAGGAAGACCGAGTACACCAAGACCATGAATGCGTACAACAAGCGCATAGTGAGTGCTCTCTGTTTGATTTACGTTTTTTCGGTTTAATTGATTTGTGTGGTGTTGTGAGAATTGTTGCTTCATTGCGAAATTAGGCTGAGGGAGGCAACGGAGCGGAGGACGAAGAGTCTGATAAGTCCAAGTCCGAGGTGCAAAACGAAGACGAAGATGATGACGAGAGCGGAGAGGTTTTTTTCTAATTGGCTCTTGTTGTTGTGCTGATCACGTTTTCCCTGCTTAGTTCTGTGATTAGTGTGATTGAAGTGTGTTGGTTTTGTTTAATTGTAGGAAGAAGATGATGACGAGTAGAGAAGGAAAGCCGGAAATCGAATGAAGGAGAGGAGCAATTCGTGGTTAGGGTTATTGGTTAGAACATTTCGAATGACCTGCATTTTCTGATTAAAGCTCTGTGTCTGATGATAAGATAGCTACATTTTTAGGATTAGGGAAGGAAAAGGAAAAACACAAGGGGTTATGTTTCGGGACTCATCCACCTGATTCCCCATATCGTTTCTGTACTTAATGATCGTTTTTATGTTCAAATGACTTCTGTTTCTCTAATTAGTATCCCCTTTATTATATAGCTTGGGATTGATTTCCTTTGTGCATTTTCTTATGGAATTGGCATTTGACTTCGTATAACATGGATGTCACGGTGTCGGTATTCCAAATGAGTTGCAATGTGCGTTGTGACGTATGATGACTTTTTTACAAGAGTTTGTGATTCGCTTGGAATACCGGCAACTCGCCATCTTGGAGTGAGGATGTGGTTTGTCTGCAATTCGGTTTTAGATTTTGCATCATTGTTCTCTATTCGCCATCTTGTTTTATGTGATTGTGGTTGTTTGGCTTCAATCTGCGTCTCTCTCTCTCTTTTGACTTTCTGCCATTGGTTCCTTTGGATGGCTTTGGGGATTCTTCGTTGGTTGTCAACACCGATTGGATGACAAACCTGTCAGTGTATTTTTAGCATGGCGTGAATGTCAACTCTTCCAGTATGCTCGTGTGTTTTAGAGTTTGTTTGAAAGTGCTTTTAAATTACTAAAAGTGTTTTTAAAAAAAAAATTTGGATTTTGAAAGTATTTGAAATGTCTCATGCTAAAAGCATTTGTTATGTGCTTCATGCTAGAAGTATTTTAAATGTTTTTTCTAGAATTAACTTGCATAAGTTTAGATTTCAAAATTTTTATTTAAAAGCGCGTTTCAATTGTTTAAAAGCAACCTTTACACGAGCACTTGTGTATGAGAATTTCGATTCTTAAATTCTAGGTTAAGGAGTCAAGATACAATGGCCAAATTTCTCAAGTGCATCGGGGGATAGTATAATTTTCGTTTTTCAAGATTGAACTAGATTTTGTTTCATTTTTGGGAGCTGGTGTTGAATACTGCCGCTACTTATGATTTGGCGGACTTGCTTCAGTATTTGTGATGTTATCAGAAGTATTCAATAAAGAATAGGAGCGTGCTATTTATATATCTTTTTTTACTTCTCATACTCTTAATTTGTGGCTGTTTGATCGAATGAATCAAACAAAATCAATGGATAAAAGATAACACTTCTTATTATTTAACTAGTTAATTGAAGCCTCCAAATCACGTTTAACCTACAACGGCAAGAATATTGTCTCCATTGCGGGTTTCTACTACCCCTCCCTCCATATCGGAAGATTTTTTGGGCAGCACGTGCAAAGCGATGAAATACAAGGGCTTGTTCGAATTGCTTTTGGAAGAGCTAAAAGCATAATTCGTATTTTGTAAGGCGTTCCCACTATCAAGTGATACAACAAGTATTAAGGGCGTGTTCTAGACTGATTATAAAAGGGCCTAAGTGCTTATTCGAGAAATGTATTACTAGAGAGACTAAATTAGACAAAATTTATAAACTAAATGATGTGTCATCAATAAGATTGTGCACGTTTATTAATGCTTATGTAATAACCCAATCCTTAACTTTTATATCATTTAATTTACAAAATTTTATCCATAAATTTAGTCTCCCTCGCATTACTCATTGGATAAATACATATAAAAAATTCTTTCTTAGTTTTGTGTTTTGTTCAAGCTATCACTATGCTAATCTATACTAAATCCAGGGGGTGACGTTGTAATTAGGAATGTAGTGGGTTGAAGATTAGTGCTTATCTATAGAGACAAAAAGGAGCGACAAAGGAAAAAAAAAAAAGAAACTTTAACTAAAAGCTCCCGGTATTGTTAACTTTAACGAAAAACCATATTTTTACACTAAAAAGTTAATCATGGTACTATTCACTTTACCCTTTATTTTGTCCTTATCGATAGAACTCAAAATTTTCAAGCATTTTTCATTAGTTTTCCTAAAAAAAAATGAGAATGGGGAAATCACTTTCCATTGTACATTATCTAAAACTACATTAATAAAACTCTCTTTGTCAATCAAAGGAGGGTAAAAAGACATATTTGTCTTCTATCACAACAAAAAAGTTAAAGATAGTAACGTAATTTCACAAGATAAAATTTTGCTGTTTTTTTTAAACCTCACTTACATATAATTTTGTCATCTCTAGTTTAAAAAAAATGAAGAAACAACCTCTCTCCCTCTCTCGTCGCTTCCGCTTTCTCTCTCATTCTCTTCCCCTCTCCTTTAATTTTAACAACAAAAGTAAAAAATTTCACCGAATTTGTGTGGGTATATACTATATTGTATTAGAACATGCTCTACTTGTCGCGAGGCTCTTGTGTGAGGCCACAGGATAATGTGAGGGGTAGTGGTACACAAAATGGGGTCGGGTGAACCCGGCACTTTCCGAATCCTGAACCGTAGGGATACGTGGTTCGGTCCGAACAGGGACGAATTCTCCCTACTTGTCACATTTTCGATCCGTACCAAGTGCGACGGGGTTCAGTTTAACCAAGTTTTTGCTTCTCTCTGCAACCCAACAGCCCACTTACAAATATCTCCAACTTTTCCACTCCGTCAAAACCCTAATTAAAAAAATAATCCAAAAAGCCCAAAATATCAAACCCTGACATTTACTTATTTACCCCCGCTTCAATAATATCCCACGCCAATACAGCTGTTGCGTACTACGCGTTTTATTCTATCGATTCGATCGCTCTCAACCACCAGACCCCAACCCACAAAATAAAACCCCAAATCCGTCATTTCGCCCCTACCCCTATCACGTGCATCCCCACGTGCCCTCCTCGCTAGCGAAGAAGCACACAAGGAAGCACAGAAGGGAGAGTCCAGCAGCAAATGAAGGCGTAGCGCACGGATAGCTGACGCGGCAAAACATTTTCGAAATCCCGCCGAAACCCAAAACTTCAATTTTTTGGGTTAGTCGAAATTCGGTTTTGCCCCTTCTTAATCCCTTCTTATCCCCCACTTCGGCCCTTTCGCCAATTTCACACCCACGCACCGCAACAACAAAAACAAAGCGTAGTTTACTCTCTCTCTCTGCGTCTTCGTCTTGTTCTCGAAAACCCTAGGTAACCTCGCGCCTCCGCCGCTCTGACCCGGTCCGAATCGAGCAGTTTTTGACCGTTTCCGAACGATTCTCGCCGGTTCCCACCGATTTTTGACGTTTTTTGTGTGGTTGTAGGTTCGCCATGGGTAAAGCCAGAGCTGCTGCTCCCAAACGCGATACGAAGTGAGTTTTGTGCTCTATTGTGCTTTGATTACTCTCCGATTGCATCGGTTTGATCTGAGAACTGTGATTTGTTCTCTCGGGTTTTAATTTCTGCTGTGCTTTGTGTGTTTAAATTTTTGCTGATTTTTTATTTGAATTTTGAAAGGTTGAAGAGCAAGAGTGCCGGAGCGAGCAAGAAGCCGGCGAAGAAAGCCGGAAAGGATCCGAACAAGCCGAAGAGGCCTGCGAGTGCCTTCTTTGTTTTCATGTACGGTCAACTCTCTTTCTTTCTCTTCAGCTCCAGTTCTAGATCTGACCTTTTCTGCATCTTTTTATTTTTCAGATATTTTTTCTTTACCGAATTTAAGTTTGCTTTCGTCGTTTTACAGGGAGGACTTCAGAGAGAAGTACAAGAAGGAGCATCCAAACAACAAGTCGGTTGCTGCCGTAAGTCAAAATCTTATTCTCTCAGATCTACCAACTTGTTCTTCGATTTTACTCTCTGATTAGTTGTGTTGATTAATTAATTAGTTAGATCAAACATTAATGCAAATTAATCTTGATTTTGTTCAATTGTAATCAAACAGGTCGGTAAAGCTGGTGGCGATAAATGGAAATCGTTGTCAGATGCCGTGAGTGTTCAATTATCGTTTTAATTTCGTTGATTAGTGAATAATGTAAAATTATTTGCTGAATTTTGATGTTCTGTGCTTGAATTAATCAGGAGAAAGCTCCCTATCAAGCCAAGGCAGACAAGAGGAAGGTAGAATATAACAAGAACATTCAGGCATACAACAAGCAATTAGTAAGCGCTCTTGCTCCGGCTTTCGTGTAATTCGTTTAGTTATCGGGTTGAGGATATTTGTGAGACTTTGTTGGTTTATTTACGTGAATTAGGCTGATGGAAATAACGAAGCTGATGAAGAAGAGTCTGACAAGTCCAAGTCTGAGGTAAATGACGATGATGAAGACGAGGATGAGAGCGGCGAGGTCAGTTGCAATTAATCGAGCTCACATTGTGTTTGTTTCCGTTGTTTCGCATGTTCAATTAGTTGAATTGGTTACTGAATTGTTTGTTTTGGTTGTGTTGTAGGAGGAAGACGACGACGAGTAGAGAGTAGGGGAATCGAAATGGAGGGGGAGAGGCAATATGTGTAGGGTTGCTTAGAGGATAATTGAAAGGCCTGCCTGCACTTCGTCTTCACTATGGATAAGTTGCTGGCTCTCTACTTTTGTTTTTAGGGATTAGATTTAGGAAAAACACAAACGAAAATCGGATTAAGTTTGAAGATTGTCTGCTCCCCTTGTTTCCCAAATCGTTGTCTTTGTACTTAATGATCCTCCTTATGTTCAATGAATTTCAGTTTGCTTTCGTAACATAACGCTTTCGTTTCGTTAGTTTCTTATTATGCAAGTTAGTGTGCGACTTATTTTCAATTAGCATTTAATCATTGCTTAGTCCACATTTGAGGTTTTGGTTTATGATGTTAAAATTGTTCAGTGTCGTCGTATGTGACTCGATGATATTGGTGTTCGACAATACTCTGGTGCTAGTGTTCGACTTTACCCTGGGGATGGTGATTGATTTTTACCTTTGGACGTTGGACGTAGGAATAATTTGTGTTGAGAGATTCTCCCAGGATTACTGTTTGGGATACAAGTCTTAAGATGAGAATTTGGGAGGTTAATGTGGTGGTATTTTGCTTAATTTATACTATTCAAGCAACGTATTGGCATGGGATTATATGATGTAGTGTACTGGTGCCATAGAACGAGAGAGCAACTTACATTGGGGAATTGGAAATTGATAGCTGTAGATAAAACCTGGCAGTGAAATAGTTGACACTACCTTTGTGTAAGAATGTGCATGTTTATGAATGTGTTAAAAACGCTTTTAAATGAGTTAAAGCGACTTTGGACAACACTTAATTCAATGGTGGACGTGACGATACAAGTCCCGGTTCCAGGTAGAGGGTTTGCCTGAATCATTAGTTTTACCTCCGGACTCATTGCTCGGGTGATGCTAAACTATCTTCTAAGGGTTAATACGAGTACATGGGCTTGAGTTTCCCATGCTTTTCAATGGGTATTTTTCGATGGTTAGCTCAACTATTTCAACCATTTTCATACACCTCATAGCATCTGCTGGACATTCGAGGGCGGACAAAAAGTTGAAAAGTGCTTCTATTGAAAGTGCTTAGAAACACACGTGTGGTTAAAGTATGCACTCGCGCTTGAAATTTGGCTGTGAGGTAGTTTAGAGAAGTACTTTTCGTTAAGGTTAATTGCATAGAGAGTTGCAAAATAACTTATTTTTCTTAGACAAAGATCTAATTTTTAACCAACGGAAGAGAAGTAGTATTAGAGGAAAATAGATAAACATTTATAATTACGATTTGTTGTAAATCATAAGAAGATAAAATATTTAAAACAAAAAAAATCATTTGGGACTGGAAAAAATATATTTAGATTCTCTGTTTTCGCCTTTTTTAATTACAGATAATTTTTTATTTTATAATGATGACTTTAGAAAGTGTTTTTGAAACATAAGTAACATCTCGGGCCTTGGTAACAAAATTAAAGCACCTAAAAGAAATGAAATGTTTTAGAACTTGTTTGGATGTGCTTTTAAAATGACCGAAGTGCTTTTGATGAAAATATTTTTAGAAAAAATCCTTAGTAAAAATGTTAGTAAATCATGAAAAATCACTTAAATTTGCTACCTAAAAGAAGTACAAAACTGATGCTTCTTGTAAAAAGTACTTTTGAAACCAAAAAATATTTTCTCTAAAAACACTTTCAATCATTTTAAAAGTACATCCAAACGAGCCATTAATCCTCCAAATTATTGACGGTGTGGGCCTGTTTCAGTATCAAATTATTACGGTTACTATGTGCTTAAAAATTAAAATTACCACACAGAAGGTCAAGTTTTTTGGGCTGACATGGGCGGGTCGTCTATTGCCCAGCGACTTTGTGGATTCTGTGAGTCGTGTTGGGTGATCGAGCTGGGGTAAAAAAACAAACGGTAGTGGAAGGGGGAGGCGGAGGAGAAGCGATAGATGGCCGGTCCCGGAAAGTGCTTGCTGGTGACTGGACCTCCGGTAAGCTATTCAACTTCCAGTCACTCTCAACTTTTGATTTCATATTTCTACTTGGTCAATGATTTTCTCAAAAGTGCTTTTGGTTGATGCTGCTGCAACTGATTTCGGGTGCAGGGTGTCGGAAAAAGCACCGTTGCTGAAATCAAGTTTCCATGAAAGTTCCTGTCCAGATTAAAAGATAGTCGGTAGGAAAATGCTTGGTAGAAATCACTTTTGAAAAGAAATTACCACGAAAATTCCTGTTCACATTGAAAGGTAGTAGGTAGGAAATTGCTTTTAGAAGGAAGTTTCCACGAAAGTTCCTTGTTCAACTTTACCAGATAAGGTAGCAAGAAAAATGAGGACTGATATAGCAAGAGAGAGTCCATCGTCCATACCATACTGCATATTCCAATCCTTTGAGAGGCTCTTTTTTTAAGTTTATCTGGCTTTAGTTCTCCTATGGCAGGTCAACTTGTCTCTTCTTCTTCCTTCACCAGTAATCCTTCATGGAAATACGATGTCTTTTTGAGCTTTAGAGGAGAGGATACACGCACCAATTTTACCGATCATTTATACAAGGGTTTGGTCGATAAAGGAATCCACACCTTCATCGATCGCCAACTTCCAAGAGGAGAAGAAATATCTCCAGCTCTTCTCAAAGCAGTTGAAGAGTCAAGAATTTCTCTTGTCATATTCTCTAAAAGCTACGCATCCTCAAGGTGGTGCTTGGACGAGCTCGTCAAGATCCTTCAATGTAGAGAATCAAAGAAACAAATAGTTTTGCCCGTTTTTTACAAGGTGGATCCGTCCCATGTACGAAATCAAACGAGTAGTTTCGGTGACGTATTTACAAACCATGAGAGCAAATTCAAGGACAACAAGGAGAAGGTCTTGATGTGGAGGAGAGCTCTTAGAGAAGTAGCAAATTTGTCAGGATATCCTTTCCAAAAGGGAGAGTACGTATATTTCTTCCCCTTACAGTGTTTTATTTATATAGTTAATTCTCTACAATAATGTCAATTTTGTGTTTCATTTTTACTCTTTAGTAATCACTAGTGCAATTTGAAACCCTCTTTCATTTGGATAGAAATATAGAAAAAAAGTTCACTGATTAAATGTGTTATTTGTTTTGAACTGCTAGATCTGAAGCTACATTTATCAGCAACATTGTTGAGGATATCTTAGTCAAAGTACGTGGTGACACATGTTTGAATGTGGCCAAACACCCAGTTGGAATACAATCGTGCGTACAAGAGGTGAAAGAGCTTTTAGGTGTTGGTGGAAATGATCGTTTTGTGGTTGGGATTTGGGGGATATCTGGAATAGGCAAGACAACAATTGCAAAAGCTGTTTATAATGCGATTGCTCATAAGTTTGAAGGTAGATGTTTCTTGGCAGATGTTAGAGAAACATCAACATCACGTCAAGGCATAATCCAACTACAAAACACTCTTCTTTCTAAGGTTCTATGCGGTACAGAGTTGAAAGTTGTCGATGTTCATGAAGGAATCAGCCTTATAAAGAAACTGTTGAGGGGAAAGAAGATTCTCTTAATTCTTGATGACGTGGATCGATTGGAGCAGTTAAACAACTTGGTTGAAATTGATTGGTTCGGTGAGGGTAGCAGAGTGATCATAACCTCAAAAAATAGAGGATTGCTGGAATCTTATGGAGTTGAGTTATACGAGGTCCAAAAGCTAATGGATGACAAGGCTCTTGAGCTTTTAAGTTTGAACGCCTTCGGAATAAATGAACTTCCAGATGATCATTTAATACTCGCACGTCGTGCAATAGCTTATGCTCAAGGCCTTCCGTTAGCTCTTAACCTTATAGGTTCTCATCTGCGTAAGAAAAGTATAGATCGTTGGAAAGCTATATTGGATAGTTACGATTCTTACGTAGGAGAACCTTATACAGATATTCAAAGAATCCTTAGAAAAAGTTATGATGCCTGGGATTATGTCGTGCAACAAATTTTCCTAGACATTGCATGTTTCTTTAAGGGTAAAGATAAAGACTACGTGTTACAGATATTAAAAAGTTCGAAGCTCAATGTACCTCAAGATTGTATTGATGTACTCGTTGAGAATGCCATCATAACTATTGAATATAATAGGATTTTGATGCATGACTTGCTAGAAAAAATGGGTAAGCGTATAGTTTACGAAGAATCTCCCACTGAACCAGGAAAGCGTAGCAGGTTGTGGTTTCATGAAGACGTTTACCTTGTTCTAACAGAAAATCAGGTAAGTACAACATATTTTCTTACATTTAATTTGGCATGATATTGAAAAGAAAAAAAAAGGATTTTAAAACAGCCTTTGCGAGTTGTTTGTTATGGGACTTGTTTGCTAACATTATTTCTTTTTTCATCTTAGGGAACAAAGAAAATTAAAGGCATTGTGGTGGAGCTGCCCGAACCAGATGTGATAACTTTGAATGTAGGAAGCTTCTCGCGGATGGTAAATCTTGAAATTTTTATATACCGTAATGCACGCTTTTTTGGACACGTTGATTATCTGCCCAATGATTTGAGGTGGATTGAATTGAGTGGACGATCCAATATTCATCGAGAGCATACGGTTGTGTTCAATTTGCCATCTAATTATAATCCAAGACATCTTGTTATGTTTGATATATCATATAGTGGCATCAGACAACTAAAGGGATTTAAGGTACATACTTCAAATTATTTTGAATCATTATTATTTAAAAATATATTTTATTTCCCAAAAAAAAGTAGTCTAAGTGTTTCATAGTATTCTTTTTAAAACCAGTGAATTTTTGTTTTGTCTTTGTTTTTGGTTTCACAGAATTCAGCAAAGCTTACATCTATGAATTTAAGTGGTTGCAAATTCTTGGAAACAATCCCCGACTTCTCCGGAATCCCAAACCTAAAGCACTTGGACTTAAGTGAATGTAAAAGTTTGGTTGAGGTTGATGATTCTGTTGGATTCCTTGATAAACTTGTTGAAATGAATCTTAGTGGGTGCTCTAGGCTTACGAGGTTTGTAACAAGACTTGGATTGAGATCCCTTAAAAAGCTCTCTCTTTGTGGTTGCACAAGGCTTGAGACTTTCCCAGTAATAGAGAACAAGATGAAATCCCTATGGCGTTTGGACATAAAAAGAAGTGGCATAAGAGAATTGCCTTCATCAATTGCTTATCTTACTGGGCTTGAAAGCTTGGAAGCACGTGGTTGTGAGAACCTTACAAATGTGTACATATGTGGATGTCCAAATTTGACCACAGCTGATTTGGATATTTTAGATGACAAGTGTATCACAATAGCCCTTTCCAACCTATACTATCTTGATTTTAGAGGATGCAATCTTTCAGAAAGTAATTTTCTTGTGCCTCTTGATTGCTATTCCAGATTAAAATTTCTTGATCTGTCGAGAAACAATTTTGTTTGTCTTCCGGATTGCATTAGCCAATTTTCCATCTTGGAGGAACTTTCTTTGAGTGGTTGCAAGAGGCTTCGGGAAACTCCACAAGTCCTTCCACCAATACTAAAGCACTTGTATCTCGATGATTGCACATCTTTGGAGAAAATGTCAAAATTGCCCCCGATGCTTGAGCGTCTGGACTTGCGCAATTGCTTTGGACTAAGTGGCGATGAGGTTGCAAAGTTGGAAAACAATTTGTTGTTGAATCAGGTTCCTCTTCCTTTCTTAATTTCTCTTGCAATTTAAATATATTTTGTTGATGCTTGAGAGAGAGGTCAGATCATGACTAATTGTAATTAGTTATCTACATTATTTACTATCGCAGGAATCTCTTCGGTGCTCTAAATTGGAAATTGTTCTTCCGGGCAATGAAGTTCCAAAGTGGTTCAGATATTTTTCCTTTGAAGAGCCAACAACATTTGAATTTTGTTTTGAAATTCCTCTAAATTTACAAGGGGATATGTTGTCAGGATTGGCTCTATCTTTTGTTCTTGAACCACCAATTGATCATCCTCATTATATTCCCATCAGCGGAATACCACAGTTTGAAAAAAACTATTTCTGGTATGGCAAGGACATGAAGGCAGCTCATGTGTGGCTCATGTTAGTGGATTTAGACAAGCACAAGCAGCAGGGAGATATTTGTCAAGTTATATTTTGTTTCCAGAAAGGCACATGCATTAAAAGCTGCGGGGTGCACCCCTTACTAGACGAGTGGTTTTAATATAATTGGTTAGAAACTTGGAATTTTTCCTATTAGACAACCAAGACGAACAGCTTCCCTTGTCTTTGGGACCAACGAGTAGTCTTGGGAAGAGGCCTCGTCCATATGGATCCTTAGATATCATCGATGATGAATATGATCATCAACAATAACAGCTTTCCTTATCTTTGAAGCCAGCGGATGATCATCCGAAGCGCAGGCAGATTGATCTCAATGTTCCTATTCATATTGAGGAGGAGGAGCAAGGGCAACCGTCCACTTCAGATGATCTACAATTTCTGATATATTAGGAGTTTGTGTACGCACATATACATAAATTAATGTATGAGTTCGTTTGCACTTTTCTAATCTTGAAAACTAAGAGGCCGTTTAATGACCATTTCAGGTTCTAGTTTCCATTTTTTAAAACTAATAACCGAGAACTCGTTTGGTAACTTCTCCTTGTTCTACAATCTTTTGCCCTTCTGTTTTCTTGATCTATATAAATATACATGTTAGTGTTTTAGAGTTTTCTAGGTTGATTTTAGTGAGGATTTTGTATGAAATTCAACAAGAAATTGAAGCGCTCAATGAACTGGGATTGTAGAGAATACTCAAGAACAAAAATGGAGTTTGTTGCTCCTGGAAATCACGTTGGATTCGAATGTTAGATTCTCGGCATCAAAGCCGAACATTATAGCCGTTGCCTTCATAAGCAACGTGACGGTGATCACGTGGAAGGCACACGGTTTCACTTAAAACATAACAAACTAGACGCGTACCAAGCTATACACCGTTAAGATGTTATAATCTTGACCGTTCATTGCAAAATAAGAACACTAATAAATCTAAGAACAAATCCTTCAATTCTTCAAACTTGAACCTCACCAATTCTGGACTTTGATCCAGCAATCATGCTTACATATCAACACTTCCTTCTAAGCTTGTTACTGGTTTAACATCAAGCATTTCTCTAAATATACAAAACCTGTCCTTTGGCAATGCCTTTGTAAAAATGTCAGCTAATTGTTCCTCAGATTTGCAATAAATCAAATTGATTATATTTAACTGCAGTGCCTTTCTTATATAGTGATATCTCCTCGCAATGTTCTTTGATCTTTGATGGAACATTGGATTCCTTGTCATTGCAATTGCAGAGGTATTGGGCTACAAAATAGATAACAAATAATTGATGTTATCAACTGTTCCTTGCCACAAAAGCAACAACATAAACACTGAGGACCAACAAAAAGACAAAGTTTGAGTTTATTCCTGCTTCTGGGTGACTTGTAGCTCAAATAGTTTTGAACTTTTACTCATGTTTTTCAAGTTTTTGTTCGATTCTCTCCCTAAAAAACCACTTGAGTCTAGAAAATGTCTTTTTCACTAGAGAATCACGTCTATTAAGTGCATTCGAATATGGATGTAAGAAGGCCTGTGAAATTCCGTTCCTGGATTTCACTGTTGTAATCTAAGTATTTGTGTTATTGAGATTTTATATTATTTTTTGGGAATTTATATTAGTTTATTTGAAATTAGATTTTAATTAAACTAGTTACGAAGAGTGAAGTTTGGAGATTAATTATTTAAAATTCGTAGACCGTTCGAGGTCACAATTTATATCTTTGAATAGAGCTCGATCTCACGAACTCGTAGGCGTAAACCGTTCATGAAATGGAGTTATAACGAAAGAGTTATTAACGTTTGAAATTATGGTCATTTTTGTAATTTTGCCCTCATTTAGAAGGCTCCAGAAAATCTGGAGCAAAGGATGTGCCACGTGTGTGGCTAGGATGAAAGCAAAATAAGAGATGGACGGCTGGGATAGAAAGGAAAGAAAAGAAAGGAGAGAAAGGAGAGAAAAGGAGGGGGAGAAGGACCAATCAAAAACAGAAGAAACAAGGAGGGGAAAGGAGAGAGAGGAGGAGGAGGGGAACCGGATCCCTCCTTGGACCCGGTTGTATTTTTGACCCGACCCGACCCGACCCGACCATATTTTCCGATTCCGACCACCGTTGATGACGGGACCGGTGCCAAAATGATCCTTGCTTCTAGCCCAATCGTTCTCTCACCCATTTCCAACCGAAAAATTGTGAAAATTGGATTGCTTTTGGGTGAAACCGCACCGGTGGGTGCACCGGATGGAAGCGGTGATTTCGCCATTTGGGAAATCAACACCATTGAATACCACCATGGCTAGGCTCCCCTCAACCTTAGGAACAAAGCCCAAGCAGTGGTGGAGGCGTCGGAGCGAGTATGGGGATCAAATTGAAGCACACCCTCTTTAGGGTTTCCGGCAGGTTTGTGTAAAATCGAGGTGTTTCCCAGCCAAATTGGCCTTAGTCACAGGTATAAAACTTACTCTACTCATTGAGATCTTCATTCTGGTAAAAATTGAGAATTTTTTGAAGTAGTTGAATTTTCAGGCGAGTCGGGATGGCCGACCGCCACCCGTGGCGGCACGTGGCCAGTGGGCCGACGATATCTTTTTAAGTACTATTAGATGCCCTGGGTTCATGTTTGATTTCAGTATGACGTAATTTGATTGTTTGAACTTAGTTTCATTACGATACATTACTTGGTCAAAATATGAATCGATGATCCGACCGTTGGATCGTCACCAAACCTTAATGCGTTATAGAACATAATATTTGACTATCATGGAAACTTACGGATCAGGAGTCCGACGTATGGATCTTCCTGAATGGGATTTCTAAGTTTGTAAAACAAATTGTTGATCACCACCTAATTCTAGAAATTGGCGGAGATTCGACCGTCAGATCGCGATGAAATTTTAGCATGTTGTTCTAGAGGCATAACGTGTATTTTAGAAGATTATGGATCTAAAATCCGATGTGCGGATCTTCCGGATCAAATTACATAGGGATGTGGACCCCACCGTTGATCGAGAGTTGACTTTTGATCAACATGTCTTGAATCGTTCATATAACTAAAATTAGTATTACTAGAGACTCAGTGAGGCTTTGCGGTCTTGTCTCGGTGAGTGACTTTAATACATGTGATATGGTTATTACCCTGTTTTCTTATATTAGTATCCTTTGTGGATATGACTTGGTTTTATAAATGTGTTTTATGTTAAAATGTGATTCTTTTATAATTGGCCATCGATCTATTTTTATTAAATGGGACTTGATTCATGGATTGGTAATATTTGTGAAAAAGTGATTCGAATTGCTTATTGAAATGTTTGTTAAAGTGAGGGCTAGTAGAGGGTCACTAATGGTCCTGCTTGGTTAATTCGCGATAGGGGACCATATTATTTATGGATCGTGCTTGGTTAATTCGCGATTGGTGATCCTGATGACCATGTATACTTAGGAGTGATCATGCTTGGTTAATCCGTGATGGGTGATCACTGCCTATGACCCTGCTTGGTTAATCCGCGATAGGGGGTCCTAGTGGTCCTGCTTGGTTAATCTGCGATAGGGGACCATGGTCCTGCTTGGTTAATCTGCGATAGGCGATCCTTATATCTTTGGTATGGCCATACACACACACTTTAGGAGTGATCATGCTTGGGTAATCCGCGATAGGTGATCATTGCCTAACAAATGCGTAGGAGTGACTCTGCTTGGTTAATCCGCGATAGGGGGTCATTGCCTACTTGATTACTACAGGGGTGGTTCTGCTTGGTTAATCCGAGATAGGGGGCCACTTCCTGTTTGGTTACTTATGTAGGCTTCGGCAGAACTGCGTCCCTTTAGCTTTAATTTTTAATGTACATATGAACAATGGTTTTTAAGAATCTTATGGTTTGAATTAGAAAAACCGTTGGATGTCCGGGTGACTCCTACGGAGTTTTCAGCATCTTGATTATGATTCCATAAAGCATGATTTTATACTTGATGTTTATAGATTGTGATCGATGTTCTATTTTAATTGAATATCACATACTTGTATTATTGTCACTCACCCGAGCTTTGCAGCTTATCCGAGTGTCTGATTTGCCTAGTGTGCCATCTCCTTGATGTAGGCATGATTGTACTTATGACAGGTCTGGGTAGATTACGAGAAGCAGCTTGGTATTTTAGTTCCGTTGAGTGGTCCGGAACCCGAGATTGTTGGATTCCGTTGAGTGGTTCGGAATCCTTGCTCTTGCTCATATCCATAAGGTTAGTCTAGAACCCTAGATTTGAGTGGATGTGAATTACCCCTAATAGACCTTGTGAATATAAATTAGAATTACCATGTTTATTACTCATAATCCAAGTAGGGAATTATATAGTGTTCCTTAGTTAAATTCGTGAAATGATAAGTTATCGCATTGATTGATTAACGTAAATAAATGCTAAGATCATGCATTTTGATTCATGAATTGATTAATTGACGGGATTGCAGAATGACTTTGGATATGGATGTTATTATTATGATTATTTTAGTTGATCAATGTGGCTAGAGAATAATATTGTTCTTCGTCATTGGTTCTTGAACATATTGCATGGTATGCATTGTGATATATTGTTGAGACATAGCGATTTATGTGATAAATGTTCGAGTATAGTGAAATGGTGGACTACGAATGACTTGATCCCTATTGAGGGTACGTAGGCAGTCTAACGATGAGATTAGATGCAACCATAAAGTATACAAATAATCACTACGCAAATCGAGGCTCGAGATGCGCTTGGTACATATTCCGACGCCGGGGTATGTTAGATATATGGTTTTTGATGATGTCACTTGTCAATCCTGGACGTATGTCGGGATCGGGGCCTGACAAGGCCGGTCCCGGAAAGTGCTTGCTGGTGTCTGGACCTTCGGTAAGCTATTCAACTTCCAGTCAATCTTAACTTTTGATTTCATATTTCTACTCAGTCAATGATTTTCTCAAAAATGCTTTTGGTTGATGCTGTTACAGCTGATTTCAGGTGCAGGGTGTCGGCAAAAGCACTATTGCTGATATCAAGTTTCCACGAAAGTTCCTGTCCAGATTGAAAGATAGTAGGTAGGAAAATGTTTGGTAGAAATCACTTTTGAAAGGAAATTGCCACGAAAGTTCCTGTCCACGTTGAAAGGTAGTAGGTTGGAAAATGCTTGGTAGAAATTGCCTTTGGAAGGAAGTTGCCACGAAAGTTCCTTGTCCAACTTGACTTGATAAAGTAGGAAGAAAAGTACGAGGACTGATATATCAAGAAAGAGTCTGTTGTCCATACCATACTGTTGCGAGTTATATATTAGTTTATTGTCCCACTGTGGAGATTAATGAATATATAAGAAATTCTCAAATATTGTCATATATATTTTTGGTATTTACCATGTTTAGTTTAATATTGGTATTTACCATGTTTAGTTCACTATGGCATCAGAGCAGTTCACTCTTGGTGACCTGTGTGCTTTAAATTTTGTGCCAACATTTTTCGTGATTTCCTTCGTGAAAAAAAAAAAATGAATAGTATCGTGCTACAGTACAGTGCGTGAATAGTGGTCTGCTTTGTGAACAATGGTCCTTTACAGTGCCGTGAACAGTGTTCTGCTACAGTGCCGTGAACAGTGCTCTGCTACAGTGTTCTGCTACAGTGCCGTGAACAGTGCTCTGCTACAGTGTTCTGGTAAATTATTTTCATTCCGCTGCGTATCTTTTGTGCCTTTATTGTTCGTGATTTTGTATTGCTCAATATAATCATAGTGTTGTTATGCATCTTGGTGGAACAAATAAATGGATAATTGATACTGGGGCCACTGATCATGTGACTAGTGACCCTAAAGTGTTTGATGAGTTATGTGACTATGTTCGTGATCCTTATATTACTAGTGCAAATGGAGCACATTCCCCTGTGAAGGGTGAATGCACTATCTCTCTGACTCTAACTTTATCATTGGTCCGTGCTTTACTTGTTCCTGATGTTAAGTGCAATCTTTTGTCGGTAGGAAAAATTCTTGATACCTTATATTGTTCTGCTCACTTCTACCCTACGTATTGTTATTTTCAAGATATTCAAACTCATAAGATAATTGGTCATGGTAAAAGAATAGAGGGTTTGTACATCTTGACTATGGAGGATACTGTTGTTTCTGGTTCAAATAATCATCAAGTTTTAAGTGCTAAAGTGGATGACAGACATCAAATTTGGTTGTGGCATCGACGATTGGGACATCCATCGTTCAGTTATATGAAACATCTATTTCCTTCTTTGTTTCGCACTTGTAGTGATTCGGAGTTCAAGTGTGAAACATGTGTCATGGCTAAGAGTCATCGTGCTTCCTTTCCCGTAAATGATTCTAAAGCTACTTTGTCATTTGATTTGATACATTTTGATGTGTGGGGTCCGGCGAAAGTTACTTCTAATGGATTCCGTTGGTTTGTTACTTTTATTGATGATTGTACTCGGTTAACTTGGGTGTTCTTGATGAAGAATAAGAGTGATGTTCCGTTACTTCTTCAAGAATTTTGTACAATGGTGTCTACTCAGTTTCAGATCAAAGTTAAGGTCTTCAGGTCTGATAACGGAGGAGAATATGTGAATCACAATTTGGCATTTTTTTTTCGTGATCATGGTATTATTCACCAGACGACTACTCCGTTTACACCCCAACAAAATGGTGTGTCCGAACGGAAGAATCGTCAAATAATGGAGGTTGCTCGCTCATTGATGTTGGATAAATGTGTTCCTAATCATTTGTGGGGTCATGCTGTTTTGGCTGCTGTGTATTTGATCAATCGTGTTCCAAGTAGAGTTCTTGATTTTCAGACACCGTTCGATGTGCTACAAAAACATGTTTCTCTTGTTTCTGTATCAAAGCTTCCTCCGAAAGTGTTTGGGTGTATTGCGTATGTGCATGTCTACTCTCATCAGCGGAGTAAACTTGATGCATGTGTTCTCCAGTGTGTCTTTATTGGGTATGCTAACAATAAAAAAGGCTATAAGTGTTATCATCTTCCGACTCAAAAAACTTATATTACCATGGATGTCACCTTCCATGAGGAAGTTTTGTATTTTGTGAAGCCCTCTTCTGACTCTCCACTTCAGGGGGAGAAGGGGAGTGAAGTGCAGATTCGAAGAGATTGTATGGATGATGTGTTACAGGCAGAGTTGGGAACAGAACCTATTATGTTGCGTGATACTGATCAGTCGACTACAGATAGTGATCGGTCACATGTTATTCCCAGAACTATTTCTACTGACGATAGATCAGATGTGCCCAGCGAGTTGCCTGTTAGTATGTCTGATGAATTACCTTCTGATGATCGGTTGCCAGTTGTTGATATGTCTAACGAGTTGCCTGATGATGGTTCGTCCAGTGATGATTCTTCTAACAGTTTGGTACAAGATGGTGACATACATGAGGTAAATTCTGACGATTCTTCTACTTATCAGTTGCCTCCACGAGCTAATCGTGGAAAACCTAAAGTACAATATGAGCCTGATATGCATGCCAAAGCCAAATATCCTATCAACAATTATGTGTCTACTCATCGTTTATCCAAACCATATGCATCGTACCTATGCCAGCTATCTAGTGTATCAATTCCAACAAAATTGCAAGATGCTTTGTCTGACCCTAAGTGGGTTAATGCCATGCAAGTTGAGATGGAAGCTTTGGAAAAGAATTTTACTTGGGATTTGGTTCCTTTACCAAACGGGAAGAAAGTCGTTGGATGTAGATGAGTGTTTACTATTAAGCACAAAGCAGATGGTTCTATTGACCGGTATAAAGCCAGATTAGTTGCTAAGGGTTATACTCAAACCTATGGGGTGGACTATCAGGAGACCTTTGCTCTTGTTGCCAAACTTAATATCGTGCGTGTTCTTCTGTCCTTAGCAGCAAACCAGGATTGACCTCTGTTGCAGTTTGATGTTAAGAATGCTTTCCTTCATTGTGATCTTAAGGAGGAAGTGTATATGGATCTCCCACCTGATATTGGAACATTTCCTGGAAAAGGTGTTGTATGCAGGTTACGAAAGACCTTGTATGGTTTGAAACAATCTCCTAGAGCGTGGTTTGGGAGGTTTACAAGTTCAATGAAGAAGTTTGGGTATATCCAGAGTCATTCAGATCATACTTTGTTTCTAAAGCGACAAAATGGTAAGCTAACTGCATTGATTATTTATGTTGATGAGATGATAGTGACTGGTGATGATCAGAAGGAGATACAACGCCTTCAAAAGTACCTAGCTACTGAGTTTGAGATGAAAGAATTGGGTGAATTGAAGTATTTTCTTGGAATCGAGGTTGCACGATCCAAGTATGGTATTTTTCTGTCTCAACGGAAATATGTTCTTGATTTGTTAGCTGAAACATGTATGTTAGATTGCGAACCTGTTGATACTCCGATTGAGCAGAATCATCGTCTGGGCTTATTTCCAGATCAAGTTCCTACTCATAAGGAACAATATCAGAGGCTTGTGGGGAGATTAATTTATTTGTCTCACACTCTCCCTGACATTACTTATGCGGTTAGTGTGGTAAGTCAGTTTATGCACTCACATAGTGAAGCTCATATGAATGCAGTAACCCGTATTTTGAGGTACTTGAAGATGGCTCCTGGCAGAAGCTTGGTTTTCTTCAAGAATGGTCATTTGAATGTCGAAGGGTATACAGATGCAGATTGGGCAGGTTCTATCACTGATCGGCGATCTACATCTGGTTACTTTACGTTTGTGGGTGGTAATTTAGTTACTTGGAAAAGCAAGAAACAAAAAGTGGTGGCTAGGTCAAGTGCAAAAGTTGAGTTTCGTGGTATGTCGCATGGTGTATGTGAGTTGTTGTGATTGAAAAAATTGTTGAGAGATCTTGGGTTTAACCCCAAAGGTGCTATGAAACTTCATTGTGATAACAAGGCTGCTATTGAGATTGCTCATAATCCAGTGCAACATGATTGAACAAAACATGTGGAGATTGATCGACATTTCATTAAGGAAAAATTGGATGCTGGAATTATTATGTTTCCGTTTGTGAGATCTGAAGATCAACTTGCTGATGCTCTTACTAAGGTTGTGTCTAATAGTGTGTTTTCCAACTCGCTTGACAAGTTGGGCATGCGTGACATCTTTGCACCAACTTGAGGGGGAGTGTTGCGAGTTATATATTAGTTAAAGTGTAAATAGTAGTTTATTGTCCCACATTGGTGAAGTACATATGTAATACCAATTGTAACTCCTATATATATAGGCCTGGCAATTCCTGACACGACCCGATAACCCGACACGACACGACACGAAATTAACAGGTATTTGGGTCGACACGATAACGAAACGGGTCGTTATCGAGTAACCCGATAAGCACCTGTTAAGATAACGGGTTGGTTCGGGTATACATGTGGGTAACACGATACACGATAAGCAGAATATTAATTTAATAATTTTATAACCCTAAAAAAATACTATAATAATTATATATATTAATTTAACAATTTTATACCCCTAAAAACTATAATAATTATATATACTACAATAATTATACCCCCAAAATATTAACTATAATAATTATATTTATATATATATATATATATATTAAATTTTAAATTAAATTTTATACCCCTAAAAACTATAATAATTATACATACAAAATAAATAGATTTAAATCTACTTAATAAATAAATATATATATATACACACACACACACCATTGAACTTCATGGGATACGAATTATACGAAACTAATTTCAACGATCCAACCATTAAACTTGTTTTTGTATGCTTCGAGATCACATCAGCAAAAAATTACAAAAAACAAACATTCACAGATCAAGTAACGGGACAAAACTTTTCGACGGTTATAAACGAAAAATCACGATTTAATGGTTATTTTAACTCCGATTTTGATAATTTTTTACAGCTACACTCCTTGACCTTATATGAATACAATGAATGAATTCGATCTTCAATTTAAAATATTTACACTAGTGGATACCACAAAATCTTATGTTATACTTAATGAAAATATGAATAAACTCTTAAGTGTTAGTGAATCTATTGTTTTGATGAGATACGCATTTTGCGAAACTAGTTTTAACGATCTAACCGTCAAACTTGTTTGTATGTGCTTCGAGATCGCAGACAGCAAAAATTGAAAAAAACAAACATTCAAAGATCAAGTACGGGACAAAACTTTTCGACGGTTATAAACGAAAAATCACGATTTAATGGTTATTTTAACTCCGATTTTGATGATTTTTTACAGCTACACTCCTTGACCCTATATGAATACAATGAATGAATTCGATCTTCAATTTAAAATATTTACACTAGTGGATACCACAAAATCTTATGTTATACTTGATGAAAGTATGAATAAACTCTTAAGTGTTAGTGAATCTATTGTTTTGATGGGATATGCATTCTACAAAACTAGTTTCAACGATCCAACCGTCAAACATGTTTGTATATACTTTGAGATCGCGTACACCAAAAATTGCAAAAAACAAACATTCAGGGATCAAGTAACGAGACAAAACTTTTCGACGGTTATAAATGAAAAATCACGATTTAACGGTTATTTTAACTCCGATTTTGATGATTTTTTACAGCTACACTCCTTGACCCTATATGAATACAATGAATGAATTCGATCTTCAATTTAAAATATTTACAATAGTGGATACCACAAAATCTTATGTTATACTTGATGAAAGTATGAATAAACTCTTAAGTGTTAGTGAATCTATTGTTTTGGTGGGATACGCATTCTACAAAACTAGTTTCAACGATCCAACCATCAAACATGTTTATATATACTTCAAGATCGCATACACAAAAAATTACAAAAAACAAACATTCAGAGATCAAGTAACGAGACAAAACTTTTCGACGGTTATAAACGAAAAATCACGATTTAACGGTTATTTTAACTCCGATTTTGATGATTTTTTATAGCTACACTCCTTGACCCTATATGAATACAATGAATGAATTCGATCTTCAATTTAAAATATTTACACTAGTGGATACCACAAAATCTTATGTTATACTTGATGAAAGTATGAATAAACTCTTAAGTGTTAGTGAATCTATTGTTTTTATGAGATACGCATTCTACGAAACTAGTTTCAACGATCCAACCGTCAAACATGTTTGTATATACTTCGAGATCGCATACGCCAAAAATTGCAAAAAACAAACATTCAGAGATCAAGTAACGAGACAAAACATTTTGACGGTTATAAAGGAAAAATCACGATTTAACGGTTATTTTAACTCCAATTTTGATGATTTTTTATAGCTACACTCCTTGACCCTATATGAATACAATGAATGAATTCGATCTTCAATTTAAAATATTTACACTAGTGGATACCACAAAATCTTATGTTATACTTAATGAAAGTAAGAATAAACTCTTAAGTGTTAATGAATCTATTGTTTTGATGGGATACGCATTCTACGAAACTAGTTTCAACGATCTAACCGTTAAACTTGTTTGTATATACTTCGAGATCGCATACGCCAAAAATTGCAAAAAACAAACATTTAAAGATTAAGTAATGGGCCAAAACTTTTCGACGGTTATAAACGAAAAATCACAATTTAACGGTTATTTTAACTCCGAATTTGATGATTTTTTACAACTACACTCCTTGACCCTATATGAATACAATGAATAAATTTGATCTTCAATTTAAAATATTTACACTAGTGGATACCACAAAATCTTATGTTATACTTAATGAAAGTACGAATAAACACACTAGTGGGTCACTTTCATTAAGCTTTGAGTTCCATTGGCAAGGTTTAAACTTTTGAGAAAGGCTTCACAACCTTGAAAACAAAAACGCTTTCATTTTGCATATCCTTGCACATTTAATATTTGTAATAAATTAGTAGTGTATGGATGTATTTTTTATGAGGCTCTTATTTTCGAGTGTAGATGTAGTACTTAAACGACAAATGTGTTTTAATGTTTTGAAATAATATTTATGTGACAATGTGTGGTATGTGCAAATTTAAGAAGAAAAAAAATATTTTTCTTAACGGGTCATAACGGGTCGGGTCACTTTACCCGTTGGGTAAAGTGACCCGACCTGTTAAGGACCCGTTAAGATAACAGGTGTGACACGAAACGACCCGTTAAGATAACAGGTGTTACACGAAAACGACACGAACACGACTGACACGACACGTTTGCCAGGCCTATATATATACTCCACTTTGGAGATTAATGAATATATAAGAAATTCCCAAATATTGTCATATATATTTTTGGTATTTACCATGTTTAGTTTAATATTGGTATTTACCATGTTTAGTTCAATACATACTGCATATTCTAATCCTTTGGGAGGCTCTTTTCTTAAGTTTATCTGGCTTTAGTTCTCCTATGGCAGGTCAACTTGTCTCTTCGTCTTCCTTCACCAGTAATCCTTCATGGAAATACGATGTCTTTTTGAGCTTTAGAGAAGAGGATACACGCACCAATTTTACCGGTCATTTATACAAGGGTTTGGTCGATAAGGGAATCCACACCTTCTTTGATCACCAGCTTCCAAGAAGAGAAGAAATATCTCCGGCTCTTCTCAAAGCAATTGAAGAGTCCATCATATTCTCTAAAAGCTATGCATCCTCAAGGTGGTGCTTGGACGAGCTCGTCAAGATCCTTCAATGTAGAGAATCAAAGAAACAAATAGTTTTGCCAGTTTTTTACAAGGTGGATCCATCCCATGTACGAAATCAAAAGAGCAGTTTCGGTGACGCTTTTACAGGCCATGAGAGCAAATTCCAAGACAAGAAGGAGAAGGTCTTGATGTGGAGGAGAGCTCTTAGAGAAGTAGCAAATTTGTCAGGACATCCTTTCCGAAAGGGAGAGTACGTATATTTCTTCCCCTTACAGTGTTTTTATTTATATAGTTAATTCTCTATAATAATGTCAATTTTGTGTTTCATTTGTACTCTTTAGATTTCTAGCAAGCGACACATGCTGGACTTTAGTAATCACTAGTGCAATTTGAAACCCTCCTCCTCGGCGGGCTCAGATATCTTCTATGATGCATATGATTACCAAGAGCAATGACTTTCCTTGTCTTCGGAGCCAGTGGATGATAATTCTAAGCGGACACATATTGATGTCTAGTGGAGGAGCTAGAATTTTCAAATAATGAAGCTATAATTATGAAAAGAAAAAAATAATTTATTAGACCATTTCGTCGAACACATGTTGGGCACTTCCCAACTCCTGCCGGCATTTGCCAAAAGCTTACGCCAAGGTATGTCGACAACTACTGTGATCAATAGAGGCTTGTGTTAGTGAAAAATTGGCAATTCCTAGTAAAACGATTAAGTTTGTAATGTCTGAGACTAGTACATGTTTTGATTGTAATTATTTTAGTCTATGTCCCAAACCTAAACACAACATTGCAAAATAATTATTAAAATGCAGTAGATAAACAAACCCAAAACCTAAGTTCGATCATTCATTCATCGAACGTCGGAAAATAAATCAGAGGAAAATCTAGTGCAGAAACTTGCCTCAATGTGGTTCTTGGAATTTACATTTAGAAGTATGCCTTGGTTCTCCTTACACTGAACTCAAACATCACAATTTACATCAGACTATCAAATCATCGTACGAAGAACCGACTAATATACTTTTCAATACGAAAAGGGTCTCAAATTTTCATTACATGAACATGAAAACCGAAACAAAACAGTTGGAGATCGAAACATAACCTGTATAAAAACTTGCTTGGAACTGCATTGACAGACGCATGTAGAGCTTGGGTGTTATCTTTGCCAAATAATTTGATTCTGCCAGTGCCATCCCCGTTAATGTGAAGAAATGATCATACATGTTCAAGTGAATGAAAATGAAGACAAAAGACGAACGTCCTGCATGCATAGACAATTTCTCAAAGGCAATAATAAGGCTAAATTTGGTAGAAGAAATGGACTCACTTGATTGAATTAATTGCAAGTAATTTTTGATGGAGTCACAAGCCAACAAGTTCCAGCCTGATGGTACATTCCATGATGGAATAATAAACGTGGATATATCACTGCCTCTAAGATTATCAGAGTTTCCTTCTAGCTAAAAAATAGATAACAAATAAGTAATGTTAACCCTTAAACTGCCTTTAGAATCAAATGGATAAATCTCATTTTTAATTTAATATTATCATCAACTGTTCCTTGCCACAGAAGCAACAACATAAACACTGAGGACCAACAAACAAGACAAAGTTTGAGTACTCCGACTTCCGAGTGATTTTTAGTCAATATTTAAAATATTGGTATTTGAACTACATTATTGTAAGTTAGAGGTTTTAAATTTGATTCTCACCAAATGCTATTTGAATCACATTATTGTTAACCCATTATGAGGGTAAGCTTACTCCTACCCTTAGAGTAGACAATATCAATTGTTCAAAAAAAAAAAATATTAAAATTACCGTGCAGGGGGTTAAATTGTTTGGGCTCATATGGGCTGGTCGGGCCTTATTCTCCAAACATACCCAGCCCAAAGCAGTGACGATATCAAATTATCAACAGCGTACCCTCTCTTGCACAGCGACTTGTCGTTCCTGTTTGTCATGTTGGCTGATCGAGCGGGGGTGAAAACGAACGACAGTGGAAGAGGGAGGAGGAGGAGAAGCGAAAGATGGCCTTCCCGGCAAGTGCTTGCTGGTGACTGGACCTCCGGTAAGCTATTCAACTTCCAGTCACTCTTAACTTTTGATTTCACATTTCTACTTATTCAATGCTTTTCTCAAAAGTACTTTTGGTTGATGCTGCTGCAGCTGATTTAGATTTTGATGCATGACTTGCTAGAAAAAATGGATCTTGACAGTTTCAATCTGACCTTTCAAATACAGTCGCATCTCATACATTGAAGTATTATAGAAAAAACCCTAATTTAGATTGCAAACAACCAGGCTTTGAGAAACTTCATTCTTCAGTTTTATATTATATATTTTGTTTACCAATGTGAACGGAAGACTAACTCTAATATAAGGCAGAGAAGCAACGACGCTTTCATTGTGTTATATATATATATATATATATATATATATATATATATTATATGTTGTTGCATTGCATGCCGTAGGCCTGCAATTAAAATATTCAATAATTGAAAATGAAGTTGCCAAGAAAAGCATGAGGGCTGATATAACAAGAGAGAGCCCAATGTCCATACCATACCGCACATTGCAATTCTCCTATGGCCGATCAACTTGCCTCTTCTTCTTCCCTGCCTCCTTCATGGAGATATGATGTGTTTTTGAGTTTTAGAGGAGAGGACACACACACGAATTTTACAGATCATTTATACAAAGCTTTGGTCGATAAGGGAATCAACACCTTCATTGATCGCCAACTTACACGAGGAGAAGAAATATCACTAGCGCTCCTCCAAGCAATTGAAGAGTCAGGAATTTCTCTTGTCATATTCTCTAAAAACTATACATCTTCAAGGTGGTGCTTAGATGAGCTCGTCAAGATTCGTCAATGTAAAAAATCAAAGCAACAAATAGTTTTGCCAGTTTTTTACAAGGTGGATCCGTCCCATGTACGAAATCAAACGAGTAGTTTCGGTGTCGGGTTTACAAAACTTCAGGGCAAATTCAAGGACAACAAGAAGAAGGTGCTCATGTGGAGGAGAGCTCTTAGAGAAGTAGCAAATTTGTATACTTAATTTCTTCCCCTTACCGTATATTTATATACTTAATTTCCTACAATAATGTCATCATTTTAGTTTTGTATTTCATTTTTACTCTTTAGATCTTTAGCAAGCAACACATACTTGACTTTAGTAATTACTAGTGCATTTTGGATAGAAACAGAGAAAAAATTTCAAGTACACTTTTTGTTAATATCGTGTAATATTTATATTTCTCTATTTGTTTTTACATCTCTGAAATATAGTAAAAAAAAAATAGTTCACTGATTAAATGTGCTTTTTGTTTTGAACTGCTAGCTATGAAGCTACAATAATCAGTAACATTGTTAAAGAGATCTCAGTTCGAGTACTTGATGGCACCTATTTGAATGTGGCCAAACACCCTGTCGGAATACAATCTTGCGTACAAGAGGTGAAAGAGCTTTTAGGGGTCGATGGAAATGGTGGTTGTGTGGTTGGGATTTGGGGGACATCTGGAATAGGCAAGACAACAATTGCAAAAGCTGTTTATAATGCAATTGCTCATAATTTTGAAGGTAGTTGTTTCCTGGAAGATGTTCGAGAAACATCAATGCAACATGGAGGCCTAATCCAACTACAAAACACTCTTCTAAGTGAGATTAATCGTGGTTCAAAGTCGAAAGTTGTCAATACTCATCAAGGAAAGAGCCTTATAGAGAATTTGTTGAGGCGAAAGAAGATTCTCTTAATTCTTGATGATGTGGATGAATTGGAGCAATTAAACAACTTGGCTGAAGTCGAATGGATTGGTGAGGGTAGTAGAGTGATCATAACCACAAAAGATAGAGGATTGCTGGAATCTTATGGAGTTAAGTTCATCTACAAGGTCCGAAAGTTAAATGACGACGAAGCTCTGGAGCTTTTAAGTTTGAATGCCTTTGGAAGAAATGAACCTCCAGACAATTATTTCGAACTCGTACAACGTGTAGTAGCCTATGCTCAAGGCCTTCCTTCAGCTCTTAATTGTATAGGTTCTCATCTGCGTAAGAAAAGTATAGATCGTTGGCAAGTTATATTGGATATTTGCGATTCTTGCAAAGGAGAACCTTACAATGATATTCAAACAGTACTTCAAAAAAGTCGTGATGACTGGGATGATGTCATGCAACAAGTTAGTTTTGATATGTCATACAGTGACATCAGACAATTGAAGGAATTTAAGGTACATACTTTAAATTATTTTGAACCATTATATATTTACACATATTTTATATCAAAAAAAAAAAAAAAAAAAACTCTTAAGTGTTTCATTATATTCTTTTAAAGCATGTGATTTATTTTGTTTTGATTTTGGTTTTACAGAATTTGGCAAAGTTTACATCTATGAATTTCAGAGGTTGCAAATTCTTAGAAAAAATCCCCGACTTATCCGGAAGCCAAATCTAAAGCACTTGGTTCTAAGTGAGTGTAAAAGTTTGGTTGAGGTTGATTCTGTTGGATTCCTTGATAAACTTGTTTACTTGAATCTTAATGGGTGCTCTAAGCTTACGAGGTTTGCAACAAGACTTGGGTTGAGATCCCTTGAATGGCTTTATCTCAAAGGTTGCACAAGGCTCGAGAGATTCCCAGAAATAGAAGAGGGCAAGATGGAATCTCTAACGGACTTGGATATACAACAAAGTGGCATAAGAGAATTGCCTTCATCAATTGCAAACCTTACTGGGCTTCAAAGATTGAAAGCAAATGAATGTGAGAACCTTACAGGTACATCATTACATCATATATATGGGTTGCAAGATCTGATTCAAGTTCATTTCTCTAAGTGCCCAAAACTCGTGACATTTGGGAAGAATACGGTGAAGTTTGATGAAGTTTCATCTTGCAGTACCCAATCTCAACTGCTTTCAACTGACTTGGATATTTCAGATGGCAACTCTATCACATTAGCCCTTCCCAACCTCTTTGATCTTGATTTGGGAGGATGCAATTTATCAGAAAGTGATTTCCTTGTGTCTCTTGGTTGCTGTTTCGCATTAGCAAGCCTTGATCTGTCGAGAAACAATTTTGTTAGTCTGCCGGATTGCTTTAGCAAATTTGTCAACTTAATGAAACTTAGATTGAGTGGTTGCATGAGGCTTCGGGAAATTCCACAAGTCCTTCCACCAGGCCTATGTGACTTATATCTGGATAATTGCACATCATTGGAGAAAATTCCAAAATTGCCCCCGATGCTTGAGCATCTGGAGTTGACTAATTGCTTTAGACTAAGTGCCGATGAGGTGGCAAAGTTGGAAAACAATTTGTTGAATGAGGTTGCTCTTTCTTCTTAATTTCTCTTGAAACGAAAATTAATTTTGTTAATACTTGATAGAGCATTCAGCTCACGACTGTACTGTTAGTAATCAGTTATTTATACATTATTTAAGTTCCAGGAACCTCTTCAGCGCGGTGAATTGCAAGTTATTCTTCCAGGTAATGAAGTTCAAAAGTGGTTCAGACCGTCCAATTATCATGCAGGACATCTCGTTAGTTTTGATATGTCATACAGTGGCATCAGACAATTGAAGGGGTTTAAGGTACATACTTTAAATTATTTTGAACCATTATTTATTTACACATTTTATTTCCAAAAAAAAAACTCAAGTGTTTCATTATATTCTTTTTAAAGCATGTGACTTTTTTTCTTTTGATTTTGGTTTCACAGAACTCGGCAAAGATTACATCCATGAATTTCAGAGGCTGCGAATTCTTAGAAAAAATCCCCGACTTATCCGGAAGCCCGAATCTAAAGCACTTGGTTCTAAGTGAGTGTAAAAGTTTGGTTGAGGTTGATGATTCTGTTGGATTCCTTGATAAACTCGTTTACTTGAATCTTAATGGGTGCTCTAAGCTTACGAGGTTTGCAACAAGACTTGGGTTGAGATCCCTTGAATGACTTTATCTCAAAGGTTGCACAAGGCTCGAGAGATTCCCAGAAATAGAAGAGGGCAAGATGGAATCTCTAACGGACTTGGATATACAACAAAGTGGCATAAGAGAATTGCCTTCATCAATTGCGTATCTTACTGGGCTTCAAAGATTGAAAGCAAATGAATGTGTGAACCTTACAGGTACATCATTACATCATATATATGGGTTGCAAGATCTGATTCAGGTTTATTTCGGTGAATGCCCAAAACTCGTGACATTTGGGAAGAATAAGGTGAAGTTTGATGAAGTTTCATCTTGCAATACCCAATCTCTGCTGCTTTCAACTGACTTAGATACTTCAGATGACAACTCTATCACATTAGCCCTTCCCAACCTATTTGATCTTGATTTGGGAGGATGCAATTTATCTGAAAGTGATTTCCTTGTGCCTCTTGGTTGCTGGTTCGCATTAGCAAGCCTTGATCTGTCGAGAAACAATTTTGTTAGTCTTCCGGATTGCATTAGCAAGTTTGTCAACTTAATGAAATTTAGATTGAGTGGTTGCAGGAGGCTTCGAAAAATTCCACAAGTCCTTCCACCAAGCTTATGTGGCTTATATCTAGATGATTGCACATCATTGGAGAAAATTCCAAAATTGCCCCCGATGCTTGAGCGTTTGGAGTTGACTAATTGCATTAAACTAAGTGGCGATGAAGTGGCAAAGTTGAAAAACAATTGGTTGAATGAGGTTGCTCTCTCTTCTTCTTAATTTCTCTTGAAATGAAAATTAATTTTGTTAATACTTGAGAGAGCATTCAGATCACGACTGTTAGTAATTAGTTATCTATACGTTATTTAATTTGCAGGAATCTCTTCAGCTCGCTGAATTGCAAGTTATTCTGCCAGACAATAAAGTTCAAAAGTGGCCCAGCTATACCCCTTGACCATCTTACAACCAATGAACATCTATCAGAAAATGAATTTGGTGTTGAAAGTCCTCTACATTCCCAAGGGGATACGTTATTAGGTTAGCTCTATCTGTCGTTCTTGGAGCAGGTACTAATTATTTTGATCATCCTTATATTCTCATCAAGGGAGTACAAAAGCTTGTACCTTATTTATGGGATGAGAAGAAAATTGAGGCAACTCGTGTGGCTCAAGTTAGTGGATTTAGACGATCACGAGCAGCAGGGTGATATTTGTCAAGTTATAGTTCCTTTCCCCAACTCTGCACGCATTAAAAGTTGCTGGGTGCACCGCCTATTGCGGAACCAAGACGAACGACTTCCCTTGTCTTTGGGATCAATGAGTAGTCTTGGGAAGAAGCCTTGGCCAGTTGGATCCTCAGATATCGTCGATGATGATAGGATCTGCAACAACAATGGCTTTCCTGATCTTTGGAGCCAGCGGATGATCATCTGAAACACAGGCATATTGATCTCAATGTTCCTATTGATATTGAGGTGGAGCAAGAGCAACCGTCCACTTCAATCGATCAACAGTGATCTCCGATTTGTTAAGAATTTGGGTACATTCATATGCACTTTCCTGTTCTTTTAAAGTTAAGCATTAACTTCTTATTCTACCGTCTTGCGTTTGTCCTTCTATTTTCTTGATATGTTGGTGCAACCTTTTTTATAAACGGCTTTTCTGTTGAATAACTTGTCCTTGTTCTGCTATCAAATATATACATTTGATATATTTATATTTATGGCCAAACTTTGTATCATATATTTCTAGTTTTAGTTTGTACCCATTTTTAATTTGCAATCCTTTTTTTAAATTGTACCAATTTTCTTTTCAATTTTAATTTGTACTCATATATTAATTTCTTTGCCCATATTTTTTAAACTTTTATTTGTACTCATAATTTTTTTAACCTTTTATTTGTACTCGTAGTTTGTTTATAATGTGCCCATTTTTCTTTAAAAATGTACCACTTTGTTATATGCAAAATGTACCAATTTTTTTGTTTTGTAAGTACGATTCTTTTTATATAAAATGTACCCATTTTTTTAATGTGAAATCAATTTATTTTTTTCTAAATCTAAAATGTACCCATTGTTATATATATATAGGGATAAGATCAAGGGACAAATATTTTTACAAATACTTTTACACTCTTTTTAAGCATTTTGATTACATGACATCCAATGCTTCTTATTTATTCATTAAATGACATGGATGCTTATGTGGATTTTAACTAATATTAAAGATCAAATAAAACTGAAAAGAAAAATATAAAATCTGAATCCAAGTCCAAAAAAAAAAAAACATCAGTTAATGATTTTTTTTATTAGGGTTCAAAGTCTGAATCCAAGTCCTGATCGAAATGGGAATGGGAGAACCAATTTCTGTTCAAGTTTCTTCTTTTTTTAATTTTAGTTTTAATTTCGCGCTATTCAGGAGTTTGATCTTGCCTGATACTATTTCCATCGAAAGTGAAACGTATTACTTCGAACATAAGATTTTACGTTCAAAATAATCTCGCATCAGATATTGGAGCGGCACAGTGCTGCCAGTTCTGTAGCATGTCAGGTTCATGCTGTTTTTGCACCCTGAGAATTATTCGAACTTCACCTTCCGTAAGAGAAAGCCTGATGAAGGATTCCTGGATGGTTGCCGGTCTTCTGTCCATTCCCACAACTAGTACTGCTAAAAAATTCTCTGCTTGGAAAACCTTGCAATCCCTCAACATTGTATACGCACACACGAACGGAGGACTGTGTACAACTAGAGTTTCTTCTTTTTTAATTTTAGTTTTAATTTTCCAGATTTTATGTTTTTTTTTCTATTTTTTTCTTTAATATTAGTTAAAATCCACATAAGCATTCATGTCATTTAATGAATAAATAAGAACTATTGGATGTCATGTAATCAAAAGGCTTAAAAAGAGTGTAAAAGTATTTGTAAAAATATTTATCCCTTGATCCTATCCCTAGCATATATATATATATATAATGTACCCATTTAATTTATATAAAATTTGCCCTTTTTTTTGTATAAAATGTACCAATATTTTGTATATCAAATGTACCCACATTTTTATATAAATGTACCAAACTTTTATATGTAAAATGTCCCTTATATAAATGTACTCATATTTTATAAAAATAAAAATAAATCTAGAATGCACCCATAAACAAAAAAAATATCGTTGAAACCCATAAGCAAATTTCAATAATTAAATTAGTAGTGAAAATGAAAGCAAAATAACGGTTTGAGTCTATATTGGTATCATTGCATCTCTTTTATGATTATGTCATTTATGTGGCAGAAGAGGGACTTCAATCTAAAACCTAGAATGCATAAGGTTTGAGTATATAACAGTTAGGGATCAGGGACCGCAAAACCATCCCTTAATTTTTTTATTGTTCATTGTTACTAGTCCCTAATTAAATTTTCTTAGGCCATATCCAATAGAGATGGCTAAAGGTCCATCCAAAAGCCAAAAAATGGTCTTATTTGTCTAAAAATCTATCTTCAGTGGATGACTGGGTTATAATTATATGAAATTCACTAGGCCATTATTTAACCAAAAGGGCATCGGCTGGTCAAATGTAGTCTCCTTTTAGTCATTTTTTTGGGGTCAAACTCTTCTGTTGCAATAATTGATTTAAATTTAATGGTCAGGTTTGAAAATATCCAACGGTAATTTAATTAAATTAACCAATAAATTTAAAGTATAAACTTTTTTTAATACATATGATATTATCTACACTAAGGAGTGAGGGAGTAGACAAAGTCTCACAGTAGGCTAGTCATAATAATATGGTTCGAATTCGCCTTTGGAGATAATCGAACATAAAATCTCTCACTTACAAATTTAAATTAAAAAGAATAAATTGTTGAGGGGTCTATGTTTAGCCATTTCAGTTGGAGATGGTATATGAGTATGGTCCAATACTGTTCATTTAAAAATGATTTCTTGCATGGCTATAATTCTGAATGAGACTATTTTTAGCTTAACATACAATTTAGAAATACTCCAAATTAATATTGTAGAAAACTTCATTTTAGTCTTTAAAAGAAATCAATTTTCGACTAAAATCTTGTGTAAGATTTAAAATAATTTCAGTCCCTTAACTCAACGTACATGTTATCATACATTTAATCACCTCATATATTAAGATATTATATTTCTTATTTTCTTCCTAATTTTAGTGTATTAATTATATTTAATCCTAATTTTTATTTCACTTCATAATATATTTTGTTATAGAAATTTAGATAAACTATTATTTTTTTTGTATAATATATTGTGATTTTTAATAAAATTTGCTTCTATCGAAATTGCTTCTGCTAAAATGCTTAGGAACATGAATACTTACGCAAGCATTCTCAAACGAGGATCGAGTAACACTTGCGCTTGAGATTTAATTGTGAGGTTTTTCCGCTTAAATAGTTTCTTAACCAACAGAAGAGAAACTATTAGAGGAAAATCATTAATCTTTTTAATTATGACTTTGTGCAAATAATAAGATGAAGAAAATATTTAACCAAAAAAATCAGTATAACCTATGAAGTATTTGATTCCATTTGTGGCCGACCTTAAAGGTGATTTTGTGGCGAAATTGTGGCATAATTTTAAAGTGCTGGATGCTTCAAGATGATTTTTAATGAAATGTGGTTCTATCGAAAGTGCTTAGGAACACAAGCAACTTCGAATGGGGTTGAGTGAACACTTGCGCTTGAAATTTGGTTGTGGGGTATTTGAGCTAACTACTTTTTTTTTAATGTTAATTGCATAGAGGGTTACAAAATAACTATTTTTTCTTAGAGACACACACAAAGAACCTTGTATAATACTAATAGAGGGCAAGGCCGGCCCTAAGGATAGCTGAATAGGAGCCCACCTAGGGCTATCAATTTTTTTTAAGTCTATATATATATATATATATAATTTCACAATTAGTAAAATATCAAAAATAAAATTACAGGCAATAATATAATTTTTCCAATTTTTTTTCTTCACATTTTTTTCTTTTCCCTCACCAATGCAGTCCTTGTAGGTAGACCTAGCAGTTTCTAACACGACACGAAAATAACGGGTTTCGGGTCAACATGATAACTTATCGGGTCATTAACGGGTATACACGCGGGTAACACGTGAGTAACCTGTTAAGAAACATTTGTTTTGATAATTTTAAAGTTTAATTACTAAAAGATTTATTATAAAATACAATAGCCATATTAATATATACAATATATTCTATATTAAATATATAGTTTTGTATTCTTATTCTATATAAGTTTAAAAAAAAGTTTTAGTCATTATTTATTTTTATTATGAGAGTTCCTTATTATCATTACTAGGATAAATTTTACTTAACATGTTGTTGTCCAAAATTAAAATAAACTAATATAGTAATTGTATAGGCAAGAACTAAAAAGATATACATACAAGTATGAAAAATGTGAAAGAATATATAAACACTCGTGATTCATCATTATTCCTCCACGAGTAGATAATGGTTACACTTACATTATCGTTTAGATTTTTAAAATCCTCCAAACCTTCATGAATAATGTTTTTTATTTGAGGGAAAAATTAATAATAATTATTGTAGAAGTGTAAAAAATGTAAAAAAAATATACAATCACTCATAGTGACAAACTTTACAACTTTCATGAATGGGTCAGCTTCGAAATCCAACACTATAATTCATAAACCTTAAATTTATAGTTAACCGTCAATTGCCATTTATGCTTTATTCTTCTTACTGAATTTCATTTTTTAAATTTTCTTTTTTGAAAACATGATCATATGGCGGATGTAAGAAGATGAACGGTTTAGATCTTTGATATCACGTTTCGATATGTAAGGTTAACTGAAATATGAGTCGATGTCATATAGTTTGTAGAAACTTTATAAACATCAAGCAATATTTTCACTAACCGTAAAACTCTGAATATAATATCAATGATCCAAACCGTTCATCTTCCTACATCCTCTAATAGATCAAGTTTTCAAAAAATAAAATTTGAAAAAACAAAATTTGATGAGAACAATGAAGCGTAAATGTAAACAACAATCAACAGTTAAATTTTGATCTATGATTTATATGATTATAGTGGCGAATTTCGAAGTTAAGTTCTTCATGAAAGTTGTAAAGCTTGTCATTATGAGCGTTTATATATTTTTTCTATATTTTTTTACACTTCTACATTAATTAAAAAACTATTAAAGACTTTAAGTAAGTGAAAATCTACTTAAAAGAAAATTGTGTTTTTATGTTTTGGATGTGACAATATGGTATGTATATCCTTATTTAGTATTATGTTTTTCATTTGATTATTTATTGGTTTAAAATATATTTTCCTTAACTGGTAACGGATCAGGTCATATTACATATTAATATTATCGGGTCGATTTCGAGTCGGGTCATTTTACCCGTTTATTTTAACGGGTGTTACACGACACGACCCGTTAAGATATCAGGTATGACACGAAAACGACACGAACACGGAAAACACGACACGAATACCAGGTCTACTTGTAGGTAGAGACCTAGCCGGTGTAGATTGCCCATAGTCCCCAAAACCAAGCCTCGATACCGTCTCATCCCACGGTACAACGGGTGGATCGAGACAAGCCATCCTGAAGTGGAGAGTACGTGGTGGGAGAGCATGTGCGTTCGGCGGAGAAACGAGAAACGGCACCACGTGTTGGCAATCTCCTTGGCACGCGATGCGTCCATGTGGACAAGCTGGATCCCAATGTCTTACCATGGGACCCGGCTTCTCTACCCTTCCACTTCCCATACACTCTCATCCCCTCCTATTTTGTGCGGTCACGGTTAAGCCACGTCAACATTTTATATTGATTTTTTTATAAAGATAATAAGACAAAAAGTAATAGTAATATAAAATGTTGATGTGGCTTAACCGTGATCGCATAAATAGGAAGGGATAGAAATGTATGGGAAGTGTGAGGGTAGAGAAGCCAGGTCCCTTACCATGAGGGGCAATCTTGACCCTATGGACATGATCTGGCATCAAGCTATAGCAATTGATTGGACTTTTAGATTTTGCTTATGGTTTTTTTTTTTTTTTTTTTTTTTTTTGGCTCCCACTGAAAAGTAGTAGTGGTCTTCTTTCTTTGATTGTTTTTTCTTTGTTTGTAGATTCTGGGTTTTTTTGGGTTTATGAGATGGATTGGGATTTTAGGTTTTCTAGGTTTTTTTGTCTGTGTTTATCGAATTTTGATGGCTGGTTTTGAACCAGTATCCTAATTTTTGTTTAAAATACTTTCACGTTCTGCGATTTCCTCTCAATCCTTTTCATTTGAATGAGTTGCCAATTTTGTAATTGGTTTTGGGGTGCTGTTTCTTTGATTTTGTTGGCATATTGTTCATAATAATTAGTAAATTTTCATATATTCTTTGATTGACTTGATTTGGTGGTAGTAATCAACCTAAAACCTGGAAAACTGAAAATATTCACATGTTCTAACAAAAAAAAAATGTAAATGGACTCGTGAACCTGCCCCAAACAGGCCTGTTTCAAACAGTTTGGGTTAGGTCCGATTCCAAGTTTAAAAATTCTTACATCCGGCTCGGCCCGTCCATTGCATTTTAAAACGGGCCCAGCCTGGTTCCTCCAAATTTGATGGCCTCGCCGGCATCACCTCCCACCGACCTTAACAATTGTGGTGAAGTTGCCCAAACTAGATGATCTAATACATTTGATTGGAAAAAGTTTCTTGCGGATGGTAAATCTTGAAGAGAATATAAAGGATTAGCAGCAGCAGAGAAGAACATGGAAGGTTTGTGCTTTAATCCCTCGATAGGTTTGAGTCATTAAATTATATAGGTAGTTTTATTCACAGCCCACAAATTTATGAAACCACTCCACATTAAAAATCCTACAAAATTCCAATTTTATCTTGATTTTTCTGAAGCTCACCCCACCTCCCAACAACGAAAAGAGAATGCCAGACATCCCAACTCGACAACAACCTCTGATTATATCCATCTCGGCATCGACGTTGCCGTAAATTCTCATTTCACTGGTGACAGCCCAATGCCCAACTGATCACCCGGAATTTCGCATTTTACAAAGTTCCTTGTTTCATACAAAAGCCAAACCTTTAAGCAAAACCCAAGCAACCGATTCAAATTTTTGGCAAATTTCAGACAATAAAATTTCCTATCACTGAACATCAGCAATCAAATGCCTCCAATCCACCGTATTCTTCCAACTCAATAAACTTGTTTACACACTAAAACCCAAGTCCGCAAACATTAAATACATATATAGACTTATTTGAATATTAACTACATCATAATAAAATCTCCTCGTTTTGTATTGCTTGTAAGGCAAGAAAACTAATCATGATTAGTATAAGTAAAGATACAAGGTCAAAGGGTGAGGACACGATTCTAATTTAGTGAAAAAAATTTATCCACTAACGCTATCATTTGTCAAAAACAAAAAACAAAAAAAAAACAAAAATTCTATAATACACCTGTGTATGAAATGCATGAACCATTTGAATTGTTAACTTTGTATGGCTGTATGTTGACAGTTTCAGTCTAACCTTTCAAATATCAATGCATCTCGTACATAAAAGTATTATATAATAAAAACCCTAATATTTAGATCTCAAACAACTAGGTTTTGGGAAACTTCACCCTTAATTTTTATATATTTTGTTTACGGACGCGCATGTGAACCGACGACTCTGTAATATACGACAGAGAAGCAACGACGCTTTCATATGGGTAATATATTTATGTTGTTGCATCGGAGCCGTAAGCCAGCAATTTTAAAAAGTCAACAAGCGGAAATTAAGGTTAAGTTATTATTGGCTGAAAGAATACTAAATTTTATGTGCATAAATCTTTATTTTTGTGTTTCTAATGACTTAATTCAACATATAAACTGTGAACTGAAAATAAATAGTGAATTTCTTTTTTATGAATTTCTGCATAATGTTCTTATTTTACAAACTTTTAGTAAAAACTGGAACTCGAAGAACAGTAAGACGTTAGTAAAGGGTTAATCATGATTATTGGATTTAAAGGGTTGAATTGTCATCTCTAAGTGTAACCCATACATCAGTTATTTGGGAACTTCATTTTTATTAATTAGGAGCATGCGAGTTTTTTTTTTTTTTTTTTCTTTCAGTCAATGGTTTATTATTATTATTACTAAATATAATATAAGACAGAAGCAATGATGTGCTGTTATCTGATTAAAAAGACAATTAAGTTGGGGAGTCCACATCCATGCTGATCCGTCGGATGCGGTAAGCCAACAATTAAAATACTCAACGAGTGGAGATAAGGTTAAGCTATTATTGGCTGAAAGGATACTATTTTATGAATAAGAAAAATACTTGAAATGTAATGCTACAGAGAGAATTCTTGAACCACATTTTGTAAAATACTTTTGAAATGAAGTTGCCACGAAAATTCCACTCCTTCAATTTGATCACATTCACATTGAAAGGCACGTAATAGGTAGGAAGAAAAGCATGAGGATTGATATAACAATAGAGAGCCATTGTCCATACCATACTGCATATTCCAATTCTTTGAGTGGCTCTTTTCTTTAGCTTATTTGGCTTTAATTCTCCTATGGCCACTCAAGGGATTTTTTCGAACTTAGGGAGAGCATATTGAAGTATACTCTCATGACCTTAATGTACTTTTTTTCCGAGTATTTATCAAATCTAGCTAAAATTTGACCCTTAATTTCAAAAATATCAATTTTTATAAACAATATCATATATAGCCAAAAATGAACTTCAAAAGACTTAAATGCCCTCATCTTGTATGAGCTCCTAGAATTTTTCTCTCCGTACCCAGTTATGCAGATGCAGTTTTTTCTATTCTTTCATTTTTTTCATGTTCTTCTTCATTTTTAGGGTTTTGATTATTTCCATATATCTCAATCCAATAAGTAGAAAGAACTAAAAGAGATCGAGCAATCAACTTGTCTAATTCATTTATTAATTGACAACACCTACAACTATATATTCTTGCATAATAATCAATTTATATTCTCTGAAAATTTCATAGACCTGCAACCTCCGCATATTTTCAAAATAGAATTTTTCATGTCTTTTGGATGGAAATCTCTATTATACGATTCTACGGTATTATGCATACATAATATTAATTTGGGGAACACACACTTTTGCATCAATCTAATTGTTGTTTCGATTGCTCCCTATAAATTCTAATAAATCAATTTCTACTACAATTTTTATACTTATAATGTGTTCTGGTTTCACAATGGTGCAGTTGACATACATTCATGGTGTTCGGCTTGTTCGACCAAGCATGCAACATCCCCGTGTGCCACTCCCCTCCTCATGAACAACGATGAATAAAATTTAAAAGACGGTTGGCTTTTAGTTTTAGTTGTAATTAGGTTTTAATTTTGAGGGTAATTATATATATTTAAGTAGAATTTTGGATACATTTGAAATTCTTTATAAAAACTGATATTTATGAATTTAAAGGCTAAATTTTGGTTATTAATGATAAAAACTCTCTTTTTTCTACGATTATGAGCACTTTTTTTCCATTAGGTTTTTGGTAACCTAATGAGGTTTTGATGAGACACATGGGCTAGTCATACCTTTGTGAGCTTTAAAGATCCTTCTGAATATGTGAATCATTGACATCCTGCATTAACTCACTTTTTTCTCCTTAAGTCGTCTACTGAATTATCGTAGCAAGGTTTTTGTGAGATATTCATTTATATATACGCCCCTACTATGAAACTCGTGTTAGCAATTATTATATCTGCCAAGAACTGATGAGAACAACTACCATCCCTAATCATGAAAGACATGATGCCGCTACTTGTTAAGTTGTATACACTAAAGGGCGAGTGTTGTGAACATAATTATTAATTAGGAATGTGATTGTATAAACTTGAAGTAGAATCCAATTATATGACGATCAAATTCTCATAGATTTGTATTACTTGCAAGGCAAGAAAACTCATTATGATTACTATAAATAAAGATACAAGGACAAAGAATGAGGACGCAAATTTTAATTTAGTGAAAAAGTTTAACCCACAAATGCTATCATTTGTAAAAAAAACAACTAGCTAAAATTCTACAACACACTTGTTTATGTGATGCATGAAACATTTGAATTGTTAGATTTGTATCTTCACCGTTTCAGTTTAACTTTTCAAATAAGTATTATAATAAAAAGTTAAAAACCCTAATTTTTAGATCGCAAACAACTAGATTATATACTTCGTTTACGGAGGCGCATGTGAACGGAAGACTGTAAATATACGACAGATAAGCAACGACGCTTTCATATGGTTAATATATTTATGTTGTTGCATCCGAGCAGTAAGCAATTAAAAAAGGTCAACAAGTGGAAATTAACGTTGTTGCATCGGAGCCGTACGCCAGCAATTAAAAAAAGTCAACAAGTGGAAATTAAGGTTATGTTATTATTGGCTGAAAGAATACTAAATTTTATGAACTAAGGAAAATACTAAGTTATTAAGTTATTATTTGGAGTAGTCATTCACAGTTTGAAGGGTGCATAAATCTTTATTTTTGTGTTTTTAATGAGTTAATTCAACATATAAACTTTGCAGTAAAAATAAATAGTGCATTTCTTCTTTATGAATTTCAGCATAATGTTCTTATTTTACAAACTTTTAATAAAAATGGAACCTGAAGAACAATAAGACGTTAATAAAGGATTAATCATGGTTATCAAGTTTAATGGATTAAATTGCCATCTCTAAATATATCTCATACATTAGTTTTATGGGAAACTTCATTTTTATTAACTTAAGGACGGGCATGCGAGTTTTTTTTTTTTTTTTTTTTTTTGGTCAATGATTTATTATTATTATTACAAACTATAATATAAGACAGAAGCAATGATGTGTAGTTATCTGATTAAAAGAACAATTAAGTTGGTGAGTCCACATCCATGCTGATCCATCGGATGCCGTAAGCCAACAATTAAAAAAGTTAACAAGTGGAAATTAAGGTTAAGCTATTATTGACTGAATGGATACTATTTTAAGAACAAGGAGAATACTTGAAATGTAATGCGAATGAGACCATCTTCTTAGATCACATTCTGCAAATTCATTTTTTTTTTTTTTTTGAAATGAAGTTGCCACAATGAAAGGTGATAAGTAGGAAAATGCTTGGCATAAGTCACTTTTGAAATTAAGCTGCCACGAACGTTCCTCTTCTTTAACTTGACTACATTACATGGTAGGAAGAAAAGCATGAGGATTGATATAACAATATAGAGCCAGTATCCATACAATACTGCATATTCCAATTCTGTGAGTGACTCTTTCCTTTAGCTTATCTGGCTTTAATTCTCCTATGGCAAATCAAGGGAGTTTTTCGAACTCAAAGGGAGTATTCTGAAGTATATTCTAATGACTTTAATGTACCATTTTTCCTACAATTAGGAGCAATTTTTTTATTGGGCTTTTGGTAACCTGATGATGTTTTGATGAGACACTTGGGTTAGTCATACCTTTGTGAGCTTTATTGATCCTCTTGAAAATGTGAAACATCGACATCATGCATTAACTCACTTTTTTCTCCTTCAGTCCAATGGATTACCATAGCAAGGTTTTTGTGAGATTTTCTTTTTGATAGGCACCCCTTACAATGAGACTTTTTTTTTTTTTGGAGAACCTCGACGGTACGAGAGAAATTTACTATGAGACTCGTGTTAGCAATTATTATATCTACAGAGAACTGACGACACAACTCCATGCCCTAATCAAGAAAAACCCGATGCGACTACTTCTTAAGTTGTACATGCTCAAGGGCGATTGTTGTGAACAAAATTATTAATTAGGAATGTGATTGTATAAACTTAAAGTAGAATCCGATTATGATTTGACAATCAAATCCTCATAGGTTTGTATTAATTGCAAGGTAAGAAAACTCATCATGATTAGTATAAGTAAAGATACAAGACCAAAGGGTGAGGACACAATTCTAATTTAGTAAAAAAAAAATTCACCCAATAACACTATCGTTTGTCTAAAAAAAGTAGCAAAAATTCTACAATACACTTGTGTATAAAATGCATGAAACATTTGAATTGTTAGATTCGTATGGCTAGATCTTGACAGTTTCAATCTAACGTCTCAAATACTATGCATCTCATACGTCGAAGTATTATAGTAAATGCCCTAATTTTTAGATCGCAAACAACTAGGCTTTGGGAAACTTCATTCTTAATTTTTGTATTATATATTTTGTTTACGGACGCACATGCGAGGTTTTTTTTATTAGTGTTACCTATGTGAAGTGAAGACTAACTGTAATATAAGACAGAGAAGCAACGGCGCTTTCATTGTGTAATATATATTATATATATATTGTTGCATGATTTGCATCGCATGCCGTAGGCCAGCAATTAAAATACTCATTAAGTGAAAATGAAGTTGTCGGGGAAAGTTCCTCTCCTTCAACTTGACCACTTTCACATTGGAAGGTAGTAGCTAGGAAGAAAAGCATGGGGATTGATATAACAAGAGTCCATTGTCATACCATATTGCACATTCCAATTCTTTGAGAGGCCCTTTTCTTTAGGTTACCATGCTTTAACTCTTCTATGGCCAATCAACCGGTTTCTTCTTCTTCCTCGCCTCCTTCATGGAAATATGATGTGTTTTTGAGTTTTAGAGGAGAGGATACACGCACCGGTTTTACAGATCATTTATACAACACTTTGGTTAATAAGGGAATCAAGACCTTCATTGATCGCGAACTTAGAAGAGGAGAAAAAATAGCACCAGCGCTCCTCGAAGCAATTGAAGAGTCAAGAATTTCTCTTGTCATATTCTCTCAAACCTATGCATCTTCATCGTGGTGCTTGGACGAGCTCAACAGGATTCTTGAATGTAGAGAATCAAAGCAACAAATAGTTTTGCCAATTTTTTACAAGGTGGATCCGTCCCATGTACGAAAGCAAAAGAGTAATTTCGGTGACAAGTTTACAGAACTTGTGAGCAAATCCGGCAACAAGGAGAAGCTGCCCGTGTGGAAGAGAGCTCTTACAGAAATAGCAGATTTGTCAGGATTTCCTGTCAAGGAGGGAGAGTACGTACATTTCTTCCCGCTTACCGTGTATTTATATAGTTAATTTCCTACAATAATGTCATCAAGTTTGCTTTTTACTCTTTATATCCTTAGCAAGCGACACATACTGGACTTTATTAGTAAGTACTAGTGCATTTTGGATAAGAAACAGAGAAAAAATTTCAAGTACACTTTTTGTTAATACCGTGTAATATTTCTCTCTGTTTGTAATATTTTCCTCTGTTTGTTTTTACATCTCTAAAATGGCTAAATCGCCAAAATGGTCCCTGAGATTTGCATAACTCATCACTTTGGTCCCTGAGATTCCAAATCGATAAAAGTGGTCCATGGGATTGTCCACCATCCATCATTTTGGTCCTTCCGTTAAAAACTCCGTTAAGTATCACGGAGCTCTTGGCCGGAAGTTGGGCAATTTTCAAAGCTTCGTAACTCAATCGTTTCTTAACCAAATTCGACCCATAATATATCAAAATGAAGATAGGAAAGTGTACAATAAGATTATACCTATTTAGAAACCCAATGGTTGCAGGAGATGGCCGGAATATAGCCTCACAGTTGACTGGTCTGAGTGAAAACTGGAAAACTAGCCGGAAACTGAGTAAATTTTAAACGTTCATAACTTCTTCAATACTCAACGAAATCAAGTGATTCAAAAATGAAAATCATACTTCTCAACGAGACAAAGATAATGGTACCTTTTTCGACTGCTAGATCTCCGTTGTTTGGCCGGAAAATGGTTCGAAAGTGGCTAACTCTAGACCAAGACAACCACTTTCGAGCAGTTTTCCGGCCAAACCACAGCGATCAAGCAATCAAAAAAGGTACCATTCTCTTTTTCTCATTGAGAAGTATGATTTTCATTTTTGAATCACTTGATTTCGTTGAATATTGAAGAAGTTATGAACGTTTAAAATTTACCCGGTTTCCGGCTAGTTTTCCAGTTTTTGCTCGGACCAGTCAACTTTGAGGCTATTTTCCGGCCATCTCCAGCAACCATTGGGCTTCGAAATAGGTATAATCTTATTCTACACTTTCCTATCTTCATTTTGATATATTATGGGTCGAATTTGGTTAAGAAACGATTGAGTTACGAAGCTTTGAAAATTGCCCAAACTTCCGGCCAAGAGCTCCGGGACTCTTAATAGAGTTTTTAACGGAATGACCAAAATGATAGATGGTGGACAATCTCAAGGACCACTTTTATCGATTTGGAATCTCAGGGACCAAAGTGATGAGTTATGCATATCTCAGGGACCATTTTGGCGATTTACCCCTCTGAAATATAGCAAAAAAAGATAGTTCACTGATTAAATGTGTTATTTGTTTTGAACTGCTAGCTACGAAGTTCCAATTATCAACGACATTGTTAAGGAAAGTATAGCTCGTTTGAAAGATTCTCATCTGCGTAAGAAAAGTATAGATCATTTGCAAACTACATTGGAGAGTAATGATTCTTATAAAGAAGAACCTTTCAAAGATATTCAAAGAGTACTTCGTAAAAGTTATGATGACTGGGATGATGTCGTGCAACAAGTTAGTTTGGATATGTCATACAAAGGCATGAGACAATTGAAGGGGTTTAAGGTACATACTTTAAATTATTTTGAACCATTATTTATTTACACATATATTTTATTTCCAAAAAAAAATATTCAAGTGTTTCATTATATTCTTTTTAAAGTATGTGATTTTTTTTTTTGTTTTGATTTTGGTTTTACAGAATTCGGCAGAGTTTACATCTATGAATTTCAGAGGCTGCGAATTCTTAGAAAAAATCCCCGACTTATCCGGAAGCCCAAATCTAAAGCACTTGGTTCTAAGTGATTGTAAAAGTTTGGTTGAGGTTGATGATTCTGTTGGATTCCTTGATAAACTTGTTTACTTGAATCTTAATGGGTGCTCTAAGCTGAAAAGGTTTGCAACAAGTCTTGGATTGAGATCCCTTGAATGGCTTTATCTAAAAGGTTGCACAAGGCTCGGGAGTTTCCCAGAAATAGAAGAGGGCAAGATGAAATCTCTAACGGATTTGGATATACGACAAAGTGGCATAAGAGAATTGCCTTCATCAATTGCATATCTTACTGGGCTTCAAAGATTGAAAGCAAATGAATGTGAGAACCTTACAGGTACATCATTACATCATATATATGGGTTGCAAGATCTGATTCAAGTTCATTTTGGTAAGTGCCCAAAACTCGCGACATTTGGGAATCATAAGGTGAAGTTTGATGAAGTTTCATCTTGCAACTCTATCACATTAGCCCTTCCCAACCTATTTGATCTTGATTTGGGAGGATGCAATTTATCAGAAAGTGATTTCCTTGTGCCTCTTGGTTGCTGGGCATTAGCAAGCCTTGATCTGTCGGGAAACAATTTTGTTAGTCTTCCGGATTGCATTGACAAATTTGTCAACTTAATGAAACTTAGATTGAGTGGTTGCAGAAGGCTTCGAAAAATTCCACAAGTTCTCCCACCAAGCCTATGTGACTTATATTTGGATGATTGCACATCATTGGAGAAAATTCCAGAATTGCCCCCGATGCTTGAGCATTTGGAGTTGACTAATTGCATTAAACTAAGTGGCCATGAAGTGGCAAAGTTGAAAAACAATTGGTTGAATGAGGTTGCTCTCTCTCTTCTTCTTAATTTCTCTTGAAATGAAAATTCATTTTGTTAATACTTGAGATAGCATTCAGATCACGATTGTTAGTAATTAGTTATCTATATCTTATTTAATTTGCAGGAATCTCAGCGCGCTGAATTGCAAGTTATTATGCCAGACAATGAAGTTCAAAAGTGGCCCAGCTACCTTTGACCATCTTACAACCACCGAACATCTATCAGAAGATGAGTTTCGTTTTGAAATTTTCAAGGGGACACGTTATTCGAATTGGCTCTATCTGTTGTTCTTGGAGCACGAACTAATTATTTTGGTAATCTTTATATTCTCATCAAGGGAGTACAAAAGCTTGTACCTTATTCATGGGATGAGATGAAAATCGAGGCAACTCGTGTGACTCAAGTTAGTGGATTTAGACGATCACGAGCATCATGGAGATACTTGTCAAGTTATATTTCCTTTCCCCAACTCTGCACGCATTAAAGTTAAGCATTAACTTCTTCTTATTCTACTGTCTTGAGTTTGTCCTATTTTCTTGATATGTTGGTGCAACCTTTTTTATAGACGGCTTTTCTGTTTAGTAACTTGTCCTTGTTCTACTATCAAATCTATGCATTTCCGTACATGTAGTAAATTGTCGCAGTTAATTGTATGTATTATGTCAGGGAGGACACCGTTACCTAAAGGAGGCAGATTGTCTGCCCTCCTATTTGGTTGCTCTTCCCATCCCTTCTTATTTTGTGCGGTCACGGTTAAGTCACGTCAATATTTTATATTAATTTTTTTATGGAGATAATAAGACAAAAAATAATAAGACTATAAAATGTTGACGTGGCTTAACCGTGATCGTACAAATAGGAGGGGATGGGAATGACACCCAAACAGGGGCAGACAATCTACCTCCTTACCTAAATGTGTTACGAATAACTTCGGGATATATTGTGTTGTTTAGCGAAAAAGATTAGAATTAGTTTTGCTTTGTTCTTACCAGATAAGTCACGTGCATTTTAATTTTTTGATTGTTCATTGTTACAGGTCGCTAATTAAAATTTTTTTAGACAATATTCAATAGAGAGGGTTAAAGGTTTAAAAGCCAAAAGATGATCTGATTTGTCTAAAAATATATCTTCAGTGGATGACTGAGTTACAATTATTTGAAACTCATTGGACCAGAGTTATAATTATTTGAAACTCATTGGACCATTATTTAGATCAGGTTGGCCAAGTGTAGCCTCCCTCTTAGTCTTTTTTTGGGGCCAAACTCTTCTACTGCAATAATTGGTTTGAATTTAATGATTAGGATTGAAAATATCCAATGGTAGCTTAATTAAATTAATCAATAAATTTAAAGTATAAACTTTTTTTAATACATACTATATTATCTACACAAAGGAGTGGGGGAGTAGGCTAGTCATAATAATATGATTCGAATACCTCTCACTTACAAGTTTAAATGAAAACTAGAGGATGCTATGTTTAGCCCTTCAGTTTAGGGGTGGGTTCAAAAAACCAAAAACCGAAAACCGAAAAAAAACCGAAAACCAAACCGAACCGAAACCGAAAAAACCGAACCGAACGAAAAAACTGAACCGAATTGAAAAAACCGAACCGAACCGAATTCTTTTGGTTCGGTTCGGTTTTAGTGATCTAGAAACCGAACCAAACTGAACCGAACCGAATTAATTAAATTAATTTTTTTATTTAATTATTTGTTTTGGTATTATTTTCTAAACCCAATTTGTAAGTTAAAATGTGCTAAACCCAATGTGTTGCCAAACCTTAAGCTCAATAGCACTGTCTACATCCATCTCCATAGCACTGTCTACTTCTGCCCCAGCTTTCTTTTCCAAATCTACTATCATATAACATGTAACAGAATCCATAAACATTTATTTCGGGTAGATTACTTGGGTAATTTGTGATGGAAAAGAATTCAACACACACTAAATAAATCCACCCACATATTACTTTTACTAATCAAGTTGTCAACATGCAGTTACAAGCAAACAACCCTGATCTTTGAACAACATCATACAATTTAACTTTTCTAAGTCATTTGTACGATTTTTGTGTTGTGAGGTTGTTAGTTTGGACTTTGGAAGACTTGATTGATGATTTTAGTTCAACTTTAAATGTTTATTTTCATTGTCTTTGATTATAGTTAGAATGCTTATGTTATGATTGTGTTGGATATGTTAAAATTTAAAATTTCAATGTTTTTCATTTTTTGAAAAGAAAAAAAAACAAAAAACCGAAACCGAACCGAAAAAAAACCGAAAAAAAAAAATTAACCGAACCGAACCGAACCGAAATTTCGGTTTGGTTTCGGTTTTGGCAAAAAACCGAACCCACCCCTTCAGTTGGAAATTATATATGAGTATGACATAATACTGTTCATTTAAAAATAATTTCTTGCATGACTATAATTTTGAACAGAGCTATGTTTAGTCCTTTCACTATAATTTTGAACGGAGCTATGTTTAGTCTTTTATGTTGGAGATAGCCTTTTAATAACGTTTTTCTAAACAGACAGTTTAGAAATTCTCCAAATTAATATTGTAGAAAACTTCATTTTAGCCTTTAAAGAAAAAAATAATTTTCGACTAAAATCTTGTGTAAGATTTAAAATAATTTTAGTCCCTTAACTCAACGTACATGTTATCATACATTCAATCACCTCATATGCTAATCATATTTTGATATTTTATTTCTCCTTTTCTTCCTAATTTTAATCTATTAATTATATTTAATCCTAATTTTTATTTCAATTCATAATATATTTTGTTATAGAAATTTAGATAAACTTTTTTTTTGTATAATATATTGTGATTTTTAATAAAATGTGCTTCCATCGAAAGTGCTTTTGCTAAAATGCTTAGGAACATGAGTGCTTACGCAAGCATTCTCAAACGGGGATCGAGTAACACTTGCGCTTGAGATTTAATTGTTAGGTTTTTCCTCTTAAAAATTTTGTTTTTAACAAATAATATTATCTACACTAAGGAATAGAGGAGTGGCTAAGCCTCATAATGGGCTAGCAATAATGTGGTTCGAATCTGTCTTTGGTGAGAACCGAACCTAAAACCTCTCACTTACAAGTGAAAATGAACTATTAGAGGAAAATCATTAATCTTTTTAATTACGACTTTGTGAAAATAATAAGATAAAGAGAATATTTAACCAAAAAAATCAGTATAACCTATAAAGTATTTGATTCCATTTGTGGCCAACTTTAAAGGTAATTTTGTGGCGAAATTGTAGCGGGTTTATTATTCCAAGGAAAAGTACAAACCCACTGAATACTAAGATCTAGCAATTTAGTGGTATTTCTCTTCAAGATCTAGCAATTTAGTGGATATTTCTCTTTACTTGCAAGTGAGAAGTCTTAGGTTCGATTCTCACCAAAGACGAATTTGAACCACATTATTATGGCTTGCCCAATGTGAAGTTTAATCAACTCCTCCACCTCCTTAGTGTAGATACTACCGTCAGCTCAAAAAAAAAAGTACAAACCTCAAATAGGGCATTCTAGATTAAGTCTGAATGATGCTCAAACAAAAAGGACTCCAAAACAAAAAAACAAGGTCAACTTAGCCAATCTAATAGCTACTATATCGACGGATCTTTAGGTGTGATAAGCATGAGAACACATCCAGCAGTCTAAGCTAAAAGGACTTTTGTCTCAACAACTTCATAAGCTACCTCATGCAAGATTCTGCACACAAAATTATCAACAAAACCGGAAATGGAACGCTCTTTGCATGCATACAGCGCCGACTCAAACAGGAACTGCAAAAAAATAAAAATAAATAAAATAAAATAAAATTTACAGCTACAATAAGGACTGCACAAAACCACCAATGACTAGCGGTTGCATCGGGACAAACTGCACCAACGCCACTATATGACCGGTCCCAAATTCCTGTAATTTTGTCCTCATTAATGTTAAATTTATCGAAATGCCCCTAAAAAGGTACATGCATCAGGTTAATACTATTACAGAGACTAAGGGCTCCGATGCTTTCCAACAGGTAGTTTCCGTTTGTCGAATCAAATACTTCAACCATTAATTTTCGGACACCTCATAGTATCTTCTGAATGTTCAAGGATAGGAAAATATTTTTTAGTGCTGGATGCTTCAAGAAGATTTTTAATGAAATGTGGTTCTATCCAAAGTGCTTAGGAACACAGGTGTTTCCACAAGCAACTTCGAATGGGTTTGAGTGAACACTTGCGCTTGAAATTTGGTTGTGGGGTATTTGAGCTAACTACTTTTTTTAATGTTAATTGCATAGAGGGTTACAAAATAACTAATTTTTTCTCGGAGACACACAAAAAAGCATGTGTAAGTAACTTTGTAACAATAAAAAGATTTTGGAATTTGGTGTACTGTGATACATCCCGATCCAAATTTTAGCAGGCACCGAAATTGAGGCGTATTGGCCATCACCCGGATGGGTGACGAAGGCATGATTGGAGCATTCTCATCATCTGATCCATGCTTTCTCCTCATTTTCTCTCTCATCCCCTAGTTACTCTGAGCTGAGCTCACCACCCTAATTTCTCAATTTCCTCATTATCTTCTTCTTCTTCTTCTACTTCTTCTTCTTCATCATCTCGCTTTGATACCATGAAGAAAGTTGTCTTCTTCTTCTTTTTCTTCTTCTTCATCTCGCTCTGATACCATGAAGAAAGTTGAGATTCCACATAAAACCAATTGTCAATATGGGAAGTAGCTCAACTTACTTATAAACCCTTGCAAGATTTCTCCTTTCATCAATGTGACTCTTTTACCTTCACATTCTCACATACTCCCTCACGTGTAGCGAGTTTTCAAGCCAAACACGTGAATGACACAAATTGGATGACATGGAGCAAAACTCTCTCCGATAAACCAGCTCCACCACTCGCCGATCACGTATGTAAGCCTCTCTCTCCTCTCCAAATTCTTCGTTACAATTTCCTAAATTTTTCGAGAAACCAAGCGGAGAATTAGGGTTTATAGAGAGAATGTATGACATGTCATGACATACATTTTGCCGACAACTCGCGACGCTTGTCATGTCGTGGCTGACAACGATGTTCTGGCGTGCCACGATGCGAGGGTTACCGTGTCATGACAAGCCATGCCAAAGCACAGAACGTCGGCAAAATGCATGCCATGACATGTCATCACATGCCAACAACGATGTTTGGCGTGCCATGATGCAAGGTTATGGTGTCAAGACAAGTAACCGGTAAGAACACGTTCAATATCCAAGCTGCATATTTACATAACTTCTTACTGGTAAAAACATGTGCATTATCTGAGCTGAATATTTACGAAGGTTATTACCAGTAAGAATGCTTCATATAGTCCCTAGACCACCTTTTTTTTCAAATTATTCCATCAGTTTCAAATAATGAAGTCATAATTGTGAAAAAAAATTTCATCGGACAATTTTGTCGAGCACCTGGTGGCCACTTGCCGATTCGTGCCGACATTTGCCAAAAGCTTACGCCAACGTATGTCGACAATTACTATGATCCATAAAGGCTTGTGTTAGTACAAAATTGGCAACTTCTCATAAAAACACCTAAGTTTGTAATATCTTATACTAGTGCATGTTTCAATTATAATTATTTTAGTCTGATACAAACATCACCGTTTATATCAGACTATCAAGTCATCGTACGAAAGAACCGACTGCTATACCTTTCAAGACGAACAAAAGGGTCGCTAAATTTCGTAACATTAACATGAAAACCAAAACAAAACAGTTGGAAATCGAAGAAAGCAACACGTAATACAGGTACAAAACCTGTAAAAACTTGCTTGGAACTACATTGACAGACTCAAGTATGGCTTGGGTGTTATCTTTGCCAAATAATTTGATTCTGCCATCCCTGTAAGTGTGAAGAAATGATCATATATGTTCAAGTGAACGAAAATGAAGACAAAAGAATGAACGTCCTGCACAGACAATTTTTGAAAAGGCAATAATAAGGCTAACTTTGGTAGAAGAAATGGACTCACTTGGTTGAAAATTAATTGCAAGTAATTTTTGGATGGATTTATTTTATTTTTTTAATTTTGAAATCCTAATGGAGAAAGGTAATGTGGGTATTTTGAGAGTTTCGCCCTTTCTTACATATATAAGAAAGAAACTTGGGCAGGCCGGGTTTTGGGTGCTCTTCAGAAAATAAAGCTTCGAATGTGCAACTAAAAGTTCAAGAATCACAGAAGCCGATGTATATTCTGTAGAGTAGACATATATACATACTAGAAAATCTCTTCTTTTACTTTCCGAAAGTACAACTCTCAATGTACACGATAAGACCAATTGGATAATCAAGCACCACTCAAAAAAAAATTCTTAAATTGGATAAGAAAGCCAAGAGCCAAACTGGTTCAATTTTGTTTTGTTGTTCTTACTTTCTTGGTTCCATTTTGTTTTGAACCGGTGACCCCTGTCTCGGGTCAAATTTGAACCAAACCGGCCAGTTTATTTCAGTTGGGACTTTTTTTTTAGCCCACCCACGCCTGTTGGTTATTCAGAAGGCCCTATTCAGAAACAAGATAAAAACAACAAAAAATTATGAAAAAATACCTTTCTGTATTGAAATTGAAGTCTACAATTTCAATGGCCAAGTAAAGAGCCAAAGCATATATAAAGATGAAAGACAACATCAAACTGGTTTTTTGGCAACGAAACGGAACAACATATTACAACTTAGAAAACCAAGACCACAAACTACTCCTGTTCCTTGTTCTTGCTGTTCACTGCTTCCTTGAGTTTTCGTCCCAACGCATAGGCCAAAGTAGGAGGAACTGCATTTCCAATCTGCCTGTGCTTGTGAAGAATGTTGCCCGAAAACTGGTAGCTATCCCTGAATCCTTGAGACCGAGCGCATTCCCGAACTGTCAGAATCCTGTCCTGGTCAGGGTGGAAGCACATTCCCACCTTCCCCATTGGCTGAGGATCTGTGATGGAGGTTGGGAAGTTGCCTTCCCAGTCAAGCCTTCCGAACAGGCCCTTCCACTGATTGTGGCGCTTGGCCGTGTTGGGAAGGCACCATGGGATCAAGTCAACTATCTGTCCAGTGGAGAGCTTCACCTTTTCGTCTGGAAGACATTGCCAATCAGCGCCTGGCCGCTTTGGAATCCTCTGGCATCGAATGAGATTCAGCTCGTTCATTTCTTTCGAAATGTGCTCAGTCAGAACAGCCATCTCCCCTCGGATTTTCTTCTGGAACCATGATATGGGGTCACTTTCGTACTCCAGATTGACCCTGGATGCTCCATTCCCTACAGCTGGGAGATCTCCAATTGTGTCTCTGACAGTTATGGAACGGAAAGGAGCCCCACCTGCAGTACTTCTAACCGCAGAATAATATGAGTTCCCTGACAATGAGATCTTCAACTCCGGTACACCAAAGACATGCATTGGCTCTGGCCACTCTGGGAGAATCTCATCTGGCGCAGCTGCCCATATGAATGCTCGCTTTCGTGACTGAGAAACTCCATAAGCTCCAGCTTCTAGAATACCGAACCTCACCTGGTAACCCATCTCAAGAAGTGAAGCCACAGTCAGACGGAATGTCTGTCCTTTGTTGAAAGACACAAAGTTCCTCACATTCTCCAAGAGGAAATACTTTGGCCGGAAGTAGTCAGCAAAGGATAAAAATGCCAAAATCATTTCACACTGAACTTTACTCCAAGTGCTTTGGTTGAACCTATTCATTCCAGAGAAACCCTGACACGGAGGTCCTCCATTGATGAAATCCACTTGCCCCGGCAGTGGCAGATCATTCTTAACCTTCTCATCAAGTGATTTAGCCAAATCAGCAGCTTCGGAAGTCGAGATGCAATCATCTGTATCCCCGCATTTCTCCATTACAGCCCTTAAGATCACATTGCAGTTATTGATAAACACCAGTGACTCGGGATGGTTCAGTTTGAAAGCATCACCAGCAGGCTCTTCGTACTCAATTGCCCACTTGGTTAATGAAATGCCAGCCTGACGCAACCCTTCAGACAAGCCACCACACCCGGCAAATATATCTAATGTGGCTAGACGTTTCTGCACAGAATCAGCTCTCTGTTTCTCAACTTCTGAAACATCTCCTTCTTTGCCTTTCCCCTTCCTCTTCCTAGATTCCACATCACCACCTACTGTTGAGTACCTCAGTTTGATGGTCGCTGGCAACTGCTTGATAGACCCATTAGAAGGATCGTACAGATACTCACAAAAGAAGGTATGCTCGAAAGTGACAGGAGCATTGCATACTGGAAGATCACTCTTCTTTCTGACTTCACATTTTCCTTCTATATCATCAACCGTCACAATGTGTGTTTCTTCACTGTAGTAGACCTCTCTAATATCACAACCGTATGCCTTCTCAACCGAAATGTCCTCTGGTCTGAAAAACCTTCTAACTTTAACCTGGGTAGATTCTGGTCCAGGTCGTTTCGATTCCTTCGTACCAATTATCTCCAGCACTTGGCACACAACATAAGCTTTCAGTCCCAAATTCCTACTAGCCTTGAAAGTTTCAGTTTCCATCCTTTCCGTAGAAAACAAATGGGGACTTACATAGACATAATCGTGAACTGAGTACTCGGCTCCCCTGTATACAAAACCAGTCTTTGATGAATTCACTTTAAAAACCTCCTTGGCCTCTTCAGCTTCGTTCACTTTGCAAGAGTGGCAGGCACCAGAACCCAGACCCATGGTATCACGGGAAAGGCTAAAGAAAGCACCTTCCTCTGGGCAATACAAGCTTTTACAGTAATATTCAGTTGGCAATCCCTTCTTCTTCCTATCTTCTGCCCTTTCTCTATCTCTTCGGCTAGCTTCTGCATTCTCCTTCCTGTATTGATGCCCCCACGGCATTAATTTGATATCCACAACTGCTGTCTCTTTAACATCCTTTAATGCCAAGTTTGTGCACTCATTTGTCAAAAATACCTCCCTCTCATTGGCAGTGTTGCCAAGAACAGTCTGAGACCCTCGCTCCATCAATCTCCCATGAAACATTTTGCTTCCATTTCTTGTTTCATACATATACTCAACAAAATAAATGGCAGGAAGTTCATCTGATCCATCAAGTTCTACCAAGACTGCACCACCAACAGAAATTTCATCTCCATGAAGACTGGCACACTTATAAAGAGCTTCACCAGAACACGTTGTTCCCACAGGCTCCCCATCCCACAGAACCTCCTTGTTGTTGGAGCATGATTTAGTTTGTCTTGAAATTGAACTACACTTCTGGGCTTGTTCCGTTGGATTATCTTTCTCATCATCTTCATCCTCTTCTACATCCTCTTTTCCCTCCTCTTCTTCAACTTCCTCCTCCTCTTTCTTTCCACCATTAGTTTCCTCTTCATTCGAATCTTCTGGAGAATTACTTAAATAGTACTCCCCCCAGATTCTGTTGATCAGCTTTGTTGTTGTAGCCCGCATTGCCTTCTTCTTGGAAACCACAGGTCCCATGGATGCCCTTGGGTTCAAGTTTGATCCACTCTTCTCCACAAGCTTCTTCTTCTTTACCAACCATTTAGTATGGTGCCTCTCCTCCATTTTGTTTGAAAGACCAACCACAAATGGACACTTTTTAATCTGCGCATCAGGAAATTCTGAAAACAGTTGCAGTATTATCTGTCCATGGACAACCACATATCTCTCAACAAATGCTGGATCGGAAGAAATGTAAGCACAGTGGTCCTTTGGAAACCCTGACAATCTCTTAATAACATCTGCAAAAGAAAGTCGTGCTACTCGACTTTGCTCTTTCAGCAAAGTGATTATGCTTCTACCGACCTTTGCTGTTTTCAGAATTGGTTCATACCACAGAGCATACTGCTTAGATGGCTGTCCAAGTCTGTACCAGGCCAAATCTGTTCGGATTGATATTGAGACCATTGATGCTCCCAATTCAATCATCCACTCCTTTATTGCACTCAAGTAAATCGGCATTCCATCAGCATCCTGTGCTCCTGGACCACTTGAAGAACCATCAGAATCAAGAGAAAAGCCGCTTCCATCATCTGCAGTCATAACCCCAGACCCGAAAATGGTAACATCAATTTCTGTGCAAGGTTTCATCGGAAGAAGTTCCAACGAAATCAATCTTGAGTCTGAATTGTACAGACTCCAATTATGAAGCATGCTTCGAGGAAGGTCATCAGCATTTAAGATATCATAGTCATTGTCAAAAACTATGAACTCGTCAGTTTCTTCAATGGAAGTCTTGTAATAAGCAGGTAGAGGATAATCGTTGGCAATTTCATCTTCATTGATTTTGATATAGTATTTGCTCGACAAAGAGGCGGAACCCTGACGTTTTTTCTGTTTCATTGACTTCCAGTACTCCTCTTCTTGCAAAAGTCTTGCCAATTTTACATCATCATTTTCCTCAGCTTCAACTATGGATGAACCGGATGTATTCAGTCCAGTCTCTCCGTCTCTATCTTCTGAACCAATCTTTAGGGTACCACTTGAACTTGCTGGTTTTGATTGGACAAAACCTCCACAGTTTCTGCTCTCATCTCTAAGGGCAACAAGAACAGGAAGCTCTGCAAATGGCTGATCATTCTTCTTTGATGCTTCCTCCAAACCTATCAGTTGATCATAGATAAACTCGCCTTGAGATACAACAAATTCTTTGATAGCTGCAGTACCAGAAAAGAATTTGCTTCCACTCATTGATCGAGCAATGCCAGCAAGTAATTCATCAAGAGTGGGGTCAGATTTGGATTTTGACAGCTTTTTGTAAACCTCTATGCAAGCACGCGCTTTCTCAAAGAATTGATCATGATACTTCCTATAGGTGCTGGCAGGTTTACGACAATCATAATCAGCAACATCAGTTGAGAGCCATATCACAGGAGAGCCCTCTTCATAACCAGAGATGTCCCAAGATTCTATTCGCCCAAAACCTTCACATCTAACACCTCTTTGCTTGTCCTTGTCAGAACTTTCATTCAGAGGCAATATAGTACCAGATATAAACATGTCAGCAACTTCCAACATCTCAACGGGCTGGGGTGACCCACTTTCATCATGCACAATAAAATCAGTCAGCCTTCTGTTTGGGCGCGCCGCATCTTGGTCCTCGCCACAAGTCAGGAGTATAGCATCAGTTTCTTGATCCACTACTCGATCCTTCTTGGTTTCAATAAGATTAGACTTTTCAGAAATATGAACAGACTTCTCCTTAAAGTCTGCACATGCAGCAGCCCGCTTGGGCATTTTCCGAGACCTGGAAGGCTCTTCAGTGTTCTGAGGCAAATCTCGCTTCTTAGTTTTAGAGCCGGCAGGTGCGGCCTTTTGGGAAGCTGGTTTGCTCTTCTTCTTCGTCATTCCTATTGCAAAAATAAAATTTGAGAAATTACACAAAAGAATTACAAACAGAAAAGTGAAATCAACACCTTGCCTCAACCTAGACATATATATGTGCAAGACAATGGAGGAGGATCCAGGTACTAATCCTCTAAATTGATTCGGAAACTGGATCAAATCCCAAGAAGAATAAGACATATAAGCAAACAAAATCATGAGAAAGCTAGTTAACCGGCATTTTACGGGTCCTAATAAAGAAATTGAAATGTCTGCCTTTGGCTTTGGCTAAACTCATCATAATGAACTCATACTACCATAAAAAGGGCATTGAAAACTTGAAATTCATGGTCATATATATCCATATTTACAAATACATGATACAATATAATGCCGTAGTATGTAAACCTAAGGTCTCGAGTCCGATTTCCCCTTCCTCAATATCGCTTGTAAAAAAATAAAAAATTCAACATCGAGTTTTTGTTGGACCAAAAATTCATATTTAACAACAGATCAGTACAAATCTAAAACCCCCAACTTCATAAATTCGCAACACAAATGCACAATTTAAAAAGGGCAGTCTAAATCTAAAACCCCCATAATTACAACCCAGAATCATGAATTCACAGCACAACAAAAATCGAAAGAACACAAATTTTAACACCAATTCAAGAAACCATTTGACTCATATAATCTAAAGCATCGAAAGAACAAGAATCGCAGGGGCTAATTAGGGATTCAAGTACCTGAGGAAGCCGAGGACGGTGGCTTAACCCCATTGGCACCTTTAGTCTCCAAGACCGCCGCTGCTTCCGCTGCCTCAGCTGCCGCGGCGGACCCCATTTCTCCCCTAATCGCCAGCGAAACCCTAGAATTCAGAGAATGGGGACAGGACAGGAGAGAGAGAGCAGGAGAGAGCTCTCTCTCTCTCTATCTGGGTGTATTTATTGCCGTTTTGAAACGAGTACGGATGAACACGTATAGGCGGGAAGATGCAAGTTTTCGCGCGCTCTTTTATGGAAAACAAGGAGGGAAAATCCCTACATTTTCACTTCTTTTTTTGTTTTTGTTATTTTTTTTGTTCAGGTCAAGAGATTCATAGTGCTTAGGTGCAGTGACTTTTAGTAACATATTGGATTTTTTTTTTTAAAAGGTTAATATCAAGGATATGTACGGTGGATCAAATAGCGGACTGAACTGAACTTTAATCTCATTATTATGAATATGGATATAGCGGGTCGAACTTTAATTTGGTTATTGCATAAACTTAAAAGATACTGTAAAGTTAAACCTCTACAACTGATTTGGAGAAAATGAAATCCGACATATATGGAAAGTGGGGAAAATGAGTTTTAGAAGGTTGGTTAGTTGACTGGTTAGTGAACTGAATCCATGCATAAACTTTGAATGGTCAGAGTTGATATCCAATTTTCGGACGATTTTTAGTGGATGTGTGAAGTGGAAAAACTAGCTTCAATTAATCGGAGCGACCGTGCAGAAAACATTGGAGAGTCCATTTTGTGATTTTAAATTATGAGATACTATATTTTATGAAATTCCAGTATTAACCTCTTTTTAATGCAAATTACTTATCTAGGTATTGCGGTAGGTACGAAGTAATACGAAAAAGATGAATCTCGAGTTTTGAAATAGAAAAAAATAACGTCAACTAATAAGAACCTGGCTAGCTAAAGAGAAATCACAGTTTTTCTTCTTAAGTCAAACTCGAGATTCGTAGCGGTCACACAAATACCTAACAACTAATTAGTTATTATTACTCTGATGAGATTGTCACAAGTGTCGATAAGTAAATTCGCATGTTAATAGAGTGGTTTAAAATGATATATTTTCCAATTTTACTGGCCACCCAGATTTATCGTTGACAACTTAGAGACATTGAACCTAATAACTTATCGAGCATATCCAAACATTTTGCTCAGGGCCAGAAGCCGGACACCAATTCGGCCCATGTCTGCATATACTTGAGATAGTTTGCGGTCTTGTGCCAATGTCCCAAACATTGTATGGGCTAACTAGAAGCTCAATTGACATCACAATCTCACACCAAACCGAAGCTCTAGGTACGGTCCTACCAAACTTACAAGTAGCCATGTGTCCATAAATGAGAAAATATATGGTTGGAGAAATTTTCGATGCACCTAAAACATGTATGAATCGGGTGATATTGAAAAATAATTTTAAAGTGGAACATGTCAACTATATCGTTCACTTATATTATAACACATGTAATGTACTGTTACAGGAACACATGAAATTTTCTAATTTGGCAGAGAACTTCGGTGTCAAGTCCCCCATCTAATCAAGAACACACAATTAGCACTTCATTGCATTTGTGTTATTAAAATAGACTCGCGTATAATTTGAATGCATGAAGTCTCTTGTGTGTCTCTTGAGCAGACATGTAACGTGAAATCGAAAAGCCCCTACCCCTTAATCTCTATATCATGTTGGAGAGCCGCCCCAAATAGTGGGTTGTGTTGAAACGTTGCCAAAACCATTGGTTCCCCAATTTGGTAATTTGGGTGACCCATTTAGTTGCCCTCATGTTTTTCATGTGGAGACTTAGGCTTTGAGGCACATGACTGTACGCTCTTAGCATCATTGCATGGAGTGGAAGGGGGTGGCTTAGGCATTGCAGCTCAAAATATGTACCCCACTTGAACGGCTAAACCAATCATCTCATCAGTTGGAACTTGTAACATGTTAGCTTAGCTTTCCTATTACTTTTTGCCTTTTTTTTTTATTTCTTTTTTAATGGAGAGAGTTAAGAGAAGGAAAGGGCCTCATAACGTCTTCCTATAGGCGATTCAAGGAATTTCCCATTATTTTTGTCAAAATATGACTAAGAAGTAAGGCCGCAGCTCCAATAGACTATACGTTCATCCAATAACTAGTCAAAGGCCATAAACGATACAAAATCTCCTTGCGCTTGTTACAAGCCGGAAGAAAGGCATCTCGGAGATTAGCAGAGGAAACATTGCACACTGAAGGTTTCTTTGGGTCATATAGAGTACATACATATAGGACATAAAATAGAATAGAATAGCCAAGATCAACTCTTTATACATTCCCATATGCTTCTCTTTGACTTAAGGGCTCGATCTGAATATTCTGCCATGCGAACATGTATGACATACAAAAACTTTTAAAATCGCAAATGGTTAGATCAAAAATCTTTATTCAATATCACGTATGGATTATCAACTATTTATGTTTATATGTTGATCCTAAAAACTACCAAGTCTACGTGGCGCGCAGGCCGATTAACTAATGAGCTAACTACGTCCTTCTGTTGATGCGGGGCGTGCCAACTCGTCGGCCAAGCTCAGTTGAGGAGTAAAATGTGTTGATGTTGCGTTGAGCGAGTGGCTGACTTCTCGATCTTACAACTGCAGCCGAGGAAGGAACACGTCTCGGCCTTTGGGTTCTAAAGCCTAAAGACAAGGTTGCTAATTTTACGAAGTTCACAAATCGTCGGCGCCGGATTCGGTCACGGTGATTATATTTGTAAGGGTATAAGCACGCTGAATCGACACCAGAGTATAGGGGCACATATACTTAAAACGGATATATGTCTTGATGGTAAATGTGTTCGGCCGTCGGAATGCCGAACTCTAAAACTTACTTGTGAGTATCCAATCATAAAACAACTCAGCGTTCAATGTGCCGAGCCCTAGTAAACTGTAACACCTCACCTCGCCGAAAAGGCTAATGAGATAACATCTGCCAATAAATACCCGAAAGTCTTTCTCGACCGAGACTTGGATAGATAACCAGTCGGCCTCGACGCAGTGCTATTTATCCAAACTGAAGGTATTCCGCGATCAGCTGGTTCTACGGCGATAGTGTTGTTTATCCAAACTGAAGGTATCACCGGTTGCCTTCACAGTGCTGTTTATCCAAACTGAAGATGTGTCGGTGGTAAAGGAAAATAAAAATCTCAAGGTTGTTGAGAGGTTTCGCAAAAGCAAGGGTTTGCGCAAGGCAATTTGTGTGTTAAATTTGAGGGAGTTTAATGATGTCCTCCTCCCTCTATTTATAGCAGTCAACCTGCTTCCAATCGAATCACAACCATACTCGGATTAGAACTCCTTCCCCCGATCCAACCTTATCTCGGCCAGTCCTACTCCTACTAGGACTTTGAACTTAACCCCCTTATCAGGCCGCATTCAATCACAAACTTCAACATCCTTATCCTGTCAAAACTCCCTCTCGTATCAGGATTCAACTACCCATGGATTCCTAATAGGACACGGCTGGCCTTGGCTATGTGGCCCATAAACTGGATGACCCCTAGCGACTCCTAAGTACGGCTTCTGGGCCGAGAACAATTCTAAACTCGGCCTAAACCGATATTTTGGGCCCAAACGTTATCATATTACGAAATGCATAAACGGTTCATCTTAAGAGAATTGTCAATTTATTCGATGTGAATAGATTACTAAACTATCTCTCATTTGATTGATTATATCCTAAACTCTATTCAAGCCAATCTTAAGGGCATACTAAACAGAAAAACAAACGCTTAATATTAGTGAAGATTAATTGAATAGTGGTGTTATTCTCATACTTTTTTTACCTCACACACATTTTGTTAATTTTTATAATTGATCATCTTCAATTCATTCGATCTAATGGTCAAAAATTAAATATTATATGTGGAAAGTAAGAAGTGGTACGTGAATAGCATCCGTTTATTGAAATTGGCTAGGCTTAAAATTGGTGCTTTCGTTTGGCAGAGATAGTACGCCGGACTAGGCAATGCGTTGCCAAACACCGCCACGTGAAAAGTCCAGTAACCACAAGCGTCCTAATCCGATTAACCGTTACACGAGCGAATTTAGACGCGCACTTTCGCGCGTGTCGGTTGAAGAATGACAGCGTGTGCTACGCGCATTACGCACCATGCACGCAGTAAAAAAAACCGTATATATTGTGCGCATCAAATCAAATGTCTCTGAGCTGTTCACTACGTGAGCCAGCGATCGTTTTCTGCTTTTTCTTTTTCTTATTTTTTGGGACCAAAAATAATTGTATTTTATTTTTATGATTTTTCAAGATTATAAGGATTTTAATAATTTATTATTTTTTTCGTTTAAAAAAAAGTTTATTAAAATCCTTAAAAATCCAGGTATATTCAATTAGGATTTTAAATAAGTTTATAACATTTCAGGTCTATTCAATTAGAATTTGATTTTGAAGAATTTGAAAAAGTTGAGGAATTAGAGGGAACTTGAGAGATTTCGTAATGTATTTTAAGCATCCACAAATCTTACATCTTTTCATGAGATTTCGAGGAAATTGAATCAAAATTTTATATGAAATCTCTACAAATCAATTAAACTCCACAAAAATCTATGAATTTATAGATTCATTAAAGTCTCTCAAATTCCCAATTGAATACTCCTAAATCTTTAGTCTTATTGACTCTCTAATTGTTCATTAAATTGATGTTATCCTGAACATGATATATGTATTGAAAGCTATATTTTCACTACAAAACAACTCCTAAATTTAAGGGAGAAATAAACAAATTTTTGTTGTTGCAAAGCGGATTGGACACTCAAACATGCTAAATTTGTATAATTTGATCTTCCAACTGTAATATGAGAAAGTTAAAACATCATACTCATTTTATAAATGACCTTAAAAATATGGATTTGACTACAATATTTACATGTATTTCATACTACTATTATCTCGATGGTCAAATGATGATCATACTAAATACTCCGTTACATGGTAATTGTATAAATATATGCAAGTATTGTAGCTAGTACCCAAAATTAAGGTGTAAAATAGTTAGTCTTTTATTTTTTCTGTTTTGGGTGATTTGAGGAGGACTTGGAAATATACTTTAAGAAAATACATGGTTTCATGGAGCACTTTGAGCTATCGGAAGACTTGACGTAAAGCCTAGCACAATAGCGTTCTAGGATTCATACTGCAGATTCCACTTAATAAAATAAGACTTTATTGTCGTTGTTGTGGTGATTTGAGGAATGGTAACTTAAAAATGTGTAATATTTAATATAAATGACAAATTTAATATAAAGGAACCACATCAAGTGGCTCAATGGTAAGGACATGAACTGCAGCTCCCCAATAAACAAAAAAATGTGGGAGGTTCAGGGTTCGATGCTCTAAGCTGGTGAGTTTGCTTGATTGTGGCCACGAGCAAAGTGAAATTCCCCATAACCTATTCCGAACCCAAAATAATAAATACCGTGGCTTGCCATTGGTTGTCCCATTTTTGTTCCAAAACAAATTTCACAAAAGGACAACAAGTAAAATTACAAAGGAGTAGGAAAATGACTGATTAGCAAGAAGACAAGAAAATATCTTGTACTTATATTTTGAAATTTTGAAGATATTAGATTTGGTAAATATTGATAAATAGGTGGTGCCACTTAATAGTCACATTCAATTTTGTGGACCGAGCAATGTGTATATAAAGTCAAGCTATATAAGATTAGACGGTACCGAAGAGGATGCATGCACATACTTAATGTCTACTTGGGTAATGCCTTTGTTTATTTTTCTATAAAAAATGGACAATTTGTGACAAGTCAAGGTTATCTACCATTTTTAAGTCCGGAGACGTTATGGAAAGTTTCATCCTGCTCGTGACCACAGTCAAACAAACTCACAAACTCAGAGTATCGAACTGAGAACCTCCCATAGGTAATGCCTTTGTTTATTTTTGTATAATTGTTGGGGTTACTTAAATTTCTAAACTTAGACAAAAATCACAAGGCACATACAACCCCTATGAAAGGCGTCACCAAATATTTGTTTGGACAATAATTCTAATTGTATTTTCATATTTTCACATAAGATTATTGGAGACTGAACTAAATTAAGAAGTATTGACATGTACCATGTATGTTCGGAGACAATTATATATTCACATTGCAAGCTGAAAGCTGCATGCAGTATTTCTGTTTTCATACGACTTGAGCCAAAGACCTCTAATATATGAATATCGAGTACATGAGTACATACTCTAACCACTTGAGTTGCAAACTTCTAACACACACATGCGATAACCAAATGAAAAAAACTCGTATGAGCTGTCAACAATTAGTTATTTTACAAGGATAACGTATTGAGATCCTAATCGTACTTAGTCACATGCCTACGTTATTAGTCTCGATCACATGCCTACGTTATTAATCGTACTTTGCATATTGATATCTTTTTCACTAGTACCGATATTTTAAATACTACACATACTTAGTAACATGCCTATGTTATTAATCTCGATCGGAAAGGGAAATGTAAATAAAGCTAAAATGTCACTAAAATTTTATTTTAAAAATTGGAATAAAAAGAAGAGGTAAAAATGAAAAAAATGAAAAAAAAAGGAAGGAGGGAGAGGGAGAGGGAGAGAGAGAGAGAGAGAGAGAGATTGTGTATTGGAGACAGGGTAGAAGATGGAACCTTCGCTTTCTGGTCGTTCATTCCATTCCACAGTATTCCAATAATTCAAGATATTTGTACCATTATTTTGTTAAACGATATAATCCTACTCAACTTCCTTCTCGTATCTTTGGGTTTGCCCTTTTTTTTTTTCTTCCAAAATCTCTCTCAATTTCGTTTGCTGCAGGAAAAAGACTTCTCCATCGTCCTCAAATTTCCCACTCATCACACATCATATTTCGTTTTCTGAAACCTGACATTCCAGCTGGACTCCCTCGGCGTCAGAAGTCCAGTTGGCGTGTTTGGTTGCCGAGAAAACAAGCTCAGAAAACGGTGAGAAAAGTGCTTTGCTTTTAGTTCTTTTGGGTTTCAGGAGTTTTGGTTTCTTTGGTTCCCTGCATTTCTCAGAGCTAAACAGTTTCTGGGATTTTTGTGTCTAATGGTTCTGTTTGGAAAGTTGAATTCTTTTAATGTTCTTCAACTGTTTAGTCAAACATGGTATTTTTCACGCTCTCATTTTCTCCGCACTCCTCCACTCGTTTCTGTTCGTTGATTCCGTTTTGATTTATTTAATCCAAAGGCTCGAAAAAAAAGGAGTGCATCGGGAGAAAAAGGAGAGTGCGGAAATCCTTTCCAGTATCAAACTGACTTTGTGAATTCCGAAAATGTGCATTTATATATATGCAAATACTATATCATGTTGCTTGTAATTTGAGTTCTCTAAACTTTTTTTGCAAATTTCCCCAACTATTTTGGGATTAGAATTACCATCTCTCTCTCTCTCTCTCTCTCTCTCTCTCTCTATCTATCTCTTTCATTATCTCTCTCCTTATCTTCATATACAGGTTCTTCACTTTTTGGTTGCAGGAAATGCAATTGAGAGATTGAATTCCTGTTTAATTATTGCTCTATTATTTCAACAACTTTTGTATATTTTGCTGTCAAGTCTACTTTTTGTACTGTTAAAGAAAGAATCCATAAGGAGGAAGCTCTTTGCTGGTCACATATGATGGACCTACATCATTTTATTTGATTAAATGTCTATTGATCAGCAAGTGAAATTCGGGGTTTTCTTCGTTTTGCAGGTTATAATCCGACTGCTGCAGTGTCATTGTGTCCTTTCGGTGGATAAAAGGTGTTTGATTTAGGTAAGAATCGGGTGAGACAGTGAGAAGTGGAAAAGGAATGACATCCTTCTGGTAGATCCAGTAGCTGCATGGGAGGCTCATTGCACCTTTTAAATTTCAACCAGGGCAGCATGGCCAGAAAGATTTTTACACATAAGAAGCATGATGGTGGTGAGTTTTTACTTCTCTCTGTGCAATAAGAAAAAGTTGAAAGTTTGTGGATAACGCAAATAATTCTCTTTTGGACAATCATTGAAAAAAAAAAAAAGAGTTTGTATGTCTTGGACGCGAATGTGAATTTACTTGCAAAGTTGAATTGTTTCTGTCCATTTGCTTATCAGCTGATAAAGTAGGCTTTTTGAACACCTTGCAGGCCTTGATGCTCCAAGAAATAGCCTGGAAATGCAGGTAGAACCTCAGAGCTATTGCGATGCAGGTGATTTGCCGGTAATTTTTCATCTCATGCCTTTTTGTAGCTTGTCCTGTGGCCTAGGGTGGTTAATTTCTGTGGATTCTGTGCTCTCTGAGTTATGAGGATGTGGAGTTTCCGGTTATTGTGATTTGATTCTTGTGATACATGGTACAATGTGAGTCTCGGGTTTTGAAGCTTTTCCAAGTTGAGAATAATGCTACTTTGATTCTCTATGCATATTTTCTCAACTTTGTGAAGCTCGTTTGCCACTTGATTTAGTAAAAATCTTTGGTTGTTACATGAAGGATGTACTTATATTTAAGTTGGACTAAACTCTGTCAAAATATGTATTTTCCGGGTGCGTTGGCAGAATCTGATATTGTGTTTTCTTCTACCAAATTTCATCATGTCAGATGTTTTGAGTAAATCTCCAATTCCAGCTAGTTATTTTGTCGAGAGATCAGAATATACTTTGTACTTTCTACGTAGTTGTCTCTCTCTCTGTCTCACTATCGCTAATCATATTTAGTTTTCTTTTTAATGAATTTACATTACATGTATCAGGTTGAAGAAGACTGGTCTAAAAAGAATAATCCATTGGAACAAAGTTCAATGAAGAAATTAATTAATGGCGAAATATCCAAACATTCAAGTACCAGAAAAAATGCACCAAACATCGTGGCTCAACTGATGGGAATGGATATGTTTCCAGTGGAACCGAAATCTGCAGTTCAGCCTCTGGAAGAAAATGGAAAAAATAGGAGAACGAAGTCTTTGAAAAAGGAAATTAATGGAAGGACCTCACTTGGTCATGTTTCTTCTAAGCTAAATTCTTCAGGGCAGATGGATCTTGATTCGTATTATCACAGTAATGAGAGAGATGCCACTAGGTGGAGCGATGACCAGAAAATCGAATATCCAAGGCATAGAGTACATCCTCAAGAAGAAGAACTGAAAAAGTTCAAGAAAGAATTTGAAGCATGGCAAGCTTCCAGGTTTAGGGAATGCTCAAGGATTGTCGAAATTGACAGCGACCTCAACGAGGAAAAGATGGTGGTTTCAGGGCATAGAGCAACGGAGAGAACATTAGAACATAAGGATCACGCAGTCAAAGCAATCTCGCATGAAGGTGGTGTTTTGGAACGTAGAGGAGATGAGTTTTCAGAACTATTCCCAGCCGAGCATACGGAGTATTTATCTTCAAGAAGCAGAAGAACCATGAGCTTAGACTTTGAGAAATCTTCCCTGATGAACTGTAAGAAGAGATTTGAGTCATTCAACACATCTTCTGCTCCTACAAGGATAGTTATCTTAAGACCTGGTCCTGATAGACTTTGCACCCATGAAGAGACTTGGGCAGGTTCTTCAAACACTCTAGAGAGGAAAGGTGGCATAGAAGATTTTCTCGAGGAGGTGAAAGAACGACTGAGATGCGACCTGCGAGGGAAAATGCATAAAAGGGGTTCTGTTGTCCGAGGAAGTGGAATTGAGACGCCATTTAGCGAACAGCCATCAGCTCCGAAGCAAATTGCTCGACACATTGCAAACCAGGTCAGAGAAAGTGTGACTAGGGACCTTGGCATGAATTTGCCGAGATCAGAATCGACAAGATCATACAGAAGCGAAATGCAGTTCAATGGATCAGGTTCCCCGGAGTTAATGCATAGAGATACTAAAAGAATTTTGTTAGAGGGACTAAGAAATGTTTCAAAAATTGAAACAGAACTTCGTGATCCTGTATTAGTTTCCGGGAGATCTAGGTTATCTGCATTAGACAACGAAAGGGAAAGGGGAATGGTGAAATCTGAACAAGAGAAAAACAGATCATTCAGACATGGATCACATGAAGATGAGGTGCTTGATAGAGAGTTGTCGCCTAGAAATTTCATTAGGTCTCTATCCACCCCAGTACCTGGAACATCCTTTGGGAAACTTCTTCTTGAGGACCGCCATGTTTTAACAGGTGCTCACATTCATAGGAAGCATGAAGGCATTGGACATGTGTCCATGGAGATGAAACGTCAGAAGAAAGAAAGGTTTAATTTTAAAGACAAAGTTTCCAATTTCCGATACAGTTTTATGCTTAGGGGAAGACTTTTTGGCAAAAAAAATCAATCAGTTCTGGAATCACTTCATACTGAACGGTATCCTATGAAGGATATCATGAGCGGCCCAACAGTGATTACGAACTCTGGAGAGAGACATGTAAGAGGATACTTCATCTGATCTATTCATACTACTGATGAATACCTAGAAAGTAGTCAATTCAATTTATTTCCATCTTAATCTTGTTTTGTGGTCTCAGGATAATTTCACTGAGGTGCCTCCTAGTCCCGCATCTCTGTGCAGCACTGCTCAGGAAGATTTCTGGAGGCCAACTGATTATCTTAGTCCAATATCAACTCCGAGTGCAACTCCACGAGAAGATAGTATCATGCCACAGGCTTTTAGAGACATCAGCGACAATCTGAGGGGTACATCTGTTTCTTTGAATTTTTTCTGTACATGTTCTAACATGACAAATCCTTTGATAGTATGAATGCGTGCATGCTTAGTAAACAGTCCTCCTAAATATATTTAGTGTGACTATATACATATAGGTGTATATATGCGCTGTGTTATATAAACTGATGCGTGAAATAATCATCTAATAGTCTCGATTTTACAGAGTTGCGAAGACAACTGAACCAACTCGAGTCTAATGAGCCTGTGGACATAAAAGTTAAGGAAACGGTTGAGTCTGAAATGGCTAGGTTAGACAACCCCGCAGAGGTTTACATACGAGATTTGCTTGTCGCTTCTGGTTTGTATGATGGATCATTTGAGAAATCAATGTTGAGATGGGACACATTTGCGAAGCCAATCAGCAACTCAGTGTTCGAAGAAGTGGAAGAATCGTATAAAAACTTGGCCAACAAGGAAGATCCTTCAGCAAAAGATCACAATGAGAGGGTAGATCACAAGTTGTTATGCGATCTGTTGAACGAAGCTCTTTCAACTGTTCTCAGACCACCAACAAGCATGTCTAAATTCAGGAGAAAAATGATCAGCTCCTCTGTGCTGCCAGCGTTGTGCGGCAATAAGTTGTTGAATTGTGTGTGGGGAATCATCAGCGAGTGCCTGTACCCTCCAACTGATGTACCCTATTACTCGCTTGATGATATGGCAGCCCGGGACCTGGGATCAGCTCCTTGGTCGAGATTGATGGACGAGGACGTTAACGCTCTGGTAAAAGCGATGGAAGGCCTAATCATTGGGGATCTTGTGCAGGAAATTTTGGATGAACTGAAGTTATGATGGATCTTAAGGATGAAGCTAGTTTTCTTGGGCATGAGTTATTACTTATTAGTGAGTTGAGCATATATTTGAAGGAAGTAAATATGTTTGTGTTAGTTTTTGTATATACATATGCGTGTGTGTGTGTTCTTTGTGGGGTTTGTGAGATTAGGAAATAAGAGTGGTACTTTCACTCGAAATATATGATCTTGCAAGAGACTTGTCACTCAAGTGATCCGAGTATTTGTTCTTTCACTCGAAGTTAGGTTCGGTTTTCCCCTCCTCACTGCTATAAAATTTCAAGTTAACAGATAAGTTGATCCCACTCTTCTTACATTAACATGATATGTCCATCACTTTAATAGCAGTCCATGATTTAAACGAGTGTTGAACTTAGCACCAAAAATTGCACCAATTGCTCCTTGTGCCCAAGAGGCCTAAACACTTTCTTGGTCAAAAAACACTAACGAGAAATGCTAAGGAGACTCTCTGCTCTCTCATGTTTTTGGCACAATATTTTTATAATGTTGGTAAGAGAATTGACGTTAAACTATAAAAGGTGGCAAAGAATTCATAGAGAATCCTACTTTTGAGAGAGTCCCCTTAGAATTTTCTCAACATTATGAACCACAAAAACCCAATGGGGGCTTATAAATGGCAAATCCAAACATTTGAAAACCATCAATTGTTTGGACTCCCCAACTTAGATCAAATCTACAAGCTGGAGGGGCACATGCCATGTCTCCTAATCATGCTAATTGCCACATTAATTAGTCAAAATTAGCTTAATCGTCATCGATAAGCTCCAACGCGTGTTTACGTGTAATTGGTACTAATGCTACAAACACAAAATTAATGTGCTTGTGAATGTTTTACACTAATCTAATAGCTAATAAGTCAACTTTTTGGGGAAAAAAATAAAATAATAGGGAAGAAAGACTCCATGCATGCATTAGTCGAAGTTCTAATTAAAAAAAATGGCAGCATCAAAACACATTATGTTCCAAATACACTTGATTTAGCTTAACAAATGCATATATCTTCTTCTATCATGGCACGCATGAATTTTGGATCACATTCACATGCATGTAAAACCGACCCACGCTTTCAGATGCATATATGTTGACAGGTAGCAAAGCCTCCTACAAAATTTGTATTTAAGTTCTTAGACAAATTATGTATTGTTATATGGTATTCATCTATATGTATAAGTAAAAGGTTTTTATGTTTAACTTTTGTGGACGGTGAACTAAATTATTATAGCGGGTGATTATGTAGCTTACCCAAACTCATTAGTACAAATATATTGTTGTATGTTTAACTGTCTAATCAAATGGTTTTGTTCAACCGCTTAATAAAATTATTTTGTTCATTTTCTAAGTTTCTAACTAGGTTTTCATTGACAAACATATTAACTATGTCATTGACCTATTATAGTATTAATAGTATCAATAACATATAAATAATATAGTTGTTGATATTAGCATATCAAACATGTCACGTAATAAAGGTGTAACAGAAAAAGTAAATTAAATACTAATTAAAAGAAATTTCTAGTCCAAGTGGTACTTTACTTTATGTGATGGGTCATCTTTGTGCAGTAAAATGATGTCCGTTGGATGGAGAATATTTTTGAATTCCCTCGTATTAAACTGGGTACTTTAGGTCTCATAATGTAAGTAAAAAAATAGTAAAAAAACATATTATTTTCTCAATGGGTTTTTATATTAACATCCCACAAAATGTTGAATGCACCCCACATTAAAATTTAATATTAAATGACTTATTTACTCGACTATGTAATGACAATTTTGACCTTATTAGGTTTAAAAAAAAAGATTTATAAATACACCCCAAATCACTTTTAGCGTATTATTTATCTTCTCAACTATCAAACATGTTGATTAAGAAAAATTGTTTTTAACGAATGGAACATGAAATCAATGTTTCAGGAGCTTCACATGAGGTAAGACTTCATAGTTTTCATTGTTTTAGTGATTTCGATGACATCGATAATTATTTAATCTTGTGTTTGCTGCATTATTTAAACTTCTATATTCATATTCATCTTTTAGTGTTCATATGGTTAGATTCAATCCCTGAAAATAAAAAATGAGTATTATAAGATTTGAGAAATGTGGGGTGTAAAGAAAATGTGGTGTGTATGTACAAAATATAAGATGTATATTGAGAATGTGGGGTGTGAGGTATTATGGGAAAGTAAGTGGGGTGTATTAAGATAATTTTTAAGTGAAAAAGCAAATGTGAGGTGTATTAAGTTTGTGGGGTTTATTCAACAATTTGTGGGGTGTTAATACAATTAGCCTTTCTCAATTTATATTATGATATGTGATATACGAATTTCTTGGGAAGTAGGATTCCCTTCTTTCTAATTTCCCTCCTTTCTTCCCCTCCTCTTACATTTTTCACTTTGTCTCTCTTTATAAAGCAGTCAACACAAAATATTAAATTGACATAATCGTAATTGATAAAATAACACGAAGAGAAAAAGAAAAAAAAGACCCGGAAGATCGGAGTAGGATTCTCTCCCCTTCTATTCTCATCCCCTTCCCTCCCATTTTCTCACACATTATTTTTTGTCTTATTATCTCTATAAAAAAAATAAATATACAATGTTGACATAATTTAACCATGACTGATCAAATAAGAGAAGATAAACGGAAGGAGAGATTAGCATGGGTTAGAATCATCGATGTGTAAAGTGACTGTAGAACAAGTTCTGACATGAAGAAATCCAACACCAATGTCAGAATTTGAGTGGCAGTACAGACTAGAGGACAACAAGTACTTCACTGTAGCGGCCGCGCGCAGAGCACGGTGCTCCAAGACCCAATCCGGATCCTCGGATACTTTTTGTGAAGAGATTGATGATAAATCATTATAATTTTTTTATTTAAAATTAAATATAAATAGTATTTGATAAAAATTGATTATATAATATATAATAAACGAAGACGTCACAGATCCTAAAAATTATCATAAAGAGATTCCGAGCAGATGTTGGCTCCAAGACCAAGATTCATTCGTTCAACTAGCTATGTCAGATCAGGGCACCCTCACTGATGGAGCTGGGGCCTATCACCACTGATCATCCAGTAATTTCTAGTTACTTTACCGTAAACTACAAGAAATACCGAGTAAATTCCTCCAAACTCTAAATCCTAAACTTTTTTTTTATTTTCATATAGAAAATCCAAAAGGAAACTAACGAAAAGTTTAATATTTTTTTAGTTTTAATGAAAGATGACAAATAAAAATGTAGTGAATACAGAGAAAAGTAAAAATGTAACAATACCGAAAATATTTCGTTAAAACTCTCAAAATCCAAACCCTTAAAATCCATTTAATTTTTTTCCTATGTTGTCCGAAAAAATAACTTGAATTTAAACAAGTTTAGAAACGCTACTAACAAAAACGCTTCCAGCTACATTGGCGGATCATGAATTTGAACCACATTTGAGAGTGGGATAGATTTTTCCTTCACCTTACATTTGTCATGGATGGCGTAATTATAATTATAAATATCGCTTGTAAAATTCTTCATATCTCTTTAGTGATTGATGGGATCGTTAATTAAAAAATTAAGCAAACAATTACTGTTAATGGGTTGCATTTTACTCAAACATTGATGATAGGATTAGTTGTAAGGCTTCAATTACATGAAACTTTTTCTCTAGGGATTTCTTCATTGGAACTTACTTTCAAAACAAGGATATAATGATTGATTATGATCAAATGTAAATTATATGTAAAACAGGAAGGTAAATCATTTTTACCATCAATCAAAGATTTCTTTAGGATTCTACAAATCTCTCGAAAACTATATTAAAAATTTAGAGGAAAAAGAAAAAAGAAAAAGGAATGCCAACATGAACTCTTCCGTCGAAATTTTTTGAAGTACATCAATACATAAAATATACTATCAATTTTAACGATCTGAACCCGTGCTAAAAATTAACCGTGTAATTTCGGGCAAGTAGACAATGATGTATGGTACAAGGATTGCACTAACGCGCGCACATGGGAACACTACACCAACCCACCAATTATTTGGTCCTTTTTCTTTTTTTTATTTGATTTTTCAACATCCTCTGGCCCGTGTTTATATTTTCTCTCCATCTTTTTGTCGCCTTACTTTCTCATTGTCTTTGTATTCTTCTTCTTTGACAAGAATCACTGTCTCAGTTTTTCAACACACGCACAGACCGAAAACTGTAGAGAGAGAAAGTTGTAGAGAGAGATGATGGAGTGGGAGAAGCAGCAACTGAAAGAGCAGCAAGAGATGGAGGGGAATGGGAGTGGAGGAGTGATGTATGTGAAGGTGATGACTGATGAGCAGTTGGAGACTCTGAGGAAACAGATTGCAGTTTATGCCACCATTTGCGAGCAGCTTGTTGAGATGCACAAGAACCTCACTGCCCAGCAAGATCTTGCAGGTCCCTCTATTCTTCTCACTTTTCTCTTTTAGTCCTTCCAATTTTTTTTGCTTTTTGCAATATGGTCCTTGTTTATGGTTGCTTTCAGTGGTCATTTGGGTTCATCTATTGGTTTTCTTTGATGGATTTTTTTATATTTCTTAAGGATTCTTCTTTTTTGTAATTTTTCCTCAAAACTTTGGCCTTTTTGTAGTTTTCCAATTCATTTCATGCCTGGCAATTTGTCGTCCTTGTTGAAGGCTTACCTATACTTAAAATGTTACAGTGACGGTATTTCAAGCCAATCGCGCACTTATGTTTTATTATTTTCACTTGACGGTCCATTAGCTTGAGATACCGCTACTTTGACATTCCAATTGTATGTTCTTGTGCTTTGTTTTGAAAGGGTATAGATGTTTGTTTGCTTGTTTCTCTGGTTGTTTGTGGTTTCATTTCTCTCTTTACTTTAGGGTTCCTCACTTGGGTTGGTCCTTTCTACCATTGATCTCTAGTTTCTTCTGGTGTTTGCTCAAAGAATTTTATCCTCCAAAATTGCCCGCGTAGGTCAAGGCGAAAAGCTCCTAACTTGAGATGTTGAAATTCACTTCTTTGGGTTCCTCTGTTTGTTTAGATTTAGCTCTTTGTGATCTGGAAATTGAACTGATTCGGTTTTTTAGTTTATACAGGCGATATTCTACCTTAAACATCCGCTCTAGCTAATATGGCTACGCACGCATCTGCGCTTTAGTTAGTAAAATATTAACTAAAATTTTGTTATGCATTCTCATTCGCTAGTATATGCAATGACACCATATATGCTTTGAACAAAAACATCTGCATTTGCTATCTCAGGAGTCAGGATGGGGAATCTGTACTGCGATCAGTTGATGACATCCACTGGCCACAAAATTACTGCCAGGCAGCGGTGGACTCCAACAGCGTTGCAGCTCCAAATTCTTGAGCGTTTGTTCGAGCAAGGGAATGGAACTCCAAGTAAGCAGAAGATCAAGGAGATCACCTCTGAGCTGAGCCAGCACGGGCAAATTTCCGAAACGAATGTGTACAATTGGTTTCAGAACAGGCGCGCTCGATCAAAGAGGAAGCAACAAAATGCAGCATGTAACCATGCTGAATCAGAAGTGGAGACAGAAGTTGATTCACCTAAGGACAAAAAAACTAGACCGGAGGAAACGTTTCAGTCCCAGCAGAACTCAGCTCAACGGACTGAAGATTTGTGCTTCCAGAGCCAGGAGATAAGTTCTGACCTGCATTTCTTGGATCCGCATACCACTAAGGCAGATAAGATGTTCCCGTCACACAGCGGTTTAAGGAGTTCTAGACATTTAAGCGAAATGGCCTTCTATGATGATGTGCTCTCAAGTAAGTTATTGTATAAACTTTTATTTCTGGCTCTTGGCTTACCATCCTATTTATCACCGATTTACCCTTTTCGCAAGATACACTCAACAAGCAAACAAAATATCAACCACTGAAATTTAAATAGGTTGTAAGTTTCCCGCATGCATATGTGCTGCCTAAGAACGCTACTGATTTTCAGTTAAATCTTAGGATTATGATTTACAGATTTGGTAACAAATAACATCATACATACAAAATTTATCAGCGTCGCGTTTCTATTTGGAACAAAGATGAGAACATTGTGAAGTCCCTAGCTGTCTCATTTACACGCATGACAAATATGTGTGTATTAAACTTTTAAGATTTGTGAAATCTTGACAGAAATGGCATGTATTTTGCAGGGCATGACCTGATGACCGGAAAGATGGAAGCCGGAAACTATAATCTTTTTCAGGAGGCAGAAGACTATGGCATGACGGGTTGATGCTCATTCGTGAATGTCCCAGTTTTCGTTCTGTTTGACGAGCTATTTTGTGAAGGAGATCCCTGATTGAGTGAGTTTGGTTGGTTCAGTTTGAATATGGAGACATAGCAAGCCTAACCCTAGCAGAGAGTTATGGCTCCAACTCAATTTAACTTGGAGAGTAGATAGAGATAGTGATAAATATTATACTAGTATGATGACATATGGAAAGTTGCTTTTGGGGTTTTTGTGTTTTGAGCCTTGAGACTAATCAATCTTGCTTTGCCTTTTGCTCTGTTTATAGAATGAGAATAGATATTTTATTTTGGGAAGCCAATGAGAGTTTACGTGCTTGGTTTCTACTTTTTTTTTTTTCGTCGGCAAGACGATAATTTAAACAATTATAGTCTGTGTGGAGGGAGATTCGAACTTGAATACAAACAGGACTACTGTTCTTGCCAATTGGCCTAAAATGCGTTTGTGTGCTTAATTTACGATTTGATTAAATCTTTGTTTGCAAGGAAAGGTTTAGGTGCTTGTGTAAGTTGGAGGATGGAAAGATGGGAAAGATGAGATACAAGTTTGGTCTTAAAGAAAGAAAAGTAGGTCATTGAAATTGAAGGTTCAATACAATCATTGCATTCACTAGCATGAGGGGGGCTTGGTGCAATTATAAAAAAAAAAATTGTCAAAGGATATGATTATATGATTGTCCTGGTGAAGAAATTTTTAGTGTACCGAGAATACGGCTTAGAACAATAAGTGTCATATGCAAGTGGTTGAAATTTTTTTTTAAGTATCCAACTACTCGTATGCGTTTTTCTGTGCTTAATTTACGATTTGATTAAATCTTTTTTTGCAAGGAAAGGTTTAGGTGTTTGTGTAAGTTGGAGGAGGGAAAGATGAGATAAAAGTTGGGAACTTTAACGAAAAGTTTCCGGTATTGTTCACTTTAACGAAAAACCACATTTTTACACTAAAAAGTCAATCCTGGTACTATGCACTTTACCCTTTATTTTGTCCTTATCGTTAAAACTCAAAGTTTTCAAACCATTTCCATTAGTTTCCTATAAAAGTTTAGTCTTAAAGAAAGAAAAGTAGGTCATTGAATTGAAGGTTCAATACAATCATTGCATTCACTAGCATGAGGGGGGCTTGGGGCAATTATGAAAGAATTGTCAAAGGATATGATTATATGATTGTTCTGGTGAAGAAATTTTTAGTGTACCAGGAACACAGCTTGGTATACTAAGTGTCATATACAAGTGGTTGAATTTTATTTTTTTTAAGTATCAAACTACTTGTATTGTGACATTTGGTGTATTAGACGTAGACCGTGTTTTCAGCACAATGAAAAATCTCTCGTTTGGGTGAAAAAATCTCTCGTTTGGGTGAGATTAATTTGTTGGATTTGGAATGCAAAATTGTTTAATTGCCTTTGGACGCCTGGTTGCTATCATCAACATTTGTAATGAATTATTCGAAGACTCAAACTATCAAATGTTCGATGGCTTTCACAGAAAATGAGTGGTCATAGTTGAATTGAGAACATACAATTATTGTTTAGTTGCCAATTCAATGGATGAAACTATTTAGTAGTCTAGACTATTGAAGACAAACTCCTCTTTCAATGTAATTACGAGTTTGATCTCTTCCAATGTAATTATGGAAAAAATATTTAAGCATCGACCTTTTGTAAAACGGCAAAATGTACCAATTGCTAAAAGTAAAAAATATTACAAGTTGGGTCAACTTGATGTCGCTTTTTGCGCTCGAGTTTAATTTTTTTTTCTTCATAAATTAGAGCAGTATAGAATTTCGGTTGTGTGTATATATATATATTAACTAGATACAAGCAATTCAAGTTAAGGATTTGTTAACAAAAAAAAAAGTTGGGGATTTGAGTTTAACTTTGGATTAAGTAAAATTCAATTAAAGACCAACTGTCAAAAGAAAATTACTATAGACACTAACTAGTTAATAAAATTGTTCTACAGTAAGATGCTTATGCGTGAGATTTTAACCATTGATGCATGTATAATTCACAATGCATGAACGGTTATGATGCGTGCCCAAAAGCTTAAGGATCAATACGACTCCATTTAGTTACTTCTCACTTATTCTTTTTAATTTTTGACCGTCGGATCAAATGAATTAAATTGAAAAAAATCAATAACAAAAAATTAACAAGGGTGTGTGGAAGATAAAAATGGATGTGTGAACAACGGTATTCTTTAATAAATCTACTATTGTTTGGTTAAATTAATTTTACCATTAAAGTAATTTGTTTAATTATGTGAACAATATTTTTTTTTTAATTAATTTTACCATGAACAGTAAGTTTGTATTCTCTGCACTACACCTCCACCAGCTCCAACAAGTTTCGAAATTTGGGTTTTCAGCAGACTCACTCTTCTGATCGAACCTGCGTATCACAGTCGTAGTCGTCTTCCATGATTTTACAATTAGGGCTTGCATAAAAGGGCGGGAGGAACAGGATTTGAGAGGCTTCAGGGCCTGGGCTCCGATCGCCATTGAGGTTGAAAGAGGACTTCGTCTCGAGTAAGTTGGTTCGGGTCACATTAGAATTTCCCCATTCAATGCAAACTTCAAACCCTAATTTCCATGGATTTGGCATTGTGTTGGCCAATGCCAATGCAGTGCCTAATCCACAGAAATCGCCAAGGCTTTATTTTTTTTTTATCAATTTATGAAAGTAAGGTTTACCATTTTTATGTTTTTAATCGTTTCATGGAATTTTTGGGCAAAAATCCAGCAATGTATTAGCTGAAAATTCATTTCAGATTGTTCGATTTCACAAATGTAGCTAAACCATTGTTATAAAGGTGGGAGCTTTACAGTGTAGTAACATAAACAAACCATTTTCACTGAATGTTGCAGTTGCGGGTTAGGCCAGTTGGACAAGGTGTGTGCTCGCTCCATTGCACGCCCTCCCCGTAGATTAGAGTAGCTTTACTGAATGACACAATTATCCTGACCAAGTTTTCTTTATGTTTTGAGTGCAATCATAGCAATGTTAAGAATTGGTTCTTTTGTGGATATGCAGATGACAGTATAAAGGGACGATTATATGAAGAACTAGTTTGGGGGGAATGGTGGGTTCATAATGGTGGGTTCATCTATAACTAATTCGAGATATACGTATTTACATGACTGTAAGCGGCCTTGTGAAGCAGTTGATGTGCACCACATCATTGTAAGAAAGAGTGGTGCGAAGGGTCTCTTCGTATACTTGTTTGCTGTTGTTATTCTAGCTACCGCCTTCTACGTTTTCTTTGTTAAGGTATGCCTTATATCCTCTTAATTTCATATATCCAGTATAAATCATTTTACATTGTACTTCTGTTTATATCTTTATTCTCGAGGTCCAGTTTAAGAACTTACGAACTTGAATTTAGTCTGGCGAGAGACTTTCAGTTGCCATTTTCCGTTGCAGGATTTTGTTTGGTTTGTTTGAAAACCTTGTTCTTGAAAGAAATTTCACAGTGGATTATATGCCCGTTTTATAAGAACGTATTGGGTAGCTGAAATTCCATCATACCTCAACAACTTTGACACAATGATCTTACAATTAACAGGAGAAGTCAGTCATCATTGTTTTATGGAGTCTCCTTTTAGATGCGTTCCTTGTAAAATTGCTTCAGAAGAGTGTTGAGAAAGGTGAGGACCCGAGTGATGGGGCTTTTGGTCCTCTGAACTGATACTTCCCGTGTCATTTCACATTAAGAATGTTTCTTGTCATGCTCTTACCTTGTTTAGTGTATTAATGACGACAGAGTCCATCATGGTTATGCCAGCGTTTGGAGTTCAACTAGAAACTCACTATGTGAGGTAGCTTCTCTCTCTATTTGTTTTATGTGTATTATCTTTGTTGATTAAATCATCTGTGCGAATTTACCCCTTTTACCATTGTAGTGGAAAGATTATTCGTCGGTTCGTTCCTATGGACAAGATTTTAAAACCTGTGGTACTAGAATGTGTGACTCCAGTTACTTGTTACTGGAGCCTGTCTTTCATTGTACACGGGGAAGCAGAATTGGTATTGGTTTTTAAGGTACATAATTCCTTCTACTTATCAACTTAAGTTTGGAGAATCATCCGATTGGCAAGCTATTAGGAGGCATAAATGTGATGAAAGAGCTTGGCTTTTGAAAGTTGAATTCGTTTTCCAGGAATTGCGTCCGCCTATGAAAATGTTGGTGCCCATCTGGAAGGCCTTATGTGCTGCCACTGGTACTAATGGAAGCTCAAACGCATGTATGGAAGATGGTTGATGGAGATGATTGATTGCTGCTCAAGCAACATAGAATAATTTGCGGAGCTAATGCATCCTCTTCAAGGTCACGTAGTTGTTTAGCATTCCGATTGATGGAGCTTCTGTTGCAAACCAAGTGACGAGGAGGATGAAAGGCGAGGATTTTGATACATACAAGATTTAAAGGAATTCCTGTTGCGGTCAGTTACGCAGGTCACACTGTACAATCCGCTGATTTGATTAATTGTAGCCAAAATCAATGTAAATTCAAAGTTTGTTCTCATTCTTTACTGTTGATTTGGTAAGGCAGCATACCGATATAGCAATCGAATGAGTAGTCGAGTATTCGAGTTAACCATTTGTGTACCGGTGACCGTTCTGCTTCTCCCTCCCTCGTTTCTCTTTCACTCTTGCTATAATTGGAGCTTAAGTTTCAAATTTTGGCAAGCGTAATTTGACTTCTTGGAACTATTACCCAGTTGGAATGACCCTATGAACTATTTTTATGGTAAATTAACCCTTTGAACCATTTGAAATTAGCCAACTAACCTCTCGCCGTCATATTCGATGAAATTTCTTTCACTTTGCCCTCAAATACCGGCACGTGTCCAACGTGTAATTCACTTTTAAGGGTAAAGTCGTGCCACTATTTGATGGCAAAGTAGATAAAATTTCATTGAATCTCATGATGAGGAGTTAATTGGTTGATTTCAAATAGTTCAGGGGCTTAATTTAGGGAATCTTAACGAAACACTCATGGTATTGTTTGCTTTTAACATTAAGGACATTTTTACCTTGAAAAGTCACTCCTGGTACTATTCACTTACACATTTATTTTGTCCTTTTGATTAAAGCCAAAGTTTTTAAAAACTTTTCGTTAGTTTTCCTCTTAATTTACCATAAAAATACTATTAAGTTTTCTGCATAAAAATACTATTAAGTTTTCTGCAAGATAAATTATTGTAATCATGGTTTACCATATGCTTGCATTGCCACCAAAGGTTAGACTAATCACATATTGATTACAAATCCGGGGTGCCCAACCACTATCATGATTAAGTATTTACCTGCAAAACATTCACTTTACATAAATTTGCTCACGTGATCAGTGATATAGACATAAAGAGATATATCTCGATGACAACAGATTTTCATCTATTGTACCGTTGTGACAAAACGTCATAAATCTTGGCTGAAACAAGATTGGTTAACAGAAAACTAAAATGAATTGATATTTTTTATGTGGAAAAACAAGTTACACGATCAGTCAAGTGCTCATAAAAAGGCACGTTCCTTGTTTTTCTTCAATGGGGCTGGCAATGGCATATGTACTTTATCAGTATGAAGCATGCTATACACTAGGTAGAAAGAATGAGAATGAATTTACGGCTTGAATGTGTCAATTCCGCATAGGCAGGGCCGGCATTGTGACTCTGGAACAAAACTGGATCGTCATCACTCTAGCTTCTAGCCAAGTTTAAACGTTTTTCCGCACGTGCAAGACTAAGTTCATGTCGACCTAACCCATGCCACAACTGATCAGCACCATCATTTGAGGACGCAATCTTAGCTATTTGCTTATGCAACGCCTCCAAGTTGACAAGCGGGGCAGTTGTTGGTCGACCATGAGCACACTGCAAAACAAATTTTTTTCAGTGTTTCAGGAAGCCAACATAGAAGCCTCTCCCCGATACTACAAATCCACATTCACATCCATAAGTTTTCTCTTAGCCTGTAACGACCACTTACTTGGAAACATAGAGAAGTCTGCTTTAGCTCTTCAACGATAAGGTTACACTCGGAAGGAAGCAAGGAATCCCCAAACATAATTGCACCTGACAAGAGAAGGAAATGATTGAAATAGTAAGAACTGCGTTAAGAGGTCAAAGAGTAAAAGGTTATTCTGTCACTATAATTACACCAACGCAAGGTTGACTTTCCAGTTTCTGTATGCAATATACTCAGTGGAGGAAAGGCCCTAATAAGTTTAAGAATCTTTAGGTCCATATTATTGAACAAAAGTCAAGACTTGTTTGCCTCTAGGGTGAGCACGAAGGTTCAGATTTACCTCTGCATGCTTTAGAATTTAGGATTCGAAGAACTGATGGTGGTGTTGTGGATGATCCATCTGTATCAGCAAGCTGAAGATTGAACAGAAAGCTGTCAGTCATTAGTTAACTAAAGTTGGGGAATGATAAAGGACAACATCAGAAAAAGAGGAAGGGAAAACTGTCGTAGAACTAAAGGCACATTACCTGCTGAAGAAATTCCATTAGATCCGAGTCAGATAAATTGACGCCTAAGATGCAGGGTACCTGCATCTCGTTTATAGAAGAAAATTGTATCAATAATGGGAACATATGAGAGGCAGTTTCATATCAAGTCATCGCTTCAAACGAAACAATGTAGAGATAGGTAAATGATCTTGGTTCAACATGTTTTGAGCTCATAAAAGGAGTGAATGGAAGACTTAAAAATGAGTAGTGATGGGTTATTTACCGCAGTAAGTGTGATGGCTGTTGGCTGCCTGTGAAGGAGATTCAAATTCCTGCCAAATGGTTAAATCCCAAAAGTCAGGGTACATGACAACAATGTCTCAGAAAATACAATACAGCTTCAAAAATGAACCATGCAAGTGGTGTCCAACTTATCATATTTTTGCAACACCAAGCATGAAAAGCAAAATGAGGCAAAAGAAGCAACAACGTTTAATAGATGAATACATAACATGAAATCAAACACTAGATATGCACGTTATGCGCTGATTCATAACTCAATTGTGCAACCGAAAACTAAACATTGCTATTACAAGAATTTCAAATCCTTAGGGGCACCCCAATAGTCTTGCAGAGTTTATCTAGTGACACTCAAATCAGCAATACAGAAGCCTGCCAAGTTATTGTGTTATGTTCTTAACTTCATAATGTTGGACACTGGTTGCAGAATCATATTCTTTTGTAAATAATAAATTATTAATAAATAAGAAATATGCCAGGTAAGTCACGTAAAATACCTCTTGAAGGACCCTGAACCTTCAGCATGTGTGTTGCAGAGCCAACCCCACTCTTCAACTGGTTTTGCATAGTTATGCAGTAACTGGTAGCCAATCTCTGGCAGCACCTGAATTATGTTATAAGAACCAAAGAGTCAAGGAATGCAAACCATTAAAATTTCATTTAGCATCAGATACACTACATACCAACTCTTGTTCAACATCCAGAAAAGTAATCGCCTTTGCTTCTCCTTCTCCACATAGCACCTATGTAGTCAGCTAGTCATGTAAGCCAAAATAGAAATATCATTTTCAACAGTTTAAACAGGGAGGATACTAATACCTTCTGACGCAACTCCTCCAACCGAATCCTTTCATCTGCAGCGTGCTGTAGAAAAGAATTGCCGCTAAAGTTAGAACTCCAGCTGCGTGCATGTGCGACTTAGTATGAATGTAGTTAATGTTTTATACAGCTGCATGTACTGCATATTTACACTTATGCATCTACTTCAAAGACATACAATTCCATCTTATTCTGATAAAGTTTTTGAGTGACCAAGATTTTCATATATAAACTAATATCCTAGGTAGTTTATTTCTTCCTCTCTGAAGGCCACTTTTGGGTGAGTAAAGAACGTGATTAGATACATGCAAACTTTTGTTGTGATCTATAAGTGAATTGTAGGTGCCCCTTATTTAACAAGAAACTTACGCTGATTTATATAAGAGCATAACTCCCAAACCAAAACTCCAAAAAAAAAAAAAAAAAAACCTGAAAAAATATACAACAAACAGACCTGGTCAATAACAGCAAGTGTAGTACCGGCTATAACTGCAATATATTTCTTATCCACCTGGCGAAGAACTCTACAATCACTGAGGCAGTTCTTGTTGATAGATTCAGGAACTAATGAGTCAGAAGAGAGATGCAAGAATCCAGAAGAGATGTCAAGTATGTTTTGATCATCAAGACCTTGTGTTTTACTTGAGCTCTGCATTATAAAAAAAAATATTATTCCCAATTACAATTTGATTAAGTGATGCAAACTTTTGTGGCAAACAAGTATAGCGATGATACTTGACTCTCGAGCATCAACCGTCCACACACACACACACATATTATTACTCACCGTGATCTGGGGACAGCAATTCCGCCATTTAGTCCCACAGTTCAGGGAGTTTTGATCCTTGGAGATAAATTCTGAAACAGGGCAAGGATTAGAGCTAACACTATTTTGTCCAATAAATGATAAAGAAGTTATTCTATAATAAGCATTCAAGTATTGATTACACTGTCCATAATAAACATACAAGATACCTTTAATTGGAGCAGTGGCTTGAATCTCAGAACATTTAGACTGTTCAAACATTTCAACTTTGTGCATCTTGTTTACACCAGCCTTTATATCTTGAGATTTATCAATATCTGATCTGAAAGAAAATTTGATGGTTGAGAGGATAGAGTCATAACTTAAAGGAAAACATAACGTAATGACTAATGAGAAAATAATTGAAGTTCAAGTACCTGATGGCTAGTGGGAAATCCTCGAGAGAACTCGGGTTCAAATTTAGATGGCAACCACCAGGAGGTTTATGGAGATCCTTCATCTTGCTAACTTCTGCACAAAAGGTGTATCAGCTAAGCCGAACCTATATCAGCTCCTGCGCCCTAAAGGGAAATCACATGATAATACCTGGATAAGTAGGTGCATCATGAAAGGTTTGTGCATCAGGTTTGCCTGCTGTTGTTGTCAAAGGATGACATAAAGTTGAGTACCTCCTCTTGCTTCTATAGAATGGTGGTGCTGAATGGCTTCTTTTCGGTCTTCCTATGGAAGATTGATTTTGTATACAATCTTGATCTCTAAACTGATCTTTTTGTTTTTTATACAACTCAATACCCATGTTATCTTTTCTGCGGGCATACAAACATGACCAACCTGTCTCATCAGCTAATATATCCGGACATTCGGGAGAAAACTCGCCATCTAAATTGTGTGGCTGAAAGAATTTTCCTGAACTTGAATAATCACTAAAATCCAGTTCATGGTCTGTATGTGTAGTGCAGTGTTCTCTGCTGGACCTCTTTGATATTATACCATAACCATATGTGCAGTCCTTTTCTTCACTATCCACAAAATGCCTATTAGTAGCCCTTTTAACAGATCTATAATGTCCTTCAACTGCATTTATATCAGAGACAGGTTCATAGTCCAAATACGTGTTTTGGGATAACGAATTTGAGATCACAGAGCACCAATCATTATTTAAGGTCCTATGGCAGGAACCAATGTTCTCTACATTCATGACTGAACTTTCTTCATAAAACTGCTCCCCATAGTGTGGAAGTGACTCTATAAAAGCTCTTGACGGAGAATCAAACTCTGTAGACAGGTCAAATTTTGTCAAAATTTTGGTTAAGGGCCGAGCACTTGATTCCTCCTCTGGCCACAAGAAATCAAAACTCTTGCTGCCATCAATTTCTGGAATTTCTACACTGTTATAAGAGCCACCCCGCCTTCTCTTGTTCCCGAAGCCATCACTTTGATATTTAATCCCATTATCTGCACACAGATCCCTCTCATATAGAAAACTTTCTTTTGAGGAACAACTCTTGAGGAACGGTTGTACTAGATTCTGGGTGAACTCTACATCGCTATCGAATTCATGCCGGTCATAAGATACTCTACTACTTGCTGAACCAATGCCAACACTGGGATCCACTTTAAAGGGCTCATCTTTACATTCTGAGCTAAAGATATTGTCCTCCACATTACTGGATCTTTCTGCAGCAGCGGATCTATTCTCAAGGATATAATCTTCATCAGAGAAATGTTTGATATCCGACATCCAAGGATGATTTTCCTTCTGTTGAGTTGTTAGCATGCATTTGTCTAGACAATCATCCCGTGATTGAAAAGAATAATCAGTGTGAGGACTAAATTCAATCCCAACATGTTGCCCTTGGAAGCCATTGAAATCTTCAGTATATTCAAATGGCATTCTGACATGTTTCTTCTGAGATGTACGGTTCTCTTCTTGAATTAACACATCCATAATGTCGGGAGAAGCCTGACAAATTTGCCTGCTCTCTTTTTTCCCGAACTTAGAGAGTTCTGACAAATCTCCATCAAGTAAATCTACCAAGAGAAAGAATATGAGCCAGGAAAACTGAACCAAACTAACATCTTTCATTCAGCTCAGAACTCATACTCAATTCACTGCCAAATGGAAATGTGAAAAAAAAAAAATCATGTTCCTTACTTTCATCTGTAGATTTAATGTTGCCACCTTTCTTCCGCATATGATCTTCTATGAAAATATCAGCTCCATGACAACCAGATTCTCCTAGAAATATCCTAGAGGTTAATACACTTTCAAAAAATACACTATACCAAAATAATGATTCAATAATATGCCTTCACACCAACATAAGTGAAAGAAGCTCTCAGAAACAAGCCAGGGGCAAAGGTGTACCATCAGGCATCTTTTCCTTCCAGAATTTCTGAATGGCCTTATCAATAAGGGCGAGTACTGGAGCCCAATCCTGGCCAAAGTGGGGGAGACAGAAGAAAAAGAAGCATAAATGTTCAGCAATTTAAATACAAATGTATATATTATAATAAGTTAGCGTTAGAGTAGCAGATCGTATATGATACATAGATCACAACTCACAGTCAAAAAAGGAAAGTTACCTTGAACTCCACATATGTCTTTGATGGTTCAAAGGTTAAATCATAAAATATTCGGGGACAGCTTAAATTCAAAACATAAGCTGCAAATGCCTGAGGCCTACTTCGCTTCCTATTTTGGGACCCATCAATAGCCTTACCTGGATCCCAGATTTCAAAAGTATTGGCCAGCTGATTAAGCAATTTATGAATTGGCCCTTTGCAAACGAACCGCAAGTTAATATCTGCCAGTGTCAAGGTCAAGGACAAAATATAACTCATCTCAGACCTAACACACTCCTTCTATAACTTGGTAAATATTCTCCAAAATATAGACATGGATACAGATATATTGGAAGGCCTGCAAAATAAATGTTTCAAGAATAAGAAACAAGGATACAAACATTTAAAAAGTATAAATCATCTACATCATCTATCTAAATCCTTCTACCTTATTGGCGACATTATTGCAAGGGCTAGATATGTATCCAGAAAGCTGTAATTTGCCATCACTTATGTTCAATTCATGAAGAGTGTCGGCGACCTCAGTCCCAAAAGTCCTTTTCAATAGTGTAAAGGGAGAGGGAGAAGGAATTGTACGAAGAAGCTCATCCTCACTACATATAGAGGTAGTATTAAATTAATAAACAAGGAAATAAAGACCAATAACCATACATTCTTCAACTAGAAAATGTGTTTAGAGGAAAACCTTTCAATATCTACAACTTTAAAAGAAACATCTGAGTGCACAAGGGCAATCCGATGTACACATTTGTTGACAGAGTCCAATACTTTCTTGGGGCTTCCAGTTTGTAATGCAAATCAAAAAGCAGATCAAGTCAGTTTATTTCATTGCACTATATTGTTTGAGGCAGCTGAAAACAATCTCATATCAACCACATAAAGAAAACAAAATGATCCACAACTGGCACCTGGATTGCATGTACTTCCTCCGAACTGGTTGATTGTAAAACAGATCACGAACAACAACTGTAACAACAACCAAGTGATCAATCAAAATCTTAATGTACGTGAAATTATCCAGGGAAAATGCCATTAAGCATTTATCCGGAGTAATGTAATGGAACCTGTCAAATTAATCATGTTTGATAACCTTCAATGAAATTCATTTCCATAAACAAATGAAAACCATTTATCTGGAGTAATGTAATGTAATTAGAAAATTTGACAAGCTTAAATCAAGACAATAGCAACAGTAATAGGTTGGTACCTGTAGTGCCCACATCCTTCCTGTCATCATCTATTCCAAGATACAAACATTTGCATCCCTATGAAAAATGGGGGAAAAGTCAACCAGAGCTAAACTTGCATAAAGGCACAAACCAATTCGGTTATGAACAACAAACGCAAAACAGTAAAAAGCCCACACCTTCATGACTTTGCGATACCCATTTGCCCTCCCATAAGCTTTTGTTAAGATTTCTAACAATGACACATCAGAAATGGAAGCCAATGCTTCTCCTCGGAAACCAAAGCTCCCAGTTCCAGCATCCGTCTTAGTAGAATGATCAAACTTTGACGTTGCTGCTTATTAAATATACCACACATCATAAAATTCACAAAACATAGACGCATCTAAGTCAAGCATCAATATTTTAAAGTACATTCAATTAAAGGATTGATTATAAGGGAAAATGAGAACTTTACCATATCTTTCTCCCACCAACACCAATCCATCACGAGTAATCCCGCGCCCTACAAGTAACATTAACAAACATTATCCACCGCACCAAAACCGAACATTCTTTAGATTACAACCGAAAGAGGAAGATCAGCACTGACCATCATCCACTACTTTTACATAGCATGTCCCAACACCTACGAAAACCGATACCTGAGACCATAAACAAACAGTAGTGAAGCTAATTAACTTATTCACCATCATTACTACTTAAAACACAGACTTAATCAAGCTTAATTAAAAGCCATAAAGTAATTACCTTCGATGCACTGGCATCCAAGCTATTGAAAATCAGCTCCTCCACAACGCTCGTCAGGTCGTACAGGACAACTCCAGAACGCACCGAGCTACTAACCGCCTCCGGCAACGGCTTTACGCCCCTCATCGAGACCTAAAATGCCGATACTTTCCAATCCATTAACTCACAGAAAAAGAAAAATTCTTACCTCCATCAATTTTCCCGCACTTTCTCGGCAACCAAACAGAGAAAAGGAAAATGTTTTGGCGAATTGAAATGCTCCGTAGCTTACCTGAAAGAACGAATTCGAAATTAGGGTTCTTCGGTTAGGGGTTAGGGCTTCGGCACGACGACGTCGTTTGGATGATTGGACGACAGTTCGGAGCTCTCCGAGCTCACGGGTTTCGAAAACGAATGAAGAAAAAAAGGCGGTTCAGTGCCAGGCACCAGTTAACTGAATCTTTAACCACCGCTTGCGCCAGTGTACCCAGCAGGGTTTGATAAACTCACAGGTGGCGGGGACTCGGTGAGTCACAGCTGGAACGTCATTGGCTGATATTGAAACCCTAACACGTGGCGCTTGACCGGTATATAGCCGCAGGTAATGTAATTAGGCCTGGCAATTCCTGACACGACCCGATAACCCGACACGACACGAACCGAAATTAACAGGTGTTTGAGTCGACACGATAACGAATCGGGTATTATCGGGTAACCCGATAAGCACCTGTTAAGATAACGGGTTGGTTCGGGTATACACGTGGGTAACACGATACACGATAAGCAGAATATTAATTTAATAATTTTATAACCCTAAAAAATACTATAATAATTATATATATTAATTTAACAATTTTATACCCCTAAAAAGTTTAAAACTATAATAATTATATATATATATTAAATTTTAAATTAAATTTTATACCCCTAAAAAAACTATAATAATTATACGTACAAAATAAATAGATTTAAATTTACATAATAAATATATATATATATATATAATATACACACCATTGAACTTGATGGGATACACGAAACTAACTTCAACGATCAAACCGTCAAACTTGTTTGTATATGCTTCGAGATCGCATATGCCAAAAATCACAAAAATCAAACATTCACAGATCAAGTAATGAGACAAAACTTTTCGACGGTTATAAAACAAAAAATCACGATTTAACGGTTATTTTAACTTCGATTTTGATGATTTTTTACAACTACACTTGTTGACCCTGTACGAATACAATGAATGAATTCGATCGTCAATTTAAAATATTTACACAAGTGGATACCACAAAATCTTATGTTATACTTAATGAAAAGTATAAATAAACTCTAAGTGTTAGTGAATATATCGTTTTGATGGGATACGAATTCTATGAAACTAATTTCAATGATCCAACCGTCAATCTTGTTTGTATATGCTTCAAGATCCCATACGCCAAAAATCACAAAAAACAAACATTCAGAGATCAAGTAACAAGACAAAACTTTTCGACTGTTATAAAACAAAAAATCACAATTTAACGGTTATTTTAACTTCGATTTTGATGATTTTTTACAACTACACTTGTTGACCCTATACGAATACAATGAATGAATTCGATCGTCAATTTAAAATATTTACACAAGTGGATACCACAAAATCTTATGTTATACTTAATGAAAATTATAAATAAACTCGAAGTGTTAGTGAATCTATCGTTTTAATGGGATACGAATTCTATGAAACTAATTTCAATGATCCAACCGTCAATCTTGTTTGTATATGCTTCGAGATCGCATACGCCAAAAATCACAAAAAACAAACATTCAGAGATCAAGTAACAAGACAAAACTTTTCGACGGTTATAAAACAAAAAATCACAATTTAACGGTTATTTTAACTTCGATTTTGATAATTTTTTACAACGACACTTGTTGACCCTATACGAATACAATGAATGAATTCGATCGTCAGTTTAAAATATTTACACAAGTGGATACCACAAAATCTTATATTATACTTAATAAAAGTATGCATAAACTCTTAAATATTAGTGAATCTATTGTTTTGATGGGATACTCATTCTACGAAACTACTTTCAACGATCCAACCGTCAAACATGTTTGTATATACTTCGAGATCGCATACACCAAAAATTACAAAAAAATAACATTCAGAGAGCAAGTAACGGGACAAAACTTTTTGACGGTTATAAACAAAAAATCACGATTTAACGGTCATTTTAACTCCGATTTTGATGATTTTTTACAACTACACTCCTTGACCCTATATGAATACAATGATTGAATTCGATCTTCAATTTAAAATATTTACACTAGTTGATACCCCAAAATCTTATATTATACTTAATAAAAGTATGAATAAACTCTTAAGTATTAGTGAATCTATTGTTTTGATGGGATACTCATTCTACGAAACTAGTTTCAACGATCCAACCGTCAAACATGTTTGTATATACATCGAGATCATATACGCCAAAAATTGCAAAAAACAAACATTCAGAGAGCAAGTAACGGGACAAAACTTTTCGACGGTTATAAACGAAAAATCACGATTTAACGGTCATTTTAACTCCGATTTTGATGATTTTTTACAACTACACTCCTTGACCTTATATGAATACAATGATTGAATTCGATCTTCAATTTAAAATATTTACACTAATGGATACCACAAAATCTTATATTATACTTAATAAAAGTATGAATAAACTCTTAAATATTAGTGAATCTATTGTTTTGATGGGATACTCATTCTACGAAACTAATTTCAACGATCAAACCGTCAAACATGTTTGTATATACTTCGAGATTGCATACACCAAAAATTGCAAAAAACAAACATTCAGAGATCAAGTAACGGGACAAAACTTTTCGACGGTTATAAACGAAAAATCACGATTTAACGGTCATTTTAACTCCGATTTTAATGATTTTTTACAACTACACTCCTTGACCCTATATGAATACAATGATTGAATTCGATCTTCAATTTAAAATATTTACACTAGTGGATAACACAAAATCTTATATTATACTTAATAAAAGTATGAATAAACTCTTAAGTATTAGTGAATCTATTGTTTTGATGGGATACTCATTCTACGAAACTAGTTTCAACGATCCAACCGTCAAACATGTTTGTATATACTTCGAGATCGTATACGCCAAAAATTGCAAAAAAAAAACATTCAGAGAGTAAGTAACGGGACAAAATTTTTCGACGGTTATAAACGAAAAATCATGATTTAACGGTCATTTTAACTCCGATTTTGATGATTTTTTACAACTACACTCCTTGACCTTATATGAATACAATTATTGAATTCGATCTTCAATTTAAAATATTTACACTAGTGAATACCACAAAATCTTATGTTTATACTTAATAAAAGTATGAATAAACTCTTAAGTATTAGTGAATCTATTGTTTTGATGGGATACTCATTCTACGAAACTAGTTTCAATAATCCAACCGTCAAACATGTTTGTATATACTTCGAGATCGCATACGCCAAAAATTGCAAAAAACAAACATTCAGAGAGTAAGTAACGGGACAAAACTTTTCGACGGTTATAAACGAAAAATCACGATTTAACGGTCATTTTAACTCTGATTTTGATGATTTTTGACAACTACACTCCTTGACCATATATGAATACAATGAATGAATTCGATCTTCAATTTAGAATATTTACACTAGTGGATATCACAAAATCTTATGTTATTATACTTAATAAAAGGATGAATAAACTATAATAATTATATATATATATATATATATATATTAATTTAGAATATTTGTCGTTTAAGTACTACATCTATATTGAGGTTTAAACTTTTGAGAAAGATTTCACAACCTTGAAAACAAAAACTGTTTCATTTTGCATATCCTTGCACATTTAAAATTTGTAATAGATTAGTAGTGTATGTATTATTTTTTTATTAGGCTCTTATTTTCGAGTGTAGATGTAGTACTTAAACAAAAAATGTGTTTTAATGTTTTGAAGTAATATTTATGTAGCAATGTGTGGTATGTGCAAATTTAAGAAAAAAAAAATATTTTTCTTAACGGGTCATAACGGGTCATAACGGGTCGGGTCACTTTACCCGTTGGGTAAAGTGACACGACCTGTTAAGGACCCGTTAAGATAACGGGTGTGACACGACACGACCCGTTAAGATAACAGGTGTTACACGAAAACGACACGAACACGACTGACACGACCCGTTTGCCAGGCCTAAATGTAATTCACAAATTCAAGCGGTCGTTATCCCTTTCACGTGACGTCCCCATTTTAATTACCGATCTACCCTATAAATTATTTCTATTTTAGTATTTCGCAAAAATAAAAATAAAAGTTGGGGCCTATTTTTTACTTATCCTTCCATCAAGTCATCATATTATCCTTCTCATTTGACCATTGGGTATGTCTTAAGAATTTAATATGAAAAAATTGCACCACTAAACTAGAATTTTACTAAGCAATCAACGATAACGATGCGAGAAATGCTAAGGAGATTATTTCAAAGTAAAGACTCTCATGGACTATGTCACCTCATTATTTAACGTCAATTTTATGCCAATATTATAAAATATTATACTAAAAACATGAGGTGACAGTTAATATCCAATGTTTCTCGTGTTAGAATTTGGACAATACAACATTATTCAATACAAAAGTCAACTAACCACCACATAACCCAAATAATCAAACATGATTATAATACCCTTTTCACCCCAATTAAAAAAAAAGGTAAACCCCTACATCAACCAAAACCTCACTAATCTATCCAAGCAAGACCATGACCAACCCAAAAATTACCCAATGAGTCATCAAACCTAATTTGTTAAGTCAGTAGCTTGTAGCTCAATTTGGTTAATAATATTTTTATTTCTTGCTACTCAATAAGATAATATTTTTGCTCATCATTTTATTTATTACCGTTTAATAAGTTTAAATTTTAAGATGTGTATAGTGGATCTCAAAATTTAAACACATTCAATGATAATAAGTAATGTGGCAAGCGTGATCACCACTTGATAATGATAAGCAAAAATGCTTCCTACTCATAGTTCTGAGTTTGAATCTATCAAAAACATGAAACAAATAATTAAACAATTAAAAACAAACTTGACAAGGGATGAAATTGACATTCATAAATGAGTTAATAAATAGAGTGAGGGGTAAATAAAATTTAAAAAACAAAATTAAAAAAAGAATGGATAAGCAAATTAGCATGAATGCATGGTGATGCCATGGTGGCAGGAGAGAGTGAGTAAATGGGTAAAAAAATAAGGAACAAAAATGGTGGGTTTAATTGTGGGGGGATTTTGGGGGTTCTAGAACCAGAACCAGAACCAATCGAAATTCTCTGTCTTTTTGGCACAAAAATATTAATTAATAATATTATATAAAAGGGAAACAAACAACATCTTCCATTTTTCCTTCACCATCCTGATTTTCTTCCTCTCCCTCTGAAAACCCTAATTGCAGCTCTGCCGTTTATCTCTCTCCTTTGTCTAAAAGGAGACAGCTTTAGCTTTAAGATCAGGTATTTTGTTTTTTGCTTCCCCTCCTCTCTCTGTTGTGATCATTTGTATTGAATTTTGATTGAATTGTTGGTAATGACAATTGAAACTTGCATTGATTTTGTTGAATTCTGGTGAATTGAGCTTTGTGGGATTGCGGATTGGTTTCGATTATTGCTCGTTTGATTGTTTGCTTCCGATCTTGTTTGTTTGATGAATTTGGGTTGGTGTGTTAGAATTTTGCTGTGATTGTGATGCTTGTGATTCAGCTGTGTTGTAAATGTTGTTGAATTTTATTGGATGAGGTTTGATTAAGCTTTGTTTGGTTCCCGGGAAAATTTTGAGGGTTGGATAAGGGCAAGGTGATTTGTGGTTTTTCGGATGTGCCTTCGTTGTCGCAAGTTAACTAGGTTGATTGAAGAAGAGGAGACAGAACTCAATTTAGCTTATGTGAATTTCCCGGGATTTAGTCGAGGTTATTGGTTTTAAGGTTTTTGTTGGAACCTGAAGCCACCCAAATCTGAATTTGAAGTTCTTGTCTCTTCATTCGGGTTTTTGCACGAGTAAACAAACGATCTGTGTATGTCGATTTGATTTTAAGAACGGTTGGATTGATTTCGGATTTGGGATTGGTAGGCTGCAAAGTTTTTAGGGTTTTTCTATTTGGGTATTTCATGTATCAAGCATTTGTCTTTTCATCAAAACTTGATTTAGTTCTTGTTATTATGTAGATGGAGTGGTCATCCCCTCTGTGTGAAGAGTAATTGTCATTGCAGTGTAAAAGGGGTATACTGGAAGCAGACCGATGGAGGCAAACATCTGTGACGTCAATCATTTGGATGCTGATGTCCTTCTGCCTCCACGAAAACGTCTGCTTGCTGGTTTGAAGAAACAGAGCCCGGATGGTGATAGTGTTGCATGGCTGTCTCTAGTTGCTACTTCAGCTGCAGCTGCAGCTGCAGATTCAGCATCAGCTTCAGCTTCAGCTTCTGCATCTTCTTCTTCATCGCATTCTTCAAGTGAATTTAACACCCGCCTTAACAATATATTGAGTTCTCATAACTCTAACCTTTCGCCGGAGCAGCTAGTAGAGGTCTCGAATTCAGCTGCTACTGCTGCAGTGAAGGCTGCAGAGGTTGCGAGAGCTGCAGCTGAAGAGAAAGCCGCAATAGCTGCGAAGGCAGTGGCTGCAGCCAAGAGTGCTTTAGATTTGGTTGCCTCTTTTTCGGAAGAAACAGCAGGCAAGGAAAAACACCTGAAAAAGAACAAGTTCAAGAAGCACGTTCCAGTTCAACTATTGTACAAAAAATACCGACCAATTGAAAATTGTAAGAAGGACGAAGAGTTGGCCCGAAAGTTGCACAGAGCTATAAATAGCTCTCCAAGAATCATAAAGAATTCATCAAGTGCTGACGGGAAGGGTCATAAAAACAAGAGGCCTAAAATCTCACATGGTTCCGAGAAAGTTAGGGTTCCCAATGGGGGCATTGTTTTGGAACAAAATCCGGCATCTACTTGCAATGGACATTCTATGGCAGATAAGGTCAATGTCGAAGGTACCATCCAAGACTTGTACGAAAATGGTAGACCTGATAACGTGGGTCAAATGGAAATGGATAATGGAGAAGCAGAATCAAGTCATATGAAGGAGAAAACTTGGGATGCTGTGAGTACCACTGGTAAAAAGAGGGGAAGAGTGAAGCTAAAAAAGTTGCCGTTGAGCAATTGCACCTTCAGGGATCAAGCAAATCTGAAAGAAGAAACAGATGCAAGAGGCTCCCCATTGACAGACATGAACATGGGTAACCCTAATGCCGGAAAGAAGCCTTTGTTTCCTGTGGAGTCTTCAGCCGATAGTATGCCACCAATTGAGGCTGCACCGGTGTGGAAATGCAAGGATTTCAAGGCTCCAGCGTGCGGGAAACAAAATAAAGTCGTGCAATCTTGATGTCAAAAGGATATTGTTGTGACAGGTGAGCCATGAGATAGGATTGGATAGCTGAGGTAGGATTCACAACTTCACGTCTTATAGAAAACGGCCTTATTTCGTTACCTTTTCTTTGTTTTCGCTCCATTTGGCTTTGTAATGAACTTTGAACTGACTACATGTAAATTTAGATGTTACATTTCTTGCATCCGTCGTGCTTTTACCGGCTCGTCCGAATTGCCTGTTGTTCATTTGACAGCAAAGCAAAGCTTGAAGCTGAGATAACAGGGATGTAATTAGCATGTCTAGTGTTTTGTTGATATGTTGCACAATAATTACTGCTGGTGTGCTCATAGATGTATAAAACATTCTCATTCCTTTTCCTTTTCTGGTTTTTACTTGCAGTGAAAGTTCTGCTTTGAATTTTTTACTGTGTGTGAAATTAATGAAATGGGGTAAATTCTTACAGTAATTATGAAATGGGGTAAATTCTTTCCATAAATGCAGAGCATTTACATGGTGTTATCTGATCAGTTAGGTACTCTGCTGTTCTTGATCCAATCTTGAATATGCTGCCAGAAATATAAAAAGAAAATAATTGTGCTTTAATTAATGTTGAACACCTTTTTACTTTTTATAATACTGGTGTTTAATGGTGATCTCACTTGACATTTAGTATTATGGTCAGTGTATCCTCTTCACTTGTAAGTGAGAGGTTTTAGGTTATATTCTCGTTAAAGACGAATTTGAATTACATTACTATTAGACCATTGTGAGGCTAAGCCCACACTCATCCTCCTTAGGATAAATAATATTGTTTGTTAAAAAAAATTGGTCCATTTAGGTTTTGGCCTAAAGAGTTGATTAGAAAAGATGATCTGTTCTCGACATATGACAGTTCCACTTTCCAGCAACTAAACTCCATATGATATACCGACTTTTTTTCGGTTACATTAAGAGAATTGAACTCTGAATCTATCATAAACGCTCACTGCTAAAAAAAATTAAAAATTACAAAAGAAATGTTTTATAATTCTAGGAATTTTTAAAGAACAAACAAAATTGTTTCTAAATGTCTCAAAAAACCAAAAAAATGGACCATTAAAAACATTCTGTTTATAAAAGAAATAATAAAAGAACTCTAAAAAATAAACCCAATTATATTATCTGGATCGAGAGAAATATTTATCAAGAAAATATAAAGATTCCATCACATAACACTAAAATTAAGCAACATTTGGATCACTGTGTTCTTTCTCACATAACTATGAATAAAAAGTTCTAGAACGATCGAGATTCATAACTGGTGAATCCTTATCAAATAATTCAACGACCAATAATCTAACGATTATGATTTTTAATTCATATTATGAGCGAGTCTATACTAAAATGGAGAATTTTACATTGAACTAATAGCACAAGAAATTTTTTTAAGCACGGTGTATACAAGTGGTAATCTACAATTTATAATACAAGTGAAAGAAATAATATATTTTTTTATATTTTTCTTTATTTGATGACACGGGAAATACTCGCTTGATGTAATCCGCTTGATATGGGGTTTGTCTAAAAGTACAGTTACAGTGGTTGTCAGAAATTTAAAATGTGTTGGGATTGGGGTTACTGTCGAGTAGTGCTGACTGTTGAAGCTTTCAGAGCCAAATATTAATTGGAAGTTGGACTCGCCGACTGTGGATGAAAAAGTAAAACGTAAAATATTATGGATGACCTCATTTACCTAAAATGACCTGCCCTTTTGAACGTTTGGTGTAAAAATTCAAGTCGGCCCTTACCAAAACTAACCCTTCTTATAATTAAATTACAAAAAAAGAAAAAATGAAATAGTACAACTAACCTTAATGAGAAACTAAAATACTTTTTAAACGTTCTAAAATAATCCTCTACCAACCAATCCAACATCCTTCAAAAAAATAAAAATTAGGGCAGTAGCTCACTCGCAAGGGTTGAGTTCGAGTGCGGCATTCTCTCGCAAGAGCTGAGTTTGGAGGAACTCAAATGCAGGAGTTTCGTCCACTTGCGAGTGAGCTATAACATTTTCACTTCTATTAACTTTTGGATCTCATTTTGGCTTATAAACTTCCTAATCTTCGTACATTCTATTAGATTCTTAATTAACAATACAATAACTAGATTAAATAGTAAAAGAATAACATAAAAATTGTAAGATGCTCGAAATTTACACTCCAAATCTTTTAATGAGATTACAATTTTTTCATATCAAAAAACAAAAATCTAACGATCGAAACACTCAAATATTTCATATATTAGAATCCCTCCTGTGACATGCTAAAATATAAAAAATTTCATGACGTCGTGTCAGTGCATTGCCATGGTTAATTAGTTTCAGAAGTTGCTGTTGTACGTCGGCAGTAACAAAAACCGAAGGTATGAAACCTTTATTTTTCCGAAGTGGGGCCCACTTGTTGTTGGGCGGTGACCCCACTTGGGTTTTCATACACCTGTTAGTTGACGCTGGAATTAAGCACGTTTCATTTGTCAATTGATTTGTTGCAAATCAGTTGATTTATTGCCAACCCCGGATCCTTTTGGTGAGGATCTGGGAATTCGTGAATCGTGTTCGTTCATCGTACATGATCAATTTTTATAAAGTACTATTTATGTTTATTTTTAAATAAAAATATTTAAAATGATTTCTGACCGCATGATGTACGATAAACGGACACTATTTACGGATCTCCGGAATCCTCACAAAGAGAATCCGGCGACAATCCGGACTCGATTTATTGTACATGTACTGGTGGAATGTTATGTCATAAAAAACGCAGTTGTAGTAGCAGTTAGATCGAAACATTCATTGTTCGTTATTAGGATATAGATTTACCGTAACTATTTATCAATGTTTCTAATTAAGCACGAATCTTAACGCTGTCTATTCGGGTATAAATTCATCACAATCCATTGAATTATATTCTCATTAAGCACGAATCCGTACCGAATATGCATGCTCTTATCAGATTCATCTTCCATTCTCAAGAAATTAGGAATAAGATTAGAGAGCAAAACAAAGGTCAAGGACTAAGAAAACTAAAACCCTAACTCAAGAAAGTCATCAATCTTCATCATCGGCATAAAAATTGTGGGAAAACATTGTTCTGGTTTTAGCTAGTATACAAGCCACCTGGGGCAGATATCCGAAGCGACAGCCGAACTCTCTATCCGAATTTTTCGACATCATTTTTCTCGCGAAAATCGTTACTAATTTACATCTCTTATAATTATAGTTAATTGAAAAATAACAAGAATCGTATTAGATGCGTAATCAACAAAATTAAATCGCAATCAATAGGTCATACGTGCGGAGGGGAGTCATTTGGAAGCGTTAGAAATGGTGTGGTAGGTGTTGCCGGCATCATCATCCTCCATCCTCCATGATTTTCTTCACTTGCCAACCTTGATCTGATGGTTGCTCATCCCAACATTCAACTTTTCCACTTTAGATTTATTTTTCATCTCGCTCTGGTTCGAAGTACTGCCATTGATCCACGGGTGTTGGAGGCACTGCTGAGTTGTTGGCCGCTTCTCTGGTGCAAAGTCGAAAATGGGGCAAAGAAACTCTGCAAACTCCCGAGCGTCAGTCTCTGAAAATTTGTACCTATCAATCAGTATTTTATCGAGTGGCCAAAACTTCAGCCTGCGGATTCTCTTTAGATCACCATGTCGATCAAAGAAGTCCTTGGAACGAGCTCCGCCAATTGCTACCTGAAAACCCAAGCATAAGAGAGGAATGGTACCAGACAAAGTTATTCGAGAAATATAACTATATAGGGGTGATTAAGGATTAAAATTTCACCTTTCGAGGCATCTTCCCAAGGAGTTCCATCATCAATGCAAGGTGGTCCTAAAATCAATCAAACAAATATTTCAATTGCAAACCAGTAAACAGAAGGCAGTAAGAAATGGAGTATTCTCTGCATAACATGACCAATCGCACAAATTTGACAAACTGCAAGTATTAATTAACACGAAGAACTAAATAACATAAACCTGATTCAAAATGTCGAATTGTACATAAAGAGAAATTCCCGTCTACATATATTAGAATTGTCTGGGGAGCTGGGGTTCAAAGCTTTAAAAGAGAAACCATGGGGTTTAATTGAATTCTCAAATATGGAAAAGATGGATACTCTCTACAACTTTGTTGCGATATAATTTTGTTATAAAACGAAAACAGAATGGTGTAAAAGTGAAACCATCTTTACCTCATCCTCACTAAAGCCCTGTCCCACCTTTGGAGCAAACAACATGTCGCCAGTTGCAAGCTCGAAGGCAGTGCAGGCAAATGACCACATATCAACTGAGTAAGAATAACCAGATCGAAGGATAACTTCAGGAGCTCTATACTGCCTTGTTTGAATCTCTTCTGCAATTTGCTTGTTGGCCCAACATCCATTTCCGAAATCAACAACCTTGCACTTTACATCAATCCCATCCAGGTTTCTTTCGGACTTGGGAAGTTCAATAACTCCCATAGATTCTCTTCTCAACGAAATCTTAGCAACTGCCTTCCTTGCCCTCCTTTTCAACTTTTTCTCAACAAGAGTCATGGTGGCTCCACCCTTCAGGTTCCCTTCAGGCCTTTCCAGAATTGGTGTGAGGCCAGCCCTGACTGGATCTTTGGCAGGATCAATGGTGTTACAGAGAAGAATGTTTTCGGGTTTGAGGTCAGTGTGGATTATACCAAGTTCTCTATGCAAATAGTCGAGACCTATCAGTATGTATTTGCAGATCTCCCTAACTTTATTCAACTTAAGGCCTTTGTAACGGTTATACTTGATCAGCCGAAGTAAGCTATCGCCAAGAAACTCAAGGACCATGCATTGATGCTGCCCGTTCGGGCCTGCGTGCTTAAAATGGTCAATCAGTCGCACAACACACTTGGAATGCATGGGGTCGCCTTCCGCAATACTAGAAAGAAGTTCAATCTCATGAAGAGCGGCTTGAGCAAACTGTGCTGCACTTTTCTGAATCTTAAGAGCAACGTACGTCTAACAAATACATAAGAGAAATAAGATGATGCAACAATCGGAGTAACTGAAGTAAACATATTATTCTTCCTTCGATTTATCTACTTCACACGGATGCATGGAGCAACGAAAGAGCCAAAAATGGAAGTGGAGAACTAAAATTTGCAATCGTAATACGAAAACACAGAGAAATTATGCATTCAGCGTTACTGCATATACAGAACATATGAAGATAGTGTCTTGTTGACAAAAATCACTTCCTCAGCCTATCCAAAAGTGATCAAACATCGAATCGAAGACAATCGAATACGGTTGAAAGGTAAATCATACATCAATAAAAAAAATGCATGGAAAATGCAAATTTGAAAAAATTAAGGAAGATCTTAGACATATAAGCATCATAATACAAAGAAAATTGCTAAAGTCGATAAACAAATGTAAATTATGAATGAAAAGCAAATAAATTTCAGGGATTAAAATGTAAGCAGAAAAGATTTCATACCAAAAACTAATAATAAAAAGAAGCATTCTTAATGAGGCAAAAAATGAATGGAAAAAAGAAGCAGCTTGGCTTACAGAGGTGGTGGTGTCGTAAGCGAGCCAGACGGTGGAGAACTGACCCCAACCGAGCTTCCTCTGAGCCACGTAGCGGCCGCCGTTGAACTGATCGCCGACCCTGACGGCGTGGTAGCCTCCTTTCCTGTAGGAGTCGATGCCCTCATCGTCCTCCTCCGACCCAGATGAAGATGAGCACGACATTGATCCAACCAGGTTTCTCTCCTTTTCCGATCCAAATTCGAACTGGGTTTCCTGAATACGAACCCAAAACCCAAAAAGCAACGACCTTTACTGCGATTTCGTCAATGGAAGGCGATTTGAAACGATGGGTAAAAGCTAAAAGTGGGAAGTTTGGTTGATTTGAATCGACGACTGCATTGCAATGAGGAAGGAGACTCACTCACTCTTCCTTGTGTCAGAGATTAAAATGGAGGATTGTGTGGTGTTCAACAGAAAGGCTCTTCTCCTCTCTCCTCCGATGTCTCTCCACTTTTTTCTCCTTGCTTGCTTTATTTTCCTAGTTGCTTGCTATTGCTGGCATTTTTTCTCGGTGCAGCAAGTGGTGGGTCATTTTGCCCCTTCGCGATGGGGATGTTGTACGTGATCCGGACTAGATCATTTCGAACGTTTTAATCGTTTAAAAGATATAAAAAATAATTTTTTAATAGTTAATGATTTGAAATAATCGATGGTGTTTTATCGTAGTGACGGAAAATAATTATGCTTATAATTCATGATGAAGGTTTGATCTTTAGCTATCTTTCTTTTTTCTAATAATTAACTATCTAACTCACTAACAATATCGCGCTACAATTTTTTTTTTAAACATCTTATAACTTGGAGCACTATATTGTTATTTATTTTTTTCCAAAAATGGGGAGAACTTTTGAGAAACTTTACTCTATCCGTAGTCATAATCAAGCAGACTCATCCGCTTGGAGTATCGATTTCTGAGAAATTAAAAATTAGGGATTTTGGGTTTTTGGGAAATCACTAAAAGTATGAGGTGGCCATGGATTTGGGGGGGACTGGTGGGGTGGGGAATACTCATTAAGTGGAGTGAAGTGATCGATTTCTGTGTTAGAAAGGGGTTGATGTTGGTTTGATGGGTGTTAGCCACCTGCCCAATAGTCTTTGATTTCTTTATGGCTTTCCCCTTTTGTCTATTAGGGGGCGTTTGTTGCGCCAGACTATCTCGGACTGGACTAGCTTCAAGGACTAAGCTGGACTGGCTTAGACTAGACTAAGCTGGATTAACTTAGTGAAGTGTTTGGTGCAGTGTTGGACTAAGAAGCTGGATAATAACAAATTCTAATATTATATTATTTAATATATAAATTATTAATATTTTATTATGATCTAGGTGACCAGAGATGATGAGGAGTCTATCGGGAGTGGTTGTTGAGCATGACGAGGACGAGATATGATAGTCTTAGCTAGTCCCATAGTTATTGGGGGGTCTCGCTAAGACCTCTCAGTGAAGGGTTTTGTCCATGTTAGTCCCCTTTAGTCTCATTAATGTTAGTCCCAGCATGGAACAAACACAGTATTGGACTAACAGCTAGTCCAGTCCAGTCCAGTCCCACTTAGTGAGGGCAAACAAACGCCCCCTTAAAGTCTAAATCATGAAACATTTGGGGCGTTACAAGTCATTGTATTGTTCAACCCTCATAATATAATCAATATGAGCACAAAAATTGTGGTTTATCTTTTGTTCAAACAAGAGATATGATCACGAGTAGAATTCTTTACTTATTAAGGGTGGGGATGTCATGTAGCGACGAACTCATTTTATGCAAGTTCTTCTACTCTTGGTCTTGACGTAAATGTCTGTCAACAGTAATAAGGCCTGAAATGTGCATGAAGTTATGGAGTTGTAGGTGCCAAAAGTAGAGCACTTCCAAACTCTTATTAGTGGTGCCAAAAATAAATGATTGAGAAGAAAATTTGAATATCTAACAATTGTGAAAATTGAATTCAAAGATTAAAATTCGAATAATATTTACTGTTATGTGACATTAAAGACATACCCATAAAGATAGAGGATGTTTCACATTTTTCTACACCCTTCTTTGACATCACAACGTATTGAAGACATTTTTTATTTATATAATCGAATATGATGTTTCACATTTTTGGAAAGTGCATTTAAATGTTTAGGGTTTAGGATCTATGATCTAAAATCATGGAGAACTCCAAACCCTAAAAGGCTAAAACCCTATTCAGAAGCACTTTGCGAAAAACAAACTCTAAAACGCAATCAAAAACACTTTAAGGTTTAGGGCACCTATGATCTAATTAAATTTGAGGGACAATTTGTCTAGTTGAATTAAAGTTGAGAGATCATTGATACAATTTTTCTTATTTGATTTTTCATATTTACCTCTTGATTTAGCCTCAAGTCTCACATGCATGACGCGTAACTCATTTTGACAGAAGTTCTAACGGAGTTGATGAAATTGACCATAACTGTATGTTTTGATGAGTTAAGGGACTAATGCTAATGAATTTTTTCTTGAGAGGTCATAGCTCTAATTGAGTTAAAATTAAAAGATAATTGCCACAATTTACTCAAAAACAAACTCAAACAACTTTTAACCTTTTAAAAAGCAGTATCAACAAGAAGTACCAACTCAATCCACCAAATCACCAGTAAATTTGATGTCCTTACAATTGGAAAAATATCCACTATCTCACAAAACATACATCTAAGTCCTTACAATTGGTGAAATAATCAACAAAACTAGCAACAAAGTATAGTTTTGGCAGCAGCAAATCAAAGCTTAATTGATCAACCACTCAACCAAATCGAGCTTTGGGTGCAATAATCTCCGCCACTGAGGACCAAGTCCCAGACACCCCAATCACCACACCCAACACCACAATGCACCCATCCAAAACACTACCAAACCAACTCAGCTCATCCCTAAACACCATCAGATGAAACAGAGCAGGCAGCACAAACCCCAGCGCCACACACACACTGCTCCCCACCAGCGACAAGAAATCTGCGAAATTCGGCACCAGCAGCGCCACCAGGCTCACCCCAAAAACCGTCAGCCACCGCAGCCACAGGGAGTAGGTGGAGCCGCAGAACCGCCGCTCCACGACCTCGAAAACCGGGTTCATCATCAACGGGAGAGTGAAGAACAGGTTTATGCACAGACCCAGCTGCACCAGTGTGCTCACAACGCCCTGCCCGAAATTGATTGTGATTATGTCTTTGGTTTCTTCCCCGAATGCGAAGTAACCCAGAATTCCGAATGATCCGTAGATCAGAGCTATGAATGCCATGCTCAAGGCCAGGACTTTCCCGAAGTTTTCTTTGTTTTTGGCTTCGGATTCGAGGGGGAGGATCATTCCGATCCCCTCGAAGGCGTAAACCGCCACGCCGAGGCCGTAGAAGAAGACGGAGAAGCCGCCGAACGCCTGCAGAGCGGGTTTGTTTTGGAGGAAGATCATGACGTCCTCCACCATTACAACTCCCATGGCGCCGAGGTCGACGACGTCAGCGAAAATGCTCAGAGGGGCGAGATGGGTCAGGGTTGGTATCGAATTCAGACCCAGCTGGAATGGGAAACATCCCCAGAGGTAGATTGATTTGGGGGTCAGACCAAGAATCCGGTCCGGGCCGGAGTAATTGAAAACGAAGGCTAAAGTGTTTGATATGAAGATTAGGTAGCTGACGCAGAACCCGGCCTGGGCGAGGACGATCATGACGTCGACGGAGAACCGGCCGACTGGGCCGCAGACGGCGAAGCCCAGGTCGCCGAAAGACGCGATCTTTGAGAGGCCGCCGCCGTGGAGGGATTCGAGCTTGCGGCGGGTGTGGATTAGGAGCATCATACAGTGGTAGGTGAGGAAGGCAACGGAGAAGAGCATGAGGGAGCCGAAGACCCAGCCGGTTTTCTTGAAGGTGTAGGGTAGACCCAGCACGCCGGAGCCGACGATGGCGATGAAGACGTTGGCGAAGGTCTTGGGTTGGGAGGAGAGCTTGCTGGGTTTGGAGAGGAGAGGAGTGTCTTCCCGGGGGAAGGGCGGGAGGGTGTTGGTGGAGGAGCCGGCTTCTTTGTCAAACACCACCATGGCTGCTGCCGCTCTGTGCCGCTGGGTGGACAATTGCAAGTTTCTAATTTCTAATGGTAGAAAGTAAGAAATTTGGAATTTTGGGGTTTAGGGAGGAAAAAGAGAGAATTTGGAGATTGGATTGGAGTGAAAGAGTTGACGGAAATTGGGAATTGGGAAAGATGGTGGGTGTAGATGTGGCGGGTTGCTGGGTAGCTTGGAAGTAATCCAAGGAGCCAAATGAGAATAATTGGTTGAAACACGGCTTGGTAGGGGAAATTGTCGGTATGACAGAAACACGGTTCAGTAAGTATCATAATTATATAATTAGTTAAATTTTTTATTTAAGTTGCCTAATCAATTGTATTGTTATACTTAGTATAATGCATCGTATCATTAGAACTATTTGTTTAAATTATATTTTATAAATTATATGACTTGATTGTTAATGATATAAAACTGTCTAACAAATCAATATATGGTAGTGGAAACACCTCTCAAGAAAATAAAATGCATTGTTACCTAACCTTATTATGTTTTAATTTTCTAAAACCTCCCTTTTATTAATCAATTTAACTATAAAATTACAAATCCCTATTAATTTTTTTTTTTCATTATTTTCTGGATTATAAATTTCATTGAAATCTTGGTAAATCACACCTAATTTTGTTTTGGAGTTTCATGACAGGTGTCTTTTGAATGTTACGGCTTCGATGTCGTTATACTCATAATTTCTCAGTAGCAATGTCGGTGACGACAGCGCAGACGAGCACCACCAAATTGAATTTCTAATTTTCTACCACATTTTGTATTAATTTTTCAATTTAGGACCTTTTTGTTGATTTAACAGTTGCAACTTTTCAACCAATTATTGTCAACAAAGAGCCGGTATTCACGAGAGTTAATACGTCATATCACCAGTTGCATACAATCACATTACGAAAAATACAAATACATGATTGTATACAACTAATGGCACGAAAAATCTCTCATTTACTTCATACCTTAACAATTCATAATTCGGATAATAAGCCCGACTTTATATTTTTAAAATAATTGACTTGAAATGCAAGAAAATAAACTACTTCATAGGGCAAGGTCTGCTATTGTCTCTTCTTCCCAACATATTCTTGTTCACTCAAGACTCTAACCATTATGTTCCTAATTTAGAGGTAGAAGAAACAAGTTCCTTTGACGAAACATTTAAGTTCCTAACTTCCAACCATGGTCAAATCATCAAATCATGAACATCAAATGTTGATGCAACAGGAAAGTAACCATGAATAATAATCTCTTTCATCAGCCCGAAGGCGCAACGATCATACCCTTTTTGAGCTCGTTTGGATGTGCTTTTAAAATGACTAAAAGCGCTTTTGGTTAAAATGTTTTTTGAACCAATCCTTAGTTAAAATGCAAGTAAATTCTGGAAATGCACTTAAAGTGCTTCCTAGAAGAAGCACATAACCGGTGCTTCTTGCAGAAATCACTTCAAGTGCTTTTGGAATCGAAAAACATTTTCTCTAAAAGCACTTTCAGTCATTATAAAAGCACATCCAAACAATCCCTTTGTCATGCCAGAGTTCATAGATGAAATGATCATGGACAAGAAGGCCTACACCTCCCCTTCCCCAACCATCTGATTATATAGCTCCTTGTATTCTCCGCGGCGTCTCCTCACAAAACTGAACCAGTAACATGCTCCGACTCTTATTAACAGCTCAAATGCTTCACCCAATCAATTTTCCTTATACATACAAACATGAGACACTAGGATAAAAACTAGAACCACCGTCCCCTTTGTTCTCCCTCCATTGTTTCCAAAATTCCAAAACTCATTCCATCCTACCTCTTCAGCCCAAACCTCTAATCATGTACATCATTGCAATAGAATTTAAAATGACATGGTCTGTTTTCAAATCATCAAACTCACTCAAGAGCCTAAAACACAACATCACAATTCACAAACTGAAATTTCCAGCCATAGCTACTCCCGTATCCCTTGGCGGAAACCGCATTCCAACTTGGCAAACTAAAAGTATACACAACCATATTCAAATGATATAACAAACAGAAAAGGCAGAATCCCAATTCTACCTACGATCAAAGTACTCCTACATTTGAAACCGAGCGACATTTTTCAATCAATCAACTTCAGGTGTTTCTTAAGTTACCACAATATCATGACGCTCAGATGCATAAACAGAGACATCATAAACAAAACAAGGCTAGTTCAACGAAATGAAAGCCCTCCGCATTCCTCGTTTAAGTCGAAAACTACCACGGAATCACAAGCAGAAAAGAGCTACTCAATTACGCTAATCTCATGATCACTAACAAAAGAACAATACTTGGCTACTTAAAGATTAGTAGGAACTCCTACTTAAAACTCTTAGTGTTTTAATCACAGAGCTTCGTGCTTCGTGCTTACGATCAAAATATTTCATATTATGAATCAGCATATCTCAAACCCAACAAAAAGACACAATCTTTTCCCCAAAAACAACAATTACTATAAAACCTAGGATTTCAAATTGGACATTTTCCCCCAAATCATTCCAATTCCTTAACAACCTTAATTCCCATAGAATTAGCGGTGCCAATAACCGACTTACAAATGGACTCCAGTGGCATGTACTGGCAATACGGGTCGGACTGCTTCACCTTCGCGATCTCGTACACGTGCCTCACCGACAGCGTCGACGCCACCGCGTGTCCGGGACGGCTGCTGCCGGACTCGATCCCGGCGGCCTTCTTCAGGTACCATGTGACGGACGGCGACCTCACCGTGAACTCGAAGGTGTTGTCTTTGAAGGCGGTGATGATCACCGCCATGGGCGTGTCGGGTTTGTACTTTTGGGTCCGGGCGTTGAAGTCCTTGCAGAAGGCCATCAGGTTGAGCCTGTATTGACCCAGAGCGGGACCCACCGGAGCTACGGGTCGGGCGGCTCCCGCCGGGACCGTGAGGCGGATCGTCGCCGCCACGGGTCGTCGGGTTAGGATTTCCTTCAGGGTTGCCATGGGTTTTGCTACTCGACTACAGACACCCGCCTGGGAGGTCTGGGTTCTGTGGGAAATGGAGAGTGAAGCAAGTAGGAGTAGGCCTTGGTGGGCTGGGCTTTTGGTTTGATACTATTGGACCCAACCCATTATCATCACTTTTATTTTTTTATTTTTTTGAACAAAAAAGAAGAGTGGTAACTTCTTTTTCTTCTTTTTTTCATTTTTTATGAAAGAAGAGTGGTAACTTACTAATTTTTTGTCATGTCATGATTTTACCAAGGATTAGGAAAAATGCGTAACTATTTAGAGCAAGGACCAAAGTATTTTGATCTAGTACAAAAAAAGCCAAAATTGCTATGAGTTAGTAGTCTCTTCGAATGAAAGTTTGTAATTTTAACCAAACATATGTGTCTTGTGCGGCAAATCTTTATGTATCCTCTTGGAGTGCATTAGTTTTGTGGCCAGGTGCTCGACCTCGTCATCAGTAGGGCACAACATAAAATTTTATGTATTTTCATTTCATTCAGTGTGAGAGTTGTCCTAGTCAGACAGTCTATCAATATCTTTTCTAAATTACGAATGCAATTTCTCTAAATGAAACAAAAATTTTAGAATATGAGTAACAAATATGGGGTTTCTTTACCCTTTTTCTCCTAAAAAACCTAGGGTTTAGAATTTAGACATCTTCCAAAATCACTTCTACTCCCTAACAATCTTGATCCCCATAGAATTAGCCGTACTAAGACTTACAGATGGACTCCAAGGACATGTACTGGCAGTACGGATCCGACTGCTTCACCTTGGCAATCTCATACACGAGCTTTAACGACAACGCCCAGTATGACGCGTTCCAGTGCCCCGGCATGCCCATGCCGGTATCAAATCAATATCGTAGATTAGAGTAGTTTATGATATTATCTCGTTAAAAAAAAAGCACTTGGAAGACAAAGGAAAAAAAGCTGATACATGGCCCATATCTCTTCAATTTGTACATATAGGAGGACTACTACTTGTAGAGTTTGCTATTAAACCAAGTTGAAAGTAAGCTGACTGGTGCAAGCCTTGCAGCAACTTATGCAATTCTAACATTCAAAAAAATTCTGATTTTAAAGAATCAAATTCGAGATTGTTAATCGTATCTCAAGTTGTACAGGACTTAAGAGTTAAAGAAACCCGGAAGGGGAAGTCGCAGCAGGGGTTCAGGAGCGACTCAGAAAAATCCCCGACAGGGGTGTAAGCTCCATCTTATCTATGCAAGTTGTGTTCAAATGTTGCTTAAGACACCCTTGAGAAGGTCCAACCCTTCAGCTGAAATGCTTCTCCTCTTGTGGGATTTGGGAATTTCGGTTTTAGGAGGTGGATCTTCGGAGAAACAGACCACGACAACAGTGAGGTTATCGCAGGTGTTTCGTTGGAGTGCCTCCTTGACAAGCACTTTTGAACATCTCTCGGGATCATTGTGCTGCATGAGCTCCTTCCTCACCATTGTAACTGCACACTGGCTGCTCATCACATCCCATAAGCCATCACAGCCAATTATCAAGAACTCGTCTTCTTCTGTTAGGACAATTTCCTCCAGCTCTGGCTCGGAGCTCAAGGGGCAAGTTGAACCTTTCGAGCCCTTGATATGCCAGTCTCCAAGAGCACGTGCCACGGATAGTTGGCCATTGAGGTAGCCATCATAGATGACACCACCCAGCTTTTCAATTCTTAATCTTTCAGAGGTGCAGTTAGGTTTGTGATCTTTAGATAGCTCAATTGCCCTTCCCCGCTTCCCCAACACAGCTCGACAGTCCCCAGCATTAGCGATTAGCATGGTCCTGAAAGAGTACAGCAGCATTCGCAATAAAGTAAACATTGTAGACGCAGATTTAATCTTTATTGTTTCAACTTTTTCAATGATTAATCAGTGCCAACAACCGTAATTACAGATCTGAATGATGATTATCATAGACAGATAGATTCATAGATTCAAAGAGTAAAATTGCTCACCTTCCTAAGATCAGGGCAGTTAAGGCAGTGGTACCGGAGGACTTATCGACAGAGCTAGCATCTGCAAAAGCATGATCAGCCTTCACAAAAGCCCTTCTAACTGCCTTTCTAACGACAGATGGAAAGTGAGAGTCCTCAACGATGAACTTAAGGATGTTGCTTTTGATGAATGATGCTGCATCAACACCATTATGTCCGTCAAAGACCTGCAGAAAACAACAAAATTTCAGTAAGAGTTCACTTAATAAGATGGCTTTTGTCAAAAAGAAACTATGGAAAATTTACTTTGTATAAGTATGGTTATCCCTGCATAAAAAGGACCACTCAAAAAGAAATTAACAAGACCAAGTTACGCACCCCATAAAATGCCCCAGGGGAAGGCAAGTTTTCGATTTCACCAATACGATCACTAAGATTATCTACGCAAATATACTCATCCTCCATGTACTGTTTAGGTCCTTTCTCAGAGCAGCTTCCTGAACGGAATACAAATACGAACTCGGCTGTCTCACTTGCCGGCGACTTTAATCCCATACTTCCAACATCTGAATCCTAGGAAAAATGAGAGCATAGAAGAATAATTAGTTAATTTTCTTCTTCTTCTTTTAAATAGAGGTCCATTAAAGCATACTAGTTGAAGCATTTTGTTTCGGTGAAGCATTATATCATTGACCTCAGAAAATTCTTTATATGCACAGAAATATGGATTGCATGCTACAACGGATCAATAATAAGGCGTGCAACGCAGTTTCGTCAAGGAAAAACCAGATATGTTGCAGACATTGTCCCATTAAATTGCAGGGTTGGCATATTAAGATAACAGTTGAACAAGTTTGCTAGTAGCATTCCCTTACTAATTCAACACGTCGAAAATTTTTCCTTTTGAATCTAGCGTCGCATTCTCTAAATATTAAGCACCAAAAACCAGATTCATTTCTGCAATTCAAATTTACTTCCCATCAAATGCATGTTCTTAATTAACAATGCAAAATCGACCCTTTTCGCGCACGGTATCTATTTCTGATCTCTCCGGTTTTGATGAGGAAAAGTATGTGCATTGTGCATAATTCCATATAAAGTACAATAATTTGCATACCCAATTCAGAAATAAATGCAGATTAAGAAGAAAAATGAGGCTTCAGTCGACTTACTGATTCGGTCAATAATGCATAGCTAGTGCAATTTCGCATAACCGAGAGGTTTCTCGGAGGCTTTCCAGTAGGAATGTGGTTCGAATTGGCCAAAGCGTCGACGTTTTGATCTTCCATGATCGGCATTCCACCTCCCTTTAAGCACCCACCATCCAATCCGGTCACCTGTGGCGAGATATCTGCAGTTCCTGAAGCCATTAATCTCTCCTTCCTAACCCATCAATCTCTCTCTCTCTCTCTCTCTCTCTCTCTCTCTCTCTCTATCAACCCCTTTCAACTAAACCACCATAACTTCAGCCAAAGCCAAAAGCAGCTGTCACACAACCCCCACTTGCTCACAGAAAAAGCACTTATACGCAATCAATGCCTCCAAAAGCCAAAACCCAGCTGTCCAAAACCATCAAGAACTCGATCCAAGAAGCAGAATTTCACACAACGGATCAAGGAAGCAAGCTCCTTCTGCAACTCCAAGCCTCTGTTTTTCTCAAAAGATTTGATTATTCGAGTCGTTCCGGAGAAACAGGTGGAAATACAGAAAACCCAGATCAAGAATTCAGCGAAAAACCAAAGATTCAAAATCCCAAATGAAATAATTCGAGAGAGATATACAAATGTGGGAAGAAAAACAGAGAGCCTAAGACCATAGCATAGTAGTAGGGAAGGGGGAACCGTTGGAGGAGGAAAGAGAGGGAGAGAACTGTGGGTATGATGTGTACCTTGTTGACTGGCAAATCCAGGTTTTCCGATCGACATTGTAGCGCAAACAAGGAAGGGTTATTGGGGGTACTGACACGTGTACGCCTTTGTGGAAATGAATTATTGGTAGGGATGTGATATCCACACATTTATTTTTACTTCTCACATACCCTTCTAATTTTCGATTATCGGATCAGATGAATTGAAGAAGATATACGGACAGAAATTAACAAATGATGTGTGAGAAGTAAAAAGATGTGTGTGGATAACACACCTCTTATTGGTATATTGTGGTATTCAATCTTGGATCTCCTTGGAGCTTCCATTGGATTCTATACGCTTCATCCTCTACTATGTCACATGCAAAGGTGGTTTATCTGCATTAACAATATGGGTAAATTACATTTTACCTTCTTAAATTTGAGATTGATTTCAATTCCTTACAACATCTTTAAAACATTTCAATTTCATACATCCGTTAGAAAATTTGTTAAGTAAACCGTTAAGTGATAACGTGACAAATATGAGATTCACATTTGTGCTGATGTGACTGCCAAATTTATATCATGTGGCAAAAAAATAATTTTTTATGTATTTAAAATATAATAATATTTACCCTATTAAAAAAAATAAATAAAAACCAAACAAACCCAGAAACCCATCTTCCCCTACACTCCCCCAGCTGCCCCCTCCGCCCAGCAATGGCAATTTGCCACCAATCTCCGTTCAAGCCCTTCACCCTCATCCCATTACAATCATCGAAGCACAACCCCATCCACCTCCGATGCAATTTCTCCCTCCCCTCTCGACCCATCCTCACCATCAGTGAGCCCGAACCCGTCTTCACCTCCGTCAAGGCCTTCGCCCCAGCAACTGTCACCAATCTAGGCCTGGGATTCGACTTCTTGGGCTGCACCTCAACGGCCTCGGCGACTTCACCTCCCTCACCATCGACCCCCAGGTCTTGCCGGGCGAGATCTCCATTTCAGAGATCTCTGGCGACCACAACTCCAAAAAGCTTAGCAGAAACCCTCCGATGTCGTTTCTAGCTTTTTGGATGTAAATTGTTGACTGCATCTTGTGGGTTCGATCGATGCCAATTCAAGGTTAGAATGAGAGAATGAGGAAGAGAAAGAGATGGAGGAGGTTGCGGGAAATAGGTGGGGGTGGCGTGGGGGTTGCTAGGTTTCTGGGTTTGTTTTGTTTTTATTTTTATTTTTTATTAGGGTAAATATTATTATATTTTAAATGCATAAAAAATTATTCTTTTGCCACGTGATACAAATTTGGCATCCACGTTAGCACAAATGTGGATCTCATATTTGCCATGTTATCACTTAACGGTTTATTTACTAGATTTTCTAACGGATATTTGAAATTGAAATAAAATGATAAGTAAATGTATGAAATTAAAATGTTTTAAAGATGTTATAAGGAATTAAAATTGACATCAAACCTTAGGAGGTAAAATGTAAGTTACGCTAACAATATTTTGCATGATCCAGAAATACATATTTTTTTTTTAACTTTTTGCAATGCGCGGCTATGCACTCCCTCCGGGCCAGAAAAAAACAAAAGAACTTTTTTATTTAATTGACATGTCAACTGCGGTTCTGAAACTAATCGGAGAAGGGTCTTCAAACATTCATGATAAATGGCTGATGAAAAGTGCTTGCACTGCAGTGGGATCTAAGCAATCCATAGACCGCCTTCCGATGAGGAGTTTCTGCCGAGCGGCATAGCTTGCTTTCTCGCTCTTGTTCTTCATGTTCTTCACCATTACTACAGGTGTTATGATTCCGACAGCGAGAGCTCGCAAGCAAGACGCCTTCAATCATTCGTTTCGTTTGTACATGAAAGTGAACAAGAATTGAAAGCAGAACCAAGAGGAGGACTAAGACGGCTTCAAATAAAGTAGTGCATGATCAAGATAGTAGTTCCATTGATGGTTTGGATGAAAGTGTTTAAACAAAAATGGCTAATCATTAGCAGCTTAATCTAGTAGTTAGTCCTGTAATTAGTATCAAATTAAATGACTTGATTGTAACTTTAATCAAACGAACACTTTTGTTATAGACAGATAGATAGTTGTTATATATGTTATAGATCAAGAACAAAAAGTTGCTAGATGTTATCCATTAATGAAACTCAGAGAAATTGAGGGAGCTGAATTATTTGATTAGAATTGCAGTCGGTTGACATTAATTATTTGGTTTAGGTGATACTTGGGTGTGCACCTTGTGGGAAGATGTTATGAGTTCAAATCTTATGGACGACGGTTGTTTGTTAAAAAGAGTTAAAGCAACGTAGCGTTGAAAGCCTATACCATTATGGCTCATGTTTAGTAAAATCTAGTTAAAATGTATTATATGTAAGAGTAAATTATAGCTATAGTCCCTTAACTTTAACTCAATTGGAGCAATGGTCCCTCAACTAAAATTTCATTACCATTGATCCCTCAACTCATCAAAACATGCAGCTATTGTCCATCAACTAAAAATCTATTACTATTGGTCCCTCAACTTTAATTCAATTGGAGAAATAGTCCCTTAACTTTAACCCAATTGTAGCAATGATCATTTCAACATAACTAGTTTTGACAAATTTTTTGATGTAGTTGACAAAAATGACCATAATTACACACTTTGATGAGTTGAGGGACCCTAATTATATAAATGGTTATTCCAACATAACTTATTTTGACAAAATTTTGACGAAATTGGTGAAAAGAACTATAGCTACACATTTTGATAAGTTGAGGGACCAATAGTAATGGATTTTTAGTTAAGGAACCATTGCTCCAATTTGATTAAGGTTGAGGGACCATTACTACAATTTACTCTATTTGTAATGCAATGTGAGCTCAAGTCGTCTAGAGTCTTGGAGTAGTGAAAATTAGGCTTCCAAAAAGAGATGAGGCCCGATGTGCTGGCTCGAGCCCAACTCTGTTTTTTAGGTTGTGGGCTGGGCTGACCCAGTCTTAAGGCTAGTTGTTAGACCTGATCTTAAATGGGCAGGGCCTAGGCCTTGCATTTTTAGGCCATGGGACGGATTAAGGCTCGGCCCTTAGGCCATTTTCTTAAGCCTAGTCTTACATGGCCCGATGTAATTTGAATACTTTTGAACTTTTAGCCAAAATGGTCTTTGAGATTTGCATAACACATAATTTTGGTTCCTAAGATTGAAAATCAATAGAAATGGTCTTTGAGATTGTCTACCATCCATCATTTTGGTCATTTCGTTAAAAACTCTTTAAATAATTTTTAAAACTTCGTAACTCAATTGTTTTTTAACCAAATTCGACCCATAATATATCAGAATAAAGATAGGAAAGCGTAGAACAAGATTATACCTATTTGGAAGCCCAATGGTTGCTGGAGATAGCCAGAAAATAGCCTGAAAGGTGACTGGTCCGTGGGAAAGTTGGAAAACTCGCGCGTAAACTGGGTAAATTTTAAACGTTCATAACTTATTCAATACTCAACGAAATCGAGTGATTCAAAAACGAAAATCATACTTCTCGACGAGACGAAGAGAATGATACATTTCTCAACTGCTAACTCGCCATAGTTTGGCCGGAAAACGACTCAAAATTGCAATTGAAAATTAATACCTTAATTAGTTCAAATTGCAATTGAAAATTAATAAAACTTAAAGGTCATAAGTTTAATTCCAAACAACATCACTACTTTTTATCATTAAATGAAAAAAGATTAAAGGCCAAAATTTAGGCCCAGCGCGCCCACTCATAGGTTTGAATTTTCTAGGCTATGAGATGGACGCCCGCTCCCTTCTCCGATTTCATTCATGGCTCGTCGTTCCATTTCCCCAATTTATGGACCACCGACACCCAAAATATCACTGATTCGTCTCAACTCTTTGAGTCAACTCGGGAACGCCTACATGACGTCGGGTCATACTCATATTTGCTGGCGCAACGCCTGGCATGTTGCTCAGGCTTTTGGGCGAGCTTCATAGGGTTCACCACTTGCCTTCTTCCTCTTGGACTAGTGAATTTATTAGGTAGTACTGTATTACCATGACATTTTCTGAGACGTGGACTTATAGTTTATTTTTTGTAATTAAAAATAAATTAAAGACTTAAGAAAAATAAAAAATTCAGTAATCTCTCATCAATTGGGAATTGCAGAGAGTGGAAGGTAAACCAACAGAGAGTCCACCGCCATGGCAACCGGTAGCAGGCAAGTGGGATTGGAGCCATGGGGCGGAGAACTGGAACAAATTTATCAAATCGGTCGGTTAATGGGGAGGAACGAAACCGGAAACAAGAGCAATCTTGAACGAAATCGAGATCTTCGAGCTCGGTAATTCAAGGAATCTCACTGAACCCAACCCCGATCTGCCTCCTAAAACGCCGCTAAAGATAGATTCGCTAGAGAGCCGCAAAATTTCAGACAAGAAATCGACTCCTTCGCTTGCCATCATCGCCGATGTAGTTTCCGGTGTGGTTATTTTAGGCTCTCTCTGGATTTTTTTTGTTTTCCGCGAAGGAAGAAAGGTCTAGTACTCAATTGTTCATTTTACTCTTTTACGTGTCCAAATATGATTAGTGAGTATCACCACTAAGCATCTATTGCATCACACTATAATGAATGAGGATACTAGCCGGATTCTCTTTAGGAGGATTCGGAAATCCTCTGATCACATCAATTCATCATATAATGTGCAATCAGTTTTTGTCAGATACTGTTTATATTCAATTTTAAATGAAAAAATTTAGGATTACAGGGCATGTTTCTTGCCCTTGCCCTGCATTTTGTCTATCCTTAAAGATCGCTATAGATGCTCTAAGACCGGGTAAGCCTTGGGCCTTGACCTCTCAGGGCCAGGCCAACCCAATTTACAAGTCTAGTGAAAATACTTATTATTAAGGGAACTTTAACGAAAAGTTCATAGTAATATTTATTATAACGAAAAATCATATTTTTATACAAAAAAGTTAATCCTGGTACTATTCATTTTACCATTTATTTTGTCATTATCGTTTAAACTCAAAATTTTCAAACATTTTTCATTAGTTTTCCTTATTACTAAATGTTCATTATTTATTATTATGATATAGTGGTATTCATCTTTACTTTGTAAGTGAGAAGTCTTATGTTTAATTCTCATCAAATACGAATTTGTATCAAATTATTGCTAATCTATTATGAGGTTAAACCCAAATTCTCTCTTTTAATGTAAATAATATCATTTTGTTAAAAAAAAAATACTCACGCGCACCACATAGATAATCATGAAATTTTCAAGATTTTCAGAGATGTCACATCTATAGAGAAGGATATTAATGAAATTTTCAAGATTTTTAGAGATGTCACATCTATAGTGAAAGTGGAGTCCTAGATATTACATTGGCAATATATTTGTGGAAAGTTCTTTTAAAATAAATAAAAAAATATTAAGTGCATGAGCTATATGTCATTTCGGGGTAAGCAGCCAACTGAACTCAGTGTCCGAAATGGTCCATGCACGATGATTCACAAGTGGCCATGGCCCATGGCTTCCAGATTAAGCCAATTAATTGAACCAATACAGTTACTGAATGAGACCCAACTGAGCCTTAGGAAGCATATACTAGAAAGTGGAAGATGTGCCCTGGGCGTGCTCTCCTTTGCTCATAAAGCTAACACTTTCCAGAGTTCCGCTCGTTTATATTTTTAAATGTAACTGGTTGTATATATTTTTATTGGTTTTTGAAGGTTATGTACGGTTTATTTCTCTTGTTGTGTGACTTGTTAATCCGTTTGCGATTGCTTTTATAAAGAACACTTGTACTTATATGCGTTAATGCTGGAAGTACTTTTATTATAAAGACAAATACTAGTAACATTTTCACTTATTTTCTCATTTTAACATTCTTACTTCTTCTCATGCCACGCGTATTATATTAGCACTCAAAACTAAAATTTTAATATATTAAAACCTCACTATTGTTTGTTTGTTTGTTTTTTTTGTTGTCAAACTCAAACACTATTGTTCCTTTGTTAGTATAATTAAGATTTTTAGTTTTTCAACCAATAAGAATTAACTTTTTAATTTTGCATGCTAGTATAATCCACATGGCATGAGAAAAAGTGAGAAGGTTAAAATAAAAAGTAAAAATGTTGCTAGTATTCCCCTATAAAAAAACATGTAAAATTTTTGTCAAGATTCACGTGCTTCTTATAAAAGTAATTGAAAACCTTTATTGAATAAGCATATGACATGTTTTTCTATAAAACACTTTTAGTTGTCACCACACAATTTAACGTATTCTATTTTTTATTACCAATGACTATACGGTTTTGTGATATCCAATTTTTACTTTGTTAAAAGTAATGTTCTTATCTTACTCATGATGGTAATCAAACCAGAATGATTAGAGTTGTAAATTAGGTTACTTGGTCGAGGTATCGTTCAAAAAATTCTACCCGTTAATTAGGGTAATTACAAAAGATAAAGACAAATCAAATCATATCGTACATACATTTTGTGTACGTTGTTATCAACTTATCACTTGGTGGCAGAAACATCCAAAACGGAGATAAGAATCTTGCAACAAGAATTCTTGATGAGAATTAGACACCTCCCAACTTTAAAATGTGAAAGGAGGAAACTGGACATCCGCAAACACCATTTCTGTTTCCACTGAAGATTCAGAGGTCGTCATCATGATGTCATGGAGCAACACCTCTGCAGGGCCAACAAAGTCTCTCTCTTCATACCTGGTATTAATTTCCAACCCCACGTTAGAAGCATGCGAATCATAATATTATATCTCTCAATAATATATGGGAATCTTCAGAACATTCTATTAATGTTTGACAAAATGCATAAAGTTCCAACCTTTATTATTATTATTTTCATTTTATATGTCTTTCTTGTTCTTTAGACACAAACCCAGTTGGCCAAGTTTTCGGGAGTGAACTTTGATGCAACGGAGATGTTACTGTAACGGAAATGAGTTTTCTCCAAAAGGGTTTGTGTGTTTTGGGCCAGTTCTTTGGATTAAGTTAATGGCTTCTGTGTTAGTTGTCTTTTCATTTGGAATCAATATTCTCAGGTTTTTTTTTTTTCCCTTGATTAACTGCTTTTTTTACTTTGTTTAATTCCCTTTTACTGTTGAATTGAATGTACCTAATATATGCATCGTGTTGTAAACCCCACAAATCAAAATTTCTCTTTTTTGAGAGCTCTTGCTTTTCCCTCAAAGTAAGCACTTTCCTCACAAGCTGCTTTTTTACTTCAATTTTTGTCTCTGTTAGCTGCTTTATTAGCTTTTCCACTTATTAATTAGCTTTTGTGTTCACGATTGGATCTACTTGTTAATGATAATTTCTGCTTCTTAAACCCTGTTTTATCCACTTCTTCTGGAGCTTATGCTGTTGTGCTTAAATCTGCAGATTCTTTTAGCACCTATGTTTCTTCATGTTATTGGATGAATTTTTCAGTGTCTTGCTTATTTTTCGATGTTTTTCGATTTTGTAGTGTTAGAGTATGAACCGCAGTTGATTATTTTATATCACTTTCTGGGAGGTCGGTTTGCTTCCTTGGCAAAGAAGGGTGAAAATTTTAGGGTTCATGGTTGAACAGTTAGCCATGAGTATAGTTTGGCTGCTGGTGTTGATGATTTTCTGTAGTGGGTTTGCCTCAAATGGTGCCAGCACCACCAATGTCTCCACTAGACCAGATGTTGTGAAACTCGGGGCGATTTTCTCTTTCGATACCCTTATTGGCAAAGTTGCCAAAGTGGCAATAGAGGCCGCAGTCGAAGATGTGAATTCTGATCCATCTGTTCTTGGTGGAACCAAGATGAAAGTTACAATGCAGGACTCAAATTACAGTGGACTTCTGGGCCTTATTGAAGGTACTTCTTCCGAATTTGCTCAAAGTTCTAAAATCTTCTCTTACATTGTAATATACAGGTAGTAGGATCACTGATTCATTGATAAGTTAACAAACTAAGGTTCTTTATTCTATGATTGTCTGCAGCCTTACGGTTCATGGAGGAAGACACGATGGCGATAATTGGACCGCTGAATGCTGTCACGGCTCATATATTATCTCATATTGCAAATGAGCTCCTAGTTCCTCTAGTATCATTTTCGGTAACAGACCCCACGCTGTCAGCACTTCAGTATCCTTTCTTTGTTAGAACTGTCCAAAACGGTCTTTATCAAATGGCTGCGATAGCAGATATGGTTGATCACTACGGATGGAGAGAGGTAATTGCACTCTATGTTGACGATGACCATGGGAGAAATGGGATTACTGCATTATCAAATAAGCTAGCTGAGAAACGATGCAGGATATCATACAAGGCGCCATTGGTCCTTGATTCTAACCGGGATAGCATCACTGATGTACTGGTTAAGGTGGCTTTAACAGAGTCTCGGATTATTGTTCTTCACGCTTATGACAGTTGGGGTTCTCTGGTGTTCGAAGTGGCCAAGTATCTTGGCATGATGGGAACTGGATATGTCTGGATAGCCACCAGTTGGCTTTCTACTTTAATAGATACCAACTCTCCCCTCCCTTCAGGTACGATGGATGATATGCAGGGAGTTCTAACATTGCGCATGTACACGCCAGATACAGAACTGAAGCGAAAATTTGTTTCAAGGTGGAGCAACTTGACTAGTGGACGTACATCTAAAGGCCCAATGGGGTTGAATGCTTACGGTCTTTATGCCTACGATACTGTGTGGTTGCTTGCTCATGCAATTAATGCCTTTTTTGATCAAGGGGGAAACCTTTCATTCTCAAATGATTCAAGGTTGACTCAGCTTCGCGGAGGGGATCTAAATCTTGATGCTCTGAGCATCTTTGATGGAGGCAATCTGTTGTTGAAAAACATTTTGCAGGTTAATATGACTGGTGTATCTGGCCCGATAATGTTTACTCCACAAAAGGACCTCGTTCATCCTGCATTGGAGATCATAAATGTGATTGGAACGGGGATTAGGAAGGTTGGTTATTGGTCCAATTTTTCGGGATTATCAGTTGTGCCTCCAGAAACACTTTACACAAAGGCACCAAATCATTCTAATTCAAGTGATAAACTGTACGGTGTGGTTTGGCCTGGACAAACAACACAGAAGCCTCGTGGTTGGGTGTTTCCAAACAACGGAAGGCACTTGAGGTTTGGAGTCTCAAGACGTGTTAGTTTTCGTGAATTCGTTTCATACACAGATGGCAATGACATGTTCACTGGGTACTGCATAGATGTTTTTACTGCTGCATTGAACTCGTTGCCCTATGCTGTCCCATACAAACTAATTCCCTTCGGTGATGGCCATAAGAACCCAAGTGTCACTGAGCTTGTGCACAAAATCCAAACGGGTGTGAGTATCATTGTATGCAGAACATTTCCTAAAACCTCAGAAGGTAAATGCTTTTCTGATTTTCTCGTATCTTGTTACATATAGGAATTCGATGGAGCAATAAGTGACATTGCAATCACCACCAACCGAACAAGGATGGCGGATTTTACGCAGCCATATATCGAATCTGGGCTAGTAGTAGTTGCATCTGTCACGCCAACATTGAATTCAAATCCTTGGGCTTTCCTGAGGCCATTCAGTCCACTGATGTGGGGCGTCACAGCCGCCTTCTTTCTCATTGTTGGAACAGTTGTTTGGATTTTAGAGCATAGGCAGAATGATGAATTTCGGGGGCCTCCTAAAAGACAACTCGTCACGATTCTGTGGTAAGTAATTAAGAACTATATCCTGTCGTCTAATACTTGGTGTCATTTTCTCATCGTATCTCTTTGCAGAGCTACTCGTGTTACGAATTTTATCTTCTTGATGTAATCCCAAAATCACTCACAAACCGTGCTTCCTTTCTGCAGGTTTAGCTTTTCGACTTGGTTCTTTGCACATAGTAAGTAAATTTGAACTAATTGGGTACATCTCTTAGCAACCATGGATAAATTGCAGCTTCAGCAATGCTAATCTACTCTTTTTTTCTTTTTCTTTTTTTCTGATTGGGATCTTGTGCAGGAGAAAATACAGTTAGCACCCTCGGTCGCTTAGTTCTAATTATATGGCTGTTTGTTGTTCTTATAATCAACTCAAGCTACACTGCAAGTTTGACCTCAATCCTTACAGTGCAAAGGCTTTCTTTCTCTATCAAAGACCTTGACGATTTGCTTTCAAGCAACGATCCCATTGGCTACCAGCAGGGTTCATTTGCCCGGAATTATCTAATTGATGAACTCAACGTTGACGAGTCCAGACTCGTTCCTCTTATCACACCAGACGACTATGCCAAAGCCTTGAAAGATGGTCCCCATAAAGGTGGTGTCACTGCAGTGATTGACGAGCGTGCATACATTGAGCTATTCCTCGCAAGCAGATGTGAATTCAGTGTTGTGGGTCAAGAGTTCACCAAAACCGGTTGGGGATTTGTGAGTTTCTCTTTTAGATAGTCTGACATGTTGCGTTATCAAATTGTCAATCTATAGACATATTCAAACAAGTATTCGTTGATACAGTTTACACGATCTGACAAGAATGCGTTGTTCATTTCAAATCAGGCTTTTGCAAGGGACTCGCCTTTAGCGGTGGACCTGTCTACTGCAATTCTGAAGCTGTCGGAGACCGGGGATCTACAAAGGATCTATGATAAATGGCTTATAAGAACTCCTTGTGCCTCAAATGGTGGAAAGCTGCAAGTCGACAGGCTTAAACTCAAAAGCTTCAGGGGCCTCTTTATTATTTGTGGTGCAGCTTGCTTCCTTGCACTCGCTATATATTTCTGTATTATGCTGCGCCAGTTCAGCAGGCACTACACCGAGGAACTGGTCTCTACTGGTGGCTCCACGTCCGCACGCGTTCAAACATTTCTCACATTTGTTGATGAGAAGGAAGAGGAAGTGAAAAGCCGGTCGAAAAGAAGACGAATGGAGAGGTTATCAAACACAAGCGCGGATGATGAAGCGATGTCTAACTCGAAAAGAAGACACCTTGATCGATCATCTTCAAGTCTGAGTTTTGATAATGGTAATCCTGCCTGATCAGAACCATTTAACTCCAAGTAGGACTTCATGAGGGCTCGTCTGATACAAATGAGTTCTTAATACAAGCGATATTTGGGAGTGGAAATCGAGCTTAGGAGCTCACGTGCATGAGATGAATGCTCTTAACCATCTAAACTACAATCCCGCTGCGATTCTTAGAAGCATGTGTGTATAACTCATGTCATTATATATCTTTCATGCTACATTACTCTTATGGGAATGCTTGGGCAAAGCTCTTTGGCAAAGTTAAAAGTATACAAATATATGCAGAATGACATGAAATCTACCATGCTCTTATTTTATACAAACATGAAATTATCCGACGCTAATCACAATTTGAAATGCGAGCATAATTTTTTTCCTCCTATTTTTAATGAGTAGTTATTCATGTACGTATGCCAGACTGTAATCGACATAAATAAAAGAATTCCTCCTTGGGAGAGAAGCGAAACAAAGTCAAATCCAATTTCATCGAACGTGGTTTAACAAGTGAAACTCCGACCCAAAAAGTTTGGTGGTGGACCAAAAAGTTTGAGTTCTACTCATCTACGTTTTATAATATAAATCAACGACATGAGTAATATGTGATAAAGCATGTAAAAATTAGTAACATATAAATCATGTGACCATGTGACGGTGCACCGAAAAATTTCTCGGAGTTTGGGGGAAGGGGAAACAACAGCTGGGATGAGACGTGTTTCTAAACTTTATTCATTCAGTCGGAAGCTATCCTTAAATTATTTAAGGAGAATGATATACATAATAATATATTTAATATTATTTACAGCTGCATTTACACGTAGACAAATAGTAAATATGGAACATTAATACATTATCAGAAGCGTTAATCTGCATTGCTTTTGAAATACTTTCCGAAGCATTCTTCTTCTCTACAGTTTTGGCACACAACTTTGTATACTTCAATCAGAAGTCTCGGGAACCGACTTGCAAAGTAGAAATCGAATCCTTCTGGAACTGGTCCGACGAGTTCCTGATACAGTGGCCGGAAAAGAAGAGAGTAAACATCGCCGGTTCACGCACATAGAAAGCTTAAGCTGGAGAGGAAACTGAAGATGGAAAAAAAACCTGAATTTGATTTGGAAGCTCTCTGTAGTGATTTGATTTGTTTCGAATGACTCGCAATAAGTCTCGAACGCTGTCAAACTTGTACCGCCTGTAATTACCGATGTTTGTGAGAAATGCAGGCTCCATCTTTTGATCCCACTTCCCACCCAAAGCGATGGGTGCAATACTTTCTAGCGCTCTCAAAACACCAGAGTTAGCCTCTCTATCTTCCAATTCTACCCTATCACTGGAGTCGCGAAGAAACGAGAGTCTTGTCTCGGAGTTCCAAAAAAGAGGATGGAGCAGCACTTCCGATACCTTTGGCCTGGAAACAAATCAAGAATATTTTAGTAAACGAACACTTCAACATGTCTTTGATTAAATATGGCTAAAAAAAAATCCTTCCAGTGGTGCTATATACTTCTTCCTAAAAATTCATTAAGAGAAACTAATACTCTTACCTTATCTCTGGGTCGGGGTTTAATAAACGAGATATAAGATCTACAGCTTCAGGAATATGCTCTACCAAGAAGAGATCCATTTGGTTCTTTACAATATTTATATCACGTTCAAGCTGATCACCGAATGGATGTCTACCACCTGTGATGCAATAAAATAGGAGACAACCTAAACTAAACATATCCACTGCACGTGTTTGCCGCCCGTGGAGAAGCTGTTCAGGCGCTTGCCAACCCGAACTGCCACAACCTGCAATCAAGTAACTAACATTTAAGATTTGTAATTCAGATTTTGAAGATGAACTTGTACTAGAATTGATGAGAATATCATAGATAGGGTGTTTAAAGTTTGTAAGTAGACAGGGAAAGAGTACTTTCCAGTAGCAAGATGACCCAAAGAAGACATGTCCCCGATAAGGCGCTTGCTAATACCCATGTCGGAAAGCTTCGCACATAAGGTTCTTTCCTTAATCAACAAAACATTTTGAGGCTTTAAGTCCCGATGAATGATCCCCATTTCATGCAAATGCACAAGACCAGAAACCACATCCCTGTGTTACGGACAAACGTAAAAGGTCAATAAGATGCTAAACCAATCTAATAACACATCAATTGACGTAACAATAACCACTGTCAATTGTTGAAAACCACCTAGTACCAAGAGATTGGTTATTATCCCTTGGTAAAGATCGTACCCAATAGTGGAATTTTTAACCAACCTCATTAATTTCAATAGTAGAAGCGACGGAAAGCCATCTATTTTCCACAAATTAACATCTGACATAATATTCTTCAATGACTTCAAGCGAACTTCGTTTTCAATCAGAACTCGTTTTGCATCTTCTTCTCCAGCTACTGGATTTTGAGAGGAATTTGGGCAAATTTGTATCAAATCATCCAAGTTGCAAATACAACGCTCCAGAGAGATATAGACAAAATCTTTATCATAGTCCACTCCATACCATCTTACTATGTTTGGGTGTCGGTCAGATGCAATAAGATTCTGAATCTCTTTAAAGGCCATGTCATGATGGGCTAATACAAGGCGTTTTACAGCAACAGGTCGACCTTCATAAACTCCCTCTAGGACAATGGTACCATTACTTCCCTTAGAAATTTCTGTACTTGAAATCACTAGTTTACCAATCCTGCGACCATTAGTACCACCATCAAAGAGTTTGTTAAGAAATGGCAATATCTTGCTATCACCTTCGGTGTGTGATAAAGCTTCCTCATCTTGAGATAATACACTTTCCTCTTTTCTTTCAACAATTCCATTTTTTCCCAATTTCCTACTCTTCTTCCTCTTGGACGGTGAAGCTTTCGGATCAGGCTTTTGACCATTAACCAGAAAAACAAAGTGGTAAACAACAAAGCCCATGAGGATTACAAACAAAAACATGAGAGCAAATGCTTTTGACCAATGAAGAAACATATTGTGAACCTCAGGCTCTGAAGGAACAACCAGATCTTTTTTGTTCAAAGGAACAACCAGATCTGAAGCAGACTTTTTGACCACAGTGTCTGCCTGTTGATGCTCTAATGATCCATGATCTCGCTCGCGCTTAACAAGTGCTTTTGACTGACAGTCAAACGGTAATGCAATCTGACTGCCAGTTTTAGAACCACGAATCAGATTCTCAATATCTTTGCAAGGGATAGCAGCCCTGATTTCAGCAATTGTCATATTCCAAGATACTTCCTCTGAATACGGATGGTAAGACACCAAGTAATAATCTATTCTGAAGAATACTATTCGCGGCTCACCAGCATTTCCGTTTATCAAACTGGGCTTGACAAACTTCTTTCGATCTCTAACATGATCTTCGGATAGAGTGTATGAGCGGTATACCTTTCCGGTAAAAAGACCAACCTCAAAGAAAGTGACCTTCTTATGTCCAAGTGTAACTGACCCATCCTCCTCCACCTTAGGCGTTTTTTTATCCACATACTCAGCAATAGTCGATGGAATTTTCTGCAAGTACATGCAAGTCAATGATCAGTGTATAAAAAGCAATGACAACCCATCCCCCTTTCCCATAAAAAGGTCACAGTTTCTACAAGCAACAAATACTCGGATATAAATAAACTTCTACGCAGTATCCACATCATCATCTTGTAAGCAGAAAAAAGGTGCTTTTTTGGGAATGATCATATTTAGTATGTGTCATAATCCAGAAACTTTAACTTGGTAGGGAACATCTTACAGCTATGAGCCCCGAATGCAAGAAAAATGAGGAATCAAAGGCAGTAGTAATTTTGTCTCTCCAAAAACACTTATACATAAAACAACAGAAAACCAAGACGCAATTGTCTATTTAGATATGGGAAGATAGTTAGGCACCCCATTTGTATTATCAATAAAACGAAGCTTACGGTAACATAACATAAACACCAAAAAAATGGACTAATTACACCCACAAAACTGCAATTAGGTAACATTCATCAAAGATTCCACGGAATCCACTGTAGGCCTCGTGAATCTTAAATTGCATTACCAAAGTCACCAACTTTGCCATTTCATTGTTAAAACAAACTAGATGCAACAATCCTAAGACAAATCTCACAACTATACAATCACATCCAAATGATAATATCAATTAATTCAGAGCAACACCGATTTAATCATAAACGAAAAAATGCAATAATAAACAAAACACAGTGGCATTTCGATGACATACCCGTCGACCAAAATGATCGCTGTGCTCGTACAAGTCCCAGTCATCACCACAATATATGAAGTACCCACTACTGCTTTGAGCCTGATAGGAACTGTAAATTGGCGGCCCCGAATCAAACGCCCATCTTACTCCCATCGAATTTCTATCCACTAATTGTATTGTTCCATCCAGTAGAGCAACTAATGCAGTTCTAGGTTCATCCTCCCTATCCACATTAACCCAGAAAAATTCAAACTTCAAATCGAAATTCAAATCAACATTGACCCAAAAAAAATTCAAACTTCGAATCAAATTCATAATTAATATCGACCTAACAAAATATTCAATTAATCGAATCGAAATTAATATGAACTAATTAAAAAAAAAAAAGGAATTTAAGCAATTGAAAGGAAGGAACTGAGTCAACTGACGTATGGGAGTGAAGTCTTCGGCTTGGAGAGCGAGAGACGACTTCGAGCTCCTTCTGCTGCGACCCCAATGGCTGCAATGCCCTGCTCTCCCCGCTCTCCCAGTTCAAAACGTCGCCGTCTCTAGTCTGGTAAAACACCGGAAGCTCCAACTGGCTGCTGCTGACCGAGTTCAAAACGGCGCCGTCATAGCTCCGAGGCGGACCGATAATCTGGAAGTCGATGAGATCCGAAACGTCGGCGTTTCGGATGAGAAAACAGGCGATCAGTGATACGATTAGGATAAATATCGGAATCGTATTGCGGCGATCCATCGGAGGAGATTGGATGGACAAGAACATGACGCGTATCGATTATTTAGCTGAGGGGTTTTTGGATTTTGGGGACAAGACAGCGTCGGAGATTCGAAGCGTCGGCGGACCATCCACTCTTAGGATCTCCGACTCCGTACGGCTGCGTTGCCTGTCGGGATGTATTTCTCGCGAATGATTTTCTACACATTTTCGTATTTAATTTTGGTTTTGGAAAAATTAAATAAGAAGATAAATTGAATTTCTTTGACTTTGATGAGGACAAACAAGGGGTTTAATTAACAGTAGCATACGCGCACGCACAGTGTTTGAGAAATTTTTTTATTTTTATTTTTTATATAGGATGAAAGAGGAAGAGAGCGATAGAAAATGTGAGAGTGAAATTTATTTTTTATTTTTTAATTAGAGATATGTTAGAATTACATGTATATGAGGTTTTGAAAAAAAAAAAAACAAAATTTGGTTGCGTGAAATTACATTTCTACTTTATATTTCTTATTCATATTTTATTTTAATTAGATAGTTAAACTAGTAATTATATAGGATTTTGGTTGACAATGAATATTATATTAATTAGTAAAAAGATTTGTATCAACTCGTTAGTCAAAATAAGTCACTTTGTTAAAAAAAAATTAACAAAATGATACTAAAAAAGGTTAAAAATTGTTTGGGAGTTGGTAATTTTCTTTTTTACTCTCTATTAAATTATTTAGGCGATTTAAGACAGTGTGTACGTTTTTTTTGCATTAACATTCATATTTCTTAATCGTAAAATAGTGTTTATATATGCATGCAAATTAAATATTAAAATGTGAAATTGTCGATATTACGAACTTGTCATTGATTATCATATGAGTATTTCAATTTCATGCAAGTTTTATTTATTTATAATGATATAATATAATATATCAATTTGTTAAGAGAAACATAATATTGCTATAAGAAATGAAGATATGAAATTTGACTACAATACTTACATGTATTTAATACAATTACTAGCCTATTCCATTTGAAGATTTATCATTTTAGTAAATAATAAGAAAAAAAAATTGTCACACTCCAACCGGAGTCGAGGCGTGCTGGTTGTCACTCGAAGGTGACGTAACCAAAAGTGTAAGTGATGTAAAAATGTGAATAAATTAAAACCCAAAACTATAACTTAATTAAACTGAGAAAAGTGAGTGTGCAGTAGTGGGTAGAACCCATAGAGTACAATTACATAGAGAATAGGTAACAAAAGAGTGCAATCAGAACTAATTATAGTGCTTAATACATAACCGGGAAAAGACCCTACATTTATTTAGATATGTTAGAATCCGCCGGAGTTTCCTCATATGCCACGGAGAATTCAGCTGTCTAAGACCTGGAGGGCCGAAAAACAAAAAGGTTAGTGGGCACAAAAACAAAGGTTTATAAAACACATTTATTTTCCAAACATACTAACCCCTTGCTGTAAAACATGTATAGTTTCTAGAAAAATCATACTACGTATAAGTATGAAAACAACAGTAAATAAAAATAATGCCATAACTATCTCAATAATAATAATGTTAGAAATAGGCCAAACTACAATATCATAACAATAGCATAATGAAAACAGGTTGCTCATCAATCTATGATAGCACACGAGTTCATGCATATAGTTTCTGACATGAAGAGGATTGTGGTGCAATATATAAGTACGCTTTAGTGTTACAATCACGTAAAGACAAACGATAATCGCGGTCACCTACGAGTCAGAGTTACCTAATACAACTTGTACTACAAGACTGACACTTATTTGGATCAAAGGCGAGCGTGCGGTGTATAGGTGAACATATATGTGAAAGACTAGCCTTGGCCCCAGGCGAGCACTAACATCAGAGTGCAGCAATGATGAGCAGACTACATAAATATTAACATGTCATAACCATTCAATAATTCTAGTCAACAATACAACCTTACATGTGTATCCCGTAGGGTTGTTTTAGTGTTCCATAGCATTATAACATTTCTTATAACACTCTTTAATCATAGCATAATAGGCGTAATATCAATCTAAAAACAACAATGGCATGATATGCATAAATCCATTCAAAAGCATTTGTGGAAACTATAAAGTTTATATATGATATATATGAAAACAAATGCCCACTCACTAATACATGGTCGGATTGTAGCATCCTAACCTCACTTGACCTCGTACGTCCTCTGGATAATTTTCACTTATATGTGAAATAACTAAACTAATAAATTAAATATGACATATTAAAAAAGGCTAGGCAAATCTCCCATACTTTGCTCAAACAGAAGGTTTAAATATATGAAAATGATCTACACGACGACACGGACCCGCACGTGTCAACCACTCGCAGGCTAGCCCACAAACACACGTGCCCCCACGCACAAGTTAGTGACTAACAGACATAAGGAATATTTAGACTTGACGGAATATTCCGTTAAACAATTAACAGAGTTTAACGGCGTTACCTGATGCCGTTAAAATATTCCGTCAACTTTGATGTAATATTCGTCGTCTTCTTCTATGGACCTTCGTCAGTCGCCGCCGTCCGCCACCATATACCAGATCATTGAGCAAGTTGGTGAAGTTGCTTATCGACTTTATCTACCTCCAGAGTTGTCGAGAGTGCATAATATGTTCCACATGTTGATAATACAAAGATACGTCTCTGATCTGTCACATGTGATTCCTCTTCAGCCGTTAAAGATTAATCCAGATTTAACTTATGATGATGTTCCAGTGACGATTCTTGACTAGAAAGACAAAGTTCTTAGGAACAAGATCTTTCGTATAGTGAAAGTCTTATGCATAAACCACTCTGTTGAGGAAACTACTTGGGAGACAGAGGAACGTATGTGAGATCTTTATCCACGCTTGTGCTTTGATTATGATCTGTAGTAGTGTTGAAATTTCAAGGACGAAATTTTCTTAAGAGGGGTAGATTGTGACGACCCGTCCCTATTTTCTATGTAATTTCTCCCCGAGAGTGTAAATTGACATTTCTACCCTTGTTGGCAAAGTGACGTGGATCTATTATTCAACGTTTATTTTATTTTTCCTAGTCTTAATTAAATAGTACTCGTCATTACGATCGCGTGAGCACAAGTTAGACCCGAATTGGAGCTGTAACGAAAAAGTTACGCTCAGTCAAAGTACATTAACTGCGGGTAAAATTGTACACGCGTGCATGTTAATTATTCAGTGTTGGAAACATTGTTTTTGGTAAGGGGATAGATTTTCTGAGTACTTTTACGTGCAAATATGAAAAACCTTATCTTCTCTTCTTTTTAAATTGGACCCGTGTCCCCTATTTCACTCACAACCAATCCTTTTCCTTCATCTCATTATTCACCAATCAACATCTCTCCACAATTCCCTCACCAACCAGAGAACCCACTCCTCACACCTCTCCCCCAATCAAAGATTGCTCCCTCATTCTCTCTTTCTTCTTATTCTCTCTCACCGAAACTCTCATTTTCCCTGCAACCTTCTAGAACGATGTCAAAACTTCACAAATCGAACTCCAAATCACCTTCATCGTGTTCCTTTCATCATCACGAATCCAGCCGTACCAACTGATCACGAAATGGATGAGTTTTAACCCGTCAATGCGGAAGGTCCGACTATGTGAGTTTTCCATCCGACGAGTTTCAGGCCGAGTTACAAGGTTTTAGGATGTGGGGAAGCTTTTACACAACTCCCTAGGGTCCCTAGACTAAGTTTGGAGTCGAGTCGACGTCGAAACAAGCGAGTTCGAGGAGTCGAGTTTTAGGCCGAAACTTTCGAGGCATTTTCATGCCTCTTGCCATCCATCTTTGGACCTTCAAAAGGTATAGACTTGTTCTACTCCTCAAGAGCTTCATTTCCATATAAATTTCACAAAAAAATGATTGAGAAATGAGCAAGTTATGAAGATTTGAATTTTTCCCTAGAAATCGACGAAGTTTTCCAGTTCCTGGCGAACCCAGACCTTCACTGGTCGCCACTATTTGGTTTCGCTGGGAATTGGAAAACTTCGCCGATTTCTGGGGAAAAATTCAAATCTTCATAACTTGCTCATTTCTCAACCATTTTTTATGAAATTTATATGGAAATGAAGCTCTTGAAGAGTAGAACAAGTCTATACCTTTTGGAAGTCCAAAGATGGATGAGAAGAGGCTTGAAAATGCTTCGAAAGTCTCGGCCTAAAACTCAACTCCTCGAACTCGCTTGTTTCGACGTCGACTCGACTCCAAACTTAGTCTAGGGACCTTAGGGAGTTGTGTAGAAGCTTCCCCACGTCCTAAAATCTTGTAACTCAACCTGAAAACTTGTCGGAGGGAAAACACACCAAGTCGGACCTTCTGAGTTGATGGGTTAAAACTCGTCATTTTGTGATCGGTTGGTATGACTGGATTTGTGATGATGAGAGGAACACGATGAATGTGATATGGAGTTCAATTTGTGAAGTTTTGATGTTGTTCTAGAGGGTTGCAGGGAAATGGAGAGTTTCGGTGACAGAGAATGAGAAGAGAAAGATTGAGAGAGTGAGGGAGCAGTCTCTGATTGGGGGAGAGGTGTGAGGAGTGGGTTCTCTGATTGGTGAGGGAATTGTGGACAAATGTTGATTGGTGAAGAGTGAAATGATGGAAAATGATTGGTTGTGAGTGAAACGGGGGACACGGGTCCAATTTAAAAAGAAGAGAAGATAGGGGTTTTCAGATTTGCATTGTAAAAGTACTCAAAAAATCTATCCCCTTATTAAAAACAGTGTTTCCCACATTGAATAATTAACACGCACACATCTACAATTCTACTCGCTGTTAATGTACTTTGACTGAGCGTAACTTTTTCGTTATAACTTCGATTCGGGTCTAACTCGCGCTCATGCGATCGTAACGACGAGTACTATTTAATTACACTACTAGGAAAAATAAAATAAACGCTAAATAATACATCCACGTCACTTTGCCAACAAGGGCAGAAATATCAATTTACACACTCAGGGAGAAATTACATAGATCATATCAGCTCTAAATTTCTTTCAAAAAATACTTAAACGCTAAATTGAGAGAACGATTTTATAGATCAAGTTCAGTGTCACAACAACATAATCTAATGACTTAATTAATGGTCTTAGAGAGTCAAAGATTGTATTGTGGTTATGAACATTTTCCAGGTCATGCATTCAAGTAGTCCTCCCAATATCGCTTCGATGGAAAAAATTTGTGGTGTGAGTGAGATATACATAAAAAAAAAGACATTAACAAAAGATGAGTATATAAAAAATCAAAAGACTTAGGAAATAGCTGAAATATTCAAATTTCAAGACTTTATTTTCAACCCACTACCTCTCAAATTAAATTTTAAATCGTCTCCCTCTTAGAATATTGCTTGTATTGAAAAAAAAAAAATCTCAAACTTCAAATGATAAATCTGTCATCATCTAATCAATACAGGATCGCTATGTCGTCAATTTCATCCGTTCAACAATTAAGAAAGTAAATAAGTTTTCAATCACTTTAGCTACTTTATTAAAGTTTTAAAACATACATCAGTTTGCTTGAAAAAAAAGTAAAGAGTGAACTTGTTAGTAGCCCACACAGTAACGGTCGAACCGGAGACTGTAAAATAAACCGCTTGAAGCCGCCGCTCGTATATCTCCTCACGCGGCAGTCCCCGCGCTCCCAAACCAAATTTTACAGTCTGTGTCCGCCTTCCAGTTCACTCCACCGCCTCCTTCCTCCTAATAAAAACAACACCGTCGCACGTCTCAGGGAGGCCGAGACATGTTGCAGAACAAGTCATTCGTCAAGAGAACCAGAGGCGGCAAAATCACCAAGGTCCCAAAACCAAAAGACCCCAACTTTTCCTCTTTGCGCTGCTGTTTTTCCAATTCAGGGTTTAAGCTAAATGGGGTTTTCGATTTCGTTGTGCTTCGATTTTCAGGTCGTCAGAGAGCACTATCTCCGGCACGACATATACTGCGGAGCTCCGGTATGCAAAGTTTGCGATACGTCCGGAGCTCGATTGAGCCCTACCGCTTCCACCATTCTCATCTTCGATACCAATGTCGTCCTTCATCAGGTTACAGTTCGTGTCAAGTTCGTTTTTAAAAAAAAAAAAAAAAAAAAATTGTTTTCGAATTGCGAATGAATGAACGAATGATTCGAGCTGCGTTGGTGGTGTTTTCAGATTGATTTGATTGAGAATCCGGCGATCGAGGATGTGGTTGTGCTTTCGATTGTGCTGGAAGAGGTTAAAAACAGGAACTTGTCTGTTTACAATAGAGTTTCTGTGCAGCAATTCTCTGAGGAAATTTTTCGTCTTTTCGAATGAACATCACAAGTAGGTTATGAAAATTCTACTTATTTATGTTAAAATGTGGGAATGTGCTCATTATAGATAGGTTGCTTTTGATATTGTCGATTTTAGGCGCTTATTTTGATTTTTGTTGATTGCTGCTATGTTCAGGGATACATATGTTACGGACATGAGCGGAGAAAGTAAAAATGATAGAAATGATAGAGGTTTGCGCTTGTTGTGATTATGCAATTTAATTCTTCATGATATGCTTGGTGTTTAGTACTTGTTCTTTTTTTGTGTCTATGTTACTTGCCAACGCTGTCCAATACTAGTGTCCACTTGATGGTTATGGATTTTGGTTTGTTGTGTGGTGTGTATCTGTTAATTTCCTACTCTTTTCTCACTTAAGAAATTGTTGTTCAGCAATTCGGGTGGCTGCTCAGTGGTATCAAAGTCATCTTGCTGGCTCAGCTAAGGTTTTACTTATAACCAATGATAAGGAGAATAAGAGGAAGGCTATTGAAGAGGGAATTTCTGCAGAGACAGGTCTGTATATGTTTGCTATCCAAGTCTTTTTTTTTAACAGCATTTCTTATGTTTCAGACCTGCCCTACAAGTTTAATATCCACATAATTGATTGTTTTCAGTTTTACATCATTTTGACAGAAATTTAACGGAATTACCCACTTGGAAACTATTTTCTTGTCCTCAGTTGAATCGTATGTGAGGTCATTGAGTCGGCCAGATTTGCTTGACCTGCTCGTGCAGCCTGCATCAGAAGATGTAAAGATGGAGGACGTTGAAGATTTGAGACCATCGAAAAGGAAATTCGTCTACTCAGAGGTATTGCAACTGACTCTGCATTCATGCGTTTAGATGTTGTTATCGGTTTTATGAATCAAAGTTGGTTCTTACCAGTTTCTTTTTCTCTTTAATTTTTCAGCATAAGCCCATGTCTGAAATTACTTCCGGTTTGCATTGTGGCATATACCATCAAGGAAAACTTCGAGTTAATCGTTACAACCCATTTGAAGCATATGTTGGAAGTGAGAGCATTGGTGATGAAATTATAATCTATGGACGTACAAACATGAATAGGGCTTTTGATGGTGATATAGTGGCAGTTGAGCTTCTGCCTCAAGATCAATGGCATGAGGAAAAATCTATAGCACTAGCAGATGAAGGTACGGTAATGAATATGAACGATACATATGCATATAAATGTAATTTGATGAAGGTCAGTCTTGGTTAGAAACTATAAGTTTGAGTTCATGTTTTAAGGTAGATTTTAGGTCTTAGTTATAAATTAGTTTGTAGTTACATTTTTTCGGGTAGAAGGCTGAAAACATCTCTCTCTCTCTCTACATATATATATACACACTCGGGCATTCTTTTCTTCTCATTTAATTCTCTTAATTGGTATATTTTGTACTAACTTGCAGAGGATGAGCAAGAAGAAGATGTTCATCTGGTTCCAGGCAGTGCTGATGATGCTCCTAGGACTACAGCTCCACATGGTTCTGCTGGAGTAACAGAATCTGTCCCAAATCGACCATCTGGCCGTGTCGTTGGTATTATAAAGCGGAATTGGCATTCGTAAGTCGACTTCATTGGTTTCATGAATCATTTTTGTCTCGCTGACAGAAGTGGTCTCTGATTTTGTTATTATTTGGCTGAAATATGTTTCTTCATTTAAGTAGGTAGCAAAAATGTGTGATCTTTTAGCATATCTGTGAATATGCCAGTGATTGTTGTGCTCTATTAACATCCCACTCTTACCAGGATGTTTGTAGATTCTCATACACTTCAATTTCCACTTGCAGATGATGGTTTTTGTGAAGATATTTTCTGGTTATTGGTTCTGTTATATGATAGAAATTGATATTCATGCAGTTATTGTGGATCTTTGGAGCCCATGGCTAAGCCTGCAGGTGGTGGTGGTATTGCCCATGCTTTATTTGTCTCAAAAGATCGTAGGATTCCGAAGATTCGAATTCAAACTCGACAGCTTGAGAATCTGCTGGACAAGAGAATTACTGTGGCAGTTGATTCATGGGACCCTTTGTCTCGATATCCTTCTGGCCATTATGTACGAACCATAGGAGTAATAGGTGATAAAGATACTGAAACTGAGGTAGGTTGGAAGGGGTTCAATTGTTTGCATTTATTTGGTTGAACATCCAAAAAGCTAAAGACATTGTATGCTATTTGAACATCCAATCAATTGAACTTTAGATGGCTCATGGCAGTGACACTAATTTGTTTTTTTTGGATGTTGCAGGTGGTCTTGATTGAGAATGATATAAATACAAGACCATTTTCTTCTCAAGTTCTAGCATGCCTGCCGCCGCTACCATGGCTTGTGTCTTCTGAAGATTTGGCAAATCCTATTAGACAGGATTTGCGACAATTGCGTGTTTTTAGTGTTGATCCTCCTGGTATATGACACGTATATTAATTCTTTCTATATTTGTTGTTCTCCCTCTTTCTGCTTTCTTATTAGTTTTGCTGTTTTCTGTGGTATAATTGTTTTATTTAGTTAAATATTAAGATATCCTACTTTAATTCTTGTTTCTGCAGGATGCAAGGATATAGATGATGCATTGCACTGTACAGCTCTTCCAAATGGAAATTATGAAGTTGGAGTTCGTATCCTTAACCTCATGACATTTATCAATAATTGACGTTGCATGTGTAACTGAAATGTATGGTTGATCTGTGCATTGTGAATAAAGCGTGTTCATTTATCTGTGAGTTGTTGGGATAACACAAGTCTGAAAGAAGAGATGTTTTCTGAAAGTTCAGATGATAAAAAGTTAGAGTTTTTTATTTTTTTCAGAATATATTGTTAATTACATTAGTTCAGACTTGTCTGCTGCTTTCTATCCTTCCTACTTCTGTTTGGTGCATTAAGTATTTTATCATTTCCAAATGTTTGTCTTTAGGAGGATACTTCATTGTATTTGTGTTATACATGCCTTATTCTGTCACCTCTACAAGGGTTCCAAGCAAATATTTTTTTTTAAAGTATAACATGAGTACACTACAAGTACAAGCTGTATCTTTAATGACTTTAACTAGATATTGCTGATGTAACAAATTTTGTACACTCGGGAACTCCTCTTGATGATGAGGCTTCACAAAGAGGCACATCGGTCTACCTTGTTGAACGGCGCATTGACATGCTTCCAAAACCTTTGACAGAAGGTGACTTTTTAATTTAAATATCTGTAATGAGTGTTGTATCCTATATAGAGAAATGCTAGCAACCTTCTCACTTCTCCTCAGGCCACGTGTACTCCACTAGCACTCGAAAACTAAAATTTTAACTATATTAAACTCCACTAATTTTCTTCCTTTGTTAATATAATTAAAATTTTAGTTTGTCAACCAAAAAGTAATTAAATTTTTAGTTTTGCGTGCTAGTTGAATACACATGGCATGAGTAGAAGTGAGAAGGTTGAAATGAGAAGGTGAGTGAGAAGGTTGCTAGCACTCCCCTCCTATATAATGTGATTGAATCTTCTGTGATTTAAAGATATAATTCTTCTTATGCAGATATATGTTCTCTTCGAGCTGATGTGGAAAGGCTAGCCTTTTCTGTCATTTGGGTATATGATCTCTCACTAACTAGTCATATGAGACATTTTTTCTTCTATCTGCATCCTTGCACACACACCACACATGCATCTATTATAGTTTTTAGATAATACTATTTTATATTTGACTGATACATAGGATAGGACTAACCTATGTCAGAGTATGTTCTTTCCTTTTTGAATTGGTATATAAGTGTTTACCTGAATTTCAGGAAATGACAGCTGAAGCTGAGATTATTTCTGCAAGATACACCAAAAGTGTTATTAAATCGCGTGCAGCATTATCTTACATTGAAGCTCAAGCGAGGATGGATGATAGGTATTTTGTACTTCAGCTTAGTTACCTTCCTTATAAATAAATTCATTCACTTAACTGTTTGTGTTCACAGGATACTCTCGTCGTTATAATCATAATAACTTTTTAAACCTTAGTAAACTTTACTAGTTACAGTAATAAGAGATTTGTACCCGGTATGTTCTTGCTACATGAACATTGTGTTCCTTCACTTAGACAAGTGTCCACCTGTTACGTTTCGATCTAAATATTGCATGTACATGCGGTTATGATGTATAAAAATGCTGATATTTTTCTATACTTATCTAGGCATCATATTTTGCAATGATACGACACGTCCATGATGTGTAAAAGTAAGATTTGTAATTGTAAGATGGATATGATAGAAGTGAGTCTATCTAAACAATTAAAACAAAGTGAGTTGTATGGGATGGAGTCTCTGCAGAATGTGCCATCGGGCTGGGAATGGTCTGACAAATAAATAGCCTGAATGGCTAACTCGTAATGTGTTGGGTTGAGCTTGAGCCTCGTCTTCTGAATCCTGGATGGTGAGAAGTGTGCAAGTGCTATACCGCTTAGTGAATGAAGAGAGAAAAAACTCTAGGATGAATTTTAAACTTGCACCAATGGTTTAATCTTTTCACCAGCATGGATTTTTGTAACTTGGTCCCTTCAGGGTTGATCGCTTTCCTGTGTCCACTACAGAAGTTTCTTTTATCTTTGAATTTCTATAATAAAGTTTTCTTATTACTTTTATATTACTGCAGTCGGTTGATGGATCCATTAACTACAGATTTAAGAAACATGAACTGTTTAGCAAAGGTATGCACACGTGGGCTCTTCTTCGTTGGTTGTAAATTCATTAGTTAAACAGTTTTAATGTGCCATCATACTTTCTTGACTTCTCTGACCTCTGAACATTATGCTTTTTCTACAGATAATGAGGGCAAGGCGTATTGAGAGAGGAGCCTTAACTCTTGCATCTGCTGAAGTCAAATTTGAAATTGACACTGAGACTCATGATCCTCTTGATATCGGTATGTAGTTTGAATGGCAAGTTTTCTTGTCCAACATATTAAATTTTGATTGATGGTAATCTGACTCTAAATTTTGAACTTTAATTCTACTTGCATTGACAATATCAGTTGTACCGTTGCTTAATCCACTATAATAATTACCTTATTTCATGAAATTGATTGCTTTGTGCTGCTTCATGTAGGCATAATATTGATTTTATAGTTGGTGAAGCATGTTTCATATTCTTCTTATGTTTGGTATTTTGGGTTGGAAGTTCTCAGCACCTGGGTGGGTTTCATTAAAACACGATCTGCTTATTTCTTGTAGAGTTATTTAATTCTTATGGCTCTTTGGTTATCTGTTCAGTTTTTCATTTTTCTTAAAACATTTACTCAGGAGGAGAGAAATGACTGATTCCCTATCTTGCATTCATGTATCCATCTTAGAGAAAACTTGTCTAAAATCACTGCATGAATTGTTTCTGCAGGTATGTACCAGATACGTGAAGCAAACCAAATGGTGGAGGAGTTTATGCTTGCCGCTAATGTTTCAGTTGCTGAGAAGATTCTTAAACATTTCCCTCTATGTTCACTATTGAGGTAAGTTGATGGACTTTTCTTCAACAATTTTCTTGGTCTCATGTGATTTCCTGGAATGACGTTCTGGTTGTCTTTTGCTTAAAATTAAGGCTATAAAGTGGCACAGCGATCTATTAGGGTTGGTTAAGTTGAAATGTATCAATATGTGGTAAATCGTAGTTCTCTTATGTATTGATGTATCTTTTTTTTCTTAAAATATTTCTGGCTGTGGAAGGATGGTGCATAGCTGCCTTGACACTCTGTCGCCTCTCTCTTTTTTGGTCATTTGATTTTGTGTGTGCAGGCGCCACCCTACTCCGACCAGAGAGATGCTTGAACCGCTGTTGCGTACAGCTGCTGCTATTGGTCTCAACTTGGATGTCTCATCATCAAAATCACTAGCTGATTCACTTGACTCTGCTGTGGTATGTGTTTGTTAACTTTGTTCGTATATGTTATTAGAATGAGACTGATGGTCCCAAGTTATGTAAATTTTTGCTTAATTATTTTATTCCTCTTTAATAAAAGCAAATTTAAATCTTTTTAAGGGTGATGATCCGTACTTCAACAAGCTTATTCGTATACTGGCTACGAGATGCATGACCCAGGTAATTTAACTTGAATGGTTGAATGAAGTTGAAATTACTTTGAAGGACAGCTTTCTAAATTTTTGGATTTACCCTGTATTTTCAATCTTAGGCTGTTTACTTCTGTAGTGGGGATCTCAGCCCTCCGGAATATCTTCATTATGGGCTTGCAGCACTTCTATACACTCATTTTACCTCTCCTATTAGGAGATATGCAGGTTAGTGTCAGTTTTAGCCATGTAGTTCTTGGTGATCTTGTCGAATTATTGTTGTTTGACTCGACCACTTTCTTTCCCTGCAGATGTCATAGTACACAGGTTGCTTGCTGCATCTTTGGGGATATACAAGCTTCCAACTGTATTCCAAGACGGACCCCGACTCACAAGCATTGCTGACAGTATGAAACCACTTTCGCCATTTGATGTAGTTCAATAAATGATCAAATCTTAGTATTACCCATGTGGCTGGATTTTTGATATTCATAACTAATATTAGAGTAAGAATGTTGGCTCCTTACCCCACAAGCTGATAACAAGTTCGCTGTAATGAAATTTTTTCTTTCCTGTTGCTCTTCTAAGCCAAGATTAAATCATTTATATTCATATCTTCTATGCACTAAGCAATTTATTATTAACTTTTTTTCGATTTGTACATATTGAGCTCTAAGAGTGTTGCTTCACTTATTTCTGCTACAGATTTAAATTATCGGCATAGGAATGCCCAGATGGCAAGTCGGGCCTCAGTGGAGCTCCATACTCTCATTTTTTTCAAAAAACGGTATGATCTGTTGTCTGTCTGCCTCTGTCTTGCTCCTCCTTCCCCTCTCCCTGTGTCTCTCTTTGATAATGTTGCATTTCGTTCATGTAGGCCAACGGACACAGAGGCAAGAATAGTCAGAATAAGATCCAATGGATTTTTCGTATTTGTGCCCAAGTATGTTTTCTAACCTCACAAGTAATTCAATTAATTTTTATGAGTGTTGGGCATATGCGTGCAAGTATTTTGAGGGTGTTTTCAATAGAACTTGCTGTCTCCTGTTCTTGTGCTTGATGACAAATTGGTTGACCTTTCATCTTCCGGATGCTTGACTCAAATATTCTGGAATGGACCTAGGAGTTAAGTTATGGAGATGGTTTATATTAGCAAACTCTTTCTTCTTCAACCCTTTTCAGGTACGGCATAGAAGGGCCGGTGTACTTGACACCAAGGGGTGAGAAGGGAGGTGGAGAATGGTATGTGGATGAGCAACAACAGAAGATTAGAAAAATGGACGGTAGCATTTCATACAGCGTTCTGCAGACAGTGTTTATTCATATGGAGATTGTGGAACCCCAGCCCAACAGGCCAAAACTCCAACTATCGCTAGTGTAGACCAGCAACTTTGCCTCTCCCCAGTACCCTCCTCTAAGATGAGAGAAAAGTGTCTGGAACGGTGGCGTGAGCCAGGAGCTTGGTTCTAACCATCTTGGGTGGTGAAGATATGTCATAGGACACACAGAGAAATATTGTATAGCTTCATTTAGTATAGTTTGTGTACTGCTTGAACTTACGGTGTGATAGTTTTGGTATTCGAGTGTTGAGCAGAGAGATTACAAGCAGTCTGCAGACGGGATGCCCCGTGAAACAGTGGTGTGTTTTATGCAGAAAATTGTCATTCAAGAGGTTTAATCACAATGTTTTCTTGAAGTTTAATGTAATTACAATTTAGGTGGCATGTCGGGTTGCGCTGGAGCCTGGAGGGAATGATTGGAAAAAGCAAGGAGGAATATAAATTCATGGGAGGAATATGGGATGTTTGAAAAGCGGAGTGATTTTTGCACGCTCATTTTCTCTTGCTTGGAAGAGTGCAGTTGGAGAAATTAGAAGTGTGAAAATCACACTATGCTTTTAGACTTTTCAACTGGTTGTAGAGTAGTTTACATCAGTTTTCTGCCAGTTTGTCCAAGAGCAAGTATCAAATTTCTCATTAGAGTAGTCCCACGTGGGTGCGACTGTCGCACTAAAAATTTCTCTAATCGAACAAAGAGCAAGTATCAAATTTCTCGTTGGATCGGTGTATTTCAATGGATCATAACAGTATGCTAATTTCGATTCCACGAATGCATACGGATGCATTATGTTACAAAGCTGTCCTTGAGACACATTGAGCTATCAAGAACCTAATGAAACCCTAATCCCTACTCCTACTACACACCATGTAAATAAATCAAACCATGAGATGTACAGATGCACATAAAAATCATACCCCAAAAATAAAAATAATTAATTCAAACAATCGAATCGAAAAATGTGGGAAGAATAACCCAAGGGATTGCTTGCTGCTCAAGGAAGTTCAAGACAAGATCCACATGAAGATTGTTGACCAAATGGTAAGTGCCAAGGCTGCAACCAAGTACGTCCACAGGAAGAGCACTGAGCACTCTGCCTCAGCCACATCAAACAGCTGTGTCATCGTACCTGCGTAGCATCACGTATTCGTGTAAGTACTTTGAAAGTTCCCTCGTCGAATGACTGAGGATGGTGGGAATTACGAGCACTTGATGCAATTTGCTTACCGATATTCATGGCAGGCGGCAGGGTAAACTGAATCATCAGCACAAAGTGGAACAAGGGGTCTGATGGGAGAAACCCTAGTTTGTCTGCTGCTCTTACAATGAGAACACCGATTGCAGGCATTACTACGTATTTGGCAACAATCACTCCGAGGAGGGCAGGCACTTTGATCGTTGATTTGCGTAAGCCTGTTTAATTAAACACACAGTAATATAGTACTTTGTTAGATTATGTCTCCCCTCCCATAAACTAAGAAAGTAGTTCCGATGTCGAATATAGTTCCATTACCTTGGATCAGATTGCCTCCAAGAATGAGTGTGATGCAAGGGATTGTACCGTTCCTGCGTAAGGCATTTACCGTTAATTTACACATTGTGCAGAGGATGTTTGTGCAGAGGATGTTTTTGGTTTGAAGTAGTTTGATTGAACATCAAGGGATGCTAAGTCTTAAATTAAACATAGCAATTTTTATGCTCTAAGCTGAATGGTACTTACCCGAGTTGTGTAATAGAGTCTTCGATCGCACGTAGAGGGGCGTCGTCACCAATTATTATTTTCTTAAGAAATGGAATTGCCCCAACGACGAATCCCACAACCTAATAATACAAGATAGCAAACCATTCAGTTCCGTATCAGTCTTGAGGTCTTACAAAGACCTTGAAATATAGCCAAAAAATGTTAGAAAAACTCACCGCAGCAAGTGTTGGTGGTGCCAGTAACTCATGCAAAATCTGGCGAACGAATGCTAATACTTTATGGCTGAATGGTACGTTTGATTCATCAGGGGCTACTATCTGTCATTCAGCAATCCAGATCGTCCAAACAACCAGGCTGAGTAAATATATGCATATATACGACATATGTAGCTAGACTGCTGTAATTTTAGATATATGAGGGTACTTACAGCTTGGTTTACAGAAGTTTCAGACGCTACAATAGCACCCTGCTCTTCATCTTCTCCTTTGAGAAGGTAAGTATCCCCGTTAGCATCCAAATCTGTGTTGGGCCTCTTTGCGGCCTCCTGAGCTTCCTCGGCTGCTTGAAGCACTTTCCATTTAATAGATGAAGTTCGAATCAGCTGGTAAGTGTAGGTCCAAATGAAGAAACCACCAAGCTGCAATAACCAAGTAATTTGTGATTTAGCATTCAAATGACTTCCTTTTCTCTTTAGATCATGTACAGTAGAGGTTTAATAATTGCATTACCGCCATGGAAAAAGATACGTATGAGAGTCCAATCGTACTACAAACACTATGATTGCCAAAGGGGTTTCCGTCCTCATTGCAGATTGCAGGGACAAGTATGAGGGGAAGGTTTCCCAAGTTTGCTATTCAACAAGATTGGCGATTACTTGATAAGCAAACCACTATATTGCTGCTAAGAAATAGATGAAAGAAACAAATCATAAAAACTGACTATTTACCTGATGAAACTGCAGCAATTATCACACCTTCCTGATAAGGTTTTGGTTTGAAAATCTTTACCACAATCCATCCAAGAATCCCTCCAACAACAAAGGTAAGCGCGACGTTGACAATCATAAACCACCTGAATCATATCGACAATGTATCAAATATTGTAAGGTCAATATCAAAAATTTCATCGACATATTGATGACATGATTTCCAAATACTGCAATTGACTACATTGGAGAGAAAATAAATGCTGCAAAGACTAAGACCAAATACAAAATGCAGCACAACGTACCATGAAACAATGTCTCCAAATGTAATAGTCTTGGCCACATTTGCAAACACCAGTGAGGGAGTGAACACCACAAACACAACCTGCATTTTCGCAAATCACGTACTTATTTGCTTTTGTTTTGTGTGCAAAAGAATTCACTTATGTGCGAGAAAACAGAACATGTATGTGCCTACCTTGTTCATGGACCTTCGGGCGCCCGATGGGAGAAGATTCCAGTACTCAGTTGCCATCAAGGCTCCCAACACACTGATTATGAGAACTTGGAAAATTGGCATGCAAGCCACCTCCAACAGCGTCCAGAAACCCATCTTCTTCTTTTTTTTTACTCTTTTCGAGTCTAAACTTTCGCACTTCGCTTCTTTTTTGTTCAAAACTGACCTAATGTGTTTGCGTTGCAGTGTTTTTATAGGAGGTGCTTGCACTTCTCAGCAGTCCTACTAAAACAAAAGAAAAATCCTGAGAGAGAGAGAGAGAGAGAGGGCACAAAAGGTTAGCCAAGGAAGCAAAATACAAAGCAAAAATCACAGGTGGAATCTGAGCATTACAAGGAAAGACACCAAAAGTGGATGACATGGGGAGGAGGAAATAGCCATGAAGGTACTAGCATTTGGCACTACTCGATTCAATCCCATTACACTGCGCGCCTCTAAGGATTGTACAATTTTGTACATATGTTTTGAAATTTCTGGGCAGTAGTACTGTTTAAAACCTTCTTAATTTCCATGAAATTTTACTATATACTCAAATTTGGGTTGTTTTCTGCTAAATTGGCCATCCAACATATAGATATACCCTGAATCTAACCCAGGTGAGATAAATGTTAATATTTTTTAATTAATTGTAAATTCGCGGTTTAAGCTAATTGAGATGGAATGGAACCGAGGCTAACTTTAAATGTCCTTTTTCCTTTTAAATTTGGTTTTATCATAATCTTAATAAGGTTGGGATCTGACCCAGAATTATTTTGGATGCAAGTATGGAACGATTTAGAATGAATAGGAAACCAAATCTAAGATATATATAACTAATCTATATAATATGATTTAGAATTTGGTTCACTTTCAATTTCTTATTTCAGAGCAGTTTCTATACTAATTAAATTGGACTAATTGACAGCTAACAACACATGGTGTTTTACCGCGGTAGCGGAAAACAATGATATCTATGCACCCTGATGAGGGTTCAGTCTCTACCAATCTCCTTTCCCCTGACAATTTAACATACTAACGCTCTTGTTTATAAAAAAAAATGGTCAACTAACAAGACATTATACAGTGAAACCTAAACATGTGTATAGAGTCCAAATTCAATTAGAATTTGTCATAACATTTACTAACGCAATCGTACAGCTAATTAGGCGGCATACAGTGAAACCTAAACATGTGTATAGAGTCCAAATTCAATCAGAATTTGTCTTACCATATATAAAGAAGATAGACATAAAGGACAACCCCGAAAGGCCAATGAACCAAATGGCAACACAAAGTAAAACGACAGTGGTTAATAAGGAAAAAAAAAGTAAGGACATTTTTTTAAGAGTATGGACACTCTTAATTTGGTGGATACGACTGATATGCGAATTCATATGCATGAAAACAATATCACCACCAAATTAAGAGTGTACATTTTCCTAATCCAGAACAAAGAAGTGAGAAACCAAGAAAAAGAGATGCTACAAATTTGGAACACGGCCAATAAACTTTTTTCTGTTTAGGTCATCCATGCGGTCCACCATAAATAATGATGGGTCGCACAAGAGAAAAAATAAAGAAAAAGTTTAATTGACAAAAACAAATAAAAATAAATCCAAAGTTTTTTTTTTTGTATTTTTTAGTATATCGATATTTTTATACTTAGAGGATGAGGAGTTAAGTTAAACCACACAATAGACAACCTAATTTAGTATCGAATTCGCCATCCACAAGATTCAAACTTAAGACATTTCACTGTATACTGAGAGGCAATAAATCCAAAGTATTAAATTATCGTGATAAATAAGATATTGTTATTCATATTTATTGTATTTTGTATTCAAACTCTCTATTTTTATGTAGTTTAAATGAATTTATATAATCTTATTGTTTGTTTAAAAAACCGAACAAAAGCGTCACACTCAAAAGTTTCTCCTGCTTCAAAGGCAAAAGATAGCTTTAGTTTATTCCCAGACAAAAATTAAGTTACGGAAAAATCCAAAAACAGAACAAACATTTCTTTATTTTTGTGGTTGAGAGATAACTGCGTATGCACTATTGGTGTCGCCCTCTTTGAGCTGCAAAACTATGAATGATTGATTCGATCTCAAACAATAAAAGTGCTAATAAAAATATGAAAAATACTTGATAACAATCTTTCCGTGTTTTGGACACAAAACAAATGGCATTAGAAAGAGAGAACCGATGAATTAAAAATAAAGTGGGTTATCTACATATTTTTTTTTTACTTTTCACACATATCTTGTTAATTTCTGTATTTTGATTTTCTATAATTTAATCGATCTGACGGCGGCAAATTAAGAGGATGTGTTTGACGTGAACGTATGAAAAGTGACCAGAAACAACTCAAGAACCAGAAGATGAAGGACTGAATCATCGATAAAATTCAAGAAGTTTCAGAACAAAAACAAGATTAAGGCAATAGCTTGATGGGTTTAAAAAACAAATTAAGCAGAAAAAAAGGAAGGAAATAAAAAAAGGAAGAGAGAAAGATGAACCTGGAAGAACCAGCTACAAAAGCGAACATGGCTGAGAAAAAATGGGAGAGACAGAGTGGTGGGAATCTGAGGCCGATCGTCGATGAGAATATATAGGAGAAGAGAATAAGAAGAAGAAGAAGCATGACCCATCAGGCTCGCATGCTTTGCCTTTTAATTTGGAGCATAAATCTCCTACAAAATTGATGGTGCTTGTACAAGTTGATAATTTGTGCTAGCTCTGTGTCTACTATTTATACACGGCACTTTGGTTCCCACCACTTTTATTTGTGTTTACAATCGCTAAAAAAAAAGAAAATGAAACACTACTTACTTGACTCAAGTTTTGGTAATTATAATGGGGAATTTTTTTAGCTTAACTGATGCAAGAAGACGAGAGGCTCAAGTAGAAGGAGATGTTGTATTTGTATCTAGCTTGCACATGAATTAAAATCCAACTTAATTAGCCGGAGAAAAGTAATTAGTTTGTCAGATTATTATCTGCGAGACGTAATTAAGATGCTTATATTATCAAACTTTTATGTTTTTTTACCGTTAATTAGATTGATTTTTGCATGTTGGAAAAAGAATTTGATTTTACATGAATGAGTGGTTTAGGTCAGGGACAGAGCCAACATGGGCGGAGCTTCATGGAGGGTCGGACGAGCTCAACATCTGGCCCAACAGTCTAGTCCAAGTTTCCAACATAGCATAATTTGCTTGATGTAAACCAAGAGTTGTGTTTCCATGGTCTAAATTTATAATCCAGATGACAACATATCCCTAAAGAATGAGCATTGGCTGTACTAATCAGAATATATACATGTGAAACTCTGGAGGTTTTTTTTTTCTTCAGACAAATGATATTATCTACATTAAAAGAGAGGAGGAGATCTTAGCCTCCCAATGAGCTAGCAATAATGTGGTTCCAACTCGTCTTTGGCGAGAATCGAATATAAAACTTCTTCAGTAAAGATGAATATTATTAAATCATAGTACTAAGTGGTCATATCTCAAAGTTTTTTAAGTGCTTAGAAAGTAATTAGTTAAATTTTAGAGATTATTTATTATTTTGAAAATCATAAGATGAAAGTACATATAATTATGAGTTGCAGTATTTTTCAGAATACATGTCGGAGAAAGAATGAATATAAGGTGAATTTTTTAAGTCGGATCAATGGAAAAGGATCCGGCAATGATACTTTTCTTAGGGATTCCGTGATCTCATCCGTTTATCGTATATCGTGCGGTCAGTTTTTGTTAGATATTATTCATATTTAATTTTAAATTTTAAATTTTGAAATAATTTCTGACCGCACGATGTACGATGAACGGATGAGATCATGAAATCCCTAGGATCTAGATCCTTTTCCAGATCAATGAGACGGTTACACATGTGAGCACATTGTTGGAGCTGCCACGTGGGGATCAATTTGCACGCCAGCGTATAAGGACACTACTCGAGCTTTTCGGCTTGCCTTAGTACTGACCGGATAGTAATTATAGAAAGAACTCGAAGATGTCTTTTAATATTACGGTTTAGGTGATATTTTTTATTATTTGTAAATGAGATGTAATTACAGTATTGTTAGTTTATTGTGAGATTAAGCTCATTCATGCCTCGTTTGTAAGGAAAAAAAAAAGAACAAAAAACGAAAAAAAATTAACTGAAAGAAGAGGCAAGTTGGATGTAACCCACAAGTCTGGGTAGCCTTAATTCCTCTCCGAGTGGTCTGCTAATACATAGCAGAGAAGAACTTTATTATACACCAATCTTCCTGCCATATGTTAGATTAGAAAGAAGATCAAAGAGAAAATAAGAGAGAGAGTTGAAAGACGTGGAGGTTTTGAAACTGAAGTTCTCCAAGATTTCAACCACAAAACCTCGGGTGCTTAAGTATTTGTATTTTGCGTTTAATTAGGCTTCAATATAATTTTATTATAAGGTAACTATTATGTTTTTAGCTAGTGATTGGTGTACGTGTTTGGTGATGATGAATACTTTGTGGACTATAACGAGATTATACGAGTTAATTAAGCTTAGGATCAAGGTAGGGGGGTCCTTTCGCTTGCCTCATGGTTTTTTTCTGTATTATTTTTATAAATGTTTGTACGGAATGATTTACGTTTTAAATCGTATTGTTGATCATTTGGTCTTGGAATTAAGTTAATTTTGGGCATGATTATGAAATTGTATTTGGATGTGGTTTTGGGTTTCTCCGAACGTGTCACGTATTTTCTGCGGTGATGATGGGTTGTTGTTTCTGTATTTGGATATTTCAATCTCGTTTCAAATTTTTATTTTTATTTTTATATTTATTTATTTAACTCACGTTTCAGATTCGGTGTTTTTCAGTGATTCCAAATTCGGGGCATGACTGTAAATATGAAAATTCTCACGAAAAATAAAACAAAAACACGTGTACAAAGTAATAATTTGTATCAATGTAAAATTAGGTTACAATGTCTTATAAAAAAAATAAAAAAATTGATCCTTTGATTCAATCTCCAAGGATACAAAGTGTGTATATAAAGTGGTTGACCCGAGGGTCGTAATAACTTTATCTCAACTCACGAGCGTCGTAAGGGTTTGGCTTATGGTGATGGAGGAACCAGCACGTGTAGTGGTGCTTAATGGTTCTTAGCGGAGAATGCAGAGCTTTTTTATTCTTCTAATTGTGTAGAGTTTTATTGAGAGTTGAATGTCTGAGAGATGTGTGTCACTCTTAGTGATTTATCCGGTTTTGATGAGTCATGTGTCATGTGTGCGATTTGCGAGACATACCGTGCATGCCACGTAAGCCTTGGCATGTTGAAATTTTAATGAGTTGTTTAATATTTATTTCACCCAAATATACATGTCTAAAACGACAATACAAATATACAGTGAGAAGTTTTTCTACACGATCACTTCTAAACCGTTCAATCAACATAATTTACTAATGGTTTAAAAATTGGCCAGATTAGTTGACAAACGAGCACTACATATTATTATTTATATATATACAGATACGTACGATACTATATTATACACATACGTACGATACTTATATTGGTACCTAGCTAGGTCCACCTCCACATGCCAGTTCATGAATGTTACGCAAAACTTGCAAACTTATCGAGTCTATATATCCAACTAATTACAAATCGCTACCTTGATTTTTTCTTGCATTCACACCAGGACAAATATCACAAATCACATGGGATATTAGATTAATTAGAATTCTCCTCAGGCAGGCTCTCTCATTAGACAAATTCGAATTTGTCTCTCCAACCAAGAATTTGGTTCGACCAAAATTCTACAGCATATGCATACGCATGCATGCATGTTTCCAGATTTATCAGAAAAAGTAGACATCAAGAACCACAGTCAGCATTTGTATTATATTGGAGGTCGATCGATTAAATAAGCAAGTTGAAATAATTATAAATAAGTTGAACGTGCCATTTGAATATTAGCCGCACATTAATACGCCAGTGGCCAGAGAAATTTTCCTAAATCTCATGCTAGTTAAAATAATAAAACCCTAGTACTATCTAGGGATGAAGATGTGATCGCTTAGCTTGGAGTTTTCTACATGAATACCATCAACCCCATCATTAATATGTCAATTTGACAACTGTGCTTACGTGTCAGTGACAGTGTACATACATAGATAGACACATGATGCAAATTACCATAAAAACAGTGATGGGACAAATGTCTCTACTAAGAACGTTCGCGACTAGTCACGTATATATAGAACTTCATTCTCTTGGACTTTATGGTGCAAAGGAAATTAACAACTAGCGTGAAATAAGATTGAACAGTAGTTAATCGTAATTTTTTTGGACCAAAAGCGATAGTTGAATGATATTGGTAGAATCAAATTGATCAATTTTTCAGTATGTCGTCAAATTTGATTGCTATTTCATCAATCTTTAATCGTTATAAGGCCAACCTTTGATTTATATATTGTTGATATTTAATCAATCCAATAATTGATATTTAGAAATAGATATTCCCATAACTCGACTAGAAGTATATTTTTTCGCTATATAAGAGCTTACATATATTTACATTAAGGAGTGAGGGGAATAAATTGGTATCAAACTCGATGTTCACGAGATTCAAACCTAATATAGATATATTCAAAAGTAATTTAAGGTGCTGTAAATCACATAACATAAGTGGCCTACTAATAATCAACTTCATGACTAGCTAGAAAGCAATTGCACATATAAAAGGTGAATCGTTGAATTGTATAGTTCATATATTTGCTCTTTGCATAGCCATATATATTGCTGCAGTTTCAAGTGTCGACCACCGATCGACAAGACAACCCTAATTGGTGGACCATCGTTGGCACTATGAATAGTTGGCAACTTGTCAAGTCATGTGCTGGGCACATGCAACTATTTGGACGTCTCCCCAGCAAATCACTATAGACGATTTTTCGTTTCAAAATGTACAAAATTCGTCTCTTAATTGCAAAGGTACTATATCCTATTCAGTAAACATAGTTAGATACAAGTAACTCTCGAATTAACTACACTTAACACTCCGACTGCATTTAGCTTTCGAGCTAGATACAAGTAACTCTCGAGCTAGCTACACTTCTTAACCCTCGCAGCCTCAATAACCTATCCAGCTTCAACCTTTCCCTTTTGTTTCCTTTTATTATTATTTTTTTGTGATTTTTTTAGACAGAATACGTAACCAAATGAGAAAGATACAAGCTTTGAGCCTCTGGCTCTCCCTTTTGGACCCATAAAAGTGAAATTTTTAGCCGCACTAATTGATTATTCTCATTGAACCCAGAAGATCAACTTAGAAGATTCCAATTTCAATCATTGTGCCTTCACATGGACAATCGATCATGTGGTTTCAAACTATATGTTACTAAATTCATTTCAAATGAATACATTTTGGATAATATATACCCTAAAACTGATTGATCTGATACATACAATTATACATTTAGATTTCAAATCTCAATTGTTATATTGATCAGATCAAATATCGACAATATTTCGACCAAATATTAACGACATAATTGATCGAATATCAACATCATACTGAAAACTGATTTATTCTAATAATAGGAAGGCTTTTTAGCAAAAGTGATCCCTGAGATTTGTATAACTTCTCACTTTGGTCCCTGAGATTTGAAATTAATAGGAGTGGTCCCTGAATTTGTCCATCATCAATCATTTTGATCATTCTCTGAAAAATCTCCATTAAATAGAGATAAAATGACAAAAATACTCTCAATTTTTGTTAAATCATTTTGGCCCATTGTTTATTAAATTGAGGGTATTTTTGTCATTTTGGTCTTTATTTAAGAAATTTTTTCACGGAATGACCAAAGTGATTGATGGTGGACAAACTCAGAAACCACTTCTCTATTGATTTCAAATCTCAGGGACCAAAGTAAGAAATTATGCAAATCTCAATAACTATTTTGGCTAAAAAGCCTAATAGCAATGTAAAAGTATATCTCTTTGATAATGTATAACACATGCAATATTGCAGATCAATGTCTAATTAGTGGAGGAGGATTCTCTCCTCTCCTAAACTCTCCCCTTCCCTCCCCTCCTATTTGAACGGTTATGGTTAAATCACGTCAACATCTTATATTGATTTTTTTATATAGAGAATAAGACAAAAGTAAAATTTGACAGGAGAGGAAGGAAGTGGATGGAATAAAAGGAAAGATAAACCTACTCCAGAAATGAGCTGCCTTGATTATTCCATCAATGAAGTTCACTATTTTGGTAGTATATGATCGCAGTTGTTCACTGTTTCAGATCAGTGGGGATTTTGTTGTTGAGAGTTGGGAAGGACCGACAGAGCCATATATATATAATTATGTAGAACAAGAAGGTATCGATCGAACGTCAAGCTGTGGACCTCCAAATGCCAATAATTTCAGCAAATAATGTGCAGCAATAGGACCCCAAAATGCACATGAGCCACGCACATATCTTTCGTTTCCCTTAGTCACCTTTCACTCATCAATGGCATCTGCGCTTAGGAATCTTAATTTGCAAGAAACAAGAGTCCCATCCCCCTAAAAAGCCAAAAATAAAAATAAAAATAAAAATGATAGAATAAGAAAATATTTTGGGAAATTTTATTCAGATCTAATATTTCTTTTTCTAAACCCAACTAATAAGTTTTTATTTCAAAATTCATGTTTGCCCTTTATATACTAAATAGGTTTAGAAAGAAAAAATAAACAAAAAATAGTGAAAATACGTCAGATTATCCCATCCCCACCCCTCCACAAAACACCCTCTCTTTCCAACCGATGACTGATGACACCCTTTTTCATTCCTATTGGATGATTTAAACTTAGGGATTTTTAATGAAAAGTCCACATCATTGTTCATTTTAAAGAAAAATCACATTTTTACACTACAAAATGTCAAACCTGATACTATTCACTTTACCCTTTATTTTGTCCCTATCATTAAAACTCAAAGTTTTCATACCCTTTTTATTAGTTTTCCTTTAAACTTATTGGATTTCAACCTCAAATTGATTTATCACAATATAGTTGATTTGTGTGAAAAAGAAGAATGTAGAACTAGGATTGAGCACTCATACTCATTAAATTAGTTTGAGATTAAACCAATTGACTTAATTAGATTATATCTGTTAATTGTTTATCGTTATAGTGTTGAAATATTGCATATATATATGGAATCCAGATTCTCGCCGGATCCTCTTTGTGCGGATCCTGGGAATCCGTGAATCGTGTCCGTTTATCGTACATCGTGCTGTCAGAAAACATCTTAAATATTTTTATTTAAAATTAAACACAAATAGTACTTAACAAAAACTAATCGCACGATATACAATGAACGTACACGGTTCACGGATCCTTAGGATCCTCATCAAAAGGTCCGGAGAGGATCCTGTTGAATATATATGGGGAAATGAGATTTAGGTCTTTGAATGTGGATGGTAGGAGAGGTCCAAGTGGCATGCCTAGGTGGTTGGTGAGGGGGTGAAGGAAATTGGGTGTCTTTGGGTTGGAGGGGTAGGGGTGGATGTCGCAGGTGACTTTGGCTGGTTCTTTTTCGTTTTCTTCTTTATCATTCTAAACTCATTTTGTATGTGGGATAAAACATAAATTTCAAAGTAAAAAAGTTATAACTTGGGTTTAGAAAGAAAATTTTTGGGTCCGATTAAAATTTACCAAATATTTTCCATGGGGCAAAGCATGCATATACGGTTAATTCCAAGAATGGTTATTGTAAAAGAATAATCATCGGCCAAATGTTTGTACATCGAACCCATTCTAAATCCTAAACTTTTCAAATTGTGTGTCAATTTTTTTTTTTTTTGAGATTCGTAACAGAGATGTGTCATCCATTAGCTGCAACTTGTTATTAAACTCTCTCTAAAATTAAACCCTAAATTTTCGTATATCCATCGCCATTGCATCTAATTAAGTCGTATAAGAGATATCTTCAACAAAATAGAGACAACTATAACTAAACGAAAGACTGAAGTAAGTGATTATGCAATTTAAACTCCATGTCGGCAATTGACTGGAAATTAGTTAGTTCTAGCCGGCGTACTTAAACTCTTCCACAATAATGTAGTTCTTAATTACCTCCACAAATTCATTTTAATTTGTTTAAACAAGAGTGGGCGATTAATAATTGTGATCATATTTGTTTCCGCTTTCTTCTTGCTTGACAGTGACATGTTGAGATGCATAATGCATACGAGTCCAAAACGAGTATTGTTATTAAATTTGGAGTCAAATTCTGATGTCCATGCATCGCAGCCTTTATTGGAAATCACGCATGATCACACATAGTAGAATATATTTCGATGCATGGCCATGAACCATGATCCATGCATGGAATATTCTATTGCATGCCAAGTATGGTGACATACTCGCTAATTGTATATAATCACGTGTACGTCTTTCTAATCATTTAAATATATGTTTGTTTTTTTCGATATGTGACTAGATATACGCATGGCTGAAACCAATCGGCGTCAACCAACATTCTCTCCATCCCTTGATATGTTTCCCAGGCAATTCTATGGACTCTTTCTCCATTAACAACGATATTAAGGGAGAAAGAGTAGATCACATGATTTGGCATGAAACGGTTGACGGTTGAGCCATTTGAGCTACAAACTCCAGCGTCATACTAAAGGGTTACTTTCATGCATCCAATTGATTATAACCTGCAAACGAAAAATTAAGCAAAGTTATTAATGTTATGCACATTTTTTTTTATTAGCATACACATCCTTAATTATTTTTTACCTTTAGATTAGATAAATCAAAGAAAAATCAAGAGAAATAATCTAAAATGTTCAAAAGAAAAAGAGTACACAAAAATCATTTGCCTTACCCACTCTATAGGAGAATTTTTTAGTATCCCAAGAACACGGCCCAATCACCAAGTGTAATAATATAATTAAAATTTATTTTTTCAAATTTCTAACCAATTGTATTATTAAACTTGATATATCAGACCATACTCTCGGCACACTGAAAAATCTCTCATTCTATACAATAACAATAAAAATAAAATAAAGTGCTTTATACGGGCTCCAAATCTTTCTGAGAGCATTGTCCTCCTTTTCAGTCTGGTGGATACAATTGGATTGGTTTGAGGCCCAACTCAAACTCAAAACGACAGGTCGTTAAAAGATCACATTCACTTCTAAAGAAAACTAAAACGCCATGGTTTCTCAGACGACAACTTCAAGACTCCAATCAAAGGGAGAAAGAGTTGATAGTGTTGAAGCAAATAAGTATTCCAGCAAACTACGATGGCTTTCAATTACTGACGTTGTTTTCGATGTAATTATAAACACGAAAAACACAAGAGAACAAGAAGATTAACAACATTATTTTCCCAGTGATTGACACATGTAACAAGTTCAACAAAACTTCCGCAAACTATTACTATATGGAAGCTTCAACTTCATCGGAAGCCACTGCGGCTCCATTCGGGGCATCATCTCCATGCAGCTGAGCAGAAACGTCATCTATGGCGGAATTTAGCTGCGCTATCTTCTCAGCCAGTATTTTGCGGGTTTTCTGTACATAACAGCAAAACACATAAGTTCAAATATGATCCAAAAGTTATACGGGGTTGACCAATCGAAGTTTCCACTTAAAAAGAAACAGATAGCACAATAAAGATAAAGTACAACCCACACACAATGGCCTCAGAAGCGCTTATAAAATCTTCGGTTAATGATTAATTCCACATTCTACATATCTAGAAACCATCATCAACCTGACCTTCTTTCTATATTGCTAAAAACTATGATTAAAGAGGGAACAAAAAAAATTCTGACCTCAAGAGCTTTCTCTTCATCATAAATAAATTTTGGTAGCTTCCTCATCAAGTCTTTTCTGTCGGCTCCAGCTAGTGCCTTGCTTATCTGGGAATATGATATGATACGTCAGTCAAATACATGCTTTCGCGTCACTATAAAGAAGTTGGCCCCTTTTGATCAGCTATATATCACATACAAACCATGTCTCATCTCCCACAACCAATTCATACACTGTATATCATTTAACAAGATAACTACATAGCTTTAAGTATCCTCTAGAAGGTAAATCTTTGGACGGGGTAGAGGGGGCAGAACCTATGGCTTAAAGGCGTTAATAATCAGACAGCAGTACTGCAGTAACATTCTAAAGGCCGTGTGGTACACGATGAATATATATTCAATCAGGAATTGTCAATTCACAAATACAGGCTTGTATAGGTAAGGGCATGCGAGTACACAGACATGCAGAGACTGAGTAGCAATAGCAAAAGCAATCACAACATCAAATCGAGGCACCAAAGATATCCACCATTATATAACCACACAGAATACAGACCAATGCAATGGTAACAGGTCAAATTGTGAAAGATACATAACGTGCATTCTTCAAACATACCTGAGGTGCATATACACAACCTAATGCTCCAACAACTATCCCCCCCAATACAAAACCACCAACGAAGATACTTGCTGAACTTGGCCTATCCGCTCTGTAGTAACAAAAACAGAAGGACAAGAAGAGAAGTATTACACAAGAACTGGCCAGCTAAAAGACATTTAAGACTTGAGAGATAAAAATAATACTGAAACACTGAAAATTTAGACAGCATAAAAGCATGCATACCCAGCTCGGACAACAAGTGACCTTCTGTGTGAAGTAAGCTTTGCTTTGCCATGAAATACGGCATTTGTATTACTGGGACTAACGTTCAAAAGACAATGGTAGGTTGGCTTTGAAGCACCTAGCATCAAACATTTGGCAATGATAAACAACAAACTTGCATGTGAAATTCAAATCTAAAAGTTTTGCAACATGAAATTGGGACATAATAGACAAAATCTCAAGCAACCTGTTGGGTCAATTCAAGATGAAAGAGACATACATTTGATACTCATTAACCACATATATAAATTCATGGTGTACAAAATAAGTTGAAGTGGCCAAGAACAAGGCAAATCACATAAAACAGGAAGATGAATCAACGAGCTAAGGGCTCGTTCCATAACCATAACCATGTTGTTTTTACTTGCCATTTTTTAGTTTTCACTTTTTGTGGTAGAGATACAAGGAAAGTGTATGGTAGAAATGAGGAAGGAGAAGGATGAAGGGGGGCGGTTGAAATGGAGGAGATAATATGAAAACGAAAACTTGAATCCTTTCCCATTTCTTCCACTATCACCTTCTCCATTCTTCCATTCTCCCATATAATGTTTTCCTCTATCCATAGCACACAACAATGAAAACTACAAACGAAATAGTTACAAAACCGGCCCTAAGAAACACCGGCTGGATAATTAAACTTCCCAGTGCACTTTGAATTCAAAGATGAAAACTTTCAAGCGTTAAATGCCTAAGAAATTAATCTGATAATACCCTTCAAATGAATTTTTAATTTGCTTAACTCAAGTAAAATATCATGTTCATGTGTAGACAATTGATCATGGATTGCACCAATAACAGAATACTAGATAATCATACCAAAAAAAATCACGAAAAAAAAAACCATAAAAATCAGATAATTATAAAATTGGCATCGGTTACATTCAAATCTTCTAGTCCTTGAGAAATGGAGCCTCAGCTTGCATTAAAGAAACAAACCCATCAAATTAGAGAGCTCAATGACTAATTGGTCAGTTCAAAACAGCTGAGAAATCTACAATTTGAGGCACACTTAAGAGAGTGATCCATTTTTCGTACAAAAATATTCATAGGAAAAATTAGAAACTAATAAATTGGAAAAAATGAAACATAAAAGGAAGAATTATTACCAGTTAAGAAGTGGGTTTTGTGATTCGGAACTGAAACGAAGGAACTCGGAAGAGTACTCATGGTTTTCAACTTCACAATTCAGAGAGAGAGAGGGAGAGAGAGAGAGAGGAGAGAAATTGTATTTCACCGGAAAAGCAAACAAATTTTGGGTTTCGATATTATCGAGCTATGCCTTGTATTGTACCAACCTTCAAAGGCCAGAAAATAACAACATTTTTTAGGCTTTTTTTTTTAAAATTAAAAACTAAAAAAAAAAACAAGATAAAGAGGTTCTCATAATTTGGGCTCTAACTTTGGGCTGGTGTGGTTAAATGGCCCAAATCCACTCTTGCTTGTTTTTAGCTTCATAGGGCCTTGGGTTCCTTGGGACCCAAAAGAAAAATCTCGATGACTCTATTAAATCTTACGTGTCATTTTTGGTAAGGAGTAATTAGAATCTCCCATATTTTTGTCTAAATTGTCCAGACTTAAACATTTGTTTCTTTATAAAATTTGATTAAGATGCTTTGATCAATTGCCATTTCAACAATTTTCTATTCATTTAATACATATCGGCTTGTTATATTAACACCCCATATATTGTTGAATACACCTCACATCTTTAATACACCCCACAATTGCTTTTTTTAGTTAACAATTATCTTGATACACCCACATATATCTTCATAGTACCCTCTCACCCCACACTCTTAACATACACTTTACATTTGCTAAAACACTCCGCATTTCCTACATACACTCCATACTCCTTACATCTTATATGCAAATACATAATATCATCCAAAGCACCTTTAGTGTGAAGCTGAAGGCATGTGGGATACCAGAGTTTTTCTAATTTCTCCCAACCACACGTGAAGGACAACTCAACTTTGAACAACAAATCCTAAACGATATGTTGTGGGTTACCACCTCAACAATCTCATATTCTCATTAGCCTCAACGGAGTGTACAAGGCATAACTCATACTCTATTACGAGCATGTAGAAGTGACTAGCGTTGCTTATGGAAATCTTGGAGGATTGAGACCCCAAGTTACTCCATTTCCAACATTGCTCTTCTACTCTCCTTGATTATGTCCGTCGACTAATTTAACATGTCGGTCGTCAACAACAATGATCGTTCGATGTCTGTCATATAACCAAAACTTCACGTAAACAAAACTTCACATGAACAAGAAATCTTGAATCTTTCCGAAACATCGATCTTATGTCCCATTCGTCAAAAATAATTGTCTCAATATTAATGTGTTTGTTGTTTCATTGTTTAAGGTTTTGTTCTACAATGGAGGGCGATACGGGTTATGAGAGTTGAAGAAGATAAATAATACATTGAAAGTGATTTGGGAAGTATTTAGAATTTTTTGTTTTTTAAAACATAATAAGGTTGAAATTGTTATTACATAGTAGGGTACATAAGTCATTTAATATTAAATTTTAATATAGGGTGTATTCAACATTATATGGAGTGCTAATAAAAAAACCATATATATCCATTTAAACTAGCTAACAACTCATTTCCTGTCATCTAGGAATATTAAATTATGGCTTTTCAATTAAAAATATTAATTTAACTAATTCATCATTATCACTCGAAAAGAAAGGGTGCATTTTTGCACACCCACATTAACCTTGGTGTATGCTCGTCATACACCTCTTTGTTTGCCATGTGTCTCATCGCCAAACTATGGTTAACATCTCAATTTAATGTTCTTTTTATTTTTTTTAACAGTGATTTAAAATGTTGACTAAATAAATACAAACAAAACAGCTCTCTACCCAGCTATGCCAACCCAGACAAACACGCAGTCGCGCTGCCACTGCCGGCGGCGACCAATTTCAACCCAATTCCTTATCAACCTATCACTCCACTCTTACCCCGAAACAACATCTACCACGCTCTTCACAACATCATCCGTCCCATTATCTTTGATCATCCTATCATAAAAATGCCTGAAATGGAAAAGCCCTTTTTCAACTGTTCTATAATTACCGTAGAAGTTTGCACATCAATGGAAAAGCCCTTCTCTGTCATTTGCCTCATATCAATCCAAAGCCTTTCATGGGTGTTTATCCAATTTCTTCAAAATATGAGCACTGCACATCAATGGATAAAGACCCACCGAAGAACTCAACTAAATCCATTTCTTCTCACATGCCCAATTTAAAAAAATCCAAAGCCCTTCATGGGTCTTTATCCAATTTCTTCAAAACATAGATTACTGCATCAGTGGTCAGTGATGGGTACAACTCGGATAACTCGTTCTCGAACTCACCGGACCACACAGGTTAGAGAAAACGAGTTCCTGACTAGTAGGACCGGTGAAGAATAGAGATGAGAGATACGAGAAGGGTGAAGAAGAGAGAGGGAGAGAGTAAACATATGGTTTTTCTGGCGGCAGGACGGAGATCTGGTCACCGGGGGTGACGTGGGTAGGTGTTTATCGGGTTCGTTGGGTGGGGAATTTGAAGCGCTGGAGTTATTTTATTTTTGTTTAATTTGTGTTTTAAATAACTGTTAAAAAATAGAAAGAACATTAAATAAAGATGTTAACCATAGCTAGAAGATGAGACACATGGCAAATAAGGAGGTGTATGATAAGCATACATCAAGGTTAATGTGAGTGAGCAAAAATGCACCCGAAAAGAAATAGAAAGTCATTAATACTTTCATAAGTAAACTTTATTAATTTGTTAAATTTTACGTATATTTACAAAAAAAATGTATTTGGAACTTATGATACATTTGAAAATAAAAGTATGGACTGGTAATCAAATGTAACAATATAATCAAACAATCATACATTCAGACGTAACTTTACTATGTTTATGTATGTGACAATGACTTTTGAATATTCTATTTAATTCACTAAAATAAATATTATAATAAACCATAAAAATATCTACAAAAAGGAACGTGTAAGATTGAACCTCTAATAAAATGAAATTAATCACCAAAATTGTAGGAAATGCTTAATCAAATTCTTCAAAGGAACAAATGTTAAATCAATAAAATTAAAAAAAGAGGTGCCTAAATCAAAGCATCCCAGTAAAATGATTGTAACTAGGATCTCGAATTCCTTGTCGTTGAGATTCTGCAACCTCGAGCCCAAGTTCGAGCACCAAGGCTTTAACTTTTAAGTTCAAGTTCCAGATCCGTGTCACGGATGCTGGTGTTCCTTGGTCACAATTATTGGCGTTCAAGAGGTCGAATTGATCTTGAACACTGAAGAGTTCCTAGTTGGGGGTCCTATGCTTCTATCAACGCTTCTTCTGTTTCTTGGTCTCATATATATATATATATATATTATCTTCTACTGTTTACTGTCTCTTGGGTATATATTTTGACCAGTCTCCTATAGTTTAAAGTTTCTGGAGACCAGAGACCCAGCACCATTTGATATTTTGACTGCAGGTGGTGTGTGATTTGACGCATGCATGCATTACTTTCAACGTCAACCAAGTCAATTCCAAATCAAGAGCCAGAAGAAGAAACGGTCCAATCCAAATCCCCCCATTGACTTGGTTTTACATTAGAGCTGAGTTAGTAAATTTATTTTTCACGCGTCGGAAGTTTGATAAAATAATTTTGCAACTTATAAATGCATGGTTCCGTTCATAATTCTATCGAGATCTTTTAGGTTAGGGCACTACTCCTATTCGGTTAGCAAGTAATTAAGTTAAAGATAATATTGGTTATGGATCATTTGAGCTATTTCTCTCAAACCATGGCAGAACAAACAATGCATCGTCAAATTAATTTGTTCTTTTTCTATTTTTATACAAACGATATTATATTGAATTGAAAACTTTGAGTATAGTGAATGTTCTACTACTAGTATTACAGTCTACAATTATTTTTATTTACTTGTTCGTAGAAGTTTTATGTTTGAATATTGATAATGAACCACCCGTAGTTTAAATATATCATGTATATAATAAATAAATAAATTCTTTAATCACTTTTATGTGAGAAACCTTTATTTTGAATATGATACTATGATAGGTGTTGAGTTTGATTCACTTTATTCTCCACCATTTAATCTACATCTGTTGTTGTATAAAAAAATTTAAAGGAAATTAAAAAAATCCTTAAAAATCAACTTGAATTAACAACTATCAAATACTTGTTCTTCTCGTCGTTCCATGAATTTTTAAGTCGAGTTTCATAGTGTAGCCCACAAAAATAGTTTTTTTTTTTTTTTCATACCACCAATCAATGTGAATGTGACACAACAGAACATATTAAACGCTTGAATTAATGCAATATATGCTCGAATAGTTTGATGTGTAAATAAAACATGTAGGGCACTCACCTTACATTACATGGCCTCCTCCCTCCAATCCATCCACAATTGACCCACGTTTTATTTTAAAGAAAGAATCCTCTGCACCTGGGTCCATCTATGGAACAACGTGAATGGATGGATATCATCAAGTTGTGCTGCTTTTTTTATTGTTTATTTTTTGGATAAATAATCAAGTTGTGCTATTTATTTATTTATTTTTGGTGAATCATCACGTGGAGCTTGGTTGGCAAGTTGACGTGATATCACAGTAAATTTCAAAAAAATAAATAAAACTTTAAGCTCTTCATAGAATATTGGCTTTGGATTGGCTAGTGAGCTGACCAATCTTTGATTAAGTCCATAATTACCTTAAGTATTCATGTAATTCTTGAATTAGCACTGAGGCCACACAAAATTATTTTGTTACTAAAGAAAGTTGAGATTGTACTATAAAATTAATTGACAATAAATAAGTAGCTCAACATTTTATAAGCTTTTACAAGGTTTCTTTTTTCACCGATGTAAAATATTTTTTACTTTCACATCCTCACACGCCTCCTTTTATGTGTGGTGAATTTTCAAGCCAAACGTGTGGACAAAGCATATTGGGTGATGTGGAGCACATGTGGTCGTTTGGCTTCACACATAGGTCAACATGATCTGATACTATACAGAAAGTTAAGGTGGAACCATGAAGAAAATTGAGGTTCCACCATAAAACTTATTAGCAAAATGAGGAGTAGTTCAACCTCTTATAAATTCATGCAAAAATTTTTCTTTTACCGATGTAAGACTCTTTTATATTTACATCCTCACAATTTTATCATAAATTTACAAATTTTAATCCCCCCCACACACACACAAAGTATGCGGTTGACTAAAGCAGCCGGAAAGGGAGTATTTTTTATTTTTTATTTAGGATAATCAACTTTATGTTTTGATATATGATATGACATTTAAAAATTGGATTAGGCATAATTTGGTCCAATATTGAATTGCGATCCTGTCAACCTTATGTCGTGAATCTCCTCTAATTGCCTAACAACTGCTCATTTAGAAATGATTTTATAAGATCAGAATTGTTTTTAGCAAAAATGTTTTTGTAACAATCTTTACGTAGAAATTCAAGTGAACCTTGAAATAACACTTGAAGTGTTTTTGAAACTAAAAAATATTCTCTAAAGTATTTTTAATCATTTCAAAAGTACTTTCAAATGAGCTCAAATTACCACAGAAACTTCCTCGTAACTAAATCAAATTTACAATCTCCCTATCCAGCTTTAAGGGATAATGTATAGCATATTTACCATACTATTAGTTGATCAAGTGCGAGATTAATTTAGTAACGTAACTCATTGGTTTGAAACTTAGAATTTTGCTATGAAATGTTATACAACCGGTTTTTTAAATCACGTAACGAGATAAATGAAGAGAATAATGACATGGTACATGCACTGCATCGCATGAACACATATTGCAGTAAGTTTTTCATACATGCACTACATCGCATGAACGCAGATTGCAGTAAGTTTTTCATGCACGACTATACCATAAGCTCCAGATGTTGCTTCATTTCCGAAAGAAAATAAAAATAGAGGATCTGAAAATTACAAGTTACTTAGTACTAAGGTCTAGTGATATTTCTCTTCACTGGTAAGTGAGAGGTCTTAAGTTTGATTTTCATCAAAGACGAATTTGAACCACATTATTGTTAACTCGTTGTGAGGTTAAACTCATTTTTTTAGGTCCAATCCAAATCCCCCCATTGACTAGGTTTTAGATTAGAGCTGAGTTAGTAAATTTCTTTTTCACGCGTCGGAAGTTTGATAAAATAATTTTGCAACTTATAAATGCATGGTTCCGTTCATAATTCTATCGAGATCTATTAGGTTAGGGCACTACTCCTATTGACACACCCCGATCCAGAGGACCAAGGCGTGCTGGCCGTCACGTGAGGGTGACGTAACCAACAGTGCGACACGGAAGCATGATAATACAAAATACGAAGGAATTTAAAACATTCTCTAGATGAACAACCTACTAGAGTAATAGGAAAGTTAAGATAATACACAAATCCAGAGCGTAGGTTTTAGTGCAGTCAAGTACAACTAAAATAAAGGTACTTCACCCTCGGGTGAGTCCTACATGGCAAGGGTCTGTCAGGATGCCGGAAAAGACCTCGAGAGCCACCAACCGTTAACTAGAACCTGGAGGGGCGCAAAACAAAATGAGTGGGTCAGCAAAATCAAGATTTTTCTAAAAACATTTCATTAAAAATCATTTATATCCCCCCACCGTAAAACCTGTATACTTTCCCAGAAAATAGTATAATAACATATATATGTATATATCATCAAAACTCAAAACGTACTCTTTCAACTTTTTTAAAAAGAAATGCCATGCCAAATCATATGCCAAGTAATATGCATGCATCAATATAAATCAGGTGAAAATAAGTCAACCGGAGACCCTAAAGTGGTCCTGTACGGTTGATTCCAAAGCTCAATATCGTCATCAACCGGAGTCACCTCGGTGACCTGTACGGTCTAACTCTGCACGTCACTCGGAACTACATAAGGTAGTCTGTACGAGGACAGGTGTATAATTACGCTCTAGTGCTTCTCACATCATTCAACTGTGCACATAATCTAAGTCACCCACCAGTCGGAACCCCTCTAATGGTCTGTACGACTGGCATGTCGGAACCCTCATATGGTCTGTACGACATCCACCTACTTGGATCCAAGACGAGCGTGCGGTGTGGTGAATACTAATATAAGCACTAACACCTAGGGTGCAGGTTATGAGTTTAACCATTTCAACGTCAAATAATTCGATGCATAATGACTCACCTGACTTACCTGCGCCTCCACAGCACCATGCAGTATGTATGCATTATATTTCAATTCATGCATATTTTTATATAACAATTATCAACTCAAACTTTCAATGTTTTCATGCGTGGCAATTTATATTCAAAACCTTCATAAAACGTATATTTTCTGGGAAACAATTGTATATAGGTAAATACAAAATCAAAACTGCCCACTCACTGGTATGTCGATGGGTCGTAGCCCCCGCGACGTCCCTGGATACGCTCGTCCTCGGGATACTCGTCACCTATATGAGAAATAACTAAAATAACATTATTTTTAAGTACATCGTCAACATTTCGAAATAACTTCTCATACGATGCTCAATTTGGGCATATGAATATACCACATCGACCTACTCGACGTCACGAGCGTCGAGAAATTTTTAGAAAAATTTTTGGAGCTCGCACGCGCCCTCACGCGCCAGCAAGGCCACGGGGACACGCGCCCCCCACGCACGCCACGTCACCTTCTTCCTCGCGGGGCTCGCCGGACTGGTTTTTCCGGCGACCCGATTCCGGCCAAATTTCAAACCTCCATATCTCCTTCGTTTTTCACCCATTTTCTTCAAATTTTATATCAAATTGAAGCCCTAAGAGAGTACTATCACGTTGGACTAGTTTTAGGGTCTAAAAATTAAGAAATCTCACCGTGAAAAATCCAAGATTTCGGCCAACTTTGAAACCCTTGATCCCGACGTCCAAAATTGTCCAACGAACGTCCCCGAGCTTCCTTAGGACCTCCTAAAGCTCACTACAAGCTTGGAATTCCCTGAAACGCGACATTTAACGTTTGCATGAACAGTACCCAAAAATGGTGATTTCGGATTCTACGTGAAATCGAAGGTTTCACGGCCTAAAACTAGTACCAATCGACTCACAAGGACTTAGGGATGAAGATACATACCTTATTTGCTTCGATCCGTCGAGATTTGCAAGGATTTGGGTGTGGGCCGTACAAGATGGGTGTCTAGAGAGAGATACCGTCGAGAGGGAGGAGAGAGAGAGAGGGAGAGTGACGGGTTAGGGAGAGAGAATGAGAGTGTTTTGTCCAATTCAATCCTCACCCTCCATTTACTATCCCTAATTCACAATAACCCAATTCACATAACTATCCTTTAAATAAATTTTAACATACTAATATACACATATATCCAAATTAATTTATATGAGAACCAAATTAATGTCACATATATATACGCACCTTAATCACGTCAAGGGCATTCCCGTCATTTCATACATTCAATGTGAAAGTCTCGGGACGGGCTGTGACAATCTTCCCTCCTTATAGAATTTCGTCCCCGAAATTCCCATAACCAAGTAAACCACTTAATAATCATAAAATAGCCTGGGGTATATCTCTCTCATCCGATCTTCCGTCTCCCAGGTAGCTTCCTCCACAGAATGATTCTGCCACAACACTTTCACCAAACTCACCGTCTTGTTCCTTAGATCCTTATCCTTCCAATCCAAAATCGTGACGGGTTCCTCATCATAAGATAAATCCGGATTAATCTCTAACGGTTGAGGAGGGATCACGTGAGATGGATCAGAAATATAATGTCGAAGCATAGAGACGTGGAACACATTATGGACCTTAGATAGCTCCGGAGGTAGCTCCAATCGGTAGGCAACTTCACCAACTCTTTCGATAATCACATAAGGCCCAATATATCTTGGACTTAGCTTTCCTCTTTTCCCAAATCGAACCACGCCTCTCCAAGGTGACAATTTCAGAAACACCAAATCACCCACATCATACACTCGGTCCGTAGTATGCCGATCCGCTAGACTCTTCTGTCGGTCTTGAGCTGCTTTCAGGTTAGACTTAATCACCTGAATATTTTGAGTTGTCTCATCCACAATCTCTGGGCCTTCTAACACCCTTTCGCCAACTTCAGACCAACATAGTGGCGTACGACACGCCTTACCATAAAGTGCCTCAAATGGTGACATACTAATGCTCGAGTGAAAACTGTTGTTGTAGGCAAATTCCATCAAGTCCAGACGATCATGCCAAGAATCACCAAATTGTAACACCGAAGATCTCAACATATCCTCCAACGTCTGAATCGTCCTTTCTGATTGCCCATCAGTTTGAGGATGATAAGCAGTGCTATAAAGCAATTTCGTACCAAGAGCTTCCTGAAAAGCCACCCAAAACTTAGAAGTAAATCTTGGGTCTCGATCAGAAATAATATTCACAGGAACTCCATGATACTTCACAATCTTCGAAATGAACAACTTAGCCAATTTATTTAGAGGATACTTCTCCCTCACTGGAATGAAATGCGCTGACTTAGTAAGTCGATCCACAATCACGCAGACACCGTCAAATCCGCTTTGCGTACGAGGAAGTTTATACACAAAGTCCATGGTGATATTTTCCCATTTCCACTGGGGAACGGGAAGTGGCTGCATTCGCCCAAATGGCTTCTTTCTTTCTGCTTTCACCTGTTGGCAAATAATACATCTACTAACATACTCTGCAATCTCCCTTTTCATACCCGGCCAATAATAAAATGGCCGAATGGTATGATACATTTTAGTTCCTCCCGGGTGCATCGCATAAGCTGAACAATGCGCTTCATCCAAAATTTCCTTCTTTAATTCTTCATTATTTGGAACATACATTCTGTTTTCTTGCATGAGCATACCATCTGATTCCCGAACTCTTAGGTCTTTCTTTTTCCCTTCATTTCTTAACTGAATCAACTCCTGAATCTCTTCATCCACCATCTGAGCTCCGAGTATGCGATCAATCAAGACTGGCCTGACTTGAAAGTTAGCAAGAAAAGCTCCACCTTGATTTTCCAACTCTAACTCTACTCCAGTTGCTCTCAATTCTGCAAGAAGAGAGACACGAGAAGCATATAAAGCATTGAGTCTACCTTGAGGTTTCCTACTCAGTGCGTCTGCTACCACATTAGCACGACCCGGATGATACTCAATAGAACAGTCATAATCACTTAGCAATTCCATCCATCTCCGCTGACGAAGATTGAGATCATGCTGGGTAAACAGATACTGAAGACTCTTGTGATCAGTGAAGATCTTACACTTCTCACCATACAAATAATGTCTCCAAATTTTCAAAGCAAAAACAATTGCTGCCAATTCAAGATCGTGAGTAGGATAGTTCCTTTCGTGGTTCTTCAACTGCCTGGAAGCATAGGCAATTACCTTATTATGCTGCATCAAAACACATCCCAAACCACTTAAGGATGCATCACTATAAATCTCATAATTGCCGCTATCATCCGGCAGCACCAATACTGGAGCATGAGTGAGACAATATTTCAATTGCTGGAAACTCCTCTCACAATTCTCATCCCACTCAAATTTAACATCCTTTCTAGTCAGCTTCGTTAACGGCAAGGCAATCATAGAAAAATCTTGAACAAACCGTCGATAATAACCTGCCAAACCAAGAAAGCTTCGTACCTCAGTGACGGTTCGGGGTTGTTCCCAATTCTCCACCGCCGCTATCTTTTGAGGATCAACTTGAATTCCTTGAGCTGATACAACATGCCCAAAAAATGCTACTTCAGTCAACCAAAACTGACATTTACTGAACTTAGCGTACAGCTGATGCTCCCTCAGTTTCCTTAACACCAAATTAAGGTGTCGGATATGATCTGATTGAGATTTAGAGTATACCAGAATATCATCAATAAAAACAATAACGAATTTATCAAGATATTGCTGGAATACCTCATTCATCAACCTCATGAAAGCTGCAGGTGCATTAGTTAACCCAAATGGCATAACCAAAAATTCATAATGTCCGTAACGGGTTCTGAATGCCGTCTTAGGTACATCATCATCTTTGATCTTCAATTGATAATAACCAGATCTCAAATCAATCTTAGAAAATACGCACGCACCTTTCAGCTGATCAAACAGATCATCAATACGAGGCAATGGATAACGGTTTTTAATCGTCACCCGGTTCAATTGCCTATAGTCAATACATAACCGCAGAGGTCCATCTTTCTTCCTCACAAATAATACTGGAGCACCCCAAGGTGAAGAACTAGGTTGGATGAAACCTTTATCAAGTAATTCTTGCAACTGAATTTTTAATTCTCTCAACTCAGCAGGAGCCATTCTATAAGGAGTTAGAGATATAGGATCAGTACCTGGAAGCAGTTCGATAGAGAATTCCACCTCTCTGTCTGGCGGCAACCCCGGTAGATCATCAGGAAATACATCCGGATAATGTCTGACCACACCAACTTCTTCTATACTACTAGGAGCAGTATCATTCAACACCACATGAGCTAAATATCCTTGGCAACCCTTCGATAATAGTTTCTTTGCTCTCATGGCAGAAATAACACCATGTCTCACCCCACTTCTTTCGCCCACAAAAGTAACCTCGGGTAGTCCAGGGCGATAAAAAGTAACTGATTTCCCATAACAGTCAATATGGGCACGGTTATGATGTAACCAATCAGTTCCTAGAATCACATCAAAATCCACAATATCTAACGGAATAAGGTCAGCTAGCATAATTACTCCCTCTACCATCACTGGGCATCCAAGATACACACTATCAACATAACATTTATCCCCTCTAGGCATGGCAAATTCTAAATCAAATCCTAGAGGTGAAAGGTGAGGTTGGGTCGTTTGAGCAAACGTATGAGAAATCACAGAGTGCGTAGCACCACAATCAATCAAAATCTTAGCAAAATGACCAAGAACATTCAACGTACCCATGATCAAGTCAGGATGGTTCTGAGCCTCTTGCAGAGAAATATGATTAATTCGCCCCTGAGCTGGTCGTCCACCTCGGCCTCTACTGCCCTGATTACCTCGTCCCTGAGGATTACGTCCCTGACCTGACTGACCAGGCTGCCTGGATGATCATGCGCCACCAGTAGCAACTTCCCTCTGACGGAACTGACCTCCCTGATGCCACTGCGATCCACCTGCTGGCATAGAAGAATAAGAAGAGTAACCTCCAAAATCCTGAGAATACGGCTCCTGAGAGTACTGATGAGGTCCTGAAGCATAAGGAGTAGCATCTCCCTGGTAGTGGTAAGCACCACCACGACCCGACTGGCCATAACTGCCTGATCCAAAATTCTGCTGAACCGGTGCTGGAGGTGGCATAGTGGTCTGTTGCGGTCTCTGCTGACCCTGGGGACAATGAGAAGCCCGGTGTCCCATTTGTCCACAAGTGAAACAAGCACCACCAGTACCTCTCCTGCACTCATCATGATGTCGAGAGTTACATCGGCGGCACCACGGAGCGCCAGAACCACCAGAATCCCTTTGTCCCTGAAATCTGGGTCCACCAGAAAATCTGCCACCACCTCTCCTCGGACCAGTAAAGCTATATCCTCCGCTAGAAGAACTCGAACTCGCTCCACTCTTCTTAAAACTCTGAGTCTGCCGAGGTCCTGGAATGGTGATACCCTTACCTTTATCATTCTTCTTCTGACCATCGTTCTTATCCTCATCATCCTCACTGTCAGGAAGATTATCAGAGTCCTCAATCCTAACCAAAATCTCAAAATACTCATGATAATCGGCACAGGGAAGTGCATTAGCAAAAGTCCTCCATTTCTTCTTAGATCCCAACTTAAAGCGACGAAGCATCTCAACTGAATTACCAGCTATATCCGAATCATAACGAGACAAGTCTGTAAATTTCCTGTAGTACTCATGAGCTGACATATCTCTTTGCTTCAACCTGGTGAATTCCTGCTTCTTACGGTCAAGGTACTCTGGAGGAACAAATCTCTTCTTAAAATTATCCTTAAACACTGCCCAATCAGATGCCATCTCCGGTGACAAATACCGAGTCTGATTCTCCCACCAGCCTGCTGGCTCTCGACCCAAAAACCAAGAAATGGTTTCAACCCATCTGTTAGCAGGAAGGTTTCCCTGACTTTGCATTACCTGAAACGTCTTTTCAATGTGATCTAGCCACTTTTCTGCCCCTTCATGCCCTTCATTTCCCATGAAACGGTCTAACTTCAGGTTGTACATAGTCTCCAGGGGTGTCATCTGAGGAGGGAGAGGAGGACGAATAACATTCTGAAAGGCATGGGCAATCGCTTCCCCTAACTGAGCTATGTCAGGGAAGTTAGATTCAGGAGCACGGCGGGACTCCCTACGCTCTCTACGAGGCGGCATAATTCTGACAGAACATCAAAAGATCATTAGAACATTAGCAATTATACAGGACTGCAACCTAGGCTCTGATACCAAACTGACACACCCCGATCCAGAGGACCAAGGCGTGCTGGCCGTCACGTGAGCGTGACGTAACCAACAGTGCGACACGGAAGCATGATAATACAAAATACGAAGGAATTTAAAACATTCTCTAGATGAACAACCTACTAGAGTAATAGGAAAGTTAAGATAATACACAAATCCAGAGCGTAGGTTTTAGTGCAGTCAAGTACAACTAAAATAAAGGTACTTCACCCTCGGGTGAGTCCTACATGGCAAGGGTCTGTCAGGATGCCGGAAAAGACCTCGAGAGCCACCAACCGTTAACTAGAACCTGGAGGGGCGCAAAACAAAATGAGTGGGTCAGCAAAATCAAGATTTTTCTAAAAACATTTCATTAAAAATCATTTATATCCCCTCACCGTAAAACCTGTATACTTTCCCAGAAAATAGTATAATAACATATATATGTATATATCATCAAAACTCAAAACGTACTCTTTCAACGTTTTTAAAAAGAAATGCCATGCCAAATCATATGCCAAGTAATATGCATGCATCAATATAAATCAGGTGAAAATAAGTCAACCGGAGACCCTAAAGTGGTCCTGTACGGTTGATTCCAAAGCTCAATATCGTCATCAACCGGAGTCACCTCGGTGACCTGTACGGTCTAACTCTGCACGTCACTCGGAACTACATAAGGTAGTCTGTACGAGGACAGGTGTATAATTACGCTCTAGTGCTTCTCACATCATTCAACTGTGCACATAATCTAAGTCACCCACCAGTCGGAACCCCTCTAATGGTCTGTACGACTGGCATGTCGGAACCCTCATATGGTCTGTACGACATCCACCTACTTGGATCCAAGACGAGCGTGCGGTGTGGTGAATACTAATATAAGCACTAACACCTAGGGTGCAGGTTATGAGTTTAACCATTTCAACGTCAAATAATTCGATGCATAATGACTCACCTGACTTACCTGCGCCTCCACAGCACCATGCAGTATGTATGCATTATATTTCAATTCATGCATATTTTTATATAACAATTATCAACTCAAACTTTCAATGTTTTCATGCGTGGCAATTTATATTCAAAACCTTCATAAAACGTATATTTTCTGGGAAACAATTGTATATAGGTAAATACAAAATCAAAACTGCCCACTCACTGGTATGTCGATGGGTCGTAGCCCCCGCGACGTCCCTGGATACGCTCGTCCTCGGGATACTCGTCACCTATATGAGAAATAACTAAAATAACATTATTTTTAAGTACATCGTCAACATTTCGAAATAACTTCTCATACGATGCTCAATTTGGGCATATGAATATACCACATCGACCTACTCGACGTCACGAGCGTCGAGAAATTTTTAGAAAAATTTTTGGAGCTCGCACGCGCCCTCACGCGCCAGCAAGGCCACGGGGACACGCGCCCCCCACGCGCGCCACGTCACCTTCTTCCTCGCGGGGCTCGCCGGACTGGTTTTTCCGGCGACCCGATTCCGGCCAAATTTCAAACCTCCATATCTCCTTCGTTTTTCACCCATTTTCTTCAAATTTTATATCAAATTGAAGCCCTAAGAGAGTACTATCACGTTGGACTAGTTTTAGGGTCTAAAAATTAAGAAATCTCACCGTGAAAAATCCAAGATTTCGGCCAACTTTGAAACCCTTGATCCCGACGTCCAAAACTGTCCAACGAACGTCCCCGAGCTTCCTTAGGACCTCCTAAAGCTCACTACAAGCTTGGAATTCCCTGAAACGCGACATTTAACGTTTGCATGAACAGTACCCAAAAATGGTGATTTCGGATTCTACGTGAAATCGAAGGTTTCACGGCCTAAAACTAGTACCAATCGACTCACAAGGACTTAGGGATGAAGATACATACCTTATTTGCTTCGATCCGTCGAGATTTGCAAGGATTTGGGTGTGGGCCGTACAAGATGGGTGTCTAGAGAGAGATACCGTTGAGAGGGAGGAGAGAGAGAGAGGGAGAGTGACGGGTTAGGGAGAGAGAATGAGAGTGTTTTGTCCAATTCAGTCCTCACCCTCCATTTACTATCCCTAATTCACAATAACCCAATTCACATAACTATCCTTTAAATAAATTTTAACATACTAATATACACATATATCCAAATTAATTTATATGAGAACCAAATTAATGTCACATATATATACGCACCTTAATCACGTCAAGGGCATTCCCGTCATTTCATACATTCAATGTGAAAGTCTCGGGACGGGCTGTGACACCTATTCGGTTAGCAAGTAATTAAGTTAAAGATAATATTGGTTATGGATCATTTGAGCTATTTCTCTCAAACCATGACAGAACAAACAATGCATCGTCAAATTAATTTGTTCTTTTTCTATTTTTATACAAACGATATTATATTGAATTGAAAACTTTGAGTATAGTGGATGTTCTACTACTAGTATTACAGTCTACAATTATTTTTATTTACTTGTTCGTAGAAGTTTTATGTTTGAATATTGATAATGAACCACCCGTAGTTTAAATATATCATGTATATAATAAATAAATAAATTCTTTAATCACTTTTATGTGAGAAACCTTTATTTTGAATATGATACTATGATAGGTGTTGAGTTTGATTCACTTTATTCTCCACCATTTAATCTACATCTGTTGTTGTATAAAAAAATTTAAAGGAAATTAAAAAAATCCTTAAAAATCAACTTGAATTAACAACTATCAAATACTTGTTCTTCTCGTCGTTGCATGAATTTTTAAGTCGAGTTTCATAGTGTAGCCCACACAAATAGTTTTTTTTTTTTTTTCATACCACCAATCAATGTGAATGTGACACAACAGAACATATTAAACGCTTGAATTAATGCAATATATGCTCGAATAGTTTGATGTGTAAATAAAACATGTAGGGCACTCACCTTACATTACATGGCCTCCTCCCTCCAATCCATCCACAATTGACCCACGTTTTATTTTAAAGAAAGAATCCTCTGCACCTGGGTCCATCTATGGAACAACGTGAATGGATGGATATCATCAAGTTGTGCTGCTTTTTTTATTGTTTATTTTTTGGATAAATAATCAAGTTGTGCTATTTATTTATTTATTTTTGGTGAATCATCACGTGGAGCTTGGTTGGCAAGTTGACGTGATATCACAGTAAATTTCAAAAAAATAAATAAAACTTTAAGCTCTTCATAGAATATTGGCTTTGGATTGGCTAGTGAGCTGACCAATCTTTGATTAAGTCCATAATTACCTTAAGTATTCATGTAATTCTTGAATTAGCACTGAGGCCACACAAAATTATTTTGTTACTAAAGAAAGTTGAGATTGTACTATAAAATTAATTGACAATAAATAAGTAGCTCAACATTTTATAAGCTTTTACAAGGTTTCTTTTTTCACCGATGTAAAATATTTTTTACTTTCACATCCTCACACGCCTCCTTTTATGTGTGGTGAATTTTCAAGCCAAACGTGTGGACAAAGCATATTGGGTGATGTGGAGCACATGTGGTCGTTTGGCTTCACACATAGGTCAACATGATCTGATACTATACAGAAAGTTAAGGTGGAACCATGAAGAAAGTTGAGGTTCCACCATAAAACTTATTAGCAAAATGAGGAGTAGTTCAACCTCTTATAAATTCATGCAAAAATTTTTCTTTTACCGATGTAAGACTCTTTTATATTTACATCCTCACAATTTTATCATAAATTTACAAATTTTAATCCCCCCCCCACACACACAAAGTATGCGGTTGACTAAAGCAGCCGGAAAGGGCGTATTTTTTATTTTTTATTTTTTATTTAGGATAATCAACTTTATGTTTTGATATATGATATGACATTTAAAAATTGGATTAGGCATAATTTGGTCCAATATTGAATTGCGATCCTGTCAACCTTATGTCGTGAATCTCCTCTAATTGCCTAACAACTGCTCATTTAGAAATGATTTTATAAGATCAGAATTGTTTTTAGCAAAAATGTTTTTGTAACAATCTTTACGTAGAAATTCAAGTGAACCTTGAAATAACACTTGAAGTGTTTTTGAAACTAAAAAATATTCTCTAAAGTATTTTTAATCATTTCAAAAGTACTTTCAAATGAGCTCAAATTACCACAGAAACTTCCTCGTAACTAAATCAAATTTACAATCTCCCTATCCAGCTTTAAGGGATAATGTATAGCATATTTACCATACTATTAGTTGATCAAGTGCGAGATTAATTTAGTAACGTAACTCACTGGTTTGAAACTTAGAATTTTGCTATGAAATGTTATACAACCGGTTTTTTAAATCACGTAACGAGATAAATGAAGAGAATAATGACATGGTACATGCACTGCATCGCATGAACACATATTGCAGTAAGTTTTTCATACATGCATTACATCGCATGAACGCAGATTGCAGTAAGTTTTTCATGCACGACTATACCATAAGCTCCAGATGTTGCTTCATTTCCGAAAGAAAATAAAAATAGAGGATCTGAAAATTACAAGTTACTTAGTACTAAGGTCTAGTGATATTTCTCTTCACTGGTAAGTGAGAGGTCTTAAGTTTGATTTTCATCAAAGACGAATTTGAACCACATTATTGTTAACTCGTTGTGAGGTTAAACTCATTTTTTTAGGTCCAATCCAAATCCCCCCATTGACTTGGTTTTAGATTAGAGCTGAGTTAGTAAATTTCTTTTTCACGCGTCGGAAGTTTGATAAAATAATTTTGCAACTTATAAATGCATGGTTCCGTTCATAATTCTATCGAGATCTTTTAGGTTAGGGCACTACTCCTATTCGGTTAGCAAGTAATTAAGTTAAAGATAATATTGGTTATGGATCATTTGAGCTATTTCTCTCAAACCATGACAGAACAAACAATGCATCGTCAAATTAATTTGTTCTTTTTCTATTTTTATACAAACGATATTATATTGAATTGAAAACTTTGAGTATAGTGGATGTTCTACTACTAGTATTACAGTCTACAATTATTTTTATTTACTTGTTCGTAGAAGTTTTATGTTTGAATATTGATAATGAACCACCCGTAGTTTAAATATATCATGTATATAATAAATAAATAAATTCTTTAATCACTTTTATGTGAGAAACCTTTATTTTGAATATGATACTATGATAGGTGTTGAGTTTGATTCACTTTATTCTCCACCATTTAATCTACATCTGTTGTTGTATAAAAAAAATTAAAGGAAATTAAAAAAATCCTTAAAAATCAACTTGAATTAACAACTATCAAATACTTGTTCTTCTCGTCGTTCCATGAATTTTTAAGTCGAGTTTCATAGTGTAGCCCACAAAAATAGTTTTTTTTTTTTTTTCATACCACCAATCAATGTGAATGTGACACAACAGAACATATTAAACGCTTGAATTAATGCAATATATGCTCGAATAGTTTGATGTGTAAATAAAACATGTAGGGCACTCACCTTACATTACATGGCCTCCTCCCTCCAATCCATCCACAATTGACCCACGTTTTATTTTAAAGAAAGAATCCTCTGCACCTGGGTCCATCTATGGAACAACGTGAATGGATGGATATCATCAAGTTGTGCTGCTTTTTTTATTGTTTATTTTTTGGATAAATAATCAAGTTGTGCTATTTATTTATTTATTTTTGGTGAATCATCACGTGGAGCTTGGTTGGCAAGTTGACGTGATATCACAGTAAATTTCAAAAAAATAAATAAAACTTTAAACTCTTCATAGAATATTGGCTTTGGATTGGCTAGTGAGCTGACCAATCTTTGATTAAGTCCATAATTACCTTAAGTATTCATGCAATTCTTGAATTAGCACTGAGGCCACACAAAATTATTTTGTTACTAAATAAAGTTGAGATTATACTATAAAATTAATTGACAATAAATAAGTAGCTCAACATTTTATAAGCTTTTACAAGGTTTCTTTTTTCACCGATGTAAAATATTTTTTACTTTCACATCCTCACACGCCTCCTTTTATGTGTGGTGAATTTTCAAGCCAAACGTGTGGACAAAGCATATTGGGTGATGTGGAGCACATGTGGCCGTTGGGCTTCACAAATAGGTCAACATGCTCTGATACTATACAGAAAGTTAAGGTGGAACCATGAAGAAAGTTGAGGTTCCACCATAAAACTTATTAGCAAAATGAGGAGTAGTTCAACCTCTTATAAATTCATGCAAATTTTTTTCTTTTACTGATGTAAGACTCTTTTATCTTTACATCCTCACAATTTTATCATAAATTTACAAATTTTAATCCCATACACACACACACACAAAGTATGCGGTTGACTAAAGCACTGGAAAGGGAGTATTTTTTATTTTTTATTTAGGATAATCAACTTTATGTTTTGATATATGATATGACATTTAAAAATTGGATTAGGCATAATTTGGTCCAATATTGAATTGCGATCCTGTCAACCTTATGTCGTGAATCTCCTCTAATTGCCTAACAACTGCTCATTTAGAAATGATTTTATAAGATCGGAATTGTTTTTAGCAAAAATGTTTTTGTAACAATCTTTATGTAGAAATTCAAGTGAACCTTGAAATAACACTTGAAGTGCCTTTGAAACTAAAAAATATTTTCTAAAGTATTTTTAATCATTTCAAAAGTACTTTCAAATGAGCTCAAATTACCACAGAAACTTCCTCGTAACTAAATCAAATTTACAATCTCCCTATCCAGCTTTAAGGGATAATGTATAGCATATTTACCATACTATTAGTTGATCAAGTGCGAGATTAATTTAGTAACGTAAATCACTGGTTTGAAACTTAGAATTTTGCTGTGAAATGTTATACAACCGGTTTTTTAGATCACGTAACGAGAGAAATGAAGAGAATAATGAAATGGTACATGCACTGCATCGCATGAACACATATTGCAGTAAGTTTTTGATACATGCACTACATCGCATGAACGCAGATTGCAGTAAGTTTTTCATGCACGACTATACCATATGCTCCAGATGTTGCTTCATTTCCGAAAGAAAATAAAAATAGAGGATCTGAAAATTACAAGTTACTTAGTACTAAGGTCTAGTGATATTTCTCTTCACTGGTAAGTGAGAGGTCTTAAGTTTGATTTTCATCAAAGACGAATTTGAACCACATTATTGTTAACTCGTTGTGAGGTTAAACTCATTCTTTTTTTTAGTGTAGATAATATTAGTTGTTAAGAAAAATAAAATAAAATAAAAAATACAAAACAAAAGCCATTAATAACTCACATGCTATAATTGACGGATGAAGATTATTTCCCTTCTTAATCTCTCTTCTTTTCACTTCCCTCATATTTGAACGGTTACAGTTTAACCACGTCAATATCTTATATTGATTTTTTTATAAAGACAATAAGATAAAAAAATAATATGTAAAAGAAGAAAATGAAAGAGAATGAAAATAAGAGAAGAGAAAATCATCCTCCTTAATCGACATGAAAAGAGACGACATCGACAAGAATGTAAAAGCTATGTGCTGGAAGCTGAGTTTACTGCTGAAAGCAGAGTTTGGTCAGTTTCGTATAACCTTTCTCCATGTCCTGATGATGCATATGGCAGATTAGGGAATTTAAGATTAAATTGGAATACGTTGTTGTAATTTTCTAACGTGAGATTCTCGATACCTTTTTTCACCAAATAATCACGCAACGAGAAAAAGTGATAATAACGTGAGATTCACATGTACCGAGTTAATTTTTTTCACCAATAAATAAACGCCATCTTTTACATATTATTTGTGACACGATCAATCCGACTGTAAGAAAAAAAAACCTTTTACATCATGTATTCATGCATGCAACACTTTTTTGCTAATATATGGATGGAATGGAAAGGTCCGTATTTATAATTAAAAACCCCCACTTGCCTGCAGGATCCGATCCTCTTCCTCTAAAAAAGGAGCAGAGAAAAGATCTGATCATTGATGCCATTAGTTTAATCACCAAGTTGGTGTTCTTCTGGTCTGAATTGATGAGTAATAAACTATATAATTATTTAATAAGTTGAAAAAAATAATATAAATTACAATTATCCACGCTTTTCCATGTCATTTTTCTGTTTTGTTTTTTGTTTTTTCCACGGCTGCCAAAGGGGAAAGACCTGATTGGTCAGCCAGCCAGAGAGCAGTGCACCAAACCGAAGAGGCAATCCCCGAGCCCACACCGTTTGTCCTCAGCAACTCACCTTTAATTACATCGATTCAAACAGTAAATTTGTCCTTAAATAGTGCTTACGATGCAAGCAAAATCTGTCTTAATTCAGAAAAACACTGCCAACCTTTTTAATTAATTTGCTTAATGTTTTGTTTAACCGGGTATTTAAGACAAAACAAAACCCTTTGGTTACTATTATTTGCTCTCATCCTTTCACCAAATCAAAACTGCTGCTTATTTAAATAAAAGGAATTATTTAGGGAAATGGGGTTTTCTTGGTCAAGAACATAATCCAAGAAACCGTGTCCAAATCACCAACTCAGCATTCTCCATTGTTCTTAAAGCCCCAGTCTTCAAATTTCCATCTCTGCAGATTACGCATGTTAGTGTGTGGTTTAGAATATCGTTTTGTCAAAAAAAATAAAAATAAAATAAAATAAAATAAAAGCCTTAAATCTTGAAAATCCAGAAAGGAAATACATTAAAGTCACCATCTTTCCAAATATTAGGTTGCCCAGATTGTTCAATAACAGACCAGCCGCCTCTGTTCTCTCTCTGAAGCTCAAGATTCGAAAAGATGGTGCCTTTCTCTCTGCTGGGTGTGAGCTTATGCCTTGTTGCTGGGTTGCTGGATACAGCCATGGGAGCAGGAAAGACCACCTCGTACTCGAGGGAGCTCGACCGTACACCCACCTGGGCTGTTGCTGGTGTCTGTGCTGTTATCATCATCATCTCATTGGTTTTGGAGAAGGTCCTGCACAAAGTTGGAATAGTAAGTTTAATTTCTCTGTAACTGCAGTTAAACAATTTACCCTTATTAATTTTAGTCAGTTTTACTGAGTAACTGGTTTTGTTCACCTAGCTGCCATGGCTAATTTTCTTCAAAATTTTAGATCGCAGCTCAAATTTTCTGTGTGCTAGCATAGTTTGTTTCTTCCTCTGGAGTAGGAAATTTTGCCACAATTGACTATGCTTTCTGTTTTTTCTGGGAATATAAAATGAAATATTTGTTACACTTTGTTTGAAAGAGAAAATTTAAAATTGCTAAGGAACTTTAAAATAACCGAAATTGAAATGATAGAATTTTATTTTTTAAAATTTGTGAATTTTCTTGTTTGGTTAATAGAAAAAAACTGTGGAATTTGAATACGGATTTTTTTTTTTTTTTAACTCTTACTCATAGAAATTTGGAAACAATACCTATTTACATGGAATTTAAACTTGGGAATTTGAAGTCCCAAATTTCAAGTTTTTTATCCATACAGAAATTATAAATTAAGTTGTTCAGTGGAAAAGAAAGTGTGAAATGCTTGAATTTGAATGAAAGGGAAAAGGGTTCATATCAATATTTCTTAAATATATTTAATCTTACATATTTATCTGCTTGATGGTGGTATCTTGTTCAATGTCATGGCTGCTTATGAATTTACAATTTTACATTTACTTTTCACATTCTTTCATTTTCGGTTTTGTTTCAGTACAAATGCTTACTTGAAACCAGGAACTTTATGTGTTAAGAACAATTTGCTAATTTGACAGTGTGGCTTTACGCTTCTTTTGATTTACTTCTTAATTAAAAAAACTTTCGATTCAGTGGCTTACTGATAGGCACAAGAGAGCACTGTTTGAATCTCTTGAGAAGGTTAAAGCAGGTAACAATCATGTTTGTCCATGAAACTGATTCAATGGTTTCTGATTTGAAACTTTGCAAGAAATATCAAGTTATGGATAGACATTTGACTTTGTGAAATTGTTGCAGAGTTGATGATTCTAGGTTTTATTTCGCTGATCCTGACTTTCGGGCAGAGTTACATTGCCAAAATATGTATTCCACTCAATGTTGCAGACACTATGCTGCCATGTAGAGTAGATGATAAGGACAAGGAGGAGTCAACTAGTGACCGGAGACTCTTATGGTACGAACGCAGATCTTTAGCTGCTGCCTCTGATTATAAATGCAAGACTGTAAGTTCATCTTCTTCATCACCACTGAACTTCAGCAGTTTTATTTACAATTGAGAACTGGTCATAATTTGATTTTTGTTAACAGGGATACGAGCCACTTATAACAGTTAATGGATTGCACCAACTGCACATCCTCATATTCTTCTTAGCCGCCTTTCACGTGCTATACAGTCTTATCACGATGCTGCTCGGGAGGCTAAAGGTATAGCAATTAGCTGGATATCAACATATGGATTCTCTTGTGCTCTTTTGAAACTAATGAACTTGAATCAGGCTATGTTTCTTGTTAATCAATCTACCTTACTACGCTAAAAGTTTTATTAACTTTGCCTTGAATGGTATATTCCATATTTGCTGAATGCTTCTTTGTACAGATTCGAGGCTGGAAGCATTGGGAGGCAGAGACTTCAAGTGATAACTATGAGTTTTCCAACGGTATATCAATCCCTTGATGCATACATACCCTCGTCAAATACATATTCTAATATCATGCCTTGATAGCGAAGATCCATGTTGGAAGCTAAACTTGATTACGTTTACTTGGCAGATCCTTCGAGATTCAGACTTACTCACCAGACATCATTTGTTAGAGCACACACCAGTTTCTGGACTAAGATTCCTTTCTTCTTTTATGTCGTAAGGCATCTTCAACTCAATTTTTTATTTTTGCTTTTCTTTCCTTTTGACTTACCAAAATACCTCAGGTTGGTAATCTCAGGGTTTTTGGATTCGCTCTCATAGTATATGTTAAAACTGAGCTTCTTATAACATGTTTTGCAGGGATGCTTCTTTCGACAATTTTTTAGGTCTGTTAGTAAGGCTGACTACTTAACACTGCGCAATGGATTCATCACTGTGAGTTTCATCAGTTTTACAAAATTTCAGAACCATATTGAATGTGACATTTCAATTTATCGAAATGCCAAATGCACAGGTCCATTTAGGTGCAGGAAGTAAATTTAACTTCCAAAAATATATCAAGAGATCATTAGAGGATGACTTCAAGGTCGTCGTTGGAGTTAGGTAATATCAAATTTGTTATCTGCTTCTTATTCTGTCACCAGCTATATTTTACTAGAAAATCTTACCTCGTTTAGTTTGTCCTGAATTATTTCTTCATGTCGTTGGCAGTCCTGTATTGTGGGCATCATTTGTGATCTTTTTGCTCCTTAATGTTAAAGGTTAGCTACTTATTTCCGAGAAAATCCTTTTGCAGAATAGTATTATAACTTTATAGTTCAATTTAATCGATTGACTTTGCTGTATAATAATGTTCTTTCAGGATGGCAGGCACTGTTTTGGGCATCCTTGATCCCTCTCATTGTAAGAAAGCGTCCTTCATTAGAAAATTAATCTGGTTTACTTTGAAAACTGTAGTTTCTGACAGTTTGTCTAATTGCAGATAATTTTACTGGTTGGAACAAAACTTCAGGCCATCCTGACTAAGATGGCCATTGAAATTGCAGAAAGGCATGCTGTGGTTCAAGGGATTCCTCTAGTACAAGGATCTGACAAATATTTTTGGTTTGGTCGGCCTCAATTGATTCTTAATCTTATCCATTTCGCGCTGTTTCAGGTATTGGATTGCCTTGTCTTTGCAGATTCTAGATTCGGGATTTAATCTTTTATTCGAATAGGATCATCTTAAATACTTTCTTGAATGAAGGTAGATAATGGCGTTATTGTTTGCTGGAAACTTTAGTAAAGAACATCCCGATCTTAAGAGTTGTTGATCTGGTGTTTAAAATGATCTATTACGCTCTATGTTCAATTTTCAAACAAGGCTTCGTCTTTTTATTAGTTGAGAGATTGAAAAGTTTCTGTTAAAACGGATCCTGCATGTTTGTGGCTGCATAATTTCAGTTCGGGTAGATGTTATGCACTTTAAACAGAAGAACACAAAAGTATTCATCCTAAATTGTTGCTACCAGATATCTATGAACCGGTGTTAATAAGTAGTCAATATCTAAATCTTGTATCTGACCTGCATTCCGGCCAACCTCTGAATTTGTATGAATTTCTCGAGAGTTATGTGTTGTTTTCTCTCATATTTTCTTTTACTGGTCGTCTAATCGGTATTCTGGTATGTGCAGAACGCATTCCAAATTATATACTTTTTCTGGATATGGGTAATGCTCTGTTCCCACTTACTTAATATTTCTTTCACTCTTTGAATTTTGAAGTGCACTTCATGTCTAATACTCAAATCTTGGATGAAACTTTGCTGCAGTATTCATTTGGGTTGCAATCTTGCTTCCATGCCAATTTCGAGCTCGCAATCGCAAAAGTAATTCTCGGGTAAGCCTTTTCTCCCTTGATTTTTTATGTTCTTGGCTGGCTCTAACTGGAGTCGTTTGCTATACTATTGATTGGTGAGGTCAAATTGGTAAGTATATATATATATTTCGTTGGATTGATATGTAATTATATGCAAACAATTTTGCAGGGTTGGTGTTCTATGTTTGTGCAGCTACATTACACTTCCTCTGTATGCCCTTGTAACTCAGGTATTATTTTCGTTTATTTTCTCAATACTCGGTTTATCCAGGTGGTAAAGTCACTAGAAATTTTACAGGGAGGTATGGCATCGAGCCCTCCACCACCCCCGGGTGTCAAGATGCATAGTGTCAAGCACTAAAAATCTTAGTTCTTGAGTTTTTTTTTTCACGGTCCAGTCTCTTGCTTTATACGATTGAACTTGATGTAAAATTGTTGTGGTGAACGTTTGCAGATGGGTTCACACATGAAAAGGTCCATCTTTGATGAACAAACATCCAAGGCCCTTAAGAAGTGGCACATGGCGGTGAAAAAGAAGACGCACGGAGGCAAGTCCCCTACCCGAACCCTAGGTGGTGAAAGCTCCACCATTTCAACGATGCGCTCCTCTACCTCAGGAGGACACACGCTGCATCGCTTCAAAACAACTGGTCACTCAACTCGCTCAGCCGCCTTTGAGGACCATGAGACATCTGATCCCGAAACTGATCCTCAGTCACCTTCATCAACAACACACTTGATTGTAAGAGTGGATCAAATTGAGCAACAAACCGAGCTAAATGAACCCCGCGACGGGGAACAGACCAATATTCCAGATGATTTCTCGTTCATCCAACCTGCCCCGGGTAAAGAAACATGATACCAGGGAGAAATATTAGAATGATTTGAAATGCAGCTACCTGTAGTTGCATATTTTGTACAGTAAATTTCTTGTTTCTGACGTTACTAGATATGTTAGTCAACAATTCATTTTCTTTGTACTGGTCTGATTTTGCTCAATGATTTTGATATACTGATTTTCAAAACCCTTCCCAGTATGTTCCCAATAACGTCTCCAATTCACGATCCAATATTTCTTATCGAGATTCTAAATTTGCTCACGATTCTGGCTTTGATCCTTGTCGAAAGGAGTACAAGGTACTCTAAACATGTTGGCTTTGCGAAACAAGGAAAAATTCGAAAAATTTGAGACCTGAATGCGAATGGACACTTTTTTTAAGTGCTGAGTTGCAGATTTTTACATTAGGCACCAGTGAATCGAGGGAAGTGTTAAACCCAAGTCTCCTTAGGACTCAGCCTGCGGCCTATTCTTATCAAGAGTAATGCTAATTGTATTTTGGTGTTTAATGTTGGAGATGAGAGGTTCAGTGCAATCCTACTTCCCGAATCATTTTCGAACTTTCAGCCTCTCGGCAGGCCTGCCCTTGGTCGGAGGTTTAGTTGAGGCGGAAGAATGTGTAGCTCTTCTAGGTTAAATCATGTTTGGGAGACGAGGGAAGAAGACTGTAAGTTGTTGGCCAACAACCACTGACGACAGAAAAATTGTGTAAATTAATCAAACAAGCCATGAGCATATATAAATTGCATTCGACGTTGACTGTGATTTTGGAGCTCCTAAAGATGATACTCGAACACTTCGAGAGATCGAAACTTTTTCTGCAATGAATAATGATTGTTCTTTGTACCACTTCTCTATGGCACGCTACGAAACCAAAGAATTATTAGTAATAGTAAAAATCTATCCCATTACCAAATTGTAATGGATAAAGAAACACTTCCTATTATGACATTTGTACAGTAAAATGATGTCACTTTGTTATGGAATGAGGAATGAATTCTTCCATTTGAATTGGCAAAGATGTGTTTTCTGAGTTTACTTTTGATTTTGCAGAAATTTATAATAATATCATGTACTTGTTTTCCATGTTTGAATTCTTGTAGATCAGATGTGTATGTTAATTGGATTAGAGTGCGGATTCAATTGGGGAGTTTTACTCAATTGTTACTGACAACACTTTTTTTACCTAAAGAGGGTTGATTAATTATTTGTAAATACGCTTATATTTTCATGCAAATATCAGGATGTTAAAAAATTTAATTACTAAAACCCTTAATTATACTCATTGTTTGAAATTTCTTCGATACGATCGATATTTCTTCAAATATCGGAAAAAGCAGAGAAATATATGGAAATGGGGGGTAAAGTGTAAACGTCATCTCATATCGGAGAAACTCTTAAAATTAAGTTAAAAATGACAAATTTCGTCGATATTTCTGACATATTGGTTAAATATTGACAAACTGTCATATGATATTCCTTAAAGTTTCATATGAAATTTTCACATTTTTTAGTGTGTTTCCATCGTTTCCATAGAAGGCAACCAATATCGATGGATATATCCATCGATATTTTCACAAATTTGCATATTGATATTCCAACCAATACTCATATTTTAAACACTGATTATACCCAGTTATACTTCTTGAAATTAACAAGTTTCTGAATATGAGAGTTGAATACATGTATTATGTGTTTAACATACATACAGTGTATTCACTTTGGAAATTTGCTATCTATGATCTTGTATAACTCAGTTCAGTCTTTTAGGCATGCATGTGGTGTTCTGTACTGTAATGGACTATAATTAAGAGCCTTCTCAGTTGAACCAAAAAGGATTAAGAATGGGAATTTATTAAAGCAAGCGTGATTTTAACCTAATCACGTTTGCTTTATTTTATTAGTAGTATTAAGGGTGGATAACCGAACTTGAGACCTTATTTAACATTCAAGAAATTATTGAAAACTGTTTACAATCGATTACATAGATGATTTTCTCTATACAAACACAATACATTACTCTCTCTCTCTCTCTCTCTCTCTCTCTTCACCGCAAGTTACAGATAACATTGATACAGTTTAATACCTACCCTGACAAGATGTTTGTTAGCTCCATCATCTTTTATGTTCAAAACCAACACAGGCCATAGTATAATCCATACAGCATACCAGGGGCGTGGGACATCCATCCCTTAGAGCAATTCCACCCATAGAGTCCTTCCCCCTGGCAATCCACTATTTAATCCACCATATTAAACAGTAACTGCCTTAAATGAATAGTAACTACCATTAATGAACAGTAATTACCATTTACATCTCCACCCTTGGAACCCTCCCCCTGGCAATAAGCAATTAAAATAATAGTGTTTTTTGTTTGTTTAAATAATAAAAAACCCCCTCTCTCTCTCTCTCTCTCTGACACAAAAAAAAATAAACAATTACAAAGCCCTCGGGCCACAGGCCCGTCGACTTCCCACCCCCCCTTCGCTCGGCCTCCCACCCTCACTCGGGCCCTTCCCCGCTGGAGCTGCTCCCACCGGCCCTCAGGCCCTTTCTCCTCCCCTGTCGCCCGAGCAACCAGCATCCGCTGGAGTTGCTCTTAGAGTAGTCTAAATAACCTTTACATACGAAGAGTAGCTGTCTTCATATCTGTTGTGCTCCTAAAAGCTCTCAATCATTTCAGTAAAGTGTTGAGATTCTCACAAGTCTCTTTTGGCCTTAGTCTTTGTATATGTAGTGGAAAACCTTGGAGTTTGAGATAACGACTCTAGGTGGAGTGGACCACATGAAGAAAAAGATTACTTGATCAAGTTCAAAACGATCTTTTGCTTACACGAAAATTCTAGTAAGTTCCCGTGTATGCTTTGTATACGGAAGGCAAGATTCGAAGTTTGGCTCTGCTGCCTTACCCACCTATTCCCTTTTGCACCCAACAGATCAATTCGTTTTGATTGCATGGTTATGTCACACTATTCCCTAAAACCCAACTCCTAAACTGCCCTTGCATTACCCAACTTCCCCTTTTCACCCAACATATATCAAATTGTTTATTAGTAGGTTCTCTATGGCATTTTGGTTTTCAATTACATCAATGACATGACCGTGTTGAGCTCGAGCAACCAGGTCGTTTCATACATGGTCCAAACCTACACATAACACAAGCATATTGTCGTGTGATATAACTTGTCATGTCTTTAGTTGTATATAAGTTTATAACCATAAAGAAACCGCATGATTTAAAGGCTCCTTATGAGTTTCAAATTTATCTTTTCTTAATTAATTAGGCATGTTCAACCCAAATAAAAGGCACGTACGCATGGAACCTTCTAGCTGAAGAAACGTTTACATCACGACTCAGTTTCTATTTCTAAGACAAAAAAAAGAAAAGAAAACATATATGCATAGATTTTGTACAACAAGAAAAGTAGTAGTGAAATAGATAGATATGAACAACCCACAAAGATAGATTAATTTGGTAGTAATTAAAACAGAGCTGAAATTAAGGACTTAAGTAATTCACCTTCAAGTTTTCCACAAACAAAATTAATGACCGATAAAGTAGATCGAAAGAGAATACAAAATCAACAAGCAGCATGCAAGTCATGAGTAGGTCAATAAGGCCATGCAGTTTATAATTCGCCTATTGTGGTAACATGTCTCTTGTTGTATGGCATGCATGCCCTTGATGAAATCGTAAGTAGTATAATTTGGATCCGATTTTCCGACCTTCCTCTCGTCTTAGATGTTGCGAGTTATATATTAGTTAGAGTGTAAATAGTAGTTTATTGTCCCACATTGGTGAAGTACATATGTAATACCAATTGTAACTCCTATATATACTCCACTTTGGAGATTAATGAATATATAAGAAATTCCCAAATATTGTCATATATATTTTTGGTATTTACCATGTTTAGTTTAATATTGGTATTTACCATGTTTAGTTCAATATGGTATAAGAGCAGTTCGCTCTTGGTGACTTGTGTGCTTTAATTTTGTGCCCACTTTTTTCGTGATTTCCTTCGTAAAAAAAAAAAGAAAAAGAATAGTGGTGTGCTACAGTACAGTGCTTGAACAGTGGTCTGATTTGTGAACAGTGTCCGCTACAGTGCCGTAAACAGTGATTGCTACAGTGCTGTGAATAATCTCTGCTACAGTACTGTGAACATTGCTCTGCTACAGTATCTGGTAAATTGTTTTCATTCCACTGCGTATCTTTTTGTGCCTTTGTTCGTGATTTTTGTTCAATGGCTCAATATAATCATAGTGTTGTTATGCATCTTGGTGGAACAAATAAATGGATAATAGATACTGGGGCCACTGATCATGTGACTAGTGACTCTAGAGTGTTTGATGAGTTATGTGACTATGTTCGTGATCCGTATGTTACTAGTGCAAATGGAGCACATTCCCCTGTGAAGGGTGAATGCACTATCTCTCTGACTCCAACCTTATCATTGGTCCGTACTTTACTTATTCCTGATCTTAAGTGCAATATTTTGTCGGTAGGAAAACTTCTTGATACCTTATATTGTTCTGTTCACTTCTACCCTACGTATTGTTATTTTCAAGATATTCAAACTCAAAAGATAATTGGTCATGGTAAAAGAATAGGGGGTTTGTACATCTTGACTATGGAGGATATTGTTGTTTCTGGTTCAAATAATCATCAAGTTTTAAGTGCTAAAGTGGATGACAGACATCAAATTTGGTTGTGGCATCGACGATTGGGACATCCATCATTCAGTTATATGAAACATCTATTTCCTTCTTTGTTTCGCACTTGTAGTGATTCAGAGTTCAAGTGCGAAACATGTGTCATGGCTAAGAGTCATCGTGATTCATTTCCTGTAAATGATTCTAAAGCTACTTTGCCATTTGATTTGATACATTCTGATGTGTGGGGTCCAACGAAAGTTACTTCGAATGGATTCCGTTGGTTTGTTACTTTTATTGATGATTGTACTCGGTTAACTTGGGTGTTCTTGATGAAGAATAAGAGTGATGTTCCGTTACTTCTTCAAGAATTTTGTACAATGGTGTCTACTCAGTTTCAGACCAAAGTTAAGGTCTTCAGGTCTGATAACGGGGGAGAATATGTGAATCACTCTTTGACATGTTTTTTTCGTGATCATGGTATTATTCACCAGACGACTACTCCGTTTACACCCCAACAAAATGGTGTGTCCGAACGGAAGAATCGTCAAATAATGGAAGTTGCTCGCTCCTTGATGTTGGATAAATGTGTTCCTCATCATTTGTGGGGTCATGCTGTTTTGGCTGCTGTGTATTTGATCAATCGTTTTCCAAGTAGGGTTCTTGATTTTCAGACACCATTCGATGTGCTACAACAACATGTTTCTCTTGTTTCTGTATCAAAGCTTCCTCCGAAAGTGTTTGGGTGTATTGCGTATGTGCATGTATACTCTCATCAGCGGAGTAAACTTGATGCATGTGCTCTTCGGTGTGTCTTTATTGGGTATGCTAACAATCAGAAAGGCTATAAGTGTTATCATCCTCCGACTCAAAAAACTTATATTACCATGGATGTCACCTTCCATGAGGAAGTTTCGTATTTTGTGAAGCCCTATTCCGACTCTCCACTTCAGGGGGAGAGGGGGAGTGAAGTGCAGATTCGAAGAGATGGTATGGATGATGAGTTACAGGCAGAGTTGGGAACATAACCTATTATGTTGCGTGATACTGATCAGTCGACTACAGATAGTGATTGGTCACCTGTTATTCCCGGAACCCAAAACCCAACTCAAAAACTGCCCTTGCGTTACCCATGCATCTTCCCCTTTTTCACCCAACACATCAAATTGATTTAGTTCGTTTTGACTGCATTTTGGTTTTAAGTTACATCGATAACATGAGCGTGTATGATCCAAACCGACATTTTGTCCTCAATATATACTTCAATCCTGCCATGAAACCTGCCCTATCACGAATCTATCTTTCTCACATAACCAGCCAAGTGAAAGGCTTGAAGAATTTGTCATAAGCTTCTTTTTCTTTATAAACACTTTGCAATTGAGATACATAACTATATCAACTACCAAATTTAAAGACAAAATTGGTTACTCATCTGGTGAAATAAATTTTATATATTTATGGGAGTTGATCTCCGCACACATTTTTTTTCCTCTACATTATATATCTCATTTATTTTTTATTTACAAATTGAAGAAGGAAAATCAAGAAATAAAAATAAATAGAGATGAAGGGAAATGATCTTCATGTCTTCCATTATCTTTTTTCTGATGCTATTGGCATTAGACTATTAGTGGTGGGTGCAACACATGTGCAATGCGGTTGGAAGCGGGATTGTCCTATTGTATTTAGCCTAACCAAGTGTCTAAATTCATACTAATTAGCTTATCAAAAGATTTCTTGACTAAAATAAATGCATGCATCAAGCTATAATGTCACGATTTTCCTCGCTCTTTTTGCGGTTTACTAAAAGTCAACATTTTTAATGATTTCGCAAATAATTAGTGGAGCAAGTGGTTGAACTTGGCGACTTGGTGCCCTACTCTTTCAACATGTGTGATTTACGATTATGTGTCACACGTACAATTAGTCGTCTCAGTGTTATTTTTCCTTTTAATGTTGAAAAAGATTTCAAACTCGAAATTCTTTGATAGTGAAAAAAATGTGAAATAATAAATAATCATCTAATGGTAACGATGTTTGAAATACGTTCTAAAAGTTAATTATGAGATAATACTTTACAATTTTTTTCAATAGTCTTTTCCCACCCCACCCCACCCCACCCCACCCCACCCCAGGCCTTGGACCTGGGACCTAATCTACCCCACCCCTTACCCACATTTCACATATTGAACAAAGTTAATTAGTTTAATCTAAAGATAAATATTATTGTTTAAGGACGTCTCATTAAATGTTATATGCTTAAATTATGTCTAAGGAGCCACTTAATATTACGGTTTAATGTTATTTCTTTTCATTTGTAAGTGAGATGTCTTAGGTTTAATTCTCATCAAAAGTGATGGGTGCATGTTTTCATATATTTTTATCATATATTTCCTTTGGATTTTGTATATATGAATGGGTTAAATGCACTAATTTATTTTGTTTTAATTTATAGGCATTCAATACGGGAGTTATGCAAAAATGAAGTGGAAAATGAGCTTTTTGGGTGTCTAAAGTAATTCCAATGGAGTAAGAGGCTAATTAACTGCACCAAGGCATATGCGTTACAACAAAAAGATGAGACTGCAACGGTTTTGGGAATCAAATGGACATGGGAGTCCTATTCAATAGATTTAAGAAGAGACATAATTTTTAGTTTTTATTATTTCCGTTTATTTTTCTTTTCTTTAATAAGGACTTGAAAGTCCATTAACCTAGGATTAATGGTCATTTTAATTGGCATTTAGTAACCTTTGCCGTTGGTTTTATATATGGAGATTGGTTCTCCATTGTAAAAGAGAATCCACAAAACATAATTCATATTCCAAAGGGGGACTGCGGCAAAGAAGTGAAAAGGGAGAAGAGCTTTAGGTTTTTTATTTTGTTTCTAGGGCTACGATGTAGCCTAATCATGAATACTTAATTGCCTTGTGGCATTGTTATTATTAAGTTTTTCATCCTTATTGAGTATCTTTTGCTATTCGTAATGCGCTTGATTTTTATTTAGATGCTTGATCACCATCTAGGTTTAAATTAGGTTGATTCGATGCAAGTTAGAGTAGATGCCATACTTAACTTGAGTTTAGCTTCTTGCAACTGATATCATAAACACCTATTTGTAGATGCCATACAATTAGGGTTTGTGTGATTTTCCAACGATTTCCATAGAGCTTAATGGGTTCTTGTTTAAATCCATCTAGATGCCATAGAGGGTTAAAAAGTAAGGATACTTTTGATGCAACCAGATGCCATGGCCATTGAATAATTTAGGGAAAATCGATCATCAATATTGGGGAACAACTTGATCATAACATATTAAGGGAATTAAGTAGAATTGGTTACGGTGAATTCGGATGCCCTAGGTTTTACTTTCTCATGTTTTTAAATTTTATTATGTCATGCATTTTATTTTAAATTCATATTTCATTTTTAGCTTAATTCAAATCTTCTATCTTTTCCGTTAAAGCTTCTCCACTATAATTTGTTTCGATTTAGTTAGTAAGATTTTTTAGAATCAATTCAATCTCTGTGGGATGATATCCGTGCTTATATGCTATACTATCATTTGATTCGTATACTTGCGAGCACAAAAATTCGAGACTTAATGAGACTAATTTCGGTTATCTAATTTTCGCAACAAAAAGCGAATTTGAACCACATTATTGTTAACCCATTGTGAGGCTAAGTCCATCTCCATTCTCTTTAGTGTAGATAATAAATAAATAAGTCTAAGAAATATGTAATAGTGAGAATGTAATCTAAGAAAGTTAGATTCATGATACCTTTCTTTCTTATATAGATATTATAAATGTTCCTAATCATAGTATTGCTAATTATAATTAGGCATTGACAATCCTATAAGATCAGTACATGCTATGTATTCTCTCTTCAAAGAGTGACTAGTCTTGAGTCAATGGCGTGAAAAAGACATCAATACGTAGGTGCTAGATAGAGAGTGAGTTCACTAAACACAATCAACATGAGTTCTCGTACTCATGTTATATGAGAACTAACTAGTTAGGATAATGCAAAGTAATTATTTGACTTAAGACACCACAATTGTCATGTGGATACGTATTTGATTATTTGACGATGCATCACAACCTCATGGTTTGTTGCGCGCATTGTTGGGATCAATGATTTATTCATAGAGGCATGTGAGTGTACAACAAGGGATCTATAACGTTCAACTACTGAAGAAGAATACTCTATGATATGATTCAAGAGTCTCTGGTCATAGCACATGAATAGGATTTAGGAAGTATGTTTGATATCACATTCACATGAATCATATAGATAAGAGAATCACATATGATAGTAAACATGAATAAACTACCAACCAAACAATGTGATCAAGAGTATTGATTGTATTGCATTGTAATTCCAGTTGAATCCAAGGAGCCAATGAGTAAAGAACCAAAGGAATGAAGGCATTGGGTGAATAATCTTTGCTTATGCAAAATAGGTATTTACAAAGGTACAATGAAGACTCTTCCCTTTCCTTTTCAATTTAGATTAAGTCTTAGTTCATCACCTACTAGTGTCACATCCCGGCCCGGGGTCCACCACATCCCGGGCCAGCTCCACCACCGTAGCACGATATTGTCCGCTTTGAGCTTACCATTCCCTCACGGTTTTGTTTTTGGGAACTCACGAGCAACTTCTTAATGGGTCACCCATCTTAGGAGTGCTCTGGCCTCCTTCTCGCTTAACTTCGGAGTTCCTACGGAACCCGAAGCCAGTGAGCTCCCAAAAAGCCTCGTGCTAGGTAGGGATGAGAATATACATTTAAGGATCACTCCCCTGGGCGATGTGGGATGTTACAATCCATCCCCCTCAGGGGCCCGACGTCCTCGTCGACACACTTCCAGCTAGGGATTGGCTCTGATACCAATTGTCACATCCCGGCCCGGGGTCCACCACATCCCGGGCTCGACTCTGCCGTAGCACGATATTGTCCGCTTTGGGCTTACCATTCCCTCACGGTTTTGTTTTTGGGAACTCACGAGCAACTTCCTAGTGGGTCACCCATCCTGGAAGTGCTCTAACCTCCTTCTCGCTTAACTTCGGAGTTCCTACGGAACCTGAAACCAGTGAGCTCTCAAAAGGTCTCGTGCTAGGTAGGGATGAGAATATACATTTAAGGATCACTCACCTGGGCGATGTGGGATGTTACAACTAGTCTTTAAATTTCATGGTTAAAAATTAGTTTATTGAGTTCATAGTAACTAATTTTCACATTTGTAATGCATTTGATACTCAAAGGACAAAACTTTCCTTCAAACGGTAGTTTTTTCACAATGTGTCATCCCATCATCAGTTTCCTTTTTGGGTTAATACCTCCCATTATTTTAAACATAGTGCTTCCCGAAATAAGGGAAAATTGTGGCCATATGGTAACACATGAGGAAATAAAATGCAAAAATTTGCGGTCGGTGCATTCTTAATCTGTATGAAAGTATTGCTTAAAATTATGATTAGTATTAATCACAAGTTTTTTCTTTGATCCTATAACGGGTGTCTAGTATTTTTAAGAAGAGAGACAAATCTTGTAAGTGTAGTTTTGTTTGCAATTTCCAAGTTGGTTTAGTTTAGTTTAGTAGGTTTGAAGGTTCGTTATGGAAAGGTGACTTGACTTTGCCCTAAGATGAGTTTAGTAGTTTTAATTATCCTTCCATAGGCCCTAGCCTTTCCCATGGGCAACCTAATCAAGTGCCAATTTTCCAAAGCTATTTTTTTTGGACAACTCCCATTTGGAGAACTCCCATTTTTCAAAGTTATACCAACTAATACTATAGAAACTTATGTATTTCAGTTGCAATGTCATTATCTTTCTAACTACCTTTTCATGAAAAAAAATTTCATTGTGTGTAGTATTCGGCTCGAGACACCAAGTGTCATTTTTTTAAAGTATCTAATCACTTGTATTATGACACTTGTTATAGTATGATGTTTTACCAACACACTGAAAAACCTCTCATCTTCATACATTTGGTTAGATCACATACGTGAAATAATAACAGAGAAAACTGTTAACTGCAAAGGATATGGTAAAGATGTTTCATTTGTTTTTATTTTTTTTTTATCAAAAAAGTTACTTCCCCAATCAAGAACATTTTTTACTCATTAATTCTCTCTAATTTTTTGGGCAAACTCACTCATTCTCTTAATGTCCTTGAAAAACTAGTGATTTGGGCATACTGACTGAGTGTAGATAATATAATAATTATGACTTTAAATCATCTTTGTATTTGTCCTTATCTATGATTAGAATATCCCATTGGTACAAACTACATATCCGCACCCGTTCTTTTATTTTATTTTCTAGAGAGATATTTCTCTTTTGAGATGTGATATTCACACATCTCATTTTACTTCTCACATATCGTTTTAATTTTTAGCCGTCTGATTTGATGAATTGAAGAAAATCAACGAATAAAAATTATCAAGGAATATGTGAGAAGTAAAATGAAATGTGTGGATATCACACTTCTTTTCTTTTATTACTCATAAAATTACCACTGATGGGGAGGGTATTGGATGCGGAATCTGAATTGCGTGTGATGTGAGCATGGAAGAAAATATCGGTAATATCGGAAATATCGGTAATCCGAAAACACGGAAATATCGATGGAAATATCGGGATAATATCGATATCGATAAAAATTACATGGAAACCACGGAAATTGTAAGAAAAACTTGGAAATTTTTATTGAAACTTTGCAAGATGTTTATTTAGTCAATTATCTATTAGTTTATCACAAAAAATTAGAAGGAAATGCATTGCATGATGGATTTAACATTATCAAGTTGATTATATAGAGAGCTGACAAATATTGTGAGTGTAGAAAATATGTAGTAATTAATGAAAGAAGTCTAAACACACCATAATCATTTATATATAATGAATTAGTACAATATTTTACACTTTATACATTGCATGGTAAGATACATGAGTGACTTAGTACCACATAGAGTTCCTATGAGGTTCAAAATTTTCACTATCTTCATCATCTTTATGTGTAGAGTAGATGTATTTTAGCATATTTTCACAAAAACATAAATGATATAGTGGTCAAGGTGTTGAAGGAGTAAAATGGGAAGGGTTCGAATCCCCTTGGTGTTTTAAAGACAAAATTATATTAGTTTCCAAAAAAAAAAACACAATTATATTAGTATTTTATTAGTTCTCAAAGACTTATGCCATGGAAGAAATTGCATGGTGTACATATATCAACCATGGAAGGTGACCTCACCCCCAATATGAAAACTTGAAAACTGACGGTCCAATAAATATGGCACCTCACCCCAATATCAAATTCGAATAATAATGTAGTTCGAAAAAAAGTTGAAAACATTTTTTTTTGTTAACCGGCGGCATTAAAAAGATGAATGTATTAATTAAGAGTTGCTTTACCAACAAAAGCACGGGACATCCACTCATCTTTCTCTCTTCCCTAAACGCACCCACACCACACAAATTTCTATCATTGTCTCTCTCTCTCTCTTGCCCACATCACTCTCCTTCTCTCCCTCGGTCTCTCCGTCTCCTTCACACGCACACGCACACGCAACAAGCAGAGAACACAGAGCCTTCCGTCTCCGTCTCTCCGTCTCCTTCTCTCCCTCGGTCCGGTCTCTCCGTAGTCCGTCCAATATGCTGGGTCACCTCATCACCTCATCACCTCAGTCTCTCTCGAATCTCGATCTCGATCTGGATCCTTCCCTCAGTCTCTCCATCCTTCTTCTTCTCCCTCAGTCTCTCGAACTCGATCCTTCTCCGGTTCTCCCTCCCATCTCTTCTCTGCAACTCCGCCGAGCACCATCACCACCTCCCCCCCATCTCTTCTCTGCAACTCCGCCGAGTTGCTTGGGGCCTTTTTACGATCTCTCTACACCCCGGGGGACGTGATTTTGCTGTTGTTCAGCTCGTACCCACCACCTGTGGTTTCCTCCTCCCTTTCCCACCTCCCGGCGGCGGCGACGACGACGAATATCGCGATAATATCGAAAATATCGCGATATTTTCGATATTATCGATAATATCGCGATATTTAGACGAAAACCACACGGATACCTATTTAAATATCCATTCCCCGAAAAATAGATATTATCGGCGATATTTCGCCGATAATATCGATATTTAAATCCATGGATGTGAGAGAGTAGTGAGACCAAAAGTGGGTCAGGGTGAATATGACAAATTAAAGAGGGCAGGATACAAAGTTTTTTGTGTTTGAGTCCGCACAGACACGTGATCCGATTGTTCGATTTCAGAATTTCTCTTTCTTAAGGTCCACCCGTATAGTTTACCCTTCTATCTTTTACCTAGAGATACTGTTTGGGTTGCAAGTTAGACGTTTTTAAAGTAGATTGGTTGATTGGTGCAAGTTATACTTTGACACTTCAAATTTCCTTTAATACAAAAGAGGGGTATCTTAAGACACAGCCTTGTTCAGACTTTAATACAAAAAGCAGATTACTTGGATTTAGCATAAATAACATTTTTATTTACGGTCTTGTCTCGATGGTTTTTTTATGTATGTTGGTTAATTTATCTTTCTCGTGACGTGACTGCAAATTCGTAATTAAATAAGAATTTGAAACAAATACAGTGTAAGACCCAAATGATTAAAGAGGTTAATAATTGTTGAAAATGTAAAAGAACAGGGAAGTGAAGCAGTAATATGAGATTAAAATTGGATTAATTAGAAGAAAAGCATGGTTTGTCAATTGGTTAATGCAGAAAATGATGGTGGCTAAATCTAGAAAATCCACTGCCACCTGGGCCGATCCTTTCCGCCTACCTCTCTCTCTCTCCTCTTTATCTTCTCCAAAGTCCAAACATTTTCACTTCAGAAGTTTCGGACCAAACTGCCACTCCTCTACTCTCCCAGCTCTCAAGCTCAAAGTATAAAAACCCTTCGGACCCCCCCCCAAAAAATCCAACCTTTCTTTCTTTCCATTGAATCTTTCCACCTCTGGTTTCTGAAAACGATATTAGATAATCGATATACCGCCGTATGATCAGCCATGCCTCGCTCTCAGAGATTTCTAGGCAGCAGCACCCCCGCCGCCAACTTCTCAACCGTATCGGCAGCTCCACCTCCTGAGGCCGTGGCTCTGGAGTCGGATTTAGTTGTCATACTAGCAGCGCTGCTCTGCGCCGTCATATGCGTGGTGGGTCTTCTCGCCGTCGCCCGCTGCGCCTGGCTCCGCCGCGGCCCCGGCGGCAGAGCCGCTATCGGCTCGGCTTCTTCATCCGCCAACAAGGGCCTCAAGAAGAAGGTCCTCCAGTCCCTCCCGAAGTTCACGTACGGAACCGGCGGCGCCGAGCCCCCTCCAAAGCTGGGTTCAGAGTGCGCCATCTGCTTAGGGGAGTTCGCGGAGGGGCACGAGATCAGGATTCTGCCGCAGTGCGGGCACGTGTTCCACGTTGGATGCATCGACACGTGGCTTGGGTCTCACTCGTCGTGCCCTTCGTGTCGGCAGATCTTGGTGGTTGCTCGGTGTCACAAGTGCGGTGGGTTTCCGGCTCCAATATCTGAATCTGAGGCGGAGCTCAAGGCTCGCCAGGACCACACCAACCATTCAGCTCCTCCTCCGGCGGCGGCTGCACCCACTACTGCCATTAGTATTAGTTCTTCTAATACGGCTCCAACTACAAATTTTCTCCCTTAAAATTTGTTAATTAGGCAAACCAACGTTTTTAATTTTTCTTTAATTAACTCACCCTTTGTTTTCCTTTTTCTGAATTTGTATTTCCTACCAGTCTTTTATGTACAGAGAGAATCAATGGATCATCATGTTTATTCATCTCAAATTTTATTTTCCCCAATTGGCACCAATGCAATGCAGTAGTTGAATGTTCAAGTTCTTCCCTATGTTTATAAAAAAGGGTGAATATTAGGGGAAAAAAAGAGAGTGACTGCAACCAAGAAACTACTTGGGATTTGACACAATGTGCATATATTTTTGTTTGTGTTTTTGTTTAGCTATTTTTATATAAGTGTCAAATTGTAATTTGCAAGTCAATGAAACTAACTTTTTATATAGTTGATGCAGATGAATATTTGCAACAATTAGAACTTGTATAAAATCTGTATCATTCAGTGACATGTATTATTGTAGCCAGATTCCTAAAATGCTAAAATTTTCAATTTTTTTTGGTAAAATTAGTGGAGCACGAAACGTGTGACTTGGTTAGTGAATTTCAAAATTTTTCCATGTTGCTTGAAGCGGGCAAAAGGGTCAATGGGGTCAAAGATGCTTGGAAATTTTGGAGTGGAAATTGAAATAAATTTGAGGCCTAACTTAGAGAGGTCAGATGGTTGGACTTTGAAGCACAACCATCACAAGTTGGGATTTTTAATTGATTTTGTTTCCACTTTTGTTGAACTTTGTGGAGCACTCTTTGCAAGTTTGAGTGCCATTGAAGCTAAACCATCTCAAAGCTTCAAAAAAATGCTGAATTTTGTAAAAGTAGAGCCAACAGAATCACGACAGGTTTTAGTGATTGCTAGAATTTCTTCAAGCACAAGCATGGTCACTCAATGGAGAAAATATACTCTTCAAAGTTCAAACCCCTTTTGATTTTCTGGTGAAAACTTTTAGTTGCATTTCCTCTTTAACATGACAATACTTGTATTCAGCCTACGACGGAATCGTTCTTTCGACAAAAAATTAACACGTACATAATAACTTATAAAACATTAAAAATTGAGATGAATACCCATTTGTCAAATTGTAATTTGTCAATAAAAAGAAAGGTTTCTTGCATGTAAAGGAGCCAAAAAAGTTAATTTCTTTTTGTGCTAAAAACTTCTGAGCTGTATTTCCACTATCCTACCTGGTAATCTTCTCTAGTTGTACACATGTACAGTAAATAAAATCATAAAAAAGAAAAGGCAGCCGTTGCAATTCCCTCGTTCATTTATTTTAAATTAAAATAAAAAAGCAAATGACAAGACCTGGATTTATCTCATCCTCTCAACATGATGAACTTTAGAAAGTGCCGATATTCATCCTACTCAAAAGCACATCAATTTCTCTACTTTCTGCTGCTCTTTCAAGTAACTTACTGAAAATAAAAAGAGGAAAATGATAATTTAATTCAAAGTATAAAGAAAAAAAATGCTCCTAGGGACTGCAGGCCGTATAATCCAAGGTTATCTTTTTAAAATAAAGATAAGCGTTGCGAGTTGAAAATCAAACTACGAACAAACCAAATATAAAATTATAAATAATACTTTATCAATTGAAAATATAGAAAGCCATAGAATTGTTAAGGAGGCTAAATAATCTGTAGAGGCTACATCTTGCCATACTTATTCACAAATAGTTGGCCGTATAATTTGAGGTTTATCTTTTTAGAATAAAGATAGGCATTGCAAGTTGAAAACTAGACTACAAACAAATCGAATATAAAACTATGAATAACACTTTATTAACTGAAAATATAGAAAGCTACAGAATTATCAAGGAGGCTACATCTTGCCAGACTTAGGGATGGTTTGAGAGTGATGTGCTTAAAAAAAAAGCACCCATGAAAAAAAGCTGTGACGGTTTTAGGTGTTTGGTAAACTAAAAAAAATGGCTTATTTTGGAAGCTGCTGTGAGAATAAGTTGAAATCCAAAGGAAAAGCTGAAGCATCTATTTGTAGCTTTGGAAAACTGATTTTTTTTCAAAGCACACGGAGCTATAGTGCTCCTTTAATGAAAAGATCCACTATCAAACTGTTTTTTTTTTCCAAAAACACTTTTACAAAAAAGTTTACCAAACACTCTGCTGATTTATTTCACAGCCGCTTATTCTCACAACAGTTTTTTTTCAAAGCACAGCAATACCAAACCAGCCCTTATTCATAAGTGAATAACAAGCCTTTTTATTTTATTTTATTTTATAATAAACTAAACCCTAATCTTTAAACGAAAATAATGGGTTGGGCCCAAATCCTAAACTTTTTACTCTTTAGCAGTGCGAAATTGCACCTTGAGAAAAGTGTTTTCACATAACTAAGAATGTTTCTTTCTTAATAACTTGCCACGGTCTGGTGGTATTCATTTTCACTTGAAAGTGAGGTTTTAGGTTCGAATCTCGTAGATGGCGAATTCGATACCAAATTAGGCTGCCTATTATGTAGCTTTGTTGAACTCCCTCTCCCTTAATGTAAAAATATCAATGTACTAAAAAAAAAAAAAAAAACCTTTATAAGTGCTTTAGATTGAAAATAATACTGAAGATTGTACATAATCACTTACCTACCTAAGTATCTCACTGGTCATGGTCAATTAGATAATAAAAAAACGTTTATTTCTTAATAGTTCATAAGTGCTTTAGATTTTAAAAATGTTACTGATGTTTGTACATAATCACTTACCTACCTAAGTATCTACACACTCCATTTTACTTCTCACACACCCTTTGATAATTTCTGTCTGTTGATCTTCTTTAATTCATTCGATTTGACGGCAAAAAATTAAAAATGTATGTGAGAAGTAAAATAGAATGTGTGGATATCACACCCCCTTCTAAAAATATCAGAAAAATGTTTTCAAGCTTTCGATTACTTACCTAACCAAAATATCTCACTGGTCATAAAAAAACCTTAAAAGCAACTTATATTCCTGATTCCCGTACTCTCTGTCACATCATATTTTTTAAATAATATTTTATAATGTTAGCACGAGAATTAACTTTAAACTGTGAGATGACAAAGTGTTTATAGAAATGAGAGATTTTTTATTGTGCCCGGAACACAAGGTGATACACCACTTGTCATTAAACAAGTAGTAAGATACTTGACACACCCCAACCTAAATCAAGGCATGTTGACCGTCACGTGATGGTGACGTAGTGATGTGCGCAGTGCGGAAGTGACAGTGATATGAAAACGTGAGAAATCAAAAACCAATTTGCTATTGCACACTAGACAGTAAATAAGTGCGAGAAGAAGTGTTAGAGTGTAGATACACATAATCAGAGTGTAAGTACCAAAGTGCAGTCCAGCAGGCTAAATACTAATTATACAGAATATGAAAGAAACCCTACATTGATGGATGTTTGTTAGAACCGTCGTAGAATCCTCGTGAGCCACCAACACGAACTTCTAACTAGAACCTGAAGGGGCGCAAAACAGAAAACGTGAGTGGGCAAAACAAAGCTTTTCAAAACCATTTCTCTTTTCAAAAGTAATAACCCCTCATCGTAAAACCCGTATAGTTTCCCATAAAATAATAATAAATACGTATATAGAAATCACGCTCGAGAGTAGTGAAAATCAAATATATGCCATGTCAAGTGTCTCAGCATGGAAATAAGTAAGCCAGGTGAAATAAATCAATGTAAAATGATATGCCAGTAGGAGTCACCTAACGTGACCTGTATGGCTGAACCTATAGCTCATCAGGTATGCCTGCACACGAGTCAGAACCACCTATTGTGGTCTGTACGACAGGGCTGTGTGCAAATAAGTACGCTCAAATGCTATGATCACGTGAAGGCTGTGCGAATAATTGCGGGTCACATACGAGTCAGAACCACCTAATGTGGTATGTACGACATGGTTGTGCACCAAACTTGGATCCAAGGTGAGCGTGCAGTGCGGGAGGTGAACATCACGTGAAGGACTGTGCCTTGGCCACGGGCGGGAGCACTAGCACCGGGATGCAGGATAATGAGCTCTAAATGCATCTACGTATAACCACAAACAATCCATCCACTATCGTCAATATATACTCACCTGAAGCTTACCTGGGCGTCCGCAACATCAAGCAACAATATGCATATATATACTAATGCATACTCTAAAGCATAACGCAATTGACATGGCATTTAAAATCGTAAATCCATTTAAAATAAATTTCTGGGAAAATGCAAAGCATATATATGTATATATATAGAAAACCAAAAGCCTACTCACTGGTATGTAGCTGGATCGTAACCCACAAGTCTCGCCTGGCTACGCTCATCCTCCGGGAACGTCTCGCCTATATGTGAAACCATTGATGTAATGTTAATTTAAGCACATAATCAAAACCGTATAATAACTTCTCATATGTTGCTCAATTGGGGTGTTTGAATATACCATCGTGTCTTACTCAACACCACGAGCATCCCCATATTTTTAGAATAATTTTCCGTTGACCCATGTGCCCTCACGTGTCTGCCAAGGCACGGCTACACGCGCCGGCAACGAGCAGGCACTTGCCTAGCACACTGACGGAATCTTTAACGTCGCTACGGAATATTATGTTAAATAGTAGCATATACCGTTAACTTAACCTGATGCCGTTAGTATATTCCATCAAAGTTGACGGAATATTCCCCTTCCTTCTCCGGTGGTTCGCCCAATTCCGGCGCTGATCGCCGCTGCATCGCTGGTTTCTGGAGAAATCTTTAAACCTTAATATTTTCCTCGTTTTCCAACCAAATTTCACAAACTTTATATCAATTTGAAGCCCTGAACGAGTAGAACATGATCTTACATCTCAGAGGTCCTAAAACTGACGAAATATAGTCAGAATATATCTTGAATATTCAGGTCAACCTGCAACTCAAGGAACTGGCCTACCCGACGTCCAAAACCTTCCAAAAATTGTTCCCAGGTCTCTATGGAGTAGTTTTAAGACTCCCTTAAGCTTTAAAACTCCGTGAAATAACCACGATCGCGACGGAGCAACAGAGCACCACGCCGGAGCTCTTAGGTTCTCGGGTTCCTGTGATCCGTTCTTTGATCCAACGGTATGGATGGGTTCGTGAAGTCACCAGGAACACGTTGGTGCAAAGCTCAAGCTCGATCGATGAAGTTTGGATGGTGTTTGAGAGTTGAAGGCTTGGATCGTACGAACAAGGGAGAAGAGTCGAGATGAGAGAAGAGAGAAAAAGAAGGTTTGCACGTGTGAGTGTATGTGTGTGTTACGGGATTGGGTGGAAATAAAAGAAACAAAGCATTGATTGGGCCATGGAATTAGGGCCTAACAATTTGTCCAAGGTTCTAGGAAAAGAAAAGAAAATAATTGGTAGGTTAAGTGTAAAACCAAAACTTATTCATCTACACCTATTTGTTCATAACATTTCCGTTACGAACTCGATTTGATCCTAATTTGCGTCGATGCTCTCGTGACATTGAGTATGATTTAATTACGTCAACGGGAAAATAATTTAAAACCATATACGTACATCCACGTCACTACGACTCGAGGGTATAATCGTCATTTCCACACATTCGAGGATAAAATATATATTAATTCGGGACGGGTCGTCACAATACTTGTGTTAAAAAAGTAACAAAACTTGAAAAATAAAACTGCCCTCATCTTATATAATGACACGTAGTGTACCACTATTGTTCTGGACACTATAAAAAATTTCTCTATAGAAACTCCCACTTTTAACAGGTTCTCTTAGGGCTGGTTTGGTATTGCTATGCTTTGAAAAAAAAACTGATTCTGCTGTGCTGTGAGAATAAGCTTATTTTTGTTGCTTCACGTTTTCATCTTTTTTTCATCTAAAACTGTGACAATAAGTTGTTTTTAAGTGTTTACCAAACACATTTTTGAGCTCAGCTTTTTTTTATACCCACTTTTTATAAAAGCACCTCAATACCAAACTAGTACTTAGCATTCCTTTTGAAAATAGTATTGAAGATTGTACACAATCACCTACCTACCAAAATATCTCACTGATCAATTAGATAATCAAGAACATTTATTTCTTAATTATTTCTTAATAGTTTATAATGCTTTAGATTTTAAAAGTGTTACTGAAGTTTGTACATAATCACTTCCCTCCTTACCTAAGTATCTCACCGGTCACTTGGACCGATTCAAAAGTGCTTCTAAAAAATATCAGAAGAAGCGTTTTCAGATGACTAATAACGTTCTCTTTTCGATTACTTACCTATCCAAAACATCTCAGTAGTTGACCAGCAAAATATCTCACTGGTCAAATAAAAAAACCTTAAAAAGCAACTTATATTCCTGGTATCCATGAACAAAAGAGCACTGAGCACCAACTTGTTCAAATGAGTTTATCCTCTGTGCTGCTTATGTGGTTATGTCAATAGATTAAGTTGATCTGCTCCTCAAGTCACTCTCGGTATATATATCAGTCAAAAGCCTAATTGGCCGAACCCTATTATTCTCCCACTTTCCCCTAACCACTTCTAAACTACTGCCTAGTAACAACTTGACATCTCATCCGGCTTCAAACTTTATTCTCGAATGTGATCAATTACATACAACTATCTCTTATCTCTTCATAATTATGTATAAACGGTTTCTTCCGACATAAAGATCACATTGACGAAAGAATTAGATGTAGTCTGTTGCATGCAACTATGTGTTATTTGTCTCTTGAACGTATATGACCGGTGATAAGATAAATTTTTTAGGTCATAAAACTCATAAACTAGAGAAGATTCTCGAATGTGCTAGTTATATACGACTATGTTTATCTCTTTAATTGTCGTGTACAACCAATGATAGAGTAGATTTTCTCCAGCATAAATCGCATTCACTATAGAAAATTCTCGAACGTCGTTTGTTGCATACAGCTATTTGTTATCTCTCCCATGATTACATAGATATGATTAGGGCAGATTTTCTCAGTGCACGCTACCTTTCCGGTTGTCATGAACTACCAAACGCGGCAGTCAAATTTGGCAACTCTCTTATGTTCACAGTATCCTACCATCTTTTTTTATCCCAATTAATAATACCACCAGCACTCCTACCACTGATGTGAGTTGTGATTGGTTATTTTCCGCAGGGTAAAAGTCCCATGGGAGTAAATTTTTTCAAGTAAAAATTCTCTTTTTTGGGTTAGTTTCTAATTACTAAGATTGATTTGCATCCATCATTGGAGGAAATTTGTAATTATATGTTGGTTTACATATCAAAGTTTTGCAACATCATAACTAATTGCGCTCATACAAAATCGATTCTTCCCTTCGATTTTCGAATGCAATCCCAACATTTCCATTGTTTCATTAAAACACAAGTTTCTTGCAAACTCCGTTCGCGCAGGTTAATTGGTATCGACTATTCTGAACCTACTTATACAGTAAAAGAGAAGAACAGAGTAATGAAGCACAATATATATTTTTCGTTCCGTAAACAAGACTGCCGATTCTCCTTTCCTTGCCGGCTTGTGGAAAAAAGTCCAAGAAGGGGATTCAGGGATGTGTAACACTCACATCTCTCTTAGTACTCATAGCCTTTACTCGCCGATACTTTCCACTTTATCCGAACTGGTTTGTCCTCGCATATCTGAAAGTCCAGCAACCATTTGCAGAAACCCATTCTTCCGTGTCATCAAATGGGACTTCATACTCAAATTCATAATCAGATTCTTCATCTGACAACTCTCGCAGAAAGGATTCAAATTTCAAACATTTAGAATCCTACTTAATGGTAAAATATAGATTATAAACCAAATGTAAGCGTGTGTAGTATAAAACCTTCTCCACTTTCAGGTAATGATGGTTCGGCAATCTTATCGCCTCATTTCAAAATCATTCCAGGCCACATGTGTGCGGAAGGAGCTCCAAAAAGTCGTCATCAACTGATAAACCTGTAAAACAGTACCTTTAATTAGCTCAATTTGGTGAAGACAATGACAGACTACTCGGCACCAGGGCTCAGCTTAGGCCTGCAGTTAAAAACAATTTCTTTTTTTTTTCCTTCAAACTTTTAAAAGACATTGTAAATTTCTTTTCAAACAAACTTAAAAACAATCTACATTGGTGGAATGAATGATTCGACCTCAGGTGTAGATAATAGACGTTTAGGATACGTAAAATTAGTGAGCTTTCCTTTGTGAATAAAATTAGTGAGTCATATACTATTTGTCACGAGCTGAATAACATCTGATGGGCTAGTATCAGGTTTGTAGAAAAATAATGTCACGCAGGAGTAATTTAATTAGTTTCACGAGCTCAATAGGACTGTTTTTAAACTTGAATCAGTATCTGGGATATGTTTAAAGGGATTTCATAAGAAGTGAAAAAATAGTCAAATGAGACTAGCTGTGACTTGCATACATAACAGTTCCCAAGTTGACAATGCTGGCAACTACTAGAAGAGTGAGGGACTATAAGGATTGGTAATGTGGAGAACAGCAGTGACCTAAATACCAAGAAAGGCAAAAAGGAACACTTATTTTTCGCAAATATGCACACAAATAGAACCGGTTACAAATTTTTAGTCTAAATAGAACTGGAGGAAAACTGAATAGACCATAAAGGACACTAAACCATGTTTTATGTACATTTGGATGGTGTTCCCTAGTTATAATTTTTGTTTAAAAGTTAGTAACCGTTTCTATGAAATTGAAGGTTTTTGAAATATAAATACCTTCTGCCAGTTATATCCATTAGCCACATGGGCGTAGCAATGCAAGGAAGCATTAAGAAAGTTGTAATGGCACTTAAGAAGAGAGATACATGTTGGAATCAACCCTATGTTAAATAGAAGAACAGCGATGCTGGCTTGCTCATAAACCTGGGGAGTGTAGTCGAGAACTCCATTTATGCCGACAATCTGCGCAGCTGAAAAGAAAAGACATAAGAAGGTTGACAAACAAGAAAGTTTCTGAAAGATTTTTGATAATTTAATAAAATTCCAAGCGCTTTTATAACTCAAAGAACTGTTTAACCTCTTCTACCAAACCTGCTGAAGAATTTGAAGTCCAATTCCAACTACTACTGAACGCTTCACTCCCGGTTCAAGATCTCTCCATGTTGGCCCTATAATAACAGCTTCCGATGGAGGAACCTTCTCTGCACGGAGAGAGCGCAGACTTGTCAGTTCCTTGAGTGAAACATCAGGCTGACTAACCAGACCAGCATGAATGAGTTTACTTTCTTATCTTACACCAGAAATTGAAACAACCGACGCAGGCCGACACCCAAGTGCACTATACTGATGCAAATACACTTATTGAACTCCTCCTTCCTTCTTCCCGTCTTCGCCTACTCGGTCAGAATACTTATAAGCCAGCTGCCAACCTCCACCAGTGTCCATACTACTACTGATAGCCTCGCTAGCTTCTACATTTCCTTTCATCAAGATTGTATTGCATCTCACACCTAAAGCACTGCCGCCAGACGTAGGCTTTCCCATGCTTCTTGTTTGGCAAGAGATTAGTGGACTTCTCAAGCTTTCATCACAATAAGCCCCGGCTGCTTCAGATTCGTGATCCTCACCGTCTGTCTGGCTCTCTATGTCCCAATGTGCGTTTTTATTATGATACTCCCCTGCATTCAAAATGCTTCCAAGATTTGGATAAAGCATGCTGCCTTTGCTTCCTCTTTCGGACATCTTCTCATGAACACTGCCTTTACTTCCTCTTTCGGACATCTTCTCGTGTACACTGCTAAGGAGAGTGACCAGAGGATCCACAAGAGGTCTACTTTCGTTCAACACGCTCCCGTGGTGAGATATAAAACTCTGTCCAGTTGCTGGTTTGACGATGTATGATAAGCCCTTTTTGGGACCATATAGCCGTATTTGATTTCCCTGATTTTCAGTAAGCACATTGGGGGGACTAATGATGAACTCTTCCAATGATGTTTCCTTGCCTGTGCGAAGACCTTCAACTAGCGAACACATCTCTCTCTCTCTCTCTCTCTCTCTCTCTCTCTCTCTCTCTCTCTCTCTCTCTCTCTGCCGCCGGCCCTAGTCTCTCTGTCAGATAAAATAGACCAGCGAACACATCTCTCTCCTCTCTCTCTCTCTCTCTCTCTCTCTCTCTCTCTCTCTCTCTCTGCCGCCGGCCCTAGTCTCTCTGTCAGATAAAATAGACCACAACACGTTATCAGCACGCTCCTACCACTGCGCTTAGGAATCTGACGTTGGAGATTTTTTTTCTGCATCAAACCAGTTCATCCATATCATCACGCAATCAGGTTCTTTCCAAACAACGGTTTTTAACTCGATATTTTGCAAGCCCTGATAGCATGAACATTCACCATGATGCATGACCCAACTTTACGTTTAACGTATTTTAGATTCTACATAAATTGTGTATGCTTCATCACCAAATTTGCTACAATTATGTGAATTTGATATTTGTCATGAACTGAATCTTACATATGTACATGCATTGAAACTATTATTTGCATATGCATCAACGTAAATATGTGATTCATTAGAATTATACATGCATATAATATAATTGAATTGATTTTTTTTTTTGTGTGATTGGGGAATTAGGGTTCTTCGAACCCGTGCCTTTCCCAAGCCGAGAACCAATCCTGGAGCCACGGCTCCAGGCTCAACACCCAGACCCGACGCCCAGCAGGCGTCGCCACCCTTGAAATCGTCAACCAACATGGCCTGCAGCCATGCCCAGTTACCCCCGACGACCTGCAGTCGTCCCCGACGAATTTTTGTCTGAAAATTCGATTTTTTTTTTTTGAAATTACAATCGAATTTCTATGGTTTTACAATGAATATCGAGATTTTTTTAAATCTCCGTTCACCCCCATGGTCACCATGACTCAAATCGAGTCTTCAACAAAACCCCGACCGATGCCAGAAGCGCCAGGTCCGGTGTTCTTCTCCGGCGACACACACCTAGCACTCGCTGGGGTGTTTGATCCTAAAAACCCGAGCCCCAGTGGGCTCCTGTCCCTCGGCCTGCATCAGCGCCCTTTTGGGCTTGCTGCTGCTCTGAGATGTCACGGCCCAGCCCGTGCCGAAAAAAAAACAATTTTTTTTTGTTTTTTGGGCTCGCTTGTAGCGGCCAAGCCCGACAAGAAAAAAAAGAAATTTTTTTTTGATGCTGCACACAGCAGCCCATTCCCCTTGCCCATGTCTCCCCGTGAGCTCCATGAGCCACCTGTGGGCTTTGCCTATGTTTTTAGGCCCTGAAGACCACATAAATTAATTCAATTATCATTATATAATATTTTTGCATACAATATTTGTTGCATATTTGTTTGCATATATATTTGTGTTTGCCTGCAGGAATATATGAACCTGAAGTTCATAATTACTTTGAAACCCGAAGTTTCTTATAAACATGCCTTGTTTGAAAACCTGAAGTTTTCACTTAAACATATCACCCATGAAACCCGAAGTTTTTCATGCAAAATTAAACCAATACATGTCTATTAGAACCTGTATGTTCTACTCCTATGTGAATGGATTGATTTTTCTCCATTACACTAACCACATCTTGTCCATCTATTTTGTGATAGGAACATGTCGAATTTGAACAAACTCGACTTCACCGCTTTGGAGGTCTTTGGAAGGAACTACCTCAAGTGGGTTCAAGATGTGAAGCTCTACCTCACTGCAAAGAACTTGCGTCCTGCTATTGAAGAAGCAACAACTGAACCTGTTGGCGAAGCTGAAAAAGCCACTGCTATGATCTTCATCCGAAGACATATTCATGACGCTCTGCAAACTGAGTACCTTGCTGAGGAAGATCCATGTGCATTATGGGTCGCTTTGGCTGATCGTTTCGATCACCAAAAGGACATATTCTTGCCTGAAGCAAGACACGACTGGCAGCACTTGCGCTTCCAAGACTTTAAGTCTGTGAATGAATATAATTCTGAAGTTTGTCGAATTCGATCACTTCTCAAGTTTTGCAATGAAACTTTGACTGAAAAGGATCTTCTGGAGAAGACCTACTCGACCTTCTCTGCTTCTAATATTATCCTGCAGCAACAATATAGAGCTCAGAAGTTCACTAAGTTCTCGGATTTGATCTCTGTTTTACTTCTTGCTGAAAAGCAGAACCAGCTGTTGATGAAGAATCATCAAGCTCGACCTACTGGGGCTACTGCTGTGCCTGAAACACATTATAGCACTAATCAGCACCCAAAACGCCAAAAGAGGCGTGGTAAGGGCGGCCAGAAGCCATCCCACCAAGGTCAACAGAGCCAAGGCCCATCTAAGGGAGGAAACAAAGCCCATAAGCGCCCAAACCTCGCTCTCAAGGCCCCAAACTTCAAGAATAAGGGCAAAGCACCTGCCACAATGAATGACGATATGTGCTATCGTTGTGGTTCAAAGGACCATTGGTCCCGTATTTGCCGTGCTCCCAAGAAGGTTGTAGATGAATATCATTCTCGTCGTAAGAAGTTTGAATCAAACTTCATGCAAGTGGACGAACCGGAGACTACAAAGATGGAGGTTTCTGACTTTCAGGAGGATACCACTCCTATGGAAGATTAGAATCTTAGACATAGACTTATTTTTCAGTTGAAATAAGACAATTGGGGCCGAATTCCACCTAGTGGCCGAACCCCACTTTGTTTTTTGGTTGATTTTGAACAATTTTCCTTTATGTTTTGGATTATTAGTTGGCAATTTATTTTGGATATTAAGTTTTTAATCCTTGAATAAATGAAATTATTTTGAATTGATACTTGTTTTTATAAACTTTTATGCATGTGACCGATTCAAATTAATTTTTCATTCTAGGTATGACTAGTGGGAAAGTTAGTTGTCTGGCAGATAGTGCAACCACGCATACTGTTTTGCGTGAACGCATCTATTTCACTCACTTCGTACCTAAGAATGCACCTCTGACAACCATCTCAGGCCCATCCAACCTGATCGAAGGATACGGTAAGGCACGTATAATGTTGTCCAATGGTACAATCTTGACCATTGCTGAGGCACTCTATTCTCCACGTTCCGGAAGAACGTTACTAAGTTTCAAGGACATTAGATATAACAATTACCACGCTGAAACCCACGTAGAAAACGGAGTTGAATTTCTGTGCGTAACTTCCTACGAATATGGCCAGAAGCGTATTCTAGAGAAGATGAAGCGTAACCCGAGTGGTCTGTATAATACGACTATACGCCCCATAGAATGCCACTATGTGGCCGGCCCTACCACAGGGACCGCGCACGAAATTACACTTTGGCATGATCGTTTGGGACATCCTGGACGAATAACGATGCGCCGTATCCTCAAAACTTCACACGAGCATCCACTAACCCGAAGCTTAGGTTCGATCCATGAAATTGCATGTCAAACATGTTCTATGGGAAAGCTTATTACTAAGCCTTCTTATGACAAGATTCGTTCGAATCCTCCCATTTTTCTACAACGGATTCAGGGGGACATTTGTGGACCGATTCAACCTCCCTGCAGACCATTTAGATATTTTATGGTTTTGGTTGACGCTTCTACACGTTGGTCACACGTGTGCTTGTTATCCACAAGGAACGCTGCATTCTCCAAACTGTTGGCTCAGGTTATCAAGCTCAGGGCTCACCACCCTGATTATCCGATCAAATCTATTCGATTGGATAATGCTGGAGAATTCACATCTAAAACTTTTGATGACTATTGCATGTCAGTTGGGGTTGAAGTTGAACATCATGTACCCCATGTTCACACCCAGAACGGCCTGGCAGAGGCTTTCATTAAGCGTTTACAAATGATTGCTCGATCGTTGGTCATACGTACCAAGCTCCCGATCGCTGCTTGGGGCCATGCAATATTGCACGCAGCAAAGTTGGTCCGCCTGAGGCCTGTTGCGACACAACCATTTAGTGCCCTTCAGTTGGTCACCGGATGCGAACCCGACATATCGCATCTGCGCGTCGTTGGTTGTGCGGTCTATGTGCCGATCTCGCCGCCCTTACGTAAAAAAATGGGGCCTCAGCGAAGGATGAGAATCTATGTCGGATATGATTCTCTTTCGATTATTCGTTACTTAGAACCTTTGACAGGCGATCTGTTTACCGCTCGTTTCGCGGATTGTCACTTCTATGAGACAGTCTTCCGGTCGTTAGTGGGAGATAAGAACGTCAACGTTCCTAATGAACGACGCGAATTATCGTGGACGACTCCCACTTTGTCTCATTTAGATCCCCGCACCGCTCAGTCTAAAGCTGAAGTGCAGCGCATATTAGATCTCCAGAGCATAGCTCAGAGCATGCCAGATGCTTTCACCGATCTAGCGCGCGTGACAAGATCACATATTCCAGCTGCGAATACGCCTGCAAAGATAGATGTACCAAATGTACGACGGACTACCCTCCTGGAAGCCCGGGATGCCAATTCTGGTGATCCACGTACATTAGCGGCTAGCCAATCATCTGCCCCTACACAAAAGCTTGGCAGACCCCTTGGTTCAAAGGATTCACACCCCCGGAAGAGGAAAACCACTGCACAAGGTCCTGAAGAGCCTACCGTGAATCTGATTATCGCTTACTCATTTTACCCAACTCATAAGGAAATTCTAGATTATGGAAGCGTCCTTGAAGAGACGAATCCTCCTCCCGAGAATCATGAGATTTCGGTATATTATGCTAGCTTAGATGATGTGTGGCGTAGAAATGAGATGATTGTCGACGATGCATTAGCATTTGCAGTAGCTACTGAGATCATGTTGAACGATGATATTGAACCGCGTTCCGTTGATGAATGTCGACGTAGAGCTGATTGGTCAAACTGGAAACAAGCAATCCAAGTCGAACTTGATTCACTTGCGAAACGTAAGGTGTTTGGACCTGTAGTTCCTACTCCTCCACATGTGAAGCCCGTTGGCTACAAATGGGTTTTCGTTCGGAAGCGTAATGAGAAGAACGAAATTGTGCGTTACAAAGCTCGTCTTGTAGCACAAGGTTTCTCACAACGCCCCGGGATTGACTATGACGAAACTTACTCACCCGTTATGGATGTGATTACTTTTCGATACCTTATCAGTTTGGTAGTTTCTGAAAAACTGGATATGCAGCTGATGGACGTAGTAACAGCGTATCTCTATGGGGATCTTGATACGGAAATTTATATGAAAGTTCCCGAAGGACTTACATTGACTGGTTCAAATATTTCCAAACCCCGGAACACACTCTCAATTCGGCTGAGGCGTTCACTATACGGTTTGAAACAATCCGGAAGAATGTGGTATAACCATCTGAGTGAGTATTTGACCAGTCAGGGATATGTGAACAACGAACTATGCCCTTGTGTATTCATTAAGAAGTCACATTCCGGATTTGCAATTGTTGCAGTATATGTCGATGACATGAATCTCATCGGAACTCCTGAAGAGCTCGCGAGAACTGCTTCGCACCTGAAGTCGGAATTTGAGATGAAAGATCTAGGTAAGACTCGATACTGTCTCGGTCTCGAGATAAAGCATTGTTCGGATGGAATCTTAGTACATCAATCGAACTACACCCAGAAGGTGTTGCGCCGTTTTAATGAGGATAAAGCGAAGTCTTCGAGTACTCCTATGGTCGTTTGTACGCTAGATGCAAAGCGAGATCCCTTCTGTTCGAAGAAGGATGATGAAGAGATTTTGGAGCCTGAAGTTCTTTATCTAAGTGAGATAGGCGCTTTATTGTACTTAGCTCAATGCACTAGACTCGACATCTCATTCGCTGTTAATCTTTTGGCAAGATACATCAATGCACCAACACGCAGACATTGGACTGGCGTGAAAGACATCTTCCGTTACCTTAAGGGTACTACGGATTTGGGCTTATTCTATCCCTACGAATCCTCGAGTGATGCCGCACCCTATGCTCATCGGGTTGATTCTCGCCTTGTTGGTTATGCCGACGCTGGATACTTATCTGATCCGCACAAGGCGCGTTCTCAAACGGGTTATGTCTTTACCGTTGGAGGCACCGCAATATCTTGGAGGTCAACTAAACAGACCTTAGTTGCCACTTCGTCTAACCATGCTGAAATTCTCACCTTACATGAAGCAACTCGGGAATGCTTTTGGTTGAGAGCAGTAATGGGCCATATTCGAAGCTCATGTGATCTTCATCCCGCCGTTAATGCCCCGACGATGATTTTTGAAGACAACGCAGCTTGCATCGAACAACTCAAGAAATGTTACATCAAAGGGGACAACACCAAGCATATTACGCCGAAGTTCTTCTTTACACATCAACAACAAGAGCATCAGAAGATTGAAGTCACGCAAATCCGATCACAAGACAATCTGGCCGACCTCTTCACCAAATCACTACCGAATGCGACGTTTCAGAAGCTTGTTCATGGAATTGGTATGCGTAAACTTTCTGAATTGTAACTTTGCTATTTCTCTTTGGAATTATGTCAAACTCAGGGGGAGTATCTTCTGGATACTTGCTTGATCTTAATGTACTCTTTTTCCCTACGATTAGGAGCATTTTTCCCACTGGATTTTTGCTACCTAACTAGGTTTTAACGAGGCACCCACCTTAGGCTGGTCATATCCCTGATGACGTCCTATAGACGTTTCTTTTGACTTTGCATTTCTCACGCATTTTTCCTTAGACTATGGATTTTGTCCCTACTCGGGTTTTTGCCATAGTCTTAGGGTTTTTAGTGAGACTTACTACTTATGCAAGTTCCTACCTTATTGAGAATAAGCGTTGTTCCTTGGAATCAATGCCGACGAGTCGACTTCCTCAACTTCTGCATGATGCTGAATCTACCTTAAGTATTTGCACACTCAAGGGGGAGTGTTGTAAACATTCCTAGAATAAGTACGATTGTGTAAATCCTAGATTAAATTTGATTCTAGTTATCCTTTCCTATTACAACTTGTATTACTTAGAGGAGAAGGAATATCTTCTCTCCCTTTACTACTATAAATAAAGGCACAATGTAGGAGGGATAATAACACACACATTCCCCTACAATTCTACAAACACACATCTCTCTCCTCTCTCTCTCTGCCGCCGGCCCTAGTCTTTCTGTCAGATAAAATAGACCACAACATGGACTACGTCCCAGCAGCAACAGAGAAAACAAAGGACCCATAAATGGCAAAAGGCAGGAGACAGAGTATTTGTCCAAAACCAAAAATGTATCAAAACACAGTAGGCTGCAATTTTGACCCAAACTCTATCCAAGAATCTGCAAGGAATTAATATATAGGGACAGAGACCTGTGAAATTATGACCATGTTTTCTACATTGTTGTCTCCTCTTGATATTAAAATCGTACTAAATCTTATTAATCAACCCCAAAACAAAATTCCACCTATTTGTTAATTGGAAATGCTCATAAAAAACTCTTGATTAAACAGTACTCCAACAAGTTTTCCATCTCTGCGTGTAAACTTGATTAACAGAGAGAGGAGAACGTGCTCTACATGTTCATCCAAACGATGTAGTTCTTTGATCTTCCTGCAGAAATTTTGTACTCATAATCTCCATTTCTCCTTGTAGGTTTATATATCTGAACATAACAAAGTTTTAAGATAATTAATCTTGAAATTTGCACTCATAATCTCATTTCTCCTTGTATATTTTCCTTCCATTGTTGTTTGTTTTGATTAATTAGAATTTGGTTTTATTAGTGAAGGGCTGTGGCCTACTCACTCACAGTCAAAGGTACTTTAGGATACAAATGTGGTTTCTGTTTTTCTAATAATTAGCCAGTAGCCACATACAGATATGAAATCTTTGTTTCTGCAGATTGAAAACTGTTTAAATTCTTGGGTAAATTATATGTTACCACCTTAACTTTGGGTCTTATATCAATTACCTCATCTTTTAAACACTGCAATGTTTTAAGTTAACTTACGAATTTGTTGCAATCTTAAACATCCGTTAAAATATCCATCAATTTGTTTGTTAATTTTAATTTAATTTAGAACTAAAAATTCTTTAATTGTTGATATTAAATTAATTTTATAACCTAGTTAGGTAAGGAAGCGGGCATGTGTCTGTCACGTCAGCATTTAGCATAAAAATTGACAGATATATGATATTACAATGAATTTGTAAACTAATGAATAATACAACAATATTTAAAAGATGATATATGAGATTATTATGCGACCTAAAAGTGAGGAGGTAAAATGTAATTTACCCTAATTTTTTTTAGGTATTTAATTTAGGGGTGTGATATCCACACACCCTTTTTTACTTCTCACACACCCCTCTAATTTTCAGCCGTCGGATCGGATGAATTGAAGAAGATCAACGAACAGAAATTAACAAAGGGTGTGTGAGAAGTAAAATGAGGTGTGTGGATAGCACATCCCTTAATTTAAATTAATTAATTTTATTATATTAATTTAAAAAGGTACCACAAAATCACTATACAAAAAAATTAAAAAATTATTTAGTTATAGTAAAACTGAAATGTACGTACCCAAACTCCTAATGAAGAAAAAATTGTGAATCATCTGAAGTGGATGGTTGCTCTTGCCCCTCCTCCTCAATATCAAAAGGAACATTAAGATCAATCTGCCTGCGTTTCGGATGATCATCCGCCGGGTTCGGAGATAAGGAAAGCCATTGTCGTTGCCGATCATATTCCTCGTGGACGGTATCTGAGGATCCAAGTGGACGAGGCCTCTTCCCAAGACTACTTGTTGGTCCCAAAGACATGGGAAGCCATTCATCTTGTTTGCGCAATAGTGGGTGCACCCCGCAACTTTTAATGTACGCGCCCTCACCGACAAGAAATTCAACATTACAAATATGTCCCTGCATTTCTGAATCCACTAACTTGAGCTCCACATGAGCTGCCTCCAAGTTAGTATAAGACCGTTCATAGTGTCTAGAGCCTTTTCTTCCGTTGATGATAACATAATAATGAAAATCAAAATTCGGTGGTTCAAAAACATTAGAAAGAACCAATCCTAACAACGTCTCACTCCCACCTAAATTTAGGGAAATTTTAAAACCACTGCCTCCAACAAAGTTTTCTTCCTCCCATGCAGATTCTATAGGAGCTGGTAGACGTTGAAAGGTTGTGGGATGGTCAGAGGTATAGTTGAACCACTTTGGAATTTCATTGCCAGGATAAATAACTCTCAATAATTTAGAGCACCGAAAAGATCCCTGCAATAGTGAATAATATGTAAATAACTAATTACAAACAATTGTCATATGATCACTCTCCCAAGTAACAACAAATTATATATTTTAATTTCAAGAGTAATTAAGAAGAGAAACAAACCTCATTCAACAAATTATTTTCCAACTTTGCCACCCCATGGCCACATAGTCTAAAGCAATTTAACAGGTGCAGAACGTGAAGCTCTGGGGGCAGTTTTGAATTTTTCTCCAATGATGTGCAATCATCCAAATATAACTCGATTAGTTTTGGTGGAAGGGCTTGTGGAATTTCCTGAAGACTCTTGCAACCATTCAAATAAAGTATTTCCAAGTGGACAAATTTGCTAATGCAATCCGGAAGACTAACAAAATTGTTTCTTGAGAGATCAAGATGTGTTAATGTGGACCAGCAATCAAGAGGCACAAGGAAATTACTTTCTGATAAATTGCATCCTTCGAGGTGAAGAGAATGTAGGTTGGGAAGAGCAAATGTGTTACAGTTGTCCTATGAGGTCTTTAAGTCATTTGAAAGCAGTTGAGATTCGGTACTGCTGGATGAAAGTTCATCAAACTTCATCTTGTTCTTCCCAAATGTCACCAGTTTTGGGCATTCATTGAAATAAACCCCAGAGAGATGTTGCAACCCATAAAGATGATGTAATGATGTACCTATAAGGTTCTCACATTTATTTGCTAACAATTCGGCAAGCCCAGTAAGATATGCAATTGATGAAGGCAATTCTCTTATGCCACTTTCTTTTATATCCAAATACGTTAGGGATTCCATGTTGTACTCCTCTATTTCCGGGAAACTCTCGAGCCTTGTGCAATGACGAAGATAAAGGATTTTAAGGGATCTCGATCCAAGTCTTGTTACAAACCTCGTAAGCTTAGAGCACCGACCAAGATTCAATTTAACAAGTTTATCAAGGAACCCAATAGAATCATCAACCTCAACCAAATTTGTGCAGCCATGAAGATCCAAATACTCTATGTTTGGACTTCCGGATAAGTCGGGGATATTTTCCAAAAATTCGTACCCTCGTAACTTCATATACGTAAGGTTTGCCAAATTCTGTGAAACCAAAATAAAAAACAAAACAAAAAGTCACAGACTTTAAATAGAATAATTAATGATGAAAAAACTTTGGAAATTTTCTTTTTCTCAAAATAAAATATACATTTAAATTAGGAATCATCCAAATTAATTTAGAAATGTATACGTACCTTAAATCCATTCAATTGTCTGATGTCACTGTCTGACATATCAAATGTGACAAGATGCCTTGGAAGATATTGCAAATTGAACGTAACCGTATGCTTTTGAAGAATATTGGATCCCCAAATTTGAAACTGATCTCCACCCAAATCAATCCACCTCAAATCGTTGGGCAGATAATCAACGCATCTAGAAAAACATGCATTACGGCTTATAAAAATTTCAAGATTTACCATCTTGAAGAAGCTTTTGGAATTCAAGGGTATCACATCTGGTTTGGGCCACTTTACCACAATGCCTTTAATTTTCTTTGTTCCCTACGATGGAAAAAGAAAAAATGTTAACAAACAAGTCGTATAACAAACAATTCAAAAGGGTTGTTTTAAAATCATTTTTTTTTCTATTCAAAATCATGCCAATTAAACCAAATGCAAGAACATATATTCTACTTACTCTGTTTTCAGTTAGAACATGGTACACATCTTTATGATGCCACAATCTGCTTCGCTTGCCTGGTTCAATGGGCGATTCTTCACTAACTATGCGCTTACCCATTTTTTCTAGCAAGTCATGCATCAAAATCGTATTATCTTCAATAGTTATGATGGCTTTCTCAACGAGTACGTCAATACAATCTGAAGGTACATGGAGCTTCGAATTTCTTAATATTTGTAACACATAGGCTTTGTTTTCACCCTTGAAGAAGCATGCAATGTCTAGAAAAACTTGTTGCAGGGCATAATCCAAGGTATCATAACTTTTTCGAAGTATTTTTTGAATACCTCTATAAGGTTCTCCATCATAAGAATTGTAATTATCCAATATAGCTTGCCAACGATCTATACTTTTATTACGCATATGAGAACCTATAAGATTAAGAGCTAACGGAAGGCCTTCAGCATAGGCTATTGCACGTTGTGCGAGTTCCAAATAATTGTCTGGAGGTTCATTTTTTCCGAAGGCATTCAATAAAAAGCTTAAGGGCATTTCTATCCTTTAAATTTTGGACCTCATATATCAACCCAACACCATAAGATTCCAGCAAACCTCTATCTTTTGTGGTTATGATCACTCTACTACCCTTGCCTAACCAATTGACTTCAACCAAGTTGTTTAACTGCTCCAGTTCATCCACATCATCAAGAATTAAGAGAATCTTCTTTCGCCTCAACAGTTTCTTTGTAAGACTGATTCCTTGATGAGCATCGTCAATTTTCAACTTTGTACCACATAGAACTTTAGAAAGAAGAGTCTTTTGTAGTTGGATTACGCCTGCACGTGATGTCGATCTTTCGCTAACATCTGCCAGGAAACAAACTGCCTTCAAACTTATGAGCAATTGCATAATGAACAGCTTTTGCAATTGTTGTCTTGCCTATTCCAGATGTCCCCCAAATCCCAACCACACAAAGATCGTTTCCTCCGACACCTAAAAGCTCTTTCACCTCTTGGACGCAAGATTGTATTCCAACTGGGTATTTGGCCACATTCAAATATGTGCGTTGTAGTACTTTGACTAAGATCTCCATAACAATCTTATCGATAAATGCAGCTTCATACCTACCAGTTTAATTAATAAATTTGACACATTTAGTCAATCAACTTTTTTGCTATATATCTTTGAAAAGGGAAAAAAAAATGTAAAAAAGAAGAGAGGATTACACGAAAGAGAAGTGCTAGCAACTGCTAGAACACTCACTTCCTCATTCGCTAGCTTTGGTGAACGACAAAGCCCACAATCTATACTATTATTATCTATACTATTATACTATTATTAAGAGAAGAGTCTTTGTCAACCAAAAACGCATGAAAAGACATCTTTACCCTTACTTTCATAACTTGAGTTTATAAACAAGGTTTAGGAATTGTGGATATTCATGTCAAACAATTAAAAAAAGAAATAAAAGTCCAAAACCAATTATAACTTCCCCATTTCCACCTCCAAAGCAATTCTTCTCTTCACGGTAACTTCCGCACTTCCCCCTCAACCCAAAACTTCACTCTTTCTCTGTTTATAAAATAATTTCTATTGCAATTAGTTATTTTATGACATTTTTATTTTAATTAATTGTTATTCATTTACTGTTCTTAAAATCACTAGAAGACAATTTGTGGATGAGAGTAGGGAAACTCTCATATTTTAGTTCTGGGGCTTGGTCATGTTCTGTGTCCTGTTCAGGTTCTTCTGCACTGGATACTCCTTTGCTAATACTATCATCCAACGCAGCTGTCGAGTTCGAGGCATGGGGAACCTCCTTATTAGAACTGGTTCCATTCTAGGACAAGATTACTTTGAGCAGCCAGTCCTCGCATATCTAAAAAAATATGTCAGACAAGTAATTTGATTTTGATTAGTTTCACAACTAACAAAAATTAGACTGTACTTCAGTAAGAACTTTCGTGATCTATATTGAGTTATTTGGTATATGATCATCATAATTAGTAAGAACGTCTCTAACAATATTCGTATCAAAATAAGTCTACTTAGATAGGAAAAGATAAGTGTAACCACCAAATATATTGATAAAAATCATTTGGAAATCCAAGGGTGGTCGACTTTTTCAAAACTTTAATCAGTATTTTGGAATATGCTTAAAGGGGTATTTCAAGTTTATAAGAAGTGGTGCAAATAGTCAAACAAAACATGTCACTTATGAGCTTATGACCCAAGAGAATTGATTTTTTGGTACCAAATATACTTGTGCAGCATTAAGTGAGGGATAGTGATGATTACAAAATCACTTTCTAAAATTGCAATCCAGTCATCAGCACTTTTTCCAACTCAAATCCTGTCCTCATAATCCCAGTCTAAGGCCAAACCAAACTTTCAAACCCTCTAAACTATCAAATCAGTTATCATTGGAATCCAACAGATGCATCAGCAGCAGCTAACTTCAAGAGGCATGCCTTTAGTTTCAGGCACCTTCAAGTAAACAAATATCCAGGAACGATGCACCCGACAACATAGATTCCGATTGCCAGCAAATCCAACGGAGGAGAGCATGACAGGAAATGCGTAAGCGATGATGATGTCTCCAATCCAGAATGTGAGGGCACAGATGGCAATGCAGAGGCCGTGGATGCTCCGATGCTCGTAGGGATGATCTATGCGCAGAGAATGTTCGGGGTTACTCCAAATGCCATGACGAAGCAGCAAGCACGGCGGTGGAGATTGTTGCATTCAGAACAGTTCCCAAGTTGACAATGTTGGCAACTACAAGAAGAGTGAGGGACAATATAATGTGGAGAGCAGCAGCGACCTGCATACCAAGAAAGGCAAAAAGGAAAGCTTTGTTGAGAGTTGTCCCACATTGGTGAGGGATAAGGTTTGCTACGTGCTTATATGGTATTGGGCTACTCCCTATATTGCCAATTGGTTTTATGATGGAACCTCAATTTCATCATGGTATCAGAGCGGGTTGTCCTCGTGTGAAGCCAAACGGCCACACGTGCTCCACGTCACCCAGTTGTTGTCCACGTGTAGGCTTGAAAATCCGCCACACGTGCGGGGGCGTGTTGAGAGTTGTCCCACATTGGTGAGGGACAAGGTTTGCTATGAGCTTATGGTTTTGGGCTACTCCCTATATTGCCAATTGATTTTATGATGGAACCTCAATTTCATCAAGCTTATTTTCCGCAAATATGCATATAGATAGAACCGGTTACAAATTTTTAGTCTAAATTGAAACGGAGGGACACTAAATAGACCATAAGGGACACACTAAACTGTAATTTATCGTTTGTATAGTGTACCCTAATTATAATTTTGATTCAAAGTTAGTAATTGGTTCTAGGAAACCGAATGTGTTCGAAATTATCTTCTGCCAGCCATATCCATTAAGAAAGTTGTAATGGCACTTACGAAGAGAGAAGCAGATGTCGGATTCAACCCTATGTTAGATAGAAGAACGGCAACACCGGCCTGCTCATACACCTGAGGAGTGCAGAAAAAAAATTACATTGGTTTAAATAAAATTTCCCTTTTTAACTTTTTCTACCAAACCTGTTGAAGAATTTGAAGTCCAATTCCAACAACTAATGCATGCAGCACGCTTCACTCCCAGCTTCCGATGGTGGAACACAAAGAGAGCACAGGCTTGTTGGTTCCTTGGCAGAAACAGTAAGCTGACTAACTAGTAACTAGAGCAGCAGCATAATGAGTTCACTTTCTTGGCTTACACCAGAAATTTAAACAACCGACGAAGGCCGAGACCTGTGAGATTATGAGGGTCGAGATCAATCAAGTTGATTCAAGCGGCTATGTTTTTTACATTGTTATCTCCTCTTGATATTAAAATTTTACTAAATCTTATTAATCAACACCATATCAAATTTTCCACCTATTCATTCATTGAAAAAGCAGAAGTAAATGCTAATAAAAAAATAGTTGCAAACCCCGACTCTTGATTAAACAGTAGTCCTACAAGTCTTCCATCTCTGCGTGTAAACTTGATTAACAGAGAGAGAAGAATGTGGTTTACATGTTCATCCAAACGATGTAGTTCTTTGATCTTCATGTAGAAATTTTGTACTTAAATGAACAAAACCAAGTTTTTAGGTAATTCATCTTGAATTTTGTACTTATAATCTCATTTCTCCTTGTATATTTTCCTTCCATAATTGTTTGTTTTGATTAATTAGAATTTGATTTTACTAGTGAAAGGCACTTCAAGATACAAATGTGGTTTATGTTTTTCTAATAACTAAGGCCATCTCCAACCGAAGGTTGGCCAGAGGGCTCGTTTTAGCCCTCTGACCCTCCAAGATATTAATATTTTAATGAACAGTACATGATCATATTTGACTTTATCTCCAACCGGGGGCCAAAGGACTAGAGAGCTCGTTTTAGTCCTGTCACAAAAAATCATCTCTAATCAAGGGCCAAAGGGCTATAGTATGGAATGTGAATAATTAAAATAAAATAACTGGGACCAAAAAATCATCTCCAACCGGGGGCCAAAGGATGTTAAAAAAAAAAAAGAACTGGGACCAAAAAAATTCCTAATCCCTAAACCTAAAGTGGGCTGAAAGAAAAAAAAAAAAAGACAAAATGGGCTAGCGAGCGGGCTGGTTGGCTGGCTGAAGATGGCCAGCCGGTTGGCCCTCTGGCCTGTTCAGATTTTGTGGGGTCCATGAGCCCTCTGGCCTAGTCCTCGATTAGAGATGATTTTCGGGTTATTTTCGGCCCTCTAACTCTCTAGACCCGATTGGAGATGGCCTAACCACCTACAGATATGAAATCTTTGTTTCTAAAGATATGAAATCATTGATTATGCAAATTGAAAACTGTTCAAATTTTTTCCTGTATTTAATTTAAATTAATTAATTTTTATTATATTAATTTAAAAAAGATATCACAATAAAGAATAATAAAAAAATCGCTAAAACTGAAATGTACGTACCAAAACTCCTGGTAAATCAGAAATTGTGGACGGTTGATCTTGCTCCTCCTCAATATCAGAAGGAACATTGTGATCAATCTGCGTGCGTTTGGGATGATCATCCGCTGGGTTTGAAGATAAGGAAGGCCATTGTTGTTGCCGATCATATTCATCAGCGACGATATCTGAGGATCCAAGACTACTCGTTGGTTTGCGCAATAGGGGGTGCACCCCGCAGATTTTAATGCCTGCCCATTCGGGGAGTTGAAATTTAACTTTACAAATATCTCCCTGCTTCTCTAAATCCACTAACATGAGCCCCACATGAGCTTTCTCCATGCATTTCCCATTCCACTCAAATTCTTTATAATCACTTGCTTCGTTGATGTGAATACGAAAAATGTAATAATACCCCACTCCAATCGATTTTGATAAAGGCCGTGGTGGAAAAACACAAGATAGAGCCAATCCTAATAACATCTCCCTCTCCTGTAAATTTAGAGGAATTTCAAAACTAAATTCACTACCTCCAACATATTCATATTGCCGTGCATCATTTCGTACACTTTCAATCCTAGTGGCTGTTAGATGTTTAGAGGTATAGCTGAACCGCTTTGGAATTTCTTCGCCTGGATACATAACTTGCAATTGAGAGCACCGAAGAAATTCCTGCAATAGTGAATAATATGTAAATTATTAATTACAAACAATCATGACCTGTTCTCCCTCCCAAGTATCAACAAATTATATATTTTAATTTCAAGAGAAATTAAGAGATGAGAGATGAACCTGATTCCAATTCAACAAATTATTTTCCAACTTTGCCACCTCATCGCCACTTAGTCTAAGGCAATTAGTCAACTGCAGACGCCTAAGCCCCGAGGGCAACTTTAGAATTTTCTCCAATGATGTGCAATCATCCAGATATAATTCCCTTAGATTTGGTGGAAGGGCATGTGGAATTTCCCGAAGCCTCTTGCAACCAATCAACCAAAGTATTTCCAAGTCGACAAATTTGCTAAAGCAATCCGGAAGACTAACAAAATTGTTTCTCGACAAATCAAGATTTGCTAATTTGGACCAATAATGAAGACTGGATGGTTCACATTTAAGAGGCACAAGGAAATCACTTTCTAATAAATTGCATCCTCTAAGAGAAAGATTGCCTACGTTGGACAAATTATTGGAGAGACGAACCTGATTCCAGTTCAACAAATTATTTTCCAACTTTGCCACCTCCTCGCCACTTAGTCTAAAGCAATTAGCACTAGTACAAAAAAGACTTTGCGCGACGTAGGACCGTCGTCGCGCAAAGTAAAAAATACGTCGCCCAAAAATTAGCCCAACGAACCTTCGTCGCGCAAGAACCGTCACGCGAAGGCAGTGAAGGAAGGGTTTGCACGACGCAGTGACTATCTACGTCGCGCAAAGCTACTTTGCGCGACGTATATTATGCGTCGCGCAAAGTAGCTTTGCGCGACGTAGGTAGGCACTACGTCGCGCAAAGTTTTTTTTTTTTTTTTTTTGTCATTTATATTTTTTTATTTAATTTTTAATAAATATTATAATTAAATTCTAAACAATAATTAATAAACCAAGAAAAAGTAATTAATTATAGAATATATGAAAATGTACATTTGTCCAAACAAAAAAATAAAAAACTACAAGTCTTCTAAGTTTAATACATCATGCTACTCGGTATCGTCTGGGCGAAATGGCTGGGAAGTCGAAGGTGGAGCAACATTAGGTGCTGGCATCGTCGGGATTTGGAGGCCGAACATCGCTAAGGCCTGAACAATCATATTCATCCTCTCGTCCTGGGCCCTAATGTGGTCGCCCTGGGCCGCAACCTGACCTCTTAGGCGAGCAATCTCCGAAGATTCCCATAGCTGAAAATGCTTGTGAAGAGCGCTCTTCCAATCTTTGTACCGGCTTGCTAAGGTCTCCTCTAAGTAGGCACTGACCTCAGGGGATATGTCCTCCATTTCAAAAACGACCTACAAATATGAAAAACAAAATGACAAACAAAATGACCATGTATCAGAATAATTGACAATTATGAACAGAAGAATAAAGTATATATGCTCAATTATAGTAATATCAAAAACATAACTTACTCTTTAGTATTCTAATACTGCACTATCATGCTGCACGTTACTCATAAAAAGAATAAAGTATGAAGTTAACACTAGAAACTTACCACACTACCTTTAGCCCCAGATGTGGTCATAAGATAGATACAATTCTTAACGGACGGTTTTGATAACCCTTTCAACAATAATTGTTTGAAGACGTCAGAGTTGGAGGTCTTGTTATTAAGCTGACTAATCATTCTCCTATCCAAGGCTGCCAAGGCAGATTCTCCATTACTCCGTATAAATTTTTCAATGTTCAATTGCAGTGCCACTAGATCTGCAAATTTCATCAAGATATCATGCATCCGTTAAAACAAATGAACTGAGAATAGTGGGGGAAAACACAAGGTGTAAAAACTTAAAAAGAAAGACTGATCAGAAATTATAGATTTTCATTTCAACAAAGTTTTTCTTCAGATTGAAATGCTCATCCGAATAGACGATAATTTGATATTGAATGGCATTTTAAATTATTTGAATTGAAGCTACCCTAGTAACTATTAGTACCGCTACCATTTTTCATAAGAAAAATCAGATTAAATACTCCGATCTCCCATGTTTTAACTGAAGCTGAAAGCGAAGATACTATATATATTAGTATTAGTACCGCTACCCTAGTAACTATTAGTACCGCTACCATTTTTCACCAATCTCTTCACAACTTTCAAGTTGTTCCTTCATTTTTGTGTCTTTGCTGGGCATCACCAGAAGATCATCAACACCACATGTGAACCCATGCATCTGAACCATACACAACATAATGCAAGCTTATATAGTTGCTACTTGCTAGAGAAAATAAATTACGGGTTAACAGGAAATAAAATTAACTACATAACAGCAAAACAAATATTGAACCCAACTAACCTGCAAATAAACAGTAAATAAACGACTCAATACAGAAAGCAATATTCCTGCAGCATCTGAGCCATAGAGCTCCTGCACTATATATTACTATAATTGAGCATCTATATATTACTATAATTGCTGCCATTTCCCCATATCGCGAATTTAAAAGTTTCACCAAAGGAACTAAATTTCACAGTGAAATACTGAAGAACAAGCAGCAAGTACAAAACCCCACCAAAAAATATGAAAAAACAGAGTACAAATGGAGGTTCAACACTCACCGCCACTGGAAATATCCAAAAATCCAATCACTTGGTCTTCACATCCACTCCATCCGTGCCAGCAATGATCACCGCCGTCGCCATGTCCAAGAACAACCCATGTTCCACAACACCTTCGAATTTCAAAAAAAAAAGCGTGGAATTGGTTGAGGAGGATAGTCGGCTGGAGTTAGGAGAAGGATTTGGGTTTGGTTTGGGAAGAGAGACCGAGTGAGAGAGATGAGAGAGCGGAAGGCTTTTGGTTTGGAAAATTTGGGAAATTTTTTAAAAAAAAAGCGCCTGTTTTTTAGAATTGCCCCGCCAAAATAATGACAAATGGCTCGACGCAGTATACATTTCGACGTCGCGCAAGGTTTTTTTTTTTTTTTTTTTTTAAATATAAACTTTACTGAAAATTTACTTAATAAATATATATACCTTTGAACTTGATGGAATACGCATTGTACGAAACTAATTTCAACGATCCAACCGTCAAAATTGTTTGTATATATTCCGAGATCGCATACGCCAAAAGTTGGAAAAAAAAACATCCAAATATCAAGTAACAGGACAAAACATTTTGACGGTTATAAACGAAAAACACGATTTAACGGTTATTTTAACTCCGATTTTGATGATTTTTTAGAGCTACACTCCTTGAGCCTATATGAATACAACGAACCGATTCGATCCTCAATTTAAAATATTTACACAAGCGGATACCACAAAATGTTATGTTAAACTTAATGATAGTATAAATAAACTCTAAGTGTTAGGGAATCTATCGTTTTAATGGGATACGCATTGTACGAAACTAATTTCAACGATCCAACCGTCAAACTTGTTTGTATATATTCCGAGATCGCATACGCCAAAAATTGAGAAAAACAAACATTCAGATATCAAGTAACGGGACAAACCTTTTCTACAGTTATAAACAAAAAAACACGATTTAACAGTAGTTTTAACTCCGATTTTGATGATTTTTTAGAGCTACACTCCTTGAGCCTATATGAATACAACGAACCGATTCGATCCTCAATTTAAAATATTTACACAAGCGGATACCACAAAATGTTATGTTAAACTTAATGATAGTATAAATAAACTCTAAGTGTTAGGGAATCTATCGTTTTAATGGGATACGCATTGTACGAAACTAATTTCAACGATCCAACCGTCAAACTTGTTTGTATATATTCCGAGATCGCATACGCCAAAAATTGAGAAAAACAAACGTTCAGATATCAAGTAACGGGACAAACCTTTTCGACGGTTATAAACAAAAAAGCACGATTTAACGGTAGTTTTAACTCCGATTTTGATGATTTTTTAGAGCTACACTCCTTGAGCCTATATGAATACAACGAACCGATTCGATCCTCAATTTAAAATATTTACACAAGCGGATACCACAAAATGTTATGTTAAACTTAATGATAGTATAAATAAACTCTAAGTGTTAGGGAATCTATCGTTTTAATGGGATACGCATTGTACGAAACTAGTTTCAACGATCCAACCGTCAAACTTATTTGTATATATTCCGAGATCGCGTACGCCAAAAATCGAGAAAAAAAAACATTCAGATATCAAGTAACGGGACAAACCTTTTCGACGGTTATAAACAAAAAAGCATGATTTAACGGTAGTTTTAACTCCGATTTTGATGATTTTTTAGAGCTACACTCCTTGAGCCTATATGAATACAACGAACTGATTCGATCCTCAATTTAAAATATTTACACAAGCGGATACCACAAAATGTTATGTTAAACTTAATGATAGTATAAATAAACTCTAAGTGTTAGGGAATTTATCGTTTTAATGGGATACGCATTGTACGAAACTAGTTTCAACGATCCAACCGTCAAACTTATTTGTACATGCTTCGAGATCGCGTACGCCAAAAATCGCAAAAAACAAACATTCAGAGATCAAGTAACGAGACAAAACTTTTCGACGGTTATAAATGAAAAAGCACAATTTAACGGTAGTTTTAACTCCGATTTTGATGATTTTTTATAGCTACACTCCTTAATCCTATATGAATACAATAAACTAATTTGATCATCAATTTAAAACATTTACACAAGTGGATACCACAAAAGAAAAAGGCAATACAAGAACCCCAAAAGAAAAGCAAAGAAAAAAAAAAAAACTTTGCGCGACGTAGGTCCACCTGCGTCGCGCAAAGCTGTTTTGCGCGACGCATGTGTACCTACGTCGCGCAAAGTTTTTTGTTTTTTTGTTTTTGTTTTTTTTTTGCTTTTGCTTTTCTTTTGCCCTTTTGCTTATGAGTACAAAATAAATAAATTAAAATGTACTTACTAAATATATATACCATTGAATTTGATGGGAAACGCATTGTACGAAATTAGTTTCAACGAGCCAACCGTCAAACTTGTTCGTATATGCTTCGAGATCGCGTACGCCAAAAAGCACGATTCAAACTTGTTCGTATATATATACATTCAGAGATCAAATAACGGGACAAACCTTTTCGACGGTTATAAACGAAAAAGCACGATTTAACGGTAGTTTTAACTCCGATTTTGATGATTTTTTAGAGCTACATTCCTTGACCCTATATGAATACAACGAACTAATTTGATCTTCAATTTAAAATATTTACACTAGTGGATACCACAAAATCTTATGTTATACTTGATGAAAGTATAAATAAACTCTGAGTGATAGTGAATGTATTGTTTTGATGGGAAATGCATTGTACGAAACTAGTTTCAATGATCCAACCGTCAAACTTATTTGTACATGCTTCGAGATCGCGTACGCCAAAAATCGCAAAATACAAACATTCAGAGATCAAGTAACGGGACAAAACTTTTCGACGGTTATAAATGAAAAAGCACAATTTAACGGTAGTTTTAACTCCGATTTTGATGATTTTTATAGCTACACTCCTTGAGCCTATATGAATACAATGAACTAATTTGATCGTCAATTTAAAACATTTACACAAGTGCATACCACAAAAGAAAAAGGCAATGCAAGAACCCCAAAAGAAAAGCAAAAGAAAAAAAAAAAAACGTTTTCGCGACGTAGCCAACGTCGCGCAAAGAAGCTTTGCGCGACGGAACTTTGCGCGACATAAGTGTACCTTCGTCACGCAAAACATCTTTGCGCGACGAAGGAATACGTCGCGCAAAGTTCCGTCGCCCAAAGCTTCTTTGCGCGACGTTTTGTGTTTAGCGTCGCGCAAACATATTTTACGCGACGAAATGTTCTACGTCGCGCAAGTTTCCGTCGCGCAAACATGTTTTTGTACTAGTGTAGTCAACGACAGACGCCTTAGCCGCGAGGTCAACTTTGGAATTTTCTCCAATGATGTGCAATCACCCAGATATAATTCCCTTAGATTTGGTGGAAGGGCATGTGGAATTTCCCGAAGCCTCTTGCAACCAATCAACCTAAGTATTTCCAAGTTGACAAATTTGCTAAAGTAATCCGGAAGACTGACAAAATTGTTTCTCGACAGATCAAGATCTGTTAATGTGGACCAACAATGAAGACTGGATGGTTCATATTGACGAGGCACAAGGAAATCACTTTCTGATAAATTGCATCCAATAAGATGAAGCCGGCTTACGTTGAAAAGGGCTAATGGGATACCGTTGTAATGTGAAGTATCTAAGCGAGTTGAACACTTCCCATATGTCACCAGTTTTGGGCATCCATCCATTTCAATATAGTCGACATGTTGGAACCCATAAATGTGATGTAATGATGTAACTGTAAGGTTCTCGCACTTACTTGCATACAAATATTTAAGCCCGGTAAGATAAGCAATTGATGAAGGCAATTCTCTTATGCCACTTTCTTGTATGGACAAATTCGTTAGAGATTCCATCTCGGCCTCTATTTCTGGGAAACTCTTGAGCCTTGTGCAACCATCAAGATTAAGACCTTGAAGGGATCTCAATCTAAGTCTCGTCGCAAATCTCTCAAGCCTAGAGCACCCACGAAGACTTAATGTAACAAGTTTATCAAGGATTCCAACAGAATCATCAACTTCAACTAAATGTTTACACTGATTTAGAATCAACTCCTTTAGGTTTGGACTTCCGGATAAGTTGGGAATTTTTTCTAAGAATTCGGAACCACTTAAATTCAAAGATGTAAGCATTGCCAAATTCTGTGAAATCAAAATCAAAAGAAAAAAAAATCACAAACTTTAAATAGAATAATTAATGATGAAAAGCTTTGGCAAATTTCTTTTTCCAAAAATAAAATATACAATTAAATTAGTAATTGTCCAAATTCATTTATAATAAGTATACATACCTGAAACACCTTCAATTGTTTGATGTCACTGTTTGGCATAATAAACGTGACAAGATTTCTGAGATGACAATTGGATTGCAAATTGAATGTAAGTATATGCTTTTGAAGAATATTGGATCCCCAGTAATGAAGCCCACTGAATTCAATCCATCTCAAATCGTCGGGTAAATACTCAACACATCCAGAAAAGTGTGCATTATGAATTATAAAAAATTCAAGATTTACCATCTTGGAAAAGCTTTTTGTATTCAAGGGTATCACATCTGGCACGGGCAACTTCACCACAATGCCTTTAATTTTCTTTGTTCCCTAAGATGGAAAAATAAATAGTGTTAACAAACAAATCATATAACAAAGAAATCAAAAGGATTTTAATTTTTTTTGTGTTTCCAAAATCATGCCAATTAAATCAAATGCAAGAACATATATTCTACTTACTCTGTTTTTAGTTAGAACACGGTACACATCTTTAGGATGCCACAATCTGCTCCGCTCGCTTGGTTCAGTGGGCGATTCTTCCCAAACTATATGCTTACCCATTTGTTCTAGCAAGTCATGCATCAAAATCCTATTATGTTCAATAGTTATAATGGCATTCTCAACGAGAACATCAACACAATGTTGACGTACTTTGAGATTTGATCCTTTTAATATCTGTAACACTTTGTCTTTATCTTCACCCTTGTAGAAGCATGCAATGTCTAGGAAAAGTTGTTGTTGGACATATTCCAAGGTATCATAACTTTTCCGAAGTACTCTTTGAATCCCTCTATGAGGTTCTTCATCGTAACTATCCAAAATATCTTGCCAACGAACTATATTTTTACCACGTAGATGAGAACCAATAACATTAAGAGCTAACGGGAGGCCTTGAGCATAGGCTATTGCACGTCGTGCGAGTCCCAAATAATCATCTGGAGGTTTTTCTTTTCCGAAGGCATTCCAACTAAAAAGCTCAATAGCTTTGTTGTCTTCTAACTTTTGGACCTTGTATATCAGCTCAACTTTACAAGATTCCAGCAATCCTTTATTTTTTGTGGTTATGATCACTCTGCTACCCTCACCTAACTGATGGACTTCAACCAAGTTGTCTAACTGCTCAAAATCATCCACATCATCAAGAATTAAGAGAATCTTCTTTCCCCTCAACAGTTTCTTTATAAGGATGTTTCCTCTATGAAGATTGACAGTTTTCCATTCTGAACCACCAATCTCACTCAGAAGAGTGTTTTGTAGTTGGAGTGGGCCTTCGTATTGCATTGACGTTTCTTGAACATCTGCCAGGAAACAACTACCTTCAAACTCATAAGCAATTGCATTATAAACAGCTTTTGCAACTGTTGTCTTGCCGATTCCAGATGACCCCCAAATCCCAACCACACACGGATCATTTCCACTGACACCTAAAAGCTCTTTCACCTTTTGTACACAAGACTCCATTCCAACTGGGTAATTGGCTACCTTCAAATGCGTGCATTGTTGTACGGGGACGAAGATCTCCTCCACGATCTTACTGATAAATGTAGCTTCATACCTAGTTTATATAAAAAAATTGACACATTTAGCCAATCAACTTTTTCTGCTATATTTCTTTGAAAAAAGAAAAAAAGGTAAAAAGAAGAAGAGAATGAAAAGATGAAAAAGATTGAAAAAAAACTGAGGTATGGATAATCACTGATGCAGTCAAGCATGTGCCGCTTGCAACTAAATACAGAATCATGTAAGATAATAATTGACCCATTAATAAAAATGAGGGTATTTCATCAATTTCCCCCCTCAACTTGTGACTATTGGCCAATTTCCCCCCTCAACTTTAATTTTGGCCAATTTCCCCCCTCAACTTTCATAATTAGTCAATTTCCCCCCTCAACTTTAATTTGGCCAATTTCCCCCCTCAACTCTCATAATTAGTCAATTTGCACCCTACTGTTAATTTTTTAATTTGATCATAATTAAACAAGTGTGTGTAAGAAACTAAATAAGATGTATGTTAATCATTTTCCTATGTCCTTATCCTATTACAAATAGATTAAAATTTAGAATTTTACAATTTATAATATATAATATTATTAGTCATAATAAATCAGTATGGAGCAATTTTATTTGATTTTTTACTATACAAAATTGATAACGAAAAGGATTGATGTGTACATTTTTGTATGTGAATACAATTTTCTTTATAAAAGTGAAAGCTAAGTTCAAGTAAATTGCGGAGAATCGAGCTTTAGTGCAAAAATGGCTAGTCAATTCATAATTTTCGACTCCTTATTAAGAATAACCCATTTTATTGAAATAGGTCTGATCCATGAGTTTAGGATTATTATTTTTTCTTCTACATGCTTTAAACCCGATTCATAACTTTTTCTTATAATCAACCCATATCACATACTAATTGTATTATGTTTTTGTACATTTTTACCCTATATTATGCAGGTGAGTTTATATTAATTTTAGTACTTTGTTGGAAGTTATTAGAAAGATTGAAAGAAAAAAAAAAGAATAGATAGAAAATTAAAAAATTAACAGTAGGGTGCAAATTGACTAATTATGAGAGTTGAGGGGGGAAATTGGCCAAATTAAAGTTGAGGGGGGAAATTGACTAATTATGAGAGTTGAGGGGGGAATTGGCCAAAATTAAAGTTGAGGGGGGAAATTGGCCAATAGTCACAAGTTCAGGGGGGAAATTGATGAATACCTCTAAAAATGATTTACCCCTATTCCATTATTCACAATTTCACATTGCCGTTTATTACTCTGTAAAATCCTAACATCTTTCCATACTTAGGACATTGACTGTTTTTTATTTCCTTTTGTTAAAATAATAATAATAAGACATGGACCTTTTTTTTGCATTTAAATGTTATGTTGTTGTTCGGATGAAAAAAGATGTTTTGTATGGATATGTATCATTTCTTTCCTAAAAGTACTAATTTACCTAACATCATTAGTAATCGGTAAATTATAAAACAACACCATAGGTACATTATTAATCAAAATAAGTAATTTGTAAGTTAATTTTTCAAAAACGTAGGTAAATTGATTTTTCAAACAAAATTAGGAAACCAAAAAATATTAATAAATTTAAAATTTGAACAACAAAAAATGGGTACACTCGGGTAATTAATCCAGCCAATTCGAAATTTAACACAATGAGTACTAGTGACCAGTTAAACTTGCAATAGGTTTAACACAATAAATGGATATAAATATGCTAGAGAATCAAATTGTTATTAGGGGTATTTTAGGAAACCAAAAGATATAAAATCTAACTTGTTAAGCTTAATTAGTCAAGCACAAAAACTAGGTTGGGTTTTATGTAAAGAAAATTGAATTTCAGGTAAAGTCATCTTTTCAGATTAAAGGCAGTATAAGGGGAAGAAATATACGTACTCTCCCTCTTTGAAAGTATATCCTGACAAATTTGCTGCATCTGTAAGAGTACTCCTCCATGTGAGGATCTTCTCCTTGTTGTCTTCGAATTTGCACTTGAGTTTTGTAAACGCGTCACCAAAACTACTCGTTTGCTTTCGTACATGGGACGGATCCACTTTGTAAAAAACTGGCAAAACTATTTGCTTCCTTGACTTTCTACATTCAAGGATACGTTCGAGCTCTTCCAAGCACCATCTTGAAGATGCATAGTTTTCAGAGAATACAATGATCGAAATTCTCGACTCATCAATTGCTTCGAAAAGAGCCTGAGATATTTCTTCTCCTCTTTTAAGTTGATGATCAATGAACGTGGTGATTCTCTTGTCGACCAACGCCTTATAAAAATGATCTGTAAAATTGGTTCGTGTATCCTCTCCTCTAAAGCTCAAAAAGACATCATACTTCCACGAAGGAGGACTGCTGAAGGAAGAAGAAGAGACAAGTTGATTGTTCATTGGAGAAATCCAGGTAAATTGAAGGGCCTTTCAAAGAATTGAGTATGGATGCTGGACTGGTACTCGCACCAAGAATTCGCTCTTGTTATATATCAGGCCTTTCGCTTGATTTTCTGCCCATGTAGGAAGCAGCAGTTTCCTACCACCTTCAATGTGAACGTGATAAAAAGATTCCTTCCGGACAATTTTTTGGGTTTTTTTTTACCAGGCCCACGTTACTATTGTCAGTCTTTGTTAGGACTTTTATATTAGACAGATGGGAACAGCTAAAACGATTCCTTTCGAACAATTTTTGTCGCTAGTGATTTCAATCTAAATACAACAAAACAAGAGAGTGATAAAATGAGAAATGATGTATGAAAACAATTTTCCTTTTTTTTTGCAGTGCTGAGGAAAAATACAAGAGAAGTAATGAAATACAATTGCATATAAACAAAAAAGGGACCCCATTTCACCTACGACCTGCAAATTGTAATTAGTGTTTGAGAGAGAGAACGATACGACACCAAAAAAGAGTATTAATTATAAATCAAATCGAGTAGAAAATATAAAGGCTTAGTTACCAAAATGTCCTCGGAACTAGCCCGAAAGTATCACTTTATCCCTCGTCGTCTTCACCTGTATCAATCACAGTACCCCTATCCTATCAACTTCGTTTGCTGACTATTACCTTTTGCTCCACGATATCAACATGATAGGAAGAGGATCCGGATCCTCTTTGTGGGAGTTTGGTACGTTCATTATTTATTATGCGATCAATTTTTTTAGGAAATAGATCCGTTTTGGATCTTAATGTCTGGATCCTATAGATCCTTTAATTTGGACCGTTGATTGATGTGCAAATCAAATCAGGGCCGTTAGTTGTGTGTGATGGGTCAGAAAAATGAATTAATGAGGACCGTTGAATTTAATTTGTACTGCCCAGATTAAAGGATCCATAGGCTCTAGACACTAATTGACAAAATACCGATGATTAATTGATAATATATCAAGTATTCTATACTCAAAAATTAAAATGCACGGCAACGTGCAATTGACTTGTAAAAATGAAACAAAAGTATTACGTATTGTAGAGTGACTTTCTTCACACCGTTTCCTTCTTTTGTACTTTTTCTTTTACTTTTATTTCAACCTATTAATTTTCCTTTTTGATTTTTTTAATTCAAGAATAAAAAAAGGGAGGAGTGCATTCAAACTTGGATCCACGGTCGTCTTTGAACTACCGAAGACTAATTACTAATACTATTATCAGTCTTTGTCAGGGTCCCATTCCCTATCTCATCCCTTCACGCTTCCATTTAGGATGGGAATAGCTAATACCATTCCTTTTGGATAATTATCATTTTCGTAACGAGAAAAAAAAAACAAAAAAAAACAAGAGAAAAGCAGAGGAATATGCAGTGCATTGAAAAAAGGATGGAGGTGCAGAATTTATTTTTATCTTTTTACAAAACGATAACGTCAGTAAGTAAATATTAGGAAAAATCACATTTTTATACTAAAAGGTCAATCCTGATACTATTCATTTTACCTTTTATTTTGTCCTTATCATTAAAACTCAAAATTTTCAAACCATTTTCATTAAATTTTTTTTTCGTTTGTTATTGAAGCACACGTTCTTTTCACCCTATGACACATAAACGATGTCATATGAAGCTACTATGACCGTATGACAAATCAATTATGTACATACAAAGGTTTAAATGCATGAAAATACGCAATTAACTTGAAAGAATGCAACAAAAGCATTTAAGATTTTTTTTTTGTTCGTACTGTTTTTATCATTTTTATCTATTTTAATATTAAAGAGTTTAATTATTAAACGTTTAAAAAAGAGGGGTAGATAAAGATTCAACACATACCAAAGTGCATTCATTTCTACCGTCAATTCTCTTTTAGTTTACCCAAGAAGGATGTGATAGGAACAGCCAAAAAGAATCCTTTCACACGGACAACGAGTGGACGGCAAAAAGATATCCAACAAAGCAGGAAATTTGTGTGCCGTACGATCGACATGCTCATTTATCACGATATCACTTTGACGAACTCAATGTTATGCTCGGTGCACCATTCCAAACATGTGTGCCTTGCCTCCCAAAATGGCTCGTCATCCCCCAATAAACTGCTTCCTTCAGTCTCGGAGATTCCCTACGCAGTGAACCCTGGACCTGCATCAGCAAACGGGTCTCCAAGCTTCTGCAGTCGTCTTCTATATTCGGCATGAACCGGGTGACCCGGAACACGATCAACCTTATTCCCTACGCATACTAGTATATCGAACTTTTGAAGATCAGTTTGAGATACCCGTTTCTGAAGCGCAGACAGAGACGACAACTGCAGCATAATGAGAGCAAATTGATATAAGACACATTGAAAATCATGCTAAACAAGTAAACAAAGTGACAAAGAGTGAGTGGCAAGAGACCAAAACCTCAGTTGTGTCGAAAACCAAGATCAAGGCAGCCAACTGCTCATACATTGGGAGGGACTCTATAAAAAATTCGTCATGGAGATGAGCCATCCATACCGAAACACCAGCTGTGTAGTAATTTGTAGAGATATTCCATTTATTTCTTTACAACAAAAATCATCAAAAATACACATTTCAAAAGAATTCAAAACGAATTGTTTGTTCCCAAAATTTCTAAGAGTTGAATTCTTTGATCCCAAAATTCAAAAATTTTACATACCCATCAACTACCAGCTGAGATGACGATGAAGAATCAGAAGCATCGTCAAAAATTCAAATCCAGTAAGCCTAGAAATCAAGAGGTCATGAATTTAGCATCGACCAAAGGAGAGAGAAAGATAGAGAGCATACGGGAAATGAGAGAGCGTTCGACGACGCCGGGGGAGCCGAGGAAGAAGATGCCGGGCCGCTTCTCCAGAGAGTCTCCGTCATTTGATTGGGTTTCCATTTCTCTAATTACTTTCGGAGAGACTGATAAAGTTTGGATCTTTGCAGCTCTAAAACCCTAATTCTTCTAACTCAATTTGGTGAAGACCGAAGATGATGACTGACTCTGAGCAGACTTTTCTATTGCTAGGCGGCAACAGACCTCTGCTTTAGGCCTGCAGTTAAAAACAGTTTCTTTTTCTTTCTTTTTTCTTTTTTCAAAATTTTAAAACATATTATAAAAATCGTAATACTACATTAATCATCTATTTACATATAATTTTTCTAATAGAAGTATGGCTCGTAAATATATATGGGTTTTATCTCTATTAGAAAGATAGTACAAATAATAGTATAAATAAATAGTTAAAGTAGGCAGGTCAAATTAATATTAAGTTAGGCAAATAGTCGAACAAAACATGTCACTTATGAGCTTATGACCCAAGAGAATTGATTTTTTGGTACCAAAGATAATGGTGCAGAATTAAGTGAGGGATAGTGATGATTACAAAATCACTTTCTAAAAATGCAATCCACTCATCAGCACTTTTTCCAACTCAAATCCTGTCCTCATAATCCCAGTCTAAAGCCAAACCAAACTTTCAAATCCTCTGAACAATCAAATCAGCCATCATTGGAATCCAACAGATGCATCAGCAGCAGCTAACTTCAAAAGGCTGTTGAGAGTTGTCCCACATCAGTGAGGGACAAGGTTTGTTATGTGCTTATATGGTCTCTAGAGCTTTTTTTGTCTAACGACAAAGATCCTAGTCCTGTCATCTTTCCCAACACCGCTTCCATGGCTGAAAACAATGTTCCAGTTGTTCCTGTGGTTCACCCCAACCCCCAAACCCCTACCTTCCAGCCTTTCTCCACTGTCGTCAATATCAAATTAGATAGGACCAACTACCCACTGTGGTTGGCACAAATTCTCCCTATTCTGAAAAGTAGGGATCTGATGGGCTATGTTGACGGCACGGTGCTATGTCCTGCAAAACATGTTGATGGTTCAGCTACTGTCAATTCTGCGTATACCACTTGGATGCAGCAGGATCAAATGATTCTTAGCTGGATTAATGGCTTTCTCACTGCTTCTGTCTTGTCTGTGGTGGCAAGCAAACGCACGGCTCGAGCTACCTGGGAAGCTCTTGAGCAAAGGTATGCATCCACGTCTCAAAATCGAATTTTGTTTCTGAGAAATGCGTTGTTGCAAACCAAAAAAGGTGATCTATCTGTGGCGGATTACCTGGATAAAATGAATGCCTTAGCTGACAACCTTGCCCTTGCTGGGCAACCTGTGAGTGACGACGAACTGGTTCAGATCGTGTTGAATAATCTTGGGCCAGCGTTCGAGATGACTGTGAGTGCTGCACAAGCTCGTGACACTCCTATCACTTATCCCACTCTTGAATCCTTGCTGCTGACTACGGATAAGAGACTGGCAGAACACAACGTTCATTCGGTTGAAGGCACTGCTGTCAATGCCTTTGTGACTTCACGTGGACGTGGTGGTGGCCGTTCTCGTGGTGGAGGACGCGGCAACTCCTCAAACCGTGGTGCAGCTTCGAGAGGGAATAACCCTCGCAACAACAATGCTCCGCAGAACAATGCTCCACGTCACCCAGTTGTTGTCCACGTGTAGGCTTGAAAATCCGCCACATGTGCGGGGGCGTGTTGAGAGTTGTCCCACATCAGTGAGGGACAAGGTTTGTTATGTGCTTATATGGTCTTGAGCTACTCCCCATATTGCCAATTTGTTTTATGGTGGAACCCCAATTTCATTAGAGGCATGTCTTTAGTTTCAGGCACCTTCAAGTAAACAAATATCCAGGAACGATGCACCCGACAACATAGATTCCCAAAATGCCAGCAAATCCAACGGAGAAGTGTTGTGCCTTGGCCCGTTCGTTAGTGCGGAAACGAGATTCAGATTACAACCTCACCATATTCACACTCAGTTGAACAGAATAAAATACAAGAAATAAAGACACTGAGAGATTTACGAGGTTCGGCAAAAACCTGCCTACGTCCTCCAAGAGATATTGCTCTTCACTATGAGAATAACTAGTACAAGATACACTTGAGTTAAATCAACATAACCCAAACCCCAACCCCTTGTACCCTCACAGAATTTTACTAAGAGACTCACTCTTCCCAAGAGTTTCTCACTCTCACTCTATATTTTTCTCTCCTTTGTGTTTTCCGGATGCACACCCACTTTCTTCACAATTGGCAAGCTCACATCACTTTGTGCATGAAAAATGCCTTCACTTATAGACATGCACCTTCAATTATGTCAACCACCAAAAACCAAGTTTACGGGTCATGTTTCCAAATTCCACAAAACATGCTTCCACAAAACATGCTTCCCTAAAACATGCTTCCACAAAACATGCTTCCACAAAACATGCTTCCAAAGTCCACAAAGTTGAGAGAAAATGGTTGCCAACTCATAATTATATGAGCCAAACACAACAAGAAGAGCATGACAGGAAATGCGTAAGTGATGATGATGTCTCCAATCCAGAATGTGAGGGCTCAGATGGCAATGCAGAGGCCGTGGATGCTTGTAGGGATGATCTCAGCGCAGAGAATGTTCGGGGTTACTCCAAATGCCATGACGAAGCAGCAGGCACGGCGGTGGAGATTGTTGCATTCAGAACAGTTCCCAAGTTGACAATGTTGGCAACTACAAGAAGAGTGAGGGACAATGTAATGTGGAGAGCAGCAGCGACCGGCATACCAAGAAAGGCAAAAAGGAAAGCTTATTTTTTGCAAATATGCATATAGATAGAACCGGTTACAAACTTTTAGTCTAAAATGGAAATGGAGGGACACTAAACTTTATTTTATCGTTTGGATAATTTACCCTAATTATAATTTTGATTAAAAGTTAGTAATCGGTTCTAGGAAACCGAAGGTGTTCGAAATTATCTTCTGCCAGCTATATCCATTAAGACAGTTGTAATGGCACTTACGAAGAGAGATGCAGATGTTGGATTCAACCCTATGTTAGATAGAAGAATGGCGACGCGGGCCTGCTCATACACCTGAGGAGTGTAGAAAAAAAGTTACATGGTTTTAAATAAAATTTCCCTTTTAACATTTTCTACCAAACCTGTTGAAGAATTTGAAGTCCAATTCCAACAACTAATGCACGCTTCACTCCCAGCTTCCCATGGTGGAACATAAAGAGACCGCAGGCTTGTCGGTTCCTTGGCAGAAAGAGCAGGCTGACTAACTAGAGCAGCAACATTAATGAGTTCACTTTCTTGGCTTACACCAGAAATTTAAACAACCGAAGCAGGCCGAGACATGTGAGATCATGAGGGTCGAGATCAATCAAGTTGATTCAAGCGGCTATGTTTTCTACATTGTTATCTCCTCTTGATATTAAAATTCTACTAAATCTTATAATCAACACCGAATCAAATTTCCACCTATTCATTAATTAAAAAAGCAGAAGTAAATGCTAATAAAAAAATAGTTGCAAACCCCGACTCTTGATTAAACAGTAGTCCTACAAGACTTCCATCTCTGCGTGTAAACTTAATTAACAGAGAGAGAAGCATGTGGTTTACATGTTCATCCAAACGATGTAGTTCTTTGATCGTCGTGTAGAAATTTTGTACTTATATGAACAAAACCAAGTTTTTAGGTAATTAATCTTGAATTTTGTACTTATAATCTCATTTCCCCTTGTATATTTTCCTTCCATAACTGTTTGTTTTGATTAATTAGAATTTAATTTTATCAGTGAAAGGTACATCAAGATACAAATGTGGTTTCTGTTTTTCTAAGAACTAAGGCCAAAACGGGCCCTATAAATTTCAAAGCTCCTTTTTTAGCCTCCTGCACCCGGCTTGTGGGAGCAAAGAAAATAAACGGGCAAATCTAATGGACTATGTCCCAGCAGCAACAGAGAAAACAAAGGACCCATAAATGGCAAAAGGCAGGAGACAGAGTATTTGTCCAAAACCAAAAATGTATCAAGACACAGTATGCTGGAATTTTGACCCAAACTCTATCCCAGAATCTGCAAGGGATTAATATATAGGGACAGAGACCTGTGAAATTATGACCATGTTTTCTACATTGTTGTCTCCTCTTGATATTAAAATCGTACTAAATCTTATTAATCAACACCAAAACAAAATTTCCACCTATTCGTTAATTGGAAATGCTCATAAAAAACTCTTGATTAAACAGTACTCCAACAAGTTTTCCATCTCTGCATGTAAACTTGATTAACAGAGACAGGAGAACGTGCTCTACATGTTCATCCAAACGATGTAGTTCTTTGATCTTCCTGCAGAAATTTTGTACTCATAATCTCCATTTCTCCTTGTAGGTTTATATATCTGAACAAAACCAAGTTTTAAGATAATTAATCTTGAAATTTGCACTCATAATCTCATTTCTCCTTGTATGTTTTCCTTCCATTGTTATTTGTTTTGATTAATTAGAATTTGGTTTTATTAGTGAAGGGCTGTGGCCTACTCACTCACAGTCAAAGGTACTTTAGGATACAAATGTGGTTTCTGTTTTTCTAATAATTAGCCAGTAGCCACGTACAGATATGAAATCTTTGTTTCTGCAGATTGAAAACTGTTTAAATTCTTGGGTAAATTATCTGTTACCACCTTAACTTTGGGTCTTATACCAATTACCTCATCTTTTAAACACTGCAATGTTTTAAGTTAACTTACGAATTTGTTGCAATCTTAAACATCCGTTAAAATATCCATCAATTTGTTTGTTAATTTTAATTTAATTTAGAACTAAAAATTCTTTAATTGTTGATATTAAATTAATTTTATAACCTAGTTAAGTAAGGGAGCGGGCATGTGTCTGTCACGTCAGCATTTAACATAAAAATTGACGGATATATGATATTACAACGAATTTGTAAACTGATGAATAATACAGCAATATTTAAAAATGAGATATGAGATTATTATACGACCTAAAGGTGAGGAGGTAAAATGTAATTTACCCTAATTTTGTTTAGGTATTTAATTTAAATTAATTAATTTTATTATATTAATTTAAAAAGGTACCACAAATTCACTATACAAAAAAATAAAAAAATTAGTTAGTTATACTAAAACTGAAATGTACGTACCCAAACTCCTAATGAAGAAAAAATTGTGAATCATCTGAAGTGGATGGCTGTTCTTGCTCCTCCTCAATATCGAAAGAAACATTACGATCAATCTGCCTGTGTTTCAGATGATCATCCGCCGGGCTCGAAGATAAGGAAAGCCATTGTCGATTATATTCCTCGCGGACGGTATCTGAGGATCCAAGTGGACGAGGCCTCTTCCCAAGACTACTTGTTGGTCCCAAAGACATGGGAAGCCATTCATCTTGTTTGCGCAATAGCGGGTGCACCCCGCAACTTTTAATGTATGCGCCCTCACCGACAAGAAATTCAACATTACAAATATGTCCCCGCATTTCTGAATCCACTAACTTGAGCTCCACATGAGCTGCCTCCAAGTTAGTATAAGACCATTCATAGTGTCTAGAGCCTTTTCTTCCGTTGATGATAACATAATAATGAAAATCAAAATTCGGTGGTTCAAAAACATTAGAAAGAACCAATCCTAACAACGTCTCACTCCCGCCTAAATTTAGGGAAATTTTAAAACTACTGCCTCCAACAAAGTTTTCTTCCTCCCATGCAGATTCTATAGGAGCTGGTAGACGTTGAATGGTTGTGGGATGGTTAGAGGTATAGTTGAACCACTTTGGAATTTCATTGCCAGGATAAATAACTCTCAATAATTTAGAGCGCCGAAAAGATCCGTGCAATAGTGAATAATATGTAGATAACTAATTACAAACAATTGTCATCTGATCGCTCTAACAACAAATTATATATTTTAATTTCAAGAGTAATTAAGAAGAGAGACAAACCTCATTCAACAAATTATTTTCCAACTTTGCCACCCCATGGCCACATAGTCTAAAGCAATTTAACAGGTGCAGAACGTGAAGCTCCGGGGGCAGTTTTGAAATTTCCTGAAGACTCTTGCAACCATTCAAATAAAGTATTTCCAAGTGGACAAATTTGCTAATGCAATCCGGAAGTCTAACAAAATTGTTTCTTGAGAGATCAAGATGTGTTAATGTGGACCAGCAATCAAGAGGCACAAGGAAATTACTTTCTGATAAATTGCATCCTTCGAGATGAAGAGAATGTAGGTTGGGAAGAGCAAATGTGTTACAGTTGTCCTGTGAGGTCTTTAAGTCATTTGAAAGCAGTTGAGATTCGGTACTGCTGGATGAAACTTCATCAAACTTCATCTTGTTCTTCCCAAATGTCACCAGTTTTGGGCATTCATTGAAATAAACCCCAGAGAGATGTTGCAACCCATAAAGATGATGTAATGATGTACCTATAAGGTTCTCACATTTATTTGCTAACAATTCGGCAAGCCCAGTAAGATATGCAATTGATGAAGGCAGTTCTCTTATGCCACTTTCTTTTATATCCAAATACGTTAGGGATTCCATCTTGTACTCCTCTATTTCTGGGAAACTCTCGAGCCTTGTGCAATGACAAAGAGAAAGCATATTAAGGGATCTCGATCCAAGTCTTGTTACAAACCTCGTAAGCTTAGAGCACTGACCAAGATTCAATTTAACAAGTTTATCAAGGTACCCAACAGAATCATCAACCTCAACCAAATTTGTGCAGCCATGAAGATCCAAATACTCTATGTTTGGACTTCCGGATAAGTCGGGGATTTTTTTCCAGAAATTCGCACCCTCGTAAATTCATATACGTAAGATTTGCCAAATTCTGTGAAACCAAAATAAAAAAACAAAACAAAAAGTCACAGACTTTAAATAGAATAATTAATGATGAAAAAACTTTGGAATTTTTCTTTTTTCTCAAAATAAAATATACATTTAAATTAGGAATCATCCAAATTAATTTAGAAATGTATACGTACCTTAAATCCATTCAATTGTCTGATGTCATTGTCTGACATATCAAATGTGACAAGATGCCTTGGAAGATATTGCAAATTGAACGTAACCGTATGCTTTTGAAGAATATTTGATCCCCAAATTCGAAACTGATCTCCACCCAAATCAATCCACCTCAAATCGTTGGGCAGATAATCAACGCATCCAGAAAAACATGCATTACGGCTTATAAAAATTTCAAGATTTACCATGTCGGAGAAGCTTTTGGAATTCAAGGGTATCACATCTGGTTTGGGCCACTTTACCACAATGCCTTTAATTTTCTTTGTTCCCTAAGATGGAGAAAGAAAAAATGTAAACAAACAAGTCGTATAACAAACAATTCAAAAGGGTTGTTTTAAAATCATTTTTTTTCTATTCAAAATCATGCCAATTAAACAAAATGCAAGAACATATATTCTACTTACTCTGTTTTCAGTTAGAACATGGTACACATCTTATGATGCCACAATCTGCTTCGCTTGCCTAGTTCAATGGGCGATTCTTCACTCACTATGCGCTTACCCATTTTTTCTAGCAAGTCATGCATCAAAATCGTATTATCTTCAATAGTTATGATGGCTTTCTCAACGAGTACGTCAATACAATCTGAAGGTACATGGAGCTTCGAATTTCTTAATATTTGTAACACATAGCCTTTGTTTTCACCCTTGAAGAAGCATGCAATGTCTAGAAAAACTTGTTGCAGGGCATAATCCAAGGTATCATAACTTGTTTGAAGTATTTTTTGAATACCTCTATAAGGTTCTCCATCATAAGAATCGTAATTATCCAATATAACTTGCCAACGATCTATACTTTTATTACGCAGATGAGAACCTATAAGATTAAGAGCTAACGGAAGGCCTTCAGCATAGGCTATTGCACGTTGTGCGAGTTCCAAATAATTGTCTGGAGGTTCATTTTTTCCGAAGGCATTCAAACTAAAAAGCTTAAGGGCATTTCTATCCTTTAAATTTTGGACCTCATATATCAACCCAACACCATAAGATTCCAGCAAACCTCTATCTTTTGTGGTTATGATCACTATACTACCCTTGCCTAACCAATTGACTTCAACCAAGTTGTTTAACTGCTCCAGTTCATCCACATCATCAAGAATTAAGAGAATCTTCTTTCGCCTCAACAGTTTCTTTGTAAGACTGATTCCTTGATGAGCATCGTCAATTTTCAACTTTGTACCACATAGAACTTTAGAAAGAAGAGTCTTTTGTAGTTGGATTACGCCTGCACATGATGTCGATCTTTCGCTAACATCTGCCAGGAAACAACTGCCTTCAAACTTATGAGCAATTGCATAATGAACAACTTTTGCAATTGTTGTCTTGCCTATTCCAGATGTCCCCCAAATCCCAACCACACAAAGATCATTTCCTCCGACACCTAAAAGCTCTTTCACCTCTTGGACACAAGATTGTATTCCAACTGGGTATTTGGCCACATTCAAATATGTGCGTTGCAGTACTTTGACTAAGATCTCCATGACAATCTTATCGATAAATGTAGCTTCATACCTACCAGTTTAATTAATAAATTTGACACATTTAGTCAATCAACTTTTTTGCTATATATCTTTGAAAAGGAAAAAAAATGTAAAAAAGAAGAAGAGAGGATTACATAAAGAGAAGTGCTAGCAACAACTGCTAGAACACTCACTTCCTCATTCGCTAGCTTTGGTGAACACAAAGCCTATAATCTATACTATTATACTATTATTAAGAGAAGAGTCTTTGTCAACCAAAAACGCAGGAAAAGACAACTTTACCCTTACTTTCATAACTTGAGTTTATAAACAAGGTTTAGGAATTGTGGATATTCATGTCAAACAATCAAAATAATAATTGTGGACAATCGTTAAACAATTAAAAAAAGAAATAAAAGTCCAAAACCAATTATAACTTCCCCACTTCCACCTCCAAAGCAATTCTTCTCTTCACGGTAACTTCCGCACTTCCCCCTCAACCTCAACCCTCAACCCAAAACTTCACTCTTTCTCTGTTTATAAAATAATTTCTATTGCAATTAGTTATTTTATGACATTTTTATTTTAATTAATTGTTATTCATTTACTGTTCTTAAAATCACTAGAAGACAATTTGTGGATGAGAGTAGGGAAACTCTCATATTTTAGTGATTAATTCAAAGGTAAGAATCGGTAGTATGTTTGTCATCAATTGTATCTTTTTTCACTCCTAATTTGTAATTTGTGTTTGTTCACATGTGTAGATGCATCTTCATGGCTTTTCTCAAGAAAAAAAAAATTAAGAGATTCAAATTTGGTTCTATAGTGTAAGTGACATATGAACGTCGTTGCACATGCTTTGCGTGTGTGCCAATTGCTAGTTATATATGAAGACGATGGTCATGTGTGTTTAGCATACAAAAGAGTCAACTTCTTCATATATAATTATTCAACAATTTTTCATATTTCTGTTCATCAAAAGATAAAAAAGGTATTCACTCCCTCCGCTTGCAACTAAACAGGTATTAAGGGTGAGTTTAAAAAACCGAAAACCGAAAATCGAAAGGGAAAAAAACCAAACCAAGCACTAAACGAAACTGAAAAAAATCTAACCAAATTAAAAACAAAACCAAATCAAACCGAATTAAATACATATTAATTTTATTTATATAATATTGTTTAAAGCTCAATTTCAAATCAACCATAAGTCAAAGGCGAACTTAAGCCCAATTTCCCTACCAACCCACACCTTTTATTTTGTTAAATAAAAATAAATAAATAAACCCAAAAGGTTGAATTAATGTAATTCAATAAAGTGCCGACAAAGCCTATGGATTGAACTAATATGCAAAAGAAGAAATTGCCTCAAAACATCGACGGTTTGGGGTGCATCTTCCTTCCTCGCCGCCAACCGCACCCATCAGACATCGGCGAGGCAGCGCCAATAGTCGTCCGGAGCCCCGCCATCTTCAGACCTCGTTCCAGACCCTCACCGATCGGCTCTTCCACAAAGGTTTTTGCTTTAGACCGTTAAATCCTTCCAATTTGGTTTGTGTTTTACAGTGAATTGGGTTTTGCGAATATGTATGTATGGGTATTTGGATTTGTGTTTTTCCTTCAATTTTCAGATTTTGTAAATTAAAAAACAAATCGAACTGAACCCAAATCTATCCGGAAAAAACCGATCCGAATTCATGTGATGTCAATGTTTCTCTCACATCTGCCAGGAAACAACTACCTTCAAACTTATGAGCAATTGCATTATAAACAGCTATTGCAATTGTTGTCTTGCCTATTCCAGATGTCCCCCAAATCCCAACCACACAACCACCATTTCCATCGACCCCTAAAAGCTCTTTCACCTCTTGTACGCAAGATTGTATTCCGACTGAGTATTTGGCCACATTCAAACATATGCGTTGTAGTACTTCGACTGAGATCTCCCTAATAAGCTTATTAATAAATGCAGCTTCGTACCTACCAGTTTAAATAAAAAACTGACACATTTAGTCAATCAAAATTTTTAGCTATATTTCTTTGTAAAAGAAAAAAAAGTTCAAAGAAAAAAATACTACTAAATCCATCCTATTGTTTTGTCTTTCCATCCACGTTTTAATGAAAATATTAAATCCCTAATTGTTTCTCTCCCTCCCCGCTTCGTCCTCCGTTTCTCTCTCCCCCATTTTTCTCTCTCGTCCGTTTCATCTCTCTTCTGGCTTCTCCACCGACGGCTACGTTGTTTCTTCCCTTCTCTCTCTCGAAAACCCGCCTCAAATTATTCGAATCTCTCCCTCTCTCGACCACTCTCTCTCTCACTCTTCCTCAACCCAAATCTTATGTCACCTGCAAATCCAAATTGCAGAGCTGAAATAACAAAATCTCTCCTCACCCAATTTCCCTTTTACCCTCTTTGTCTATTTCTGATTTCCATTTGCTTCCACTGTCAATTTTGTACTCGGAATTAATTTGGAATTAATCATTTTTCGAGCTAGGGTTCATTTTTTTATTTGGAAAAAAAAAAAATTGGTTGCTATATTTTTGGGCTGATTAATTAATGGATTCTAGTTTTGATCGGTGGGAGAAAGATCGATTATTCCGGTGGCGGAAGAAGTTCAAGAATCCACCGACAGATAGCGTTTCTCATGGTTCGTTTCTGTGATTTCTGGGACTCCAATTCCAAATATGTTCATCAGTTTGTGGATTTTTCCAACAAATTTTAAACTTTTTGACGTTTTATTGCAATTTTGCATCTTTAATTGATAGCTTCCAGCTCATTTCAATCAAATCTCAGCTTTAGGAGAGCAATTTAAGAGAGAGAGAGAGAGAGAGAGAGAGAGAGAGAGAGAGAGGACAGGGGAATCAGAATCTTGGTTCGATGCTGAGAAGCTCGCCCGTACGCTCTCCCTCTTAAACTGCTTCCCCTTTACTTGCAGATTCCCGTTTTTTTTTTTTTTTTTACTGTTTCTGATATTCTTACTTGCACTTTTTCAATTTAATTCTTTTGCTTCGAACTAAATTAGTTGAATTGATGAAGCAGATCTCTTGCTCTCTACAACTCTCCAACAAAACCAATGACACTTTTTAAGTTAATTTCTGGATTTGTTGAGATTTGCAATCTGGATTTGTTCACGGAGGGACTGGCGGTGAAAATAGGACATTTGAGGTGTGGTGTATAAAACTTATTTTAGGGATTATAGGGGGTGGAAAATAAGGGTAACGGGGTGAGTTTATTAGTACTAAGAAAAAATGACAGAGTATTACACGAAAGGGGAGTGCCAGCAACAACAAGAGTCACTCCCTGATACGCTAGCTTTGGTGAATGTGTTTAGGCCCAAAATATCAATTTGGGCCGAGTATACAACCATTCTCGGCCCGGAAGGCCTGACGAAAAGGAAGCCTCTGATCGTTTAGTACGTGGGCTTCTAAACCTAGGCCGGCTAGGTCATGCTACATTTGCAAGTCAAGTCCTAGCGCAACAAGGAGTCTCGGCAAGATTGATAACCCGGAAGTGGATCCGGCTCAATACAAGACTAGGTTCACAATCCTAGTGAAAATAGGACTGGTCGAGTGGGTGTTTGATCAGGAGAAGAATACCTAGTCCGAGTAGGGTTTGGACTCGACTCTGAAGGTATCCAGTGCTATAAATAGAGGAGGCTGTGCATCATTCAAGACCCCTCCAATTCAACACACAACTGCCCTGCGCAAACTCTCTCAACAACTTTGAGATTTTTGTTTTCCCTTTTCGCTGACACATCTTCCGTTGGCATCAACAGCACTGTGAAAGCAACCGGTGATATCTTAAGTCGGCATAGATAGCTCTGTCACCGTAGAATTGGCCGAACTCGCAGCATCTTCCGTTGGCATCAACAGCACTGCGGCGAGCACGGTCGGTTACCTATCCAAGTCTAGGTCGAGAATGATTTCCGAATCCTTATTGATTGAGGTCATCTCATCAGCCTTCTCGGCGAAGTGAGGTGTTACAGTTTACTGAGCTCGGCGCATTGCACGCCGAGTTGTTTTATGATCGGATACTCTCAAGTGGGATTTAGAGTTCGGCATTTAGACGGCCGAACCACGTTCACTATTAAGACTTACATTCGTTTTGAGTATTTGTGCCCTTACACTTTGGTGTCGATTCGGCGTGAGTTTACTCTGACGAATACCATCACTGTGACCGAATCCGACGACGGCGATTCGTGAACTTCGTAAGAATAGTAGCCTTGTCTTCAGGTTCGAGAACCCAAGAGGCCGAGACGTGTTCATTCCTCGGCCGCAATCGCAAGACGCAGAAGTCAGCCGCGCACCCAACGCAACATCAACAAATTTACTCCTCGGCCGAGCTTGGCCGACGAGTTGGCACGCCCCGCATTCACCGAAGGACGTAGTTAGCTTATAAATTACTCGGCCTGCGCGCCACGTAGGCTTGGTAGTTTTTAGGGTCAACAGAATGACAAGTCTATAATTATATATAAAGAAGATGGTCATGTAGGTTTAACATAAACTAGCCTTGGCGCGTGCAAAACATATTTTTTGAATCACATTATTGCAAATTCATTGTTAGGGTAAGTCTATTTCCACCTCTAGATAATAAGCAAGCGAAATACCATTTTTATAACCGGCACTACAAGCCTCTTAAAATGTTTTGAACGTGTTTAAAAATAAAAATAAAAAGTAATTAATTAACAACTAATTGAATTATATTATTGCTAAGTCGTTGTGAGGTATTAATTATAAAAATAAAATAAAAAAACTATACAAAAACAAATTAATTATAAAAAATACTGTTTATATTACGAAAATACTCCTGCATTATTTTGAGCTGTTTTTGAACTTTTTTGTTTGTCCCATCATTTTTTGTGAAGCCCGTGACCGCAAATGAGCTTTCAGCTTTATATAGTAGTATAGTATGTGCCGCTTGCTAGGGATTTAAAAACTAGAAATGAAACTCGCAACTAAATAGGTATTATTGTAGTAGAAATTGAAACCTGAAATACAGAATCATATAATTAAACAAACTACAAGGAGTGAAGAAATGTACGTACTCTCCCTCTTTGACAGTATGCCCTGACAAATTTCCTACTACTTTTAGAGCACTCCTCCATAAGAGGATCTTCTCCTTGTCCTTGTATTTGCACTCAAGTCTTGTAAATGCGTCACCGAAACTACTCGTTTGATTTCGTACATGGGACGGATCCACCTTGTAGAAAACTGGCCAAACTATTTGCTGCCTTGACCTTCTACATTTTAGGATATGTACGAGCTCATCCAAGCACCATCTTGACGATGCATAGTTTTCAGAGATTACAATGATTGAAATTCTCGACTCTTTAATTGCTTTTAGAAAAGCCGGTGATATTTCTTCTCCTCTTTTAAGATGACGATCAATGAAGGTGTCGATTCCGTTGCGGTCCAAGGCCTTGTATAAATGATCTGTAAAAGTAAAGCGTGTATCCTCACCTCTAAAACTCAAAAATACATCATATGTCCATGAAGGAGGCAAGGAAGAAGAAGAGGCAAGTTGAATGGCCATAAGAGAATTAAAGACAAATAAACTAAAGAAAAGAGCCTCTCAAAGAATTGGAACATGCAGTATGGCATGGAGTGTGGACAATGGATTCTCTCTTGTTATATTACCTCTCTCTCATCCTTCGTTATCTAGAGGAAGTTCAAAAGTCGTTCGATCTTTCTGGGTACAGCCGAACCGCCTTGAAACTTCATTGTCTGGAATAATAATTTGCAATCCATAGCACTCACAAGCAATACTTTGTAGAATAAACATTGGAGGTCCTAGCGTTGAAGGTCCAAGTTTCCTAGATAGAAATAGAGCGGGAACCACTAAAAAAGAAAATTTAGTTTATTCACTACGGCATTTCTTCGAACATTTGGTGGACTTGTTATCATCGGCCAAATCATATTGCACACATGTGAACAGATTAATCCACACACTCAAAGTTCGATATGTAATTATTCACGCACATCTTCATGTAGATGATTAAAGTTATTCATGGTGGATTTGGTGGTGGTGGAGGAGGAAAATCAACAGAAAAAAGAAAGATGCACTGTAGTAAAAGAGAAGAAGAAGACTGCCGATTCTCCTTTCCTTGCCACCTTGTGGAAAAAAGTCCAAGAAGGGGATTCAGGGATGTGTAACACTCACATCTCTCTTAGATACTCATGGCCTTTACTCGCCGATACTTTCCACTTCACCATCACTGCCACCCCCAAACATGGTAGCCATTTTCATGGCCAGCTTTGCAGCCATATCTCTTCTCTGAAAATCCGGCAGCAATCTCGAACTGTCGCGCATGTTCCCAATCTCAGACATTAACTGTTCCAAATCTTCAAATTCAAAATTCGTACCCTCATCCGGTTCTGGGGCTTGGTCATGTTCTGTGTCCTGTTCAGGTTCTTCTGCACTGGATACTCCTTTGCTAATACTATCATCCAACGCAGCTGTCGAGTTCGAGGCATGGGGAACCTCCTTATTAGAACCGGTTCCATTCTCTTGTTTGCATTCTAGGACAAGATTACTTTGAGCAGCCAGTCCTCGCATATCTAAAAAAAATATGTCAGACAAGTAATTTGATTTTGATTAGTTTCACAACTAACAAAAATTAGACTGTACTTCAGTAAGAACTTTCGTGATCTATATTGAGTTATTTGGTATATGATCATCATAATTAGTAAGAACGTCTCTAACAATATTCGTATCAAAATAAGTCTACTTAGATAGGAAAAGATAAGTGTAACCACCAAATATATTGATAAAAATCATTTGGAAATCCAAGGGTGGTCGACTTTTTCAAAACTTTAATCAGTATTTTGGAATATGCTTAAAGGGGTATTTCAAGTTTATAAGAAGTGGTGCAAATAGTCAAACAAAACATGTCACTTATGAGCTTATGACCCAAGAGAATTGATTTTTTGGTACCAAATATACTTGTGCAGCATTAAGTGAGGGATATCCGAGTCCGATGGGTTTCCCAATGGTTCTAGTCTTAGTTAGGTCTTCCTGGTCGACTAACTGTTGTGAGAATTAGTGAGTTAGGAGATGTGCCTTAATCTTCCGAAGGTGCTTGAAGGTCTCTCTACTTATAGCATAATCGATCCTCCTAGTTAGCAAGCCTTGTCATTCGGATGAAAAGAATGTTATCCTAATGAAAGCCGGATTCCTCCCTTATCAATGTTTGAGATACCTGGTTGTGCCAATTGCCCTAGTGGACAATATGACTTTTATGCCTGGCGTCGGATCTTATGTTCTTCAGATGCTCGGCTTATCTGCCAGTTGTCTGGCTGCAAAAGGAAGAGGTTAGTTCAGCCAAAAAGAAGTTCCTTGAAGATAGATTCTTCTTTCTGTCCCACCAGTCAAAGCAGCTAGCTAAGCAAATGATTACAAAATCACTTTCTAAAATTGCAATCCAGTCATCAGCACTTTTTCCAACTCAAATCCTGTCCTCATAATCCCAGTCTAAGGCCAAACCAAACTTTCAAACCCTCCAAACTATCAAATCAGCTATCATTGGAATCCAACAGATGCATCAGCAGCAGCTAACTTCAAGAGGCATGCCTTTAGTTTCAGGCACCTTCAAGTAAACAAATATCCAGGAACGATGCATCCGACAACATAGATTCCGAAGATGCCAGCAAATCCAACGGAGGAGAGCATGACAGGAAATGCGTAAGCGATGATGATGTCTCCAATCCAGAATGTGAGGGCACAGATGGCAATGCAGAGGCCGTGGATGCTCCGATGCTCGTAGGGATGATCTATGCGCAGAGAATGTTCGGGGTTACTCCAAATGCCATGACGAAGCAGCAAGCACGGCGGTGGAGATTGTTGCATTCAGAACAGTTCCTAAGTTGACAATGTTGGCAACTACAAGAAGAGTGAGGGACAACAAAATGTGGAGAGCAGCAGCGACCTGCATACCAAGAAAGGCAAAAAGGAAAGCTTATTTTCCGCAAATATGCATATAGATAGAACCGGTTACAAATTTTTAGTCTAAATTGAAACGGAGGGACACTAAATAGACCATATGGGACACACTAAACTGTAATTTATCGTTTGTATAGTGTACCCTAATTATAATTTTGATTAAAAGTTAGTAATTGGTTCTAGGAAACCGAATGTGTTCGAAATTATCTTCTGCCAGCCATATCCATTAAGAAAGTTGTAATGGCACTTACGAAGAGAGAAGCAGATGTCGGATTCAACCCTATGTTAGATAGAAGAACGGCAACACCGGCCTGCTCATACACCTGAGGAGTGCAGAAAAAAAATTACATTGGTTTAAATAAAATTTCCCTTTTTAACTTTTTCTACCAAACCTGTTGAAGAATTTGAAGTCCAATTCCAACAACTAATGCATGCAGCACGCTTCACTCCCAGCTTCCGATGGTGGAACACAAAGAGAGCACAGGCTTGTTGGTTCCTTGGCAGAAACAGTAAGCTGACTAACTAGTAACTAGAGCAGCAGCATAATGAGTTCACTTTCTTGGCTTACACCAGAAATTTAAACAACCGACGAAGGCCGAGACCTGTGAGATTATGAGGGTCGAGATCAATCAAGTTGATTCAAGCGGCTATGTTTTTTACATTGTTATCTCCTCTTGATATTAAAATTCTACTAAATCTTATTAATCAACACCAAATCAAATTTTCCACCTATTCATTCATTGAAAAAGCAGAAGTAAGTGCTAATAAAAAAATAGTTGCAAACCCCGACTCTTGATTAAACAGTAGTCCTACAAGTCTTCCATCTCTGTGTGTAAACTTAATTAACAGAGAGAGAAGAATGTGGTTTACATGTTCATCCAAACGATGTAGTTCTTTGATCTTCGTGTAGAAATTTTGTACTTAAATGAACAAAACCAAGTTTTTAGGTAATTCATCTTGAATTTTGTACTTATAATCTCATTTCTCCTTGTATATTTTCCTTCCATAATTGTTTATTTTGATTAATTAGAATTTGATTTTACTAGTGAAAGGCACTTCAAGATACAAATGTGGTTTATGTTTTTCTAATAACTAAGGCCATCTCCAACCGAAGGTTGGCCAGAGGGCTCGTTTTAGCCCTCTGACCCTCCAAGATATTAATATTTTAATGAACAGTACATAACCATATTTGACTTCATCTCCAACCGGGGGCCAAAGGACCAGAGAGCTCGTTTTAGTCCTGTCACAAAAAATCATCTCTAATCAAGGGCCAAAGGGCTATAGTATGGAATGTGAAGAATTAAAATAAAATAAGATAAGATAGTATGGAATGGTAAAAAATATATGAGAAATGATGTAGGAAAAAAATTAGAAATTTAAAAAAAAAATCGTCCAAAAAAAAAAAGGATGTTAAAAAATAAATAAATAAAAGAAAAGAACTGGGACCAAAAAAATTCCTAATCCCTAAACCTAAAGTGGGCTGAAAAAAAAAAAAAAAAAAAAAAAAAAGACAAAATGGGCTAGCGAGCGGGCTGGTTGGCTGGCTAAAGATGGTCAGCCGGTTGGTCCTCTGGCCTGTTCAGATTTTGTGGGGTCCATGAACCCTCTGGCCTAGTCCTCTATTGGAGATGGTTTTCGGGTTATTTTCGGCCCTCTGACTCTCTAGACCCAATTGAAGATGGCCTAACCACCTACAGATATGAAATCTTTGTTTCTAAAGATATGAAATCATTGATTATGCAGATTGAAAACTGTTCAAAATTTTTCCTGTATTTAATTTAAATTAATTAATTTTTATTATATTAATTTAAAAAAATATTACACTAAACAATAATAAAAAAAATCGCTAAAACTGAAATGTACGTACCAAAACTCCTGGTAAATCAGAAATTGTGGACGGTTGCTCTTGCTCTTCCTCAATATCAGAAGGAACATTGTGATCAATCTGCGTGCGTTTGGGATGATCATCCGCTGGGTTCGAAGATAAGGAAGGCCATTGTTGTTGCCGATCATATTCATCATCGACGATATCTGAAGATCCAAGACTACTCGTTGGTTCCAAAGACAAGGGAAGCCGTTCATCTTCTTTGCGCAATAGGGGGTGCACCCCGCAGATTTTAATGCCTGCCCATTCGGGGAGTAGAAATTTAACTTTACAAATATCTCCCTGCTTCTCTAAATCCACTAACATGAGCCCCACATGAGATTTCTCCATGCATTTCCCATTCCACTCAAATTCTTTATAATCACTTGCTTCGTTGATGTGAATACGAAAAATGTAATAATACTCCGCTCCAATCAATTTTGATAAAGGCCGTGGTGGAAAAACACAAGATAGAGCCAATCCTAATAACGTCTCCCTCTCCTGTAAATTTAGAGGAATTTCAAAACTAAATTCACTACCTCCAACATATTCATATTGCCGTGCATCATTTCGTACACTTTCAATCCTAGTGGCTGTTAGATGTTTAGAGGTATAGCTGAACCGCTTTGGAATTTCTTCGCCTAGATACGTAACTTGAAATTGAGAGCACAGAAGAGATTCCTGCAATAATGAATAATACGTAAATAACTAATTACAAACAATCATGATCTGTTCTCCCTCCCAAGTATCAACAAATTATATATTTTAATTTCAAGAGAAATTAAGAGAGGAGAGACGAACCTGATTCCAGTTCAACAAATTATTTTCCAACTTTGCCACCTCATCGGCACTTAGTCCAAAGCAATTAGTCAACTGCAGACGCCTAAGCCCCGAGTGCAACTTTGGAATTTTCTCCAATGATGTGCAATCATCCAGATATAATTCCCTTAGATTTGGTGGAAGGGCATGTGGAATTTCCCGAAGCCTCTTGCAACCAATCAACCAAAGTATTTCCAAGTTGACAAATTTGCTAAAGCAATCCGGAAGACTAACAAAATTGTTTCTCGACAAATCAAGATCTGCTAATTTGGACCAGTAATGAAGACTGGATGGTTCATATTGAAGAGGCACAAGGAAATCACTTTCTAATAAATTGCATCCTCTAAGAGAAAGCTTGCCTACGTTGGACAAATTATTGGAGAGACGAACCTGATTCCAGTTCAACAAATTATTTTCCAACTTTGCCACCTCATCGCCACTTAGTCTAAAGCAATTAGTCAACGGCAGACGCCTAAGCCGCGAGGTCAACTTTGGAATTTTCTCCAATGATGTGCAATCATCCAGATATAATTCCCTTAGATTTGGTGGAAGGGCATGTGGAATTTCCCGAAGCCTCTTGCAGCCTTGCAATCTAAGCCCCTTCAAGTTGACAAATTTGCTAATGCAATCCGGAAGACTAACAAAATTGTTTCTCGACAGATTAAGATCTGTTAATGTGGACCAGCAATGAAGACTGGATGGTTCATATTGACGAGGCACAAGGAAATCACTTTCTGATAAATTGCATCCAATAAGATGAAGGCGGCTTACGTTGAAAAGGGCTAATGGGATACCGTTGTAATGTGAAGTATCTAAGCGAGTTGAAAACTTCCCAAATGTCACCAGTTTTGGGCATCCATCCATTTGAATATAGTTGAGATGTTGCAACCCATAAATGTGATGTAATGATGTACCTGTAAGGTTCTCACATTCATTTGCTTTCAACATTTCAAGCCCAGTAAGATATGCAATTGATGAAGGTAATTCTCTTATGCCACTTTCTGATATGTCCAAATTCTGTAGAGATTTCATCTCGACCTCTATTTCTGGGAAACTCTTGAGCTTTGTGCAACCATTAAGATGAAGGCCTTGAAGGGATCTCAATCTAAGTCTCGTCGCAAATCTCTCAAGCCTAGAGCACCCACGAAGACTTAATCTATCAAGTTTATCAAGGACTCCAACAGAATCATCAACTTCAACTAAACGTTTACACTGATTTAGAATCAACTCCTTTAGGTTTGGACTTCCAGATAAGTTGGGAATTTTTTCTAAGAATTCGGAACCACTTAAATTCAAAGATGTAAGCATTGCCAAATTTTGTGAAATCAAAATCAAAAGAAAAAAAAAATCACAAACTTTAAATAGAATAATTAATGATGAAAAGCTTTGGCAAATTTCTTTTTCCAAAAATAAAATATACAATTAAATTAGTAATTGTCCAAATTCATTTATAATAAGTATACATACCTGAAACACCTTCAATTGTTTGATGTCACTGTTTGGCATAATAAACGTGACAAGATTTCTGAGATGACAATTGGATTGCAAATTGAATGTAAGTATATGCTTTTGAAGAATATTGGATCGCCATAAATGAAGCCCACCGAATTCAATCCACCTCAAATCGTCGGGTAAATACTCAATGCATCCAGAAAAGTGTGCATTACGAATTATAAAAAATTCAAGATTTACCATCTTGGAAAAGCTTTTTGTATTCAGGGGTATCACATCTGGCACGGGCAACTTCACCACAATGCCTTTAATTTTCTTTGTTCCCTAAGATGGAAAAATAAATAGTGTTAACAAACAAATCATATAACAAAGAAATCAAAAGGATTTTAATTTTTTTTGTGTTTCCAAAATCATGCAAATTAAATCAAATGCAAGAACATATATTCTACTTACTATGTTTTGAGTTAGAACACGGTACACATCTTTAGGATGCCACAATCTGCTCCGCTCGCTTGGTTCAGTGGGCGATTCTTCCCAAACTATATGCTTACCCATTTGTTCTAGCAAGTCATGCATCAAAATCCTATTATGTTCAATAGTTATAATGGCATTCTCAACGAGAACATCAATACAATGTTGACGTACTTTGAGATTTGATCCTTTTAATATCTGTAACACTTTGTCTTTATCTTCACCCTTGAAGAAGCATGCAATGTCTAGGAAAAGTTGTTGTTGGACATATTCCAAGGTATCATAACTTTTCCGAAGTACTCTTTGAATCCCTCTATGAGGTTCTTCATCGTAACTATCCAAAATATCTTGCCAACGAACTATATTTTTACCACGCAGATGAGAACCTATAAGATTAAGAGCTAACGGGAGGCCTTGAGCATAGGCTATTGCACGTCGTGCGAGTCCCAAATAATCATCTGGAGGTTTTTCTTTTCCGAAGGCATTCCAACTAAAAAGCTCAATAGCTTTGTTGTCTTCTAACTTTTGGACCCTGTATATCAGCTCAACTTTACAAGATTCCAGCAATCCTTTATTTTTTGTGGTTATGATCACTCTGCTACCCTCACCTAACTGATGGACTTCAACCAAGTTGTCTAACTGCTCAAAATCATCCACATCATCAAGAATTAAGAGAATCTTCTTTCCCCTCAACAGTTTCTTTATAAGGATGTTTCCTCTATGAAGATTGATAGCTTTCCACTCTGAACCACCAATCTCACTCAGAAGAGTGTTTTGTAGTTGGAGTGGGCCTCCGTATTGCATTGACGTTTCTTGAACATCTGCCAGGAAACAACTACCTTCAAACTCATAAGCAATTGAATTATAAACAGCTTTTGCAATTGTTGTCTTGCCGATTCCAGATGACCCCCAAATCCCAACCACACACGGATCATTTCCACTGACACCTAAAAGCTCTTTCACCTTTTGTACACAAGACTCCATTCCAACTGGGTGATTGGCTACCTTCAAATGCGTGCATTGTTGTACGGGGACGAAGATCTCCTCCACGATCTTACTGATAAATGTAGCTTCATACCTACCAGTTTATATAAAAAAATTGACACATTTAGCCAATCAACTTTTTCTGCTATATTTCTTTGAAAAAAGAAAAAAAGGGAAAAAGAAGAAGAGAATGAAAAGATAAAAAAGATTGAAAAAAAACAGAGGTATGGATAATCACTGATGCAGTCAAGCATGTGCCGCTTGCAACTAAATACAGAATCATGTAGGATAATAATTGACCCATTAATAAAAATGATTTACCCCTATTCCATTATTCACAATTTCACATTGCCGTTTATTACTCTGTAAAATCCTAACATCTTTCCATACTTAGGACATTGACTGTTTTTTATTTCCTTTTGTTAAAATAATAATAATAATAAGACATGGACCTTTTTTTTTGCATTTAAATGTTATGTTGTTGTTCGGATGAAAAAAGATGTTTTGTACGGATATGTATCATTTCTTTCCTAAAAGTACTAATTTACCTAACATCATTAGTAATCGGTAAATTATAAAACAACACCATAGGTACATTATTAATCAAAATAAGTAATTTGTAAGTTAATTTTTCAAAAACGTAGGTAAATTGATTTTTCAAACAAAATTAGGAAACCAAAAAATATTAATAAATTTAAAATTTGAACAACAAAAAATGGGTACACTCGGGTAATTAATCCAGCCAATTCGAAATTTAACACAATGAGTACTAGTGACCAGTTAAACTTGCAATAGGTTTAACACAATAAATGGATATAAATATGCTAGAGAATCAAATTGTTATTAGGGGTATTTTAGGAAACCAAAAGATATAAAATCTAACTTGTTAAGCTTAATTAGTCAAGCACAAAAACTAGGTTGGGTTTTATGTAAAGAAAATTGAATTTCAGGTAAAGTCATCTTTTCAGATTAAAGGCAGTATAAGGGGAAGAAATATACGTAATCTCCCTCTTTGAAAGTACATCCTGACAAATTTGCTGCATCTGTAAGAGCACTCCTCCATTTGAGGATCTTCTCCTTGTTGTCTTCGAATTTGCACTTGAGTTTTGTAAACGCGTCACCAAAATTACTCGTTTGGTTTCGTACATGGGAAGGATCGACCTTGTAAAAAACTGGCCAAACTATTTGCTGCCTTGACTTTCTACATTCAAGGATATGTACGAGCTCATCCAAGCACCATCTTGACGATGCATAGTTTTCAGAGAATACAATGATCGACATTCTCGACTCTTCAATTGCTTCGAGAAGAGCTGGAGATATTTCTTCTCCTCTTTTAAGCTGGTGATCAATGAACGTGGTGATTGCCTTGTCGTCCAACGCCTTGTAAAAGTGATCTGTAAAATTGGTTCGTGTATCCTCTCCTCTGAAGCTCAAAAAGACATCGTACTCCCACGAAGGAGGACTGCTGAAGGAAGAAGAAGAGACAAGTTGATTGTTCATTGGAGAAATCCAGGTAAATTGAAGGGCCTTTCAAAGAATGGAGTATGGCTGCTGGAATGGTACTCGCACCAAGAATTCGCTCTTGTTATATATCAGGCCTTTCGCATGATTTCCTTCCTGCGTAGGAAGCAGCAGTTTCCCACCACTTTCAATGTGAACGTGATAAAGTCAAAGGAAAGCAACCTTCCTTGGAACTTCCATTCATCAAACTAGACAGATGGGAACAGCTATAAAAAGATTCCTGCCGGACAATTTTTGTCGTTGGTGATTTCAACGTAACTTTTTTTTTTAACTTTTGCACGTTCATGTTAATTTTAACCATATTTTTTTTCAATTGTTGAATCTAAATACAACAAAACAAGAGAGTGTGATAAAATGAGAAATGATGTATGAAAACAATTTTCCTTTTTTTTTTTGCAGTGCTGAGGAAAAATACAAGAGAAGTAATGAAATACAATTGCATATAAAGAAAAAAGGGACCCCATTTCAGCTACGACTAGCAACGGTGCCCGCACGTTGATGCGGGATTGGAAATTTATTCAAACATATGCAAATTCTTTGCAAAAAATTCTTTTTCCGAAAATATCCAAATTAATTTAAAATATGTACATGCAGTTACGCACCTTAAATCCCTTCAATTGTTTCATGCCACTGTTTGACATAATAAATGTGACAAGATGCCTTGGAAGATACTGCAAATTGAACATAGCCATATGCTCTTGAAGAATATTGGATCCCCGATTTTGAAACACATCTCCACCCAAATCAAACCACCTCAAATCGTTGGGCAGATAATTAACTCATATAGAAAAACGTGAATTATGGTTTATAAAAATTTCAAGATTTATCATCTCGGATAAGCTTTTTGCATTTAAGTGTATCACATCTGGTTCGGGTAACTTCACCACAATGCCCTTAATTTTCTTCGTTCAATACCTTGTAAGTCGCCATCAATTTACAAACCTGTAAAACAGTACCTTTAACTTAAACGATATCCAACAAAGCATGAAATTTGTGTACTGTAGGTCGACATGCTCATTTATCATGGTATCACTTTTATTCATTTTCTCAGGCTAACCAACTCTTTTCTAATACTGACACGTGAACTTAAGTACTACTCCGCCATGTCTTTTCTAATCTGTGCTTCATTAAGAATCTTCGTGATTATATTGAGTTATTTGTATATGATCATCATAATTAGTAAGAGCATCTCTAACAATATTCGTGTCAAAATATGTCTACTTAGTTTGATAGGAAAAGATAAGTGTAACCACCAAATATATTGAAAAAAATCATTTGGAAATCCAAGGGTGGTAGACTTTTTTTAAACTTCAATCGGTATTTCGGAATATGCTTAAAGGGGTATTTCAAGTTTATAAGAAGTGGTGCAAATGGTCAAACAAAACATGTCACTTATGAGCTTATGACCCAAGAGAATTGATTTTTTGGTACCAAATATACTTGTGCAGCATTAAGTGAGGGATAGTGATGATTACAAAATCACTTTCTAAATGCAATCCAGTCATCAGCACTTTTTCCAACCCAAATCCTGTCCTCATAATCCCAGTCTAAAGCCAAACCAAACTTTCAAACCCTCTAAACAATCAAATCAGTTATCATTGGAATCCAACAGATGCATCAGCAGCAGCTAACTTCAAGAGGCATGCCTTTAGCTTCAGGCACCTTCAAGTAAACAAGTATCCAGGAACGATGCACCCGACAACATAGATTCCGAAGATGCCAGCAAATCCAACCGAGGAGAGCATGACAGGAAATGCGTAAGTGATGATGATGTCTCCAATCCAGAATGTGAGGGCACAGATGGCAATGCAGAGGCCGTGGATGCTGGTAGGGATGATCTCTGCGCAGAGAATGTTCGGGGTTACTCCAAATGCCATGACGAAGCAGCAGGCACGGCGGTGGAGATTGTTGCATTCAGAACAGTTCCCAAGTTGACAATGTTGGCAACTACAAGAAGAGTGAGGGACAATGTAATGTGGAGAGCAGCAGCGACCTGCATACCAAGAAAGGCAAAAAGGAAAGCTTATTTTCTGCAAATATGCATATAGATAGAACCGGTTACAAACTTTTAGTCTAAAATGGAAATGGAGGGACACTAAACTGTATTTTATCGTTTGGATAGTTTACCCTAGTTATAATTTTGATTAAAAGTTAGTAATCGGTTCTAGGAAACCGAAGGTGTTCGAAATTATCTTCTGCCAGCTATATCCATTAAGAAAGTTGTAATGGCACTTACGAAGAGAGATGCAGATGTCGGATTCAACCCTGTTAGATAAGAACGGCGACGCCGGCCTGCTTATACACCTGAGGAGTGTAGAAAAAAAGTTACATGGGTTCAAATAAAATTTCCCTTTTAACTTTTTCTATCAAACCTGTTGAAGAATTTGAAGTCCAATTCCAACAACTAATGCATGCTTCACTCCCAGCTTCCAATGGTGGAACACAAAGAGAGCACAGGCTTGTCTGTTCCTTGGCAGAAACAGCAGACTGACTAACTAGAGCAACAACATTAATGAGTTCACTTTCTTGCCTTACACCAGAAATTTAAACAACCGACACAAGCCGAGACCTGTGAGATTATGAGGGTCTTGTTATCTACAATTTTACTCTGGAGATGTGCAACTCTGTGTGGGTCGAGAGGCCCCCATCTTCGTTTGTTAGAATTTTGAACAAAGATGGCCTGCCTTGCCCTCCGACTTGATCGCTTAGGCTGGTGTTTTTTGGGGACGACGTGTTCGCCATTTGTGGCAGCGTCTTATTGTAATCCCGAGTATCTTCCTGTCTATTGCCTTCTCCTTGTCTGTTAGCCTTGTCTGGCTTTCTTTGTTCTTGGCTGGCCTTTGTGCCTTGGTAATGATTCCTTGTTTCAAAAAAAAAAAAAAAAAAAATCTCCTCTTGATATTAAAATTCAACTAAATCTTATTAATCAACTCCAAATCAAGTTTTCCACCTATTCATTAATTGAAAAAGCAGAAGTAAACGCTAATAAAAAAGTAGTTGCAAACCCCGACTCTTGATCAACAGAGAGAAAAGCATGTGATTTACATGTTCATCCAAACGATGTAGTTCTTTGATCTTCGTGTAGAAATTTTGTACTTATATGAACAAAACCAAGTTTTTAGGTAATTAATCTTGAATTTTGTACTTATAATCTCATTTCCCCTTGTATATTTTCCTTCCATAATTGTTTGTTTTGATTAATTAGAATTTGATTTTATTAGTGAAAGGTACTTCAAGATACAAATGTGGTTTATGTTTTTCTAATAACTAACCACCTACAGATATGAAATCTTTGTTTCTAAAGATATGAAATCTTTGTTTCTAAAGATATGAAATCTTTGATTATGCAGATTGAAAACTGTTCAAATTTTTTCCTTTATTTAATTTAAATTAATTAATTATTATTATATTAATTTAAAAAAGATATCACAATAAAGAATAATAAAAAAATAGCTAAAACTGAAATGTACGTACCCCAACTCCTAGTAAATCAAAAATGGTGGACGGTTGCTCTTGCTCCTCCTCAATATCAGAAGGAACATTGTGATCAATCTGTGTGCGTGTCGGATGATCATCCGCAGGGTTCGAAGATAAGGAAGGCCATTGTTGTTGCCGATCATATTCATCATTGACGATATCTGAGGATCCAAGGCTACTCGTTGGTTCCAAAGACGAGGGAAGCCGTTCATCTCCTTTGCGCAATAGGGGCTGCACCCCGCAGCTTTTAATGCCTGCCCCTGCGGGGAAATGAAATTTAACTTTACAAATATCTCCACTAACATGAGCCCCACATGGGCTTTCTCCCTGCTTCTCTAAATCCACTAACATGAGCCCCACATGAGCTGTCTCCATGCCTTCCCCATTCCACTTAAATTCTTTATAATCATTTGCTTCGTTGATGTGAATACGAAAATTGTAATCATATCCAAATTCTTCTGATAAAGGCCGTGGTTGAAAAACAAAAGATAGAGCCAATCCTAATAACGTCTCCCTCTCCTGTAAATTTAGAGGAATTTCAAAACTAAATTCACTTCCACCATAATAAGGTATAGTTGAATGTTTAGAGGTATAGTTGAACCGCTTTGGAACTTCATCGCCTGGATACGTAACCTGCAATTGAGAGCACCGAAGAGATTCCTGCAATAGTGAATAATATGTAAATAACTAATTACAAACAATCGTGATCTGTTCTCCCTCCCAAGTATCTACAAATTATATATTTTAACTTCAAGAGAAATTAAGAGAGGAGAGACGAACCTGATTCAAGTTCAACAAATTATTTTCCAACTTTGCCATCTCATCGCCACTTAGCCTAAAGCAATTAGTCAACCGCAGAAGCCTAAGCCCCGAGGGCAACTTTGGAATTTTCTCCAATGATGTGCACTCTTCCAGAAATAAACAACTTAGATTTGGTGGAAGGGCATGTGGAATTTCCCGAAGCCTCTTGCAACCAGTCAAATAAAGTGTTTCCAAGTTGACAAATTTGCTAATGCAATCCGGAAGACTAACAAAATTGTTTCTCGACAGATTAAGATCTGTTAATGTGGACCACCAGCAATGAAGACTGGATGGTTCATATTGAAGAGGCACAAGGAAATCACTTTCTGATAAATTGCATCCACCAAGATAAAGTTGGCGTACGTTGAAAAGGGCTAATGGGACACCGTTGTAATGTGAAGTATCTAAGCGAGTTGAAAACTTCCCAAATATCACCAGTTTTGGGCATCCATCCATTTCAATACAGTCGAGATGTTGCAACCCATAAATGTGATGTAATGATGTACCTGTAAGGTTTTCACATTCATTTGCATTCAACATTTCAAGCCCAGTAAGATTTGCAATTGATGAAGGCAATTCTCTTATGCCACTTTCTGATATGTTCAAATACTGTAGAGATTCCATCTCGGCCTCTATTTCTGGGAAACTCTTGAGCCTTGTGCAACCTTCAAGATTAAGGCTTTGAAGGGATCTCAATCTAACTCTCGTCGCAAATCTCTCAAGCCTAGAGCACCCATAAAGACTTAATGTATCAAGTTTATCAAGGAATCCAACAGAATCATCAACTTCAACTAAACTTTTACACTCATCTAGAATCAACTCCCTTAGGTTTGGACTTCCGGATAAGTTGGGAATTTTTTCTAAGAATTCGGAACCACTTAAATCCAAAGATGTAAGCTTTGCCAAATTCTGTGAAATCAAAATCAAAAGAAAGAAAAATCACAAACTTCCAATAGAATAATTAATGATGAAAAGCTTTGGCAAATTTCTTTTTCCAAAAATAAAATATACAATTAAATTAGAAATTGTCCAAATTAATTTATAATACGTATACATTCCTGAAATACCTTCAATTGTCTGATGTCACTGTTTGGCATAATAAACGTGACAAGATGCCTTAGATGACAATTGGATTGCAAATTGAATGTAAGTACATGCTTTTGAAGAATATTGGATCCCCAGTCTTGAAGCCCATCTCCACCAAATTCTATCCACCTCAAATCGTCGGGTAGATACTCAACGCATCCAGAAAAGTGTGCATTACGGATTATAAAAATTTCAAGATTTACCATCTTGAAAAAGCTTTTTGCATTCAAGGGTATCACATCTAGCTTGGGCAACTTCACCACAATGCCTTTAATTTTCTTTGTTCCCTAAGATGGAAAAATAAGTAGTGTTAACAAACAAATCGTATAACAAACCAACCAAAAGGGTTTTGTATTTTTTTTTCTTTTCAAAATCATGCCAATTAAACCAAATGCAAGAACATATATTCTACTTACTCTGTTTTCAGTTAGAACACGATACACATCTTCATGATGCCACAATCTGCTCCGCTCTCCTGGTTCAGTGGGCGATTCTTCACGAACTATACGCTTACCCATTTTTTCTAGCAAGTCATGCATCAAAATTCTATTATATTCAATAGTTATGATGGCTTTCTCAACGAGTACATCAATACAATCTTGAGGTACACTGAGCTTCGAACTTCTTAATATTTGTAACACATAGTCTTTATCTTCACCCTTGAATAAGCATGCAATGTCTAAAAAAACTTGTTGCATGACATAATCCAAGGTATCATAACTTTTTCGAAGTATTTTTTGAATTCCTCCATAAGGTTCTCTATCGTAAGAATCGTAACTATCCATTACAGCTTGCCAACGATCTATACTTTTATTATGTAGATAAGAACCTATAAGATTAAGTGCTAACGGATGGCCTTGAGCATATGCTATTGCACGTCGTGCGAGTCCCAAATAATCATCTGAAGGTTCTTTTTTTCTGAAGGCATTCCAACTTAAAAGCTCAAGAGCCTTGTCGTCTTTTAACTTTTGGACCTTGTATATCAACTCAACGTCATAAGATTTCAACAATCCAATATCTTTTGTGGTTATGATCATTGTGCTACCCTCACCGAGCCATTCAACTTGAACCAAGTTGTTTAACTGCTCCAGTTCATCCACATCATCAAGAATTAAGAGAATCTTCTTTCGCCTCAACAGTTTCTCTATAAGGATGTTTCCTCTATGAGTATTGACAGCTTTCCACTCTGAACCACCAATCTCACTTAGAAGAGTGTTTTGTAGTTGGAGTAGGCCTTCGTATTGCATTGACTTTTCTCGAACATCTGCCAGGAAACAACGACCTTCAAACTTATAAGCAATTGCATTATAAACAGCAACTGCGCCAATGGAATTTTTCGGTTTTTGGTGATGTTCATAATAGAGTGGCTAATGCTCGGCATAATCTTTCTATGATTCAACAAAGAATTTCAATTGAGGGTATAAATAATGATCTTTTCGAGGAGGAGATTGTCGCCAAGACTACAGTAATGGAGTCTCTTCAAATGCAAGAGGCATTTTGGAAAGATCGAGCTCGTGTTAAGTGGTTAACTAAAGGGGATAGAAATTCTTCTTTCTTTCATGCTTATGCTCGTATTAAATCATCCAGCTCTCATATCAGCTGTATTCTTGATGGAAATAATCTTCTCACCGACCCGCTGGCTATTGAGAACCATATTGTTAATTTCTATCAGACTTTGTTCGGCTCTTCTTTCAACCCTTCAGGTATTGATGAGGTTTGTGAGGTCATCCAGCCGATGGTCACAGACTCTGAAAATGATCTCTTATCTGCATTACCTACTGATGAGGAAATTAAGGAGGCAGTTTTCTCATTAAGTGCTTCCAGTGCGCCAGGGCCAGATGGTTTTCCAGGTTTTTTCTATCATCACTGTTGGGATATTGTCAGCTTTGATGTCATTCAATTTGTGAAGCAATTCTTTCAATCAAATTGGCTATACCCCAATACCAATAGTAACTTCTTAGTTTTGATACCGAAGGTGGAAGACGCTATTTCCATGACTCATTTTAGACCTATTGCTTTGGCAAACTTTCTCTTTAAGATTATTCCCAAAATTTTGGCAGTTCGCCTTTCTCATGTTGTTCAACGCATTATTTCTCCTCACCAAGCTGCTTTCATACCTGGCCGACGTATCACTGATTGTATTGGCCTAGTTTCAGAATGTCTCAATGTGCTTGACAAAAAAACTCGTGGTGGCAATATGGGAGTCAAAGTTGATATAGCTAAGGCTTTTGATACTTTAGATTGGTCATTTCTATTGCGGGTGCTTACTAACTTTGGGTTCTCCACTTGTTTTATAGACTGGGTTTCTACCATCTTACGATCTGCTAAATTGTCCATCCTAATCAATGGTTCCCCGCATGGTTTTTTCTCTTGTTCACGAGGAGTGCGCCAAGGGGATCCTCTCTCTCCGTTACTTTTCTGTCTAGCTGAGGAGGCTTTATCTAGGGGCTTGAGTCGTCTTCAACTTGATGGGCTTACTAAGCCAACTTTTGCTCCAAGAGGTTGTATATCTCCTTCTCACGTTCTCTATGCAGATGACTTATTCATTTTCTGTAGAAGTGATGGTGTCACCCTGCGTAACTTGCAAGGTTTCTTCGATAGATATAGTAGAGCCTCTGGTCAATTTATCAATAAGGCAAAAAGTACTTTCTACTTGGGCTCTACCTCAAGGCATCGCAAAGCTGTGGTTGAGAGTTACTTGGGTTTCAAAGAAGGCAAAGCACCTTTTGTCTACCTTGGAGTTCCAATCTTCTGTGGCAAGCCTAAAAGGAGTCATCTTCAAGCCTTGGCAGATAAAGCTAAAGCTAAGTTAACTGGTTGGAAGGGGAAGCTTTTATCTATGGCAGGAAGAGTTCAACTCACTCAATCAGTTTTTCAAAGTATGCTCTTGCATAGCTTTTCTGTTTATAAGTGGCCTTCTTCCTTGCTAAGGTCTCTTTCACGTTGTGCTCGCAATTTTATATGGTCTGGTGATGTAACCTCCAAGAAGTTGGTTACCGTTTCTTGGCATCAGATATGTGCTCCGAAGAATGAAGGTGGTTTGGGTTTGCGTGATCTTGGCTCTCTTAACACTACAGCTCTCTTAAAGCTTGGATGGCTTATTATTACTACTGATTCCCCTTGGAGTATTTATACTCGGACACGTTTCAAGCTATATGGTCGCCTATACTCTTGTAGTTATATGCGATCTTCTATATGGCCTGGTATTAAATCCATTCTTCATATCTTGTTTCAGAATTGTCGTTGGGTGATTGGAAATGGTTCTACTACTTCCCTTTGGGTTGATAAATGGCTGGATAAGCCTATTGTGGACGTCGTTGGTGCAACAGAGATTGCCCCTTCTCTATCTCGTACTAAGGTCTCAAATATTATTCGTATGGGACAATGGGTTATTCCCTCTATCTTTTCTTCTACTTTCCCAGACCTAACTAAAGAGATTTTAGAAATGCCTCTTCCAATTGATGAGGATAAGGACGTTTTAATTTGGGAAGCTTCTACTTCTGGTGGTTTTTCGTTTTCCGATGGCTATGAAATTGTTCGTCATCGGTTTCCTGTCAAGAGTTGGGCTTCCATTATCTGGCGTCCTTTCATCCCACCTCGTTACTCTATTTTAGTTTGGAAGATTCTATTCAACAAGCTCCCAACGGAGGATCAACTTCAGCGCCGAGGCATCCCGCTGGCTCCAATATGCCAACTATGTCACAAGAATTCTGAATCTATTGACCACTTATTTTCTAGCTGTGACTTTGCACAATGTGCTTGGCGTTGGCTAGCTACCCAATTTGGCACTATTATTCAACCTACGGGCTCCCTCTCTGATCTATGGCTTGATTTTCTGTCAAAGCGGTTCTCTCCACATCTTCGCAATGTCTGGCTAGCTTCAGGGTTTTTCTTACTCATGGCTAATTGGAAGATGCGTAATAAAGTGAAGTTTGAAGGCAAACCTCCCTCATTCTCACGTCTCTGCCGCTCCACCTCGGCCTGGATTAGGCAGGTTGGAGCTCTCACCCCTGGCCATGTACGAGGCACTTTGGACCTGCAACTTTTAGTCTCTCTTGGAATTTCGCCTAACCCCTGTAAAGCTCCTTCTATTGTCCCTGTGCTTTGGCACCCCCCTCCTTCTTCTTGGGTCAAAGTGAATACTGATGGCCTTGCTAAAGGTAATCCGGGTCCTGCGGCATGTGGCGGGGTTTTTCGAGATTCTGCGGGTTATTTTCTTGGTGGTTTCTCCCTCAGCTTGGGCCATCGTACTTCTTTCTATGCGGAGCTCCATGCTGTCATCCTTGCTGTCGAATTGGCCCACGCGCGAGGCTGGCAAAATTTATGGCTTGAAAGCGACTCTTCGAGTGTAATATCATGTTTTGCTTCTGGATCTTTCTCTCCCCCTTGGTCGCTCCAGACACGCTGGAACAATTGTACTCTCCTTTTGCAGAACATGGTTTTTCGTTGCTCTCATATTTTTCGAGAAGGGAATGCTGTTGCTGACAAATTAGCCAACTTAGGGCTTCTATCATCTTCACTTGTCTGGCATTCCACTCCCCCAATTGAGATCCTCCCTCCTCTGCACTCAGATTTCTTGGGCATGCCAACCTACAGGTTTGTCTCCTCTTCTTGATGTGTCTTCTCCTTTCTTTTCCTAACCATTTTTGGATTCCCTTTTGTTTTGCAGTTTGTTTTGCAGGTTATTACCTTTTAAGGTTTATAGAGGGGTTTGGGCTTATGTCCGCCTAGTCTTTTCCTTGTATTTTCTTTTCCAAGAGGGGTACGGTCTATGTCCCCCCCTCTTTTTCCGGCATTTCCTTTCTCGAAAGGGGTAAGGTGCATGTCCCCCCCTTTTTCTTTTGTATTTCTTTTCTCTTGTTCTATGAGGGGTTAGGTTTATGTCCCCCCCTGTCTAGGTGTAACTTCTTTTTTCTTATCAATAAAATTTCCCTCGTACCGCCGAGGTTCTCCAAAAAAAAAAAAAAAAAAAAAAAAAAAAAAAAAAAAAAAACAGTTTTTGCAACTTCTGTCTTGCCGATTCCAGATGCCCCCCAAATCCCAACCACACACGGATCATTTCCACCATCTAAAAGCTCTTTCACCTTTTCTACACAAGACTCCATTCCAACTTGGTATTTGGCTACATTCAAATGCGGGCGTTGTAGTACACGGATTAGGATCTCGTTCACGATCTGACTGATAAATGTAGCTTCATACCTACCAGTTTATATAAAAAATTGACACATTTAGCCAATCAACTTTTTCTGATATATTTCTTTGAAAAAGGAAAAAAAATGTAAAAAGAAGAAGAGAATGAAAAGATAAAAAATTGAAAAAAACAGAGGTATGGATAATCACTGCTGCAGTCAAGCATGTGCCGCTTGCAACTAAATACAGAATCATGTAAGATAATAATTGGCCCATTAATGAAAATGATTTACCCCTATGCCATTATTCACAATTTCACATTGCCGTTTATTACTCTGTAAAATCCTAACATCTTTCCATACTTAGGACATTGACTCTTTTTTTTCCTTTTGTTAAAAAAAATATTAAGACAGACATTTTTTTTTTTTGCATTTAAATGTTATGTTGTTCGGATGAAAAAAAGATGTTTTGTATGGATATGGATCATTTCTTTCCTAAACATACTAATTTACCTAACATCATTAGTAATCGGTAAATTATAAAACAACACCATAGGTAAATTGATTTTTCAAACAAAATTAGGAAGGCTTTTTATTCAAAATGGTCCATGAGATTTGCATCATCCATAAGTTTGGTCCCTGAGATTTAAAATCGTAGTCTCTGAGATTGTCCACCATCCATGACTTTGGTCCTTCCGCTGAAGCTTTTGGCCGGAAGTTTGAGCAATTTTCAAAGCTTCGTAACTCAATCGTTTCTTAACCAAATTCGACCCATAATATATCAAAATGAAGATAGGAAAGTGTAGAATAAGATTATATCAAATTGGAAACCCAATGATTTCCGGAGATGGTCAGAAAATAGCCTCAAAGTTGACTGGTCCGAGGGAAAACTGGAAAATTTGCCGAAAACTGGGTAAACTTTAAACGTTCATAACTTCTTCAATACTCAACGAAATCAATTGATTCAAAAACTAAAATCATACTTCGCAACGAGAAGAAGAGAATGGTGCATTTTTCAATGGCTAACTCTCCATTGTTTGGCCGGAAAACGGTTCGAAAGTGGCTGTTGAAAAACAAGTCCGCAACTTTTGAGCCGTTTTCCGGCCAAACCACGGCGATTTAACCATTGAAAAATGTACCATTCTCTTCTTCTCGTCGAGAAGTATGATTTTTGTTTTTGAATCACTTAATTTCGTTGAGTATTGGAGAAGTTATGAACGTTTAAAGTTTACCCAGTTTCCGACTAGTTTTCCAGTTTTCTCTTGGACCAGTCAATTTTGAGGCTATTTTCCGACCATCTCCGGCAACCATTGGGCTTCCAAATAGATATAATCTTATTATATATTTTCCTATCTTCATTTTGATATATTACGGATCGAATTTGGTTAAGAAACGATTGAGTTACGAAGTTTTGAAAATTGCCCAAACTTCCGGCCAAAAGCTTTAGCGGAAGGACCAAAATCATAGATGGTGGACAATCTCAAGGACTACTTCTATTGATTTTAAATCTCAGGGACCAAACTTATAGATGATGCAAATCTCATGAACCATTTTGAATAAAAAGGCAAATTAGGAAACCAAAATATATTAATAAATTTAAAATTTGAACAACAAAAAATGGGTACACTCGGGTAATTAATCCAGCCAATTCGAAATTTAACGCAATTAGTAAATGACTAGTTAAACTTGCAATAGGTTTAACACAATAAGAGGATATAAATATGCAAGAGAATCAAATTGTTATTAGGAAACCAAAAGATATAAAATCTAACTTGTTAAGCTTAATTAGTCAAGCACAAAAACTAGGTTGAGTTTTATGTAAAGAAAATTGAATTTCAGGTAAAGTCATCTTTTCAGATTAAAGGCAGTATAAGGGGAAGAAATATACGTACTCTCCCTCTTTGAAAGTATATCCTGACAAATTGGCTACATCTGTAAGAGCACAACTCCATGTGAGGATCTTCTCCTTGTTGTCTTCGAATTTGCACTTGAGTTTTGAAAACGCGTCACCAAAACTACTCATTTGCTTTCGTACATGGGACGGATCCACTTTGTAAAAAACTGGCAAAACTATTTGCTTCCTTGACTTTCTACATTCAAGGATACGTTCGAGCTCTTCCAAGCACCATCTTGAAGATGCATAGTTTTTAGAGAATACAATAATCGAAATTCTCGACTCATCAATTGCTTCGAGAAGAGCCTGGGATATTTCTTCTCCTCTTTTAAGTTGATGATCAATGAACGTGGTGATTCTCTTGTCCTCCAACGCCTTGTAAAAGTGATCTGTAAAATTGGTTCGTGTATCCTCTCCTCTGAAGCTCAAAAAGACATCATACTCCCACGAAGGAGGACTGCTGAAGGAAGAAGAAGAGACAAGTTGATTGTTCATTGGAGAAATCCAGGTAAATTGAAGGGCCTTTCAAAGAATTGAGTATGGATGCTGGACTGGTACTCGCACCAAGAATTCGCTCTTGTTATATATCAGGCCTTTCGCATGATTTTCTGCCTATGTAGGAAGCAGCAGTTTCCTACCACCTTCAATGTGAACGTGATAAAGTTAAAGCAAAGCAACCTTCCTTGGAACTTCCATTCATCAAACCGAGATTTTCCCTTGTGTTACCGACACGCTTTCTTTCACCTCACAGCACAGACAACAAAACTTCTATACAAAAAGTCGCGGATTTGTGGGAATCCCGAAGATCCTCGATTTCAGTACGTTCATCGTTCATCTTATGGTCAACTTTTCTTAAATACTGATGGTATTTAATTTTAAATTTAAATATTTAAATAATTTTTTTACCGCACAATGAACGTTTAGGATTCGAGGATCTCCGGAATTTCCATAAAAAGGATGCGGAGGGTATCCTCTTCCCAAAAAATCCATTGCTATATCATATCACACCAAACACGAGATTACACGCCAGAAAGTTAAAATTATTGAGATCGGGTGATTGAGTTACAATTTGCCACCATTCCATATCCCACATAGATATTTCTTTTCAGTGGAATTTTTTTTAGAATAATTTTAAGAAGATTAAATTTATAGATAAAAATTTAAAAGCAGTTGATGATTGATTTATTACTTAAGCGTTGATAAATATATTCATTCCTATTAGTGATACATTATTTAATTTGTAACTTTTATCTTCAAATTTAATCTTTTTAGCATTACCTTTTTTTCTACATGCCATATTCATAGGTCTCGTAATTTTGATGGGCCAATTCATCATCCCTTCACTTTTAATAGTTGGCAACAGCTCAGCTACGATCATTCATCTTTTCCTTTCGGTAAATGATTCCCTTGGACAAATCATTTTTGCTTTTGTTTTTCTTTTTTTCTGTGAGAAAAATGAAGAGAAGTACATATCAAAGTGAATGTAGTCAAGTTAAAGGATTGAAGTTGCATCGAAAGCTCATCTCTTTCGTTATGTTAGTAACACGCTCTCTTTTTCATCTCATAACACTTACACGATACAACAAAAAACTAAAATGATAATATGTCAAATCAATCATACACATAAAAAAATTAAAGAGTAAACTGCCGATTTTCCCCCTGAACTATCACCCAACTTTCGATTTGCCCCCTGAACTTTTTAATTGGAAAATTAAGGACTTAAACTAATTTTTTTGGCCAATTTGCCCCCTGCTGTTAATTTTTCATTCATTCCATCCAAATTTCTGTTAAATGGAAGCATATGCACAACATGTGTGGGTAGTTCGGTCACTTCATTCTTTAAAATAATTGAAAACCTTATATTTTTAAAATATAAACCTATGCAAAAATGTGTGATTCTATAGCTTTTCTGTCTGAAGGTCTAGTGAAATGACGCTTTTGTCCACAAATGAGAGTTACGTGGTTTGCACATGATAAGAGTTAACGTTAATTTGGATGAAATTTATGAAAAACTAACGGTAGGGGGGAAATCGGCCAAAAAAATTAGTTTAAGTCCTTAATTTTCTAATTAAAAAGTTCAGGGGGCAAATCGAAAGTTGGGTGATAGTTCAGGGGGCAAATCGGCAGTTTACTCAAAATTAAAAGCATAAAAACACGCAATTGACTTGAAATAACACAAAAGTATTTCATTGTGAAGTAATTTTCTTCACAACCCTTTTCTTCTTTTGCACTCCTTTTTTCTCCCACCTATTAATTCTCCTTTAATTTAAGAAAAAAAAATTCAAAACCCAAATAATTATTCTTAACCAGCCCCACATTACTGCTCTGAGTCTTTGTTAGGGTCCCAATTCCCTATCTCATCCCTTCACACTTCGATTGGATGGGAATTAGCTAAAACGATTCCTTGTGGTCAATTTTCTTTTCCGTGATGAGAGAAAAAATACAAGAGAAAAGCAAAGGAATATGCAGGACATCAAATTAAGGTGAGTCAATTAAGGTGCTTTTTTCTTTAACAGATGATAAAATAATTTATACTAAAGCCAAATAAACTGAGGACCCCGAGTATTGGAGAAATTTTTTTATTGAAATCCAGTACATTACATGTTTTTATATAAATTGTAAAAAAAATTATATTTTAAGTTATTAAATTTTTACGTGTTTCGTTCACAGTGAAAATTCTCTTCTAGTATTGAGTGTGAAGTCCCCTTAGACCATTTCCAACCCTGCCCTATAACCTAAAATTTCCCCTTTTTTTCTCCCCAAAATCCACTCCAACCCATGACCTAAAATTAACCTAAAACCTAAAACTCATTTGATGGTCAAATACCAGCCCAGTTTTAGGCCACAAAGCAAAATGGGCCCCATCAACTGAGACTGAAACCGGGGCTGTGAAGCCCAGTTCCCTTTCCCAACTCGCCTACGCGCTTCACGCGCTAGGCATTTTCAGAAACCCAACAGGACCACGTGGGGGTGTTCCCCTGCCTGTCAGGCGCTGTCTGGGCACTAAGTAGCCCAACGGCTACTTTTTGTAATCTAACGGCTACGTTTAAATGGGCCGTTGGTTAATCCAACGGTCCAGGTTCAAATTTAATTTTTTTTAGTTTTATATTTATTTATTTATTGAATTCAACGGTTTAGATCGAATATAATCAAATCTAACGGTAAAAAAAAAATCTAACGGTCCAAAATTTATAATCGAATATAATTGTCCTTTTTTTTTTAAGTTTATGTGGTTTATCATGATTTTCATGTATTGATTTAGTGATTTTTCAAAATTTATCGGAATTTAAATATTTTTAGGTTAAAATGTTCATAAAATTAATTTAGGATAGTCTACATAATTTTTTTTTTAAAAAAAAATAGCCTTAATTCATTTTTTGATAATCTGGGGCTCAAATTTTAGGCCAAAAGAGTTGGAGTAGAAAAGCTGTTTCTGGGCTAAAACCTAAATTTTCTGGGCTAAATATTTTTAGGTTTTAGGTCAGGGTTGGAGATGGTCTTAGACCATCTCCAAACCTGGGCTAAAAGCCAAATTACCCCCCCCCAAACACTCTCCAACCCATGTTAAAATGTTAGGCTAAATGCCAAATGTTATTTCTGGGCCAAATACCCCCCAGCTTTCCCCTGGGCTAACTGCCAAATGTTTATCGGAATTTAAATTTTTTTAGATTAAAATGTTCATAAAATTAATTTACAATAATCTACATATTTATTTTTTTTTTAAATTGATTTAAGAAAAAAATTAGCCTAAGTTCATTCTTTAATAATTCCGGGCTAAAATTTTAGGGTATAAGGGTTGGAGCAGAAAATATGTTTCTGGGCTAAAAGCCAAATTTTTCGGGCTAAAAAATTTGGCTTTTAGCACAAGGGTTGGAGATGGTCTTAGGGTATTTAATTTAGGGACTTTCTTTCGGCAGGCGTCGTGGTTTTCTTCCTACCCACAACCACAAAGCAGTTTCCTACGGACTACCTTTTGGGTTGAAGGACAGGAACTTTGGTTGCAACTTCCATTCACCAAACGGTGATTTTTTGAATTTTTTTTTTTTTTCTTTGAAGCACGCGCTCCCTTTTTCACCTTATGGCACAGAAACGATGCCATATGAAGCTATTATGACTGTATATCAATCAATTGTGTACATACAAAAGTTAAAATGTATGAAAATACGCAATTAATTTGAAATACTGCAACAAAATTATTTAAGATTTTCTTCGTTTGTACTCCTTTTACTTTTTTTATCTATTTTAGTGTTAGTGAGTTAATTTTTTTTTTTAGTACATCAATATTTTTAACTAAGGAAAAAGGAAGTTAGACTAAGCCACACAATAGGCAACCTAATTTTGTATCAAATTTGTCATTTACGAGATTCGAATTTAAAACCACTCGTTTTTAGATAAAAATAAATACCACCAGAAAGTAATATTAAGTAAGTTAAATTGTTAAACGATAGAAAAACAGAGATCAATAGACATCCAACGTGCACCAAAAGGCATAACATTATTGTTTACCGTTCAGGCCTTTTGCATGTTTTCCTTCCTCAGCTTCCTACCACCTTCAATGTGAATGTGATAAAGTTAAAGGAAAGCTACCTTCCTTGAACTTCCATTCATCAAACGGAGATTTACCATAGTGTTGCTGACACGCTTTCTTTCACACCTCACGACACCCAAAAAAAACTTTCACGCCACGATGCACTGTTAAAGTATGTCACACCAAACACAACTTGACACGTTAAAATGTTAGAATGGTGGAAATTGGGTCATTGAAAATTCAATATCCGACGTAGATACTTTTTTCTTTTTGACCAGCCCCACCTTAAGCCTTTCTCTGGGTGGAATTTTTTTCTGCGTGCCATTATTCATGCCAACAGGATCCTCTCCGGTTTTTTTTTGTAAGGATTTTGAAAATCTATAAATTATGTCTATTTTTTTATACATTATGTAATTAATTTTTATTAGGTATTGTTTATATTTAATTTTAAATAAAAATTTTTAAATTAATTTCTGACTGCACGATGTATGATGAACGGACACAATATACAGATCCTCGAGATCCTCACAAAGAGGATCCGGTGGATTCTTATTCATAGATCTCGTAATCTTGTTGGGCCAATTCATCGTCCTTCCAGAGCAAGTCCACCCCTAAGGACTTTGTGCCAGCACCCAGCTCATTTATCCACTGCAGTGAACAGTAATAGACTCCAATGAACAGTAATAGGCCAATGCATCTCCACCCCTAAAAAAATGCGCTAGCACCCAGTGAAAAAATACGCTGGCACAAACGATCTCCACCCCTACAAAATGCGTTGGCACCCAGCCCATTTAATTTTTTTTTAAATTTTTTCTAAAAAAATAAAATAGTTTTAATTTCGGATAGGATTTTTAACCAATCTCGTCACGCCACGTGTCATTATCTGAACGTACTATTTTGTGAATAGATTTCCGCTAAGATTTTCAACCCATCCCGACATGCCACGTGTCACTTCCGTTTTACAATAATTTAGCCAAGATTTCGATAAGATTTTCAACCAATCACGTCATGCCACGTGTCATTATCCGAACTTACTATTTTGTGGATGGATTTCCGATAATATTTTCGACCAATCCCGACACGCCACGTGTCACTTCCGGTTTACAATAATTTAGCCAAGATTTCGATAAGATTTTCAACCAATCACGTAGTGCCACATGACATTGTCCAGAACCTTATCCTTTCTTTTTTTGTCTATATAAACCCTACATCCCTACATTCATCCTCACACCAAGCTCAATCCTTCTTTTTAGCTCAAAATCCTTGTTCATCGTTTTCAAATCTTGAGTTCTTATTACAATGTCTTCTTCAAGAAGAGTGTATAAACAGTTGCAGGAGCAACAGAAAAGGTTGTTGGCACAACAGGCAGAATTGGCCAATCTCGAGGAAGGTAGAGGTGGAGATGAGGCTTTCTTCATGGAGGAGGATGAGGATGATCACCATAGAAGGCAGAAGGCCTCACATTCCCGCCGTGTCATGGAAGCCGTGGGTCATATAGCTAAACCAAGACGTGTTGCAAACCTCGATAGAAAAAGGGAAAAACGAGGTAAAGATCTATTGGAAGATTATTTTATTCCCAATAGCATATTCCCTGATCATATTTTTAGACGTCATTTTAGAATGCAACGAAATTTGTTCGACAAAATCATGAGTGATATTTGCAACCATGATCCATACTTTGTGCAAAAAGATGATGCTTTTCATGTTTTATGTCTTATTCCCGAGCAAAAAATTACGGCATCCTTGCGAATGCTTGCATATGGAGCATCTGCAGATCAAGTGGATGAGATCGCTAGGATGGGAAAAACAACTGTTCTGGAGTCCCTGATGCGGTTTTGCTCTGCAATTGAAGCCCTCTACACCAATGAGTACCTCCGGACACCCACACCAAGGGACATGCGAAGGCTTCTGAGGAAGGGTGAGATGCGAGGCTTTCCTGACATGATTGGAAGCATTGACTGCATGCACTGGACTTGGAAAAACTGTCCAAGTGCGGGCCAAGGAGCATATGGCGACAGAAAAAAAAGCCAAAAACGTCATTTTGGAAGCGGTGGCTTCATTTGATACATGGATTTGGCATGCTTTTTTTGGTGTTCCAGGAGCTCAGAATGACCTAAATGTCCTTGCCCAATCCCTAGTGTTCGACAATCTGCTGCAAGGAAAATCGCCGAGATGCACATATTGGGTTAATGGTACCCAATACGAGGGATCATACTACCGTGCAGATGGCATTTACCCAAGGTGGTCAACATTTGTCAAAACAGTGCCACATCCACAGACTGAAAAGGAAAAACACTTCGCAAAATGTCAAGAAGGGTGTAGGAAGGATGTCGAGCGTTGTTTTGGTATCCTGCAAGCTCGTTGGGCGATTGTTAGGGCTGCAGCTAGAATGTTTGATGTCGAGGCTCTTCGATCCATCATGATGACGTGTATTATTCTCTACAACATGATTGTTAGGGCTGCAGCTGGAGAACTATGTAGACCCATACCGTGCATAACAACTTCTGGACCGATTGCCACAATTTTGTATTTAGGGCAATCTTTGACAATTTGCCAACATTCTCATCTGGTGAATGATTTGTTCTGGTTCTTTGAATTGTAGAATGCTTGAGCTTGTAGTGTCTATAAAAATGTGGGATAAGATAGTGTTAAAAAATATGGATGTAACACAAATAAATAAATTCAAAATATTGATAGGGGTGGAATGCATATAAATTATATAAAAATGACATAAGAAATTAAATAAAAATTACGTAAGAAATTAAATAAATTCAAAATATTGATACGGGTGGAATTCATATAAATTACATAAAAATGACATAAGAAATTAAATAAAAATTACATAAGAAATTAAATAAATTAAAATTTTGATGCGGGTGGAATGCATATAAAAATTACATAAGAAATAACATAAAAATTACATACGAAATTAACTAAATCAAAATATTGATGTGGGTGGAATGCGTATAAATAAATAAAAATATTGTCACTTGATCCGCTAAACTTGTCCCACTACGGAGGTTACCGGAAGCATGAGAGATGACGTTTTTCCAACAAGTAAAGGATGCGTTGAGTTTTTTCCAACGACCTTGAAGACATTGACTAGTTCTGGCGTCTTTTTCATGTACATCGCAAAACGCTTTCGTAATTTTACTCCACATTTCTCGCTTATCCATCTCATTACCTGTAATCAGTTCATGAGTAGTGTGAACCCAACATTCACACAACGTAACATCTTCAATGAGCTTCCACGAAGACATTTTTTTCTCTTAAAGTGTAGAAAATATTGAAATGTAGATAGTAGAGAAAGTGTAGAAAATATTGAAATATGGTGTAAAGGTGGAAGATGAGGGTTAGGTATTTATAGAAAAAAAAAATAACATTTTAAAAAAAATTCTGTATTTTTTAATAATTTTTTTGTATTTATTTATAATTTTAATATAGTTAATTAATCTGGACCGTTGGATTTGAAAAATATTCAAATCCAAGAGCCAAGGAGCTGCCATGTGGCCAACGGTAATAAATCTTACCGTTGGGCCTTTTTTTTTATAAATTTTTTATTTATTTTTGGGGAAAAAAACGTGGACCGTTGATCTGTGATAGGACGGTCCAGTTTAAAAGTAAAATTTAAAATTTTTTACCGTTGGAAATCCAACGGTCTAGAAAAACTAGCCGTTGGAAATCCAACGGCTATAAGCACGCCACGTCGCTGATGGGCTCCGGAGCACAAGTGGGCTGACAACCCTCTACAGCCTTGTCGGCTACTCGCGCCCACGTGCGATTGTCTTGCACGCGCCAGCCAAATAGGGCGGCTCCTTGGTCTGTCAAAATTGGGCTGGTCTGTTGCCTGGCATGGGTTGGGTGCCAGGCAACTTTGTGGGCTGGAGCAAATTCACTGAGGGCCAGCTTGTTTTTTGGACTGAGGGTTAGGACATTTTGTTCCCCGGTGGACTTGCTCTCACATATTATTAGTCGGGTACAGATCAGCTATAATTATTCCTCGTTTTCTTTCGGCTACATGATAAAGTGATTCTCTCGGACAAAGACTTTTTCTTTTTCTTTCTCTTTTCTATGAGAAAAATAAAGATAAATACATCAAGCAGAGCGTTTGGACGAAATGCAATTCCTTTCACATAAAAATTATTAATTAGCACCACAAATATGCAGGAAATCAGATTAATGCAATGGATTTGAATTCCATTTGAATTCTTTCTTCATATTCTCACATTCTATTCGTTTATCATACATCGTGAGGTTAAAAATCATTATAAATTTTTTTCTTTAAGATTAAACACAAACCAATAACTAACTAAAACTAATCATATAATGTACGATGAAGAGATAAAATGTAAAAATAGGACCCGAAAATGATCCTCATCCAACCGCAATGGCATCGTTTGCATGCCATCAAATATATATAAAAAAAAACTATTTTATTTACTTGAGTACGTTACTCATCTTCATGAAACCATAAGCTGCTAAGTTTCTCTAGTTCAATGGGTGATTTTCCTTGGAACTTCCATTCATCAAACGGTGATTTTCCTAGTGGTGCTGACACGCTTTCTTTCACCTTACGACACCGAAAATAAAATGAACTTTAATGCAACGAATATACTGTTATTGGGAAATGGATCCTCTCCGATCCTTATATGGAGATCTTAGGGATTTTCATATCTCAGTTGTTCATTGTATATCATATGATCAATTTTTATCAGATAATATTTAGGTTTAATTTTAAATAATAAAATCAAATAATTTCTGATCGTACGATACACGATGAACGGTTGAGATGTGAGAATCTTTCCACGTAATGGATCCGGAGAGGAACCATTTCCCTGTTATTGTATGGCACAGCAAACACGGCATGACACGTAGCAAAGTTAAAATGATTGAGATTGGGTGATAATATTATAAAATCGCCACGATCCCATATACGACATAGATACTTTTTTCTTTTTGACCCCACCTGAGTCTTAGTCTTTGCCATTGTATTCCAACGGGTATTTGGCGACATCCAAATCCGTGCGTTGTAGTGCCTTGACTAAGAAATCCTCAACAATGTTGCTGATTATTGTAGCTTCATAGTTAGCAATTAAAAACAAATCACACATTTAATTAGTGATTTTTTCCTTTGCTATATTTCAGAGAAATGTGGAAAAGAATGTGAAGACACAAATAGACAGCAATATTACACGATATTAACAAAAACTGTACTTGAATATTTTTATATATTTCTATCCAAAATGCACTAGCAATTACTGAAGTCAAGTATGTGTCCCTTGCTAGAGATCTAAATAGAAAAAAATGAAACACAAAACTATATTGACAATTATTTTAGGTTCTTACGTTTTTTATTTTATTTTAGATGGGTTGGATCCTATGTTCCTCCTTTCTTGTAATAGTTTTCTGCTTCAAGAAGGATAAGGTTTATATCCCTTTCTTTTCTTGTAATATTTTTATGTTTCAGGGTAAAGTTTTTGTCCCTTTTTTTTTCTTGTATTTCTTTTTCCCTTGAATTTGAGGAATGAGGTTTATGTCCCTAAGACTAGATGTCATTTTGTCATTTTGATCAATAAATTTCCCTTGTAACATTAAGATTTTCCACAAAACAAGAAGTTAGGTTCTTATTTGTTACTTGATAAGTTAAACTTTCTAATCTGCAGGTAAAGTACTGAAACAATGAAATGGTTTGTCATGTAGACGAAACAAAAAAGGGATACAGATTGGTCAAGTGTGAGACACATATTAATGCATCTTTTGCATGGATGTCTCTTGAGGGACACTAAACCGACAATAACTTGTATGTAAACCACGGTTTGTGCCTCTTTATTCACGTCTAACTTCTCCTGGAGTTCCATCTTCTATTAGATGTTTGCAAAATAAGAACATCATGCTGAAATTCAGAAAGAAGAAATACAGTCAGAAAGAAGAAATACAGTATTTAGTATTTATTTTTGAAAACGCCTATCCGAAGCCGGTTGAGTACAATTGAGCTCCTTCAAGTCTTACAATTGAGGATGACACAGAGATCGTCCAACACCTATTGTTTACCCTATAAAGCTACGAACCGGGAGCACATCTCTTCTTTTACAAAATCTCTGTTACTTTGGCTCAGCGTAAACATTGTTGCACCCCGATGATTCTTCAACCTTGCAACTGCAGATGTTCAGAAACCCTAGTCACATACAAATTCAGTGCAAGAAACAGGACGACATGAAAGCTTACAGCAACTTCATCAGAGCGTCCATACTCCTCATTTGGTTCAGTCATCGACTCCAACTCCATACAATGAGCAATAAGTAAAAAATATACAGTATGCGAAAATCATATATATCAATGTGATTCTAAAACTGTTAGAACATAAACCAAAATTATATCAAATATATAGTTGTGAAACAAGGCAAGCTATCAAAAGATTATAGTGGGAAATAATGAAATGTTTGAGGAGAATGTAACTGCAGGTATATCGAGTCCGAATTTTAGAAATGGAACTGAGGCCAAAAACAGGACAGTGGATTCCAGAATCTTTAAAACATCAGAGAAGAACGATGAACTGAACAACTCCATCTTCCCAACTTCACCATCGATGAATAGATCAGTATCTTCTCTTACTTGATTACACATCACAAGAAAAAAGTTCCACAAAGTTCCGCAAACGTGAAGGCCTAAAATTTAACTAAATTGTGCAGAGGGTGGCAAGACTTGATCAGTAAGCGATGAAAAAAATCATCCCACCTGCAATTCAGGCAGTGCCAATGACTCAAACGATTCAACATCTACTTTATACTTCCCTACAGTGGGCCATCTCAAGGACTATGGGCTGACATACAAAAACATGCTTTAGGGTTGAATGCTATGTAGACCCACGAAAATTGTTGATATTAACGAAAAACACTTTAAGAATCAAACTATGAAAAAACAAAAAGTGCTTGACAATCAACTGGTAATGTCCGGTGCAATAACAGTTAGGTCTATGGATTTTCATCTTCAAAACGGTGTTTTAAGTGTTTTTTTACTGCGAAATGGAGTTATGAAAAATAAAGCAACGAACAGACGTTAAGACTGGATGAAAAGGGATACCTGGAAGGCTGGAAGCGGTGGAGGAGGAGAGGGGGGCTGTAATATGACAACCTGGAACCCTACTCTCTCACTTCTTTCTCTAACCTCACCTACAAAATTAGTCATACAAACAAAACAAAAAACTCACAAAAAATCTGTAAAAATATATGAAAAATTCAAAAATGAAAAAAAAGAGAGAGAGGGAATCAATTACTAGTGTAGAAGCCCCGAATCTTTAAGCTGGGATTTGATGCGTTAAGGGTTTCAAACAGTCTCATTACTAACGTGCTTTTGCCCACACCCTGCACCGGAAATAGCAGCAGCACCGACCAAAAGCACTTTCGAGAAAAGCACCGAATTTTGACCCCCCGGATCAGCCAACACGACTAATAGAAACGACAAGTCGTTGTGGAAGAGAGGGTACGCGGTTGATTTCTTCACTGCTTTGGGCTGGGTACGTTGGAGAATAAGGCCCGACCAGCCCATATCAGCCCAAAAAACTTGATCTCCTACGCGATAACTTATTTGTGTGTCTCTCTTTAAAAAAATAAAAAATAAAAAAAAATTTTAACGAAAAGCTTCCGGTATTGTTTATTTTAACGAAAAATCAAATTTTTACTCTAAAAAGTCAATCTTGGTACTATTCACTTACAACACATTTTTGTCATTTTCGTTAAAAAAACAAGTACTTGGCTGAATCCTGAATACCTCAAGGCCAAATTTCAAGCGCATGTGTTTTCTCAAACCCCATTCGAGAATGCTCGAGTAAAAACAAAGTACTAACACTATCGCTCTACATTTCTATAGCAAAGATACTTGTAAATCAAGCTATTGTAATCATATATAATTCAATGACTCAAACCTATCGAAGGATTCAAGCACAAACCTTCTATGTTCTTCTCCGCTGCTGCATAATCCTTTATACTCTGTGGCAATAACATCACATAACATTTAAACGTGATCATATGACATGAAACCCTAAGTGCTTCAACTTCCCACGTTACCTTAGTCGTGAACAAATAAAGGACCCATAAAAGGCAAAAGGCAGGAGACATAATTTTTGCAAAACCAAAAATGTATCAAGATCAAGGAAGAAAATATCGGTAATATCGGAAATATCGGTAGTCCGAAAACACGGAAATATCGGTAAAATATCGATATCGATAAAAATTACATGGAAACCACGGAAATTGTAAGAAAAACTTGGAAATTTTTATTGAAACTTTGTAGGATGTTTATTTAGTCAATTATCTATTAGTTTATCACAAAAAATCGGAAAGAAATGCATTGCATGATGGATTTAACATTATCAAGTTGATTATATAGCGAGCTGACAAACATTGTGAGTGTAGAAAATATGTAGTAATTAATGAAAGAAGTCTAAACACACCATAATCATTTATATATAATGAATTAGTACAATATTTGGAGGTTTTATTTAGGATATTAAAAAAAAAAAAGGGAAGTGAATAAAATGATGAAGAATAATGTGCCGAATTTGACACTTTAAATTTCTTACACATAAGCATGCGTCTAGGCGTTGAAGTTCCAAATTATAGTATATCAATTAACGATTGAAAATCAATACATTGAATAAGACTAAACTTTAATTTGGATGCCGATTATGTTTTTTCAAGTTTATATAAAGTAAAGGAATTGAATTTTGGAAGCCAGGAGTGTGTCAATTGTTTTATAATTCGTCCGAATACATATATCAGGTTGCTACTCAACGTAATTTGAAAGTATATCTAGTGCAAGGACTTGTCTTTTTTTGTTGATAAGCAAAGGGTTTGTAGCTTTTTTTGCTAAGCAGTAGAACATATTATGTTTGTTTAATCTTTAGCATTTGATGGTTGTCCACAAATATAGGATAGAAGACCCCAAATTAGATCTGACTCTTACCTAGTTGGAGTCACAAGTTCACATGTACCAGCCCTTGAGGCAAAACGTTTTGGTTTTCCGGCCAAACCACGGCGAGTTGGCCGGCGTGTAAGGTATCAATCTCTTCGTCTCGTCGAGTAGTACAACTTTCCTTTTTGTTTCACTCAATTTCGTTGAGTATTGAAAAAGTTATACTCATTTGAATCTTACCCAGTTTCCGGCGACCTCAGTGGCTTTCGAGGCAATTTCCGGCCAAACCACAATGAGTCAGACGTCGTGTGAGGTACCATTCTCTTCGTCTCTTCAAGGGCTACAACTTTCCTTTTTGTTTCACTCAATTTAGTTGCGTATTGAAAAAGTTATACTCATTTGAATCTTACCCAGTTTCCGGCGATCTCAGTGGCTTTCGAGGCAATTTCCGGCCAAAACACGGCGAGTTGGCCGGCGTTCAAGGTATCAATCTCTTCGTCTCGTCTAGTAGTACAACTTTCCTTTTTGTTTCACTCAATTTCGTTGAGTATTGAAAAAGTTATACTCATTTGAATCTTACCCAGTTTCCGGCGACCTCAGTGACTTTCGAGGAATTTTCCGGCCAAACCACGACGATTCAGACGTAGTGTGAGGTATCATTCTCTTCGTCTCTTCGAGGGATACAACTTTCGTTTTTGTCTTGCTTGATTTGGTTGAGTTTTGACAAAGTTATAGCCGTTTAAAGTGGGTGTGGATTTTCGGCCGAAATTCCTATTTTCTTCCTTGGTCGAGTCCCACATCGCCCAGCGAGGGCAGTGAGCAAGCCAAGAACGCCTATAAAAGGCACATTCACATGCTGAGAAAAGCATGTCTTGGTTGTCCTTTGGGCTTTGATCAAGTGTAGTATGTGTTGAGATTTCTCAACATTTTTAAGTATTTTTGAATATTATATTGCGATACTATCGATAATTTTAAAAATATCGCGATATTTTGACGAAAATCATTTGGATAGTTAAAAAAATTTCGGACCTCAAAAAAAACGATAATATCGGTGAAATATCGCCGATATTATCGATTTTTTCTTCCTTGATCAAGACACATTAGGCTGCAAAACCAAAAAGGTAATCTAGGTTGGGAAGAGCAAATGTGTTACAGTTGTCCTGTGAAGTCTCTCAGTCAGTTGAAAGCAGTTGAGATTCGGTACTGCTAGATTAAACTTCATCAAACGTCACCTTATTCTTCCCAAATGTCACAAGTTTTGGGCATTCACGGAATTCAACCCGAATGAGGTGTTGCAACCTATAAATATGATGCAATGATGTACCTGTAAGGTTCTTACAACCATATACTGTCAATTTATCAAGCCTAGTAAGATATGCAGACGATCAAGGCAACTCTCTTATGCCACTTTCATCTATATCCAAGTACGTTAGAGATTCCATCTCGTCTTCTATTTTTGGGAAACTCTCGAGCCTTGTGCAACGACCAAGACAAAGCCGTTCAAGGGATCTCAATCTATGTCTTGTTGCAAATCTCGTAAGACTAGAGCACCCCCCAAGATCTAAATCAACAAGTTTATCAAGGAATCCAATAGAATCATCCACCTCAACCAAACTTGTGCAGCCACATAGATCCAAGTACTTTATGTTTGGGCTTCCAGATAAGTCGGGGATTTTTTCCAAAAATTCGCAATAAATTAAATTCATAGATGTAAGTTTTTGCCAAATTCTGTGAAACCAAAATAAAAAATAAAAAACAAAAACAAAAAGTCAAATACTTTAAATATAATAATTAATAATGAAAAACTTTTCAAAAAATTCTTTTTCCGAAAATAAAATATACATTTAAATTAGTAATCCTCCAAATTACTTTAAAATATGTATTCGCACCTTAAATCCCTTCAATTGTTTGATGCCACTGTTTGACATAATAAATGTGACAAGATCCCTTGGAAGATATTGCAAATTGAACATAGCCATATGCCCTTGAAGAATATTGGATCCCCGATTTTGAAACACATCTCCACCCAAATCAAACCACCTCAAATCGTTGGGCAAATAATTAACGCCTCTAGAAAAGCGTGCATTATGGCTTATAAAAATTTCAAGATTTATCATCTCGAAGATGCTTTTTGCATTCAAGAGTATCATATCTGGTTTGGGCAACTTCACCACAATGCCTTTCATTTTCTTCGTTCAATACCTTGTAAGTCGCCATCAATTGACAAACCTGTAAAACAGTACCTTTAACTTAAACGATATCCAACAAAGCATGAAATTTGTGTACTGTAGGTCGACATGCTCATTTATCATGGTATCACTTTTATTCATTTTCTCAGGCTAACCAACTCTTTTCTAATATTGAAACCGACATGTGAACTTAAGTAATACTCTGCCATGTCTTACTCAGGCATACACGATGTGAAAGTCCTACTTCTCCCTAGACTTCTCCAGCATACAAAGACTCATGTTACTACGACATGTCCTTAAAATTTGTTGATTGTGGTCATCCTTTACATTGACTATGAACTTGCGAATAGACCCTGAAATAAAATTCGCTAAAACTTCAATCATCCTAATTGCAGAGAGTTCTACATTTGAGCAGGGTACTTTTCATTTTTCACTTCCGTATGAAAGTTCCATAAAATACAAGTCAGAAAGAAGGGCTGCCTTACATTGTCAAAATCAGCATTTGAAGCACAAGCTTCGACGAACTCAATGTTATGCTCATTGCACCATTCCAAACATCTGTGCCCAGCCTCCCAATATGGCTCATCATCCCCCAATAAACTGCTTCCTTCAGTCTCGGAGATTCCATACGCAGTGAACCCTGGACCGTCATCAGCAAATGGGTCTCCAAGCTTCTGCAGTCGTCTTCTATATTCGGCATGAACCGGGTGACCCGGAACACGATCAACCTTATTCCCTACGCATACTAGTATATCGATCTTTTGAAGATCAGTTTGAGATACCCATTTCTGAAGCACAGACAGAGACGACAACTGCAGCATAATGAGAGCAAATTGATATAAGACACATTGAAAATCATGCTAAACAAGTAAACAAAGTGACAAAGAGTGAGTGGCAAGAGACCAAAACCTCAGTTGTGTCGAAAACCAAGATCAAGGCAGCCAACTGCTCATACATTGGGAGGGACTCTGCAAAAAATTCGTCATGGGAGATGAGCCATCCATACCGAAACACCAGCTGTGTAGTAATTTGTAGAGATATTCCATCTATTTATTTACAACAAAAATCATCAAAATACACATTTCAAAAGAATTCAATACGATTCTTTGATCCCTAAGTTCAAAATTGTACATACCCATCAACTGCCAGCTGAGATGACGATGAAGAATCAGAAGCATCATAAAAAATCCAAACCCAGTAGGCCTAGAAATCAAGAGGTCATGAATTTAGTATCGACGGGAAATGAGAGCGTTTGACGACGCCGGGGGAGCCGAGGAAGAAGATGCCGGGCCGCTTCTCCAGAGAGTCTCCGTCCTTTGATTGGGTTTCCATTTTTGTAATTACTTTCGGAGAGACTGATAAAGTTTGGATCTTTGCAGCTCTAAAACCCTAATTCTTCTCTAAAACCCTAATTCTTCTAACTCAATTTGGTGAAGACTGAAGACTGAAGACGATGAGTAACTTTCTCAGCAGAATTTTCTATTGCTAGGGCTACGCGGCAACAGGGCCCTGCATTAAAAACAGTTTCTTTTTTTTTTCTCCATTCTTCAAAATTTTTAAAAAATATTATAAAAATAGTAGTGTTACATTTATTATTTGTTTGTATATAATTTTTCTCATAGAGGTACTGCTTGAAACGCATGTGGGTTTCGTCTTTATTAGAAAATGATACAAATGATAGTATAAATAAATGATTAAAGTAAGCAAGTCAAATTAGTATTAGACACGAATTTGTAAAAAATATGTTAGACAAGTAATTTGATTTTGATTAGTTTCACAACTAACAAAAATTAGACTGTACTTTAGTAAGAATCTTCAAGATCTATATTGAGTTATTTGGTATATGATCATCATAATTAGTAAGAGCGTCTCTAACAATAAATATTCGTATCAAAATATGTCTACTTAGATAAGAAAAGATAAGTGTAACCATCAAATATATTGATAAAAATCATTTGGAAATCCAAGGATGGTAGACTTTTTTAAAACTTCAATCGGTAGTTTGGAATATGCTTAAAGGGGTATTTCAAGTTTATAAGAAGTGGTGCAAATAGTCAAACAAAACATGTCACTTATGATCTTATGACCCAAGATAATTGATTTTTTGGTACCAAATATACTTGTGCAGCATTAAGTGAGGGATAGTGATGATTACAAAATCACTTTCTAAAAATGCAATCCAGTCATCAGCACTTTTTCCAACTCAAATCCTGTCCTCATAATCCCAGTCTAAGACTATCTCCAAATGAGATGTCAAATCTTAAGTGGAATGTCATGTAATCAAACTTGAAGTAAGAGTAAGCTTCAACCGATATATCAATCGTATGTGGATTGACATATGAGAAAAGATGATGTCAAATCATTTTTAATTATTTTATTATGTGGATCTCATTAATGCACCAATTATAGATCTTTGAAATATATTTTAATTGATTTTTTTAATATGGGTCCTACAAACATCATTTATAACAAAAACACATATCGGTGGGAAGTACAGAAAATATGACATTGTCACGTCAACCATCAAATTAACATTTGACATTAATCTTTTGACATCTCGTTTAGAGATGCTCTAAAGCCAAACCAAACTTTCAAACCCTCTAAACAATCAAATCAGTCATCATTGGAATCCAACACATGCATCAGCAGCAGCTAACTTCAAGAGGCATGCCTTTAGTTTCAGGCACCTTCAAGTAAACAAATATCCAGGAACGATGCACCCGACAACATAGATTCCGAAGATGCCAGCAAATCCAACGGAGGAGAGCATGACAGGAAATGCGCAAGTGATGATGATGTCTCCAATCCAGAATGTGAGGGCCCAGATGGCAATGCAGAGGCCGTGGATGCTCGTAGTGATGATCACTGCGCAGAGAATGTTAGGGTTACTCAAATGCCGTGACGAAGCAGCAGGCACGGCGGTCGAGATTGTTGCATTCAGAGCAGTTCCCAAGTTGACAATGTTGGCAACTACAAGAGTGAGGGACAATATAATGTGGAGAGCAGCAGCGACCTGCATACCAAGAAAGGAAAAAAGGAAAGCTTATTTTCCGCAAATATGCATAGATAGAACCAGATACAAACTTTTAGTCTAAAATAGAACTAGAGGGACACTAAATAGACCATAAGGGACACTAAACTGTATTTTATCGTTTGGATATTTACTGTTTCATTGAATACCTCAATAATTATAGAGTGTTCGTTATATATATACATGTGGGCTTTCTAACAGATTACATTAATGCCCTTCACCAAACTAACAGTATACAAAACTCTATCAAACTATAACCAACTCCTAGCAACAATCTTGATGACTAATCTTTAGCTTCTTTAAGTATACCTTAGTTATAATTTTGATTAAAAGTTAGTAATCGGTTCTTGGAAACCGAAGGTGTTCAAACTTATCTTCTGCCAGCTATATTCATTGAGAAAGTTGTAATGGCACTTACGAAGAGAGATGCAGATGTCGGATTCAACCTTATGTTAGATAGAAGAACGGCGATGCCGGCCTGCTCATACACCTGAGGAGTGTAGAAAAAAGTTACACGGGTTTAAATAAAATTTCCCTTTTAACTTTTTCTACGAAACCTGTTGAACAATTTGAAGTCCAATTCCAACAACTAATGCACGCAGCACGCTTCACTCCCAGCTTCCAATGGTGGAGCACAAAGAGACCGCAGGCTTGTCGGTTCCTTGGCAGAAATAGCAGGCTGACTAACTAGAGTAGCAGCATTAATGAGTTCACTTTCTTGGCTTACACCAGAAATTTAAACAACCAACGCAGGCCGAGACCTGTGAGATTATGAGGGTCGAGATCAATCAAGTTGATTCAAGCTTCTATGTTTTCTACATTGTTATCTCCTCTTGATATTAAAATTCTACTAAATCTTATTAATCAACACCAAATCAAATTTCCATCTATTCATTAATTGAAAAAGCAAAAGTAAATGCTAATAAAAAAATAGTTGCAAACCCCGACTCTTGATTAAACAGTAGTCCTACATGTCTTCCATCTCTGCGTGTAAACTTGATTAATAGAGAGAGAAGCATGTGGTTTACATGTTCGTCCAAACGATGTAGTTCTTTGATCTTCGTGTAGAAATTTTGTACTTATATGAACAAAACCAAGTTTTTAGGTAATTAATCTTGAATTTTGTACTTATAATCTCATTTCCCCTTGTATATTTTCCTTCCATAATTGTTTGTTTTGATTAATTAGACTTTGATTTTATTAGTGAAAGGTACTTCAAGATACAAATGTGGTTTCTGATTTTCTAATAACTAAGGTCATCTCCAATCGAAGGTTCGCCAGAAGACTCGTTTTAGCCATCTAACCCTCCAAGATATTAATATTTTAATGAACAGTACAGAGCCATATTTGCCTGCATTTCCAACCGAGGGCCAAAGGACCAGAGGGCTCGTTTTAGCCATGTCACAAAAAACCATCTCCAACCAAGGGTCAAAGGGCTATAGTATGGAATGTGAAGAATTAAAATAAAATAAGGTAAGATAATATAGAATGGTGAAAAATATGTGAGAAATGGTGTAGGAAAAAAATTAGAAACTAAAAAAAAAAAAAAAAGTGGGCTGTTATAAAAAATAAAAAAATGAGCTGGGATAAAAAAAGTTCTTAAACCCTAAACCTAAAGTGGTCTGAAAGCCCTAAAGTGGGCTGAAAGAACAAAAAAAAAAAGAAACTAGGCTGGGCAAGTGGTAAAGAAAAAAACAAAAACAAAATGGGCTAGCCAGTTGGCTGGTTGGCTGGTTGAAGATGGCCAGCTGGTTGGCCCTCTGACCCGTTCAGATTTCGTGGGGCTCACAAGCCCTTTTGTCTAGCCCTCGGTTAAAGACGGTTTTGGGTTATTTTCGGTCCTCTGGACCCGGTTGGAGATGGCCTAACCACCTACAGATATGAAATCTTTGTTTCTAAAGATATGAAATCTTTGATTATGCAGACTGAAAACTGTTCAAATTTTTTCCTGTATTTAATTTAAATTAATTAATTTTTATTATATTAATTAAAAAAAATATCACAATAATAAAAAAATCGCTAAAACTGAAATGTACGTACCCAAACTCGTAGTAAATCAGAAATTGTGGACAGTTGCTCTTGCTCCTCCTCAATATCAGAAGGACCATTGTGATCAATCTGCGTGCGTTTCGGATGATCATCCGCTGGGTTCGAAGATAAGGAAGGCCATTGTTGTTGCCGATCATATTCATCATCGACGATATCTGAGGATCCAAGACTACTCGTCGCTCCCAAAGACAAGGGAAGCCGTCCATCTTCTTTGCGGAATAAGGGGTGCACCCCGCACATTTTAACGCGTGCCCATACGGGGAATTGAAATTTAACTTTACAAATATCTCCCTGCTTCTCCAAATCCACTAACATGAGCACCACATGAGCTTTCTCCATGCATTTCTCATCCCGCTCAAATTCTTTATAATCAATTGCTTCGTTGATGTGAATACGAAAAATGTAATAATACCCCCCTCCAGTCAATTTTGATAAAGGCAGTGGTGGAAAAACACAAGATAGAGCCAATCCTAATAACGTCTCCCTCTCCTGTAAATTTAGAGGAATTTCAAAACTAAATTCACTACCTCCAACATATTCATCTTGCTGTGCATCTTTTCGTACACTTTCAATCTTAGTGGCTGTTAGATATTTAGAGGTATAGCTGAACCGCTTTGGAATTTCATTGCCTGGATACGTAACTTGCAATCGAGAGCACCGATAAGATTCCTGCAATAGTGAATAATATATAAATAACTAATTACAAATAATCATGATTTGTTCTCCCTCCCAAGTATCAACAAATTATATATTTTAACTTCAAGAGAAATTAAGAGAGGAAAGACGAACCTGATACAAGTTCAACAAATTATTTTCCAACTTTGCCACCTCATCGCCACTTAGTCTAACGCAATTAGTCAACTCTAGAAACCTAAGCCCCGAGGGCAACTTTGGAATTTTCTCCAATGATGTGCAATCGTCCAAACATAAAGACCTTAGATTTGGTGGAAGGGCATGTGGAATTTCTCGAAGCCTCTTGCAACCACTCAAATGAAGTGTTTCCAAGTTGACAAATTTGCTAATGCAATCCGGAAGACTAACAAAATTGTTTCTCGACAGATCAAGATGTGCTAATGTGGACCAGCAATCAAGAGGCACAAGGAAATCACTTTCTGATAAATTGCATCCATTAAGATAAAGTTTGCCTACCTTGGGAAGGGCTAATGGGATACCGTTGTAATGTGAAGTATCTAAGCGAGTTGAAAACTTCCCAAATGTCACCAGTTTTGGGCATCCATCCATATCAATACAGTTGAGATGTTGCAACCCAAAAATGTGATGTAATGATGTACCTGTAAGGTTCTCACATTCATTTGCTAACAATTCGTCAAGCCCAGTAAGATATGCAATTGATGAAGGCAATTCTCTTATGCCACTTTTTGATATGCCCAAAACTCGTAGAGATTCCATCTCGGCCTCTATTTCTGGGAATCTCTTGAGCCTTGTGCAACCATCAAGATAAAGGAATTGAAGGGATCTCAATCTAAGTTTTGTCGCAAATCTCTTAAGCCTAGAGCACCCACCAAGACTTAATATAACAAGTTGATCAAGGAATCCAACAGAATCATCAACCTCAACTAAACTTTTACACTTATCTAGAATCAACGTCCTTAGGTTTGGACTTCCGGATAAGTTGGGAATTTTTTCTAATAATTTGCAACCACTTAAATTCATAGATGTAAGCTTCGCCAAATTCTGTGAAATCAAAATTAAAAAAAAAAAAAAGAGGCAAGCTTTAAATAGAATAATTAATGATGAAAAGCTTTGGCAAATTTCTTTTTTCCAAAAATAAAATATACATTTAAATTATTAATTGTCCAATTTCGTTTAAAATATGTATACATACCTGAAATCCCTTCAATTGTCTGATGCCACTGTTTGGCATAATAAACGTAACAAGATGCCTTAGATGACAATTGGATTGCAAATTGAATGTAAGTATATGCTTTTGAAGAATATTGGATCCCCAGCCTTGAATCTCATCTCCACCGAATTCAATCGCCCTCAAATCAATCCACCTCAAATCGTTGGGTAGATACTCAACGCATCCAAAAAAGTGTGCATTACAACTTATAAAAATTTCAAGATTTACCATCTCGAAAAAGCTTTTTGCATTCAAGGGTATCACATACGCCTTGGGCAACTTCACAACAATGCCTTTAATTTTCTCTGTTCCCTAAATGGAAAAGAAATAGTGTTAACAAACAAATCCTATAACAAACAATTCAAAGGGGTTTTAATTTTTTTTTTCTTTTCAAATTCATGCCAATTAAATCAAATGCAAGAACATATATTCTACTTACTCTGTTTTCAGTTAGAACACGATACACATCTTCATGATGCCACAATCTGCTCCGTTCGCCTGGGTCATTGGGCGATTCTTCATAAACTATACGCTTACCCATTTTTTCTAGTAAGTCATGCATTAAAATCTTATTATCTTCAATAGTTATGATGGCTTTCTCAACGAGTTCTTCAAGACAATCTGGAGGTACATAGAGATTCAAACTTCTTAATATTTGTAACACATAGTCTTTATCTTCACCCTTGAAGAAGCATGCAATGTCTAGAAAAACTTGTTGCACAACATAATCCCAGGCATCATAACTTTTCCGAAGTATTCTTTGAATACCTGTATAAGGTTCTCCTCCGTATGAATCATAACTATCCAACATAGACTGCCAACGATCTAGACTTTTATTACGTAGATAAGAACCTATAAGATTAATTGCTAACGGATGGCCTTGAGCATAGGCTATTGCACGTCGTGCGAGTACCAAATAATCATCTGAAGGTTCTTTTTTTCCGAAGGCATTCAAACTTAAAAGCTCAAGAGCCTTGTCGTCTTCTAACATTTGGACCTCGTATATTAACTCAACGTCATAAGATTTCAACAATCCCCTATTTTTTGTGGTTATGATCACTCTGCTACCCTCACTGAGCCATTTAAATTGAACCAAGTTGTTTAACTGCTCCAAATCATCCACATCATCAAGAATTAAGAGAATCTTCTTTCGCCTCAAAAGTTTCTCTATATGGCTGTTTCCTTGATGAGGATTGTCAACTTTCCACTCTGAACCACTAATCTTACTTAGAAGAATTTTTTGTAGTTTGAGTAGGCCTCGGTATTGCATTGACGTTTCTCGAACATTTGCCAGGAAACAACTACCTTCAAACTTATAAGCAATTGCATTATAAACAGCTTTTGCAATTGTTGTCTTGCCGATTCCAGATGCCCCCAAATCCCAACCACACACGGATCATTTCCACCGACACCTAAAAGCTCTTCCACCTCTTTTACACAAGACTCCATTCCAACTGGGTGGTTGGCCACATGCAAATGCGTGCGTTGTAGTACAAGGACTAAGATCTCGTTCATGATCTGACTGATAAATGTAGCTTCATACCTACCAGTTTATATAAAAAATTGACACATTTAGCCAATCAACTTTTTCTGATATATTTCTTTGAAAAAGGAAAAAAAAATGTAAAAAGAAGAAGAGAATGAAAAGATAAAAAAGATTGAAAAAAACAGAGGTATGGATAATCACTGCTGCAGTCAAGCATGTGCCGCTTGCAACTAAATACAGAATCATGTAAGATAATAATTGACCCATTAATAAAAATGATTTACCCCTATGCCATTATTCACAATTTCACATTGCCGTTTATTACTCTGTAAAATCCTAACATCTTTCCATACTTAAGACATTTGACTTCCCCCCCCCTTTTGTTAAAAAAAAAATAATAATAAGACAGACTTTTTTTTTTCATTTAAATGTTATGTTGTTGTCTATTTTAACATATTGCATAATTACTATTAAGTACAAAATGAAATTAATAATAAAACTCAAATTTATCAATAAACCCATTAAATCCTACCATCACTTATTGTTTATCCTACGTTCATTCTGGCTAAAACCCTAATATGTCTTGTAGAGAAAAACGAGTTTTTTTAGTGATGGATGATGATTTTGAAGTTTTGAATCCTCCAACTAAGGTATGACTTAATTTATGAATATTTTGTTCGTTTGATTTAAATTTTTTTAAAGTTTAGAATATGAGTATTTGGGTTTCAATTTTTTTCATCAATTCCGAATGGTTTGTTAAGCTTTCTGCAATTGGAAAATTTTAGGGAAAAACTTCTTACCAAAGTTCTTAGATTATAAACTTCCTTGCTTGTTGATAAATATAAGGGGGTGAATTGTTTGATTTGTTGCTTATGCACATTAGTAGAAAGAAAAAAGGCAAATGTCTGGGTTTGGTGGCAGAAAGAAAAAAAAGTAGCCATGGAAATGCTACTGGTAAGAGGGGGTGGGGCAAGGACGCCTCTTTAAAAATATAAAATTCAATTACAGATGTTATTTTATGAAGGGAATGCGTGTAAAGATAACTTAATATTTTGAATTGGATTTGAGATGGTAGTTTAGGTAATAAATTTGGGTTTAAAGAGACATTAATTCTTTAATAATAAAAAAACAATATAAGTGAAGATAGTAAGTTGAGTGCAGAAAAATATTACATGAGTTCAAATAAAATTTCCCCGTGAAAACAGATGTTTTGTATGGACATGTATCATTTCTTTCCTAAAAGTACTAATTTACCTAACATCATTAGTAGTCGGTAAATTATAAAACAACACCATAGGTACATTATTTGGGCAGATTAATTAATGGAGTCAAGTTTTGATCCGTGGGAGAAAGATCCATTATTCCGGTGGCGGAAGAAGTTCAAGAATCCACCGACAGATAGCATTTCTCATGGTTCGTTTCTGTGATTTTTGGGGCTCCAATTCCAAATATGTTCATCAGATTGTGGATTTTTCCAACAAATTTTAAACTTTTTGACGTTTTATTGCAATTTTGCATCTTTAATTTGACAGCTTCCAGCTCATTTGAATCAAATCTCAGCTATAGGAGAGCAATTTAAGAGAGAGAGAGAGAGAGAGAGAGAGAGAGAGAGAGAGCGGACAGGGGAACCAGAATCTTGGTTCGATGCTGAGAAGCTCGCCGGTACACTCTCCCTCTTAAACTGCTTCCCTTGCAGATTCGCGTTTTTTTTTTTTTACTGTTTCTGATATTCTTACTTCCACTTTTTCGATTTAATTCTTTTGCTTCGAACTAAATTAGTTGAATTGATGAAGTAGATCTCTTGCTCTCTACAACACTCCAACAAAACCAATGACTATGTAGCTTTCAAGGTTGAAAATTTCCCCTCTTTTTCAGTTAATTTCTGGATTTGTTCTATTTGGAGATTTGCAATCTTGATTTTGGTGTAAAGTTAGTTCACGGAGGGACTGGCGGTGAAAATAGGACATTTGAGGTGTGGTGTATAAAAGTTAGTTTAGGGATTATAGGGGGTGGAAAATAAGATTTTAATTTTTTAATTTTTTAATTTTTTATGGTGGATGGAATAATAATGTGTGGGAAGATAAGAGTAACGGGGTGAGTTTATCAGTACCAAAAAAAAATGACAGAGTATTACAAGAAAGAGGAGTGCCAGCAACAACAGGAGTCACTCCTGATTCGGTAGCTTTGGTGAATGACAAGTCTATAATTATATATGAAGAAGATGGTCATGTAGGTTTAACATAAACTAGCCTTCATGCATATGAAGAAGATGGTCATGTAGGTTTAACATAAACTAGCCTTCATGCGTAGCGCGTGTGGAGTAAATTTATTCCCTTTTCATTAATGTAGATAATACAATCAAGAAATATCATTTTTATAACTGGCATTACATGTCTTTTAAGATGTTTTGAACGTGTTTAAAAATAGAGAAAATAATATTTAATTAACAACTGATTAAATCACATTATTACTAACCCATTATGGTATTAATTATAAAAATAAAATAAAATAAAACTGAAAAAAAAATTAATTATAAAAAAAATGCTGTTTATATTACGAAAATATTCCTACATTATTTGATGTATTATTTTAGACTTTTTTGAACTTTTTTATTTGAGGAGCATTTTTATCCCATCATTTATGGTGAAACCCGTGACCGCAAATGGGCTTCCAACTTTATATAGTAGCATTGATAAGAGTTATCTTCTTCATATGTAAATTATAGACTTGCCATTCAACAAAGCTGGAAAATTATGGAATTGCTGCAGTTTTTAAGTGCCTCTTGCTAGGGATTTAAAAACTAGCAACTAAATAGGTATTATTTTAGTAGAAACTAAAACCTGAAATACAGAATCATATAATTAAACAAACTAAAAGGAGTGAAGAAATGTACGTACTCTTCCTCTTTGACAGTATGTCCTGACAAATTTGCTACTTCTTTTAGAGCACTCCTCCATAAGAGGATCTTCTCCTCGTCCTTGTATTTGCACTCAAGTCCTATAAATGCGTCACCGAACCTACTCGTTTGATTTCGTACATGGGACGGATCCACCTTGTAGAAAACTGGCCAAACTATTTGCTGCCTTGACCTTCTACATTCAAGGATATGTACGAGCTCATCCAAGCATCATCTTGACGATGCATAATTTTCAGAGATTACAATGATTGAAATTCTCGACTCTTCAATTGCCTTTAGAAAAGCCGGTGATATTTCTTCTCCTCTTTTAAGATGGCGATCAATGAAGGTGTCGATTCTGTTACGGTGCAAGGCCTCGTATAAATTATCTGTAAAAGTAAAGCGTGTATCCTCACCTCTAAAACTCAAAAATACATCATATGTACATGAAGGAGGCAAGGAAGAAGAAGAGGCAAGTTGAATGGCCATAAGAGAATTAAAGACAAATAAACTAAAGAAAAGAGCCTCTCAAAGAATTGGAATATGCAGTGTGGTATGGAGTGTGGACAATGGACTCTCTCTTCATATATATCAGGCCTTATGCATGCTTTTCTTCCTGTGAAGGAAGCAGCAGTTTCCTACCACCTTCAATGTGAATGTGGACTCTCTCTTGTTAAAGGAGAGGAAGTTTCGTTGCAAACTACTACCAACTACCTTTGATGTAACAATCCACCATTATAATATTTTAAAATAATCACAGACAGCGGAAAAATATAAAAATATTACTAATAAAGTGGCCATACCAAGGAAATTATCTCCGATGATGTAGGTAAATTTCTCACCGCTAACTAGTGCGGGGTCTTTAATTTAAGGAAGAATGTGTCTCTTTCCATTATGGAGTTTCTTTTTCCTTTTATCGATTGATCAATATAGTTTGTCTGTATTCAATTATTTGTTGATATTGTAATCACCTGTGGCCTTTCTTCACGGATTTGGATCCTCTCCTGAGCAGGAGATCAGGATCCTCAGAATCAAATAACATGGACCGTTAGATTTTAATCTAACGGCTACAATTATTATAACTTTTATATGAATTCCCTGTTTGTAGCTGTTTGATCAAAATCCAACGATCCATGTTATTTGATCCCGAGGATCCTGATCTCCTGCTCAGGAGAGGATCCAAATCCTTTCTTCACCACGAATGAAATAATTATTCTGACCCATTTGCCCACTTTCGAAGGCCACATCTTTGTTTTGTATTTTTTTTCGATGGATTTATTTAATTAATTGCCAGCTAAGCTGAATAAATGAGCAACACATGATTTACCTCTCTCTCATCCTTCGTTATCTAGAGGAAGTTCAAATGTCGTTCGATCTTTCCGGGTACAGCCGAACCGTCTTGAAACTTCATTGCCTGGAATCATAATTTGCAATCCAGAGCACTCACAAGCAATACTTTGTAGAATAAACATTGGAGGTCCTAGCGTTGAAGGTCCAAGTTTCATAGATGGAAATAGAGCAGGAACCACTCAAAAAGAAAATTTAGTTTATTCACTACAGCATTTCTTGAAACACTTGGTGGACTTGTTATCATCGGTCAAATTATATTGCACACATGTGAACAGATTAATCCACACACTCAAAGTTCAATATGTAATTATTCACGCACATCTTCGTGTAGATGATTAAAGTTATTCATGGTGGATTTGGTGGTGGTGGAGGAGGAAAATCAACAGAAAAAAGAAAGATGCACTGTAGTAAACGAAAACGGAAGAGGAAAGGGTGAAGGAGAGAGAGAGTTTAGTTTTTTTTTTTTGTCAAACAATTAATTTGTTAAATTAATTACCGACAAAGTTCAAACATATACCGTTATATAAAAACTCAACTTTTTTTTACCACCATGATAAATGATTACTTGTTAGAGTTATAATTTTTTTTATTTCAACTTCCTCTTATTCTATTTTTTTCGTTGTTTTTCTTTGTGCGACCAATAATTACTTTTTTATGCTAATTCGTACTTGTCGCTTTTTGAGCGGGTCCCCAAAACGTTTTCTAATTAATTTGTTCCAGAGTTTCACTGCTCATAATTTCGGTACAATGTCATTGAAGGATGCATTGTTTTTAGAGAATACTCAGCTGTGCTCATAATTTCGGTACAATATCATTGATCCAACGGCTACAAACATGAGTGTCTTCTAAAAATCATAATTATTATAACCGTTGAATTAAATTTTAATGATCCGGATAAGCTAATCAGAAGGATCTCATCCTATTCTCAGGGATCCGGTTCCCCTTTCCTGTTGTCATGAACCACCAAACGCGGCGGTCAAATTTGGCAACTTCACAGTGACAGTATCGTACCATCTTTTTTATCCCAATTAATAATACCACCAGCACTCCTACCACCGATGCGAGTTGTGATTGGTTATTTTCAGCAGGTTAAAAGTCCCACAGGAGTAAATTTTTTCAAGTAAAAATTCTCTTTTTGGGGTAATTTTTAATGACCAAGTTTGATTTGCATCCATCATTGGAGGAAATTTGTAATTTGTACGTTGGTTTTCATATCAAAGTATTGAAACATCATCACTAATTGCGCTCATACAGAATCGATTCTTCCCTTCGATTTTCGAATGCAATCCCAACATTTCCATTGTGTAAATCTGTTGTGATGGTAATGAATTTTACCTTTTTCACAAAAAAAAAAAGCACAAGTTTCTTACAAACACGGTTAATTGGTATCGACTATTCTGAACCTACTTATACAGTAAAAGAGAAGAAGAAGACTGCCGATTCTCCTTTCCTTGCCACTTTGTGGAAAAAAAGTCCAAGAAGGGGATTCAGGGATGTGTAACACTCACATCTCTCTTAGATACTCATGGCCTTTACTCGCCGATACTTTCCACTTCACCATCACTGCCACCCCCAAACATGGTAGCCATTTTCATGGCCAGCTTTGCAGCCATATCTCTTCTCTGAAAATCCGGCAGCAATCTCGAACTGTCGCGCATGTTCCCAATCTCAGACATCAACTGTTCCAAATCTTGAAATTCAAAATTCGTACCCTCATCCGGTTCTGGGGCTTGGTCATGTTCTGTGTCCTGTTCAGGTTCTTCTGCACTGGATACTCCTTTGCTAAATACTATCATCCAACGCAGCTGTCGAGTTCGAGGCATGGGGAACCTCCTTATTAGAACTGGTTCCATTCTCTTGTTTGCATTCTAGGACAAGATTACTTTGAGCAGCCAGTCCTCGCATATCTAAAAAAATATGTCAGACAAGTAATTTGATTTTGATTAGTTTCACAACTAACAAAAATTAGACTCTACTTCAGTAAGAACTTTCGTGATCTATATTGAGTTATTTGGTATATGATCATCATAATTAGTTTGAACGTCTCTAACAATATTCGTATCAAAATAAGTCTACTTAGATGGGAAAAGATAAGTGTAACCACCAAATATATTGATAAAAATCATTTGGAAATCCAAGGGTGGTCGACTTTTTCAAAACTTTAATCAGTATTTTGGAATATGCTTAAAGGGGTATTTCAAGTTTATAAGAAGTGGTGCAAATAGTCAAACAAAACATGTCACTTGTGAGCTTATGACCCAAGAGAATTGATTTTTTGGTACCAAATATACTTGTGCAGCATTAAGTGAGGGATAGTGATGATTACAAAATCACTTTCTAAAATTGCAATCCAGTCATCGGCACTTTTTCCAACTCAAATCCTGTCCTCATAATCCCAGTCTAAGGCCAAACCAAACTTTCAAACCCTCTAAACTATCAAATCAGTTATCATTGGAATCCAACAGATGCATCAGCAGCAGCTAACTTCAAGAGGCATGCCTTTAGTTTCGGCACCTTCAAGTAAACAAATATCCAGGAACGATGCACCCGACAACATAGATTCCGAAGATGCCAGCAAATCCAACGGAGGAGAGCATGACAGGAAATGCGTAAGCGATGATGATGTCTCCAATCCAGAATGTGAGGGCACAGATGGCAATGCAGAGGCCGTGGATGCTCCGATGCTCGTAGGGATGATCTATGCGCAGAGAATGTTCGGGGTTACTCCAAATGCCATGACGAAGCAGCAAGCACGGCGGTGGAGATTGTTGCATCCAGAACAGTTCCCAAGTTGACAATGTTGGCAACTGCAAGAAGAGTGAGGGACAATATAATGTGGAGAGCAGCAGCGACCTGCATACCAAGAAAGGCAAAAAGGAAAGCTTATTTTCCGCAAATATGCATATAGATAGAACCGGTTACAAATTTTTAGTCTAAATTGAAACGGAGGGACACTAAATAGACCATAAGGGACACACTAAACTGTAATTTATCGTTTGTATAGTGTACCCTAATTATAATTTTGATTAAAAGTTAGTAATTGGTTCTAGGAAACCGAATGTGTTCGAAATTATCTTCTGCCAGCCATATCCATTAAGAAAGTTGTAATGGCACTTACGAAGAGAGAAGCAGATGTCGGATTCAACCCTATGTTAGATAGAAGAACGGCAACACCGGCCTGCTCATACACCTGAGGAGTGCAGAAAAAAAATTACATTGGTTTAAATAAAATTTCCCTTTTTAACTTTTTCTACCAAACCTGTTGAAGAATTTGAAGTCCAATTCCAACAACTAATGCATGCAGCACGCTTCACTCCCAGCTTCCGATGGTGGAACACAAAGAGAGCACAGGCTTGTTGGTTCCTTGGCAGAAACAGTAAGCTGACTAACTAGTAACTAGAGCAGCAGCATAATGAGTTCACTTTCTTGGCTTACACCAGAAATTTAAACAACCGACGAAGGCCGAGACCTGTGAGATTATGAGGGTCGAGATCAATCAAGTTGATTCAAGCGGCTATGTTTTTTACATTGTTATCTCCTCTTGATATTAAAATTCTACTAAATCTTATTAATCAACACCAAATCAAAATTTCCACCTATTCATTCATTGAAAAAGCAGAAGTAAATGCTATTTAAAAAATAGTTGCAAACCCCGACTCTTGATTAAACAGTAGTCCTACAAGTCTTCCATCTCTGCGTGAAAACTTGATTAACAGAGAGAGAAGCATGTGGTTTACATGTTCATCCAAACGATGTAGCTCTTTGATCTTTGTGTAGAAATTTTGTACTTATATGAACAAAACCAAGTTTTTAGGTAATTAATCTTGAATTTTGTACTTATAATCTCATTTCTCCTTGTATATTTTCCTTCCATAATTGTTTGTTTTGATTAATTAGAAATTGATTTTATTAGTGAAAGGTACTTCAAGATACAAATGTGGTTTATGTTTTTCTAATAACTAAGGTCATCTCCAACTGAAGGTTGGTCAGATGGCTCGTTTTAGTCCTCTGGTACTCAAAGATATTAATATTTTAATGAACAGTACATGACCATATTTGTCTTCATCTCCAACCGGGAGCCAAAGAACCAGAGAGCTCGTTTTAGTCCTATCACAAAAAACCATCTCCAACCAAGGGCCAAAGGGCTATAGTATGGAATGTGAAGAATTAAAATAAAATAAGATAAGATAGTATGGAATTGTGAAAAATATGTGAGAAATGGTGTAGGAAAAAAAATAGAAATTAAAAAAAAAATCGTCCAAAAAAAAAAGGGATGTTAAAAAAAAAAAAACTGGGACCAAAAAAATTCATAAACCCTAAACCTAAAGTGGGCTGAAAGAACAAAAAAAAAAAAAAAAAAAAAGGGCTAGCGAGCGGGCTAGTTGGCTGAAGATGGTCAGCCGGTTGGCCCTCTGGCCAGTTCAGATTTTGTGGGGTCCACAAACCCTCTGGCCTAGTCCTCGATTGAAAATGATTTTCGGGTTACTCTCGACCCTCTGACTCTCTGGACCCGATTGGAGATGACCTAACCACCTACAGATATGAAATCTTTGTTTCTAAAGATATGAAATCTTTGATTATGCAGATTGAAAACTATTCAAAATTTTTCCTGTATTTAATTTAAATTAATTAATTTTTATTATATTAATTTAAAAAAAATATCACACTAAACAATAATAAAAAAAATCGCTAAAACTGAAATGTACGTACCAAAACTCCTGGTAAATCAGAAATTGTGGACGGTTGCTCTTGCTCTTCCTCAATATCAGAAGGAACATTGTGATCAATCTGCGTGCGTTTGGGATGATCATCCGCTGGGTTCGAAGATAAGGAAGGCCATTGTTGTTGCCGATCATATTCATCATCGACGATATCCAAAGACAAGGGAAGTCGTTCATCTTCTTTGCGCAATAAGGGGTGCACCCCGCAGATTTTAATGCCTGCCCATTCGGGGAGTAGAAATTTAACTTTACAAATATCTCCCTGCTTCTCTAAATCCACTAACATGAGCCCCACATGAGATTTCTCCATGCATTTCCCATTCCACTCAAATTCTTTATAATCACTTGCTTCGTTGATGTGAATACGAAAAATGTAATAATACTCCGATCCAATCAATTTTCGTAAAGGTCGTGGTGGAAAAACACAAGATAGAGCCAATCCTAATAACGTCGCCCTCTCCTGTAAATTTAGAGGAATTTCAAAACTAAATTCACTACCTCCAACATATTCATGGTTTCGTACAATTTCAATCCTAGTGGCTATTAGATGTTTAGAGGTATAGCTGAACCGCTTTGGAATTTCATCGCCTGGATACGTAACTTGCAATTGAGAGCACAGAAGAGATTCCTGCAATAAGGAATAATACGTAAATAACTAATTACAAACAATCGTGATATGTTCTCCCTCCCGAGTATCAACAAATTATATATTTTAATTTCAAGAGAAATTAAGAGAGGAGAGACGAACCTGATTCAAGTTCAACAAATTATTTTCCAACTTTGCCACCTCATCGCCACTTAGTCTAAAGCAATTAGACAACTGCAGACGCCTAAGCCCCGAGGGCAACTTTGGAATTTTCTCCAATGATGTGCAATCATCCAGATATAAACCAATTAGATTTGGTGGAAGGGCATGTGGAATTTCCCGAAGCCTCTTGCAGCCTTGCAATCTAAGCCCCTTCAAGTTGACAAATTTGCTAACGCAATCCGGAAGACTAACAAAATTGTTTCTCGACAGATCAAGATCTGCTAATGTGGACCAACAATGAAGACTGGATGGTTTATATTGAAGAGGCACAAGGAAATCACTTTCTATTAAATTGCATCCATTAAGAGAAAGATGGAGTACGTTGAAAAGGGCTAATGGGATACCGTTGTAATGTGAAGTATCTAAGCGAGTTGAAAACTTCCCAAATGTCACCAGTTTTGGGCATTCATCCATTCCAATATAGTTGAGATGTTGCAACCCATAAATGTGATGAAATGATGTAAGTGTAAGGTTCTCACAATTCTTTGCTAACAAATATTTAAGCCCAGTAAGATATGCAATTGATGAAGGCAATTCTCTTATGCCACTTTTTTCTATATCCAAATCCCCTAGAGATTCCATCTCAGCCTCTATTTCTGGGAAACTCGTGAGCCTTGTGCACCCACGAAGATTAAGGCTTCGAAGGGATCTCAATCTAAGTCTCGTCGCAAATCTCTCAAGCCTGGAGCACCCATAAAGACTTAATGTATCAAGTTTATCAAGGAATCCAACAGAATCATCAACTTCAACTAAACTTTTACACTGACTTAAAATCAACTTCCTTAGGTTTGGACTTCCGGATAAGTTGGGAATTTTTTCTAAGAATTCGGAACCACTTAAATTCAAAGATGTAAGCATTGCCAAATTCTGTGAAATCAAAATCAAAAGAAAAAAAAAATCACAAACTTTAAATAGAATAATTAATGATGAAAAGCTTTGGCAAATTTCTTTTTTTTTTAAATAAAATATACAATTAAATTAGTAATTGTCCAAATTAATTTATAATACGTATACATACCTGAAATACCTTCAATTGTCTGATGTCACTGTTTGGCATAATAAACGTGACAAGATGCCTTAGATGACAATTGGATTGCAAATTGAATGTAAGTATATGCTTTTGAAGAATATTGGATCCCCAGTCTTGAAGCCCATCTCCACCAAATTCAATCCACCTCAAATCGTCGGGTAGATACTTAACGCATCCAGAAAAGTGTGCATTATGGATTATAAAAATTTCAAGATTTACCATCTTGAAAAAGCTTTTTGCATTCAAGGGTATCACATCTGGCTTAGGCAACTTCACCACAATACCTTTAATTTTCTTTGTTCCCTAAGATGGAAAAATAAACAGTGTTAACAAACAAATCGTATAACAAACCAACCAAAAGGGTTTTGTATTTTTTTTCTTTTCAAAATCATGCCAATTAAACCAAATGCAAGAACATATATTCTACTTACTCTGTTTTCAGTTAGAACACAGTACACATCTTCATGATGCCACAATCTGCTCCGCTCGCCTGGTTCAGTTGGCGATTCTTCACGAACTATATGCTTACCCATTTTTTCTAGCAAGTCATGCATCAAAATTCTATTATATTCAATAGTTATGATGGCTTTCTCAACGAGTACATCAATACAATCTTGAGGTACACTAAGCTTCGAACTTCTTAATATTTGTAACACGTAGTCTTTATCTTCACCCTTGAAGAAGCATGCAATGTCTAAAAAAACTTGTTGCATGACATAATCCAAGGTATCATAACTTTTTCGAAGTATTTTTTGAATTCCTCCATAAGGTTCTCTATCGTAAGAATCGTAACTATCCATTATAGCTTGCCAACGATCTATACTTTTATTATGTAGATAAGAACCTATAAGATTAAGTGCTAACGGATGGCCTTGAGCATATGCTATTGCACGTTGTGCGAGTCCCAAATAATCATCTGAAGGTTCTTTTTTTCTGAAGGCATTCCAACTTAAAAGCTCAAGAGCCTTGTCGTCTTTTAACTTTTGGACCTCGTATATCAACTCAACGTCATAAGATTTCAACAATCCAATATCTTTTGTGGTTATGATCATTGTGCTACCCTCACCGAGCCATTCAACTTGAACCAAGTTGTTTAACTGCTCCAGTTCATCCACATCATCAAGAATTAAGAGAATCTTCTTTCGCCTCAACAGTTTCTCTATAAGGATGTTTCCTCTATGAGTATTGACAGCTTTCCACTCTGAACCACCAATCTCACTTAGAAGAGTGTTTTGTAGTTGGAGTAGGCCTTCGTATTGCATTGACTTTTCTCGAACATCTGCCAGGAAACAACGACCTTCAAACTTATAAGCAATTGCATTATAAACAGTTTTTGCAACTTCTGTCTTGCCGATTCCAGATGCCCCCCAAATCCCAACCACACACGGATCATTTCCACCATCTAAAAGCTCTTTCACATTTTCTACACAAGACTCCATTCCAACTTGGTATTTGGCTACATTCAAATGCGGGCGTTGTAGTACACGGATTAGGATCTCGTTCACGATCTGACTGATAAATGTAGCTTCATACCTACCAGTTTATATAAAAAATTGACACATTTAGCCAATCAACTTTTTCTGATATATTTCTTTGAATGAAAAGATAAAAAAGATTGAAAAAACAGAGGTATGGATAATCACTGCTGCAGTCAAGCATGTGCCGCTTGCAACTAAATACAGAATCATGTAAGATAATAATTGACCCATTAATGAAAATGATTTACCCCTATGCCATTATTCACAATTTCACATTGCCGTTTATTACTCTGTAAAATCCTAACATCTTTCCATACTTAGGACATTGACTTCTTTTTTTCCTTATGTTAAAAAAATAATAATAAGACAGACTTTTTTTTTTTTTTTTGCATTTAAATGTTATGTTGTTGTTCGGATGAAAAAAGACGTTTTGGATGGATATGCATCATTTCTTTCCTAAAAGTTTACCTAACATCATTAGTAATCGGTAAATTCTAAAACAACACCATAGGTACATTATTAATAAAAATAAGTAATATGTAAATTAATTTTTCAAAAACGTAGGTAAATTGATTTTTCAAACAAAATTAGGAAACCAAAAAATATTAATAAATTTAAAATTTGAACAGCAAAAGATGGGTACACTCGGGTAATTAATCCAGCCAATTCGAAATTTAACACAATGAGTACTAGTGACGAGTTAAACTTGCAATAGGTTTAACACAATAAATGGATATAAATATGCAAGAGAATCAAATTGTTATCAAACCGAAAGATATAAAATTTAACTTGTTAAGCTTAATTAGTCAAGCACAAAAACTAGGTTGGGTTTTATGTAAAGAAAATTGAATTTCAGGTAAAGTCATCTTTTCAGATTAAAGGCAGTATAAGGGGAAGAAATGTACGTACTCTCCCTCTTTGAAAGTATATCCTGACAAATTTGCTGCATCTGTAAGAGCACTCCTCCATGTGAGGATCTTCTCCTTGTTGTCTTCGAATTTGAACTTTTCTGTAAACGCGTCACCAAAACTACTCGTTTGCTTTCGTACATCGGACGGATCCACTTTGTAAAAAACTGGCAAAACAATTTGCTTCCTTGACTTTCTACATTCAAGGATACGTACGAGCTCTTCCAAGCACCATCTTGAAGATGCATAGTTTTCAGAGAATACAATAATCGAAATTCTCGACTCATCAATTGCTTCGAGAAGAGCCTGGGATATTTCTTCTCCTCTTTTAAGTTGATGATCAATGAACGTGGTGATTCTCTTGTCCTCCAACGCCTTGTAAAAGTGATCTGTAAAATTGGTTCGTGTATCCTCTCCTCTGAAGCTCAAAAAGACATCATACTCCCACGAAGGAGGACTGCTGAAGGAAGAAGAAGAGACAAGTTGATTGTTCATTGGAGAAATCCAGGTAAATTGAAGGGCCTTTCAAAGAATTGAGTATGGATGCTGGACTGGTACTCGCACCAAGAATTCGCTCTTGTTATATATCAGGCCTTTCGCATGATTTTCTGCCTATGTAGGAAGCAGCAGTTTCCTACCACCTTCAATGTGAACGTGATAAAGTTAAAGCAAAGCAACCTTCCTCGGAACTTCCATTCATCAAACTAGACAGATGGGAACAGCTATAAAAAGATTCTTTCCGGACAATTTTCTGGGTAGCGATTTTGACTCAACTTTTTTTTACCAGCCCCACGTTGCTCTTGTCGGTCTTTGTTAGGACTTTTATATTAGTCGGGAACAACTAAAACGATTCCATTCCGACAATTTTTGTCGCTAGTGATTTCAATCTAAATACAACAAAACAAAAGAGCGTGATAAAATGAGAAATGATGTATGAAAGCAATTTTCTTTTTTTTTTTCAGTGCTGAGGAAAAAGACAAAAGAAGTAATGAAATACAATTGCATATAAAGAAAAAAGGGTCTCATTTCAGCTACTATTTGTAAATCATAATTAAGGAAAATTAATGAAAAATACTTGAAAACTTTGAATTTTAACTATATATAAAAAAAAAGATAAAGTGAATAATACCATAATTAACTTTTTAATGTAAAAATGTGATTTTTCGTTAAAGTGAACAGTAACAAAGCTTTTTGTTAAAGTTCTCTTATAATTAGTCTTTGAGTGAGAGAATGATACGACACCAAAAAAGAGTACTAATTATGGCTTAGTTACCAAAATGTCCTCGGAACTAGCGCGAAAGTATCACTTTATCCCTCGTCGTCTTTGCACTTGTATCAATCACAGTACCCCTATCCTATCAACTTCGTTTGCTGACTGTTACCTTTTGCTCCACGATATCAACATGATAGGAAGACGATTTTCTCCGGATCTTCTTTGTGGAAGTTTGGTACGTTCATTATTCATTATACGATCAAATTTTTTAGGAATTGGATTCGTTCTGGAGCCTATAGATCCTTTAATTTGGACCGTTGATTGATGTGCAAATCAAATCAGGACCGTTAGTTGTGTGTGATGGGTCAGGAAAATGAATTAATGAAGACTGTTGAATTCAATTTGTACGGTCCAGATTAAAGGATCCATAGGCTCCAGACACTAATTGACAAAATACCGATGATTAATTGACAATATATCAAGTATTCTATACTCAAAAATTAAAATGCACGGCAACATGCAATTGACTTTCAAAAATGTAACAAAAGTATTACGTATTGTAGAGGGACTTTCTTCACACCGTTTCCTTCTTTTGTACTTTTTTTATATTTTTATTTCAACCTATTAATTTTCCTTTTTGATTTTTTTAATTCAAGAATAAAAAAAAGGGGAGGAGTGCATTCAAACTTGGTTCCACGGTCGTCTTTGAACTACCGAAGACTAATTACTAATACTATTATCAGTCTTTGTCAGGGTCCCATTCCTTATCTCATCCCTTCACGCTTCCATTTAGGATGGGGAATAGCTAATACCATTCCTTTTGGATAATTTTCATTTTCGTAACGAGAAAAAAAAAAAAAAAAAAAACAAGAGAAAAGCAGAGGAATATGCAGTGCATTGAAAACAGGATGGAGGTGCGGAATTTTTTTTTATTTTTTAACAAAACAATAACGTCAGTGAGTAAATGTTAGAAAAATTCTGGTTTCACCAACAATAGGTGGTTTTTGAGTTACCAAAGTAATAATGCATTTTTTCCTTAACCACACCCCCACATTATTTATATCCGGTTTGTGTCATTTTGAACCATATAAATAATGTCGCATACCTGAAGAAAGGTGAGTCATTTAAGGTGATTTTTTCTTTGACAAATGAGAAAATAATTTATACTAAAACCACAACCACAAAGCAGTTTCCTACGGACTACCTTTCAGAGTCGATGGAGAGGAACTTTGGTTGCAACTTCTATTCATAAACGCTGATTCTTTTTTTCGTTTGTTATTGAAGCACGCGCTCTTTTCACCCCATGGCATATAAACCATGTTACATGGAGGAGAGATTTTTCAGTGTGATCAGCACACATGTGGTACATCACGTGTTATTATACAAATGATGAAATATATATGTTAAAAAGTTAATAACTTAAAAAATAAAATTTCTCACCACTTACATAAAAACACATGATGTACCATATGTGGTTCTGTTACTATGAAATTTTTTTCCATATGAAGCTACTATGACCGTATGTCAAATCAATTATGTGCATACAAAGGTTAAAATGCATGAAAATAAGCAATTAACTTGAAATACTGCTATAAAAGCATTTAAAATTTTCTTTGTTTGTTCTATCGTTTTTATCTGTTTTAGTACTGCTGGATGAAATTTCATCAAACTTCACCTTATTCTTCCCAAATGTCACGAGTTTTGGGCATTCAACCTAAGTGATAAGTTGCAACCCATAAATACGATGTAATGATGTACTATAAGGTTCTGACAACCATATACTGACAATTCTTCAAGCCCCGTAAGTTATGCAATCGATGAAGGCAACTCTCTTATGCCACTTCAATCTATATCCAAATACGCTAGAGATTCCATCTCGTCCTTTATTTCTGAAAACTCTCGAGCCTTGTGCAACGACCAAGACAAAGGCGTTTTGCAAACCTCGTAAGCCTAGAGCACCCCCCAAGATCTAAATCAACAAGTTTATCAAGAAATCCAATAGAATCATCAACCTCAACCAAACTTGTGCAACCATGTAGATCCAAGTACTTTATGTTTGGGCTTCCGGATAAGTCGGGGATTTTTTCCAAAAATTCTCAAGAACTTAAATTCATAGATGTAAGCTTTGTCAAATTCTGTGAAACCAAAATATAAAATATATAAAAAAAAAACAAAAAGTCACATACTTTAAATATAATAATTAATAATGAAAAACTTTGCAAAAAATTATTTTTCCGAAAATAAAATATACATTTAAATTAGTAATCGGTCAAATTAATTTAAAATATGTATACGCACCTTAAATCCCTTCAATTGTTTGATGTCACTGTTTGACATAATAAATGTGACAAGATGCCTTGGAAGATATTGCAAATTGAACAAAGACATATGCTCTTGAAGAATATTGGATCCCCGATTTTGAAACACATCTCCACCTAAATCAAACCACCTCAAATCGTTGGGTAGATAATTAATGCATCTAAAAAAGCGTGCATTATGGCTTATAAAAATTTCAAGATTTATCATCTCGAAGAAGTATTTTGCATTCAAGGGTATCACATCTGATTTGAGCAACTTCACCACAATGCCTTTAATTTTCTTCGTTCAATACCTTGTAAGTCGCCATCAATTGACAAACCTGTAAAACAGTACCTTTAACTTAAACGATATCAACAAAGCATGAAGTTTGGGCACTGTAGGTCGACATGCTCATTTATCATGGTATCACATTTATTCATTTTCTCAGGCTAACCAACTCTTTTCACTGGTATATGATCATCATAATTAGCATGAGCATCTCTAACAATATTCGTATCAAAATATGTCTACTTAGTTTGATAGGAAAAGATAAGTGTAACCAACAAATATATTGATAAAAATCATTTGGAAATCCACGGGTGGTAGACTTTTTTAAAACTTCAATCAGTATTTTTTATATTTTTTGGAGAACACTTCAATCGGTATTTTGGAATATGCTTAAAGGGGTATTTCAAGTTTATAAGAAGTGGTGCAAATAGTCAAACAAAACATGTCACTTATGATGAGCTTATGACCCAAGAGAATTGATTTTTTTGGTACCAAATATACTTGTGCAGCATTAAGTGAGGGATAGTGATGATTACAAAATTATTTCTATACTAAAACCCAAACCAGCGTTTACTGTTCACGAACAGTGAGCGGACTAAAATGCCCTCCAAATTTTTTCCCTGAGCGTTTTCCTCCAGCTTTTCTACAGTACAAGGACGATTCTGCTCTTGGTGACCACGCGTCTGTCATCGGTGGTTCTTCCGCTCCATTTCTTCTCTGCCTTTTGTTTGGGTTCGTTTCTCTCTCTCTCCATTTTCAACTTTTGCTTATTTTGGAGCCTAGGTTTTTTCCCTCTCTCACGCCTTCGTTGTTCTTGCTGTCCACCCTTCACACATCTTTCTCTCGCCGATTATCCACGGCCGTTTTCTTTCCAGAAAACCAACGTTCTCTGGTGAGTTATTTTCGTTTGTTGTCGTATCTGATTTCAATTTTTTTTCGTTGTTTGGGTGTGGCTTTGTGATGCGGTTTGATTTTTGGTTTCAGGAAAAGTTATGGATACGATCTAAGGTTTTCTGCTTTTCTGATTGTATGTTGTTTGATTCTTTTTCGTGCTTTGGGTCTGCCTTTCTGATCTGCTTTCATATTTGATTTCAGCAAAAGTTGTTGTTCAAATTTTGGCCTTTCTGTCTGCAACCTTGCAAGCTGATTGCGATCAAGGTATAGAAGTTTTTTTTTTTTTTTTCGTGTTGGATCTTTCTCCGGTGATGGTTTGTTTGATTGGTCAAAAAATGAAAGAAATAAATTATGAAATTTAAACTGAATTATGCTTCATTTAATTAAAGCTTTGGTTTTGTCGGGTTGTCATTGTTTGCCCTGTTTTCAGAGTATTCCCCTCCTTTTCGGTCTGCGATTGCAGAGTTGTGACCGGCTTTCCGGCGACTTTTCAGTCCAGTCTGGGCATGGCCTGCATTCAGATCACCGTCAAACAAATTCTATTGAACTCAGGTAGATTCTATAACAGCTGTATGTGAGTTTTTATTTCGGATTTGTGTTGATTTGAGCGAAACTCTTAACGGTTTGGTTTTGCGGTGAGTTGTGGCGGTTTGTCGAGGCTTTGCTGGCTAAAAGGGATTTTGTGTTTGGCTTCCTCCCCTGACTATTCTAAATACATTTATTTGCTGTCTTTTCGACGGTGAAAATTATTTCTTTTGTGCCTGATTCCCGTGTCTGCTAAATTCACGAACTTGCTTTGTTGTAGTTTAGATATTTCAGAATTTCTAATTGTATTTGTACCTTGATGGGGACAGATAAAATGACTTTGTGATTAAGCTATTACGATATACTCCAGAGACTGAGTTTATGAATTTCTCTTCAGCAGGAACAGCAGCAGAGACTTGAAACGGATGCAATTTCTTATTCAAGTCCTTTGGATCCCTTGGATCCCTTAAAATGAAGTGACTTTTCACATAACGGGTTTGTTAATGTTTCATCACACAATGACCTTTCTATGTGGATCAATGGATCAGAGGATGCTGCAGATTTACTAATTTACATAAGTAATTGTACATGCTGTTATGTCCTTGAGCTGAGCATGCTTGCAAATCAAATCACGGTTTTATCTAATTTTGTTGTTTAGCATCATGTAAGTGATAATTAGAATTGGTTTTCTTTTTACTTCTTCTATGATAAATTACTCATCTAGAAGTTAATTTTGTTCAAACACTAAGTATTGTTCTTCAATTAGAGATTTCTGAGTTTCTTTTTGCTTATTTTATGTTAAATTACTCATCTAGAAGTTAATTTTGTTCAAAAACTAAGTATTGTTCTTCAATTAATCTTACAAGAAAGCATATGAGAACGTGGCACACTAGGTGTTGGATGAAATGTGTGTGAGAATCTGTCAATATGAAATATTATAATTTTGACTCTTCTTCAGCTCCCGCCGCAGGTGTGTGAAGGCAACGTGGTCCTGATTGACAGTCTGTTTCACCACAGTTCCAGACGACAAATTGGTTTCCAAAGCTCTGATGATTTCGACTGAGAAAGAGGTCAATAACAGCAAGGTAATGGAATTTGGGTATCTGAAAATTTTAATTTGCATTGACGAACATGGATTGTGAACTCTGATGAACTTTGAAAAAATTTCCGCTGATCTTTGAGGAGGATGGTAGCAAGTACTACCAGGGATGATTTGATTATGTTTTATGTCACATTTTTGTGCCACTCACACCTTTTTAATTTCCTTTTTAACAGGAATACCAGTTGTTAGCAGGCTAGAAGAGAAAAGAGACTACGAATCAACGTCAACTAATATGGTGGATTTCTAAATTGTTGCATTGACTCTTCATACCAAATGGTATATATGCCTTTTATTTGTTATTGTTACAATTTTTTCTTTTCATCCATCCGTATTTCTGTTATCTTTGAGTCAAAATGAGGTAAAATTCAGCTGGCATGGAATTTGGGTATCTGAAAATTTTAATTTATATTGACAAACATGGGTTGTGGCTTCCGATGAACTTTGACAAAATTTCTGCTAATCTTTGAAGAATATGGTAACAAGTACTACTAGGGATGGTTTGATTATGTTTTCTGTCACATTTTTATGCCTCTCATACACCTTTTGTATTTCTTTTTAACAGGAATACCAGCTATTAGCAGGCTAGAAGAAAAAAGAGGCTATGAATCATCGTCAACTAATATGGTGGGTTTCTAAATCGTTCCATTGACTCTTCCATACCAAATTGTATATTTGCTTTTTATTTGTAATTGTTACAATTTTTCTTTTCATCCATCTGTATTTCTGTTATCTTTGAGTCAAAATGAGGTGTACAATTCAGCCAGCATGGAATTTGGGGATTTGGGTATCAGAAAATTTTAATTTGTATTGATGAACATAGGTTGTGAACTCCAATGAACTTTGAAATTTTTTTTGCTAATCTTTGAAGGTAGAGATGAGTAACAGTGACTTCAATTTTGCTCATCTTTCTGATGCATTCTTCAAAATTCTGTGTACAATACAATAAAGCTTTTGCCAACTGAATCTAAACAAAAGTTTAACAAATTACAGGTGACAAAAAACTCTTAATAAGAAATTACCCTACTACATAGCAGTATTTGATCAAACTATAATACTTTTTTTTTTCAACAGTGATGCAAAATGGTTGACGTTGGAGTTGGAAATAAGTCGGCGTTCGTATAGATTATTCTCTCCCTTCCTTGCACCAGAAAGTAAGTATTATTCCAAGAAGTTGAAAAGGAATCAGTGGCTAACAAAGTCGGTGGCAATCGATCAAAGAATGATATTGATCCTTAGTAGTTGAATCTTCCTTATGCTCTGGTATATCATGGAATTTTTCTTAGTTTTCTATCTTTATTATACATTTTTTCTAAGTTGTCCTGCCTGTTTAGCAATTGGACTTTATTGCATTTGACCAATCCATCTTAGCCTTCTAGTTTACTCATATGAGATTTTGGGTTATGGTTGAAATGAGTGTAAAATGACGCATTTGATCATCCACCTTAATTGATTTGTTGAGGTAATTTTCGTACCTTTTTGTCTGTTTAAAATTATATGTATTTCATCGAGGATCCACGAATTTATGAGAATTTCATTTGATCCAAACCATGGCTGTTGAAATATTAGTACCTTTATTTAAATTTTTCTTTATTTGAATATTATGTGTTTAGAAATGTAAATTTGCATAATTGAATTTTAGTAAATTTTTCATGATTTTGTAAAAAAATTCATTTAAATTTCAGAGTTTTGGAGAATTCTTCATTAAACTTACGGGTTTTTTGATGTTTTTATATTAGATTTAGAAGAATACTTTGATTAAATTTGTGAGTTTGGTACTGGTATTTTTTTTTGCATTTTTGGTGAAATTGGTTCTGGGTTTTGATTATTGTCTGCAGCAGGGAAAGGGTAGAAAATCATTCCACGCCCTTAACCAGTTCCCGACTCTCATTGTGCACTGCCAACTCGCGAACCAAGTGGTCTTTCAGCACCTGCAGGAGATGAACGAAGCGAGATGGTATAGTTTTTCCGTAATTTTTACTATTGCTATATGTAAATGACCAAATCGAAATTGTCTTTGAGCTCCTTACAAATTCAGTCTCCCGACTTATTTTCCTTTTTTTCAATTTGAATGCAACTCTGTCCAATCGTCTTTTTATTATATGGTTAGCTTCAAAAACCACTAAACAATTCTAGAAAGTTTTTTCTTTAGGTGATAAACCAGTGTTTGTTACAATTACATTGTTTTTCACACTCTACAGCACAACTTTACCCTTTGAATTACAACTACACTGTTACAATTACTCCATTACCAGATCAACACTGAACCTTCTCTTATTCATGTATGTTTGTTCCTTGCTGTAAATACAATGAATACACTTTTAAACCCGCAGCAACGCGCGGGCACAATGACTAGTCACTTTCTAAAAATGCAATCCAGTCATCAGCACTTTTTCCAACCCAAATCCTGTCCTCATAATCCCAGTCTAAAGCCAAACCAAACTTTCAAACCCTCTAAACAATCAAATCAGTTATCATTGGAATCCAACAGATGCATCAGCAGCAGCTAACTTCAAGAGGCATGCCTTTAGTTTCAGGCACCTTCAAGTAAACAAGTATCCGGGAACGATGCACCCGACAACATAGATTCCGAAGATGCCAGCAAATCCAACGGAGGAGAGCATGACAGGAAATGCGTAAGTGATGATGATGTCTCCAATCCAGAATGTGAGGGCACAGATGGCAATGCAGAGGCCGTGGATGCTGGTAGGGATGACCTCTGCGCAGAGAATGTTCGGGGTTACTCCATGACGAAGCAGCAGGCACGGCGGTGGAGATTGTTGCATTCAGAACAGTTCCCAAGTTGACAATGTTGGCAACTACAAGAAGAGTGAGGGACAATGTAATGTGGAGAGCAGCAGCGACCTGCAAACCAAGAAAGGCAAAAAGGAAAGCTTATTTTCTGCAAATATGCATATAGATAGAACCGGTTACAAACTTTTAGTCTAAAATGGAAATGGAGGGACACTAAACTGTATTTTATCGTTTGGATAGTTTACCCTAGTTAGAATTTTGATTAAAAGTTAGTAATCGGTTCTAGGAAAACGAAGGTGTTCGAAATTATCTTCTGCCAGCTCTATCCATTAAGAAAGTTGTAATGGCACTTACGAAGAGAGATGCAGATTTTGGATTCAACCCTGTTAGATAAGAACGGCGACGCCGGCCTGCTTATACACCTGAGGAGTGTAGAAAAAAAGTTACATGGTTCAAATAAAATTTTCCTTTTAACTTTTTCTATCAAACCTGTTGATGAATTTGAAGTCCAATTCCAACAACTAATGCATGCTTCACTCCCAGCTTCCAATGGTGGAACACAAAGAGAGCACAGACTTGTCGATTCCTTGGCAGAAACAGCATGCTGACTAACTAGAGCAACAACATTAATGAGTTCACTTTCTTGCCTTACACCAGAAATTTAACAACCGACACAAGCCGAGACCTGTGAGATTATGAGGGTCTTGTTATCTACAATTTTACTCCGGAGATGTGCAACTCTGTGTGGGTGGAGAGGCCCCCAACTTCGTTTGTTAGAATTTTGAACAAAGATGGTTTGCCTTACCCTCCAACTTGATCGCTTAGGCTGGTGTTTTTTGGGGACGACGTGTTCGCCATTTGTGGCAGCGTCTTATTGTAATCCCGAGTCTCTTCCTGTCTGTTGCTTTCTCCTTGTCTGTTAGCCTTGTCTGGCTTTCTTTGTTCTTGGCTGGCCTCTGTGCCTTGGTAATGATTCCTTGTTTCAAAAAAAAAAAAAAAAATCTCCTCTTGATATTAAAATTCAACTAAATCTTATTAATCAACTCCAAATCAAGTTTTCCACCTATTCATTAATTGAAAAAGCAGAAGTAAATGATAAATAAAAAATAATTGCAAACCCCGACTCTTGATTAACAGAGAGAAAAGCATGCGGTTTACATGTTCATCCAAACGATGTAGTTCTTTGATCTTCGTGTAGAAATTTTGTACTTATATGAACAAAACCCAGTTTTTAGGTAATTAATCTTGAATTTTGTACTTATAATCTCATTTCCCCTTGTATATTTTCCTTCCAAATTGTTTGTTTTGATTAATTAGAATTTGATTTTATTAGTGAAAGGTACTTCAAGATACAAATGTGGTTTCTGTTTTTCTAATAACTAACCACCTACAGATATGAAATCTTTGTTTCTAAAGATATGAAATCTTTGATTATGCAGATTGAAAAATGTTCAAAATTTTTCCTGTATTTAATTTAAATTAATTAAGTTTTATTATATTAATTTAAAAAAAAATCGCAATAAAGAATAATAAAAAAATCGCTAAAACTGAAATGTACGTACCCAACCTCCTAGTAAATCAGAAATTGTGGACGGTTGCTCTTGCTCCTCCTCAATGTCAGAAGGAACATTGTGATCAATCTGCGTGCGTTTCGGATGATCATCCGCTGGGTTCGAAGATAAGGAACGCCATTGTCGTTGCCGATCATATTCGTTATCGACGATATCTGAGGATCCAAGACTACTCGTTGGTCCCAAAGACAAGGGAAGCCGTTCATCTTCTTTGCGGAATAAGGGGTGCACCCCGCACATTTTAACGCGTGCCCAGTAGGGAGGTTGAAATTTAACTTTACAAATATCTCCCTGCTTCTCTAAATCTACAAACATGAGCCCCACATGAGCTTTTTCCATCCATTTCCCACCCCACAAAAATTCTTTATAATCACTTGCTTCGTTGATGTGAATACGAAAATTGTCAAAATACCCCACTGCAATACATTTTGATAAAGGCCGTGGTGGAAAAACACAAGATAGAGCCAATCCTAATAACGTCTCCCTCTCCTGTAAATTTAGAGGAATTTCGAAACTAAATTCACTACCTCCAACATATGATAGTGGCCATGCATCATTTCGTACACCTTCAATCCAAGTGGTTGTTAGATGTTTAGAGGTATAGCTGAACCGCTTTGGAATTTCTTCGCCTGGATACGTAACGTTCAATTGAGAGCACCGAAGAAATTCCTGCAATAGTGAATAATATGTAAATTACTAATTACAAACAATCATGATCTGTTCTCCCTCCCAAGTATCAACAAATTATATATTTTAATTTCAAGAGAAATTAAGAGAGGAGAGACGAACCTGATTCCAGTTCAACCAATTATTTTCCAACTTTGCCACCTCATCGCCACTTAGTCCAAAGCAATTAGTCAACTGCAGACGCCTAAGCCCCGAGGGCAACTTTGGAATTTTCTCCAATGATGTGCAATCATCCAGATATAATTCCCTTAGATTTGGTGGAAGGGCATGTGGAATTTCCCGAAGCCTCTTGCAGCCTTGCAATCTAAGCTGCTCCAAGATGACAAAATTGCTAATGCAATCCGGAAGACTAACAAAATTGTTTCTCGACAGATCAAGATTTGTTACTGTGGACCAGCAATGAAGACTGGATGGTTCATATTGAAGAGGCACAAGGAAATCACTTTCTGATAAATTGCATCCACCAAGATGAAGATGGCGTAAGTTGAAAAAGGCTAATGGAATACCGTTGTAATGTGAAGTATCTAAGCGAGTTGAAAACTTCCCAAATGTCACCAGTTTTGGGCATCCATCCATTTCAATATAGTCGAGATGTTGCAACCCATAAATGTGATGTAATGATGTACCTATAAGGTTCTCACAATTATTTGCCCTCAAATATTTAAGCCCAGTAAGATATGCAATTGATGAAGGCAATTCTCTTATGCCACTTTCTGATATGACCAAATACTTTAGAGATTCCATCTCGGCCTCTATTTCTGGGAAACTCTTGAGCCTTGTGCAACCATAAAGATAAAGGCCTTGAAGGGATCGCAATCTAAGTCTCGTCGCAAATCTCTCAAGCCTAGAGCACCCATAAAGACTTAAGCTATAGAGTTTATCAAGGTATCCAACAGAATCATCAACTTCAACTAAACGTTTACACCTATTTAGAATCAACTTCCTTAGGTTTGGACTTCCGGATAAGTTGGGAATTTTTTCTAAGAATTCGGAACCACTTAAATTCAAAGATGTAAGCATTGCCAAATTCTGTGAAATCAAAATCAAAAGAAAAAACAAATCACAAACTTTAAATAGAATAATTAATGATGAAAAGCTTTGGCAAATTTCGTTTTCCAAAAATAAAATAAACAATTAAATTAGTAATTGTCCAAATTAATTTATAATACGTATACATACCTGAAATACTTTCAATTGTCTGATGTCGCTGTTTGGCATAATAAACGTGACAAGATGCCTTAGATGACAATTGGATTGCAAATTGAATGTAAGTATATGCTTTTGAAGAATATTGGATCCCCAGCCTTGAATCTCATCTCTACCGAATTCAATCGCCCTCAAACCAATCCCCCACAAATCAATCCACCTCAAATCGTTGGGTAGATACTCAACGCATCCAGAAAAGTGTGCATTACAACTTATAAAAATTTCAAGATTTACCATCTCGAAAAAGCTTTTTGCATTCAAGGGTATCACATACGGCTTGGGCAACTTCACCACAATGCCTTTAATTTTCTCTGTTCCCTAAATGGAAAAGAAATAGTGTTAACAAACAATTCAAAAGGGTTTTAATCTTTTTTTTCTTTTCAAAATCATGTCAATTAAATCAAATGCAAGAACATATATTCTACCTACTCTGTTTTCAGTTAGAACACGGTACACATCTTCATGATGCCACAATCTGCTCCGCTTGCCTGGTTCAGTGGGAGATTCTTCACGAACTATACGCGTACCCATTTTTTCTAGCAAGTCATGCATCAAAATTCTATTATATTCAATAGTTATGATGGCTTTCTCAACGAGTACGTCAATACAATCTTGAGGTACACTGAGCTTCGAACTTCTTAATATTTGTAACACGTAATCTTTATCTTTACCCTTGAAGAAGCATGCAATGTCTAAAAAAACTTGTTGCATGACATAATCCAAGGTATCATAACTTTTTCGAAGTACTTTTTGAATTCCTCCATAAGGTTCTCTATCGTAAGAATCGTAACTATCCATTATAGCTTGCCAACGATCTATACTTTTATTATGTAGATAAGAACCTATAAGATTAAGTGCTAACGGATGGCCTTGAGCATATGCTATTGCACGTCGTGCGAGTCCCAAATAATCATCTAAAGGTTCTTTTTTTCTGAAGGCATTCCAACTTAAAAGCTCAAGAGCCTTGTCGCCTTTTAACTTTTGAACCTCGTATATCAACTCAACGTCATAAGATTTCAACAATCCAATATCTTTTGTGGTTATGATCATTGTGCTACCCTCACGGAGCCATTCAACTTGAACCAAGTTGTTTAACTGCTCCAATTCATCCACATCATCAAGAATTAAGAGAATCTTCTTTCGCCTCAACAGTTTCTCTATAAGGATGTTTCCTCTATGAGTATTGACAGCTTTCCACTCTGAACCACCAATCTCACTTAGAAGAGTGTTTTGTAGTTGGAGTAGGCCTTCGTATTGCATTGACTTTTCTCGAACATCTGCCAGGAAACAACGACCTTCAAACTTATAAGCAATTGCATTATAAACAGTTTTTGCAACTTCTGTCTTGCCGATTCCAGATGCCCCCCAAATCCCAACCACACACGGATCATTTCCACCATCTAAAAGCTCTTTCACCTTTTCTACACAAGACTCCATTCCAACTTGGTATTTGGCTACATTCAAATGCGGGCCTTGTAGTACACGGACTAGGATCTCGTTCACGATCTGACTGATAAATTTAGCTTCATACCTACCAGTTTATATAAAAATTTGACACATTTAGCCAATCAACTTTTTCTGCTATATTTCTTTGAAAAAGGAAAAAAATGTAAAAAGAAGAAGAGAATGAAAAGATAAAAAAGATTGAAAAAAACAGAGGTATGGATAATCACTGCTGCAGTCAAGCATGTGCCGCTTGCAACTAAATACAAAATCATGTAAGATAATAATTGGCCCATTAATGAAAATGATTTACCCCTATGCCATTATTCACAATTTCACATTGCCGTTTAGTACTCTGTAAAATCCTAACATCTTTCCATACTTAGGACATTGACTTCTTTTTTTACTTTTGTTAAAAAAATAATAATATGACATAGACTTTTTTTTTTTTTGGCATTTAAATGTTATGTTGTTGTTCGGATGAAAAAAGATGTTTTGGATGGATGTGCATCATTTCTTTCCTAAAAGTACTAATTTACCTAACATCATTAGTAATCGGTAAATTATAAAACAACACCATAGGTAGATTATTAATAAAAAGAGGTATTCATCAATTCCCCCCTGAACTTATGACTATTGGCCAATTTCCCCCATCAACTTTAATTTTGGCCAATTTCCTCCTCAACTCTCATAATTAGTCAATTTCCCCCCTCAACTTTAATTTTGACCAATTTCCCCCTCAACTCTCATAATTAGTCAATTTCCCCCCTCAACTTTAATTTTGGCCAATTTCCTCCTCAACTCTCATAATTAGTCAATTTCCCCCCTCAACTTTAATTTTGGCCAATTTCCCCCTCAACTCTCATAATTAGTCAATTTCCCCCCTCAACTTTAATTTTGGCCAATTTCCCCCTCAACTCTCATAATTAGTCAATTTGCACCATACTGTTAATTTTTTAATTTGATCATAATTAAACAAGTGTGTGTAAGAAACTAAATAAGATGTAGGTTAATCATTTTCTTATGTCTTTATCCTATTACAAATATATTAAAATTTAGAATTTTACAATTTATCATAGATAGTATTATTAGTCATAATAAATCAGTATGGAGTAATTTTATTTGATTTGTTACTATACAAAATTGATAACTAAAAGGATTGATGTGTACATTTTTGTATGTGAATACAATTTTTTTTATAAAAGTGAAAGCTAAGTTCAAGTAAATTGCGGAGAATCGAGCTTTAGTGCAAAAATGGCTAGTCAATTCATAACTTTTTCTTATAATCAACCCATATCACATACTAATTGTATTATGTTTTTGTACATTTTACCCTATATTATGCAGGTGAGTTTATGTTAATTTTAGTACTTTGTTGGAAGTTATTAGAAATATTGAAAGAAAGAAAAAAGAATAGATGGAAAATTAAAAAAAAATTAACAATAGGGTGCAAATTGACTAATTATAAAAGTTGAGGGGAAATTGGCCAAATTAAAGTTGAGGGGGAATTGACTAATTATGAGAGTTTAGGGGGGAAATTGGCCAAAATTAAAGTTGAGGGGGAAATTGGCCAAAATTAAAGTTGAAGGGGAAATTGGCCAATGGTCACAAGTTCAGGGGGAATTGATGAATACCTCTAATAAAAATAAGTAATATGTAAATTAATTTTGCAAAAACGTAGGTAAATTGATTTTTCAAACAAAATTAGGAAACCAAAAAATATTAATAAATTTAAAATTTGAACAAAAAAAAAATGGGTACAATCGGGTAATTAATCCAGCCAATTCGAAATTTAACACAATTAGTAATGACCATTTAACTTGCAATAGGTTTAACACAATAAATGGATATAAATATGCAAGAGAATCAAATTGTTATTAGGGGTATTTTAGGAAACCGAAAGATATAAAATCTAACTTGTTAAGCTTAATTGGTCAAGCACAAAAACTAGGTTGGGTTTTATGAAAAGAAAATTGAATTTCAGGTGAAGTCATCTTTTCAGATTAAAGGCAGTATAAGGGAAAGAAATATACGTACTCTCCCTCTTTGAAAGTATATCCTGACAAACTTGCTGCATCAGTAAGAGCACTCCTCCATGTGAGGATCTTCTCCTTGTTGTCTTCGAATTTGAACTTTTCTGTAAACGCGTCACCAAAACTACTCGTTTGCTTTCGTACATCGGACGGATTCACTTTGTAAAAAACTGGCAAAACTATTTGCTGCCTTGACTTTCTACATTCAAGGATACGTACGAGCTCTTCCAAGCACCATCTTGAAGATGCATAGTTTTTAGAGAATATAATGATCGAAATTCTCGACTCTTCAATTGCTTCGAGAAGAGCCTGAGATATTCCTTCTCCTCTTTTAAGTTGGTGATCAATGAACGTGGTGATTGCCCTGCCGTCCAACGCCTTGTAAAAATGATCTGTAAAATTGGTTCGTGTATCCTCTCCTCTAAAGCTCAAAAAGACATCGTACTTCCACAAAGGAGGACTGCTGAAGGAAGAAGAAGAGACAAGTTGATTGTTCATTGGAGAAATCCAGGTAAATTGAAGAGCCTTTCAAAGAATCGAGTCTGGATGCTGGACTGGTACTCGCACCAAGAATTCGCTCTTGTTATATATCAGGCCATTCGCATGATTTTCTGCCTATGTGGGAAGCAGCAGTTTCCTACCACCTTCAATGTGAATGTGATAAAGTTAAACCGAGATTTTCCCTAACGTTGCCGACACGCTTTCTTCCACCTCACAGCACCGACAACAAAAAGTCGAAAACGGATCCCCTCCGGATCCATTATGTGGGGATTCTATGGATCCTCACATCTCAATCGTTTATCGTATATCGTGCGGTCATTTTTCGTCAGATACTATTTATGTTTAATTTTAAATAATAAAGTTAAATATTCATGACCGCACGATACATAATGAACGGTTGAGATATCGAGATCCCTAAGATCCCCACATAATGCATCCGGAGGGGATCAGTTTTCCAACAAGTCCATTCCTATTGTATATCGCACCAAACACAAGATGACACGTCAGAAAGTTAAAATGATTGAGATTGGGTGATTGAGTTACACTATTGACATTATTTCGTATCCGACATAGATATTTTTTTTTGGAATATTTTTCAGAAATAATACTAGAAAAATTAAATTTGTAGACAAAAATTTAAAAATTAAAGGAAAAAGAAGTTGATAATTGTTTTATTACTTAATCGTTCATAAGCATGGTCATTCATTCCTATTAGTAATACATCATTTAATTTTTAAATTTTGTTTTCAAATTTATCGTTCCTAACATTATACTATTTTCTGCATGCCATATTCATAGGTCTTGTAATCTTGATGGGCCAATTCAACATCCCTTCACACTGTTAATAGTTGGAAACAGTTCAACTGCGATCGTTCTTCTTTTCCTTTCGGCAAAATGATCTCTTAGACAAATTATTTTTCTTTCTCTATTTCTTTTTTCTGTGAGAAAAATAAAGAGAAATACATATCAATGTGCATGTTGTCAAGTTGAAGGATTGTAGTTGCAATAAAAGTTCATCTCTTTCGTTATGTTACTAACATGCTCTCTTTTTCATCTCATGACACTTACACAGTGCAATAAGAAAATAAAATGATAATATGTCAAATCAATCATACGCATAAAAAAGTTTAAACGCATAAAAACATACAATTGTCTTGAAGTAACACAAAAGTATTTCATTATAGAGTAATTTTCTTCCCATCCCTTTTCTTTTTTTGTTCTCCTTTTTTGTTCGGACCTATTAATTCTCCTTTGATTTAAAAAAAAAATCAAAACCCAAATAATTCTTCTTAACCAGCCCCACATTACTGCTTTCAGTTTTTGTCAGGGTCCCAATTCCTGGATTTGGATCCTCTCCTGAGCACAAGAAGAGGATCCTCGTGATTAAATAGTGTGGGCTGTTGAATGAAAATTCAACGGTTATTATTATTATAATTTTACAAAGATCCTCTATTTGTTACTGTTAATTTTTCATCCAACGACCTACACTTCTTGATCATGAGGATCCTCTGCTTGGGATCCCCAATTCCCTATCTCATCCCTTCACACTTCCACTGGATGGGAATTAGCTAAAAACAATTCCTTGTGGATAACTTGCTTTTCCGTGATGAGAAAAAAAATACAAGGGAAAAGCAAAGGAATATGCAGGAGATCAAATTAATTAACCACACCCCACATTATTTATATCCAGTCTAATTGCGTCGTTTTGAACCATATAAATAGTGTCGCATACTTGAAGAAAGGTGAGTAAATTAAGGATTTGGATCCGTTCCGGACCTTAATGTTCAGAACCTGCAAGTTCACAAATCTGGGCCACTAATTGGTGTGCAAGTCAAATCAGGGCTGTTAGTTATGTGTGATGGGTCAGGAAAATAAATTAATGAAGACCGTTAGATTCAATTTGCATGGCCCAGATTTGTTGACTTGGAGGCTTCGGACACTAAGGTCCGGAACTGATCCAAACCGTCGATTAAGGTGATTATTTCACAAATGATAAAATAATGTATAATAAAGCCAAATAAACTAAGGTCTGCAAGTATTGGAGGCATTTTTTATTGAGACTGGAACACGGGTGATATATCACGTATTTTTATATAAATGATGAAAATTTTATTTTTGAAGTTATTAAATTTTTACGTGTTCTGTTCACATTAAAAAGACTTTCTGCGTATTGAGTGTGAAGTCCCCCATAGGGACTTTCTTTCGGGAGGCCTTGTGCTTTTCTTCCTAGAGGCAGATTGTCTGCCCTCCTAGTTGTGGTGTTATTTCATGTCCTTTTATCTGTGCGGTCACGGTTAAATCACGTCAATACTTTATATTTTTATTATTTTTTGTCTTATTATCTTTACTAAAAAACTAATATAAAATATTGACGTAACTTAACCGTGTCCACATAAAATAAAAGTGCATGGAAAGGCACCACAATTAGGAGGGCAGACAATCTGCCTCGTTTCTTCCTGCCCACAACCACAAAGCAGTTTCCTACGGACCACCTTTCGAGTTGAAGGAGAGGAACTTTGGTTGCAACTTCCATTCATCAAACAATGATTTTTTTTTTTTTTGGTTATTGAAGCACGCGGTCCCTTTTTCACCTCATGGCACAGAAACGATGCCATACGAAGTTATAATGATCGTATCAAACTAATTATAGACATATAAAAGTTAAAATGCATGAAAATATGTAATTAATTTAAAATATTATAATAAAACACTTAAAATTTTCTTCATTTGTACCCTTTTTATCTTTTTTTATTCGTTTTTAATATTAATGAGTTAAATTATTAAAAGCTAGAAAAAAAAAGATCAACAGAGATTCAACCTGCATCAAGACAAATAATATTGTTGTTTTCCACCAACAATAAAACGCCTTTTGCATTCATTTCTGCCGTCAATTTTCTTTTAATTTACCTCAAAAGACAGAAAAGTGAATGAGAAAGGAAGGATGTGATAAGACTCGTATTCAGATTGAAGGGAAATTTACTTTCGCCAATTCCTCCTCACATCCCTTCACACTTTACTAGACAGATGGGACCAGCTAAAAAGATTCCTTTCGGACAATTTTTTGGTAGTGATTTTGACAGAAAACGAATAAAAGGACATCGCCCCTTTTATCTTCAAATTATAATTAAAGTGTAGAGAGAGAGAGTGTTACGACGCCAAAATAAAAAGTATTAATTACAAATCAAATCAAGAGCAATAAATACATATATTTAATTATCAAAATGTCCTATGAACGAGAGCAGTTCTTCTGCATCCATTTTTATCTGTGGCTCCTCTGCCTTTGTTAATTGGCTGAGGATTTGGTTTATTTTTTATTATTTTAATTATTATCAAGTTCACATTAATTATGTTTAGTTCAATTAACAAAGACACAGAGATGCCACAGGCAAAAATAGATGCAGAAGATCTCATCTCCCCATGAACTAGCACGAAAGCTTCCTACTACCTTCAATGTGAATGTGATAAAGTTAAGGGAGAGCAAGCTTCCTTGGAACTTCCATTTATCAAACGGAGGCTTACCTTAGTGTTGCTGACACGCTTTCTTTCACCTCACGACACCAACAACAAAAGAACTTCCATGCCACGAGTCTACGGCAAATGTATGTCACACTAAACACGACTTCACACGTTCAAATATTAGAGTAGTGAAATTTGGGTGATTGAATTATAGTGTTGTCACGATTCATTTTAGACCAGCCCCACCTTAACCTTTTTTTGGGTGGAAATTTTTTTTCAGTGTGCTATTATTCAAGGACTTGGATTGTCTGCTCTCCCCGTGCCTCCTGTTTGTGTGGTCACGGTTAAGCCACGTCAACATTTTATATTACTATTTTTTTTGTCTTATTATTTTTATAAAAAAACAATATAAAATATTGACATAGATTAACCGTTACCACACAAAACAGGAGGGCACCGAAATGGGAGGGCAGACAATCCAAGTCCCATTATTCAAGGATCTCGTAATCTTGATGGGCCAATTCATTGTCCCTTCATACTGTTATTCAGAGCCGGTTCTGAAATTTCAGGGATCATGTGCAAAAAGCAATTGGATGCCCTAAAAAGTACTAAGAATTTAATTTTTTTCATTTTTTTGTTGAAAAAAATAATTTTAGTTTTCAATTGAGCTTCTATAAATTCTAATAGCACAAACAAATTTAACAAATCAACAAGTGGAAATGTAGCGTATTGTTTTTTCTTACCTATTTAAAGGGTCAGGGTTCGAATTTTTTTGTTATTATGTGAAATTTTTATATTATTTTGTGAAAGTATATGCATTTAATAAAAAATAAACTAAAAAAATGATAGAGACGAGTTTCAAACTCATCCCCTCGGGCAATGTGAAGAAACAATAATAACAATTACGCTAAGACTCATGTTTGTAATATTCTACACATACAGTTATATATACGCATATGAATGCAAAATTGAAAAACCGAGGGCCCTTCTGTTTTGGGGATCCTGTGTGGTAGCATCACTTGCCCATCTTCAAGGTCGACCCTGCTGTTATTAGTTGGGAACGGCTCAGCTACAATCATTCATCTTTTTCTGTCGGCTACATGATAAAGTGACTCTCTTAGACAATAACTTTTTCTTTCTCTTTCTCTTTTATGTGAGAAAAATAACGACAAATACATCAAGCAAAGCGTTCGGACAAAATGCAATTCCTTTTACATAAAAATTATTAATTAGTACCACAAGTCTGCAGGAAATCAGATTAACCGCAATGGATTTAGATCCTCATCTTTATAAATTATTATGAACTTTTTTATTTAAGATTAAACACTAATAGTATCTAACAAAATTTGACCATACGATATAAATGAAATGATAAAATGTAAGAATATAACCCATAAATGATCCTCATCCGACCGCAATGGCATCACTGGCGTGCCATCAAATGTTAAAAAAAACTATTTTATTTACTTTACGTACGTCTACTCATCTTCATGAAACCATACCTGCTAAGTTTCTCTAGTTCAATGGGTGATTTTCCTTGTGGTGCTGACACGCTTTCTTTCACCCCACGACACCGACAAGAAAAGGAACTTCGGATCGTTATTGTATCGTTACCTAATCATCTATTAAACATTCATTAAAATAAAAGAATTTGACACGACATGACATGTCACAATAAATATGACCTATTTACCAGGCCTAATGCAAAACAATCACTTTGACGGGTCTTTCCTTTTACATTAAAACTTGATTAATTAGGATCAAGGTATAAAATATTGATGAAATCGGAAATATCGGTAGTCCAAAAACATAAAAATTTGGATGGAAATATCGGGATATTATCGATATCGATAAAAATTGAATAAAAACCACGAAAATTGTAAGAAAAATTTGGAAATTTTTATTAAAACTTTGGAGAATGTTTGTTTAGTCAATTATCTATTAGTTTATCAAAAAAAATTAGAAGGAAATGCATTACATGATGGATTTAACTAATTTAAGTTGATTATACAGCGAGCTGGCAAACACTGTGAGTGTAGAAAATATGTAGTAATTAATGAAAAAAAAAGATCAAACACACCATAATCATTTATATATAATGATTTACTAGAATATTTTACACTTTATACATTACATGGTAAGATACATGAGTGATTTAGTACCACATAAAGTTCCTATGAGGTTCAAATTTTTCATTATCTTCATCATTTCTATGTGTAGAGTAAGTTTATTGTGAAGAGTATTCATCGAATGATAAATCCATAAAATAGTTTTGCATGTAATTGTTAACATGACACGCATATAAATATAAATATTTTAGCACATTATCACTAAAACATAAGTGATGTATCGTGGTTAAGGTGATAGAGGAGTAAAATGCGAGGGGTTCAAATCCCCTTTGTGTTTTTTTTTTCTCCCTTTTTTTCTTTTTTTTTTCCTTTTTTTTTTCCTTCCTTTACATCGATATTTTAGCGATATTACACCGATATTTTGACAAAATATTGCTGAAGTATGAGCGAAATTATCAACATCGATATTTTCCGATATTATCGTCGATATTTGTACGATATGTACATGGATATGTTCCGAAATATCCGTGATTCGAAAAAACCAAAATATCATCGATATTTCGTCGATATTTTTCCTTTTTTTTTTTCCTTCCTTTACATCGATATTTTAACGATATTACACCGATATTTTGACAAAATATTGCTGAAGTATGAGTGAAATTATCAACATCGATATTTTCCGATATTATCGTCGATATTTGTACGATATGTACATGGATATGTTCCGAAATATCCGTGATTCGAAAAAACCAAAATATCATCGATATTTCATCGATATTATCGATATTTCAGACTATGATTAAGACACAGATGTTCTGGAAATCAAATTAACCGCAATGGCATATGCCACCAAATATTAACAACTATTTTATTTGCTTGACCTTTACTCTACATCAGCAGCGTTAACTGATAAGCAATCAACATTCTTCCAAAATTACCCCTTTATAATAAACAAAAGTTTGCTTCCCTTTTTTTTTTTAGGAGAATGAAATAAGAACTCGAAGTTATTACAATAATTTAGGAAATTGGAAGTTTTGAATTTGAAATGCATGAATAAAACTCAACATCCTATGCACTAAAATATTGAGTCGCATGCCTTTTTTATGGTGCAACTTTAATAATTCCATCAGAAACAATGTTGCTGATTAATGTTGCTTCATAGCTAACAATTAAAAACAAATCACACATTTAATTAGGAATTAGCTAAAACGATTCCTTGTGGATAATTTTCTTGTCCGTGATGAGAAGAAAAATACAAGAGAAAAGCAAAGGAATATGCAAGAGATCAAATTAATTAACTACACCCCACATTATTTATAAGGAAAACTAATGAAAATTGCTTGAAAATTTTGAGTTTTAATAAAAATGACAAAAAGATGTAGTAAGTGAATAGTATCGGGATTGACATTTAGAATAAAAAATGTGATTTTTTCGTTAAAGTGAACAGTATCGAGAATGTTTCATTAAAATTCCCTTATTTATATCATGTTTAATTGCGTCGTTTTGAATCATATAAATAATGTCACATACTTAAATAAAGGTGAGTCAATTAAAGGTGATTTTTCTTTGACAAATGATAAAATAATTTATATTAAAGCCGATAAACTGTGGTCCTCGAGAATTGGAGAAATTTTTTGTAACATCCCACGTCGTCCATGGGAGTGACCCTTAAATGTATATTTTCATCCCTACCTAACACGAAGCCTTTTGAGAGCTCATTGGTTTCGGGTTCCGTAAGAACTCCGAAGTTAAGCGAGAAGGGGGCTAGAGCACTCCCAGGATGAATGATCCACTGGGAAGTTGCTCGTGAGTTCCCAGAAATATAACCGTGAGGGCGTAGTCGGGGCTCAAAGCAGACAATATTGTGCTACGGTGGTGGAGCGGGTCTGGGAAGTGATCCGCCCCGAGCCGGGATGTGACATTTTTTATTAAGATCGAAATACGGATAAAACATCACGTATTTTTATATAAATTGTTAAAATTTTATTTTTTAATTTATTAAATTTTTATGTGTTTTGTTCACAATGAAAAATCTCTTCGAGCATTGAGCGTTAAATCCCCTTAGGGACTTTCATTCGGCAGGCCTCGTGCTTTTCTTCCTACCCACAACAACAAAAGAGGATTCCTACAGACTGCCTTTCGAGTTTGAAGGAGAGGAACTTTGGTTGCAACTCCCATTCATCAAACAGTGATTTTTATTATTATTTTTTTTTTGTTATTGAAGCATGCGCTCGCTTTTTCACCTCATGACACATAAACGATGTCATATGAAGCTACTTGGACTGTATGTCAAATCAATTATGTACATATAAAAGTTAAAATGCATGAAAATACGTAATTAATTTGAAATACTACAACAAAAACATTTAAGATTATCTTCATTTGTACTCCTTTTATCTTTTTTTCTCCGTTTTTAGTGATAGGGAGTTAGATTGTTAAACGTTAAGGAAAAAGAGATTGATAGGAATCCAACCAGGCCCCAAAACGCATGACATTGTTTTCTGTCAATAGTAAAACGTCATATGCATTTATTTCTACCGTCAATTCTCTTTTAGTTTACCCAAAAACGGAAGAGCGAATGAGAAAAAGAAGGATATGATAAAGCCTCATTTTCAGATTGAAGGAAAATTTATTGTAAAGTGATTTTCTTTACACGCGTTTTCTTCTTTTGTACTTTTGTTATATATCAGGCCTTTTGCATGTATTTTCTTCCTATGTAGGAAGCAGCTTCCTACCACCTTTAATGTGAATGTGATAAAGTTAAAAGGAGAGCAACCTTCCTTGGAACTTCCATTTATCAAACGGAGATTTGCCTTAGTGTTGCTGGCACGCTTTCTTTCACCTCGCGATAAGGCTGGTTTAGGGATTTTTGAGATCCGGGGCGATGCAAAAAAATATTCCCTCACTTTATATAAGAAAAAAATTTTGGTTTCACATGTAAGACATCAATAAAATTATATTTAGAAAAATACTTCAAACTTAATAATTTAGAAATACATAAAACTAATTTATTTTGTATCGTGAGAAAGAAACAGAAAAACTCCGGGTTTACAAGTAGATAGATATAAGTTTGGTTTTCCATCTAAATTGTTAAAGTGTTTTTTCTTATTTACTAATCTTGTCAATATGAGACTAAAAAAATAATGATGTTTTTGAGTCTTTAATTGATATATATAAGTAATAAATGGATACTAAATCAATTTTTTTTAGAGTAAACTGCCGATTTGCCCCCTGAACTATCACCCAACTTTCGATTTGTCCCCTGAACTTTTTAATTGGAAAATTAAGGACTTAAACTAATTTTTTTGGCCAATTTGCCCCCTGCTGTTAATTTTTCATTCATTCCATCTGAATTTCTGTTAAATGGAAGCATATGCACAACATGTGTGGGTTGTTCGGTCACTTCATTCTTTAAAATAATTGAAAACCTTAGATTTTTAAAATATAAACCTATGCAAATATGTGTGATTCTATAGCTTTTCTGTCTGAAGGTCTAGTGAAATGACGCTTTTGTCCACAAATGAGAGTTACGTGGTTTGCACATGATAAGAGTTAACGTTAATTTGGATGAAATTTATGAAAAACTAACGGTAGGGGGGAAATCGGCCAAAAAAATTAGTTTAAGTCCTTAATTTTCTATTTAAAAAGTTCAGGGGGCAAATCGAAAGTTGGGTGATAGTTCAGGGGGCAAATCGGCAGTTTACTCTTTTTTTTATGACACGTCATATGATTTACAAATTTGATATAAAATTTTGGTCAACGCATTACTCTTCATTGAAGATTAGACTTGAATTGGAACAAATGTTTAAAAATAACAACCCACATACATAGCTACTAGCTAATAATTAAAAATAAATTAACAACCAAACAAAAATTCGTAAAAATTGAAAAGAATAAACACGCACTTATCATTTTCAACTTTGGACCTCTCGTTAATTTTAAACAACAAAAATCATTGATTTTAATTAAACTTCTTGATCATTTAGCCAAATTTTATATATTTATACTTTTATGAAAAGAAATTTGTAAAAATTAAAAAGTAAATAAGCACACATCACCAAAAAGTAAATAAGCACACATGGTGTTTTGAACCCAAGACGTACTTATTAATTTCAAACAACAAAACCACCAGTTCTAATTAAATTTCTTTATTATTGAACTAAATTTTATAAATTTATACTCTTATGAAAACATATATAAATATATCACCCTAATAATTTTGATGCCCCAAGTTATTTTAAGCCTTGGACGGTCGCCCTGACAGCACAGGGCCTGAGCCGGCCTGCCTCGCGACACCAACAACAAGGGAACTTCCATGCCATGAGTCCATTGCTAATGTATGTCACACCAAACACGTTAAAATATTAGAAAAGGGAAATTTGGGTGATTGAATTACAGTATCGTCACGGTTCAACATCGGAACCAGCCCCACCTTAGACTTTTTTTGGGTGGAAATTTTTTTCTGTGTGCCATTATTCATGGATCTCGTAATCTTGATGGGCAAATTCATCGTCTCTTCATATTGTTATTAGTTGGGAACAGCTCAGCCACAATCATTCCTCTTTTTCTGTCGACTTCATGATAAAGTGATTCTCTTAGACTAACTTTTTCTTTCTCTTTCTCTTTTCTGTGAGAAAAATAACTTCAAATACATCAAGCAAAGCGTTGGAATGAAATGCAATTCCTTTTAAATAAAAATTATTAATTAGCATCACAAATCTGCAGGAAATTGGATTAACCGCAACGGATTTGGATCCTCATATTCTATCCATTTATCATACATCGTAAGGTCAGAAATTATTATGAATTTTTTATTTAAGATTAAACACAAACAGTATCTAACGAAAACTGACCGTACGATGTAGACGAATGGATAAAATGTAAGGATAGGACCCATAAATGATCCTCATCCGACCGCAATGGCATCATTGGCATGCCATCAAATGTGAAAAAACTATTTTATTTGCTTTACGTACTTTTTACTCATCTTCATGAAACCATACCCTGCTAAGTGTCTCCAGTTCAGTGGGTGATTTTCCTTGGAACTTCTATTCATCAATCGGTGATTTTTCTTGTGCTGCTGACACGCTTTCTCTCACCTCAGCTCTTCTTCCAAAATTACCCCTTTATAATAAACAGAAGTTTGTTTTTTCTTTTTTCTTTTTTTCTTTTTTAATTTTAATTTTAATTTTTTACTATTATTAGGAGAATGAGAGAATAGTTCGAAATTATTACAATAATTTAAGAAATGAGAAGTTTTGAACTCGAGATGAATGAATGAAATCCAACATCATATTCATTAGAATATTGAACCGCGTGCCTTTTTCATAGTGCAACTTTAATAATTCCATGAAGAACAATGTTGCTGATTAATGTACATTCATAGCTAACAATTAAAAACAAATCACACATTTAATTAGTGATTTTTTTTTCTTTGCTATATTTCAGAGAATTGTGGAAAAGAATGTAAAAACACAAATTGAGAGCAATATTACACGATATTAACAAAAAATGTACTTGAATATTTATCTATGTTTCTATCCAAAACGCACTGGTAATTACTAAAGTCAAGTATGAGTTGCTTGCTAGAGATCTAAATAGTAAAATGAAAAATACGCAATTAACTTAAAATATTGTAATAAAACACTTAAGATTTTCTTCTTCATTTGTACTCTTTTTACCCTTTTTTATCCGTTTTTAGTACTAATGAGTTAAATTATTAAACGTTAGAAAAAAAGAGACCAACAACTTGCAACAAAACGAATAACATTGTTGTTTTTCACCAATAATAAAATGCCTTATGCATTTATTTCTACCGTCAATTCTCTTTTAGTTTACCTAAAAAGACGGAAGAGTGAATGAGAAAAGAAAAATGTGATAAGAAGGGAACAGCTAAAAAGATTCCTTTCGGACAATATTTTGGTAGTGATTTTGACAGAAAACGAATAAAAGGACATCGCCCCTTTCAGCTACGATCTTCAAATTATAATTAAAGTGTAGAGAGAGAGAGTGTTACGACGCCAAAATAAAAAGTATTAATTACAAATCAAATCAAGAGCAATAAATACACATATTTAATTATCAAAATGTCTTATGAACTAGCACGAAGGTAGCTGTCTTGATCTACTTTCGAGTTATTTTTCGGCCAAATCACGGCGATTTAGCCGTAAAAAAATGTACAATTATCTTCGTCTCGTTGAGAAGTATGATTTTCATTTTTGAATCACTTGATTTCGTTGAGTATTGAAGAAGTTATGAACGTTTAAAATTTACTCAGTTTCCAGCGAGTTTTCAAGTTTTCACTCGGACCAGTCAACTTTGAGACTATTTTCCGGCCATCTCCAGCAATCATTGGGCTTTGAAATATGTATAATTTTATTCTGCACTTTCCTATCTTCATTTTGATATATTATGAGTCTAATTTGGTTAAGAAACAATTGAGTTACGAAGCTTTGAAAATTGCCCAAACTTCCTCTGGGACACTTAACGGAGTTTTTAACGGAATGACCAAAATGATAGATTGTGGAAAATCTCAGGGACCACTTTTATCATTTTGGAATCTCATGAACCAAAGTGATGAGTTATGCAAATCGCAGGGACCACTTTGCCGATTTATCCTTCTTATAATATTTTCTGTTTCAAGAAGGATAAAGTTTATATCTTCTTCTTTTCTTGTAATATTTTTATGTTTTAGAGAGGTAAGGTTCGTGTCCCCTTTTTTTATCCGTATTTCTTTTTCCTTGAATTTAAGGGGTGATGTTTATATCCTCAAAACTAGATGTAATTTTTCATTTTGATTAATAAAATTCTCTTGTACCACGTCGATTTTCCACAAAAATTAAAGTTAGGTTCTTATTTTTTGGACCAATGTTAACGTTATTGGGTTAAATTGTTAGTTGTTATGGGAAAAGGAGCGGTGGGGATCGAACCACACCAGGATGCATACGCATGATTGTTTTTTGCCACTGTAATAAAGAGTCATTTGAAAATTTACAAAACTACTACTGCACCCAAATTTAATATAATTATGATACTGCCACCGCGTTTTGTCATAATCATTAAAGAAAGTTAATTAAGTGTTTTTGGATGAAAAAAGTTTGTGACATGCTTTTCATTAGTTTTCTAATTCTTCTTTTGTAAAATAAAATAGAGAATGGCACGAAAACATGAGTGCTAACAACCACCGCTAGAATATTTACTCCCTCATTCGATAGCTTTGTTAAATGGCAAGTCTATATAAATATATGAAGAAATGGCCATTCAACAAAGCTGGAGATGGATAAGAGCTAGTAATTAAGGTCTTGTTTGGTATCCTACCTAAAAATTTTGGTTGTTTCTAAAAATAATTTTCAAATAACATCACTTAAAAACAGTTTTCTTTTAAGTCTCAAAATTTCAAAAATCTGTTTGGTTGAATTTTTAAAAATAATTTTTTTTAGTTTGAATTCAAACTTCCTTGAACAAAAATTTGAGGAGAGAAAAGAGAGAGGAAGTAGTTGGCAAGGAGATAGGAAATAGTTTGCAAGGATGGGGAGAGAGAAAAATTACGGTGAGAAGATGAAGAGTGAGAAGAAAGAGAGTGTGATGAGAGACAGAGACAAGACAAAGGCTAAAGAGAGAGAAGACAAGGTGTGTCATGGGAAGAGAAGAAAGAGGGTTGGGTGAGAAAAAAGAGAGGGTTAGGAAGGACCAAAAGAAGATGGTGAGGACAGAGCAAGAAAACTCTAAAAACTCACTTTTAATGTTTTTAAGAAATAATCTATGTTTTTAAGTTAGTTTTAAATACAATTTTTAAAAAGAGTCATACCAAACAAGAATTTAAAGCCTAAAACTCAAAAAGTATTTTTGAGTTAATAAAGTTGAAGTAAAATAGGATATCAAACAAGCCTGGTTTCTCAAAACTTCTATCTTTTCACATCATCCTCTTTCTAGCCGCCAGCCTTTTGGTTTAATCATTCTTTCCCCCAACCCCTTCTGCATCTGATTTCATTGTCCCCAGTCCCTATTTTCATTCCCCCCTTCTTTCCACCTCCACGATTTCCACTAATCCACCCCATATCGTTTCCAATCGACTCCATCCTTCATTGATCCAACAATTCGGTTCGTCATCCGCTTTTTCTCATTACAATTTCTCGCAATCACAACGCGATTTCTCACGGATCTCTCTGAAGGTGTGTAGAGCTCCGGCTCGGGTGTTTAATCCACCTCCTTCCTTTAAGGTGTCTTTGATGGCACCGATGCTAGTGGTTTCTTCCCATTGGTTTCTTTCGTTGTGTGGTGGAGAATGATGTTGTGCTTTCTAATGAAATTTCGAGTCTTCTTTTCATCCATGCATGGGGCTGTGTATGGCTGGATTACAGAGGTTTGTAGGGGACATTGGTTTCTGTTGGGTGGGATGCGGCATGTCGACGGCAGTGTCGGTTGGAAGCTGTGAGGTTGTCTCGGTGTTTTGTTTGGGCTCAAAAGTCTGTTTTTGGGCTTCTCTATGTTTTCTTTTGGTGGTCCATATTTTGGATCCTATATTCATTCGTAAATTATGTTGAAAACAAAAAAATAAAGATGACGCTTTACCACGATGACATAAAACAACCATTTATATTCACTTTGGAGTTGGTTACATCCCACCAACTCCCCTCCCCTGGTATTTAAGCAAGTTCTCCACCTATCATAATATAAGTAGAGGCACACGGAAAAATATTAATTTTCTCTTGAATACCTAGTGCTTGAAAAAATCTCTCGCACTTAGGTCCTTTGTTTCAATTTTCCATTCTCAGTATCGTTCATATTAAAATGTCTTGATTTTTTATTTATTTTTTGGTTGTGGGGCGGATCGAAGGCTACCAAAGAACAAAGAAATGGACCTAGTTCATCTCAATCCCAACATGCTCAAACTTGGGACTTCTTTTAACATTAGGAAGAGAAACAAGTAACTAGTTGGTAAAAGTAAAACGACATCTTGATTAGGCTTTTAGAGTTATATTAGAAATATAATCAAATATACTCCGAAATCGATAGTTCGTTTCAAGAGATGACTAGCTAGAATATCACATATCCAAAGATTATATATACAACAACAGGATAATCAATGTGAATATAACAAAGAACAAAACTCAAAACAACATCATCAATTCCTCGATTATCAAGTCAACTTTTCATCAATTCCTGCCTGCTTTGCACCCACAGAAAAGAACTCAGAGATAACTTCTAAGGGCATTCCCTTTGTTTCTGGCATTTTAAGAAAACAAACACCCAAGAAATGGTGCACACAACAGCATAGATAGCAAAAACACCAGCGAGGCCAATCGAGGTGAGCATGATAGGCAATGTGTAAGTCACAATGATGTCTCCAATCCAAAATGTCAGGGCACATATTGCAATGCAGAGGCCACGAACCCGAGTGGGGAAGATCTCCGAGCAAAGGATGTTAGGGATTGGTCCAAACCCCATGACAAAGGTACAGAAGTAGACCACAACGCTTATGGTAGAAATTGTTGCATTGACAACGGAACCCAAATGGACAAGTTGTCCGAAAATTAGTACTAGGAGGGTGCCAGTTAGTACCGGTAATGTGGTTAGCAACAGCGACCTGTGGCAAAGACAGACGAGTAAGAGATGAAGAGAACAGTTAATGGTTTACTTGTGGAGCAAGGGAACTACTATATATATATATATATATATATATATATACCTTCTGCCAGAAGTATCCATTAGTCTCATGGCAATGCCAATAGACGGAAGCATCAATAGGGTTGTGAGAGCACTTATGAGAATAGATGAAGAGGTGGAACTAAGGCCTAAATCTGATAGGAGAATAGCCACCCCTGCTTGCTCAAGAATTTGGGGAGTGTAATAAAGAATCCCATTTATGCCGGAGAACTGCAAAGTAAAAAACAGTCATTATTCAAAACTCTCAGACGTATTAATTAGAAACGTGTAGTACCTGCTGAAGAATAAAACTATTTCTAGCACATTTACTCGAACCTGAATTAGTACCTGCTGAAGAATTTGAATTGTCACCCCAACGAACAATGCGCGCTTGACTCCTGGTTCAAAGAGATCCTTCCAAACGGATCCTTCAACAACAGTTTCCTGGGTTTCAATCATTCCTTCTCCGAGATGCTGGCTCAGTTGGTTCCTCTAACCAGAGCAGAAGCCTGAAAATATTTGCCGTCTTGAGCCATTTCAGGACCGCCAGCAACTGAAAGCATTGAGCCCCGTCGAGACTCAAGTGCACCCTCCTGGTGCAAATAGACTCTTTGATACTCTTCTGTCTTTTTTCCATCTTTTCCAACCTTCTCAGAGTATTTGTAAGCCAACGCCCAGCCACCGCCAATGTCCATACTACTCACAGCTTCACCACTAGTCCCCAGCATGAGGCTGCTATTGTGCCTCATGCCAAAGAAGCTATTGGACTTACTAGGCACCATGTCATTTACCATACTTGCTGATTTTTGACCTGAGAGCAATGGCCTTCGAACATTGTCCTCCAAATCAGCTGCATTTCCATTCCCCTCCAAATCCCAATTCTCCGTCTTGTCTTGGCGTCCAGGCAGCGCCACATTTAGCACGCTGCCCATGTTCAGCAAATTAAGAAGGCTGCGCATACTTCCTGTATTTTCGGGAAGAAGCTTCTCATGAACACTGCCAAATAGATTTACAAGAGGATCCACGTAAGGCACGTTTGGATTCAACAAGCTTCCTTGTCGCGACATCAAGCCAAGATTGGCTTGTCCTGTGACAGATTTCGCAATCATTGACGCCCTCCCCTCGAGCATCGAAGCCCTCCCATCCTCCGGTCCATACAGCCTTATTTGATCTTTATCCGAAGTCATTTCCTGGCCTTCACCGCCCTCATTAGGCTCTGGTCATCCCACCTCTTCATCACCCTCGGCTTTAATAAGTGTCAAAGCTCCTGTACAGATTTGGCATCGAAGATTGGGTCATCCATCTTCTTCTATTTTTCGAAAGGTTCTTTCCGGAAATAAGCTTGTCGTGCAAGGCAAACCTACTGGTGATCTTTTCTGCTCAGATTGTGCTTTAGCTAAAAGTCACAAGCTTCCTTTTGCATCTGCCAGTTCTTCAAGTACTCACTGTCTTCAACTACTACACTGTGATATTTGGGGTCCTGCCTCCATCACTTCTCCTAGTGGTTTTAAGTACTACTTGTTGCTTGTAGATGATTACAGTAGATATAGTTGGTTATTTCCATTAAAGGCAAAATCTGATGCCTATTCTACTTTTGTTGTATTCAAACAATATGTAGAAAATCTACTTAGCAATAAAATCAAGGTTGTGCATTCCGATTCAGGGGGTGAATTCATTGGTGCTAAGTTTGAGTCTTTTCTTCGCACTCATGGTATTATTCATCGATTAACATGTCCTCACACTCCTAAACAAAATGGTTGTGCTGAAAGAAAGCACCGCCATATTGTGGAAACTGCTCGTACATTACTTGTTGCTTCTAATATTCCCCATCTCTATTGGGTGGAAGCTTTTTCCACGGCTGTGTATCTTATTAACAGGTTGCCAATCTCTGGCCTCTCTACCTCTCCTTGGGAATTACTATTCTTCAAGCCACCAGATTACTCCAGACTGAAAGTCTTTGGCTGTCGATGTTTCCCGTGGCTCAAACCTTATACTCATTCCAAGTTAGAAGCAAAAAGCAAAAGCTGTGTTTTTCTGGGGTACAGTTTACAGCACAAGGGTTATCGATGCCTTGATCCAGTCACTAATCGTCTCTATATTTCCAGACATGTGCAGTTTGATGAAGCAACATATCCTTTTCAGTCTTCTCCTACCATCCCTGTTATGTCTTCAGACTCTGTCTCCGCCCTCATGGATCTGCAGTTCTTGGTTCCTCAGCGTACTGGTGTTCCTCCTGGATCTTTGGTTCTAGATTTGCCATCTACCTCTGAGTGTTTTCCACACAATGGCAATACTCAAGAGTCCATTCCTCCTACTGCTGCTCCAAGTACAGATTCTCTGAATACTGGATCCGTCTCTTCCCCTGCAACAACTATATCCCTGCCTCCTCCCAATACTCACCCTATGATCACTCGCTCCAAAGCTGGTATCTTCAAGCCCAAGGTATATGCAGCTACCAAACATCCTCTTCCATCTGATATTGACTATATTCCGACTACATATCTGCAAGCATCTAAACATGCTCATTGGAGATCTGCCATGCAAGATGAGTTTAATGCATTGCAATCAACAGGCACCTGGACCCTTGTTCCTCCCTCATCCTCCTACAATGTTGTTGGCTGCAAGTGGGTGTTCAGAATAAAAAAGAAACCTGATGGTACTGTTGAGCGCTTTAAAGCTCGTTTGGTTGCAAAGGGGTATCATCAGCAGGAAGGTATCGATTTTCAAGAGACTTTCAGTCCTGTGGCTAAACCAATCACAATTAGAATCCTTTTGTCCCTTGTTGTGCAGTTCAATTGGTTTTTACATCAATTGGACATCAGTAATGCCTTTCTTCATGGTGATTTGAAGGAAGATGTGTATATGCAGCAGCCTCCCGGTTTCTCTGATCCCAATATGCCGCATCATGTCTGCAAATTAAGGAAATCCCTTTATGGTCTTAAACAAGCCCCTCGGGCTTGGTTTGACAAATTGTTTCAAGCTCTTCTTCGACTTGGTTTTCAGCAATCTTCCTCCGATGCTTCCTTATTTGTTATCTCTAGTCCTACTCCTGTCATGGTGCTTGTGTATGTCGATGATATATTAGTCACTGGACCTGACTCTTCCTTATGCACTCTCTTCATTCAAAACCTCAGTGCTATCTTTCCAGTAAAGGATGTGGGTCCACTGCACTACTTCCTGGGATTAGAGATTCAACGATCTTCCACAGGTCTCTTCCTCCATCAAACAAAGTATTTACTGGATCTTCTCGGGAAAACTAATATGGCTGGTGCAAAGCCTTGCTGCACTCCACTTGGCTCTAACAAATTGGATCACAGTGGTCATTTTTTATCCAATCCAACTGAGTATCGATCCATTGTTGGTGGTTTACAGTATTTGACATGGACCCGTCCAGATATTTCATTTGCTGTGAATCAAATCTGTCAGTTCATGCATGCTCCTCGAGACCAACACATGCAAGCTGCCAAACGAATCCTTCGTTATCTCAAGGGTACAGTATCTGAAGGTCTATGGTTCCGAAAGGGTGCAACTAATCTCACAGCCTTCTCCGATGCGGACTGGGCTGGCTGTCTCTTTGATCGACGTTCTACTAGTGGTTACAATGTCTTTCTGGGATCCAATCTTATCAGTTGGAGTGCCAAGAAACAAGCTACTGTGGCACGGTCATCAACAGAGGCAGAATACAGATCTCTAGCCCACACTGCAGCTGAACTGACTTGGATTTGTAAAATTTTTCGTGACCTTGGTTTTCCTCTCTCTCAGACTCCCACTCTCTGGTGTGATAACATTTCAGCCATCTCTCTTGCTTCTAATCCGGTCTTTCATGCCCGAACCAAACATGTGGAGATTGACTATCATTATATTCGCGAGTTGGTCTTAGCTAATCTCATCAAGGTCCACTTTGTTTGCAGTCAGGATCAGCTTGCTGACATCCACACCAAGTCTCTGTCCAAGAGTCGATTTACTGCTCTCAAATCCAAGCTTCCTCTTGGTTCTTCCACTACTCCCAAGCTCAGCTTGAGGGGGTGTATTGAGAGATCTAAACCAGTCACAAGTTAGTTACAACAGTAAATAGTTAGTTGTGGTATTTGTGTAATTAGTTGTAGAAGATAAGGTCACTTGTGTAGAGAGTCTTTGTGACTATATGTATTCCTGTGTACTGACAATTAAGCTATGAAATGAAAATATCTTCTTCAACATTTTCTACAATTAGCCGGTCCAATTATGTACTCTTCCAATGATGCTTCCCCTCCAACACCAAGTCCCTCGAACAGCAAAGCCATCTCACCTTCATATCAATCAATCCTAAAAAACTAAGCTTTCAAAAAATGGGAAAGGGGAAAACCCGCTATACTTTTAGACATAAGCACAATATCAGCACCGAAAACATAAGCATTCATAAATTCAAATGCAGTACTTTATGCACCTGAAACATCTTCCCGTCCACGTAGTCTCTGCAGAACCTTCTTAGCCTCAGCCATTCTTCCTTTACTAACAAGCCACCGTGGAGACTCTGGCAAGTAAAACAGAGTCAATCCCAAATAAACCAAGGAAGGAATAGAAAGAACTCCAAGCATCATTCTCCAACTGGGGGCATCCTTCAGTGACATTCCAAACACCATGCAGTATGACAAAAACATCCCTCCCGAACCGGTAAACTGTGGGAGAGTATTCAGTAGCCCTCTGATTTCGGGTGGGGCAGTTTCGGAAATGTAGACCGGGACAAGAGTAACGGCTAGTCCAATTCCAAACCCATCTAGTAAAACTGATGAAAATATAAAACTGATGAAATTATCAGCATTGGACGTCTTCCTAGCCAGTCTGAAACTGGCCCTGAGAATGTTGTGATGACAGTGGCACCGATCAAAGACATGGCTACGATAAGCCCTTCGATCGTCGGTTGGGTTTCCAACTTAAATTCCCTTTTGATGTAAAGCACAGCCCCTGCAAATTTGATTTGTAAATGTCACAGCTTCCATACTAACTAAGCCATAAATCACACAACACAATGCCTGCTTTTGATACGTTTTCCGGGTTGACGAGGAAAACCCTACAACTATCATAACTCAAATTAAATAAAGATATGTGCAATCATTTGCAAAAGAAGATAATTATTCATGGCTCAAATGAGATCTCAAAGACTTATTATTTAGATTAGCATATACCCGAGTTCGAATCTCTCTTATGTAGTTTAAATTAGATTAAAATGTCGCTCGAATAAGAGAACCATCATAGAAATAGTACCTGCAATGGTTGCATTGTCCCATCCTTGCAAAAAGTTTCCGGTCGCAGCAGCAATGGCTACAAAAACAGCTCCCCACATTCTTTTTGCTGCCACAAACAACAGGAGGACCTTTCAAACCCAGAAGGGAATTCAGCAGAGAAATAGAGAAACTCTTGGACTTTGTAGCATCAACCTTAAATTTATATAATTTAATTAGAAATTAATGCCAAATTTGAATATACATTTGCTTTCTTGGAAAGAAAGAAATTACCTTTCAAGAAGAGAGAGAAACCATGAAATTAAAGTACGTATCTTCCTTCTGATCTCAAAGCAATGTACATATCTTCTGAGAAGAAACAATCTCAGTAAGTGCTTTTGGGTTTAACAGGTTCCATAAAGTTTTGCTGAAATTCCTAGTGTGCCTCTTTCGAACCACACACAACATGTAGCCCTCTTCCTGCGGTTAGATAGCGGGTAACTGTTAACTGCCTAATTTTTTTTTCTTTCAAATTTTCTCCTCTAATACCGGTGATGTAAAAAGTGAAATAATCAATGAGAACAAAACTCAAAGATTAAAATACTAAAGAAAGAGAATTTCCAAAAAAAAAACTAAAGAAAGTATTTTGTATGGTGGGTCAAAATTGGCACAAAGATTTACTACTGCATGGTTGTTCAGGTATGAGATTACTATTGAGCAAGTGAAGAAGCACTTGGAAGCATTGGTTGAGGACACTTTGATGATCGAGTCGGGTCGTATAGCGGTACCCTAGTACGAGACTTTCATCGAAAGAAAAGTTAGAACAAAGCACCGAGGAAGAACACAGGTAAGTCCTTATAAATGTGTGGTTTAGATTTACAGTCTGTTAATATATATTTTAATTTGTGAGATATAGGACGAGAACACATTGCATAACTCGCGGTTATTAATTAATCTTCAATTTTTATGTTATTTTTGAAAATTTTGGCCATGATTTGGCCAGATTGTTCTTGAAGGGCGTACAGGAATATGGGAAGGGAGACTGGAAGAGCATTTCCAGGTTCTGCGTTGTGACAATAACCCCAACACAAGTTGTAAGTCATGCTCAAAAGTACTTCCTCCACCATGATAAAAATTCTGCAGAATTATCCCATCAAATTGTTAATGGTGATTGGTGATCTGTGATCATCGCTCCACCTCGAAGATAGGATGAGTGACAATGTTGTGGCTAACAATCCGTCACTAGAAACCTCTCAGCAAGAGATTTTAGTGGTTATAATAACCCATTGGGCTGTCACTAATGATTCAAGAAATAAAATTCTTGCAGAGTGTTTTTGTTTATTTTTCTTCAATTGCCTTATTTTGTTTACTAACTAGTGTAATAGTGACGCAATCACGTAATTTTATAAATTCACTCAAGTTATATCATGTGTGTTTGTTTATTAATACTATATGTTTATGTCCACAACATATAGCATTGTCGTTTAACAAATTAAAACTCATTAATAACTAACATGAAGCCAACGAGCGCACAAAAAGTAGAGAGCACATTGAAGGGCTGCAACTCTTCGTTTATTCTAATTTTAAATATATCGTTATATTAAAATTTAAAAAAATTAAAAAAAAACTCTACAAACCTCGTTGTGAGATAATTCTTCACAATGCTATCTTTATTGGAGCTAAGAATCTAAATATATGTAGATTCTGTTGAAATTAAAAACAATGAATCTTTTCAAAAAGAAAAAAGAATAATCACGTGCCGAATAAATATAAAACAAATCTTAACTAGATAAGGCGTATTAAAACATAATTTCATTCTCGGTCTCGAGCACATTGTTTTTCAATATTGTGGTCAGTAAAACCGCCGTCTTCAACTATAAAATAATTCAAGACTCAATTCGTACGTGCATAGTTGCAATCCGGTTATATATTATTCTCGAATTCGTATTAGGTGGTTTTTTCATTTTAAAAATGATAGAGGAGATCTTTGAGGCATCTGAAGGCTGCAATAAGGAGAACGATGTTAGTTTTGTAAAGCTAAACATGTTCAGCATAAAACATCGAATCAATGATTTACTAGAGGTATATATTCACAATATTCTCTCTACCCAATTTTTCATTTTTATTTAATGTTAATCTAATGATTTTGAGCCTTTAGATTTTTTTTTTTATGTGATCTAACGGCTGTAAAAATTAACAGTCAAAATATAGGGACATTCTGTCAAACCACGAAACTAATATGTTGGTGCATTTGGCGCCGTTGGATGGATTAGATGGACGGAGGAGGATGCACCAGATATGGAATCCAACGGTACGAGCTGATCTGGAAGGTTGACTGCTAAAATGGCAAGGCGTTATTGCCTACTTGTCAACTCCGTTACTTTCTGTGTTTGATATTTTTCCCTCCAATTTCTCAACCTCTTTATCTGGACTCTTTTACCATTGTACCCCTTAAGTTTTATCACACTCGTACCTTGTATTTTGTATTATTATCACTTATCATTTTGTACATTATTTACCATTTTTAGTACGATTTTATGATTTTCAATTATAATATATATATTTGCTATTCGATACAAATTGATGATGCTGTGGTGTGTAGGGTGCAACTCTAATATTTTTAAAACTTATAAGTTACGTACGTCTATTGTAAATACATAATACAATTCAAAATCTAAATTTCAAAGTAGATAAAGTTAAATTTCATAAGCAACTATCGTCATATAACTGTACATGATGACCAGAATTTTTCGATATATCGACTTTTATTATCATTTTAAATCTCATCATTAATTCCATTTTGTCGGCCGTTTTCATATAGAAATCTATTTAACGAACTATTAGTTAGTAGAAGTTGGAGTCAACTGATCATCCAAAACACATGCTCTACAACAGTTCCGGTCGCGATGATTTATCATTGATATGAGTTTGGACGCCTAGAGTTTTTATACTCAAATACTTTTATTTTAAGACTCAAATTACATAAAAAAGGAAGAAGAATTTTGTTAACATAAAAGTATATTTAATAGTTGTCTACAAATATTAGATCCAGCAACTTCATTTTTCCCCATCATTGCAAGTATTTAATCAAAATAATATTCGTAGTTCATATTGATAGTCAGCATGCAGGATTTACCTTCCTCTGTGAATTAAGTAAATGACAGTTAATTTACTTTGATATAAATCTAAAACTACCCTACACGATACCAACGTATAAATGAGGTTAATTTGGTCATTGTGTGATAGACATTTTGGTAATTTTGACAATGAATTTCAGTCGGAGCAATATCTCTGAAATTTGGTGTGCGGTCCAAGTGCATGTTGGTAAATATGAATGCAGTCTTTTCAACTATAAGAGCACTTCCACTGGAGGTGGGATAGGCCGGCACACAGCCAAAAAAATGGCCCGGCACCTAGGGAAGTCTCTCCAGCCCACGGGATTGCCTGGCACCCAACCCAAGCTAGTCTCCAGGCCAGCTCAAAATTGACAAACCTTGGGACCGGCCTACATGACGTCAAGCTGAAGTCATGATCTGAAATCGATGACGACGAACTCCATCTCCGGTGAGGAAGACGGCTGGATGATGCTACCTTCGAGGACGAGGCCGCTGACCCGGAACTTGCTGTTGAGGACGAGCTGGTCTTGGAAGCTGTTGAGGACGATGACATACAAATCCGACAATGCAGCTGAAGGTCATGTCGTAGGTCTAGAGGCGGCGGGTTTGGAGCTGGCGAGCCCGAGCGCCAATGTCGACCGGTTTGGGGCGGGTTGGACCGCGGAGGGTGGTGGAGAGGAAGCGGAGAGTGAAGGGGAGGTGGGGATTTGTGGAGGGTGGAGACGGGGGGTGGGTTGGCATGCTTTGGTCTGAGGAGCATTTTTTGGGGAGAAACTCATAAATTAAAAAACAAATTATTAATTTTTATTATTTTATAATAAAAATTAATAATATTTTAATAAAATTGACTAGGCTATTTAGCTTTAGGGGTGAATATGCATTGGCCTATTACTGTTCATTAGAGTCTATCACTGTTCACTGTGTGGATTAAATGGTCTGGATGCTGGCGCAAAGCCTTTAGGGTGGGAATTGCTCTAAAACGACGTCATCGAAACCTATGAATAAGAGACCTTAAGAAACAAAAGCATCTTCTCCGTCTTTACGAAAGCATCTTCCCTCTCTCTCTCTCTCTCTCTCTCTCTCTCTCTCTCTCTCTCTCTCTCTCTCTCTTTGAGCCTCCCCAAAACCCTCAACCTCAAAACGACATGACCGGTGACTGAATTATTTTTCTGGATATCTGGGCTGAAAGAAAGAGCAAAAGTAATTTGGATCCTAAACTCTTACATATTCTTTTTATTTTGTGAGTTTTAATGAAAAGCCCGTGATACTGTTCACTTTAACGAAAAACCACATTTTTACACTAAAAAGTCAAACCTGGTACTATTCATTTTACCATTTATTTTGTCCTTATCATTAAAACTCAAAGTTTTCAAGCCCTTTTCATTAGTTTTCCTTTTTATTTGTTCGTGTGATCAGCAGATTTGGGATGCAAAAGAAATGTTAAGGATTGTCGCATAGGTGACTTTGAGATATGCACGCGCTGGATGACTTTCAGTCAGTCGTGGAAATGAATCTCATAAAGAGGTCCAAATTTATTGATGACTGAGAGTCATTCTGAGCAGTGTCGGATCCAGGAAATAATATTATGAGGGTCAGTAAGAATAGTGCGCGTAGCACGCAAATTTTTTTATACCAGAAATAGCATGCATATAGTCATTTCATCGAGTCTTGATAGGCCTGAAGTCGTTTGAAAATGCATACTACAGACATGTTAATGTATGCAAGGGGTAACACCTAAGGTATCCATGGACATTCATCGGGTTTTGGTAGGCCTGAAGTCGGTTGAAGGGCATGTATGAAGCCAACTCTAATATTCAAAAGGGCAACACTCAAGGTATCCATGAACATTCACCGAAGTTCGGAGGGTCAGCACCTAAGGTATCTATGGACGTTCATCGAAGTTCGGGAGGTCAGATGACCCCCCATGCCCCTTAATGGATACGCCAGTGATTCTGAGTGCGGTTATCCCAATCACTTGTGCAAATTCATTTTATTCTCTTAAAATAAAATTTTGGGTGAATTTGGATTAAGTCTAGATAACTACCCTGCCTTTATGCGCAATTTTAAATTTGTCTAACATTTTAAAACATTCCAAATAACTACCTAAACATTTGAAAAATTCATCAATTAGGTTCACTAGCGTTCAGTGATGACATTGACAAATATTAAGGGTGTTTTAACTCTCAGGTCATCTATAGAGATTTGAATCTCCAAATTGACGTCATGTAGTATGCAAATTTACAGTTTAACATGACTAAAATGGGTCAATTTGGGGGATTAGAAATCTAAAGACGTTGATTAGTGAAAATCAACTTTAGTATTTGTCCACCTCATTATTTAATGTTAATAACGTCATCATTTAATTAATGTTGGCAAAGTCCCTGGTGACCTACCATATATCTAATTTTCAAAATGTTAGATAGTTATTTAGAATGTTTTAAAATGTTAAGACTAAATTGAAATCGCCCTAAAAAAGTTTGGTTTTTTTGTACTTAACCCAAATTCATTGTGGGAGAATATTGAACAAATTAATTATTTCTTCAAATTTTTCTCCTTTACATTAATCTTGTTGGTCATCAGGGTTTATAATTATGTGAAAAAAGAATTAGAACTCTAGGATCTCTATCATATTAACAATAGTAAAAATTAGTATCTCATCCCTGGTTACTAATGTTTATTGACTGAAACCGTATTAGTTTTCAAATTTTGATCAAAGTCCCTAGCATTAATATAATAATGAAAACACCTCAAACTTGTATTCTTTGCCACTATTTCCTGCGGAGAAAGTCAGAAAAACCAATCTACCAGAGTCGACTGAGAAAGCTGTAAGCCTTAAAGCCTTTGCTGACGAACCGTATCCCGTCAAATTAACGGTCGCATTGCCGGTTGTTTTCCCTGACCTCAACGAGCCGGCCGTTCTCAACCTGAATTTGACATTGGCTACAGGGTGACGCGCGTGGACCAAGCTGCTGTGGGTTGGGATTTTTTTTATGTTTTTTTTTCTTTTCCTGGTAGCAATGTATTGAATCCTAAGAATTTATATATGGAGCTTCTTTTGGTCATAATCCATTTTTATTTTCTCGTCATTTTTCTACATAGGTAGGCATCATTAAGGGTATGAACTGTAATCTTAATTCATCGTAATCTAAACTACAAGGGTTCATGTTGAAGCGTATCAATATCGTATTGTATGAACATAAAAAGCGCACAAAAGTTAATTAACCTAATCGTTCAAATTCTTTACTGATTTTTATCTAAATCTCAATGACGCACACTGAAATTTCTGAAAAACCGTTACATGAAAGAAGAGCGCGCGAAAGGAGAATGAGTGTTATAGAACCGTTGTTGGGGGAACTAAAAAAAAAAACACATCTTTGGGCATGTTTGTTTAATGAACTTTTCATACATATAACATTAATGATTTCAGTCATTTGTCTGAGCTTAAGCATATTTGAAATTCTACACTATGCTTGTGTAAAAATATTGTTGTCCTCCTATGACAACAGTATTACTACCCCAAATTTGTGGCAGTTTATTCATTCATAAAAAATAAAGATAAATTTAACTGGTAATGTCACCATCTTATTTGTTTAACTAGTAGCACATATTCACATTTATTATATTTTATTTTGTTGTCAAATGATAGATTTTGTTAGATTAGATGTTAGATTAGCCACCGAGGGGGTTCAAACCCACGCCGTCATGCAAAGGCTCAACACATTTCCACCACTGTAGTAAAAGACCACTTGCACATATTCACATTTATTAATTGGGTTTCTTAATTTTTCTAAAAGAAAATGATTAACGATTAACAATTTTCTAAATTAAAAATATGTAAACCCATATATTAAAGTGTATTTACATCCGAAAGCAAGATGCATGTATGAAGACGAATGAATTTATGGATAGTGACAGTAGTAAACCAGTTCATTGCCAAATCATAGCAGTGCTATCCCTTAAGAATTTAGCGATAAGGTTTTATATCTAAAGTGATTTCTAAGATTGGTATCTCTCACTTGGTCTATGACAATGAAAATCAACAGAAGTGGTCCAAGAATTTATCTACCGTAAGTCATTAATATTATGTGAAAATGATCACTAATACCATGTGAAGATAAGACCGCCGCACTAAAAAATTTCTTAATACGGATCATCCAACCGTTATATTCGTATTGAAGCCAACCCAAATGTAGAGTCCGGTCGTTGTGGGTCTCAAAACTACAAGATCTAGCCCAACATGTCTCTAAGCATACTTCCATACATCAGTGTTACAGGCCCAATCCTAGCCATAACTTCCAAACGTTGTCGAGTTCACCTGCTAGTTATCATGTTATGGACTAATGGCACGCCATGAGGCACAATTCCGGTCGCCGGACAATGACGTTAGACATGTTAGTTCTTGTTCACACTCTTTCTTTGGGTTATTATTGTTGTGAGTTCGGTCTATCAGCCAAGGCACTGTTGTCATCTTATTGCACTCGAGTTCAAGTTTCCCTCATTGTTAATTAAATAGTTTTTTTTTAACAAAAAACAACGTATTTTGGTCGATTAGGTAAGTTATTTCTGCATAATCAATTAGTCTAGTGAATTTATAATTAATTTTCTCTAAATCCCTTATCCAAATATAGTTTAATATTTTTTTAAAGTACAAGCGATATTCTACATTAATCTACACTAAAATGAGAGAATATGATATAATGCACAATGAATTGAAGAAAAATATCTTAACCACCGTGCAATTCACCATTTTCAATACGTCCTCATAATTTATAATCAATTGATTGTAATAAACTTCTTATTTTACATTCTCTAACTCATTTGGCGATCAAGAAATTCATAATTTTATTATTTATTCTCTAATCTCACTAGTGCTCTGTTCCATGAAGGTAAATACACGTCGGCAGTGACGAAGTTTGCTGATTATTTATATAAAAAGATTATCCTTTACATATTTAATTTTCATGATTGATTTTCATGCTCCAACAACATTGACAGTTACCGAACAAATGAACAGAGTTAGCCACGAAGGCAAGAAAAGTTTACATCTTCTCAGGTGAAGAAAAGCCACCCAAATAATACTATAACATTTTTAGTCAAATGTATTGGTTGGGGCCACGTCGGAATAAGATCATATCCGAATCCTCTCAATCTCGGAAATCACTTTATCATGTTCGTTTATTTGTCATTTTGTGGTTATAAATTATTTTAAATTTTTTTATTTAAAATTAAACATAAATAGTACTTCACGAAAATTGATTGCATAATATACAATGAACAAATACGATAAAATGATTTTCAGAATCCTCACAAACAGGATCTGACGAGAATCCTTATCCAGCCACATCCACTGCTTTTTGTTTTGTGGATGATTCAAGAACATGATGAGTCCCTCGAGTGCCTCGATCATAACAATAAGATTAATTTTGGGAACCTATGCAGCCATACAAATTCCAAGTTAGTGGAAAACCTACCCATTAAATTCCCCCTCTTACAATCATATGATAATGATGATGATAAGTGAATGTAAAAGATAAGAATGCTAAGAACAGTCGTTTATGTGATAAGTAAGCAACTTCACTAATGAAACTAATGAAGGGGTGTTTTACTTGGTTATGTCTTTCGACTAACCAATGCCCCTTTTCGACTACAAGCTATTCTAGTGCATGTTACTCGTGAGTGATTGCCAACTATTAATTCCATTATAGACAGATATTGACTCACGGGTTGACTATAGTGGGCCGGTAAGGACAATCGCGGATTCACAATGTACTCCAGCCCACTCCAAATTATCAAAATGCCGTACTAAATTGTCGAATCATCTCAAATTTCTCAAATTTAGTGACCAAATATGTATCTGATTGTGTTCCCATATCTAATCAAACTGATAAACAATTTTGCAAATTTCATATCGAGTGAACGATTGTTTCTAGCATGATCCATACCACCTTGTAAATTATACAAACCAATAATCACATCAAACAATAATACATCTTGTGGCAATTTAATCGATCTTGCTCTTTCCCCTTGTTTTTCCAAAACGTTTAAGTGTAAAGTTGAAGAAAATATCTTGGATAGGGGTGGTCTTTTTTGCTCCAAGTCCCAACAGATCTGCACATCGATGATATGTTTTTTCCAATCCCCAATTGATCAAACGTTTTCACATGGGCAAAGAGCCAAATGCTGGCCAAAAAACTCAAATCGAATTTAATAGCCTTCGCTTATGCTTAAGTTTGGGCACAGGATAATCTCATCCTTAGAGCGATTGTTCCCGATTTCTCAACACCCCAGCATGCATGCCTCACCACCTCATCCAGGGGTCCTCCTGTAAATTTGACAAAAGCCAGATTTTATATATATTTTTTTTTGTCCGAACTGCCAACCACCGGAAATCTTCTGGGCCACCACCGTCACCCGTCTTTTTCCTTGCTGGTAGGGTCGGTCTCACGGAAGTTAGGGTCCCAGGAATGGGGTCTTGAATGTACCTTCCTGGAAGCTAGGGTTTTTATTTTTCAATTCAACCCATGAAAGATGAGTTGCGAAGAAGCTAGGAGAGGCATGTGATGGTGCTGAATCAGCCGGTGATGATAAGATCAAAGTTGGAACTGGAGGATTAAGAATAAAAAAATTTCGGTGTAACTGTCACACGGCCTTGGTGTTACCCATCACTCAGGTTATAGCACGTGTCAAGTCGTCCACACTTATCACAATTAAACCATATGGTGGTGTGTAACTCAGAACAATTTCCACCAAGAACCGAGGTCTCCATAAAGTCATAAGACCATGGAAGATCAAAGCTCCAATGAACGACGGCCGAAACTATAACGATCCATACGACAAAAGATTTGGTGTAGCAAAAGGCCTTCAAGATAATTGGTTTAAAAATAGCTATCTAAAAAGATGGAGACTGCCTCGTAACTACTCTTAACATCTCAAGATATTGTTCTAACCAAAAGACTTTCAACAGCATGTGATTCACCACAGTAACTTCTCAAAATAACCAAAGCTATCCACATATAAAACTTTACCACAGTTCAGTAAATACTAAATACCCTGCATCATCATTTTAATCTGCAACTATTTTTACCTAAACAGTAACTAAAGCATAATTAAGCATCTATTCACAATTTGGAACGCATAATTAAGGGTCTTCTATTCAGATAGAATCTGTGGGAAAGCAATTGGAAGCAGAGTCAACAACCTATTAAGTATTAAGTAAGAATTAGGCATCTATCTGGATTTTGGGAGCAGGGGAATATTCATAAGCTCTGAGTCAGAAGCTTAGGTCAAGATCCTCCATCCTGTTGATAAGGTCAAGACTTAAGGTACCCAGATCACATCGAAAATCAGATTCCGAATAATTTTTACCATATTAGCAACAATGAAGTGAGCATAAGATTCTAGATTCCCTTTGAATGGAAACAAATTCTATTACAAGTAGGGTAGAAAGGATACACGAACGGAGATATCATGAACAATGGATTGGAGGTGATATACAAAGTACAAGTTTTTCGTTTCTCCTATATGCCGGCTGAATTGTACACCTCATTTTGACTCAAAGATAACAGAAATACAGATGGATGGAAAAGAAAAAAATTGTAACAATAACAAACAAAAAGCAGATATACAATTTGGTATGGGATGGTCAAAGGAACAATTTAGAAACCCACCATATTAGTTGACGTTGATTTGTAGTCTCTTCTCTCATCCAGCATGCTAACAGATGGTATTCCTGTTAAAAAGAAATAAGAAAGCTGTGAGTGGCACAAAAATGTGACAGAAAACATAATCAAATCATCCCTAGTAGTAGTTGTTAGCATATTGTTAATCATACATGCTCACAACTCACAATACAGTAAAATTATGTCCTCATGCCACCACAATAGGTAAAGGAAAATGCATGATTCTACTTTTCCGGCTTATAAGTAAATTTGCCAAGATATTGTTTTGATAACTTACTCGATTGAAATTATCAGCAGGGATTCAGTGATTAATCAGGCTTTTACATAATCTTCACCATTGCGCTTCCTTTTGTTTGACCTCGAGAAGCAGCAGATTTGAGCCCAAGTCTTTTTCTGCTTAACAGGTTGTGCTTTAACATCTCTTTTCGCGACAAGCTCAGCCATGTATTGAACAACAGCCTAACATGCACCATGAAAGCACAATTAGCCTTGAGATAGAAGTTACAAACCTACTGGATATAGAAGTCAACACAACAGAGGAAACTTACTTGTGCACCCTTTTCAGCTATGTGTCTTGGTGGCACTTCAAGAGGGTTTTCTTCAACACGTAGAACACGTAGTCGAGTGAGCATCCTGAAAGAGTCTGGGAGAACTCGTATCTGGTTGTTGCTGATATCCAACTCTTCAAGCATCTCGAGGTTCCCAATAGACCTTGGCAGGGATCGCAGATCAGCGAAATTGTTCCCAATGTTCATCTTGACAAGTGAGGTGGCAAAGCACAAGTTCTCAGGCACTGACTCAAGCTCATTGAAACTCACATCCAGCTCCCTCAGGCTCAACAGAGACGACACGGTTGTGGGCAACTGTTTGATATTATTGTAACGCACAGACAAAACCTCCAGGCTCTCAATCTTTCCTACAGCTTCAGGGAGTGCTTTAAGACGGTTATAATCTGCACGCAGCTCTTTGAGCGAGGTACAACGACCAATAGTATGAGGAATTTCTTCAATATCATTGGTCTCAACATTCAATGTCTTGAGGCTAGCCAGGGACCCAATTGTGTCAGGAAGCACAGTGAGCCTGTTTGAGCTCAAATCGAGCTCTTCAAGATGCACCAATTGGCCAAAGGTAGCCGGCAGAGTAGTCAAGTTGTTTGCTCTAAGGTCTAGAGAGACAAGGCTAAGAAGATCTCCGATAGTGTCGGGCAGCTGAGCTATCCTGTTTGAGTGCAAATCCAATTTGGTCAAGGAGGAAAGACCTCCAATGGTGGCTGGGAGGACCAGAATCCGGTTTTCAGACAAATCAAGGGAGACCAATCTCGAAAGCTTTCCTATCGAGTCAGGCAACCATTCAATTTGTTCCATCAACTTGTTTTGAAGATTAACATCCTTGGTGCCTTTCTTTGCAAACACTTCAATTAAGCTCGCTAACTTTATCAGACTCAATTTCTCACCCTCTCGACCTATAAACCCCACCACACAAACAATAAATCAAACAAACAAAACCCACATTGCCTAATAAGCAAAGCGTCTGAAAAACAATTCAAACCAAGAAATAAACAAACAATTCAAACAAATATATCAATAAAAAGAAAATAAATTTGTAAAGTGTATCGAAAATCCACCTCCAACTCCATCTCCTCCGGTTGAATTGAGAGCGGAAACCGGCCTGAGAGACGCATCCACTATCCGGGGAGTTGCAGAAACAGCAGGTCCAGCCCCAATTCCATCCAAGTGGAAAGCTTTCTTGGCCTTGCTGACCACGAAACTGTCGTCTCTGCTGACTCTGGCTGAAGAACTTTTAGCAACACCTTCTCTGTCAGTGTTGAACACATACGCAGCAGCAGCAGCAGCAGCAGCAGAACCAGAAGAAGAAGAAGGAGAGGGTGGCCAGTGAGGAAGGACCCCAGAAACGGAATTTGAACTCGAACTCAAATTCGCCGCCGCAGAAGAGGAAGAAGTGGAATCGGGAGAGGAGACGCAAGTGGAAGCTCTCTGAATCAAATCGTCGAACAGATTATGGACGTTCTCGAGATCGAGCAACTTACGGGCCTCCCGCATCTCCTCCTTGCTGTTGAAGTAGACCAAGTTCCTCTGCATCTCCTGCAGCACCATGAACAGCTCTTCCGGAACTTGCAAGCTCTTGGTCTGCCCGGCAATGGCGTCGAGCCTGGCCTGTTCCGCCATTTCCACATTCCGAACCAGCGCCGCCGCCACTTCCACCTCGTCGACGACCGGCCTCGGCGGCAAAGATCTGTGAATTCTCATGATCTCTTGCACCACTTGGTCCACTGTTTCAAACGCCGTCGTTTCCATTTTCCTCCGCTTCAGAAAAAAAAAAATCAAAATTTGATTTTTGGGTGTGGAGAGCAGAGAGGTGGGGGTGGTTATGAAATTTGGAGGCAAGAAATCAAGACACCCAGCCGCCGTCGTCTCACAAATCCAGCCATTTCCATTCTCTCTCTCTCTCTCTCTCTCTGTCCTCTTTGGCGGTTTTTTATTTTTTATATGTAAGAAAAATGGAAATTGGGATTTTAATTATTTTTTAAAAGGAAAAATGATATTTTGATGCATGTATATAGCGTGAAGCTTGATTACGACTCATGGGCTGATCGGTTATCAGCTGAGTCTAGAATCTCGAAGATGCATAGTGATATGCTTTCACCCGTCAGCACCACTTTCTTTTTCCGCTAATTGCGTGTAAGGAGTCATTCCTCCTTATTTGTTAAATGCAATTACAGCTATGCTATTGTTATTCCGAAACTAGTAATAGTTTAACCCGTGTTTTATGAAAATGAAAAACAAGTTTAAAGTTACGATGTTATAATCGGTGATTTTTTTTTTTTGCTTACACGATGGTTTGGTGCTACTTGAGAACCTTTTGTTTTTAAGGTATTCATGATTGTACGTTGCACCAATTTATTATCTATATAAGTGCAAAATGAGTCTAAAGAGTGTCACGTTCTTGAAAAAAAATTAAGTTGATAGATAAACAGACCTAGTGATCTAACAACGCAACATTTGATAAGTGGTGTTGCCAATTTTTATCGAGTTCATATTAAATGCACCTTATTCTTTAATATGTATATTATTTTTTTCCTTAAACTTCGGTTATTAGTTTTGTGCGAAACTACTAAATTTTGTTGTTTAGTTTTAGTGTGTTGGAAGCATGGCTCTGTACATCAAAATTTGATTTTGTATTACGATGCTTGGTATATCGAATCGTAACACACTAAAAAAATTCTAGTAATGCGAGATGGCCAAATTTATAAACTAAATTTTGTAAACCAAATGATGTAGATGCTGATGATTAAATTATTATTCAAGTGTTAATTAACGTGCTTATTTCCTATTGATAATAAATTATTTGTTTTAAAATTTTGGTTTAAAAAAAATACCCTATGCGTTGTAAAAAAAAATTCTCATAGTTTAGGCCTTTTTTTATAAATAAAATATATTGATGAGAAAAAGATAATACAAGCAGCAAAGAGTAGCTGAAAATACAAATACGCAACGAAGAGCTGCAACTAAAAGAAAAACAGACAGCAAAACTAACAACACTACATCAAAACAGCAAAAATAAACACTAACTATTTATAGTTATATTTCATTTCTGTAAACTGTAGTCATTAGCAGCTATCATAGTTTAGGCCTTAATAAAACAATTAAACTGGTCACCTAATTACTTTCCATAGGACCCACATAATGCAATTCTCTCTCTAGTCCCTACACCCTGTCCAAAAGAAGCTGAACACGAGGGGCATACACGTCAATTGAAATCTCCAACGGCTGCTACGCCCTCGTGAATGAAGTTGACCCATCAATAAAATTATGTAAACTTTCAGGACTTGGAATAAGCTTATTTTAATAAAAAATAATGTTATAATTTTTTTTAATTTTAATGAAAAAATCATAAATTTTAATAAAATAGACAAAAAATACTTAAATTTTAATGAAAAAGACATAATTTTGATATTAAAAAAAACTAAAGTATGGGACCCGAGCGTTCTCACACATACTGTTTATGAAACTTAATGACACTACACTGTTTATGAAACTTAATACACTATTTATGAAACTTATTACACTGTTTATGAAACTTATTACACTGTTTATGAACCTTAACGGTACTACACTGTTTATGAAACTTAACAGTACTACACTGTTTATGAACCTTAATACACTATTTATGAAACTTATTACACTGTTTATGAAACTTATTACATTGTTTATGAACTTTAACGGTATTACACTGTTTATGAAACTTAACATTACTATATTGTATATATACATATATTATTTATTTTTCCTTAAGTAAGTACTAGTGAAATCTACATATGTCGCTTACACACACACACACACACACCTTAGGAGATTATGGTACTAGACGTGTGTTTGTGTTATCTTGCTTTGTCAAGACTAAGTTTGTGAATGGAAGTGACATGTTTTGCAATGCAAGATTAAAGTTAATTCCAAGTATTGTTGAAGGATATTGGATGGTCTAGTATGCGTGATGTTTGAACAAAAGTTTGTCTATCGAAGAAGATTGCATCCTATAATATATGTGGCAAGCAATTTCTTAGAGATTGATGTAGATATTGGACCATCATTTGTGCCAAGGAGTATCATCTTTACTAATCATCTTTTATTTCTATAAAAAAACTTGATCGCTGCAATGACGAGGAAGAAAGGTGGGTTTTTTTTTGGGGGGGAGGGGTAATGGTGGGAGACGCTGGGCCAATGTCTCTTTTTATTTTTTTATTTTTTTATATTATTTTCTTTTTTTGGTTATACGAATTATCGCACGACACTTTAAACAACTTTTCGCTCAAATAATTTTAGTATAACAAGAGGTAATAACGTATATTTAATATCAGAGTCAAACAAAAAATTAAATTAGAACCGGTTATTTTAAAATATGGTATACGGATGGTCGTATGGGAGTCCTTGGGCCATGCCCTGTTGGGCTGCCCGGACGGATTGGGTTTGGAAGCGCAGTAAATGCAGTGTCCAGGTGTCCACGTTGGGACGTGTTTTTGTTTCATGGAACGTGAGTTGGAATTGGATCGTCCAACCGTTTCCAGCTGGCATTGCAAAGTGGCTGCTCATGCCATAACCGTTGTTGTAAGACTGACGCTAGATAGATTAAAATTTTAAATTATATTTGTAAACAATGTAACGTTGTCATTAACATTGTCCTTTAAAAAATGTACGATATTCATTAAATCATACGATAATATGTACAAATTGAGAATAATGTGCATAAAAAGGCTCAATAAAAATCTTCAAACAAAACATCCATAAGCAAGTCCGGTGGTTCCTCAAACTACAAAGTCTCAAGAACACTACCCACCCCCATTCGTGATGGTCAACACCGAAATAATAATTTAAGAGTGATGTTGTTCCCACCCTGATGTCTTATCTTTCTACCTAATGAATTTTCTAATTACAAATTCATCCATTCGTAAAATGACTAATAATGACATTAATTATCTTTTTTGTGTTATTTTTTTATAAACAAAAGCTTGGACGTGATAATTCCCACACTCGGTTTAGAGACGATTTGTCTACTTTAAACCATAACTCATATTTCTATCTCATTTCATTCAGAGAAAGCAAAAAAATTAAAAAATAAACAATGGACTCATGAGATAAATTTTTCATTGAAGGGGTAGAAGATTGACACACCCCGTCCCGAAGGAGGGCATGCTGGCCGTCACGTGAGAGTGACGTAACCATTTACACAGTTCGGAAGCTTTAAAGAATACAATTACTAAGATGAAACACCCGAGGGTGAGTCCTACTTTTGTGAATTCTGTCAGAACACCGCTGGATTCCTCGTGGCCACCAAAGCTCTGCTACCTAGGACCTGGAGGGGCGCAAAACAAAATTGAGTGGGTCAGTAAAACAAAGTTTTTCGAAAACATTTCCTTTAAAACATTTCTAACCCCTCGCTGTAAAACCTGTATACTTTCCCAGAAAATAGCATAATAGCATAATACTTTTCATAAATCTCAAATCATCAATTTTTCTTTTAAAACCCGAAAATATGCCATGTTATAAAAACTTTCAAAAACAGTTTGAATGATGCATCAATGTAACAGGTGAAATAATGAATTAACCGGAGACCCTGCAGTTGGTCATGTTCGGTTAATTCTATAGCTCAACATCCAATCCATCAGGAGTCACCTCGGTGACCTGTACGGTCTAACTCTGCACGTCACTCGGAACTACATAAGGTAGTCTGTACGATGACAGGTGTATGAATACGCTCTAGTGCTTCTCACATCAATCAACTGTGCACATAATCTAAGGTCACCCACCAGTCGGAACCCCTCTAATGGTCTGTACGACTAGCATGTCGGAACCCTCACATGGTCTGTACGACATCCACCTACTTGGATCCAAGACGAGCGTGCGGTGTGGTGAATAATAATATAAGCACTAACACCTAGGGGCAGGTTATGAGCTATCAACGTCATGCACATCATCAATGATTCACATAAATAATATAAACTCACATGACTTACCTGTGCGTCCACAGCACCAATTACTAAGATGAAACACCCGAGGGTGAGTCCTACTTTTGTGAATTCTGTCAGAACACCGCTGGATTCCTCGTGGCCACCAAAGCTCTGCTACCTAGGACCTGGAGGGGCGCAAAACAAAATTGAGTGGGTCAGTAAAACAAAGTTTTTCGAAAACATTTCCTTTAAAACATTTCTAACCCCTCGCTGTAAAACCTGTATACTTTCCCAGAAAATAGCATAATAGCATAATACTTTTCATAAATCTCAAATCATCAATTTTTCTTTTAAAACCCGAAAATATGCCATGTTATAAAAACTTTCAAAAACAGTTTGAATGATGCATCAATGTAACAGGTGAAATAATGAATTAACCGGAGACCCTGCAGTTGGTCCTGTTCGGTTAATTCTATAGCTCAACATCCAATCCATCAGGAGTCACCTCGGTGACCTGTACGGTCTAACTCTGCACGTCACTCGGAACTACATAAGGTAGTCTGTACGATGACAGGTGTATGAATACGCTCTAGTGCTTCTCACATCAATCAACTGTGCACATAATCTAAGGTCACCCACCAGTCGGAACCCCTCTAATGGTCTGTACGACTAGCATGTCGGAACCCTCACATGGTCTGTACGACATCCACCTACTTGGATCCAAGACGAGCGTGCGGTGTGGTGAATAATAATATAAGCACTAACACCTAGGGGCAGGTTATGAGCTATCAACGTCATGCACATCATCAATGATTCACATAAATAATATAAACTCACCTGACTTACCTGTGCGTCCACAGCACCAATTCATATATATATACATGCATCGATTATCAATTCATATAATTCATATCATTCATCACATGCATATCATTCCTATCATGGCATTTCATTCATATCATGCATCTCATTCATGCATGGCATTTTAAAAACATTTTCTCATATAAAAGTATTTTCTGGGAAAACAATAGTATATAGGTAATACGAAAACAAAACTGCCCACTCACCTGGAGTTCGCCCTACAACTCCCTAGCACAATACGCCAAGGCGTCATGACGATCGGCGCCTAAAACAATAATCAAATCCAACCTCAGAATTTATATCGATAGAATATATAACTTATATAAAATACGTCACTACGTCTTTCGATCCGGAAGATCTGCCACTCAGATTTTAAATCCATAACTTCCAGAGGTCCACAATATATCTCTAGGACAACATCCTAAAATTTCATTACCATCCAACGGTCGGATCTCCGTCAATTAACAAAACTAAGTGACTGTTAACATTCTATATTATGGACTTACAACTCCAATTCCGGAAGATCCGTAAATCGGATTCCAAATCCGTAAGGTCCTATAATCCTCAAATATTACGTATTACAACGTATCAAAGTTTGGTGACGATCCAACGGTCGGATCGTCAATTCACATTTTCACCTATATTCGAAATAACTATAAAACGTTATTTAAAGCACCTAACCAACAATTCTTAATAACTTCTCATACGGTGCTCAAATTGGGTATGTGAATATACCACATTGACCTACTCGACGTCACGGACGTCGACAAATTTTTAGAAAAAATTTAGGAGCTTGCACGCGCCCCCACGCGCCAGCACAGCCACTGCCCTACGCGCAGGCCACGCGCGGCACGTGTCTCCTTCTTCGCGGGGCTCGCCGGACTGAACTTTCCGGCGACCCGATTCCGGCCAAACTTAAAACCTCTATTTCTCCTTCGTTTTTCACCCATTTTCTTCGAATTTTATATCAAATTGAAGCCCTAAGAGAGTACTATCACGTTGGACTAGTTTTAGGGTCTAAAAACAACTAAATCTCACCTGGAATTTTCAAAGGTTTCGGCCAACTTTGAAACCTATGATCCCGACGTCCAACGCTTGCAAACGAACGTCCCCGAGCTTCCTTAGGACCTCCTAAAGCTCACTACAAGCTTGAAATTCCCTGAAACACGACATTTAACGTGTGCATGAACAGTACCCAAAAATGGTGATTTCGGATTCTACGTGAAATCGAAGGTTTCACGGCCTAAAACTAGTACCAATCGACTCACAAGGACTTAGGGATGAAGATACATACCTTATTTGCTTCGATCCGTCGAGATTTGCAAGGTTTTGGGTGTATGCCGTACATATGGGTGTCTAGAGAGAGAGAGGTGTCGGGGTGGAGACAGGGGAGGAGAGAGAGAGAGAGAGTGACGGGGAAGGGGAGATCAGGGAGAGTTTTGGGTGCACACTCAATCCACACCCTCCAATTCTTATCCCTAAATCACAATAATCCAACATTACCAAAATTATGTCCAACTCACCAAAATATATCCTTTATATTCAAACTATTAATTGAACCAACAATGTCACATAACGTACCTTAATCACGTCAGGGGCGTTCCCGTCATTTCATACATTTGATATGAAAATCTCGGGACGGGCTGTGACAAGATGACGCTATTATAAAAGAGGTAGAAGATTATATGCTATTGAAGAAGTAGAAGAATAATTTTGGGTATGCATCATTTGAATTTGCCGATCCATATATTTGAATTTGTCGATGTCGAAGTTTTACATTTGAATTTGGCCACCTCTATGGTTTTCCATTTGAATTTGGATACCTTGATGGCTTTGAATTTATATTTGATTTTGCCATCAAACTTTTTCATTTGAATTCGCATGCTTCTCTTGTTATTCGCACAAATTTATAATTTCACAAGTATATATAGTCAAGATTATTTTGGGAATAGTAGTGGGTGGGAAAAAAATATATTTTAATTTTTTAACTTTTCAAGGTGAGTGAGATTAGAATGTGGGTGGAAAAATAAGACAATATGGTGAGTCTAGTAGCTCTCTAATTTAATCATCGACTATCAAGTATTTACAAAAGGTTTTTCAGCCAAAATAGTCCTTGAAACTATCATAACATCAGTTTGGTTATGAGATTTAAAACCGATAGAAATGGTTCATGAGATTTTTCATATGTAATCATTTTGGTCATTCTGTGAAAATTTTTCATTAATTTGAAGAAACCACCGTTCAAGGGGAGATGTTGATTTGATAAAATTACTCTCAATTTAACGAAGATTTCTAACAGAATGACCAAAATGATTATGGTGGACAATTTTTACTTTTATCGATTTTGAATTTCAGAGATCAAAATGAAGAGTATGACAGTCTATGATACCATTTTAAATAAAAAAATCCTTTACAAAAAATAATTTAAATAAATAATCTTCCTAGCGTTGCCTCGTTTGAGTAATTGTATTTTGTGCATCTTCTCTACCGGCTAAGCCTTTGTGGGCTAACTTTATGTTGATGGTTTTTTGCTATTTCAAGGAGGATGTATGGGATGATAGATGATGATGGATGGATGGATGGATGGATTGATTTTCTAGTAACTGCCACTGTCATAGAATGTGAGAACTTAGGACCCGGTTTCTCTGCCCTCTCACTTCTCATACACTTTCATCCCTTCTTATTTATGCGATTACGGTTAAGGCATATCAACATTTTATATTGATTTTTTTATAGAGATAATAAGACAAAAAATAATAATAATATAAAATATTGACGTGGCTTAACCGTGACCGCACAATAAGAAGGGATGAAAGTGTATGGGAAGTGAGAGGGCAAAGAAACCAAGTCTGAGAACTTATCCCTATCACTCGATCACTTGATCACATGATGTGCTTTTCTCTTGTCCAATGTGTACTTCCAACTTTTTCACTTGTTGACTATGACACTGGATTATCCCTCATGAAATACGAACTTAAGTTTCTGCCCTAGAATGTTACCGTAGCAGTACTGTTAACTAGACCTGGCATTTCAAACCTGACCCGTTAACCCAATCCGACCCGACCCGTTAAAATGAGTATTCGGGTGAGTGTTTAACGGGTTGGGTGGTTAACGGGTCAACCCGTTAAGCACCTGTTAAATAACGGGTCATTTTGGGTGAACCTGCGAAACCCGTTAACCATCCGTTACATCCGTTATTAAGGGTTTTTGTGTAATTTCAGTTGTCAATTATAAGCATTGCAGACTTGCAGTTTTGTGCAATCTGTCTCGCATTGCAGTGTTTCTGCTTTGCAGCCTGTCGCTCTTGAATTCTTCTCTTTCTTTTTCTTTCGCATCCCTCTTGAATCTCAATGCACTTCGAAGACAATTAATAATAATTATTAAATGATAAATACATTTTTGAAGGTAAAAATCCAAGAAAATCGTGGAGTAATTGGGACCAATTACCAGAAGGAGGAGGAGAAATCTCTGAAATTGTTGAGCTGCGGAGAGGAGGGATTGTTCTGGCGATCATGGCCAAAATTTCTTGAAAATTCGCATTCATGGCGTCAAGAAGTTAAAAGATTGGTAATTTATGAATCGATGTATAAAACCATAAATCGGGCAGAAGAAAATGTTCAAGAAAATTCAAGAACCTGAGCAGAGCGATTCCAAAGACTTTGCACAGCTTGTGTTTGTGGAAATGTCTCCGAGAGGACAATTGGATAAAAAAAAAAAAGTTAACGGGTGAAACGGGTTGAAACGGGTGACCCGTTAGCTTAACGGGTTGGGTTCGGATGACCCGTTAGCTTAACGGGTTGGGTTCGGGTGACCCGTTAAATTAACGGGTCGGGTTCAACCCGACCCAAACCCAGTAAACCCGACCCGTTTACAGGCATACTGTTAACTGATAAATTTAACGTACATGATGTGGATGAAAATTTTGAGAAACTGGCATCGTGATGTTTTAGATACAGATAACTTTCTCAGCGTTGCCACTTATCATTTGTGTTCGTTTTTGTGTTAGGTAGAAAGGAAATCTTCCGCAACAACTTCGTGTGCATGTCACAATTACTATCTGATGGCATAAGGGTGTGCGTGGTTGCCTAGCACATAGGTAAGGCATTAGGGATTATTTAAGATGATAGGAGTTGCATTAATATTTAACTTTGAGAGTTGTTGTCATTTATTATTACGGTTTAATGGTATTTATCTTTATTTGTAAGTAAGAGATCTTAAGTTTTATTCTTACCAAAGGAGAATTTGAATCATATTATTGCTAGTCTATTGTGAGGTTTAGCCCAATTTCTCACCCCCTTAATGTATATAGTATCGTTTCTTCAAAAATAAAAATGAGAGTTGTTATATTTGCATTCTAAAATAGGCATTCTGCACTTTTTTATCTCTTTTTTTTGTTGGGTAGGATGCATGATTATTGTTCTTTTTATACTGAAGAAAGTTAAAGTTCTATCATAAAACTAATGTGAGGAGTATCATAACCTCTTATAAGTCTTTGCAAGACTTCTCCTTTTACCAATGCGGAATTTTTTTACCTTCACATTCTCCGGTATACAAAGGAAGGCCTACAACCACAAAACACAAAAATAATAAACAAATTTGGGTCTAGTAACCCCATAGATATTTCGGAGCTAAACCACCAACATCATCAGGAGGAGCCTAAAAATACGACAGCGGGTCCACACTCCAAAGAATGACCAATTCCAGCTAATTTATCCGCAACATAGTTCCTTTACTTATAAGTGCCGAATCCTACGTCGGGAGGATGCATGATGATTGGTTTGACTTCCATTGCAAAATAATTAATTTGTGAAGTAATCTTATTTACCTTGTTTCAACGAATGAGGATCCTTTCCGGATCTTCTTTGTGAGGGTCATGGAGATCTTTAAATCGTATTAGTTCATTGTACATCATGCGATCAGTTTTTATCAGGTACTGTTTATGTTTTATTTTAAATAAAAATATTTAAAATGATTTATGACAGCACGATATACGATAAAATGATACGAGTTGAAGATCCTCATGATCCTCACAAAGAGGAACCTGAGAGGATCCTCTTCTCGTTATTGTTTCAACATTACCATTTGGTAACAAATCAAATAGTCCACTTAGGCTAAAATAATTGGACTTCGGGCTCACCCACGACTTTTGACAAGCTTGGGCCACTCGAGCTCAAGCTACTCTTTTGTTACGGGCCCAGCCCTTGGTCCGGAAATAGATTCTTATGGCCCATGGGCAAGAGGCCCAGAACTATTTTATTATAAATTTATTTGAATAAACGGTAATTTCACTTTTGTCCTCATATGCAATGGTAATTTTAGGCAAATATTTAGGGCATGTTTGGTATTGAATTTGGATCCAATATTTTTAACTCAAAAACATGTTTTAAGTCACAATTTAAGATCTTTGTTTGGTATTTGATTTGAAAACAATTCTCAAAATTCCAACCCAAAAATATTTGAAAACAAAGCTTATTTGTTGAAAACACAAAATGTGTGTGTGTGTTTTTTTTATTAGTTTAGAGAAGTTGCATACCAAACAAGGTTTTGGATTTAAAATTTTTAAATCAAAACATGTGTTTTTAGAAAAAATCAAAATTTTGAGTTTTGTTCTCAAGTTAGATACCAAACGGACCCTAAGGCCTCGTTTGTTTGACCTCCTTAGCTAGGACTGGACTAGCTAGGACTAATAACCCATGTTTGGTGCAAGCCGGGATTGAGTTTAGTGGGATTAAGTCGGACTCGTGCCGACTAAATCCTTCGTTAGCTGGGCTTAACGAGAGCCCCCGAAAAGGAGGGGATTGCTAGTCCCGTTTCCCTGCTTCCCCTCACTTTGCCTCACCCCACACCTGAGAACTTGCCCTCCCACTGTCTTTCTCCCCACCTCCCTCTCATCTGTCCATAAGATCTCCAAGTTAGAGACCTAGAAAACCCAAAAAAGCCAAAAACCCAGAAAACTCAGAAATCGAAAGCAGATTCAACCCCATCTCCCACCTTCGAGCCACTCATGCATGCATCCCGCCACCAACTCCTAAATTTTCATTTTCGTTCTTGCTCTTTGGTTTGATTTTAAGATTTGCAGGGGATTTTGTGAGAGGAATAGAAGAGGCAGAGAGAGATTTGCAGTGAAGAGGAAGAGAGGAAAAGAGGCAGAGGGAAGAGAGATAGGGATTTGGACGGAAAAGAGGCGGGAAGAGAGAGAGGGGGATTTGGACGGAAAAGAGGCAGAGGGAAGAGAGAGAGGGATTTGGATGGAAAAGGATGCAGTGTGCGGACGAAAACATGAGAGAAGAAGATGATTAAAACTTGACCAAAATAAATGGTTCTAGAAAGGAAAATGATTATTTAATAATAAAATATTAGTATATATAAATTAAATTAATGATAAAATATTGTAAATATAAAATTTAATAATATAATATATGAGTCCTGCTTTTTAATCCGACACAGCACCAAACGCTTCACTAAGTTAGTCCAGCTTAGTCTAGTCTAAGCCAGTCCAGCTTAGTCCCTGTAGTTAGTCCAGTCCGAGACAGTCCGGTGCAACAAACGCCCCCTAAGGGTCCAAAAACACACATGAAATATACGTTTTTCTTCACCTTCTTCTTTGAATTTTCAATTTGATTTGATCAGTTATTCAATTCATTTAAACTTATCTCCATGATTTATAATAACTGAAAGCGATTTTTTGTGAAATCCATGTCGGGGAAGGAGGAGTCGATAGAGACAGCTTCGGATCGAATCTTTGGAATCTCATCTCTAGAGGCAGTATTTTTCTTTAGTTCCGCGAAATCCATGCGAATCCATATGCAAACAAAGGTAGCTGGAACATTTATTTTGGGGGGGGGGGGGCGAATGGCCCAAAACAAAAAAGAAACTATCTAATTACCTCTCTGGGTCGAGCATACCCAAGAGAGTCTTCAAACAGAAAAGGAATACAACCAGGAGGAGGACTTTGCGATTCAAAATAACCTAGGTCATAAGTCAATCAAATGCTTGCCAATTAGTCTGCAGAGAAGTTCTTCTCCCTATAGATATGGGAGAGCTTGCAATGCCAGTCCATCTTCAAGTAAGCTTGGCATCCATGGATCAGGGTGTGGAGAGGATAGAGAGAATTATCCTGCTGATTAACAAGAGTCACAACAGTAGCAGAATCCACCTCCACCTCAACAGATCTAAAACCTCTCATCCAAGCCAAACGTAATCCAAAAAAAAGGTCTCAAAGTTCTGCAGCTATAATTTTGCCCTTCCCAAGGTTGGCAGTGAACCCAGAAATCCAGTTCCTATTATTATCTCTCAAGAGACCACCAACACCAATAGATCCGCTGGGACCCTTCATGCAACCATCAATATTCACCTTAATCCAGTTTGGTGGGGGGGGGATCCCAAGCTAGATAAGCTTCAACTTGAGCTGGTTTATAATGCAATGATGTAGTGGCCAGTCGCCATTCCCGGGCATAGTTCCAAATGCAGATCTGGGGAGGTTGATCCGGGTCAAAAATTTCAAGATTTGTCCACCTTCACAGGAACTAGCAACATAAACCAAAAACTTGACCCCAACACAAATGAAACCTGGTTTTTTGGTTGGAAGATAGATTGACCTTGAGCCATTAAGGGCAAATTAAAGAAGTTGACCAATGAGGGATGCCAAGACCATCCAAAAGAGATTTGGCCCTAGTACAACCCCTCATGCAGTGAATACTGTCTTCCCAGGTGCATCCACAGTGACTGCAAGTAAGGTCATTGTTCATCGATTTTCTAAATCTCTGAGCATTTGTAAGCAGCTTATTCTGCCCCAACAACCAGAAGAAAGTTTTCACCCTGGGTGGGAGTTGTATTTTCCATAGGAAGCTTCCCTCCCAACCAGTTTGTACATCAAGGGAGGCTGCAAGGTTGTAAGCAGTTTTAACAGAGAAGGTTCCATTAGTCGAACCCTACCAGATGTATCTATCATCATCAGAATCAATAAGTCCAGCAGGGATCCCAATAATCTCTTCCACAATATCATTAGGTAGCACATCTCTCATCTTGTTAACATTCCATTGGCCATCGGATAGAAAAGAAAATAAGCAACTTTTTCCTCCTCATTTATCTGAGTATTGGGGAACAAGGCAACATCTTTCAAATTTATTTCAGAGAAAGTCTTAGCCCATAAGCCCTCATCCCTTTGAATCATTCTCCAACTGGCTTTGGCAAGAATGGATGATTTCATAACATTCATTTGTTTCAGGCTTAGGCCCCATTGACTTTGGGACAACAAACCTGGCTCTATTTAACTAGGTGCACCTTGGCTTTATCCGCAGAACCTCCCCATAAGAATCTTTTATTCAGTTGATCCACCTTCTTGCACACACTTGCTGGCAATTTGACTGTCTGCATGGCATATATGGGAATAGCAGATGTAACAGACTGTATCAAGGTTGCACGACCAGTTAAAGATAAGGATTTGGCCTTTCAAGAGGCAAGTTTACTTTGCACATTTTCAACAATTTCCCTGTAAGTACTATTGGTAATTCTAGAGTGAATTAAGGGGACACCAAGGTACTTGCCAAGGTCTTTAGCGAGAGGGGACCCACATATCAAGCTTATATTAGTAGCAATGTCAGAATGGGTGTTGGGAGAACACAAAAAAATGGATTTCTCAAAACAAATTTTCTGCCCAGAGGCTTCACAGAAGGTCTCAAAGCAGTTCAGCACAATTTATGTTTCCTAGAGGCTTCTGCAGAAAGAATTATGTCATCAGCAAAAAAGAGGTGAGAAACAGCAGGGCCCCTCCTAGATACCTTAACAGGTTTCCACTTTCCACAATTCACAGCAACTTGAATCAACTGAGAGAGTTTTTCAACACATAGCAGGAACAAATAAGGGGACATGGGGTCACCCTGTCTGACACCCCTAACAGGCTTAAATTTCTCAGTAAATTCCTTATTTAGAATGATTTGGAAGTCAACAGAGGTCTTCAATTAAGCGCAAAAGTTTCCCAGAGATTCGAATATCCTTCAAACAAGTGATAATGAAGCTCCATTTTAATCTGTCATAGGCTTTGGCAAGATCTATCTTCCAAGCCATGAATCCTCTTCGACCTTTGGTTCTTCTGAAAGTGCGGAGAACCTTCTGGGCAATGACAATATTGTAAGTGATTTGCCTTCCAGGAATAAAGCTTGTTTGGCAGGGGCTAACTAGTTTACCCATCGGAGGCCTTAGTCTGTTGACAATGATTTTGGTGATACATTTGTAGATGGTGTTACAGAGGGAAATTGGTCTGAATTGGGCCATAGAGAGGGGGTTCTGCACTTTAGGCACCAAGGTAATCAGTGTGCTGCCAAGACCATCAAGAATGTGCCCATGATCAAAACATTTTTCCACTAGTTTGAAAACATCTTCACCACAGAGATTCCTAGTTGGAACATTTATTAACCTCACCCTTCTTCCCCTTAGAGCTTATGGCTCGGACCCCCATGTACCACCAAGGCAGACATATACGTCTCCTGGCCCTTGCGCAAGCCTTTCTTCAGCAGCATGGCGGAAACCATTATACTAGCTCCTACTTTGCCTTGTCATCCATAATGCAAAAGGAATTCAGGCGGGATGGGGACACTGCCCTTGCCCTACGAAGGAACTCCAGTCCCAAGACCACAAATCATCGAGTTGCACATGCTTCTTTAATGTGTTTTTAAAGAAGCATGTGCTTTTTGCAGGAAGCACTTAAAGTTCTTTTTAAAACTTCACTTGAATTTTTACTAAAGATTTGTTTCAAAAACATTTTCACCGAAAGTAATTTAAGTCATACGCTCATTTTTCTATCAAATTATTTAAACCAAAATTTTTAATATTTTCTTCCAATAATTTCAATTTTTTTTTATTGGTTACCTTGCTCTCTACCAGTGTTTGAAATGTCACATCCCGGTCCGGGGTGGACCACTTCCCGGGCCCGCTCCACCACCATAGCACGATATTGTCCGCTTTGGGCTTACCATTCCCTCACGATTTTGTTTTTGGGAACTCACGAAGTTCAATTACGATTCGTGGTTAGGCCAAAAGGTGAATCGATGATTCAACCGTCGGATCGTCACCAAACTTTGATACGTTGTAATACGTAATATTTGAGGATTATAGAAACTTACGGATCGGGAATCCGATTTACGGATATTTCGGAATTGGAGTTGTAAGTTCATAAAATAGAATGTTAACCGTCACTTGGTTTTGGAAATTGACGGAGATCCGACCGTTGGATGGTAATGAAATTTTAGGATGTTGTCCTAGAGGTATATTGTGGACCTCTGGAAGTTATGGATTTGAAATCTGAGTTGCATATCTTCCGGATTGAACTACGTAGTGACGTGTTTTATATAAGTTATATATTCTATCGATATGATTTCTGAGGTTGGATTTGATTATTGTTCTAGGCGCCGATCGTCATGACGCCTTGATGTGTTGTGCTAGGGAGTTGTTGGGCGAACTCCAGGTGAGTGGGCAGTATTTTCTGTATTTATCTATATACTATTGATTTTCCCAAAAATTGAATTTAAATGAAAGTATGCTTTTCAAATGCCATGCATGCATATTATGAATTATATGAATTAGTAATTGATGCATATATATGTGAATTGATGCTGTGGAAGCACATGTGAGTATCAAGTGAGTTTTATGTTAATCATGTGAATTGTTGATAATGTGAATTATGTTGAGAGCTCATAACCTGCACCCCTGGTGTTAGTGTTTATAGTATTCACCGCATCGCACGCTCACCTTGGATCCAAGCAGGTGCATGTCGTACAGATCGATAGAGGGTTCCGACATGCTAGTCGTACAGACCACTAGAGGTGGTTCCGACTGGTAGGTGACCTTAGATTATGTGCACAGATGATTGATGAGAGAAGCACTATAGCGTATTATTTCACCATTCTTATCGTACAAACTACTTTAGGTAGTTCCGATTTATGTGAAAAGTAGCGCCGTACAGGTCACCGTGGTAACTCCGGTTTGATTGGATATTAAGCTATAGAATTAACCGTACAGGACCAACTGCAGGGTCTCCGGTTGATTCCTTATTTCACCTGTTATATTGATGCATCCATATTCTGTTTTTGACATTATGACATGGCATACTTTCTGGTTTTGATAAAGATTGATGATTTGAGATATTTGAAGATATATGCTATTATGTTATTTTATGGGAAAGTATAAAGGTTTTACAGCGAGAGGTTAGAAATGTTTTAAATGAAATGTTTTCGAAAAACTTTGTTTTACTGACCTACTCAACTTTGTTTTGCGCCCCTCCAGGTTCTAGATAGCAGAACTTTGGTGGCCACGAGGAATCCAACGGTGTTCTGACAGAATTCACAAAAGTAGGACTTACTATCGGGTGTTTCATCTTAGTAATTGTATCTTTAAAGCTTCCGAACTGTGTAAATGGTTACGTCACACTCACGTGACGGCCAGCATGCCCTACTTTGGAGTGGGGTGTGCCATGAAATATCTTGGATATGCTCGATATTTATATGGAAATATCCACAATTTCATGGAATGATATGGAAGAAGGTTTTTCTTCTCACATATCACATACTTTTGGAAATCAGTCAATTTCCTCGATGTTTTCAGGAAATATCCAGTACTTGAAAACAATTTACAAAAAGTTTACAGAGAATATCCATGAGCCTATGCATTCTTTTTAATTTCTTTCTTTATGATATTAATTTACTTCAATAAAACTTGTGATGCTTTTGTGACAACAATTTTAATTAAGTTATGTATAATTTATTCTTTCTATAATTTATTCTTTCTAGTGAAATACTTTATTTTATTACTTGTCATTATAATGAAAATTATCTTCTCACATATCACATACTTATTGTTCACACAATATCTAATTATTAATTATTGATTCATACGTGTGTTGTGGCTTTATACGATATTCCCTAAAAATAATTTTAAAATTCTATGTTTTAAAACAAATTTCCATCATTTCAATCGAAGGTAATCAATATCGATATAGATATACAATATATCCATCGATATTTCCACAAATTTGCCTATCAATATTTTCTCCAATACGATATTTCAAACACTGCTCTCTACCTCCCACTTAATTGTAGTATACACTTACTTCAATTGCTCATGTTTTGAGTTCAAATTTTTTTCAAAATATATACTATGAAACACATATCTCACAAAGAATCCTTGATTGTGCCACTAATTTAGTGTCAATTCATATTTAACAATTATATTTAATCCATTACCACTATTGATCTACGCAAAATATAATTACATTTGATTCGACGATCACCAAACCCTCAATTTAAATTGTTAAATAAATTATGCGATCAAATATGGGTCGATACGTGAGGCAAAAGTATTAAAAAATATCGAAATGCAATTAGGGAAATAGCAAAAAAAAAAAAATGGCAGTCTCCCGCGTTTAAAAAGGAGAGGGATTGTGACCAAGCGAATTCGGTACCTATATAAATACATACAAAAAAGAGGCAGCCGCTTCTTGAAAACCCTGGTTTTTGGGGTTTTTCCTTCTTCCAAACACACGGCGGCCGCACCGCACACAACACTCAACAACCAAATCTCCATAGCCGCAGCAGCTCCAGCAAAGAAGACGACTGCCCACCCACTTCTCGTACCCACCTCCGCCTGCAATCCCAGCTGAACCGAAACCCCGACGCCTAGGCCATCCTCACTTAAATTCTTTGCAGGAGGATCCGTAGGGCGAGACAACCATGGGCGTCGACTTGAGGAACAACGAGGCGGCTTTGGATGAGATGGCGGAGGACGGAGATTTCACCGATTCTGACCTCGTCTATCACATCAGGGATATTCTTTGCTCAGTGACTTCAGGTTCACCAGCGGTAAGGATTCCGATTCCCCAACTGTGGATTTCTTGCACCAGTTTAGGGTTTTACTGAGCTTTCCCTTGATTGTTTTGGTAGGGATGTTAATTTGACAAGTTTGATTTGAATTGCTTAGGCTCTGGCTGAAAACAAGGACTACGAACGGCTCATTTCGGTTGTGAGCCACGACGGAGGGCACGGCGCCGATGAGGAGGCTTTTCTTGTGGTATGTTGTTAATCAATTAATTTGTTTCTAGTTGAATTGGTTTTATCCAAGTGTTGATAATTTTTTTTTTTTTGGTTTATTGCCTCGGTGGTATGTGCTTACAGTATATTCAATTAATTTGGTTTCAATTAAATTTGTTTTGTCTAAGTTTTCAATTTTTCGGTTTATTGCTCGGCAGACGACTTTGGAGGCACTATCTAGAGCAGTTTCTTATATAGATCATGATCTACACAATCTACTTCTCGCTGCAGTAAGTTGTTAGTATAATTTTTTTTTGTTTTTGTCTCTCTGTATGTATCCAATCCTTGGTGGTTTTTTTATTAATAATCGATTGCGAAAATGTTTCAGATTTTTGGGATGAACTTGTGGACGCAGAGGCCTCAGGTGATGGATGCAGTGATTCATTTCATTATTTCGTTGGTATGTGGGTTTTACATGTTTCTACTTTGTCAAATTTCAAAGCTTTTTGAACAAGTTGGCAGAAATTTTAGATTTTTTTTGCTTCATGATGGCGCAGGCTGCTTCCAGCGGGAAGTTTGTAGATGAGTGTTTGGCGATGCTCACAAAACAATTCTTTCCACCTAAAAGTTTCCAGCTGCCACGTGGTCTTACAAAAAAGGACCAAGTTTTATCTCGCGTGCATTCAGCTCTGAATGATATTGCTGATATGCTACCACTTTCCCCTGCGAGATTGGTGCCAATTGTTTTAGCTGCAACACCACAATATCGTTTTCATGATATAAATGTAAGTTAATTCTGGACGGCATGTACCCATCTATAATAAAGTGTTGTTAACTCAAAAAGATATCCTCTACAATCTTTGTTAGCTTTCGTATGGTATATATACATAAGCGACACATGTTTTCAAAGTGGCCATGATTGTTTAGGCCGATGTTTCATTGTATATAGCTTTGTATCATATCATTTCTTCTTCATAATGATGGCTTTTCCCTCCAACTGTGATTAATAATTGAATATGTTTCTTCTTTTTTTCCCTTTTGGATGTCTGCATTGCTTACCATCCCAGTGTTCTCTAAATTGATAAATATATGATATGCCATATTGCTTTTGTAGACTCTTAGTGTTGTGATGTACGTAGAGAACATGCTAAAGTTGGAGAGTGGAGCTCTTGGTGAAGTGGTTCGGATCCCAATGCTAACTGGCGTGGTGGAGTTGCTGCTAGACTTGGACGTATGTATATTCAATTGAAAATTGAAATTAACATTTGAATGGAATAATTGCTTCTTTTTTGTTTCATGACAAACGTTATGAAGTGGCTTCCTACAGGTGGAGATTGGATGGGATGACATAGAAGATGACTCAAGTAAAGGAATATTTGAGATGGAGCTAGAAGCTGTACACGAGTCTACGGATGATGATCTGAATGATGATAGTGAGGTATGATTGAGTTTGATTACTCTTATCCAAATTGAACAACCCCATGCATACAACCCTTGAATTTCTTTATGAGTTAAGTTTGTTTTATGAGGAGCTGGGGATATATAAGGCAACAAATTGAAACCCTCTTGATAGTGGTATTAATTAATGCAATGTCTGACAACGAGTTGATAGAACTTAGCATGCAAGAGGGAAAGAGGTGTTCAAAATTCAAGGAAAAAGAGACAATGGGGAAGAGAGGAGGGCGAGACAGAATATGAAGCATAGTTGCTAGTTTGCAGTTTTCCCTGAGTTTATTGATATTTGTTTCTGTTCTCACATCAATCTTGTTCTTCCCTATTGTTCATGATGATTTTAAACCTTCATTATATAGTGATTACAAGTTATTTATACAGATTGCAAGAAAATTAAGTACGAAGGTTTCAGGGAGTAATTCATTTGCCGAAAAATTAGATAGCTTGTTGGTGTTAACTTTTGAGCATCTTGAGTCTTGTGAAGTTGGTGGCCGTTTGATCGAGGTATCTTTCAACTCTTTGATTTTGAGGTTGACATGCTCAATATGACCGTCTCCATTCTTCACATTTTAATTCCTATGTATATGGCGTGTTTAGGTCTTTGAAACTCTACTGGAGTCATTTAAGAGGACTGTTTTGACTGCATACAAATCGAAGTTTGCCCAGGTAATTTATTAAAAATTTCCATATCTGTTTTCTTAATTCATTGTTTTGTTTTTTTCCTTTATTCCTCTTCGTATATCTACTGGTTTGTTTATCCCCTTATTAACTTGCGTTTTTTCTTATTGCAGTTTGTGATCTTCTATGCATGTTCTCTAGATCCTGGAAATTGTGGCGTGACATTTGCTTTGATGCTTGAAAATACTTTTTTCTGCAGTACCAACCCCCCACTTCTCAGGTAATATGCTTGCCTTTACTTGTGTATAGTCAGGTATTCTTTGTTTTTTACTTCTTAGTTCGTAAACTGGGGTATAGTATTCATATCACGAGTTGCTTTTACACTTGTGGTCCTTAAAACTTAAACTTGACATAAACATATAATCTTTTTTTGTCATCTATATAATTTTTGTTAGTGATTTTCTGTAATTGCTATCCATCACATTTGTACTTTCATACCTTTGGGTGCAGCTTGTAGGATTTGACACTTTTGTAATGAATATCTGTACTTGCATCAGTGCCCATTATGACACAACATAGGTTAGATATATATGAGGCATGTCCAGGCATTTTTGACATGCCCATTAATTAACCCATATGTAATCACTGCTTGTCTTAAGAGAAACGTTGGAAAACCTGGGAGGCTATTTATATGGTTTAAAATATTTTGTTTTATTAAATCACTGTGCTGGATGCCATCTGTTGCACAGGTTCTCTTCTCTCACATACCATTTTTTTTCCAATTTCTTTTTTCTTATTTTCTTTTGGTGTGTGTTTACAAGGAGAGTATCTTAAGCTTCTTGAATCATCTGTGTAATATTATGGCAAACTAGGACATTCTGAATATCATAGTTTCGGATTTTCGATGTTTCGCGCATCGTTTATAGTACTGATTTCTCTTTTTGGTTTTGTGCAGAATGAGTGCCGTTGCTTATCTTGCTAGTTATTTGTCTCGTGCGAAGTTTCTGTCGGCTTCTGTGATTGCTAACACTTTGGAAAGGTTGTGTACAAACCAATAGCCCCATGTAATCTCTTTTTTTACAATGACTCGGCAATGAGACATAAGAAAGGAAATACAGAAGGAATATGTCTAACGCTGTTGTCATATGTTGCTCTGGTTCCAGGTTGGTGGATTGGTGCTGTAAATATGTCAAAACGCAGAATGACAAAGTAAATCCAGAAGCTCATAGAGTGTTTTATTCAGGATGTCAGGTTTGTTTTGTTTCACTTTGGAATCAGTTCTTCAGACTTGTATTAATGAATATTTCAGATTTCTTAGTTTTCAAGATATCATGTGAAGAGGGTAAACAACTGTTTAATCAAGTGAATTTCATATTGAAATATGTTTTTGTTTTGAAATTTGGTTTTTTGGTTTATTAAATATCGAATTGCCAAGTCAAACTTTTGTTGACATTCAGTCGTATCTCTACACTATATGATGGAAGATTCCATATCTAGTTCTGGAACTAAGTCCGCAACTTTTGGACATTCAAACTGCAATTTTCCCTATGCTATTAGTTGCATCAATTGATTCATTTGCTTCTATGCTTAAGTTACTTAAATGTTATATCTATGTTTTGCAATATCAAATTTATTTACTTGTATAATTCCATCTCGTCCAACAGGCCATCATGTATTTGCTTTGCTTCCGAATGAGGTCAATGATGGATGTTCCTCTGCTGAAGTCATGGCTTCTTCGTCTGCCTTTGGAGTCTGTTTTGAATAATAAATTGAGCCCGCTGCAGGTGAGGACCGTTTACATGTAGTTCCACCCTGTACAAAAATGGGCTACATTATAATTATTTCGTTTATCTTTCTATTCCCTCGATCTTTGATTCTCTTTCATACCATTTGAGAAGGATTCTTTAATGTCTAAAACTATTGCATCATTGTGCTTAATTTTGTTCTCCATTTTGAAAGGTGTGTCTGCCTTCCATAGTAAACGAGTTTCTACGGCAATCAAAAGCAGCTGGTTTATTCATGACACTTGACAAATTCGATTTCGATGACTACCTGGAATCAGAACTTTCCAAGGAATTTGGTGGGAGGGAAAGGCTAGACATGTTCTTCCCATTTGACCCGTGCTTGCTGAAGAAAAGTGACAGGTTTGTATTAACTTTGAACTTTCGAGGTGAAAAAGGAAAGCTTTGTTAGCCGTAAGATTCAAATACTTAAAACCTGTTTTGAAAGCTTTGCTGACACTAGTTTTTCCTTTATCTAAAGATACATCCGGCCGAAGTTCATTTTCTGGTCGATGGTTCATCCTACATATGACGATGACGAAGATTCCAGTGATGAAGACATAGGTGACGCTGTCGCGGATGAAAATGTGGACGGAATGGATTATGCGATTTTGCAACAGCATTATGATCTCGATGAATTTGACTCCGCGTTGAACAAAATGTCCATCACACCGAAGAATTCCTTGCATAGTACATTTGGTGGTGCAATAAAACAACCCATGCGGATGCCTTCAAGAATTAGACCGTCCACAAGTCCGGAGTCTCTGTAAACTAAAACGCGTAACCCTTTCCCATCTCTTTTACGAAAGAAGCATGAAAACTGTATTGTTTGTACAAACAGATATTATGCTGGCCGCAGTTAGCCCCGTCGTCGGGGGAATGTGGTGAGCTGATGATGAGTGAGATGTGTAGCGGTAGAGTTCAGCTTCTATTTATCTTTTTGGTTGTGTTATGTAACATTATGGAGCACTGTTCTCCTGCACTCCCAAGAATTTAATCAAATATAAAGTTTTGAATTTGGACAGTATGGTCCTGCGATGCACCCGAGTTCGAATTCCTCGTGATCCAACCTTGTTATCCCAAATCTTGGAACCCTAAACGGCAATGATTACGTTTACAGATGCGAAAAAATGTTGCAATGGTTGATTAAATTTGTCCAACTTGTTTTAACTCAATCTGTGAGTTTGCAAGAAACTGGGCATAAATCTGAAATACGAGTTATCGCTGGTCAATTCCGACCACCGTCGCCCCGCTGACACTGCAGAAGCTACGACCATCAGTGAAAGTAGTTGAACCAAGGTCAATTCCGATCATTGTCACGCCGCCGACACCGCAGAAGCTACAACCATCAGTGAGTAGTTGAACCAATGTATGCTTGATGCGTCAACGTAGTTACATATTCTCAATTTCATCAGTGTTCAGTTGGGAATATTGGGCCTTATTACAGTAAGCTTTTGGTTTTGGGCTTCTACAAACTCACACCCAAGATTTTTTTTTTAGGTACACCATCAATCCTCGATAAATGATTTTCACACGTCCTTTTTGTTTCCTCTAAGAGTGCAAGTTAGATTGGAGGTTCCGCATTAAAATTCTGATTTTAAATCCAATTATTTTTGAAAAGATTGAATATAAAGTAGTATGCATATAGAGATTCTCAAAATTCCGAGTTCTAATCTAAATTAATGTTACCATCCAGTCATATAACATGAAGGTGTGACAGTCACATGCAAAAACATTTAGATGACGGATTTTCTTCCGCAAACATGGATATCATTTATATTAACACCAATAAATAATCAAACAAAATAGTGTAAAGAGGAAGAAGAAGCTGAAGCTTCAATAATATTAAGAAAAACTAATGAAACTAGCTTGAAAACTTTAAGTTTTAATCAAAAGAACGAAAAGATGTTGCAAGTGAAAGTACCAGGAGTGATCTTTTAAAGTAAAAATGTTCTTAATGTTAAACGTGAACAGTACCATGAATATTTCGTTAAAACTCCCTCAATATTATCCAAAGGAAAATGAAGAAGCGCCAATTGAATAGAGAGATTCAAATTTGAACAATGTTTTTTTTTTTTTGGTGGTAAATACAATGTGTGAGACTTGACAATGACTGAACCCATATGTTGGGTCCAGAGTCCATGAAACGAATCGTATTGATTCTTTCTTTGATACAGAAGAAAGTTTAGGGTTATTTACACATTTACAGTCTTATTACGCTGCGTCTGCCGGAAAACCATATTTCCGGCAAACACGCAATGACCCATAATATCGTGCCAAGCGGCTTTGAGCCACATGGCACTGCAACGGCATATTTTACAGACACCACCAGGTGAAAAAAGCAACAACCCATGATGCTCTTCCACCCTCTTTAACATCTAACAGCTGACTTTGAAGAATCTCCGATGACCACCATGAATGACCTGCATTAGTTAAACATATCATATATAGTCACAATAATTTACAAACCAGAAAATAAAAAAAAAAAAAAAAAAACGAGGGTATGACTATATATATGTCTATGTATGTATATAGTATTCGGTCCCATGTACTTTGATCCCTGATTTCCTGGTTATACTAAAAAGCCCTGTTTCAGATGTGACTAAAATTCCACATAGTTGGGAAGTTGCTAGATTCAAAAAAAATAAAAGGGGGAAATCAAGGGTGTATCCACACGTGTGTCGCTATCTCTCATCACGGATATGGTGAAATGGCACTACGACAGAAGCTCACGTAATAATAAAGCTAAAAGTAAAAGAATCTCAGGTCAAACAGTTCTAAAGCATCATTATCTATTCCAAACACAACTATCCGTGTTGCAATGCAAAAATTTCCCACAGAGGTTCGATTAAATTGGAATTTGTCATAAGCTACGATTCTATGCTACGAGTAAAATCTTACTTTATAAGGGAAAACAGGTGTCACCTCTAGAAAGTAAAGATAATAACTTGCAAGGCTAGATTTAGAGGCTGCCACTTAGGTAGCAGTAGCTTCTCATAGTCCTGCTGCAATAAGGATTACCTGCATCCCCGACAAAGACGGATTTCCAGTGTAATTATGCAGATATGTTTAATAAAAAGGTGGACAAGGTGACAATCTCTACCTCCAGAAGTGACCTTTCTGATTTACCACTCAACCTGCAGTTTGATCGGAACCACTGGTGAATTGAGGAGAATTAGTAGGAAGCATATACTGCGTCTGTCCTGGAGCTGGTGCAACTATACCTGAAAAAACCAGCAAACCAGAATCACTGACCATTAGACTTGAATTATTATAACTGCACATCTCTTCTTTGCCAACTTCCATCAGTGCGGCAATGCTGAAATCAGGTGCGCAGGCATTGAATGCAAAATGAGTTACCATAAATCAAGGGAAAAAAAAAAATTTAAGAGAAAATCTCATTACGCGACTTTCATATGTGGTAGTTGATCTTATAAAAAAAAATTGTGGTACTTGGAACATTTATCTGATCGGCTCATAAAAATTTTAGTATCAGGAAAGTACTGATAACATGTTAATAAATTGCAATGAAGGTGATCATTCTTGTAAATGGGAAGAAGGGTTTTAGGAAGAGAATGTTGCCTGCAGGATATGGTGTTTGAATCGTTGGAATGGCAGCTGAGGATGCTGCACCGACATTGGCCCCACCGAATTGCATTACATGATGACCTGGAACTCCATAGTTTTGAACTGTTGCATATCCCTGGTTTCCAGGGAGTGACTGACCGAATTGTCCATATGAATATACGCCAGGGTTAACTGTGCCTGGTACCCCATATATCTGAAGGTATTGCTGCTGAGTCATGTAAGGACTGTAGGCACCCTGGCGAAAGTTGACGAACAAAAGTTGGTAACCGGCTTAGTTAGCTTTCGAACAATCAAGCATTGTTCTTTTACTCTTTAAAATCGCAAATAAAAGCTGTGTAATGACATATTAAAGTATTGACCTGTGGGTAGACAAATTCAGGTCCATATCCTGTGTACCTGCAAAACAGAAATTCTTGAACCTCTTGAGATCATACAGCCACAGGGAATTTCAACAACGTAAGGAACCCAAGCTTCCTTTCAAGCTTTTCAAAGATGGGCACCAGTTAAGTGTCCAAAAAACAATGGGAGTACTACTATAACATAAAATGCTTTGTTCCTTTAGCAGAAGAGATGAAATACTACAGCACATGCATACAGCTACAAAGCAAACTAAATAAGATTTTCATTACAATGTGATTCCATGGTTTTGCACAGCTTAATGCTAGTAAGTTTCTATGTAGTCAAGCATATCCCACCCAACATTCAACATACGATGAACGACAAACACACTTTGACAAAAAGCCTCCCCCAAATACACAATTTTTATTATCACCTGTACAATGACCTTTGCTACCTAATGTTTCAGTCTTAGGTACTCAAAACGATTACTTAATAGCTCAAATTTCAAAAATTCGAATGCTGAGGAAATGGTTGGCGAGAAAAGACACTCGATCAGATAGTTGTAGTATGTTCTGGAATGAAATTTTGCCCCTTGCAGTCAAGACAAAAGGAGCCAAATTGCATAAGCTCCAACACCCAGCACCCAACACCCAACACCCAAATGGCCTCAACCGGTAAGCTTGAGATGAACATCTAAAGTCAAGAGCTTTCTAAATTTAAAACTCACCCATAAGACGGGTACACAAACCCGGGCTGGTAACCATGAGGAATAGGGTGGTGGTAAGCAGGGTTGGGGCTCCCCATGTAAGCAGCTCTAGGCGGCTGCACGCGGCCGAGGATTGGAGCTGGTGATCTCACTTGCCCTGCAATCCAATCAACCAAAGCAACAATTCGATTGCAAATCCAGCATTAGAAACGCAGTTCCTAAGTACCCAGCAGAACAAAAATGCAAGGAAAAAAAAAAACACAATGAGAAATAGATTAAAAATATACCATGAAAAAGGAAAGGTTGGCGGGGACGACCCAGAGAAGCAAGATTGCAGTTAGCTCTGCGGCCATCGATCACAGGATTGGGATCCAAGCAAGCCCTTCTTGCAGATTCAGGATCACGAAATGTGACCTAAACCCTCCAAACAAAAACAACCCAGAAACCAAAAAAAGCCGATTAATCTCAAATTGATCGATTGTTTCATACTTTTAGGAAGATGAGAGAGATGGGTTATTGAGTACTGACAAAGCCATAGCCTTTGGATCGGCCGGTGTTCTTATCGGTGATGACGACAGCCTCGAGGATGTCGCCGCACTGCTCGAAGTGACGTCGTAGAGTGTCGCTCTGGGTCTCCCAGGCCAATCCCCCCACGAACACCTTCGTCAACGTCGTGTCCCCGAACGGGGAATTGAACAGCTGAGCCCCTCCTTGCTGTTGCTGCTGCTGGTAAGCCATATACACACAAACATAGAGAGAGAGAGAGAGAGAGGATCAGGGAAGACGACGACTGAAACAAAAGGGAAATTCTCAGAGTCACGTGACGGACACGTGGTCCCAGAAGGCGCTGAGGTCCATGATCTTCTGCTCTCTGCCTTTTTCGCTTTCAGAAAACCCTACCCACTCCCAACAGCCCTAGTACTGGACTCTACAGAGACAGAAAAGGTTTTGAAAAGTTGAAGACAGAAACAGAGCTTTCAGAGAATTGAAATTAGAGATTGGATCAAATAAAAAATTTGAAATTGAAATTAACCCAATTCGATTCGAGGATTGAAAAGCAAAACCCAGAAGGGATTTGATCAGATAAACGCCGGTGATTTGGAATTTCGGAAATTTTGGAGGGTAAAAAGCTGCAGTGATTTGCCGGAAATACGACTGACACCAAAAGGAAGTTGCTAATCATTCGATCGCTCAGGCCCTGAGAAATATGGCTGCTTAGCTGTTATTTTTATTTATTTTTTTGTTTTATTTATTTTTCTCTCTTTCCTTTTTTAGAATCTTCCCGACATGACTTCACGTGGTCTAATTAGTAGAGTCCGGCTCAATGGGTCCAGATTAACCCCAAACTATATCGAAGCTCAAACGGAACTATAATTGGTATGGTAATTAATTAAATTATAGGTAAATTACGTTATACTATTTTAATTTTTTGAATACATCGATATTTTTACATTAAGAGTAGAAGAGTTCGGCTAAATCATACAATAGTCAACCTAATTTGGTATCGAATTCGTCATCCACAAGATTCAAACCGAAGATCTCTTACTTCCAAGTGAAGAGGAATACCACTAAATTGTTGTACTGAGTGACTATACTACTTTAATTTTAGATCACATAATAAACTCATATTTTATGTTTTAAACATTGCAATGTCATACATCAACCTACAAATTCGTTGCAATGTTAGACATCCGTTAAATTTTCTATCAATTTGACCGATAACTGCTAATGTAGCAAACGTGGGGATTGCAGTTTTACGAATATGAATGTCAACTTTGAGCCACGTGGACAAGAAATTAATAATAAATTATTAATCGCCCTACCTAGATTCCGATACGATTTTCAATTCCACCAATTAGGTTATAGTTGTGGTGATAATAGATTCAATTGTTAAAAGCTTAGGGGTTTATGAGCTGAAGCAATAAACCCTAAGCTTTGAAATTGAATCTACTTTTATTAATATTATTACACGAATTTGTAACGTTTGCATCTGCTTTTATTATAAGGAAAACTAATGAAAATGGCTTGAAAACTTTGAGTTTTAATGATAAGGACAAAATAAAGGGTAAAGTGAATAGTATCAGGATTGACTTTTTAGTGTAAATATGTGGTTTTTCGTTAAAGTGAACAGTACCGGGTGCTTTTCATTAAAGTTCCATTTATTATAACATGTTAAATAGTAATACTATTATCAAAATTTGACCGCCACCACTTAAAAATTCCATGATGAGATCCAATTGGATCCATAGATCCGTGGAGGCAAAGCCCGACACGCGCAACCACAAAGCAAGTGTGGGAGTGGGACCCGCCACTCCCTCCTCTCATCTTCCTATAAAAAAGGGGTCCAAATTCTCCGCCCTTGCCCCGTTCCAGCTCATTTATTAGCAAACTCCCCTAACAAAATCCAAATTAATTAAATAAACCCCCACCTCTAATCCCACCCTTTTCTTTTACTTAGCCTAATTAATTCCTTAATTACTTATTTCCCCCTTATTTCTCTCTCTAATAATGGCAGTTCGCCGGCGACCCCCAACCGCCTCTGCAGCCGGCGAACCCATTAAATCCGACAACCAGCTGCTCAAGGCCTCCGACGCGCTTCCCCTCCCGCTTTACCTCACCAATGGCCTCTTCTTCACGCTCTTCTTCGCCGTCGCCTACTTCCTCCTCAACCGGTGGCGCGAGAAGATCCGCAGCTCCACGCCGCTGCACGTCGTCACGCTGTCCGAGCTCGCCGCCCTCTTCTCCCTGTTCGCCTCCATCATCTACCTCCTCGGCTTCTTCGGCATTGACTTTGTCCAGTCCTTCGTCTCCCCCAACTCCCGCGCCGCCCACGGCCCCTGGAACGACGACGTCGTAGTCCGGAAAAATAGTTCTGTCAATTTCACCGCACTCCCCTCCTACGCCACCTCCGCCGCCTACAAGTCGCCGGCGTTGTCGGCCGATGACGAGGAAATCATCAAGTCTGTCGTCGATGGAACTACGCCTTCGTACTCTCTCGAGTCCACCCTCGGAGACTGCCGGAGGGCGGCTGCGATACGGCGCGAGGCCCTGGAGCGGACGACCGGTAGTTCGCTGGATGGCCTCCCGCTGGAAGGGTTCGACTACGAGGCGATACTGGGGCAATGCTGCGAGATGCCGGTGGGGTACGTGCAGATCCCGGTGGGAGTGGCGGGGCCACTCCTGATCGACGGGGAGGAGTACACGGTGCCAATGGCGACCACGGAGGGGTGCTTGGTGGCCAGTACCAATAGGGGATGCAAGGCCATCCTCATGTCCGGCGGGGCCCGCAGCGTGGTTCTCAAGGACGGAATGACCCGAGCTCCCGTTGTCCGGTTCAGCTCAGCCGCCAGAGCTGCCGAACTCAAGTTCTTCGTTGAGGACCCGCTCAACTTTGATACCCTCGCCGTCGTTTTCAACCGGTACGGACGGGTTATCTTCACCATTTCTTCTGCTTTGGTCTTTTTGTTTTTTCAAATAATTCGAATTTCACCTGCAATATTTCGTATTTTAAATTTTTTTAATTTAATTTTCGTCCCTTAACACAAGTTGGTGAGTCTTTTATTCTTTTATTTTGCAAAATGATATTATAAAGGGTTATAGATTATTTATTTATTTTATAGATTATTCTGACTTAACAAAAGAAAGATTCTAACTCGACTACACAAGAGAGGGTCACATGCACCCTTAACAATAGAATTTTTTTTATTACGTCGGAAAAACGCAATGGAATATTAAGTTTCATAATATAATTGGTTGAATTTTTTTTTTTTCAAGTTTCCAAATAATTCAAAACTAATTATATTATTACACTTAATGTATAGAACCGAGTCCCGGCACACTGAAAAATCTTTCCTTACCAACTCACCTAACTTACATTTTTTGATTTTTGTTATTTCGGGAGCCAAGTCAACACCTTTTATTTCGGGCATTGCATGTGCATGGAGGGCGACTTTGTATTATTTTTGGCGAGAGGAACAGGAGGAATGTTTGAAAAATGATCTTGTTACTAACTAAAAGTTGGTTAACTTTATTCTTCTTAGATAATCACATAATTACCATATTGTTTTTAAGTGGAGAGTTAATTATTAATTATGTATTAATTTCTGATACAATAAAAATTAATAATTTGGAATTCTGTTTGTCGACTTGACTGCATATGCACTGTTCAGATCAAGTAGATTTGCGAAGCTTCAGAGGATTCAATGCTCGATAGCAGGGAAGAATGTGTACATGAGGTTTACTTGCAGCACTGGAGATGCTATGGGGATGAACATGGTCTCCAAAGGCGTCCAAAACGTTCTAGATTTCCTCCAAAGCGACTTCCCTGACATGGATATTATTGGCATCTCTGGTATTAGTTACTTGATTAATCTTTCTCTTCCTCTTCCTTTTGTCCATAATTTGCATTTGAGTCTTCGATTTGGGAGATTCTCACATGATCAATGGAAGTTGCATGTCGCCAAGTTTGTGATGAGTAGTAGATATATACAGTGTTTGACAATTTTTTGATACGGTCTCATATATGAGAAATTTTTAAATTTTTGCTAAAATCAACAGATTTCTCGATATTTTCGACATATCAAGTAAATATCGGAGAAACTCTTATATTTCGTTTAAACCAGTGTTTGATAATCTCTAAAGTTTCATTTTAAATTTTTAGTTTTTAAACAAATTTCTATCATTTCCATCGAATCCAAATGATATTGATTTCGACATATCCACAAATTTGTATATAAATATTTTCAATGATACCAATATTTTAAACACTGGATATACCTTGGTGATAACGATGAGTGATATACTCACATGAAAATATAAGTTAAAAATGAACGAGGATTCTCTCTGGGTCCTCTTTGTGAGGATCCCAGGGATCCCCCAATCGTGTTCGTTTATCGTATATTGTGCAGCCAGTTTTTGTCAGATACTGTTTATATTCAATTTTAAATAAAAAAAATTACAATGACTTCTGACCGCACGATATACGATGAACGGATACGATTAGATGATCCCAGGGTCTTCACAAAGAGGATTCGGAGAGGATCATCCTCATTCGTTAAAAATTACCAAGGCATACAAATTACAATATTACATGGACACCTAATTAATTCAAGGTAGGTTTTCGATTTGATCATGCAAATATTCTTTTTGCGTATAGAAGATGTTATCTTGGTTTGATAACATAAGGTGTTTACATCGTTAGATTTGAATATGTGATTAGATATCAACATAAATTCGACAATAGAACATTGTTGTATATATTTACTGTATCAATTACGTTGATTTAGTTTGTGTTTGCTCCGGACTGCGCAGGAAACTTCTGCTCCGACAAGAAACCGGCGGCGGTGAATTGGATAGAAGGGAGAGGAAAGTCAGTAGTGTGTGAGGCAGTGATCAAGGAAGAGGTGGTGAGGAAGGTACTGAAGACAAATGTGGCTGCCTTGGTGGAGCTCAACATGCTTAAGAACCTTACTGGTTCTGCATTGGCCGGTGCTCTTGGTGGGTTCAATGCGCACGCCAGCAACATTGTCGCCGCGATCTATATCGCCACCGGCCAGGATCCGGCTCAGAATGTAGAGAGCTCTCACTGCATCACCATGATGGAAGCCATAAACGACGGCAAGGACCTTCATGTCTCCGTCACCATGCCTTCCATTGAGGTACAATACAACTATAATTACTGCTTAATTGACACCTAACTAAACCCAGCAATCTCGATTTAACTAAATTTTAATTAACTTTCTCAGGTGGGAACGGTTGGAGGAGGAACCCAGCTTGCATCACAAGCAGCCTGCCTGAACCTGCTGGGTGTGAAGGGTGCAAGCAGAGACTCGCCCGGTTCAAACTCTAGAAAATTGGCCACCATTGTCGCCGGTTCAGTGCTCGCCGGAGAACTTTCGCTGATGTCTGCAATTGCAGCGGGACAGCTAGTCAAGAGCCACATGAAATACAACAGATCTAGCAAGGATGTCTCAAAACTTGTCTGCCCCAGTTAAATGTGCAAAAGAATAATAAAAAGTCAAAAATACCCTTTTGACATCTTAAACGTCGATAATTAGCTTGAGGGGTATTTTTTTCTCTTTTTTTTAGCGTGTAGTAGTAGTAGCTGCCTTTGTAATCTTTGATTGTTTGTTTGTTTGTTGTCAAGCTGTCGTTTAGTTTGTATTTTAATTAGGATTAGTTAATTTTTTTAAATATCTTTAATGGAGGTTTGCCTATCTGAACTACTTATTAATAATAATAAAAATTTGTCAACCAAGAGAGAGTGAAAACTGAAAAGCCTTATTTAATCTTCTATTACACAAAAAAATATGATGGCCAAAATTGTAATTTCGCAGATTCAAATTTTACTTTTTCTATTGAATCCTCACTTACCGATGATGTTAAGATATATCTAATATTAAAATAAAAATAAAAACCCTCTCACTCCCACCCACGCTCTCGCTCTCACTCTCTCCTTCCCATTTTTTTTTTAAAAGTGTTTTTACACACAAAGTGTGGACAAATGCTAGTATTATTATGACGTTATCATACGGTATTAGATTGTAATGGATCTTTGGTTTAGCTATCAGCCCTCAAGTGGTTGCTTGTCTTGGTTAAATCTGTTTTATAATTAGTTGTATATATTTTTTTCGATTTGAAAGACGAACAATATACATATAGGCAAGAATCTCTATTCACTTTTGAACTTGGTATATTTCCTTGGGGCTACATGATTGGTCATGAGCCTTGAGATTTTAAGTTGTGAACTCATGAACAAACTAGGAGTTTACCACTTGAAAATGTTTCGTTGCAGGATTAGGGCAACTCTTAGACTTGATAGAACCAACGTGGAGTCGAGTAAATCAAAATATAAAAAGTCTTAAATTCTTTTAAAAACTTTGCCACAAATAACAGGAGTCGGATGCTTTGTACGAATTTTTGTCCACTTGAAAATATCGATCAATGTTAGCTAATTAGGTTAAAGAGTGGTGTTATGACCACCTCATTGTCTTATCTCCCCACCCACGTTATATTCACACCATTTCTAAAAGGTGTAAAAACACATATACTCTTTCCTCACCCACCATTATTCCCAAAATAACCCTACATCTTTATTCTTCAAAGTTTCGTTGCTTTAAAAAAGTACAATTATCATTAAACAAAATTCTGAAACTACAAAAATCCCCACAATAGTCGCACTAACCCCCTAAAACCCAGCCATGCCGCCACCAACACCCCAAATCATCAGCCCAACTGCACCACCACCACTCAAAACCCTATCCTAAACATACCAGCACCGTCAAAACTACACCGCACCAACAACCAACGCCCAGCCTCGATCACCAACCATCGCATCAGCACCACGTCCCCAAACCGCTTTGGTAGGTAGCAGCATCATGAGTCCCCTAAACCCTGAACCAGTCTATTCCCGAGCCTCTCCATTCTCGGTTGGTGTTTGCCAGCTAGAGTAAGTAACATCCATATGAGATGTATGTGAATACCTCTATTCGGCAAGATTTCAAATAACTTGGACGAAAAAGATTGAATCTTTAAACCCTAAGAAAGGATTATCCAGGGAAATGGGACCTTGAATCCGATTGGATTTTTTATTGGGTTGATTGTTGTAGAGGCGGTGGAAGCTAATGAGAGAGACAGGCAACACCGCCGTGAGGGAAGGAGGCTAAGGGGATTATCGGGGTCGTAATTGGGGAGGGATTTTTATTGTTTTTCCTTTTTTCTAATTTTTGATATTTAGGTTTTAAACTTTCAAGTATATAACTAATAATTATGTGACAAGAAATGATTTGTTGGTCTCGAGGCCTTTGAAAGTCATTTTACACAAGGGTAAATTTGGCAATAAAATTATGAATTCAATCTGGGTGGGGAAATAATACAAAAGGGTGGGCTTAACAGCACTCAAGTTAAATTATGTATAAATTGATTTAATAAACTCCACAATAGTATATGAGGGAATTGCCCTCACAAAAAGCATGGAAGAGAAAAACGCCGTCTGTGGGAATCGAACCCACGACCACGTGGTTAAAAGCCACGCGCTCTACCAGCTGAGCTAAGACGGCTTACTTGTTGTTTACTGTTATTTTTCCATATTATAATGGGAGACAGCTTTGCATAATTAATCCGAGTTTAATTTGCATAGTACCGTTGGGAGAATTAGGTCAGCTGACTTTGGGGCACCTGAACAGTCAGAGGCTGGCATGGACCACTTGGTCACTGACCCACCAATATAAAGACAGTGGGATGTGATGGGACCAACTTCAGAGCTGGAAACACAAGGGCCAACTCAGCAACTTAATTTGGACCTTTACTTTTGAATTCAACCTGCTCACGTTTTTTCACGAAAAAATATTCAGTAGGGTTGAAACAATCCGGGTACTTTTTGGAGAAAATCTTCGGTCCAGCAACTTGATAGAAGGGCAGGGACCATGTTCGTTAAAAGTTGTTCTTTGATGTTCCTTTGCGATAGTTTTCGGTAATTCAGTTGTTCAGACAAACTTACTCAAGTTTTTCTTATTTTAACCGGGAAAATTAATATGGGTTAAGGACGCGCATAATTCGATTTCAAAAGATGTGATAATGAATCTCTCACTTATTCAATTTGTCTTTCATATAACCAACCACTTTGGTGTCCTCCTTAGTTACAAATTGACAATATAAAACTCGATAATGAACAAAAAGATGTTAAGCACTACTAGGGTGTAATGACATTATATCCCATCATTGTGTTTCATGCCAACCAGGTGTTCCGCAACCACATTCATCTTCATGTAACACACGAGATGTACCACTCTACTCTTCAAACCATAAGCTTTTAACATTCCATTCAAATATAAAACAATAAATTCAATACACGTGTCAAATTCTAGTTAACAATTAAATAAGAAACATAACTACTTATTTTCAAGAAAATGAGCCAAGTATTTTCTTTTAAATCGCAAGATAAAGTGAGTGGTTGAAATTTATCTTAATTGTTTTGAAAATTAAATAAATAAAGTTTCCCTCGATTCTTTCTTCCTTTATTTTTATAATGAAGATAAATACTTCTAAACAGTAGTAATAAGTGGCTCATTTCGCCTAACTTATTTCTTTAAGTTTGAATAATGCCCCCCGCGTTTCCCCTAAAACAAGCACCAAATTAAAATTTAATTAAAAATAATTGTAATCCCCCCAAAATTTTCATTTATTTATTTTCAATTTTCATTTCTCTCACTGTACCGTACCCCCTTTTCTCTCTAACCGCACCCAAATTTCATGGACGACCTCCGCCGGCGACCACCCCTCCCCAAACCCCACCACCACCGCCGCCCTAACCAAACCGCCTCCGCCGCGGACCCAAATTCCTACCCCAAGGCTTCCGACGCGCTTCCTCTGCCTCTTTACCTCACCAATGGCCTCTTCGTCACTCTCTTCTTCACCGTTGCCTACTTCCTCCTGAACCGGTGGCGCGAGAAGATCCGCACGTCCACGCCGCTTCACGTAGTCACGCTCTCGGAGATCGCCGCCATCTTCTCTCTCTTCGCCTCCGTTATCTACCTCCTCGGCTTCTTCGGTATAGACTTCGTCCAGTCCTTCGTCGCTCCCCGTACCCCGCACGACGACTGGCACGAGCACGACGTCGTTCTCGAATCGCCGCCGCCGCCTCAGCAGAAGAAAGACGAGCAGCTAATCTCTAAAGAAGACGAGGAGATCGTCGAGTCGGTGTTGTCCGGAACGACGGCGTCTTACGAGCTCGAATCGAAGCTCGGGGACTGTAAACGAGCCGCGGCGATCCGGCGTGAGGCTTTGCAGAAAACGACGGGTCGTTCGCTGGAGGGGCTGCCGCTGGAGGGCTTCGATTATCAGTCGATACTGGGACAGTGCTGTGAGAATCCGGTGGGGTATGTGCAGATCCCGGTGGGAGTCGCTGGACCGCTGTTGCTCGACGGAGAAGAGTACATGGTGCCAATGGCGACAACGGAGGGGTGCCTGGTGGCCAGCACCAATAGGGGATTCAAGGCAATCTACGCCTCAGGCGGCGCCGAGAGTGTCCTCTTCAACGACTCCATGACCAGAGCTCCAATTGTGAGGTTCCACTCCGTCGTTAGGGCTGCTCAGCTCAAGTTCTTCGTAGAGAACCCTCTCAATTTTGATGCTCTGGCCGTCGTTTTCAACAGGTTAAACCCTAGATTTTCAATTCAACAGCTTTCTATTGTTGCATTGTTATTTTTGTTTAATTGAGGAACAAAAGAAAGACCAACGAATTAATCATTAATTTAGTTGTTAATACACGTTAAGTTTGTTTATGATGTTGATGGGGGACTTTGTTTGTTTGCTTTGAATTGTTCTGTGTTTTTTTTACCCAATTGTCATTTTTTTTCTTCAGTTTTGTGATTAATTGTATAACTGATAAAAATGGTTCTTCATTCCTGTTCAGGTCTAGCAGATTTGCAAAGCTCGAAAAGATTCGATGCGCGATAGCAGGCAGGAATCTGTACCTAAGGTTTTCATGCAGCACTGGAGATGCCATGGGGATGAACATGATCTCCAAAGGCGTTCAATATGTTATCGAATTCCTTCAAAATGAATTCCCAGACATGGAAGTTGTTGGCATCTCTGGTAAGTTTTACTCAGTTTACGTCTTTACAATGAATTTGCAAGTTGTACTACTGCGAAATGGATTTCAGTTGCAGGATGCACGGTTTGTAAGAGAATGCTTGTTGCATGTATACAACAGCATGCAAACATTCCTTTGCAATCATGTAGTAGTTTGTATCTTCCCTTTTGAACTTAGATTTCGAATACAATAAAAGGAAAACTAATGAAAGAGGCTTAAAAACTTTGAGTTTTAACGATAAGGACAAAATAAAGGGTAAAGTGAATAGTATCAGGATTGACTTTTTAGTGTAAAAGTGTGGTTTTTCGTTAAAATGAACAGTACCGGGCGCTTTTCGTTAAAGTTCCCTAGAATAAATTGCTATATATTTTATTGACAGTGGCATTTTCCTTGATTAATTTTCAAAATCCTATGTAAAGTGTCCTCATTATAATATAGTTATCCCATTGGTACCTAATCTATTGTTGATTATCCATTTGCAATGTACTTTTCTATAATTATTTGGCGAGGTTCTCATTATGTGCTTGTTCGGGTTGCACAGGAAACTTCTGCTCAGACAAGAAAGCAGCAGCCGTAAATTGGATTGAAGGGCGAGGGAAATCAGTAACTTGCGAGGCAGTCATCAAGGAGGAAGTGGTGAGGAAAGTACTGAAAACCGATGTGGATTCCCTTGTGAAGCTTAACGTGAATAAAAACCTTGTTGGGTCTGCCATGGCTGGTGCTCTTGGCGGGTTCAATGCCCACGCCAGCAATATTGTCTCTGCAGTCTTCATAGCCACTGGCCAGGACCCTGCTCAGAATATTGAGAGCTCTCACTGCATTACCTTGATGGAAGCCGACGGCAATGACCTTCATATCTCAGTCACCATGCCTTCCATTGAGGTACAAACACAACACCATAATAATTTTACAGTGCATTTTAAATATTTAAGTTGTTTGGAAGGAGAAGTTAGACCATATCTAAATTCTTCTGTTCCAGAGATTTCATTTTACGGCCCCATCATAGGATTTAAAAATTCCAGATTGGAAGGGTTAAGAAACAATTGGTGTGCTTTCCCATATATATAAAAAAAAAAAAAAAAAGGAAACTTTAACGAAAAGCTCCCGGCACTGTTCATTTTAGCGGAAAACCACGTTTTTACACTAAAAGTGAATCCTGGTACTATTTACTTTACTCTTTATTTAGTCCTTATAGTTAAAACTCAAAAGTTTTTAAGTCATTTTCATTAGTTTTCCTAAAAAAAAAACATACATTGCAAAGTTGCGGTTTTTTTATCTATCAGGGAAAGAATTGAATAGAGATCTGACCACAATTTGCGTTTTTAAACTTTTCAGGTGGGTACAGTTGGAGGAGGAACACAGCTCGCATCCCAATCAGCCTGCTTGAACTTGCTCGGTGTCAAGGGGGCAAGCAAAGACTCTCCTGGTTTAAACTCAAGGCAACTGGCGAGAATTGTGGCCGGAGCTGTCCTAGCAGGGGAGCTTTCTCTCATGTCAGCCATCGCATCCGGGCAGCTAGTGAAGAGCCACATGAAATACAACCGATCTAGCAGGGACGTTGCAAACCTCCCCTCGGTAAACACGGGTAGAATACATTAAACCCTAAACCCCATTGAATCCATAAACAGAGCCCCAATAAAAAAAATAAAAAAATGGGAAAATGGAGGGAAAGGAGAAGCAGAAATCAAATAAAGTCTCTCTCTCTCTCTCTCTCTCTCTCGCGCGCGCACACACACACACTAGAGGACATTGTGCTGGGGTTGGAGAGGGAGGGAAGGAGAACATGGTAGGGTTGGTGATGTCACATGGGTGAGAAGGAATAAAAACAAAAATACAGAAAGGAAAGGCTGGGATGTTTGTTCTTGTCTTCATACTGCTGCCTGCCACTTGTTGCTGACAGAGAGCTTCCAAGAGTATCTGGTGTGATGGGTATCTTCAGGACATTAAGCTTGGTTGTGATCTTTGATTTATGATTCTTGTTAATTTGTTTTTTCTAGTTTAATTTAATTGTTTTAGGATTAAATTAAACGCGTTTTTACGGGGGATTTTGTTGTTTCGGCCTTGTACAATTTACGACACTGTTATTTGTATCGGGCTAAGATTATTGCATCCTTGGTTTGGTTAGAGCTTGCCAATGTCTCTGTAATCTGCATTATTCCATGTTGTGTACCGTTTGCCTTGTCATTTGGTGAGAGAGATAAAGATATAGTTGGGATTTGCACGTGTGATTGTGATATGATATCCTCTAACCTGTATCAAAGCGTCCTTTTAAAGTAGGGAATTTTAACGAAAAATATCCGATACTGTTCATTTTAACGAAAAATCATATTTTTACACTAAAAAATCAATCATGGTATTATTTACTTTACCTTTTATTTTGTCCTTATCGTTAAAACTCAAAATTTTCAAAAATTTTTCATTAATTTTCCTTTTAAAGTAAGGTTATGGAAGTGTCGCTTCTTTTTTCCGCTTCCGCATTGTTTGTCTGTAAAATCTCTTTCGAGCGCAGTTGAACAAAATGAGTGCGGAATTGCAAACCACACGTTAAGGGGATGAAGAATATAGTTCACCTGAAAACTACGCCGGCTGTGAGAATCGAACCCATGACCACGTGGTTAAAAGCCACACGCTCTACCAGCTGAACAAAAAAAGGGCTTGCTTGTCAAGGGTTCTTTTCGTATATTGTATATAAAAAGAGGGTGAAGTCATACGATAAAAAGTATTCCTTAGGCGTTAGTAAATGCATGGGAAGTTATATATCATAATCATGTTATCATTCTCATTCCATGAATAACGTATGTTTTACTAATACAAGGAATAAAAAAGTAAGTCTGGTCACACATTAAAGTATAGTATGCCGTACTTGAACAACATAGTACAACATTAACATGACATGTTTATCTCATACATGAACAACCAGTTACGTTTTTCATTACTATTCACGACTTCTATCTTTCCAAGTAAGTTAAATTGTCAATTATAGTTTACCATTCACATGTGAGACGCTTGAAACTTGAGTTTGAAATGGTCAGCGCCGTGTCGTGAACACAGAGGTTCCAGGCACGGAATTTCTCAAACCCTTTTCCATGGCTCTAATCCGAGAAAAGGGTCACCAAAACAAGCACACCCTCATTGTGAGAGCAAGAATGTGCATGATAAATAATAACACGATACATCATACATGCATATTCGACTCCAGTACTGATATCTAATAACTTAGACTTCTTACTCGCACATCAGGTTAAATAAAAAATTTCGGCCATCGAGAGTTTGGTTCAGTTGCTAAGGGCATGCTTATGATTAAGCTCCAATCCAAGTTCCATCTCCACTGCTAGCAGTTCTCGTTGGTGAACGATTTGTAAATTCTTACGTAAATTCATATCGATGGCAGCTGGCAGTTTGGTGCCACACATAAGTCCTTTCAACTTGAGGTTGTGGGTATGCCCTGATGTTGGTGGTGATAGTAGTCAATAAGACTGTAAAACAAAAAGATAGTAAAGAAATATCGACGATGAAGTAAAGAAATTTTTAAATAAGACTGTAAAACAAAAAGATAGTAGATGTCATGCCATGAACATAGACAACCGCTAGTGTTTTCTGAAGTTTTAGTTTTCTATAAACATAGTTAGATGCACTTTTGGTTAGAAAAAAGGGCTTTGAGCCCTTCCATAAGCAATTTCAACTTCCAGCAGCAGTGATAGCCTGCCGGTACTTCTTGTCCTGAACATCTCCCGCCGCAAAAACTCCTCTCACGGTGGTCGTTGTCCCCTGCTTCGTCACAACATACCCATCCACATCCAGCTTCAACTGCCCGCCCAAAAATTCCGTTGCCGGATCATGCCCGACCTCAAGAAAGAGGCCCGAAACCTTCAAATCCCATACTACCCCAGTGACCACATTCTTCACAATCACCCCCGCCAGGGATCCATTCTTATCGCCGTAAGCCTCCACCACCTCCGAATTCCACACCACTCGGATTTTTGGGTTCTCCCGTACAGTATTCTGCGTGATCTTCGAATCCTGAAACGTGTCCCTCCGGTGAATTATGTAAACTTCTGGTCCGTACTTGGCCAGATGTTCGCCACCTCCATCGCCGAGTCACCACATCCGATCACCGTTAGCGGCTTGTCCAGATAGAGGGTGCTGTCGCAGGCCGCGCAGGCCGAATTAATCCTGCGGTTCCAGTACTCCTCGGAGCCAGTGAGGTGAAGGCGTCTGGCGACGGCGCCAGTGGCGACGACGACGGAGTCGGCAAGGACGCGCGGTCTTTTCATCGGTGGAGATCTTGAAAGGGGTGGCCGAGAAGTGGACTTTGTTGACCATTTCCGAGAAGATCGTGGTTCCTAAACGGACTGACTGCATTCGGTAATTGGTCATGAGAATTGTTTGAGGGAATACCGGGAAGTTCTCGAAGTGGGTGGTGGTGGTGGTGCCTGCCTCCGGGGCGATTTTGTTGGACATGCAACCCTCGAAGAGCTAGAATCTGCTTGAGCTCCGCTCTAGCGGCGTATATGGCGGCCGTGTGTGCCGCCAGTCCGCTACCGATGATGCAGATTCTGGTTCTTTTAGGGTTTTCCGGTCGTCCATGGCTGACACTAGTTTTTGCGCCTCCTCCTGCTATAAAGGTTAAAAACACCAAATATTTGACAAATAAAAGCTTTTGCTTGACGAACCAGGATCCTCTCCTGAGCAGTTCCCTAGGGATCCTAGGGATTCCGAAATCATGTCCGTCTATCGTATATCGTGCGGTCAGAAATTATTTAAATTTTAAATTTTAAAATTCAAATATGAATAGTACCTAACGAAAACTGACCGTACGATATAAAATGAACGGACAAGATTGCGGGATCCCTAGGATCCCTAGGGAACTGCTCAGGAGAGGATCCTGGTTCTTGCTTGACAACCAAGAATGCGCATGTCTGAACGGGGTTAGTAAGCAAAGCCCTAGGCCTATACTCCATCTTATACATTGGGCTTCCAACTTTAATCTAAATGGGAGCCCACTTTCATTTTTGTCTGGTCGGAAATTCTGTTACATATCTATCACGAGTGAACGGATGTATCTATCACGAGTGAACGGATGAGATTTAACTAAATCTCAAGTATTTAAACCTCAATCGTTCTCTCGTGAAAAAAAAAACTATACACAGGCAAGCAACATTTTGTCAAGGAAAAAACGTCTACACATCCAACCCCAAACATCCCCACTTTCATCTTCACTATATGGAATGCCAACTATCTTCCCCAACTTTTTCCAATATCATTACTTTTCCGCGCGAATTCTTTCTCAATTGCCCTTCGCTTGTCGTTAGAGAACTAGAAGCTTATTAGTTTGGTAACAAGGGGAATTAAATAGAGATTTCTTTCTTCTCAATCGATCAAAACAATTCGACCGTCGTTAAATCAAAATTTTGGATTCCAAGTAATGAAAAATTGCTAAATCTTGAAGCCATTCAAACAAAGCATACGCGCAAGCACAAGCATACGCGCAAGCACAAGCACACGATTGTATTAGGTCGCAGATGCCGTGCCATGAACAGTCTAATAACAATGTAAAACAAATAAAATACTTGAATAATAACTGCAAATCTTCCTTAATTTTCTTTATCCTTGCTGTTTAACTAAATTTTGCTTCTAACCGAGCATCGCTTGGATTCCTCGCCAATCGAAGGTAGTCAATCAGTCTTACCCTCCTGGGATCCAATCTCTTGCAAGTAGTGTTCTGCTTCCAAGGCTGCCATGCATCCTGCATCGTTATCGGAATGAAAGAAATCAAGTGTTAGAGATTGCAAAGACTAAACTTCTTATAATGCAATTAGAAACACACAATCGGAATATATAAAGAAGACCATACATCTAGCGTTTTCGGCTTGCTCGTTTACACCCGTGAAGAAATTTAAAGTTGACAAAATTTTCCTAAACGAGATTGATAACGGTGCCAATCAAAGTTATCAACAATATAAATCAAATAAATCAGTGAACGTCTAGCAGGATGTAGCCATCCAACTCAATTTATGCATCCTTATGAATATCTTGTGGTGTAAGCAAGCCTGATGAATTACAATTGAAGCAAAAGTTGTGCCAAAAGTGTAAATGCATCATTGTATGCCCAAGTTCAATTCACGGAGCATCAAAACAACCTTGAGGCGAACTTTACCTAGTGCATCTAGGTGAAGCTCAACCTCAAGCTTAATGTGACAAGGAATTTAAGTCTTTATGATAGGGCTCCATAAAGGGCAGGGTGAAATCAACTTTCCCACGTTCATAAACCTAACTTAACAATGCATGATTCAGCTCAAGTTCAAGGACAGGGTACGAGGGTGGCTTCAGCCGAAGGCTTGAGGTCAATCCCATTTGTATATCCTAACTGCTTCTTTGCTATTCAACCTCAGGAAGCAGGATTTTGATGGCGCAGCTCACGATCTCCCATAGTGGGAGTTTAAGTCATGAGAAACACTTGGGTAGAGACCTCCCGACCACATTGTATGTAGGTTACCTCTCACAAAAGCATGAGACCCCACGTATTTTGGTCCCCTCGATCTCACGCTAGTTCTACCCAGTGTAAGAGTTGCCCGAGTAGGGCAGTCCTACCGAAGTTTCTCTCTTACATCAAGCATGAAAATAGAAAGATGAATACACAAATAACAGTTCAATGCAACACAAATATAACTGATCACACTACCAAATAAAAGTGAAATCTTTCCGTAATCCTTTCCAATGGCAAAACGAAACAGATTTATGCATACAAGTCAACTGGAGATTGAGGATCAATGTTTTATCCAAATCTGTCCACACAAAGTTACCAATACATGCATACAACCAGAAGGTTTAGGGTTTAGGGTTTAGTGATTATGTCCCTGTTAGCAATTTGATCCTAACATGAAACTCAATAAGTAAAGACTCTCAATTGCAATACAAGTAACATAAAAGTCGATCAGATTATAAAGTAAATATTCTACAGAGAAATTTCACATTGGCATTTTGAAGCAAATTTTCCATTAGAAATGGAAGAAGAGTTACCACTTCCGGCGGCAGTGATAGCCTGCCTATACTTCTTGTCCTGAACATCTCCGGCTGCGAAAACCCCTTTTACGCTGGTCTGCGTAGTCCCTGGCTTCGTAGCAACATACCCATCATCATGGAGCTCCAATTGCCCATCCAAAAACTTGCTCGCCGGTTCGTGCCCAATTGCGAAAAACAGGCCCGAAACCTTCAAATCGGAAACCTCCCCAGTCACCACATTTTTCACCTTCAGCCCTGCCAGAGGCCCTTTCCCTTCGCCGTAAGCCTCCACCACCACCGAGTTCCACACCACTTGGATTTTCGGGTTGTTCAGCGCCCGATGCTGCATGATCTTCGAAGCCCGAAACGTGTCCCTCCGGTGAATTATGTGCACTTCTGACCCGAACTTGGTCAGAAAATTCGCCTCCTCCATCGCCGAGTCGCCACCTCCGATCACCGCCAGCGGCTTGTTCCGAAATATCGGGGCGGCCCCATCGCAAACCGCGCAGGCCGAAATCCCGCGGTTCCAGTACTCCTCGGAGCCAGGAAACTGAAGGCGCTTGGCGACAGCGCCGGTGGCGACGACCACGGAATCGGCCAGGACGGTCCTTTCATTGGCGAAGATCTTGAACGGAGTGGTCGAGAAGTCGACCTTGTTGACGGTTTCGGTGAACACCGCGGTCCCGAAACGGATGGACTGCTTTCGGCACCGGTCCATGAGTTCGAACCCGAGGATTCCGTCGGGAAAACCCGGGAAGTTCTCGACGTCGGTGGTAGTGGTGAGCTGGCCGCCGGGGGCGATATCGTTGGCCATCATTCCCTCAAACAGAATCGGCTTGAGCTCCGCCCGGGCGGCGTATATGGCGGCCGTATGCGCCGCGGGGCCGCTGCCGATGATGCAGACCTTGGTCCTTAGGGTCTTGAGGTCATCCATGGCGGACCCTAGCTTGGGCGCTGCTGACGTGGAAGCGGAAGAAGACGAGCGCGATGAGGAGAAAGAGGCGGCTGCGGCTAGTCCAACTGCGCTGCGACTTCTTCTCATCAGGCTCAGCATCTTCTTTGGGTTTGGGCGAAAACCCATTTCTGAAAAACGACAAGTCGTATTGTGCCCCAATCATAAGAACGGGTCAAACGAAACGAACGCGCGAGCGGTCGCCGCCAATTTGGAATCCAATTTTCTTTTGTGACAAGCGCGCGTTTCGCCGCTAAAACTTTGATTAAAAAAAAAGGACAATTTGTGACGAAAAAAACTTTTCTGTTGATAATTGGATTCTGATGTTAATTGTGGTCAATATATAGAATATTGGTTTATTGGAATATGAGGAGACACAATTTCTTGGTAAGCAAGAATTTAGTGTCTTGCGAACATGGCAAGTAACCTTGTGCTTTTCTTTGTTACTCAACCAAAAGCCAAGGGATATTTTAGGGCCCATTTGGTCATAAGCGAGCGGCATGTACTCCATCTTATTGTTCTTCTAACACATCCAAATCACTGTAGATGTCTTAACCTCACTTGTCAGAGAGAACTATAGGCTTATGTTTTTGGGTCATGGAGACACTAAAAGCTTTGCTAAGCCATCAATTACCATTTTTCCCCCGAAAAATTGGGCTTTATTAGTGATGAACACTATCATACCAAACCAACGTACCCTAATCCGGAGTGTCCACTAGACACCTAAATCAAGTTGTACTGGCCGACACTTGAAATGTGACGATGACATAAAGTGATTGTGGTGTAAAAATGTGTGAATAAATAAAAACTTCAAATTAATTGAAATAGAGTGAGCAATGTGCGAGTTAGAACCCAAATTACAATGCATAAGTCTCAGAGAATAAATACAAGTGTAGCACAAAATAACGAATATTCATCATGATTAAACCCAAATTATTATTATTTTGGGCCTCTAGGGTGTAGAGTCTAATTCACAGATAACCCAGGCCCCTTTACCGTATTCCATTTTTTCTTCCATGTTCCATGTGGATTAGATCATTAACCAAATAAAGTGGTCAATTAATGGATTCTTCAGCATCAATTAGCGTTGTTAATCATAGTCTTTTGCTTTAATCCTCGATTAAGCAACTAGATGGTGGGAACCCTTTTTGAAATATGAATCCCACTTCTTTTTCTCTTCTTAATTTCAACGCTGAAAATTTCCTTTTTCCTTTTTCTTTTTCCCTTTTGTATTTTTATTTTTCCTTCAGTAAACCAAATTAATATAAAAACATGTCAGGTGTTAATTTAATCTGCATTCCACACCTACCACGAACCTCCCCAAAAGATTGCCACCCCATACCACCCACCACAGAATCTCACTACAAATTAATCCTCATTAGGGTTGGTATTTCGTCGACACGAACGTGATTAGAGTTAATTAGAACACGATACAAAAATCATTAATTTTGGTAAATCTTTTTACACAAAATACATGCCACCTCCAAAAAACCCAAAACTCCTGACCAAGATCAGAGATATACAGAGACATAGACGAAAAACCAAACCAAATTTTCAGCACAAGCAATAATATACATATTTGTCGTAGCCCAAAGCATAACATATATAAAAATAAATAAATAACTAGGGGTTTTGATCAACAGAAACAGAAGACCTTTTGATGAACTCCAAACAATCAGCAATGGCTTCAGCATAGAAAGAATTGGAGCGTCCAAATGATCTCAGTCTGCAGAAATCAGCTGATCCTGACCGTCCCTTGTTTTGTTTCATCTCTTTACTGACCAAACTCCTCCTGCTGCTGGTTCTGCTGTTCCTCTTGATATTACTAGGGCCATAATTAGTACCGGGACTACTAGTCCCAGGACTATTTCTTCCCATACTTTTCCTTAGACACTGCAAAGCTTGTCCATATGAACACCTCAAGAATTTGAACAAACACACGAACCGGGCACGTAGGAGCCTCGAGACCGAAAATCTTCGAGGGTTTACCCGGAAACCTCTGTGCGGTCTGCTATTTCTGAATCTGTTGTAGCTGATGTGTCCCATGTTTGTCATTTGGTTTTCGCAGAAATAATGTGATGTATGTTTGTGGTGTAGGGATATATATAACGAAGGTCGAGGGATGACTTTTTGGATGGTGAGCCTGATGATTGGGGAGGAGTTTGGTTTTGAGGGTAGGGGCTTGGAAATGTCTATGGAGTGTTTTGGACTTTTGGACGGCATTGTCAATTGGGTGGACTGCGGAATCAGACTATTTATATACGTAAAATGGCGCGCCTTGGCTTCATACACGACAAGGAGATGTTAAACAAACTATAATTACTATTTCATTTTGAGGGTATTGATTTATACACCGTGATTTGAGATTGGATTGCAATGAATATATAAAGTGTTTTTTTTTTTACTTGCAAATCACAATTTGCCACGTATATATGTAAGCAAGAATTAACTGGTTCAATATATGTGTCAATTTTGAGATATATATGCACGTAAGTAGGAACAACAACGTCTCGCATGAATTCTGAAATAAAGTTTTATACAACGTCAAATGTGATATGTATGTCACTAAAAAGGATTTTTAGTCAAAATAATCTCTGAGATTGGTATAACTTTTTTATTTTGGTCCTTAAGATTTAGAATCGATAGAACTGGTCCCTAAGTTTGTCCACTGTAAATTTTGGTCTTTCCATGGAAAATCTCCGTTAAATAAGAGAAAATGACAAAAATACCCCCAATGTCAAATCATTTTGGCCCATTGCTTATTAAATTGAATGTATTTTATCATTTTGGTCCTTATTTAACATAAATTTTTTACGGAATAACCAAAATAATTGATTGTGAACAAACTCAAATAACTCTTACATGTAACGAGTTGAGCTAAGTTTCTTTTGAGAGAAAAGGAGATTGTGGATTTTAATATAACAACATGGATGTGACTTGGAGTATACATTTATTTAAGAGAGAGCTGAATTTTGAATAATTGATATGAATGGAGGGCCATCGAGGGGACTAAAGTAGCCAAATTAGCAGACAAAATTGATTTCCACCGATGATCCGTGGGGACAATGCCCTGGCAAATTGGTAATCTAATAGAATCGTGCGTATTATGGTGGTCTAAATTCTAACAAATGTTTGACTTGTGAATGAGCTTTATTTGGTAGAGTGGTTAACCTTTTAATTAGGGTTTTGACTAATAAGAGCAATAATATCTAATTCACACATTTACTTTTACGTTTTACACATTTCTCTTAATTTTTCATTGTCGGATTGAATGAATTGAAATAAATTAATAACTAAAATTAACAAGATATGTAAAAAGTAAAATAAATGCGTGAATATCATTATCCGATCTTTTAAGGACACATTAGGGTTTTGATAGACTCATGAATCGGCCTTTTTGGTAGAGTGGTTAGCTTTTTTAATAGGGTTTTGATAAATAATGTTAATAGTATCTTTCAAGAGCATTAATAATTAGTCACTAGCTAGGCTGCTTTAGTGAAATATTAAAATTGTTGATCTCAGTTAACGTATTAAGACTGAGGACTGATACATTGTTATTTATTTTATTAGTGAAATTCTAAGGATTTGCTAAGGAGACTTTCAACAGTGAAATTCTTTATGAATTTTCTTTCACTTTATATTTTTAACTCAATGTTTTATAATGTTGTCACGATAATTGATGTTAAACTGTGAGTTGACAGAAAATTTATAAAGAATCTCATTTTAAGAGAGTCTCGTATCTTTTCTCTTTCATCCGAAAAAATGTATTAAAAAACAAACCAAGGATTACAAAACACTAGATCAGTAGATCAGTGGAAGGTGAAAAGGTGCGACAAAATAAATCACATTTTCCTTGTTGGTTATCAACTTTCTCAAAGGTTCTAAAGGCATGTCATGTAGCCAGCGCTTGAATATTGATGAAGTATAATTAAGGCCGTTGTAGTTATGGTAGGAAGAAGAGTGCCGAGGATGGCCGACTCCGGCCATCGATGCAGAACTCGCGCTAGCATCAATGCTTCTCAGTCCATCGCACTGGAAATCAATCACTCATCCATACGTGACGAGATATTTTGCTTAATTTGTCAAGCATATGCATTATGGAGTCGTTAAAGCATCTCACTCATCTCGTATATTCAGATGACATCTAAAAAAAATTATATGAATTATCAAGTAACTAGGAGTCTACCACGTTAATGTTTGGAAGCCAACACGTACGTGCGGGAGTTATTTTACTTTGTCACATATTATATGAGATATTCATTGTATTAATAAATCAGTGGGATGTATTGAACTCATAATTCATTAGATTTTTTTATAAATATGAACTAAGTATCGGAATCAAATTTATTCGATTGTTCAATCATTCATTTGATAATCAAAATCATTCTTTGACAAATGATGACTTTTGAGTCAGTTCAATAGAATTTAACTTTTTGTTTTTTTGTTTTTTTATTAAGATGCAGAACTGAGCCAATTTTTTTTTCCTTACCATCAATCAAATCACCGAATCCTTTCGAGACATAAGATTCTATTAAATTATCAATCAAATCACCATTTTTTTTCTTTTTCTTATCAACAAATATATCTCCGTACCTGTATTGCACTCGAAATTTTGAAGGTGCATTGTTTGCTCTCTCATTTCCATACTCTCTCTATCTCTTTTTGTTTGTGTGGTCACGGTTAAGTCATGTTAACATTTTATATTTCTATTACTTTTTATTTTATTATTTATATAAAAAATTAATATAAAATATTGACGTAGTTTAACTGTGACCACACATCACAGGAAGGTATGAGAAAAATATGAAAATGGAAGGGACAATCCAGCTCCCGAAATTTTTTCTGCGCTGTTGACTACCTCTCACCAAATCCAAATGGGAACTAGCTAATAGTAGTAGGTATGTGAATTTGCTTGCAAGTGCATGGGAATTGGGAAGTCAAGGCACGATTTTTAATAAAAAAGAGAGTCATTCGAAATTTGGAAATTAATCAAATCACATAGAAATTTGAATGCAAAATGCCAAATTGTATATCAATTAGGCTTTATAGTGAAAATGATTTATAAGAGGGATGTGATATCCACACACCATTTTTTACTTCTCACACATCTTTTTAATTTTCGATCATCGGATCAGATGAATTGAAGAAAATCAAAGAACAAAAATTAACAAAGGGTGTGTGAGAAATAAAAATGAGTGTGTGGATAGCACATCTCTTTATAAGATTGTGATAACTTTTTATTTTGATCTTTAAAGTTTAAAATCAATAAAATTGATTTTGGAAGTTGTCTATCAACAATCATTTTAGTTATTTTGTAAAAAAATTTATGTTGAACAGAAGAAATCATTAATTCAAATGGAGGGTTGATTTGACAAAAATACTCTTAATTTAACGAATTTTTTTTCACTGAATGATCAAAATGAGTGACAGTGTACAATATCAAAAACCATTTCTATCGATTTTAAATTTGAGTGACCAAGTGAAGAATTATACTAATCACAAGAGCCTTTTAGCTTAAAAACCTATTCCACCGTTAATTAATCCATTTGTTTATTACAACGATTTATAACGTAGCAATTTAAATGGTTAGAATTTGTTTGAGATTTCGAGACAAGAGAGGGATGTCATGGCCCTTCAACTGTTGGAAAATATTAGTATTTATGTCTATTTTAATATTTGAGTTTTCCTTGTTAGATTAGAAATTAGGCCTAATCCATCAAAGTTAGGGTTTTTAAGGTTTAGTTCTCTATAAATATTGTTTGTAATTTAGTTTGATAAATAAATCAGTCAAAATGTAGCCTCTTCGGCTCATGTAGTCATTTCGACATTCTCGTTTGTTTAATAATATTCTTGTTAGTCTTATTCGTCGCGCACTCTGATATTCAACTTTGTATCAGAGCAAGTTGATCCTTTGGGATTTAATCTAATGTTGATGGGTGTCAATTTGTTTGTATCAGTTTTGTTTCCGTCATCTTCCGCTATTTGTGTTTCCATTTTAAATTCGTCTAGGAAATTGTCGTTGTTCATTGTGGTAAAAATATGTTTGCTTGTTTATCGTGCAAAGCATCCATAGTTGAATCGGTTCTTGTCGCCACCACCACCATCTGCTGCAATCCCTTTATTTTGCTCGACTTGGTTGACTTGGTTACTGCATGAATTGAAGAAAGCAGGAGTAAAGAAGGCAAAGAGGGAAAACAAAATAAAAATAAAGGAAAGCTAAAAAAAGGGAAAAAAAAAGAGAAAAAAAAGGGAAAAAGTTTTTGAAAAAAATTGGTTAGGTTTTGAGGCCCACACGATGGAGAAAATATTGGCTTTTTTTGAAGTCTTTGCACAGAGGCTGTTGGTTTATTTGAATGATTTGGAGTCTGTTGTTGTCCTTTGTGACAATTGCTCGAGTGTTTGGATTGGTGACTACTCGAGTGATGTTGCGAAAGTTGGGGTTTTTGCTTATTTGTTCAGGTTTGTTCACAAGTTCGCAATTGGCACTAGGAAAGTTTGCACTAGCATTGGTATTTGTCTTGCATTGGCACTAGCACTGGCATTGGCATTAGAATTTGGAATCTTGTACTTGCACAGATGGAATTTCATATTGAAATTGTCATCGGAAATTAGCATAACAAGCTTGCATCCACATCGTCTGTTGGCAAACTCATGTTGTGTACCGTCATGAGTTTGACGGGGAGTGTTGGAAAATATTAGTATTTATGTTTATTTTATTATTTGGGTTTTCTTTGTTAGTTTAGGAATTGAATCTAGCCCATCCGAGTTAGGGTTTATTGGGTTTAGTTATCTATAAATATTGCTTGTAATTTAGTTTGAGAAATAAATCAGTCAAGATGTAGCCTCTTCGGCTTATGCAGTCATTTCGACATTCTCGTTTGTTTAATAATATTTTTGTTAGTCTTGTTCGTCGCACACTCTAATTTTGGAACGTCTAACTTGTAAAAGGTGGATGTTTGATCAATGTTGGCATCCAAATATATGTTTGTTGGTAACCCATTTTTCAGAAGATTTGAAGAAGGAAAAACCCTAGTATATTATTCAGAGTGACGTGGTCGATGATAACGAGGTCCAAGTGGCAATCCTTAAAGCACATAATGTTCGGAGAGTCACACTTGATCTACATATTTTCTAAGATTTTCACTTCCATTTGGATGACTATTCCGTCTCCGACTTCCACTATTTTAAAAAGAAAGAAAAGGGAATTCTAATGAAACAAGTATGTATGTTTCATTTATTCACAATTTTTTTAATCATGTGACAATTAAAACAATAAGAGTAAGACTTGGTACTCACGATTCTTGAGTAATTTTGATTTGGACATTCTAGGATTTTAGTTGGGTTAGGTGGGAAAACTAATAGAAAATTAACTCCATTAAAGATATCTCAAATGTTATTGAAACCTACATGTCTACATTTCACTAGTATTAGCTCGAGTCCTTTTATATATAATATATAAACTTAAAAGGGGGAAAGAAATTTCACAGCGTCGAGGTTGTAGAGGAATGCGCTACTTAGTATTAGGATTATTGATATTTTGTTTTATTTGTAAGTGAGATGTCTTAAATTTGATTATCGCTAATGACGAGTTCAAACCAAATTATAAATAATTGGTCTATTGTGTACTTTAGCTCAAATTTCCGACACCTAAATGTAAATATATCGTCGTATTAAAGCAAAAAAAAAAAAAAAAAAAACCTTGGCCAATAAGAGTAAGTTGTTCATTAGTCCAAGTTTGGGCCTTATACTTGACCCAAAAAACTTTTGGGCCTTATGAGTAAATTGTTTTTTGGGTTTAGAAAATCGTTTGAGTTGAATGATCGGACCAAGATTAGGGCCTCACTTTGGCCCATATTCAGAAGATGATATATGGAGTTTCTTAATTCTTCCATCATTGGCAAGTTAATTTGTGTCTTTGTTTGTTTAACATGGTACTCACGTAGAAGTACACTAGTTTCATGCGTAACATCAATTTAGCCTTCCGCCAACCCTGCTTTACGAAAAGATGGAAGAGAAGAGGCTATAGGAACTGGTGAAGAAAGCTCCAAAGCCGGTATATGGAATTAAGTTTCATTTACTAGTCTGTGTGCGAGATGCTCGACAAACAAATATAATAAGGGTCGATCAGTTCAGCATCTCAAGTGGTTGATTCTTTCGATGTCCTTGTGCCAATGCCATCCTTGTGTCAGAGAGGGGCCCTTAGGGAGCGGGGCTTTTTTTATTATTGTCCTACCACCATAAGCTATGGAAGAATGCAACTGTAGCAAAAACTGGGATTTTAGTAGTAGGTGGCATCCCCTGTGAGTTTTGAGTAGGTGGAACTATTTAGCTTTTGTTCTTCTGGAATTCTCTACCAGAGCTGTAGAACTAACGACTCTATTAGAAAGTAGAATTACCAAATTTTACACGAATTTTCAAGTGGATGAGATCAGTCGAGTGGTCTATGGCTTTGTGAGGAAGATCCCTCCCACTGGATCATCATGACCTCTACGTTTCGGCTTTTCAAAAGGCGATTCAGAACAAGAATTCAAAAAAAAGGATAAGGCTGCAAGAGAACCTAGAGAGGAAGTTCCGCCAAAAAGTCCGCATGGCCCTTATGGGTTGGGCCACACACGTGCTACAATGGCAATTACAATGGGAAGCAAGGTTGTAAGATGAAGCGAATCCGGAAAGATTGCCTCAGTTCAGATTGTTCTTTGCAACTCGAGAACATGAAGTTGGAATCGCTAGTCGATCCAACAGTAAGGAAGTTATGCATGAACGTAATGCTCATAATTTCCCTCTAGACCTGGTTCTCAATTTTCTTTTTTATTCATTTGTCACATATAGGTATAAGTGAATAAAAGATAACGATTTTCGAAGCGCAGTCAAGAATAAGATAAGAAGAGGTTTTAATAAAAAATACGGGGAAAAAATTTGAGTTTGAAACTTATGCAATTAACCTCTTTCTTTTGGTTAACTCAAACAATTTAAAAATGGTAACTTTAACGAAAAGCTCCCGGTACTGTTCATTTTAACGAAAAATCACATGTTTACACTAAAAAGTCAATCATGGTACTATTCACTTTACCCTTTATTTTGACTTTATCGTTAAAACTCAAAGTTCTCAAACCATTTTTACTAGTTTTCATTTTAAAAATTCAAAGACAAGAAAAACGATGTTTTTGCTTCTTGATTTTCGAGCTTGGGTTTTGGATAAATTGTTTTGCGTTGTCTGTTGTATAATCTTATATTATTTTGACTATAAGAAATTACGCGTACAAAACATTGTTATCCCTAAGTGAGTTTTGCACGTCAACTCGAGATACCACATTATCGTTTTAAACTAGTAATACAATATCATGTAAAAAAATGAAAAACATACATAATATTATATTATGGTTTTTTCATAAAAATGATATCTTAGATGGTTAGAATTCCTCACTTTAGTCATTGAGATTAAAGTCAATAGAAGTGGCATCTGAGATGTCCAATGTCAATCATTTTAGTCATTTCGTAAAAAATCTCTATTAAATAGAAGAAAGTTCAATTGGAGGAGTTAATTTGACAAAATAGCCTCAACACAACATAGATTTTTTACGGAATGACCAAAGTGATTAACCGTGAACAATCTCAGGACCACTTCTATCAATTTTAAATCTCAGAGACCAAAGTGAGGAGTTATGACAATCTTAGAGACAATTTTGTCTAAAAATCCTTATATTATTGACTGGAAACGTAATACGAAGAACATACAAACGCAAATGGTGCAACTGGATGTACAGTACCAATAACCAACTCAACAAAGTTTGTAAGTTTCATTTTTGGTTCGATTAGCGAAGAGATTTTTCAGTATGTTAAAAATATGATTTAGTAAACTAAGTGACATAATATAAGTGATTGAATACGTAATTTTTTTTTAAACACTTCCATTATAACACTAAATTGTACTGTTAGCTGTGAAATGTTGACGCGGCATTTAATTCTTTTTGGACAAATTAGCTGTGAAATGTTGAATAAGTAACTGTTGTATTGCACTTTGAGTTTAAAGTGGAAGCAACAATTAGAAGTACACTCTGTATTTGTTGTATTCTGCAAAATTCCCAGATGAATTAATGTATATAAATTCATAAATATTCACTTTTAATTCGTATTTTTCGGGGTTTGATCAAAGATGTCATGCAATTCAGATGCACAGATTGCAGCAGCGGCTGCTCCATCTGCTTCTGCATCTCAAGAAGTTGCAGAAGCCGCATCGCCGTCGGTCTTTGATTCGGCTTCTTCCGCTGTCACCAACTCCGAATCCGAACACAACCCATCACCGCCGCGGCCTAATCCGGAAACCCCAGTTGGGTGGCCGGCCGACGGAAAGCTCAGCCTCGAATGGATTCGAAACCTTATGTCCGTTTTTGATTGGGCATCCAGAAATCTCGACCCGACCCAGTTGCCAGACGTGTTTCCGGTGGAAGTTTTTGATAGCTTGGTCCTTTGCGCCTCCAAGATCCTCCACAAAGAGGCCAATTGCGTAGCCGTCGATCAGTTAGGCTCGGAATCCACGGTGGTCGTCGTTGGAGACCTTCACGGTCAGCTGCACGACCTCCTTTACCTTCTAAACGATGCTGGGTTTCCATCAGAAAACCGATTCTTCGTCTTCAATGGCGATTACGTTGACAGAGGAGCTTGGGGGCTCGAAAGCTTCTTGAGTTTATTAGCTTGGAAAGTGTTTTTGCCTAGAAGTGTTTATCTTTTGAGAGGAAATCACGAATCGAAATACTGCACTTCAGTTTACGGATTCGAGAAGGAAGTACTGACAAAGTATGGGGATAAGGGGAAGCATGTGTACCGAAAATGTCTTGGGTGCTTTGAAGGTCTTCCCTTGACCTCCATGGTTGGTAAATATGTATATACTGCTCATGGCGGGCTGTTTCGCAGTACGCCGGCCACCCCCAAGAGATCGAAAGGAAAGAAGAATAGGAGGATATCTTTCAATCCTGAACCCAGTAGTACATTGTCTCTTGGCTCCTTTGAAGAGTTAAATAGGGCTCGAAGATCAGTTCTTGATCCTCCGTGGGAAGGTTCGAACTTGATTCCTGGTGATGTGCTGTGGTCGGATCCCTCCATGAAACCCGGCCTTTCTCTGAATAAAGAGAGAGGTATTGGTCTGATTTGGGGCCCTGACTGCACTGAGGATTTTCTCAAGAAGTTTCAACTCAAGGTAATAGCAAGATTTGGAATCTACATTCCTAGTTTTAGGCAAGTGAATGTTAGTTTTATGGAAAAATGCATGTTTTAGGATATAATGTTGATACTTTGATCTTTAAGAGTATGCTTTTTCTTGTCTGCTTCATGGAGAATTGCTTCTTATTCGTCCGTCGTTAAGTGATGCATTCAATATGCTTTTTCTTGTCTGCTTCATGGAGAATTGCTTCTTATTCGTTCGTCGTTAAGTGATGCATTCAATATGCTTTTTCTTGTCTGCTTCATGGAGAATTGCTTCTTGCTCGTTCGTCGTTAAGTGATCCATTCAATTGATAACGTAATGCAACTGCAAAGCATTGCATGCTTCAACTGTAATCTAGAGAAAAACCACATTTACTTTTCGGTACAGAACTTCTGATTAATTTTGGTACTGTTGTGTTCCAAGTGCGGTGATGGTTGGGTAGCATTTAGCCGATAACTATTTTTCCTTTTGAGGTAGCATTTTTATATTCAAATGTGGATTTACAAGTTTGGCAAGTCATTCAATTGAACTTTGAGGGTCGAAAACACTTTCACAGGTGCTTCGCGCCCTCGAGTTGAGAATCAAGGAGATTGATGTAAATTTCGCATTTACTAGCCATGCCAAGGTGGTTAGTCAAAATAATAATTTGAAACCCTTACGTAATGTTGATGACAAATATGTTAGTACCACCGGACATTTTTGTATGTTCTAGTACACAATGACAGTTAAGGCTTAACTATGAAGGCTTGCATATGAGCATGGAGGTGCTTATGGATTTGTTGTCGCTTTGATAATTTTTAACCACCTTGGCCTTGGCTCAATAGGTAGATGGTGGGGTTCGACTATGTATTTCGTTAAATTTTACCAAGTAAGGAAAGAAAATGCGTAGTTTTTAATTCTGTTTAAAAATGACTAGCAGCTCTAATGTTTCTAAACTGCACAGAGGCCGTGATGAGTTCTTTCCACTCTCTTGTAACATTTACTTGTGTTGTATTTGCATGACTAGCAATCATAATAGAGATGCAATACTAAGTTTTGGGTTATTCTATATTGTTAAAACTACAGTTGATAATCAGATCGCATGAAGGCCCGGATGCACGGGACAAGAGGCCAGGTCTTGGTGGAATGGATAATGGGTACACCATAGATCACGTTGTGGAGTCCGGGAAGCTCATTACTTTATTTAGTGCTCCAGACTACCCACAATTCCAGGTTTGTGCATGATCCTTTTAGATTGTTATTCGTTGACTTCGTTAACACAGTTTTAGTGAATTCCTTGCGTAACTGTTCATTTATGGGATGTTGGCAGTATCCAGTTTTCCTTTGCCAAATTGCTTTAAGTTTTGATGAGGTTTTACATGTTTCCTTCTAAGATCCTTCTCCTTTTAAAGTAGATTGGGTGCTGTTAAGCATCTCATTCAGAATGGTGCATTTGTGTATGTCATGAAGCACGTGAAACGTGTTTCTGCGTGTTAATGTATGGCTATTATTCGTTTAACTATTCCATCTCCTTTGAGTTGTGTTGTGATCTTTTCTGAACTCGTGATTGAGCCTTCGAGCTTATTATATTGTGCTCTCGTTCTCGCGGGACATTAGAACCGAACTCACACCATAATAGACCAATGTTTTCGTATTTCCTGTGATGCAGGGAACAGAAGAGAGGTACCGAAATAAAGGGGCTTACATTGTTCTGGAACCCCCTAACTTTGATGATCCTGTATTTCATAGTTTTGAAGCAATCACTCCAAGACCAAAGGTAATGGTAATTCTTATTACTGGTCTATGATTCATAAGTTTCTAGCTTCGCGTCGGAGTTTCCGTTCTTACTTGGAGCTTCCATTGCAGGCAAATCCGTTTTACGATTTCGAAGAAGTGATTGATTCCGATGAAGAGTTGGACTTGGCATCAATGGCAACTAGCCCGTGAGGGTCATCGGTCACCTATTCAGTTGGTTATAATCTCACCAATTTTCGCCAATTTTCGCCAATTTTACAACCTGTTCATGATGTTACCCAAATTTACAGAATGCATCTTCTTTTGCCTTGCCAAATGCCCTTTCAAAATGTACAATAGTATCTTCAGAACATGTACATCTTCAAGAAAATGAATGAATGAGGATTCCTAGGCATGTTACCATGTAACATCAACGATTAAACCGAACATGTTGGTAAATAAGTACAACGGTTACGTTATATCCTGTACTAAATGAGTCAACATTAAGGTCCGGATGTTCCGCGGAACATGTGGATTATAACCAACTAAACTAACTAACTAACTTGGCCGGATTACGGTTGGTAGAGTCTGTCTAATTTCTACAGAAGAGCCTGATGGTCAAGGATGGACACCGCGAAATGCTACTGATCCGACTGCTCAAATGGAACACGAACAAACAACTGACCGTGCAGGGTGACCACGGCTGATGTCTGGTGTGGATCAATTCTCGATGGTAAGGTGACAGCCTGTTCACAAAGCCAAATACCAGGTCAATAAAGCCAAAGAAAAAATACGAAGTCCGATCTTTATGACCGTGGTCTGTTTAACACGAACACAGCAGCCACGGTGCCTTTGGAAGCGAGTAGCTTACGAAGGCATCATGGTTTTAGATCTTGTATTCGATTTTCCAAGGAAGATTCGCTTCTTATATAGTTCTCAAGCAACCCTAAAGTTTCTTCGTTTTTCTTGAAACTGTTCACTTCTTTGTTTGCTAGAAGATAATCTCGTTGTGACCAGTTTCGCCATATCATCAAGGAAATCTGATTGATTTTCTTTACTTCCTAATCTTAGTTTCTCTCACACATTTCATAACCCCAAATGAGGAAGGAAAAAGAAACGCACCTTTTTGAAAGCTGTGACACCCCATGGATTATCAGGATGCTCAGGTTCTCCAGTTATAACCAATCGCCCAGCTGGATCGGATTGAACACGCACCTAAGATTGATTTCCGAACGAACAAGATAAGTAATATAATTGCGGAAGTCTGAAACAGAAACCTAATGTTTAATACATCAAACAAATATCAAGCAGGCCTTTCTATGCAAACGTGTACTCTACCAAGGCATAATTTAACAAAAACTCTCAAAGAAACAGCCTCGAGAAGTTATCAGGAGGCTACTTGCTGGGTTCCTCTAGTCTCACATTTAGTAAATAAGGGCAATCAATGAAGTTGGTTCACTTGTAAACAGTTTTTTGTTCCTTTTCCCCCCAGCTCAAAACAGTTAGTTGATTGCAGCACAAATTGCCAGTGAATTTGTCCGATCACGCTACTTCCTGTTCTTATAACGTGGCTTATGATTATCTGCCATTCCATCCTTAATAAGAACATAACAAAACAAGCACTAGCATACAGAGTCTTCTAAAAGAATATACAAATTATCTCTAGAAGAATGTAAAGAATTGTACAGTAGCAAAGCAAAAGGAAGGAGAACCGCAGATTCAGGAATATGCATACTTACCTCCTCCCGTAGAAGACCTGGAACTAAAGCATATACCTCAAAACAATCTTTCTGCAAACATGACATATCTCAATATACTGGATTGGTGCTTAAAAATTCACAGATGCAAATTTCCTTGTGTTTAAACTTCAAAAATGTAGAGGATAAACTTACAGTTCTCTGCACATTGATCTTCACCCAATCCGCTGGAGGTCCAAGATCAACCACATCTACATCCAATCTGCACAAACAAACACAAAATAAAGCCAAGTTAACACTACAGTAAAATGTCAACAGAGTACTCTGTTAATGAATAATTTCCTAATATATTATGTAGACAAATGAAATAAAAATAGAACATTGTCTCAACTGCAACTTAGATGCTTTAGTACGTGCAGCTTTTACCACATGCTCCACATAAGGTGGCTTCTTTCTTTTAAGTGAACCTGATGTCAACGTACAAAATCTGAGGTGAGAAATTATATACCAACTACATAATTACAAAGGACACCATTTCCATTGAGAGGCCATACCGATGCTTTTAAGCTGTTTTTCACGCTTTTGCAAAGAATTTGCATTTTTATCCTAAAGAAACAGAAGAGATGTTAATGCTCTATCAGAACCAACTTCCACAAGGAGAGTGTAAAACACAGAAGAAAATGAGAGCAAAAATCTTTATACTTTCCAGACCTTTATGATAGGGTCACTGACTTCACCATTCCCAGTGATACGTTGTGAGTGCCAACCCTGCATGGCACGTGCCGCAGCATCCCTTCTTGCTCGACCTGATCCTGCAGCCTAATTACGCCAAACATGCATTAAGTATTTGGCTCGTTGAAGAAACTCCTTGTTGAGCAAATAATTACACCAATTTTCAAGGTTGACATGCAATAGTTCATTGTGTAAAAATATTTCATGTGAATAATAATGAATATATACGTTCCCGGCAGTACATGGATACCATTTTCATTCAATGAAACAGTTTATCATGAGATGAACAAAGTGGCATAAACACCATGCCACCTAAGAGGGATAAAAATAAACGCCACAAAATCATCTAATACAGTAATACACAAAACATTACCAAAAGATCCCAGGCCAAAAGATCACAACTTACCTGGTTATCGATATTCATAGGCTCTGGCTGGGAAGAGATTGGTGGTTCAGTACCAAATTTATGCCTTTCATAATCTAGGAGTGCCTGAAGTCACACAAGAACAACCAATAATAAATAACATATAAACATTATGATCTGGAATACTCCAAGGAAGATATTTAACAAATCACTGTTAAAAGGGGATTTGACATAATGGACTTGTATACTGAGGCAACCACACGTGACTCGAATAGAAGCTTTTACAATTAATTTCCAACACAGGCCACTCAAGTACACATCCACATGGTCAACCATCAAGAAGATGGACAGACCCAGATTTTCTCAATCATAGCAGGCAATTGAGTCTACGATTATGGTTGCCCAATCCCATGTTTCTTGATCCATTCTCAAATTTGATCAGGTGGGAAATTACAAACACATAGCAACTAATAACCTACGGAGAATCTATAAGAAAGGTGCAGCTTGCATGCCAAGTGTGTGCACACATACCTTCTCATAGAAACCTCGAAATGTCCATGAAACCGTAGTGCATGTCCTGCAGCAGAAATAGAAAAGAAACTAAAATATCTTTTAACACATGGTAAACTATACTGGACGTTTTTAACCCACTCCCTCACCCCACCCCTTTTCCATTTTCCAAGACAGCAAAAGGGTTAAATATGAACTAAAGAAATGTCACACCTAGAAACACAGTAACTTTACTTCAATTTTTTATCTTTTGCACAACAGCATGCATAGTAAGCAGATATAAACATCACAAAGTTGACCTTACAAATAACAAAGGAGAACTAAATGACCAACAACGTATTGCCAACAAAGAAGTCCCCCAATTTCAGTATAATCTTTTACAGAATTAAGGAAAACTATCAGTACTTCTAAAATTTCCACATCTCCAGGTAATGAAGCTTGCACTATGTAAATAATAATGGAGTTCAACAGATGTTGTCCTTACTTTGGAGGTTTAAAGGCTTCTCCCACTTGCCGCCACAACTTATTTGAGGTCACCTACGGTAAGCAGACAGATCATATATGTGATTGTAACAAGAAAAGAATATGGTTCTGGAAATGAAAACTCATAATATATAATAGTACATATACTAACATATGGACCTTTACGACTAAAAATGCACATTGCATACCTTATCATAGCCACCCAATCTGATCACACCTCTCCAAAGCCTTGTACCAATAAAATGTCGAAATAAATAACATTCATATAATTAGTAAACAAGACAGAATCATTAAAATGACAAGTAAAGACTTACTTAAGGCAATTCAAACCCTCTCCATAAAACTTTGGAGGTTTCAATTCCATGCTCCTCTCCTTAAAGAAATTTTCCACTTCCTTCATGAAAGCTGATTGCTCCTCTTCTGTCCCAGAATCATTACCTTCATACATGTCACTCTCATCTAAAAGGAACATACCCTTTGAGTTTGGGGTTCCATTATTTTTGGGTGTAGTAATATCTTTTTCATCCACCTTATTCTTCAATTCTTCCCCACTCCCAGAATCAGCTTTTACATCAGAAGATCCGGCAGGCGTAACAGGTTCCTTATGACCCACAGTTACACTTTCTTCAGCAGCACCACCAGATTCCTGTTCCGGCACTTGAGTAACTTCAGTTTTAACAGTCTCTGGAAGACTTGTGGAAACAGCGTTGTCATCATCACGACCATGATTATTACTTTGAGGCAAATCCTGGGCTTCAGCACTCTTGGTATCAGCTACGGGTTTAGTACCTGGCTTGACTAATTGCTCATCCTCATCCTGTAAGGCTTCAGTATCTGGCTTAACTAATTGTTCGTCCCCGCAATTTATTGTGACTGAAGGAGAAGGCAAATTTTGACCAGATTGGTGTGAAATGGACTGTGGTTCTACTTCTACACTAGTTTTATCATCAGTTGTCATCTCAACGTCTGTCTTAACGGGTAGAGTTTCGCCATTTTCAGCAGGAGGATTCGGGGTCTCCTGAACCGGTCCAGAATCTCCTGAATTCGGAGAATTATTCTGTTTGTTGTGATCATTTTCCGGTTTCCCATTATTTAAAGCATCAACTGGCAATTCTTGTCCAATTTCATCCTTCTCTTCGGTATCACTCATTTTCCTAAGTATAAAAGCAGTAAACTTTCCACTCATCCAACAAAAAATAAAGCAGAAAAACTAAAAAATAATTAAAATAATTAGGACTACAAACAAGAGCAACAGGCAATTATATTAGTCAAAAGTAGAATCCAACGAATTAATTAATTATCTGCGCTTCTAACGCAAACGATTGTATCAAAATATTTGAGGTTTCAGGCGGGCTTCGCAAAAAATCGTTTCTTTTTTTTTCGGCAAATTAGAAGAAATTCAGAAACTGGGGAAATAAAAAGCAGGGGATTGTGGGAGCTGCGTACCTGGGTTGGAATTGTAGAAGACGAAGGTCCAAATTCGTGCCCTAATCCGACGTACGCTACCCCCAGAACGAAGAACCCTAATTCTTTTATTTTTTTCTATTAAATATTCAACCGATTTCTTTCTATTTATTTATTTTAATCGGCCCAGAAATTCGACGCGTTTAATTTCCCCTCTCGGGTGAATCTGAAGCTTCGCGGTTCAAATTGTGACATAACGACGTCGTTTGACTCCACCACCCCCCCTCCCCCCAAAAAAAGTCTTACATTTTGCAATTAATTAATCTTTCTTTCCACTAAAATAATATTTTTTCTCTTTTTACACATGATGATATCGCTAGTTTTTTTCTCTCATATTATGATCATTGATTAGGGCACTGAATTGTTAAATTTTCTTTAGGAAGATAGAACATATCCTTTTAAATTCAAAAATGATCCTGCGACGTATTCTGTCTTCTTGATATAATACGCAGACGCCAATATATTATATCTGTTACAAAGTAATGATCAAAATTGTCATCCCTTATATTATAACAAGTGAACTGTTATACCATTTGACGTACTTCAGTACCACTTAATAATGTTTTTCGTAAGCGATCAAGTGGGAACGAGTGTGCCAGAAACAATTGATTGAAAAATGAAATAAAGTGTCTTCATTATCTGTGTCTAATCACTAATTTTATTGAGAAAGTATGAATGAATTAGAGAGATGTTAATTTACAAACATGATTATGCCACTTTCTGTTGCTCCAGATGAAGGTTTTGACAACTAACCTCGTAGTTAATACAACAGGTTAACACCAACTTTCCCAGAAAATGAATAGAAAAAGAAAAAAAGTGAAGAGGGAGCTGCATGAAGGTGGACATAACCAAAGTACGTAAGATCTGATCAAAGAATTTTCAATCGAAGATCGGCGTGACCAACCCGGGCCTTGTGCCTTTCGAAAAGATCCTCTAGTGCTGCAACGAACTTACCGTGCACTTCGTTCACCTGGAAAAGAAAAAAGTATGAACTCACAAATTCAGCAGCATCGATATTAAGCTACAAACTTGTGAAAATATGTAACTCCGTCGAGCTGCAGCATCCAGCCGAGCCCACTTAGTGGGATAACCTGGATAATGCATTGTTTTTTACGAATAAAACTTCACTTACATGTATTTGCAATGAAACTAATCTATATCTATAGGTTTTGAAAACAATAAAAGATCTATCTATGAGAGAAAGTCCTCAAGTAAAACTGCTCTGTAGAAGATAAGAGATGTGAATCGAATGGAGTTTCAATTGCGAGAACAAAACCAAAGATGGAGATGGATGTGGCACGGAACAGGCATTACGGTCTTTTTTTTGGGGGCAAGATTAAAGCATTCATTCAAGCATGATGCGCATAGAAGATGAAGACCAGAGCAACAGAAAGAGTGCAATAAAGTAATTTGAATACAGTTCAAGGAACGGTTCTCCATGATTGATTGATTTTCACAGGGGACTAAACACATATGTTATGCTCAGTTGTTCTGGGGGAATCCATACCTCTTCCATCGTGGGTTGTGATGTTTTCTTGAGTTCAATTGGTTTTCCGACCACCACATGCATTGGATGACGGTAGGGTACTGGAGTTCTGCAATGGAGAAGCATGATATGAACCATTGACGGTTACCAAAAACCGTAGTGCTGATAAATTTCAATCATAAAAATGTACAAATATGCATAACAAATGAGTAGGTCGAACGCGAAAATTGAATTATAAAAGGTCCTTGTTTGGTTAGTGAAAAGAAACGAATGCTTCAACAGTAGTATAATTTCTTCTCAATCTAATGGGAAATTTTTTCTCCGGACTAGTTTTTCCTTTCGGTTTCTCCAGATGTACTTTCATAAGCTAATTGCAAAGATAAAAAGTTCTACACATGAAGAGTACTATTAAGAAGAAGACAACGGCTCAGAATGCATACCCAAATACTCCCCAGAAGAAAATTGGGGTGAACTTGATAGCTCTAGCAAACTTCAAAAATAATTCTCCACTTGGCTTCCACCACTTGTAAACATTTGACTGCAACATGGACGAATCGTAAGAAAAGAAATGGAAATATCATTCATTGTTAGATGAAGCATATGCATGAGAGACAAAGAAAAGTACAACCAACAACTAAAGATGTAATAACATAGTGCCCCTTTTATAATCTCGAAATATGAATGTGTGAAACGACGCAGAAATTGCTAGAAAACTATTGAAAACAATAGAGGTTGAACCAGAAAAGCCAGCAAACAGATGCAAAACAGAGACTATGCAACTGGCTAACTTTGTAGACGAATAAACAGGTGGAGAAAAACTAGATAGAAAATGGTGATACCTGACCAAAGCAGAAAACTGGAACCAGGGGATGGCCCAGCTCCATGGCTATGCGAACAAATCCTCTTCTCGACTTGAGAAATGCTATCTACAAAGCAAGCAACGGATTAGCAATTAGAAACGGAATTACAATTGAGAAAACAGACACCAGCTAGTGCATATAGCAACAGATGACTTAATGAAAAAGTACAGCAAGAGCACAAGAAAGATTTTGCAGATGTAAACCTCAGTGCCATGCTCCATGTAAAATGTCTCCTGCACTCCACCAGGCACAATGATGCAACTATAACCAGCGGATAGGTGGGAGATAAAATTACTTTTTGTGGCCGGTGCAAGACCCAACCATGTCCATATATGTCTCAAGAATGGTGTGTAGAACACCTAAACATAATTCCCACACAAAGTATAGCTAAGAAATTGTAGAAAAAAGGTTGAGACATAATATGAAAAGAAGAAAGGATAGTGCCAACGAAGCAAAGAAGTCTTACTGCGCTACTCGCAAGGGCCTTAATTTTGGGGAGAGGCAAGAACCCAGTAAGGTCAGCAAGTGCAACAACACCAATTGGCAAAACCGAATGTGGTTCATAACCAAAGACTGCATCAACCACAGAGAGCAAAATGCAACTCAAATTATTAATTCATCAAAGCTTCTAATAGGATTAAAAGTACATTGGGAAACATACACAAGACCAGCCACAAACTTTTACTCAAAAATAGAACTGGAGGGACACTAAACCCGTGGTTTATGTACTTCAGTTCTATTTCTAATTAAAATTTTGTAACCAGTTCTACTTCCATATATCCGCGATGAAAAGAGGAGATACCATAAGCGCGATTAGGATCAAAGGCATTGATATCCTCTGTGTACAGCGTCACAGGAAAATAAGCACAGGCATGCTTACATATGTACCTGAAGATCCAATTCAAACCAAAGTAAATTACTTGTAAACTTGTCAGTTCAGTTTTGTGCAGGACATCCTGTCTTTAACTAATCCGATACTATAAATCAAAGTTATAAGCTCTAAACGATGATTCAACATTCAAATACAATCAACGTCACTAAATAGGATCAAATTTGAAGTCAAAAAATTGCGCACATGACGTTCTGCACAGATAAATCTCTCAAAAAGTAGCATTGCTATTCCCTAGCAAAAACACTAAAAAGGGTAAACTTTTACCTGGAAAGTGATCTTCCTATTTTGCTCTTTTCATCAACCGGGATGATCATAAACAACACAAGCAACCCAAATACACTGAAAATTTCAAAATTTTCAGCTAATAAATCAATAAATTAAATGACCAAAAAAATTAGAAAGAAAAAAAATAAGGGTTCGAGAAAGATGAACACTTACAGAAGGGCCTTGGAAAATGGAAAGAAGAATATCGTGAAGAGAATCAGACCCACGTTGAAATGGATTGTACCCAGCCAAATACCCAGAGCCACAAACATGTGCAAAACATTGGACCCGAATTTTTCCCTGCCTTTGAAAACCGCCATTTTCTGATATTCTTCTTCCTTCATCTCCACCATGTCTGCTTCTTCTGCAATTTCTTCGCAACTTTTCTTCTTGTTGTCCTTCGGAGCAATTTAATCCGACCCAATAAATTAATGCGTAAATAAAGATTGAAACTTGAGTGGGTTCGAGACGATGTGGTCAGTGTTAAGTAGCATTGGTGTCACCGTCGCAGCTGCCTTCTCTCTGTTTCTGGGTCTTTCTCTGTTATACACATCATTACATCACTTTCTATCGGTGATGTATATAAAAGATCAAGGAGTGAGAAAACGTGGACTCCTCCACCCATGTAACAAATTTGGTAACTATAACCCCCCTATGACAACGATTCCAAAAACACTTTTTAAGTCCTTTTTAAAAGAAACACTAAGATCTCGTTTGAGTGTGCTTTTAAAATGATTGAAAATATTTTTGGTGAAAATATTTTTGAAAACAATCTTTAGTAAAAAAGTTAGTAAATCCTGTAAAATCACTTAAAGAGCTTCGTGGAAGAAGCACATAACTGGTGTTTTTTTATAGAAAGCATTTCAAGTGGTTTTGGAACCCAAAAACAATTTCTTTAAAAGCGCTTTCAGTTATTTTAAAAGCACATCCAAACGAGTTCTAAATATGTACTTATTGCAAGAAGTACTTTAAGTGTTTTTACAAATATATTTAGATTTTACTAAAGATTGATTTTAAAAATATTTTCATCAAAAGTGTTTTCAGTAATTTTAAAAGCACTTTTAAACGATATTAGATAATATCGTTATTTGATGATGAACTCGTTCTATATAAGTTGCTCTACTATCATCTATGTGAAATAAAATTATTATCAGAGTACTAATTAGTTAATAAGTTAATTTGACGTGAACTTCTTTGGGCTCCTGATGCAAATTAATAATCAAAACTGTGCATTTTTTTGAAGTCCTGAATCAAGATCATGTTGTATTATAATCGCTTATCTGTTTGATTGTCGTCTCAAACATCTACATTCTATATCAAATGCTTATGTTTATCTATTTATTTGCTCATAGTTAGAAAATGCTAAATAATTTTATTTCAGTGAGTTTTTGCAAGGTCGACCTTTCGTTTTGAAAAAATAAACAAATCGGAACGCATACTACATGATGAAATAGACCAAAGAGGTAGTTAAAACTACGTTAAATTTCGAAGTGGCGTGAGTGATATGTCAATGTTATCAATATAGTAAGAAAACCGTTAGCAATATCATTGGGTTTAATTCATTACTAATCGATCCAAACTCGAATTTTTTGTTCAAATTCTGTCATTTTGATCATGTGTGAGTCATACAGATAGCGGTTTGAATTAGAGAGAATTTAAATGAAAAGTTCGATTTTAGACAGATAGATAACGAGCTTTAGTCACAGTTATTATTGAGAGTTTTTTTTAAGAGCTACTTTGATATGGGTCCAATTTTATAAGTCTTTTTTGATATAGGTCCAAAATTGGAGCTAAATCAAAAGTAAGTACACAATTTTAGGCTCCAAAATTGAAGCTAAATCAAAAGTAAGTACAAAATTGGACCCATATCAAAAGAGACTTGTAAAATTGGACCTATTTCAAGTTTCTCCCTTTTTTTTGGGCTTTTTTAACTACATTACTAACATTGACATTTTACCCACTGTTCTAAAAATGGGCCTAGGTGGCGCTTAGGCACTAGACGGTGGAGGACCGATGTGATTTAGGCCAAAATGTAGATGAAATTAGTGTAGGGGCTGGTGGGCTGACAGGCTAGGCGGTGGCTAGGCAATTCAAGGTTTAGAGTTCCATTGTTTTTTAATTTTTTTTAATTAAGTTAAAATGTTTTCTGGGAACCTACAAAAAAAAGAACCCATATTATTTCTCTCGCCGTTTTATGTTTCTCTTCTCCATGTCAGTCCGCATGATCCATTTACATATATTGACATTGAATCATTGAGTTTTTCTTTTTTTTTTTGCATTAGTCTGTAATGATGACAATGCCATAATGACTTAAGTTTTAATTTTTTCAAATTCTCAATACAAATATATTTTTTAGAGTGTAAGTAGGCACATTTTTTTTTTTTTAACAAACGATATTATTTACACTAAAATGGAGAAGACGAGCTTAATTAAATTCGCGTAGTTTGCATAGACCCCGCTTAAATATTAAGCCTAAACCCATCACCCAACTAAGACCTAACTTCTTTTATAACCTTGATTTTACCACACCACAAATATATTTTGTTCAATTTGGCTTTTTAGTAGACATGACGAACTTGCATGTGACCAACGACTAACAAATTTCCTCTTAAACTTGCTTTGTGGAATGATCGCATTCACAACTGTCCCAGCGAGGCTAATGAGTACAATCCTGTAAAGACCATTTTTTCCCCTTTTTTTTGCTTTTCTGTAGTGGATTTTTAATTAATAAACAAATAAATACTTACTGGAAGGTGCCCTGCTGTGAGTCGCTGACTCCGTTCACATGGTATTCACGTTCCTTCAGAATCAATTTTCCAATTAAATTTTTTGATTTGTTTGTATCACTAATTATATATCAAATATTTTGGAGTAATTGACTAACATGATCAGACATCAAACGATCAAAATTATAGATTAACGACTTGTTTGAAAGTGTTTTTTTTACAATGATAAAAAACACTTTCATTAAAAGTACTTCTGGAACCAATCTTTATTAAAAAATACAGCTGAATTCTGAAGAAAAAAACACTTAAAGTGCTTCTTGTGCAAGAAGTACATAACAAATGCTTCTTGCAGAAATCACTTCAAGTGCTTTAGAACCTAAATATAATTTGGCACCTTCGCTCTCATCGTCATGTCTGGAGTTTTGCAGATAATTTGATACCTTGCAGGGTGCTGGGATTGGCCGCAGAGGAATTATGTCTGCCCTCGTCACAGAATATGGTGGAATTATGAATGTTGGCTTCATGGAGTGTGACTGCAGGAATTACATGAGGAGTTGTAAGCAAAGGACCCTTGGAGGTGACACTCAGTTAATCTTGGATTAATTGAAGGACAGGCAAGCTAAGGTCTGTGCCTTGTGAGCATTCCAACTTTGAAGCAGAGCTTCATAGAATGCAGAACGGCGAGAGAGTGGCTATAGCTAATACAGCTGGAAGAGATGAAGGGTTTCTATCCACGGTCAGTTTCCTTGTAACCACTCGAATACCTTAATGATAATATTAGGGCTTCATTGTCGTTTGAAGCAGATGCAGAGGGATAGTTGGCAAGAGATCATGAGTACTGGAGACATGGAAGATTTGGTGCACATGCTTATCTTATGGGATAAATCTATTAGTTCTCTTTTTTTTTTTTTTTCGATTATTTGACTTCTGGTGTATAGTTTTGCGGTTGGTGAGTAGTCGATGGTTGATTTTGCGTTTCAATTCGACTTTGCAGGATGACAAGGACCAGAAAATGGAGAAACTAGAGCTTAACTTGAGCATGCACGACGGAAATGTGAATTGTATAGAGCTAGTTTGCTTTCCGTTTTGAAAGATATTGAAGAGCAAAAATTAGAGCTTTCTGTTAAAGTTGAAAACATTAAATTGAGAATGGAAGAGTAGTGTTGTATGATATCATTGGCTCTCTCTCTCTCTCTCTCTCTCTCTCTCTCTCTCTCTCTCTCTCTCTCTCATATTATGATGATTGATTAGGGAAAGGGATCCTCTCCGGATCCCTTCCACCTAAACCTCATAACCCACAAATCCGGACCCTCGAAATTTGATCAAACGATTAAAGTTATTATAAATTTTAATGGGGTCCTTTGTTTGTAGCTGTTAGATCAAATTTCAAGGGTCCGGATTTGTGGGTCATGAGGCTTAGGTGGAAGGGATCCGGACATAATCCCTCTCCGAATACATCCTTTTAAATTCCAAAATAACTGGTCTCCACCGTATAATGAAGAAAATTGAAGTTCTACCATAAAATCAATTGACAATATGAGGAGTAACACATCTTACTTATAAGCTTATGCAAGGTTCCTCCTGCGCTGATCATATGAAGAAAGTTGAGGTTGCACCATAAAACCAATTGGCAATATGAGGAATAGCCCAGCTTACTTATAAGCTCATGCAAGATTCATCCTCCCATCAATATGGTATTCATTCTCAACATATAATTTGCGGCACCAAGATATTATATGCGTGAACAGATGATAAATAAAACTGTTGTCCCTTATATTATAACAAGTGAACTGGTTATTCGATTTGACATATTTTAGAACCGCATAATAATTTTGTGTAAGCGATGGGGACTAATGACAGAAACAATTAATTGAAAAATGAAATAGTCTTCATTACTGTGTATAATCATAAATTTTATTGAGAAAGTATGAATTAATTTAGAGAGAGCTTAATTCACAGACATGATCATGCCACTTTCTGTTGTCTAGATGAAACAGTCGTTTGAAAGTATTGAAAACGCTTGTAGAGAATAAAAAAAATTTGGGTTCCAAAAGATGCAAGAAGCATTTAAGTGCTTTTCCAGGTCCACTTGCAATTTTATTAAGGATTGGTTCCAAAAACATTTTTACGAAAAATGCTTTCAGTCTTTTAAAAGTACTTCCAAATGAGCCTAGACACCAAAAGCGGCTCTTCAACCATTCTTTTCACAATCTAACTTCATAGTTAATACAACAAGTTAACACTAACTTTCCCAGAAAATGAATAGAGACAAAAAAAAAAAGGTGAAGAGGGAGCTGCATGTAGGTGTACATAACTAAAGTACGTAAGATCTGATAAGATCTGATCAAAGAATTTTTAACTGAAGGTTGGCGTGACCAACCCGTGCCTTGTGCCTTTCGAAAAGATCCTGCAGTGCTGCAACAAACTGACCGTGCACTTCGTTCACCTGGAAAAGAAAAAAGTATGACCTCAGAAATCCAGCAGCACCGATAGTAAGCTACAAACTTGTGAAAATATATAACTCCGTGAAGCTGCAGCACCCAGTCAACACCAGATAAAACTTCCTTTTTTTTTTCCGGTACATTTAAAACTTTACTTGCATGTATTTCGCTATGAAACTAAATCTATATTTGTAGGTTTTGAAAACATTAATAGCTCTATATTTAGGAGAGAGCCCTCCAGTAAACAAGCTTTATAAATATGTAAAACCACATGCGACTGCTCTGTAGAAGATAAGAGATGTGAATCCAGATGTGAATCGAATGGAGGTTCAATTGCATGAACAAAACCAATGAGGATATCCGAGGTAGCGTAAGAGTGGCTGCAATTAAAGATAATATAAGAGAAAATTGGTTAAGATGGTTTGGACACAGAAACTGAAGACCTATAGATGCTCCGGTTAGAAGATGCGACTATGAGATGGAGGCCAAGGCAAAAAGGGTAGAGAATGACCTAGAAAGACTTGGAAAAAGACTTTAAGAAAATATATGGAATACTAGGAGCTAACGGAAGACATGGTGCAAAACCAAGTGCAGTGACGTACTAGGATTCATATAACCGACTTCACTTAATGGGATAAAGATTTGTTGTTGTTTTTGTTTTTGTATTAAAGCATTCGTTCAAGCATGATGCGCATAGAAGATGAAGTCCAGGGCAGCAGAAGGAGTGCAATAAAGTAATATGAATACAGTCCAAGCACCGGTTCCCCATGATTGAATGTTCACAGGGGACTAAACACATCCGATATATATGCTCAGTTGTTCGGGTGCAATTCATACCTCTTCCATGGTGGGTTGCGGAGTTTTCTTGAGATCGATTGGTTTTCCGACCACCGCGTGCATTGGATGACTGTAGGGTACAGGAGTTCTGCAGCGGAGAAGCATGATATAAACCATTAACAGTTGAAACCGTAGTGCTGCTCATTTTCAATCATCATCAATGTACAAATATACATAACGAATCAACAGAGTAGGTCGAACGCAAAATTTGAATTAAAAAACATTCCTTGTTTGGTTAGTAGAAGTAAATAATGCTTTAATAGTAGTATAATTTCTTCTCAATCTAACGGGAAAGTTTTTCAGTGGAATAGTTTTTCCTTTCAGTTTCTGCAGACATACTTTCCAAAGCTAATTGCAAAGATAAAAGTTCTACTCATGAAGAGTACTATTAAGACGACGATAACTCAGAATGCATACCCAAATATTCCCCAGAAGAAAACTGGGGCGAACTTGAGAGCTCTAGTAAACTTCCAAACGAGTTCCCCACTTGGCTTCCACCATTTGTATACATTTGACTGCAACATGGACGGATCGTAAGAAAAGAAATGAAAATTATCATTGCATTGCTAGATGATATACATGCATGAGAGAAAAAGTAGAATCAACAACTAAAGATATAATAAACATATCGACCCTTTTAATAATCCCGAAATTGGATGTGTGAAACCACGCAGAAATTGCAACAAACTAATCTTAACATCTAGAAAACTATTGAAAATTTGAAATCAATACAGGTCTGGACCAGAAAAGCCAGTAATTAACAGACTCAAAACAGATATGATGCAACTGGCTAACTTTGTAGATAACTTAATGGGTGTAAAAACTAGATAGAAAATGGTGATACCTGACCAAAGCAGAAAACTGGAACCAGGGGATGGCCCAGCTCCATGGCTATGCGAACAAATCCTCTTCTCGACTTGAGGAATGCTACCTACAAAGCAAGCAACCGATTAGCAATTAGAAACGGAATTACAATTGAGAAAACAGACACCAGCTGATTGTCAGATTAGTGCATATAGCAACAGATGACTTGATGAAAAGGTACAGCAAGAGCACAAGAAAGATTTTGTAGATGTAAAAACCTCAGTGCCACGCTCCATGTAAAATGTCTCCCGCACTCCACCAGGCACAACGATGCAACTATAACCGGTGGATAAGTGGGAGATAAAATTACTCCTTGTGACAGGTGAAAAACCCAACCATGTCCATATATGTCTCATGAATGGTGTGTAGAACACCTAAACATAATTCCCGCACAAATTATAGCTATGAAATTGTAAGAAAAAAGGTCGAGACATGATATGAAAAGAAGAAAGGATTTTGCCAACGAAGCAAAGAAGTCTTACCGCGCTACTCGCAAGGGTCTTGATTTTGGTGAGCGGCAAGAACCCAGTAAGGTCAGCAAGTGCAACAACACCAACTGGAAAAACCGAATGTGGTTCATAACCAAAGACTGCATGAACCACAGAGAGCCAAATGCCACTCATATTATTATTAATTCATCAAAGCTTCTAATGGGATAAAAATACATTGGGGAAACATCTATGAAGCATGGATACGGTTACGGATATGACGATGCGATACAATACGACACGGGAATACGGAAATCTCTAAAAATTAAGATACGATACGCTATGGATACGGCAAATAAAAATGTATATAGCAACAAAAATATACATTTTAAAACATAATTCATCATTCAAATTCAAGTACATTTGAGTTGTTAGAGAAGAAAAGTTCAAAATCTAATCCTCTTTATACAGTAGAAGAAGTGTGAGAGTCGTATTCATGGTTTTAATTAGAGGGAAGCTCTTTGTATTCAGCAACTTTCAATTATAAATGTCTCCTATTAATTTTCTCCTCCTCATTACATTTTTTGAAAGTAATTGTATCCTAAAAGCCGGATACATGTATCATAAATGTAGGATACGTGTATCCTTCATGTCAAATTTGTGTCCATCAACCAGGTACGTGTCAGATGAGTATTCGAGAGTATCGGGCAAGTATCGTATCCGATCAAATATCAAGTACGGGATACGGGACCAAACAGAAGTATCCGTGCATCATAGGGAAACATGCACAAATTTGACGAGTCGCAATTAGACGACCACAGGTCTGCTGTCCCTACTTCGTGTCTCATTTGTGTCCCTTTTTCAATTTTTTTGTATCCCTCAACTTAACTCAAATTTAACACTATCAACTTTTTATAAAATTAAATAAAAACACTAAAATTTAAGGAAAATTAACGAAAAGGGTTTGAAAACTTTGAGTTTTAACTATAAGGACAAAATAAAGGATAAAGTGAATAGTACCAGAATTGACTTTTTAGTGTAAAAATGTGGTTTTTCGTTAAAGTGAACAGTACCGGAAACTTTTCGTTAAAGTTCCCTAAAAATTAAAGTAATACAAAAACCAAGAATAAACTCCTGAGTTCCACCCACTTTAACCCATTGCCGCCGATCGACATACTATAGAACTAGCAAACATTCTGTCAAGTTATTAGGATTTGGGGATTGAAGGAAGATATCTAATCAATTGAATATTGTGAAATCTGTAAGGATTGAACCGACGACGAAGGTCGAGATTTAAACCGAACCAAAGACAACTCTAAGATCGGATTCGTCTTCGCCGACAAGAGGGAGGAAGAGAGATAAATACAAAGAAAGGAAACCCAGCAGATGGTGAAATCTGTAAGGATTGAACAAATGCCGAGATTTGAACCGACCCAAAGCCGACTCTAAGATCCGATTCGGCTTCGCCAACGAGAGAGAGGAAGAGTGATAAATAGAAAGAAAGAATGCTTGGACAGTAATTAGATCCTACATCCCCAACAAAGGAAACCTTGCCGATGGTGAGAAAATGCAGCTGACAAGCATGGTGGGGAGGAGATTGGGGGTTGGTGGCTGCGAGACAATGTTGGTTGGGAAGGGTTGTTGTTGGGTTTTTGGTTTTTTTGTTTAACATCAATTTTTTTTTTAATTGAACTTAATTGAAAGTTTAACAGTGTTAGATATGAAGTTAAATAGGGGGACAAGTGTTAAAAAATTAGAAAGGGGACACAAGGAGACACGAAATAGGAGACAACATACCTGGAGCCCAATTAGACTTGATAGTCGTGTCGTATTTTCCGTGTTCATGTTGTTTTCGTGTCATACCATATATCTTAACGGGTTGTGTGATGTAACACTTGTTAAAATGACGAGTAATATGACCGGACCCAAATTCGACCTGTTATTATTAATGGGTAATATGACCCTCCCTGTTACATGTTAAAAATCTTTTACTAAAAAATCGAACTGGAAGCACACTCAACCATGGTTTATATCTGTTTAGTGTAAGTCGATTTTATTTCTGATTAAAAGTTTGTAACAAGTTTTACTTCCATGTATCAATGATGAAAAGAGGAGATACCATAAGAGCGATTAGGATCAAAGGCATTGATATCCTCTGCGTGCAGCGCAACGGGAAAATAAGCACAGGCATGCTTACATATGTACCTGAAAGTCCAATTCAAACCAAAACAAATTACTTGTATACTTGTCAGTTCCGCTTTGTGCACAACATTTTGTCTTAATTAATCTGATACGGTAAACCAAAATATAAGCTCTAAAAAGGGTACAACTTTTACCTGGAAATTGATCTTCCTATTTTGCTCTTATCATCGATCAGGGGCGGATCCACAGTGGGGTCGTCGGGGTCGCACGACCCCTTGGAAACCATGGAAACAACCTTGAAGCTCCCATACGCGACCTCTTGGAGCTGGGGTCGTCGGGGTCGGAGTCGCACGCCAAGTGTTCGACAAAAATCCTGAACGAAGCTCGGCACTGCAGGAAAGTCTTCGGGGTGGTGGTGATGTAGAGACGAGAGAGAGAGAGAGGGAAGGAAAGTCCTCGGGTGGTGGTGATGTAGACCTTCGTCGGGGTAGTGGTGTGGGTGTGGATTCTTTCGTCGGGATAGAGGTAGGAAGATTTCTTTCGTATCAACTTGTTTTGCGTGGGTGTGGATTAAGACATGTCTGATATCTTCGACTTTTTTGTGCTTTGCTTGTCATATTGGGAGGGGTTTTACAGAAACCCTTCTCAACACTTAAAAGCATCCTACCAAGACCCGATGAAATGACGATATGCATGCTGTTTCTGTTAAAAAAAAATTTCGCGCTGCGCGCGCTATGACCCCCCAAACATCATTTCCTAGATCCGCCACTGTCATCGATTGGGATGATCATAAACAACACGAGCAATCCAAATGTACTGAAAATTTCAAAATTTTCAGCAAATAAATCAATTACTTAGAGGAAAAATTAGTATCATGTCCCTAGTTTTTTATTTTTTATTTTTAATATCCAGTCGGCAGTCCCTAGTTATTAATGTTCATTGACTGAGACCTTATCGGTTTTCAGTTTTTGATTAAAGTACCTAACATTAATATATTAATGAATTTAAATGTCAGTTACATAATTTTTTTAAATAAAAATTAGTAATGGATTTAGGGTTTTTATACTCACACCTTTATTAAACTTCTAAATGATTTTGAATTCAAAACATTTTCAAAAAAAAAAAAAAATTAGAATAAATTTGTACCCATTAATTTTTCATAAAAAGATTTTCAATTTTTACCCATTAATATAATTTTTCAATTTTTTCTAATCTTAAATGTACCAATTCTTAAATATACCAATTTATTATATGTAAAATGTAACATATTTTAATATAAAATGTAACATTTTTAGTATAAATGTAGCCAATTTTTATATAAAATCCATGCAATTTTTTTCTAACCCATATTTTAAACTTATATGGATACATTGATTTGAAAATGTATCCATGTCAAGTTTAATGGAAGAAATGTTATTGAGCTTAATATATATATATATATATATTTTTTTTTTGTATTTTTGAAAAATGTACCATATTTTGGTTCAATTTTTTTTTTTGGTGCTTTTGAAAAATGCTCCATATTTTGGTTTAATATATATATATATATATATATATAGATTTTATGCTTTTAATATGAAAGAATATATATAATATTATATATATATAATATTAAAGAATATAATTTATCCTTTTAATATTTTTAATCTCATAAATTACAGATTTTATTTGAAATTTCATTTGTATAAACAACAACATATTTTAGCGGGCACGGAATGGCTCAATGGTGTGGAATGAATTCTAGGGTCGTATTCTATATGATATGTCCTGAATTCGATTTCTGGCGCTGGTGAACCACACGATGGTGGTCATGACGAGACTAAAATGCTTATGTGAGTCTTCATGGCCCCAAGAAGGATAAACTGTCATTGGTAGTTAGACACCTCATCCAAAGTATTTAGAACAAAAAAACAAACTAGAAAGAAAAAAAGGGTTTGTGAAGTAATGAAGGATGAACACTTACAGAAGGGCCTTGGAAAATGGAAGGAAGAATATTGTGAAAAGAACCAGAGCCACGTTGAAATGGATTGTACCCAGCCAAACACCCAGAGCCACAAACGAGTGCAATGCATTGGACCCGAATATTTCCCTGCCTTTGAAAACCGCCATTTTCTGAGACTCTTCCTCCTTCATCTCCACCATTTCTGCTTCTGCAACTTCTTCTTCTTCTTCTTGTCCTTCGGAGAAATTTAATCCGACCCAATAAATTATTTTGTAAATAAAGAATGAAACTTGGGTGGGTTGGAGAAGATGTGGTAAGTGTTGAGTAGCATTGGTGTCACCGCTTTCTCTGTTATACGCATAATTACATCACTTCCAGTCGGTGGTGTACGCAAAAAACCAAGAAAGTGAGAGAAAACATAGATCGTCCACCTGTCTAACAAATTCGGTGACCATCTTCCCCCTACGATGACAAGGTTTCTTGAAATTGATTTTGATTTTATAAATAGGAACCTTTAAGGAAAAAGATTCTCATTTTTCAAAAAAAAAAATGGGGACATCCTTTTAACTGTTAAATTTAGCTTTAATAAAATCATGTGGTTAAGATTCTGTAGCATGTGATTTAATCTCAACTACAGAATTTCATTAAAGTCAAATCTAACGGTCAAGAGGGTATCCCCATTTTTTTTGAAAACAAAATGAAGAGACAGTTTACCAAACAATTGAGGAAATCTAGTCGTTGGAGAATCGGCATTGATAGACTGATTTCCTCTTTTTCGTTTTGTCCATGATCGAGACATTGGCGTAACTACATTGACGATCAACAAATATAGAGCAGCTTCAAACATGCATTTTTGCAGCTAAATTGGAAAAGTATTAACATTTTTCAAGAATGTTATCCTTACCTTAACAAATTATCAAGTCTCTACTGCATCTCTAACATTTGGTCAAGCTTTGACATTACTTAGTTGTATCCGAGTTTCTTTTCGCAACAGCATGCTACTTTTACCTGTATCGTTCCAATTTTATCGGGATTGTTACCAGAATTTCTTGGAGTAAGTATTTCAGATCCAAACTTGTTACATCTTGCGTGACAAGTTTATGCATAAATTAAGCTAATTATGCTTGTAATTATACTGATTTCTTGTAATTAGGTTCACTGTTTACATCGCTCTAGACAGTATCCACTTGGAATTGTTTAAGAAATTTATTTATTCTTTTCTGTAATTTAATCTCACGTCTCTAAACTTGGTTACATTCATCATTCATTGTACTAATTTGTTATTTAACAAGACAAAAAGTCTAAACTCAACCCCTCGAGAATTCTATGAAAACCCGGACTTGCACGGAAGCGGTAAGTTCTTTTTGACTTGCACAATAAATATATGCATAACTAAATTCTGGATACAGAAACTATCAGTCCTTTTCGTTGGGACTTTCTTTTTCAAATGGCATGAAGCAAGCCATAAGTTATTGCCATGGCAATCCACCCTCCAACTAAAACCCTAAATGCAGATGGCATGGCTGGGGATCCACCCATACGAGCTCCCACGCCGCCAAAGAAAGCCAGAGCTATTGAAGTCACCACCACAACCACCGCGATTCTTATAGTATTTTGAGGAATAAACACGGCTGAGAGTAAAGGCACAAGTGAGCCACACAGAAATGCCAAGGCTGATGCAGATGCTGCCTTGTGTGGACTCGGCAATGACTCCTCCCCTTCACAAACTTGTGTGATCTCAGCGGCAGTAATCTTCCTCGCTTTCTCCAGCTGCTCCGGCGGCTTGGATGGTGAATTTCCAGATGGGATTACTCTTGAAGGAGTCAGTTCAATTGAGATGGTTAAGTTAGATTTTTCATTCCTCTCTTTCTTACCCATCTCAGTTTTTAAACTGCTCTGTCTTAAAAGAGAAGTCTTTTCGATATCTCTTTGTGTTGAAACTGAAACAAACTCCCCCACAGCCATGCTACAAGCTCCTGCAACAGCTCCCGCTACGCCGGATAAGATCATCGTCCAACGATCTACCTTAGCGGCCCCGACACCAAGCATCAGCGACGTGGTTGACAACAACCCATCGCTTGCTCCCAGAAGAGCAGCTCTGAGCCACTGAGCTCTCTGCGCTTGCTCGGTCTTCGTGTAATTCTCATCGTCAGTTACAGGAAGCTTGTGTTCAACTGGGGTTTCAAGTGTTTGATGAGAAGCATCCATGGGAAAGAGATGGAAAATTTTTACTGCAGCAATCGGGTTTGGGGAGTGTGGCTTCTTCAATTTTCCACAAGCTCGGAGGAACACGTGGTGTTATAATTCGAAAGACAAGACAAAGACAAAGACTGCTCCCACATTTGATGATCGAAAACCAACCCAAAAAAACCTAGGTGGTTCCGTTGAAGAAGACACAGAAGCCAAACGTTTAAACCTATGTACTTGTCACATCTCATGCTTTCTGCTAATATTCAACGAGAGTTGTGACCAAAAGGTCACGGATTCGAGTTGTGGAAACAGCTACTTTGCAAAGCAAGGGTAAGGTTACAATTCCATTCTGTCAAAAATTTCGATAGTTCTTTTCATGCTAGGTATGTGCAGAGGCATTTATACACTTGAGATTCATTTGTTTGCAGGTAACTACAACAGATGATATGTTTCACTGGAGAATTGTGTTCCTATGAGATCGAAACAGATATTTTCATAGGCAAACACTATACTTCTTATGCTGGTTTCTCCGGATTGAATGTATGAAGCTCACCAAGGTATTCGATGCTGAAAGCCGAAGAAACAAGATGCAATTGGTTAAATCCTGAATTTGAAACTATTATCTATTCAAAGAGTTCGATTTAGTAAAATGAGACGTCTAGGACTGCGATGTGGATGTGTGATCTGCATAGTTTATTTCACAAGTGTCCTGTATGACTAGAATAACTAAAACCACAGTAACCATCAGATACATCTAATGAGACAAGATCAACATATTTAATCATCAATCATGCAACTTTCCTGGAAAGAACCAAGAAAACAACCGGAGAATAATCGGTATCATCTACCTTTGCGAGTGACTTTGGAGCTTTGTGTGGACTGTAATTAACTTGTATCTTATCTAAACAAAATCAAATAACTAAGACCATAACATAGGATTAAGATAAAGAATGAAATATGCCGGTTGAGAAAAGTCTCTGTGGTGGTTAGTGCATTGAAGGTGCTGTTTTTTACTCTATCGATAGCCATCCCTCTTGTCTTGCTCCTCAGCTTCCTTGTTAGCAGTTTGAACAGATTTAAACCACAGGAATGCCTGCATTCAACATCCACATTACGAAGCCAAGAAGGGAATTGAGTTTATATCATCCACACACACGATCATCCATAGGACCATAGCATAGGTTATTGACCCATTGAAGCGTATTTTTCGGTGGTTTGGCATAGCACAGTAGTTAAACAGATTGAACAAATCAAATCAAATAAAAAAGATCAAAGAAGTAGAACAACTTACAGAAGTGGGGATGCCAGTAAATGCAAAAAATCCAAGCACTGGAGCATAAAATATGCTGTCTGAACTCAAGATTCCGAAGACTGGCTTCTCGTTCACATACTCGAAAACAGAACCAATCTGCAGTCCAACATTACTTTTCCAGTTATAAAACAGATCAAGGGGTGGCATACATGGTTTCAAAGGGACTGGAAGAGGGAACTTACTGCAGCGATTGCAGTGATCGCTGAGGCAAGCAGATAAACAAAAAATGGAATCTCAAATCCCTCTTGCGAATCATTTTTCTTGCCTTCGTTCTGGGCCCAAGGAGGGGGCTCGTCTGAATCCGGTTTAGCCCAAGGGGGGATTTTCTCATCGGACTTGCTTGATTTTGCAGAACCTTTGGTGACAGCAGAAATGAAAAACCTATAAGATGACTTCTTTTTTTCAAAGCTTTGATGGTTTTGATTTCTGTTGGCAATGGTTTGATCCACGATTCTGTGTCCAACACCCAAGAACAATTTGGGTAACGACGGATAATCATTTCTACAGCAGTGGCTTACAATTACATTGGAATGGCATGCAAACAACACGGTTGCAGCCATAGTTTGTTCCTCTTTCTTGTTCTGCTCCTTCTGTTACTGAAAATGTGAAGAGCCATAAAAAAAAGTTAGCAGCTTTCCATCACTAGTTTACAGGTGTTTTCCCACAAAGTAAGATTGCTACCCTCTTGTGCAGCATTCACGATAACTTATAGCGGTAACATAATTTGCATAAGTTCAGTAGCACAAGTTTGTCAATGACTTAAACAAACTCAAACTAATGCATTCTTCTGTGGATAAGCTCCACAAATTCAATCAAAATTAGCTAACCTCATTACCCGAAATCGCGGACTTTCTGTGGTCTCTGTGTATGGCTTTCTAGCTTTGTCAAAATAACTCTCATGAAAATGTCATTAATTAGAAGAATATCTAGAACCAAATGAGAAGCATTTTAGCTACATCTCAATCATTCATTAGCAAATTATCTATTGAATCGCGAGGCCAACACCAAATTAGAAATAACCCAATTCATAGTTTTCTAGACATTAATTGTATTGTTCTTTTCTTCTCAACAATGTGATATTCTAAACTACTCTAATGTACAATAGGCGATCGAACTTGGTGCAAGAGGCACACAGGAAAATGAGAAATTTTTTATTTATTTTTAATTAAAAAAGGGAAAGATAAGAGCTTTTAGTCCAGTACTAAAGAAAGCTTCTTCCCAAGTGACTGAAATCTGAACAGAAATTCATGCAACTTATGAAAACAAGAACTTTTCTGCATCAAACGTGAATTTTAGCACATCAAAATTCATGGATTATGTTTACAATTAAGCTGAGCTGAATTTTTGAGCAGATGCAAATTGCAGTGAACTGAAAACCCAATAGGAGTTTCATTAGTGATGATTTAACAGGCAACAAAATTATTACAGAAAATTAAGAGGAAAATATGAGAGGTGAGGGGGTGGGGGAGCTTACCTTCTTGCTGGTCATTTGTTTTTGTTTTATTTGTACCAGTTTATTCTCTGCTCTCTCTCTCTCTCTCTCTCTCTCTCTTTCATTCCTTCTTTATTTTTATGAGTAAACTGTCGGTTTACCCCTGAACTTTCACCTCACTTTCGATTTCCCCCCTGAACTTTTCTATTGGAAAATTAAGGACTTAAACTAATTTTTTTAGCCAATTTGCTCCCTACCGTTAGTTTTTCATATATTCCATCTATATTTCCGTTAAGTGAGACCATGTGCACAACATGTGAGGGTAGTTAAGTCATTTCACTCTTAAAAATGATTAAAAAACTAAAAAAAAACAAAAAACAAAACTTTCCCTCTATTTTTTCCCGCTAATTCCTATCCTCGATTTTATTTTTCCCTCTCATTCCTATGCATGAGAAATGACATATGGTGTTATTGTCTACCATTTTTATTTTCTATAACAAATTAATAATTTGACAAATGCTAATGGTGCTATTGTCTCCAAAGCAGTGCATTAATATAAGAAACCTTAGTTTTTTTTATGGACATGTTTCTTATATTAATGTACTGCTTTGGAGACAATAACACCATGAGCATTTGTCAAATTATTAATTTGTTAGAGAAAATAAAAATGGTAGTACATGCTTCAAGAAGAAGATTAACTTAGCTACTTATGAAGACAATAACATCATATGTCATTTCTCATGCATAGGAATGAGAGGGAAAAATAAAATTGAGGATAGGAATTAGCGGGAAAAAATAGAGGGAAATTTTTTTTTATTATTTATTTTCAGTTTTTAATCATTTTTAAGAGTGAAATGACTTAATTATCCTCACATGTTGTGCACATGGTCTCACTTAACGGAAATATGGATGGAATATATGAAAAACTAACGGTAGGGGGCAAATTGGCTAAAAAAAATTAGTTTGAGTCCTTAATTTTCCAATAGAAAAGTTCAGGGGGGAAATCGAAAGTGAGGTGAAAGTTCAGGAGCTAAACCGACAATTTACCCTTATTTTTATTTTTTATTTTTTATTTCCCTATTTTTTTCAGCATCAGATGCCAAATATCTTTGTATTATCAACACGTACGGATGTTTTAGCAATTTTTCCTGCTCACCTTTGATTAAGAAAAGGACTTGCTTTATGTACATGTGCACGTGCCTTCCTCACTGTCATGTTTCAATTTATTTATTTATTTTAATTTTAATTGGATTACTTGTAATTTTCAATCAATAAAGTTTATTCCCCACAAAAGCTAAATAGATGTTATAGAATTTCACACCAAAATTTGTATGATTCACAGAGTATGATTCTCTTCGAATTCTTTAATCATGTTAGTTCAATTAAAAGTTGAACGGCTAGGAAAATGACCAGATGACCATGACGCCATCCGAATGAGAAAAAGCTGCTATGTTGTTGGCAACGGGAGGGTTGAGAGGGGCTCAGATGTCGCAAAATGTTGGAGTAAATTAAATATAGAGAGTTTTAACGAAAAACCTACGGTACTGTTTACTTTAACGAAAAATCACATTTTTACACTAAAAAGTCAAACAGGGTACTATTCACTTTACCATTTATTTTGTCCTTATCGTTAAAACTTAAAATTTTCAAGTTATTTTCATTAGTTTCCTTTAAATATATTTATGTTTTACTACCAATATTATATACATAACATTTTGCTTTATTATCAATATTAAAAGTCAATTGATTTTGACTTAAGGAGTTATGCAATCAAATTGTTTTGTTTTTATTTCCGGTTTGAACTTGAAATACGTTTTGATTGTCCCGTTGTGGTTTTTATCTTTTGTCTGTTTTGATTTCCTACAATATTGCAGCACTAATAACTCCTTTGATTGCTGACCGTTTTACACCCCCATAAACTCCCTTGATTTCTTACGGTTTCACACCCTCCAACGTCTATTTCTTTATATATATTAGTTAGGTGAATGGCAAGAAGTGTATGAAGAAAAAAAAAAGTTTTACATATATTGATTTAAAAAGCAACATATCGGAAAGGTGTAAGTTTGAAGGTTATTTCGGTGTGCAAGGAAGAATCTTATTAGAAGAAGGTTCTAGGCTGTTTTATCCTTGGGACGACGTGGTGTTTGTGAACTGCTTGCACACTTTGGGCAGAGTCGCGAAACGTCTTAAAAAGAACGACTTAGTCCGCGACTCATCCCAAGAATCATGCACCACTCAAGGCTTCTACATTTTTCGGGTAATTTCGTTCCTTTCTATTTCAGTTTACAACACAAAACATGACAGCGTCGTCGTCGCAGAGAAGAAAGAAGAAGAAGAATTGAATAACACAACTCGGGTGACATGGAACATGTGTGACCGTTGGGCTTCACACGTGGGACGACAACCTGCTCTGATACCAGAAGAAAGTTAAGTTTCTACCATAGAACCAATTTGCAATATGGGAGTAGCCCACCTCTTATAAGCACATGCAAGGTCTATCATTTCATCAATGTGAGGTTAATTCTTAACAGAAATATGTTGTGGGAGGATCTGAATAGAAGGAATTCAGAGAGGATCCCATTTCCCATTCTATGATTCACCCTTCATCAAAAGAAATTGTTAGTATAAATCAAGCTATGATATCACTATGATCCATATTTCCGCACTCCAAATTATGCCAGAAAAATGCAGCTAGTTTATTATTGATGAACAAGAAAAACTCTAGTGTAAGCAGCGATATAGCACTTTTTTTCCTTTCACACTTACTATGTGAGAACACTCTGTTGACTCCCAACCTGACATAGAAATATATAAAAATCTCACATGAATGAACTACTCCAACTTTGTAAACATCGTATCGTTTGTTCAGCTGAGAGAAAAGGAAAAAGGGTAGCAGAGCAACACGCAAAAGGATTTAACATAATTGCTTGCCTTATTAGTGAATGGACAATCATCTTATCCTTGTCTACCAACTTTTGAGATTCGATGCCTTCCAAGTCTTAATTTCTTGGAAAAGATCATAAGCAATAATGGTCGATACGAAATCATATATGTTAAGTTATCATTTGATAATGATATAAAAGTTATTCATCATAGTCATAATTACTCATGATCTTAATCACTATCATTACCAAACTCACAGTAAAGTGCTAGCTTTACACGATTTGGCATGCTTGTGGTGGGATTTTTTTACCGTTGCAAATCATCAAGATTAACTTTGCATGAGCAATTAGTTAGGTAAAGTTTCAAATTTTAACACTCGATTATGATTCGTTTCAATTTGGATTGATTGCCTAAACTTGTGAACATGGTTGATGATAGAAACTTACCTGCCACCAATGGCATAGCCACACCAAAGGCTACGGTGGGCTGTAGCCCAGGGAAAGTTTGTGGCAATATGTATATGTATTTTACCGCGTAGTCTAATAAAATAGACAAAAAAATATGCAAGAAGAATTATTTTTTAATGAAACTAGCCCAGCGAGTATTTGACACAACTAGAAATATAAATATTATCATGGAAATTGTGATACCATTTTGTTCAAGATTATTCTGCTTTGATTCAACGGGTTTTATATAAGTTTCAATCAATTTTTTTTTAAATATTGCCTTTACATCTAATTTCATTGTTTTGCTTTGTGCCAGCTGTGTGATTGTAATTGATGCGAAGCTTAATTGAGTTCATACCAAGCAAATTTTAAGTCTTCAAATACATAACTTAAACTTAAATTTTTGCATACCATATGTATGTAGCAAAAAAAATATATATATCATTTGATTTTGGGGTAATTTTTTTAGCTAGCACACCCACAAAAAAATTTATGGCTCCACCCTTGCCTGCCGCGTGTCCTAACCCTCGATTTATCTTCTCACATAACTTTATGAAGAGATGAGAGAGATGGAGACAAATATATTTACACCTCATTACATGCAAGTTCATTTTATGAATCAGTTGCAGCCCTAGTTGAGTTTAGTAAGAAATAAATAGGTAGATATTTCTTTGTGTGCAAATCACCCTCAACAGCTCAGGCATTGGGTCCGTGCTTAACTGGTTTACTTGGTAGATGAGATTTGAAGAAGCTGAAAGTGATATTTGGACCCTCAGAGGAATGAATAGTTCCTATCATGGTACAATATGAATGTTTTTGTTATTACTTGCGGCTCCACCGTCCAATTGATCAACATTTTCAACCAGTAAAAATATATTTACTTCTACAAATTGCTGATTTTCCTAATGGAAAAGTCACATATAAATTAATGAGGCAAGAAATTTCATACATAATTACAAGACTGTTAACAAATTATTCGGTCTAACAACACTTAGTTGAGTCGTTATCGGGTCATTCGTTAACGAGTCAAGTTGTTATCGGGTCACACGTTAAGATAATGAGTACGACACAAAAACAACACGAATACAACCTGTTTGCCTGGTCTACACACTAGGCATGACAATTTCTTGCATGAGTAGTTAACCCGACACGAAAAGACATAAAAATAATATATTCCGAGTCAACTGGTTAACGTGTGGGGTCCTTACCGGGTTGCCTGTTAAAACCCGTTAAGATAACGAGTTTGACACAACATGATCCGTTAAGATAATATGACATGAAAACGAAGAACACGACAAACACGACCATTTTGCCAGATTTTTCAAATAAAAAAAATTTATTAATTCATAATCTGGGGATATAAATTATATAATTCCCCTGCTTTTAGGTACTGTGTCTAATTGGCTCAGTTTATTCTGCAGTTTATATATTCCAATCCTTTTTCTCAGCAGAAAAGAAGCTTCAGAAGCACAACATTGCAGCATGTCATATGCACGTTAATCTACATATTCCACCAATGCTTTTTAATTAACAAGTTGAGAACTGCCATGACAAGTTTACATCGTGAACACAACCCCATTAACTTAATTATATATAAATAAATAATATTGGCCAAGCATGTTCTAGTTGCCAATTGGGTTGAATAATTCATGATTTCTGTAATTTTATATAGTAATTCAAGGGTCACGGGTGTTAAATCTTAGAGATAATATAATCATGAATTCGATGAAGAAGTTGGTTACAATGATGATGAAATTGCCTTTGTTTTTTTTTTTTTCAAAAATGGATCAGTTTGTGGTTTCATTATCACAGTCCACATTTTTTAAGGCTGGTAAGACTTACAAAGGCATTTCAGTTTTTTCAGGCCACCGTCGTGTGATTTACCAGTGCAATGAATCTAACCCTAACATGGCTTATGAAATACAAGTCTGACGTCTCAACCACTAAATAGCTTTGTGGATTCCTTCTTTTTGGTATGAGAATTTTGCTGTTGTAGACGCTAGATCGATAGTTGATCTATTCAAAGTCAATTATGGCAGTAATCCTTAAGACAATAATCATGTTTCACTTTACTCCTCCAATAAAGTTACATTTTGTAAAGTTGTAAATTTGAGTACAATAAAATGGTAAAAAAGGAACAAAAACTTGGCAGAAGAACTAAAGTGCAACACATGAGTCAATTAACATAGTCGTGTAACTAAGCTGAAGGTTAAAGTGAAATATGAATACAAGTTCATCAGATACTTTATCTAAAATCAACCTAATTTTAGAAAGAAAAATTCAAACTTAGTTACATATGAAGAATACATCAACTTCGACAATATACCTGCGCTCACATCTGCCTATTTTTACTGATTAATTGAGTAGCACATCATATTTGTACAAATGGATCATTTACTCAAGCAATTGAGCATTTCTACAAATAAGATATGGTCTCCTCAAGACACACCACAAATAACATCCCGATCATTTTTATTTTTACTTAAAAAAAAAAAAATCAGTTGGCGGCTTCATCACAATAGTTAACTTTTTTAGAAGTCGAGAAATCTCACAGAAGCATTTCAGTCTTTCCTTAACTACCATTATGTGATTACGCAGCATGCCCTCCATTAAAATGCTAAACAATGTGAATCGTGATGATGATATAGTGAGTTGCTTGAGTGCTCCCCCAACTGCTATGTTTGCCGTCTTTTGATTACCAAAGATCGCTTTTTTAACGGTCCGGGTTTCAGGGTTTCACCTTTTAAGGTTGGTTTTTGGGTGCAAACTGTGGAGCCAAACCACAATCTCCTCTCTCTCTCTCTCTCTCTCTCTCTAGTTTTGCCACCGCTCACCCACTCTCTTCACACTCTCAGCTCTGTCACCAATATTGCCTTCACGTTTCATCATCATCGGCGGTTGCTTTGTAACTGGGTAATTTTTGCAAAAGCAATCAATCCCTCTGTTAAAAAAAGGACCAGAATTTTCCCTCCTCATAAAAAAAAACATCTTCTTCTTCTTGTTCTTTCTCTTATCCAACTGTTTGGCTCCCTTTTCATATTTATATCTCTTTAGGAAAGGAGAAAAAAAGTGGGGCACTTGAAAAATGGAGTCTTTTTGTTGTACTGGGAGAATCAGCAGCGTTCTTCTTCTGTTCTTATGTGTTCTTGCTGCTGAAATTAGCATTTGCCTTTCATCCAAGGTAAAATAAATTCTGGGTTTTTTTTTATTTTACGTTTTTCTTCTTTTTTGGTAGTTTTCAGTGAGATATTTTTTTTTTTTTTTTTTTTTTTGGGTTTTAGGTGTATGTAGTTTATATGGGAAGCAAAAATGGTGAGGACCCAGATGAAATTTTGACACAAAACCATGAAATGCTTGCTTTTGTGCATACTGGAAGGTCAGTTTTTCAGAAAGTCCCTTCCTTTTTTCTTTCATTTAAATAAGATCACAAATATATATGTGTGTGTGTGTATTTCTGATCTGGGGTCGCTTGCTCATCTCTGATTGTGTTGGTGATTTGCATCAATGGTGTTGAAACAGCATGGAGGAAGCTCGGGCATCTCACCTTTACAGTTACAGACATGGCTTCAGAGGCTTTGCAGCCAAGTTAACTGACCTCCAAGCTTTCCAAATTTCCAGTAAGTTCCCCAAAACCACTTCAAGTAACTATAAATTTATAACGTGAGAATAAAGAATCATGGGTTTGTGATTTAAAACATGGCTAATTGAATTGACAGAGATGCCGGGAGTTGTTTCGGTTTTCCCCAATTCGAAAAGAAAGTTGCACACCACACATTCCTGGGATTTCATGGGCCTTTTGGGTGAAGAAACCATGGAGATTATTGGGTATTCTACCAAGAACCAAGTTGATGTCATTGTTGGTTTCATTGATACTGGTAAGCACTGAGCTCTGATCACTTTTTTTTCTTTTTTTCTTACCATTATTTTTACTAATTTACTCTTTCTTTTGTGCATCTGGATCTATAAAACAATCTCTATTAAGTATTATTGTTCAGTCAACTATTATTGATTCATTACCCATTTGTTGACTTAGTCCCCTGTTTTGTTTATATTATAAGGCATCTTATCTCCTCTCACATGACTCCTGTGGCATGAAAATGCCCCATACGTTTTGCTTTCTGTACACATGAATGCTTTTGGTCTGATTGAAGCTATTTATGGACTAATTGTTTAAAGGGAAATATAGATTTTCCTTAATAATACTATTATTCACCGTCACGAGCAGGAATTTGGCCTGAATCTCCAAGTTTTGATGATGCCAACATGCCTCCTGTGCCAGCTAGATGGAAGGGGCGTTGTGAATCAGGAGAAAAATTCACCGCTTTAACTTGCAACAGGTTGTTTTGTGGTTTGAATGGACTGTTTAGTTTAATTAATGGATGTTTACGATTGGTAAATCTCAAATGGTTAAAAACTTTTTTCCATAGGAAAGTGATTGGCGCTCGATACTATAATTCTGGTTATGAAGCCGAGGAAGAGTCAACAACTACAGTGTCATTCAGATCACCAAGGGACAGCTCAGGTCATGGCAGTCACACAGCCTCTATAGCTGCTGGTCGGTACGTGTTAAACATGACTTATAAGGGATTGGCAGCTGGAGGGGCAAGAGGAGGGGCACCGATGGCTAGGATTGCAGTATACAAGACATGTTGGAACTCTGGTTGTTATGACATTGACTTACTAGCGGCCTTTGATGATGCTATCAGAGACGGGGTTGACATCATGTCTGTGTCTCTAGGTCCTGATGCTCCTCAGGGAGACTATTTCAGTGATGCCATTTCTATCGGATCATTTCATGCTGCTAGGCATGGAATTCTAGTGGTTGCTTCTTCTGGAAATGAAGGAAACCCGGGTTCTGCAACAAATTTAGCCCCATGGATGCTCACTGTTGGTGCAAGTTCAACAGATAGGGATTTCACTTCTGATATCATACTAGAAAATGGTGCTAATTTCACGGTAATTCTATCGACTTCTTATGTTTCAAGAGATTTGTGCATTATTTTCGCAAGCCTTATAAGTTCTGAATGCTTGATTAGGGTGAAAGTCTCAGTGTCTTCGAAATGAAAGCCTCAGCAAGAATTATTTCTGCCTCTGAAGCCAATGCAGGGTATTTTACTCCGTATCAATCCAGGTGAATCAAAAGGTACTTGGAAGTGAGTTCTATTTAGATGATGATGCATAGGGAATACTTAAGTCACACTTTCTCTACTGCAATTTGTGTTGCAGTTACTGTTTAGAAAGTTCCTTGAATAGAACCAAGGCCACAGGGAAGGTTCTGGTATGTCGACACGCTGAGAGTTCAACGGAGTCAAAGCTCGCTAAAAGTATGCTAGTGGAAAAAGCTGGTGGTGTTGGGATGGTTCTCATTGATGATGCAGATAAGGATATTGCTGTCCCATTTGTTATCCCTTCTGCTATTGTTGGACAGAGGATAGGGCATCAAATTTTATCTTACATTAAACGAGCACGGTTAGTCTTATAAACTAAAACATTCAAACTTTCTATATTTGAGTTTCTGTTTAATTGATTTCGACCGATGTGCACAGAAAACCCAAGTCGCGAATTTTGCCTGCAAAAACTATACTGGGACTGAAACCTGCACCTCGTGTTACAGCATTTTCTTCAAAAGGCCCCAATTCTTTGACACCGGAGATTTTGAAGGTAAATTATAACTAATGGTCAGAAATCACAATGTATCGGCTTTTTAATCAATTAGTTCCACATCTTCATGCTCTATCTTTATGTTATAGAAAACCTTATAACTATTTTCCTTTGTAGCCCGATGTCACAGCCCCTGGACTAAATATACTAGCATCTTGGTCCCCAGCAGCAGGGAATAAGCTATTCAACATTCTTTCTGGTACTTCCATGGCTTGCCCACATGTAACAGGAATCGCCGCCTTGATCAAGGCCGTTTATCCATCATGGTCCCCAGCAGCCATTAGATCCGCAATCATGACTACAGGTAAGATTTCATTAGCTGAAACAACAATAAACTTGCAAGCTCAAACAGAGAGTTTTCCAATCTTCAACTTTGTGCCTATGATTGTATCGAAGAATCTGACAACGAATGGAACTTACAGCCACAATTCTGGATAAGAACTACAAACCCATCCTAGTGGACCCGGAAGGAAGAAGGGGCAACGCATTCGATTATGGCTCAGGCTTTGTGAACCCGAAAAGAGTCCTTGACCCTGGTCTCGTCTACGACGCACATTCAGCAGACTATGTAGAATTCCTTTGTTCAGTTGGTTATGACAAGAAGGCGGTCCACCAAATCACACGAGACAATAGTACATGTAAGCAGGCATTCCGAACAGCATCTGACCTGAACTATCCATCTATCACAGTGCCATATCTTGTAGGCAACTTCTCGGTAACTAGAACAGTGACCAATGTTGGGAGGCCAAAGAGTATCTATAGAGCAGCGGTGTCCCCACCCATCGGAATCAATGTTACCATTGTCCCAAATCGATTAATCTTCAATAGGTTTGGCCAGAAGATAAAGTTCACAGTAAACTTCAAGGTGGCTGCTCCACCAGCGAAGGGATATGCATTCGGGTTCTTTTCATGGGTACGTGGACGATCAAGAGTTACCAGCCCCCTGGTTGTCCGAGTTGCACATTCAAACTCAGGGCTGCTGAGGTAACAACCCGCCCCGAAAATTAGATTAGAACCTTTGTTATCCTTACAGATAATAGAAACCTTAACACACTAAGAAGCCAATGCAGAATAAAGATTAGAATCCTAGGTTACCTACAATATCTACACTCGCAGCTTGAATTATTATCAGATTATTTGTAATTTTTGTGGTTGAAATGTGATTTAAGTGTTAAACCAAGTACATGAAAGAATTATTTACTCTGGATTGTGGCTTAAATTCTGTTATACCGCAATTTATTTGTTTTCGCTTCCTCCGGCATTCTCTGTATCCAACAGAGTTTCATCCGGCGTTCTCTATATCCAACAGAGCATTTGCTTTGCTTTCATGTTTCGGTTGTGTGAATTACAGAACGTAAATTTCTGCATTTGACAAATGAAATTTCTGACTAGCAACATTAGCTCCAAAACAATACCGGCCGACAGTCTCATTCATCGTTTCGATTATCAAAGTGTGCCAAAGAAGTTTTAACATTAATAAGTTGGCATAATGACCATTCTCTAATCTTTGAGATCACACGTCTAGCAATTTACAAGTGTGCAAATTTAACCACAAAAACCAGTAGCGATATCGAGAGATAAACTACGATAAATGCAACCCCTGCGGCTGCAATTCCGAAGGATCAACAAGGCCTTCTAGCACAACAAGCTTGTCCAAGAGTGCATGCTTCTCGTCCTCGAGGGTCTTGACCTCATCTTCAACCTCTCTTAGATCTCTCCCCAACGCAAAGCTCTCTTCCTCCAGCAGCAAATACTTGAGCCTCAGTGCACGGTACCCGCTTCCAGATGGGGAGGAGTCTGGCAACGAATCTGAGCTCAACCTCTCTGGCTGCTGCTGGAACGACGGAGAAACTTCATTCTTCATGTTTCTTTTGGTTCCTTTATGCCCTGCTTTTACCGGGAGTGGAGAAGTCCCGTTGGCATTGTTCCCTTGTTGCGGAAACAAGGGGGCCTTCTGGGTCAAGGGTTTCTTTTTCTTCAGCTTAGGAGTCGAAAACTCATCGGCCAGCGGCTTCTTCGGATCCTGCATTTATCACCAAATGCTGCAATCTCCAATTCATAAGGATGGATGCATTAGAAACCCTAACACATAATTGATACCAAAACACCACAATAACTTAATTCTGGTCAATGTTTGCATACAACTTGAAATCCCATTACAATTTAAATTCAAATAACTCAGAACAATTCCCAATTCAGGGTAAATCTATGCAATTATACGAAAACCCAAACCCTAAAAACCCAATTGAAGACATCAATCTTCATGCACATCTCCAATAAAGCTTCGATCTTTCTTCTCGAGAAAGAAAAAAAAATGTAAAATCAATAAAAAATTGGATGAACCCTAGAATTCCAATTCAGTCGATTAACACATCAAATTTGGGGATTTAAATTCATTCGTTTCCAGCAGCGCAAAGTAAATAATTGAAACCAACGAAAAGAAAATAAGATTTCAACGAGGGTGTGGAGGAAGAGGAGGAAGTACCTGAAGATGAAGCTGTGACCCTTGGGAGTTTCCGGCAGCGTTTTGCGTTCGGAGCGTCTGCGTTTATGTGGCTTTTGATTTTCAATGCTATCTGTGATCTGTGGCCAACTGTTCGACACCACTTTTGGAGGTCTCCATGATTACGATAGACATGGTGTGCGCTTTATTTGGTGTGAGCCGGAACCGGATCCCCCTCCTGAGCTTAGGAGGCTGAAGCTTCTGATTAAATGATCCGAACTGTTAAAATTTGATCTAATGGTTATAAACATAGAATTCTTCTAAAAATTATAATAATTGCAGCCATTATATCAAATTTTAATTATCGATGTGATTTGCTTCAGAAGGGGTTCCTGTTCCGGTGTGAGCCTGTTGCTTGGTACTTGATTTGCCGCCTCCTAAGCTTAGAAGGGGAGATGGATTGTGTGCCCTCCCCTCTCCATACCCTCCTCATACTCTCATGTTTTGTGCGATCACGATTAAGTCACGTCAACATTTATTTTTTGTCTTATTATTTTTATAAAAAATTAATATAAAATGTTAACATGGCTTAATCGTGACCGGATAAAACAGGAGGGCATGAAGAGAGTATGGGAAGGGGAGGGCTGACAATCCATCTCCCTTGGAAGGGGTTCCGCTTCCGGTGTAAGCCTGCTGCCTGGTACTTGATTTGCCTTTTCCCTTGTCTTACTTTGGATTGGATTTCTCATGTTATTTTTTGTTTTATATTATTTTAAAAAATATATTATGTTTATATGTAAACTAAACACACATATATGTACAATTATTTACAATAATTCAGCAAAAATTGTGTTTAGTTAGTGATTATCGTTGGATATGTTAATGAATATTAGCATATGCCAACACACTAAATGTGCCTGAATATTTTTTATTTTTGTTTTTAAAATGAAGGAGAGAGGAAGATAGTGAAAGAGGAGGGGGTGGGGAAGAAGAGAGAGAGAGGTTTATTTTTTAATTTTTATTTGAGACATGTTAGAATCATATTTAGGTGCAACTTTAAAAAATAACAAAATTTTGGAAGGAGAGGGGAAGAAAGTGAAAGAGAACATGGAGTGGGGAGAAGGGGGAGACAGAGGTTTATTTATTTATTATTATTTTTAATTAGAGATATCTTAGAATAGGTGAGGCTTTAAAAGGAAACCAAAATTTTGGTTGTGTGAAACTACATTACTGCCTATACTTTTTATTTATGTTCAGTTTTGATTAGAGGGTTAGAATGGTAATTTTATGGAAGTTTGGTTTATACTGAGGGTTCTATTAATATGTAGTTTAGATCGTCCTGTACAAGATATGTTAGAATCAAAATTTTGGATGTGTGAAATTACATTACTGCCCATGTTTTTATTTATGTTCAGTTTTAATTAAAGGATTAGAATGGTAATTTACAGAATTTTGGTTGAAAATGAGGGTCCTATTAATATATAGTTTAAATTGGTGTATAAACAAAAACTCATCAATTAACTAACTTTTAATTTCTATTTTACGAGTTGAACATAAACAATTGTTGTTGGCAGTCCAAAAAAAATCATTATCGACTCCTTTACTCTTAAATTTTTGCACAAGAGAGTTTGCACATAAAAGAGCGCACGATGAACATTTAAAGAACAAGTAACAAAACTCATAAACTTAATTACATAATACTTCCAAATGAAAATCGGACTTGTTTCCTTGGGTGTTGAATTCGTCTTCTAAATGATGAAGCATGAATCATAATTAGAGAAAATTTTTAGTGTACAGGGTACACGGTCCAAGACATTAAGCATCATAATATAAGTGGTTGAATTTTTTTTTTCAAGTATTCAACCACTTGTATTATAACACTTGATATCCCAGACCATATTTCCGACATAATAAAAAAATCTATCCTATAATTGACCATTCTATAGGTTCCAATCATGGTACACCAACTTGACTAGTTTTTCTCTGCTAGTGGCGCCAAAATTCGTCTCAAGCTCTAATACAAAAGTTCAACTAGTGCACGTTTTTCAGGCACTGTTATTTGTTAGTTGCTCTCATCAATTTTCCGTATAAAATATTTGCATGTGCTTCGCATGGTATCCTTTAAAAATTGGATATGTATCGATATTTCAGACGTTAATTTACAAGTATAATTCCTTTGCTTAATAGTATCAGTGTTTGAAATTTTCTCAAGCTCTAAATTTCATCTCATATCTGAGAAACTCTTAAATTTCGGCTAAAATCGACAGATTTCGTCGATATTTCTAACATATCAGATAAATAAATATGACAAATTACCATATGACATTTCCTAAACTTTCGTTTAAATTTCTACGTTCTTTAGCAAATTTCAACCATTTCCATGGAAAGCAATCGATATTTGATATCCATAAATATTTCTACGAATTTACATATCGAACCGATACCAATAGTTTAAACACTAAAGGATAGTGCATAGAATAATATAAATTTTTTATAGTGTCCATATGGAGATAATTGGAGTAACGGTCCTCAACTTTAGCTCAATTAGAGCTTTGGTCCTAAACTAAAAATTTGTGAGTATAGGTCTTTGAACTTGTTATACTGTGGAGCAATGAACCTTTTCGCTAACTTCGTTAAAGCTTCCATCCAAAGTAAAGGGTTTACAATGACCAAAAACGGATGGAAGTTCTAACGGAGTTAGCCAAAATGACCATTACTCTTCATTATTATAAGTTAAAGGGCCAATACTCACGATTTTTTAGTTCAAGAACTAAAGCTCCAATTAAGCTAAAGTTATACAAAAACTATAAAAAAATAATACATTATTCTACCTATGTACCAAAAGAATTATACTTGTAAATTAAAGGGTGTGAAGTGCGAACACGCAAATAATACAACACAAATACTCACTCGTTTTCAGTTTTCAATTTTCATGCGTGCCTTTAAGAGTAAGTAGGAAGCATAAATAAAATAGAAGGTGCTGTTAAAAAAAGCGGCTTTTGCAAACTCCATGACTAGCTACAAGTTGCTTTTGACCTTATTATGTATCTACTTTAGAAAATCAAGGGAATTTTCAATTAGAAAAACTGCTTCTGAAAGCAATAAATGAGAAGCCGATTACCAAAAAAAGAGAAGAAATTGAGAATCTCGCAGACTGTATTTTAGATGGTGTCAAGCACTAAAGTGACAGATTTAGGTAAGAGCCATGTTAATTGGAATAAAGTTACATCTTCCTTTCCTTATTTTCAAACTTAACAAAAATAATTAATTATTAAACAAGCCCACGTACAATTATTATGTTAAAGAGAATTTGGATATCGATTTTACAACCTGGCTTAAATTTCCTAGTTGAGATCATGATTTTCCATATAAAAATGTCGAATCAATGACTATATAACTGTAAAGCTAATGTGAATGCAGGGGCGCCAAGTCACAAGATTAAATGAAACAATTGTTAATTCATGATACATGGCCATATTTGATTACGTTCCAAAATCATAATGACTTTTGCCAATGCATGGAAGCCTAATTTTCATGTCACAATCACGAAATTAGGCATGGGCATGGAGGTAAAAAGACCTGCCAAACGAGTTGTATTTGTCGTGTTCATATCGTTTTTATGACATATTTATTATCTTAACGGGTCCTTAATATGTGATCTGATAGCGATCCAACTTGTTAATGGGTTTTTAATGGTTGACCCGATAACAATCCGACTTGTTAACGGATCGTGGCACTCTATGTCGGTTAATGAGTCATGCAGGAAATTACCACGCCTAATATCTAGACTTAACAAACGGGCTGTGTTCGTGTCGGGTTATGGGTCATGCAAGAAATTATCATGTCTAATGTCTAGACCTGACAAATGGGTCGCGTTCTTGTCATTTATGCGTCATACCTGTTTTCGTAACGGGCTCTTAATATACAACCCGATAACGACCCAACTCGTTAACTGGTTGTCCTGAAATCTATTATTTTTCGTTTCGTTTTGTGTTAGGTTATAAGACGTGCAAAAAATTACCAAGCCTACATGTAATAGTGCTATGCTTTATTGACAACTTAAATACTACTAGGTTTCGTAATTTTTTATATAACAATATTGAAGGGTGTGGATTTGGGTTAATATACGGAATTATAATTTGGTATTGAAATCTTCATCTAAGAAAATCGGTTCTAAAACTTTTAACTTATAAATGGAGAAAAATATCACTAAACTTTATGATTGATGACGAAAATTCTATTTCAAATAACTAAAAGCGCTCCTGATGTTTGACAAAAAAAAATTAAAAGTATGTTTGAAGATCTTATCAATGGGATATATATCAACATTTTAGTGAAGTGGAATGCATGTGTTTCGATAAATAATTGAGATGAGATGAGAGAACCATAAACAATAATTGAATTACGTGGTGTGAAAAAAGGTTTAAGAAAACTCATGCAGACACTAAATAATTAACAAATCCTTCTAGTAAGTACCACGAGTGATAAAAATAAATATATAAAAAAAGAAAAGTCAGCTCAAAGAGATAAAATTAAAAGGGTAAAGTACAAAAAACTACCTCAACTATTGGTGTCACGACACTTTCATACCTCATCTTTTAAAATTGACAATGTCATACCTTCGTCAGTTTTTCTGTTAATTTTTCTGTTAAATGCTGACGTGGCCTGACACGTGTCCCACTCACTAATCCAATTTGATTAAATATATATATATATATATATATTTTTTTTTTTAATAATCAAAAATAAAAAAAATAAAAAAATATATATATATTAAATCTCTCTCACTCTCTCCTCTCTCTCTCCCCCCTTTCTCGCCACTCTCTCTTCTCTGCAACCCAAAACCCCTTCCCACCCGTCCTCCACCACCCTCTATCTCTCCCCCCTTTCTCGCCTCTCTCACTTCTCTGCATCCCAGAAGACCCAGACCCCGGAGGAACAAAACCCACCTTCCCATTGCAGCAATTGTTGTCGCAATTCAAAAACCCCAAAACGAAGAACCCAATATTGCTCGACTACTCCGCCTCCCTCATCCCGCCACCCTCGATCTGGAGATCGCAACGATGCCGTTCCACGACATCATCTTCCTCGACTACTCCGCCTCCCTCACTCTGCCAACCCAGTTTGTCCCCCCTCCCAACCCAACGCGCACTCATCTCTCCTCCCCCATCTTCATCTTCTTCCCCTTTTCCCTCTACCTGCAACCCAGAAAAAAAAAATCGAACCCAGTTTCGGCCCAAGAAGAAGAAGAAGAACCCTCTCTGTCTCCTCCCCATCTTCATCTTCGTCCCATTTTCCCTCTACTTGCAACTCAGAAACAAAAAAAAAAACAAAAAACAAAAAGAAAAAAAAAATTCATACGCAGTTTCGACCCAAGAAGAAGAAGAAGAAGAAGAAGAACGAAAAAAAAAAAAGTGACAAATCCAGTTTTGGCCGAGGAGAAGAAGAAGAAGATGAAGAAGAAGAAGGAGGAGAGAGAAGAACAAAAAAAATTGAAATTGGTGCAGGAGAAGGAAAGGGGATGCCGCACCCCTAGGAATTTTTTTTTGTTTTTTTATTCTTAATTTTTTAATATTTAATTATTAAAAATATATTTAATTATTTTTTAATCCAGCTGGATTAGTGAGTGGGACACGTGTCGGGCCACGTCAGCATTTAACATAGAAATTAACAGAAAAACTGACGGAGGTATGACATTGTCACAAATTCGTAAGATGCGGTATGACATTGTCAATTTTAAAAGATGAGGTATGAAAGTGTCGTGACACTAATAGTTGAGGTAATTTTTTGTACTTTACCCAAATTATAATATATGCGTTGAAGCCAATATAATTATGAGGTAACCATCACGAGGTGACCTAGTAATTGAGATGAAAGCCAAGTTTGTATTACACATATTTGGGAGGGGTTCGATTTTTTATGTTAGTGAATCATACTATAGTAGTCAAAAGAAGGTTGAAATATCTTTATGAGTTTTTTCAACCCCTAAAAAAGTGGACTACGATGGCGCTTCGTAACTAGATGGTCCCCTCTTAAGAAAAAAAAAAAGATTATGAGGTAAGGAAAGAAAAGAGAACAATGTCCTTTGCCAAGAAGTCCTCCTATGCATCCCAACATTGATTTTATGAACTTTTTTTTTCATAAAAAAAATCATATTATTGTTCTTCTCGGCTATAAGTCCACTTACAATGTTTGCTAGCTAGATATGGAAAATACATATTTATTTATAAAAATGGAAGAACTTATATCTCATTGCTCTTATCAACTTCAAGGGGCTGGTCTGGTCAAAATTGAGCAAAGGTTTGGAAACTTCAATCCGAGTTTAACTCCCATAGATATATTGTTTTGTGTTATTGGCTCTGATTTGGTATAATGTTTGACCCGGGAGGCCAAAAGCACATTGCCACCTTATGCGATATCAAGACTGCATGGAAAGAGAAATTAGTTTTACCATTAAAGCATGGAAACATACCTCCTATATTAAAAAAATATCTCACTACAGTCTTATTCAAGGACACGTACAATATGATTGTACAATAAATTTGTAGTTTATCACAATATTATTTTAAAAATTTTCAAAATATTAATTAAATTTTGTGAAGAGCCCTAGCTCATCATTTATATATACTAGTAATTAAAGATAACTAATATTTTTTACACTGCACAAAGAGAGTTCCCTTGATTGATCTGAACAATTTGATATGTTACTTATTTATATATATGTTTATTTAAATTACTATAGGTGGTTACACATGTATTAATCGAGTGAACAAAAATATGTGTACAACGATTATAAAATTATATGATATTACTAATTAATTTATTAAAAATAATATTAATAAACGACAGAGTTGATATTTAATAAACTCAAAATAAAATAAATTAATACACAACGATGTGACTGGCTCGTTGGAAATTGCTTGAGATGAAGCTGGAAAGAAATTTAAACCTATCCATAGCAATATAGAAGAGGAACAAAAAAAACAAAGAGACAACACTACGCATGGACAATTGTACATCAGAGTTAATGAGATAGAGATTTACTCTGAATTTTTGTGTACGAAATTTGCATACATGGAGATTCAGACCACTCATTTTAATTTTATGATTTTTATTAACTCATCTTACTAATCCATTTCACGTACCAAAACATAAAAAGGTATAGGTATGTTACTGTTTTAAACGGTATAGATATATCGGTTAACGGGCCTCGAACGTAAAAATCCGGAATAAATCTCATTCCATTACTAGATAAAGCTAAACAAGTGTTCAACTTGCAATCCAATCCTTATTTTTTTTATACAATATTGAATGTTGATCAATTAGTTAAAAAATTTAAGCAAAAAAATCAATAAATAAATTGGAAATTTCCGCGTTATAACATGGAAAGCGGTAACCAAAAGTTCAAAATACTCATCGATCGCTGCGCCGAGAAAATAAAAAATTGAAAATTATAAACAAATAAATATATGCGCGCATTTGCTGAAGAACTTAATTAATGCTGCTCAGGAATCACCTCTCGCCATTTGGAATCGTCTCAACAATTTCACATGAGTGAGTGTGCAACGACGTCGTCTCCTGCTTCTTCCAGCTGCCACATGAAGCTGAAGCAGCTGACAGCTGGCGCGGTGGCTCTGCTGCTGCTTTTTCTCTTGCCGGCGGCAGCTTTCTCCGAAGCCCAGCTACTCCAAACCTCTCACAACGAGTTCGGCCCCTTCGACCAATCGTATTACAGCAAGTTCGCAGTGCTCCAGCCGGCGACGATCAGCAACGATGCGCTCCAGATCACGCCGGACTCCGCCGGAAACTTCACCCTCAACAACCGCTCAGGTAGAGTCTTCTACAACCACTCTTTCACGCTCTGGGAAGATTCAGGTTCAAATTCTTCCGATCCCGCGGCAAACGGAAGCCACGTGGCGTCTTTCAATTCGTCGTTCCTGATTAACGTCTTTCGTCCCAACAGCTCCGCCATCCCGGGCGAGGGCCTGGCGTTCCTCATCGCGCCGGATATGACCCTCCCGGTGGCCAGTCACGGCCAATACCTCGGTTTGACCAACGCCACCACCGACGGCGATCCCAATAACCACCTTCTCGCCGTCGAGCTCGACACATTTAAACAAAGTTTCGACCCGGACGACAACCACATGGGCATCAACATCAATTCAATCCGGTCCAACAAGACCGTTTCGCTCTCGGATCTGGGTATCCAGATCTCGCCGTCAGATACCCGATTTTACATGGTCTGGATCCAATACGGCGGCGATTCGCACCGGTTGGACGTGTACATGGCCCAGCAGCATAAGGACCCACAGACGAACGGGTTCGTCATCGTGCCCAGGCCCACAAGCCCAATCCTAACCGCCAACAACATCAACCTCAAGGATATTGTGAAACAGCAATCTTACTTCGGTTTTGCCGCTGCGACCGGAACCATGATCGAGCTGCACTGTGTACTGAAGTGGAATCTGACGGTGGAGCTTCTGCCAGGTGGCGAGGGTAGGGATAGCAAAATGGGGTTGAAGATTGGGCTGGGGGTGGGCGTAGGCGTGCCCGCGGCGGCGCTGATGCTGTTGGGTCTGGGCGGGTTGGGGTATTACTTGTACAAGCGGCGGAAGGCGGCGGCGTCGGACGAGAATATTTTGGGGGCGCTGAAGAGTCTTCCGGGCACTCCGAGGGAGTTTAGTTTCAAGGAGTTGAAGAAGGCGACGAACAACTTCGACGAGAGGCACAAGCTGGGTCAGGGCGGATTTGGGGTGGTGTATAGAGGTGTGCTGCCCAAAGAGAATTTGGAGGTGGCGGTGAAGAAATTTTCCCGGGATAATCTCCAGGGTAAAGACGACTTTTTGGCTGAGCTCACCATTATCAACCGCCTCCGCCACAAGCATCTCGTCCGATTACTTGGTAAGTTGCCAATCCTTTCTTTATTTACTTTGTTTATTTTTTTAATCGTTTTGATATTTGGATTGGATTTTTAAGCCAATCCTTTCTTTATTTACTTTGTTTATTTTTTTAATCGTTTTGATATTTGGATTGGATTTTTAAGCTAAGTAAAACGATACATTAGACTTAAGTCATTTAAAAATTTTAAATGTGATAATTTCTTTTTTACTGCGAACAAAGAAAAGATTAGACGGGGCTAAAACCGCCACATCAATTAGTCTAACAAATTTGTGCATTAAGTTGATGTTTCTAACCTTACTAATTTTTCAAAGATGCGCAAACATAACTGATTACAAACTTTTATTAGAAAATAAAATTTGAGTGCACCAACATTAAAGTAGGAGGCTGAAATATTTTAATGAGTTTTACTGGCCTTTGAAAGAGTAAACCACTAGCTGGTCCTTTTTAAAAAAACATTAAGCCAATTTAGTGTTTTTGGTTGCTCTAGCCGTATTTTTTTATTAAAAAGTTCGTTTTTGATAATTATTTTAATTTTCGGTCTTTAATTTTAAATGTTAATTTCTTTAACTATATTATAACGTCATTGGATTGTTCGTACGAATATTGAGTTTTGCTTTCATCATCAATAATGTAAAAACAATTCTCAATATGAAAACGTGTCACATTGAATATGAAACTAGCATGACCAAAATTAGTGATTTAATTAAGCCTTTATCCTTTTTGTCAATGATTTAACTTAAAGATTAGGATTGGCTTATGCAAGTATGAATTTATTAACTTAGATTAATGATTATGATTACAAATTATTTAGTGGGTCCCGGATGGAGCCTGAATCTAGCCTAATGGCCCTATCCTCATTGGACCAAAACTGAATACAACCGAATTATCTCACCCAACAAGGGCTGGCCCATGTTCGGTGGCGCAATCCGTGTCGTTTTCTGCTCTCTTTCTGGATAGGCACGATTGCCGCGGACCAATTCTTTGTCTCGTATTCTTATATGCCAATTAGGACTAACGAATATTTAGCACATGCGTATGCCAACTCCCAAAGTCCACGGTCAATGATTGTTCATAATCTTTCTAGATCTCTCATTCTGGAGCCGCTTGGATTGAAAAATTCAGACCGAGAAGGAGAGAATGACTTGGACTCTTTAGTTTGTATGAGGTGGATCGATTGGTGGGTTAATGGGGATGTAAAATTTAAAATGAGTGGTCCGGTTTTCTCGATTCGTTGACTTTGGACTGCGAGATTAAGTGTAGATCTTGATTGGTGATTATAGTTATCATTCCACATTCAACTAAGAATTTTCCCAAGGAGGAGTTAGGAAGGTGAAGGTGTACAAATCCATCTTTGGGTAGAGAAAATTTACGAACTAACAAAATGAATTTACAATAATCCATAATGTAATGGCCAAATGTGTTACTATTTGACATGGTTAATTGTTGATACAACTTATGTTTTCATGTACACATTTTGACACGTCAAAAACATGCAGGATGGTGCCACAAAAACGGAATGCTACTCATAGTCTACGAGTTCATGCCCAACGGCAGCTTGGATAACCACCTATTTGGCGAGACGGAAAACGCCACCCTAGGCTGGAGCCAGAGATACAAAATCATCGCCGGAGTGGCCTCCGCCCTACACTACCTCCACAATGAGTACGACCAACGAGTAGTCCACAGAGACCTAAAGGCTAGCAACATAATGCTAGACTCTAACTTCAACTCTCGCCTCGGGGACTTTGGCCTCGCACGTGCCCTGGACAATGAGAAGACCTCGTACGCTGAGCTTGAGGGTGTCCCAGGCACGATGGGGTACATAGCCCCCGAGTGCTTCCACACGGGGAAAGCCACGTGCGAGTCCGACATCTACGGGTTCGGGGCCGTGATTCTAGAAGTCGTGTGCGGGCAGCGGCCGTGGACCAAAATGGGAGGGTTCCAATTCGTTGTGGATTGGGTTTGGTCATTGCATCGAGAAGGGCGCGTGTTGGATGCCGTCGATCAGAGGCTGGGAAATGATTACGTGGCGGGGGAAGCCGAGAGGCTTTTGCTTCTTGGGCTGGCCTGCATGCACCCGATCACGGGCGAGAGGCCCAAGACCCAAACCATTATCCAAATCATTTCCGGGTCAGTTTCGGTGCCCCGAGTCCCGCCTTTTAAACCCCCTTTCGTGTGGCCCTCCAGCAATATGCCTGAGGGAGTGAGTAGCACAGCCAACACAGTGAATACGACGTCGTCCTGGCCCCTTGATATCTCGGTGTCGGATACTTCCGAGTGGATCCCACGGTACGACAGCCAGGATAGCAATGGAGGAACAAGACGACATAGTGACAGCTTCTCCTTGCTTTAAGATTCTTGTTTTGTAGTTACTCATTAATCCCACGTTCTCCCATTTTATTTATTTTACCTTTTTTTAATTTAAAAAAATAAAAGAAATTTCTTTGTTTTTTGCTTGAGAAATTTCCTAGTTTTAAATTTGTTTTATTTTATATTTTGTTTTCACCGAAGGTGCCTTGTTCATGTGGAAGTTTGTATATTTAGTCTCAATATTTATAATTATATAGATCTTGATTTTATTTTCCGTACTTATGAATAATCTTTACTAATTAATGAAATTTTTTTTGTCAATCAAAAGAGGGTGAAAAAACAACTTAATCTTCTATCACAAAAAAATAAAAATAATGGGCAATAATGTAATTTCATATTTTTAAATTTTACTTTTTTTTATTTAAGCCTCACTTACAGGTGATGTTAAAATATCTTTAATATTTAAAATTAAAATAAATAAAAGAAAAACCTTCAACTCCCCCCACGTTCTCTCTCTCTCCCTCCCTCTCTCCTTCTCATTTTCTAAAAAAATGTGTTCATACATACAAAGTGTGTAGGCAAAAACTATTGTAATAGAAACGAACAATTAAGTTTGGTAAGCTATGATTAGTGCATACTATTCCCTACTTTTGTGAATTACAAATTATTTATCGCCGCCTTAATCTTCTTTTGTGGCGGGTTATAATTAACTATATTTTCAAAGTTAATCGAGTAATGATTATTCAACTAGAGTTATATTTTCTTGTGCCTACCGCATTCATCACGTCATGTTTACATAATGCACGTTGTAGACTCAAAACAAATGTCCTACCGACACCATAGGTTTTCTCCCTTGAGAACCAAATTGTTGGGTTGATTGACTACTCTAAGATCTTAGCAAAATTGTAATTCTGAAGAAATCTCCACTAGAAAGTAGAACCAGAAAGAACAGAGAGATTATCTGAACAAATCCGGTTTAACCAGTTCAATTAGGCAACAACTTAATATAAAGTTACTTATTTCAAGATATTATATGATCTGTAATATAGTTTATTTTGGCATTAGGCTCATTTCTCTCTGGTGCCGCATCAGCAAACTTAGGAGGGGGTGCGTACGAGTGCAAGGGCTTCACCAGCTTGCAGTTTTGTGGAGAGTCTGAGCTTTCTGTAGTCTTCGTAACTAAACGGAACGTAAAGTCGAGGGTGCTCGGAATCCACAAATTCCGGTGGAGCTTCCACTACCGCTTCCTCCCTCGGTCCCAAGAGGAATGTAGCGATCGAAATTCGAATTGTTGCCTCCCTGCATTGTACTCTATGCTTCACATTGCACAACCTCCCATTGCTCCATGCCTTGAAATAAAAATATCAACGACATAAGAAAAATGGACAAATGAAACATGTTACAAAGAATTGGAGAGACACTAAACAGACAATAAAGTACCTTAGCAACATCTCCGAGATTAACAAGGAGAGTGCCTGGGCAAGGATCAACGGCTACAAAGGCGCCGGATTTGTCCATCACTTCCAAACCACCGACATCTTCATCGTCTTGAAGAATGGTTAGAAATCCTGAGTCTGTGTGTAATTGTACACCAGAGGATCCAACTGATTCAGGAGTGAAGTTGTACTTGTTTATCCTGAACTGGCAGGGCCACCCCTTGAGATAATCACTATCAGCCAGCCCTAAACTCTCTGCCAACCTTTTTCCTATGTCCACAATCTGCTCATACACTGCTTGAGCATACTTCTCTATCACCTCTCTGCTAAATTAGTAACAAAAACAACTTTAAGACGAGTTTTTCTACTATGCATCAACGCAGTACATTGCTCAAATTAACGATTAGATTTAAAGGTGCTAGATGAAACCGTCGTATATAACATTCTGCTAAAACACAATTTAACATGTGTGCGGAAACTTTTGTTTTTGTACTTTTAACTAGTGACAAGTCACAATCGACATGATCTATTAAGGTTGTAATTTTTTCTTCATTCAACAGTAGTCGTCGAATGAAAATTAGAGTTTAGAGTTTCGAGTTTAGGGTTGACATGTAGACCAAATAAAATAGAGTAATGCTATAGAGACTAAATTTGTAGACTAAATTTGCAAACTAAATGATGTGTCACCAATAGGAAATGAACACGTTTATCAACATTTAAGTAATAATTCAATCATCAACTTCCACATCATGTAGTTTATAAAATTTAGTCTATAAATCTAATCCCTTAGCATCACTCAATAAAATATATGATTATTGATTAATCTAGAGATTAATATTCTAACATTTTTTTCACTCAACAACCATCGTCTGAGATTTGACCTCAGTGGGAGATTGAACGTCACTAAACCAAATAATCACGTAGATTATTGAGGTTGTGTTTTCTTGTTTTCAGTAAGCTAAAATGTAATCAAATTACTGATACCAGTAGAAAACTAGTAAAATTATCAGAAAATCAAAAACTAACCTCTGGTAGGAAGAAGCATTCAACTGAGAGCAAAAGCTGTCGACAGCCTGACCCGATCCCAAGTCGTAGAGCCCCAAAGCTTCGTAGAGAGGGTTGACTTTGCTGGGAGCCATGTATCCACTGCCCGCTATCACATCCTTGTTCTGCTTCTTGATCTCCATGGGCAGGTCCAGCAAAGATCTGACCACTGATTTCATCTCCGACATCAGAGCCGGTGGGATCATGTGGTTCACAAGCCTGAAGCATCCCCATGTCTCTGATGCTTCCCTCAGCTTCCTGTACTCTTCTGCATCTGGAATTTTTTTCAGATCAATGGCTGGGATTGTCCTGCAATCTTCCTCTCCTTCTCCCATTTCTGAATTGTTGAGACTTCGAATACAAAAGTGGATACTACGAGCCTTCCGAACTCCCCTTTTTATTTGGACATTTGGATCGGATTGTTCATTTGGGATTGAATGAGTGTACCATATGCATTTTTGACTAATTAAGGGGTCGGCAAGAACAAAAAGATTAGCACGTCTTTCATGTGAGATAAGAAATTCTTACGTCCGACCGTTTGCGGCCATCCGTACATAACTTGGACGTTGTCTGTAGTTTTGTATACTTTGGACCCACTCGTGGTCCCACCTGTCTGAGAAAAGTCGTATGCGGTCGGTTTTCCAGAAGAATTCCTCCGGCAGTTCGCTTTCGGCCGAGAAATTAAGCAACATAATAAGAAAGGAAACAAGATTAATGTAAATCCTCATCATCAATTTATTTATTTTGGGTCGAAAAAAATCATCATCAGCATGCACTTTCAATTATCTAGTCTTCACTTGATACATTCATCATTTAACATATATATGGTTAGATATGATATTCTCTGTTATCGACTACATACAGTGGCGAAGCCAGGATTTCCCGAGGGGAGGGGCGAAATTCAAAAGAGTGCAATGTTCGTTGAAACGGTTGCCTTCACATTAAAGAGTACAAAGTTTTGAGTCAATATTCATAACAGAAACAGTCTCTTTACCAAAAGCGTTGTAAGCGGTAATATCAAAGTCATGTAAGAAGCTTAAATTGGTTAGAATTAGATTCTAAAAAACATTAGGCTCTAGTCAGGCAGCGGATTGGGGCGTAGCAGCTAGGCGCCTAGGCGAGATTTAGGCAGGAGCCTAGATGGATTTAAATAAATTTCTTTTATCGTAAAATAAGCAGTAAACAATATTTACATTATTTTTTAAAAAATTAATACAATATTTATAGATAATATGAGAGTTTAAAATAAATACGATGGGGTCTTAAAAGAGGGAAAAAATACATACAAGAATAATTATAAAAAAAAAGAAAAAAAGAAAGAGAGAAATGGGTTAACAAATCACAAAAAAAAGGTGGGGGCATAAGGAAAAAAAAAGGACAATACTTGAATACGACTAATCAGTACTCAATTTACTCACTATGACAGGTGGCCTAATAACATTATAATACCTATCTATTTAATATTTTCCCAGGATAATATTTGGGTAATCAACAATGAGTACCCAATTTCACTGACTGTTTGGTTATATGTGCAAGGTTATAGTTCCATGTTTGGTTATAGGTTTAAAGGCTTTAGTAAATTACACGTGGCTATATGTAATTAGACCACATAGCAATGTCAGTATACTGGGTCTTCATAACCAAACACCTCCTTTCTCCTACCAGTACCCCTGCCATGGCAAATCTGCAAACTCATAACATAAGCCCTTCATCGAACTCATCGCATCCTTCTCCTCTAACCTCCCTCCTCCGTCGAATCCACCCTCGTTCCCTCCACCCAACCTTCTCCCTCATCGCCCTTCCTCTGAAAATCCGATGCCTTCGTCTGCAAATCCCGACCGAACCAACACCTGACCCTCGATTTCGACGAGAGCGGAGGGGCTGAACTAGCGCTCCTAGGCATGTTTTCCGGCGAAGGGAGGAGCGGCCGCCACTCCTCGCCCTCACGTAGCTTCGCCACTGACTACATATATAACTGTTAATGAATGTGTTAAACAAATACATGTACAATAGTTAGTCCCTTAATTTGGAGGGCACAGAAAATTGCAATATACATTTACTTTGGAGTGCATATAGCTATATAGGGGAATTAAAGCACTACCCTTTTTCGAATATTTGAGATAATTTGATTGTCAATAATGCTAGGCATCTCACATTTTGTGACAAATATGCAATATGTGATAAGCTTAATATATAGATATTCACAAAAATGATAATCAGGTGTCACTAGACTAAATAATCATCGCAAGTCTTAAGGTTGTAGTAGAAATCTAAACTTTGGTGGGAAGAGGCATCTAACGCCTAACGGAGACAAAAGCTATGAACAGCCTGATGTGAGGCCAAGTCATAGAGACCAAAAGATTCATAAAGTGGGTTGAGTTTGCTTGGTGCTATGTAACCAGCTAAGTCTTTGCCACCTTTGTTCTGCTTCTTGATCTCCATATGGGCAGGTCAAGCAAAGATCTGACCACACATTTCATCTCTGACATCAGAGCCACTGGGATCCTGTGGTTCACAAACCTGAAGCAACCCCATGTCTGTAATGCTTCCCTCAGTTTCCTGTACTCTTCTTCATCTGGAAAAAATTTCAGATTAATGGCTGGGATTGTCTTGCGGTCCTCATCACCATCTCCCATATTTTTCTTCGGATTTGTGGGTTTTATTTTGCTTTCTCCTTTCTATCATAGACTCTCATATACTAATTATAGCAAAGATTAATTACGTGATTTGGCAAAGAACAAAAAATTAGCAACGCTAAACATGTGATGGTTCACATGTATTGCATGTAGCAAACACCAATCATTTGATGGTTCAGTGACGGGATTAAGGCTTCAGATACTGCATTGCGTGCAGCAACACCAATTATGTGATGGTTCAATGACGAGATTGGCTTGGGATACTGCATTTCATGTACAACACAATCATGTGTTGTTTCAGTTATAGAATTGGCTTGGAATACTGTCACCGTGACAGTGGCATCGCTAGCGCAAGGAACTTTGCCTCCAAGAGCTGGCAGCCTGGCACTGTCATTTTTTTTTTCATTTCACTTTGTGTTAGCTGGGATAAAATCTGAGTGACTGTATTTTCTTTGAAGCAAAAATATGAAGAAAACAAGTACGAAATTTCGAACTCCATATACAAATAAAATTACTGTACAACTTACATCCTCCTAAACCAGGTACAACCTTTTTTTCCAACTGCAAGTTTCGCCAAACTAGTTTCTGCGAAACGTTAGATGGAATGGCGGCCATCTCCTCTATCTTTCACCGGTCGCTCATCCTGAATTTCTTCCAAATCTTCATCGTTTCCTTTCTTGCCTGATTGTTCTTTCCAATATGCAACCAACTTCTTCAGCCACCTGATCTCATTCACGATTGATCGTACTCTTGATGCATATATATTTGAATTTAGCACAAAGGTGTGAAGAAATAGTAGTCATTACCAATTTATTATAAGTTACACAAAATTACCTCAATTATGGATCGCATCACAATTTCATACTTCAAATTTGATACATTGCAATATTATATCTTAACTTATGAATTTGTGGCAATGTCAAACATCTGTTAATTAATCCGTTGGATTGATCATTAAGTGATAATGTGACAAATGCAGAGTCATATTTTACAGATGTAAAAGACCATTTAGATAAAAATAAATAAAATTATAAAATAAATGAATTAATAAAAAGTAAATTTTATGTCAAAATAAAAAGGAAAATTAATTAAAAAGGCTTGAAAACTTTAAGTTTTAACGATAAAGACAAAATAAAGTGTAAAGTAAATAATACCAATATTGACTTTTTAGTGTAAAAATATGATTTTTCGTTAAAATGAACAGTACCAGTCGTTAAAGTTCTCAAAATAAAAAGGTTAAATAAAGAGGAGTAGCCCACCCCAACCAAACCATCCATCCTCACCTTTCTTCCCCCTCCATCCGCCCCCCTTTCCTTCCTTTACCACTAAAACCACCAGCACCGCGCCTCCTCCGACACCTCCTCCTCCGCCATCGTCCACAAACTACAAGGCCTACGCTTCACCAACCTTGTCCTCTCTGCAACCACGCCAAGCTCGACCTCACCCGCTAAGCCAACGTCATCCCGCCGCCTCGGCGGCATTCACGCCAACACCAAGTAGCCGACATATTTCATCGCCGTCAATCTCCAGAACCAGACCAACGTCATGGTTGCTTCTTTGTTGATGGAGGAGCCTGCTTCTTTGTTGAACACTGCCAGGTTGCTGCTTTGTGATTTTGAGTGGCCAATCTCAAATTCCTAATTTTTTTAGTAAAGGAAGAGAGAAACTGGAGATCTACTAATAGAAGTAGGCGATGGCGGTGGGCGGTGGCTGGTGCGGAGAAGATGAGCCATAAGCCAATACCTTTAATTTTTCATGTACCAACTGCGTTTTAAATTGAATTTTCTAAATTTTTAACATTTTTAAATAGTTAAATTTTGTTAACTTATTAATATTTAATTAATGTTTTAATCTAGTTGACTGAGGAGTGGGTCTCGCGTTGAGCATTTAACAGAAAAATTTGCAACAAATTTATAGGTTGATATATGACATAGCAATATTAAAATATGAGATTGTAGTGCTAATGCGACCCATAGTTTAAGTAATTTTGTATAACTTATCCAAAAATAAACATTAAAGATAAATATGAAGATAGAAGAAAATAAACATAAATACGATAATATCACATCATCACATACCCATTTTGGTTATTTTATACTTTCAGCACAGTTTTAAATAAAAGTTTACCAAACACTTAAGCACTTTTACAATTAAAATTTACCAAACAATTTACTGCTTTATTTTATAGTTGTTTATACAACAGAAACAATTTTTTTTAAAAGCACGGGAATACCAAATTAGGCCTTAGGAGGAGATGCGGACGAGTGCAAGGGCTTCACCAGCATGCAGGTTTGCGGATAATCTTAGCTTTCTGTAATCTTCATAAGTAAAGGGAACGTAAAGTCGAGGGTGCTCGGAATCCACCAATTCTGGAGGAGCTTCCACTCCTGCTTCCTCATCTGGTCCACGTTGGAGTGAAGCGATCGAAACTCGAATTCTTGCCTCCCGGAATTGTACTCTGTGCTTCACATTGCACAACCTTCCATTGCTCCATGCCTTGACATAAAATATTAACAACATAAGGAAATATGCACAAATGAAACAAGTGACAAACTTGTAGAATTTGAGGGACGCTAAACAGAAAATATATTACCTGAGCGACATCCCCGAGATTAACAAGGAGAGTGCCTGGGCAAGGATCAACAGCTACAAAGGTGCCGGATTTGTCCATCACTTCCAAGCCACCGACAATTTCATCGTCTTGAAGAACGGTAAGAAATCCCGGGTCTGTGTGTGATCGTAGACCAGTGGATCCAACTGATTCAGGAGTGAAGGTGTACTTGTTTATCCTGAACTGGCAGGGCCACCCCTTGAGATAATCATTATCAGCCAACCCTAGACTCTCTGCCAATTTCTGCCCTATATCCACAGTCTGCTCACATACTGCTTGAGCATACTTCTCTATCACCTCTCTGCCCGTTTAGTGATAAAAACAACTTTAAGACAAGTTTTTCTACTACGCATCAACGTATGCAATACATTGCTCAAATTAACGACTAGATTTAGATATTCTAGATGAAACCATAGTATATAACATTATGCTAAAGCACAATTTAACATGTGTGAGGAAACTTTTGTTTTTTGTGTTTTTATCTATTGACAAATCACAATCGGCATGTTTGTAGATGCTTTTGTTTTTATATTTTAAATCAATTCAGTATATGTTGTTATTTGCAGGTTGGTAACGAGGAATTGTTCCTTAATTGTAGGGAGTCAGGTGTCTTTTTAACATATATAAGTATTGAAAAATCTATTAAGATTGTAATTTAATTTCTTCTTCATTCAGTAATAGTCGTCAATTGAGAATTAGAGTTTAGAGCTTCGAGTTTAGGGTAGACATGTAGACCAAATAACATAATGACTATTGACTAATCTAGAGATTAAGGTTCAAACAATCTTGTCATTCAACAATCCTCGTTTGAGATTTGATCTTAGCAGAGACTAAGTTGCACTAGACCAAATAATTATACGGAGTATTCGGGTTGTATTTTATTGTTTTCTCTTAGCTAAAATTTAAGCAATAGTAAAACTATCAGACGATCGAAAGCTAACCTCTGGCAGGAAGAAGCATTTAACTGAGAGCAAAAGCTGTCCAAAGCCTGACGCGATCCCAAGTCGTCGAACCACAAAGATTCATAGATAGGGTTGACTATGCTGGGAGCCCGGTATCCAATGCCAGTTATCCCATCCTTGTTATGCTTCTTGATCTCCATGGGCACGTCCAGCAAAGATCTGACCACTGATATCATCTCCGACATCAAAGCCGGTGGGATCATGTGGTTCACAAGCCTGAAGCATCCCCATGTCTCTGATGCTTCCCTCAGCTTCCTGTACTCTTCTGCTTCTGGAAATTTTTTCAGGTCAATGGCTGGAATTTTCCTGCAATCTTCCTCTCCACCTCCCATTTCCGAATTTTGGGTTTGTTTCTTATTTCTCCTCCTTTATTTTATACAAACAGCGAGAAGAAAAAGATTAGCACGCCTCCCATGACTACCATATGCATTTGTTTTTGATCAATTATTGACCTCAGGGAAAACGAGGCATGTATTATCTTATATATAAAGTCAACTATTCAAAAGTCCTGTGTCATGTTCAGTTTTGTAGATTTGCAATGGCAACGGACAATAATAATACATACCTCCATACCTCTAGAAATTAAATCGATCTAGAAAGAGATTTTGCAAGTCAATGAAAAGATTGAGGAAGTTGGGGTGGCTCTGTCAAGTGTCAATGCCGAGAGTTGTAGATGCTACATGATGACACCAAAAGAGTTCTGGATACTGTAATTTTGTATACCTTCATCTAGGGAAGTGAATATAATTATATAATTTGAAAATATGACTTTAACCCTTCAAATTCAAATTTTTCCATATAAAATCCGACATAATTTTTTTACTAAAAAAAAACCCAGTGACTAGGATCCATCTAAGTGAATTCATTAATTACATATTACTTTATACATTTTACATTTTTAGATGCCTAAAATACCCTTATTGCATATTTGATGTGCACAATTAATTCTATGCAGATTGTAAGGAGAGAGTTAATGATTTTGCAAAAAGAAAAATAAGAAAAATAAGACATTAATGTTAAAAAATTCATTGCGTATTAATATCAAATATGAGAATTGTTGGCTTAATTCTATGTATCTGGCGTTATGAGTTCATATATATATTTTTACAAAAAAAAAAAAAAAAAAAAACCTAATATGAGTAATAATACATAAAAAAACCAGTAATTTACCTACCATGTACAAAAATGTTATTTGATTCAAAATGTGTGTGTATATATATATATATATGTGTGTGTGTGTGTGTGTGTGTGTTTATATAATTAGACCATATTAATTTGGAAACTTTAATGAAAAGCTCCCGGTACTGTTCACTTTAACGAAAAACCACATTTTTACACTAAAAAGTCAATCTTGGTACTATTCACTTTACCCTTTATTTTGTCCTTATCATTAAAACTCAAAGTTTTCAAGCCATTTTCATTAGTTTTCCTTATTAATTTACCTACCTACTATTTGAAATGTTCATTTTCAATGATGCAAAATATTATATACCAACAACAAAATACTGCATAAACTTGGGAATTGGATCATGCTTTTGATTTTATCTTTTTACCTACAAACAATCATATACATATTACTTTATATATTTTTACCAAAAAAAAGTCCTTAATAGGCTAATATATGTAATAATACATGAAAAATAATTTACCTACCATGTATACAAAAATGTTATTTGATTCAAAATATAAAATCTAGGTTTTCTCAAAAAAGAAAAAGAAAAAGAAATATATATAATCTAGGTGTAGTGTGTGTATATATATATTTTATATAATTGGAACAAATTAATTTACCTACATACAAATTAATTTCCAATAATTTACCTACAACAAATTATATAATATCTTTTTTTCACTAATACATGGAGAATAATTTACCCATAGCAAGAAGAAATGTAATTTGATGTATTATATTGAAATATATTATGTCATACCTATATTTATACAACAATAAAATGTGCTTAATATATGTAACAATACATGAAAAATAATTTACCTACAAGTTAGAGAAGTGTTATTTGATTCAAAATATATAAAATGGATTTGGTATATATAGCCCCAACTATCATAAGATCCAGAATAACTATTTTAAGTTCACGAAGCTTTGAGACCAAGACCAATAATTCATGAACTTGGTCTACGATGGGTTTGTTATCAACCTGTTTGGATCCAAATTTACACCATCGACCCGTGTAATCAAGGCCGTTGAGTAAACATAATTCTCAACCGTCGGATGGAAAAGTAAAGATATCTTTGTTATTGTTAAAGGATAATATTGTGGTTTTTGCCATATTAATTATCTTTTAATTATCCGATCATTATATCTTCAAACATGGACAGTTCGAGTGAACTTGGGATTCCTGCTATCAGATTCAAGGTGCGTGGATGGGATACCAAGATACGGAATGCATCCAGATGGGTTTGAGTAAAACACAATTAAAAATTAATTTAATACTCATGTGGTCAGGATGCATGCAACATTTTTGGGAAATGATGGTCTTGGATAATGATGACAAGTCTAGGTGGGCTAGGCAATGATGATAAGAAGACTTTTATTTGGATTGGCTTTTATGGGGTTTGAAAAGTCACGAAAGTTGGAGGATGTGCTTTGGCATTTCACACGGATCAATTTCACAGAGTCAGAGTTGCAGTCGGACTTTTCACAGTTATTCAGCCATGCCAAGCAAGTACAAAATATTATAAATACAAGATGCTCTGCGACAGAGAAAGGGCCTCCAATTCAACACACAATTGCCCTGCGCAAACTCTCTCAACAACTTTGAGATTTTTTATTTTCTCTTTTCGCTGACACATCTTCCGTTGGCATCAACAGCACTGTGAAAGCAACCGGTGATATCTTAAGTCGGCATAGATAGCTCTGTCACCGTAGAATTGGCCGAACTCGCAGTACATTCCGTTGGCATCAACAGCACTGCGGCGGGCACAGTCGGTTATCTATCCAAGTCTTGGTCGAGAAGAACGTCCGAGTCCTTATTGATTGAGGTTATTTCATCAGCCTTCTCGGCGAAGTGAAGTGTTACCATTTACTGAGCTCGGCGCATTGCACGCCGAGTTGTTTTATGATTGGATACTCTCAAGTGGGATTTAGAGTTCGGCATTCAGACGGCCGAACTACGTTCACTATAAAGACTTATATTTGCTTTGAGTATTTGTGTCCTTACACTTTGGTGTCGATTCGGCGTGAGTTTACTCTGACGAATACCATCACTGTGACCGAATCCGACGACGGCGATTCGTGAACTTCGTAATAATAGTAACCTTGTCTTCAGGTTTGAGAATCCAAGAGGCCGAGACGTGTTCCTTTCTCGGCCGCAATCGCAAGACGCAGAAGTCAGTAGCGCGACCCAACGCAACATCAACAAATTTACTCCTCGGCCGAGCTCGGCCGACGAGTTGGCACGCCTGCATTCACCGAAGGACGTAGTTAGCTTTTAGATTACTCGGCCTGCGCGCCACGTAGGCTTTGTAGTTTTTAGGGTCAACACAACCATAGTGAATTCATAATATTTGAACATTAAAAATTTATCGGTACCTCTTTTCTCCGTTGTGTACTTGTGTTCAAGTGCTTCCCAAATTTCATTTGGAGATTGAATGTGTGCGTACAAGTCATATAAGCGATAAGATAATGTGCCCAAGATGTGTGCTCAACATACCAATTCATCTTCTTCATACTTCTTTCGATCGGCAACTATTTTGTCCGAGTCTTTGTCACTTGGTTCACAAATAGGCTCCAATTTCGGGTCCAACACATATATGACAATTAGAACAATAAGCATGGAAGACATCTTGTCCTTCCATTGGGTGAAATTTGATCCATCAAATTTGTCTAGCTTGTAGATATCTTGATTGATAATATTCAAAGCCATGTTATCAAATTTGTTCTTCATGACGAAAATAACACTTTAAGATTGTTAGTGAAAATGTAGAAATATAGAGAATTATCCGAATAATGACTTTGAGGTACGACTTGAATTGTTTCCTTAAAGTGTTATTTGCCCCTACTCGAATGAGTTTGCTAAAGGGTTCTTGGCAAATCACTTCCAGGATACAACAAAATATGGAATATTTGATTAGTAAAACCGAATTGTATTCCCTTAAAAATAATTAGAAAGAAATTGTATGAATATGATGGAGAGAAAAGAGAGCAAGGGATGTAGAAACAAATTTATGAAATTGTGTGTGAAACATTATGCTACAATAGGCATTTATAGGTATTAAGGCACCCGTTCATCGAGTCATTTCATTTTAATTGAAGATATATAACTCTTCTTAAAAGTGTTGATCCAAAAGACATGTCTCATATTTAGAATTTTTAGAAAATAAATATTGACTAATTATATCTTTTAATTATACTCATACAATTTAATTAAGCATCATGTCTTTTAACCAAAACTTGCAACTATTAAAAAAATATACAACCCTAAAAGGTTGAATAAAACACAACCTTTTGTAAGGTTGCCACCCTTTCTGCGCGCACACACACATGCTGCACAACGCACAACGCAGCCAAGTCATATATATATATATTTATTATTGAAATCTCTAACATATAAAAATAAAATTACTGTACAACTTACATCTTCCTAAACCAGTTAAAACCTTTTTTTCCAACTACAAGTTTGGCCAAACTAGTTTCTGCGAAAAGTTAGATGGAATGGCGGCCATCTCCTCTATCTTTCACCGGTCGCTCATCCTGAATTTCTTCCAAATCTTCATCGTTTCCTTTCTTGCCTGCTTGTTCTTTCCAATATGCAACCAACTTCTTCAGCCACCTGATCTCTTTTGAAGAAACGTTTTAGCTTGGATCATTCACGATTGATCGTACTCTTGATGCATATATGTTTGAATTTAGCATAAGGGTGTGAAGAAATAGTAGTCATTACCAATGTATGATAAGTTACACAAAACTACCTCAATTATGGATTGCATTACAATCTCATACTTCAAATTTAATACATTGCAATATCATATCTCAACTTATGAATTTGTGGGAATGTCATACCTCCGTTAATTTGTGCTTTTATTTATAAATAAAACCACGGCGAGTTATTTATAAATAAAACCACAAATCCATATCAACTTATGAAAAACTAATGAATTTGTGGGAATGTCATATCTCAACTTATGAATTTGTGATATTTATAAATAAAACCACAAATCAATATCATATCTCAGCTAGGTTGATGATATTGATATGGGAGGTTGGTGCTTTTATTTATAAGGAAAACTAATGAAAAAAGTTTGAAAATTTTAAGTTTTAACGATAAGACAAAATAAAAAGTAAAGTGAATAGTCATATCTCAACTTTCGAGAAGTATGATTTTCGTTTTTAAATCACTTGATTTCGTTGAGTATGGAAGAAGTTATGAACGTTTAAAGTTTACCCAGTTTCCGGCGAGTTTTCTAGTTTTCTCTCAGATCAGTCAACTTTGAGGCTATTTTCCGGCCATCTTCGACAACCATTGGGCTTCGAAATAGGTATAATCTTATTCTACATTTTCCTATCTTCATTTTGATATATTATAGGTCGAATTTGGTTAAGAAATGATTAAGTTACAAAGCTTTGAAAATTGCCCAAACTTCTGGCCAAGAGTTCCGGGACACTTAACGGAGTTTTTAACAGAATGACCAAAATGATGGATGGTGGACAATCTATGGGACCACTTTGATTGATTTGAAATGTTAGAGACCAAAGTGATGAGTTATGCAAATCTCAAGGACAATTTTGGCTATTTACCCATATTAAAACATGAAATTGTAGTGCGAATGCGACTTATAGTTAAGGTAATTTTGTATAATTTATCAAAAAATAAACATTAAAGATAAATATGAAGATAGAAGAAAATAAACATAAATACGATAATATCACATCATCACATACTCAATTTGGTCATTTTATACTTTCACAGCAGTTTTACATAAAAGTTTACCAAACACACAAGCACTTTTACAATTAAAGTTTACTAAACAATTTGCTGCTTTATTTTATAGTTGTTTATACTCACAGTACAGTAGAAACAATTTTTTTAAAAGCACGGGAATACCAAACTAGCCCTTAGGAGGAGATGCGTACGAGTGCAAGGGCTTCACCAGCATGCAGGTTTGCGGATAATCTTAGCTTTCTGTAATCTCCATAAGTAAAGGGAACGTAAAGTCGAGGGTGCTCGGAATCCACCAATTCTGGAGGAGCTTCCACTCCTGCTTCCTCATCTGGTCCACGTTGGAGTGAAGCGATCGAAACTCGAATTCTTGCCTCCCGGAATTGTACTCTGTGCTTCACATTGCACAACCTTCCATTGCTCCATGCCTTCTTGAAATATTAACAACATAAGGAAATATGCACAAAGGAAACAAGTTACAAACTTGTAGAATTTGAGGGACGCTAAACAGACAATATATTATTACCTGAGTGACATCCCCAAGATTAACAAGGAGGGTGCCTGGGCAAGGATCAACAGCTACAAAGGTGCCGGATTTGTCCATCACTTCCAAGCCACCGACAATTTCATCGTCTTGAAGAATGGTAAGAAATCCTGGGTCTGTGTGTAATGGTAGACCAGTGGATCCAATTGATTCAGGAGTGAAGGTGTACTTGTTTATCCTGAACTGGCAGGGCCACCCCTTGAGATAATCATTATCAGCCAACCCTAGACTCTCTGCCAATTTCTGCCCTATATCCACAATCTGCTCACACACTGTTTGAGCATACTTCCCTATCACCTCTCTGCTCGTTTAGTGATAAAAACAACTTTAAGACAAGTTTTTCTACCATGCATCAACGTATTGCATACGTTGCTCAAATTAACGACTAGATTTAAATGTTCTAGATGAAACCATCGTATATAACATTATGCTAAAGCACAATTTAACATGTGTGATGAAACTTTTGTTTTTGTGTTTTTAACTATTGACAAATCACAATCGACATGTTTGTGGATACTTTTGTTTTTATATTTTAAGTCAAGTCAGTATATGTTGTTATTTGCAGGTAGGTAACGAGGAATTGTTCCTTAATTGTAGGGAGCCAAGTGGCTTTTTAACATATATAAATATTGAAAAATCTATTAAGGTTGTAATTTAGTTTCTTCTTCATAATAGTCGTCAATTGAGAATTAGAGTTTAGAGCTTCGAGTTTAGGGTTGACATGTAGATCAAATAACATATATGACTATTGACTAATCTAGAGATTAAGGTTCTAACAATCTTGTCATTCAACAATCCTCGTTTGACATTTAACCTTAGCGGAGACTGAGCGGCACTTGACCAAATAATTATGCGGAGTATTCGGGTTGTATTTTCTTGTTTTCTCTTAGCTAAAATTTAAGCAACAGTAAAACTAACAGACGATCAAAAGCTAACCTCTGGTAGGAAGAAGCATTTAACTGAGAGCAAAAGCTGTCCAAAGCCTGACGCGATCCCATGTAGTAGAACCCCAAAGATTCATAGATAGGGTTGACTATGCTGGGAGCCAGGTATCCACTGCCAGTTATCCCATCCTTGTTCTGCTTCTTGATCTCCATGGGCAGGTCCAGCAAAGATCTGGCCACTGATTTCATCTCCGACATCAGAGCCGGTGGGATCATGTGGTTCACAAGCCTGAAGCATCCCCATGTCTCTGATGCTTCCCTCAGCTTCCTGTACTCTTCTGCTTCTGGAAATTTTTTCAGGTCAATGGCTGGGATTGTCCTGTAGTCTTCCTTTCCACTTCCCATTTCTGAATTTTGGGTTTGTTTCTTATTTCTCCTTTTTTTTTTTTTATACAAACAGCGTGAAAGAATCAAACTCGAGACTTCGAATACTTTAACTAACTGAGCTACGTAGACTTTCAAATTCTACTTTTTATTTGGACATTTGGATTGGATTTGTTCATTTGGGATTGAATGACTGTACCGTACGCATTTGTTTTTTACTAATTACGGTAAGATTAATTAAGGGGTTGGCAAGAAGAAAAAGATTAGCACGCCACCCATGTTAATGCAAATTGTCAGCATCATTTTTTTTGCCATAAAATCATCATCATCATGCATTTTCAATTTCCAATGTTTCTTTTCAATTGTCAGCATCATTTACTTAATACATTCACTATCTTCTCCTTTTTTAGGTGTCACGCCCCGATCCCGACATACGTTCAGGATCGACACGTGACATCACCAAATATCCGTATATCCAACAACCCTACCTTCGGGATATGTACAAAGCATAATTCAAGATTCAAATTGTGTAGTAATTTTTGTATACTTTATGGCTGCATCTAACATCCTCGTTAGACTGCCTACATACCCTAAAAAAGGATCAAGTCATTCGTAGTTCACCAGTTCAATAAACTCCTATCACTATTGCAAGACATTACTACATACATGTAATTAGAATACCTATTAAAAACTGTATGTTTTCTTTGTATAGCTTGTCTAGGCATATGAAACATATATACATATAGCTTCAGAACGTGAATCATCAACTTGATTTTGGTCTCAGTATAGGCACGCGTATAGATATTTATGTTTAGTAGGACATCATTCTACCATTTAAGAAAACAACATGATACGTATAAAGGTGAAGTACTTAATCGAATAGTAATCACACCAAATTGGATCTGTCAACTAATGATATCTATACCAGCCATGACATTACTAACCAATATACTTTAGATATAATTGTAATCAATTACTGTAAGCATACCCCTTTCAAATTGTAAACCAAAAGACAAAGCCAATAGTACATAAAAAAGGCAACAATATAACTATAATCTAATAATAACTAGCTGGACTAGTTATAGCAAATAAAATGGTTCGTTGGAACTAATCCAATTGGAGTATCTAATGAAATTGAGTGAGGAATATACGTATAATTTGATACATAGGCAGATAAAACTAGCTACCTACAATTTCTCTGTATAAGTAGTTATGTATTTAGCATATAATAGTTTGAAAACAACCACCTCACATAGAATCCAGTATATTTATAACTTCACTAAATTTGATAACATTTATTTGCACTAGTTAATCAAATAAGCATGCCAAACAAACCACAAGAACCTGACCCGCCATATTAAATTGGTTTTGAATTCAGAACATAGTTATATTCAACTAGAGAATAAGTATAAAGTTTGATATCAAGGAACTAGTTCTCAGGCCATAGAATAACATGTGATCCCTAAACTATAACATTCAAATAATTATTCGTAACTAGTACACCAGCCAAACCATATCAATGATTCTTAATAATTAACATAGAAAACCAAACTATTTATTCAAGTGCCTCAAAATAAAATATAAATTCCTAGCAGTCTTAAGCTCTTCATCCTCTGAAAGAATGAAATAAAGACCTACCAATAAATCAATGACCAAAACCAAGAGTCATATACTACTCTAATAATAGCATTGTCCAATCAAGTATTTAGCATCAACATCTGACAATGCCATGGAAAAATATAGAACCACTCAGTAGTTTTAGAACTCTAATTATCTACACAAACCTAGGCTACAACGCATACAAATTCAGCAATGTTCTTCAAGGGTAGGACAAATATGGCACACAAAATATTCAAATGTATCTGGCCTCGATTATGGAATAACACTAATACTTATAAAACCAACCCAACTCTTACATTTCTAAAGAGACCCAAATTGAGGTTAGGATTTCAAGGTTCTTCCCTAAATATGCAACCAATCCTTATTGCCCACTTCCGATTCAACTCCTAAACAATACAACGAGTATCATCTCAAATATTCATACAGAATACCAAATTAAAATTCGAAATCAAGAACTGATCCCAAAACTGAAAGTTAACACCTTGGGAAAAACTTACGCTAGAAGAGAGCCCATGGGGAAAGAATCATTATTTTCACATGGGTCGAGGCCAGGTTCCAGCGGGGTTGGCCGAAACCGGAGGAAAATCGCCGGAAAATGTCAATATGTTTGGCCATTTTTTTCATCAACATAGATTCTGGTAATTTGCTACGTTTGGTTCTCAAAAGCAGTATGATTTATCCCAGTATCTGCTAAACAAAATTATTGTGTGTAGAACTATTCTTTATTCACTAGAGAAGTCAAAGAACAAAGCCACGCAACAGAGCACGGGTTTAACAGTCAGTTTAATACCCCACAAATATATATTTTAGGCACAAAACTACAGAATGCTCAAGAACATTTGGATTTAGCACCAAACTAAACATCAAAACTGAATAATCTGCGATTCAAGAATCAAAAATTACATACCAGCTAAACAGCCAGCTCCTCTCCAGTTTGTACATTTACACCAAACACTTACCACCACATGAATTTCATTAGAACTTTTTTTTTATTTTTTTTATTTTTTTTTGGGCGCAAAACATTTTCTCGTAAAGTAGCATACCACCATTCCTACTCTTATTCAAAAATTCGGCTTCCAAACCCAACACAAATCACACACAATCATAGAATTCAGATATGGGTACTTGAGAGGAAACAAATCAACCTAATACCAAGAAAAAAAAATCACAAAATTATCAAATAAATTGGGGTTCTGATCGGGAATTTGATTTGATTTGATCCAGTAGGATTCCAACGCTGTTGATTCATCATCATCAAAATTCAAACAATCGCAGAATTACAAAATTGAGAGATGGGTATGTTAGAAGAACTCACGTGGAAGACGATGTTCTCCTTGACAGGCTGGAATCAGAGTCGACGAAATACAGGATTCTCCTCCTCGTTGAGTAAGGAGAAAGGGTGAGGTTGGGGGTTTTTGGAGATCGAAGGTGCGGAATTCACTTTTTGGTCCCACTAATTTACTTCAAGTTCCACTTTAGTCCATGTCGCTTCAGTTGTATCTTATTTTAACCCATTAATTCACTAATGATTCTTGATTTATTTATATCTAGTGATTAGGGATGTGCAACGGTTATGACGGGCAGGTAACCACGGTTATTTACCTATAACCGTTTAAACTTTTACCCGTATAACCGTTTATCTGTTAGGTAATTACATAAACGGGTATACACATACTCATAACCGTTTATAAACGGTTAACCATATCTATAACCGCATACACATTTACCCATAACCGTGTACCCATTTATTTATTTTTACCCGTCTACCTATTTTTTTAACAACTTGAAAATTAAAAAGAAATTTGTCATAATTTCCTTTTTTCTAGCTATTAAATACCGTTATAAGTACATTTAACATGTATTTTTATATTAACGGCAATATTATTTATGAATATATGCGATGTCTCTCAATTATTTGACGGTCAATCTATTACAAGAATCATGCATGGTTGTAGGTTAATTAATATTCTTATGTGTGTGTGTATATATATATATATATATATATATATATATATATATATATGTAAGTACGCATCAGTCTGCTAATAAGCTAATTTGATAAATATTTGGATTTTTATTTAGAAACATATGTTCATCGATCCAAGCCATTTAATCGATTTCTAATTTTAGGGTCAAATATTTATTGAAAACTCGAGGCCAATTAAAAAAAAAATATATATATATATATACACACATTATTTGATAATAACATGTTTCTAAATACTCAAGGTAATCATTATCTTGAATTGGTCAAAGCTCCAAAAGACTCTAAAACAAAATTGTCGAACACTCTAATGTTTTAGCACATTTAATCATATATATTAAACATTAGCCCGTTCTATCAACTATATTTTTCTCTCAAGTGAGACATAAATATATATATATGGCCCTTTATAACCAAATATATCTTGGGATACTAAACCTAGTAAGAAACCCCTTTTTTTTTTTTTTTTTTTTTAGTTTTACATATATTAAAATAAACGGTTAAATGGGTACCCGTTTAAAACCGCGGGTAATACCCATAATTGTCCATTTAAATTTCACGGGTAAATGGTTATACCCATAACCGTTTATTTATCTAAACGGTTACCCATAACCATACCCGTCAAATTTAAATGGGCGGATAACCGCGGTTACCCATAACCAATGATATTTGCCCATCCGTAGTCCTTACGTATATAAGGTCTTGATAACTCATATATTTCATGCATATATACCATTCATTTATAGTCTCTTTGTGATGTTTTAGAGTAAAATTGGTTGCATTTCACCCTATTTTGTATCAGTGTACAACTATACGTTTTAAGATCAATTGAAGTCAAAAGAAGTGAAAACATGCTATTTTTTGGGTTGACCATTATTCAAATGTGGAAAAAAAGTTTAATGGCCTGTTTTGAAGCCCAAATAAAGAATCCAAGACGAATCTGGCTTGTTAGAAGACCAGGAACAGAATCAGAAAGCAATTTGGATTAGGGCTGGGCAAACGGGTCCTGGACCCGCGGGTAGGGGCGGGTAAAACGGGTACGGGGCGGGTACGGGCCGGTTCTTAGTTTTGTAAAAATAGATCGGGGCGGGGCGGGCCGGGTAATTGAAGTTTTAGGGGCGGGCCGGTTCCAAAATTATAGGATCCGCGGGTACCCAGACCGGCCCGTTTGTGTTAGATTGGACGGACGAGATTTAATATCATCTCTCCATCCAATCTCAACCGTCAGTTCAAGTTTTCAACTTTCAACCCTAGCCAACCTTCCCCGAGTCCTGAGTTCTAGAAGCATCCTCAGCCTCCTCAGCAGCCTCAGACCTCAGTCTCTCGGATTCTCAGACTCTCCCTCGACTCCCTCTCCCTGAGTCCCTCTCCCTATCCCTCCCTCTCCCTCGAATCCCTCTCCCTATCCCTTCCCTCCCTCGACTCCGACTCACAGTGCTCACGACCTCACCACTCTCACAGCGCTGTGGCGAGTGGAGACCAACATCATCACCCCCCATCACCACCTCCGCCGTCGCAACCACCATCATCACCCCATCACCACCGTCGAGGACACTGCTACTACCAGTACCAAGGCAAGTACCAACCATCATCCCTCTAAAATTTATGGAATTTTGAATTAGGTTTTACTATTAATGTGAATTTCTGGTGTAGGGATTTTTAGGGGTTTTAAGTTAGAATTTGTAGAATTTGTAGAATTTCTGGTGTAGGGATTTTTAGGGGTTTTAAGTTTGAACTCTTCCCTGTGAAAGAGAGGATTGTGCCCGCCTGCGGGAACCTCTGCTTCTTCTGTCCTTCAACTACTTGTGTATGGAGTGACTTTCTTAGGTACTCGGTGTTCGTTTTATGATATTTGACAAGCATATTCCTTTATCTTTTCCTAATTTGATTGTATATCGTATTTATTTGCAATGCTCCAAAACGCGAACCCAGCTCCAGTTCTCTTTCGCCAATTTTCCAGGAAGCACAAATCGAGTTCCCTCATCTTTTTCTTTAAGAAATAAAAAACGCGAATCCCGTCCCGATTCGAAGAAAAATCCTCAAGTGGATTTGATTTAAGGGTAAGTCCTCTCTCTCTTTAGAATTTTGTTTGGGATTCTCTCTTCCGCTCCATCTCAAAAAAAAAAAAAAAAGAATTTTGTTCGGTACTCTCTCCCTCTCTAAAATCTCTCTGTTGTGTCTCTTCCATTATGTCAATTTGTATAATTTATTTTTTGATGTGAGATTTGGTGGGTTTGATTTGGGTTATGGTTTGAGATGTTATTTGGAAGATTTCATTTTTGAGTTGGATTCATGGTTTTTGCTTAAGATATCTCATTTTATTTATTTATTTATTTTTAATCGTTGTATTCTTGCTGTGTATGTGATATTTTCTACCAGGTGCAGTGTTATCCAGATTCATTACTGCATTTCAAGAGCTTGCGACTTATAACTTCGCTCCCAACTCCCAAGTGAAGTGAGTCTTGGATAGCAAATCACCCTAATAACCTTTCTAAAATACGTTAAATGGTGAAAGTAAGAAATGGTGGATCTAAATGGTGGCGTGGTACATCATGTAGAATCTTTTGAATTGAAGTTGTCTTTTTTTTTCTTCCCTTTCTGTTGATTTAAATTGGGATTGGCTACTGATTTGTTTTTCCAGATTAGGAGGAAAAGAGAAATCATGTGCATTTCATTGTTTTGGAGCATTGCAAATAAATACGATATACAATCAAATTAGGAAAAGATAAAGGAATATGCTTGATGACTAATTGGTTTATGGATTAGTAGTATTATTTGTGATGTAGATTCAGGTCTCTTAATGTTAAGCTTCATTTCTGCTGTTACTATTGCAGCTGTGAGTCCGTGACTGCTTTTAATAAGTTATTTTGTAGGTCCTAGTTGAGACTTTGAATAGTTTGAAGCTTTGTTGAGATACCTGGTAAATTGCTTATTCGCAAAACTATGTTTGGCAGGAGGCTGAACCAAATGACAGGAAAATTGGGAAACTTTGTGATTATGCTATGAAGAACCCACTGCAAATTCCCAAGGTAATGCCTTTTTTTTTTAATGTTTTTCGAGGTAGAAGATTTTCTTTATTTACAGTATCTTTTTAGATAGTGTTGATATTGGATTTTGAATAGCTCTTTGATGAGTTTGGTGTAGAGTTCAAAGTTATTCCATGATTTTTTCTAATTCATATTGTTTTCCATCCAATAACGAATGTTGATTTTATTTTCTAGAGCTAGTTATATTTATGATAAGCTCGAATCTTTTCCAGATGTTAATTTTGGTTCATAAACTGTTTGAAATGGCACTAACCTCAGATGTGAAGACAATTTTTTGATTTTCAAAAGTTCAACATTGGCCAATGTTAATTTTGTTTTGTGAACTGTTTGAAATGGCATTAACTCCAATATGAAGACAATTTGTCTGTTTTAAAATTCTGTGAACTGTTAATTTTTGTTTTATGAACTGTTAGTTTCTTCTCTTGTACAAACAAACCCCTTCAAATTCGTTTCATTGATTTAGATCCTTTTTATTATGTTTAAAATGTGCAAAGTTATGAATGATTCAAATTTTTAGTAATGAGTTGACGTAGTCCCATAAATATTGAGGTAGTGTTGTATAACAAGATTATAGCAAATCCATTAAGCTTGAATTCTGGTATTAGATAGTGACGTTTCATTGCATTTTGGTTTTCAGTTGAACGATTTTCGCTTGGAGTGAGAAATCCAACGGCTTTTCTAGCGGGGACCTTGGTTAGTTCATAATTTCATTGTACTTTTTGTTGGTATTTGCTTGGATTGACTTGGGAATGACACGTTTTTACCTAAGTGCAGGGCATTTCTTAAGTGTTTCTTTGCTGGAGTTTGTTGTGGCGGTTTGATCACCCTTCCCCTCCAGGTCTGTTTGGTGTTCTTTGATGCACATATGAGGACTCAAGTCCTTTATCATTGTAGCTTGTCATTTCTTCTTTCATTATTATATGTAAGCACTTGGTGAATTTGTTTTGTGCTCACCTACGATCAATGTATTTTTTATTTGGTGAGTTGGTTATATTTATATACCTGTAGGTTATATGAATTTTACAGATCGGCAATTGCATGTATATATGTGTGTGTATATATTAGTATCTCTATAGAAATGCCTTATATATATTTCCATGTTCAAGTGGCTATGAATTTCTTGTAATTTTTCTATAAAAGGATTTGACTTGGGTGAAATTTGTGTCTGCAAACTGCAATCTGTATTCTGTGCAATTTTTTTCAAACTGCAATCTGTGCTATTTTTTTTTTCAATCTGTGCAATCTGTGCACTGCAAAATGCAAACTGCAATCTGTGCAGTTTTTTCAAACTGCAATTTGTGGAATCTGTGCAGTTTTTTCAAACTGCAATTTGTGGAATGTGGAATCTGTGAAATCTGTGAAAATCTGTGAAATTTGTGGAATCTGTGAAATTTGTGCAGTTTTTTTCAATCTGTGCACTGCAAAATGCAAACTGCAATTTGTGCAGTTTTTTCAAACTGCAATCTGTGCAGTTTTTTTCAAACTGCAATCTGTGCAGTTTTAATTGCAATCTGTGCAGTTTGAGAAATTGCAATCTGTACAGTTTTTTCAAACTGCAATCTGTGTGTGCAGCAAACATTTTTAAACAGGAAAAAAAAAAGGACTCGTGTACCCGGACCGAACCGGCCCGTTTCAACCGGGCCGGGTAAGGTCCGGTTCCTATTTTCAGAATTGTAATGCCCGGCCCGGCCCGTCCCGTCTCCTTTAATTCCGGGTCCGGTCCGGTTCCTTCAAAAAAGAGCCCGGCCCGGCCCGTGCCCAGCCCTAATTTGGATATCTAGCTTGATTTGGAGGTGCCAAATAAGGCAAAAATATGCAAAATAAAGGCTAAGTTGCTGAGATCACTTTAGAATATCTTGAAGCCCAATTTAGCATAAAAATACTACGATTTCATATCACTTTGAGACAAGCCCCCCTTGGGGTCGCCCAGAGCTCTCTATCTTTTCTTTCTTTGGCCTTTCTTTCAGAAACAAAACCCTATTTCCCTTCGTCATCCGTTGCCACCGAAGAAACCACGCAGCCGCATTGTTCTTGGAGAAATTCAACATCAGAATTGCTTCAAGGGGGTTTCTTCTATGAACTTTAATTTCACTCATGTTGTTCTTGATATTTATATATATTTTATAATCATATTGTGTAATTAAGTTCGTAGCTGGGGATTTCGATGTAGCCTTGCAAAACTATTCTATGTTATTAAGTTAAAGTATTCGATTCACCAATCTGTGTTCTTGTTTCATTCACTGATTTTATAGTATAATTTGTTTGTCAACTTAATGTTTAATCACCATTAGGGATGCTTATGAATTATTTGATCAATGTTATAGTACACATCATGCTTAATCTTGGTGGACATGTGAATGAATGAAGAAACTGTTATGCATACATCCTGCCATGTGATTTCTTTGGTTCTTTGAAGTTTTATTATTCTAAGTGGATTCTTACTTGCTAATCTAAGTTGAACATCACAACTAGGTTGCAGATTATGAGTACTTGATCACAACTACATATCAAATGGATGATCATAAATAAGTAAAACGAACCTTAGTTGCAGATTGGAGAGTTGAATGCGTTTTGGCTTAATTTTCATGGAATTGACTTGTAATGGTGAAATCAGTATCCCTAGTTCCGTTCCCATCGTTTCTGAATCAATCTATCATTCATCTTTATCTTGTCTTGCATTTTAAGTTACTTTAGCTTTCAAAACAAAAATCTAAATTCAGTTTTCATTTTCATTGTTTAGTTAGGGTTCACATAAAGCTAGTAATTTGTAGAGTTCTAATCAACTGTACAGTTTTTCCAAGTTGAAAACATCACGTAAGTTACCTGTAGTGCTGCAACAGCTTCTACAGCACCAGATGCTCCCAGTAGGTGACCAATCATGGACTTTGCAGAGTTCACTCTCCAACTGTAAAACGTAAAGATCTCATCGAACATGGAAATACAGGAATTAAGAAAACAGATGATGCATGTTATGTACTGTTGTTACCTCAGGATTCTGGCCAAAACAATGAATCAGAGCATTATACTCCTTGAGATCTCCGCCCGGCGCGGATGTAGCATGTGCATTAATGTAATTAACATCTTCCCTAGACACCCCAGACTGTTCTAAAGCCTTTTCAATGCAGAGAATAACCCCGGCCCCTGTTTCCAAGGAAATTAATAAAAAAACGCCATATTGCATAGTAAGATAGAGATGAATGATTAGAAAATTACGGACTTTGCACCTACAACGTTCGGACGATGTGATCCTACACAGAAAGAAAAAAAGGATATCCAGACAGACACCCAAGTGCCATTGCCAAGGTCATAGATTTAGAAAATACTTTAGCATGTTCCAACTCTTCTAGAGGCAAAACGCCAGCTCCTTCCGCCATAACAAAGCCATCACGGTTCTGTCCAAAAACCAAAACAAAAGATTTCGTTAAAAACAGCACCTGTTAAACGTTTCAAACTTATTCTTTCGCAATGCAATAACTTTGCACTTGTTAAACGTTTCTAAAATTAAGAAACTCAACTCTCAAGCTCAGTAGACATGACTAGGTTTAGTTATAAATTATGACACATTATTTCAAAAAAGCTGACTAGATTCCAACACAAATTTACATTGAGACAACCAATATATGACATGCCCTTCGATTATTTTTACCATTCTTGTTCTTAACAATATTTACAGAAGTTTCATCATATAACCAATCATGGTGGAAGTAAAAGAGTAAATGAATCTAGCATAGTTATTGGTCGCATTACACTATCCCAAGGGCGTGATGCTTTGGTCGGATCATTGTTTCTTTGTGACAGTGCTCTGCATGCCACAAAGCCTCCCAATCCTCCAGTAATCGCATAAGAACAAGATTATTGTACGTGCAACTTGAGTAAAACTAAGAAATAACATTTGCAAAGAATGGGAGCAATACCAAGAGCATAAGGTCCTGCGTAAGATTTCAAAGAAAATTGTATATCAGTTATTATAATATACTTAAAGATCGTTCATCAGTATATCATTATTTTCAATTTTGCATCTAAACTACCACTAAATTACTTCACTTTGTAGGAATACTTATTGCATTGGCTTTAATGATATGATTTGCCGAATTCAAAATACAGAAGCTGCTTATAGCACAAGCAGTAGAGGTTGAATAGTTTGGGACCATCCAACCCTGCAAGTGTAAGAGTAGATATCAGTTAAAAGGAGAAGTACAAAATCAGCAGCCATCACGAATTGTAAGAGTATTGCATCGAATATATATTATAATCTCACAAGATCCATTGCGAGCATGGCAGAATCCATATTTGTGGTTGTGAAAGGTACACAGAAAGGGTCTTATAGGAAAACCGTAAGGCTTCAATTGCATCATAGAAGACCTGTTCAATATCAAAACACAAAATGGATTTATCAAACATGACTGAAGTGATGAAAAACACATCAGATCTTGTCCCAAAATCAGATTTTGTGGATCATTGTGAGATTATCTGGCTTGGAATTTAATTTCTGTGAAAAGAATCTTTTGCTTTTACAAAGATGTTTTACTACAGGAGAGAGGTATTGATACATTGTCTTAAATTAACAAATAAAGAACATAAACAAGTCCAGTTCTGAAATAAGAGAAACTAGTTTTCATGCATCTCCACCAAAAATGACATTTGGAGGATTACAAACTCTAAACCATGCTCGCCAAAAACATCAGAATCATGACCGAGTAGGGTCACCACGCTTGTTCCTGTCACAACCACTCGCCTCTTTCTTATTAAAGGTTTCTTCTGTTTTGTTAATTCTTCAGTAGATTTCACAGCTACAGCCATGGTTTCCTCTATATTTCCAAAGACAACAATGATATATACTGCGTGCATGTCAGATAATGTATGCGATCGCGATATCAATGTGACAAAGTCAAGGGTGAGAAACGCTCAATGCAACCTCCAATCTTCAACAATTACCGAATTTTATTTATTTATTTTTTGAAAACCAGCAGTGTTTCATTGAAACACCAAATGGTCAAAGAGATGTACACAAAAGCGAGATCAAGAGGTTCTTCAGACCAAGAACAAAAACCATTATAAAGAAGTGTTGAGCGGGCTAGATGGTGAGCTGCTTCATTTGCTCGACGACATATATGGGTGATGACAACTCTAGTGATCTGGTCTAGCAATGCCTTTGCATCCTCAACAATAGGGCCAACTGGCGAGAGGTTGAGGGATTGATCGCCGAAATGAGGCCTTCTCTAACCCATAGAGAAAGATAACAACAAATTCACAATCCTGCTAAGTTCATAAACATATAAACATGATGAAGCTCCAGCATTAGCCCCACACTTCAAAATTTGCAACACACAATGGTCACCAAATCTCTGTACACCAAAACAACACAAAATATATTTCATAGAACTTCACTAGTTTTGAATCATTTCGAGGAGAGACAAAAGCTCAAACCTCAACAAACCTAGCCCAAAACACAAGCAAACTAAAATTTTAAAATTCCAACCATGGCCTCAATAAACTTGCTAGTTAACCAGGCCAAAACTATGAAGTGAGAAACTAGGCCAAAACTATAAAGTGACACTATCTATAAAAACTTCAAATTGATTTTAGATCTGTAAAAATCAATTTATGCATTTCTGAATGATCAGTTTCACAATTCATGCACTTCTGCCAGATTACTTTCAAATTTTCTTTGCACTTTTGTAAGGTCAGTTTCAAAATTTCTGCAAGACCAGTTTTAAAATTCCTGCACTTTGAAAAGATCAGTTTCAAAATTTTCAATACTACTAGAGATAATGATGTAGGAGGAGGAATAGAGAGAAGCACGAACAGAGAAGAGAAAGAAAAATACAAAGAAGTACGAAGAGAGACATGGGTAGAAAGGAGAAGGAAGAGGGATAGAAATGGACCAAGAAGAAAACAGGGCATAAAAGTAAAACCAATAAGGGAAAACTTGATATAACTCCAATTTTTTAAGCCAATAGTAGGAATGGTCCAATTTATTAAAATAAGTCCAATTCTTTAAATTTAATTATTTAATTATCAATAATTATCTCTTAAAAGAAAAAACTTATTGTAAAAATCAAATTTCTTCCTAATTATCTCTTTGATTATCTCTTTTTATATATATTTTTGTTATTTCTTGTTCTTCCTCCCGTTTTAACCCATTTATAGATTTTTTTTTTAATTTTTATAATCAACCTATATCACAGGTTAATTGTATTTATCTACCTATATGACAGATTCTTTTTCATAGTCAACCTGTCACAGATTAATGTGTCTTACTTGTAGGTATATTATGTTTTTTTCTACCTTTTAGTTAGGTTTCATATCTCACTTATAGGTATAATATACATTCATATATTTTGCTACTTGAGTTAGGGTAGAATGTTTTGCAGATAGATTTATGTTAGTATATTAATTTTTTTTGTTTATAAGATATTAATTAGATATTTTGGAGTTGAAAAATGCATAATATTAAAAGATTTTAATTGATTTTTAATATTTTTAGAAAATATAAAAGGAGTATAAAAGAAATAAAAACATATAATTAGATAACTGGAGTCATTCCTAAAAATACTCTATGTTTTTGGACCTGGATCTAAAAGCCCCAACAAATAAATAAGAATGTAGAAAAAAAATTGTAAACGGAAAAGCAATTAAAAATTAATCATGACATGACATGTCAAGTACATAAGTTTAATTTCACTCTCAAAATATATAGTCCTATCTAAATTACATGTTAACAAAATCTCTCCCCTAAAAAATAAAAAAAATAACGTAATTTTTTATCACAAAATAAAATCAAGACAGTTATGTAATTTTGGATAAACGAAATTTTTAGGTGTTCTGTTTTTTCCTTCACCCACCCACATTAAGCCAACATATTTCTAAATTTTTAAACTTGTTTCCCTTTCTCTAGAACCTCTCTACCTTCCCTATATTTTCCAACAACAAATTCTCCAGCTCGTCGAGAGCTCTCTCCCTCCAACTTGTCGAGCTCTCTCCCATGGCTTTTCCGTCGATTTTGATATGAGCTAGAGGTTAGAAGCTACGATTTCAGAGATATTCTACTTTCAATACAATTTCGACTCGTTTCCCACTAGTCCAGTCCGAATTCGATCTGCAGATGACTCTGTTAGGGTTTTGGTCTGTTGAGATCCAAGGTAATTTTGAATCGTTTCTTATGATTGGATTGAATTGTTTCGATTCGCTTCTTTTCTTTCTTTTTTTTTCATTTTTCTGACTTTTTTTTTAATTTCGTTTTCGAAGAACTGATTGGATTGATTTCATGAATAATTTGTATTTCTATGATTTCAGAGATTTGAGGCTGCGATTTCGAATATTGGAGCTTCGAGTTCAGAAGTTTGAGACTGCGATTTTGAATATTGGAGGCTACAATTTCATAATTTTGAGGCTGCGATTTCTGGTTGTTAATACGTAAGTCACAAATCTAAATTCTCTATCTCTAAGTTTCGTTTTTAAGTTTCGCATCATATAGAACCCTAGAAACTCACAAATCGCCTCGTTTCAGTTCGTTTTATTTTTTTAATTCTTTCTCCTGGCCGATGAAAACCTCATTCCGCAGTTACCCTAACGAATTTAATTTGGTTAGACTTACTGGGTTGGAGTTTGGGTCCTCAATTGTTCACAAAATCAAGAACTGGTGAAGATAGAGAGGGAATTTAAGAGAGAGGTGCTCTTCTAGTTACTTATAAATTAGAAAGTGAATGATTGATTTTAATGTGTATGCGAAGGAGTTTTCTCACTTTAGATTATTGTGAACCCCGACTCGTGATTAAATAGTAGTCCTATAAGTCTACCGTCTCTGCGTGGATACTTGATTAATAAAGACAGGAACATAGGAGGAGTAGTTGCTTTACATGTTCATCCAAATGATGTAGTTCTTTGATAACCTTGTAGAAATTTTGTACTTATAATCTCATTTCTCCTTGTAGGTTTATATATCCGAATAAAACCAAGTTTTTAGGTAAGTAATGTTGAATTCATAGTACTTCTTTCATTCACGTATCTGAAAAAGGCTTGGATTTAACTGAAAAGGTACGCATCATGCCTTTCTTTTGGATGCTCGACTGTTGTGGTTTCCATATTTTTGTGATTTCTAGAATATTAACCCTTCAATGTATAATCCTGTTCATTTTTGTTCTCATTTATCAACAGATTGCTGAGGAGGCAATGATCCTATTGATTCAACGTTATCCTTCGATGTCAGTTCAAAGTTACAAGTAAACTGAGGTATGCAAAGGTTGTATGTGTTAACTACTAGTGCAGATGTTCTCTTCTGATTCTCATGGTAACATTTTTCAAGTTAGTTCACGTAGAAGAGTTGTGGGTCGTATGGGTGTTGCTTGAGCACTGCGGTCATACATACTCATAGAGTATGATGGCGGCTTACTCACTTGCAATCACCGAGATCTTTAGGATACAAATGTGGTTTCTGTTTTTGTAATAACTAGCCACCTACAGATGAATTCTTTGTTTCTGCATATTGAAAACTAATATTATATTACTGAGAAGAGCAAACGTTGGAGAAGCTTTTCTCCATTGCTGGCATTTGAGGACTGAACTTGAAGTTCCTAGATGGTTGTTTGGAAGTCCGTTGTTCATGCTTTTTCATAATAATGTACAAACCAACTTAGCTCGGTAGATTTCTTTTGATATCAACTTTGAGTTGATTTGTAGATGACTTTATCTTGTAGAAACGACTTTCCATTGATTTGATTAGCTTTATGATATTTCTGTTTTTTATTGATGATATTTTTAGATTTTAGGTAAGAGAAAAGCAAGTGTAAGTGATAGAATGGAAGATATTAGTCTTTGATTTGAAGTTGTGATTAGTAGATTTTTGTTACAGTCGCTAGTTGTTACTAATTGAGTTTTAATTGTTACTAATTTTTTTAGGGGTGTGCAATCCATACACCTTTTTTTACTTCTCATACGCTCCTTGTTGATTTTTGCCATTTGATCTTCTTCAATTCATCCGATCCGATGGTCGAAAATTAGAAGGATGTGTAAAAAGTAAAAATGAATGTGTAGACATCACACCCTTTTTTATCGTATAGTAGCATATGGCCACACGCAAAAAGTGCATAATTTTTATTTTTTTTTTAAAGTAGAAGGAGAGAGAGAGAGAGAGAGAGAGAGAGAGAATGTGGGATTGGGGAAGGGAGCTGCTTTAATTTTTTTTTTTAATTTTTTTAATGAGATTTGTTAGAATCACATATAGATGAGGTTTTAGAAGGAAATTTTTTTTGATAGTTTGAAATTACAATTCTACCCATATTTCTTATCATAATCAGTTTTAAATAGACGATTAAAGTGATAATTTCATAAGGATTTGATTGACAATGAGTTCTATTAATATGTAGTTTAGACATATAAAAAAAACAGAAAGGCAAACGCAAGACAATAGAACAAACGAGTTTTTGGTTTGCAAACTGAAATGGTCATTAAACAGCCTCTTAGTTTTAGAGATTAGTAAAGTGCAAACAAATATGTACGTACCCAAACTCCTAATAAATCAGAAATCGCGGATCATTTGAATCTGACGGCTGCTCTTGCTCCTCATCCTCTTCGTCCTCCTCAATATCAATAGGAACACTGGGATCAATCTGCCTGCGTTTTGGATGATCATCTGCTGGCTCCGAAGATGAGGAAAGCCATTGCTGTTGCTGATTAGATTCATCATCGACGATATCTGAGGATCCACCTGGACGAGGCCTCTTCCCAAGACTGCTCGTTGGTCTCAGAGGCAAGTGAAGCTGCTCCTCATCATCCTCAATATCAAAAGGAACATCTGAGTCGGACGGTTGCTCTTGCTCTTGCTCCTCATCCTCCTCATCCTCCGAAGATGAGGATCCACTGTCCTCATCCTCCGAAGATGAGGATCCACTGTCTTGGTTGCGCAATAGGCAGTGCACGCCGCAGCTTTTAATGGGACACCCCTTGGGGAAACGAAATACAACTTGACAAATATCTCCCTGCTGCACCTGCTCCTCTAATTTCACTAACGTAAACCTCACATGAGTTGCCTTTATGTCCTCTCTATGCCAAAAATCAGCTGCAAACGCTTCTTTTCCGTGGATGACAATAAACTTGACATTACCACAAGAAGACCCTGGTTCAAGAACAGAAGATACAGCTATTAACGTCTCCCCCACTTGTAATTTTAGAGGAATTTCAAAACGATATTCACTGCCTCCAACATATTCTTCTTCCCTGACATATTCATCATCTTCATATTCTGGTATAGGTTGAATGGTTGTGGGATGGTTAGAAGTGTAGCTGAACCACTTTGGAACTTCATTGCCTGGGTAAATAATGTTCGATCGAGAGTGCGGATCAAATTCCTGCAATAGTAGATATATATGGTTAACAAATTACAAACATTTGTGATCTGATCTCTCTTTCAAAGTATCAACAAAATTAATTTTCATTTGAACATAAATTAAGAAGAAGAGAGACCAACCTCATTCAACAAGTTGTTTTCCAACTTTGCCACCTCATCACCACTTAGTCCAGAGCAGTTACACAATCTAAGAAACGCAAGCCTCGGGGGCAGTTTTGGAATTTTATCCAATGATATGCAGCCATCCAGATCTAACTCCCATAGTTTTGGTGGAAGGACTGGAATTTCTCGAAGCCTCTTGCAATCGCTCAAGGTAAGTCTCATCAGGTTGACAAGTTTGCTAATACAATCCGGAGGGCTAACAAAATTGTTTCTCGACAGATTAAGTACTTTTAATGCGGACCAGCAATAAAGAGGCACAAGGAAATCATTTTCTGATAAATTGCATCCTGAAAGATCAAGAGACAGCGAGGATGAAACTTCATCAAACTTCACCTTTTGCAACTCAACTGAATCATCAAGTTTGACCAAACTTGTGCAGTCTCTTAGATCCAACGAACTTATTTTTGGGCTTCCAGATAAGTCGGGGACATTTTGCAACTCAGAACTATATGCCCACAAGTCCGTAAGCCCAACAAGATACGCAATTGATGAAGGCAATTGTCTTATGCCACTTTTTCCTATACTCAAAAGCGTCAGAGATTTCATCTTGTCCTTCTCTATTTCTGGAAATCTCTTCAGCATTGTGCAACCATCGAGATGAAGCTCTTTAAGGGATCTCAATCCAAGGCTTGTTGGAAACTTCTTAAGCTTAGAGCACCCAATAAGAAACAACACTTCAAGTTTATCGAGGAATCCAACAGAATCATCAACCTCGACCAAATTTTTACACCCACTTAGAATCAAGGACTTTATGTTTGGGCTTCCGGATAAGTCGGGGACATTTTGCAACTCACAATCATGTGCCCACAAGTACGTAAGCCCAACAAGATACGCAATTGATGAAGGCAATTCTCTTATGCCACTGTTTCCTATATTCAAATGCGTCAGCGATTTCATCTTGTCCTTCTCTATTTCTGGAAATCTCTTCAGCATTGTGCAACCACAAAGATTAAGCTCTTTAAGGGATCTCAATCCAAGTCTTGTTGCAAACCTCGTAAGCTTAGAGCACCCAATAAGAAACAACACTTCAAGTTTATCGAGGAATCCAACAGAATCATCAACCTTGACCAAATTTTTACACCCACTTAGATACAAGGACTTTATGTTTGGGCTTCCAGATAAGTCGGGGATTTTTTTCAAGAATTCGCAACCACTTAAATTCATCCATGTAAGCATTGCCAAATTCTATAAAACCAAAAACAAAAACAAAACAAAAGTTCACATGCTTTAAAAAGAATATAATAAAACACTTAAAAGTATTTTTTTGAGAAAAAAAATATATGTTTAAATAAAGTGAAATGTTATTGGCACTTCAAAAATCTCATTCTACACTCCTCACAAGTGTAATTTTCTTTCCTAATATAGAAAATTTTGAGTGTAAAATGAGATTTTTAAAGTACTAATAACAATTTCCTAAATAAATAATGGCTCAAAATAATTTAAAGTATGTACCTTAAATCCCTTCAATCGTCTTATGCCACTGTATGACACATCAAAGCTAACAAGATATGTTGGTTGAAAATTGGATGGCAACTTGAGCACATACTTATGATCTCTTGGATGAAAATTGAATGGCACATACTTATAACTTTGATCAATATTGGATCGTCCACCGAATTCAATCAACCTCAAACTGTTGGGTAGATAATCAACGCATCCTGAAAAGTGTGCATTACGGTTTATAAAAAATTCAAGTTTTACCATCTTCAAGAAGCTTTCTCGATTCAAGGGTATCTCATCTGGTTTGGGCAGATTCACAACAATGCCTCTAATTGTCTCTGTTCCCTAAGATGGAAAAAGAAATAATGTTAACAAACAAGTCACAATAAAATCTTTTTTTTTTCTTTTCAAAATCATGCCAATTAAATCAAATGTAATTATGTAACAACATATATTTTACTTACTTTGCAATTAATTAGAACATCGCACACATCTTTATGATGCCACAACCTGCTCCGCTTGCCTGGTTCAGTGGGCGATTCTTCATAAACTATATGCTTACCCATTTTTTCTAGCAAGTTATGCATCAAAATCCGATTATGCTCAATAGCTATGATGGCTTTCTCAACAAGTACATCAATAATATCTTGACGTACATTGAGCGTCGAACTTCTTAACATTTGTAACACATAGTCTTTATTTTCACCCTTAAAGCAAAATACAATGTCTAGGAAAACTTGTTTCAAGTTATCATCCCAGGCATCATAAGTTTTTCGAAGTATTTTTTGAATATCTGTATAAGGTTCTCCATCGTAAAAATCGTAACTGTCCAATACAACTTGCCAACGATCTATACTTTCATTGCGCAGATAAGAACCTATAAGATTAAGAGCCAACGGAAGGCCTTGAGCATGGACTATTGCACGTCGTGCAAGGCTCAAATAATCATCTGGAGGTCTATTTCTTTTGAAGGCATTCCAACTAAAAAGCTCAAGTTCTTTGTCGTATCCCAACTTTTGAACCTCATATATCCACTTAGCTCCATAAAATTTTAGCAATCTTTTATCTTTTGTGGTTATGATCACTCTGCTACCCTCACCGAAACAATCGACATCGACCCAGTCTTTTAACAGCTCCAATTTATCCACATCATCAAGAATTAAAAGAATCTTCTTTTGACTCAACCGATTCTTAATAAGATTGATTCCTTGATAAGCATCGACAATTTTCGACTCTGTACCACGTAGAATGTGGGATAGTAGAGTCTTCTGTAGTTGGATTACGCCTTCATGCATTGTCAATGTTTCTCTAACATCTGGCAGGAAACAGCTGCCTTCAAACTTATGAGCCATTGCATTATAAACCGCTCTTGCAATTGCTGTCTTGCCTATTCCAGATGTCCCCCAAATCCCAACTACACGACGATCATTTCCACCGACACCTAAAAGCACTTCCACCTCTTTTGCACGAGACTCTATTCCAACTGGGTAACTAGCCACATGCCAATATGTGCGATTTAATAGTTCGGTTGAAATCTCCGCAACGAAGTTGTTAACAAATGTAGCTTCATACCTACCAGTTAAAAAAAACGACACATTTAATTTTGTTAGCATGGTACGGCAATGACACTACCAATTTGGTGGCCTTAACCTTTTTTTTTTTTTTTTTTAATACTCCAATTCATTGATAACCCTTTTTTTAGCTGAAAACGTATTATTGTTATTTTTAAAATTTTAAGTTATAACCCAAAATTTTTTAGACGTAAAAGTGTCTTTTCAATTATGATATAATACACACGTATTATGTTGTTACATAACACCATCTTTTATCATTGAGATAATCTAATATACTTGTTACCTATTTAGTTATAATCAAGATTCATCATTCACATTTCAAACACATTTAGTAAATCAAGTCATGCATCAAGATTTAACTTTTAAAATACAAATTAAGTTTAAAAACCAAATAGAAGTTACAAACTAAATAAAATAGAAGCTAAAGTTAAAGTTACAAACTAAATCAAAATATTTTTTTTTGTTTAAATTCTAAAAATACATCAAATATCCTATTAAAATATAATTATGAGATATAACATGCACATATATTAAATATAAATTTAATTCTAGTACGTTAATTGTATAAATTTAATTTGTGTAAGTATTAGTACTTTTGGTACGTTGTGCAATTTTTTATTCGGTACGTACCAAGTTATTAGTGCATTGTGTTGTCCTTAATTATAAAATGACTCTTATTTTTTTATAATTTATATAAAATGTGGAGTTGAAAGTTGAAAATTGAAAAAAATTATATTCCATCCAATTAATCTTCATCCCACTAGATATAATTGAATCCTTAAATTGAGAAAGTGATGAGATACATAAAAATAGCAATAAATTAATTAATATTAGCATTTTTGATATGGAAATAAATTCAAAATAAAAAAAAACAGTTAAGTTAAGAATATACCTAGAATATAGGGTTTAATCAAAGGTGAAAGCAATTTAATCAAAAGTTCGAAGGTAACAAATGTCTAGTTTATAAATGTCTAAAATAAGCCATTTAATTCTAATTTTCTATGGTACTGTACATATTGATTTTAAATACCATTATCATACCAATTATGTTGGTATGGTACAATTAGTGCACCATTACATATGGTACAAAAATTGGCACAAAATTGGTGTGGTACAGTTGGTAATTTGGTTGGTACGGTAATATGGTGAAAAAATTCACCCCTAATAATGAATTTATTGCAGTTAGAACTCTTATTTGTTCTTATATTAATTTTATTTTACCCATTTAGTACTCTTATTGGCTAATAACTAGATAAGGATGTTGAATATAAAGATAATGATATCGTAGAGTTATATTAAAGTTTGATGACATGATGAATTTTAGGATGCGTGGTTAGATGTACTAGAATATGAATAATATGTGGCAGATTTGGAATTTTTTGTTATTGTTGGGCTACTCTAAGTGCTAACAAAGTAAAAAAAAAAAAAGTGCAAAAGAAAAAATATTAGCTTCGGTTATGGGTTAGTTGGTTTGCTTCGGTTTGTTTCAGATTTTTATCAAGTTTCAACCAAACTAAATCGTTATATCGTAATTGATATGACATTGTTTTGGGGGCAAACAGTAAACTTGATCCAATCCGGACCCTGAACGCCTCTTAATTCTTATTTTCATTTCAGCACTTCTTAATTCTTTTCTTCTTCTTCTTTTTTTTTTTTTTTGGTGAAAAACACTTCTTAATTCTTCAGTCAACTAACATAATTCATAGTAACAAACGATTTAAAAAAAAAAAAAAAAGTAAAAATGTTATTTTTACCTTCTATTTGTATTATCTACCTAATAAAGATAAATTTAAATATGTTAGTAGACCTTATCTCTACTAATTAATAAAATCCTCTTTGTCAACCAAAAGGAGATGAAAAGACAAATTAGTCTTGAATCACACAAAAAAATGATGGGCAATAATATAATTTCACAGGTTCAAATTTTTTTTTATTGAAACCTTACATACAAATATGTTAAAATACCTCTAATATTAAAAAAAAATAAATAAAAAAAACCAAAAACAAAAACCTCTCACACCCCATGTTTCTCTCTCTCTCCCTCTCTCCTTCTCATTTTCTAAAAAAATGTGTTTATACACACAAAGTGTGTAGATAAATGTTAGTCTCTATTAAAGAAATTATACAAATAAAAGATAAGTGCAACTCTACTCTTAAAAAAATTCCAAATTCCCAACAATATATATATATTTTTGCCATTTTTCTTTTGTTAGGAGAATACAATAATATCAATTAAGCCCTAATTTATAACTGTTATTCTCTTTTTGTTTGAAAATTATTGATTTAGCTTGAGTTGTTTTTATTAGCACACTACATATTATCAAACGATTTATATAATGACTGTTTAGGCCTAATAAGATTTAAAAATCAAACAAAAATTTTGAGTACCCCAAATCATTTTTAAGGTGTATCCCAAAAATTATTTTGCTTCACGCTCTCCAACCACTCCCACCCTCCCTTATAAAAGTAAAAATTCATTGATAAACTTTATTTTATGCATTGTATGTCACTTTCTAATTTGAAATCAACATCAATGCCTGCATAATTATATAGTATATAAGGTGTGTTCAACAATATGTGAAGTGTATTTAATATGTGAGGTATATTCAACCATATGTGTAGTGTGAATAAAACAACCCTAAATATCATTAGATTGAGAAAAAGATTATTTTGTAAAAGGAAGTAGTAAATTCTGAAATATAGAGTAAAGCAACTCAAAAACCATATACAGGAAGGGTCAGAAATAAACGTACTCTCCCTCATTAAGAGTAGCTCCTTTCAGATTTGCAGCTTCTGTAAGAGCTATCCTCCATCTTTGCACCTTCTCCAGGTCATTCTTATATCTGAGGCTATGGTCAGCAAATGCAGCATCATAACTATTTTTTTGGTTTCGGACATCCGATGGATCCACCTTGTAGAAAATTGGCCTTATCATTTGTCCCTTTGACTTTCTACATTCAAGGATATGTACGAGCTCGTTCAAGCACCATCTTGAAGATGCATAGTTTTCAGAGAATACGATGACAGAAATTCTCGAGTTTTCAATTGCTTTGAGAAGAGTTGGTGATATTTCTTCTCCTGTTGGAAGTTCACGATGATCAATGAAAGTATTGATTCCGTGACGGTCCAAGGCATGGTATAAATGATCTGTAAAATTGGTGCGTGTATCTCCTCTAAAGCTCAAAAAGACATCGTATGTCCATGAAGGAGTACTGCTGGAGGAAGAAGAAGGGACAAGTTGATTGGCCATAGGAGAACTAAAGCCAGATCATAAACTAAAGAAGAGAGCCTCTCAAAGAACTGGAAAATGCAGCATGGTCTGGTGTATGGACAATTGACTCTCACTTGTTATATATATCAGTCATCATGCTTTTCTCCCTACCAATGAAATGAAGCAACTTCTTACTTACTACCTTTCAATGTGACTGATAAAGTGAAAGGATTAAAGTTGACACGAAACTTCTCATCTCTTTCGTTGCAATATCATTTCATCAAACAGTTTGTTTTTTTTGTTACCCACTCGTTCCTTTTCCGTACACCAAATATTCATAGATCTGGTGATCTTGATGGGTCAATTCATTGTCTTATCACACTATTATTGGTTGGAAACCACTCAGCTACAATTATTTACCTATATGATAAAATGATAATATTGGACAAATTATTCTTCTCTTTTTCATGCAATGCGTACTGATGAATGCAATTTCTTTTACATAAAACATATTAATTAGCACCATAAATATGAAGGAAATCAAATTAACCACTGACATGGCATTAAACATACATGTTTGGATTTTTATTTTTACACTATAAATCGACACCCAAAAACTCATAAAAGATTATGAAAGAAAATAAAACACATAATAAATATGCATAAAACACGAAACACATGAAATATATATATATGAAACATCCTATCTAAGTGTGGTAGTGTTGTTAGTGTTTATAATAAATTTATGTATACTAGTATATGGATATATAAATTTTTGTCTGCCTTTGGATTAGTCAAAAGTGCCATTGGGCTCAATATTCAAGGCAGCAAGTGCCCGAACAGCCCACGTGGGTGGGGTCACCTCCTGCAGATGGGATCGTGCGCTTCAGTTTCCATGTTTGTGCTTCAACGCATGGCTCTCCACTTGCAGAAGTGGGCCACTATAATAATAGATCAGTATAGAAGAGAAATCTTTGCCGTATGCTGAGGATTCGGGAATCCTTAAATCATATTCGTTCATTGTATACGTGCGATCATAAATTATTGTAAATTTTTTATTTAATATTAAATATAAACTGTACTTGACATAAAATGATCACACGATGCACGATAAACGAATATGATTGGAAGATCTCCAAGATCCTCACAAATAGGATCTTCTCTCTTGGTATAAAAATCACAATTTTCAAAAGAGTAATGGTAGGGAAATTAAATTTATAGATTAAAATTAAAAATTAAATAATATGTTACTAATAAAAAATAAGCATATTTAATTATCAATTTTCATATTATTTAATTTACAAAATTTAATATTTTAACATTACTCTTTATAAAAGTCGAGTTTAAAACCATGCAGGTATAAGTTCCACAATATGACTTAAGTTGGAGGAAAACCAATCCAGACTTTCAATTTGGACAAAAAGAGTACAGAGCTCCTCTTTTTCCTTTTTTTTTTTAATTTTTTTCTTTTTTTGTGAACACAGATTAAAATTAAAAATTAAATAATATGTTACCAATAAAAAATAAACATATTTAATTATCAATTTTCATATTATTTAATTTACAAAATTTAATATTTTAACATTACTCTTTATAAAAGTCGAGTTTAAAACCATGCAGGTATAAGTTCCACAATATGACTTAAGTTGGAGGAAAAACAATCCAGACTTTCAATTTGGACAAAAAGAGTACCGAGCTCCTCTTTTTCCTTTTTTTTTTTTAATTTTTTTCTTTTTTTGTGAACACAGACTTTCAATTTGGTTACTCATGATGAGCCAGGACCAAGGAAGAAAATATCGGTAATATCCGAAATATCGGTAGTCCGAAAACACGGAAATATCGATGGAAATATCGGGATACTATCGATATCGATAAAAATTACAGGGAAACCACGGAAATTGTAAGAAAAACTTGGAAATTTTTAATGAAACTTTGCAGGATGTTTATTTAGTCAATTATCTATTAGTTTATCACAAAAAATTGGAAGGAAATGCATTGTATGATGGATTTAACTGATTTAAGTTGATTATATAGCGAGCTGGCAAATTTTTCACTCTTTGAGGTTCAAATTTTTCACTATTTCCCTGAAATTATATATTTTCACTTTTTCCCTGAAATTGAGTCTTTTATCCTAATCTAATATGGACCCCCAGATTAATTTATATTTTCACTCTTTCCCTGAAATTATATAAATTGTGCAATTAAGTCCTTTATCCGAATCTAATATGGACCCTCCATCTTGATTCTCACTCTCTATCACGCTGCCACGTGGCAGACCACTAACCTTCACCCTATCTTTCTCTCTCTTTTCCCGAGTTCCTCTCGGACCCCTCACTCTCTCTCAGTTCTCAACTCTATCTCTCTCTCGAACTTTCCTCCGCCGATCGCACCCACACCCAGTCACACCCAAATCTAGGGGTGGGTTCAAAAAACCGAAAACCGAAAACCAAACCGAACCGAAACCCAAAAAACCGAACCGAACGAAAAAATCGAACCGAATTGAAAAAACCAAACTGAACCGAATTCTTTTGGTTCAGTTCGGTTTTAGTGATCTAGAAACCGAACCAAACCAAACCGAACCGAATTAATTAAATTAATTTTTTTATTTAATTATTTGTTTTGGGTATTATTTTCTAAACCCAATTTGTAAGTTAAAATGTGCTAAACCCAATGTGTTGCCAAACTTTAAGCTCAAAATATTTGAAAAAGGCCTATAAAAACTCTAAACCCTAACCTATTATTTATCCCCCATATAAAGTTCCGGAACCAAACCTCATCCTGAAGTACCTACATCCATCTCCATAGCACTGTCTACTTCTGCCCCAGCTTTCGTTTCCAAATCTACTCTCATATAACATGTAACAGAATCCATAAACATTTATTTCGGGTAGATTACTTGGGTAATTTGTGATGGAAAAGAATCCAACACACACTAAATAAATCCACCCACGCATTACTTTTACTAATCAAGTTGTCAACATGCAGTTACAAGCAAACAACCTTGATCTTTGAACAACATCATACAATTTAACTTTTCTAAGTCATTTGTACGATTTTTGTGTTGTGAGGTTGTTAGTTTGGACTTTGGAAGACTTGATTGATGATTTTAGTTCAACTTTAAATGTTTATTTTCATTGTTTTTTATTCTAGTTAGAATGCTTATGTTATGATTGTATTGGATATGTTAAAATTTAAAATTTCAATGTTTTTCATTTTTTGAAAAAAAAAAACAAAAATGAACCGAACCGAACCGAACCGAAATTTCAGTTTGGTTTCGGTTTGGGAAAAAATCGAACCGATTTAAACCGAACCCACCCCTACCCAAATTCGTCCACCCCGATGCCAGCGCAGCATCTCCACCACCCTCCTAAACTCTCCCTCCCTCTCCTCCGTCTCTGGGAAGCACGGCGACGCGCAGATGAAGCTTCATTTCCCCAATCGCACCCACACCCAGGCACACCCAAATCCGTCCACCCCGATGCCAGCGCAGCATCTCCACCACCCTCCTCAACTCTCCCTCCCTCTCCTCCGTCTCTGGGAAGCACGGCGACGCGCAGAGGACTCCATTTCCCCGATCGCACCCACACCCAGGCACACCCAAATCCGTCCACCCCGATGCCAGCGCAGCATCTCCACCACCCTCCTCAACTCTCCCTCCCTCTCGTCTTCTATTTCATTTTCATACCTAGATCGGAGTCTAGGGGGTTGTTTTACAGTCGGCCGGAGCTGTAGAAGCTCCGGCGTTCGTCTCCGACTTGCACAGTTCCGGAATTTCGCGATAATATCGCGATATTTTGACGAAAACCCCTTGGATACCACTTAAAATATCGGTTGGGGGAAAAACCGATATTATCGATATTTTCTTCCTTGGCCATGACTTAGAAGAACCCTATCTCATATAAAAGTTTTGTTTGTGGATGGAAGCCAATGAACTAGAAACTGGGACAATCATGAAAATTTAACGGTATAATGTGATGGTATTCTTCTTCGTTCAGAAGTGAGAGATCTTATATTCAAATCTCGTAGATGATAAATTCGATATCAAATTAGGTTGTCCATTACGTGAGATTCCATCATAAAAACAATTGACAATATAAGAAGTGACTTAATTACTTATAAACACATATAAAGTTACTTTTTTACCCGATTTGAAATTTACTCTTAACATCAGTAAGCCATTCATAACTTAACATATAAATTTTTATTCACGTCTTTTCATCTTAGAAAATGATGGAGGATAAAATGTGTACATATCTACTGGATTGATGAAACGGTAATCATCTGAACACTTAGTTGAAACCTAACTTTACGTAAACAAAGGTTCCCAGTCAACTAAGTCATGACCAAATATCAAAAGAACAACTTCCAGGACTTTTCTTAGTATATGCAGCGTAGTAGGGACAATGGACTCTCTCTTGTTATATCAATCCTCGCTTTTCTTTCTATCTGCAAAACAGTTTCCTACCTACTACCTTCAAATGTGAATGTAATCAAGCTAAAAGAGAATAATTATTGTGACAACTTCTTCTCAAAAGTGATTTATACGAAGTATTTTCATATATAACACCTTTTAATGTGAAAGTAACTTTTGTGACAACTTGATTTCATCAACAATAATTTATCTTTCTTTACTGATGTGCTCATTTTTCACCTTATGTCACCTGCACGATGCAATGCAACATGATGCTACTATGTTTGTATGTCAAACCAATCTTGCACATAGAAAAGTTACTTGAATACTGTAACAAAAGCACTTTAGATTGTTAAGTGGCTTTCTTCACACCTTTTTTTTTATCTTTTGTACTCTCTTTTTTTATTTGAACGCAATATAAATGTTGCTCCATTATGACCAAAGGGTCACAAGTTCGAGTAATGAAAACAGCATATTTGCAAAGCAAGAGTAAGACAGCGTACGATAGACGTTCCTCCTCTGACTCTCACAAAGCAGGGAGCCTTGTTGGCTTAGGACTCCCTTTTTATTTCTACTCAGAGGTTGACTCCAATAAAATTCAGACTTGTTTATTTTGATTTTGTGATTTGTTTGGTGTTACACCCTTTGTCACACCACATGGGAGGAGACTTGTGTTCTTCCTCTCTCAAATGGATGCTACACACCACACACATTGTTCTCTCTAGTGTCTACCACTTTACACAGAGAGGTGTTTGTACTCTCATCTTCGAACACATCAAGAATATAAGTCATAGTTCATACCAGGACCTTTTATATAGCCTTTGGAATCCTCTTGGTATTGCTATAACCATTTAGTACTCATGCCTTTGTTGCTTTCTTTTTGATCACGTAGACGCCAGAAAGGTATTTTGTTTTGACCATTTTCTGCTCTGGAGATCTTAAATGAAACTGTTGTCGTTGATCTTCTGAAACGCAACTCTGGCTCACTTCGGGTTTTGGATGACTCTGAGGTATTTACAAGAAACTTTCATAAATAAATATTAATTAGCACCACAAAACATAAATATGTAGGAAATCAAATTAACCACTGGCAGTCTGGCATGCCATACAACAATATATTTACACTATAGGAGATGAGAGGTTTAAACTAAGTTACATAAATAAATCCGTATGAAACTTGTCATTTATGAAAGTCGAACTTAAAACCCTACAGGTATAAGTTGGACAACATGACTTAAAATTGGGGGAAAAAAACAATCCAGACTTTCAATTTGGGGAAAAAGAATACAGATTTTCAATTTTTTGTTTTTTTGGTGAATAGACTTTCAATGTGGTTACTCATGACTTAGGAGAACCCCCATCCCATGTAAAAATTTTGATTGTGGATTGAAGCCAATGAACTAGAAACTGGAACAATCATCAAAATTTAATGGTATAATATGGTACCTGTAAAATATAGAAAGAGTCAGCATCCTAGGGCTACTTAACACATACAAAACGTGTAAGTTAATCCGATGTGAGATTCATTTTCAAAAAGCTCTTTTCTGTGTGGTCAATTTTCAAATCTAACATGTGGACAACATGAATCGGGTGACGTTGAGCTCGTATGGTCGTTGGGCTTCGCACATGCGACAACCTACTCTAATATCATGAAGGAAGTTGAGATTTCATCGTAAAACTAATTGGTAATATAAGAAATATTTCAATTACTTACAAACACATATAAAGTCACTTTTTTGCCCGATGTAAAATTCACTCTCAACATCAGTAAGCCATTCAGAACTTAACATATGGATTTTCATTCACGTCCCTTCATCTTAGAAAATGGTGGAGAATAAAATGTCTACATATCTCCTGGATTGATGAAATGGCAATCATCTGGACACCTAGATGAAACATAACTTTTCGTCAAAAAAGTTTCCCAGTCAACTAAGTCATGACCCAAAATCAAAAGAACTACTTCCAGGACATTTCTTGGTATATGCAATATTGTATGGACAATGGACTCTCTCTTGTTATATCAGTCCTCATGCTTTTCTTCCTACTTACGAAGCAGTTTCCTACCTACAACCTTCAAATGCGAATGTGATCAGGTTGAAAGAGAGGAACTTTCGTAGCAATTTCATTTCAAAAGTGATTTCTATGAAGTATTTTCTGACATACTACCCTTCAATGTGAAAGTAACTTTCATGGCAACTTGCTTTCATCAACAGTGATTTATCTTTCTGTACTGAAGCGTTCCTTTTTCACCTCATGTCACCAGCATGATGCAATGCAACATGACGCTACCATGTCCGTATGTCAAACCAATCTTGCAATATTGCAACAAAAGCACTTTAGATTGTTAAGTGGTTTTCTTCACACTTTTTTTTCTTTCTTTTGTACTCCCTTTATTATTTGAGGGTAAATCTTGACGCAATAGAAATGTTGGTCTATTGTGACTAAAGGGTCACTGGTTCAAGTTATGGAAACAGTTTCTTTGCAAAGCAAGAGTAAGGCTGCATACGATAGACATTCATCTGCTGTCCCTCACAAAGCAGCTGGGGAGTCTTGTTGGCTTGGTACTCCATTTTTTATTTCTACTCAGAGCTTGGCTCCAATAGAATCCAGACTGTTTCTTTTGATTTTGTGATTTGTTTGGTGTTAGAACTTTGTCACACCACATGGGATGGGAGGAGACTTATTTTCTTCCTCTCTCATATGGATGCTACACTAAACTACAGAAACAATGCATATTTTGGAAGATATTAATTTTTTCCAATCCTATTCGTATCCTGTACGGCTGTGTGGTGGTGGAGAGTATTACTCTCCCACTTGATGATTTTTTTTTTCTTCACCTTTTGTAATGTGAGCAATTGGTGTCATTGCCAGAAAAGATGGACTTCTTTCACCCATGTCTTGGGACTTTGCTTACAAAGTGGTCCAGAACTGGAGCCACATTCGAAGAAATTCAGAAAGGAGATATTTTTTTTTTTAAAACAAACAGTAGTATTTACACTAAGAGGTGAGAGAGTGGGCTAGTCATAATAATGTAGTTCAACTTTGTTTTTTACGAGAATCAAATCTATGACCTTTTACTTATAAGTGAAGAGAATTATCATTAAATCATAATACTAAGTGGCAATACAGTAGTTAGTATTTATTTTTTAAAATGCCTATCCGAAGCCGATTGTGTACGTTTGAGCTCCTTCAAGTCTCACAATTTAGGATGACACAGTGACTGTTCAACACCTATTGTTTACTCGATAAAGCTACCAAAAAGGGGACCAATACAGCAAGGAAGAACGATGCACTGAACAACTCCATTTTCCCGACTTCAAGTGTTTATGCCACATTCGAAGAAATTCAGAAAGGAGATATTTTTTTTTTAAAAACAAACAGTAGTATTTACACTAAGAGGTGAGAGAGTGGGCTAGTCATAATAATGTAGTTCAACTTTGTTTTTTACGAGAATCAAATCTATGACATTTTACTTATAAGTGAAGAGAATTATCATTAAATCATAATACTAAGTGGCAATACAGTAGTTAGTATTTATTTTTTAAAATGCCTATCCGAAGCCGATTGTGTACGTTTGAGCTCCTTCAAGTCTCACAATTTAGGATGACACAGTGACTGTTCAACACCTATTGTTTACTCGATAAAGCTACCAAAAAGGGGACCAATACAGCAAGGAAGAACGATGCACTGAACAACTCCATTTTCCCGACTTCAAGTGTTTATGCTAAAATGCACTTCTGAAAATACTTTCAAACATTTTAAAAGCACTTCTAAACGAAATGGTTTGACTCTTCTTTAATTGGCAGGCCTATTTTTATTTTGGGCTTTGTTGTTAGGTTCGGCCCGATTTCTAATAGCTCGACGTCTTGACATTTATCACTCGGATAATGCTAAGGAGACTAAATTTGGAGACAAAATTTTAGAAACTAAAGGACATGAAAGTTGATGATTGACTTATATTACTTAAGCGTTGATAAAAATGTTCATTCCTTTTGGTGACACATCATTTAGTGTATAAATTTTGAGTAAATTACATAAAACTACCTCAACTATTGGGTTAGTCACAGTTTCATACCCTGTCTTTAAAAAAATTTAATGTCATACTTTATCTACGAGTTTTTTACAATTTCATACATTCCGTTAGTTTTATGTCAATTCTTCCGTTAAATGGTGACGTGGCTTGAAACGAGGCCCACTATCTATTAAAAAATTAATTAAATATTAAAAAATAAAAATAAAATCATTTAATTTTTTTTTTGGATGGGGACCCACCCCTTATCCCCTCACCCTTTCTTCCCCCTCTTGTCTTCCCCAAACCCAGATCCCACCCACCCCTTCCAGCAATCCAATCCACCACACCCGACCGTCGTTGATTGCATCCTCTTTAGCATTAATTTCACCTTCTCGCTTGCTTTTTTTCTCTGTGCGGACCCGAGTTTACGACCGTTGCAGTGAACAGTCCAAATGGGGACCAATCGGAGCAGGCAATCAGAGAGCTGGGGCCGGTCCGACTCGTCGCATTTGAGGGTCACGCGGACGAGCTCGAATCGCATCTCATTGATTAGCTGGTGGGTCAAGACCGAGAGCTCGAGGAGGAGGGTGGGTTTGGTGGAGAGGCGGTCGTGCTGGATGCACAACCATACGTGGCCGCGGCGGTGGCCGAAGATTGTGCCGATGACCATGGATTTCGAGGGGCGGGTCTGCTGGGGCGGAATCACCACGCAGTCATTTGAGGTGGCGAGGTGGATGGATGTGCAGAGGAGAGAAGGGAGGGAAGGTCGGGGGGGGGGGGGGGGGGGTGTTGGGTGCAGATGGGATTGCTGGAAGGGGTGGGGTGGGATCTGGGTTTGGGTTTGGGGAAGACGGGAGCGGGAAGAAAGGGTGAGGGGATAAGGGTGGGTCCCATGCAAAAAATATATATTAAATGATTTTTTTTTTAGTTTTTAATATTTAATTAATTTTTAATTGAGAGTGAACTCTGTCTCAAGCCACGTCACTATTTAACAGAAGAATAACGAAATGTATGAAATTGTAAAAAATTAGTAGATGAGGTATGATATTAAAAAATTTTAAAGACGAGGTATGAAACTGTAACTAACCTAATAATTAAAGTAGTTTTATATAATTTACCCATAAATTTTGTTTCCAAATTTTGTTTATACAGCATTACTCTTTATCACCCCGTTTCCTGTTTGTAAACTCAGAACGTGACTACCGCACGGGTGACACGCGTCTACAACCCGACGTGGGTTCAAACCCCGGCCTCCCTGCCAGGGTTTTCGCCAATTTGTATAAATTTTGCAATCCAAGAAAAGTAGTTCTCTAGGAATTCTCTGGATTGTTCTAGATCGAAAATGTGAATTTGGCTTCTGTTCTTCTTAGAGTGGAGCTTAGTAAGTGAAGATAATGCCGGGGACACCAGCAACACCTTCGGCTAAGCTGCAAAGGACTCCGTGTTCCACTCCGGGTGGTTCAAAAGTCAGTGAGGAGAAAATTTTGGTTACTGTTCGTTTGAGGCCGCTGAACAGGCGAGAGCAGGTAATGTATGATCTTATAGCTTGGGACTGCTCGGATGAGCACACTATAGTTTTCAAAGAATCCAAATCATGAGCGGCCTTCAAAACCGTACACCTTTGTTCGCTGCTGAATTCTGTCAACCGCGCAGAGGTTTCGATGTGTGAAAATAATTTGATGTACGATATTTGGTACATTCCTTTTTGTTTTCTTCGGAGTCAAGTTTCTGAGAGAGTTGTTTTTACTCAAGTAACTCATTTGTTGTGATTTAAATGCGACAGATAAGGTTTTTGGCCTGATGTGCTCAACTCAGAAGGTTTATGAGGAAGGAGCCAAGGATGTTGCTTTATCTGCACTCACAGGAATGAATGGTAACTGAACATCGAGCTACTAACTTGTAGACTTCTATGTACATTATATCCCGTGCAACATGGTCTTCTGCCGATTCTAAGTTGCCACATTTTCTTTTGACAGCTACAATTTTTGCATACGGGCAGACTGGTAGTGGTAAGACATTTACCATAAGAGGAATCACCGAAAATGCAGTGAGGGGCATCTTCAAACACATCAAGAATGCACGTCATAGTTCATACCATGACCATATAGCCTTTGGAATCCTCTCGTAGACGCCAGAAAGGGGTTTTTGTTTTGAAATTTTCTGCTTTGGGTATCTACAATGAAACTGTTGTTGATCTTCTGAAACGCAAATCTGGCTCACTTCGGCTTTTGGATGACTCTGAGGTATTTACAAGAAACTTTCATGATCGATATCAAATGGATTCCTTTTCATGCCTTAACATTTCATTCCCCTTTTTGAATGTAGAAGGGCACCATAGTTGACAAGCCACAGGAAGAAATTGTTGAGAAGTTGGCGAACATTTGAGGCACTTAATTTGAATTTGTGAAGGTAATGTGTTAGTTTAAACTATAACTCAAGTAATAATACTTCATTTAGATCGCTTAATAATACAATGGTAGACAGATAAATTAGCTTTGTAGCAAGAGTTTGTATACAAGGCCAATTTGTTATCTTCCACACAGGATACATAAAATCTCAGAGCTGATCCTGTGTATATATATAAATGTATATGTATACATCTTCATATATGTGTCATTAACAAGCTTAAAAAATAGATGGGCTCTTGAATGTTGAGAGTTCGCAAATTTGGTTGAGGCAGAAACACAAACAGTACGTAGGCATGGTGAAAACGGGCAGTAAAGAAACGGTTTTTACTAAATGAAAGCTCGTAGCTTGCAAAAAGAAGGAAAAATGGCGAGAGACCTGAAACGGAATCGACGAAATCTCCATCGATGAACAGCAGGGTAAACTTTATTATGCGAATCTTGACGAAGGAAGCTGAGCTGCCGTTGTCTCTCTCTGTTTGTTTGTGTGGAAAAAGATGAGATTTTGTTGTGTTTGTTTCGGTATGGGAGGGCATATTTATGCGATAGTATTGGGAGGATGAACCGGATTTAATTATGAGGTGACACGTCAATTTTAATTTGCAATTTTTGTTCACTTTCACTCATCAAGTAATTATTCACATCAAAGATTGCAAGGAAATTGGAATTCGATTTGCTGCCTTGTCTTTAAAAAATTATGTTCTAAACACACCATCTCATTTGTGATCGGATTCGATAAAACACATAACTGAATTATATATGATGCCACAAAGAGCATCCAACTCGGAATCAGAAGACCTGATCCAAAACAGCATAGTTGGAGCATCCAACCCAAATTGAATATCATTTGGGTTAGGGTTGAATTGTGGCCTGATTCGGAATAAATATAATTAGGGTGGTTGACTTTAGAGCAAATCACTTGAGTTAGGGTTGACTTGTGCCCCTTTGCAAAAGTTTTGAAATAAATGTACGTACTTGCAGATGTTTTGATTTGTCTTATCTAATGTATTAAATATCAATGATATCGGAAATATCGGTAGCTCAAAAACACGGAAATATCGGGATATTATCGATATAGATAAAAATAATATGGAAACCACGGAAATTGTAAGAAAAACTTGGAAATTTTTATTGAAACTTTGCAGGATGTTTATTTAGTCAATTATCTATTAGTTTATCATAAAAAATTGGAAGGAAATGCATTGCATGATGGATTTAACTGATTTAAGTTGATTATATAACGAGCTGGCAAACATTGTGAATGTAGAAAATATGTAGTAATTAATGAAAGAAGTTTAAACACACCATAATCATTTATATATAATGAATTAGTACAATATTTTACACTTTATACATTGCATGGTAAGATACACGAGTGACTTAGTACTACATAGAGTTCCTATGAGGTTCAAAATTTTCACTATCTTCATCATCTCTATTTGTAGAGTTAGTGTATTGTGAAGAGTAGTCAGCAACCATGACAATGGTTTTCAAGAATCAAAACCCAAAAGTCAATAGGAAACCGAATACTTCGGTATTTTTCGGGATTACCAAACAAATGGGATTTGGAAACCAATCCCATATCGAAAATTTCGGTATTTTTCGAGATGGGATTCCCGAACTTCAGGATGGTTTTGGTTTGGGATTTTTCGGTTTGGGTTTGGGACTTTTTCGGTTTGGTTTGGGATTTTCGGGAATTTTTTCCAGCCCTACCATATAAGTGACCAAATAAAAAATAGAAAAATTAAAAACCACATGCCATTGACTGAGTAATTAATTGACACAATTTAAAATATAATACCACAAAAAATTTGGAATATGTGCAAATTTGTTTCTTGTAAAAAGAATTCAAAACAAAACCATATATATAAATATAGTAGCATATTATCACATCAACGTAAGTGATATGGTGGTTAAGGCGTTAAGGAGTCCAATGTGAGGGGTTCGAATCCCTCTATGCTCAAAATTGAGGTTTTTCAGAAATTTTCAAGAATTTTTGGATGTCATATCACGATGTTATAGCTAATATCGTGATATTTTGACGAAAACTCATTGGATACCCATTAAAATATCGGTAACTCAAAAAAACGAAAATATATTTTCGATATTTTGGTCCTTGGTCTTATCCATGTATTAGGGGAAGTTCTGCCGAAATTTCGGTAGTTTTTAAAATTTACTAATTTTAGCTATGAGTTCATGCATATTATAGCTTCATCACCTATTCGAGTGATGGTCGTCATGCCTCGATTTTGATGTCCATTAGACACTGGAGTTGGGGTGTGTACCCAAATCTGAGTTTAGCCGTAGGCATCCCAACATTGTTGGGTACAGCTTGAATAAAAACAAGCCAAAAATTGGCTTGCGTCGAGATTGGAGCAGCCTAGAAAAATCGGGGTGCTGTCCATGTAACCCAGCGTGAGCTAGGGTAGGGTATCTGAGCTGCAGCCCAACAACAATAGCTTCCGGTTGCATGAAAAAAATGGCTTTTGCTCTAACCATTTAATGAGAGCATTCTTATTTTTCTTGAAAAAATGTTCACGTGTCTTCTCTAATTTTTGGGATATTTTTGGCTCGACATTTTTCGTCAATTCCGTTAAAACTTCTGTCAAAATGAGTCACGTGTCACATATGTGAAGTTCAACCAAAGGACAAATATGGAAAACCGAATGAGAAAAATTACATCAATGATCCCACAACTTTAACCTATTTGGAGAAATGGTCCTTCAACTTTAATCAAATTGGAGCAATGATTCTTCAACTTTAACCAAATTGTAGCAATGATTCTTCCAACATGACTCATTTTTACGGAATTCTAACAAAGTTGACAAAAATGACTATAGTTGCACTTTTTTATGAGTTGAGGAACCAATGATTATGGATTTTTAGTTGAGAAATCCTTACTCTAATTAGATTAAAGTTGAAAGACTATTATTACAATTTTCTCTAAACCATTACAATCCTATTTCCAAAAAATAAAATAAAATAAAAAATAAAAAACCATTACAATCCAAATTTTAGCAACAATACTTTCATGCCCCTATGTAATGCCCGCTATTTTTTTATCTTTCTCCTCAGGTATAAAATTGTCTGTCTTATATTTCTCTATATGTGACAAAAAAAAAGAAGGAAATGATATATATAGATCCTCTCTGACCCCGCCAGAAAAAAGTTATTGGGTCCAATTCCAAAACATAACCAAAATCATGACCCATACATCAATCCGCAACCTAACATTCACTTTCTTCTTCCCCACCTCTTACTGTAGAAGTAATTTGGCGCATTAGAGGATTCCAAATATACTTTCACAGGACATTATATACTAGTAAAAGTGCGACAAGGAGAATGGAAGACAACATACCACGCCCTCATCTGGTTTTCCAGATTGATATTTGGATGTATCCACCCAGTTCGTATCGCCTACCCAAAAAGAAGATAACATGTCAAGAACCACACTTCAAGCCAAACAAACAAGAATTGTATTTGGCCCTTAGTAGTGATATTATCTTTTCCCTCTACCTTGAATAAAATGATTGATACATGTTTTGTAAAATCTTTTTTATTCCAATTTTCACTACGCCTCTGCTCAGTCATCCGTAATGACGAATACTATGAGAATATAATAATTAATATCTTACATGTGTCCTAACTACTAAGTCAATACATACCCTCTAAGAGCATTTTGATCATTTCACATTTTTCAAAAATATAGTAAAATTATAGACGTGTTGTAACATTAGGAATGGCAAAAAAATTGCAAAAACCAATAACGATAGACATTAACCCCATTCTCCCCTCCTCCAATCCTCGCAAAGCAGAGGGCCTTGTTAGCTTGGGGTTGCTAGAAGACATTCAACGTCTAACATATATATGGGCAAATATGATATTCTATATTTTCGATTGCATATATGACTGTTAGATGGTGAATATATTAACATACAGTAGCTAGTCCCTTAATATTTAAAGGAAAACTAATGAAAAGGGCTTCAAAACTTTGAGTTTTAACGATAAGGACAAAATAAAGGGTAAAGTGAATAGTACCATGATTGACTTTTTAGTGTAAAATATGATTTTTCGTTAAAGTGAACAGTACCGGGAGCTTTTCGGTCATCCTGAATTTCTTCCGAATCTTCGTCGTCTTCTCTCTTGCCTGCTTGTTCTTTCCAATATGCAACCAACTTCTTCAGCCGCATGATTTCTTTTGAAGAAACGTTTTTGCTTGGATCATTCACGATTGATCGAACTCTTGATGCATACCTGAATTTAGCATAAAGGTGTGAAAAAATAGTAGTCGTTACCTATTGGGAGAAACATTAAGGGTTAAATTATTTGAAATTAGACAAAGTAAATAATAAAGAGAAGTGTGACATACATTAGAGAGTTGTACGTCTCGTCCACATTTGATTCAGCAGGAGAAACGTTTACAAGCATAAGCGTCTTGTTGGTAATTTACTCTTTTGCAAGGTTTTTTTAAATTTTAATATTTTACAAAAACTAATGTTCAAAACCCCCATTATTATTTCAAGTTAGACTTGTGAGTAATTTACTCAAAACTACCTAAATTATGGATCGCACCCAATCTCAATTGCAATGTCATATCTCAATTTATGAATTTGTGGCAATGTCAAACTTCCGTTAATTAATTTGTTAAATTGACTGTTAATTGACGACGGAATTCATATTTTTCTAAAATAAAAAAATAAATTAAAAAAAAAAGTAACTTCTATACCAAAAAAAGTTAAATCAAGAGGAGTGGGCCCACCCCAGCCAAACCATCCATCCTCACCCTTCTTCCCCTTTATCCGCCCCCCTTTCCTTCCTTCACCACTGAAACCACAACACCGCGCCTCCTCCGACACCCCTCCTCCGCCATCGTCCACAAACTACAAGGCCTAGGCTTCACCAACCTTGTCCTCTGCAACCACGCCCTCACCCGCCAAGCCAACGTCGAGTCCTTCTCCGCCGCCGAGAAACCCCAATTCTTGATCCCCGCCGCCGCCGCGGCATTCACGCCAACACCACGTACCCGACATATTTCATCGCCGTCAATCTCCAGAACCAGATCAACGTCATGGTTGCTTCTTTGTTGAAGGGGGAGCCTGCTTCTTTGTCGAACACTGCCAGGTTGCTGCTTTGTGGTTTTGAGTGGCCAATCTCAAATTCCTAATTTTTTTAGTAAAGGAAGAGAGAAATCGGAGATCTAGTAATAGAAGTGGGCGATGGGGGTGGGCAATGGCGGTGGGCGGTGGGCGGTGGGCGGTGGGCGGTGAGCGGTGGGCGGTGAGCGGTGGGCGGTGGGCGGTGGCTGGTGCGGAGAAAATGAGCCATAAGCCAATACCTTTAATTTTTCATGTACCAGACGAAGTGAAGAAGATGATGGTAAAGACAGAGACAATGAATCTCTACCAACTGCATGTTTAATTGAATTTTCTGAATTTTTAAAATTTTTAAATAGTTAAGCAGTTCCACCGGAGGTGGATTTGCCCAGCACCCAGCCAAAAAATCAGGCTGGCCCTCAGTCCATTTGCTCTAGCCCGTGGAGTTCCCTGGTACCCAGCCCATGCCAGGCAACAGCCCAACACGTTTTGGACTGACCAAGAAGCTGGCCTGTTTCTCAGGCGCGTGCAACACAAGTGCGCAAGGCGCGAGTGGGTTTCAGGCTTTCCTGAAAATGTGTCAGCCCACTTGGGGCTCAACGACGTGGCGTTATGATAGCCGTTGGATTTCCAACGGCTAGTTTTTCTAGACCGTTGGATTTCCAATGGTAAAAAACTTTAAATTTTACTTTTAAACTGGACCGTCCGATCAAAGATCAACGGTCCAGATTAATTAACTTAATTAAAATTTATTAAAAAATACAGAAAAATTATTAAAAAATACATAAAATTTAAAAAAAAAAAAAAATTCTTTCTATAGTTTATCTGATGAGTTTATGTAATTTTATTTTTGTGTGTTTTTTTTTTAAGTTTATTTGATGAGTATGTAATTTTATTTCAGTGTGTTTTTTTTTAAGTTTATTTGAAATTTTATCCAAAATTGGTTAAAAATCATATCCGAAATAAACTTAAAAAAAAAAAAAACACACCAAATAAATGCGCTGGGTGCCAGCGCATTTTTTTAGGGATAGAGATGCTTTGGTCTGTTACTGTTCATTGGGGTCTATTACTGTTCACTTGAGTGGATAAATGCGCTGGGTGCTGGCACAAAGTCCTTAGGGGTGGACTTGTTTGGTATCCTATTTGAAAATTTTTATAATTTTTCAAAACATTTCTTAAGAATTTTTCTTGAAAACAATTTTCTTTAAGACTCAAAAACTTGTTTGGTATGCAATTTAAAATTTTTAAATCTTACAACTTAAACTGGACAAAAAGATCCATAAAAAGGGGGTCGAGATAGAAATAGGGGTGGGTTCAAAAAACCGAAAATCGAAAAAAACCGGACCGAGTCCGAAAAAACCGAACCGAAATTGTCAAACCGAACCGAACCGAACCGAAATAGATTTTAATTATAAAAATTTAAAAAAAAAAAACCCAAGGGGGTTCGAACCCATTCCCACTTGGTTGAGTATCTTTCCCTTAAACCATTTTGATAGCACGTTTTTTCCTGTTAATACCTAATGAGTAGCATATTTATAAAAAAGTAGATCATAATAAGTTTTCAATTCTCATCTTTCATCCAATCCCAACTTTTATTTGACCTAGCCGCAAAAACCCATCTTTCCCAATTCCTCTCTCTCTCTCTCTCTCTCTCTCTCTCTCTCCCTCCCTCCCTCCCAAAATTATACCCAGAAATCCCAATTTCTTTAACCTAGCCGAAAAAAACCATCTCTCCCTCTCTCTCTCTCTCCCTCCCTCCAACCAAACACAACAAAAACCCAGAAATCCCACCTCATAAATCAAGCTCACCTATTTCCCCAACCTCCAATTCCCACCTCCCCTCAATTTTCGAGTCAAATCAGCGGAACTCACTGTCCAATTTCATTGGATTTGACGAAAAATTAACCATGGTGGAGACTTTGCAGCTAGAACGGTTCCACTCGCCGAGGTAAGTGCTCCGGTTATCCTTCAACAGTTCAACATTTTGTTTTGTTCTCCTTTGCAAGTTCATTCGATTTGACGAAACGAGTTTTGTTTGATCTGCAAGATGGAGGTAAAGGTTTAATTCTTGGTTTTCTAGGTGAACTGGAAAAAAGAATAAACTGTGTTGTAGTACTCATTGTAAACTCGCAGTAATGTGTTTCTCCCAGTGCAAATAATTCAATAACACAAATCATCGCTTCAATTGTTTAAGTATGATGCCTTTTTCATTTACCACTAACTTGTAATTAACTTTTGCTTCTATTTTTATTTTTTTGTGTGTAAAGCTCTGCCTTGCTACTTTTTGGATTCTGTTAAAATGCATAGTTCATTGTCGATCTCAGAAAATCGTTGTTGCAAATTTGTTGCAGGTTGATTTCTCATTGAGGATGCTCAAGGCAGGGAGAAGCATGTGCTCCAGATTAAAATTAAAAAAAAAAAACAATTTTTTTTGGAAAAAAAACCGAACCGAACCGAAAAAAATCAAAACCGAAAAAAATCGAACCAAACCGAACAGTAACTTCGGTTTGGTTTTCGGTTTCGGCCAAAAACCGAACCGAACGAAACCGAACCCATCCCTAGATAGAAAGAGGAGAGAAGAGGAAAGAAAGTAAGAGATGATTGGAGGAAAGAGAAAGAAGTGAGAAGATCAGAGGAGATAGAGAGGGAGAGGAGTGAGAGAAAGAACCGAGAGAATGAAGATAGCGAATTAAAGGAGAGACGAAAAAGGTAAAAAAAAAAAGGGGAGAGAGAAAGAAGAAAAGAGAGATAGATTTGGAGTGAGAGGGGAGGAGGGAGAGAAAAGAAATGGGTGAGTTTAAGTTTAAAAACTCACTTTTTATGTTTTTAAATAATAGACTATATTTTTGAGTTAGAAATAGTCATATCAAACAAGTTTTTAAGACCTAAAACTTGAAAATTGTTTTTTGAATTTAAAAAGTTGGATTCAAGTAGAGTACCAAACATGCTCTAATTTTTTTTAATTTATTAATACTTAATTAAGAGTAAATTGTAGATATGGTCTTGGAACTTTAACTCAATTGGAGCAATGATCCCTCAACTAAAAATCCATTACAATTGGTCCCTCAACTCATCAAAACGTGCAGCTATGGTCCCTCAACTAAAAATTCATTATCATTGGTCCCTCAACTTTAATTCAACTGGAGAAATGATCTCTTAACTTTAACCCAATTGTAGTAATGGTCCTTCCAACATAACTCGTTTTGACAAAATTTTTGACGTAATTGACGAAAATGATCATAATTACACACTTTGATGAGTTAAGAGACCCTAATTATATAAATGGTTATTCCAACATAACTTATTTTGACAAAATTTTGACTAAATTGATGAAAATGATTATAGCTACACATTTTGATAAGTTGATGGACCAATGGTAATGAATTTTTAGTTAATGGACCATTGCTCCAATTTGATTAAAATTGAAGGACCATTGCTATAATTTTCTCCTTAATTAATGTTTTAATCTAATTGGCTGAGAAGTGAGTCTCGAGCTTACCACATAACTATTTAACATAAAAGCTAACAGAGACTTTAGTATTGTAACGAATTGGTAGGTTGATACATGACATTACAATTTTAAAATATGAGATTGTGGTTCAATATATAATTAAAGTAGTTTTGTGTAATTTAAAATTTTGGTGCAATTTATAATTAAGGTAGTTTTGTGTAATTTACTCAAAAATAAACATTAAAGATAAATATGAAAATAAAAGAAAATAAACATACATTTGATAATATCACATTATCACATACCCATTTTGATCATTTTATATTTTCACAGCCGTATTACATAAAAGTTTATCAAACACTGTTTTGTTGCTATAAGCAATTTTACAATTAAAGTTTACCAAACACTTTATTACTTTACTTTATAGTTATTTATTCTCACAACGGTTTATTTTAAAAACACAAGAATACCAAACTACTCTTTACGAGAGGTTGCGTACGAGTGGAAGGGCTTCACCAGCCTGCAGGTTTGCGGAGAGTCTTAGCTTTCTGTAATCTTCATAAGTAAAGGGAACGTAAAGTCGAGGGTGCTCGGAATCCACCAATTCTGGAGGAGCTTCCACTCCCGCTTCCTCATCCGGTCCACGTTGGAATGAAGAGATCGAAACTCGAATTCTTGCCTCCCGGAATTGTACTCTGTGCTTCACATTGCACAACCTTCCATTGCTCCATGCCTTGACATAAAATATTAACAACATAAGGAAATATGCACAAATGAAACATGTTACAAACTTGGAGAATTTGAGGGATGCTAAACAGACAATATATTACATGAGCGACATCTCCGAGATTAACAAGGAGAGTGCCTGGGCAAGGATCAACGGCTACAAAGGCGCCGGATTTATCCATCACTTCCAAGCCACCGACAATTTCATCGTCTTGAAGAATAGTTAGAAATCCCGAGTCTGTATGTGATTGTACACCAGAGGATCCAACTGATTCAGGAGTGAAGTTGTACTTGTTTATCCTGAACTGGCAGGGCCACCCCTTGAGATAATCACTATCAGCCAACCCTAGACTCTCTGCCAACTTCTGCCCTATGTCCACAATCTGCTCGCACACTGCTTGAGCATACTTCTCTATCACCTCTCTGTTGGTTTAGTGACGAAAACAACTTTAAGACGAGTTTTTCTACTATGCATCAACGTATGCTCAAATTAACAACTAGATTTTAATGTTCTAGATGAAACCATTGTATATAACATTTTGCTAAAGCACAATTTAACATATGTGCAGAAACTTTTGTTTTTGTGTTTTTAAGTATTGATAAATCACAGTTGACATGTTTGTGGATACTTTTGTTTTTATATTTTAAGTCAATTCAGTATTTGTTGTTATTTGCAGGTAGGTAACGAGGAATTGTTCCTTGCAATTAAGGAGCCAAGTGGCTTTTTAACATATACAAGTATCGAAAAATCTATTAAGGTTGTAATCTAATTTCTTCTTCATTCAATAAATAGTCGTCAATTGAGAATTAGAGTTTAGAGCTTCGAGTTTACGGTTGACATGTTGACCAAATAACATATATGATTATTTACTAATCTAGAGATTAAGGTTCTAACAATCTTCTTATTCAACGATCATCGTTTGAGATTTGACCTCAGCAGAGACTGAGCAGCACTAGACCAAATAATCATGTGGAGTATTAGGTTGTGTTTTCTTGTTTTCTCTTAGCTAAAATTTAAGCAATGGTAAAATTATCAGACGATCAAAAGCTAACCTCTGGTACGAAGAAGCATTTAACTGAGAGCAAAAGCTGTCAAGAGCCTGACGCGATCCCAAGTCGTGGAACCCCAAAGATTCATAGATCGGGTTGACTATGCTGGGAGCCAGGTATCCACTGCCAGTTATGCCATCCTTGTTCTGCTTCTTGATCTCCATGGGCAGGTCCAGCAAAGATCTGGCCACTGATTTCATCTCGGACATCAGAGCCGGTGGGATCATGTGGTTCACAAGCCTGAAGCATCCCCATGTCTCTGATGCTTCCCTCAGCTTCCTGTACTCTTCTGCTTCTGGAAATTTTTTCAGGTCAATGGCTGGGATTGTCCTGCAGTCTTCCTCTCCACCTCCCATTTCTGAATATTGGGTTTGTTTCTTATCTCTCATGGTTTTTTTTATAGGAAACTAATGAAAAATAAAGGACAAAATAAAGGGTAAAGTGAATAGTACCATGTTTGACTTTTTAGTGTAAAAATGTAGTTTTTCGTTAAGATAGTACCTTGGTATAAAATAATCAACAACACGGTGTTATTAAATAGCATTATTATTGTAGAAAATGGTCACGTCGGTCTTTTCCTTTCATCTCGATAGCAAATAATTTCAAGACAGAGGTAGATTATCTACCCTCCCACTTTCCGTGTCTTCTCGTGCTCTTCTATTTTGTGTGATCACGGTTAAGTCACGTCAACATTTTATATTAATTTTTTTATAGAGATAATAAGATAAAAAGAAATAGTAATATAAAATGTTGACGTAGCTTAACCGTGACCACACAAACAGGAGGAAACGGAAAGTGGGAGGGCAGAGAATCTGCCTCCTTTCAAGACAGTCTTGATATGACATAAATAGAGTATCAACGTAATACCTGAGCAAAGTCTCCAAGTTCTTTTTTTTTTTTTGGTTTCACTTTGCGTTGGCTGGGATAAAATCTGAGTGACTGTATTTTCTTTGAAGCAAAAATACGGAGAAAACAAGCATGAAACTCCATGTACAAATAAAATCAAGAGTATGTCATATATACACACCATCCACACTGTACAGCTTATATCCTCCTAACCCGGTTACAACCTTTTTTCATCACAACACAATGAGAAAACGAGAGTATCAACTATAACACAGAACCAAATCGTATGCTCGCTCGATGTGGTCTACCCTGCCGAAACCCTAAAGCTTACATTCCAAAATTCTGCCTAAACTTGTAATGCTAGTATTTTCAACTACAAGTTTCGCCGATCTAGTTTCAGCGAAAAGTTACATGGAATGGCGGCCATCTCTATCTTTCACCGGTCGTTCATCCTGAATTTCTTCCAAATCTTCGTCGTCTTCTCTCTTGCCTGCTTGTTCCTTCCAATATGCAACCAACTTCTTCAGCCGCATGATTTCTTTTGAAGAAACGTTTTTGCTTGGATCATTCACGATTGATCGAACTCTTGATGCATACCTGAATTTAGCATAAAGGTGTGAAAAAATAGTAGTCATTACCTTTTGGGAGAAACATTAAGGGTTAAATTATTTGAAATTAGACAATGTAAATAATAAAGAGAAGTGTGACATACATTAGAGAATTGTACGTCTCGTCCACATTTGATTCAGCAGGAGAAACGTTTACAAACATAAGCGTCTTGGCGTTGCCACCAAGTGAATCACTCATAAGCATCGTTAACTTATGGTTCCTGTACGGTATGTGTTGACCACCGGAAGATAAAGAACTTATAACATCCCCAAGTGCTGAAAGCGATTTGTTGATGCTTTGCGCTTCTTTAAGTTGACTACCTGAAGAGCCCGACTTCTTTATTCTTTCCGAACCAGCAAGATCCACAAAACTTAGCTACACATGATTATGTAAAAGAAAGATATTAATGAAGATAATTTCAAAACAAATATTCAACTAGACCTGAAGTGAATGCAAACCAATGTGCATCACCTTAATTATTTATTTTGAAATATATTAATATACCTTTCCTCTTGCAACAGATTGGGTTTGAAGGTTGGTACTTTCGATGACAACAGAAACTATGAGGTGTGATCTTGAACTTTCATCGTTCATCTGAGTTCCAGCAGTATGCCTTCGTTCAGAACCTCTTTGAATGACACTTTTCAGTTCGTCATGTGATGAAATTGAGAGAACTGTTACATTCTCAACCGAGACCATACCCTAACATTACAAAATCAACCATTGAGCGACCTTAAAGTAAAGATGTGATACTAATCAACAGATCAGAATAAAAAAAATTCAATAACATGAATTAAGGATCAAATGTAATTAACCAAAAAACCTCTTCACAGTCTAATAAAAAAACACATGCCTCGTAGAATTACAAAGTATTACAGACATGTAAAGAGATTACCTTTGAATCTTTCTTGATCTCCAATTTCAAACGCTTGGCATTTTTCGGTAAGAGAAGGTCTACAAGTGTATCTTGATACAACTCCAACATGTATGCCTGCGTAAAAAATATTTACTCAATACCATTACCAAGTAGTAATTGAAAAAAAACCATTACCAAAAGCCTAAACAATGAATGTAATTCGTATATTTTTTAGGGTGTTAAACTAGTTATGATAAGACTTCTTGTCCATCTTGTATTTTTTTTTTCCCCTTTTCTTCTATTTATATGGGACATTTTTATTGTACTTACTGTATACAAGTTTCACATGTTCATAGGAAACGAAAGCATTTAACAATCTTATTGCAAGGGTTTTAAGTGGCGACCACTAAAATTGTTCATTGTACAGAACCAACAAGATGATACCTTTAACGAAAATGAGAATTTGTTGTTCTCTCGCCTCAATATTTTAAACAGCTCTGCAGTAGCTCGTGGAGTAAGTCCAGGATTAGTTTCTGAACCGTATATGGTATATGTCTTTCCGGAACCAGTTTGCCCATATGCAAATATGCACACATTATACCCATCAACTGCAGATTGCACCAAATACTGCATTACGTGCACGTAAAATAAATGTTAGAAATGATTTACAAATGTATATTCATAGCAATTAAAAAAATTAGATCTCTTTCGAAGAAACCATTAATAAAAAAAACTTACCCTTGTATCTTCAAAGACATCCTCTTGGGTGGCATTACCATCAAATACACGATCATACATATGTTGTTTCAGTTTGTCATCTTTCCATGGATGTTCAATTGTGAACTCATCTACACTTTTAACTGTATCTCTTTCCTTTTCTGTAATTTCTTTTTCACTCAAAGGTCTCAATCGACAGAAGACTCTAATCTTGCCTTTCATATCTGAAAAGTATATAGAATGGAAAAAATATCACATCAGTGATACTAATACTAAAAGGACAGAACAAAAGGTTAACTTAAATATTTTAAAGATTTCAAGGAATGACAACCTTCTATAGTATTAAAATATCGCTTCCTCAAAAGTTGTTCTTCCTTGTAAAGCGCTTCCATCTCAGCTAGCTGAGCTCCTTGCATCCTCAAGATGGCAGCAGTTTGCTCGTTCTTTCTATCAATGTCCTGAAATCAAACATGAATTTGTTGGCAGTGTTCACCATTTTTGGAACCTTGTACATAAAATAAATACAACAAACGAAAGAAAACGCTTTATTAAAGAATCTATACAGGACCATTACCTCTTTCATTTCTCTCAGTTCCTCCAATTCCTTTAAGCTACTTTGTAATTCAGCAACCTCAGAGTTTTTGGTGGCAAGAGTTGACTTAAGACCTGCTAATTCTTGGTTAACTCCTTCAAGCTTCTTTTCAAGTTCAAACACTTGAAGCTTTAACGCTCTACGCTCTTGCTCAAATTTTTTCTCGACAGAATCAATCTACATAATGAACACTCACTAAGATACTTGATTCTTCTATTGGGTACCAGAAACAAAGACATTACAATCATTAAAAAATAAACAACGAACCAACACCAAATTAAGATGTCAAGGGAATTACCTCAACAGATTTAGTCTTTTTGAGCCCAGAAAGCCTTTGCTCCAATGATATTTTTTCATCAGATAGTCTCCTTATAGTTTTTTCTTTTGCTAACAACTCCTCACCACGAAGCTTTATTTCGTCTTCGAGCTTCTGCAAAGCCTGTGTAAGATATTGTTTTCAAAATCCCTTGTGCCTTATCATAAACCACTTGATAGAACCAACTTAACTAAATTGATACCAAAATGTATTTTCGTAAAAAACTTACGTGGTTATTTCCACCAACTTGCTGTGTTTTGTTATTTTTCTCTGCCAATTGATTACCCAAGTTTTGCAGCCTTGCTTCCACGCTTTTTTTCTCTAGCAGTGCAGCCTAATAGATTTGAGAATCCAGTTAGAATATTTAAAGCACATTGGGTGCAAATACAATTAGTCACACTGACCTGAAGTGCCATATCCTTTTCATCACACAATGATCTAAGCCTATCATGATCACATCTAACTTCCGTCAGGTTTTGCTTCTCAGATGCCAAGGATTGCTTCAAACTTTCTAATTCTTCTTGCATGTTTGCTTCTTGTTTTTGCTTTTCACGCAATTCTTCCAGCAACTGAATTAACATAGTTTCATTCAACCACCAGGTAATAGCAGTAATCAACATTTCAGCACATTAAAGTCTTATTTTCTTACTTGATCAGCATTCCTCTGAGACTCTTCAACAGCTTTTGACAAATGCTGTACACGTTTTTCATAACCTTCACCATCAGAGGGCTTAACATTGTTAGAAAGATCTCCGTTTGTTGAACCACTAGCAGCAGGCCGAGCTTTAGAATAGCGCCTCAACATGACATCATTTATGTGTGTTTGAAGAGCAACACAAATTTCTTCACCCTGCATGGAAAGGAGAAATGCGTATAAGTCAAATAAACTTAGTGAAGAGGCCTAAAAACCTCAAAAACGATGAATCAAAAAACATATAAGTTAGAGAGGTGCCAAAACCTGCTTAGTTTCAAACTGGAAAATGTGAAGAACACCTGCAACTCTCATCTTAAAGAAAACAGCAGTGTTGCTACTACCAAATTGCATGATGTCTCTTAGCTCAGCTGAATGTAGATATTCCTTTGGAACTGGACGGAAAAAATGAACCTGTGGAATGTGATATCATAATGTCAATATAACGTTAAAACGAGGTGCGCACACACACATATATTATATTTGTATATAAAGTTATAAACTCACCCCTCTTTTGTTAATGCCCAAAATAATTTTCCCTGGAAGAAGTCCAATGGGATCATCAATCTTGCGAACACTGAAGAAGACTGAATTCCCATAAGGAAGTTGTCTCAGTATTCTCAAAAATTGTTGTCTTGCATCATCTTTTGTCAAATTTTCCTACAATACAACAGCAATGTCTTGTATCATAAGTATTATCTCCTTCAAGTAAAGACGTATGATTGAGGATGCATGCACAAGGGGTCACAGACAACCAAATCAGATAACAAGTTTGTATTTCTTTTTTAAAGTAATTGTATATAAGAACTCGTGCAACAGATTTCCATGCATATCAACTTAAAGTTTTACCACTCTGGTAACTTACCATTGAATGGTAACGAGAAAGAATATCAAACTCCCACTCTCGTTTTGCTCGTGTGATTGCGATTTGTCTGGGTAGGAAGCGTTCCAAAAGCAAATTCCAGTCACTGAAAAATATTAACCTCAAGTCAAGATAGAAAGACCAACTATTAACATGACATACTCTAAAACAATAACAGATAACAAAAAGCCAAATAAAATATGGAACAAAAAGGTAGCAAGATATTAACCTCAAGTCAAGATAGAAAGACCAACTATAAACATGACATACTCTAAAACAATAACAGATAACAAAAAGCCAAATAAAATATGGAACAAAAAGGTAGCAAGAACACTGACGTGCATGATTCAGGATTGCGCAGAAATCCGATGTCAACCAAGATTTGCAATGCAGACAGCTGGGCAGCATCATCTCTTCCAACAGGATAATTTCCCAGTATATAATCATGTTGCAACTATAACATAACAACATATAAACAAACTTTGGAGGTTAATCGCAATAGTCTAATACTACCGCAGAAGTTAATCATCAAGATAGAAATCATTATGTTCACGAATTCAACTTGAGCTCTTGAAAGCAACGTTTACCTTGGTGTCATTCAAAAAACCATGTCAAAACAACAGGTCAACAAACAATGCTCAAATTCTTTTTTAATGAGCATCACAAAAGAAAAACAACAAAGGATAAGAAGCTCAGTAATACTTTTATTGAGATTACGCACCTGAACGTAGGACAACTGCACAAACATTGGATCTGTGACAGCTTCATCCGACTCCCGAAACAGCTTTTTCTTAAATGTCAGCTTGCAATGCAATATTTCTCCTTTACTTCGATCCTTTGCGGCCTTGAGTTCTGCTAATAGATCCCCTATGTACTTGTTGTCATCTAACCCAATATACTCCTCTGTGTGACAAGAAAATGCATATCAGATAATGTTCAGTGAACCCTAACATAGGAAACCACAAGGAAGAAAAATAAAAGAATACCATTTCCAGGATCAGGTGATTTTGAGCCAGTTACAACTTTACGGCATTCAAACAGACTGAAGCTAGAAGGAGCTGAGAGTTTAATTACCCCTGCAAGTTCCTGAAAGCCACACGGAAACTTATCAAAAACATAATCAAGAAGACAGATGTATGACAGAACAAGAATAAAGAAACTTTTAACAGTAAAAAACTGGGGCATATTATTATTACAATCCTATGAGCACTTAAAGGTGATGGGTCATAATTGCAAATCACAAATACAAAACTAAACAGATTCAGTGCAAAAGACCTTGTGAGTTAGACAAGTCCGCAACACAACTGTGGTTACTCATCATACTGGATAATTCAGAGTCATTATGCCATAGTCAGAAGTAATTACTTAAAAAAAGGTCCAAGTTATTAAGCGATTGATACAAAATTTCTTAAATATCAGTACTTCAAACGTGTGTCAAATACACCCAGTATGTTGCTACTGTATCACCCTAAATATTTACTTTACCAGAAAGTTGTTTGCTTAAAATTTGAATTTTGTGATGACCTACCAAAGCAAAGGCTTGCCAGTTGCCACTATGTTTGACCGTAAGGCACATGTAATTCTGCTTTGCATATTCAACTCTTTATTTTTGTGATATTTTGTCCTTTTACTCTTTGGTACCCAAACAGATAGAGCACATTAAAGTTGATAAGCCTACCTCAACAGCATCAGCCACTGTTGTTGCCATATCATATGTGATTTCTTCAAAGGTTTCATCCAAGAAAAACACAATTGTTGTTAGCTTTCGACCAGTTAACAGCGCTTCAATCTCTTCGCGGCCTGGTATTGTATGTCTAGGACCAGCCTTTACAGAACGCTTTAAAGCATTTAATGTATTAATTGCTAGGACTCGAACCTCAGAGTCAATATTCACACCATGTGCTACATTGTGGACATACTCGGACAAATACCCCCCAATGTCCTTGCTCGGAGGCATAGAGGATGAACACAGATACATTAATTCCCATGCTTTGATCAAATATTGCCTGTTATAACAAAACCAATTAAGTCAAGTCATGGAGCATAGAATTGACAATAGTTTTACCACTGCCTTTTACACACCCAAATCTTATCTATCATAGAAACAAAACACTATGACTGAAAAGAAAACGATGCATACTTATCGGGATTATTTCTTGTTTGTTTTGAAATCTGAACAAAAAGCTCATCCCGAAGCTCTGTCCGCTTCAAGGTTTGCTTAAACATCTTTCCAACAAGCTCTACCCGTTCATCTAAGCTTGCTGGAGTAACTCGATCATCAGATGAATCAACTCCCATGTACTTCAAAATGATTTGGAACAGTTTCATTGCCCGGCTTACCAGGTCACTATTGATTTTCAGTAATGATGTAGGTATTGGATCCTGTAAAAGCACATAATTTAGCTCTTCAAGAGTTTTAAAGTTTAATAAATAGAAGACTAGAAGTATTATGAAACATAGCATGTAGTTACCTTTTGGTAGCACAGCATATCCTCAAAAGTGAACCTCTCTCGGGGTTGAGGACCAATGGATTTTTTTGTAAAGAATCCACGTTTTCCAGCAGACTGAATCTGTTTCTGCATCAACCTCAAAAATCCTTCTACCTATTTTCAAAAGAAAATAAATTATATAAAGAACATAACAACTGTTGATTGCCCTAAAACAATGAGCAATAAATATTATATGTATTCGAGTAATTTAATTTCAGGAACAAAAAAACAACAAAGGAGAATGACCGCAGAAATGTATGCTTGTACATGTTGTGTAGGTGTGTGTGAGCATATCCTATTGATTATTAGAGAATATATGCTCCTACCTGAAATCTATCAATCAAGGGTATTGCACCAGCAAGTTCTGCTGGGATGTCCATGGACAAGGTCCGTGGTGTTCTGCAATTAACAAGCGGAGAAAATGCTGACAGTCAGAGGCCATACGACATCATAACAAGTAAACTCCTAACCGCTCATCAGTTTTGCAAACCAGAATGTTGAAGAACCCATCTTTGTGATTGTACCATTATGAATTAGACATCATGACCGATTTCAAATCACAATTTTACAACCAGAGATAATATGTCATGGCTCACTCTAGTTTATGCTACCAAATAAAACAGGCATAATGAATTGGTAAGCGGAACGATGAAGGCATTCAAAGCGCAATTTGAAGACACGGGTTAAGAGGAACATGCGAGTGAACATACTGCGGTGCCAAGCTGGAGCTGTCACTGTCATAATCATCCCCATTTGCAAATGCAGCAGCAGCAGAGCTGTGTAAAGGAGTTGTATTCTCATTGCCATTGCTAGAGCTAAAAGAAGACCTACTTGTTCTCACACTTTGCGCCATTGACGGGTGCAGGTCCATTGTCATTTCAGTGCAACCCCCACAGACAGACACACATACACATACTCACTTCCCGGAACCAGCTTCAGTTCCTCAAATCATTCAGGTACGAGGTTATCTTCCTTAAATTCAGAACAACACAAAAACAAATGAAACAAAAAACCAAGTTAAAAACACATTCATACGAAACGTCACACAATCAAAACATAATCTGTTCATCCTAATTATTTCCAGACACCACTAAAAACCAAAAAATAAACACAAAAAGCAGACAACTTCCATGGTAAGGCAGTAGCGTCAAGCCACCAACGACCAAACCCAGAAAATAAAAAGCCTCAAAAATCAAAAAAGCACCAACCCTTGATGAAATTATTGCCTGCCTGCAATTGGGTCTTTGGATTTTGCCTCTGAGGAGATAACAGATCGAGAGACAGAACGAACAGAGAACAAAAAAAACCCAGAAGAAATCAAATGTAATGTGACATTCATAAATCGATAAAACAGGGTAGAAGTAGGTCTCTTTCTCTCTGACACTGACCTCTGCAAAATTGAACGATCGGAGAGAGGAGAGAGGAGAGAGAGAGAGATCTGAGCTACAAAAAAACTCAGACGCACCACTGCTTCCAGTGAAGGCAGAGAGAATCACGGGACTATTATAAATGACAAAGGGTATTTACGTAAATTCAAAAACATTTATTTTTTAAAGCTTTTGCTTTATTTCGCCCGTTCGGGTGCGACTTTGCGTGTATTTTCAATCCTTCGAGTTTTCCGAGTGCGAAATGACCATTATATCCTCGTGCCTCTACTCATTTGTAATTCGAATTTTTCGTTTATTTTTCCTAGGAGGAGGGTGTTTTTATTGGTTCGATGTATATAAAATTTGAAAAGGTGTGGAAGGGTATTATTGTAATTTGGCGAGTGTCCTTGGGACAGGAGGGAGATGCCCCAAACTTTGGGCCTTCCACCCGCTAAAGCTTGTCCTTGTGGGAAGTTTTTTTGTGATGGGCCCATCCCATCTAACTTTATCCTTCCTAGTTTCCTACTTTAGAAGCCAACAATTTCACTTTTGTTTATGGTTTTACTTAAATTTTACAAAAAAGGAGAGAAAAATAACAATAAAATCTTTTGTTGAAGCTCAATTAGTACCTACAAATTTGGATATGATTCTAATTTGTAAATGATTTTGATTTTGTTTGCCCATTTTTAATGTTGAAGCAAAATTCACAATCTGACAATATAACGTCACATGTTAATATCTTTAAATCTTCCTTACCGCGAAATTGTTGATTATTGTGGCTTGGCCACCAGCTGGTCATCTTCTATAAATATATATATATATATATATGATAAGACATTGTTTAATCATAACATTCTCAATTAGGACTACATTAACTTAGTATTTTGTAGTTCTTAAAAGATTCTTCTACCAATTTAAAACTTAGTAATTTGAGACTTTTGTTGTGGTTTTAATAACAATGTCATCAAGTTCAAGTTCAATTAGTACTACATGTTTGGGCATGATTTCACTTTTAAATGATCATGATTATATTTTTGCCCTTTGAGATTGGTTCAAATAGATTCATAGTCTAATATCGTAACAAGTTAAGTATATAATAACAAAATGTTATTCTAATAAAAACATTTACAGTCATACGTATTTTTACCGACTTAAAAATCTACCAATTAAGAAAATATCATATTTACCCTTTGTCTATGTCAAAAGTATAGGAACACCCCATGTCTTAGAAGGTAAGAAAATTCTCAAGTCATGCCATGTCCCATCTAAGTGGGGAGACTGCATTTCAAACAAGGAAATTGGGTCCCTATTTATTATATTTATACAAAAATGGATATACAAAGTATCTTGCTTTGCTATATGGAAATGCCCCTAATGTCAAGAAGCCGGCATTGCCGGCAAACATGCCAAATGTAGAAGAAGAGTTTAATACAACTCACGAGTGTTGCCACTTGATTGACTTAGCAACACAAATTTGGATATATGAATATATTGCTTAATTAATTAGGTTTACGTTTTTTCATATGACAATTACGTTCTCGTGGTCGCCATGTGACCTAGAAATGCATAGTCACTCAATTTTAAGTTTAATCTCAGCTCTCAACGACAATTCTAAAGCTTGATAATCGTAAATTTTTAGTCAGCAGATGAAAAATGAAAACGAGACTCTTCTATATAAATGTGGTAAAGGGCAAAAATAAACATTGAAAACCCACAAAGTAGAACAAGTCAAGGAGCTTAAATTGCAATAAAGGAAATCATGAGAAAGTTGAGAAGTGTGTACGTCTCAGTCTCATAAACAAATGGGCCTAATGAGAACAACCAAGTAAAAGCAACCAACTGCACTACATCTACATCAAATTATTTATAGCAGCAGGTAAAAAGAAGGTCCCTTTTTCTGCTTCTTTGGACAATTTTGCCCTCCGACAATGATGGTACCTTTTAATTTACGCAAACCCTAATCATCACATTTTGGAACCACCTAACCAATTATTAGTCCGTCTCCGCTTTCTAAATATTGTCCGATAATTGTAAAAAATTTGTAACTTAAATAATTAAGAGTTGTTAATTTTGCGTCCGAATCTTTTCTTTTAGGCAGAGCAATGCCTTATTATCTTAATATCCAACATTCCTTGTATCTAGGACAAGCCTACAAAGCATGTTCAGCAACAACAAAAATTTGGTTGGTTCAAAAAAAAAAAAAAATGGTCGAAATGTGGAGCAACATGTGGAATGAGCCCACATGTCTTTCTTTTTCCCTTTAAAAGGACATCTTCTTTAGATGGTTTAACGTTTAAGGTCAAAGTGTTCCTGTAACTTGTAGTATCACTTGTGAATTAGTGAAAAAAAAAGAAGTTATTCGTTAAAAAATATAAAAACAATAACCAAATTCCAAATTCAAATCCATTGCAGATTTCGAACTTTTGAAAAAAAAAAAATTTAGAAAATCTTATTTAATTTCGACTAAATTTAAATAAGTCAATATACCCACCCCATTACAAATTTCCAAAATTTCTGTCGAAGGCAATCAATACAATTGAACTGCATAAAAGAATACAAGTCTTGTAAATCAACTACAAACTAACCATTCAACTGCATCTCTATAGTACCATGCCATGAAAGAAGCTGGCCGGATCCTGTTCCTTAAGCAGAGCCGGAACTCAGTGATTGAATGCTGGAGTACAGGGATATGCTTCTCGTTTAGCAGTATGTCTTACGATGGTCGGATTGCATTTTTCCAACTGTTGGACATACTTAGAAAGACAACTTATGCTAGCAAAGATTTTGATCCCTTGACTTTGAAAAACTTTTAGCAAAAATCCGTAAGCGCTCCATGACATTTTGGATTTTCTCTGAAATTGCACTGTACAGATGTTTTTGCGCTGCCTCGTCCAAACCACCGGGGCAACTGCTTGGCCACCCTAACGTAGAATGTGAAGTACTACCACACAGAGAGGTTGCCATCCGCCTCATTTCAGGAAGGTCCAAGTCCATTGGCTCGCCAACTATTATCTTAATGTCCTTATTCCATAACGGAAACGGAGGCCTTTTACCACGATGAAACTTATCAGGCATCACCTGGAAATGTAAACAGTAGCAAATGGGAGATGAGCAATGTTGAACAAATGTGTCACAAAAGATCGGTAATGGTATAGTTAATATAACCAAAAATAAAAGAAGATCACAAAAACGTAAGGTTAATATGTATTTACTTTCTGCATGAATGGATAAATTCTGTCATATGTCTAGTCCAGTTAACTAAATCATTGTGCAGGACTTCAAAGAGTAAGATGTGCATACCAAAAAGTGTATCAAATCGTTGAACAGCACAGCAGGAGTTCATGATATCAGCTTATTTCACTAGATCTTCTGGTGCGGCTTAGGTAACTTAAACATATATAATAAACCATACATCAGTAGTGCAATGTTTTCATGACATATTGAATGCATAACAGAAACAGTTTTAACTGCCACGTTCACGAGTTTCAGTGGGTTTTGAGCCACACCGAAATTCTGATATCCCGAAAATGTAAAGCTGAATTTTCTACAATGATATTCTGTGTAGCAATCATTCCCAAACTACACAGCTAGCCATTTGGACGTCAGGTTACAATGTTATGGCTCAAGTTTTCAGTCAATTGATCAGTACCTCACTACAAATGACAAAGAGTATGTTGGATAGAGAGAGACAAGGAAATGGAAGTCTGAATCAATCAAGGACCGTCGTGTTAAATGGATGAAACTAATACTGAAGTTCACGTCATACTTTTCACAGGGAATAGAAAAAGAATATTCAATCAGATAACTTGTGATACTGTTGTACATAATGTATTGTTTATAAAACACCACAGTACTGCATTTTGTTGGGGTGAGTGGGCGGAGGGTGATTGGGAAGTTTCCATCTTCAGCAGTTCACTAACATCTAATAACAATCTAGTCAAAATCTTAAAAGAAACACACGCAGTTGATCGAAACAAATGTCCAAACAAAGAGGAAGAATCCAAAGAAAAGAAAATTACCTGTTCAAATCCAGTATGCACAATTGGCAAAACTATAGGGTTTACAGGAGCACGAGCAATGAGACTAGCGGTCCCCCACTTCAATCGTCTTATAGGTGCATCTTCCTGGTACACTTTTCCTTCTGGAAATGTATGCAACTGCCCATCAGAGATCCAAAAGTTTGAATTTTGAATAACCAAAACTTTCACATAGATGTCGACAAATTATACATTACCGAACAAGTTAAAAAGTTTACAAAACTACTGATTCTATAAGGTAACATTCCATTTCACAAACAACTAATGAAGAACCCATCAGCCCGAAAAGTCACAACCTTTATATTAAAAAAAAACAACATTGAGCTATGCAAACCGAATTATGTCATTGAATTCAGCACAGTCACATCCTAAGCAACATTGAACAGCTCCCAACTCAGTGGTGAAACTGGACTGACCCATTAAGCAGAAACTAAGAACATTTAATAAGATTAAGAAGTGATTACCCATGAACCTTCACTCAACCTCTCAAGAGCTTCATTCATATGTTCTTGATAAATGCCGCCACCCCGCGTAATTGGAATGCACTTTCCTGACCAAATCACCGCATAAAAACAAATCCCACCTCCAAAAAACAGATACAATGTGCAAAAAACCCAAATCAAACAAAGAAAATAAACCAAATTCAACTAACCAACTCTGAAGAAGTAAGAAAGCATTGAATTTTTAAAGCAGATGTCCTCGGCGGCCAAAACCCACCTCGACAAATTCGCATCAGTGATGGGGAACCCCTTGAAAGCCCACAAAAAGGGGTCGTCCATGGTGGACATGTGGTTGCTGACAGTCACGAGTGGGACCCCATTAGGCCGAGACCGGACCAGACGGAGAAGCGTGTCGGCATTGTGGACGGTGGTGGAGTTGAAGAGGGAGACGACGGCCTTCGCCATACCCCCAACCGCCGTTAACACCATCTTCCTCGGAATGCCGCCCATGTAATCGGACCGGGCAGCCCATTCCATGATTCTTCGACCCATGATTTGGTTCAGCGGAATCCCAGTTGGGTCGATTTGGATTTCATCGATCAGGGATCGAATTGGCGTGATTTCGAACGCTGCATGGTTGATTAAATTTGGCGGAAAGGCAGGATGTGTTAATTTCGTTTGTGGTTTGCTGCGCGTGAAGTGAGGTTTGTTCTAGGGAAATTGGTGACGACGAATCTTCATCTTGGGCCTAGTGGGCCTTTCCTAATCTTATTGATTGGGCCTTTACATTTAACGTCGACTTGTTTCTTAGAAAATGTAAAGTGACGATAATGACTTTTTTCCAGTAAGAAAAAAAAAATTCCAGCATTGTAATTCTGAATTAATCATTGTTCTGAAGATAAAACTAATTTTGAATTAATGTTCTAAAATAACAATTTAACAGTCTAAAAAGTGTGTCATATTAGACTAAATTAAACTGTTAATTCATCATAATTCTAATTTATTACCTCACTCTTCCTTGTAATCTTTAAAAACTTAATTTATAAAGACACTCCTCACTTGAGTCCTAATTTTTGTGGGTGTGTCCTAAAATTAGTCACCGCCCCAATTAATTCCTAAGCATTTGAAAATTAAGAAATAACGCCTACACCTCCTTAAGCGTCCGCTTAGCCCACCTAAGTCGCAACTCTCTCTTAGATAGAAAATTGGTATTGTCATTTTAGATTTTAATTTTGTTTAATAATTGTAAAAAGCTTGTTGAATACTTGTATGAACACTCATCATATGTTTGTTCCCTGTATTATTAATATGTTTTAATACTTTAATTCATATGTCATTTTACTTTGCAATTTATGTATCTCAATACAATTATGTATTTTTGTAAATATAAATAGGCACTTATTTATAATAAATTTACTAAAATTCACCTAGGCGTTAGGCCTCAGTCCATCGTCTGAATAACGCTTATCGTCTTTTAGAACCTTGGTGTGGCCACACTTGATAAGACACAAGAACTCCACATTAAACATACAAAAAATAGTCTATGAAAATTGTGACATCTCACATCGCCCATGGGAGTGGATCTTGTAAGCCTTATATGTATATTCCCACCTCCTATAGCACAAGACCTTTTGGGAGATCACTAACTTCGGAGTTCATTGGAATTCCGAAGTTAAGCGAGTTCGCGCAAGAGCAATCCCAGGATGGGTGACCCACTGGAAAGTTCTCGTGTGAATTTCCATAAACAAAACCGTGAAGGCGTGGCTGGGGCCCAAAATGGATAATATCGTGCTACAGCGGAGTCGAGCCGGGGATGTGGTGGAGCCCGGGTCGGGGTGTGTCAGTTTGGTATCAGAGCCAATCTCTGGCCGGAAGTGTGCTGACGAGGACGTCGGACCCTAAGGGGGTGGATTGTGATATCTCACATCGCTCAGGGGAGTGGATCATGTAAGCCTTATATGTTTATTCCAACATCCTATAGCATGAGGCATTTTGGGAGATCGTTGGCTTCATAGTTCATCAGAACTCCGAAGTTAAACGAGTTCGCACGAGAGCAATCCCAAGATGGGTGACCCACTGGGAAGTTCTCGTGTGAGTTATCAGAAACAAAACCATGAGGGAGTGGCCAGGGCCCAAAACAGACAATATCATGCTACGGCGGAGTCGAGTCCGAAATGTGGTAGAGCCCTGGTCGGGGTGTGTCAAAAATGATCCTAATGTGCTTTATTGTTTGTTTAGTGTTCTCCGAGAAAAAAAAATTATTTTTTATTTTGTTAAAAAATTGCAAAATTTCCCTTACACAGAGAGAATTTTTAGTGTGATCGGCACACGAGGTGGTATACCACGTGTCATTATACAAACGGTGAGATATATGTGTTAAAAAGTTAATAACTTAAAAAATAAAATTCTCACTACTTACATAAAAATACATAGTATACCATCCGTATTCCCATCACAATCAAAACTTTCTCCTTACATCCATCAATAGCAAAAAATGTTCAAGTATTTGTTTCTACTTGCCACGTGGAGAAGTAGGTAGTAAGTACCCAAATCGGTAGAAAAAACCGAAAGACAGACGAAGAATCCAGAAACCAAAATAAGAAAGTGACATCACACACATATGGCAGATTTGTGCGTTTCCCAGTCTTCCCTTTTCCTCCTACGCCCCAAAATCGGAGCTTTCCACAACACCGCCATTTCTCTTCCCCTTGCCTGCGGCGGAGCTCGGCGCCTGCAACACAACAACAATCTCACCTTTCACGGATTCAGAGCTTCTCGCGGTTTGAGGCTTGGAGTGATTTCCGACACTAAAACTTCCACCGTATTCACTGTTGATTCGGGAACCAAGGATATCGGTATCGAACCGGTTGCCGGCGGCGGAGACGGTGGGGGTGATTTTGGCGGTAGGGGAGGCGGCGGCGGAGGCGGTGGAGGTGATAATAGTGAGGGTAAAGGGGAGGGTGAGGAGGGACCTGAAGAGAGCAAGAAGAAAGGGATGTCGATGTCTCAGAAACTAACCCTAGGATATGCTGCTCTTGTTGGAGGTAATCAATCAAATTCCTTTGTTTTCGAATCGTTAACATCTTTGATTAGCTTGTAAAATGTAAAGTTAACATCTTTGAGTAGCTTCGAAAATGTAAAGTTAACATCTTTGATTAGCTTCTAGAATTGGTTAGGAAGGCGGATAATAGTTAGGTTTTGCCTGTTGGGTTGTTGTGATTGTGGCTAAAATTTGAGTCTAGGCCTTGAGTGGTGCTTGTCATGCCAAAGGAAGTAGAGAGTTTCGTGTTTGATGTCGATTAGTGTAACGGGTTGGAAACCGATTTTATTGGTGATCTCTGATTCCACTACGGAGTCATGCTCATGGATTGTGGTTGTAATGTGTATTTGCAAGTTTATAGGTGATTTTTAGTAGCATTGCCATTTAGGTGGGTTTATGGTTACGGATGGTTCTCATAGGAAAACTTTTGTGTTTGCAAATTCAAAGTTTCGAGAAGCTTTGCAGTCTGGTATCTTCCAAATGTCACTAAATCTTTCGTGCTCGAGGTACCTGCTCAGGTTCGAACTTCTAATTAGCTTTGTGTTCCAAGACAACAAATCTTGGGATCAAATAATTATCTCGTGGATAGCAATTATCCCTAGGAACATATCAGTTTATTGATGTCCGGTTGCTTTTTTGACAGTGGGTGGCCTTATGGGCTTTTTGAAGAGTGGCAGCCAGAAGTCACTGTTGGCAGGGGGAATATCATCTGCCTTACTGTTTTATGTTTCTACTGAGCTTCCCGTAAGACCAGTTTTTGCATCATCTATCGGGCTTGGTTAGTTGTCATCTCACTCATCTCATGTACTTATGTTGATAGTTGCTGCAGTAGTTGATTGGTAGATTATGTTTGCTTTATATCCATTTTAATGGTTCACCCATATATCTGCTTTAATGACACCATTTCAATTGTATATTGCCGCTAAATACGGGTGATTCTAGGATTACCCTGTTTTCGCTTTTTCTGAGTGCAGTTCAATATCTTAATTTTGTTCGACCTTAACAAATTACTAATTGTCATTTTCTCCAACCTCCAGGGTTGTCTGCTGCCCTCCTGGCTGTGATGGGATCTCGTTTCAAGAAGTCAGGGAAGATCTTTCCAGCCGGCGTCGTCTCTCTTGTGTCGCTTGTAATGACTGGTGGCTACTTACATGGAATTCTACGCAGTGCGCACTGAAAATGCAGAATGTAAGTTAGACTGTAATAAATGTGAGTATACCGTCTGGTATTATGGATCTTTCTTTTTTTGCTGCTAATATCCGGTGTGGATTATCGGCATTAGCTTTTGACGAAGGCATGTAAACTTTGTGTTGGAGGATGTCCTGCTTGAAACTTCAAATGTTTGTTCGACAATTTCTCACTGAATTTTGCGGTTTTGGTGTGCTCGTAGCTTCCGCCTATGTTGAAAGTCCGATTCCCATCCTGTTCACTGGATTTATTCCAACCATTAGGTAATGTCAGCGGGGTTGCAATACGCCCTGCCGGAAAGCAATTGAAATCTTGCAGAAAGAAAGAACTGCAAGAAATCGAATGCAATGCGGTGTGGAGTGCTGAACACCCGTGGACTCGGGCCTCACACAGTCCAATGTTCCTGCCGGAACTTTCATTTGGGGTTCAGCCACCGTACCTAACTGCCGAAACCCGATTGACCAATGCACTTTGGGTGCCATAGAAATGCAAAACCAAGAAAATGTTGTTCAAACTTGGATTAAACATAACAAGCAGCTTAAAATTCACCACACGACTGTGGTCGCACAAATAGTTTGTTATCTGTTTGGCAATTCCACAATGTAAAACGACGAATACAGTCGAACCGCCTCGGCATAAACAGGGCCAACACATCTACGAATTCTTCACCAATCGAACACAGAATTCATCGTCGACCACCAATCTGTCATTTGGGGTTTTGTTTCTGTTTCAATCGACGGAGAACTTGCACACGCACGGCCCCGATTACACAAACGGGCGAGTCGGACACAACAATCACTGGTTAAATGTAGGTATTTGCGAAATTACAACACATATCCTGAGACATAAACAGAAATAGTAGTTCAAGCTGGCTAGGCAACAGAACTTGGTTGAGTTTCTTCCTGAACCATGGCGGATTTTTTGAAGCAACCCACACCCGGTGAAGCGTTATCGCTCTGGATAGTTTTTGCATTGTCGTCCTTCGGTGTTGCTGGCGAAGTAGGATATGGACTGTTGCTGACCATCCTGAAAGAATGAACAAGAAACAATAAAAACGAGAATTAAACACAGCAATTGATGTGTAAAACTGAGATGGCCTAGGTGCGGTGACAAAATGAAAACCGATACAGGATTTAGCGAGGAGGCACCTGTCCCGTCGCTTCTCCAGGAAACGCTGAAGAGAGTGTCTCCTTGCAATGGGAAATTCTGAACCAACAGAAACAGTGAAGCCGGAATCACGAAGCCATCATTAATACTCTCATAAGGAATTTACAATCACCGTGCCGATAGTACTGAATTCTTACCAGCTTGCAATTTGCAAATGGAACTATTCTGCTCAGGGTAGGGCTGGACCACTGGTGAACCAGGAGCAGTAGAAGATTTTTGCAGCGTAGACGATCCTGTACGAATCAGTGGACTTGGAGGACAGCTTGTCGCGCTATTCTTCACATCACTCGTCTTCTTATCAGCAGCAGCAGCGGCCGCAATGAGCATAAGTTCGCGAACCTATGACACATTTAAGTGCGCAAGTACAAAATTTGTCAAGCTCATAAATGACCGAGTTACATGTAAAACGCTTATGCTTGTGCTGTTTAAGGACAGAAAATAACGTACCTTTTCTGCAGTAACGGCGTCAAACACGCTAACGCTCCCAGCGTAGAAGATGGTGAGCTGAGCCGGAGCAGGACCGGTAATGTTTAGTGCAGATGGTACTTTCCTGGCACTCAAACATAAAGAACAACAACAAACAAAGTTTCATGTGAGCCTTGCATGTGAGCCTTGCATGAAACAGACGTGAAAACTGAGATTGAACAGACTAGTCGTAAGCGCTTTTAACTCTTCCAGAAGCATCCAGGCTCATAAAAGCGCTTCTAGCAGAATTGAAGCGCTTTTGACAAAAACAAACAGGCCCCAAATCCAGAGTTGCTTTTAAAAGAAACAGAGTTACATGATAACTTAATCTGCTATATATTTTGCCTTAATTTCTTGTTTCCAAAACAGAAAGCACCACAAAAATATTAAGCACAAACACAATCTACCGACATCATGAAACTACCAGATCAGATCTCAAACAAAATCACATTAATGTTTCCAAATTGCTAACCAACAAACCAAACAACGTTGGAAAATCCGAAGGAAAACAAACATGAACAGTATCACTCTGGAAATTGCATCTGTGGGGGCTCATAAATCCAAATTGACCCCATCTAAATCAGATAATTACAACTAGTGCAGGTGAATTTTCTTGTCTTTTGCAATTAAACCCCCAATAATATACAAAATAATATCTTTTTCCATCCCCAAGAAACTAAATCTTCCTAAATCCAAAACTCGGTCAAAGATTGACCCTTTCTTTCCAAACCCTTTTCATTCAACTGAAGAATGACCCAAAATTCGTAGCTAAGTTGACTAGAACACTATGCTCCGAGTCCCAAGACGCCCAAATTTGAATCACCCTCTTAATAGTTTAAATCAATTAGAATATCGCTCGAATCAAAAAATAAAAATAAAAAAAATACCCAACAAAAAAAGTTTCTAAATTTGCAATTTTTTAAAAAATTTGAGCTCACCTGGTGTTCTGCAGATCATCCTCCGTCTGGTTTGGCTTGTTTTGGGCAACCATTTCTTCTTCCATCTCTGAAAGCTTCACCTTCACATCGCAACCAACTTCTGCTTTTTCCTCCATTGCTTTTTTTTTTTTTCCTCACAGTTTGTTGCTTGAGTCACAACTTTCCCAGAAAGTGTTGAGAAACACCAAACAACTCATAAAAAAAGCAGCTTCTTCCGGTGACCAACCCACCCAACCTCTCTCTCAATTATTAATTAATTTTCACCATTTTCTTAATTTCCCCACGTGTTTAAAATCCAGATGCTTTCTGGCAATTTAATAACGTTAACGACAACTCAGCCGCGTTTGGAGGTGCTATCTGTCGCCTTTGGAGTTGTCGTGACCACATACGATCGTGTGGTCACAAAAAATGTTTCTAACTATTTGTGTTGATGTGAGATGTTCCCGATAAGGTGAACTGCTTGAACATATTGGGTTATTGCTATCTTGGGGAAATTTCTTACCCATACGTTTTTTTTCTCAAGAAAAATATTAATTAAGAGAAAAATCTCGAGTATAACCAGTTGCACCACGATCAAACTTTAGGGTTGGATCGCGGTAGAGAGGATAGTATGATTCCAAGCAAGAGTAATTAAACTACTAAACCTTAAACCAGTGATAGCATCGGCAACAAAATTAGATTTCCTAAAAATATGCTTCCAAGAGATATTGAGAAAAGACGAAGTCAGACTTACGATATCCAAAATGTTATTTTGATTTTTTGAGGAATGCCAGATCTCCCAATCACCGCATCAATGACCAATTTAGAGTCATTTTTGACACAAATATTTTGAAATCCTCTATTCGGAGTCATAATGGAAGCACCTGTAAAGCCAACTGCTTCAGCAACATAAATCGTATTTTCTCCAAAACACCTTGTCCTCGTGACAATAAACCACGATCATCGTGAATTATGAACCCCACTGCAGCTCTCTGATTAAAAATGTTGTTTACTTTCTTGTTTCTTACTTCTTTTAAGATTAGACTTGAACATTCACTTCTATTAAAAATTTTGAGTGATATTTGGACAGTGACACTCCAAAAAAGTTATCTAAGAAGATTTTATTTGCCTTATCCTTTTTTAAGAAGAGGGCTGCTAAAGTACGAAATAGTGAATGAAAATTATAGGTAGAATAGGAAAAACTCATTTTATTTGACTTCATGTGAAATAATCAATTATGGGACCGTTCCTTACAAAAAATACATAAGAGAAAATGCAAACTTTAAAATGATAATGACTTTTTAGCAGTGTTTTAAAAATATCCGCTTAGACACTAGGCAGTTAATCATTGCTCTAATTAATATTTAGACATTTAAAAATAAAAAAAATAGCACATAGGCAGGTCTAGGCTTCCCCTTAGCTCTAGCCTAATTGGTTTTAGGCGGGATTGCAATTTTGTGACTTTTATGCTTTAATTTTATTTTTTTTAAGAAAATCGTTTAGGGTCACAACTCTCTCTCTCTCAAATAGAAATTAGATAAATTTCATTATGCATTTTATGTTTTAAATAAATTGTAAGAGACTTGCTAAATATTTAGATGAACATATTATATGCTTGTTCCTATGTTCTATATCTTTTATTTACTGCTCGACTAACGCCTACCGCATTTTAGTCGATCTTATTTGAATAGTTCTCTAAAAAAAATTATATCAATACCCCACTTGGACTTCTAAGTCTTCCAAGCTATATGAATCATTGAAAGCGTAAAGCTTAACCTAATCTCAATGGCAAGCAACACTATTATCATGATGGGACATGGGTAGAAGGAGAATATGTCTTCGCAGTGCTACTTCGAGTTCTCCTAATTAGAAAATCTAGTGAGGCTACAAGGCTTGGCAAGTGAAGATAGAGGACTTATCGTTCACATGTTCTTACTTCGTACGCTATGAAAATGATTATTGACAGCGTTAGAAGCAACCATTATGATTGAGTTGTGGGGGGCCTAACGTCTACTTTGAAAGGTTAATCATATGGAACTGTGTAAGTTCTAAGGACAAGGCCGTAACAAGTGAAGATAAGAAGTCTCTTCATTAGTTTTTAGTGTGGCTTGGCTATCATTTGAGATTATATATCAACTCAGGAATAGTTGGAAATGTAAGTTGCTTCTTTATAGAGATAGTAAATGCGTAGTGGATTAGTTCACTAAATGGTTTTAAATTATCTCTTTAAGAGAGTTATTTAAGGTATTAAACAACTAATGACCTTCCGAAAAAATATCCTAAATGTGGGAGAGTTTATCCAAGCATATGCAAATTACTTTGTAACTCCTAACATATGTTTTGAAGGACTTAACATTGAAAACAATTAATCTCGAATGAATTTATTTCCATGCATGGATACGAGGTTTGTGATGGCCATAGATTGTAGATAGTCAAACTAATGGTACAAATTATAAATGTTTGACTAGAGAGTAAGTTGTATCATCAAGGGGAATGAGTTAAAAGCCCGTAATTAGACAAGTCATAGTGGAAACCCAACCTAGTTGGTTGGAGATCCCAAGATCTAGGTTCAAAAAGGACAACTAAATTTGGACAATTTGGAGTAGCACTGTGGAGATATATTCTCCTTCTACCCCTGTTCCATGATGAGATCCCAAGATCTAGGTTAAGCTGTATGCTTTTAATGATTCCTATAGCTTGGAAGACTTAGAAGTCCAAGTGGGATATTGCATGATACTCTTAATGGGAAGTCACCTATCTTGAGTGAGGAATGGGGCCGTTCCTATGAGAATTTTATAAAAGGCTTAATTCTCTAGAGCACTCACGAGAAACCGGGAATTGTTCAGGGCCGAAATGATTACTATTGTCTTGGTTTACACAAACGGATGAGCAATTCAAGGTATCGAGTTCACTAATTAGCCAAGTAAATCCGATAATAATTCATTACGAAAGGTTTAAAGCCAAAAGCCATCTATCTCGATGCAGTACTTTTCTTACTGAATTCTCTCTAGTGTCTGCATTGTCATTTGCATAGTGTTGAGTCAATTTCCATTCATGTGGGAGATTGTTGGAAAATTTATTATTATTATTATTATTATTATATTAAATAAAATAATTAAATGAAAATTAGAAGTGATGCATTTTGGTGGAAATATGTGTCTATCCTAATGAAGAGTTGCAATTTTTGACTATTCATGAATGATCACATGTTTTCCAAAGATGTGTCTCAAATTCTATAAATAGGGAAGCTCCCTATAATCATCAAATAACTTTTCATTTACATAATCATACATAGAGTGCACTAAATACTATAGAATCTCATTGAGTCCATATGAGAGAGTTTTCAACACAATTGTGGTTCATGGAGCCTTGTGATTTGGAGTGCTACTATTACAAGGATGTGGTCGTTGTATCCTAGGAGACAAGCGCCGATCAACCATGAGCACCGTAGTGAGGCGTAAACTTGTCTTAATGACAAAGTGTCTAACACTTACCTCGACTGAACTTTCAGGTTTTTCTAATCCATTATATCATGTTCATTTAACATTGGTGACTCATGTACATGCATTAAATCAACATTTATATCTCAAATTTTAATCCTTTGAAACTAAAATAAAATAGGAAAATTGAGCTAACTAGCCGCTTTACAAATACACCAACCAAAATTAGCCCTACTTTCAAATATGCAATATCTAGTAGCCCTTTTTGACGAAAATATCTTTAATATTAGGCCAATATTATACTAATATTGTCTCGAGAATGTATCAATAATGTGTCGATAACGATATTTTCGTCAAAGAGGTCGGTAGAGATTTCAATTCGAGGACTATTTTTAGTTAGAGTTTGTAAAAGGGCCTACTAAGCCCAATGGCCCAATAAAATGATAGAAAAGAAAAGAAAAAACCCGGAATCCAAACTCGGCGGGTAACCCGAAATCTTTGCAGCAAAGTTTCCGATTGATGAAAATTGGTATCAACTAATCTGAGCTCGATGGGGGAGGCAGCCATGAAAATTGAAGATTGACTCGGTCTGTATCAAAAATCGATCATCCACAAATTGCAATTTGCCTACGAGTGAATGGAGCCTCCTTCTTTCCAAGAAGCTCCGCGCTGCGACGTCTGCAAATGCAGCTTCAACGCCTTCAGGCGACGGGTACTCGTCTCTCTGTACATATTTTTTTTTTGTTTCGTTCAGAAAGTAATGGAATTTGATTGATTTAGAAGTACCCTTTTACCTAATTTGTCTTTCCCATTGAATCCAGAAGGACCCCATTACTTAATTTCCACTGCCATGGCTTCCCATGCTTTATTGGGATCTCAAAGTTTTGTGTGTTTGTTGAAATTTTCCCAATTGGGTACGATCAGAGCTCAAAAATTGATATTTATGGCCATGATGCTTCTTTTATGATGATCTAAAACTGGTTTTCCCCCCCCCCCCCCCAATTGGTATTATTGATTGATCATCTTGCTGCAAGTTACAAGCTTTGAATCCGACTTAAGCATTCAGCATTTATTGCTTGTGATTGTCGTAAGCAACTTACATGTCAGAAATCGATATCAGGGAGACTGAGTTTTTTTTAGAGTTAATGAACCTAAATGCTTATAACTGAAGTTACTATTTTTGGAGTAGTTTCTTCAGTGCAATTAATGTGCTTTAGTTTATCATTTATGCAGCATCATTGCCGATCATGTGGGCGGACATTGTGCCACGAACACTCGGCAAACCAAATGGTGTGTTTGTTTTCCTTAAAGCTTTGTTTATCTTTGCAGCAAAGTTTCCAGTTGATGAACTTTTAATGAGTGATCATGTTTTTTGCAATCTCAGGCTTTACCACAGTTTGGCATTTATTCACCCGTTAGAGTTTGCAGTGAATGTTTCAATGACTGCTCTCGGTAAATTACTCCTCATTGAACATTTCAGAATACACATACTTCTATACATGCTTGTTCAGTTGTATATCATATCTGTTTTGGCGTTTTTCATTCTTCCATTCCATTCTAATTGTAAATATATTTTGTCTGTGACGTTTGTGCTGTCACTACTAGAGTTGATCACTGGCTGCAGCTTAAGACTCTTGAAATCCTATTTTTAATGAGATCTTGGTGAGCTAAGCTTGCGAATTAGTCAACCAATTTAAGTAGTCGACTAGATATAGAAACTCGAGGGAAGTTGCCACAGATGACAACTCCTGGTAGAAAGCTACAGTTCAGGTTACATCTTGCCTTGGTTCTAAAGTTGGCATTTATTTCGTTCATTAAACATTCAAGGGCTACTCGTCTGTTAAGTAGTTGGTAATAAAGTATTACTAGGCCTTCAGGGTTAGCTGTGAATCATGAAAAGGAAATCCCCTTTCAACTTTTGGGTTTGTCCAGGAGTGATGGTGCTTTAGTGGCAATAATTGGCTAACGGACCTGAGAAGGATCATACAGGTGTACTAGTTTGTTAATCATGTTTACATATGGAGACTCATGGCATGCCTTCCCCTAGTGTGTGTAGTTGTTCATATACACTTGTACTTCTTACTCTTTCCTTTTGCCGTCCTGCTCAAAAAGTATGCTTAGTGAAGAATACTGATCACTTTACAAGCCTCCACCTTATTTCTGTGTTCCATTCTGATATTGTTATCTTTCTTATTTATGCCTACATATGCCACCCCACGCCACCCCACCCCAAATTGCTATGGTTGGGACATCTTGTCCTTTGCTCTTCTTCTCTCAATTATTTTTCCTTTTATTTTCTCTGAAGGAAATGAAAAATCTTTTCTACTATTGGTCATTTTGGAATTTCTTTTCGCACAGAACTACCAAAGGTGACGGACAAGCTTCTTCAGATGGAGTTGATGGTGTAACAGCTTCGGTTTCTAGATTGGACATTGATGCACATGTAGATTCAAAGGCTGAACCAACTGTACAGTATCAGCCTGTGTCAGCCAATTCAGACTGCAAGTGTGGAATGCCTTTATGTATTTGTGAAGCGCCAGCGCCATCCGTGGATGCAGCTCCCTTACAGGTATAATTTTTCCAATTTCTTTGGACGTTTCTTCTGCACCTTGTATTTGTCTCAAGGTCATATTTTTGCTTGTGGCAGAGCAAAACCATATCCACCTCTGCCCCTCGGCCGACTCCAAAACCGAAGAAGACAGAAACTACTTTAAAACCCAAAGCTTCCACGTCTAATAGCAAGCAGAGGTTGGTTGCCTCTAGGTTTTTGCCTGCCATATCTTTAACTCCTGGCCTGACATAATGGATAATTTTTGAACCTTCATTTACTCTGCTATTTCTGTGTGATAAGGTCACAATGTAGACATGCAATTCTATTCGGAAATTGTAGCAATTCTATAGTTGCCATTTCATCCATTTGTTTCTGTAAACTTTAATTCATTGATGTTGGTAAACAATAATGTTTTTGCATTATGCTTAACTGTAAACTGGCAATGTGGGATGTTTGTCCCAAGGTACACTGTGTATGGTCTGTAATTATTTGTATAAACTTTGCAGTTCTGTCTTCAATCTTGGCCAAGCAAACAACGGAATTTCTGATAAAACCCAGACAGATTATGAAGCCAGTGGGGAGGTATAACTTCAAGTTTTCTATTTAATCACCAAAGGTACAATCATGCAGAAGAAATTTATTTGCTCTAGATTATGACTTCTTTATGTGCATTTTTAGGGTATGAGAGAAGCTATAAAGAATAGTGACGTTGCTGCCGTCAAGAAGCTTCTGAGTGAGGTATTAACATTAGAGTAAAATTAATATCTAGAAAGTGGATTTTATGAAGCACTCTCATTTTGGCAGGGTGTTGATGCGAATTACCATGACAAGCAAGGGCTTTCTTTGCTACATTTAGTATGATCTATCTCTCTCTCTCTCTCTCTCTGTTTGATGGATGTAGTTGTGTCTGTGCATGTATCAATGGTTCTAGGGCTTAAATTTCTTTTTGTGACACTAATGTCAGGCAGCAGTCTTTAATCAAACTGAGATAGTTTTTGCCCTCATGGACGGTGGAGCACGCCTGGACTACAAGAATGCACAGGGTAATTTTTCCTCAGTTTTCTTAGAATTTAAATTGTTGTTGGAACTTTATTTGGTAAGGTAGCTAATAAAGATTGCCAAGGCATGAGTGGGGAATGTCCTGTCGACATAATTTTTTGTGTTTGAATGGTCGAATTGTGCTTCAGTTAGTTTTGTATCCATCTGGTTGTTTCTTTTGGTGAATATCTCCTATCATCTGCCCAAAAGATAGGAAATGAAAGGTGGTGATAATAAGAGCAACTTTGCTTCTGGAATACAAGACACCGCCATGAGTTGTCTTGCCTCTTCCATAAAGGTGCATGTCTTACCAGCGTGGAGCGCACCCCCATGGAAGTGGGGTGCGTGCAGCGGGTACCTGTTTAGATGAAGTAACATAAGTATCAATGTCGTTTTCTGGAGTCATAGATGAAAGAAAAGTAATATAAATATCAATGTTGTTCTGTTGAGTCATAGACGAACTTTTTTTTCCGCTCACATTTGGATAATAGCCGAGAACACTTTAGTAGCTAGTAGGCAACTTTTGTTCACATATTGCATCACTTGGTCACTTCTTGACTGGCTCCTTCTTACATACAGGGGAAACACCATTGGACTGTGCTCCCGCCACGCTCCAATACAAAATGCGACAGAAGATGGAAGAAGATAAAAGAGCGTGAGAACTGCAAGTCTGCGGCTAAGCTATTGAGCATCCAAGGACTGATGTATAACCATTTTTAAGATACGTGTGCAACTCATTTGTTTCCGCTCGATAATTTTTTTTGACAAACTACCTTATGGGTTTCTGTTATATATGACACATTTGGCAAAGGACAAGCAACGCTACATTTTTTGAGTGTCAATAAGAGTTTCCTCCGATAGCATTGGAAATATCATATCTTCTGTTTGTGATTGGGAAAAAGGGGGATGACACTATTACCTTATCCTGGATTTTGATGCGAATTATGCAATAAAGTTTATGCTTTGTGGGTTTTGGTGTTTGCTGAAAGGTAATATGGCATCATCCACTTAACTTTTTCTTTGGTAAGTGGCTTTAGTCAACTTTTGTATCGAGGACTTAAGCAATAAAGCAACGGTCATATGTGGGGTGCGTTCTTATCGCTAATCACGGTGAAAAGTAATGGGAAATTTGGAAGAATTGTTGTGCCTTGGTGGAATGTGACTAGGATTTGGGGCATCAAAGGTGGCAACTACGCATGCAAATTGCAATGAGTCATGCCCACGTATCATGAAAAAGCTATTTATCAAAAAAAAAAAAAAAAGGTATCCACTTATGTATTCTTGAAGTTCAATAGTAGAGTGTAAATGACACAAGAAAATGAGATGTCGGAGCGGTTGTCAACTATTGATGTAAGTGAAATTTTATAACGCATTAAGTGATTGATAATTCATGTCGTTGATTTAAGTGGTTATTAAAATGCATCGGCAGATGACTGTCATCTATGTTATCAGTAACAATTGTGCACACAATCGCTTGTATGATTGTTCGTGGTCAGTCTAACTGGGTCTCATAATCTATCAACCACTAGCTACCACCTATGTACAAGTGAGCGACTAGGGTGGTTGTCAACTATTGATGTAAATATGCATCAACGGCATGTTAATATAAGTGAATCTCACAACATATCACGAGTTGACACGCGGACGACAATTGGCAACCCATCTCATAACACAATTGGCCATCATAGTAGGTATATAAACAAGGACGAAATTAAAAGAAAAAAGTTGTAATCTTATGATCAGATCCACATGTTTAACCTTTAATGATGATGCATTACAGAACTTATACACTAATAGTCTAATTCCACATACTAATCTTTCTAATTAATCAACTAAACAAACATAATTAAGCGTATTTAAAACCATTGATCCACCGACCTTTGCAACCGACTCAGAAACGCACAAATAAATCAACCAATAACAAATTAAACGACAACGGTGACGAGTCAGTCGGCCACAAAGCCAAAAAGCAGACAGACCCACAGGGGGCTCCACACGCATTACTCTTCCACTTCACAAACGCAAACCCACCTCTTTAAAAGCAGCCGGATGAAATTGAGAACTTCCCCTTTTCCTCCTCCTTCCTCCTCCTCCTCCTCCTCCCCCGTTTTTCTTCTCTTCTTCCTCTGCTTGCTCTGCATTTCTTTTTTGATATGGTTTCTTCGCTGCTCGCATTTGCTCCGATGGGTTTCTTCGTCATCGACGACGCGTCCTCATCGGCCTTGATACTGAGCCACGTACTGTACAAAGCGGCCTTTGTAATTGCTTTGATGAGATGGGTTGTGTTCTGGGCGCTCAGACTCAGGCAAACACTCTCCTCCTCCTCCGCCTCCGCTTCCTCAGCCGCCGAGCAGGGTTTTGATTTCCTACAGGCGGAGTACGATAAAGAATCTTGCTCCCGTTCCTCCTCTGCTTCTACCCAATTGATCAGGGACGGTCTGATTCAGACCACCTTCGAGGAAGTCACAAGGCGGAGAGGGAATTACGGAAGCAACGGCGGCGGCGACTGCGACACTTGCGCGGTGTGCTTGAGCCAGCTGGAGATGGGGGACGAGGTGAGGGAGATGCGGAACTGCTGCCACGTGTTCCACACCGAGTGCATTGACAGGTGGCTGGAGTACAATGATCGTCATCATCACCATCACGACGAGGATAATCACAAGACTTGCCCGCTCTGCAGGACTCCATTGCTGACGTCATCGCAGATACAGAGCCTGAGCTGGGATCACAGCAGATCGCAGCCCAGCTGGGCTGTTGAGAGACTGCTCTACCTTTTCGGGGATGATCTGGTGTTGTGATTTGAAGAACTGTAATTTTACCCTATAGAGCCATTTTGGTTAAGCGAGGTGTTACTGTGTAAATTCTAAAATGTAATTCTTGATTAGTCCAAATTGATAAATAAATAGATATTTGTGAATTATATTGTGTGTTAAGTCAGTTGTCCAATCGGTGCGTTTTCAATTTTAACTCGGTTTTAATCCAGCTGGACAGATAGGATATTGTCTTTCACTCGAGTTCAAATCGAAATAAATTGTTAGACGAATAGTTGAATATCAAAGTGCGCAAAATAAATGGTTAGAATAGTTGAATATTAGAGTGTGTAACGAATAAGACTAACAAAATAATAAGAATTTTATTAAACAAACGAGAATGTCGAAACGGCTACAAAACTTTTATTAAACAAACGAGAATGTCGAAACGGCTACAAAACCCTAAGATGCTACATTGTGACTAGCTTAATACTCAAATTAAATTACAAGCTCTATTTATAGAGTAATAAACCTAAGAAACCCTAATGCGTAAATGCCAAAAATACCCTACTACAAAATCAAATCAAATCTCTAATTAATTTCCTAAATAAACCTAATAAATTCCAACACCCCCATCAAACTCATGGCGGTACACGTCATGAGGTTGCCAACAAGCAGATGTGGATGCAAGCTCCGTTAGACGGACACGACAAGGCAAGCTCTGTTAGGCGGACACGACAAGGCAAGTGGGCGAGCAATCAAGCGAGCAAACGAACAATCTAGGCTTCAATCAACAAGGCCCAACCAATGGCCTTCAAACAAATCATAATAGCCCACAATTGGCCAGCAAACAGCCCACAACCCATTTTTCCTTTCTGCCCGCGTGGGCCAAACCCTAAAACAGCAAATAACCAATTTTTTTTTTCACTTCCTTTTTTTCTTTTTCATATGTTCTCTCTTTCCTTTCTTCAATTCGCGGGCAAAACCAATTGCAACAAACAAGGCTTGCAAAACCAATTGCAGCAAACAGGTCAAACTGGTGGTGCAACAGCGACGAGCAAGAATGGGCACCAACAATCAAATTGAGAATGCCGAACTGGGATTCCTCCCAAGCAGATACGGTGGTCTCGAACTGATATTGATGAATTGTTCATCTTCTAAATATCAAGCAAGTCAACATGTTTTTCATCTTTGGGGTTATTCGGAACAGAAACCGTTCCAGATACATAGCCCCACAAACCTTTTCCAATCAAGAAATTCTTCATGACATATGCCCAATACACATAATTATTACCATTTAATCTCACACTAATCGCTTGCAGTGAGTCATCCTTAGTTGTCATATTCAGTGAACCAAAAAACAAAGACAAAGTGCATCGACAATAGTTTGGTGTAGGTTGCAAACTGATGTAAGTAAATCTGATTCTGGGCAACAGGTTACGAGTTGGGTTCACGGTGTTGGAAGTACGCCCACAAAGCCACTCATTTGATGTAATAGCTTTTTGGAATACTTAATATGTTAAACTTTTATATGTTTAACGGAAGGGCAATACTTATTGTTAATCACTATTTATTGTATCATGTGTTTAATCAATAAGAGAATCCAAGGGATGTATTTGACATAAGAGATAAGTGATCTAATGAGTTAGATTAAGGAGACCTTTCTCTTATGTTCATTCCTAAAACGTTCCTAGCCATAGGATTGCCAATTGGGCATTGACAATCCGCTAAGGTTAGTATGTGTTATGTTGACTCAAACGTGAGTATGAACTAGTCTCAAGTCATTTGGTGTTGGACACTAAGACAAACACATAGGTGCTCGAAAGAGTAATCGAGTACACTGAACTGCGATTAATGAGAGTTCAAACATACATGTCATGTACGAACTCTAAGGTTACAATATGCAAAGTAGTCCTTAGACCTGAGGCATCATAGATGTCTAATGGTTAGGTCCTTGATCTTTGATCATGACAAAGGCATTCCCTCGGATTGTCCACGGCATTGTTGGGGTCATGTGATCTAGTCATGTAGGCATATGAATGCACAACAAGGGATCTCTAACCTTCCATGGTGGAAGGAGTATACTCTAAAATATGATTCTAAAGTCTTTGGCCAAAGCAAATGAATATGACTAAGGAAGATGTTCCAAATCATATTCAAGGGAATCATATAAGAAAGTATCACATTGGATAGTAGACATGAAACAAACTATCACTTAAACAATGTGGTTAAGAGTATTGTATTAGAGAATGACCGTATTGCATTGTAATTGTAACTGGATAGGTTCTCCAACCAATTCTACTTAGCTTGGGTAACCATGACATACTGCTAGGTGTCACTCATGGTTTGTGGAAGCCCTATTGATTAGCAAACACTAATCATCAAAAAGGGAGAATTGAAATGTGGTTTCAATTCACAATCGATAGTTAAGAGTAACATCGCCCACTGCCTCGCTAATTGGAACCTAATGGATCGCACACCAAATAAGGATATATGTGAAGCAATTAAATGGTTTAATTGAAGAATGGTCAAGATTAATTAATTAGTTAATTAATTATACGAAATGTTCGTATTGGGCTTTTAAGTTGGTTTTAGGGCTTCGGGGCCAAAAAGTGTTTTGGTCCACAAGGCCCATTATGTTTTAGGTTGTATGACAACTAAAACAAAATGGGCAACAAGCCCAATAACAATGTAATGGCCGGCCATAAGGGTGAGGGTATGCAAAGTTTGCTTAATTGCAAGTTTGCCACTCACCTAAGAAATGAAGTATAAATTCATCTTTATAGCTTTGTTTTCAATTAGGGTTTTCTAAGCTACTTGGGGATAGTTATCTAGCAAATTTACTTCCCTAAGTGATCCATTTTCATTCTCACAAATTACATCCTTGGTGAAGAGACATAGAGACATCAAACTTTTGGTGTTTTGGAGAACTAATCCTCAAATCCTCAAAGAAGCAAAGGAGCACTAAAAGGAGGGAAATCACAAGGAAGATCCAAGGAGCAAGGAGGTGACTTGAAGGCCCTCCACTTGGGTGAATCCCTTGTGTAATCAAGGATGAGCTTCAAGGGTAAAGAATCTCTAAATTCTTCATATTCTTTAATGTTGTTAAAGAGTCTTTTGATTCACCATATACTAGGCTTTGAAAGTCATGGGTTTCATGAATTGTTTTTGGATGCATGCCTACTTTAAAGAGTTAATTGTTAGCATATGTATTCAAATGTTCATACATGTTCTTAGCTAGGACAAAATTTTTCCTTCACACGGTAGAGTAGCGGAAGATGGTGGTAGGGTGAAAGTTAGTGGTTCAAGCAGCAGTGGTGGCGGACGGTGCGAGGCAAACGAATCAAACTGAACAAACAAGATATCAGATGAACAAATAATCTACGAGACAGGTCCTCACGAACCTGCTCTGATACCAAGTTGAATATCAGAGTGCGCAACGAAGAAGACTAACAAAATAATAAGAATTTTATTAAACAAACGAGAATGCCGAAACGGCTACAAAACCCTAAGAGATTACATTGTTACTAGCTTAATACTTAAACTAAATTACAAGTTCTATTTATAAAGCAATAAACCTAAGAAACCCTAATGCGTAAATGCCAAAAATACCCTACTACAAAATCAAATCAAATCTCTAATTAATTTCCTAAATAAACCTAATAAATTCCAACACCCCTCGTCAAACTCATGGCGGTACACACCATGAGGTTGCCAACAAGCAGATGTGGATGCAAGCTCTGTTAGGCGGACATGACAAGGCAAGCTCCGTTAGGCGGACACGACAAGGCAAGTGGGCGAGCAATCAAGCGAGCAAACAAACAATTCAGGCTTTAATCAACAAGGCCCAACCAATGGCCTTCAAACAAATCATAATAACCCGCAATTGGGCAGCAAACAGCCCACAATCCATTTTTCCTCTCTGCCCGTGTGGGCCAAAACCTCAAATAGCAAACAACCAATTTTTTTTTTTCACTTCCTTTTTTTCTTTTTCATCTGTTCTCTCTTTCCTTTCTTCAATTATCGGGCAAAACCAATTGCAGCAAACAAGGCTTGCAAAACCAATTGCAGCAAACGGGTCAAACTGGTGGTGCAACATCGACGAGCAAGAATGGGCACCAACAAGCAAATTGAGAATGTCGAACTGGGATTCCTCCCAAGCAGATACGGTGGTCTCGAACTGATATTGATGAATTGTTCATCTTCCAAATAGCTAGCAAGTCAACATGTTTTTCATCTTTGGGGTTATTTGGAACAGAAACCGTTCCAGATACATAGCCCCACAAACCTTTTCCAATCAAGAAATTCTTCATGACATATGCCCACTACACATAATTATTACCATTCAATCTCACACCAATCGCTTGCAGTGAGTCATCCTTAGTTGTCATATTCCGTGAACCAAAAAACAAAGACAAAGTGCATCGACAATAGTTTGGTGTAGGTTGCAGATTGATGCAAGCAAAATGATTCTGGGCAGCAGGTTACGGGTTGGGTTCACGGTAGAGTAGCGGAAGATGGTGGTAGGGTGAAAGTTAGTGGTTCAAGCAGCAGTGGTGGCGGACGATGCGAGGCAAACGAATCAAACTGAACAAACAAGCTATCAGATGAACAAATAATCTACGAGACAGGTCCTCACGAACCTGCTCTGATACCAAGTTGAATATCAGAGTGCACAACGAAGAAGACTAACAAAATAATAAGAATTTTATTAAACAAACGAGAATGCCGAAACGCCTACAAAACCCTAAGGGGCTACATTGTGACTAGCTTAATACTCAAACTAAATTACAAGCTCTATTTATAGAGCAATAAACCTAAGAAACCCTAATGCGTAAATGCCAAAAATACCCTACTACAAAATCAAATCAAATCTCTAATTAATTTCCTAAATAAACCTAATAAATTCCAACAAGAATATTGTTTTGTCAAAATTTGAGTTAATTTTAATTAGAGTATCATTTCATAAAAAACTGAGTTAATTTTGGGCTAGGCTATGGTATGATTTTGTAATTTAATGGATCCTTTATATACCAGAACCAAAGAATGATCAAGTGACTATTTCTCATACTGTTACGGATTGATTGGTTTGATTCGGTTGCTGTGTAATATATAATTTGGTAGTAGTTGGTTTGGTTTGATTCAGTTGTAGAATAATATATAATTTTACCAAATTAAAGTTATTAGTCCTGTTTTTTTTTTTTTTTTTTTTTGAGAACTAGTCATGTTTTCTTAGTTACTTAATGACCAACAATTAATAATCATACGTTGTTGGTTTTGATATCAAAATCTGGAGATAAAAACACTAATATGGAATTCAATAGTGTGTTATCATGTATTTCTTGATCTCTTAGTGACGAGGAGAATTTTTATGTAACCTGTGCATAACATGTAACAAAAGTTATAGTAAAAATAACGTTAAAATGTGCAGTTTGCTTGATTAACCGATGATTTTTAAAAATTACAATCACATACCACACTGATATTTGGGTTGGTTCGGTATTGTGAACCAAATTTACAAAAAGAAAAAAGAAAAAAACCAAACCGTTTGGTTTAGCCTAGGTAATTATATTGATGTATTTAAGAAATTAGAGAACGAGACTTGGCATAACAGAAAAGTTGCTCTATTGTGATCGAAAGTTTACGAGTTCGAGTCGTGGAAAAAAACTCTTTACAAAGCAGGAGTAATGTTGCATAAGATAGATATTCTCTCAAAGCGGAGGAGCCTTGTTGGCTTGTGGTCGCCTTTTAAAAATTACATTTTAATATGAAAAAATAACTAAAGTCCAACACATTGGCAAATTTTTTAGGAGTGTGATATCCACACACCTATTTTTACTTTTCACATACTCCTTATTAGTTTTTGTCATTTGATATTATTCAATTCATATGATAAGGGGGTGTGAGAAGTAAAAGGAGTATGTGATATCACACCCAAATTTTTATAAAGAGTAAATTATAACAATGATCCCTCAATTTTAATCAAATTAGAGCAATGGTCCCTCAACTAAAAATCTATTACCATTGGTTCTTCAACTCATCAAAATGTGTAGCTATATATTCATTTTCGTCAACTTCGTCAGAATTTTGTCAAAATAAGTTATGTTGGAATGACCATTGCTACAATTGGGATCCTGCTCAACTCATCAAAACGTGTAGCTATAATCATTTTCGTAACTTCGTAGAATTTTGTCAAAATAGTTATATTGGAAGGACCATTGCTACAATTAGGCTAAAGTTGAGGGACCATTACTCCAATGGAGTTAAAATTGAGTGACCATTTTTTCAGTTGGATTAAAGTTGATGGATCAATGGTAATGTATTTTTAGTTGAGGGATCATAGCTGGACGTTTTAATGAGTTGAGAGACTAATGATAATTGATTTTTAGTTAAAGTACCATTACCCTAATTGAGTTAAAGTTAAGAAACCATTGTTACAATTTATTCTTTTATAAACTAGTATTTTAATTTGGCAAAGGAAAAACATTGCTTTTTTCATAAACAACCCGGTCTCTCTTAAACCGATGACTCGAAGGAACGACCTGAAGAATAATTTTCCAAATTCCAAGGGGTCAAAATCGAAATATGACCTGAACCGAAATCTGAATCAACAGCTTCCATTTCTACTTGCGCGAAGTCTCAAAAGACCCAAACCCGCCGTGGCAAAGCTCCGGGTCCCCGCAGCTCCGCTCCAGTAGAGCAAGACCAGTAAACCAAACCAATACCAGCAGCGGATAGTCCAAAACGACGACGCATTAGATCTCGAGTATACATTCGCTGTTTGCTCGACAAGCTTCGCCTTTATCCTAATTCCCAGATCTCTGTTTCTCCGCTCTCACCTCGCCAGTCTAAACGACGACGTCTTCGCATATGTGATCGTCTTCAACAGTCAATTCGAACAAGGTAACGTACAATTCTCTCTCTCTCTCTCTCTCTCTCTCTCATTCGATCTTCGATTACCGTTGCCATTGATGTTTAATGGATCTTGGTATGATCCGAATTGCAGGCGTACTTTTTCGGAGATGGCGGGCGGCGCAGCAGGCGGTTTTGTGACGAGAGCATTCGAGTCTATGCTCAAGGAGTGCTCTCCTAAGAAGCATGCAGATCTTCAGAAGGCTATTCAGGCTTATTTAGGTTTCTTTCTGATTCCCTTGTGAATACACTTATGCATACACATTGCGTATTCGCATGTATTTTTCGGACTTTGGATGATCCGGTGCTCAGATTGGTTTCGAGATTATTGAATTGTTTGTTCTTTGTATTTTTAGTGTGAAATGCAGTATTTAGAATTAGATGAAATCAAATTTTGTTGATGATTGCTTCACGGGATGGCGTATGTCAGTATAATGCACGATTTTGTTGGTTTTGTAATGCTTTATGTGTTTGATCTCAACAAATTCCGGCGTTCTGGGAATGGTTGAATACTCAAATGTCTATTTAGGGTTTTGTAGTGTCAATGCGTTTGCTCGCTAATTTTTCTAAAGCTTGTCAGATTGGAAAACCAAAGCCTTTAGTTAGCTTGTCTTGTTGACGTATGTTACTTCTGTTTATGAATGATCTTTCTTCCATTCAGCATCGGTGATTAATTTCAGTTATCTCTCTCTCTCATGCGTGTTTCTGTGTCTCTTTAGATAGTACGAAAGAGGTCAACCAGACTCAAGAAACCGAACCAAGTGAGAAGAATCAAGCTACAACTTCAGCTGACAATGGAAGGTCTGTATTTTTATTTCAATTATTAATTCATTTTTCTGCCCCATACTCTATACATCCTTTTAATAAGCGGATTTGTAGAATTTTTATTATGTTTTTATGGGATTAATGACATGATCAGACGTATAGGTCCACTATTTTTTACTTTTGGAATTACTGCTGTTTTGTAGTTCTCCTGAAACAGAAGGTGAAGCTGCAAAAACTGATACAGAACCAGGTCAGTCTCAAACTGAGGAGGCAGAGTCCGTTGCCAAGCCGGCGATCACCACCACAACTGTTTCAACTGTCCTAGCAAAGGCTGGGAACACCTTAGAAGGAGCTCAGGCAGAGCTTGTTTTGAATCCCCTACGACTTGCGTTGGAGACAAAGAACTTGAAAGTCCTAGAACCTGCTCTGGATTGCCTTCATGTATGAATTTTCATTTCTTGATTTGCAGATTTAACATTACGTGCTTTCAAGATATTGATATTTTACGGAATCCTTACACAAGGCATCAAGAAATTCATCGTTCTATCACAGTGTCTTCATTCTTAAATGATTAGCCATTTGTTCGTGCTATCATTACATATAGTTGTAGATTTCTATAATTCGTAATATGTGCACCTACCTCGTAATAGCTAACTAGTACTTTAAATTTCATAAGCACAGAAACTCATTGCATATGATCATTTAGAGGGAGATCCTGGTCTAGATGATGGTAAAAGTGTACCGCTGTTCACAGACCTTCTGAACATGGTTTGCAGTTGCGTTGACAACTCATCACCTGATAGGTATGCGCCATGTGCATTGGTTGTTTCCCCTCAATATATGTGGCTTGTTATTCTTACTTATTTGGAGAAATGATGTGCAGTACCGTTCTGCAAGTGTTGAAGGTTCTTCTTACTGCCGTGGCATCCACGAAGTTCAGAGGTACGTTATCGGGGATTCTTGTGTATCAAGTATAATTTTTCTAGTTTAGTATATGACTTTTATAGTCTGCTCTTAGTTGGGCCTTTTATCCATGTAAATGTACTCATGTGTACTATGGTACTGGGTCATTTGTCTGTAATATTCGTCATACTAATGTGCATATGGTTGCTTGCTTTGCAGTCATGCATATACAGTTAGCTTAAATGTTGTCAATATGTGCATATGCATTTCGGTTCTGGTTCATTGTGCCTTTTCTTTGCTGCAATTTTAGTGCGACAAATTATTCTTTTTATTTAAAACTTGTTCAAATGCAGTACATGGGGAACCTTTGCTGGGAGTTATCAGAGTGTGCTACAATATTGCTCTGCACAGGTAATTTTACATTTGTATAAAGGATATCATTATCAAGTTTAAGCAGTGCTAATGAAAGTTTGGGCTTGTAGCAAGAGTCCCATAAACCAAGCAACGTCAAAGGCAATGCTTACTCAGATGGTCAGCATCATATTCAGGAGAATGGAGACTGATCCGGTATGGATTTGAATCCTTCAGTTCTGAATGCCTTTATCTGTAGTCTCTCGTACAACTGTACAGGAGAGGCATACATTTGAGTTGTTTTACCCCTTATTCTAGAAAGTTTGTGATTTCTTGTAGGGACTTGAGGTTGCATCATCTGGTTCCGGTGGACATATAGAAGCCATTTTAGGACAAACTTCAAATACTGAAGCTGAAGAAACTCCCTCAGAAGGACAAAGTGAGAAAGAAATGACTTTAGGAGATCAACTTAACCAGGTCAAAGATACACCCATTGCATCTGTTGAGGAACTTCATAATCTTGCTGGCGGTGCTGACATCAAGGTACATGTTTTTCTTTATTTATCCATGTTCTCAAGAATTTAGCAGTCTAATCTGTGTTTTCCACAATTTAATATCTATCCCAATTCTGGCTATTTTATGTAGCCCAAGTTTTTTTTTACTAAGATTGTCCTTGCTATTTTGTTTAGGGCTTAGAGGCTGTCCTGGACAAAGCTGTGCATCATGAAGATGGTAAAAAGATAACCAGGTTTGGATATGATTTTATTGTTTAAGATATCTCTTTCTTTGATTCAATATACACCAAATGATTTTATATCAGACTGCTCATAACTGCATTGGAATTTTTATAGAGGGATTGACCTTGAGAGCATGACCATAGTTCAACGTGATGCCTTACTGGTTTTCCGCACTCTTTGCAAGGTTGGCATTTTGAGCAATGTTTTCTAACTGTTGGCTGAAATTCCTAGCCTCCTTCATGATTCTTAAATCTGTTGTTTGTAGATGGGGATGAAGGAAGACAACAATGAAGTTACATTGAAGACGAGGATTTTGTCTCTTGAGCTGTTGCAGGTTATATTAGTGATTTAATTTGTTCTCGTATTATGCGCATGCTTTATCGATGGATGCTTAACATGAAAAAAGAGGCAATATTGTTAAGTAATTGAGAGTAGTATTTAAAAAACAATGGAAGGAAAACGAGTGATTTGGGAATGCCGAATTTGATTTTTTTATACGCTTAAGGAGCATTCTAGTATTTATGTGCAGTGTTTTATGAATAATTTATTAATTCTATGGTATTTCAGGGTTTATTGGAAGGGGTTGGCCATCCATTTACTAGGAACTTCCATTTTATTGACTCGGTGAAAGCATACCTTTCATATGCTTTGTTGCGGGCTTCAGTTTCCCAGTCTCCTGTCATATTTCAGGTTTACATATATCTTTCTTTCCTCCAATTTTAATGGAATATGCTATGAGATTAGTGCTTCTGATTATACGTTTCCTTCCTGCAGTATGCAACTGGAATTTTTTTAGTGCTATTGTTGCGATTCAGAGAAAGCCTCAAGGTAGGTGTATGATTTAACAAATAGATACAAAGCTTACCTTGATATATTCAGTTCCTTACGCCAACAAATTTTATTCAGGGTGAAATAGGCATCTTCTTTCCCTTGATAGTTCTACGATCACTGGATGGCTTGGATTTTCCAATTAGCCAGAAATTAAGCGTTCTTAGGTATGTCGGCTTTTCTGGTTGTTACATGAGTGTTATGCGCTTGTTATTCTCATTAACATTTGGTGGCATTCACTTTCAACACGTCTTAGGAGAACCTTATGATTTCCTTTTTTTATCTGGTCTTCTAATGAGGTTTTGTTTTGCAGGATGGTTGAAAAAGTTTGCAGGGATCCTCAGATGCTTGTTGACATATTTGTGAACTATGATTGTGATCTTGAGGCACCAAACTTGTTTGAGCGTATGGTACGATTTTGCATACTGTTTCACAATCTGCTTCTATCCATTTTTTTTCTTTCTTGTTTATCTAATACATCTGCAATGTTTTCTGTTTTCTGACTGTTACTATAGGTTACAAGTCTATCCAGAATTTCTCAAGGGACTCAAAACACAGATCCAAATACAGTTGCTGTATCACAGGCAACCTCAATTAAAGGTTCATCTCTTCAGGTAGGTTTAGCAACTTACTCCTTTCTAGATTCATCATATGTTTATTCCTGCTAGATATTCATTGGTGTTACCAGAGGTTGCTGGATGACCTCTTTTTCCTTGACCTTGCCAGTGCCTCGTGAATGTGCTTAAATCACTAGTTGATTGGGAAAAGTCGCGTGGAGAATCAGAAAACCAGAGTAATAAGACTCGGTCTCTAGATGGAGAAGCTAAAGAGTCTGTTGATGTAACCAGTAACTTTGAGAAGGCAAAAGCTCATAAATCTACATTGGAAGCTGCCATCTCTGAGGTAGTTAATCTGCATCAAATTTCTTAACTTAATTAACCTGGATAATATATATTTTCTATTTTTCATATAATTATGATGTTTTTCTGATAACTGATCTGTTGCTACTCTGGAACTGATTTGGAAAATTAATAATAATGCAGTTCAATAGGCAACCAGTAAAGGGTGTAGAATATCTGAAATCCAATAAATTGGTGGAAAATACACCCAGTTCAGTTGCCCAATTTTTGAGAAGTACTCCCAGTCTGGACAAGGTGGAAGCTCTGTTCTTTATTTGTTGCTTTTCTACAATGATACAGACTTCTTAGTACGTAAATGATTTTTTTTGTCAGGCTATGATTGGGGAATATTTGGGTCACCATGAAGAATTTCCCCTTGCTGTGATGCATGCTTATGTGGATTCCATGAAGTTTTCAGGAATGAAGTTTGACACTGCAATTCGTGAACTTCTTAAAGGATTCAGACTTCCAGGGGAAGCTCAAAAGATAGATCGCATCATGGAAAAATTTGCAGAAAGGTATTGGGGGTGTCTGTGAATGTTTTGTTGCTGTCTGTTTCCTTAATTTTCTGTGTATAAATGTATACTGAGTATGCTTGCATGGTCATGCATATGATTCTAACATATGTAATCCATGCAAATGTGTAAAATCCAATTTAGTGAGATTATATGCCATTTTTATTGCTGGACAGTGACATTGTTGAATGTATTGCATGTGTAGATATTGTGCAGATAATCCAGGTCTTTTCAAAAATGCAGACACCGCATACATTTTAGCATATGCGGTTATAATGTTGAATACTGATGCTCATAATCCAATGGTGTGGCCTAAAATGTCCAAGTCGGATTTTATACGCATGAATGCTGTAGATGATGCAGAAGAGTGTGCTCCAACTGAACTTCTGGAAGAAATCTATGATTCAATTATTAAAGAAGAGATAAAGATGAAAGATGAGACTGCTGGTCTTGAGAAAAGTGGAAAATATAAGCCAGAAGGTGAAGAGAGAGGCCGCCTTGTCAGTATCCTTAATCTGGCCCTTCCCAGAAGTGCTTTGTCCGTTGATACTAAGTCTGAAAGTGAAGCTATCATTAAGAAAACACAAGCTATATTTCGGAATCAAGGAGCAAAAAGAGGGGTCTTCTATACTACACAACAAATAGAGCTAGTAAGGCCTATGGTTGAAGCTGTAGGATGGCCTCTGCTCGCTACCTTTTCTGTTACAATGGAGGAGGGTGAGAATAAGTCAAGGGTTGTTCTCTGTATGGAGGGATTTAAAGCTGGAATACACATTACACATGTTCTTGGAATGAATACCATGCGCTATGCCTTTTTAACATCTTTGGTCAGGTAAATAGTCTTGTCTTTTTCTTCTGCCAAATGTTTCTGTATTTCTATATCTATTTAATTTGTTGTTACGCTTTTGACACACATTTTGACACCCATTTTGTAGGCCCAATTTGTAATGTATTTCAACGATCCAACTTGTCTATATTTCAATTCATCATTCATAGATCATCCTTGCAAAAAGTTAAACAAATCCAAAACCATTAAGACATTCATTGTAGTGAAGAAAATGGACAAATGCGGTTCTACAAACAAACATGTAAAATGACTACCATTGAAGCCAAGGTCAAATGGTTTCGGCTTTGGGTGATTTTTGGCACATATGATCTTTGAGGGAAGACCTACAATATAGATGGTTGGATCATTGAAATATATTATGGAGTGGGCTCAACCAAAGTTGTGTCCCCTGATCCGTACCTTGTATATATATTTAGTGTGAAAATATGTATTTTGACCTGGAAAGAATTGTGTTGTGTATCACGGTTCTGAAATTTGATGCAAAAATAAAATTTATGATAATGTTAATTGAGCTTTGGATTTTGGTTCTCAGATTTACTTTCTTGCATGCTCCGAAGGAAATGCGTAGTAAAAATGCGGAAGCACTGCGAACTCTACTCTCTCTTTGTGACTCAGAGACTGGCTCCCTTAGAGATACATGGAATGCAGTTTTAGAATGTGTTTCTCGGCTTGAGTTCATTACTTCAACTCCTTCTATAGCAGCAACAGTCATGCAAGGATCAAACCAAATCTCCAAAGACGCTCTTCTTCAATCTTTAAGAGAGTTGGCTGGAAAACCTTCTGAACAAGTATTTGTGAATAGCGTTCAGCTTCCTAGTGATTCTGTAGTGGAGTTCTTCACTGCACTCTGTGGTGTATCAGCTGAAGAACTAAAACAAACACCAGCTCGTGTGTTTAGCTTGCAAAAACTTGTAGAGATCAGCTACTACAACATGGCTCGTATACGCATGGTATGCTTTTAACTAGCGAAACCTCTATTTTTTTTGCTTGTAAGTTAGATGGTGAATCTTGCGAGTCTGTTGCTGGTAGTCATGTGATGCTCTATAGTAAATTAGTTAATGCCCTGTATTGACATTGGATCCGTTGGATGCCCTTTGCACCTTTGGATTAAACAATAGAAGGCACCCCTGTTTCATCTCAAAAAATTCCCCATGTCTTGTTGGGGTTGCATTCTATCCTTTGTTTTTTGTACAATTATCAGTTTCTTTATGCAACAGAACAAGTTGGCACAATGGGTCAATGTTCTTAAATGTTAACTGTGGGTCAATGTTCAAGTTGGCACAATGGGTCAATGTTCTTAAATGTTAACTGTGGGCCACATGCTTATTAAAGGTTGGATAACCCTAATTTACCCTTTGCTTGGTTCTGGTATTGTTTGATTGGTCCATAGATTAAGCTCACTCCTTGATTTGGTCACTTCAGGCATTTCTATGCATGCATGAATACATTCTGTAGTTCAGTTCGAATTTGAAGTTGTTCACCAAGGAAATTGAATCATGAGATGTGAAGTGTGACTTAGCATAGGGTGTCTGCATGAAGATAACCATCATTAACCTCATGTCATGAAGTGTTATTTTGTTTTGTGCTTTGGTTGTTTTTAATTAATCCATATTCTGACTGTCTAATAATGTCTTACAGGTCTGGGCTAGAATATGGTCTGTTTTGGCAAACCACTTTATTTCAGCTGGGAGTCATCGTGATGAAAAAATTGCTATGTATGCAATAGATTCTCTGAGGCAGCTTGGTATGAAGTATCTGGAGCGAGCAGAACTTGCCAATTTCACATTCCAAAATGACATTCTTAAACCTTTTGTTGTTCTTATGCGCAATAGTCGAAGTGAAACCATAAGGAGCTTAATAGTTGATTGCATTGTTCAAGTATGTGGACATAATATACTTTCCCGATTGCACTTCTTTCTTCTTATTTATTTTTTCAATATACAACTATCCTGCAAGACTGCTACAAATGAAATTGATTCTTTTGCCTTTTTTCAGATGATAAAATCCAAAGTAGGGAGCATCAAGTCTGGATGGCGTAGTGTTTTCATGATTTTTACAGCTGCTGCAGATGATGAATTGGAATCAATCGTTGAGAGTGCATTTGAAAATGTTGAACAGGGTAACAATTTCTTTTACATTTCTTCATTGCATATTGATGTTTTTACTCAGCTTCACAATTTTTGTATTATCTAATATGGTGAAATTTGCAGTTATCTTGGAACACTTCGATCAAGTAGTTGGAGATTGTTTCATGGACTGTGTCAACTGTCTTATCAGGTTTGCTAATAATAGAACTTCACATCGTATAAGTTTGAAGGCTATTGCACTCTTGCGCATATGTGAGGATCGTCTGGCAGAGGTTTGTTAGTTTTTTTTTTTGCTTACTGCATGTTGAACCTATCATTTGTATACTAAATTAATGCATAACATTTCCTCTTCGTGAATGCCTTTTCATTCATCGCATGTTGCTTTCACATATTTCCTTCAGTATTTGTCTTTGGTAGATAACATAAATACCCTGAACTATGTTATTAGCAAATTGAATCCATAAAAGTTTAGGTGAAGTTTATAAATTGGAATGATTGGGTTTGATAATTTATCTTACTTAATACTCCAATTAGCTTTGTGAGATTGTCAGTATGACATGACTACAGGTGGATGTCCTGGACAGCACTTATTGTTCAAATGGTTAAGAAAAAAGAAGAAAGAAAAAGGGTTACTTAGCTTTTTAATTTATTTTATTGATAGTCTGGTGACTGGCTATTTATCCAAAAAAAAAAAAAAAAAAAAAAAACTCAGCACTGGTCTTGGGCTTCTTTGCTGCGGGTGGTGTGGTTGTTGTGGGTTCATGTCTTTATATATGGTGTCTTCCAACTTGCTTGTATTGATAACTTGTCACGTTGCTATTGAGATCTCTGTGTTTAACGCTGGTCAATTTATTTCAGGGTCTTATACCTGGTGGTGCTTTGAGGCCTCTTGATGTAAATATGGATACAACTTTTGATGTGACCGAACATTATTGGTTCCCAATGCTGGCTGGTCTATCTGATCTGACATCGGATCCAAGACCAGAGGTCAGAAGCTGTGCACTTGAAGTTTTGTTTGATCTACTGAATGAGAGAGGTACCAAGTTCTCATCAACATTTTGGGAGAGCATTTTTCATCGGGTCTTGTTTCCCATATTTGATCACGTGAGACATGCTGGAAAGGAAAGCTTGGTTTCTTCTGACGATGAATGGTTCCGTGAAACAAGCATTCACTCGCTGCAGTTGCTTTGCAACCTTTTCAACACGTTTTATAAGGTAGTTTGAGCTAAATATGAGATGTATAAGTTGTATTGGTAAAAAAAATAATGCAGAGCGGTATTATCATATCTTTGATTCTGGTGGTAAAAAATGTTAAATGTTTAGTGCATTTTGAAGTTGGTGTTCCAAAGATTAGGGTAAATGTGGAAGTATTTTGTTTGTGCAGGAGGTATGTTTCATGTTGCCACCCCTACTCAGTCTACTTTTGGATTGTGCCAAAAAAACTGATCAAACAGTAGTTTCATTATCTCTGGGTGCACTGGTGCATCTCATTGAAGTTGGAGGACATCAATTTAGTGAGAGTGACTGGGATACATTGTTGAAAAGCATAAGGTCCGAATCTCTTATTATTTGGTAATATTTTGTGATTGTTCTAACTTCTAATACTAATCATTTTATTATTGTCATCAGAGATGCTTTGTACACAACGCAACCACTTGAACTGCTAAATGCTTTGGGATTTGAGAATCTGAAGAACAATAATAGGGTGCTAACTGGAGATTTAGAGGTCAATTCAGGTGATAGCCCTTCCATAAAGTCTGATTATGATGGAGTGGATAGCCGTCCATTTGATGTCAGTGATAATGGAAGAAATCCAAATGCACCAGTGTTGGCCAAACAGAACTCGGGGGTGCAAATGAACATGGATGGCTCTGAAGGTCAGGTTTTTAAGATGTGTTTATGGTACTTTGCATTTATCGAAAAATACTTTCTAATTACTTATTACTACAATTTATCTCCTCTATTAATTGAACCTAGAGAGTCAATATTTGTCCTAAAACTATGATTGATGGAGCTAAGCTTTACTGTAGGCCTTCCATCACCATCGGGAAGTGCTTCAAAATCTGCTGAAGCTGGAAGCCTCCAACGGAGTCAAACAATAGGTCAAAGAATTATGGACAATCTGTTTCTCAGAAATCTTTCTAAGCCTAAGGCTATTCCATCCGATGCTTCAGTACCATCTTCTCCAATTAGGGTATGCTGTAGCAGGATATTAATTCCTACAGGATTTATTGTTCATTCTGTTAGGCCACAGGGCATCCAGATTTAGTGGGTATTTGACACGTATATATGCTATGCTTCCATATTTTCATGTGTTTATGATGTGTTTGATTCTTATGCTGCATTAGGCGCCTGAGGCTGTCGAACCTGATATCAGAGATGAGGAGGAGAGTTCACTGTTGGGAACTTGTAGGAGCAAATGCATCACTCAACTTTTACTGCTTGGCGCCATTGACAGTATTCAGGTTTGGATTTTGAATTTTTTTTTGGGTGCCATATTGTTACCATTGGTTTCTGTAAAAAAGTCTCCAGGAACTGTCTTTCTAATTAAATCGCTTGCAATTTGTAGAAGAAATACTGGAGCAAGTTGAAAGCACCACAAAAGATTGCTATTATGGACATATTGCTGTCTGCATTAGAGTTCGCTGCTTCCTATAATTCATATACCAATCTCAGAACACGCATGCACCAAATTCCTGATGAGAGGTAGGATGAAATCTTGTGCACAAATTATTTTCTGTTGCTGTAGAATTTTCTCCTTGAGGACGATAGTTTGTTGGACAAAAGAACATAGTTTGTGACTATTTCATCTTTTGGACAGGCCACCTCTGAATCTTCTTCGCCAAGAATTAGCAGGAACTGTCATATATCTGGAGATCTTACAGAAAGCAACCTCTGGGGTTAGTGCCGACAAAGAGGGAGAAACTGATGGTGAAGAGAAAGTCGAAGGATTAGCAGAAGAGAAACTGGTATCTTTCTGTGAACAGGTACTCAGGGAGGCATCTGATCTGCAGTCCGGTTCTAGCGAGACTACTAATATGGATATTCATCGGGTTCTGGAGTTACGATCTCCGATAATTATCAAGGTATAATCTTGAAACCCCAATTTGATTGGTTTGGTGGATTCACCTCATTGTGCTTGTTGATGGACAATATTTTACGGGATCAGTTTCCCGTGAGTTTTGAATATTTGCAGTATTAACCGATGATAATTTCCTCATTGTTTTGGTCTTTCAGGTGCTTAAAGGCATGTGCTTTATGAACCAACAAATTTTCAGAAGGCATCTGAGAGACTTCTATCCGTTGCTTACAAAACTCGTATGCTGTGACCAGGTAACTAAGTTTGACATTCCCTCTTACAAAATTTAATTACTAATTAGAGATTCAGGATATGTTCCGGGAAAACTTATATTTGCTCGATTCGTTCAGATGGATGTTCGCGGAGCTCTTGGTGATTTATTCAGGGCACAATTGAAAGCACTTCTGCCATAAGCTATTTTTCCGGTGTTGCCACTTTGACGAGAGTCCCGGCAGAAATGATTTTCGACATCACCGCTCCAAACGCCGATGGTCTAATTTTGTTCAGCTGATATTCTTTCTCCCGTGCCTATAAATTTTTCATTTTACGCAGTAAATTTTGTTGTAATGGTCCTAATGTAGAGTTAAAGTGAGAGGAAAGAGTGAACGTAATTTGTTTTGAATCGGCCTCTTATTGTTTCAAATCATCTCCTTTTCTGTTGTGTAATTTTAAGTAACAATGATTAGTAGATATTATTCGAAATCAAAATGATTAATAGATGTTATTAATTACAAAATCATTGTTTTTTTATATTTTGAATGGCTAAGAATTGTTAAAAGTGCTTCTAGGTATAAAAGCATTTTAACAGCTTGTTTGGAAGTGTGTTGAAAATTGCTGAAAGCCCTTTTGGCAAAAATGTTTTGGAACCAATACCTAGTAAAATTGCAAGTAAATTTTGAAAAAAACACTTAAATTTCTTTCTGCAAGAAGCACATAATTAAATGCTTTTAGAACCCACTTGAATTTTTCATAAATTTAGAGGTATTTTTTTATCAGCCTTCTGAACTTGTATGCAGCTGTCAATTTTCCCAATGAACTTTAATTTTAGCCGATTATCTCTTTGAACTTTTTTAATTAGTTAATTTCCCTGTTGAACTTTAACTTTAGCCGATTAACCCCTGTGAACCCACTTGAATTAAATGCTTTTAGTCATTTAGAAATTAACTTTAGTCGATTACTCCTCTTGAATTAATTGAATTAAATGCTTATGGAACCCACTTGAATTTTCAATAAATTTATTTTACATGCTTTTAACAAAAGCATATGCAACAAAAGTGCTTATGAACATAAGCGCTTTTTACAGAAGCATTTTTAAACAGTCTGGTAGCTTGTTTGAAAAATACTTTTAAATGACTAAAAACACTTTCAGTTATTTAAAAGCACTTTCTTAAACGAAAAGTGAGAATAATACGAAAGGGACTTTTCCCTAAGGCTCTGTAGTCTGGGACAAACATTCCTGTTGGGGAAAAAGGCAATTCCTTCCATATGGGTTTTTTGATTCCCATCGAGGAACTACTTGGCGCATAAAAAAACTAGGTTTACAACAAGTTCACTCTATCCCTTTCCCTCCTAGAATCCAGTTTTCCAGTTAAACATTCATCTGATTCCTTGCCTTTCCTCTCATCAACGGACATTTCCACCCAGTAGAAATACGCTCGAAAAACCGAAGACTGAAGTGAGGAGGGCGTAAGTAAACATGGGTTTCCGGTTCTTGTTGTTCTTGTTGCTCTGCGTTACCAGCGAAGGCGTGGTGAGAGGGGTGCTTGGCGCTGGCGGCTTGGCGTGCAACTGGGGAACCCGTTCCACGCACCCGTTGCCTCCAAAGATTGTCGTCAAGCTTTTGAAGGACAATGGCTTCAGCAAGGTGAAGCTGTTCGAAGCTGATGCCGGGGCGTTGCAAGCTCTGGGAAGGTCTGGCATCCAGGTTATGGTGGGGATACCTAATGATTTATTGGCACCACTTGCTAGTAGTGTTACTGTCGCTGAGAAGTGGGTGTCTCAAAATGTATCTTCCTACATATCTAAAAACGGCGTCGATATAAGGTAAATGACTCAAAATTTTCGTTCGTATTACTCAAAATTTTAAAGGTTTCACACAGTCCAATATAAGGAAGTCGCACTTTTTGCGTGTGTAGTTCACTTACTGGACACAAGAATTACTCCTATATTAGATATCAAATTAACATCTGAATCTAAGCAGGTATGTGGCCGTGGGCAATGAACCTTTCCTCACAGCCTACAAGGACACTTTCTTGCAAACCACGCTTCCAGCACTCCAAAATATTCAAGCAGCCCTCATAAAAGCAGGGCTAGGGAGGCAAGTGAAGGTGACGATTCCCATAAACGCCGACGTTTACCAGACTGACTCCGGCCTTCCCTCCGGAGGCGACTTCCGGCCCGACATCCGCACCCTCATGATGTCCATCATGAAGTTTCTAAGCGACAACAACGGCGTTCTCACCATCAACATCTACCCTTTCCTCAGCCTCCAAGCCGACCCCGATTTTCCGAAAGAATACGCCTTCTTCAACAACACTGCGATGCCCGTTGTCGATGGCTCGATCTCCTACACCAACGTGCTTGATGCCAACTTCGACACCTGCATTGCCGCCCTCGAAAAGAACGGCTTCTCCAAATTGCCTGTCATTGTTGGAGAAGTCGGATGGCCAACGGATGGTGACCCTAATGCCAACATACAAGACGCCCAGCGGTTCAATCAAGGCCTTCTAAACCGCATCCTTGCGGGACAAGGCACCCCAAAGAGGTCAGCCACGCCAGACATTTACATATTTGCACTCATAGATGAAGATGCCAAGAGCGTTCTGCCCGGGAATTTCGAGAGGCATTGGGGGATGTTCAATTACGACGGATCACTCAAATACCCGTTGGACATGGGTAGCGGAAAATCTTTGGTTCCGGCGAAAGGGGTGAAGTATTTGCCTAGACAATGGTGCGTAATGTCGCCGGACGCGAGCACTTCCGATCCAAATTTGGCTCAAAGTATCGACTATGCTTGCTCCCATGCAGATTGCACAAGTCTTGGAAATGGATCTTCTTGTGGAATGCTTGATGCCAAAAGCAATGCCTCTTATGCTTTCAACATGTACTTTCAAACAATGAACCAGCGCAACGATGCCTGCAACTTCTCTGGTCTTTCAGTCATTACAAAGACGGATCCAACTCCGACTCAGAATGGTTCGTGCCGGTTCGAGATCATGATTGATCTCGAAAAGTCTCGACCGCGGTCTCCTGCTTCGCCGGCTGCTGGATTGAGAGAGCACAGCTCCTACAAAGTTGCGATGGGGTTACTTGCGCTTGTTCTAGTGTCCACATTGATCATCTAAATTTTCACCACCACTTGTATTGTATATATTTTAAGGGTTTACCACCACTTGTATATATTTTAAGGTTTACTTTGCAATGAATCGATGCTGATTGTTTTTTACCTACATTTTTGTGATCTTGTCCATTTTAATCCCCTTCATATTGAAAGGATGTATTTTTAAATCAGATTAACTGATTACATTATATGATAGTTGAATTAACGATTGATTCGCTAATCGAACAAGTACGAGAGAATTTTAACAATATTAAAATGGATGAGAAATTTTTGTATTTTGTCCATGTGTCTGGGTAACGTGACTGTCTGACCACATACACAAAGAACCCCTTAACTCTTTTGTGTTTAGTGCACTGTACGGATGTCCAGACACCAGATTTTCTCTCGCCTATAGACGTAAGGATGATACACTCGATTATAAAGCAGATTCTCTAAAAAGACCATACTAATTATTTCATGTCGTAACATGTGAACTATTGAAATAAAAGAAATTGTTATTGATGTACAAAGAGAGGTAATGACAATTACAAAGTTACTAATCATGTAGTTGATTAAGGTTACTCTAAATAAACATAAAATAACATCAATTTTCATATCCGAAGCAAAAGCCAAAATTGGACACCTTTTCTTTTCAATGGCGAAGAAAACACAAAACTAAGCAACAAAAGGAGACGAAAAGAAAAGACAGAGATGGCCCACCACAAGCAGAAAACGTGGACACAATCAGGACCGTTGGATCACATTAGTGTGGGTCCCATAAATGATACACACAGGAATGAACAAAGAAGAAGAAAGTTACTGAGGGATGGAAGGCATCTAACTTTACAAATTAAATTTTTGTAATTTAATCGGAAATCAAGGCCGAGTTTCCGCTTTAACCAATAATTAATCCTCATAAACTAAAAATTACTAAAAACCAATTCAGAATTAAACAAAAAATAATAATTATTAGATTTTTTTTGCAAATTTATACGATTGGATCACAGCTTCAGAGAAACAAACAAGAGAGAGAGAGAGAGAGGGAGAGGGAGAGGGGAGGAGAGAGAGAGGAGAGAGCTTCCAATTTCTTTGCTTTTATGAATATACGTGACTTGCATTCTTTGGATTCACCTTCCCAACTTCGTGCATCCCGTGGCCGACTCAGAATTTTGCAGAGGAATCTTCCGGCTACGTTTTGGGAGTTGGGAATTCCCAAATCGGCAGTTTCTAGGGTTTATGCTGCAATCTCTGTGAATGTTGGGGTTTTGGGTGTGAGGGGCATTTGGGGATCGTTATGTTGTTGTTGAAAAGGCAAGGCGTCGATCGCTTCCTCTTCGCAAGCTCAAAGCACCGACCTTTGCTCCTCCATTGCCGCCAGCAGTATACAGAGGCCATGGCGGCTGCTTTTTTGTTTAGCCATAGTGGATGCAGAGGGTTTCAAACCCAAGCTCAATGGACGCCTTCCCATTTTTCTGCGGGCCATTCTTGCAAGTCTGCGAATTTTCCCCGGAAAGCTGGAATTTTTCCTGGGAATCTGAGGAATACAAGCATTGGGTGCAATTTTGTTGTGAAGGGGTGCTTGCAATCTCAGCATCATCCCCACAATCAGTCTCATAGCAATAGCAGTAAGCGTCATCCCAATGCTCAGTTGGTTCGTGATCTTGAGCTGGACCTCCGCAGCTCGGATACCGTTGGATTGACCTCCTCAAATGGTTGCCAGGAGCGCGGAGGCCGGGCCGGAATCCCACACCATCCTTTGCCCCGTGATAAACTCGTTGTGGCGGTCGATGTGGACGAGGGTAATGTATATACATTGATTCTCATTTTCTGTTACGATTATTTTGTTGTCTTTTATATTTGCTAACTTGGGTTTCTCTTGATTTAACCAAAATGAGAGCTCGGAACTGTTTTTAGCTGATATATGGTTATTTTGTCCGAATGCTGTTTTTTATGAGCAGTATTGGGAAACTTTGTCTCGGCTCTCAACAGCTTTATTGCTGATCGTTATTCGTCCCACCATTCAGTTTCGGAGTACCATGTGTATGAGTTCTTCAAGGTATTACCTGCCAACTAGTTGAGTCAACGAGTCTAGACTGCTACATATATAGAGTTATGCAATTGTGGTTGTTGGTTTGCTTGCTTGTTTGCCATATTTTGGCATTGCAAGTTGGTATGACTCAAATTTCAAATGTTTTTAGCATTTTTCATATAATAGCGAACCTGTGAGTTGTTTACAAGTATGCTCGTAGTAGTTGGCGGTTTACTTTGTATTCTCGACTTGAAGTCTATATTACATTGTGAACTGTGATTTATATTTCAGACGTTTCTTGTGTTGGAATATAATAATATTTGCTTGCCTCATCCATTCCTCGCTCTGTTTGATTGAGTTGAGTTGAGTTGTTACTCCAGAAATCCGAGTTCTTTACTCCGTAGTTTAAGGTGCCAGTTCTCTTTGGTAGCAGGCTTCACGGATATATTTTTACATTTTCTGTTACCCTTTCCCTTGATACGCTTTCTTGGGAGAATATTTACATTTCCTTGAACATATCCTGATGCATCAAATTTCTTTTCTGTTACAGATATGGAACTGTTCACGTGATGAAGGTACTTTAAATGTGTCCATCTTTTGCATTAAATTACCAGATTCTTTTGGTTTCATGGTCAAATTTTTAATTGAGACATTTGATAAATGTTTTGAGATTGCTGCTTAAAATTTTACTTGCACTTTTTTTCCTGCCATATCTTTTTTCCTTTCTTTAAAGCATAGTCACGATTGATTACCTAATTCGTTTTGACAGCCGATTATCGTGTTCACGAGTTCTTTAAATCATCATATTTCAAGACCGGGATCCATCCACTCCCAGGTGCTCAGGAGACGATTCATAAGTTGTCAGATTTCTGTGACCTGTCGGTTGTGACGTATGTACAATTAGCTGAGACCATTTTATTATTATGGTTATCAGAGCATTTAGTAACTTGATCTTTTGGCATCTCTGTGCTAATAGGTCTCGGCAGAATGTAATTAAGGACCACACTCTTCAATGGATCGAACAACATTTTTCAGGGCTGTTTCAGGAGATTCACTTTGGCAACCACTGGGCTTTGCATGGAGAGTCCAGGCCTAAGTCAGAAATATGCAGGTATCCTCATGAACAACTTCAGATAGTTTCGAAGATGTTATATATTTGAAACTTTATGCATCTGTTGAAGCATTTTTCCTTCAGTTTTTAGAACCTATAAATCCGCTTTTCAAGTTTCCTGTTCCAATAATGATGCATGTTTACCTGCTTGTTGGTTTGTCGACTACTATCTCCTCATAGGACCCAATCGTTGTCCTACTATACATAGTATAGCGACTCTCTGTTCTGATGACATGTACTTGCCAGGTCCCTGGGAGCAAAGGTTCTAATCGATGACAATCCAAGATATGCACTTGAATGTGCCGAGGTGGGGATCAGGGTTCTACTTTTTGATTATGAGAACTCATATCCCTGGTGCAAGACCGAGTCTATTGACCAACACCCCCTGGTCACCAAGGTTCATAACTGGGAAGCTGTCGAGAAGCAGCTGATGACCATAAACAGCATAATTTCATAGTTTTACTTACAACCCATTACCAGATTGACTGCCACTTTGTCAAGATATGTTGAGAACTTGGAGTGCATCAGAAGGATGCTACAGAAAGTATCGTTGATGACGAAACTCTAAGTCTTTAGAGACCGGACCAAATAGGGTTGTCCGGTGACAGTTTTAGTAGGACAATGGTGAGAAGTGATAATATCATATCATTGCCCCAACTTCTGGCAACTAGGTGTCAGATTTCTGAAAGCCAACCCTGGATTGGGTTTGGTTTCTATTCCTTTTTCTCCTTATTATTCATTTAGAAGAGAATAGGGTAAAAGGAAATTTCTTAAGTTGTAAATATGGAGGATGACGAAAATTCTCGAATAATCCAAAATTTACCATTGTTTAACTGTGTGACCTTGTTTTATTCTTTAGGTTTGCTAGTTGTTTTGTATTTGCCATTACTGCTGCCAGGGGTGGTGGGTTTGAAAAACCGAAAACCGATTAAAACTAAACCGATTGAAACCGAACCCACCCCTAACTGCTGCTGCAGTTTATTAGTAGAACGATTGAGATGTCGAATTTTGTTCTAACCCTAATATTTTGTTTTTGACAGCCATGAAAATGCCTGCACACTGCATTGAACTTATGAATCGGTTGTTTCTCAATTTTGTTGCACAAACTTGTACAGCGTTACCGTTTGATCAAGTTCGTTTGAACCCGACACGATAACCGGCTCAATTCGATGTAATCACAAAGCATTCCTGGAGAACTCAAGTGTTTGAATTTTGATCTGATAAACTGTCAAATTCATTGTTCGCATCATTATTTTTCTTACACCAAGTAGGAACAGTAAGCTCCTCCCATTTGCAGACGCCATTTTCCGCTAAACTTGGAAAAAAAGGCACTGCAAACTTCTCACTGGAGCCCTGTTACATAATTTACGTCAAACACTTCCTTTCAAATATCTGTGCTTCCTTGCGCCCGAGCGATACCAGGCAGTAGCGCGTCGAGTTTCAAGTTGGATCGGTCGATATTTGTCAGGAAGGACAAACGGAGACGGTTCGGATCACTCGATCTTCTCCATTAACTTGATTCCATAAGCTTGTAGTATATCCATTGCTGCAACACCACAAAAATACACCAGTTATGTTGCGGACAACGAAAATTCATGTCGAAAAGGCTAAATCATGAAGAATAAGAGCAAGTGGTGACCTGGGACGTATACTTCTGGTTCGATAGGTCTCAAGACGCCTCTGGTTTTGATCTTGTTTCCAAGTATGAGCTGCGAGGAAGTAAATTTGGTTAGGGATTTATCTCACTGCATACTATAGAAGATCATAGAAACGTGTAGCAAGTACCAGAGCTCCAATGGCCGCCGGGACTCCAACAGTGAACGCCATGGCGGTGATCATCTTACCGCTTTTCATTTTCCCGAATTCCAGTAGAGTGCCTGTATGCTTCTCTCGAAGTCCATCCGGGAACTCAACCTCCACTTCATGATGCAAAAGCACCATGTCCTGACCACAAATCACACAGATTATGCATAATTTTGGTGTAAAATGACTTGGCTATCATAACGCTGTTTCACTTGTCTCACAAGTAACCTACCTGTTCCGTGCTGGAGTACGCTAATCTCTCTTCCATCCGAAGACAAGTAACTTCAAATGCACTTTTGCAAGAGGCGGGGATCTCTTTCTGCTCGTGAAGTCCCAGAAATCTGTTCCACAACGGAGAACAAACCGATACATTTCAGTATTACTCTGTCTAGAAAATACAAGCACATAAGAAGAATGGAAAGAAAACGGGTAAGAGGTGCAATGTGCATACACGATAGTCTTAGCTGCCCTCACAGCAGCTCCTTGCTCTTTGCAGTATCCGAGCGTGACAATCCTTTCGGGGATGATTTTCTCTCCGATCAGAGGTCTGTCCAGATCTTCAGTTTTCATTTTGAGGTGTTCAGACAAAAATTTCCTGAATGTGGGTCTCTTTGCATCCTTAAGAAGCGGATGAGGTTCAGATTCGAATAAACCAATTCTTGAAAGCGTTGCCATTATTTCTCCGAACCCTACGCAAAATAGAATTCAAGTAAGAATCGAAGCATTAACTTAACCTAGAAGCCAAGCAATGTCATACCTTCATATCGAAGAGTTACACGAAAGACTGTTGATGCTTCATGTCCTATTCCATACAAGTCCCCATAAACTAGCGAGTTACGATTTGGAAGGCATTCTAACGAGAAGGCTGGAAGGTCTGGAACCCGATATTTCGCAGCTGAATCATAAAGATCCTTCCCTGCAATTTTGTACCATAAAGATAAAAGTGAAAAAGTGCAGAATGACTCGTATTCATTATGATAATCAAAATAGCTCATCACTGACAACATACCATCAACTTCTACAATTTTGCCGTTAGATTTGTACGTTGCAGGATTACGTCCAGCTCGAATAGCTCCTGCAGGACTCCAGCTGAAATGATAGGTTAATAGAAGTTAGAAGTAAAACTATACACAGTGATATAATTAAGGAGGGCATCCAATCCGAGTTACCTGAATTTATATGCTAACGGATTGTTTGCTGCAGCTGGGGATGGCAGTCCACCACAGTAAGAAGTGAAAGACCTTATTTTCCCCTTCCGAACGTGTGCTTGGTTGATCATCTTCATCGCCATCATATGATCTGAAGTCGGACGAAATCAAAATAGTAATTGCATTACTAATAGGCCAAAGTTTTTGCAATCACAAGGACTAGTTTCAATAGTTCTCTTTTTGGTCATTTGAAAGCGTTTCTGCTAAAAGCACTTCTGGACATAAGTCATTACCTATCCCAGGGTCCAAGCCCATCTCACCAAGAATCGTAATACCAGCACTCTTTGCCTTCTCATCCAGTTTTGACATGGATTCATCAACATAGCTAGCAGTGACAAGATGCTTTTTAAGCTGAATGAAGACACAAAACCTTTTTCCTTAGCTAAAGGAAGGAAAACAGAAAAAGTAAAGAACGAAAAACAAAGAAAATATAACAGTGAGGCAACGTGAAGTACCTCAATACATGCATTTGCTACAGTAACGTGGCAAAAAGCCGGCAGTAAACTTATAACAAGTTCAGCCTGCATGAGGGAAACAAAGAACACCAAAAATATAAGAGTGCGATTGAAGCTTTCCAAGTTTTGAACACCGAAAATAGTACACATCTAAGTTAAACAAATCATTTTGATCATATGTGATATAGCTGCTAGGCATTCGATTTCTCTGAAATTCAAAAACTGCTCTTTAAACCGTACTGCAGAAAAGTCATTACCTCCGATATATACCTATGCAGACTGCCAGTGTCCGAAATATCAAGTTGAACTGCTGTTGCATTTGGAATACCTTCAGTGATCTGCTCCAAAATTTCAGCATCAAAATGTTCAAACGCGAAAAAATGAGATGAACACATAAAAGTTTGCGCATCATTCTTGAATGAAAAAATATACATCATGATAGAATTGAAAGCAGGTTTTTGAAATATATGATTTTCTGCAGCCATACCTCTTCAGCATCCTTTAGGTAGAGAGATGCAACAGTAACTTGCACATCATTAATCTCTTCGAATTCATCTTCAAAGCATGTTTTGTACCATTCGTGGGATGACATTCCGCTAACTGATGCTAACATCTCAGCAGCTGGCTGGCAGACCCGGCCTGCTCCAATAATCAGAACCCCAGCCTTTCTTTTCATGTCATTTCCCTTTTTAGTGGGACTGTGCTGGACTTCACCAAAACTCAGAGAAATCTTATTTTTCTCTTGCTTTAAGTCATGATTTTCGTTTGAATTCGCTAGAGAAGTTAAAGAGTCGATAATTTGATCAAGAACGGCCCTGTCATCTGCACCCACCTGTCCATAACAACGAGTTCATGCTATGAAATTTGACGTAAAGATAACTTGTACTCGAAGATACCAAAGTGAAAACCTCTCCGATGACCAAACTGGCTAGAGGTCTACTTACTTCAAGTTCGGAGAATGATAGAGAATTCAAACATTGACCCACGTCACACTTAACCAAATGAAAGGAGCCGCCTGCAGCTTCAATGATATCTAAGGCCTCATTTATCAGAAACTGATCAAATAGGTGACCACTGAGAGATACCTATGATTTAAAATGAAACTCAGCATATATGGCATGATAAGCGGAGAAATATCCGAAATTGTTAATAGAAATAGAGAAACTTACTGATATGTTGTAGTTCTTGTAGTTGTGATTAGCAGGATTCTTTGATATTTCTCTGCAAATCAAAAAGAGAATATATGCTTATTGTAACACCAAAGAACAAGAGGCAAGTATATATGTGAAATGAAAGCGAAACTTACTCTGAGTCCGACTTTCTCATACGCGGAATATATTCATACAATGAGGTAAGTGCTCCACCATGGGTTATGCAAGCTCTCCTTAAATGTGCAGGCAACTTTGTAATGTCTTTCGTAGAAGCCAAGTGACCAACAAAATTGGACAATATGTCTCCAAAATGTTTCGAAGCCTTCCCAAAATTAAAGAAATGTTTTATCAAACCACGAGAAGTATAATCTCTGGCATTAGACTATCCTAGAATTACTGCATTTACTGAAAAGAAGGCAGGGATGAAAGTAGTGCACCTCTTTTGCAAATTCTGTCGGAAGAATGTCCACAGCTTGACATATCACACCAGCGCCGTCCATGTCACGATGGTAAGAATTAGTCACAGGATCGTATCTGCAAACCATGATACCGAAAGAACTGTTATTTTCAAAGCTGCAAATGCTATGTTGCGAGCAAGAAAATGCATTTTGAGGTTGTGTTTATGCATGAATCTATGGAGTTTATGACTTATACCTGAAGAAAGGTGAGTCAATTGATGTGGTTTGGTTGACAAATTCTATTGACCCCCCTATGTCACAAGTTATGTCAGCGATTCCAACAAGCACACTTCCTTTCTTCGTTAGATCTTGAACCTGCTTAGCACTCAATAAGCGCGGAAATCGTTTCTCCCAATACATGCAATTCACTACAGGGCGAAAAGAACATAAAGAGTAAATTTTGTCTTTTTAAAATCTAATGGGATGAGAGGATGAAATGGATAACGATAATTGAGAGCCAAAGGTTTCGAAAATGCATAAGTTAAAATCCAAGGCATTCATTTAATGACATTAACTCTACTGATTTGTCTAAAAAATTGATAGAAGAGTGTAAAGCATACCGATTACAGATGCATACGGGGCTATTTTTTCGTGGAAAACAGGGTTGTAGTGTTCTGGATGTGCATAATAGTCGGCCTGAAAATTGCAGACGTTTTGAGTTAGTATGTTCTGTTATACGATAGCGAGAAACAAGACGTGAGGAATGAAGAATTAAAAGATGACTATGAGATCAGGGCTTACTTTGTCAAATTCTCTTGTTGGATCTTCGTGTTCAACCATGTTTTTACTAGTCACAACACAACCGTATACTTGGAAGATCCTTTTCGATTTTCGAGTAGTTTGAGCAGCATCCTTGGCCTAATCAGTAAAAAAAAAAAATGAAAACCTAACACAAAGAAGGGTGACATCTATTTGTACAGAGCTGTTTCCACCTAAACTTTATGTCTCTCGAGTCGATAAGAACCTAATTAGAAGTGCATTTTCCCTTCTATTATTGTTATCTTACAAGATCAAGTTGGAACAACATATACTGTACTAGTTTTACTACTTACCGCCACAAATAGTGCCGGAAGTTCGCTTGGTTCCACAAAAGTATGAGGAAGAAGCTTAAATATCTCTTGTGCACCAGAAGAAACTACAGGAAATAAAATTGCATCAGATATATTTTGCTATTAGATGTTATAGAAATTTAAGCTTCGTAAGAACAAGCAATATTGTACCATTTCCTGAACCGGTGAAAATGAAGACAAGAGGACAGATTCCTGATGGCAGTCCGCGAGTTGCTATCTCTTCGCCCACAGAAATTACAGCTGCCTTAGCAGCAGCCAAGGATGGATACATATAAGATGCACCCAACGAAAGGAATGGTGTCGAATATCCAAGACTTAGGTACCCTAAAACAAATTAAAACAAGGTGAGAAAAAACCTGACATCCAAAGTACCCAAAAGTACACAAGAGATGCTCAAACATTAACATAGCTAAACAAAAACGAATACGAAAACGCTAGCTCATGCATTATTTCAAGCCTAAAATTGCCTTGACCAACAGATTCACCATAGCAGATGAATTCAAAACATCTCAGATACTGTATGAATTGGAACATACTCTGTCCTAAACCGAGCAAGAAGTCGATAAATCCTGCTCTACCAGCATACTTTCCGAATGCAAGTAGTCTTCTCGCATGATCCCCGACAATAAGCTCGTAATCATAGAGAGACACTCTTTCTGCTAGGATCTGGACACCACACAGAGAGTTATAAATTGCTAACGAAGAAAAGCAAGTATTTAAAACCGCTCGAAAACATACGAAAATCAAGCAAGACCTTATCCAAGAGTGGCATGTTTTCCTTCTGAGCCTTATGAGTATGCGAAAAAAACGCATAAGCTCTATCCGGCAGAATCATCTCCAGCTGCACCAAATCCAAACAATTGTATCAAAATTTGTGATCAATCGACAAACTTTCTCTTTACAAGGCGATATTCTAAACTATTCTGTTTACGTCTGCAAATCGATTGACAAACTTGATGGTATATAAAACGAACGGAAAAATTAGTACCTTTGGCTGTTTGATGCCGAGGATCAAACCACAATGTGACAAATCCTCAGAGATTTCACATCCAACATCTTCATACATTGCATCATGATGAATTCTCTTCGTCGAGGGCTGCAGTATAATCCGAGAAACTCCGGTTTTATCTCTCCCGCTGTGGAGCAGCCGAGCGCAGTGAGACGGCGTCAGAGGCGCTCTTCTCTCCCACTTGTTCACAGACTCGGCCAAAATCCCCACCACCCCATTTCCAATCATTGTAATCTTAATAAAAAACCGAAACCGAAACCGAAACCGAAACCAAAACCAGAATCTACACCAACACCAAATTATTTCAACAATTCATCTCTGGAAACTGGAAAATTTTCAAACAAACCAAACGCAATGACCAAATCGACGAAAACAAAAAAAACAGTGATCAAAATCGAAATCGAGACGAAACACTGCGATCAGAAACGCATTTTTACCAGACGAAAAATGTGTTTAACTTGTTGAATTTTTGTGTGATCGTTTTGTTGGTGTAGGTAATTACTAATTAGGTAGGAAAGTTTGGGAGGCTGGTGCTTTTATTTATAAGAAAACTAATGAAAAAAATTTGAAAATTTTAAGTTTTAACGCTAAGGTGAAATAAAAAATAAAGTAAATAGTAATAGAATTAATTTTTTAGTGTAAAAATATGATTTTTCGTTAAAATAAACAGTACCGGGAGCTTTTCGTTAAAATTCTCTTATATCTATCACATGCATGTGATAATTCACGTGAGTGAGTCAACAACCGAGTCGTGACTCAGCCATGCCCATGATCAACTGTGACACCTATTTAATCTATTTCTAGTTCGAAAAGAAGTTTTGTTACTAGGCTTAGAAGAAAGCTTAGGAAACACATTCAATTGACTAATAATACCCGAACCGTGAAAAAATGAGTTTATACGCTTATAAGTTGGCCTTCTAGGATCAATCCTGAACGGCCAAGTCCCCTGCAAACCAAACTACAAATTCTCATTTCTTTGACCGATAGGAACCTCTTTATGTGATTCAAGAAGTGGATTAGCTTTAACTAGACTAATCGACTTCAAACCTATCTTGAGAAAGCCAATCCAAGGCTTATAGGAGAGAGTTGAAAACGACAAGCGCACCTTATAGTATATAGAGAAAAAGGACAAACTACTGTTTTTATCCGAGTCATGACATGGGTCTCAGAGCTTCAACTAGGTCCATGATCCCACCAGATCACGCCACGTGGGATTGTTTCCCCAAGCATGGTGACGTAACGGACTTCCATTTCTTTGCCGGTTGGGACAAGTTATCACATATTTAAGTGCTTTTCGCACTCGACCACTCTCTCTCTCTCTCTCTCTCTCTCTCTTGTCAAGTTATCAAGTATGCATTATTGGACGGATAATGATGGATATTATAAGGGGTGTGATATCCACACATCCTATTTTATTTTTCACATATCTTTTTAATTTTCGATCGTCGGATCAGATGAATTGAAGAATATCAAGGGACCAAAATTATCAAAGATGTGTGAGAAGTAAAATAATGTGTGTGAATAGCACACCCCTATTATAAATGTGGATATTGTTCCCATTGTTGCCATTTTTGTTTGTCATGGAACCATGGTTACTAATTTACTTATCATAATATGATGTTAGCAATATAATTGATATTTTAATTTAAAATATAACAGTTAGTTTTCCTTACAAGAGTTTTTTAGTAACGGTGTGACAATTACTTTAAGAATTTCTCCAAAATGTTACCTACTCTTTAATTGGTACTAATAATTAATTGTTAGTCCTTTTAGGCCTTCAATCAGATGAGCAATATTGGTTTTCATTCAATTGACAAATCAGGATAGGATTTTTTTTTTTCAATGTAAACTTTTATATAAATAAATAATTTTTTTTTTTTGCATATGATCTAATCTTTTAGTGAATCGGGTGTTGAGTTTCCACCCATGCGTCTCGGTCTCGGATTTGAAACTCTCCTCTCTTCTAATTTATTGTAATAATTTTGAAATCTTTCATCTCTCTCTAATAATGATAATTTAAAAATAATAATAATAAACAAGAAGGATGACATAAGAAAACTTACCATGGTAAGGATAGGGTGATTGTATATGCACCAACAAAAGTTTATCCGCACACTCAAAGTTTAATATTTAATTAATCACGCACTTATCTTCAAGAATAAACATTCTTTAAACAATTGGAAACTAACAACTGTTTGTAAACACTAACAAGTACTTATCATATCATGAATTACTAGATGACACGTGTTAGTAACTTTATACATTGATTTATAATATAAATAATTTAAATTATGAGCGTGAAATTCTATAATAAGTCACAAAGTGTTTGGAAGACGAATTTCTTCACCATTTTGGAGTCTAATTAAGTATTGTTCAATTCCTTATGCAGAACTAATAATACAAAGGAACTCAGACATTAATTAATGAAGTCCACACACATGGCTAGTAAGAAATTATTCAGAGATGAATATTTCTACAGTAGTGAATCGCATTGCGAATGGAAGTGAGTGGTTGCTCGTGCGCCTCTCATAAAGCAACCACGCTCGTTTTGTTTTTCTCCATTGGTTTATTCAATCCGAAGATTAGAAAAACGAGGGACGAGAGTTTAAGCAGAAAATGTGAGTATAGAAGTCACTTCTTTATCAATATGCCTCCAGTTTGGATGATCCGCTGGCTCCGAGTACAAGGGAAGACATCGTTCTTGACGACCACGAGATATCCGAGGTTTAAGGCAAACGAGGTCTCTTTCCAACATTACTGGCTGATCCCAAAGGCAAGGAAACCAATTACGGATTAGGTGGATCCTGCAACTCTTGAAGCCTTAGCAGAACCATTCTTTCACATCCCAGATTGCTCATATAATTGGTATGCACACAGATTCTGTACGGGAAAAACAAATCACAGAACGGAACGTAAACTAAGCAAATCACACAAGACCTTATCCAAGAGCGGCATGTTTTCCTTCTGAGCCTTATGAGTATGCGAAAAAAACGCATAAGCTCTATCCGGCAGAATAATCTCCAGCTGCACCAAATCCAAACAATTGTATCAAAATTTGTGATCAATCGACAAACTTTCTCTTTACAAGGCGATATTCTAAACTATTCTGTTTACGTCTGCAAATCAATTGACAAACTTGATGGTATATAAAACGAACGAAAAATTAGTACCTTTGGCTGTTTGATGCCGAGGATCAAACCACAATGTGACAAATCCTCAGAGATTTCACATCCAACATCTTCATACATTGCATCATGATGAATTCTCTTCGTCGACGGCTGCAGTATGATCCGAGAAACTCCGGTTTTATCTCTCCCGCTGTGGAGCAGCCGAGCGCAGTGAGACGGCGTCAGAGGCGCTCTTCTCTCCCACTTGTTCACAGACTCGGCCAAAATCCCCACCACCCCATTTCCAATCATTGTAATCTTAATAAAAAACCGAAACCGAAACCGAAACCAAAACCAGAATCTACACCAACACCAAATTATTTCAACAATTCATCTCTGGAAACTGGAAAATTTTTAAACAAACCAAACGCAATGACAAAATCGACGAAAACAAAAAAACACAGTGATCAAAATCGAAATCGAGACGAAACACAGCGACCAGAAACGCATTTTTACCGGACAAAAAACGTGTAACTTGTTGAATTTTTGTGTGATCGTTTTGTTGGTGTAGGTATTAGGTATGAAAGTTTGAGAAAGAAAATGAAGAGAGAGAAAGTGACAAGTGAGCACGGGCAGCTAGGTGGATGATATTGATATGGGAAACTGGAGAAATTTTTAGTTGTGATGAGAATACAAATGGTACATCACGTGTTTTAATAAAAATAATGAGAAATTTTATTTTTTAAGTTATTAACTTTTTAGCACATATCCCACCACCGGTCACACTGAAAAATAATATGTCGGGAAGTTGGTGCTTTTATTTCTAATCGCATGCATGTGATAATTCACGTGAGTGAGTCAGCGACCAAGTCGTGACTCAGCCATGCCCATGATCAACACTTTACAGTACATGGGTTTCCGAGCTGGACAATGATTGTCTGCTCTTCTTGTTTCTGTGCCCTCCCATGCTCTTTTATTTATGTGGTCACGGTTATACCACGTCAGAATTTTATATTACTATTCATTTTTATCTTATTATTTCTATAAAAAAAATATAAAATGTTGATGTGGCTTAACGGTGACCACACAAAACAGAAGAGCACGGAAACAAGAAGGGCATACAATCATTGTCCTTCGGAGCTTCCGAAGGTACGGTGACGTAACGGACTTCCACTTCTTTGCCGGTTGGGACAAGTTATCACGTATATGACTCATATAATATGAGTGCTTTTCGCACTCGGACCACTCGCTCTCTCCCTCTTATCAAAATTATCAAGTTATCACGCATGCATTATTGGACGGATAATGATGGATATATTATAAACGTGGATATTGTTCCCATTGTTGCCATTTTTGTTTGTCATGGAACCATGGTTACTAATTTACTTGTCATAATATGATGTGAGCGCTATAATTAATATTTTAATTTAAAATATAACGGTTAGTTTTCTTTACAAGAGTTTGTTAGTAACGGTGTGACAATTACTTTAAGAATTTCTCCAAAATGTTACCTACTCTTTAATTGGTACTAATAACTAATTGTTAGTCCTTTTAGGCATTCAATCGGATGAGCAATATTGGTTTTCATTCAATTGACAAATCAGGATAGGATTTTTTTTTTCAATGTAAACTTTTACATAAATAATTAATTTTTTTTTTTGCATATGATCTAATATTTTAGTGAATCAAGTGTTAGGTTTTTATCCATGCGTCTCGGATTTGAAACTCTCATCTCTTCTAATTTATTGTAATAATTTTAAAATCTTTCCTCTCTCTTTAATAATGATAATTTAAAAATAATAATAATAAACAAGAAGGATTACATAAGAAAACATACCATGGTAAGGATAGGGTGATTGTATATGCACCAACAAAAGTTTATCCGCACACTCAAAATTTAATATTTCATCAATCACGCACTTATCTTCAAGAAAAAAAATTCTTTAAACAATTGGATACTGCTTGTAAACACTACCAAGTACTTATCATATCATGAATTACTAGATGACACGTGTTAGTAATTTTATACATTGATTTATAATATAAATTATTTAAATTATAAGCACGAAATTCTATAATAAGTCACAAAGTGTTTTGAAGACGAATTTCTTCAGCATTTTGGAGTCTAATAAAGTATTGTTCAATTCCTTATGCAGAACTAATAATACAAAGGAACTCAAACATTAATTAATGAAGTCCACACACATGGCTAGTAAGAAATTATTCAGAGATGAATATTTCTACAGTAGTGAATCGCGTTGCGAATGGAAGTGAGTGGTTGCTCGTGCGCCTCTTATAAAGCAACCACCCTCGTTTTGTTTTTTTCTCCATTGGTTTATTCAAACCGAAGATTAGAAAAACGAGGGACGAGAGTTTAAGCAGAAAATGTGAGTATAGAAGTCACTTCTTTATCAATATGCCTCCAGTTTGGATGATCCGCTGGCTCCGAGTACAAGGGAAGACATCGCTCTTGACGATCACGATGGACGATATCCGAGGTTTAAGGCAAACGAGGTCTCTTTCCAACATTACTGGCTGATCCCAAAGGCAAGGAAACCAAGTCGTCTTGGTTACGGATTAGGTGGATCCTGCAACTCTTGAAGCCTTAGCAGAACCATTCTTACACATCCCAGATTGCTCATATAATTGGTATGCACACAGATTCTGTACAGGAAAAACAAATCACAGAACGGAACGTAAACTATGCAAGCACATGTCTCCCCATGAGACACCACAAAATCACAGTCGCTCTAAGTTCAAAAACAGATAAACATGATGGAGCTCCTGTTAAAGATCAACACCAGCCTATTAAGATCAGTCGGTACAAAGGAACTAGATTGGTCTAGTTCAAACATGCATGGTTTTCTCTAGAAGATTCTATAATGGGAATATGCTAGAAAACTCTAGCAAAGAAGGTTGTTCCTTAAGTTGGTGGAAGATTCTAGAAGAATGGTGAGGTTTCCACCAACATGCAAGATTAGTGTAGATAATTCTAGCTTGGGAAGTTAGTAGAATTATCTAGATAACTCTAGCATGATGTTTCCATGCTTCTCCAAGGTTCCATCCATGCCTATAAAAAGAGAAGGCATCCACACCATTTGAATCAATCAAGAAAGAACCAATCAAGAAGAAGTAAGAATAGTCTTGTGAGGAGTGTGAGTGGTCTAGAGTTTGTCTCTAGAAAGTGAGTGAGTGTCATTGCTTCTAAAGTGTCTTTGAGAGTTTTGTGTGTTGTAATATTTTGTGTGTGTAATACAAGTAATTTGTTTACTTGTGTTGTCTCTCCAACACTTGTGTTAGAGTTGTGTACTCTAAATTTTTTCCTCAATAGCTCCAGCCTTATCCCCCACATTTATAAAATTAATCCACTATACACACAATGGGATTGCACCAACACTCTGAGATTTTGAAGTGGACGGTTGCTCCTGCACATCCTCAATCTCAACAGGAACATTGAGCTCAATATGCCTTCGCTTTGTATAATCATCCGCTAGCTCCGAAGACAAGGAAGGCCATTGCTGTAGCTAATCATACTCATAATCTGGGGGTCCACTTGGACGAGGCCTCTTCTCAAGACTACTCGTTGATCCTAAAGACAAGGGAAGCAGTTCGTCTTGGTAGAGCAATAGACTGTGCACCCTGCAACTTTTAATGTGTGAGGCTTCCAGGAATTGAAATATAACTTGACATGTATCTCTCTGCTGCTCGTCTAAATCCACTAACTTGAACCACACATGTGTCGCTAGCTGTTGATAATAGAGTTTTAGTTATAGAAGACTGTTATTACTAAGATTTTTCTTTTTGGTCGCGAAAAGTGGTTGTGACTAAATGTCTATTAGTCATTATAAGGGGTGACACAAATGATTGCAATGTTGTAACTAAAATGTAGGAATTGGTTTAATTTTCTAGTAACAAAGGTATGTTGTGACTAATACATTTTTAGTCTACCAATTTGTTTTTTATTTGTGGACTAAATCAATTACTCACATGATGTGTGGTCACAACCCTGTTAGTGAGTGAGATACATAACTTTTTCATGACTAAATTTTTCAGTTACAATATTTTATACTTTTAGTCACGACCTTGTTGCGACTAAAAGCATTATTTTTGTTTTTGTAGTGACAGTAACATTAATGTCATCAATTTGCTGCCAAGTTTTTGTTGTAGTTAAGGCGGTCTGTTTAGGACCGCTAAAGATAAAGACATATAAATTGTGAGAATTTAAAAGCAGAATGTGTAGATATAAATTTATATGTAACACAATAGGTAAGGGTATCCTTCCGGACATAATATATCGAGTTGGGGAGGTCATCTTCATTCTCTTAGAGAGAGCGTGCTTTTTATAACCCGGATCAGTGTAAAAGCAACAACTAGCCAGATTATAGATGCAGAAGGTTCAAATTAGACAATTTACTGCATTGATTTACTGTATGTGCGAAAATGCATACGTTTGAAAATGCATACGTTTGACAAGAAGTTATGAAGAAGAAAAACGTCTACATATCAAGAAAACAGAAGGACAAATGCCAGACGGTAGAACAAGGAGTAGTTGCCAAATGAGTTATCGGTTTTCAGTTTTCAAATAAATGGAAACTGTAAACTGAAATTGTAATCCGACGGCGCCTTATTTAAAAGATTAGGAAAATGGAAATGAACAAACGAATGCGTACCCGAACTCCTAATAAATCAGAAATTGTGGATCATCTGAACTGGACGGTTACTCTTGCTCCTCCTCCTCCTCCTTCTCAATACCAATAGGAACATTGAGATCAATCTGCCTGTGTTTTGAATGATAATCCGCTGGCTCCGAAGATAAGGAAAGCCGATGTTGTTACTCATCATATTCATCATCAACGATATCTAAGGAAAACCATTTTAACAGATCATCACATTCATCATTCACGATATGTGAGGCTAGGAGGTGCACCCCGCAGCTTTGAATGCATATGCTTTCACAGAAATAGAATATAACTTGACTAAATTCACTAACCCAAGCCACACATGAGTTGCCCCTATGGGTTCCGCACTCATTATATCAGGATTAACAGTTTCTATTCTGAATGCATCTTGACAAATATCTCCCAGCCACCGCTGCTGCTGCTCATCTAAATTCGCATCCGTTATAGGAGGTTCAACCTTTTCACATCCATTCCTCGCTCTGTTTGATTGAGTTGAGTTGAGTTGAGTTGAGTTGAGTTGTTACTCCAGAAATCCGAGTTCTTTAGTCTGTAGTTTAAGGTGCCAATTCTCTTTGGTAGCAGGTTTCACGGATATATTTTTACATTTTCTGTTACCCGTTCCTGTGATATGCTTTCTTGGGAGAATATTTACATTTCCTTGAACATATCCTGATGCATCAAATTTCAAATTTTCTTCTGTTACAGATATGGAACTGTTCACGTGGTGAAGGTACTACAAATGTGTCCATCTTTGCATTAAATCACCAGATTCTTTTGGTTTCGTGATAATTTTTAATTCAGACATTTGATAAATGTTTTGAGATTGCTGCTTAAATTTTTCCTGCCATATCTTTTTTCCTTTCTTTAAAGCATAGTCATGATTGGTTATCTACTTCGTTTTGACAGCCGATTATCGTGTTCACGAGTTCTTTAAAACATCATATTTCAAGGCCGGGATCCATCCACTCTCAGGCGTTCAGGACACGATACATAAGCAGTCAGATTTCCGCGACCTGTCGGTTTGTGACATATGTACAATTAGCTGAGACCAGTTTATTATTATGGTTATCCGAGCATTTAGTAACTTGATCTTTTGGCATCTCTGTGCAGGGATGGGCAACGATTATGGCGGGCGGGTAACCGCGGTTATTTACCCATAATCATTTATGTTCATACCCGTATAACCGTTTATCCGTTGGGTAATTGCATAAACGACTATGAGTATAACTGTTTATAAACGGTTAATCATACTCATAACTGTGTACCCATTTAACCATAACCGTTTACCCATTTAACCATAACCATTTACCCGTTTATCCTTTTTTTACCCATTTACCCCTTTTTCACCGTCTACATGTTTTTTTTAACAACTTGAAAATTACAAAAGAAAAATTTGTCCTAATATTCGTTTTCTGACAATTAAACACTGTTATAGGTATATTTTAGCATGCATTTCCCTATTTTAATCATTTAAGTCCTCATACAATTCCAATAAGGGAGGTTTTATTTAAACCCATCTAACCTATTTCTACACCCAACTTACTCTTTGCACCTATTTGATTTTTAACTAAACTATTAATATCTCTTTAAACCCAAATTTAATACCTAATATATCCCCATAAACTCAATTCAATATGTAAATTTATTTTTACACTCATTTCTTCAACAATATACCACCATATTTACTGACTGCAGCAATGGAAGCTTCAAGCGCTTCAGCCCAATTCTTTGAGGTGACAACTGATTGGGTGCTTGCTTTCAATTGAGCGTAGGCTGCCTTACAAAATATATCATACATGTTTCAAGAATAGAGATGTAAAAATTCATGTCAGGATAAATGCAGGGAAACTTCAAAAATTCTGTCTAACTTTATTGAAGAAAAGGGGGAAGTTGAATACAGGATCCCACTTGTGCCCCCCATAACTCTTCTGATAGATGATCCAATTTCGTTGACTGTTTCGGTTGCATCATTCAAAGGATAACTGCAATACAATAATAAATATAAGACCTTTTATTATTACTGATAAATTGTCGAAATGCTTGTGAAAAACCATTTTAAGTTGTCTTCTATTGAAAGAAGATGATAACCACTTAAAAAGATTTTTCATAAGCATATCAATAATCGAATAAGAAAGAAAACTGAAAATCAAAGGTACTTTTTCATGTCTTTCAAAACTGCTGTTGCACACCTCTATACATCTGCAATCGAAAACACAGGTACAATAAATGCTAAACTTCAAGGTTACCCGGACACACAGGAACAATAAATGCTCCAAGCTCTTGGAATCTCACTCCTCTGCACCAGCAACTGGGCGGAGGATCGTCCCACGATGAAGGGCGTATAGTTTAATTATAGTGTTTGGGTTTATTGATAAATTTGAGTTTCATTATTAATTTCATTTTGTACTTAATAATAATTATGCAATAGGGTAAAATAGACAATTAACATTTAAAATTTAAGTGGGGTGTAAAAAGAGGTTAAATGAGTTTAAATAAAAATTTTCTTCCAATAATTGAAATAATAGTTCACCAACGATATTTTTTTGCTATACCCAAACAAGTAGGAAAATACCTCATAAACCCTCCAGTTTCCCACCAACGTGATGAACAAACAATTTCCCACCAAATAGGAAAATACCTCATAAACAAACAGTTTCCCACCAAATAGGAAAATACCTCATAAACAAACAGTTTCCCACCAAATAGGAAAATACCTCATAAACCCTCCAGTTTCCCACCAACAATGAGGGTGTAATGCACCTTGACAAAAAAATGCATCAAACGATAACCTTAATGCATAATCTCTGGCGGAGAGATTGAAAATTTAGGGTTTTTATTTTTTTTTTATTTTAAATTTTACATATATATATATTAAATTAAATGGGTAAATGGATACCCGTTACAACCGTGAGTAATACCTATAACCGATGGATACCCGTTATAATTACGGGTAATACCCATAACCATCAATTTAAATTTTACGGATAAACGGTTATACCCATAACCGTTTGTTCGTCTAAACGGTTATCCATAACCATAATCGTGAACTTTAAATGGGCGTGTAACCGCAGTTACCCAAATCCATATGTATTTTGCCCATCCCTATATGTGCTAATAGGTCTCGGCAGAATGTAATTAAGGACCACACTCTTCAATGGATCGAACAACTGTTTCAGGAGATTCACTTTGGCAACCACTTGAATGTGCCGAGGTGGGGATCAGGGTTCTACTTTTTGATTATGAGAACTCATATCCCTGGTGCAAGACCGAGTCTATTGATCAACACCCCCTGGTCACCAAGGTTCATCACTGGGAAGCAGTCGAGAAGCAGCTGATGACCATAAACAGCATAATTTCATAGTTTTTCTTACAACCCATTACAAGATTGACCGCCAATTTGTGAAGATATGTTGAGAACATGGAGTCCTTCAGAAGGATGATACAGAAATATCGTTGATGACGAAACTCTAGTCTTTAGAGACCGGACCAAATAGGGTTGTCCGGTGACAGTTTTAGTAGGACAATGGTGAGAAGTGATAATATCATATCATTACCCCAACTTCTGGCAACTGGGTGTTAGATTTCTGAACGCCAACCCTGGATTGGGTTTGGTTTTTATTCCTTTGTCTCCATATTATTCATTTAGAAGAGAATAGGGTAAAAGGAAAATTCCCAAGTTGTAAATATGGAGGATGACGAAAATTCTCGAATAATCCAAAATTTTCCATTGTTTAACCGTGTGACCCTGTTTTATTCTTTAGGTTTGCTAGTTGTTTTGTATTTGCCATTACTGCTGCAAGGGATGGGTTTGAAAAACCGAAAACCAATTGAAACCGAACCCACCTCTAACTGCTGCTGCAGTTTATTAGTAGAACTACGGAGATGTCGGATTTTGTTCTAACCCTAATATTTTGTTTTTGACAACCATAAAAATGCCTACACACTGCATCGAACTTATGAATCGGTTGTTTCTCAATTTTGTTGCACAAACTTGTACAGCATTACCGTTTGATCGAGTTCGTTTGAACCTGACACGATAATCGGCTCAATTCGATGTAATCACAAAGCGTTCTTGGTGAACTCAGGTATTTGAATTTTGATCAGATGAAGTGTGTCAAATTCATTGTTCGCATAGTTATTGTTCTTACACCAAGTAGGAACAGTAAGCTTCTCCCATTTGCAAACGCCATTTTCCGCTAAACTTAGAAAAAAAAGGCACTGCAAACTTCTCACTGGAGCCCTGTCACATAATTTGTATCATACGCTTCCTTTCAAATATCTGTGCTCCCTTGCGCCCGAGCGATACCAAGCAGTAGATGTTAAACCTGATATGTTTATGTACCATTAAAACACCATTGAACTAACCTTGAGAAGTCATCTTTCTAGCACGGCAAGGACTACAATTGCAGCAAGCTTTCCTCGAACGCCCTAGACTTTAAAGGTTGGTCTTCTGCAGACTCACCACCACTGAATTACTCGAACCTATGGGAAGTTCTCCAAGTATGTGTATCGGTGGTGTATGCAGGGACCTCCCCTTGGTATTCATACTACTACAACCCTAGCATACATTCCCATAATCATACGCCAGGATTCCTTATTGTTCAAGGATATAATCTACCAAATCTCAATCCAAATAGGATAGTATCAAGAGCCCTTATTCTCCAATTATAACCGGGTTATATACCTTTACTTGGAGTCCAAGTTATAGCTTATAACTAAACCCTAATCACACTTACATTCCACATCAATCCTTATTAACTATATTGACCTATTAGCCGTCGGATTAGAGTCTAACGTCCAACAGTAGAGTGTCGAGTTTCAAGTTGGGTCAGTCGATATTTGTCAGGAAGGACGAAGGGAGATAGTTTGGATCACTCGATCTTCTCCATTAACTTGATTCCATATGCTTGTAGTATATCCATTGCTGCAAAACCACAAAAATACACCAGTTATGTTGCGGACAACGAAATTTCTTGTCGAAAAGGCTAAATCATGAAGAATAAGGGCAAGTGGTTACCTGGGACGTATACTTCTGGTTCGATAGGTCTCAAGACGCCTCTGGTTTTGATCTTGTTTCCAAGTATGAGCTGCAAGGAAGTAAATTTGGTTAGGGATTTATCTCACTGCATACTATAGAAGATCATAGATACGTGTAGCAAGTACCAGAGCTCCAATGGCTGCCGGGATTCCAACAGTGAACGCCATGGCGTTGATCATTTTACCACTCTTCATTTTCCCGAATTCCAGTAGAGTGCCTGTATGCTTCTCTCGAAGTCCATCCGGGAACTCAACCTCCACTTCATGATGCAAAAGCACCATATCCTGACCACAAATCACACAGATTATGCATAATTTTGGTGTAAAATGACTTGGCTATCATAATGCTGTTTCACTTGTCTCACAAGTAACCTACCTGTTCCGTGCTGGAGTATGCTAATCTCTCTTCCATCCGAAGACAAGCAACGTCAAATGCGCTTTTGCAAGAGGCGGGGATCTCTTTCTGCTCGTGAAGTCCCAGAAATCTGTTCCACAACGGAGAACAAACCGATACATTTTAGTATTACTCTGTCTAGAAAATACGAGCACACAAGAAGAATGGAAAGAAAAGGGGTAAGAGGTGCAATGTGCATACACGATAGTCTTAGCTGCCCTCACAGCAGCTCCATGCTCTTTGCAGTATCCAAGCGTGACAATCCTTTCGGGGATGATTTTCTCTCCGATCAGAGGTCTGTCCAGATCTTCAGTTTTCATTTTGAGGAGTTCAGACAAAAATTTCCTGAATGTGGGTCTCTTTGCATCCTTAAGAAGCGGATGAGGTTCAGATTCGAATAAACCAATTCTTGAAAGCGTTCCCATTATTTCTCCGAACCCTACGCAAAATAGAATTTGAGTAAGAATCTAAGCATTAACTTAACCTAGAAGCCAAGCAATGTCATACCTTCATATCGAAGAGTTCCACGAAAGACTGTTGATGCTTCATGTCCTATTCCATACAAGTCCCCATAAACTAGGGAGTTACGATTTGGAAGGCATTCTAAGGAGAAAGCTGGAAGGTCTGGAACCCGATATTTCGCAGCTGAATCATAAAGATCCTTCCCTGCAATTTTGTACCATAAAGATAAAGGTGGAAAAGTGCAGAATGACTCGTATTCATTATGATAATCAAACTAGCTCATCACTGACAACATACCATCAACTTCTACAATTTTGCCGTTAGATTTGTATGTGGCAGGATTACATCCAGATCGAATAGCTCCTGCAGGACTCCAACTGAAATGAAAGGTTAATAGAAGTTAGAAGTAAAACTATACACATTAGATATAATTAAGGAGGGTATCCAATCCGAGTTACCTGAATTTATATGCTAACGGATTGTTTGCTGCAGCTGGGGATGGCAGTCCACAACAGTAAGAAGTGAAAGACTTTATTTTCCCCTTCCGAACGTGTGCTTGGTTGATCATCTTCATCGCCATCATATGATCTGAAGTTGGACGAAATCAAAATAGTAATTGTATTACTAATATGCCAAAGTTTTTGCCATCACAAGGACTAGTTTCAATTGGTCTCTTTTTGGTCATTTGAAAGCATTTCTGGTTATTCTAAAAGCACTTCCGGACATAAGTCATTACCTATCCCAGGGTCCAAGCCCATCTCACCAAGAATCGTAATACCAGCACTCTTTGCCTTCTCATCCAGTTTTGACATGGATTCATGTAGAATTTTTTATGTGTATTTCATGAAGAAACAATTACAAGATGAAACATATATATAGGGAAAGAAAGTAGACATAAGCCTAACTTGCCTAACTTGCCTAACTTGTGTAACTTGCCTAACTTACACAAAGAAAGTTGACTAGCCTAAACCACTAGCCATCCAATACTCCCACATTTCCCACATTTCCAACACTCCCCCTCAAGCTGGATCGAGGGGATTCCTTGAGCCAAGCTTGGATAGAATGCGCATGAACTGAACCGTAGGAAGAGATTTAGTAAAAATGTCAGCCAATTGATCATGACTGCGAGTGTAATGAGTGTTAATGATGTTGGCTTGAACCTGTGCTCGAACATAATGACAATCCACTTCAATATGCTTCGTTCTCTCGTGAAATACAGGATTGGAAGCAATATGCATGGCAGCTTGATTGTCACAGAACATAGACATAGGTTCCTTACTGTGAAACCCTAAATCAAACAGAAGACTTTTCAGCCAAATAAGTTCACAAGCAGTGGATGCCATAGCTCGATACTCGGCCTCTGCACTGGAACGAGCTACAACGCTTTGCTTCTTACTGCGCCATGTTACCAAGTTCCCACCTACAAAGGTACAAAAACCTGTGGTTGATTTGCGATCAAGAGAGTGCCCAGCCCAATCAGCATCTGTGTAACCCATGATGGCAGTGCTGTCATTCTTTGTCATAAGGATCCCTCGACCAACAGACGCTTTAAGATAACGAAGAATTCTCTTCACAATCTGCATATGAACTGATGTAGGAGCATGCATAAACTGACTCACAATACTCACAGCATAGGAGATATCTGGCCGCGTGATTGTGAGATAAATAAGTTTTCCTACCAATCTTTGATACTCAGTAACATTGGAAAGAACTTCACTGTGAGTAGTGAGTTGCAGCTTACTATCCAGAGGAGTGCGTGCAGGTTTGCAATCCATTAAGTTAGATTCCTTCAAGAGATCAAGGATATATTTTCTTTGATTGAGAAAGAGACCTTGTTGTGAAGTGGCAAGTTCAATACCAAGGAAATATTTGAGGCGCCCCAAATCCTTGATTGCAAATTTGTTTCGAAGAGCAAGCTTGAGAGATTGGATTTCTGCATCACTGTCACCTGTCACTATGAGATCATCTACATAGATTAAAACAATGACTTTTCCAACTGAGCCATTACAAACAAATAGTGAGGAATCTGCACTGCTTCTTTGGAAGCCAAACTCTTCAAGGATTGAGCTTAGTTTTGCATACCAGGCACGTGGAGACTGTTTCAGACCATAAATGGATTTGTGCAGTTTACAAACCATGTCAGGATCGCTCGATTGAGGATGCCCTGGTGGTAGTTTCATGTACACTTCCTCCTCTAATTCCCCATGCAAAAAAGCGTTCTTCACATCCATTTGATAGAGAGGCCAAGATTGATTCACAGCAACTGACAAGAGAACCCTTACAGTGTTCATTTTGGCTACGGGAGCAAAGGTTTCCTTGTAATCCAAGCCATAAGTCTGAGTAAAGCCACGAGCCACTAAACGAGCTTTGTGTCTTTCAATAGTCCCATCTGAGTTGAACTTTGTCTTGTACACCCAACGGCTACCCACTGCTTTCTTCCCTGTGGGAAGTTTAATTACACTCCAGGTTTTGTTGTCATGAAGAGCTTGCAGTTCATCCCTCATTGCAGTTTGCCAAACTTTATGTTTACTTGCTTCTTGAAATGTTTGTGGTTCATGAGTATGATCCAAGACACTAAGAAAGGAGATATGAGAGGGTGAAAACTGCTTATAGGAAACAAAATCTGTGAGAGGATACCTAGAGGTGTAGGTGACATAATCATGTAGTCGAAGTGGGGGTTGACGAACCCTAGAAGGGTTTCGACGAATCTGGACTGGAGGCTCAACATTTGTGACTTGGGAGGGAGCATGTTCAGGTGATAGACTTGTAGTGTCACATGATGGAGGATTTTCTTGGTAGTACGGGACACTAGGCAATGGAAACATATCACTCAAAAACTCCCCCTGATCTGCATCACTTAGTTTCTTTGAGAAGTAAGACATATTTTCATTAAACCTTACATCCCTTGAAACTAGAAGCTTATTTGTGATTGGATTGTAACACTTGTAGCCTTTTTGAGGGGATGAGTAACCCAAGAAAATACATTTGATAGCTCTAGGATCTAATTTATCATGATGAGGGGATTTGTTGTGAACAAAGCAGGTGGAGCCAAAAACTCTCAAGTGTGAAAGATCAATTTTTCTGCCTTTTAGCATCTCATATGGGGATTTGAAACTGAGTACTTTGCTAGGCAATCTATTAATAAGATAGGCAGCTGTAAGTACTCATTGTGACCAAAATTTCTTGGGTACATTCATATGAAACATGATTGATCTTGTCTTCTCAAGAAGATCTCTATTTTTTCTTTCGGCCACTCCATTTTGTTGAGGTGTGCCAACACATGTTGTTTGATGCAAGATGCCATGAATACTCAAGTATTGAGACATGTTATGGGACATATACTCAGTGCCATTGTCGGATCTTAATATATGAATTTTTGATGCAAATTGAGTGCCAACCAGTTTATGAAAATCTTGAAAAACAATTGGAAGTTCACTCTTAAATTTCAAAAGATACAACCAAGTCATTTTTGTGAAATCATCAACAAAGGTTACAAAATATCTATATCCATCAAAGGACTCTAGTATTGGACCCCAAATATCTGAATGAATGATTTCAAACGGATGACTGGCTTTATTGGTGGAGGACTCAAAAGGCAACCTGGAAAATTTAGACAAATGACAAACATCACAGTGCAACTTGTCTGTGCACAATTTTGGGAATAAGAAAGACATCACTTTTTCAGAAGGATGAGCCAAACGTTGATGCCAAAGTTGTTGATCTTGAGACACACTCGAACTGACTTGAAAAACCTTGGGATCCTTAGTATCTTTAGCTAAGTAGTAAAGACCATTCAAAAAGAAACCTTCACCAATCGTTCTCTTGGTGATGATGTCCTGAAAAACAACATTGTGGGGAGAAAAAATAGCTAGACATTTTAGAGAATTGGTGATGGCTCCTATTGATAAAAGTTGAAAAGGAAATGAAGGAATGTAAAGAGCTGATGACTCTATGTGTTTTGAGAGTAAGTTGACTTTTCCTTTTCCTACAACTAAGGCACCCTTTCCATTGGCTACTGACACTTGAGACGGTTTTGACAATGTTTTGAAATCATGCAAGTTATTAATTTGATTTGTCATATGATCCGTAGCACCTGAGTCAATGATCCAATAATCATGTTCATTACTAGCATTTAAGGCAGTAGAGAAGGCACTTGAAATACCTGGAATATCCTTCTGCGAAACATGATCATGCTCAGCCAAGAAACCAACAAATTGTCCAAGTAAGGCAGTGTGATTCTTTTCTTTAGCTACTGTAGCTTCATGAGCTTCATCTCCATTGTTATGCAGCTGTTTATTATGAAGATATGCTGCAAAATCATTGATTAGTGTTGTAGGATTGGTAGTGAAGTTTACCATTCCTTCAGTCGAAGAGATAGCTGCATGATTTGCCTTGTAGCCATTGTTACTCAAATGTCTTTGGGGACCCTTTGTCTCATTCAAGGAGTTTGGCTTCAATTCTGGATGAAGAATCCAGCACCTGTCTCTTGTATGTCCAAGTGAATCACAGTAGCTGCACTTCAAATCTGGTCTTTTTCCCTTATAAACTTTGCCCTCAGGACGCTTGTTGTTGGAGACATATGCCCTAGTTTCAGGAATAGGATTTTTAGTATCTTGGCTCATTACTTTCCTCCTTACTTCTTCCCTTTGAATGATGGCACAAACACCAGTGAATGAAGGAAGTTCAACATTCATTAAAATGTGACTTCTGAGATCTTCAAACTCTGAGCCTAAGCTTGCCAAGAGTTGAAAAATCTTGTCTTCTTCTGCTCTCTTGATCAACATGGTGGCATCGGTGGTATGAGGACGATAGACATCAAGCTCATTCCACATGCTTGTAAGGTTGCCAAGATGTTGAACAAAGGCTTTTCCTCCTTGTTGCAAGCTCGAAATATCCTTCTTAAGTTGAAAGACACGGGCATAATTATTTTGATTTCCATACATCTCTTTGACTTGCTTCCAGAGATGCATGGACGACTCAGAATAGCTGAAAATTTCAGCAATCCTACGCTCCATTGAGTTGAGCAACCAAGACATGACCAACTGGTCTATACATAGCCATGACTCGTAGGTAGGAGAAGTGACTGCTGGAGCTTTTATGGCACCATTTACGTAGCCAAGCTTTGATCTCCCTCCAAGTGCGAGAGAAACAGCATGGCTCCAGGGAAGATAGTTGAATTCGTTCAACAAAATAGAACTGAGACGTTGATTAGGGTTGATTTCAACGTTAGGTAGAGCTAAAGCATCCATCGAGCTCTCAGCTTCATAATGTTCTCCAGCCATCTTGGCTTAGAGTAAAAGAAACTTAGCGGAAACGATCAACAAAGCCAGGAATTTAGAGTTCCTGCTCTGATACCATGTAGAATTTTTGATGTGTATTTCATGAAGAAACAATTACAAGATGAAACATATATATAGGGAAAGAAAGTAGACATAAGCCTAACTTGCCTAACTTTGCCTAACTTGCCTAACTTGCCTAACTTGTGTAACTTGCCTAACTTACACAAAGAAAGTTGACTAGCCTAAACCACTGATATGTTAACAGAAATAGAGAAACTTACTGATATGTTGTAGTTCTTGTAGTTGTGATTAGCAGGATTCTTTGATATTTCTCTGCAAATCAAAAAGAGAATATATGCTTATCGTAACACCAAAGAACAAAAGGCAAATATATATGTGAAATGAAAGCGAAACTTACTCTGAGTCCGACTTTCTCATACGAGGAATATATTCATACAATGAGGTAAGTGCTCCTCCATGGGTTATGCAAGCTCTCCTTAAATGTGCTGGCAACTTTGTAATGTCCTTCGTAGAAGCCAAATTACCAACAAAATTGGACAATATGTCTCCAAAATGTTTCGAAGCCTTCCCAAAATTAAAGAAATGTTTTATCAAACCACGAGAAGTATAATCTCCGGCATTAGACTATCCTAGAATTACTGCATTTACTGAAAAAGAAGGCAGGGATGAAAGTAGTGCACCTCTTTTGCAAATTCTGTCGGAAGAATGTCCACAGCTTGACATATCACACCAGCGCCGTCCATGTCACGATGGTAAGAATTAGTCACAGGATCGTATCTGCAAACCATGTTACCGAAAGAACTGTTATTTTCAAAGCTGCAAATGCTATGTTGCGAGCAAGAAAATGCATTTTGAGGTTGTGTTTATGCATGAATCTATGGAGTTTATGACTTATACCTGAAGAAAGGTGAGTCAATTGATGTGGTTTGGTTGACAAATTCTATTGACCCCCCTATGTCACAAGTTATGTCAGCGATTCCAACAAGCACACTTCCTTTCTTCGTTAGATCTTGAACCTGCTTAGTACTCAATAAGCACGGAAATCGTTTCTCCCAATACATGCAATTCACTGCGAGGCGAAAAGAACATAAAGAGTAAATTTTGTCTTTTTAAAATCTAATGGGATGAGAGGATGAAATGGATAACGATAATTGAGAACCAAAGGTTTCGAAAATCCTTGAGTTAAAATCCAAGGCATTCATTTAATGACATTAACTCTACTGATTTGTCTAAAAAAATGGTAGAAGAGTGTAAAGCATACCAATGACAGATGCATGCGGGGCTATTTTTTCATGGAAAACAGGGTTGTAGTGTTCTGGATGCGCATAATAGTCAGCCTGAAAAATGCAGACGTTTGAGTTAGTATATTCTGTTATACGATGGCAAAAAACAAGACGTGAGGAATGAAGAATTAAAAGATGACTATGAGATCAGGGCTTACTTTGTCAAATTCTCTTGTTGGATCTTCGTGTTGAACCATGTTTTTACTAGTCACAACACAACCGTATACTTGGAAGATCCTTTTCGATTTTCGAGTAGTTTGAGCAGCATCCTTGGCCTAATCAGTGAAAAAAAAAATGAAAACCTAACACAAAGAAGGGTGACATCTATTTGTACAGAGCTATTTCCACCTAAACTTTATGTCTCTCTAGTCGATAAGAACCAAATTAGAAGTGCATTTTTCCTTCTATTATTGTTATCATACAAGACCAAGTTGGAACCACATGTACTGTACTAGTTTTACTACTTACCGCCCCAAATAGCGCCGGAAGTTCGCTTGGTTCCACAAAAGTATGAGGAAGAAGCTTAAATATCTCTTGTGCACCAGAAGAAACTACAGGAAATAAAATTACATAAGATATATTTTGCTATTAGATGTTAAAGACATTTAAGCTTCGTAAGAACAAGCAATGTACCATTTCCTGAACTGGTGAAAACGAAGACAAGAGGACATATCCCTGAAGGCAGTCCGAGAGTTGCTATCTCTTCGCCCACAGAAATTACAGCTGCCTTGGCAGCAGCCAAGGATGGATACATATAAGATGCACCCAACGAAAGGAACGGTGTCGAATATCCAAGACTTAGGTACCCTTGACAAATTAAAACAAAGTGAGAAAAAACCTGACATCCAAAGTAACCAAAAGTACACAAGAGATGCTCAAACATTAACATAGCTAAACAAAAACGAATACGAAAACGCCCGCTCATGCATTATTTCAAACTTAAAATTGCCTTGACCAACATATTCACCATAGCAGATGAATTCAAAACATCTCAGATACTGTATGAATTGGAACATACTCTGCCCTAAACCGAGCAAGAAGTCGATAAATCCTGCTCTACCAGCATACTTTCCGAATGCAAGTAGTCTTTTCGCATGATCCCCGACAATAAGCTCGTAATCATAGAGAGACACTCTTTCCGCTAGGATCTGGACACCACACAGAGAGTTATAAATTGCCAACGAAGAAAAACAAATATTTAAAACCGCTCGAAAACGTACGAAAATCAAACAAGACCTTATCCAAGAGTGGCATGTTTTCCTTCTGAGCCTTATGAGTATGCGAAAAAAACGCATAAGCTCTATCCGGCAGAATCATCTCCAGCTGCACCAAATCCAAACAATTGTATCAAAATTTATGATCAATCGACAAACTTTTTCTTTACAAGGCGATATTCTAAACTATTCTGTTTACGTCTGCAAATCAATTGACAAACTTGATGGTATATAAAACGAACGAAAAATTAATACCTTTGGCTGTTTGATGCCGAGGATCAAACCACAATGTGACAAATCCTCAGAGATTTCACATCCAACATCTTCATACATTGCATCATGATGAATTCTCTTCGTCGAGGGCTGCAGTATGATCCGAGAAACTCCGGTTTTATCTCTCCCGCTGTGGAGCAGCCGAGCGCAGTGAGACGGCGTCAGAGGCGCTCTTCTCTCCCACTTGTTCACAGACTCGGCCAAAATCCCCACCACCCCATTTCCAATCATTGTAATCTTAATAAAAAACCGAAACCGAAACCATACCAGAATCTACACGAACACCAAATTATTTCAATAATTCAACTCTGGAAACTGGAAAATTTTCAAACAAACCAAACGCAATGACCAAATCGATGAAAACAAAAAAACACAGTGATCAAAATCGAAATCGAGACGAAACACAGCGATCAGAAACGCATTTTTACAGGACGAAAATTGTGTTAACTTGTTGAATTTTTGTGATATCGTTTTGTTGGTGTAGGTAATTAGGTAGGAAAGTTTGAGAGAGAGTGACAAGTGAGCACAGGCAGCTAGGTTGATGATATTGATATGGGAAGCTGGTGCTTTTAATTATAGAGTAACGTTATTCATACCGTGTTTTTATGGTATCTAATGTGGACAGCCACATAATTTGAAAAATTTTCAAAATCCAAATAAATGAAGAAGAAAGAGTCTTCGTATACCACAAAATTATTATTTAATTAATTAGTTTTTCTTAATTATTAATTTATTAAATAATGAATTAAATTTAAAAATCTGATTAATTTAAATAATGTGGTTTTACATATCAAATGTCTTCTAAAATTGTATGAAAATATGATACAAAAATATGGTATGAATAACATTACTCTTACTTATCTCGCATGCGTGGGACAATTCGTGTGAGTGAGTCAGCAACCGAGTCTTGACTCAGCCATGCCCATGATCAACTGTGACACGCACCTTACAGTACATAGAGAAAAAGGACAAACTACTGTTATGATCCGAGTCATGACATGGGTTTCAGAGCTTCAAGTAGGTCCATGATCCCACCAGATCACGGCATGTGGGATTGTTTCCGCGAGTACGGTAACGTAACGGACTTCTATTTCTTTGCCGGTTGGGACAAGTTATCATGTTATCATGTATTTGAGTGCATTTCGCACTCGGACCACTCTCTGTCTCTCTCTCATCAAAATTATCAAGTTATCACGTATTTGAGTGCTTTTCGCAATCGGACCACTCTCTCATCAAAATTATCAACTTATCACGTATGCATTATTGGACGGACCATGGTTTTTAATTTACTTGTCATAATATGATGTGAGCGATTTAATTGATATTTCGTTTTAAAATATAATAGTTAGTTCTCCTCACAAGAGTTTGTTAGAAACGCTATGACAATTACGTTAGGAATTTCTCCAAAATGTTACCTACTCTTTAATTGGTACTAATAACTAATTGTTGGTCCTTTTAGGTATTCAATCAGATGAGCAATATTGGTTTTCATTCAATTGACAAATCAGGATAGGAATTTTTTTTTTTTTCAATGTGAACTTTTATATAAATAATTAATTTTTTTTTTTTGCATATGATCTAATATTTTAATGAATCAAGTGTTGAGTTTCCACATATGCATCTTAGATTTGAAACTCTCATATCTTTTAATTTATTGTAATAATTTTGAAATCTTTCCTCTCTCTTTAATAATGATAATTTAAAAATAATAATAATAAACAAGAAGGATGACATAAGAAAATCCGCACAGTCAAAGTTTAATATTTAATTAATCACGCACTTATCTTCAAGAATAAAAATTCTTTAAACAATTGGATTCTAACAACCGTTTGTAAACCCTAACAAGTACTTATCATATCATGAATTACTAGATGACACGTGTTAGTAACTTTAAACATTGATTTATAATATAAATAATTTAAATTATAAGCACGAAATTCTATAATAAGTTACAAAGTGTTTTGAAGATGAATTTCTTCACCATTTTGGAGTCTAATTAAGTATTCTTCAATTCCTTATGCAGAACTAATAATACAAAGTAACTCAAACATTAATTAATGAAGTCCACACACATGGCTAGTAAGAAATTATTCAAAGATGAATATTTCTACAGTAGTGAATTGCGTTGCGAATGGAAGTGAGTGGTTGCTCGTGCGCCTCTCATAAAGCAACCATCCTCGTTTTGTTTTTCTCCATTGGTTTATTCAATCCGAAGAGAATCGCGTTGCGAATGGAAGTGAGTGGTTGCTCGTGTGCCTCTCATAAAGCAACCACCCTTGTTTTGTTTTTCTCCATTGGTTTATTCAATCCGAAAGCAACCACCCTTGTTTTGTCTTTCTCCATTGGTTTATTCAATCCGAAGAGAATCGCGTTGCGAATGGAAGTGAGTGGTTGCTCGTGCGCCTCTCATAAAGCAACCACCCTCGTTTTATTTTTCTCCATTGGTTTATTCAATCCGAAGATTAGAAAAATGAGGGACGAGAGTTTAAGCAGAAAAATGTGAGTATAGAAGTCACTTCTTTATCAATATGCCTCCAGTTTGGATGATCCGCTGGCTCCGAGTACAAGGGAAGACATTGCTCTTGACGATCACGATGGACGATATCCGAGGTTTAAGGCAAACGAGGTCTCTTTCCAACATTACTGGCTGATCCCAAAGACAAGGAAACCAATTCGTCTCGGTTACGGATTAGGTGGATCCTGCAACTCTTGAAGCCTTAGCAGAACCATTCTTACTGTTGTGCTAGGATAGCACCAAACTTTTTAGAACCAACTCTTTTTAACCCACAGGAAATATATCAAATGAAATGTAAGAACAAAATATTAAAGACACTAAGATTTTAACGAGGTTCCTCAACAGTTAGTGTAACTGGAGTACGTCCTCGGAGCAGTAGGAGCTCACCCAATAATTCACTATCAACCAAATGGGAGTTTACAAAGTGTTGGTAATCTCACAACCCAAATAACCCAATACACTCAATAGCTCTCACACACCAAAGAAACAAATAGAGGAAGAAATATAATGAATAATTTCTTCTCTATACATATAGCTCAAAGCTATTACAACAACAACTACTTTGGTGGATGATTACTAACCAAATGAAACAACAACTTCTTCTTTCTTTTGGGCTCTCTACAACTCTCCCTGCTCTCGGCAGAAAATGAGCTCTATATCTGACAATGAGCTTTCCCTTCCTTATTTCTTCTATCCGAAAAAACCCATTATTATGGTTAATAAAAAAACCACAAAAGAAAAAAAAACATCATCATGATGTCTCCTCATCATGATGTTCCATCATCATTTTGTCTTTCACCTTTTTTTTTTCTTTTGGTTTGTTTATTAGCCGAAAGGTGATGGCTTGTTTTGGCCATAATTCAACAATCTCCACCTTGGCCAAATTCCAAAAAACACCATGATAAGCCAATCAACACAAAAAATCACTCCCAAACACTAGCAAGAGAACAACTCATGTCGAGCTAAATGCTCCAAAACTCCTACTGCTCAACGCCTTCTTTATATAGGCATAATGTGAGCCAAGTTCAAACAGTGAACAAACTTGGCTACACCAACAACCTTAGTCAACATATCAGCGGGGTTGTCTTTAGTTGGAATCTTCTAGAGAATGATTTCCCCTTCACCAACAATTTCACGAACAAAGTGATAACGCACATCTATGTGCTTGGTCCTCGCATGATGAACCTGATACTTAGCCAAATAAATGGCATTCTGACTATCACAATGTACCTCCACTTGCTTCTGATCAACCCCCAAATCTCTAATCAGCCCATGTATCCAAATGGCCTCCTTTATAGCTTCAGCAACTGCCATATATTCAGCATCTGTAGTAGACAAGGCAACATATGACTGCAAAATGGACCTCCAACAAACTGGCCCTTTAGCCATAGTAAACACATAGCCTGTAGTAGACTTCCTTCCATCCAGATCACCTGCATAATCTGAATCAACATAACCAACTGCAAAATGACCAATACCAGAGTCATCTCTCTCAAAGCATAAACCAACATCTCGAGTACCATGGAGATACCTCAATATCCACTTAGCTGCTTGCCAATGCTCTTTACCTGGATTATGCATATATCGACTCACCATGCCAACTGCATGAGCAATATTCAGTCTAGAGCATACCATTGCATACATCAAACTACCAACCAAATTTGCATATGGTATATTTTTCATTTGCAGCTTCTCTTTATCATTTTTAGAACATTGTAGAGAACTCAATTTAAAATGAGGAGCCAAATGGGTACTAACCGGTTTGGTTGAATCATGAACTCCAAACTTCCGAATCAACTTCTCAAGGTATTGTCTTTGATTCAAACTGACCAAACCCTTCTTTCTATCTCTAGTGATCTCCATGCCAAGGATCTTCTTTGCTTCACCAAGATCCTTCATCTCAAACTCATTCTTCATTTGTTTCTTCAATTTCTCAATCTCTTCAACATTCTTTGAGGCAATCAACATATCATCAACATATATCAATAAATAAATGAAAGACCCATCTTGCAACTTCTTGAAGTACACACAATGATCATATTGACTTCTAGAATAATTTTGGCCTCTCATAAATTTATCAAACCTCAAATACCATTGCCTTGGAGATTGCTTCAAGCTATAAAGTGATTTCTTCAATTTGCAAAACAAATTTTCCTTCCCTTTCACTATATACCCATCCGGTTGACACATATAAATCTCTTCATTCAAATCACCATGTAGGAAAGCCGTATTCACATCAAGTTGCACAAGCTCAAGATCATATTGTGCAACAAGAGCTAACATAATGTGAATTGAGGAGTGTTTCACAACCGGAGAAAATATTTCATTGTAGTCAATGCCCTCATTTTGTGCATACCCTTTAGCAACTAATCTTGCTTTGAATCTCACATTGCTTTTCTCATCAGCATCTTCCTTTTTGGCATACACCCATTTGCAACCAATAGCTTTCTTGCCCTTAGGCAATTTAGCTAACTCCCAAGTCTTGTTCTTCAAGAGAGAATTCATCTCATCACCCATGACATTGCACTACCTCTCATTTTCTTCACTCTCAATAGCTTCCTCAAAATTGGATGGAATCTCATCAATGATAATAGGAAGAGCAAAAGAAACATAGTCACTATACCGAGCTGGCTTGGTAATCTGTCTCTTTCCTCTGTTCTTGGCAATAGACTCTTGAGGTGAAACTTCATCTTCAACTTGAATAGAATCTTCAAGTTCAACTTCTTCAACATCCTCATGGTCTCCAACTTCTTCACTTGTAGTGGCATCGACATCAGCGGAAATAGGATTTGAAGTACCAGAGGCAACTTTCTCAAGCTCCACCTGTTGGACATCTTTCACATTCTTCTCAGAGTCCTTGAACATACTTTCTTCATCAAATGTCACATCTCTACTTATTACAAGTTTCTTCATCTCTGGGCACCACAACCTGTAACCTTTGACACCACTACTAAAACCAAGAAAGATAGCCCTTTTGGCTCTAGGATCAAATTTATTTTCAGTCACATGAAAATAAGCAGGTGAACCAAAAATACAGATATAGTCATAATCAGAAGGAGGTTTTCCAGTCCATACCTCCATTGGTGTCTTACCCTGAACAGCAGCTGAGGGTAACCGGTTGATGATGTGACATGCATAATTAACTGCCTCTACCCAAAATGACTTGCTTAAACCTGATTGAGACAACATACATCTAACCTTCTCAAGCAAGGTTCGATTCAATCTTTCTGCAACTCCATTTTGTTGTGGAGTTCCCCGAACACTAAAATGTCTCACAATTCCTTCCTCTTTGCAAACTTTAAAGAAAGGGTCGGATGTGTATTCACCACCATTATCCGATCTCAAAATCTTAATCTTTCTCCCAGTCTGGTTCTCAACCATTTTCTTCCAACCCAAGAAAATGCTAAACACCTAACTCTTGTGCTTCATAGTGTAGACCCAGGACATTCTTGAATAATCATCAACAAAGGTCACGAACCAATGTCTACCACTTAAAGAGTGAGTCTTTGTAGGACCCCAAACATCCGAATGCACATAATCAAGAATGCCTTTCGTCTGATGTACTGCAGTACCAAACTTCACTCTAGTTTGCTTTCCCAAGACACAATGCTCGCAGAAATCAAGCTTACAAGTCGTGGCACCTTTTAGAAGGTCTTGTTTCACAAGCCCTTGTAGAGCTTTCTCACCGGCATGGCCTAATCTCATATGCCACAATCTAGTAGCATCTGAATCAGATGTGCCCATATTTTCAGAGACTACAGATGCTTCACCTGTCACAGTGCTTCCCTGCAATAAATACAAATGGCCACATCTATGAGCTTTCATCACAACAAGTGCACCATAAGTAACTTTCAATGTCTGTCCATCTGAATGAAACCTGAAACCCTTGGATTCCAAAGTACCCAAAGAAATAAGATTTTTTCTTCAAATTTGGTACATACCGAACACCTGTCAACTCTTTAACCATGCCATCATGCAACTTCAAACGAACTGTACCAATCCCTTTTGTTGTGCAAGGATTGTCATCTCCCATGAACACAACGCCACCATCAAACTCTTTCAAGCTTGAAAACCAATCCTTGTGAGGAGTCATATGATGAGTACAACCCGTATCCAACACCCACTTAGTAGCACAATCAAATGATGAGGAAGTGGTTAAAGCAAAATCAGAAAAATCTGTTTCAACCTCAGCAACATTAGCTTCAGAACTTTCTTTGCCTTTGGTCTTCAATTTAGGACAATCTTTCTTCCAATGACCTTTATTACGACAAAAGGCACATTCATCCCTTTCCAAAGGTTTTCTACCTTTAGAGTTTCCTCTAGGTCGAGACTGTGATTTTTTCCTACTAGAAGATGATCTTCTCTCCGATGATCTACCTCTAACAAATAAAGCTTCAGAGGTACTATCATGATTTTTATCTCTATGTCTCATTTCATAATTCATCAAGGCATTTGACACATCTTCAAATTTCACAGTTTCTTTACCATGCATAATAGTAGTAACAAAATGCTCATAAGAGTCCGGTAAGGAATTCAACAATATTAAGGTCTTATCTTCATCCTTAATATCCTCATCTAAATTTAACAAGTCGGCAATCAACTTATTAAAAGCATCAAGGTGTCTAATCATTTTTGTACCTTCTTTGTATTGGAAGCGGTAGAGCTTTTTCTTCAAGTGTAGCCGGTTCTCTGCACTCTTCGTCATATACTTGTCTTCCAATTTTTGCCACAACACACTTGCCAATGTCTCCCGCATCACAAAATACTTCTGAGTTTTTGCAAGGTACAACCGAATTGAAGATTAAGCCCACAAATTTAATTTCTCCCATTTCGGCTTCGACATAGCTTCCGGCTTCTCTCCCAAAGCGGCAAGTAGATCTTGTTGAGCCAACACATCTTTGACCTCACATTGCCACATCCCGAAATTGTTTGTGCCATCAAACTTTTCCACTTCGAACTTTGCATTTTGCACCGTAGTTCTTGCAAACCCGGAGCTGCTTCCAAAAGGATTTTCATCTTGCCCGTCTGACATCTTTGGCAATTAGACAGTACCCAAGAGCAACCAGTGCTCTGATACCAATTGTTGTGCTAGGATAGCACCAAACCTTTTAGAACCAACTCTTTTTAACCCACATGAAATATATCAAATGAAATGCAAGAACAAAATATTAAAGACACAAAGATTTTAACGAGGTTCCTCAACAGTCAGTGTAACTGGAGTACGTCCTCGGAGCAGTAGGAGCTCACCCAATAATTCACTATCAACCAAATGAGAGTTTACAAAGTGTTGGCAATATCACAACCCAAATAACCCAATACACCCAATAGCTCTCACACACCAAAGAAACAAATAGAGGAAGAAATATAATGAATAATTTCTTCTCTATACATATAGCTCAAAGCTATTACAACAACAACTACTTTGGTGGATGATTACTAACCAAGTGAAACAGCAACTTCTTCTTTCTTTTGGGCTCTCTACAACTCTCCTTGCTCTAACAGAAAGTGAGCTCTATATCTGACAATGAGCTCTCCCTTCCTTATTTCTTCTATCCGAAAAAACCCATAATTATGGTTAATAAAAAAACCACAAAAGAAAAAAAAAACATCATCATGATGTCTCCTCATCATGATGTTCCATCATCATTTTGTCTTTCACCTTTTTTTTCTTTTGATTTGTTTATTAGCCAAAAGGTGATGGCTTGTTTTGGCCATAATTCAACACTTACACATCCCAGATTGCTCATATAATTGGTATGCACACAGATTCTGTACAGGAAAAACAAATCACAGAACGAAACGTAAACTATGCAATCACATATCTCCCCATGAGATTGAAAGAGAAACCACAAAATCACAGTCGCTCTAAGTTCAAAAACAGATAAACATGATGGAGCTCCAGCCTTATCCCCCACATTTATAAAATTAATCCACTATACACACAATGGGATTGCACCAACACTCTGAAGACAAGGGAAGCAGTTCGTCTTGGTTGAGCAATAGACTGTGCACCCTGCAACTTTTAACGAGTGAGCCTTCGAGGAATTGAAATATAACTTTACATATATCTCTCTGCTGCTCGTCTAAATTTACTAACTTGAGCCACACATGAGTTGCCTCAATGTTGTACTTCAAATTAGGATAAAAGTCTTTTTCCCCGTTGATGAGAACATATGGATCATAAGGAGTCGGTGTTTCAACAACAATACATAGAGCCAATCTGGAAGTCTCATCTTGTAAATTTAGAAGAATTTCAAAACAAAATTCACTGCCTCTAACAGCTTCTTCCCCTTCATTTTCTGATGGAAGTTCAAATGTTGTTGGACGTTTAGAGGTATAGCTGAACCACTTCGAAACTTCAGTGCCTGGAAGAATAATTTCCAATCCAGTGCGCCAAAGAGATTCCTACAAAATTAAATAGGGAACTTTAACAAAAAGCTCTCGGTACTATTCATTTTAACGAAAAACCACATTTTTAGACTAAAAAGTTAATTCTGGTACTATTCACTTTACCCTTTATTTTGTCCTTATCGTTAAAACTCAAAGTTTTCAACCATTTTCATTAGTTTTCCTATAGATTAACTAATTACTAACAGTCTGTGATCGAAGGTCTCAAGTATCAACAAATTAATTTCAAGAGAAATTAAGAAGAGAGTTAGGAACCTGATTCAACAAATTATTTTCCAACTTTTTCACCTCATCCCCGCTTAGTCTAAAGCAATTAGTTAAGTCCAGACACTCGTGCATCGGGGGCGGTTTTGAAATTTTCTCCAATGATGTGCAATCATCTAGATCTAAGTGAATTAGTTTTGGTGGAAGCTCTTGTGGAATTTCCCCAAGCCTCTTGCAACTAGTCAATCTAAGTTGCTTCAAGTTGACAAATTTGCTAATGCAATCCGCAAAACTAACAAAATTGTTTCTCGATAGATCAAGTCTTGTTAATGTGGACCAACAATCAAGAGGCACAATGAAATCACTTTCTGATAAACTGCATCTATCATGATCAAGATAGTGTAGGTTGGGAAGGAAGAATGTGATACACTTGTCATCTAAAATATCCAAATCAGTTGTGCTCAGTTTTGGGCGCCCACACACACACACACACACACACACACACACACACATATATATATATTTGTATGGTTCTCACAACCATCTGCATCCAAGCTTTTAAGCCTAGTAAGATAAGCAATTGATGAAGGCAATTCTCTTATGCCACTTTTTTGTATGTCCAATAAAAGTAGGGATTCTATCTTGTCCTCTATTTCAGGGAAACTCTCCAGCCTTGTGCTGTTGAAAGTACAACACCAGCCCAAAGATTAAGGTCCAGCCCATTATGAAAGTCTTGGTATTCTAGAAGAAACATGCATGGGATTTTGCTAGAGAACTCTAACAAGCATGTCGGTGGGCAGCTACAAATGAACTAAATTTTTCTAGTTCAAATCTGCATGTTAAGTAGGTGATTAAGCTAGAAAGTTCTAGCAGCTTGTAATATTGTGTGGCTATTATGCAAAGCCTAGGTCGGTTAAGCTCACCTATAAATAGGTGAAGTGCTATGCTAAACCAAGTAACAACGACGTAGTAGGCAACCAAGTAGCCAAGAAGAGAAGCAAGAAAATAACTTAGAAGTGAGAGTGGTCTTGTAAGGAGATTGAGTGATCTAGAGTGTGTCTTTAGAAAGTGAGAGTGTCATAGCTATTAAATTGTGTCTTTGAGAGGTTGTGTTGTAATATTTTGTAAGTGTAATACAAGTAATTACAAGTAATTTGTTTACTTATTTTGTCTCTCAAACACTTATGTTAGAGTTGTATATTCTAATTTTTCTTCAACAATTGGTATCAGAGTGGTACGATCGGGGACCGTCTCTAATGAAGCTTTCGAGAATCGTGAGAAGTTTAGTACTTCGCAAGATTATTAACTAATCTTTTTCGGCTTATCGAAATTCTGCTGACACGATGGGAGATCTTCAAGTTGTTAGAGGAATCAAGAAGTTGAACAACAAAAATTACAACACATGGGCGACATGTATGGAGTCTTACTTACAAGGCCAAGATCTTTGGGAGGTGGTCGACGAAGTTACGCAACTGGAAGAAGACACCAGCGGCACTTTGCAGAAATGGAAGATCAAGGCAGGTAAGGCAATGTTCGCCTTGAAAACCACAGTTGAAGAGGACATGTTGGACCATATAAGGAAGGCATCAACACCGAAAGAAGCATGGGACACCTTAGCCACACTTTTGTATCGTGTGTCCCACACTTTTTTCGGTGTTGAAGCCTTCCTTATATGCTCCAACATGTCCTCTTCAACTGTGGTTTTCAAGGCGAACATTGCCTTAGTTGCCTTGATCTTCCATTTCCGCAAAGTGCTGCTGATGTCTTCTTCCGGCTGTGTAACTTCATTACCACCGACCACCTCCAAAAGATCTTGGCCTTGTAAGTAAGACTCCATACATGTCGCCAATGTGTTGTAATTTTTGTTGTTCAACTTCTTGATTCCACCAACAACTTGAAGATCTCCCATCGTGTCGGCAGAACTTCGATAAGCCGAACAAGATTAGTCAATAATCTTGCGAAGTATTAAACTTCTCACTATTCTCGAAAGCTTCACTAGAGACGATCCCCAATCATACCGCTCTGATACCAATTGTTGAGGAAAAATTATAGTACACATGTGCAACCACAAAGATATACCATTTCAAGGGATTTCAATCCAAGTCTTGTTACAAACCTCCTAAGCTTAGAGCAACCACGAAGATTCAAGTCAACAAGTTTACCAAGGAATCCAAAATAATCAACAACTTCAACCAAACTTTTACACTCACTCAGATCCAAGTGCTTTATATTTGGGCTTCCAGATAAGTTGGGGATTTTTTTCAAGAAATCACAACCACTTACACTCATTGATGGAAGCTTTGCCATTCTGTGAAACCAAAACAAAAAAACAAAACAAAAAGTCACATGCTTTAATAATAATGAAAAACTTTGGAAAATTTCTTTTGAAGTACATACTTTAAATCCTTTCAATTGTCTGATACAACTGTATGACACATCCCACATAACGAGATGTCTTGGATGATAATTGGATGGCAAATTGAACACAACCAAATGCTTGGGATCAGGGACGGACCTAGAAATTTCTTTTAGTGGAGGCAACCCGAAAATCAACTAAGAAAACATTATTATAGTATGGCTTATACTTAATATGATAATAAGGATGATTTCAAATGATGATGCATCACAATTCCAATGGTACAAAAATTTCAATGTAGTAGTGGAAAGTGGCAAAATAATAAGAAAAATATTAATACATGATTACGCAGGAGAGGTTTTTCGGTTTAAATGACAGAACAAAAGCACTTTTGCTCATATAATATTTAATATGAAGTATATGCAGTATGAAGGTATGTTGGATATTAGATACATATATTTTCTTCAAAGATAACGCGTGTGTATTATATAATTGTAGTTTACAACTTAACAAACAAATCACTTGAGTGGAGGTGTATGCCCCCAGTGAGCGTTCATTGGCTCCGTCCTTGCTTGGGATGGATATGGGATCCCAAATATTGTAAGTCACGTCCACCAAGTTCAATCCACCTCAAATCGTTGGGCAGATAATCAAGGTGTCCAAAAAATTTTGCATTATGGTTTATAAAAATCTCAAGATTTACCATTTGCGAGAAGTTTTTTGCATTCAAGGGTATCACATCTGGTTTGAGAAGCTTCACCACAATGCCCCTGATTTTCCTTTTTCCCTAAGATGAAAAAAAAAAGAAGAAAAGAATTATTGTTAACAAACCATGTCATTTAATTAACAAACAAAACACAAGTTATATTTTAAATATTTGTTTTTTCTTTTCAATATCATGCCAAATCAAATGCAGGAACCTATATTCTACTTACTATATTTTCAGTTAGAACCAAGGTATAAAATATCGATGATATCGGAAATATCGGTAGTCCAAAAACACGGAAATTTCGATGGAAATATCGGGATATTATCGATATCGATAAAAATTAAATAAAAACCACGGAAATTGTAAGAAAAACTTGAAATTTTTTATTGAAACTTTGCATGATGTTTATTTAGTCAATTGTCTATTAGTTTATCACAAAAAATTGGAAGGAAATGCATTACATGATGAATTTAATTGATTTAAGTTGATTATATAGCGAGCTGACAAACATTGTGAGTGTAGAAATTATGTAGTAATTAATGAAATAAGTTTAAGCACATCATAATCATTTATATATAATGAATGAGCGATTGATGTTTCTAACATCTAACAGGAAACAACTACCTTCAAATGTATGAGCGATTGCATTATAAACAACTTTTGCAATTGTTGTCTTGCCTATTCCAAATGTCCCCCAAATCCCAACAACACAACGATCATTTCCTCTTACGCCTAAAAGCTCTTTCACCTCTTGTACGCAAGATTGTATTCCAACTGGGTGTTTGGCAACATTCAAAAATGTGCCATCAAGTACTTGGACTAAGATATTCTCAACAATGTTGCTGATAAATGTAGCTTCAGAGCTAGCAGTTAAAAACAAATGACACAATTAATCAGTCAACTTTTGTTTGTTGCTATATTTCACAGTAATGTGGAAAAGAATGTAAAACCAAATAGGCAAGAATATACTCGATATTATTCTTACCTTTTAGTTTTTATTTTAGAGGGGTTACGTCCTTTATTCCATCTCTTTTCTTGTAACTTTTTTTTTTCAAGAGCGATAAGGTTTATATCCCAATCTTATTTTGTAATATTTTTCTACTTCAAAAGGGGTAAGGTTTTTGTCCCACCTTTTTTTCTTTTATTTCTTTTTTCTTGCATTTGAGGGTGAGGTTTATATCCCCTACCAGGTGTAACTTTTTTATTTTGATATCAATGAAATTCACTCGTACCACCAAGATTTTCCCAAAAAAAAAAGAGTACATTCTTATTTTTTTTTAATTTTTAAAAATAATAGTGTTGGTTGGTTAAATTATTAGTTGGAAATCAGTGAAGATTGAACATGCATTAGAATGCATATGCAGGATTACTTACCGTCAATACGATAAGGCGCCATCTACAAATTGCAAACTGCCACCGCATGCAAATCTAATATAATTACGATATTGCCATCGCATCTTGTCCTTGTGATTAAAGAAAATCAATTAGGTGTTTTGGATTTAAAAAAAAAGATTTATGATGTCATTTTCAATAATTTTCTATTTCTTCTTTTAAAAATGTAAAAACAAATAGAGAGAATTACACGAAAAAGGAATGCTAGCAGCCACCGCCAGAGAATACTAAACCACGAAAACGAAGTAAAACTGAAATCCGCAACTAAATTGGCATTTGTACCATGAAATACAGGAATCAAGAAAATTATCCATTTAAATATATACTACTAGAAGGGGCAGAAATAAACATACTCTCCTTTCTTGATAGTATGTCCTGCCAAATTTGTTGTTTCAGTAAGAGCTCTCTTCCAATCGAGAACCTTCTATTTGTTGTCTTTGAATTTGCACTCAAGTTCTCTAAACACGTCACCGAAACTACTCGTTTGATTTCGAACATGGGACGGATCCACCTTGTAAAATACTGGCGGAACTATTTGATGCTTTGATTCTCTACATTGAAGAATCTTGACGATCTCGTCCAAACACCACCTTGAAGATGCATAGGTTTTAGAAAATAAGACTGGTAGTAATTATAACGCACCACAAAGTAGCACACAATAATCCTATTAATTTTCCTTATTAACACTAAAATTTTTCGATTGTAGCATATGAAAATAAGGGTCTTTCTCGCAGAAGATTGTTTTATCCAAATACTTAAAATGTCACAAAAACGGGGTGTCTGTCTTCACTGACCAGCCACCGAACAATAATTATTAGACTAACTTATACTTATCCAAATGCAACGAAATTTTATACACACAAACTAGACACACCAAGCTATGCTCACACAATTTTTTGGGATTTTTGGAGTTGATTTTCTATTTAAATTAAATCGTACAAAAACAGTACAGAAACAGATTTTAAATAATACCAATAAATTTTAATTCACAAGTTAAGAAAATGAGTTAGGGGACATGCTCTCCACCACCAAATAATCATGCAAGTATGTTACGTTTCATTCAAATCCCTTTTATTTCCGGATGAAGATGCTTTGGCTCAATGTTAGAACACAACATATTACTCTTTCTTACGTATTATGTTAAGAGAATGACGTTTTCAACTTAACGTAGTCCCTAGCATGCAATCTAGAATGGCGTGTTCATAGATTTAACAAGTAGAAATCATTAAGAATAAAAAGAGTTTGAGTCATCACAAGGCATCGTAAGTACTGGCGTTGTCTTACTTATCCTAGAAATCGGTTCACATGTTAACCACAATTAACAAGTGCTACTGTAGAACATATGTAGGTCTTCATTCAACAAGGGCAGGCAGACATATATTCATAGCATTAAAATCCTAGATATGCTCACTATGTATGCATCTATAGAAACACATAAAGAATTTATCAATGAGATAAGTAGTGAAACAATTTTCATCCTTTCATAAAAGTCATTCAAACAAAATATCACAACAAACTTACAATCATATTCGGGGCTTCAATACAGCCCCTAACTACTAAAAATTAGTTACACATAATTATGTGAATACATAAGTAATTATCCATAAAGAAAATAACAAAGAAAGAAAACACCCATTTTTTGTTCCTCCTCTACGCCCTCTGCTTCTGACCTGCTCTGCCTTCCGTTTCTCTCTGCCCGAGGCAGCTCTCTCGCCCAAGGCAGCTTCTTCTGCGTCAGTCTCTCCTCTCTTCTTTTATTTTCTGTCCGCCCGCTGCTTCTCTCTCCCTTCCTGCCTTCTTATTCTTCTTTCATTCTTTTCTTTATTCCTCCACCATTCTTTTCTTTATGCTGTCAGTCTCCCTTTCCGTCCTATTAGTCTCCACTCTCTCTTTCTTTTATTTCTGTTTTCTTTTCTTTCTTCCGTGTCCTTTTCTTTTGCTTTCTTTTTCTTTCTTTTCTTTTTCTTTCTTTTCTTCTTCTCCATCCGTTCCTTTCTTTTCTTCTACAAAACAAAATCATCATGATAATGTTTCAAACATCATCATGACTTATCATTATTATATTTTTCTTTTTAATTTAATTTAAAAGCTGATATACACAGACAGTTTTGACGAATTTATTACATAAAATTTCACTTGTTCTATTTTTATTTTATTTGCTAGACAAATCCTATAATACGCAAAAACAAAGTAAATAACTAAAAAATATAAGGAACTAACTAATAAAAGACAAGTGAAATTGATGTAAAATATATATAAATATGAACTTATCAAAGACAAGAACTTCTTGACTCTTCAATTGCTTGAAGGAGTGCTGGTGATATTTCTTCTCCTCTTACAAGCTGGCGATCAATGAAGGTATAGATTCCCTTGTCGACCAAAGCCTTGTATAAATGATTTGTAAAATTGGTCGTGTATCCTCACCTCTAAAGCTCAAAAAGACGTCGTATTTCCACGAAGGAGTACTGCTGAAGGAAGAAGAAGATGCTTTTAGATACTGCTATACAATTACAACCCGTCTTTGCTCAATGGATACAAAACACCCATGCTTTAGCACCCAACGCAACGGCCCCTTGTGCAACAACAGGCACCAGTTTGACTTGGGGGGCTGGTGATTTAGTGGCACAAGTTGATTGTTCATTAGAGAAATCCAGGTAAACTAAAGAGACTCTCAAAGAATTGAGCATGGATTCTGGACTGGTACTCGCGTCAAAAATTCGCTTTTGTTTTTTTTTTTTTTTTTTGGTAAAAGAATTCGCTTTTTATATATCAGGCCTTATGCATGCTTTTCTTCCAATGTTGGAAGCAGCAGTTTCACCTCACAGCACCAACAACAAAAAGAAATTTCATGTAATGAGTGTACTGCTATTGTATGTCACATCAACCACGACTTGAAAAGTAGTGAGAAAGTTAAAATTAATTACAATATCATCACGATTCCATATCGAACATAGATACCTTTTTTTATTAGTTGGGACAGATACAATAATTTGTCTCTTTTCTTAGGGTTACATGATAAAATGATTCTCTTGGACAAATCATTTTTCTCTCTCTTTTTCTTTTTCTTTTTCTTTGAGAAAAACAAAGAGAAGTACATCATGCAAAGCGAACGGACAAAATGCAATTCGTTTTACATATACACTTACTAATTAGCACCACAAATCTGCAGGAAATCAAATTAACCACTGGCATGCCATCAAATGTACATGTTTGGATTTTTATCTTTATACAACAATATATTTACATTATAAGAGGTGAGAGGTTTAGGCCAAGTCACATAATGGTCTAACCATAATAAATTGGTATAGAACTCACCATTAACGAAAGTCAAACTTAAAACCCCACACGTATAAGTTCGACAATATGACTTAAAATTGGGGGAAAAAACAATCCAAACTTTAAATTTGGAGAAAAAGAATGCAGACTCTGAATTTGGTTACTCATGATTTAGGAGAATTACCATCCCATATAAAAATTTCTCGTGGATCAAGCCAATGAACTAGCAACTGGCCCAACTGGGACAATCTTGAAATTTTAATGGTATAATACATTAATACGGTACCTGTATAACACATACCAAATGTATAAGTTAACCCAGGGATTAAATCAACAAGCCATTAAGTATTTAACATATGAATGTAAGGTTTATATTCCCCTCAGATTAGTTGTTGACTTCTTTTTTCACTATTAATAAAAGTAAAAATAAAGTTCTTTGATCTTAGTATATGATGAAGGATAAAATGTCTGCATATCTCCTGAGTTGATAAAACGGTAATCGTCTAAAACATCTAGATGAAACCTTAACTTTTCGTGAACAATGTTTCCGGCCCAATCATTAAGTCATGATTCAAAATCAAAAGAGCAAATTCCATGACATATGTTTACCTTCACCGTAACGTCATGTGTCAATGATCCAATGTCACGTGAAGAGATTCACATATGATATTATATTATTAACATGAGACATCACTGTGGTGATGGACCATTCCATATATGTCCTAGTCTGGAAATCAGAGGTAGATTAAATATGTCATGGAAAGAAAAGAACTTTTGGGTCTTGTTGGAAGCAAACAAATAAGAATGACATTTTATCATTAGCCAATTTTCCCTCTAAGCTTTAACTTTAGCCGATTACACTCTAAAATTTTATAAATAGTCAATTTTCCCCTAAACTTTACTTTAGCTGATTACCCCTTAAAATTTTATAAATAGTCAATTTCTCCCTGAGAGTTAGATTTTAAAGTTTTTCATTCTTTTTGCCCCATATATTTATCATGTGTTGTTTGCGCGATCAAAATGGATGAAAATTTTGATGAAAATTTTTAAATATTGCGCAGCGGGAAATTGTTTATTTATAAAAGTTCAGGGAGGTAATCGGCTAAAATTAAAGTTCAAGGGGAAAGTTGGCTAATTATAAAAGTTCAGGAGGGTAATTAGCTAAAATTTAAAATTCAGACAGGAAATTGACAACTTTATACAAGTTCGGGAGACAAATCGACAAATCTAAACTATATATTAATAGAACCCTCTTTGACGGTCAAAATAGGGTGAAAATACTATTTAGTCTTCTATCATAACAAAAAAGCTAAGAGCAATAACGTAATTTCACAAAACAAAATTTTGCTGTTTTTTATTTAAACATAACTTACAGATAATTTTAACATTTCTAATTCTAAAAAATTTAGAAAAATAAAATTAAACTTCTTTTCCTCTCTTCTCACTCCCATGTTTTTCTCTTCCTCTCTCATTCAATTTTAAAAACAAAAGTAAAATATTTCACACGGCACATAAAAGTGTGTGGGCATATACTAGAATGCCATTATTACGAGGGATTCTGGACCAGTAACAACGAACAATCAAGCATATATACCAAACCAAATTATAGCTTCTTCCATTTGTTTCCCAGCGCAAGAGCACGACTTATCCAGTAACAGTAAGAACCCAGAGAAACAATATTGTATGAAAAAACATTGCCAAAAACTACTTCTATATCCCAAGCATCTGAGCAGATTACTATTTATTTAAATGTTTCTCTCCCATGGCTTTTCCGTCGACTTTGATCTGAGCCAGAGTTAGAAGCCACGATTTCAGAGATATTCTTCTTTCAATACGATTTCAACTCCTTTCCCACTCATCCAGTCCGAATTCGAGCTGCAGAGGAGAGGACTCTGCTGAGATCCGAGGTAATTTAGTTTTCTTGAGCGTTGAATCGACTCTGATGATTGGATTGACTTGTTTCGATTCGCTTTTTTTTTTTTCTTCACTTTCCTGAATTTGTTTTTTATTTCGTTTTCGAAGAACTGATTGGATTAGCTTCATGAATAATTTGAATTTCTACTATTTCAGAGATTTGAGGTTGTGATTTCGGATATAGGAGCCTTGATTTCAGAGATTTGAGACTGCGATTTTGAATATTGGAGGCTACGATTTCATAGTTTTGAGGCTGGGATTTCTGGTTGCTAACTCAATCTGTAAGTAACAAATCTAATTTCTCTATCTCTAAGTTTCGTTTTAAGTTTTGCATCGTAGAGAACCTATAAACTCACAAATTGCCTCGTTTCAGTTCGTTTTATTCAATTTGATTTTATTTGATTTACTATTTTTTTTTTCGAGCATTTACTTCTGATTTTCCAATTACCGAATAAGATTTAGTATGATTTTGGTATCAAGAGGAGATAAGAATGGAGAAAACATGGGCGCTTGAATCAACTTGATTGATCTCTACCCTCATAATCTCACACGTCTCTGTTCCTATATATTACTTCCTTGCAGATTCTTTCATTCACATATCTGAAAAAGGCCTGGATCTAACTGAAAAGGTACACATCATATTTAAACTGCCTTTCTTTTGGATGCTCGACTGTTGTAGTTTCCATGTATAAGCCTATTCATTTTTGTTCTCATTTCTCAACAGACTGGTGAGGAGGCAATGACTCCTATTACATGTCAGTTCAAAACTACAAGTAAACTACTAGCGCAGATGTTCTCTTTCGATTCTGATGGTAACATTTTGCTTAAGTTAGTTCAAGTAGAATAGTTGTGAGTTGTATAGGTGTCGCTTTAGCACTACGGTCAAACTAATAGAGTATGATGGAAGATCAAGGTGAGTGAAAGAAGGGAAAGAAATATGCAGTAGGTTACTAAGTAAATAGCTTATGTTGGAGCTTGATAAATTGGGCTGAAACGAAAAGTTCTTTTTAGGTTTTATCTTACTCTCTCATTCTGCTATATGAATATGAAGTTATGGAATATGTTTTCCTTCCATTGTTGATTCTTTTAATTAATTAGAATTTGGTTTTATTAGTCAAGGGCTGTGGCTTACTCACTCACAGTCACAGGTATCTATAGGTTACAAATGTGGTTTCTGGTTTTCTAATAACTAGCGACCTACAGATATGAAATCTTTGCTTCTGCAGATTGAAATCGAATATTATATTACTTAGAAGAGCAATTGTTGTAGAGAAGATATGATAATAATTGCCATTGTACCAGAGATCACGTTCAAAGATTCAACAATTCATCACCAAATTGGGACGAGGGAAAGGTGTGGCTTTAGAGATAATGTTGAATTGTTGAATCTGGAAATAATAATTCATTGATGCAATCAGAAGAGACTTTGACTGGTCAATTTATGATATGTTTGATGCAAGTTTTATAGTTTTTCTGATTCAACTTGTTGGGATTCAGTGATGTTAGTTAAGGTACTGTTCTTGAGGTAAATTGGTTTTTTGAACACGTACAATTTCCATCAAGTTAATCCATCCAACTTTAATGATTGTTGTAGAAGCATTTCTCCATTGCTGGCATTTGATGACCGAATTAGAAGTTCCTAGATGGTTGTTTGGAAGTCCGTTGTTTATGCTTTTTCATAATAATGTACAAACCAGCTTAGCTTGGTGGATTTCCATTGATTTCAGCTTTCATTTGACTTCTAGACGATTTTATCTTTGTAGAAACGACTTTCAATTGATTTGATTAGATTTTAGGCAAGAGAAGCAAGTGTAAGTGATAGACTGGAAGATATTAGTCTTGATTTGAAGTTGTGATTAGTAGACTTTCGTTAAGAGTCGCTAGCTGTTACTACTAGAGTTTTAGTTGTAGAAGACTATTATTACTAAGGTTTTTTTGTCATGAAGAGTGGTTGTTAATACAGATAGACATAAATTGTGAGCATGGTCTAAAATATCCATAATATCCCGATATTTCCATCGAAATTTCCGTGTTTTTGGACTACCGATATTTCCGATATCATCGATATTTTAGACCTTGCTAAGTCACTCATGTATCTTACCATGCAATGTATAAAGTGTAAAATATTGTACTAATTCATTATATATAAATGATTATGATGTGTTTAAACTTCTTTCATTAATTACTACATACTTTCTACACTCACAATGTTTGACAACTCGCTATATAATCAACTTAAATCAGTTATATCTATCATGTAATGCATTTCCTTCCAATTTTTTGTGATAAACTAATAGATAATTGACTAAATAAACATCATGTAAAGTTTCAATAAAAATTTTCAAGTTTTTCTTACAATTTCCGTGGTTTTTATTCAATTTTTATCGATATCGATAATATCCCGATATTTCCATCAAAATTTCCGTGTTTTTGGACTACCGATATTTTCGATATCATCGATATTTAATACCTTGATTGTGAGAATCTGAAAACAGAATGTGTAGATATATCCTAAATTTATATGCAACACAATAAGGTAAGGGTGTCCGCCCTGCCCAAATATATCGAGTGGGGGAGGCCATCTTCGTTCTCTTAGATAGAGCGTGCTTTTTGTAACCAAAATCAGTGTAAAAGCGACGAGTAGCCACATTATATATGGAAAAGGTTCAAACTACACAATTTACTGCATTGATTTACTATACACGCGAAAATGCATCCGTTTGACAGTAGAACAAGAAGTTATTAAGCACAAAAAACGTCTATATATATCAAGAAAACAAAAGGGCAAACGCAAGACAGTAGAACAAGGAGTAGTTACCAATGAGTTCTCGGTTTCCAGATTTCAAAAAAATGGAAACTGTAAACTGAAATGGTAATCCAACGGCCCCTTGGTTTTAAAGATAAGGAAAGTGGAAATGAACAAACGATTACGTACCCAAACTCCTAATAAATCAGAAATGTGGATCATCTGAAGTGGACGGTTGCTCTTGCTCCTCCTCCTCCTCAATATCAATAGGAACATTGAGATCAATCTGCCTGCGTTTCGAATGATCATTAGTTGGCTCCGACGACGAGGAAAGCCATTGTTGTTGCTCATCATATTCATCATCAACGATATCTGAGGATACATGTGGACGAGGCCTCTTCCCAAGACTACTCGTTGTTCCAGAAGACAAGGGAAGCCGTTCGTCTTGGTTGCGCAATAGGAGTTGCACCCCGCAGCTTTTAATGCATACGCTTTTGCAGAAACGGAATATAACTTGACAAATATCTCCATGCTGCTCCTGCTCGTCTAAATCCACTAAACCAACCCACACATGAGTTGCCTCTATTACATACGCCCCAAAACTATCAAGTCCTTTTTTTGTTTTTCCGTTGATGAGAATACAACAAAAATCCTCAAAAATTATAGTTGGTTGTTCAAGAACAAAAGACAGAGCCAATCCTAATAGCGTCTTCCCCACTTGTAAATTTAGAGGAATTTCAAAACTAAATTCACTGCCTCCAACGAACAATTCTTCATCATCATCTTCTGGTAGATGTTCAATGGTTGTTGGATGGTCAGAGGTATAGCTGAACCACTTTGGTACTTCATTGCCTGGAAGAACAACTTCCAATCCAGACCACCGAAGAGATTCCTGCAATAGCGAATAATATGTAGATAATTAATTACCAACAGTTGTGATCTAATCTCTCTCTAAGTATCAACAAAATATAGTTCTAAATTTCAAGAAATTAAGAGAAGAGAGAGGAACCTGATTCAACAAATTGTTTCCCAACTTTTCCACCTCATGGCCACTTAGTCTAAAGCAAGTTGTCAAGTCCAGAAGTTTAAGCATCAGGGGTAGTTTTGAAGGCAATTTCTCCAATGATGTGCAATCATACAGAACTAAGGCAATTAGTTTTGGTGGAAGGACTTGTGGAATTTCCCGAAGCCTTTTGCAACAAGTCAAAATAAGTACCCTCAATTTGACAAATTTGCTAATGCAATCCGGAAGACTAACAAAACTGTTTCTCGACAGATCAAGTTCTAATAATGTGGACCAGTAATTAGGATGCACAAGAAGATCAATTTCTGTTAAAATAGATCCTCTAAGATGAAGAAGCTCTAGCTTGAGAATTGATGAAGGCAATTCTCTTATGCCAGTTTCACCTATATTCAAAGACGTTAGAGATTTCATCGTGTCCTCCTCTATTTTTGGAAGACTCTCGAGCCTTGTGCAACCTTCGAGATGAAGACTTTTAAGGGATCTGCATCCAAGTCTTGTTACAAACCTCGTAAGCTTAGAACACCATCTAAGATGCACGAAAACAAGTTTATCAAGGAATCCAACAGAATCATCAACCTCAACCAAATTTTTACACTCACTTAGATCCAAGGTCTTTATGTTTGGGCATCCGGATAAGTCGGGGATTTTTTCCAAGAATTCGCAACAACTTAAATTTATTGATGCAAGCTTTGCCAAATTCTGTAAAACCAAAACAAAAAAAAAAAAAAAAAAACAAAACAAAACAAAACAAAAGGTCACATATTTTAAATAACTTAATAATGGAAAACTTTGCAAAATTTTCTTTTTCCGAAAATAAAATATACATTTGAATTAGTAATCATCCAACTTAATTTAAAATACATACACGTACTTTAAATCCCTTCAATTGTCTGATGTCACTGTATGGCATATCGAACGTGACAAGATGCCTTGGATGATAATTGGATTGCAAATTGAACGTAACCATATGCTTTTGAAGAATATAGGATCCCGACTTTTGGGACTTTTGGAACTCTTGTTTACTCAATTCAATCCACCTCAAATCGTTGGGTAGATAATCAACGCATCCAGAAAAAAGTGCATTACAGTTTATAAAAATTTCAAGATTTACCATCCGTAAGAAGCTTTTTGCATTCAAAGGTATCACATCTGGTTTGGGCAACTTCACCATAATGCCTTTAATTTTCCTTGTTCCCTTAAATGGAAAAAAAATTGAAATATTGTTAATAAACCATGTCGTTTAAAAGGCTTTCACTTCAAACCAGATCATGACAAAATCAAATGTAAGAACATATATATTCTACTTACTCTGTTTTCAGTTAGAACATGATACACATCTTCGTGATGCCACAATCTGCTCCGCTTGCCTGGTTTAGTGGGCGATTCTTCACGAACTATATGCTTACCCATTTTTTCTAGTAAGTCATGCATCAAAATTCTATTATCTTCAATAGTTATGATGGCATTCTCAACGAGTACTTCAATACAATCTTGAGGTACATTGAGCTTCAAACTTCTTAATATTTGTAACACATAGTCTTTATCTTCACCCTTGAAGAAGCATGCAATGTCTAGGAAAACTTGTTGCAAGACATAATCCCAGGCATCGTAACTTTTTCGAAGTATTCTTTGAATACCTGTATAAGGTTCTCCTTGGTAGGAATCGTAACTATCCAATATAGCTTGCCAACGATCTATACTTTTATTACGCAGATGAGAACCTATAAGAGTAAGAGCTAACGGAAGGCCTTGAGCATAGGCTATTGCACGTCGTGCGAGGCTCAAATAATCATCTAAAGGTTCTTTTCTTCCGAAGGCATTCAAAGCTAGAAGCTCAAGAGCCTTGTCGTCTTCTAACTTTTGGACATTATATATCAACTTGACTCCATAAGATTCTAGCAATCCTCTATCTTTTGTGGTTATGATCACTCTGCTAGCCTCACCGAGCCAATCGACTTCAACGAAGTTGTTTAACTGCTCCAATCGATCCACATCATCAAGAATTAAGAGAATCTTCTTTTTCCTCAACAGTTTCTTCATAAGGTTGATTCCTTCATGAACATCTACAACTTTCAACTTTGTACGGGGTAGAACTTTAGAGAAAATAGTGTTTTGTAGTTGGATTACGCCTTCACGTGATGTCGATGTTTCTCTCACATCTGCCAGGAAACAGCTGCCTTCGAACTTATGAGCAATTGCATTATAAACAGCTTTTGCAATTGTTGTCTTGCCTATTCCAGATGTCCCCCAAATCCCAACCACACTACGACCATTTCCACTGACACCTAAAATCTCTTCTACCTCTTCTGCACGAGACTGTATTCCAACTGGGTGTTTGGCCACATTCAAATGTGTGCGCGGTAGTACTTCGGCCAAGACATCCTTAACAATATTATTGATAAATGTAGCTTCATATCTACAAGTTAAAACAAAAATTGAAACATTTAGTCAATCAACTTTTTTGCTATATTTCTTTGAAAAAGAAAAAAAAAATGCACAAAAGAAAAAGATGGAGAATATTACACGAAAGAGGAGTGCCAGCAACAACCCCAACAAGACGCACTCCCTCATTCACAAGCTTTGGTGAATGATAAGTCTATAATTATATATGAAGAAGATGGTCATGTAGGTTTAGCATAAACTTTAAAGTAAGAGTTATCTTCTTCATATATAAATATAGACTTGCCATTCAACAAAGCTGGAGATTGATGGAATGATTGTTAGTGATGGTTCCTAGCACTCCTCTTACACAATTGCTGCAGTCAAGCATGTGCCACTTGCTAGGGATTTAAAAAGTAAAAATGAAACTCGCAACTAAATAGTTATTATTGTGGTAGAAAGTTAAAACTGAAATACAGAATCATATAATTATACAAGCTATAAGGAGTGAAGAAATGTACGTACTCTCCCTCTTTGACAGTATATCCTGACAAATTTGCAACTAAATACAGAATTATATAATTATACAAGCATGTGCCGCTTGCTAGGGATTTAAAAAGTAAAAATGAAACTCGCAACTAAATAGGTATTATTGTAGTAGAAAGTTAAAACTGAAATACATAATCATATAATTATACAAGCTATAAGGAGTGAAGAAATGTACGTACTCTCCCTCTTCGACAGTATATCCTGACAAATTTGCAACTTCTTTAAGAGCACTCCTCCATAAGAGGATCCTCTCCTCGTCCTTGTATTTGCCCTCAAGTCTTGTAAATGCGTCACCGAAACTACTCGTTTGATTTCGTACATGGGATGGATCCACCTTGTAAAAAACTGGCCAAACTATTTGCTGCCTTGACTTTCTACATTCAAGGATATGTACGAGCTCATCCAAGCACCATCTTGACGATGCATAGTCTCCAGAGATTATAATGATTGAAATTCTTGACTCTTCAATTGCTTTTACAAAAGCCGGGGATATTTCTTCTCCTCTTATAAGACGGCGATCAATGAAGGTGTCGATTCCGTAACGGTGCAAGGCCTCATATAAATGATCTGTAAAAGTAAAGCGTGTATCCTCACCTCTAAAACTCAAAAATACATCATATGTCCATGAAGGAGGCAAGGAAGAAAAAGAGGCAAGTTGAATGGCCATAAGAGAATTAAAGCCAAATAAACTAACGAAAATAGCCTCTCAAAGAATTGGAATATGCAGTATGGTATGCAGTGTGGACAATGGACTCTCTCGTTATATATATCAGGCCTTATGTATGCTTTTCTTCCTGTGAAGGAAGCAGCGGTTTCCTACCACCTTCAATGTGAATGTGGACTCTCTCTTGTTAAATTAGTCCTTATTCTTTTCTTCCTACCTACCAATCACTTTCCTACTTACTACATTTCAATGTGAATGTGGTCAAATTGAAGGAGATGGACTTTCATGCAATTTCATTGTTGATTTAAAAATATAAAATTATTACTTGGCGTTCTTTAATTTAAAGAAGAGGAAGTTTATTCGGAAACTGACCGACTACCTTTGATGTAACAATTCACTATTATAATATTTTAAAATAATCAAAGATGACTGAAAAATATAAAAATATTACTAATACAGTGGCCATACCAAGGAAAGTCTCCCGATGATGTAGGTAAATTTCTCAACACTAACTAGTGGGGGTCTTTAATTTAAGGAAGAATGTGTCTTTTTTCATCATGGAGTTTCATTTTCCTTTGATCGATTGATCACTATGGTTTGTCTGTATTCAATTATTTGTTGATACTGTAATCACCTGTGGCATTTTTTAACCAGGAATGAATTAATAATTCCGACCCCTTTGCCAACTTTCGAAGACCACATCTTTGTTTTGTAATTTTTTTCCGATGGATTTAATTAATTAATAGCCAGCTAAGCTCAATAAATGAGCAACACATGATTTACCTCTCCCTCAGCCTTCGTTATCTAGAGTAAGTTCAAATGTCGTTCGATTTTTTTGGGTACAGCCGAACCACCTTGAAACTTCATTTCCTGGAATCATAATTTGCAATCCAGAGCGCTCACAAGCAATACTTTGTAGAATAAATTTTGGAAGTTCTAGCGTTAAAGGTCCAAGTTTCCTAGATAGAAATACAGCAGGAACCGCTCAAAAAAAAATTAGTTTATTCACTACGGCATTTCTTAGAACACTTTGTGTACTTGTTATCATCGCCAAACCCTATTGCAGACATGTGAACAGATTAATCCACACACTCAAAGTTCAATATTTAATTAATCACGCACATCTTCATGTAGATGATTGAAGTTATTCATGGTGGATTTGGTGGTGGTGGAGGAGGAAAACCAACAGAAATAAAAGAAAGATGCAAGAGAGAGAGTTTAGTTTATTTTTTCTGTCAAACTATTAATTTTATTAGATTAAATATTAAATTAGTTACAAAGTTCAAACTTATACCTTCGTATAAAAACTTTCACTACTATAGTAAATGATTACTTGTTAGAGTTATAATTTTTTTTTTTATTTCAACTTCCTCTTATTTGTTGTGATTGTGTAAGTCCTAAGTAGAGATAGAATAGGAATTCTTTGGGATCTATAAGATATTTCCTAATATACTTTGTATTACTTGGAAAGCAAGTTTCTCTCATCCTTATTACTATAAATAAAGGCACAAAGACTGGAGAATTAACACACAATTTCTCAAGCCTATTCTCCATCTTTCTCTCTTCCCTTTGCCGCACCCCTCAATTTAATATAGGCCACAACACGTTATAAGCACGCTCTTCAAGATGTGCTAAAGAGAATTTATTCGTCTTCAATCAGGGGAGTTTTACGTTTCAATTATTTTTAAGGGAGTTTTAACGAAACACTCCCGGTACTGTTCACTTTTAATGAAAAACCACATTTTTACCTTTCCCTGGTACTACCTTTATTTGTCATTTTTCATTAATACTAAAGTTTTTATTTTTACTTTTAGTTAATTTTCCTTATTTTTAATTTATTAAATTTTAATTTTATTGAATTCATATATTTTTATTGATTCAATTTATTTGTCTTATGTTGAACGTGATACAAGCTTTGAAGATGGAAAGCCAAAATTGAAGAAATAATTTTTTGCATCAAACCAGTTCATCCATATCATCACGCAATCAGGTTCTTCCAAACCAACGGTTTTTATCTCGACATTTTTGCAGCCCTGATAGCATGAACATTCACCATAATGCATGATTCAACTTTACGTCTTTTGAAAATGCTGCCTTGACTTTCTACATTCACGGATATGTACGAGCTCGTCCAAGCACCATCTTGAGGATGCATAGTTTTTTGAGAATACAATGATCGAAATTCCCGACTCTTCAATTGCTTTTAGAAAAGCTGGTGATATTATTTTTCCTCTTTCAAGATCGCGATCAATGAAGGTGGGGATTCCGTTACGGTCCAAGGCTTGATATAAATGATCGGTAAAAGTAAAGCGTGCATCCTCACCTCTAAACATTGGCGGAGCCAGGTTAAGGGCTGCCCTGGGCTGTAGCCCAGGTAGCTTTCGGTGAAAAATAAAATTTTACATGTAATTTTAATTGATTTTTGAATGTAGCCCACTAAATATTTAGTCACTAATCCGAATTCTCTAGGTTTAACTATATAAAATTATATAATACAGTTTGCAAACCATCTCTTTTTCTTACATCATTTTTCTCATCGCTTCTTGTACATGTACAAGTTTGGATTTGTTTAATTTGAACATGTATTTGTTTAATTACAATTTTTTTTGTCTCACCTTGTGAATTTTTTTTAAGCTAGCTCATACTATGAAAAATACGGTATTAAGTTTCTTTATTTATAAAGATTTAAATTTTTAAGTTAGCCAATCCGGTAAAAAATTTCTAGCTCCGCCATTGCCTCTAAAACTCAAAAATACATCATATCTCCATGAAGGAGGCACGGTAGATGCAGAGGCAAGTTGATTGGCCATAGGAGAATTAAAGCCAGATAAACTAAAGAAAAGAGCCTCTCAAAGAACTGGAATATGCAGTATGGTATGGACAATGGACTCTCTCTTGTTCTATATATCAGGCCTTATGCATGCTTTTCTTCCTTGGAAGGAAGCAGCAGTATCTCACCACCTTCAATGTGGATATGGACTCTCTCTTGTTATACTAGTCCTCATGCTTTTCTTCCTACCTACGAAGCAGTTTCATACCTGCTATCTTTCAATGTGAATGTGATGAAGATGAAGTAGAGGAACTTTTGTGGCAGCTTACTACTGAAAAATATAAAATTATTACTTGGTGGTCTTTTTTTTTTAACAAACGGGGAGAGATGTTCTTAGTCTTACAATGAGCCAGCAATAATATTGTTCAAATTCATTTTTGGCAAGAATTGAATGTAAGATCTCTTCACTTACAAATGAAGAAGAATATCACTATACCGTAGTATTAAGTGGCACCTGACGATCTTTAATTTTAAGAGAGGAAGTTTCGTTGCAAACTACTACCTACTGACTTCGATGTAACAATTGAACCGTAATAGTATTTTAAAATAATCACAAACAACTGAAAAATATAAAATTATTACTAATAAAGTGGCCATACCATGAAAAGTATATTCGATGACATAGGTAAATTTCTCTACACTAACTAGTGGCGGTCTTTAATCTAAAGAAATAATGTATCTTATTTCATTTGTTTTGCTATACTATGGAATTTTAGTTTTCTTTAACCAACGAACCACTCACAATGGTTTGTCTGTATTCAATTATTTGTTGATATTGTAATCACCTGTGGCCCTCCTTCAACAACAATGAATTAATAATTCCGACCCGCTTGCTGAGAAATTTTTGCAGGTACCGGTCACATATGCTGGCTTGGAATTTCACTAATAAACATTTGACACCTGTATATTTTATTCTTTTAAATTAAAAAATTGACAATTATTTTAGAATGAACTCAAAATGATATCAGAGGCTCACGAGCATGACGACGCGGAACCACCCGCACCCACCTCCATCACCGGTTGGCCATTTTTTTGGCATCATCATCCCTTCTCTCTGTTCGACTTTGTCTTTCTTTCCTTTCCCCTTTCTCTCTCCCGCTCTTACATCTACATGGAACTCAGAGATTGTCGGCGGCGACTCCAACTCAGATTTGTTGTCGTTAATCTCGATATATTAGCCGGAGTTCGCCGACATCCTTTTTGTTCTTACTCTGGAGCAGGAAAGAGAATAAATAAAAACGGGAAGAGAGATAGAAAGAAAGAGATAGGGAGAGAGATGATGCGGAAGGGCAGGATGGGTGGAGCCATGGAGGGGTGAGGGATGGGGGATGGGCGATGGAGATTGGGGGTTGGAGATAGGGGGTCGACGGCCGGCGGGATGAAATCTGGCCTTCAATTTTTTTAATTATTTAATTATTTTGTGAAATGAATATAAGGGTAAAATAGGTATTTTCGTGTCACTTAAGAAGTAGGAAGATAGGTGTCAGATGCCTATTGGTGGGGAACTCCAGATCAGCATGTGTGACGGGTACTTCGAAAAATTTCGCCCATTTACACACTTTTGAAGGCCACATCTTTGTTTTGTATTTTTTTTTATGGATTTAATTAATTAATGGCCAGCATAAATTGACTTGGAGTTCCCAACAAATAAAACTGTGACACCTAGCTGTTTCAATTAAAAGATGGGTGTTTTAATAAAAAACTCACGGTACTGTTTACTTTAACGAAAAACCACATTTTTACACTAAAAAGTTAAACCTGGTACTATTCACTTTACCCTTTATTTTGTCCTCATCGTTAAAACTTAAAGTTTTCAAGCCCTTTTCATTAGTTTTCCTTTAAAAGATTGCCACTATGTTATTTATGGCCTGAATTCCAAATTTACCCCTAAGTGTAGTCTAAATTTACCCCTTCTACGCCAAACGCCCACCACACCAGCAAGCCACCCACCTCAACCGACGCCCTGCGACTCAGCCGGCGACACCCAATACCTTCTTTCACCTCTTCCCTCTCTTTCTCTACGCCCTGCGACTCAGCCGGCGACACCCAATACCTTATTTCTCCTCTTCCCTCTCTTTCTCTCCTACTTGTATGTCGACATGTAACTCGAGGATACTCAGCGGCACCCGCATATCTGTTGTCGCCGGCCTCCGATTCCAGGGCTAGTGAGGTCAGCGGAATCCCCATAGGTTAATCATGATTTTTCTTATTTTTTTTTTATTGATCTAAGAAAGAATAATACTTGGCCGCTGAAAATTCAGCAACCATTCCTGCTTTCCCTCAATCAGATTTGAACACGTATTCAATTTATGTTTACAATTTCAATTATTTGGTTTTACGAGAGGAATTGTGGAGTAATGTTGTTCATACTATGTTTTTGTATCACATTTTCATACCATGTTAGATGACATTTGATATGGATAGTCACTTGAATTAATCAAATTTTTATTTTTAATTCATTATTTAATAAACTAATAATTAAGAAAAATTAGTTAATTAAATGATGATTGTGGTATACGAAAAGTCTTTCTCCTTCTTTTTTTTAGGTTTTACAAATTTTTCAAATGATGTGGCTTTCCATATCAGATATTACCTAAAATGGTATAGAAATATGATATAAAAATATGAATAATATTACTCTGATGGAAATGGTAGTCGGCGCGGATGGGGAAGAAGAAGAAGAAGAAAGGGTGGTGGGTCTCTATATGGGGAACTGGACTGTTTCTTTATTTTTTCAAAATAATTTTTTTTTTTGGTTAATTGTTATTTTACTGGTGTCAATAAGGTATCGTTTGACAGCTCGGACTGTACTGACTATTTCAGTCGGATAAGATAATTTGTCATCGGATAGTACTGACTATTTAGTCGAGCGTACTGACTATTTAATCAGGCGTTTGGTGCAGTACCAGATTAAAAATCGGATTAAAAACTCAATTCATCTTGGACTTATTTTTGTCCGTAATTCTTCCTCCTATTAATAAAAGTTGCTGTTACACAAAGAATCAAAGATTATCATGTTCATTTACTTCTTCAAAAGGAGATTGAAAAATATTTATGGCACTAAGTTTCACAATTTAAAATCATCAAGAGAGAGATGGATTCTGGACTTGGGGGGCTGATGATTTAGTGGCACAAGTTGATTGTTCATTAGAGAAATCCAGGTAAACTAAAGAGACTCTCAAAGAATTGAGCATGGATTCTGGACTGGTACTCGCGTCAAGAATTCACTTTTGTTTTTTGTTTTTTTTTGGTAAAAGAATTCGCTTTTGTTATATATCAGGCCTTATGCATGCTTTTCTTCCAATGTTGGGAGCAGCAGTTTCACCTCACAGCACCAAAAAAAAAAAAACAAATTTCATGTAATGAGCTATTGTATGTCACATCAACCACGACTTGAAAAGTAGTGGGAAAGTTAACATTAATTACAATATCACCGTGATTCTATATCCAACATAGATACTTTCTTTTTTTCTGACTAGCGCACATTAGTGTTTGTCTGGGTGAAATTTTTTCTATATGCCATATTCATAGATCTCGTAATCTTGATGGGCCAATTCATCGTCCCCTCACTATTATTAGTTGGGATAAATACAATAATTTGTCTCTTTTCTTACAGTTACATGATAAAATGATTCTCTTGGACAAATCATTTTTCTCTTCTTTTTTTTTCTTTGAGAAAAACAAAGAGAAGTACATCATGCAAAGCGAACAGACAAAATGCAATTCTTTTTACATATACACTTACTAATTAGCACCACAAATCTGCAGGAAATCAAATTAACCACTGGCATGCCATCAGATGTAAATTTGGAGAAAAAGAATGCAGACTCTGAATTTGGTTACTCATGATTTAGGAGAATTACCATCCCATATAAAAATTTCTCGTGGATCAAAGCCAATGAACTAGCGACTGGCCCAACTGGGACAATCTTGAAATTTTAATGGTATAATACGGTACCAGTATAACACATACCAAATGTATAAGTTAACCCAGGGATTAAATCAACAAGCCATTAAGTATTTAACATATGAATTTAAGGTTTATATTCCCCTCAGATTAGCTGTGACTTCTTTTTTCACTATTAAGAAAAGTAAAAATAAAGTTCTTTGATCTTAGTATATGATGAAGGATAAAACGGTAATCGTCTAAAACATCTAGATGAAACCTTAACTTTTCGTGAACAATGTTTCCGGCCCAATCATTAAGTCATGATCCAAAATCAAAAAGCAACTTCCATGATATAGGTGTACCTTCACTGTAACGTCATGTGTCAATGATACAATATCACGTGAAGAGATTCACATATGATATTATATTATTAAAATGAGACATCACTGTGGCGATGGACCATTCCATATATGTCCTAGTCTGGAAATCAGAGGTACGTTAAATATGTCATGGAAAGAACTTTTGGGTCTTGTTGCAAGCGAACAAATAAGAATGACATTTTATCATTAGCCAATTTTCCCTCTAAGCTTTAACTTTAGCCAATTACCCTCTAAAATTTTATAAATAGTCAATTTTCCCCTAAACTTTACTTTAGCCGATTACCTCTTAAAATTTTATAAATAGTCAATTTTCCCCTAAACTTTACTTTAGCCGATTCCCCTTAAAATTTTATAAATAGTCAATTTCCCCCTTAGAGTTAGATTTTAAAGTTTTTCATCCAATTTTTCATTCTTTTTGCCCCATATACTTGTCATGTGTTGTTTGTGCAATCAAAATTAATGAAATTTTTTAAATATTGCGCAGCGGGAAATTGTTTATTTACAAAAGTTCAGGGAGGTAATCGGCTAAAATTAAAGTTCAAGGGGAAAGTTGGCTAATTATAAAAGTTCAGGAGAGTAATTAGCTAAAATTTAAAATTCAGATAGGAAATTGACAGCTTTAGACAAGTTAGGGAGGCAAATCGACAAATCTAAACTATATATTAATATAACCCTCTTTGTCGATCAAAAGAGGGTGACAATACTATTTAATCTTCTATCATAACAAAAAAAACTAAGAGCAGTAACGTAATTACACAAAACAAAATTGTGCCGTTTTTTATTTAAACATCACTTTTAACATTTCTAATTCTAAAAAATTTAGAAAAATAAAATTAACTTTGTCTTCCTCTCTTCCTCTCTCATTCAATTTTAAAAACAAAAATAAAATATTTCACGCGGCACATAAAGTGTGTGGACATATACTAATATGCCATTACTACGAGGGATTCTGGACCAGTAACAACGAACAATCAAGCATATACCAAACAAAATTATGGCTTCTTCCATTTGTTTCCCAGCGCAAGAGCACGACTTATCCAGTAACAGTAAGAACCCAGAGAAACAATATTCCATGATAAAACATTGCCAAAAACTACTTCTATATCCCAAGCATCTGAGCAGATTACTATTTATTTAAATGTTTCTCTCCCATGGCTTTTCCGTCGACTTTGATCTGAGCCAGAGTTAGAAGCCACGATTTCAGAGATATTCCTCTTTCAATACGATTTCAACTCCTTTCCCACTCATCCAATCCGAATTCGAGCTGCAGAGGAGAGGACTCTGCTGAGATCCGAGGTAATTTAGTTTTCTTGAGCGTTGAATCGACTCTGATGATTGGATTGACTTGTTTCGATTCGCTTTTTTTTTTCTTTCACTTTCCTGAATTTGTTTTTTTATTTCGTTTTCGAAGAACTGATTGGTTAGCTTCATGAATAATTTGGATTTCTACTATTTCAGAGATTTGAGGTTGTGATTTCGGATATTGGAGCCTTGATTTCAGAGATTTGAGACTGCGATTTTGAATATTGGAGGCTACGATTTCATAGTTTTGGGACTGGGATTTCTGGATGCTAATTCAATCTCTAAGTAACAAATCTAATTTCTCTATCTCTAAGTTTCGTTTTAAGTTTTGCATCGTATAGAACCCTATAAACTCACAAATTGCCTCGTTTCAATTCGTTTTATTCAATTTGATTTGATTTGATTTACTATTTTTTTTTTTTCGAGCATTTGCTTCTGATTTTCCAATTAACGAATAAGATTTAGTATGATTTTGGTATCAAGAGGAGATAAGAATGTAGAAAACATTGACATGGGCGCTTGAATCAACTTGATTGATCTCTACCCTCATAATCTCACACGTCTCTGTTCCTATATATTACTCCTTGCAGATTCTTTCATTCACATATCTGAAAAAGGCCTGGATTTAACTGAAAAAGTACACATCATATTTACACTGCCTTTCTTTTGGATGCTCGACTGTTGTAGTTTCCATGTATAAGCCTATTCATTTTTGTTCTCATTTCTCAACAGACTGGTGAGGAGGCAATGACTCCTATTACATGTCACTTCAAAACTACAAGTAAACTACTAGCGCAAATGTTCTCTTTCGATTCTGATGGTAACATTTTGCTTAAGTTAGTTCAAGTAGAAGAGTTGTGAGTCGTATAGGTGTCGCTTCAGCACTGCGGTCAAACTCATATAGTATGATGGTGGATCAAGGTAAGTGAAAGAAGGGAAACAAATATGAAATAGTTTACAGAATAAATAACTAATGTTGGAAGATCAAGGTGGGTGAAAGAAGGGAAAGAAATATGTAGTAGTTTACTAAGTAAATAACTAATGTTGGAGCTTCATTGGGCTGAAACGAATGGTTCTTTTTAGGTTTTATCTACTCTCTCATTCTGTGCTACATGAATATGAAGTTATGAAATATGTTTTCCTTCCATTGTTGACTCTTTTTAATTAATTAGAATTTGGTTTTATTAGTCAAGGGCTGTGGCTTACTCACTCACAGTCACAGGTATCTATAGGTTACAAATGTGGTTTCTGGTTTTCTAATAACTAGCCAGCTACAGATACGAAATCTTTGCTTCTGCAGATTAAAAACGAATATTATATTACTTAGAAGAGCAAATGTTGTAGAGAAGAAATGATAATTAATTGCCATTGTACCAGAGATCACGTTCAAAGATTCAACAATTCATCACCAAATTGGGATGAGGGAAAGGTGTGGCTTTAGAGATAATGTTGAATTGTTGAATCTGGAAATAATAATTCATTGATGCAATGAGAAAAGACTTTGATGATTGTTGTAGAAGCTTTTCTCCATTGCTGGCATTCGAGGACTGAATTGGAAGTTCCTAGACGGTTGTTTGGAAGTCGCTAGCTGTTACTACTAGAGTTTTAGTTATAGAAGGTTATTATTACTAAGGTTTTTTTGTCATGAAGAGTGGTTGTTGTTAGTTGATTAAGGTCTAAACTGTATTTTCCTTACTTAAGCTAGTGTAAATAAATCAGTTAGTGATCAAGGGCATAGATTAGATAATATTGTGCTAGGCTCAGATGTAAGCATGTGTCAAGATCTCATAGGGTCTTGTAATGAATGGTATGATGAGCTCATAGGCTCACGTAGCTTCTCTCTCCCTAGTAGTCATGTAAATGTTGAGGAAAGAATGAATATATGTAGTAGAGCATTTTTTGGCTCTCACAGAGATATTTTGAGAACTCTCTCTGCCTTTTCACTTTCTCTCTAAACTTCTTCTTCCTATACACATTTCTAAAATACATCACTGCATAACAGGAAAGTCCAACATGGTATCAGAGCATAGGTTCGATTTCGGACTGGGCGTTGAATTCTGTGAAATTGTGTGAGAGAATCCAACGTGAAATCTCTCAATTTCATTCCGATTCAAGCTAAATGGCTGGATCTGGAAGCGGTGATTTACGAGCTCCCGTTTTTTATGGAACGGAGTTCGAGTTCTGGAAAGTGAGAATGGTCACCATTTTCAAATCGTATGGGATATGGAAATTGGTTGACAAAGGGATTGCTATTCCAAAATCGAAGAAGAAATGAGAAAAGAAGAAAACAAAGAAGGAGAAAGACGAGGAAGATTCATCCTCATCGGATGATGATGAAGGAGATGATGACGAGTTGGACGCACACATGGAAGATCAGCTCATGAAAGATGCTAAGGCACTGGGCATTATTCAGAGTGCTGTCTCGAAGGAGATCTTCCCTCGGATTGTGAATCAAGAGACCTCAAAGGGTGCCTGGGATTTATTCCAGGAGGAGTTTCGCGGCGATGAACAGGCAAGATCGGTTAAACTTCAAAGTTTATGTCGTGAATTTGAGTATATGAGAATGAAGGAGAATGAATCTCTATCTGTCTATCTTACTAGACTATTTGAATTAATTAATCAAATGAAATCTTATGGTGAGAACCTCACTCATCAAAGAGAAGTGCAAAAGGTTTTGATTAGTTTGTCCAGTAAATATGATCCAATCTGTGTTGTGATTGAAAGAACTTCTGATTTGAATACTGTGACTGTGCAAGAAGTGGTAGGATCTCTTAAGAGTTATGAGCTTAGATTGAGTAGACATGTTGATGAAATTACAAGCACGGAGCATGCTTTCTCTACTATGGGTCTTGTACCTAAAGCACAGAATAGGCCACTCACACAGGGAAATCACAGTAAGGGAAAGAAGAATTGGAAGTCTATGTCTAGGAAGTGGGAAAACAACACTCGACAGCCTGAGAGACAGGGTGAGATCACTGAGGGTGTTAAACAAAAGTGCAAGATCTGTGATAAGGCTCATCATGGAGAGTGTTGGTTCAAAGGAAAACCTAAGTGTCATAACTGCAACAGATTTGGACATGTAGTGAGAGATTGTCACCAGCCAAAGAAAAATCATACTGCAAATTATTTGAATCATGTTCAAGATAATGCAATGATGTTCTATGCCTGTCATAAGGCCTCTGTGCAAGAAAATAGTGGTGTTTGGTATCTGGACAGTGGTTGCAGTAACCACATGACCAGTACTGAATCATTGTTGATCAACATTGACAGAAGTATAAGGTGTAAGGTGAAAATGGGCACAGGGGAATTGGTTGACTCAGTTGGCAAAGGCACACTGATTGTGGAGACCAAAAGAGGCACACGGTTCATACCAGAAGTAATGATTGTACCTGGTTTGGATGAAAATCTTCTCAGTGTAGGACAAATGGTTGAACATGGCTATTGGTTGTTGTTTGGTGATTTCATGGCCTGCATATTTGGAGATCGTGAACTGCAAGATCATATAGCCACTGTGAAAATGAAGGGAAATAGATGCTTTCCACTAATGTTTAATCATGTGGTCATATTGTAGCAAATATTGCTACCACTGAAGGTAACACATGGAAATGGCACAGAAGATTTGGGCACCTAAATTATGACAGCCTGAGAATGCTACAAGAAAGGAGTATGGTGTATGGTCTGCCATATCTAAAGGAGTACAATCAGGTGTGTGAAGGGTGTGCTACTGGAAAGGCTCACAGATAGGCTTTTAGCAAAGAACAGAAATGGAGAGCAAAGTTGCCCTTAGAACTTGTACACACAGATGTGTGTGGACCCATGAGTGAGACACTTGGAGGTAGCAGGTACTTTCTTACCTTCATAGATGACAAGTCCAGAATGTGTTGGGTCTATTTTCTGAAGTGCAAATCTGAGGTATTCAGAATTTTTAAAATGTTCAAGGCCATGACTGAATTACAAACTGGTTACAAACTGAAGAAACTCAGAAGTGACAGAGGAGGAGAGTACACATCTCTAGAATTTGAAAAATTTTGTGAAGATGTCGGTATTGAAAAGCAACTCACTGTTGCTTATTCTCCCCAGCAAAATGGTATTGCTGAGAGGAAGAATCGTACCATAGTAGAGATGGCAAAAACCATGCTCTATGAAAAAAAATTACCACTCAAGTTCTGGGGTGAAGCAGTTCACACTGCTGTCTACTTGCTTAACAGGTGTCCTACCAAAGCACTAGAGAACAAGACTCCTTTTGAAGAATTCTGTGGTAGAAAACCAGGGGTAAAACACTTGAGAATCTTTGGTTCTGTTTGCTACACTCATGTGCCAACCCAGTTAAGACAGAAACTGGATGAAACTGGACATAAAGGTGTATTTGTTGGATATGGGACAAGAGAAAAGGGTTACAGGGTGTATGATTTGAAACATAACAAGATCATTGTCTCAAGGAGTGTTATTTTTGATGAAGATGCTGCTCTTAATTGGGAGAATATGGAAACTGTGCATTTCTCAGTACCTCTCTCAGAAGCTAATGAGGGTATAAGCATAACTGAGATAGAAAATGGTGTGTGTGAAGAAACTAATATTAGTTCCTCTGATTTATCTTGCCCAAATACAAGAAGTGAGTATGTTTCCAGTGTACACAATGATGCTCCTAACACTGTGAATATGGAGAGTGAAATTCCACTCACAGAAACTTATGACAACACACCAAAGAAGTGGAGAGATCTGAATGAAGTGTTTGCTCAGTGTAGACTCAGTGTCATTGAACCTGAGAACTACATTGAAGCTTCTCAAGATGAAGCTTGGAAGAAAGCAATGGATGAGGAGATTACTATGATTGAGAAGAATGACACTTGGAGATTGGTTGATAGGCCAAGTGACAAACCAATTGTTGGGGTAAAATGGATCTTCAAAACCAAATTGAATTTGGATGGCACTGTACAAAAACACAAGGCAAGATTAGTTGCCAAAGGGTACACTCAAAAGCCCGGAATTGATTTTAATGAGACGTTTGCACCTGTGGCTAGATTGGACACTATAAGAACACTCATTGCTTTGGCAGCACAGAAAGGGTGGAAACTGTACCAGTTAGATGTAAAGTCTGCTTTCCTGAATGGGATCCTTGAAGAGGAAGTGTATACAGATCAACCATATGGGTATATTGTCAAGGGAGAAGAACACAAAGTATATAAGTTAAAAAAGGCCTTGTACGGTCTAAAACAAGCTCTCAGAGCTTGGTACAACAATATTGATACTCATCTGCTGCAGAGTGGATTTAAAAAAAGTCCAAGTGAGGCCACCTTATATGTGAAACATGTGGATGGACAGGGAACTCTGATTGTCTCTATATATGTGGATGACATAGTTTATACTGGAAGCTGTTTAGAAATGATTGAAGATTTCAAATGTGATATGATGAACAAGTATGAGATGTCCGACTTAGGCTTGTTGCATCATTTTCTTGGAATTGGAGTAATCCAACAAGAAGGGAGTATCTTTATTCACCAGAAAAAGTATGCACTGAGTTTACTGGACAAGTTTGGTTTGAAGAGCTGCAAATCTGTCTCAATACCCTTACCTCCCACGGATACGCTAAGGAAAGGTGATGGGAGTGAAGCTGCAGATGAAGAATTGTATAGGAAAATTGTCGGCAGCCTTCTATACTTAACTGCAACAAGGCCTGATATCTTGTACTCAGCATGTGTACTTGCCAGGTACATGCACTGTCCTTCCATCAAACATCTTGGCATTGCAAGGAGGATCCTCAGATATGTGCAAGGAACTGTTGACTATGGAATTAAGTATGAAAAGGGAAATGCAGCTTTACTCATAGGATTTTGTGACAATGATTGGAGTGGAGATGAAGATGACATGAAGTCCACATCAGGGTATGCTTTCAACTTTGGCAGTGGTGCATTTTCTTGGGCTTCTGTAAAGCAACAGAGTGTTGCACTCTCAACTGCTGAAGCCGAGTATATGAGTGCCTCAGAAGCCACCACTCAAGCTACATGGCTGAGATTTGTGCTGCATGATTTTGGTGAAGAATTGATTGAACCAACTCCTTTGATGTGTGATAACACATCAGCCATTGCAATGTCAAAGAATCCGGTATTCCATCAGAGGTCTAAACATATCAAGAGGAGGTTTCATTTCATCAGAGATGCAATTCAGGAAGGAACAATTGACCTGCAATACTGCAAAAGTGAGGAGCAACTAGCTGACATTTTCACCAAAGCGCTTGCTAAAGACAGATTCTGTGCTTTGAGGGATAAGCTTGGGGTAATCTCAGTTAAGACCTTAGAAGGGAGTGTTAGTTGATTAAGGTCTAAACTGTATTTTCCTTACTTTAGCTAGTGTAAATAAATCAATTAGTGATCAAGGGCTGAGATTAGATAATATTGTGCTAGGCTCAAATGTAAGCATGTGTCAAGATCTCATAGGGTCTTGTAATGAATGGTATGATGAGTTCATAGGCTCACGTAGCTTCTCTCTCCCTAGTAGTCATGTAAATGTTGAGGAAAGAATGAATATATGCAGTAGAGCATTTTTTGGCTCTCACATAGATATTTTGAGAACTCTCTCTGCCTTTTCACTTTCTCTCTAAACTTCTTCTTCCTATACACATTTCTAAAATACATCACTGCATAACAGGAAAGTCCAATAGTTGTTACTACAGATAGACATAAATTGTGAGAATCTGAAAGCAGAATGTGTAGATATATCCTAAATTTATATGTAACACATTAAGGTAAGGGTGTCCTCCCTGACCTAATATATCGAGTTGGGGAGGCCATCTTAGTTCTCTTAGATATATGCAAAAGGTTCAAACTACACAATTTACTGCATTATTTACTATACGCGTGAAAATGCATACGTTTGACAGTAGAACAAGAAGTTATTAAGCAGAAAAAAGGTCTATATATATCAAGAAAACAAAAGGGCAAACGCAAGACAGTAGAACAAGGAGTAGTTACCAATGAGTTCTCGGTTTCCAGATTTCAAAAAAATGGAAACTGTAAACTGAAATGGTAATCCAACGGCCCCTTGGTTTTAAAGATAGGGAAAGTGGAAATGAACAAACGATTACGTACCCAAACTCCTAATAAATCAGAAATGTGGATCATCTGAAGTGGACGGTTGCTCTTGCTCCTCCTCCTCCTCAATATCAATAGGAACATTGAGATCAATCTGCCTGCGTTTCGAATGATCATTAGTCGGCTCCGACGACGAGGAAAGCCATTGTTGTTGCTCATCATATTCATCATCAACGATATCTGAGGATACATGTGGACGAGGCCTCTTCCCAAGACTACTCGTTGTTCCAGAAGACAAGGGAAGCCGTTCGTCTTGGTTGCGCAATAGGAGTTGCACCCCGCAGCTTTTAATGCATACGCTTTTGCAGAAACGGAATATAACTTGACAAATATCTCCATGCTGCTCCTGCTCGTCTAAATCCACTAAACCAACCCACACATGAGTTGCGTCTATTCGATACGCCCCAAAACTATCAAGTCCTTTTTCTTTCTTTTTTCCGTTGATGAGAACACAAAAATCCTTAAAAAATCTAGTTGGTTGTTCAATAACAAAAGACAGAGCCAATCCTAATAGCGTCTTCCCCACTTGTAAATTTAGAGGAATTTCAAAACTAAATTCATTGCCTCCAACGAACAATTCTTCATCATCATCTTCTGGTAGATGTTCAATGGTTGTTGGATGGTTAGAGGTATAGCTGAACCACTTTGGTACTTCATTGCCTGGAAGATCAACTTCCAATCCAGACCACCGTAGAGATTCCTGCAATAGCGAATAATATGTGGATAATTAATTACCAACAGTTGTGATCTAATCTCTCTCTAAGTATCAACAAAATATAGTTCTAAATTTCAAGAAATTAAGAGGAGAGAGGAACCTGATTCAACAAGTTGTTTCCCAACTTTTCCACCTCTTGGCCACTTAGTCTAAAGCAATTTGTCAAGTCCAGAAGTTTAAGCATCAGAGGTAGTTTTGAAGGCAATTTCTCCAATGATGTGCAATCATCCAGAACTAAGGCAATTAGTTCTGGTGGAAGGACTTGTGGAATTTCCCGAAGCCTCTTGCAACAACTCAAATGAAGTACCACCAATTTGACAAATTTGCTAATGCAATCCGGAAGACTAACAAAACTGTTTCTCGACAGATCAAGTTCTATTAATGTGGACCAGTAATTAGGAAGCACAAGATTATCAGTTTCTGTTAAAATATATCCTTTAAGATAAAGACCCTCTAGCTTGAGAATTGATGAAGGCAATTCTCTTATGCTAGTTTCACCTATATCCAAATTCTCTAGAGATTCCATCGTGTCCTCTATTTTTGGCAGACTCTCGAGCCTTGTGCAACCTCCCAGAAAAAGACTTTTAAGGGATCTGCATCCAAGTCTTGTTACAAACCTCGTAAGCTTAGAACACCCACTAAGATGCACGTGAACAAGTTTATCAAGGAATCCAATAGAATCATCAACCTCAACCAAACTTTTACACTTACTTAGATCCAAGTTCTTGATGTTTGGGCATCCGGATAAGTCGGGGATTTTTTCCAAGAATTCGCAAGAACGTAAATTTATTGATGTAAGCTTTGCTAAATTCTGTAAAACCAAAAAAAATTAAAAAATACAAAACAAAACAAAAAGTCACATATTTTAAATAACTTAATAATGGAAAACTTTGGAAATTTTCTTTTTCCGAAAATAAAATATACATTTGAATTAGTAATCATCCAAATTAATTTAAAATACATACATGTACCTTAAATCCCTTCAATTGTCTGATGCCACTGAATTGCATATCGAACGTGACAAGATGCCTTGGATGATAATTGGATTGCAAATTGAATGTAACCATATGCTCTTGAGGAATATAGGCTCCCGACTTTTGAAACTCTTTTTTACTCAATTCAATCCACCTCAAATCGTTGGGCAGATAATCAACGCATCCAGAAAAACGTGCATTACGGTTTATAAAAATTTCAAGATTTACCATCAGTAAGAAGCTTTTTGCATTCAAATGTATCACATCTGGTTTGGGCAACTTCACCACAATGCCTTTAACTTTCCTTGTTCCCTTAAATTGAAAAAAGATTTGAAATATTGTTAATAAACCATGTCGTGTAAAAGGCTTTCACTTCAAACCAGATCATGACAAAATCAAATGTAAGAACATATATATTCTACTTACTCTGTTTTCAGTTAGAACATGATACACATCTTCATGATGCCACAATCTACTCCGCTTGCCTGGTTCAGTGGGCGATTCTTCACGAACTATATGCTTACCCAATTTTTCTAGTAAGTCATGCATCAAAATTCTATTATCTTCAATAGTTATGATGGCATTCTCAATGAGTACTTCAATACAATCTTGAGGTACATTGAGCTTCAAACTTCTTAATATTTGTAACACATAGTCTTTATCTTCACCCTTGAAGAAGCATGCAATGTCTAGGAAAACTTGTTGCAAGACATAATCCCAGGCATCATAACTTTTTCGAAGTATTCTTTGAATACCTGTATAAGGTTCTCCTTGGTAGGAATCGTAACTATCCAATATAGCTTGCCAACGATTTATACTTTTATTACGCAGATGAGAACCTAAAAGAGTAAGAGCTAACGGAAGGCCTTGAGCATAGGCTATTGCACGTCGTGCGAGGCTCAAATAATCATCTAAAGGTTCTTTTCTTCCGAAGGCATTCAAAGCTAAAAGCTCAAGAGCCTCGTCGTCTTCTAACTTTTGGACATTATATATCAACTTGACTCCATAAGATTCTAGCAATCCTCTATCTTTTGTGGTTATGATCACTCTGCTAGCCTCACCGAGCCAATCGACTTCAACGAAGTTGTTTAACTGCTCCAATCGATCCACATCATCAAGAATTAAGAGAATCTTCTTTTTCCTCAACAGTTTCTTCATAAGGTTGATTCCTTCATGAACATCTACAACTTTCAACTTTGTACGGGGTAGAACTTTAGAGAAAATAGTGTTTTGTAGTTGGATTACGCCTTCACGTGATGTCGATGTTTCTCTCACATCTGCCAGGAAACAGCTGCCTTCGAACTTATGAGCAATTGCATTATAAACAGCTTTTGCAATTGTTGTCTTGCCTATTCCAGATGTCCCCCAAATCCCAACCACACTACGACCATTTCCACTGACACCTAAAATCTCTTCTACCTCTTCTGCACGAGACTGTATTCCAACTGGGTGTTTGGCCACATTCAAATGTGTGCGCGGTAGTACTTCGGCCAAGACATCCTTAACAATATTATTGATAAATGTAGCTTCATATCTACAAGTTAAAACAAAAATTGAAACATTTAGTCAATCAACTTTTTTGCTATATTTCTTTGAAAAAGAAAAAAAAAATGCACAAAAGAAAAAGATGGAGAATATTACACGAAAGAGGAGTGCCGGCAACAACCCCAACAAGACGCACTCCCTCATTCACAAGCTTTGGTGAATGATAAGTCTATAATTATATATGAAGAAGATGGTCATGTAGGTTTAGCATAAACTTTAAAGTAAGAGTTATCTTCTTCATATATAAATATAGACTTGCCAATTTAGGGATTTAAAAAGTAAAAATGAAACTCGCAACTAAATAGTTATTATTGTGGTAGAAAGTTAAAACTGAAATACAGAATCATATAATTATACAAGCTATAAGGAGTGAAGAAATGTACGTACTCTCCCTCTTTGACAGTATATCCTGACAAATTTGCAACTAAATACAGAATTATATAATTATACAAGCATGTGCCGCTTGCTAGGGATTTAAAAAGTAAAAATGAAACTCGCAACTAAATAGGTATTATTGTAGTGGAAAGTTAAAACTGAATACATAATCATATAATTATACAAGCTATAAGGAGTGAAGAAATGTACGTACTCTCCCTCTTTGACAGTATATCCTGACAAATTTGCAACTTCTTTAAGAGCACTCCTCCATAAGAGGATCCTCTCCTCGTCCTTGTATTTGCCCTCAAGTCTTGTAAACGCATCACCGAAACTACTCGTTTGATTTCGTACATGGGATGGATCCACCTTGTAAAAAACTGGCCAAACTATTTGCTGCCTTGACTTTCTACATTCAAGGATATGTACGAGCTCATCCAAGCACCATCTTGACGATGCATAGTCTCCAGAGATTACAATGATTGAAATTCTTGACTCTTCAATTGCTTTTACAAAAGCCGGAGATATTTCTTCTCCTCTTATAAGAAGGCGATCAATGAAGGTGTCGATTCCGTAACGGTGCAAGGCCTCGTATAAATGATCTGTAAAAGTAAAGCGTGTATCCTCACCTCTAAAACTCAAAAATACATCATATGTCCATGAAGGAGGCAAGGAAGAAGAAGAGGCAAGTTGAATGGCCATAAGAGAATTAAAGCCAAATAAACTAAAGAAAAGAGCCTCTCAAAGAATTGGAATATGCAGTATGGTATGCAGTGTGGACAATGGACTCTCTCGTTATATATATCAGGCCTTATGCATGCTTTTCTTCCTGTGAAGGAAGCAGCGGTTTCCTACCACCTTCAATGTGAATGTGGACTCTCTCTTGTTAAATTAGTCCTTATGCTTTTCTTCCTACCTACCAATCACCTTCCTACCTACTACCTTTCAATGTGAATGTGGTAAAATTTAAGGAGATGGACTTTCATGCAATTTCATTGTTGATTTAAAAATATAAAATTATTACTTGGCGGTCTTTAATTTAAAGAAGAGGAAGTTTCTTCGGAAACTATGACCGACTACTTTTGATGTAACAATTCACTATTATAATATTTTAAAAATATATACAGATGACTGAAAAATATAAAAATATTACTAATACAGTGGCCATACCGAGGAAAGTCTCACGATGATGTAGGTAAATTTCTCAACACTAACTAGTGGGGGCCTTTAATTTAAGGAAGAATGTGTTTTTTTTTCATCATGGAGTTTCTTTTTCCTTTGATCGATTGATCACTATGGTTTGTCTGTATTCAATTTTTTGTTGATACTGTAATCACCTGTGGCTTTTTTTAACCATGAATGAATTAATAATTCCGACCCTTTTGCCAACTTTCGAAGACCACATCTTTGTTTTGTAATTTTTTTCCGATGGATTTAATTAAGGGGCTTTTAGATCCAGCTCCAAAAACATAAAGTGTTTTTAAGAGTGAGTCAAATTATCTAATTATATGTTTTTATTTCTTTTATACTCATTTTATATTTTCTAAAAATATTAAAAATCAATTAAAATCTTCTAATATTATGCATTTTCCAACTCTAAAAAATCTAATCAATATCTTATAACAAAAAAACTAATATACAAACATAAATCTATTTGCAAAACATTCTACCCAATTCAAGTAACAAATATATGAATGTATATTATACCTATAACTGAGATATGAAACCTAACTAAAAGGTAGAAAAATAATAATATATCTACAAACAAGACACATTAATCTATGACATGATGTTTATAAAAAAGAATCTGTCATATAGGTAGATAAAATACAATTAACATGTGGTATAGGTTGATTATAAAAATTAAAAATAAAATCTATAAATGAGGTTTAAAGCAGGAGGAAGAACAAAGAAATAACAAAAAGTAAATAAAAAGAAATAATCAAAGAGATAATTACAAAGAAATTGATTTTTATAATAATTCTTATCATTGAAGAGATAATTATTGATAATTGAATAATTAAATTTATGAAATTGGACTTATTTTAATAAATTTGACTATTCCTACTATTGACACAAAAAATTGGACTTATATCAAGTTTCCCCTTTAATTAATTAATAGCCAGCTAAGCTGAATAAATGAGCAACACATGATTTACCTCTCCCTCACCCTTCGTTAGTTTATTCACTACGGCATTTCTTAGAACACTTTGTGTACTTGTTATCATTGTCAAACCCTATTGCAGACATGTGAACAGATTAATCCACACACTCAAAGTTCAATATTTAATTAATCACGCACATCTTCATGTAGATGATTGAAGTTATTCATGGTGGATTTGGTGGTGGTGGAGGAGGAAAACCAACAGAAAAAAAAAAAAGAAAGATGCACTGTAGTAAACGAAAACGGAAGAGGAAAGAGTGAAGGAGAGAGAGAGAGTTTAGTTTATTTTTTCCTGTCAAACTATTAATTTTATTAGATTAAATATTAAATTAGTTACAAAGTTCGAACTTATACCGTCGTATAAAAACTTTCACTACTATAGTAAATGATTACTTGTTAGAGTTATAATTTTTTTTTATTTCAACTTCCTCTTATTTGTTGTGATTGTGTAAATCCTAAGTAGAGATAGAATATGAATTCTTTGGGATCTATAAGATCTTTCCTAATATACTTTGTATTACTTGGAAAACAAGTTTCTCTCATCCTTATTACTATAAATAAAGGCACAAAGACTAGGGAATTAACACACAATTTTTCAAGCCTATTCTCCATCTTTCTCTCTTCCCTTTGCCGCACCCTCAATTTAATATAGGCCACAACACGTTATAAGCACGCTCTTCACGCTGTGCTAAAGAGAATTTATTCGTCTTCAATCAGGGGAGTTTTACGTTTCAATTATTTTTAAGGGAGTTTTAACGAAACACTCCCGGTACTGTTCACTTTTAATGAAAAACCACATTTTTACCCTTCCCTGGTACTACCTTTATTTGTGATTTTTCATTAATACTAAAGTTTTTATTTTTACTTTTAGTTAATTTTCCATATTTTTAATTTATTAAATTTTAATTTTATTGAATTCATATATTTTTATTGATTCAATTTATTTTTCTTATGTTGAACGTGATACAAGCTTTGAAGATGGAAAGCCAAAATTGAAGAAATAATTTTTTGCATCAAACCAGTTCATCCATATCATCACGCAATCAGGTTCTTCCAAACCAACGGTTTTTATCTCGATATTTTTGCAGCCCTAATAGCATGAACATTCACCATAATGCATGATTCAACTTTACGTCTTTTGAAAATGCTGCCTTGACTTTCTACATTCACGGATATGTACAAGCTCGTCCAAGCACCATCTTAAGGATGCATAGTTTTTTTAGAATACAATGATCGAAATTCCCGACTCTTCAATTGCTTTTAGAAAAGCCGGTGATATTTTTTTTCCTCTTTCAAGATCGCGATCAATGAAGGTGGGGATTCCGTTACGGTCCAAGGCTTGATATAAATGATCGGTAAAAGTAAAGTGTGTATCCTCACCTCTAAAACTCAAAAATACATCATATCTCCATGAAGGAGGCAAGGTAGATGCAGAGGCAAGTTGATTGGCCATAGGAGAATTAAAGCCAGATAAACTAAAGAAAATGGCCTCTCAAAGAACTGGAATATGCAGTATGGTATAGACAATGGACTCTCTCTTGTTATATATATCAGGCCTTATGCATGCTTTTCTTCCTTGGAAGGAAGCAGCAGTATCTCACCACCTTCAATGTGGATATGGACGCTCTCTTGTTATACTAGTCCTCATGCTTTTCTTCCTACCTACGAAGCAGTTTCATACCTGCTATCTTTCAATGTGAATGTGATCAAGATGAAGTAGAGGAACTTTTGTGGCAGCTTACTACTGAAAAATATAAAATTATTACTTGGTGGTCTTTTTTTTTTTAACAAATAGGGAGAGATGTTCTTAGTCTTACAATGAGTCAGCAATAATATGGTTCAAATTCATTTTTGGCAATAATTGAACGTAAGACCTCTTCACTTACAAATGAAGAATAATATTACTATACCATAGTATTAAGTGGCATTTGGCGATCTTTAATTTTAAGAGAGGAAGTTTCGTAGCAAACTACTATCCACTGACTTCGATGTAACAATTGAACTGTAATAGTATTTTAAAATAATCACGAACAACTGAAAAATATAAAATTATTACTAATAAAATGGCCATACCATGAAAAGTATATTCGATCACATAGGTAAATTTCTCTACACTAACTAGTGGCGGTCTTTAATCTAAGAAATGTATCTTATTTCATTTGTTTTGCTATACTATGGAATTTTAGTTTTCTTTAACTAACGAACGACTCACAATGGTTTGTCTGCATTCAATTATTTGTTGATATTGTAATCACCTGTGCCCCTCCTTCAACAACAATGAATTAATAATTCCGACCCGCTTGCTGATAAATTTTTGCAGGTACCGGTCACATATGCTGGCTTGGAATTTCACTAATAAACATTTGACACCTGTATATTTTATTATTTTAAATTAAAAAATTGACAATTATTTTAGAATGAACTCAAAATGATATCAGAGGCTCACGAGCATGACAACGCCGAACCACCCGCACCCACCTCCATCACCGGTTGGCCATTTTTTTGGCATCATCATCCCTTCTCTCTGTTCGACTTTGTCTTTCTTTCCTTTCCCCTTTCTCTCTCCCGCTCTTACATCTACATGGAACTCAGAGATTGTCGGCGGCGACTCCAACTCAGATTTGTTGTCGTTAATCTCGATATATTAGCCGGAGTTCGCCGACATCCTTTTTGTTCTTACTCTGGAGCAGGAAAGAGAATAAATAAAAAGGAAAACTAATGAAAAAGGTTTGAAAACTTTGAGTTTTAATGATAAGGACAAAATAAAGGTTAAAGTGAATAGTACCAAATTTGACTTTTTAGTGTAAAAATATGGTTTTTCGTTAAAGTGAATAGTACCGTGGATTTTTCGTTAAAACTCTCTAAATAAAAACGGGAAGAGAGATAGAAAGAAACAGATAGGGAGAGGGGTGATGCGGAAGGGCAGGATGGGTGGAGCCATGGAGGGATGGGGGATGGGGGATGGGGGATGGGGGATGGGCGATGGAGATTGGGGGTTGGAGATAAGGGGTCGACGGCGGGATGAAATTTGGCCTTCAATTTTTTTTAATTATTTAATTATTTTGTGAAATGAATATAAGGGTAAAATGGGTATTTTTGTGTCACTTAAGAAGTAGGAAGATAGGTGTCAGATGCCTATTAGTGAGGAACTCCAGATCAGCATGTGTGACGGGTACTTGGAAAAATTTCGCCCATTTGCACACTTTTTAAGGCCACATCTTTGTTTTGTATTTTTTTTGGATGGATTTAATTAATTAATGGCCAGCTAAGCATAAATTGACTTGGAATGCCCAACAAATAAAACTGTGACACCTAGCAGTTTCAATTAAAAGATGGGAGTTTTAACAAAAAACTCACGGTACTGTTTACTTTAACGAAAAACCACATTTTTACACTAAAAAGTTAAACCTGATACTATTCACTTTACCCTTTATTTTGTCTTTATCGTTAAAACTTAAAGTTTTCAAGCCTTTTTCATTAGTTTTCCTTTAAAAGATTGCCACTATGTTATTTATGGCATGAATTCCAAATTTACCCCTAAGTGTAGTCTAAATTTACCCCTTCTACGCCAAACGCCCACCACACCAGCAAGCCACCCACCTCAACCGACACCCTGTGACTCAGCCGGCGACACCCAATACCTTCTTTCTCCTCTTCCCTCTTTTTCTCTACGCCCTGCGACTCAGCCGACGACACCCAATACCTTATTTCTCCTCTTCCCTCTCTTTCTCTCCTACTTGTATGTCGACATGTAACTCGGGGGTAGTCAGCGGCACCCTCAGATCTGTTGTCACCGACCTCCGATTCCAGGGCTAGTGAGGTCAGCGGAATCCCCATAGGTTAATCATGATTTTTCTTATTTATTATTATTATTTTTTATTGATCTAAGAAAGAATAATACTTTGCTGCTGAAAATTCAGCAACCATTCCTGCTTTCCCTCAATCAGATTTGAACACGTGTTCAATTTATGTTTACAATTTGAATTATTTGGTTTTACGGGAGGAATTGTGGAGTAATATTGTTCATACTATGTTTTTGTATCATATTTTCATACCATGTTAGATGACATTTGATATGGACAGTCACTTGAATTAATCAGATTTTTATTTTTAATTCATTATTTAATAAACTAATAATTAAGAAAAATTAGTTAATTAAATGATGATTGTGGTATTGTTGACCCTAAAAACTACCAACCCTACGTGGCGCGCAGGCCGAGTAATTAGTAAGCTAACTACGTCCTTCGGTGAATGCGGGGCGTGCCAACTCGTCGGCCGAGCTCGGCCGAGGAGTAAATTTGTTGATGATGCGTTGGGTGCGCGGCTGACTTCTACGTCTTGCGATTGCGGCCGAGAAAGGAACAGGTCTCGGCCTCTTGGGCTCTCGAACCTGAAGACAAGGTTACTATTCTTACGAAGTTCAATATCAAATTCGGCTTTCAATGTGCCGAATGTAATAACTGTAACACCTCACTTTGCCGAGAAGGCTGATGAGATGACCTCGACCAATAAGGATCTAGAAACCCTTCTCGACCGAGACTTGGATAGGTAATCAACCATTCTCGCCGCAGTGCTGTTGATGCCAACGGAAGATACTGCGAGACCAACTAATTCTACGATGACAGAGCTATCTATACCGACTTCAGATATCACCGGTTGCTTCCATAGTGTTGTTGATGCCAACGGAAGATGTGTCAGCGAAAAAGAAAAAGGAAAAAGATCTCAAGTTGTTGAGAGTTTGCGCAGGGCAATTTTGTATTGATTTGCAGGGGCCTTTGAATATGCACAACCTCCCCTATTTATAGCACTGGATCTCCTCGAATCCGAATTAAAATCCTACTCGGACTAGGTCATTCCCTCCGGATCAACACTAACTCGACCAGTCCTATTTTCACTAGGATTGTGAACCTAGTCCTTAACCGAGCCGGATTCGCTTCCAGGTTATTAATCCTGCCGAGACTCCTCATTGCACTAGGACTCGACTTGTTTTGCGTTATGACCTAGCCAACCCAGGTTTGGAGGCCCACGTACTGAACGATCCACGCCGCAAGGCCGAGCATGATTCTTTATTCGGCCCAAACTTTTATTTTGGGCCCAAACAGGTATACGAGAAGTCTTTCTCCTTCATTTTCTTGGGTTTTGCAAACTTTTCAAATGATGTGGCTGTCCATACCAGATATTACCTAAAATGGTATAGAAATATGATATAAAAATATGAATAATATTACTCTGATGGAAATGGTAGTCGGCGCGGATGGGGAAGAAGAAGAAAGGGTGGTGGGTCTCTATCTGGGGAACTGGACTGTTTCTTTATTTTTTCAAAATAATTATTATTTTTGGTTAATTGTTATTTTACTGGTGTCAATAAGGTATTGTTTGACAGCTCGGATTGTACTGACTATTTCAGTCGAATAGGATAATTTGTCATCGGATAGTACTAACTATTTAGTCGAGCGTACTAACTATTTAATCGGGCGTTTGGTGCAGTACCGGATTAAAAACTCAATTCATCTTGGACTTATTTTTGTCCGTAATTCTTCCTCCTATTAATAAAAGTTGTTGTTGCACATAGAATCAAAGATTATCATGTTCATTGACTTCTTCAAAAGGAGATTGAAGAATATTTATGCCACTAAGTTTCACAATTTAAAACCATCAAGAGAGGGATGGATTCTGGACTTGGGGGGCTGGTGATTTAGTGGCACAAGTTGATTGTTCATTAGAGAAATCCAGGTAAACTAAAGAGACTCTCAAAGAATTGAGCATGGATTCCGGACTGGTACTCGCGTCAAGAATTCGCTTTTGTTTTTTTTTTTTTGGTAAAAGAATTCGCTTTTGTTATATATCAGGCCTTATGCATGCTTTTCTTCCAATGTTGGAAGCAGCAGTTTCACCTCACAGCACCAACAATTCATGTAATGAGTGTACTGCTATTGTATGTCACATCAACCACGACTTGAAAATACATCAACCACGACTTGAAAAGTAGTGGGAAGTTAACATTAATGACAATATCATCATGATTCTATATCGAACATAGATACTTTTTTTTTCTGACTAGCGCACATTAGTGTTTGTCTGGGTGAAATTTTTTCTGTATGCCATATTCATAGATCTCGTAATCTTGATGGGCCAATTCATCGTCCCTTCACTATTATTAGTTGGGATAGATACAATAATTTGTCTCTTTTCTTACGGTTACATGATAAAATGATTCTCTTGGACAAATCATTTTTCTCTTCTTTTTTTTTTCTTTGAGAAAAACAAAGAGAAGTACATCATGCAAAGCGAACAGACAAAATGCAATTCGTTTTACATATACACTTACTAATTAGCACCACAAATGTGCAGGAAATCAAATTAACCAATGGCATGCCATCAGATGTAAATTTGGAGAAAAAGAATGCAGACTCTGAATTAGGTTACTCATGATTTAGGAGAATTACCCTCCCATATAAAAATTTCTCGTGGATCAAAGCCAATGAACTAGCAACTGGCCCAACTGGGACAATCTTGAAATTTTAATGGTATAATACGGTACCTGTATAACACATACCAAATGTATAAGTTAACCCAGGGATTAAATCAACAAGCCATTAAGTATTTAACATATGAATTTAAGGTTTATATTCCCCTCAGATTAGCTGTGACTTCTTTTTTCACTATTAAGAAAAGTAAAAATAAAGTTCTTTGATCTTAGTATATGATGAAGGATAAAACGGTAATCGTCTAAAACATCTAGATGAAACCTTAACTTTTCGTGAACAATGATACAATGTCACGTGAAGAGATTCACATATGATATTATATTATTAAAATGAGACATCACTGTGGCAATGGACCGTTCCATATATGTCCTAGTCTGGAAATCAGAGGTAGGTTAAATATGTCATGGAAAGAACTTTTGGGTCTTGTTGCAAGCAAACAAATAAGAATGACATTTTATCATTAGCCAATTTTCCCTCTAAGCTTTAACTTTAGCCAATTACCCTCTAAAATTTTATAAATAGTCAATTTTCTACTAAACTTTACTTTAGCCGATTACCCCTTAAAATTTTATAAATAGTCAATTTCCCCCTTAGAGTTAGATTTTAAAGTTTTTCATCCAATTTTTCATTCATTTTGCCCCATATACTTGTCATGTGTTGTTTGTGCGATCAAAATTAATGAAAATTTTTAAATATTGCGCAGCGGGAAATTGTTTATTTATAAAAGTTCAAGGAGGTAATCGGTTAAAATTAAATTTCAAGGGGAAAGTTGGCTAATTATAAAAGTTCAGGAGAGTAATTAGCTAAAATTTAAAATTCAGATAGGAAATTGACAGCTTTATACAGGTTCGGGAGGCAAATCGACAAATCTAAACTATATATTAATATAACCCTCTTTGTCGATCAAAAGAGGGTGACAATACTATTTAATCTTCTATCATAACAAAAAAACTAAGAGCAGTAACGTAATTTCACAAAACAAAATTGTGCCGTTTTTTATTTAAACATCACTTACATGTGATTTTAACATTTCTAATTCGAAAAAATTTAGAAAAATAAAATTAAACTTGTCTTCCTCTCTCATTCAATTTTAAAAACAAAAATAAAATATTTGACACGGCACATAAAGTGTGTGGGCATATACTAGTACGCCATTACTACGAGGGATTCTGGACCAGTAACAACGAACAATCAAGCATATGCCAAACAAAATTATGGCTTCTTCCATTTGTTTCCCAGCGCAAGAGCACGACTTATCCAGTAACAGGAAGTTTCGTTGCAAACTACCACCTACTGACTTTGGTGTAACAATCCATCGTAATAGTATTTTAAAATAATCATGGACGATAGAAAAATATAAAATTATTACTAATAAAGTGGCCATACCATAAAAAGTATATTCGATGACGTAAGTAAATTTCTCTCCACTAACGAGTGGCGGTCTTTAATCTTGAGAAAGAATGTGTCTTATTTCATTTGTTTTGTTATAGTATGGAATTTTATTTTTCTTTAACCAACGAACGACTCACAATGGTTTGTCTGTATTCAATTTGTTTTGTTGTAGTATGGAATTTTATTTTTCTTTAACCAACGAACGACTCACAATGGTTTGTCTGTATTCAATTATTTGTTGATATTGTTACCACCTGTGGCCTTTCTTCACCAACAATGAATTAATAATTCCGACCCATTTGCCCACTTTTGAAGGCCACATCTTTGTTTTGTATTTTTTTTCGATGGATTTAATTAAAAAAAACTAATGAAAATGATTTGAAAACTTTGAGTTTTAACGGTTATGACAAAATAAAGGGTAAAATAAATAGTTCCAGGTTTGATTTTTTTAGTGTAAAAATGTGATTTTTCGTTAAAGTTAACAGTATCGCTGACTTTTTTTTAAAACTCTCTGTAATTAATTAATGGCCAGCTAAGCATAAATTGACTTGGAATTCCCAACAAATAAAACTGTGACACCTAGCCGTTTCAATTAAAAGATTGTCACTATGTTATTTATGGCCTGAATTCCAAATTTACCCCTAGTGTAGTCTAAATTTACCCCTTCTACGCCGAACGCCCACCACACCAGCAAGCCACCCACCTCAACCGACGCCCTGTGACTAAGCCGGCGACACCCAATACCTTCTTTCTCCTCTTCCCTCTCTTTCTCTCCTACTCGTATGTCGACATGTAACCCGAGGATAGTCAGCAGCACCCTCAGATCTATTGTCGCCGGCCTCCGATTCCAGGGCTGGTGAGGTCAGCGGAATCCACATGGGTTAATCATGTTTTTTCTTATTTAATTTAATTTTTTTTATATTTGATTGATCTAAGAAATTATAGAGCATGATTAAAATTGTAAAAATGAGATTGATGGTTTTACGGGAGAAATGGTGGAAATGGTAGTCGGCGCGGATGGGGAAGAAGAAGAAAGCGTGGCGGGTCTATCTGGGGAACTGGACTGTTTCTTTATTTTTTCAAAATAATTATTATTTTTTTTGTTAATTGTTATTTTACAGGTGTCAATAACATCACCTGACATGCTTCTGTGTGTATACCCGGGACAAGGATTGTCTGCCCTCCACTTCCGGTGCCCTCCCCATGCCCTCCTGTTTGGGTGGTCACGGTTAAGCCACGTCAACATTTTATATTATTATTCATTTTTGTCTTATTATATCTATAAAAAAAACAATATAAAATGTTAACTTGGCTTAACCGTAACCACACAAAACAGGAGGGCACGGGGAGGGCACCGGAAGTGGAGGGTAGACAATCCTTGTCCGTATACCCGTCATCCTAAAAAATTCCTCACTTATAAGTTGTGTGATCGACTGACATGTCAACGTAAAATACAAATAGGTTAGGAATTAGGATTAAACCAAAAGTTACCACGGATATTTGGACCAGTAACAATGAACAATCAAGCAAGTGTGTGAATCAATATTCTAGTAGTTAAGATGTTGATTTTTTACTCAAGAGTTCTGGAGTCGAAAATAATATGTAAATTGCTACTTGCATCCTCACCTCTAAAACTCATAAACACATCGTATCTCACACAAATGAGTACTGCTGAAGAAGAAGAGACAAGTTGTCATAGGAGAATTAAAGCTGAAGAATCTGGGCTTGTCAAGGAGAAATTTTTAGTTGTGACGGGAACACGGATGATACACCACATGTTTTTATATAAGTGGTGGAAAATTTTAATTTTTAAGTTATTAACTTTTTAACTCCACCTATGTAAGTTTATCTTACATTGCCGGTCCCAAGCCCGGATAAAGGAGGAGGGGGAGGGCGTCAGGTAGTCGACAGCCGGCACTCCTCGTTTACGTCGAATCCTTATGAAAATGAATCCATAACGAAATCGCGCTAAAGCTAGGGCGTCACCCATAAGTGGCGCGCTGTGTGGCCTGAGCACAGTGTTAAGTGAGCAAGGGTCGCTGTATCTCCATCGGCACCCGGATGCAGTGTTAAATGAGCAAGGAGGCCATAGAAACTTCTTTTCGAATGACTCCACTCAAAGTTGTTTGGGAGCATATGCTCCTATCAACTTTACACATGACACACAAAAGAAGTACTTTGATCCTATTAGACGGGGGAGGGTGAAGAAGTTAGGACAGAAGGGTAGAGTTCAAGAGAGTAGAATGCGTTTAGGAACGTGGAATATAGGAACCTTAACGGGAAAATCTATGGAAGTAGTGGAAGTTATGGTGAGGAGATGGATAAATATTATGTGCCTACAAGAAACTAAGTGGGTTGGTCTTAAGGCAAAGGATCTAGAAAACTCAGGGTTTAAACTTTGGTATTCGGGCACAAATAGAACGAGAAACGGTGTTGGCATCATCGTGGACAAGACCTTGACACAAGATGTTGTAGATGTCAAAAGGGTAGGAGATAGAATCATGGCAATCAAGATTGTAATAGGACAAGAACTCATCAATGTGATTAGTGCGTACGCACCTCAAAGAGGGTTAGATACAAGTTCGAAGGAGAAATTTTGGGAAGACCTTGGAGACTTGGTGCAAGGAATTGCCCAGACGGAGAAGTTATTTATAGGAGGAGATTTAAATGGACACGTGGGCAAGGAGACAGGCAACTATGGAGGTTTTCATGGTGGCCATGGTTTTGGGGAGAGAAACGAGGATGGGGAAGCTATCTTGGATTTTGCAATGGCATATGATCTTTTCTTAGCCAACACCTTCTTTAAGAAGAGAGAAGAACATGTGATCACCTACAAGAGTGGGTCGTCAAAAACACAAATAGATTTTCTTCTAATGAGGAAAGGGGATCGTATAACTTGTAAGGATTGCAAAGTTATACCGGGAGAGAGCTTGGCTAATCAACATCGCTTGTTGGTGATGGATGTACATATCAAAAGAGTGAGAAAAAAGAACAAGACTTGGAAGTGCCAAAGGACTAGATGGTGGAATCTAAAAGGAGAAAAACAAGCCATTTTCAAAGAGAAAGTAATCACCCAGTGTGTGTGGGATAGAGAGGGGGAAGCTAGCCAAAGGTGGGATTCCATGGCTAGTTGTATCCGAAAAGTAGCAAAAGAGGTATTAGGAGAGTCCAAGGGCTTTGCTCCACACCAAAATGAATCTTGGTGGTGGAATGAGGAGGTACAAACAAAGGTGAAGGCTAAGAAGGAATGTTGTAAAGCCTTATACAAGGATAGGACCGATGAAAATGGTGAAAGGTATAGAAGAGCGAAGCAAAAGGCGAAGAAAGCTGTGAGAGAAGCTAAGTTAGCGGCTTATGACGATATGTATAAGCGACTAGATACCAAAGAAGGAGAGTTGGATATCTATAAACTAGCTAGAGCAAGGGAAAAGAAGACAAGAGACCTAAACCAAGTGAGGTGCATCAAGGATGAGGATGGAAATGTTCTTGCTACAGAGAACGCGATCAAAGACAGATGGAGAGGTTATTTTCATAATCTTTTCAATGAAGGACATGAAAAGAGTACTTCTTTAGGGGAGTTGAGTAACTCAGAAGAGTGTAGAAACTACTCATTTTATCGTCGAATCAGGAAGGAAGAGGTGGTTGTAGCTTTGAAGAAGATGAAACATAGAAAAGTAGTGGGCCTAAACGATATACCAATCGAAGTGTGGAAAGTCTTGGGAGAGACAGGTATAACATGGCTCACTGACCTTTTCAATAGGATTTTGAAAATGAGGAAGATGCCAAATGAGTGGCGAAAGAGCACTTTGGTGCCTATCTACAAGAATAAGGGCGACGTACAAAATTGCATGAACTATAGGGGTATTAAGCTAATGAGTCATACAATGAAGCTCTGGGAGAGAGTCATTGAGCATAGATTGAGGCAAGAGACACGGGTTTCGGACAACCAATTCGGGTTCATGCTAGGGCGCTCAACCATGGAGACAATCTATCTCTTACGAAGATTGAGGGAAAGATATAGAGATGGGAAAAAGGATTTACACATGGTCTTTATAGATTTGGAAAAAGCGTATGATAGGGTCCCAAGAGACATTCTTTGGAAGATTTTAGAGAATAAATGAGTACGAGTGGCATATATCCAAGCTATAAAGGATATGTATGAAGGAGCAAAGACTGCCGTAAGAACTCATGAATGACAAACTGAAAGCTTCCCTATAACTGTAGGATTACATCAAGGCTCATCCTTAAGTCCTTACCTTTTTGCGTTGGTAATGGATGAGTTAACAAGACATATTCAAGATGATATTCCTTGGTGTATGCTTTTCGCAGACGATATAGTGTTGATAGATGAAACTCAGGAATGGGTAAATGCGAAGCTTAACCTTTGGAGAGAAGTGTTGGAATCTAAAGGTCTTCGCCTAAGCCGATCAAAGACAGAATATATGGAGTGCAAGTTCAGTGCAAATGGAGGCCAAAATGAGTTAGGGGTGAGGATCGGAGATCAGGAAATACCAAAGAGCGACCGTTTTCGCTACCTAGGATCTATTTTGCAAAAGAACGGAGAATTAGATAGAGATCTCAACCATAGAATACAAACTGGATGGATGAAGTGGAAGAGTGCATCCGGCGTGTTGTGTGACCGCCGTATGCCACTGAAGCTCAAGGGAAATTTTATAGGACCGCAATAAGGCCGGTGATGCTGTATGGCACATAATGTTGGGCGGTGAAGCATCAACACGTACACAAAATGGGTGTAGCGGAGATGAGGATGCTTCGTTGGATGTGTGGGCACACGAGAAAGGATAAGATTAGGAATGAGGATATCCGAGGAAAAGTAGGAGTAGCTGAAATTGTAGGAAAGCTGAGAGAAAATCGGTTACGGTGGTTTGGACATGTGCAAAGAAGGTCTACTGATGCTCCGATTAGAATATGCGACTACGGGACAGAGGTTCAGGGCCGAAGGGGTAGAGAAAGACCTAGGAAAACTTTGGAAGAGACTCTAAGAAAAGACTTAGAGTACTTGGATCTAACGGAGGACATGACACATGACCGAGCACAATGACGTTCTAAGATTCATATAGCCGACCCCACTCAGTGACTTGGATTTTTCAAGTCTCCAACCGAGAAGTTTTCTTCACTCGGGAAATTAAGGGAACACTACCTCAACCTACATGATCCACTCACAAAACTTCAACATACAAGCTTCAACAAAAGAAAAATTCAAAGAACTTAGTGAAGAAGGCTTTGGTATTTTTAACACAATACGTTGAAATGAAGAAAAACTTATTTATTGATATATCTGATACGTTACAAATATGTACATATACATGAGTCAAAATAAACAAACAAAAGGGAGGCTTCACAAAGGTTGCTTAGGAGAAGTCTCAGCAGTCGGTAGAGCCCCAGAAAGAGAAGGCACCGGAGGGGGATCATTCGGAGCCTCAGTACTGGACAGAACCCTAAAAGGAGGAGGCATCAGAGGTTGATCATTTGGAGCTTCATTACGCGGTTCAGCCCCAGAAGACGAAGGCAATAAATGTCTTTGGAACAAACCCACAAACCTCTGATGATCAAGTAAAATCTGACCATCAGATTCCTTTATCTGGTCAAGCTTCCTCTTCATGTTTGTATCATAGTCATATGCGAGCCGGTGCAACTGTTTATTCTCATGCTTGAGCCCTCTAATCTCCTGTTTGAGACTCATCACTTCAGCCGCCAATGATTCAACTTGGCGGGTTCGAGCAAATAGGTGTTGGGCCATATTAGACACAGAACCTGCACACTGAACACTGAGAGCCAGAGAATCATTAACAGCCAACTCATCAGACCGTTTGGAAAGTAGTATGTTATCTTTGGGAGTGAGAAGGTTCTTGGCCACCACCGCAGCGGTCATATCATTCTTCAGCACGGAATCTCCAACGGTAAGAGGACCAGTAGGGGATAAGAAGGATGGGCGCCATATGTTGTCTGGAGAAGGCGTGGCTGCCTCTTCAACAAGGTTCAAGTCTAAACGACGGTCGGAGGGACCAGACATTTTCAAAGGTGTTGAAGAGAGAAGAGGTCGGAAAAATCAAGATCTTAGAAGTGCAAGAAGTGAGCTTCTACTGGTGGAGATTCAAGTGTGCTTTGGAACTTAATGCCAGCCTCTATAAAAACCGGCAATCGACAGAGCTTCAGAAAGCGAAGAGGCGCCTGCTCAGAAATCGAAGAGGCGTTTGCTTTCTCAAAAGTTGAGCTGCTCAGAGACCACGAGGGTCGATCTCAGAAATCGAAGAGGTGTTTGCTTTCTCAAAAGCTGGGCTGCTCAAAGACCACGAAGGCCGATCTCAGAAATCGAAGAGGCGCTTGCTTTCTCAAAAGCTGGGCTGCTTAGAAACCACGAGGGCCGATCTCAGAAATCGAAGAGGCACCTGTTTTTTCAGCCTTGTCAGCACCTGTCACATGCACACTCAACTTTACGAAAATTACGGGCATTCTGTCGAAGATTTCTGGTGAAGTAGAAAGCACGTGAATCTTACTGTTCAATCACCCACTTTCCACACGCACCATCAGCTCATGGGTACCACATATAACTTTGTCAAAGATCTCTGACAAAGTTTAGACACGTGAAACTTGTAGCTCCCACTACATCGTTATGACCAAGAAGGGTAAAAGAATAGCAAAGAAACAGCACCAACAAAGTTTAGACACATAAATTTTGAAGGTCTAGCTACCATATTATTACCCATAAGGGTAAAGGAACAGCACCACTGCTGGATAATTGGAAAGTCCCTATGTGTCAACCTCTGTGCTCTGTGGCAAGGTAGACTAGCAAACATGCCCAACCTTTACTCACATTCGAGAAAACACTCCAACAAGATTGCTTGCTCCAAAATCGAAGAGGCATCATCCTCCGAATCTCGGAAGCCAGACTCCTAACATGATTACTTTCTCAAAAATCGAAGAGACACCGCTTTCCGATTCTCGAGAGCCAGACCCCCGACATGATTGCTTGTTCGAAAACCGAAGAGGCACCGATTTCTCAACTTCGAGAGCCAGATCTCCTTGGATAAAGTTTGTCTGTAATCTTCACACGCAACATCAGCACTCCAAATACCACAGACCACTTTTTCAAAGTGCTATGACATAGTTAAAACACGTGAAGCTGGCAGCTCCCACTACCGTGCTATGACCAAGCAGGGTAAATGAATAGCATTACTACTTGTTAGGGAGACTCCTATATATGTCGACCTCCATCCTCAACGGACAGGCAGACCTGCAAAAATGCTCAACCCTTCCTCATATCTGAGAGGGCACTCCCAACTAAGCCTCTCGAAATACTCAGCTTTCTTTCCCCCTGATAATACCTCTTCAAACAAGTTACACCAGAGCAAGAATATATCATATCATTAGGGTTAAAAGTAAGAGTATCTCATATCATGCTTTTTCCTTATCTTTTCCTTTGGCCTTGTTCTTACGTGCAAGACAAGGAGAAAGAGAGCAATCAGTCAGCACTTGGAATCAAGCTTCCCGTCAGGAACCGACTGCCTGAAACCCCTTACTTGATTACTTACCTGGCATTGCTCTCGAGTACTCATCTTCAACATCTTATGCTTCCAGAGAAGATACCACATCTGCATGAGGAACAAATAGGGAAAGTGAGAAAGATACAAGGAAGCATGTGGAGACAAGCGTAACAAAACACGTGCTGATACATCCACTACTTTGTCAACAACAAAAGTATCCCATATCAGCAGGGTCGAACGTACTCTAGATTTGATGGACTTGTTTTGACCCTTAAATTCTTCATTCGGCCTTATACTCTGGAGGAAACCAGAAAACCCTCCAGCCCAGTTCAAGAATAAGCCTGTGGAAAGTTACTTCTTCAAAAGCAAAAGTATCTCATATCATTTCTTCTTCTTTTTCTTCTCTTTATCCTTTATGCTGCCTGCAAGATAGGGAGAATGAGAACAATCAGTCGGAACTCGAAATCAAACTTCTGATCTGGGACTGATTGCTTGGAGCTCTGATTGCTTACCTTGTTTGTCACCTCTTTCAGCATATCCCCTAGCTCGGCGACTTGGGGGACTCCTACTTCATGGTTTGTATCGTGCTTGACCAAGCCTGAAACTACAAGTAAGCTTCAAGTGAAATTGATACATTACCTTGTGCATCTCCACCAGTTAAAGATACCACCTCTGGATGGAAGAAGAGTATTTGCAGAGAAGATGCCACATCTACCTATGAGACAGATAAGGCAAGTGAAGACGATACCATACTTCGGTACTTAGAAGTTTCGTGATTACGAGATCAGTCTCCCATAATATTTCCTAATGTCATTTGTACTAAATCATTCACTTGTACTCACTAAAGGAGAGCTTGAACCTATGTACTTGTGTAAACCCTTCACAATTAATGAGAACTCTACTCCGTGGACGTAGCCAATCTGGGTGAACCACGTACATCTTGTGTTTGTTTTCCTATCTTTATCCATTTACATACTTATCCACACTAATGACCGGAGCAATCTAGCGAATATCACAAACTTAATACTTTCTGTTGTGGACATATTCAAGATGATATTCCTTGGTGTATGCTTTTCGCAAATGATATGGTATTGATAGATGAAACTTAGGAAGGGGTAAATGCAAAGCTTAACCTTTGGAGAGAAGTGTTGGAATCTAAAGGTCTTCGCCTAAGCCGATCAAAGACAGAATATATGGAGTGCAAGTTCAGTGCAAATGGAGGCCAAAATGAGTTAGGCGTGAGGATCGGAGATCAGGAAATACCAAAGAGCGACCGTTTTCGCTACCTAGGATCTATCTTGCAAAAGAACGGAGAATTAGATAGAGATCTCAACCATAGAATACAAGCTGGATGGATGAAGTGGGAGAGTGCATCCGGCGTGTTGTGTGACCGTCGTAGGCCACTGAAGACGGTGAAGCATCAACACGTACACAAAATGGGTGTAGCGAAGATGAGGATGCTTCGTTGGATGTGTGGGCACACGAGAAAGGATAAGATTAGGAATATGGATATCCGAGGTAAAGTAGGAGTAGTCGAAATTGAAGGAAATATGAGAGAAAATCGGTTATGGTGGTTTGGACATGCGCAAAGAAGGCCTACTGACACTCCGGTTCGAAGATGTGACTACGGGATAAAGGTTCAGGGCCGAAGGGGTAGAGGAAGACCTAGGAAAACTTTGGAATACCCTAAGAAAAGACTTAGAGTACTTGGATCTAACGGAGGACATGACACAAAACCGAGCGCAATGGCGTTCTAGGATTCATATAGCCGACCCCACTTAGTGGGAAAAGGCTTTGTTGTTGTTGTATTAACTTTTTAACACACATAACACATCATTTCTATAAAGACACGTGGTGTACCACGTCGTGTGACAGTCACATTGAAAAATCTCTCCTTGTCAAATGACTCTCTTGTTTATATCAGGCTCCGCGCTTTTTCTTCCTACATATGAAGCATTTTCCCACCTACTATCTTTCAAATCACATTCGTTCATCGTATATCGTGCAGTCATAAATCATTGTAAATTTTTTTATTTAAAATTGAATATAAACGGTACCTAATGAAATCTAGCCACACGATGCTCGATGAACGGATATGATTGGACTGGTTGATTCCAGACGAGGCCTCACACGCTCATTATTAATTATTCTAGGGTGAAGTGCCGATTTAGTCCTTGAATTATTATTTTAGTGAAAATTAGATCCCTGAATTATTTTTTCGGTAAATTAAGTCGCTAAATTCATTTAAAATTGCTAATTACATCCCTACTATTATATTCAAAGCTATTTTGTCCAATTTTTCTTCAACTTAAGTTATTTGACACACTTTAAAGTGTAATACCGTCATTTTCTCGCCTATAAGCCCTTCACGTTTCATACAGGTTGCAAATCTAACATTTAATTTACCCTCCAAAGTTAACTTACACTATTTATTATGAAAAAACTACTAATTTACCTTCCAAAGTTAACTCCATACACTATTTCTTTATGGAAAACTATCAATCTACCCTCAAATGTGTATCACATGCAAGTAATAGGACTTAAATTAACGGAAAATTGAATATAGTAGTTTTGAATATAATATTAAAGATGTAATTGGCAGATTTTTATAATTTAATGACTAATTTTTCTGAAAAAAAAAATAGTTTAGTGACCTAATTTTCACTGATATGATAATTTAGGGACTAAATTGGCAATTCACCCATTATTCTATTTAAAGTTTATGACTTTTTGTTTCGTTTTTTTGTAATACTAGGAAGATTAAATTTGTAGGCAGATCTTACGTCAATGAATTTAAGTGGTTGCAAATTTTTAGAAAAAATAAGTGTGTAAATAACATTTTTCATAATTAGTTCTTGATTCTTTGTCAATTTTCAAAAGCCATATCTTGTTTTTCTTTTTTGTTCCTTTTCTGCTGGATTTAATTAATTTGTTCCAAAGTTTCACTGTGCATAATTTCGGTACAATTATTGAGACTATTATATTTATTTTCCCGTTCCCCAAATGCTCTGATCTTCAATTAATCTTATGTATCTGAAAAAGAGATTGTGGACTTTCTCTCTATGAAAACTGTTTCTTTTGTTAAGTCTAAATATTACACAAATAGTATAACACGACGTGGCATGTCAACATAATGCTACAAGTCCACACAACTTATAAGTTGTGTGATGGACTGACATGTCAACGTAATATACATATAGGTTAGGAATTAGGATTAAAGCAAAAGTTACCAGGGATATTTGGACCAGTAACAATGAACAATCAAGTAAATATGTGGTCTAATATTCTAATGGTTAGGATATTGATTTTCTACTCATGAGTTCCGGGATCGAAAATGATCCGTAAGTTGCTGCCTATATCCTCACCTCTAAAACTCAAATACATATCGTATCTCCACGAAGGAGTACTGCTGAAGAAGAAGAGACAAGTTGATTGTTCATAGGAGAATTAAGGCTGAAGAATCCGGGCTCGTCAAGGGCTCTTTTGTTTATATCAGGCTTCACGCTTTTTCTTCCTACATACCAAACATTTTCTTACCTACTATCTTTCAATGCATGCGACAATGTCAATGTGATTAATTTAAAAGAGAGAAAGTTTCGTTGCTAACTACTACCAACTATTGTTGATGTGACAATCCACCATAATGGTATTTTAAAATGGGATGAATTGAAGAAGATTAACAGACAGAAATTAACAAGGTGTGTGAGAAGTAATTTGAGATGTGTGGATATCACACCCCTTTTAAAAGAAGCACGAAGCTTTTGCTAACGCAGCACGAAACAAAAAAACGGTGGAATTGGATCCCCTCTTGAGCAAATGGTGGGGATCCTCATGACCAACTAACATGGACCGTTGGATTTCGATCCAACGACTACAAACAGGGGGTCCTCAAAAAGTTATAATAATTGTAACCGTTTAATCGAAATCCAACGGCCCCTATTAGTGGGTCATAAGGATCCCCACCATTTGCTCACGAGGGGATCCAATTCCCAAAACGGTTACCAACCTAAGCCCTTGAAGAACTAGGTCTGGAGACCACCAGATTTTGAGAGAAACCCCATAAGGATGGTAATTGATTAATTCTTGAATGACTACAATTGATACATCATCCAACGACTAAATAAATGATTACAACAGTTTGGAACAATTCAAAGGGCTTTGATAATTAAAAAAACATTATTTGTCATTATTCATGGAAATCAAAAGGTCTGATTTTAATTATGAAGATTAAAATTGCATTTTGGAGGCCGGAACGATATCGGATGGTCAAAATTCATCATGTGTCATAACAAAGTGGTGAGTTTGAACTAGCAGCGTTCTCTTTCCAAAAATGCTCTATGGAACTAAATCGGAGCTCAGACATCAAATATGCAAATTTCCGCAGCGTTCTTTTGTCTTCTGACAATCCCTACATCATTTTCCTACCTAGTGTCTTCAATGTGACAATGTCAATGCAATTAATTTAAATGAGAGGAAGTTTCGTTGCAAACTACTACCTAACTTCGATGTAACAATTTACCTTAATAATATTTAAAATAATCACGAACAACCGAAAAATATAAAATTGTTACTTGGCACACGGTTTTTAACTTCGCGAAGAATGTGTCTTATTCATTTGTTTTGTTATACTTGGAACCTTTTTTTTCTTTGCCTACTTTCAATTTCAAAGGTCACATGGTTTGTCTGTATTTCTATTATTCATTAATATTGTAATCACCTGTGGCCCTTCTTCCCCAAGAATGAATTTATAATTCCGACCCATTTGCCTACTTTCAAAGGATACATTTTTTTTTTTTGGGTAACTTTTTTCATTGGATTTAATTAATTAATAGCTAGGCTGAATAAATGAGAAAATTTGAAAAAATAATTAAATTTGAACCTCATATAAAATTATATCTCTCTCTTAAGTGTATGATAATTATAACTAAAAGTTGATATAAAAATAGTAATATACCGCTAAATCCTAGCCATGACCAAAAGATCCAATTTTATTTGCCGCAAGCAAGTTCGTCCTCTTCCCATTTCTCACTGAGTATCTCAGTCCCTCTTAACCAACATATACCTCTGAAGCATCTAGTCAAGGCCGCCCCCTGATGGTAGTCAAAGTAGGCAGGCCCAAAGCATTTCATTGGGGCCTCAAATTTTCATTTTAAACTTATAGCCTTTGAGTCTTTATATAAATACAATAGCCCATTGAACTGAGCGGCTGAGCTCAACATTATAAAATTAATTGAATAAAAATCGCAAACCTGTTTCGAGCATGAAAGATGAAACGTCAAGCAACTCAAACATGTTCTTATGAACTTGAAAAAAAAAAATCTATTTATTTCTTTTGTCGCACTCTTCAGACTGCCAGACACCATACCTGAACGGCTAGCCCTTTGGCCTTTGTCGTATTCTCAAAACAAACACCAAATCCTAAACCTCCTTGTTTATTTTAGGGCCACACTTTAAAGACTCGCCTAAAACATCCAAAATCTCAAGGCCGGCCCTACATCTAGTCCCTCAGGCCATCTTCAACTGATGGCTGGCCAGAGGGCTCGTTTTAGCCCTCTGGCCCTCCAAGATCCTCCAAGATATTAATATTTTAATAAACAGTACAGATCCTCTCCGTCTCCAACTAAGGGCCAAAGGGCCAAATGAAGGAAAAATTTTGTCCTAGCTAAGAACATGTATGAACATTTGAATACATATGCTAACAATTAACTCTTTAAAGTAGGCATGCATCCAAAAACAATTCATGAAACCCATGACTTTCAAAGCCTAGTATATGGTGAACCAAAAGACTCTTTAACAACATTAAAGATAATTAAGAATTTAGAGATTCTTTACCCTTGAAGCTCATCCTTGATTACACAAGGGATTCACCCAAGTGGAGGGCCTTCAAGTCACCTCCTTGCTCCTTGGATCTTCCTTGTGATTTTCCTCCTTTTAGTGCTCCTTTGCTTCTTTGAGGATTTGAGGATTAGTTCTCCAAAACACCAAAAGTTTGATGTCTCTATGTCTCTTCACCAAGGATGTAATTTGTGAGGATGAAAATGGATCACTTAGGGAAGTAAATTTGCTAGATAACTTTCCCCAAGTAGCTTAGAAAACCCTAATTGAAAACAAAGCTATAAAGATGAATTTATACTTCATTTCTTAGGTGAGTGGCAAACTTGCAATTAAGCAAACTTGCATACCCTCACCCTAAATGGTTGGCCTATATGGTTATTGGGCTTATTGCCCATTTTGTTTTAGTTGTCATACAACTTAAACATAATGGGCCTTGTGGACCAAAACACTTTTGGGCCCCGAAGCCCTAAAACCAACTTAAAAGCCCAATACGAACATTTCGTATAATTAATTAACTAATTAATTAATCTTGACCATTCTTCAATTAAACCATTTAATTGCTTATCCATTTCATTTAATTGCTTCACATATATCCTTATTTGGTGTGCGATCCATTAGGTTCCAATTAGCGAGGCAGTGGGCGATGTTACTCTTAACTATCGATTGTGAATTGAAACCACATTTCAATTCTCCCTTTTGATGATTAGTGTTTGCTAATCAATAGGGCTTCCACAAACCATGAGTGACACCTAGCAGTATGTCATGGTTACCCAAGCTAAGTAGAATTGGTTGGAGAACCTATCCAGTTACAATTACAATGCAATACGGTCCTTCTCTAATACAATACTCTTAACCACATTGTTTTAAGTGATAGTTTGTTTCATGTCTACTATCCAATGTGATACTTTCTTATATGATTCCCTTGAATATGATTTGGAACATCTTCCTTAGTCATATTCATTTGCTTTGGCCAAAGACTTTAGAATCATATTTTAGAGTATACTCCTTCCACCATGGAAGGTTAGAGATCCCTTGTTGTGCATTCATATGCCTACATGACTAGATCACATGACCCCAACAATGCCGTGGACAATCCGAGGGAATGCCTTTGTCATGATCAAAGATCAAGGACCTAACCATTAGACATCTATGATGCCTCAGGTCTAAGGACTACTTTGCATATTGTAACCTTAGAGTTCGTACATGACATGTATGTTTGAACTCTCATTAATCGCAGTTCAGTGTACTCGATTACTCTTCGAGCACCTATGTGTTTGTCTTAGTGTCCAACACCAAATGACTTGAGACTAGTTCATACTCACGTTTGAGTCAACATAACACATACTAACCTTAGCGGATTGTCAATGCCCAATTGGCAATCCTATGGCTAGGAACGTTTTAGGAATGAACATAAGAGAAAGGTCTCCTTAATCTAACTCATTAGATCACTTATCTCTTATGTCAAATACATCCCTTGGATTCTCTTATTGATTAAACACATGATTCAATAAATAGTGATTAACAATAAGTATTGCCCTTCCGTTAAACATATAAAAGTTTAACATATTAAGTATTCCAAAAAGCTATTACATCAAATGAGTGGCTTTGTGGGCATACTTCTAACACCAAAGAGCTCATTTTAGCCCTGTCACAAAAAGCAGTCTCTAACTGAGGGCCAAAGGGTCATAGGGTCAAACATAATTTATTACAGATGATGCCATTTTTATTGAAAAAATTGAAGGAAATTATTGAAAAATTGAAAGAAATATTGGAGATGAAGGAAATATTGAAAAAAATATTGAAGAAAATATTGAAATAAATATTGTAGATGAAGTGAAGAATTGAAAGAGCTTCACCATATTTATAGAAGAAAAAAAAGGTTTAAATTAAAAAAAATGAATAAAACGGCTAGATGTAGTCAGCTAGCCGTTGTATTCAAATTACTGATAGTGTCGGTTATAGCTGACACAAATAGTAATTAATAAAAATTATTCCTGCTAGCCGTTATGTTTAAATCACAATTAGTGTCAGTTATAACTGACACTATTAACATAATATACATTATTCTTTTTGGTTATAACCGACAGGAATAAGAACACTTTAAAAACAAAAATGGCCAGCCCGAGGCTGGCTAGAAGTGGCCCGCCCTCCAGCCCTTTCCAGTTTTCAGGCTATTTTCGGCCCTCTGGCCCTCTAGACCCTTTGGTTGGAGATGGCCTCGCTGACCACTCGCATCCAAGAAAATGGATCCAGAGCCGCCAATCCTTCTTCCAAATGCCACTTAGCTGATAGCCTCCACAAACGAAGGGAGGAGGAGAAATCAGACGTCTTCATAGGTGGTTTTGGCTCACGGTTTTTCTCTCCGCTCACCCACAAGAACAACTAAATCATCAAATCGGAAACTTGTTGGGTGTTCGAGCTCTTTAAGTGTCAGTCTATCAGGCGTAGATTTCAGTTTCAGACGCATATGGAAAGTTTCTCAACTCTTCAGTCCCAAAACTTTCAGGTGAGTTAAACTTTATTGGGTAATTGTTTTTTTTTTTTTTTATCAAGTGATTGATTTTGTTATATTAGATGTTAGATTAACCACCGACGAGGTTCGAACCCATGTCGATATGCAATGACTCAACACCTTTCCACCACTGTAGTAAAGAGCCACTTGCTACTGTTAATTTGTTTTGGTGTTTGGTTGCTAAGAAAATTGGAGGGAATGAGAAAGTTTATACTTTATAATCATTAAGGATATATTAGGATTTTCATATTAACTTTTGGTTATCTAAAACTACATTAATGAAACTCTCTTTGTCAACCAAAAAATGGTGAAAATGCTATTTAATCTTCTATCACACAAAAAAGGGTAATAATGTAATTTTATATATCCAAAAGATGGTGAAAAAGCTATTTTAAAATATCTCCAATATTTAAAATTAAAAATATAATTAAAACAAAAACAAAAAATATAAACCTCACATTCCCCGCAATTATCTTTATCTCCCTCTCTTCACACAAAAGAGTGGCTATATTCCATATGTGTTCAAATTTGATTGTTTTTCAAAATTCTCAAATAAAGGAGACACACATTATTTACCTCGATCTCATCCTTCGTTATCTAGAGGAAGTTCAAATGTTGTATAGACGTCGAATTTGAGATATAATTAAATCACAATATGAATAATTAAATGAAGTTGTAAACAAAAAGAAAAGCATAACATATATCAATAACTTGTTTTCTGTAAATAGTGGCTTGCAGTAGCAATAACTTAAGATAGAAATACAATCTCCCACCAGTTCAGTAATTCGTGGACATCTATCTTACAGAGTACAACCATCTAATCAAAGTTCTTGCACTTGAACTTAGATTATTGGCGAAGTTAAGTTTGTTTCTTAGTGAAAAAATAAAAGGAATGTCTGAATAAATGATTACGTTTATGATATTTAAGTCATACTTATAATGGCTAAAACCAATGGTTGTGTTTGTTTCAATTCGGTCTTATCCTTTCAAAAGAGTTGTAACTGTACTGAAAACAGTCTTATTTTTTTTATAATAAAAAAATGAATGAAGAAACAAAAGCGTAAAAACTCATCTTTGATATATGAATCTGTACCCAAGCCCAAGCCCAAGGTCCATGGGCCAGGCTTATTTCAATGTAATTACATATAAAGGGTAGAACTTAATTTTTGTTGATTTGGGACTTGCATCCCCCATAACTTCTAACATTGCCTGGAATCATAACTTGCAATCCAGACCACTGAGGACCAGGAGTGTCTCCTGAGCATTTCCCTAGGGATCCTAGGGATCCCGCAATCTTGTCCGTTCATCGTATATCGTGCGGTCAGAAATCATTTAAAATTTAAATTTTAAAATTCAAATATGAATAGTACCTAACGAAAACTGACCGCACGATATAAAATGAACGGACAAGATTGCGGGATCTCTAGGATCCCTAGGGAAAGATCCGGAGACACTCCTGGTCCGACCACTGACAAGCAAAGAAATCATGATTGCTGGTCTCATATATATATATAATATCTCAATTAGGGAAAGAAGAGAGTGGAACCTGATAACTCTACTACTCTCACCAAACCATTCAACTTCAGCCAAGCTGTTTAATTGGTCCAATTAATCCACATCATCAAGAATTAAGAGTCTTTTTATGCCTCAACATTTGCTTTATTACTTCTATATATAGACAATATTATTTTATTTTTCAATACTTTATGGTGCAAAATGAGAGAATCAAAACTTTATAACCCAAAGAGTGTGAAAGGTAGTTAGTCAAAAAATAAATATAATAAAAATGAGGGGACATAAAACTTAACCCGTCTTGAAATAAATAGAAAAATACACAATATTAAACAGAAAACCCGTCAACCGTACTAGGGACTGCACCAGCTGCATACCAAGAAAAATACACAATATTGTCATTGGTTGGAAGCGAACGGTTGCTCTTGCTCCTCCTCTATATGATAGGAATACTGATATCAATATGCCTCCTCTTTTGATGATCCGGTGGCTCCGAAGACAAGGAACGTCATTCTCGTCTTGGTTACACGTTTGATGTAACTCCGCCTCTCGCTTCAAAGACAAAAAAAAAAAAAAAACCAGTATAAATAAAGAGATATAAACTTGGCGAAAAACTATAAATGCAAATAAAAAAAGTTAACTAGATATCACTCCAAAATATAAATAATTTGGGATATATATTAACGAAACGTAATTTGATTTGATTTGATTTGCTTCTGATTTTACAATTGACAAATAGATGGAAATTTTGATTTGGTGTTGATTAATAAGATTTAGTAAGATTTTAGTATCAAGAGGAGATAACAATGTAGAAAACATGGCCGCTTGAATCAACTTGATTGATCTTTACCCTCGTAATCTCACAGGTCTCTATTCTCATATGTTACTTTCTTGCAGATTCTTTCATTCACATATCTGAAAAAAGCTTGGATTTAACTGAAAAGGTACACATCATATTTAAACTGCCTTTCTTTTGGATGCTCGACCGTTGTGGTTTCCATGTTTTTGTGATTTGTAGAATATTAGCCCTTCAATTTATAAACCTATCCATTTTTGTTCTCATTTGTCAACAGACTGATGAGGAGGCAATGACTTCTATTGAATCAACCTTATCCTTCTATTGAATCAACCTTATCCTTCTATGTTCTCTTTCGATTCTGATGGTAACATTTTACTTAAGTTAGTTCAAGTAGAAGAGTTGTGAGTCATATAGGTGTCGCTTCAGCATTGCGGTCAAACTCGTAGAGTATGATGGTGGATCAAGGTGAGTGAAATAAAGGAAAGAAATATGAAATAGTTTACAAAATAAATGACTTATGTTGGAGCTTGATAAATTGGGCTGAAACGAATAGTTCTTTTTAGGTTTTATCTACTCTGTCTCATTTTGTGCTATATTAATATGAAGTTTGTTTTCCTTCCATTGTTGTTTGTTTTAATTAATTAGAATTTGGTTTTATTAGTGAAGGGCTGTGGCTTACTCACTTACAGTCAGAGGTATGTTTAGGATACAAATATGGTTTCTGTTTTTCTAATAACTAGCCACCTACATATATGAAATCTTTGTTTCTGCAGATTGAAAACGAATATTATATTACTTAGAAGGGCAAATGTTGTAGAGAAGAAAATATAACTAATTGCTATTGTACCCAATGTTTTAAAAGGCTCGCCTCAAGGCGCGCCTAGGCGCCCTGTGAGGTTGGGCTTAAGGGTTGCCGCCTCTGTTTTGAGGGAGTGGGCTGAAGGCGTCACCGGAGCCGCCTAGGCGCACCTCAGGGAATTATTTTTTTATTTTACTCCCAAACCCAAATTTTGGGTAGGATTTTAACTGCCTCATATGACACACCCCGACCGAAGTCAAGGCATGCTGGCCGTCACGTGAGCGTGACGTAGCCATGTGCGCTGTGCGGAAGCGTTATTTTATAAGGAAATTACGAATAATTCAAAATCAAATACGATAGGTTCTAAGGTAAGTTTAAGTGTGAATACACAACCAGAGCACAAGGTCTAAGTGCAGTCAAACATAAGATGTACTAATTTACAACACTCGAAGAAAATCCTACATGAGTGGTGGTTTGTCAGAACTTCAGCTGGAAACCTCAAGATCTACCAACAACGCTACTTAAAACCTGGAGGGGCGCAAAACAAAATTGAGTGGGTCAGTAAAACAAACTTATTCAAAACCTTCTTTTCTCTTTGAATATACTAACCCCTCGCCGTAAAACAAGTATAATTTCCCAGAAGTAAAGTATATAATCATATACGTAATATATATATCAAATCATGCTGAACAATATGAATGTATGTCATGCCAAATATCATAACTGAATGCTCAACATTCTATGTGAATCTAATGGGATAACATATAATCAATTCAACGCTCGGCTATAAACATAATTCATAATCATCTCATCATAATCAACTCAGCCATCGGCTGCATATATAGCACATAAATCAACTCATTCATAATCATCTCAGCCCTCGGCTGCATATATAGCTCATAATCAACTCATTCATAATCATCTCATCATAATCAACTCAGCCATCGGCTACATATATAGCACATAAATCAACTCATTCATAATCATCTCATCATAATCAACTCAGCCATCGGCTACATATATAGCACATAAATCAACTCATTCATAATCATCTCAGCCCTCGGCTGAATATATAGCTCATAATCAACTCATTCATAATCATCTCATCATAATCAACTCATTCATAATCATCTCATCATATCATGTATAAATCTGTATATCTTGCACACATTCAGTACCACCTCACGTGGTCTGCATCTCATCACTGTATATATCATAATATGCTCTAGTGCTACAATCACGTGAAGCTGTGCGATAAATCGCGGGTCACCTACAAGTCGAACCCACATAAGTGGTCTATACGACAGGCTATACACCTACTTGGATCCAAGGCGAGCATGCGGTGTGGGAGGTGAACATACACGTGAAGGCTATGCCTCTCTCTAGGCGGGAGCACTTATATACGTGTGCAAGTAAATGAGCTTTCTATCACATCTCAATCATATAACTCAATCGTATCTCAATCGTATCTCAATCGTATAATTCATCATATTTCAATCATATCTCAAGCATATCTCAATCGTATCTCAATTATATAATTCATCATATTTCAATCATATCTCAAGCATATCTCAATCGTATCTCAATCGTATAATTCATCATATTTCAATCATATCTCAATCATATCTCAATCGTATCACAATTATATCTCGAATCATATCACAATTATATCTCAAACATTTCTCAAACATATCTCAATCACATTTCATACGTATATCAACTGTATTTCGTACGTATATCAAATGTATATTATACGTATTTCAAATGTATATTATACGTATTTCAATCGTATTTCATAAGTATTTTATACGTATATCAAATCAAACGTATATACATACGTATTTCAAATGTATTTCATAAGTATTTTATACGTATATCAATTCAAACGTATATACATACGTATTTCAAATGTATTTCATACGTATATCAAATGTATTTCAATCGTATTTACTTACGTATATCAAATGTATTTCATAAGTATTCTATACGTATATCAAATGTATTTTATACGTATATCAAATGTATTTCAAATGTATATACTCACATGTAGCTTACCTGGGCCTACTCAGCACCATGCAACAATATGCATAATTATGGTAATGCATATACTAAAATATGATGCATACATGACAGGTTGCTTAAATCGTATTTCTTTTAAAATACGCTTTCTGGGAAATACGTCAAGTATACGTATATATATATACTGAGAAATAACTGCCCACTCACTGATAAGTAGCCGGTTCGTAACCCCCTCGCCTATTTTGGTTATGTTCTTCGTCCGTATAATTTTCACCTATACAAAAATAATTATAAAACATCATTTAAACGCACATACATAAACATACGTCAATAACTTTTTCATACGTTGCTCAATTTGGGTATGTAAATATACCACGGTGATCTACACGACGTCACGAACACGTGGCAATTTTCAGAACTTGATTTGGGTCTCTCACGCGCCCTCACGCGCCACCTATACGCGCTGCCCACGCGCGCGTCTTCTTCCTCGCGTCGCCGGACTGGTTTCGCCGGAGGTGGGTGTTTTGCCGGAATTTCTGGGTAAACTTCAAAGTGTCATAACTTCTTCATTTCTTAACCATTTTCGACGTACTTTATATCAAAATGAAGGTATTGACGAGACGAACACATCCATACCTGTCTCGACCCTTAACTCGCCGGGAATTCACCGGAAAAAGCCTCGAAAGCCGTCGGACTCGCCGGAAACTGGGTATTTTTCAAATGAGTATAACTTCTTTAATACTCAACGAAATTGGGCGAAACAAAAACGAAAGTTGTAGTTCTCGAAGAGACGAAGAGAATGGTACCTCGCACGACATCTAACGCTCTGTGGTTTGGCCGGAAAACACCTCGAAAGGCACGGGTCAAACTTGAACTTTTCGATCTCCGTGTTCTTACGTCCAAAAACTTCCAACGAACTACTCCAAGCCTCCTAAGGACCTCAAGAAGCTTCCTATAAGCTTGAAAACTCCTAAAAATCAACCAATAAAAAGTTGATGAATAGTACCTAAAACGGAGTTCGTATTTTCGACGTGAAAACGTTATAGTTCTTACCTGAAATTGGTATGGTTGGACTCGTATCGTCGAAACGAAGAAGATGGTGATTTTTGTTTCGTCAATCTGTGAAGTTTTGATAAACTTGTTGTTTGGTCCGTGTGTTTTGAGAGAAGGAGAGATAGAGTGTTTCAGAGTTTAGAGTGAGAGAGAAATGAGAATAAATGAATGTATGATTGAGGGTGTTAGTGGCAGAATTCGCGGAAAAGAAAAGAAATGGAGAGGGACGTGTATTCCATTCGAATGCACATACCCTGCCTTTAATGATTTTACATATTAAAACAAACCGTCCAATCTTTAATAAATATTAAATTATTTAAACATACTTTATACATATAAAGATGTTAATTCGGGACGGGCTGTCACATCATACCTCTTCCTTGCACTATCGTGTCTTTGCCTTTTTTTTCTGATTATATAATGGATGTGTGTATTGTCTGCGTGCATTGTTATGTGTGTTTATTGTGCTTTTCATCCTCTATTATATATATATATATAATATAATATATGTGTGTATATATATTTATAATATGTGTGTATATATATTTATAATATATGTGTGTTCTCAGGATGATTATTAATTAATAATCTTCTCTTTTTTTTTAATATAATATATGTGTACATACAGTGTATATATTAAAAAATTTAGGTCCCGTGAGACTTCGCCTCACGCCTAGGCTGGACTATCCCTCGGACGCCTCGCCCACGCCTCGCCCTTTTATTACATTGATTGTACCAGAGATCACATTCAAAGATTCAACAATTCATCACCAAATTGGGACGATGGAAAGGTATGGATTTAGAGATAATGTTGAATTGCTTATGAAATGTTTGATGCAAGTTTTTTAGTTTTTCTGATTCCTTGTCAGGATTAAGTGATGTTAGTTATGGAACTATTCTTAAGGTAAATTGGTTTTTTGATCTTGTCCAATTTCCATCAAGTTAATCCATCCGACTTTAAAGATTGTTGTAGAAGCTTTAATTTCTCCATTGCTGGCATTTGAGGACTAAATTGGAAGTTCCTAGATGGTTGTTTGAAAGTCCGTTGCTTATGCTTTTTCACAATAATGTACAAACCAGCTTAGCTTGGTGGATTTCTATTGATTTCCACTTTCATTTGATTTATAGACGATTTTATATTGTAGAAACGACTTTCAATTGATTTGATTAACTTGATGGTGTTTATGTTTTTTATTGATGATATTTTTAGATTTTAGGCAAGAGAAGCAAGTGTAAGTGATAGACTGAGCATCTGATCCAAATGTTATATCTATGTGTATTTTTCATATTTTTTGTTGGAGAGTTGGGAAAAGTTATATCTATGTGTATTTTTCATTTATAATAGACCAAATGTAGCATTATTTAATATTAATTTGAGTTTTATTATTTATCCTTTTGTCTAAATTTGAAGATATAAGATGAGTGAGGCCAGTCAGTTTGTTAGGGAAGTGGGCTGGTCCTATTAACGGAATCTGAATCTCCTTTCTTCTAAATTAAGTTAATTTAGAATATGGTTTTGTTAAAAGATATATACATAAAAAAAAATTAAATGCAAATAACGCTTTACAGTAGTAGCGGATATGAATCATATCTATGCTACCTGTCACGCCCCGATCCCGACATACGTCCAGGATCGACACATGATGTCACCAAATACCCGTATCTAAACCTACCCCGCCTCCGAGATATGTACATAACATAATTCAAGATCCAAATCTCATAGAAATTTTTGTATATTTTATGGCTGCATCTAATCTCCTCGTTAGACTGCCTACGTACCCTCAATAGGGATCAAGCCATTTGTAGTTCATTGTTTCACTACAATCGAATATCCATCACATAAAACGTTTTGTCCCAACAATATACCACAATGCATATTATGCGATATATCAAAGAACAACGACGAAACACAACATATTTTCTAGCCATATTTATCAACAAGTCTAATCATAACAAATACAATGATATCCAACATAACGATCCCACATGACGATTAACATTTCCACTTCATCCATCACATAAATCATGATGTTTCACATATCACCGCAAATCATAGTATGCAACATCTCAAATAACGGTCAACGAAGCACAATGTTATTATCTAGCCACATTGGTTAACAAGTCTAATCATAATGGCAACAATCACAACCAACATCATTCACAATCACATCAATCAATATCACATATCATATACCGAAATGCAGGGTTAGAGCGACACAGTTTGGCCGAAGACTACATATATGGAAAGGGGATTTTGGACCATCCAACAGAATCAAAGCACCAAAGGGGACTCCGGACCATCACTCAACGGAATCCAAATCAGGATACGATTCCGGACCATCACTCAACTGAATCGCGGAGTAGAAGGGATTCCGGACTATCACTCAACGGAATCCAAATCAGGATACGATTCTGGACCATCACTCAACGGAATCCAAGCAGAACTCAGTTCCAGACCACTCAACAGAACCGAACGGAAGTCCAAGAAGCATAACTACGACTCGAATGAACAAGACATGATTCAAGTTAGTCAATTCACGAAGACTAAACGAAACGAAACAATATCGAACAACAAATCCCCATCACAATGGGTTATCGGTCTATTACCAAACCTCACATCACCCAAGCAATTCAATAAGCATTTCAATCACATGTCACAACCATTTCCAATACACAAGTCAAATCACATTTCACTACATCATACCAATCACTATGTTTCCAACCTTATATCTCAATCCATAGATTGTAACATATCAAGGAATCATGAAGCACAATATTAATATTTAATTACGTTAATCAATTAGTGAGATAGCATATCATTTCATGAATTTAATTTAAGAACTCTACATAATTCCCTACTTGGGTTATGAATAATAACATGGTAATTCTAATTTGTATTCACAAGATCCATTGTGGGTAATTCCCATTCACTCGAATCTAGGGTTCTAGACTAATCTTATGGGAATTAGCGAAAGTAAGGATTCCGGATCACTCAACAGAATCCAACAACATCGGGTTCCAGACCACTCAACGGAACCAAAATATCAAACGGTTTCTCACAATCTACTCAGACCTGTTATAGGTAAAATCAATGCCTACATCATGGAAATGGTGTACTGGCCAAACGGAACTCGGATAAGCTGCGGAGCTCGGGTGGGTGACAATAATTCAAGTATGAGATATTCAATAAAAACAAACCATCGATCACAATCTATAAACATCAAGTATAGAATCATGCTTTATGGAATCATAATCAAGTCATTGAAAACTCCGTAGGAGTCACCCAACATCCAACAGCTTTTCCCATTCAACCAACCAAGATTCCCAAAAAATCATCGTTCATAAGTGCATTAAAAACTAGGGCTAGAGGGACGCGGTTCGGCCGAAGCCTACATAAGTAACCAAATAGGAAGTGGCCCCCCAATGCGAATTAACCAGGCAGAGTCACTCCTACAACTGTTAGAAAGTGATCACCCAATGCGGATTAACCAAGCATGATCACTCTTAGAATGCGTATGGTCCCCCAATGCGGATATACCAAGCAGGACCATCAATGTACAACTACTACATGGTGTAGTAAGATCAACACACAACCCACGTACCCTTATCTCATCCGTTATGATTTACATCGTAATCACTTGCACTATCAACTTCTCATGACCACTATCTTATCATACAAGCATAAAAGTTCTACATAAACTTCTCATAAGATTTTGGGTTCACATCGTCATAAAAACAATCATATACATCATACTAATCATACATATCTAACCACATTTCATAAACGTTTCCAAGCTACCGTCGATTCACAATTAATAAACATAGATCGATGCTAAAAAAAATAAAGATAACATTTCAATAGAAAGTACATTTAATAAACAAGTATAACTCAATATGATGCCGCTAATACATATATCGAGACACGTCAACTGGAAACGACACGTCATCGTGATGAGCCAACTAAGCTCCATCAAGCCTCAACAACAAACTAGAGATAAGCCACACCCTAGAGTAGAGCAGGTTGACTAGAACATCAACCGTCGATAAGGTAGGTCCATTAAGGTCAACAACCTAAGGTTATTCAATCCGGAAGATTCGCACATCGGATTTTAGATCTGTAAGTTCTCAAAGGTCCAACAACTGACAACTAGGGTGTTCACAAAATTGTACAACAAACCAACGATTGGATTGTCATCAATCACACAAATAAGTGGCGCTCCAATTTGATCACCACACCAAAAAATTGAATTTCGGGAAATCGAGCTAGACATAGGTTCACAGGGTCACTAAAAGGTATTTAGTACTTAGACAACACTCGTAGATGGTCCCACACACCGCCACACGCGGGTTAGTCAAGGTGGAGGGTTTAGAAACCCCAAAATTTCAACATTAACTGAATAAGCTCAAATTTACGTGGTAGCTAGAGCTCAGCAAGGGAAACACTTTTCACAACTAGGCCGACGACAATTCTAACCGGAAACCGCCCAAAATCACCGGTGAAAACCGGATTTCTAAGGTTCTATACACCCAACTCTAAAATGAATACGAAAGCACAAACTAAGCATACCAACTTGAAGATCATGAAAAGTAGATGAAGTTTCATACCTCACTTGAAGGAAATGGTTGCCGGAATCGCCGGAAAAATGACAAAACCTCCGGAAAACCCAAGGGACTTTGCTGCCTAGAAGTGGAAAAATGGATAAGAAAATGGAAAATCTAACACTATAGAGTTGTATGGCTCGTCAAGAGCTTTCTATGGACACCAAGATCACCCAAAACGGAGATCGGATGAAGGAGATACAAGCGGGTCAAGTTTGTCGTTTTATGGATCGAAAACGCCCCAAAACGGGTCAAAAAAAATCAGACCCCTCCTTCCTTTTTTTTCAGAAAACTCCCTTCTTTCTAATTGGTCCCTCCCTCTTTTATTAAACTCCTTTAACCTTTAACCCATATGTGAGAATTACATAATTCCCACAATCTATAGTTCACAACTTCAAACGTCTGTAACTATACCGTTATAACTCGGACTCGCAAACGGCTTTCGCCTATGCGCTCGTGGCTTCGAGACCTATTCAAAAACGTTACTTATGATCTCAAAAGGTCAACGAATTTTTGATAATTACCTTCCAAACTTCAAACTTCGTAACTAATTTAATTAAAATCTAAATCCAAATAAATTAATATAATTTCTCAAAAATAATATAAAATCTCAATAATACAAATATGTAGATTATAATAGTGAAATCCAGGAACGGGATTTCACACTACCTGATACTGGTTCGGTTCCTACCAATTCTTCCTAACAACTAACTTTGTAATTACTCACTAATGCTCTTGCTCTACTATTGAAATACATAAAATTTTAGGGAACTTTAACAAAAATCTCTCGGTACTGTTCACTTTAACAAAAAACCACATTTTTACATTAAAAAGTCAATATTGGTACTATTCACTTTACCCTTTATTTTGTCCTTATCGTTAAAACTCAAAGTTTTCAAGCACTTTTCATTAGTTTTCCTAAAATTTTAAGATATAAGCTGAATTTAATTATAGGCCACACTGATTTCAGTAGCTCAAATTAATTTTAATCATAGCTTGCAAAATGCAAACTGACCCAAAATGAATTGAAACAGGTCAATGCCACCTTTGCTTATAAAGAGACATGGGCTTGAACATAGAACCCATCATCTTCCAACCCACCGAAATACCCAATCACATTTTATTAGGGAAATGATTTTTGCAATGCGGTTTCATTTTTCTCCCTGCACTCTCTGTTTGTTTTAATTTATAATTTACTTAATTTAATGGCATAGGAAAATGTAAGCGTGAAAGTATAAATGACTAACAAAATTTTAGGTTGGCAAGAGAATATATCCTATTTTATATTTGAGCTCAAAGAGGGATTGCTGGAATGAGTTCAAATGACTAAAATATATCCTATTTTATATAACTTAAAATCTTTAAGTAACGATTTTCTTCACCAAAGAACTTTTAGTATAATGGTACTTTTCTTTTTAAAAGTTAAAAGAAGTCAATAAATTCGATTCTTTCGTCTCTCGGTAACTTGATCAGTTCATCACCCAACTACATGATTAAAGAGATGAGAGAGGAAATGAATAGTAGAATGCACAGAAATTTCAGCTTAATGGCTTCCAAACTTGAAAGGCATTACAATTCCACCCCAAGGACGGTCCGACAAATCGCATAAAAGAGAAAGCAAAGATTTACTCTAAAAACATTCAAACGATCCCAATGTCGATTAATTTAGCAGCTCAGCTGTGGTTTGGTCCCCACCCCAACCTCCATAATTCTTCTTCCATAACTTTATTTATCGCTCAATGATACGTAATAGGAAAACAAAATCCTTATATGTCAACTCTACTTTTCATAAGAAATGAGGTAAACAACGACCAAGATCTTATTCTAGGCCTCTTATTTTCCTGTTACCCAGAAAAAAAAAAAGAATTTAAGATGTAGGATGTAACACAAGCCAAGTTTATGACTGACAATTATATGTATGGAATTGAACTGAAAACGATGATACAAAGGCATTGATCACATTGGTACTTAAACTTAATTAGTAAACTACATCAGAAAGAAACTTATGAGATAATATTTATTAAGCCAACGTGCATGTGGGGTGATAATATTAATGGGATCGATAATATTGCTAACAGATTCAATAATAACATGCAAAATATTATGAAAGAAGAAATATATAAATAAAGAGGTATTCATCAATTCCCCCCTGAACTTGTGACCATTGACCAATTTCCCCCCTCAACTTTAATTTTGGCCAATTTCCCCCCTCAACTCTCATAATTAGTCAATTTCCCCCCTCAACTTTAATTTGGCCAATTTTCTCCCTCAACTCTCATAATTAGTCAATTTGCACACTACTGTTAATTTTTTTTTAATTTTCCATCTATTCTTTTTTTTTTCTTTCAATCTTTCTAATAACTTCCAACCAAGTACTAAAATTAACATAAACTCACATGCATAATATAGGGTAAAATGTACAAAAACATAATACAATTAGTATGTGATATGGGTTGATTATAAGAAAAAGTTATGAATCGGGTTTAAAGCATGTAGAAGAAGAAATAATAATCCTAAACTCATGGATTAGACCTATTTCAATAAAATGAGTTATTCTTAATAAGGAGTCGAAAATTATGAATTGACTAGCCATTTTTGCACTAAAGCTCTATTCTCCGCAATTTACTTGAACTTAGCTTTCACTTTTATAAAGAAAATTGTATTCACATACAAAAATGTACACATCAATCCTTTTCGTTATCAATTTTGTATAGTAAAAAATCAAATAAAATTACTCCATACTGATTTATTATGACTAATAATACTATCTATGATAAATTGTAAAATTCTAAATTTTAATCTATTTGTAATAGGATAAAGACATAGGAAAATGATTAACATACATCTTATTTAGTTTCTTACACACACTTGTTTAATTATGATCAAATTAAAAATTTAACAGTAGGGTGCAAATTGACTAATTATGATAGTTGAGGAGGGAAATTGGCCAAATTAAAGTTGAGGGGGAAAATTGACTAATTATGAGAGTTGAGGGGGGAAATTGGCCAAAATTAAAGTTGAGGGGGGAAATTGACCAATAGTCACAAGTTCAGGGGGGAAATTGATGAATACCTCATAAATAAATATGCATGGCTTAGCTTAGCTTAATTTGGCACTTGCATGTTACACGTATTGTCAGCCAATGCAATAAGCTGATGAGAAGCGCGTTTTCTGATATGGCCTGCTTTTCCAAACGCAAAAGCAGTTGGAGCAAACACAAGCTGTAAAACCCGTTCTCTCCTTCTTATTTAAGGCTCATGAGCCATTCTTCTTCGAGCCTTTATTGCTTTTTGGAAAAGGACTTTCACTTGATGCAAGTATTATACTCCATTTCATTTAATTCAGAAAATGACACTTTAGTTCGACACATATTTTGCTTGAAAAAGATAAGAACGGAACGGGACGGAACATGACGGGTCGGGACGGGACGGAACAGGACGGAACAGATGATGTAAATATTGAAAAAGATAAGGAGAAATTTTGTCATAAAATGTTATAAATTTGTGTTCCACGGATGTGGAACGGATCGTTCCAGGGGGAAGAGGTGGAATGAAAAATCAGCCAAATTTCGTCCCATAGGACAACCCGTTCCACAGTTTTTAGGCCCACCAAACGTGGGACGGAACGCCTCGTCCCGTTCCGTCCCGTCCCGTCCCACGTACCAAACAGTACCTTAATATCTGCTCTCAAATATTGTCGGTTTACAATCTTCATCTACGTCGAAAAAAAAAAAACATTTGTTTTTTCGTTTTCAACAGTGAAATTGGAATGCATCTCAACATGGCGAAGTTTTTCAGTATAGTTGTAACTCTGCCACGTAGTATTATGAAGTTGCTTGTGTTATAATTAATGTGTAAGAATGATCCGTTAATTAATACTAAGCTTTAAACACACATATCAACTCTTTACTTTATCTATACTAGCATATGAGCACACACAAAGTGTGTAAGAAAATTTTATATTTTTGTTTTTGAAATAGAATGAGAGAGGAAAAGAGTGATAGAAAATGTGGGAGTGTGAAGTTTTTAATTTTTTTTTAATTTTTTTTAATTAGAGATATATTAGGATTACATGTAGGTGAGGCTTAAAAAAAAACAGCAAAATTTGGTTGTGTGAAATTACATATCTGCCACATATTTCTTATTCATGTTCTATTTTAATTAGATGGTTAAACTAGTAATTTCATAGAATTTTGGTTGACAATGAATGTTTTATTAATTAGTAGAGATTATAACACGTGAATTAATTAGTATTACTAAGTGATAATATCATCATTCACGGAAAAAATTGTTGTCAAGATGGAATGCATGAGTCAATTGAGTCCACACTTATTCAGTGGTTACATATATATATAATGCTTTGTCTTAATTAATATTGAATTTGATCACCTATTCTATCCATGTGGAACTATCCCCGCTTGTTAATTTATTTTTCGACATAATTTTTTTTTCTACCAAAGTGGAATTGACGATAACCTTCAAATTTTCCAAACTTCGATTTCTCTTTCAGCGTGGATGAATTTGATCATACATGCATTACGAATATTGATCTATGAACATCGATATTCTTTTCTCCTTCTTTTTCTTTTCTAAATTTGCAGTTGGGATCTGAGTTGTTAAGTTAGTAGTATTTAGCCAAGAGGAGTTATGAAAAGGAAAAAGATAAAGAGAGGAAGAAAATGTTCCTTTCTAGCTTTAGACTTGTCTATTCATTGATGCATGTGCCTTCATATGGCTTCTTCACTGGTTCATTCAATAAGGCCTGCTATAATTTCCATAGCCATAAATAATACTTTACCCATAACGTTCAGATTTTATTTTATTTTTCCGATAATGTTTAATGTTATCTGCCAGATGTATACATTAATGTTGACGTTGAGCGGAATATTGAATTAGGATTATGATACGTCAAGAGTTCGACTTCCCTTAGCCAAGTACTGAATTCTAATTGTGATATATCAAGAGTTCAAGAGATTTTTCAGTATGATCGGTACACGGAATGATACATTACGTGTCATTATACAAATGATGTATATATGTGTTAAAATGTTAATAACTTAAAAAAAAAAAAATTTCCCACTACTTCTATAAAAACACATTATGTACCACTCGTATTCCGATCACAATTAAAAATTTCTCCAAAAGTTCGATTTGATGAACGTATGGTTGGAATATTTTAAAGAGAAAAGAACTCTTCTTTCCCTTATAAAATATTAGAAAAATAATATAATCTGGAGTAGCTTGTGTAACAAATTGACTTTAGAAGGTGCTGAAATCTGGAAAAGAGATATGTGTACACGTGGCACACCGGCACGCAGATGTTAATAATCACAGTCAATCCAATTGTTCTTGGAAGAGGAGAGGGGGAATGCATGGAAAGACAGGTAACTTGCATGCAATGGCCTCTCAACGGACAGAGACCGACTTGTGCATGATACGTGTTCACTAATACGGCGATATTTAGTGTCTATAATAATTAATTTGCTATTATTTTTACACATTTTTATTGATACAGAATACGGCCAGATAATAGTACATCCAATACATACAAATTCCTTTTCCAAGATACTAATTGCCTAAGAACACAATAACATGGCATGCATAAATACAGAGATTTTGAGTGTGCTTGGAATACAGAGTGATACGTTACATATTATTATACAATTTGAAATTATTTTTTTTAAAGTACCTTCCACTTGTATAATGATATGTGAGGTTGTACCAGTGTTCTAAGCACATTAAAAAATTTCTTGAAAGACCGCATCCCTAATTATTGCAAAAATCCTACTAAAAATCCAGTATCACTTCAATGAACTTACGTGACATGACTAGTGATATAGCAAACTAATAAATTGGCACCCAAGAAAAAATAAGCACTATTTTCATTTGCAATTGCATGTGGGGTTTTTGAATTTGAGAATGAAATCCTAACAGCACAATGTTAATGGGGAGAAATTTTTAGTTGTGACGGAAATAAGGATGGAACATCACGTGTTTTTATTCTAGTGGAAAATTTTAATTTTTAAGTTATTAACATTTTAACACACATAACCCACCATTTATATAGGAACACGTGGTGTACCACCTCATGTGACGATCAAACTGAAAAATCTCTTGTCAATGGGGACGATCGACACATGGTCTGTTTCTATATTTGAACAAATGAAACACTTTCATATAATTCGCGGAATTAAGATCTTTAGTAGAAAAACTTTGGTGCAGTTTTTTTTGTCACATAACACTAGCAAGTGTTGAATGCAACAGAACTCAGTAAAAATAAATTTATTTTAATTCATACCGTCAGTTAATTGGAAGCTTATAACATGTTATGTCAATCAGCATTATCAACACGAATATCGCTGGTGGATTTTGCTTTCCATTTGTATATAATAAAGCCTTGCAGCCTTCTTCCCCAACTTGCAATCGGCACGACTACTGACTCATATGCCACATCAACCATGATCCACCGGCCCTCTTAAATTCCCTCACCTGCCTATCCAACCTCTACTCAATCAACCCCATCCACTCTTTCCCTTAAATAGTCTCCTCCTCCACTCTCATATTTATTTGTTAGTCACACAGAACTAAGTAGGTCTTCGTCATTGAGCACTTTTTTTTTTTGTAAATGGCTTCTGGGAAACTGCTTTTTTTTATAGTCTTATTGTGTGTCTGCTGCAAAAGCAGAATCCCTTTCGCTAGCTGCAGCTTCACAGATGACATACAGTCAGAGTGCTTGAAAGTGCCAGCATCCGAATTTGCAGGCTCGTTGAGGGACACCATTGATGCTGTGCAGCAAGTGGTCACCATACTCTCTCAGTTTGCAAATGCTTTCGGCGATTTTCGCCTTGCCAACGCCATTTCCGACTGCCTTGATTTGCTTGACTTCTCTGCTGATGAGTTGAACTGGTCCCTTTCTGCTTCCCAGAACCAGAAAGGTAACTACTTCTTAACAGAAAAACATTCCCACTTATTAAATAAAATAAAAGGAAAACTAATGAAAATGACTTGAAAACTTTGAATTTTAACGATAAGGACAAAATAAAGGGTAAAGTGAATAGTACCAGGTTTGACTTTTTAGTGTAAAAATGTGGTTTTTCGTTAAAGTGAACAATACCATGGGATTTTCGTTAAAACTCCCAATAATAAAATCCCACTTAATCCCTTAAATTAAGTGCTTAAGTTTGTTATTAATATGAGATCTTTTTGTTTGCATGACATTTTCTTTAGCTGTTTGACATGTCCTACTTATTTTGGGTAGTTTAGATTCTGGTTCATGAAATCAAGGGGTGGATTGAAATCTAAGCGAAATAAAAACTCCCTACATTTTTTTTATTTTTGTAGGCAAAAGTAACAGCACAGGGAAACTAAGTTCTGATCTGAGGACATGGTTGAGCGCTGCACTAGTTAACCAGGACACATGCAGTGATGGGTTTGAAGGCACCAACAGCATTGTCAAGGGGTTGGTCTCAACTGGCCTCAACCAAGTTACCTCCTTAGTCCAAGACCTCCTCACTCAAGTGCACCCAAATTCCGATCACCAGGGTCCTAACGGTCAAATCCCAACGTGGGTTAAAACCGAAGATCGAAAACTTCTACAAGCCGACGGTGTCAATGTGGATGCAGTTGTAGCCCAAGATGGTACCGGGAATTTCACAAATGTGATGGATGCCGTGTTAGCAGCGCCGGATTACAGCATGAGCCGCTACGTAATATACATCAAGAGAGGCACATATAAAGAGACTGTGGAGATCAAGAAGAAAAAATGGAACCTAATGATGATTGGAGATGGAATGGATGCTACCATAATCTCTGGAAATCGAAGCTATATCGATGGTTGGACCACATTTCGATCTGCAACATTTGGTAAGCATATGCTTAATAATTTTTCACACACTGCATATTCCTCCAGACTTTCAAATAACAGCTTGACACATATAAAAATATGCACACATATCAAAGTATTATTTGTATATGTGTGATTTGTTTGTAAGAAGCAGAGTATTTTCCGGATTTTTTACCCTAAACTTTTTCTTTTTACATGAAGTATCTTACATTTTTTTTTATCCTATCAACTTTGGATTTGGGGGCCATGCAACATTCGGTATCCTAGACTAAGATCGGAATCTTAATGAGATCCCAACCAATTCAATTATGTTCACCTTAATAAAATGGTAGATGGGAGGTATGAGAGCAAAGTACATGGCCCCAATGCATGATAGAAGCTAGGGTTATTTAGTAAAGTGTCATCACATGCAAAGACTCACTTCTCTTTTTTTTTTGGAAGAAAACGTCAAGCATGTTTCATATTAAATTTCTTGGTCTCACCTAGCAGAACACATTGAATAGTGTTACATCAAGACCAAAACGATTCATTATTTTGGCATGAACATCTTATTTTGCAATGAGGTTTGGTGTGCATTGGTTAGTACATAGTCTTTCTTTAATAATATCTGCTACGGCAAAGAAGTTATATGTGATCGACGCATATATTTTTGTAGAGTTGATGTCATAATTGCTCAACTTATATGTATTTTAATTCTACGGTTCTTCTATTGTGGTACGTCTATTACTATAATATTTTTTGTCTATTTTAACCATTTTACTACACCCAAGTGCCATTTTACCTTTAAGTCAACCAAGACTGGAGTAACATAAATGATGCAATTGATGGACTATAGAATTTAAAAATTGAATAGAACGACTAAAGTGAAACACGAGTACAAGTTTAGAACTATTGTCGTGATTTACTTTTTTTTGTTATATTCTCTACACTATATGGAATTTGTATTCAACCATTCATATTACGAAAACTGATCATGTTTTCATTGAACTATGTATTCAGCTGTGAGTGGCAGAGGGTTCATAGCAAGAGACATAACGTTCGAAAACACGGCAGGGCCACAGAAGCACCAGGCAGTAGCCCTAAGATCGGATTCCGACCTATCGGTGTTCTACAGATGTGAAATAAGAGGCTACCAAGACACACTCTACGCACACGCAATGCGCCAGTTCTACAGAGATTGCAAAATAAGTGGTACAGTTGACTTTATTTTTGGTGATGCAACTGTTGTGTTCCAAAACTGTCAGATCCTAGCCAAAAAAGGCCTACCGAATCAGAAGAACAGCGTCACAGCCCAAGGCCGGAAAGACCCGAATGAGCCGACCGGAATCTCAATCCAGTTCTGCAACATAACTGCAGATGCAGACTTGTTACCCTTTGTCAACTCCACTTTTACTTACCTTGGTAGGCCTTGGAAGCTGTATTCAAGAACTGTGATAATGCAGTCTTTCTTGAGCAATGCCATAAGGCCTGAGGGATGGCTTGAATGGAATGCGGATTTTGCTTTGAGCACATTGTCTTATGGTGAGTACATGAATTATGGGCCTGGAGCGGGCCTCGGAAGCCGGGTCAAGTGGCCCGGGTACCGAGTCTTTAATGAGTCTACTCAAGTAATGAACTATACTGTGGCCCAATTTATTGAAGGCAACCTGTGGTTGCCCCCTACTGGTGTCAAATATACTGCAGGATTTGGGGTTTGAGAATTCAAGCAGTTGATGTGTAATTTCAATCTTGTACCTAATTATATCTTCTTCAATCAATTTTTTTTTTGTTAAGAAAATTTAGAGCAGTAATTGGTAACTTAAGTATCATAAACGAATGGGTTTTCTACTCTTAACAATCAAAGTGATCCCCTTCGTCCTGAGTTCTCTTAAGTCAGAACTCGGAATGAAACCAATCTCCCCAAGTAGGGTTCGAACCTACGTCAGTTTTCTACCATACAATTAAAACACTGAAATAGGTTTTTGGGAACCAGCTTGGGCATTCTACAAAATAAGAAATGGAAAAACAGAACAAGAAAAAAAGTCATGGGTATAAGGCTATAAGCTTGTTATGAGGAGAAACTTACATACACTTCATGTGTTACATCAACAGTTTTCTAATTTTATCAGGCATTATTATATGTTTTACCCTTTTAAATAAAGGAAAATTAATGAAAATGATTTGAAAACTTTAAGTTTTAACAATAAGAACAAAATAAAGAGTAAAATGAATAATAGCAGAATTAACTTTTTAGTGTAAAAATATAATTTTTCGTTAAAATAAACAGTACCAGAAGTTTTTCGTTAAAGTTTAATTTAAATAATAACTTTATGTTTTAACCTTTTTACATTATAACGTGTTGAATGGAAACTTGAAAATTCTTCCCGCATTTTTACCTTTTATTTATTTTTTTTAATTTTTTATTTTTTACCAATTGATTAGCAATTGTAATTATTGGCAATGCTCAACTCATAAGTCGGGCAAGTGGGATAAATAATTTACAAGACAGATGTCTGCGCAGATAAAGAAAAGACTTAAAAAGTTGACAGAAAAAGAATCTCGGCATGTCAGATTTGATAGATAAATAATGCACGCATAAATGTTTGTCTACCGAGATTTTTCACCATACAAAGGTCAAGTTGCAAATTGCAATTAGGTGTGTATAGCAGTTGGCGTGCAAATGCAATCACCTCATATTTCAACCAATGCGATTTCCTTCAGTTTGTAGTGCTTTGTGAGTGTGTTTTGGTTGGGAAAAAACCTTTATTCACGGAAGTTTCATGTTACATAAATATTGTCCCGTCATGGAATGCACATCCGTTCTTTAATAAAGAGAATAATACCAATATATGTTTGGTGATCCGTTAATATCATTATCAACGAATCATACTGACATATGATTGATGTTTTTGACAATATTAATAATAAAAAGAGACGTCCTAAACAAAATATTTGTATATCTAAACATGAGGCCATCTTCAACCGAAAGTGAGCTAAAGAACCATGTTTAGCCCTATAGCCTTGCAAGAATTTTTTTTAATGAAGAATGTCATGCCATATTTTATATCATTTCCAACTGAAGAGACCAAAGAGCCATAGGCCAAAACATAGCCCGTTTGACAAAAAGCTCATCTCCAACCGAATGGGCTATTTTTAGCCCACTCAATAATTTATTATTTTAGTTAATTGAATTAAACTACCATATTAAAATAAGGTTTTCAGACATATTTTGTGTGACATCCCACATATCCCAGGGAAGTGATCCTTAAATGTATATTCTCATCCCTACCTAGCACGAGGCCTTTTGGGAGCTCACTGGCTTTGGGTTTCGTTGGAACTCCGAAGTTAAGCGAGAAGGTGGCCAGAGCACTCCCATGATGGGTGACCCCTTGGGAAGTTGCTCGTGAGTTCCCAAAAACAAAACCGTGAGGGAATGGTAAGCCCAAATCGGACAATATCGTGCTACGGTGGTGGAGTGGGCCCGGGAAGTGGTCCCGCCCGGGCCGGGATGTGACAAATGGTATCAGAGCCAATCCCTGGCCGGAAGTATGCCGACGAGGACGTCGGGCCCCTAAGGGGGATTGATTGTGACATCCCACATCGCCCAGGGAAGTGATCCTTAAATGTATATTCTCATCCCTACCTACCACGAGGCCTTTTGGAAGCTCACTGGCTTCGGGTTCCGTTGGAACTCCGAAGTTAAGCGAGAAGGTGGCCAGAGCACTCCCATGATGGGTGACCCACTGGGAAGTTGCTCATGAGTTCCCAAAAACAAAACCGTGAGGGAATGGTAAGCCCAAATCGGACAATATCGTGCTACGGTGGTGGAGCGGGACCGGGAAGTGGTCATGCCCGGGTCGGGATGTGACATTTTGAGTGCCACTTGTCGCTAAATTAATAAGTCTTCGGATTTCTTATCTTTATATAATGAAAAGGATATGAAAAATTGAAATAAAATGAGGTAAGATAGTATGAAATGGTAGAAATGGGCTATAAATGACTTAGGTATTTATAGGAAAAACAAAATTATAATTTTTTTTTTAAATTTCGTCTAAACAAAGTCAAATCCAATAGTAATCTAATGTCAGCATGACGTCATGTAGCATGTGTTTGAGTTGGGCTATAGGGCTGACTGCTCTTAGCCAGCTTGCTGGCCGAATCTATAATTTTTGACTGGGTGGGGCCCACGAGCTTTTTTGTCCTAGCCTTCTGTTGGAGACGATTTTCTTGTCAAAATCGGCTATTTTTTTTCCTATGACCTTTTGACATGGTCAGTTGGAGATGGATTGAAATGGGCACCTAAAACTCTTTAATTTTTGTAATTAAGTCAAGAATGTTGCTAGAGCTTTTATCGATCTAATTTGGATAGTGCTATTTACACACTATTTTTTACTTCTCATACATTCTCTTAATTTTCGATCGTCAAATCGAATGAATTCAAAAAAATATTAATAATTGAAAAATATGAAAATATGTAAGAGATAAAAAAGAATATGTAAACAACGTTTTTCTATTTACACACTATTTTTTACTTCTCATACATTCTCTTAATTTTCGATCGTCAAATCGAATGAATTCAAAAAAATATTAATAATTGAAAAATATGAAAATATGTAAGAGATAAAAAAGAATATGTAAACAACGTTTTTCTCTTATTTTCAGTGTAAGGCTCAAACAGAAGTACTCACAAACTCCCAAAAGATGACCGACTGACTCCATAATCCAGAGACTCCACGTACTACGCCGAGGTACCATGTGACACATGTCCAGATTTTTTCAAACATGCAATAGAATATCGCATAATGGGGAGGAACGAGAGGACCGTCCCTCTACCGCCCTTTCTGAACCACATAATATGAAACTCCCAACAAAAACAAAGATATATAGTAAACTAATTAAAAAGTAAATAATATATGTAGAGAAAATGTTATTAAGATTTTCAGAAGGAAGAGGATCTCCTTCGAATCCTCTTTGTGAGGATCCTGATGATTCTTGAATCTAACGTGTTCATCGTTTATTATGCGGTCAGTTTTTGTCAATTACTGTTCATGTTTAATATTAAATAAATATATTTAAAATAATTTCTAACCTTACGATAAACGCACAGAATTCAAAAATCTTCAGGATCCCATGAAGAGAATCCGGAGAAGATCCTCTTCTTTTTCAGAATACAGCCCCTTTATCTGTTTTGGAACTTTTCAATAGGACAACAAACCTAACATAAAGTATATTTCCCGTGGAAGAAACGAATTAAAGAAAATAAATAAAGCTGAGAATTTATGATCAACCGCGAAGAATTAAGATTTCCCCGCATGGAGGTTGGAAACATAATATAGTACTTGTATATATTATAACATGAATAATACTTGTATTTTCCTTTTGAAGGAACGAACTCATTTTCCCATTTGAAATAACGTATCTTCAGTATAAAAAATTTATAATTAAAATCGTTTGAAATTTTTAATCTTAATTTGATGATCAACCAAACACAAGGGTTAGATGCAGTCATAATATAAAGGAAAAGTTACGAAGTTAATGGAACGTTGGTTTGATTTTGGTCATGTCTCAAAAGCGAGGCATGACAGTTAGAGAGGTACGTTGTCACATGTCAATCCTGGAGGTATCTCGGGATCAGGGTGTGACAATTTTAGTGGTATCAAAATCATCTGAATCATATATCGTTTAGTCTTTCAAATGTCTCAAGTACATGGACGGTTCATCATTAGTATGGTATTTGGTACCTACACGTTGATTTATTTGATACATTTGGATTATTAAACGATCTCCGATTCAAATGTTTTTTTTAGGGATGATCTTCAAATAAGGATTAAGAAATTGACCGGTTTTGAGTATAATTTTTTTACATGAAGATACGTTATTTGCGAGTGAGGGAATGAGCTCCCTCTACTCAAGGGGGAATGCAAGTATTATTTTATTAGCTTTGTCATTAAACTCTAATTATTATTATTGATAATACTTGTATCCCCTCCTTGAACTGATGAGCTCATTTCTCCCATGCAAATATGTGGATTCACTATATAAATTTCATAATCGAACTCACTTAATTTCTTAATCTTCACTAAAGATTACCCTTACAAAAAATAATTAGAATTGGAGATCATTTAGTAGTTGAAATGTATAGAACAAATTAATGGTGTAGATACCAAGTAACAGATTCATGATAAACCGTTCATTTATTTAATATGTTTGAATGAAACTATTTCTGATTCAAATAATTTTTTATAGAAGTAAACTTCAAATGATGGTTAAGAAATTGGACTATTCCGATCATTGAGTTTGTAAGTTAAAGATACATTATATGTAAATGGAGGGATATGTGTATCCCTCACTGGATGCAAGATTTTTTTTTTTTTTTTTCGCAAAATAAGACCTTATCAGAGTCCGTATGTTATTCATTAAGCTAAGCAAATATCCATTTATGTCCCTACCCCACAAGTTGTGCACTTTTATGCTCTTATACTCGGACTCTTACATGTTATTATATCAGTTTTCTTTTCTCGCAACTCCTCCTCTGACGTCTTATGGCTTCCTCCACTGCAAAACTGCTGCAGCTCCTCTGCATAATCTTATTTCTCCACATTTCTTCCTCTTCTTCTTCGTCTTCATCTTCGAACAGGACTACTTTTAATCCCCATTTGTCGTCCATAAGATCATTCTGCAAGTCCACACCCTACCCAAACATCTGCTTCGACTCACTAAAACTCTCAGTCTCCATAAACATCACTCCCAACATCCTCTCCTACCTCCTCCAATCCCTCAACGTCGCCATCTCCGAAGCCGCAAAGCTCACCGATCTTTTCTACAAGGCTGGACAGTACCCGAACATCGTCGAGAAGCAAAAGGGAGCTGTCCAGGACTGCCAGGAGCTCCACCAAATCACTCTCTCCTCCTTACAAAGATCCGTGTCTCGAGTCCAGGCACGAAATGCCAAGAAACTTAACGATGCTAGGGCTTACCTCAGCGCTGCTCTCACAAACAAGAACACTTGCATGGAAGGATTGGATTCTGCTTCTGGCCCTATGAAGTCAACCCTAGTCAACTCCTTGACTAGTACATACAAATATGTAAGCAATTCTCTCTCAGTTATCTCAAAGCAAGGGGCGAATAAAGGGCGCACAAACCGCCGTCTTATGAGCGTTCCGAGGTGGTTATCGAGGAGAGAACGCCGGACATTGGAGAGCTCCGGCGATGAATATGACCCCAGTGAAGTCCTAACGGTTGCCGCAGATGGATCGGGGAACTTCACCACAATTAGTGATGCTATTATTTTTTGTCCAAATAATAGTTATGATAGGACGATTATATATGTCAAAGAAGGGGTTTATGAAGAAAATGTGGAGATTCCGAGCTACAAGACCAACATTGTTCTTTTTGGAGATGGAAGTGACATCACTTTCGTCACTGGTAACCGCAGTCGTGGTGATGGATGGACTACATTCAGATCTGCAACCGTAGGTAATTAATTTTGTTCGTATGTGATTAGTTTTCATGTAAAAGTCATTTTACGCCTGATTAATTTTTCAATGACTTTTTCACCCGTCATATGAGCAAAATGGGTCAAAATTAGGTCGAAAAGTTTCATTTGGATATACTGACATTTCCGACCCGACCACAATGATGACTAGTACAATATAAGAAAATTCTTAAAGATACTATTGAGGTTAAACTTATTATTAGTTAGTCCAAATCAAACTTCCTATCTGCATTTCGTCCAATTTCGCTTACGTACGTCTCTCATGTGAGAGGGTGAAAAGTGTTTGAAATGGTACCAGGCATGTTGTTTAGGTTGATAATGTTTGATAAAGCTTGAAACTTTTAATAATGGTTTCAAGAGATTTCTATGATTTTTGAGAGAGAGAGAGAGAGAGAGAGAGAGAGAGAGAGAGAGAGAGAGAGAGAGAGAGAGAGAGAGAGAGAGAGAGAGAGAGAGAGAGAGAGAGAGAGAGAGAGAGAGAGAGAGAGAGAGAGAGAGAGAGAGAGAGAGAGAGAGAGAGAGAGAGAGAGAGAGTATATGTATTTTTCATATGAAGAACAAAAAGGAATTACAAGGACTATATTCCCCACAACTGGTCAAAAACCTAGATCCTACATTTTAGGGACCTAGTACTCATCTCCGGCCATTAAGGTCATTGGAGGATATCTACCATCCACCTGGAGGAAGATGGAAAGACCTAGTACAATCATATAAGATAAGAACACCAGCTGTAATCTTTCTAAAACTAGAAAATGAAACTAGCCGTTGTATTTTGAATTCTAACGGCTCCTTCTAATTTTAGTAAGTTCTTCATTTCTCCAAACTTCTCAACTTCCATTCGATTTCAACTGCAGGATTAACTTCTGCAGATTAACTCCAAGGCTAGTAGGCAGCTTAATTCTCAACAGCCTTTCCTAAGCTGCTTACTGGCTTCACTCCTAACTTCATCCTCAAGTAATTGAATCGCTCTTTAGGCAAAGCTTTTGTAAATATATCTGCCAGCTGTTCTTCACTTCTGCAACATTTCACATTAATGGATCCTTGCTGCAATGCTTCCCGAATAAAGTGATATTTCCTGTTTATATGTCTGGTTCTCTGATGAAAAACTGCATTTTTTGACCATCGATATTGCTGACATGTTGTCACAAAACAATGGTGTTGCTTCAGTTTGCATTTCACCAAAATCATCCAACACAAACCTTAGCCAGATAGCTTGAGTTGTTGCCTCAGCTGCTGAGACGTACTCAGCTTTTGTAGTTGACAATGCAACTGTGTTTTGCTTGACTGAGGCCCATGAGAATGTACCACTACCAAAACTGAATGCATACTCATATGTGCTTCTACTGTCATCTTCACTGTCAGCCCAATCTGAGTCACAAAATCCAATCAAAATAGCATCCTTGTCCCTCGTGAATTCAATGCCATAGCTGAGAGTACCTTGAATATATCTAAGAACTACTTTAGCTATTCCCATGTGCTTCTTCGTGATACCATGCATGAATCTTGATAACAAGCTGGCTGCATACATTATATCAGACCTGGTTGCAGTTAAATATAGCAAACTGCCAACAATTTTCCTAAACAAACCTTCATCAGCCAGCTCACTTCCATCAACTTTCTTCAGTTTCTCACCAGTGGGTAGGGGAATTGTCACTGACTTACAATCCTCAAGGCCAAACTTTACAAGTAAGGACTTTGCATACTTGCTTTGATGAATGAATACCCCTTTATCAGTTTGTAGAACTCTCATTCCCAAGAAATGATGTAAAAGTCCTAAATCAGTCATCTCATACTTCTGCATCATGTCTCTTTTAAACTCACTGAGCAATGCATTACTGCTTCCAGTATAAACTATATCATCAACATATATAGAGACAATGATCAGTTTTCCTTCTTCATCAGTTTTGGTATATAAGGTGGCCTCACTGGTGCTTCTTTTAAAGTTGCAACTAGTGATATAAGTGTCAATCTCACTGTACCAGGCTCTAGGAGCCTGCTTCAAACCATAGAGAGCCTTATTTAACTTATAGACCTTATGACTTGCATTTTCAACTTCAAAACCCTCTGGTTGTTCAGTGTAAACCTCCTCCTTAAGTACTCCATTCAAGAAGGCTGACTTAACATCTAATTGGAACAACTTTCAACCCTTTTGTGCTGCAAGTGCAATCAAGGTCCTAATTGTATCTAACCTTGCCACTGGGGCAAAGGTTTCATTATAATCAATACCAAGTTTCTGAGCATACCCTTTTACCACAAGCCTAGCCTTGTGTTTTTGAACTGTTCTATCTAGATTCAGCTTGGTTTTGAACACCCATTTGACTCCTATGACTGGTTTGTCCGCATGCCTTTCCACCAGTTCCCAAGTTCCATTATTCTCAATAGTTTCAATCTCAGCATTCATTACTTCCTTCCATGCTTTGTCTTCAATAGCTTTATGATAAGTTTCAGGTTCAATAATGGTCATATGACATCTTGCATAAATATCCGCTAAACTTCGCAGCTTTACTGGTGTATTGCTCAGTGTTGACCCTTGACTGGTACTGCCAGTGTTGCTTCCAGAGACATGTTCATCATCTGAGACTAATTGAGTGAGATTTGGAGAGTCAGTGCTTTGAGTTTCATGAAAGGATTCTTCTGTTTCATTTATCCCAGAATTTTCATTTCCAAGGATGAAAGACATGTAGACTGTTTCAACTTGCTTGCTTTCCCAATTCCAGGATTTGTTCTCATCGAATACAACACTTCTTGAGAGTATAATCTTCTCAGTTTGAAGATTATAGATCCTATAGCCTTTCTCACAGCTTCCATAGCCCATAAAGAATCCCTTGCTTGCTTTGTCATCAAATTTATGTCTAATATTTGATGGAATGTGACTGTACCAGATGCTCCCAAACACTCTCAGGTGTTTTACACCTAGTTTTCTTCCTGTGAAGGCTTCAAATGGAGTCTTGCTCTTCACTGAGGTTGTAAGACATCTATTCTGCAAGTATACTGCAGTTCCAATAGCTTCAGCCCAAAAAACCACAGGGATGTTCTTCTCAGCCATCATTGATCTTGCCATTTCACCAATGGTTCTATTTCTTCTCTCAGCAACTCCATTTTGCTGAGGGGAGTATGCAACTGTTAATTGCCTCTCCATTCTAGTGTTAGAACAGAAATCTAAGAATTCATGAGAGATATATTCACCTACTCTGTCACTTCTCAGCTTCTTAAGCTTGAAACCACTTTGTAGCTCCACAAAGGCTTTAAATTTTTTAAACACATTGAACACATCATATTTGTTTCTAAGGAAATACACCCAACACATTCTTGAGAAATCATCAATGAATGTGATGAAGTACCTGTTGCCACCAATGGATTCATTCTGCATTGGTCCACAGACATCAGTGTGCACCAGTTCTAGTGGATGACTTGCTCTCCACACTTTTTCTTTATCAAATGGTTCTCTATGCATCTTCCCAGAAACACAACTCTCACAGATTTCCTTCATCTCCGATAGTTCAGGCAAACCAAGCACCATTTCTTCTCTCTGCATCCTTTTCAGATTGCTAAAGTTCAAATGACCAAGCCTTTTATGCCAGATCCATGACTCTTCTCCAATTGAGGCTCTTCTAGCTACTGGATTTATAGATTCTAAGGACAATGGAAATCATCTATTTCGTGCCATAACTACCTTGGCTACTACATTCTCTAGGTTGCTGTCATCAAAGATCACAACCATGTTACCACCAAACAGAACATAATAGCCGTGTTCCATCATTTGACCAACACTCAACAGATTTTCATCTAGTCCTAGAACCAACAGAACTTCATTGATGTATCTCTTCCCATGCTTTGTATTTACTACCAGTGTTCCCTTGCCTGTTGCTTGAACCAAATCACCAATCCCCATTTTAACTTTACAAGTAACTGATCTGTCAAGATTCAACAGGAGAGACTCTTGAGAGGTCATGTGGTTGCTGCAAGCACTGTCCACAAACCACACTGATTTATCTTGAGCTATTGATGCTGAGTGACAAGCATAGAACATTGTACCAGTGGTCACACCTTCCTCCTTTGCACAGTTAGCAACCTGTTTGTCATTGTCACAATCCTTTGTAGTGTGTCCAAATCTGCCACACTTACCACATTTTGGTTTTCCCTTATACCTACAAATGCCAAAATGATATTTATCACAAATTTGACACTGTGGTTTCACAGCACCTTGACTGCTGTTTCCTTGTCTGCTTTGGAAAATGTTTCGATTTCCCCAATTTCCACCATTTTGGTTGTTCCAACTAGAGTTACCATTGCCATTCCAGTTGCTACTTTGTGACCAGTTCTTCCCTTTCTTGTTCTGTTGCCATTTATGGTTCTGTTTAGTTTGTGCACTTTTATAATTTCCACTAGTACTGCCATGAATACTGCCTCCAATTTTTAGGCTACTAAATGCCCTCTCAGTACCAGTAATCTTGTCCCTCTCATCATGTAAGTCTTCTCTTTTATCATATACTTTGACAGATGCAATGACTTCTTCAACTCTAATAACATCCAGATCTCGAGTTTCCTCAATAATAGATACAATGGACTTATACCTCCTACTTAGACTCTTCAATAATTTCTGCACAATTCTTTGTTCAGACACATCTTCACCAAGAGACTTCAGATTATTCACAATTCCAAAAAACCTACCTAAATAGTCATCTAGGTTTTCACTATCTGTCATTCTCATATACTCAAAATCAGCCCTAACTGCTTGAAGTTTTACCGATCTTACCTTTTTATCTCCTCTGAACTTTCTTCTCATAATGTCCCATGCCCCTTTTGCAATCTTCTCATTTCTGATGCGAGGAAAGAGCTCATCTGTTATAGCTCCTTGTATGAGACTCAGCGCCTTGGCGTTTTTAATTCTGTCTTCTCTGGAGATGGTGGGTGCTTCCACTGGAACTTGCTCAGCTTCACTTCCTTCCTCTCAAGAGACTTCTTCCTCCTCGGGAATCTGCTGCAGTTGCACTCCGAGTTCTACCACATCCCATAGGTCATGTGCTATGAGGATAGTCTCCATTTTGACAGCCCAAAAATCCTAATTTGCACCATCGAACTGTGGAGTTCGTAGATCTCCACCGGAAGAACTCGATCCCACCATTTCTTAGTGAGTATGAGTGAACCACTCAATAAAGGAACCACCTTTACCCTTCTGGGAAATTTTCAGGCAGAACCTTCTCACAGTTTAGTCTCCTCTTTTGGAATCAGACCTAGTGCTCTGATACCATGTTTGAAATGGTACCAGGCATGTTTAGGTTGATAATGTTTGATAAAGCTTGAAACTTTCAATAATGGTTTCAAGAGATTTCTATGATTTTTGAGAGAGAGAGAGAGAGAGAGAGAGAGAGAGAGAGAGAGAGAGAGAGAGAGTCTATGTATTTTTCATATGAAGAACAAAAAGGAATTACAAGGACTATATTCCCCACATCTGGTCAAAAACCTAGATCCTACATTTTAGGGACTTAGTACTCATCTCCGGCCATTAAGGTCATCGGAGGATATCTACCACCCACCTGGAGGAAGATGGAAAGACCTAGTACAATCATATAAGATAAGAACACCAGCTGTAATCTTTCTAAAACTAGAAAATGAAACTAGCCGTTGTATTTTGAATTCTAACGGCTCCTTCTAATTTTAGCAAGTTCTTCATTTCTCCAAACTTCTCAGCTTCCATTTGATTTCAACTGCAGATTAACTCCAAGGCTAGTAGGCAGCTTAATTCTCAACAAAAAGATTATTTCAAGTTTTATTTAAGGATTAAATAAGCTTCAATGTCTTAAAATGGTCTTTTCACCCTGTCACATGACACACATAATATGCTTAACCATAGCGGATGATTAGTGCAGTTTTTGAAAAATCATGTTTACATTTGCTACCCCTTTCATTCCCAGTTCGTTTTAACCCAACATAATCAATTTTTTTTTCAGCTGTGTCCGGAGAGGGCTTTCTAGCAAGAGACATAACAATTCAGAACACGGCAGGGCCAGAAAAGCTCCAAGCAGTTGCTCTGAGAATGAATGCAGACTTGGTTGCAATTTACAAATGCACTATCAATGGCTACCAAGACACGTTATACGTGCACTCTTTCAGACAATTCTATAGAGAGTGCGATATATTCGGAACCATAGACTACATATGTGGTAACGCTGCAGTTGTATTTCAAGCATGCAACATCGTGTCTAAGATGCCAATGCCGGGACAATTCACAGTCGTCACGGCGCAGTCCAGGGACACATTAGATCAGAACACAGGAATCTCCATGCAGAACTGCTCCATTGTAGCCAGTGATGAGTTGTACTCCAATTCCAGCATTGTCAAAAGCTACTTAGGCCGGCCGTGGAGGAATTACTCTACGACTGTTGTCCTGAAGTCCTACATTGACGACTTTATTGACCCGACTGGGTGGACTAATTGGGCCGGGGACCAAGGGTTGGACACTTTGTACTATGGAGAGTATGAGAATTCTGGTCTTGGCGCTGGGACGGATAATAGAGTGAACTGGACAGGGTATCATGTTATGGACTACTATGATGCATCCAATTTCACGGTGCAAGAGTTTATTGCTGGTGATGAATGGCTGCAGTCCACTTCATTTCCTTATGATGATGGCATCTGATCTCTGTATGAATACTCTTGTTTGACATAGTTTTTTCATACATTTTCAAAATATGTATATCAAAGGTGGAAGTTTGTCAGGACGAGGTGAAATATTTCTGATTTTTTTTTTTTTTTGGGATAGAGGGTATATTTTCTGATAGGAGGTTCAACACTTTGGGCAGTTCAGAGTTCAAACCATGAACCCCAAATAAAACGCTAACAATTTTGGCCACTGCCTCGTGATTCTAAGGAAGTTGGAAAGTTTTAGAAATATAGTCACTCGACGGCCCCTCATCATTTTGAGCCCTCACAAGATCAAACCCATTTTTATAAGTCAAATTTCTATTTTTCTTTCACAACTCAACATTTTAAACTACTATAATTTATGAAGAGAGAAATTTGAACTTAAATGCAAGGTAATGGACAATTTATTTTAACCAACTGGCACAATCTATGTTTACTAATTATAACTCTATGAAGAGCGAAGACAACAAAAGAGAAGCTATCTTACAAAATTTCATGTGATTTTCACTCCTTAATTAATGTAATTAAAATGTGGTAGACAAATGTACTGTCCATGTCCTCATTCAATTGTATTCGTAATCGAGAGTAATGATCATATTAGCTTACCTCGTGACATGATAGTTGATAGGGGGTAGAATTTTTTGCCAAATTGCAGTGCCAACCGTGCATGCCGATTTTGTCAACCGGTAATGGTACAATATTGTACCGCTCCGAAATTTCATGGTACGGTATTAGTAATGGATGCCCTTACCATGGTATTACCGTACCGTACCAAAAATATATTTTATATATTATATAATATATATATTTTTATAATATTTCAATAATTCGAAAATAAAACCCTACTTATATTAGCAATGTTGTTGGTGAATTTGATCTCATGAGTTTGTGGAAATCAAACACAAAAGAGTTCCCAATTCTTTCACAAATAGCCAAGGATATGTTTGCAATCCTCACTTCTACCGTTGCTAGTGAAAATGCATTTAGCCTAGGGAGAAGGGTTGTGAACCCTTTTAGGGCATCCTTGACTCCTAAAATGTTAGAGGCACTAGTGTGTACTAGTGATTGGCTTAGAGCGGATGAAGTAAACTTCTACAAGGAACCAATGGAAGATATGTTTCAATTTTACAAGGAAATGGAAGAAGTGGAAACAATTAAGATATGCTTTAATTTTTTTAGTAAATTCGTTATTAAATGGTTTTCAACTTTAATTCTTCTTGCTACTAATATGTTTTTTTTTGTTTGTAATGTAGGCTTGACACAAGTTCAATGCCTCCTCCAAAAGCTTCGACATCTCAAGCTTGAAGAATTGATCAATGAATTTTACTTTTTGAAGTTTAGTTCCAATTTTCATTTGGTTTGAAACTTTAACTTCTATTTGGATTGTTAACTTCTATTTGTTTTGGTTCGTAACTTCTATTTGGATTGTAAGCTTAATTTTCATCATGAATCTTGATGCATCATTTGAATTATTATGTGTGTGTGTGAATTGTGAATGATGAATAATAAATGAATTTAGGCTACAATGTATGAGATAAAGGTACAAAAAAAAAAAAAAAGTTTTGCCCTTGAATTGGGTTAAAAAAAACAAAAACAGATTTTGTCCAAAAACAAAGTGGCAATTACCATTGATATACCATGTCAACCAAACTATTTGGCAATAGCAAACTTCGGTATACCGTAAATTTTGTATTGTAATGGTAATAGATTTTGTCAAACCAAAAGTTTGGTACAGTAACCGTACCGAACCCACCCCTAATAGTTGATATATCGATTAACACTAAATTATAACAGTCGGTGCTGCAAGAAAACATCATAAGGGCTTCTAATCAAGTCAAAATGTTATTTGTTCTTTAATTAGTTGAAGAATGTTGAAAATAGCCAAACACATATATAGGGTTAATATTTCAGTACACACGTTTTGAACACACATTTTCACGTACATTTTTTAAGGATTCACTTCATAATGTATTTCAGTGACTCAACTATCTATCTTTTATGTCTTACCTTAAATATCATGTCTACCAAAAACCACCAAAATCCGGAACTATGTTGAACAACTAAAGTGAGATGGATGACACAATTGACGTAGAATTTAAAAACTGAATTGAATGACTAAAGTGAAACACGAGTATAAGTTTAGGACCATTGTCATGATGTAATCTTTTGTTATATTCTCTACACTACTAGGAATTCGTATTCAACCATTCATATTTATATTACGAAAACTGATCCTGTTTTCATTGAACTATGTATTCAGTTGTGAGTGGCAGGGTTTCATAGCCAGAGACATAACATTCGAAAACACGGCAGGGCCACAGAAGCACCAGGCAGTAGCCCTAAGATCGGATTCCGACCTATCAGTGTTCAACAGATGCCAAACAAGAGGCTACCAAGACACACTCTACGCACACACAATGCGCCAGTTCTACAGAGATTGCAAAATAAGTAGTACAGTTGACTTCATTTTTGGTGATGCAACTGTTGTGTTCCAAAACTGCCAGATCCTAGCCAAAAAAGGCTACGGAATCAGAAGAACAGCATCACAGCCCAAGGCCGGAAGGACCCGAATGAGGCGACCGGAATTTCAATCCATTTCTGCAACATTACTGCAGATGCAGACTTGTTACCCTTTGTCAACTCAACTTTTACTTGCCTTGGTAGGACTTGGAAGCTGTATTCAAGAATTGTAATAATGCAGTCTTTCTTGAGAAATGCCATAAGGCCCGAGGGGTGGCTTTAGTGGAATGCGGATTTTGCTTTGAGCAAATTGTCTTATGGAGGAGTACTTGAATTATGGGCCCAGAGCGGGACTCGGAAGCCGGGTCAAGTGCCCGGGCTATTTAATGAGTCTACTGAAATATACTGTGGCTCAATTTATTGAAGGCAACCTGTGGTTGCCCACTACTGATGTCAAATATACTGCAGGATTTGGGGCTTGAGGATTCTAGCAGTTGATGTGTAATTTCAATCTTGTACCTAATTATATCTTCTTCAATCAATTTTGTTTTTGTTAAGAAAATTTAGAGCAGTAATAAGTAATTTAAGCACCATAAATGAACCGGTTATCTACTCTTAACAGTCAAAGTGAACTCTTTCATCCCGAATTCTTTCTTTTAAGTTAAAACTCAGAATGATCCAAATAGGTTCGAACCTACAAAGTCAGTTTTCTAGCATACAATTAAAATACTGAAATAGGTTTTAGGAACCAGCTTGGGCATTGTACAAAACAAGGAATGGAAAAACAGAAAAAGAAAAAAAGTCATGGGTATAAAGTTTGTTATGGGGAGAAACTTACCTACACTTCAGATACCACATCGATGGTAATCTAATTTTATTGCATATTATTATATATTTTAAATGTTTACATAATAGTGTGTGATCGATTTGAAACACCAGTACCCTAGTTTCTTAATTGAATGGAATAACTTGAAAATTCTCCCTTCATTTTTAATTTTTTTTTTTTGGTACCAATTAATTAGCAATTGTAATTATTGGCAATGCTCATAAGTCAGGCAAGTGGGATAAACAATTTACAGGACAGAGGTCTATGCAGACAAAGAAAGACTGAAAATGTTGATACAGGAAGAATCTGTGCATGTGAGATATTGGGAGATAATAGGACAGATAAATAATGCACACAAGCGTCAAGTTCAAAAATTACAATGAGGCGTGTATATTGAGTGTGTTTTGGTTGGGAGAAAATCTTCATTCACGGAAGTTTCATTTTACTAAAGAAAGTAACATCGATATACTTTTGGTGATGCGTTAATATCACTATCAACGAATCATATTGGCAATATTAATAATAAAAAGAGACGTCTTGGACTAAAGTTTATATATTTAAACATGTAATGGGCCCCTAAAACTTTTTCTAAAATTTGTAATTAAGTCAAGAATGTTGCTAGAGCTTTCATCGATCAAATTTGAATAGTGATATTCACACATTTATTTATATTTCTCATATTCTTCTCTCAATTTTCGATCATCGAATTGAATAAATCGAAAAAAATCAACGACAAAAAATCAACAAAATGTATAAAAGATAAAAACAGGTATGTAAAATAGCATTTTCCTCTTATTTTCAGTGAGAGCTTAAACAGCAGTCTACTCGCAGACTCCCAAAAGATGACCGACGGACTCCATGTCCATAGTCCACCCACTAGGCCAAGGTATCATGTGGCCCATGTCCATATTTGTTCAAACATGCTCTTCCAACAGAAACCACATAACATGAAGAGTGAGGACCTTCCTTATCCCGACCCTTTCTGAAACCACATAACATGAAACTCCAACAAAAACAAAGGTCCGTAGTAAGCTAATTAAAAGGGGTGTGATATCCACACACCTTTTTTTATTTCTTCCATATTTTTTTAGTTTTCAACAATTGGAGAGAAATGAATTAAAGAAGATCAACGGACAAAAATTAACAAGAGATGTGTGAGAAGTAAAAATAGGTGTGTAGATAGCACACCCCAATTAAAAAAATCAATAAGTATATGTAGAGAAAATATTATTAAGATTTTCAGAATACAGTCCCCTTTCCCTTATTCTGTTTTGGAACTTTTCAATAAGAATAATATTTGGTTACTTAAATGATGAGTAGAAGTTCCTACTCAAAATTCTTTGTTTCTAATTTATAAACCTTCGTGTTTATGATAATACTGTTCATATTATAAATCATTCTATAAAGACCATGTATGCAAAAATTCAATTAAAACTAAAATTGTTTAGTCATCGAATTGTATAAGAACATATCAACGGAAATGGTATAAGTATTATGAACTGTCTATCCATTTGCTACAGTTAATCGACTTATTGACCTCAGTTTTAATTCACTTTTTTTGCAGAGATGATCTTTATAAAGTGATTTATATTATGATTTATTCCGGTTATAAGTACAAAGTTCTGTGAATCAGACACGAAGAATTTTAAGTTGGATCTTTACTCATCTTTGTGTAGTCAATCATTGCTCTTTTCAATAATATGGTAAACCTAACATAAAGTATATTTCCCGTGAAAGAAATGAATTAAGGGGAAAAAAAGAAGTTAAAGAGCTGAGAATTAAGATTCCCCGCATGGAGGTCGGAAACACAATATAGTACCTGTCTATATTAGCATGGATAATACTTGTACTCTTCTTTTGAGGGGATAAACTCATTTCCACATTTACAAATAACGTATCAACATAAAAATTTATGATTGAAACCGTTCGAATTTTTTAATCTTAACTTGAAGATCATCATTATAAAAAAAATCATTCAAATTGAAGATTGTTTAGTCATCCAAATGTCTCGAATAAATGGATGGTTCATCATTAATATGGTATTTGGTACCTACACCGTTAATATGTCTAATATATTTGGATTACTAAACAATTTCCAATTTGAATGATTTTATTGTCGGGATGATCTTCAAATAATGATTAAGAAATTGAGCATTTCCTGGTATAAAATTTCTATAGTAAAATACATTATTTGCAAGTGGAGGAATAAACTCACCCCACTCAAGGGGAAATGCATGTATTATTCTATTAGCATTGTCATTATGCTCTAATATTATTATGGATAATACTTGCATCCCCTCCTTTAAGGGATGAGCTCATTCCTCCATGCAAATACTATATTTTCATTGTACAAACTTTTATAATTGAAACCGTTTAATTTCTTTATCTTCCTTAAAGACTACGTACTCCTATAAAAAAATTGAATCAGAGATCATTTAGTAGTTGAAATATATAGAACAAAATCAATGATATAGATATCAAGTAACAAATTCATGATGAACAATTCATTTTTTTTTATACATTTGAATGATTAAACTATTTTCAATTCGAATGATATAGAAGTGATCTTCAAATAGTGATTAAAAATTGAACTGTTTCGATTATTAAATTTGTAAGCTCAAAATACATTATTTATAGTCTTATATATATTTTTAGTTATGCCTTATGAAACTCCATTTTGATCTCACTTTGTCCTTATAACTTAAAAGTCACTACTTTAATCCCTGAAACTCAAATTTCGTTTCACTTTAACTTGTGGACTATTTTTTTCTCCCTAAAACTTATATATCACTTCTTAAAACATATATGGGACCAACACCCAATAAGATTATGCCACATGTGCAATAAATTTTATTATAAATCTCCATTGTGCGTTAACATTCAACAATTAGAGGATATTAAGTTAAAAAAAAAATTGAAGTGATGAAAAAAATAAATAAATAAATTAGTCTAGCAAATCCAAATCAAATTTGCACAAGAAATTAACAGATTTAAAGCAATTAGCAAATTTTGAATTTTATAGACACCAATAAGTTGTGCACTTTTACGCTCTTATGTACTCTGACACTCGCATGTTTATATCAATTTTCTTTTCTCCCAACTCCTCATCTGAGTCCTTTCATGGCTTCCTCCAATGTGAAACTGCTGGAGCTCCTCTGCATAATCTTTTTTCTCCACATTTCTTCCTTTTCTTCTTCGTCTTCGTCTTCGAACATGACTACTTTTAATCCCCATTTGTCGTCCATAAGATCATTCTGCAAGTCCACACCCTACCCAGACATCTGCTTCGACTCACTAAAACTCTCAGTCTCCATAAACATCACTCCCAACATCCTCTCCTACCTCCTCCAATCCCTCAACGTTGCCACCTCCGAAGCCGGAAAGCTCACCGATCTCTTCTACAAGGCCGAACAGTACTCGAACATCGTCGAGAAACAAAAGGGAGCTGTCTAGGACTGCAAGGAGCTCCACCAAATCACTCTCTCTTCCTTTCAAAGATCCGTGTCTCGAGTCCAGGCACAAAACGCCAAGAAACTCAACGATGCTAGGGCTTACCTCAGCGCTGCTCTCACAAACAAGAACACTTGCATGGAAGGATTGGCTTCTGCTTCTGGCCCTATGAAGTCAGCCCTAGTCAACTCCTTGACTAGTACATACAAATATGTAAGCAATTTTCTCTCAGTTATCTCAAAGCAAGGGACGAATAAAGGGCGCACAAACCGCCGTCTCATGAGCTTTCCGAGGTGGTTATCGAGGAGAGACCGCCGGATATTGGAGAGCTCTGGCGATGAATATGACCCCGGTGAAGTCCTAACGGTTGCTGGGGATGGATAGGGGAACTTCACCACAATTAGTGATGCTATTATTTTTTTTCCAAATATGTAGAAAAGATTGGAAACTGATTTTGAGTTAAACTCAATTTGTATTTCATTCATGGTTTTATTACAAGGACAAAATAGCTTATAAAGAGAACAACAGCACAGCCTAAAACCCTAACCTTGATAACAACCTAACGGATAAAACCCTAACGTCTTTTCTTGGGAGTGTGCACCATGACTTATGGATTACGCTAGAGATTAAGGTGGCTGTAAGATAGGATGCTTAACAGAGAAGCAACCAGCTAATCAAAGACAGTAGGGCAACAACCTTAATCCAGTGCTTAATATCATGTATTAGGGTTAAAGACTGATACTAGGGTTAAAGACTGATACTTCAATACTCCCCCTCAAGCTGGATCGAGAGATTTTCTGGATCCAAGCTTGAAGAGAAGATGATCAAGTTGAGCAGAAGGAAAAGGCTTGGTGAACACATCGGCAAGTTGATCACTGGAGCGAACAAATACAGTTTGTAATAGCTTGGACTGGACATGGTTACAGACGAAATGACAGTCAACCTCGATATGCTTTGTGCGTTCATGGAAGACGGGGTTGGCAGCAATATGCATCGCTGCTTGATTGTCACAGTGAAAAAGAATTGGCTTGGAGGAGATGATTTCAAGATCACGTAGCAAACTCTTTAGCCAAATTAGTTCGCATGCAGTAGATGCCATTGCTCGGTACTCAGCTTCTGCGCTTGACCGAGCTACAACGGATTGCTTTTTGCTCTTCCACGTAACGAGGTTACCACCAACAAGAGTGCAGTAACCAGTTGTGGATTTGCGGTCAAGGACGTTGCCTGCCCAATTAGAGTCTGTGTATCCTTCAATGGTGAAGTGTCCGTTATTTTGCATGAAAATCCCGGTAGACATTGAGCTTTTCAGGTACCGAAGGATCCTTTTAACTAGTTGCAGATGATGAGATGAGGGAGAATGCATGAACTGGCTGACAAAGCTAACAGCATAAGCAATGTTAGGTCTGGTTATAGTCAAATAGATAAGTTTTCCTACCAACATTTGATACTCCGTTGCATTTGCAAGCTGGATGCCTGAGGTTTCATCCTTGAAATTTGTTGGTAGTGTTTTTGACAGGCTTGCAATGCATCGTATTGGCTTCTTCTAAAAGATCGAGAACGTACTTTTGTTGATTTAGAAACAGACCAGTTGGAGATTGATCCATTTCGATTCCAAGAAAGTATCGGAGTCTGCCAAGATCTTTGATTGGGAAGGTTGAATGTAAGGTGGCTTTGAAAGCAGTTATTTCTTCTGGATTATCTCATGTGACAATAAGATCATCAACATAAACAAGTACCACCAATCTTCCATGCGTCCCAATCCTAGTGATCATTGAAGAGTCTGCATTGTTTCGTTTAAAACCGGATGACATAAGGACAGAGCTCAGTTTTGAGTACCAAGCTCTTGGAGATTGCTTGAGGCCGTAAATGGCCTTGTGAAGCTTGCAGACTATTCCCTGTTCCTTCTCTCGTTCATGACCAGGTGGTAGACGCATGTACACCTCTTCTTCTAACTCCCCATGTAGGAAAGCGTTTTTTACATCCATTTGATGTAGAGACCAGTGTGAATTGATAGCCACCGAAAGAAGCACTTTAACTGTGTTCATCTTTGCCACCGGGGCAAAGGTTTCTTTGTAATCTACCCCGAAGGTTTGCGTGAAGCCCCTTGCAACTAACCTTGCCTTGTGCCGCTTTATGGTTCCATCTGAGTGAAATTTCATCTTGTAAATCCATCTTGCCCCAACCACACGTTGACCTTTTGGCAGTGAAACAATGCTCCAAGTTTGATTTTCATCGAGTGCCTTCGGTTCTTGGCACGCCTCCATACATGAGATTGGTTTGCCTCTTCGATAGATTGAGGCTAAGAGTTTCGAGATAATTCAATCACAAAGGCAGCATGAGATGGATAGACCTTGCTATGGTAAACCATTTGTCCAATAGGATGTCTAGGCGTGTAGATTTCAAAATCATCAAGCCTGGTTGGAGGTTGTCTGTTTCGAGAAGGATTCCTTCGTGGAGGATGAGGTTGTTCAAGTTGGGGCTCTCTCATTTCGTGAAGGGCTTCTTCATCATCTGCTTCCATATTTTCAGGGGCTGACTCTATCTCAACTGCTTCATTGTGCGGTGTTAACAACCTTGGATTATCAAGGAAGAGAGGAGTGGGAAACACTTCATATGAGAGCTCCCTCTGAGGTTCATCATCATGCTTTTGAAAGAAGGAATTCGTCTCATCAAAACGTACATCCCTGGATACAAACACCTTTTTGGTCTTAGAATCATAGCATTTGTATCCCTTTTAGGACATTGAGTAGCCTAGGAATGCACACTTGATAGCCCTTGGATCAAGTTTATCTCTGTGAATAGTTTGAATGTGCACATAGCATACGCATCCAAACACACGGAGATGACTTATGTCAATTTCTCTCCCTTTGAGAATTTGATAAGGATATTTAAACTTTAAGATTCTGCTAGGAAGGCGATTGATGATGTATGCGGCATTTTGTATAGCTTGGGACCAAATTTTCTTTGGAACTTTTGCTTGCAGCATTAGTGCTCGAGCTTTCTCAAGCAAATCTCGGTTCTTTCTTTCTGAAATGCCATTTTGTTGTGGCGTTCCTACACAACTTGTTTGTTGCAAAATTCCATGCTCACTTAAGTAGGTTGTCATGATTTTGGAAGTGTACTCAGACCCATTATCAGACCTTAAGATGCCAATATTAGAGTCAAAATGATTTTTAACTAAGTTATGAAATTTTTTGAAACACTGGAAAGCTTCGTGCTTGAATTTAAGTAAATACACAAAGGTAGTTCTCGAGAAATCATCAATGAAAGATATATAGAATCTGTAACCATCAAAAGACTCTAAGGTTGCAGGTCCCCAAATATCGGAATGGACAATTTCAAATGCTTTGGTAGCTCTAGAGAGAGAATGGGGAAAAGGTAACCTGGTGAACTTAGATTTGTGACAGACTTCACAATTTGGGATCACTTTACAAAAACTAGGAAAAAGAAAAGACATAACATGTGAAGAATGGTGAGCTAATCTCATGTACCACAACTGCTCCTTGTTTACTTGTTTGAGTTTACGTAGAAACTCTTTGGAAAACTTGAAGAGAAGTTGACATAGTACAGTCCATTGAGGAAGAACCCTTTACCAATCGTTTCCTTCGAAACTCAATCCTGGAAAATCACACAGTGAGTGGAAAAAATTGAAAGACAATTGAGCAATTGTGTTATTCTTCCTACTGACAACAGTTTGAAAGGAAAGGAAGGGACATGCATGACAAGGGATTCTTTTTTACCCGAGAAGATTTTGAGTTTCCCTTTGCCTACTATACGAACTTTGGTGCCATTAGCTACGGAGACAAAAGAAGGAGTGGAGAAGTTTTGAAAATCATTTAGTCAAGATGCATCGTTAGTCATGTGATCAGAAGCTCCTGAGTCGACTATCCAAAAATCACGACTACTACTAAGATCCAATGCAGTGGAAATAGTTGCAACAATACCTGGCACATCATTTTGTGACACTGAGCTTGATTGTGCGAGGAAGCCAACGAACTTACCGAGCATGGTTGAGGGAGTTTCATGATTTGTTTTTCCTTGTTTCTGTTGCAAGAAGTTAGCAAATTCATTTATGAGAGTAATGGGATTAGAGGAAGAGTTTATCACATTATTGGAGACATTGTCGCAAACAAGATTTGCTCTAGGAATGTAGGCAGGCTTCATTTGGTTTCTTGGTGTTCTTCCATCATCGTTGAACTTGGGTTTAAGTTCTGGATGAAGAATCCAGCATTTTTCTTTTATGTGTCCAATGCCTGGACGACCTATCTTCTCACAGTGAGAACACTTTAAGTCTGGTCGTTTTCCCTTGTATGGTCTGGAGAAAGTGAAAGCTCTTGCTTCTGATGGCCTAGGATCTGATTATCCAACGACCACGTCTGCGTTCATGACCTTCTTTCTTACTTCTTCGCGTTGAATAACATTGCAGACCATTTGGAAGGTGGGAAGCTCAGGTGTCATCAAGAGGTGACTTTTAAGATCTTCATACTCTGGTCCAAGGCTGGCAAGCAATTGGAACACCTTGTCTTCTTCAACATGCTTTAAAAGAATGGTTGTGTCCGTGGGATGAGGTTTTTAGAGATCCAATTCATTCCATTTGGCCTTCAAGTTGCCAAGATGTTGAACAAAAGAGAGATTTCCCTGTTGTAATTCCGTAAGATCTTTCTTCAGCTGGAAAACTCGTGCATCATTGTTTAGATCCCCATACATGTCTCGTACAGAATTCCAAAGCTGGTGAGATGACACTGAATAACTGAAAATCTCAGCCATCTTTGGTTCCATAGAGTTTAACAGCCAAGACATGATAAGTTGATCTTGGGACACCCATGCTGCATAATCTGGTGAAGTTGTTTCGGGAATGATGTCATCCCTTTGAATGAAAGGGAGTTTTCCATGTCCTCAAAGAGCGAGAGTAATAGCTCGTGACCTGGGTAGATAGTTGAATTCATTTAGGAGCACAAAGCTCAAACGTTGAATTGGATTGGTATCCATGGTTTCATTTTTTGAAATTTTTTCTTTTTCTGCTGGTGTTGCCATAATGGCTTAACTGGTTTGGATTTGGAAGGATTTCAGAATGAACATAGAGGCAGGTCCTAGAGGGATCACTGCTCTGATACCATGTAGAAAAGATGGGAAACTAATTTTGAGTTAAACTCAATTTGTATTTCATTCATGGTTTTATTACAAGGACAAAATAGCTTATAAAGAGAACAACAACACAGCCTAAAACCCTAACCCTAATAACAACCTAACGGATAAAACCCTAACGTCCTTTCTTGGGAGTGTGCACCATGACTTATGGATTACGCCAGAGATTAAGGTGGATGTAAGATAGGATGCTTAACAGAGAAGCAACCAGCTAATCAAAGACAGTAGGGCATCAACCTTAATCCAGTGCTTAATATCCTGTATTAGGGTTAAAGACTGCTACTAGGGTTAAAGACTGATACTTCAATAAAATAATAGTTACGATAGGACGATTATATATGTCAAAGAAGGGGTTTATGCAGAAAATGTGGAGATTCCTAGCTACAAGACCAACCTTGTTCTTTTTGGAGATGGAAGTGACATCACTTTCATCACTGGTAAACGCAGTTATTATGATGGATGGACTCCATTCAGATCTGCAACCGTAGGTAATTAAGTTTGTTCGTGTGTGATTAATTTTCATGTAAAAGTCATTTTAAGCCTGATTTAAAGATTGAACAAGCTTCAATGTTTTAAATGGCTTTTTCACCCCTGCTACACATGACCAGGGCCGGCCCTAGCCCAGTGCTACCAGGGCGACCGTCCGGAGCCTCAAAAAATCGGGGGCACAAAAATTATTAGGGTAGTGTATTTATATATGTTTTTGTAAGCATATAAATTTAAAAAAATTTGGTTAACTTGTCAAGAAGTTTAGGTAATGGCGCTGGTTTCATTGCTTGTCAATAACATTGAGGTCTCGTGCTCGAACTCGGCCCAGCTTTCCTTTTTATTTGTAAATTTTCACTAATTTTTGTTTGATTCTTAATTCCTTTGATTTTTTTTACTAATTTTTGGTTTGATTGTTAATTTCTTTTTGCCTTTGATTCTTTCACTAATTTTTGTTTGATTCTTAATTTCACTAATTTTTGTTTGATTCTTAATTCCTTTGTACCTTTGATTTTTTACTAATTTTTGGTTTGATTGTTAATTTATTTTTTCCTTTGATTATAAATTATAATTACCAGTTAAAAGTGGGTTGGAGGTTTTTGACATTCATTCCAATTCAATTTTCAACAAGTTAATATATGTCTTTACCAATTTAATTTGGTAAGAGTGGAGATTATTTAGAAAATGAGATCACCTTCAGGCAACTGAAAAAACTGAAACTTTCTCTTCTACCAAATCACAAGGTTTTTAGTCAGAAAATTGCATTGTCAAAGTCATGTGCTTGAACAATTTAGAGATCAAGTATTGCTCGATTGAGTTTAGGATTTCTCCTGATTGATTACTTCTAAGTGATTCAGAACCTTGAATACCACAATTAACAAAGATAGGGGAAGAAGTCAAAGATGCAACGGAAAATAAGAAGTAGAAAAAGAAGAGAACGATGCAAATACTGATCTATTAGATGCATTGTTTATCATTCGCTGTTGTGTGTTTTGCCTGCTTGAATGGTTTGATTTTCCCTTTTTGTGTGAAGGTAGAGAAAGAAAATTTTACTCATTTATTTTGCATACACATAAAATAACCTTTGGAAATAATCTTTGTTTATTTATTGTCTTATTCTATATACTTTAATATTAAGGATGAAGAATGTAATTTTATTTATACCTTAATTTTAGAAGCATGTAAGGACGATATAAGAAAATAGCCTCTCACACGAACTAACAGAGAGGCTAGTACTTTTTTACCATATGACAATCTTCTTTTCCTTATGATCACTTGACCAAGTTTTACAATGTAACTTTGTATTTTTATGCATGACATACTTATTCTCCAACAAAGAAAAATACTTATTCAAATTATTGAAAATCCTTCAAATACCTAGTCGAAAAAGAGAAAAAAATCACATAAAAAATATAAATTTTCTTGTGCGTAATTGTAAGTTTGTGGGCCCCTTGTTTATTTTTGCCCAGGGCCTCCAAAATGTTTGGACCGGCCCTGCACATGACAAAAGTTGGACAAGATTATGATAAAAATCTAATTTAGACTGAGATCGATAACATGCTTAACCATAGGGGATAATTGATAGAATGGAGAGTGTGGTGCTAGGAATGTTGTACTGTTTTATTAACTTGTGTATAGTTGTCATTAATGCCATGTGTCATGATTCTAGCTAATGAGATTTGTGCAACTAGATGTACATGTCCCTGAGTATAAATACTCTGCTCTACAGTGTACTTCTTAGTAGTGAAGAAATATAAAAATCAGTTTCTCTCTCTCAAGTTTACTTCTTTGAGCTTCTTTGAATTTTATCATAGTATCAGAGCAGGTTGTCTTACGCCACACGTGCTCCACACCCCTGTCTTGTGTTGTTTAAGTGTTAGGATTGAAAATTTGTCACACGTGAGGGGGCGTATTGAGATTCTTGAGAATGTATCCCACATTGATGGGAGAAGCTAGGGACTTTGCATGGGCTTATAAGTTGGGCTACTCTCCATATTGTCAATTGATTTTATGGTAGACCTCAATTGCCTTCAATGATTAGTGCAGATTTTGAAAAATCATGTTTACATTTGGTACCCCTTTCATTCCCTGTTTGTTTTAACCGAACACTCAATTTTTTCAGCTGTGTCCGGAGAGGGCTTTCTAGCAAGAGACATAACAATTAAGGACACGGCGGGGCCAGAAAAGCACCAAGCAGTTGCTCTGAGAATTAATGCAGACCTGGCTGCACTTTACAAATGCGCCATCGATGGCTACCAAGACACATTATACGTGCACTCTTTCAGACAATTCTACAGAGAGTGCGATATATTCGGAACCATAGACTACATATGTGGTACCGCCGCAGTTGTATTTCAAGCATGCAACATCGTGTCCAAGATACCAATGCCAGGACAAATCACAGTCGTCACGGCGCAGTCCAGGGACACACTAGATCAGAACACAGGAATCTCCATGCAGAACTGCTACATTGTAGCCAGTGATGAGTTGCACTCTCATTCCAGCATTGTCAAAAGCTACTTAGGCCGGCCGTGGAGGAATTACTCTACGACTGTTGTCCTGAAGTCCTACATTAACGACTTTATTGACCCGACTGGGTGCACTAATTAGTCCGGGGACCTAGGGTTGGACACTTTATACTATGGAGAGTACCAGAATTATGGTCCTGGCGCTGGGACGGATAATAGAGTGAACTGGACAGGACATCATGTTATGGACTATTATGATGCATCCAATTTCAGTGTGCAAGAGTTTATTGCTGGTGATGAATGGCTGCAGTCCACTTTATTTCCTTATGATGAAGGCATCTGATCTTTGTTTGAATAGTCTTGTTTGAAATAATTTTTCGTACATTTTCAAATATGTATATCAAAGGTGAAAGTTTGTGTGAATGAAGTGAAATATTTCTGATTTTTTTGGGGGTTAGGGGGTATTTTCTGATAGGATGTTCTACACTTTGAGCATTTCAACATTCAAACCATATGAACCCCAAATAAAACGCTAACAATTTTGACCACTGCCTCATGATTCCATGGAAATTGGAAAGTTTTAGAAATATAGTAACTCGACGGCCCCTCGATCATTTTGAACCCTCACAAGATCAAACCCTTTTTTATTAGTCAAAATTCCGTTTTTCTTTTACAATACTACTACAATTTATGAAGAGAAAAATTTGAACTTGAATGCAAGAGAATTGACAAACTACACTAATCAACCGGCCTAATCCATATTTACTAGTTATACTCTATGAAGACACCAAAAGAGTCTATTTTTTCAAAATTTCATGTGATTTTCTAATCGATTAATATACATAGGGTTAAGATTTTAGGACACGTGCTTTTAACACACATTTTTACATAGTTTTTGTGGGTCCACTTCATAATGTATTTTAACGATCAAACCGTCTATATTTCAGGTCTTACCTTAAAGATCATGTCTACAAAAAATCACCCAAATCTGAAACCATATGATCATTGGATTAATTTAATGTTTTTTGTAGAACCGTATTCATCAATTTTCTTCACTATAAATGAATGTCTTAATGCTTATTGATTTGTCTAATTATTTGCAAGGATGATCTATGAATGATGTACTAAAATATAGATGGTCGAATTGCTAAAGTACATTATGGAGTGAACCCTACAAAAATAAGTGTCAAAATGTGTATCAAAAGCCCGTGTCATCGAATCCTAACCCATATATTTAATGCTTGACTGGCTTAGTCCATTAATTGGAGTCATGAATTTGTTATGACTTCAATCATAACCTCACAAAAGAATACACACAATCATGAATTCATTGACAAATTTGAACACTATATGCTCTTATGTAGTTTGACAGTAAGGGGTATAATGGTAATTTCAGAAAGGATTCGCGGGGGAAATGCGGTTGGAAAGGAAATGACCCCTTCTTGTCTTCTCCAACTAACTTTTGAAAAATAGAATACCTGAAAACTCTCCTGACCAGACCTCCTCTGTCAAATGCCAAAATAACAATGGAGATTCGAAATTCTGAAACTGAAGAACAACGAGATAGGAAGAGGACGCGAAAGTGAAAGCAATTAAAGCCGAAACGCCATTGTGTTTCAATCTCTTTCCTGTCTCTTGCTCGAATAGGTGTCTTGCCCTGTGCCTTGGCCCAGGATTATTAAGGCAGAGGTCCCTCTGCCTTAAAGCCACCTCTCGCAATGGCATTTCAGGATTTCGACCAGATTTCTGAACGCCGAAAGGCCGAGAAGGCACGTAAGGTCAAGAAGAGAATTATCATCGCGGTTGTCGTTATTCTCCTCCTTGTTCTGATTGCCGTCGGAGCCTATTTCATTGTCAACAAACTTAGCAACAAGAAGGGAAATGCTAAGCAGGGCAATGCTACGCAAGGCAAAGCAGGGAAACCTGCACCGGCGGCTCCAAAACAGAAAAATGCACCACCAAAGAACAAAGCCCCTTCAAATAGTAAAAAGATCCTGAAGGAGATGTGCAGTGCGACAGATTACAAGGACAAGTGCGAGGGCATCATTGAAAAGGCAAATGGCGAAACGAAACCCATGGCATTCATCAAGACCGCTATCTCAGCCACCTCAGACGAGGCCAAGAGTGTCTACAGCAAAACCGCGGAGCTCACTTTCAACAGCCCGGAAGAGAAGGGAGCATTCGAGGATTGCAAAGGGCTGTTCGAGGACGCCATGGAGGAATTGGGGGACGCCATTTCTCAGGTTGGCAACAGCACTGAGTCAGGGAAAGTTCGCATTGGCGTCTTGAACAGCTGGCTGAGTGCGGTGATATCTTACCAGCAGACTTGCGTCGACGGGTTTCCTGATGGAAAATTGAAGTCCGACTTGGAGAAGATGTTGCAGACCTCTAAGGAATTCACGAGCAATTCCCTGGCCATGCTTTCACTCCTTAACCAGTTGCAGCTACCGGGTACAGGAGCAGCTGCAGGATCAAATCGCCGCCTTCTATCGCAGGACAAGAGCGGGTTCCCTAACTGGATGAGTCACGAGGACCGAAGGATGTTGAAGAAAAACGACAAGAAGTTCACCCCCAACGTGACAGTGGCAAAAGATGGCAGTGGAAACTACAAAACCATTAGTGAAGCCTTGGAAAAAATGCCCCAAAAATACGAAGGACGGTGTGTTGTGTTCAAAAGACGATGATTTTCATAATCATGTTATCTTTATTTATCAGTTTTTTTTAACCCTTATGAAAATTCAGGTATGTCATCTATGTTAAAGAAGGAGTCTATGATGAGACTGTGACTGTGACAAAGAAGATGCCGAACGTTACAATGTACGGTGATGGTTCACAGAAGAGCATCATCACTGGAAATAAGAACTTTGCCGATGGAGTTAGGACATTTCAAACTGCACCTTTCGGTACGTGCTCCTACACACTTCTGTTTATTTTTACCTCTTCATTTTCTTTTGACTTATATAAATCGAAAACCCAGCGCCATAAATAAACATGGGTGTATAGAGCGAGAAAATGGACGTGCTGAAATCACTCTCCTTTTGTATTACACTACATGTGCTCGATGAAGAAAGTTGAGGTTCCACCATAAAACCAGTTGGCGATATGGGGAGTAGCCTAACTTCTTATAAGCCGTTGCAAGGTTTCTTCCTTCACCAGTGTGGGACTCTTTTACCTCACACTCTCACACGACCCCTTACGTGTGGCGAATTTTTAAGCCTCAAATGGGTGACGTGGAGCATATGTGGCCGCTTCACATGTGGGCTAACTTGCTCTAATACCATGAAGAAAGTTGAGGTTCCATCTTAATCAATTGTCAATATAGAGAGTAGCCCAACTTCTTTTAAGCCCTTGTAAGGTTTCTCCTTTCACCAATGTGCGACTCTTTTACCTCACACTCTCACACTCAAATTAGGAAACAAGTAATGTATATATCTTATAGCAATAGAACATGGAGAATGTATAAGGCCTACCTCACCATTTAAGTTAGTGTGAATGTTACTTACTCTTTTCTTTCCGTTTGATTCTATTGCAGCGGCCTTAGGGGAAGGTTTTATGGCAAAGTCGATGGGATTCAGAAACACGGCTGGACCTGAAAAGCGTCAGGCAGTGGCAGCGAGAGTCCAAGCAGACCGCGCTATTTTTCTGAACTGCCGGTTTGAAGGGTACCAAGAGACATTGTACGCACAAACTCATCGGCAGTTCTATAAGAGCTGTGTCATTTCTGGCACAGTTGATTTCATCTTTGGCGACGCTGCTGCCATCTTCCAGAACTGCTTGATCTACGTTCGCAAGCCTTTGGAAAACCAACAAAACACTGTCACAGCCCAGGGAAGGACTGACAAACGGGAAACCACAGGAATAGTGTTGCAGAATTGCCAAATCATGCCCGACAAAGATCTTGAGCCAGTAAAGTCCCAATTCAAGACCTACCTCGGAAGGCCATGGAAAGAATTTTCGAGAACCATAGTGATGGAGTCAACAATTGAGGACCTGATTCACCCGGATGGATGGACACCGTGGGAAGGAGATTTCGCGCTGAAAACGTTGTATTACGCAGAGTATAACAACAAGGGACCGGGCGCAAAAACTGACAATAGAGTGAAGTGGGATGGATACAAGAAAATTAACAAGGAAGAGGCAATGCAGTATACTGTAGGGCCTTTCTTGAAAGGGCACGCTTGGCTCAAGGTTGAGGGTGTTCCTGTTCGCTTCGGCCTATTTGAAAATTAAATGGAGTCTATTCGTGACACGGAGATGACGATGGTGGTGTTGAGTTATGTGATCAAGAAGAGTGGAACATCTGTGTTTGGAGGGAAATGGTAATGTTGTCAGTTTCTTTGTTTTAGCACTGATCATCAAGGGAGTGAAATTGACATCCTGCTTTATTTGCAACACACTAATATATATTAGCCTTAAACGAAGAAAAAAAATCGAATTACGTACGAAAAAACATACGGTTCACTGTGTAGCGAAATTCATTCAATTGAATTCTAGGTTGTACCAGAATTGAATGCTTAGGTTTACATGTTTCCAAAATTTCGTTCTTTGATTCAAAACATTGTTCTAAAAAGTGGAGAAAGTTGTGTTCTGGTGGGGGTGGAATCCTGAAAGTGTAGATGTGAATGTGATGGAAATGATGTACTGGAAATGGACTCTCTGCTTGTTTTTGGTGTTGTTTTGACATTTTGGTCCAATTACAAAAGTTCACTTCTCCCCTCTATTTCATATGATTTTGTTAAGGGCATAACACTAAGACTAAAAGGTAAAAAATTAAGCTACGTCAAGACAAACAATATTGGAACTTTGCATCAAGCAAAATATGGTTAAATTATTGATACTTTTTCTGAATACAAGCTTATATGATTTAAACAATTTTTTTTTTAGAAAATCTCAACAGTACGACAAATTTTATTGATAACGAAAAAAAAGTTACATCTAATCCATGGACAACAATTTTATTTCTCATAAAACAGCGACAATAAAAAAGAATACACGAAAAAGAATGGAGGACAATAACCTTATCCCTCTAGAAATAAAAACAAAAATGATACAAAGAAAGGGGCATGAAACCTAACCCCTCTAAAACCAAACCTAAAGGTCTAAACTTGCAAAACAAGTCGAAAAACACCACAAAGTTAGGAAAAAAACAAGAAAGTGAGACAAACCTGGATGTCGTGATGCACATTAATTTGAGAAGCGGTATCTAGGCAAGCCGAGAATCGTGCCATGTTAAAATTGGAGAAGACAAGCCCATGTTAGCAAAATTATCCGTAATAAAATTTTCTTTGCGATATATGTGAGATGCATATAAAGTTATTTTCCGAATGCGGTCCAAACAAATAAACTATTGCGTATGAAGAGGCCAAGAATGATCAAAATTAGATAAGAGAAATTTTATTTGGACCCAGTTTTCCTCTCTCTAAACCCAACTTTAATATTTTGTTACCTAAACTCTCTAGTTTACCCTCATAAATTATAAACATAAATAAACTGGAAAAAGAAAAACTCACAAACCCATTTCCCGACTGTTCTCTTGCCTTCTGGCGTCTCCTTCCTGTATTTGTTGGGTCTGTCTCCCTCCCGACTGTTTTTTTCCCCTGATATTCTCGGTGTGTTCCCCCACCTCTCCCACACCCACCAATTCTTTGCGGTGGCTACTCCACCAAACGTCTAGTGAATCATTCCATTTTTCTTCTATTGCGCGTGATAGGGCCTTGCTGTTAATAGGCAAAACTAAGCGGCATCGTCGATTCCGTAAGCGACTTGTTGCAGAAGTCCAAAATGGAGTCAAATGGATTTTGTATTGGGTCGGCTTGTTGAAGGCGATGGCTGATTTAGCAATCCCGCCTAACTACTTCTATATGCAGGAGAAGGAAGAGGGAGGGAGGTCTAAAGTGGTGGTTGAGTGGTGGCGATGTATGTGGGTTCTATCTCGGTTGAATGGGTGTAGAAAGATATTTAATTTTCAGTTTCTTATTTTATTTTGTATAAGGGGTAATATAGGAATTACATAAAAAGTTTTTTGTAGCTGGGTGTAGAAAGACTATTGTTGGGTCTAAATAAAATTACCCATCAGATAATTGAAGAGCATAAATAACACTAAAACTGCAATTTTCCAACCAAAAACAATATCAACCTCACTGATATACAAACTCTACACTAATATAATTGTTGATAATTCTATTAAAAAAAAATTGCGATGACCAATGGAAATCCATTGATAGAAACCAACAAAAGAATCATTTTAATTTACGTGGAGTGGCAACTCGAACTCGCAAGAAGACAGGCCTTGATTAAGTGAACATGGTACTTAAACTATAAATTTTTCAATCGTTACCACCATTACTAGAATTCTGGGCATCAGTCACCCATCTTCTAGGCACAGTTTCTTATGGCGCCCCTTGCTCAATATCACCAACACTTTGTTAGCTAATTAAACAAGTTGGCACCTCCAAGTGTGCCCGAGTCGCCCACAAAAAAAGAAAAAAAGGAAAAAGGATGCTCAAGGAGAAATTAGAATCCCTTACATATTTTCAATGCTTTTAAATTAAACATTGGTTCATTTTTAAGATTTGATTAAGAGGTTTTGACTAATTGCCACATCAACATTTCTCTATTTGAAAATTACATTTAATTAATTTAAAGGCATCTTCACTTCACCTTGTAAATAATTGCCTACATTGTAGGAAATTAATTTCCCCAGTCCTTTACACTCCTTCGTTTTAATGACTCTTTCTATAAAAAATAAATAATTAAAGTAATTTAAACTCCTACATTTTAATGACCCTTTCTATAAAAAAAAAATAATTAATTAAAGTAATTCCTCACTATTAGTAAAAAAAAAAAAGTAATGAAAACAAACGTACCAAAATTCAAATGTACCAAGAAACTAAATGTACAAAAAAATCAAATGTAACCAAAAAGCCAAATGTACCAAAAATTTAAATATACTATAAACCAAATAAATTTATCTTATAAGTAATCAAACGTACCGATATAATCAAACGTACCGATATAACCAAATGTACCTAACAACAAGGTTTTTAACATTCTATTTAATTTACTAAAATAAATACTTGAATAAAAAAAAATCTGAAATCATCGTATTGAGGAATGCATAAAAATAGGAGGAAAAAAAGGGAATGCCTAAAGAAATAACGTGAATAGCCTTCTAATAAAATAAAATGAAATGATATTAAGTATCAAAATTGTAGAGAAAATGTTTAATCAAATTTTCTAAATGAATAGATGTTTAACTTATGACATTTAAAAATGAGACGTCTATGTCAAAATGCTCCATGTTTTAATTAATATTTATTATTGTGTGATTGTGTAAATATTTGTAGATTTAGTCTAGGATTCATCTTTAATTTAGTAATTCTTTTGCCAATTAGTAATACAGTCTAGTGGTATTCCTCTTCACTTGTAAGTGAGAAGAATTTGAACCTCATTATTGCTAGCATATTATGAGGCTAAGTCCACCCCTCCCTTTTAGTATAGATAATATCATTTATTAAAAAAAATAGTAATTCTTTGGCTAAATTGGATTGTTCATCCCTGTGGTCATAGGACACTTGCATGATGACCCCCGTGGTGAAAAAACTAGGAATTAAACCCCTGTGGTCTAGAATGTTAGCAAATTTAGTCCAAAAGTAAGATTTCTGTTAAAGGACTGTTAAAAGTTGGGGCAAAACTGTATTTTCAGTTCCAATTGACATTGAATTGGGGCTTTTTTTTATTTAAAAAATTAAGCATTATTATTTTTTTGTTAATTGTTATAAAAAAATATTTATTTTAAATGTCAATTGGAACTGAAAATACAGTTTTACCCATACTTTTAACAGTCATTTAACAGAAATCTTACTTTTGGACTAAATTTGCTAACATTCTTGACCACAGGGGTTTAATTCCTAGTTTTTTCACCACGGGGGTCATCATGCAAGTTTCCTATGACCACAGGGATGAATAATCCAATTTGGCCTAATTCTTTTATATTAAGATTTGTATTATTTAGAGAGAAAATTTCTTTCTCTTCGCGTGGTTTACTATAAATAAAGATACCGACATAAAGATCATACTATTTTCCGAAGTCATATTCTCACTATTCTCTCTTTGCTGCACCTCTCTTACTAGTAACTTGGTCACAACACTCGTGCAATTTTAATTATTTCTGTTGTAATAAACAAACGAAACCCACACCCCACCCTCTCTCATGTTAAGCCACCTACACCATGAAATTCAAACGACATAAAAAGAATTCAAAAAACATCGTTGTTACTCGAAACATGGCAATATCATGGACAAGGGCACAAAGCATAAACACCATGAAAATATGGGAGAAGAATGCTTAAAGAGTACATGACTGCTCAAATTTTGAAGAGAAAAAAAGTACCTGGAATTCAAACGACATAAAAAGAATCCAAAAAACATCGTTGTTACTAGAAACATGGCAACATCATGGACAAGGGCACAAAGCATATAAACACCATGAAAATATGGGCGAAGAATGCTTCAAGAGAAACATGACTGCTCAAATTTTGAAGAGAAAAAAGAAGTACCTTGAGAGATCAAAGCGCTGTTCCTCTTTTGTTTATGGACTGTTCATCTTCTATGGTTGAGAGTGAAAAAAAAAATTAGAGAGTTGATTGAAAGATTTTCTAATGTATTGGGAACACTGCTTAGTATATTAAGTGTCATGATACAAGTGTTTGAATACTTGAAAAAAAATTCAATCATTTGTATTATGACACTTAAAAAAATTTCTCCTAATAGACTTGCTCTAAATTGTGAATTATAAGCCTCTTGTCATCCCCATATATATTTTTTTAATTTAGATGAAATTGATTTAAAAAAAAAATCAAGGATGAATCTTTAAAGATAAGCGAGGTAGTCTTTTTGTTTTGTCTTTTCAGAAAAATGAAGTCAGTCATTTCAAGAGTTGCTGAAATTAATGTCTGAAGTTAGTCCTTGGCAGAATATTACATCATTCTACAGAAGAAGCTAAAAAAATTAGAATCGTCACGAACTTTTTTGTTAATATTGAAATCCTATCAATTCAAGCAGTGCACGTATTCCGAGTAATCTTGGAGATGGATTGTCTGCCTCCCCTTCTCATACCCTCTTGTTTTATGCGGTCACGGTTAAGCCACGTCAACATTTGATTTTGTCTTATTATTTTTATAAAAAAATTAATATAAAATATTGATGTGACTTAACCGTGACCGCACAAAACAGGAGGGCATAAAGAGGGTATGGGAAGAGGAGGGCAGACAATCCATCTCCAGTAATCTTGGCATCCCACACTATTCTCAAAGTGGCCCCATTGTCACTTGCCACCATTTAAAAGTGGCTAATATTACGATTTAGTGGTGTTTCTTTTTATTTGTAAGTGAGAGATTTTATGTTCAATTCTCGTTAAAGGTGATTTTGAATCACATTATTGCTAGCATATTGTGATGCTTAACAACTCTCTACTCCCTTAGTATAATAATACCGTTTGTATAAAATAAAAAAAGGTGGTTCAATGCTCATTAGGCAGCAAATGATCACACTACCATCAAAGTGTTGCTTAAAGAGGGAGTTTAATTTTTAATGATCTAACCATTTGTATTATTACATTTATGTATTGAACCGTATTTTTGGTACACTAAACAATTCTTGATCCACTAGAGCCGCCATCTACCCGAAAAACTTGAACAACTTCAAACTCACGATTTAGACATTTACCGTGCCACAACTTCAGTCCTTGGAGACATGTTTTTATTGTTGCCACTTTAGGGCTACATCACGAAAAAATTATATTGCGTCAAGACCTATTTTGCATCGTTACAAGATGTGTATTTAAAAATTGGAGAAATCTTAAACCCTAATAACAAGTAGGAAAAAAAATCATAATCTTTTATCCAACTAAAAATACCCTAATACAAAAATACCAAAAATAGCCTAATATAAATCTAAATCAAATTGCTTACTTTTCAAACAAACCCTAATGACCCTCTATCAAATTCCAATCAATTCTTAGAATCCAATTAAATATAACAAAATCATGATATGATGAGTTGCCACTGGAAAAACCCAGATGATAGATATACATCAACATATTTATGGCATGCATTAGTTATAGGGTACACAACATGTGGCGACTATTTTGGATGCATGGTAATAATTTCCTATTGTCATTTTCAGAACCATCTAGTGCGGAAATCCAAGAGTACTGTCACTATCCATATAACTTTATACGGAGACCTGGCACTTCCCGTAAACTCTAGATTATGTTCTTCCTTGCTATATATTATAAAGAAATGTTACTCTCGATGTCGAGTGGTTTTACTACATATAATCTACTTTTCTGCGAGCTAATTTAACATGTGACCAATCTGTTGATAAGTTAATAGTTAACAATGCAAGTCCTTCAACAGCACACTACACATTACCCACGAGACACCTTCTCTCCCATCTCTCACCCTATAAATCTGAGGCCCCATTACCTCTTTCGTTCATAACTTTCCTCTGGCTAAAACCTGTGAGTTTGAATATTTTCTAGTGCTATAAAATGTTAGAATCTGTGGTAGTGTACTGGGCATTGGGATATGCAGTTTTGGGAGGGGCCTCTGTGTTAGGGGGATATGATCATCCTAGCTACCAAAACTATGCTCAAAAGGAATGCAGCTTTACTAGATATCCCAGCTCATGTGTTAAAACCTTGATGGGGTTGGGATTTCTAGGGCATCATGATGATCAACAAGTTGGCATAATGCTGGGTCTTGCTAACAAGACCGTATCTGAGACCGTGTTGGCCACCTCTGAATTTTCCAAATTTAACTCCCAAATTAAGTTGGGAACTGATCAATTTGGAGCCCATGAAGCTCAACATGCTCATAACTCTGAAAAAGGTGGTAGTCACAACTATTTTATTTTTAATTTTAATTTTAATTTTATGGTAGTTGTGACTATATATGAAAATGAGCAATTGATCAAGTTAATTACGGCCTGAATGTGTGGCTCAAATTCATATAGTCGAGTTGCATAATCTTTTGGCTGGCAAGAACATATTACTCTTTATTTATCAACTATGTTATTATTTAGACACACAAAACTGACAATTGCAGATACAATCTCTAATATAGGTTCTATCAATATGCTTAGGATCCACCTGTATTATATTAGACAGTGTCATTAATCGTGTCAATTTCTTGTGTCTAAATAATGTCACTCTTTAGTTATGCTTGTACAAAATATACGTAAACTTTCACCATACATACTTTAATATTTACTCAGCCTCGTTATTTTCGTGTGTGTGTGTATTTGCAGACTATTGTGAAGAGCTCATGAACATGTCCTTGAAGCGGCTAGACCAATCCCTATTAGCACTCAAAAGTTCTCCAAGAAAATACAAGCATGACATCCAAACATGGCTCAGTGCTGCTGTTCGTGGTAGGAATTTCCGTCGGGGAATGTTCCCTGGCCGACGAGCACACAGCTCCCCGAGAGGTTGGCGCCGGTTGATGGTTTCTGTCGGGCTTCTGCTTCACTGGCGGGCTCGTCGGGCAAGGCTTGTCGGGCAAGGCTGAAAGAGAAGGACAGAGTTAACTTTGAAAGGTGCCTTTGTAGGGCCTTAGGGGTAGGCCTTGAGGTTCACAATCAAGATTAACTTTTAAGTGCTCAGGCGTGCCACTGCCATCTTCAGCATGGCAGATGTAAAACGGATGTCGAGTTTTAGTTGTATATATACCCGAGAGACCGTGTTAGTTATGACAGGTGCCTTTGTGGGGCCTTAGGTATAGGCCTTGAGGCTTCCTGTCAATAACTAAACCAGTACTCGAACATATAACGTTTGTTTCATTGATTTCAGGAGTATTATGACCATTATACTTCTGATTACCCGAGCCCGAGGAACAGAATGAATCCAAATAGGTGCCTTTGTATGGCCTTCGATGTAGGCCTTGAGGCTTCCTATCAGAATTCACTCTATACTCAGACGTTCTAGCCCGAAGAGCAGAATGAATCCAAATAGGTGTCTTTGTGGGGCCTTAGATGTAGGCCTTGAGGCTTCCTATCAGAATTCATTCTATGCTCACACGTTCTATAGTAATCATAATATAATAGAAATAAAACTGAGGAATAGGTCGATTACTTGCGCCCCAAGTAACTTCGGACTTCTTGTTTATCAAGGACTGTCGTGGATGGGTTAAGTCAACATAAGGTTCTTTTTTATGCCTTGAGGCCAAGGACTTTTAAATGATCAATCTTATATGCCTGAGAGCTTAGAACTTAGATCTGGTTTGAACTGTGAAGACATATTCAAATCGGAATCAAGCACTGAGAGAATCTTTTAATAGCCATCTTACTAGAAATAACTTGAATACACTTGGAAGTATACAACATATTGCTAGGCTAATGAATGAAAATACTAAAACAAAGAGGGTCGGGCAAGGTTTAACCTTGTCGGGCAAAGCTGATCGTCTTGCAACTTCCTATCTTTGTGGTTTATCAAGGGGTTTGAGAGCTTTTTAGAAAAAAGGGTAGGGAGATGAGTTTACAGAAAGAAATCGATACTACAACAAGAGTTGAACAGGGTAGCAGAGCTATTACAAAGGCTTTTAGTGAGGGTTTATCCCGAAAGGGATGAAGGCTTGGGCTGACTACAGCTTCGTTGAAGGCAAATCTGGTTTGAGCAGAGTTTGTGCTTGTATTTGTTTGTTTGTTTGAGTGTCCTTATTCCTGACTTCTCTTTCTTCTTTTATAGACAACTCGGCTCGGCCTCCTGTAGCAGTAACCTTGCCCGAATGCAGTTTGAAGGGTAGTGACTCATCAGCTATTTTACTTGTACTGCCACTATAAAGTATTTTTGGACTGATTAGCTGGCTAGTCTACACCACTTGGTCTTTGGGTAGGTGAGCAAGTGGTTCAAATGAGCTGCACCAAGTCGGAAAGGGCCTTTTCTGCTTTCTGGGTTTCGGTTGAGCTTCGGCTATCTCTCCTTCTAGGCCTCCCTTTGGGCCAATCTCCCCTTTGAGCCCAAAGTTCAAGTTTTAATCCAAACAGTTGCCATGACTTTCCAGGAAACTTGCAAAGACTACACTGCTGATCATCAAGCAGTCAATATTTCTCAGATCGGCAAACGTATAGATGATGCCTCTGAGTCGGTAAGTAACCTACTAGCTCTTGTCAACCGTATATCAAATCACCATATTAATGAAGAAACTGAGAAACAATGAGTGTTTCCCAAATGGATATCACCCGGGGACCGGAAACTACTTCAGGCAACCACCATAAAAGCCAATGCCGTTGTCGCTAAAGATGGATCCGGCGACTATAAAACTGTATCAGAAGCCATTGGCGCAGCTTCCGGGGGTCGGTTTGTGATTCATGTAAAGGCGAGAGTTTATGAGGAGAAGATTCGCACTAACAAAGATGGTATTACGTTGATAGGAGAGGGAAAAGATTCCACTATTATTACTGGGGATGATAGCGTTGCTAATGGTGCCACCATGCCTGGCTCAGCTACATTCAGTTCGTACTCTCTCTCTCTCTCTCCCTCTTCACCAAATGATATGACAATGTTTCGTTTTGTTTAGATACTAATCAGATATACACACACACACACACTAATACGTATACTGATATTTGAAATTTTTTTTTTGAAATGACGATCTTGTTCTTGGATTTCATGGGCAGCCATAACAGGAGATGGGTTCATTGCTAGGGATATAGGGTTCCAAAATACAGCAGGCCCTCAAGGAGAACAAGCCTTGGCTCTCAACATCGCTTCTGATCACTCAGTTCTCTACAGATGCAGCATTGTTGGGTACCAAGACACTCTCTATGCACTCGCCTTCCGTCAATTCTACAAAGAATGTGACATCTACGGCACCATAGACTTCATCTTTGGCAACGCCGCTGCCGTTTTCCAGAGTTGCAACCTGGTGCTTCGCAAGAACAAGGGCTACAATGCAATCCTGGCAAACGGGAGGACCGACCCTGGACAAAAAACCGGATTCTCGGTCCAAAACTGTAGGATCGTACCCAGCTTGGACTTCTCTCTGGTTAAGCACTCCTATAGTTCATATCTGGGGAGGCCGTGGAAGCAATACTCTAGAGCCGTTGTCATGGAATCCAACATTGATGATGTCATTGCACCTAGTGGCTGGGTGGAGTGGCCTGGGGCTGGAAGCTCCAGCCTCAGGACACTGTACTTTGCAGAGTACGCGAATGTGGGGCCGGGTTCTGGGGTGGGGAAAAGGGTCCAATGGCCTGGATTTCATGTTATAGGAGCTGACGAGGCTGTTGAGTTTACTGTTACAAATTTTATTGCTGGGACTTCATGGCTGCCTTCTACTGGAGTCACTTTAGTTTCTGGCCTACGTTGATTTGGATGAAAATGATGCAGCATCCATAGTCTATTATAATTGGCAGTCCATGCGTATTAGAAGTGTAAAGCTTATTTAAGTTTCAAATATTGTCAAATAGGAATTTGTCAAGTTATTTTAGAAATTGTAAGGGTGTCATATACACTTGAGGTCTATTAATTTGTAAAACCATTATAAATATTGTACTAGAAAGCCTCGAATGATAATTTGAGAAATAAAATTATATTTGCTTTGTGCAGTTGAAGTGAGTAAGGTTTTCTCCTTCTAAACAAGCGTTTGTCTTAGTCGTACGATTAGCGACATCGGGTTAGAGAGGGAATGAGAGGGTTTCTATTAATTGTGAGCCCTTTAATAAGGAGCATTAGAATTCCATCCTTCATTAGGGTTTCTTTGAGGAATGATAAGACAACATAAAGCTCTCTCTTTCTCTCTAGGAGGCCGGCCACTAGGGAAGATGATTGCTAGATTTTCTTCTTCCTTAGTCACTCATCTTCTTCCCTAGATCATCCTTGGTGTTGGAACTTAGAGACCTCCAACTTTGGTGACTTGGAGAATCCATTCAAGCTTCCAAATCCTAGAATCCAAGGAGCAAATAAGTAATGAATAAAGGTTCTATCTCTTGGGAATGAAAAAAGAGTTCTTGAAAATGACACCAGAAGAATGCTCTGAATCAATAAAATACAATATGAAGTGAATGTGATTATTTCAAGCTTGTTTACATCTTGGAGTATCTAATTTGTCTGATTATAATTTGACTTTAGTTTGGTTATTTCAGATATGTTTACATCTTGAAGTATTTACTTTGTTCGGTAATACGTTGACTTTGGTTTGAATGGTAGAAGAAGTAATGGGTTGGCATTTTGCTGTATTCCTTTTGATAATATATTACCTATGATTTCATGAGAATTCATACAAAACTCTTGAAATTCATGATCAAACTTTCTGAATTCTATAGGCCTATGCAAAAAATTCTCTGACAATTCATGTGAATTCTTTAGAAGTCATAATTAATTCACTCAAAATTCCTAAGAATTGATTTTTTTCTTCTTCTCAATCTCTCAAATTTCCCTGAAATTAAATTCTCTCAAAATTCAAATCGAATACCATTACAAAAAGAAAATTTCAAGAAAAACAAACAGGTAGATTCTCGAAGAAATAATATTATAGTGGCTACAAACCTTGCTGGTGTGTCTGAGTTCTTGAAAAGCTGCTCACCCCAATCACCATAAAAAACCCTAGTCCCTGCCATGAAGCGTAGTGAAACGGTCCCAGCCAACCCACAAATCAAAGGGTTTACCTTAAACTCCCTAACCAAAGCCTCACTTTGGAGCTCAATTATCCGCTGCACTCTCATCACATACCTAAAACTAATCTCTGTGTAATAGTCCTCCTTGGAGCTCAATTATCCGCTGCACTCTCATCACATACCTAAAACTAATCTCTGTGTAATAGTCCTCCACGCTTAACTTTTTGAGTGCAGACCTATCAGCGCGGTTGCTGGTGTTACGGGTAGAGTATAGGCCCTTATTTGAATTACCATCGTTATCACAATAGTCGTCGTCCATTCTGCCGGTGTCTGTGAAATCGTCTCGAACTGTTTTGAGTAGAAACTCCTACTCATTATTTGAGTAGCCAAGTATTATTCTTTTGTTGTACCCCCATTAGGATAAATTTTTGGCTCCGCCATTGACCACAAGTATGCTGAACTCTCTCAAAAACTCAATTTGTGTATGACAAAACTCACATGAACTTATATGACTGAATGTAATTGACTCATGACTCAATGAGATAAGATCTTTATCTAGGTGTGGAAATGACTCTTCATAATATATAGTTGTGTCTTAAAGAGTCAACGATTGCATCTCTATTCATATTAAGACAAATGTTGCACAATTTCTCCTCAAACAATCAAATCTAGAGAGGGGGAGAAAGCTTAGTGAAGAAGAAAGTGTTTCTTTGTATTTGCTTCAATTCAATCGTATCTTATAAATGATCTCAATTCTTACACTTATACTCTGTAACTATCTTGCTTACACAATAATTAAGCTACTATAGCTAATATAATCGACTTTAGCTAAAACAAATGCTGACATGTCATCCTTATCTCTAACCAATCCTATCAGCTATAACATGGCACATGCCATATAATCCAACATCAAAACCTAATTCATGAATCATAACAACCCATCAATGTATTTAAACGATTTAACTCGTTTTGATTAAATTTTCCAACAGTATTAAGGAGATGGTCTATTGTTCTAAAAGCTAAAATGGATTTTCTTTTCTTTTTGTCAAACGATAGATTTTGCTAGATTAGCCACCGACAGATATTTGGCTACTCATATACTGGGCCGATTACACTAAAATCCTCAATTGTTTCGGTTTACGAAAGATGCATGCTTTCCCTCGTAGGTTCCTACCAATGACATTCTTATATCACATTCCATAAAATATAGAGAGGTCATATCCTAGGTTCTACTCATGGCTGGATGCTGCTTCCTTCATATCAAGCAATGCCTCTTCAAAGCATTTTGCAAGAAATGTTGGATCCGGAATGATATCTTTGGCCACCAAAATTTGCAGGTCAGCTCTTTCAGCATAGCTCACCATGTGCATTGTAAGTGCCTGCGTTACCAACCAGCAAAAGTATTCCAGTTACATTACAGATACTTCTTATTTGCTACATCTGGCATTTTCTAGAATGTAACATAACGCCCCATCACAACGTCATTTTATGATCTGAACTGCTCATTTCTAATTATGTCATTGTTCAAAGATCGATCGTGTACCCCTACTAATTGGTTAGCGTCATATATATACCTGGGGTAGGCTGCATGTATTCACTTTAAGGTAAGTTACAAGGTTGCCCCCAATTGCAATTGCTTCTTGCGGGCCAAGTATATTTGAAATCGTAAAGCTAGTATTGCAGACCATCTTGTAAAGAAGCCAACTAGCAACCTGCAGCAGTAGAATGAAACTGTTTTCTTTTTATATACATTTTTGAATATTGGGGCACATTTAGGAATGATTTTGTAGGAAACAATGTTACTCATAACCATTTTTTGTCGAAGCGTTTATGTTAGAAGCACAACAAATTTTTCTTAAAAATACATGTTGATTACCTTTGCTCCAAAGTAGGTGATTAGAAAACATCCAACTTTGTACGAAAAATCAGCTTCTAGAGATTGTTTCTTCCTGTCAAGAACCAGCTTAGCTCTCTTGAGGTACACTAGAGGATCAAGATCACTGCTTTTATGGTAATAAATAGGTAGGAGAAACATGCCGAACTTGTTACCCCAGCTTGATTCAGAGTTGCTTTCCAACGAATTGGATACCTGATCATATTCATACAATCATTATCTCCAACCAACTACCATCAAATTGGATACCTGGTTATATTCGTGGGATGATAAGTGAAGAAAGTTGAGGTTTCACCATAAAACATATTGGTAATATGGGGAGTAGCCCAATTATTCATGAGCACATGTAAGGTCCTTCTTCTCATCAATGTAGGATTCATTCTCAACACGCCCCTCCTCACGTGTGGCGAATTTTCAAGCCTAACACGTGGACAACACAACGGGGTGATGTGAAGCACGTGTGGCCGTTGAGCTTCACATATGAGACAACCTGCTCTGATACCATGAAGAAAGTTGAGGTTCCACCATAAAACCAATTGGCAATATGGGAAGTAAACCAACTTATAAGCCCATACAAGGTCCCTCATTCCATCAATGTGGGACTCATTCTCAACATGCCCCTTCACATGTGGCGAATTTTTAAGCCTAACACATGGACAACACAACGGGGTGACGTGGAGCGTGTGTGGCCGTTGGGCTTCACACGTGGGACAACCTGCTCTGATACGATGAAGAAGGTTGAGGTTCCACCATAAAACCAATTGGCAATATGGGAGTAGCCCAACAACTTAAAAGCACAAGCAATGTCCCTCCTCTCATTAATGTGGGATTCATTCTCAACAATTATGGTGCCTATCTAGGTTTTTGGGGTTGGGTTGAAAAATATGACAAACTAAGGGTTTATTTGATAACGATTTCGGCTTTAAGTTTTAGTTTTCATTTTGTGCTAGAGATAAGGGGCAAGTATATGTGAGATTATGAGAGAGATAAAAAAGCGACAAAGGATGGCAGAAGATATATGTGACAAATATACAGAATGAAAACTAAAAGTCAAAAATTAAAAGCTGTTTAAAGTTGTTTTCACTTCCATAATTTTGTTTATTTATTTATTTTTCTTGGGGAGCTCCTTGTTTCATTTGGTCGTGGTGGTTTGTTTTATGCTAAGTCTTCTCGTCTTAATTAATTATAGATACAAAGACACTTCTGTACTACGGGTTTGTAGCTGTTGTAGATACAACTAACATACTTAAAATCATTTGATAATAATATTGAACCTTCATCTAATAATTTTCCGTGTACAATTCCGTCAAATATGATCAAGAGACTTGCATGCTAGAACATATGCGCGGGAATTAAGCTATTTCCCCCCAAATAAACCTCAGCCATTCCGGACCACTTCCTGAAAACTCATCAACAAGCACAAACCTAACCTAACATGCATCTCACTGACTATCAAAATCTTACTGCAGCATCTCACAAGCCTAACCTAACATTTCCCTATGCTTTCAAGTTTCAACTCTGGGATATGTGTCTCTAAAAATTAGTTTGTTTGGACGAAGCTGGTGGTTGAACTGCTGAACTAAGAAAAAGGAATCATCGTGTAAGTCACGCGATCACATATGACAGAATTGCGGATGAAACTTGTTTGAATCGGAGTGGTTAGTTTACGTGGTAATTGTTTGAAAGTAAAAAAGGTCCAGGTGCCGTTTATGCAATTAATTTTCTTGTGTTTCGTATGCTTATTAATTTGTTAGTTTTGGGAAAATTGTGAGTAGGCCTCCTGAAAATATATACCAAAACTCAGTTATGCATCAGTAAGTAAGTTAGGATTCGCCTGCAAAATTAGAAAGAAAAAATATAGCAAGAACCATATAAAAGTTCTTAAAACAACCAATATATATAATATAAATGAAAGTTTATAAATCACGACGAACCTGCAATCCAGGTTGCTTTCTTAAATTGACCATAGCTAGGCCTGTAATTCGAATTCCGTCATGCAGAGCTGGACAATTAAGTTTAGCTATAACTTGGTTATCGTGATTGCCATTGATACTTGATCTGTTTCAAATGGGAAGCACAAGCACTAGAACAGAACCCAAATTCAAGAATGACATTAATTACCATTTGGTGTTTGGTGATCTAGGTACCTTGACAGCCCTGACGAAACCACGCCAACAAGAACATCGTTGATGGTCTGCATGATAGCCAAATCATGCTTTTAGTGGTCGAGTGAAGTTCCATTTCGGTCACTAGTTTCAATTGTCTCTATTTCTTTCTTTTGTAAAAAGAAGAATAACTAATGGCAAACCACGGTTATCCATCCCTTCCAAATTCAAAAAGGCTATAGAGAATTTCACCTTGCTCGTGACCAGGGTCAAATAGTCTCACCAGCTTGGAGCATCAAGCACGGAACCTCTCATATTTTTTGTTTATTAGGGTGCCAAGCCTATGCCCTTACCACTGTACCACTTGATGTGGTTGTCTCTATTCAATCTTTACAATTTATTAATGGTTGTAATTCAAAGACAATTTAATTTCATCTCAACTTTTTCGTCATAATTACCTTGCGGGTGACATAACACATTTTCAACGAAAACATGATGGAATTAAGTTTGGAAATAATTTTCAAACTCCCACTTATCATGTATTCTTGCTTTTGTTTCTAGCCACACGATTGAATAAATCAACAATAAATCAAGGGAAATAAACATAGCAAAAAGAGTACAGGACGACAAAAGTTGAGGGTGTAAATCATTTTTTTTTTCATAAGTTATTGTCTTAAATGTAAAAATTAGTAAAATACAAGATTAGGTCATAAAAATTGAAACTATAGGAGCCAAAATGTAATTATTTTGCCATAAGTTATTTTGCCACAAATACGGGGACTAAAATCATAACTTATAGCCCATAAAGTTTGTAGTCAAAACCCTGTGAGAATTCCTTATTAGTTAAGAAACCTTTTTTAGAAAAAATAAACTTTATTCTGACCAATAAAATGAACGAATTATGTCACATGACAATGTTAAACTACCATCTAATATTTTTTTCCCTTTAATCATCGAAGAGATACAACCAAATATGTAAATGTTCTTCCCATATACAAAGTCCAAACCTTGTGTTTTTTCCTTTCTAAAATAAAAGGGAAAAATGTTCAACTTTAGACGTGTATAAAACTTTCGACTTGATTGTCTATATTTTAAATTGTATTCAATCTCTTTGCTTGGTTGACATTAGGGTCTCAAAAAACCAGAGCTCATTTGAAGTGCTTTTCAAGCCAGCTCTCGTCTTTTAGTATTATATTTGAAGTGCTTCTCAACTCGAACTCAAACTCCATCGAGTCTATTTTCGCTCAACCCGCTAACTCAAGGTGACAGTTACCCCACCCCCCTCAACCCCCTAACTCAAGGTGACCGTTACCTCCATCTCCCTCAAGAATCATGTCACATATCTATTAACAAACCATAGTTACTTATGCATTTAATTAAATTTTTTATGAAAGCAAAACAATTGAATGAATCAAAAGAAAATTTTGCCCTTTTCTTAAATATTTGGGTGGTGTTATTCACACATTGCTTTTTACCTCATATACAATGTTCTCAATTTTTGGTTGTCTGATCGAATGAATTAAAGAAGATTAAATATAAGCTAACAAGGGTGTGTAAGAGGTTAAAATGGGTGTGTGGATAGCACGCCCAAACAGAAAAGAAAAAAATCAAAAGAAAACGTAATGATGATTTCAGTAAAACCCAAAATTCAACGAGGTTGATTGTTTGCTGTTTACTTAGAAGAGATTTTTCAGTGTACCATGAATACGGTCCGGTACATCAAGTGTCAAAATACAAGTGGTTGGATACTTAAAAAAAAATTCTAGTGGCTTGTATTATGACTACTGGCGGAGCCATTTAAAGCCTAAGAGGGTCATATGACCCTTCTCACGATCTGGAAATGTTGTATTTATATGTGCTATAATGATGTAGCTTGGCTTTTATATTTATAGTTGACACTCCTCACAAATGCAATTTGCTCATAATTGAGTCCAATTATTTTTATTCGAATTCGCACCAAGGGTATATGCATGATTGTTTTCCGCCATTGTTATTATAAAGCATCATCTGTTATAATGTAATTAATTAAATCACGATATCAATGTTGGAAACTTAAAATATTTTTTTTATGCTAAATAAGTTCATACTCATGATCATTTCTTAAGTAATTTTCACTTATAAGCTCAATTAATCATAATTTTATAGTCACTTAAGATTGATTCTCCTTAACAGAATTTCTGGCTCCGCCACTGATTATGACACTTGATATACCAGACTGTGTTCCCAACCCGCTGAAAATTTTCTCTTCAATTAAAACTAATCCAATTAGGGTTTTTTTTACAGGGAAAAAGATTTCTGAAAATATTTGATACAGATTAGGAGATTTTATTACCCCATATAATCTGTTGGTATTTATGTTGTATGTCATGCGTCAATTTGAATCTTGAAGGTTTAAGCTATGAACAAGTATAATATACATTATTCTATTTCTGAAACAAACCAATAAACACAGAAGAATTAACAAGTCACTTACCGCATTCGGAACAGCTTTCTTGACGAGCTTCATGTCCTGAAGCCGAAACCTAGCCGTGGCCAGCTTCCTAGGCCAGAGCTCAACTCCCTCGCCGCCACTTATCGCTGTTTTCTGGTCACAAAGCCACAAGCTCCTCATCGCATGCTCCACCAAAAACACCAAGCTAAACCACAACGTCCCCACACACCCAATCAACAAACCCCACCATCCCTTTTCACCATTCACTCTCTTCCTCCTTCCACGACCCAAAATCTTTTCTTCATTTCCATCTGAGCCTCTCGTCCTGAAACTCTCCAAGAATAGGGACATGACCGAAACCCCGTCTCCCAAAGCGTGGTGGATTCGGAAGACGCCGCAGTTGTGGGCCATGAGGAGGTGAAGTTCCCAGAGGGGTTTGTTCGCGCTCAGTCTAGTAGAGCTTGTGGAGAGGTCGGCCAAGTATTCGTTAACTGCGGTCTCGTGATCGACGGGAGATGTGGTGACGGGGTTCTGGATGACAATGATGTGGCGGTCGAGGTCAACGTAGGGGGCATTGTGCCAGTGCTGGAGGCCGCGGGAGTCGCGGAGCATGAGGCTTGAGAATCTTGGGTGGGAGAGGAGGAGGGAGGTTTTGAGGTGAGACTTTACGGCGTCAATGTCTATGGAGTTTTTGAATCCCATGGCACAGTGGATTATTTGGTTCATTTCGGGTTGGAGAAGGAGCCGACCTACTGGGGTCAAGGGTTCGTCGGAGTGGTCATCGGCTGCCGACGTATCCATGAGAGAGAGATGAAGCAGCCGCCTTGTAGTTGTGGTGTCGTTGGTATATGAAAAATAAAAAATAAAAAAATTGTAAGACAAGTCACACAATCCTCACCTCAACTGAAAAATGGTGAAGATAAGTTCACCTCTCACTTGTGGCTCTCATGAAATTGGAGTAATTGAACAACATTAGAACTTAGAGACAAAAACTTGAAGCCAGATTCAATAGATAGGCCACGGCCCTATTTCGTGTTTTTTTGTGTGTCCCCTTTCTAATTTTTAACACCAGTCCCTCAATCTAACTTCATATCTAACACAGTTAAATTTTCATTGTTTAATTAAAAAAGGGAAATGTTTTTTCTTTTTAATTTTAAAAAGTTTGGAATGTCAAATAAGATTTTTGGAGTGCCAAGAACAATTGGAAAATTTTATTTGAACCCATATAACCTCTCTCTACACCTAACTTAAATTGTAAATGGAAATTGTCTTTTTACCTATCGCATAATTATCATCAAGTACAAGATGAAATTAACACTAAAACTAAAGTTTATCAATAAACCCACACTTAATAGAGAAAAACAATCTCTTTTTGACCAATGGATGATGATTTTGAAGTTTTAAAACCTCAATGTATAAATCGATTTATGCAAGTTTTTTTTTTCCATAAATTTGATACATTCAATAATTGCCAAGTAACACTCTAATATTCTCCAAAACTTTAAATAGAGAAAATGACATATGCTAAAGTAGTCTTCAACGAAACAAAAATTATTCCGTTAGAATGGTAATTATTTACAATGTACCTACATATCTGACGAAGAATGGATGCCCGATGATATTATGCTTCTAAAGATTCAGGGAAGAACTGCCTATATAACGATTCACCTTTATACTTTGTGAAACCCTAAACAAGTAAACCATATTACCAGGTTTTCCATCTGCACTTGCATGGTTCACGTTGTGTAAGCCATTGCCAACACACCTCACCAAGCTACAGATAGAACTCAACAAACTCAAACCAAAGCAAGCTTTGCATCTGTGCAGTTACAACATATTGAATACCATGACAGTACCATACAAAGCGGACCTGGCTTATAAGTCCTGAATCATCATGAGTTTATACAAACACAAGGCTATTAATTAGCTCTCTCTCTTTTTTTTTTTTTTTTTTTTTTTAAGAAAAGGTTTTGTTTTTATTTTAATGAAATTGTCATGAACATGACTCTTAAATCTACTTCTTCCTCCTTTTATTATCACCACAAGACAAACAAAGGAACTGAAAGATCTTAGGCCATGAGGAAATAAGATGTTTTCTTCCTTCTTTTAAAAATTAAAATCTCATCATATTTTATAGGCTTTTTAGCCAAAACAGTCCCCGAGATTTGCATAGCTCCTCACTTTGGTCTCTGAGATTTGAAATCAATAGAAGTGATCCCTGAGATTGTCCATCATCAATCATTTTGGTTATTCCATGAAAAATCTCCATTAAATAAGAACAAATGACAAAAATACCCTCAATTTTTTGTCAAATCATTTTGTCCTATTGTTTGTTAAATTGAGGGTACACTAGTAAAAAAAACCCTTTGCGGGACGCAGGTCCTTCGTCGCCCAAAGTCAAAAAACGTCGCGCAAAACTTTGCCCAACGCACCTTGGTCGCGCGCAAACCGTCGCGGCAAGGCAGTGACAGAAGGCTTTGCGCGACGCACGTAACCCTTCGTCGCGCAAAGTTGTTTTGCGCAACGTATGCTGCGTCGCGCAAAACTACTTTGTGCGACCTAAGCTGCGTCGCGCGAAGTGGATTGGCGCGACGAAGGGTTGCGTGCGTCGCGCAAATGCACTTTGCGCGACGTATGCTGCGTTGCGCAAAGTAGCGTCGCTTGACTTTGCGCGACGTAGGCTACGTCGCGCAAAGTGGATTTTCGTCATTTTTTTTTTTTTGAAGAAATGGTCAAAAATATTATTTTCTTAACTTTTTTAATAATATTGTAATTAAAATTCTAAACAATAATTAATGCACCAAAGAAAACTATTTCATTATAATATATATATATATATATATATATATGGAAATGTATTGTATATGTCCGAATGAAAAGGAAAAAAACTACAAGTAATCTTCTTAGTGAAATGGCTACTGGGTATCAGTAGGGTGAAGTGGCTCGAAAGTCGAAGGTGTAGCAAGATCAGGTACTACTGGTAGCGAGATTTGGAGGCCAGTCATCTGTATGGCTCGTACAAGGTCTCTCATTTGGCCAGCATAGGCCTGTAGCTGCTCGCCCTGGGCCCTTATCTGCTCCCTCATCTGCTCGCCCTGGACCTGAAGCTGACCCTGTAGGGTTGTCACTTGCTCCTTCAATGAATCAACCTATGCGGTGTTCGATCTGGAAGAAGAGGCACCAGTCTCACGAACTCGTGCTTTCCCCATGCCCTGAACAACCTTGCCGTGACGACGACCGAGGTTCTGATCCAGGACATCAGTCATGATCTGAAAACCTGCATCCTCGGGTACCGGGACGTCCTCAATCGGGGTCTTAGGGGGAAGCTGCGATGTTGCTTCTTGGATAACAGCAGTGCGCTTTTCCACCATAAGAGCCTGTAATAATAAAGAAAAAACATATATATAAATAATATTTGAACGATTCATGCATACATATAAGAATAATAACAAATACATTTACTTACATGAAGATGCTCAGTGTTCGCATCTCCAGGTCGAACGTAAACGTCCTCGAACATGTCGATCTCTGGGAACTTAGAACCCTCCTGAAGAAAAAAAAAAAGCATTAAGAAAATTTTATTAATCAATAATAATAAATAAATTGTATAAAATTTCTAAATTAATATACTTTTACCTGACGTCGTGCCTCAAGCCTATACGAAAAGGGCTTCGAACCGGAATGGTGAAGAAGTGTCTTTGAGTCCCGAGCTATCTTGCCAACAACATATTTCTTCTGTTAAACACACATTATACATGTTAGTGCGACTATTTGAAATAAATTAATAAAAAAAAGCTTAAAAATAACTAAAACAATAAGAAATTATTATTAAAATATTATGTACATACCACAAATTTTGGGAACGTAAAATGTTTGCAGAGCCACTCCCAATCCTCTGGCCGGTCCTTCAACTCGCTTGGGCAACCACTTAGGCGAGCAATCTCCAGAGTCTCCCATAGCTTAAAAGCAAAACTTAAATTACTAATATGGTTAAACTAATAAAACTATTATAAAAATTAAAACAGAATAAGAAATGGAAATTCCAAATTGCAGTGGCAAACATTTTGCAATCCATCATCCAACCAACTAATCTTCCAATATTTGCATATACATACATATATACACACACACATATATATGTTTGGAACAATAATATACACTATGGGGGAGATTGTTGTGTTGCACAATCATATAATAAGCAACGAACAGTGCATTTTTGGAGCCTACAGTTGTATGTAAGCATATACTGATTACACCATATAGTTGTGTAAATCAATTACAGAACATACATCAGTTTTGTGTCATCACAATCAACATCGTGCCCTAATTTCAGTAGCTCATGCTTCTGGTTTTAATTTGTACATCCAAGAGAGAAGTGAAAGCTGCCCTGTTTGTGGCAAGGTAACATTTTCTTTCATAATGATGATAATCTGTAGGTGGTAACGGCTTTTAGTTTTCAACTACAGTCAAATATTTGTGTTACTTTGTTACGTTATAGGCAAATTCCACCATTGCCGATATATTGCTATGCATCTTTCGTATTTTATGACTAGTGGAAAGATAACTGTTCTAGTATACTGCAGTCACGTGAAGGTTAGACGTTTTAACGATTTATTTTTGTTCCTGAAGTACTCGAATATCTTTTTCCCTAACGAACACGCACAGACTCGAGCTGCTTGATCAAGCAATTTGGTTTTGTACTGTCGATTATAAAAAATAAGAAAGTCCATCCTAAAGTTATTTCTCTAGGCTTTTTATCTGATATGACAAATTGTAATAAAGCATATTGCTTTTCTCCTCCAACCTGCATTGTTTTACTCTGGATTTATATGTTTGGCTTTCTAGGTGATGGAATTCGATGAAACGACTTGATCAAGTCTTCTCTCCCCTCTTAACTTGTACATCCAAGGTCCTAAATATATCTAGTAAAGGCATGTGCTTCACCTAATATCCTCTAGTAAAGGCATGTGCTTCACCTAATATCCTCTAGTAAAGGCATGTCCTAAATATATCTATGTTTCGGTGAAGGTCAGATTCATTTCAAAAATGCTCAAATTATGCTCTACATACTCAAATCAATCTTGGTATAACTCATAAAAACTGCCAAACATAAAAAAAAATAAAAAAAAAATAAAAAAAACAAAAACAAAAGCAAGGACAGTTTGACAAATGTTGATGACTTTGAAGAATGGGGCAGAGAGACTTGAGTCTAACGAGCTCAGCAACAACAGCTTCAATAATTTATAGTTTACAGGCATTTGTCAAGGTTAATCAATATTTTATGTCCCAATTTGTTGGATTATTGAAATACATTTGATTTGATATTATGTTATGTGTCCACCTTCGCATCCTAATTCGACAAAATTGAAAAAACTTCACCAAGAACACCTCCATTTCATACACAAAACCCACATACAAATCAACAAAATTGCAAAAACTTCACACAATCAACTCGAATCACATCCCAAAAGAAATCAATTTGACAAAAACCCAGCATGCAATTTGAACCTAAACCCTAAATAACAAAAACCCATCAAAAATCAGAAACCCTCACCTTGAATTTGGGACTTGATTCGCGTCGGTTTCGAGATTCGCGTCACTGCCCGTCGATTAGAACGAGAGGGAGAGAGACAACCGACAGAGTAGTGGTGGTGGTTGGATTCGACATTGTGAAGAGGAAAGCTTGCAAACGAGAGGGAGAGAGATATGTATGGGAAAGAGATGAGAGATGAGCAAGAGGGTTATACGGGAAAGATGGAAAGAGAGGTGAGCAAAAGAGGGTTATATGGGAAAGAGGGAAAGAGAGGAGAGATGAGCAAGAGGGTTATACGGGAAAGAGGGAAAGACTGAAAGAGGCCAAACTTAGGAAAAATTGAAACAAAGCGCCTTTTTTTCACTGCATCGGGGCGCCAAAATCATCATATTTTGCGCGACGTTGGTATACAATTTAACGTCACGCAAAGTGCTTTTGCGCGACGACCATGTTAAGGCGTCGCGCAAGGTTTTATTTTTTTTCAATTATTATAAAAATTACTGAAAATATGACTTTACTTCTTTCAAATTCAATTTTTTTTTTACATAAACCCCAAAATAATATATTTTTCTAATAAAAACCCACAATTTTTTTTTTTACATATATATATCATTCAATTTCTTAAGTGTTATAAGTATTATATAAATAAATTAAAATCATCAAAATCGGAGTTAAAATGACCGTTAAATCATGATTTTTCTTTTTATAACCGTCGAAACGTTTTGTCCCGTTACTTGATCTGTGAATGTTTGTTTATTGCAATTTTTGGCGTATGCGATCTCGAAGTATATACAAACATGTTTGACGGTTGGATCGTTGAAACTAGTTTCGTAGAATGCGTGTATCTCATCAAAACAATAGATTCAGTAATACTTAAAAGTTTATTCATAATTTCATTAAGTATAACATAAGATTTTTTTGGTTTCCATTAGTGTAAATATTTTAAATTGAAGATCAAATTCATTCATTGTATTCATATAGGGTCAAGGAGTGTAGCTGCAAAAAATCATCAATATCGGAGTTAAAATGACCGTTAAATCATGATTTTTCTTTTTATAACCGTCGAAACGTTTTGTCCCGTTACTTGATCTGTGAATGTTTGTTTATTGCAATTTTTGGCGTATGCGATCTCGAAGTATATACAAACATGTTTGACGGTTGGATCGTTGAAACTAGTTTCGTAGAATGCGTGTATCTCATCAAAACAATAGATTCAGTAATACTTAAAAGTTTATTCATACTTTCATTAAGTATAACATAAGATTTTTTTGGTTTCCACTAGTGTAAATATTTTAAATTGAAGATCAAATTCATTCATTGTATTCATATAGGGTCAAGGAGTGTAGCTGCAAAAAATCATCAAAATCGGAGTTAAAATGACCGTTAAATCATGATTTTTCTTTTTATAACCGTCGAAACGTTTTGTCCCGTTACTTGATCTGTGAATGTTTGTTTTTTGCAATTTTTGGCGTATGCGATCTCGAAGTATATACAAACATGTTTGACGGTTGGATCGTTGAAACTAGTTTCGTAGAATGCGTGTATCTCATCAAAACAATAGATTCAGTAATACTTAAAAGTTTATTCATACTTTCATTAAGTATAACATAAGATTTTTTGGTTTCCACTAGTGTAAATATTTTAAATTGAAGATCAAATTCATTCATTGTATTCATATAGGGTCAAGGAGTGTAGCTGCAAAAAATCATCAAAATCGGAGTTAAAATGACTGTTAAATCATGACTTTGCGCGACGCAGGTTTACTACGTCGCGCAAAACAGCTTTGCGCGACGCATGATGTATATCATACGTCGCGCAAAGATGTTTTGCGCGACGTAGTAAACCTGCGTCGCGCAAAGTTGGAAAAAAGCGGTAAAACAAGCTTGGTTTGGCGCCAAACTCTTGCGCGACGCATGAAACGTCGCGCAAGTGGTCTTTGCGCGACGGTACTTTGCGCGACGAAGTAATGCGTCGCGCCAAACTGTTTTGCGCGACGACGTTGTACCTTCGTCTCGCAAAACTGTTTTGCGTGACGCATTACTTCGTCGCGCAAAGTACCGTCGCGCAAAGACCACTTGCGCGACGTTTCATGCGTTGTCGTCGCGCAAACATACTTTGCGCGACGAAATGCTCTACGTCGCGCAAGTTTCCGTCGCGCAAACATGTTTTTCTACTAGTGGTATTTTTGTCATTTTGATCCTTATTTAACATAATTTTTCGCGGAAAGACTAAAATGATTGATGGTAGACAATCTCAAGGACCACTTCTATTGATTTCAAATCTTAGGGACCAAAGTGAGGAGTTATGCATATCTTAGAGACCATTTTGGCTAAAAAAAAAACCTATTTTATATAGGGAAAACTAACAAAGGTTTTAGCTAAAGTATATAAGTCCTTTCTTAAATAGTCACTTAATACTACAGTCTAGTGGTATTCCACTTCACTTGTAAGTAAGAGGTCTTAGGTTTGTTTCTCATCAAAAACGAATTTGAACTACAATATTATGGCTAACCTATTACGGAACTTAGCTCTCTCTGCTACACCCTTAATGGAGATAAATCGTTTGTTAAAAGAAAAAGAAAAAAGTAAAAAGTCCCTTCTTAAATAACGCGAAAGCCTTGAAGCTAAAGTTTGGAATTAGAACCCTTGAGAGAAAAGCAGCAAAATCCCAAATCCCAACTGGATACTAGCATAATTTTCTTTTAATTTTTAATTTGAGATAATATCAAAAATTGTATTAACTGAAAAGGAAATAAAAGGTATTGGGTGAGAGAAAAAAAGAAAAGCATTGAATTCCTCATGGCCATAGACTACTGGAAATAAAGGTTGGTTTTGAATTTTTAATTTCAAAGTTTAGGGTTGGTCATCTTCACATGCTTATTGGTTGACTTATGGGTTTTTATATTTAATGGCATTTGAATTTATTTACATGTATTTTTAGCTATATGTCAAAAGTTTTTATATAAACAATTGAAAAAATTAAAAAATTAAAAAACCATCAATTCATGGTAGTAATAGACGGCACTCTGGGAGGAAATGACGGCTTTAGTATTCCCCCCTCCCCCCCGCCTCTTAGGAGCTAGCTCCTTGGGGGGGGGATTTCATGGGTGTTTTGCATCGGATTCGTCCAAAAGATAGGGAAAGTTGATTTTAGCAAGAAAAAAATTATTAGATGGGTTAATTAAAAGTTCTTTAGGTGTATTAGAATTCAATAAGTGTGTTTGGGTTAATATTTGAACTTTGGGCTGCAAGTATGAGGAAGCCCAAAAATACCAATTAAAGGAAGACCTACCCGAAGCCTAGTACCAGGCCCAGAGACAAGTTGGCGCCTTCCCATTAATGCATAGGCCACGTGCCTATGATTTAAGTATCAAGTGATGGGGACTAACTCACAATCAGCCAAAAAACACTTTTCGGTGGCAATACAAGTAAAAAGTTGATGACTCACTATTCTTCAATAGCTTTCGGGCAAGAGTAAAGCTACTCTAGTCGGGCTAATCTGCCTATAAAAGGAGGAAGAGGCCCTAGAGACAAGGACACTCAACTAATTAAACAAACAAACATACAAACTCTGCTCTCAAGCCAGATTTGCATCTAAAAGCTGTAATCAGCCCAGATCTCAATCCTTTTCAGGATCATCCCACACAAAAGCCATCTTTTGTTTAGTTTAGAAGCTCTGCTATCACCCTTAGTGGCATAGTATTGATTCTCTTGTGTAAACTTGTTTACCATCCATCCCTTCTTAGCATATAAACCCTGTAAACTCAAAAGAGAAGTGATTGCAAGAAGTTCAACCTCGCCCGACAAGGTGAAATCTTGCTCAAATCTCTTTGTTTGTTTTATAAGTTAATAGATCTACTGCTTAATGTATTCTATAGTATGTATTCAAGTTATATATATCTGTTTTCTTACTTTAAGAGTCTCATTTGTGCCCGGATCTGATCACCTTAAAGAATATGCCTTCATTTAAAACCAATCAAGAACCGAGTAGATGACTTAAGGGGATCTGGACTCCCCTCACTCGAACATACAAGACTATGAACTGAAAGTCCTTGGTCACAAGGTAAGAAAAAGAACTTAATGTGAACTTAACCCATCCACGACAATCCTTTAATAACAAGAAGTCTGAGTAACTTGGGACGTAAGTAATCGACTAAATACACTTATTCTACATCTGCTATACTGAGATAGTAGTGGCACGCCTAGCACTCAGTTAGTTTTGATTGCGAGCCTCAAGGCCTACACCTAAGGCCCTACAAAGACACATTTCAAAACTAACTCGATCATCTTCTTGCAGCACATCAGCAAGCAAGAGCCCGACTATACATCCAAAGTGCCAATCTCTTGGGGAGCTGTGCTGAGAGCCGATGAGCCATCTCTGGAGAAATCTTCGCCCGAACATAGTTTTGGCACGCCTGGTAGGATCACATTAGTGTTGTATGCCAAGAAGAATAAGGAAAGAGAAAACCTTCAGGTGGAACACAGAGTACAGGCTACCCCAGTCTTTACCAAAATCAAACATAGCAGACCGCACAGAGAACGTTTCCTCCTTACAAGGACCAGCTGTTTTGGGAAGCCCGACCTTATCTGAGATGTCGGGGGGAATGGTAACCAATGAAGACTTGCAAGCCATCATGGTGTAAGTGTTAAGGGGTATAGAGAATATTTCCCTAGAAACCAGGGAAGAAGTCAGCAGACTTTGTTCTTTAACAGGGAGTTTGCAAAGACAACTAGATCTGAAGTATTCTACTCCAAAAAATGGTTATGTGAGGAGAGCAAGCCCCGAATAAGAACTAGTTATTCCATTCTTTCATTTACTCGAGGATAAGAATGGTAAGGATAAAAACAAGGAAGAATATCGCACCAGTGGGCCAGTGTTGGAAGAAATTTTAGAAGCAGAGTTGCCAGACCCCTCACTATTTCCACTTAATAATAGGAGGCAGGGCGGTCAAGAAAGAACGAAGTATGGGATGCCCCAGTTGATCGAGGAATCCAGTGGAAAATGCGGGCCTACTAAACCAGATAAACCTCTTCCTTATAGGCCCCCATCATTGGCCAGTAAGGGAGGGGAAAGCCCGATCCAAGAAAAGAGCTTTTCTCGGGAAATGATCATAGCCCGAAATGGGAACCCCCTCATACTCTTTCTGATAATACAACTCATCAACATCTCAGAGATGAGTTAGCCGAGTTAAGGAGGATGGTGGCCCGGAATGCTCAGCCACAAGCTCACCCGCTGTTTAGGATCACTTATCAGAAACCCTATCCTGAGTACGTTGACGAGCATAACCCTTTTCCAGTCAACTTCAAGATACCTGTATTCCCAACATTGAGCGGAGAAGATGGTAATGTGTTTCCAGATATCACATTTTCAAGTCCTCTAATCATTGTGTGGCATTCGAAGATAATCCCAACTACAAGCTGAGATTGTTTGGGAACTCCTTGATGGGCTTAGCATCTCAGTAGCATTCTTTGTTGCCCAATAATTCTATCGCCAATTGGGGAAAATGGAGATGGCCTTCCATGAACAGTTTTATAGGGTCGAGCCCTAAATGTCTATCAATGACCTTATGGAGGTGAAGCAGTACGAGCATGAGTCTACAGAAAACTTCATGATGAGGTTCAAGAGGACGAAGATGAGGTGCTAGTTCCATATAAATCATGCACAGCTCATATCCATCGCTCAGAAGGCGTTGAGATTACCTTTAAGGAAGAAGTTTTATGACGTGCAGTTCAATGAGCTGCAGAAGTTGGTAATTGTGGTCACCAAGTATGAGAAGTTGTTGGTGGAGGAACAATAAGTAAATCATTTGTCTAAGGTGCCCCATTTCTATAAAAGCAAAGCTATTATTCACCAAGTGGAGTTTGAAGGAGAACCAGAAGAAAATAATGGCCATGAAGGAGATAAAATGGACGTGTGCGCGACGGAGATGACTGCCTCCTTCAAACCTTTGACCGTAAAAGGGTTAGTCGAGCTAGTGAAGGACCAGAAAGTAGTCACAAATGATGGTGGATTTGTCCTTATGAATCCCCCAAGTACCAGAGTTATTCCTTTGACTTAACCAACTATGAAGAGTTGGTTCGAGCAAGGGTAAGGGTGATCATGCCCTACAGGGCTAAAAAGATGCCCAAGCTTGAAGAGCTGAGAGAGAAAAAGTATTTCAAGTTGCATTACACTTTCAATCACTCCATAACCAAATGTGTCCAGTTCAGGGACTGGATACAAGACCTTATACCAAAGGGAAAGTTGTTATTGGAGAAACGGTAGGCCAACATGATGATTGACACTAACCCCTTCCTAGAAGTCCCAATAAACATGATCAACCTTACATGGGCTGAGAATGGGAAAGGAAAAGCTACATGGGAGGTGAAAGCAGAACGGAGGCAAGCTGATAGGCCAACTGAATGAGCCATAAAGGTGCCCGAGAAACCCAAAACGACCATAATCAAATGAGTGGTATTGTGCAATAGATGCCAATGTGAGTGTGAGCTGGAAGTCTCAGCGTCAGGAGCCATTATTGATTAGGAGCTGATCAAGAAAAAAGAGAAAGAAAAGTAGGAAGCCCGTAGAAATGTCATGCAGTCAGCTGAGAGAGAGAATTCTAGAAATGTTTTCCAAAGGTTGGGAGGAGACTCCTAACCAAAGGATTTTTCTGAAGTGTTCAGAAATTACTAAGATTCTGAAGAGGTGAAGGACATAGAGGTCAATGTGCCAAGATGGGTGGATGTGAGGCCACCCCAACCAAGCTATGCTGGTGGAGATGTCAGAGTTAAGGGGAGAACGTTGAATCCAGGCACAATGAAGAAACATGCCCAACTTGGGCGAAAATGGTATGTGGTCGGAAATGATGAGAAGCCCGTTAAAGAAATGGGAGCCTCCATGATTAGGAGAGTCTAGAGGCAATATAAAACCCACATGAACTCGTTAAAAGTCCCCGCTGCCTCAGAAACCTTGGAGATTGGCCAACCATCTCAAGCCCATTTATGTAACTGCTTATCTGGATGGAGTGCCCTTCAAAACGGTTTTGATTGATGGAGGAGTCGCAGTCAAAAGGGTTTTCAAGCAGATGAAGAGGGCATGTAGAAATAAGGAGTATCTCATCCCTACGGACTTAACTGTTTCCAGTTTCTCTAGAGCCATCACCAAAACTCATGAGATATTGCCTTTGGAGGTTGACTTAGGTTTCAAGCAGATCATGTTAGCTTTCTTCGTTGTGGCTAGTACTTCCACATATGGAGCTTTATTGGGTCGAGATTGGATTCATCAAAGTTTCTCAGTGTCATCTACCCTGCATCAACAAGTGGCAGTTTACCACGAAGAATGAGATATGAGACCTGGATTTTGGGAAATGGTGGAGGCCGAGTCACGGCCATTCCTTCCCACTGCCAATGTGGCAGAAGCCAATTTTTACAATCCTAGCATTGGGATTCTCCAGTGCTTAGGAGCTGATAAGAACGGCCGCCCGACTAAAGTGATAGCCCAAAAGCTTTTGGAACATGGGTTGTTCCTTACAATGGAAGAATATGACCGACCTCATATTGTCCCAACTCCCCAACACCAGTAAGGTCAGAACAAAGAAGAAAGGATCAGGTAGTTGCAGTCAGGTTCTTAATCAAAAGATTGTTGGTGTATGGAAGATAGAGAAAGTAAGAAAGGGAGAGCTTGGCCGAGAAGCACCAGGAGGAAGCCTCAAGCAGCCAGAGCGGAGAAGAGTTTTTTGGAAAGGAGTTGGAAGCGGCCGTACAAATAGTTGAATGTATATATGACCTGGACGGGCCAGAAGACTTGCCCGAGAGTCTAGAGTTAGTTGAATTCTTGTGAGCAGAGCCTAACAAGCCATCACCAGAAGTACAAGACCCATTGGAAACCATTGATTTGGGAACTAAGGAAGATCCAAGGCCTATCCAGATCAGTGGCTTATTAGAAACGGAGGATCGGGCAAATGTAGTTAGCTTTCTGCATGAGTTCAAAAACTGTTTTGCTTGGCATTACACTGAAATGCCAGGTTTAGATTCAACCTTAGTAGAACACAGAATGCCTATTAATGAGGGGTATAAACCTGTCAAGCAAGCACCACGGAGGATGTCAAAGAAGATCGAGGAAAAGGTCAATGAGGAGATTGAAAGGCTAGTAAAGGCTGGATTTATTAGGCCTGCCAAATATGTCGAGTGATTGGCCAACATTGTACCTGTATTAAAAGCTATAACTAAGGCGGTCCGATGTTGTGTTGACTATAGGAACATTAATAGAGCCACGCCTAAAGATGAATATCCAATGCCTATGGCTGACTTATTCATAAATGCAGTTGCCAAACACAAAGTCTTATCTTTCATGGAAGGAAATGTCGGTTATAATTAGATAAAAATGACTAAAGAAGATATACACAAAATAGCTTTCAGATGCCCAGATCATGTTGGAGCATATGAATATGTAGTGATGCCATATGGGCTAAAAAATGCTGAAGTGACCTATCAAAAAGCAATGAATGCCATTTTTCATGACTTGATTGGCCATACTATGGAAGTGTACATTGCTAACATCGTGGTAAAGTCTAAGACTGAATACATAAGCTAAAAATGAATCCAAAGAAATGTTCTTTTGGAGTAAGGTCTTGCAACTTCTTGGGATTCCTTGTTTATCAAAGGGGTGTGGAGGTTGACAAGAAAAAGCTAGGGCAATCATAGAATCACCTCATCCCACCAATAAAGTACAATTACAGAGGCTACTAGGAAAAAATCAACTTCTTAAGGAGATTCATCGCCAAGTTGGCGGGCAAGATTCAGCCGCTAACTCATTTGCTAAAATTGAAAAACAAAGAAGAATTTGAGTAGGGCCCACCACATCAAGAGGTTTTCGACAGTATAAAGGCTTACTTGGCCTCTCCACCAGTGATCATGCCACCTCAGAGGGGGAAGCTTTTAAAGCTTTATATTTCTGCTTCTGAGAAATCAATGGGAAGCTTGTTGGCTCAGATAAATGAAGGCAGAAAAGAACAAGCAATCTACTACCTCAGTAGAATCCTTACTGAAGTAGAGACAAGATATACACCAGTGGAGAAGTTGTTAAAACCAATGATAGATGGGAGGATTGGAAAATGGATTCTAGTGTTTTCAGAGTTTAGCTTTCAGTATGTGCCTCATAGAGCGATCAAGGGGCAAGCAATTGCAAACTTCTTGGCTGAGCACCAAGAATCCCAAGATGAGATTATCAATATCTTGGGAACTCTTAAGGTAGCCAGTGTGTGGATCCCATCAAGCAAAGCCTTCTAGGGCAAAGAAAAATGGATCCGGCAAGAGATAAAAAGAATAGCTAGTCTCTGGATCACTCATTGGAAACTGTATTTTGATGGTTCTTGCACCCAAACTGTCGCAGGAGCCGGGATTGTTATTATTGATCCCAATGGTGCTCACCATTTTTATTCATTCCTCCTAGACTATCAAGAGACTACTAACAACTGGGCAGAATACGAGGCATTGATAATTGGTCTGGAGATCTTGATAGAGTTAGGGGCAACTGAAGTTGAAGTATTTGGTGATTCGAAGTTGGTGATCAATCAACTAAATGAAGAGTACAAGTGCAGACACATCATCATGGCAAGTTACTATTTGGCATCTACATAACTATTAAGCTATTGGGGCACTAAGATATCAGTCAACCATATCCCTAGAGGATCGAATGCAGTTGTTAATGAGATGGCACAATTGGCTTCTGGAGCGCTGATCCAAGAAAGAAAGTATAAAGGGGACATAGAGGTTCAGAAAAGAAATCTCCCTTCTATCTTTGAAAGGGGATTCAACCTAGATGTAATGACTGAAGAGGTGAAGGTTTGAGATTGGAGGACACCTATTATTCAGTATTTAAAAGATCCATCATTCTGCACAAGTAAGAAGAATAGACAACAAGCAACTAAGTACATTTGTGGGGGGGAAATATACTAAGAAAGACTCCAGATGGACTAATGTTGAAATGCTTAGGCCAGGAAGAATCAATGAGGGTAACGGCCAAAGTACATGAAGGGATCTATGAAGCACATCAGGCAGGAACCAAGATGAGGTGGCTACTTAGGAATATGGCTATTTCTGGCCAGAGATGGAGAAAGATTGCAAAGCTTTTGCCCGAGGGTGCGAAGAATGCCAAAGACATGGACCTCTCCAACATGTGCCTTCAGTACCCTTAAACCCCATGGTCAAGCCTTGGCCCTTCAGAAGATGGGCAATGGAGTTCATCGGGCAAATTCATCCAGCTTCTAGCAAAGAGCACACGTTCATAATTATGGCAACAGACTACTTCACCAAATGGGTAGAAGCTTCAACAGTGAAGACCTTAACTGCAACCGCCGTTAAGAACTTCATTGAAACCAAGATCTTACACAGATATGGGGTACCCAAGACAATTGTTACAGAATGCGGACCGTCTTTTATTTCAAAGGAAGTAGAAGAATTTGCAAGTAAGTTCAAGATTAAGATGATCCAATCTAGTCCTTACTACCCCCAGTCAAATGGTCAAACAGAAGCCAGCAACAAAGTCTTGGTGAACATTATCAAAATGATGGTGGCATATAGTATATAAAAGTGGCATGAGAAGTTGAGAGATACTTTATGGGCTTACAGAACCTCCAAGAGGGCACTGGAACTACTCCTTATGCTTTGACTTTCGGGCAAGATGATGTGCTCCCCATGGAGATAAATGTGAGTTCTGTTAAGATTCAAAATCAATTTAGGTTGCATAGTGAAGAATATATTCAGGCTATGTGTCAAGGAATAGAAGATCTAGATGTAGCCCGAATTGAAGCCCTAGGTAAAATTCAAGAGGGGAAAAGAGTTGTTGCCCAAGCATACAATAAAAAGGTGAAATTGAAAAACTTCAAGAAATAAGAGTTAGTATGGAAGGCAATTCGTGAAGGAAAAATTTTGTCCTAGCTAAGAACATGTATGAACATTTGAATACATATGCTAACAATTAACTCTTTAAAGTAGGCATGCATCCAAAAACAATTCATGAAACCCATGACTTTCAAAGCCTAGTATATGGTGAACCAAAAGACTCTTTAACAACATTAAAGATAATTAAGAATTTAGAGATTCTTTACCCTTGAAGCTCATCCTTGATTACACAAGGGATTCACCCAAGTGGAGGGCCTTCAAGTCACCTCCTTGCTCCTTGGATCTTCCTTGTGATTTTCCTCCTTTTAGTGCTCATTTGCTTCTTTGAGGATTTGAGGATTAGTTCTCCAAAACACCAAAAGTTTGATGTCTCTATGTCTCTTCACCAAGGATGTAATTTGTGAGGATGAAAATGTATCACTTAGGGAAGTAAATTTGCTAGATAACTTTCCCCAAGTAGCTTAGAAAACCCTAATTGAAAACAAAGCTATAAAGATGAATTTATACTTCATTTCTTAGGTGAGTGGCAAACTTGCAATTAAGCAAACTTGCATACCCTCACCCTAAATGGTTGGCCTATATGGTTATTGGGCTTATTGCCCATTTTGTTTTAGTTGTCATACAACTTAAACATAATGGGCCTTGTGGACCAAAACACTTTTGGGCCCCGAAGCCCTAAAACCAACTTAAAAGCCCAATACGAACATTTCGTATAATTAATTAACTAATTAATTAATCTTGACCATTCTTCAATTAAACCATTTAATTGCTTATCCATTTCATTTAATTGCTTCACATATATCCTTATTTGGTGTGCGATCCATTAGGTTCCAATTAGCGAGGCAGTGGGCGATGTTACTCTTAACTATCGATTGTGAATTGAAACCACATTTCAATTCTCCCTTTTGATGATTAGTGTTTGCTAATCAATAGGGCTTCCACAAACCATGAGTGACACCTAGCAGTATGTCATGGTTACCCAAGCTAAGTAGAATTGGTTGGAGAACCTATCCAGTTACAATTACAATGCAATACGGTCCTTCTCTAATACAATACTCTTAACCACATTGTTTTAAGTGATAGTTTGTTTCATGTCTACTATCCAATGTGATACTTTCTTATATGATTCCCTTGAATATGATTTGGAACATCTTCCTTAGTCATATTCATTTGCTTTGGCCAAAGACTTTAGAATCATATTTTAGAGTATACTCTTTCCACCATGGAAGGTTAGAGATCCCTTGTTGTGCATTCATATGCCTACATGACTAGATCACATGACCCCAACAATGCCGTGGACAATCCGAGGGAATGCCTTTGTCATGATCAAAGATCAAGGACCTAACCATTAGACATCTATGATGCCTCAGGTCTAAGGACTACTTTGCATATTGTAACCTTAGAGTTCGTACATGACATGTATGTTTGAACTCTCATTAATCGCAGTTCAGTGTACTCGATTACTCTTTCGAGCACCTATGTATTTGTCTTAGTGTCCAACACCAAATGACTTGAGACTAGTTCATACTCACGTTTGAGTCAACATAACACATACTAACCTTAGCGGATTGTCAATGCCCAATTGGCAATCCTATGGCTAGGAACGTTTTAGGAATGAACATAAGAGAAAGGTCTCCTTAATCTAACTCATTAGATCACTTATCTCTTATGTCAAATACATCCCTTGGATTCTCTTATTGATTAAACACATGATACAATAAATAGTGATTAACAATAAGTATTGCCCTTCCGTTAAACATATAAAAGTTTAACATATTAAGTATTCCAAAAAGCTATTACATCAAATGAGTGGCTTTGTGGGCATACTTCCAACAATTCGGCCTTTAGAAGCTCAAGTTAGAGGCTTTGGGAAGTGGAGTCCGACTTGGGAGGGTCCTTTCATTATTAACCAAATACTAGACAAAGGGGGATATTACTTGGCAGATTTGGAAGGAAGTTCGCAGAAGCATCCAGTTAATGCCAAGTTTTTTAAGAAATATCACCCAACCTTGTGGGATGTTAGGAGTTGCTATATTGAAGAAGTATAAACATTGTGAGTGGTTTAAAGTCAGCTTATTTGCCCATCGTAGTTAAGTTCTAAAAGAAGAAATGCAAGCTAAGATGGATTAAGAAAGTCTTTTTTTATTTCATGTTGAAGTTACATAAGGATCAACAATAGTTTTACATCCTTGGCTAAGGTAGCTATCCTAGAATGGCTAATTGAGCTTCAGCATCTTCAACTTCAACATTTACTTTCTTGGCTTCCTCAATTCTTCTTGTAAAGTTGTTTCGTACAGATGGTTGCTCCTCCAAACTCTTAATCGAAGAAGACACTTATGTAATCCTGGCTTCCATAACAGAGCCTTCGTCCACAAGTCCCACCAAAGTCCTTGGCATTGTCATGGTAATTGACCCCGAAACATACACATATGATGATGAAGTGATCAAGAAACCAAAAGTTATGGGGAAGTTTGGGCTTGTGGATACCAGTGCAAGGAAATATTACTTTATATTCATAAGAGGAATCTATCGGTATGATTAAGGCTACCTGGCTATTCACCAAGGCCATAGGAGTCTTGAAACAGAAGTTGGACGTAATGCACCTTTCTGAGGATGTTGCAAAAGCCAATAAATGAGAAGTCCATGCAGGCCCCAAAGAGTGCACTCATTCCTCCTCAAAGAAGATTTCAGTATGCAGGCTCGCTCGAGGGTAATGAAGGTCATCAAAAGAACGGTGCATGGTGGAAATCCTCTCACCAATCTCGCGAAGAGACTGAATTCGGGCAACTATGGGTGCCATTTAGGACTTTGAGAGGAAGATAGAAGAAAATTTGAAATTAAGGGGGGAATGACTGAAGAGCTTGCAAAGACAAGAGCGTACTGGAGTTTCTGAGAATTTGAAGGCTCGAAGTGGTTAAAATGCTTTGCTGATGAGATTAAGGAGGGATTATATAATAAGTGATTACTTAGCGGAGGAGTTCGTGGGGTAGTGCAAAGGGTTTCAGATAAACCAACGGTTGCTTTAAAAAGGCACAAGTTCCGAGTGGATGCGTGCGACAGTTGTTTAATGAGTGACGGCTATTTAATCATTATTAGCTCCTGGGATTGCAACCTTAACAATGATTAAAGGGGGCACAGTTTGGGTTAATATTTGAACTTTAGGCTGCAAGTATAAGGAAGCCCAAAAACACCAATTAAAGGAAGACCTGCCTGAAGCTCAGTATCAGGCCCATAGACAAGTTGGCGCCTTCTCATTAATGTATAGGTCATGTGCCTATGATTTAAGTGTCAAGTGATGGGGACTAACTCACAATCAGCCAAAAAACACTTTTCGGTGGCAATACAAGTAAAAAGCTGATGACTCACTACCCTTCAATAACTTGCGGGCAAGAGTAAAGCTACTACAGTCGGGCTAATCTACCTATAAAAAGAGGAAGAGGCCTCAGAGACAAGGACACTCAACCAATCAAACAAACAAACATACAAACTCTGCTCTCAACCTAGATTTGCATCTAAAAGCTGTAATCAGCCCAGATCTCAATCCTTTTCAGGATCATCCCCCACAAAAGCCATCTTTTGTCTAGTTTAGAAGCTCTGCTATCACCCCTAGTGGCGTAGCATCGATTCTCTCGTGTAAACTTGTTTACCATCCATCCCTTCTTAGCATATGAACCTTGTAAACTCAAAGGAGAAGTGATTGCAAGAAGTTCAACACCTTGCCCGACAAGGTGAAATCTTGCTCAAAGCTCTTTGTTTGTTTTATAAGTTAATAGATCTACTGCTTAATGTATTCTCTAATATGTATTCAAGTTATATCCATCTGCTTTCCTACTTTAAGAGTCTCATTTGTGCCCGAATTTGGTCACCTTAATGAATATGCCTTCATTTAAAACCAATCAAGAACCGAGTAGGTGACTTAAGGGGATCTTGACTCCCCTCACTTGAACATACAAGACTATGAACTAAAAGTCCTTGGTCACAAGGTAAGAAAAAGAACTTAATGTGGACTTAACTCATCCACGACAATCCTTTGATAACAAGAAGTCCGAGTAACTTGGGGCGAAAGTAATCGACTAAATACACTTGTTATACATATGCTATACTGAGATAGCAATGGCACGCCTAGCACTCAATTAGTTTTGATTGCGAGCCTCAAGGCATACACCTAAGGCCTTACAAAGGCACCTTTCAAAACTAACTTTATCCTCTTCTTGCAGCACATCAGCAAGCAAGAGCCCGACTATATATCCAAAGTTCCAATCCCTTGGGGAGCTGTGCTAAGAGCCGAGGAGCTCTTTCCGGAGAAATCTTCACCCGAACAAAGTGTAGGGCTGATAATTGGGTTAGGTGTTTGAGTGTGATAATTGAAGTGGGTGTCTCGAGATTTAGGGGGTTTAATTGAGGTACGTTAATTTCTAGGGTTTTGATCATTCTGCAACTCCTCGAGTGTTAGTATGTTGTTGGGATTGGCTTAGAGAGGCAGGTGTTCTTGGGTTCTCAGGTTTTATTCAACCAACGTTGTTTAGATCTTTGAACTTCGGGTGGCGTCTGTTTATGGTAATGGGGTTTGTGACAATTAGCATCTGGCTTGCTTATATTAGACTCGTTGATTTCGTGGGTTGTTGGATTATGGGTTGTTTTATTTGGTGTTTGTTAATCATTACTTGGCTTGGATGTGGTTCTTGGAGTGCTTTGCATTTATTTTGGTGTGCCCGAGATTGCTCTTTGTGTATTTTGCATCTGTTGGGTTCCCGATTGTGCGTCTTGAGTGAATTGCTCATCTTTTCTCTTAATCTTCCGATTGGGCCTCCCAATCAGTTTACTAGTTTTGTGCTGATTAGCTGCTTTTGCTTGTTTATTATGTTTTTATCTATTTGTTCTGGAGATTGTATTTTTTTTCTTTGACGGCTGGATTCCCCCACATTTCTTCTATTTAAGTTGGTGGTGGCTTGGGTTTTATTTCATCTGGTCTTCCCACTTCTCTGCATTTCCATTTTCGTTGGTTTGCAGGATAGGTGCATAGAGACGTAAAAATATTTGCGTGAACTTCATAAATTTTTCTAAGGCTCCGAATGTTGAAGGGTAAGTGTTTTTGAGCTAAGTTCAATTTTTAATTCGATTCTCTACTGTTAGCATAGATTGTCATCATTTCTTCCCTTTTGCTGTGAATTATTTCCGGATTTTGTTGTGCTGTTAGGTCAGGAGCTCCAAGTCTTTACAAATGTGAGCTTTTAGGTGTCTTTTGTAAAAAGGTTTTAATCTTTCTCATAAATATAGTTTTTTCAGTTATATGCAATACTTTGAATGGGTGTATTTTTATCTTTCCTGATTGCTGATTTAATTTTGGGTTTTATTAAGAGTTTAATTGAAGGTTTAATTCGGGTTTGTAGTTGGGGTTTAATTGAGGGTTTTGCTTTACTTAGCTTGAATTGAGATTCTACTCCCCATAAAGTTAATCAAAGCACTATGAATCTGGTAATGATAAAATGTGGTTGGTATTATTTACCAAAAAAGAAAAATTGTAATTGGCATGCATTTGGTTAAAAGACTAATTTTTTTTACAAGAACTTGAATAAAAAGTAGACCATGAGTGAAAACCAACCAACAAAGATTATGGTGATTCAGTAATTTAAACATAAACCAGCTTTGAGAGTCATACTCACCCATTGTCGGTTTTCCTTGCGAGCATATTTCCTACCCAAAGTTTCCCAAACTATGTTCTCAAACCACTGCATCGGCATATCTTTCCAACTTCTAATAGTCTTTGTTCCCCATACTTTCCAGAATTCGTTTTGGATCTTAATAATAGCTGCTATATTGCTTGGAATTGTCAATGATTTCAGTTCTTCGTTTTCTTTTCTTTTTGAAAAGCATGAGTGTGAAGTTTGATCAGTGAGTTTGACAAACAAATATATTGAACTTTTCAAATAGACTTTACATTTATCCCATAGATTTTCTCCTTTTCTTTTTCTGATTGTTGTTGGCATGCTAAGGAAAAAATTATATTAATGGTTGTTCATTTACCTCTGTAGTATTTTATTGTTATTCTGATCTCCACTGGTTCTTTAAATGGTGTGGTTTTTCAATTAGTTAATAGTTTTTAAAAATTGAAACACGTTATAGTTCTAAGCGTAATCATTTGATTAGTCTTCCTTTTAGCATAATTCCTGGAGACCAAGGATCTAACCATGGGACAAGGCCCAGCTATATAGTTTATTTCTATTTGCACTTGGTGGGCTTTCGTATCATTATAGCCTATCATTTCATTTCAGATAGGTGAGGCAGCACTCATTTGCTTTTATATATTTATTTTGCTGTATTTTCAAAATGTGTTAATTTTTTTTGGGGGGTGGGGAGTTTCCCATATCAGATGTGTGTCTCTATATATACATGCACTAATGGTTGCAACATGTTACAACGGTGTATTAAGTTTTGGTGTATTCTTAAGTGATGTATCCAATGTTGTTTTCAATGATTATTATAAACATTAGGGAAATTTATAGCCATATATCAAATTTTAAGACTTTTAACTTGCAGCCATTTTTATTGATTTCTGTAAAGATTCTAATGGTTTTTTGTTTTTAAATTTGTCTCTGTTAGATTATTGTTTTTCAATTTAAATTTTACTCTTTTCCAACTTAGGGTGCTTCATTGAATAAATGATACAGATTTTTCTTGAAGTCATTTCGTTGTTTGTTTTCCTTTGGAGGATTGTTGTGCTTCGGTTAGTACCATTCAGGTATGTCCATTTGTCAATCGGCACTGCTCATTTTTGTGAATGTGTGGCAAGGTATTGGTGATGCAATTTGTCTAGGTAAAATAGAGATCGTCTTTTAAAGTTAAACATGGTCCACTTTCTGCAAAAAAAAAAGAAAAAAAGAAAGGCAAAATGGTTAACCTTTTGTTGGCAAAATCTAATTAGTGACATCTTGATCAACCTGCACAGATTGCTATCTGGCCACTAAGCATTATGTTTGGGGTATAGGGTGCATTTTCTATGGTATGGGGTGTCCGAGAGAAACGGTTTCAAAATTAGGTCTGTTTTGATTTCAAGGATTACGTTTACTATTTTGTTTATAAAATTTGCAAAGAGATGGGGGTGTTTTAGTTTTTATGTTTAATGTCTTGAGAATTACCCTTTATTTGGTGCACTTTTACAGATTGAGTTCGTTATATCGTCACAATTTAAGTTACTTTTATTGTATCTGTTTGTTTGCATTTCGAATTCTTAATCGCAATCTCACTTCTTTTTTGCAGTTCAGATCGGGCTCACATCATAGAATCATAATCTGCTATTGTTGCTGCCTTTAATGAAGGGGTTCAAAGCCATTACGTTTCAATCAAGCCTTTGGTATGTCCTGAACTTCAATACGTTGTTTCCCCATTCTTTCCATTTCAAAAAATGCGAGTTTATAATTTTTAAAATGACTGTTTGGTTTTTTTCGGCTTATATTATATGTTTGTTCTATGCTTTGTTTCTCATTCTTGGTTAACTATGTGAGCTCTGATTGTCCAGAGGTCCGATAGTTCTTTCTTTTTTTTTGGTTTAAATTTTGTCTATGCAATTCTGTTATTGTTTGAAAGTCTCTTGGTGTCTTTGTGATTCTTATTTAACCCTGTGTTCTTAATTGTTTATCAAATGTTATTAGGCGTTTTATACGTTTTTTGTTGGTTGCTTCCTTTCTTTATTGCGTTCTAAATTTTCCAAATCGTTCTTTGAAGGTCAGTTACTTTGGTTGGTTGGTGTTTTTGTTAGGTTTTTCTGGTAGTCAATTGTCTCATCCTCCCTGAAGTGCTTTAATAAGTGTTGTTAACAACTGCAATCTCTCAACAAACCAGGCATATTTCCAAAAAAAATCACAATTTCCATATTTCAATTTTTAAAAATTTTAACTGTGTTATTCTAAGACCTACAAGCTAAACAGATTTTTCTAAAAAACATAAATATTGACACTATATTTAATTTGTGATTCAGGGTAGATAAAATGGTGAAATATATTGATTGAAGCGAACAACAAATTCTAGGAGGAGTTTTGGTTAAAATTTTAAAGAAACTGATTGAGGCTCGAAACAATGAAAAGAATCGAGGAACGAAAAAGATATATAGAGAAACTGCTCCAGGACCCAATACAAAGAAAACAGTGAAAATAGAAAAAACAAGGATGTGTTTGCATGTTTATGGTAAAGGTGTAAACCGAAACAAATTGGTGGTTCACACTATCGATTCACCTGAAAATCGTAGTAATTTGCCGAAAGAATAAGTTCCGTTGGATGAAGAAGTTTAGCATTTTTTGGGGGGTTTTTTAGATGGGATCTAGGCTAGCCTGCATAACATATATTTTGTCATCTTAACTTCAAGGCCAATATATGTGTTAAATGCATGTTGCTCCTGTTTGTTAGGAAACAAAGCATTTTTTCCAATCATATCTTTTGTAATCAGCTTGGTTGAATGTATGTAAAAGCAGAACTACTTATCTTACTGATACCGTTCACTCATCTATCTTTTTTTTTTTTCGTTCATGATTATGTTGATTTTTTTTTCAAGTTACATGTGTTTAATTCATGTGGTTAAGATTCGTGCATTCAAGTCCCGCAGCAACGCGCGGGCATTTTATCTAGTTAAAACTAAAAAGAATATTAGTCAGACTTAAAAAAATGGATACAATTAAAAATAAAATATATGAAAAATATTTTAAAAAATATATTAAAAATTAATAATATGTTTTCCAATTTTAAAATTACGATATGCTGACATGTAAAATAATTTAATCTTTAAATAATGACGCGGATAAAAGTGAAGGGACGGACAAAAAAAGCAAGCGAGTTCGCACCAACTGTTTCCAACCCGAAGACGACGTCGTCTTGTTCTACCCAACATAAAAGCTTTGCGTTTAAATCTTTATCGTTGAAAGAGAGAGCGAAGGACTGAGAAAAAACTCGACTGAGAGAAAAGAGGGCGGAGGAGAGGAGGCGAATTGTGGATGACGACGACGGCGACTGCAACCGTTGTATGAAGCGATTATGTTGTGAGTTGAAGAGGATTGAGAAATGGCGGCAAGCAAACCCGGCGTTCCGAAATCTGGAGCCATTTCCAAGGGCTACAACTTCGCATCTCACTGGGAACAGGTGCTTCTTCTTCTTTTTCTTTCTCCTCCTCGTTGCCCTAGATTCAGTTTTTCCATTGAAACAACTCCGTTTTCGTCTACATCTGAGTTTTCTGCAATTTTCTCCGCTTTATTGCAATTAGCTTGCTTTCAGATCGGATCGGATCCTCTCGATATGAATTTTGATGTATTGCTTTCTTTCCTCTGCAGAAAACTCCCTTATCAGAGCAGCAGCAAGCGGCCATTACAACGCTCTCGCATTGCGTTGCGGAGCGGCCGTTCCCACCCAATTTGGCTCAGGACGGCACCACAGGCCACCAGAATGGCCTAACTGTCTCCACCAAGGACAGCACTTTCGGTTTGGAACACTCCGCTGCCATTGAAGCTGTTCTTGTCAATACGAATCAGGTACATTTTCGCCATCACATTCCGTTATCTATTACAATTCGATGGCTTTCTCACTGAATTAGCTTTTGCTACTTGCAGTTTTACAAATGGTTTACAGATCTTGAAGCAGCATTGAAGTCGGAGGTTGGTAATCGATTCTTGCAGCAAACTTATGTTGTAATTAAGTGTAAATATAAGCTCATTGCACATAAATTTTTCACATTTTAGACAGAGGAGAAGTATCGACACTATGTAGACACTTTGACAGAACGCATTCAGACATGTGATGGCATACTCGGTCAGGTAATGGCGATATATCTATCGGTATCGTTGAAGCCATCTTTGTTTTAAGTTGTTGTGCTTGTTTGAAATAGCTGGTTCCTTTCTGTGCAGGTGGCTGACACCCTAGAGTTGTTTAATGAACTACAGAACCAGCATCAAGCAGTAGCAACAAAGACTAGAACTCTGCACGATGCATGCGATAGACTGGTGGGACATTCTTTCTAATGTTACCCCTTTTATTTCGTCCACTTCCTTGGTGTCAGTTTAATTCATGGTTGTGGGGGCCTGGAAACATATTTAAAACTTGATGTCTCCTCATTTTTCATTTGCAGTTAATAGAGAAACAACGGCTGATTGAGTTTTCGGAAGCACTCCGTAGTAAGCTCAACTACTTTGATGAATTGGAGAATGTAAGGTTTGAATCTACCTTACCTAGAGATATTTTGTTTGCTGACGTTGTGGTTTTGTTAAATATATGTGGTATGCATAGCAGCATGGATAAACTTTTATTTTTGAACTAACAATTTAATATTCTTTTTCCAAAGCTTTTTAAGTTTTAAAAAATCTGCCTGAGTCAGTTTCTCTTTAGTATGAATTCTCCTTATCAGGCATTACTTAGTGTTACATTGAAGTTAATATACTTTGAAGCTTTGTGCCAAGGATGTTACCTTCTTTTTTTTGTTCGGATGCTGAGAAAATATTACGATGCACAAATTGTGCATGTAATACAAACGACTTAATATATTTATATATTCATCGTATTAGTATGTTATATATAATTCATGTTTAATTTTTCAACCGTGTGCAGATTACTACCAATTTTTATTCTCCAAACATGAATGTTCTGCACGAGAACTTTCTCCCTCTTCTCAAACGCCTTGATGAGTGCATATCGTAAGTGCTCTACCTTTTTTGTTAGTAACTGTGTGCAATTCTATGCTTCAGACACTATTCAGTTAAAATCCTTGGAAGTTTGTAATTCATACTAGGAAGCATTAAGCATTTGATAAAGATATATTTGTTGGATTAGAACTTACCGGTTTCAAACAATTTGTGCATACCTTAGGTACGTCGAAAGCAATCCACAGTATGCAGAATCCAGTGTTTACCTGCTCAAATTTCGACAATTGCAGGTATAATTTGCAAGAGCGTTGATTAGGTGAATAGTATAGAACAGAGATTGTCTTCCAGTAAGATTAATTTGACCTTCAATAATATATAATTTACTTGTTTTGTACAGTCTCGAGCCTTGGGAATGATTCGTTCTCATGTACTTTCAGTTCTCAAAGGTGCTTCTTCTCAGGTAATGTTAACTTATTGAACTGAATTACCATTAACACATCGTAGTAGACTTCTGTCTTAATATGCATTAATGTATATTACTTGGCTTTGAATTATGGACACTGTCTTGCATCAGGTACAAGCAGCTATCCGGAGCAGTGGTGGCAATAACACATCTGTTTCTGAGGGTGTAGAAGCATCGGTTATATATGTCCGTTTCAAGGCAGCAGCAAGTGAGGTAACATTAATGATGCTATTAATTTGATTAATGCATTTAACCAGCCAGGGTGTGAAAAGTTGAAAGCAAGATGTGTCTGGAAAACATTTTAAGTTCATCCCTACTTTTTGAATGCTGGTGTGCAAAGCTGTTCTTTTGGTTTTTAACTTCACACTTGTTTGTTTTGATGTCTAACAAGTAGAGTCCTTGCAGCTTAAGCCAGTGCTGGAGGAAATTGAAAGCAGAGCATCAAGGAAAGAATATACTCAGATCCTTACAGAATGCCACAAACTATACTGTGAACAGAGACTTTCGTTGGTGAGCTGATGAAATTTTTTTTATTTTTTTTATTTTGAAAAAGGATCATTAGTTGTTTACCGTAATCAATCCACCTTTTTAATGCATTTTCAGGTAAGAGGTATAGTACATCAACGAATATCCGAATTCGCGAAGAAAGAGGCCTTGCCATCACTGACTAGATCTGGATGTGCATATCTAATGCAGGTAAGATATAAATGCTACAAGGACGTTCATTGAGGAAAGACTCCTTAAAAACAAATACAAGCGAAAGATTTGTCTATCATTGAATATAAGGTGAGGATGGGGTGATTGGCCCTGTCCTCTTTCATGATAGCGGGCAGTATCTTTGATGCTTGATGTAATGTGATATGCAACTTATTCTCATGTATGAATTTGAGCTGCATACATTGTGAACATTTATGTTGTAGGACAGCAAAGTTTCCATTTTTAATTGAAACCACTATTTATTGCAGGTCTGCCAGCTAGAGCACCAACTTTTTGTTCATTTTTTTCCATCTTCTGCAGAGGACGTTTCAAGTTTGGCTCCATTGATAGATCCTATGTAGGTCCCATTATATTTTTTGTTTTCAGTTCTTTTCTCTCGTTTTCTGCTTTCTTGAGAGGCTGACATGTAATAATGGGTTAGGCAATCTCTTTTAAACTACATGTGCCAAAAGTGAATGAAGCTTGATTGGTTTGGTCCTTTCCACTTCATTCCTTGTTAAGCTGTTACATTGTAGTATGGAGGTTGGCTGGTTGATTGGTTTATGCACACTTTAAACTATATAATAACCTCCTTTTGGTGATAATTCATGCAGGTCTACATATTTATATGATACACTGCGGCCAAAACTTATTCATGAAACAAATGTTGATTTTCTTTGTGAACTTGTTGATATATTGAAAGCTGAAGTCCTAGGTGAACAGTTAAGTCGGAGGACTGAATCATTAGCTGGTCTACGTCCTACATTAGAGAGAATTCTTGCCGATGTTCATGAGCGGTTAACTTTCCGTGCTCGAACACATATTCGTGATGAGGTGACTTCTATTCCTGAGAGATCTCATTGTTTGTTGAGTTGTTACCTTTTTTTCTTAATTTTCCAGTTAATCTTGTTTTCTTGACTAGCTACCACTTTTTCCTTTTTAAATTTCTTAAAACCTCTCTCTTGCTTTTTTTCCAGATAGCAAATTATTTTCCTCTGGATGAAGACTTGGATTACCCTGCAAAGCTGGAAGGATCTGCGGCAGATCAACTTGAAACTACTTCTGTAACTTTTTTCCCATTTCCTTTTTTAACTTCTATGGATTTCTGAGATAAATTTTTGTTTACGTTGCCTGATGCATAGAGGCATATAGGACATCCACACATGGTTTAATAATTTTAATTTTCCATTATGTTTCATGACCTTGATGAATTATTGATTCAGTCTGATGAGATTGATTGTTCACTTAATGGAATATCCACAACCCGGAAACAAACTGTCTCTTTCTTTTTTTTTTCTTTTCTTTTTTTCTTTTTTTCTTTTTTTATTTTATTTTTTTTTTATAATAGTGATATTTGGGAGGTGAGAATAGAACATAGGACCTAAGGTGACATTTAGTGACCTTAGAACTTATTGATCACTTCTTGTATCAAATATATCCTTTAATTTTGCAGTCTACCTCTAGGGACACTAGTATGCCTTTGCCCTTGTAACATGTTTCCAAGCTGGTAATTTCAGACTACTCATGCACGATTGAATATATCTTTTATGGAAGTTGGTGTAAGTGGTTACACTATTGTTGGCTCCAGTTTTGCATCATTTCTGGTTGATTTAATGTCCTTACCTCCAATTGTTTTATATATATATATATATATATGGATCGATTTTCTCATCTTTCCTTATCTTTATCCTTTGTCAAACACAGGCTGATGAAAACCTTGTTTTTAAAACATGGTATCCACCTCTAGAGAAAACGATATCTTGCCTTTCAAAGTTGTATCGCTGTTTAGAACCAGAAGTTTTTACTGGTTTAGCACAGGTATTTAAGCCTTTGCTCAGCATTCAAACTTGTCTTGAATAAATGCCCTTCATATAAATTTGTTAAACAATTATTTGTTTGGTATTCAGGAAGTAGTTGAAGTTTGTTCAGAATCTATCCAGGTGAGCTACTGAATATGTACCGTCTTATGCAGTGCATTTTGAGTTTCTGTGTGCATAATTCCACTTAATTTTTTGTGTGTTACCTCTACTGTCATATTATCCCTGTTTATTAAGATGATGGGATTTGTTTAGCATGGGCTTAATATGGTGACTTACTTTTCTGGTGCTATCTTGATTGTTGTTTCTTTTATCTGCCAGAAAGCGGGCAAACTCATCACAAAGAGATCATCCCCAATGGACGGTCAGCTTTTCCTCTTAAAGCATCTTCTTATCTTAAGGGAGCAGGTGATTTTTCCTTCTTTCTTGATTATGTATCACGGATAATTGTTCTTTAAAAATAACTTGTTAATGCATCTATCTTGTCTTCCCAGATTGCGCCTTTCGATATTGAGTTTTCTGTCACACATAAGGAACTTGATTTCTCGCACTTGCTGGTTAGTTTTCTAACTTTAAAGTTCTCCTATTCAATGTATTATATAGTGTTCAGTAAAGTTCTATTAATGTTTGATATATCCTCTCGGTCTTTACTGCAATGATGCAACAATATGTCATTATTTCAATTACAATATATGGAAATTTTGAATTTTGAAATAAAGCCAATTTTTGTTTTCTTTTCAATCAAGTCAGTTCTCTAGTACGGACAGTATTTCATTGACAAAGATGTCTAGAATGTTGTTTTGTTTCGGGCAATAAGTATTAAAATTTAATTAAATGCCTGAATTTTGATGGAATGAAAATCTTAATATTTTTGAATCTTCTGGCAGGAGCATCTAAGACGAATTCTTAGAGGTCAAGCCTCTCTATCTGATTGGTCCAGGTCAACTTCACTAGCAAGAACACTATCTCCCCGAGTTTTAGAAAGTCAAATAGATGCCAAAAAGGTTTGTCAATCAATGATTTCTTAGTTTATTTTTAGAGCATAACTTTAATTATTAAGTGGCTTTAAGCTGCTTTGGATCATTTTATTTTCCACTTATTCTTTCACCGCGGTGTGTTTCTCTGCTAACCCCGTTTGCCTCCCTTTTCTCCATTAGATAGGATTGCAGAGCAAGATTTCGTTTATACTTTTCACTTTGGTTCATTTTCTGGAGATTCTTCATTGTATTATTCAAAATAATTTGTCAGTAATCCATTCATGTAATGTACTTGCAGGAATTGGAGAAAAGCCTGAAAACCACTGGTGAGGAGTTCATTATGTCTGTGACGAAGCTAGTTGTGGATCCTATGCTTTCATTTATTACCAAGGTTTGTGTTTGTCATTTCCCCCTTTAGTAATATGGAAGCATAGATACAAGTATACAATTAAAAATCAAACAGAACATTAGAATAAATTGCCGAAATCCACATTAGACATGTGAATAGCTCATATACTTACAGATATGTTGGAAACTTTTCTAACTTTACATCTCCATAAACTCATATCTGAGTGCTTGTTACAGCTTAAAACCCATATCATTAAAAAATGCTAACACAATCTTTATCCGTAGATTCCTATGGCATGTTGTTGAGGTACCTGGACGGATCGATGGATCCATAACTGAGTGCTCGACTGCCCGATATAACTTAAATTCACAATGTCATTAGGGATCCTGCGTTTACTAAGTTTGGTCACATTTAGATATGATTTCTCATGGTTTTTCTACATCTGTATTTCAAAAGTTCGTTCATGTCTAAAAGGTTTTGATTGTGTTTAGGTCACAGCTGTGAAAGCTAGTCAGAATCAAAAGGTAGAGTCGGTTATGTCCAAACCAATAAAAGATCAAGCTTTTGCAACCCCGGAAAAGGTGGCAGAACTTGTTCAAAAGGTATGCATAATTGCTCGTTTTCTTTGACTACGGTGGAGAGCCGTGTTAGGGAGGGCCATCTACATATTTGTTTGCTAGGATTCTTGTTTTGCGGTCTACATACTTGATAACAACAGCTAAGTCTCATAATGTACACTGGAACAGGTAGCTGCTGCAATTCAGCAAGAGTTGCCAATGGTAATGACGAAAATGAAGCTTTATTTGCAGAACCCGTCAACACGAACTATACTATTCAAAGCTATAAAGTAAGTACAGAATTCACTCGTACAAGATGTAAATTTAGGGTCCTCAACAGATTTAAGTTGACATTTTCACTTGAAGACGGATCAGTTTATCTCCCTTTCATAACTCGGTCCTGACAAGCATTCTTCTTTCCTCTTTTCTGCAGGACAAATATTGTCGAAGCACATGTTCGAGTACAGACCCTGCTGAAGGACGAGTATTCAGCGGAAGAGGTACAAGGCATCATACACATGCCTTCCATACAAGAACTACATGCACAACTTGATAATCTCCTTTAGGATGTGAAAGCCAATGCCTCGCACCATATAAGTTGTTCTTATTAGCCGCGCGATTTAAAGGTTATTTTTTTCGTAGATAAGAGAAATCCTGCAATGTCGAACCAGTTGTATGAAACGACGAAAATGTGTATCATTTTTTGTACCGTATAAAGCGCCGATGGGCGGTCTTATAGGTTTTGTGTAGAACTGCTCGTGAGCTGTTCTTGTTCGATTTCAATTTCCAAGTTTTGGTTCAATGAAGCACAATTTGTATTTTGAAAAAGGAATATGTGCTATTTGCAACTGGGAAATAAATGTTACTTGTTAGTTTAACTGTATAAACTATAAACGAGTAATTATGTCGAATTAGTCCTCGGGTTATTATTCAAGTGAAAATAAGCCCCTAACCTTTTTTATTTTTGGAAATATATAGTCCATAAATATATTAAACTGCCCATTTCCATCCTACAAAAAAAACTCAATGTTGTTTTACTCAATTTCCAGTCAACTTAAGTTATGCGACTTGTAGGCGATACTTTTGAGTGTAAATTGGCAGTTTATAAGGAGTTTAAAGATTTGTTTTCCTCAAAATAAAAAGTCTAGAGAGGTAACTTAGGTTCGATTTTCACCAAAAGCGAATTTGAATTAATTATTAGCTTATTGTGAGGCTTAGCGTACCCCTCTCCCTCTTAGTGTAGATAATATCATTTGTTAAAAAAAAATTATATTGACAACTAAATTCAGCCTATATGGAAGTTTAATGGGCGAGAAATGACTCTGGTCCTTTTAAAGTGCAAGTCGCATCATTTGATAGACCATTGAATGTAACAGCTTTGAAACTAACTTTAATAGTTTAAGGACTTATTTTTCCAATAGAATAATCTCAGAAACTAATTTTCACTCGGATAATAATCGAGACGCTATTTACCTCTTATAAATAAAGAAAATGTGAAAAAAGGGAGAGGCATGCTGCTTTATAGCTTTGCATTGGACATTATTCTACTGAGCTCACATCTTCAAATATACAAGTAAAAGTTCTAAGGATTATTTTCACATATATACAGGCTAGAAGACATCAATTCAGCTTGGATCTTGCGCAGTTTCTTCACCAAGGTCAGATTGCGACCCGCTCGGAACGATCGTTAGGGGAGACCACTGATCGGGCACCATGAGGAAGTAAGATGTCATAGCTTTCCTGAATCGTTTCTTGTATTGCTGGGGTGAAATCACGGTTGGAGACGTGTTCTTGGGTCCGCCGAGAATCCCGGAGGTCTTCACCCAAGTTTCAAGGTGCTTGTCCCATGTGTACTGTCTCATAAAATCAATGATCCCCAGAACCAGCTCATCCTTTTCCTCGTCCACACCGACCAGTAACGAGTAGTCCATGACATCAATCGACTGTGGCAAAATAGATGACAAGATGTTAGCAAACAACGGATGCCAGGGCAATCAAACACCAAAATCTAATCAATATGCCTCGAAAACAATCACACAGGATTTGGAGGGAGGTGTCGATGAAAAGAATACATGCATTCTTCCCTGCACACTGCATCGGGTGGCGTGGGGTAGTATGTGTGTGTCATGCCATTCAAGAAATCACGTCAATTCGTAGAATAGTATTTGTTAAAATCTTTGTGCACACAGCATTTTCCGATTGGAAAAACAATGGGGTTACTGAGGAAACATTAATGCGGCAACAGGGAGTTAAAATCGGACTTACAGCAAGGAACGCAGTATCATTCCAGACAGCTCTCTCTAGTAGCCGCTTTGCCTTGCTCCCCACAAAAATTGGAGAAGTTGGCATTGCTTCAATCAGATTCTGGTCGAGTAGAACTTTATTGCTCCCACTTGTATCTGGATTATAACGTGATCGAGAAGATCCTTTCAGATCATAAAGCCGAGTGACATTCCGTCTAAATAATAAATTCTCCATTACTAAAACATCCATCTTGGACTCTTTCCCTGCTTTACCATGCTTTGACGAAACCTTCAAGACAAAAGAGAAATGAAAATTTGGGTCAGACTTGGTGAAAAGTTGTATATAAGGCCACTAAAGAAAAACGTTAAGCATTTTAGCGAGAGCAAGAGAAATGTAGAATACCTGATAAATACCCAGGATCTTTGCCAGGCAAGTCGGGCTTCGAGTACTGATTGACTCGGACAAATACCTGAAATAAGATGGTGCAAACTTGATAAATGATTCCAGCTCTATCTTTGTAACTTGTTTGATGATAAATCGATCATCCAAGGTTTTTGCAAAGAAAACGTTGCTCTTGCCACCCTGGGCGCCCCACTTCTTACAGCGGCTAAGAGATCGCACGAAATCTCTTTCAGAAGGGCAACACGTCCTCCTTAAAGCCTCAAACCGCGTTGCATAGTAACAAGTCACGGTATACTTCACCTTACCAAGGGGGCCATCATCTGTAAAAGAAACTCTAGCATGAATGTCCTTTGACAAAAGTGAGTCCAAAGCTTGAGAGCTCCTCGACCGCGACACAGATGACATGCTCTCATCAGAAGAACCAAGATTTCTGTAGGTCTCAGAAAGCGACTCATCAAAAGAGCTAAGTGAGAGAAGATTTGCGGAATCAAAAAGAGGTGCTGAGACTGAACCATCCATAGCATCTCTTGGTCTCTCAGACTCGGAAATCTGCACATGATAATCTGGCGAGACAAGTGCATAGGCAATAACACTAGTGGGTTCATCGTCAAAAACAGGGATGACAGTGTCATTAACACCAATTGGCAGTAACAGCCTGGCACCTCTTTGCCTTTCTGATTCCCGGAACATTGGAACATTGACGGGATTATATTCACCAATAATGATCTTTTGTGCATTCAGGGAATAACTTTTGTCAAATACCTTGAGAGATGATGTAGAGCTAAGAGAATGAGTTGCAGCAGTTGTCTGTATCCCAGCTTGGTCAACAGCACAATTTTGCAGATTTGAATTCGAGGCAACTTTTCTCATCATAGTCGGAGAATTTACCAAGGTTGAATCAGGTTTAGAGTAGCCATTCTCTTTAGGAATCGTACTAGTTGGGTGACTTTCACCAGTCCAAGCCGCATCAAGGGTATCAGATAAATTTGCCACTACTAGACTCTCGTTCCCTTCTGAGAGGGCCCTTCGTGCACTTATTCCAGACTCCAATGGATCAGATTTATCAATGGCATTTTCAGAGGACTGTGTGGAAATTTTTGCCTCGTTACTATGATTCGGGTTCTGAACGATTTCATTTTTCTTCTGCTCCTCTTCAGGCTGGCTAAACCCGCCAACATCTCCTCCTTGATAAATACTTACATCTGGCTTTGTTTCCCGAAGAGAGGAATCACACCTGCTAAATCCTTTACCTGGCTTGGAGTTTATATTTGTCTCGACAAGCTTCTCCATAGAACTGATAGGTTTCTCCTTGAGTTTTGGAAGGGAACTTCTCAAACCTTCCTGGAAACTATTTTTACTTAAACTGGCAGCCTGAATTAGGCGTTGATCCCAAATGTAAGAATGAAAGAGCAACTGCCTCCTTAATCTATTGATCTCGAGAATATCAATTGCAGACTGGCCACACTTCACCTCCCTATGCATCACTTTTCGTAATGATTCCTAAACAATGTCATGTCACAATTGAGATAACAAAGGATTAAAATATATAACTTCCCTCTCCAACAAATGAAAAATAAAATAAACAATGCATGTAGAAAGGGGGTGTGATACAAGTAAACTACCTCAAAGTCTTCTCTTTCCTTTTGAAGCATCTCTTCAAGTTCTACAATTTGATGACTTGATTCAGGTGCTTTCTTCCCACCATCCGGTGTCCCTGAAATTGGTCTCTTCTCCAAAATCTGATTAAGAGCATTGTGCAATTCAGTAAAGAGAAGCTCTGCCCGATGACCCACCTAGTAAAACAAGATCAATAATCTCATAAGGATTGATAAATTTAGAATCATTTGCTACATTAACTAAGATTAAAAATAAAAGATAATAAACTTACCTCCTCCGCTTCTTTTTGTATCCATTCCTGATTATCATAGTTAAATTCGAGTTTTTGTGGAGGAAGATAAACAGAATGAACATGAATGGAGGCATAGCGGAAGCAAGCAACCATTCTTCCAAAACTGTACATGTAAGAACAATAGCATAAGATAAAAACATAGTGATAACACGGCATAGGCTTTTCTCTGAAATTAAAAAACATGAAGAACGAAGGTAAACTGAGGTTGGTGCAAAAGTTAGCAGTTAATTAGTGAAAATGAATACCCATAAAACCGAAGACAATCTCTGTGAAGGGAATGACCACAAGTTGCAACTCGGTTTGCAGCTGCATGATTTGAAAAGCTTAACTCTAAAAACTTCCCAAACGATAAACCCCAAGCAGCATCCGACATGACTACTCTTCGAGTTGCAGGAGGGAAGCCATTGGCTCGAGGACATTTCAAGCACCTGTGCCACATCCAAATTTTGCCTTCCCTTTCCCCAGGTAGCAAATTCTCTGGGAGCTTCTTAACAGATATTGTAAGGCTCCCTTGTCTATGAGTATAACAATGAACATGCGCTTCTGATGGCATCCCACATGAACGACAAAGGTAATTCTGATAGAGAAGTATGACAACTTCATCTTATGAAATTGCTTATGAAAAATATGTCCACAAAATTAGCAATTACAAAAGGTAATGATTGAAAATGAAAAATACCTGATCAAACAGATGATCTCGTAAGAACCTCCCCAAAGGCTTATCAAAACTTCCGTAGTATTTGATTCGAAACAGATGGGACCGTTCACACACAGTTCCCTTCCACACACAACGTGTTGACAGGGAAACCAAAATGCTTTGGTGGTCAGAAGGTGAGGGTGGAAACTCTTCCTTTGAAGATCCTACCTCCTCATTCTGAGAATCACTATGATGTTTTATGGATGTCAACTCTGGAGTCTCACCATGATTTGCAGCTAAAGCACCACCACCATGTCCTAATGACTCTGAGGTGGCAAGAGAATTAGAGATCAAACTACCGTTGACCAAAGCTTCCCCAGCCTGAGCTGTATTGTCCAGGCAAGAATCTTTAGAACCCACATCAATTTTATTTTCAGAGGCACATATTGAAGGGAGCTCTTTACGGTAAGATTCTGTGATATCCTCTTCTGGGGGAGACAAGGAAGTAAAGGGAGATGTAGATTCTCTAGAGCTCAAAGCATGTTCTATGAGAAAAGCTTGAGAACAAGCTTTAGATGAGCAAATTGAATCAGCACCTTGCATGTTCAAAATGGGGCCACTAGTGGTAGATGAATTGCTATATGAAATTAACCCTTGATTAGATTTCTGTAGTTCCCTGCTAGCATCGTGACCCTGAGGCTTGCCAGCCGGTGGGACACTAAAACCAGGTATGGTGGAAATAGACTTGTCAATACTTGATGGTTTATCGGGTAATGCAACAGTAATCTCGGACTTGAAAGGAAGTTCCGGAAGTGAAGCACCTTCATCAGCTAGAAACGAAGTCTCCAGAGCCAAGTGATAAGCGGCAAAAACTCCATATTGGACAACATGTTTCACCTTCTTTAACTCATCCCCATTGGCACCATGGAGCAATATCTGTAACAAATTCAATCCATCTTAAAACGTCTGACTTTTTGGTAAACAAAAAACATAGTAAAAGGAATTACTAAAATAGTTAAGCTAAAATGGTAAAACAGTCATGCAAATGCTCCCAATCCACCAGTCCAAGCTACGAAGAACTCTGAATTAAGATATCCTTGATAGGCAGTCTGGTAACCTGATTACAATTCCATTGTCTTTGCTATTTTCTTTTGTTCTTTCACTGTGTTAACAAGTGACAATATAAATAACAATAAGTCCTAGCCTACAAATTTGACAAGACACCAAAATGTGCCAGCTAATGCCCAACAAAGGCTGTGTGTGATGTGTATATATTCGGGACTTACAGTAACACCCAAGGGCTTCGGGCAACCTTCAAAGAACATCAGAGTCTTTGTCAATTTCTTCCCACCTTGCCCAGCACTGCCATGCACTTCAAGAAACTTCTCCACATGGAACATGTCACAAAACCCTAGTTTTGGTGATGTGAGATGATCTATTGAAGGGACTATTTGTGCCCCAGTGCAGCGGGCTATTCGCTCTAAAAGTGGCCTCTTAATATTCAAAACAAGTGAGATGTCTTTCGCAAGAAGGTAATCTTGAGCATACCGAGATACAGACTTCTCCACCAAAAGAACACTTGGGTGATGTGAATCTATCTTTGCTACTGCCATCTTCAGATGATCCATTTCCTAAAAAAGGGATAGTCCATAAGAAGGAGAAACATCCAAGATTACTAAATGAATAGGAAAGATAAGTGTGTGATAGAAAACATATGCAGCGTTTGATCGCTAATCAAAATCCTACAAATTCAAAGCTTTAAAGTACAACACAAATAAACGGAAAAGGTAAAAAGAACCTGCTGCAACAAAGTATCAAAACTTGACAAGAGGTTTGAAACACGCTGATATTCCAAAGCTCCTCCAAGGATTAAAAAGCGCGGTTTTTCTATTTTTGATGTCATTCGCCGATGAGCCACATTTTTCTTACAAACAACTCCTTTAACTACCGTACTGAACAAAATGAAATGAAAACCCGTCAATGGATTGAATAATTTTCACATGTAACAGGACATAGATATAATATAAAAGTTTAGGAACCATTATAAATTTGGTCTAATGAAATAATACTGCACAGGAATATGCCTCACACTGCTCAGAATGGTGAAAGAATAACCTTTAGATCAAAAAGATTTACCTATCAGTTCGATGCCCACAAGCTATGCATTTAACCTTCACATATCCCCCAGGGTCCATTCCTCCACCCTTGCTCGTATCTGGCTTGAGAAGTGTGGCAGCTTCCCACGACAACGAAGTAATTATGTCCAACCAGCTCTCATTGTTGCCTTCATCACCCAGTGGTAGATTTTCAACCTGCAAAAGCTGAGATACCAAAGCTCTAAAATGACCTTCCACCACATTCTTCATCGCCTTCCTGTGCTCCTCAATTGACTTCTCCCTCGTACGACACTCCCCATTACCAAAGCTATTTGAAGAACCCAGGTAACCCCACTCCCCTACACCACCACCATCATAATCGTCGTCATCAAATAAGACAGCTTCTCTCTCATCTTCTTCGTCCTCAGGCTCCGGAGGGAGCCAAAGTAGCCCATTGTTCTCGAAATCCACAGGTTCTGTATTCGTGCTTTGCAGGTCATATGGAGAAGTTCCACATTCATCGCCATTATCATGTGCGTATGGTTCTTCCTCAATTTTCTGAATTCCTACTGAATCCTGTGTATCAAAATTCCCAGGTAATAAGGAACTCGTGTTATCTCCATCAAGATGCACATTCTGGGGTCCATAGACGCTAGCAAATTCCTCGATAGTGACTGCACCATAATAGTCATTGCCATGAGAGAGATGACTTGGTTCTGAATCTAGACGATAAACTCCATAGTCATCATCCTCATCATCACTCCTGGTATCAGACGATAAGTAAAAACAAGCAATGGATTACCTTATAAAGAGCCAAATATAAGGATATGAGATATGAGGACGAGAATGAATAATCATGGTTAGAAACTTAAACGTAAAATTCATTTATATGACCTGACACATACATGTATCGCATACTCGCCGGCAACATTAACATTAAATGGAGACAGAATGACCGGAAAGATATTTTACGAAAACAGAAACTCTATTCACATACCAATCCATGATTGGTATTCTTTTTTCAGACGTAAACAAATGCCTTACACGGACACTTGAAAACTCATTTGAAACTAATGAATTTGTGAAGTACACGGAAAAGCTATTCAGTGATAACAGGAGATACCTGTTCAAACAAAAGCCATATTGATTTGGAGAAGGCTCGGCCATGGCTACATCAGAACTAATGCTCGTCTGCGATGTCACATTGTCTTGCTGTACCGGAACTGAATCAATTTGGGAAGATGATTGACTAGGGCTACGACCAGAACTATATGGCACGTGCTGGTAAGGTCCGGTCGAATAAGGGGTAGAACCGATAGTGCTGCTGCTGCTGTGGCAGGTGCAGCTGGACTTGGTGCTTGCCAAACTTGTCGCAGACGGTGATGGACTGAGACCAGGGCTGGCTGCAGGGGCGGCCCCATTATCGGGTGCCGCTACCCCTTGCTCCCATTGCTGGAAGCAATAATAACAGACCCTAATCCGCTCCCAATCTTCTCTTCCAGCCCTTGGCTCATCAGACGCCGCAGGAATAGAGTTTGCAGTACACTTAGCACAGAAAACTCGGCCACAAAGTCGACAATGATGCCTTCGGTTAAATATTGTGAACTGAGAGTCACAGTCATAACATACCCTACAGCTTTGATCAGGCATCCAAAAGTCCCTGGACACATTGGGCGGCTCGGACCTCCTGGGGATCCAAGACTTGAATATGTCAACTAACTCGGATAGTTTGTTGTCGGGAGTGCCCATCGACAACTACCCCACCCGAGCCCTCTCATGATGGCAAGATCATCATTGTAAGCTCTCCCTAAACAGAATTGCAACTAAATCACCTGATAACTAATAGAATCCAAATAAGCATAACAATTGAAAACTTCAGGAATTCGGAACTCAAGAGCTCATCGAAATTGAAATGTACACATACAAAACGCCATCTGAAATCATAATATCAATCACAATCACAGAATTCAATCCAAAACACAAATTTAAGCTGAGAGTTAAAAAAAAAAGCATCAATCTTTGCAGCTAGCAAAAGGGTTGCATGCAAAAAAGCATAACTTTTAAGCTTCATTTCTCATGGTATAAAAGAAAAGCAGCAAAAATTTACCAGAACCAGAAGTTGGAAGCAGTAAATTCAAAACCCCATTTGGCTAAAGTCCCCAAATTCAAGTGCTTCTGCAAATTCAAGTGCTTTTGCAAACTGAGATTCTGAGAGATCACCAGAAATTCCAAAAGCTCAATCCTTCAACCCAAAAGTGCTTTCCTTTCTTCTTCAATTGCAACACGTCACTGCAAAAATACCCCAAAAACCAAAACCCTAATCAATCAAACAAGAAGGCACAAATCTCCGATAGACCCCACCAGAAACTATAAGCCCGTCTTATGTGCAGAATATTTATAATTTTATATGGGTTTTATTTTCGGGATAAAATCGTTCATTCAACAGCAAACCTGTTGTTTTCTATTATCTGTAACAATAATATTATATAAAACAAAATTACAAAAGCCACAGAAAAAATATAAATTAAAAAGGAAGAAAGATATTGATTAAAAAAAAATGGAAGAAAGATACAGAAAGGTGAAGTGTCAACCGCCACTTGTAACTGTAATTCCCGCATTTTGGCGCTCCTACTTAACGTTACTCTATAAAATTTAATTTTTTACCTTCTTTCTCAATTTTTTTTTTATATAATTTTGATTACAAGCGAGATTATTCATAATATAAGGGCTAGTTTGGGGTTGATGCATTTTTCTTTAAAACTGCTTCTGTTCTGTTGTAAGAATAAACATCTGTAAAAAAAATCATCTTCCTGACAAGTATGTGTATAGTTGTTTTAACTTTCTACTACTTTTTCAAGATGTTTATTTTAAAATAATTTAAGCAATCTCAAACCAGCTCTAAATTTAAAACGCAGTAGGTTGGAGAGGAAAATAATATCCACTATGACAATTTGTAAAATAAATCTTGTCAATTTTTTTTTGTAATTTTTCCTTTCGATGTTGACTTTTGAGTGGCTACCTTTTTCTTTTTAAAAAAAATAATAATTATCATGAGTCATGATAATTCATGGAAATTATTTAGTAGTAGAAGTGCATGTGAAGAGAAAAGGATAATGTCGAATTAAATTTAAAGGAAACAAATAAAGATTTAACCAATGGAGCTTTGAGTTCAAATATCAAATCATAGAAGTTTTCAAACTTATGTGAATAGCTTCAATTATTAGAGTTTGATTTTTCCAAAAAGGAAAATGGAACAGTAAAGGATTAAGGATTGGAAACCATACATATAGGTCAAATTTCCGTTAGGTCAGTTGGTCTAACTATTTACGAATTAGCTTACAGAGCTCATGTTTTTGCAATTAAATTCGAATACCCCCACATAAATTAGTTCAAAACTGTAGACATCGAAATTTCGGTAAATAAATGTTGACTGATAAATCAAAGTTTCAACGCTCATGTATTACATAAATTTTACACGTAGCGTGTGTCTAAACGAAAAATCGAAATGAGTCGGGAAAGTCATCAAACATGACACGTGTCAACACCTGGCAGAAACGACTTATTTCATTTGGGATATTATATTCAAAATTAGGCCTTGGAAAATTCTATAAATACAAGCCCATTTCATTCATTTAAGGAGGAACCAAAATCATTAGGCAAAATTCTTGAAGCTCTGAAGCTCTGAAACTCCGAAGCTCTCAAGCATCAAGGTTCCCGAAGAATCAAGAAAGCTCTCTTCGTTCTTCGTTCTTCGTTCATCGTTCATCCTAAGATCAAGCCTCAACGGCCCTTTGGATCAACAATCATCCACCAATTCAAGATCAAGCCCCGACGGCCCTTGAAGAAAGTGTTCTTCGTTCTTCGTTCATCGTTCTTTCAAGCCCAAGCCTCAACAGCCCCTTGAAGAAAGCGTTCATCGTTCATCAACTGTTCATCCTCAAGGATCAAGCCCCAACGGCCCCTTTGGATCGACAACATCAACAAATCCGCTCATCCGCTGTTCATCAAGCCCAAGTCCCGACGGCCCTTGAAGAAAGCATTCATCGTTCATCACTGTTCTTCGAGATCAAGCCCAAAAGCCCTCGAAGATCCGTTCAAGCCCAAAAGCTCTCGAAGATCCGTTCGTCACTGTTCTTCGAGTTCAAGCCCAAAAGCCCTCGGAAATCCGTTCATCACTGTTCTTCAAGATCAAGCCCAAAAGCCCTTGAAGATCCGTCAATCACCATTCTTCAAGATCAAGCCCAAAAGCCCTTGAAGATCCGTTCATCCTCGTTCATCCAAGATCAAGCCTTGACGGCCCTTGGATCAATTGCACATCCCACAAATCAACACCTTACGGAGATCGAATCAGATGATCAAAATAGAGAGAGATTGTAACCCAAAATCATCTAAATACAAATATTTGTTTGTGCACGTTGTTCTTGTCTCTTTCGTTTCAGGAATTTTCCGTGTTCACAAATTGGCACGCCCAGTGGGACAATCTCTACCTCTCATCTCTTTCTCCGTTCAAGAAATTCAAATCACACTTCCAAAATCAATGGCATCAAGCAAAGGACAAGCCGTTCTCACAAAGGGAAGAAGCCTGAACACTTCCGCTATGAACGGAGCATCCATTGGCGCCACAACCGCTCCTCAACATGCCACTGCAAAGTTGGTGCCACTAAAGGAGCAAGGGGAGCATCAAAGGCGCGAGTCCGTCATCAACCTGACCTCGCTGGGGGCACCGAAGCATGCTGCTGAGGCACACAAGATGACATCCCAAAGCAGCCAACGACATTCTTCGTCAGCACCCTGGACGTCTAAAGAAAAGCTGCGTCCATTGGTTGCACAAGTCATGACCATCGGCGTTACCTCCATCGAAGAACAACTGGCTCAAATAAATGAAGCGATTGCAAGGCTAACACGAACTGTGGAAGAAAAAGACTTGCAAATTGCAGCACTAGTCAACCGATTGGAGGCGCAGGACAGCGAGAAACCCGATCCAGAGAATGATCCACTAAAGAGAAGAGATGACGAAGAAGATGAGCCTCAAGTGGAGAAAAACGATGTGAAGCCGGAGCAAGACCAAGCAGCGGCACTCATGAGATCCCTTTCTATCCAGCAGCTGCAGGAAATGATCACCAACACCATCAAGGCACAGTACGAAGGGAGCTCACATACCTCCTTGTTCTACTCGAAGCCCTACTCCAAGAAGATTGATGCCCTGAAGATGCCAAGGGGTTATCAACCACCAAAGTTCATGCAGTTTGATGGAAAAGGAAACCCAAAGCAGCACGTTGCACATTTCGTCGAAACTTGCAACAACGCAGGAACCGAAGGGGATTACCTCGCCAAGCAGTTTGTGCGCTCGCTGAAAGGAAACGCTTTTGAGTGGTACACAGACCTAGAGCCTGAGTCCATCAACAGCTGGGAGCAGTTCGAGCGGGAATTCCTCAACCGCTTCTATAGCACCCGCCGTACTGTGAGCATGCTAGAGCTGACGAGCACAAAGCAGTGGAAGGACGAGCCAGTCATTGACTACATCAACAGATGGCGCACTCTAAGCCTCGACTGTAAAGACAGGCTCTCGGAAACCTCTTCAATCGAGATGTGCATCCAAGGCATGCAATGGGGTTTGCAATACATCCTTCAAGGCATTAAACCACGGACCTTCGAGGAATTGGCCACTCGCTCCCATGATATGGAGTTGAGCATTGCCCATCATGGGAAGAAAGAACCGATCGCCGACTACAAGAACGACAAAGTTCTTGGGACAAAGGTGGAGAAGGCTGCGTGGAAATCCACGAAGGAAGCAATGGCGGTCAACACAACTCCCGTCAAAGTCTTTACACTAGGCAAGGCGATTCAAACCGAGGCTTTTCATGATCAAGAGATGCGTAGACGCACTTTGAAGGAGCTTGAAGAGAAAACTTATCCATTCCCCTACTCTGATGTGGTTGCCATGTTAGAAGACTTGTTGGAAAAGAAGGTGATCGGTTTGCCTGAGTGCAAACGGCCAGAAGAGATGAATCGCACTGACAGTCCAAGGTACTGTAAATTGAAGGGAAAATTATGAGTTTTCAAGATTTGGGATTTCTAGATGACTAGCATGCATATACAATTCTAGATTTATATACATACGCAACGGAAGCATTTATAACAAGTTATCAAAGTTATAGTCATGCAAATCCCCTTCAAGGTTCATAGGTTTAAATATAATGCATCAAAACAATTTTTTACTTAAGAACAAAGTCAAGGAATAGATCTATACCTCTTGTTCTTGATTTTAGACCAAGGATGGACCACCTCCAAGCTCTTTGTTCCTTGAATTCCTTGAGCCTAGCTTCCCTCCTTGCCTCCTCCACTTTGATAGAATGAGTGCTCCAAGGTTCTCCTTAAGTCTCCAAAGTAGAAGACCTCTAAAGATCCTCACCCACTAGTATAATGAGAAGGATGAATGAATGACCAAAAGGATGAAAAGTTGTTAGCCCATTCACCCTCTAGGTGGCCGGCCCTATTGTTGAGAGAGAGAGAGATGGTTGTTTTGATTTTGTGTTTCTAAACTCACAAAAACTCTTTTTGGAATCAATCTCTATAAAGTTCCTTATATATCATCAAAAACCTAGTCAACAAATTGACCAAACATCTCACCCAAACCCTTAGTATGACCGGCCTACTTGTGTTCATATGGGCTTTGGGCTTTCATTTATTTCAAGTCATCCAATGCTTGAATAAAAGCCCAATGGGTTTAGGCCCAATGGGCCCAATTAAACCCGAACGTTTCTTTAAGCCCAAAACGATCTTTTATCGCTTTTATGATTTCTTTAGACTTTCTAAATTAATCAAAACACTTAATTAATCCAATTAATTATTTCCATCATCCATTAATTACTCACTACAATAGTGTTTTGGTGAACAATCTTTTAGGTTCTAATTAGCAAGGCAGTGAGGTGATTGGCATTAATTCAATTTAATTTCAATCACTTAGTGAATCAAAACTTCATTTTAATTCACCATTCTTCTTTGATGACTTCATTTAATCATTTAGAAGAACTCACAAGCTATGAGTGACATCTAACCATATGTCATAGCTACCCAAGCTAATGTAGAAGTTTTATAAGAAGAACCTATTCCATTGGAATTACAATGTAATTCAATCCTTCTCTAATACAATACTCTCAATCATATTAATAGGGTATGGATATATTATGTCAAACCCCTAATGTGATTATAACTTCTTATATGATTCTGTTGAGTCGTATAGGAACGCATTCCTTTTAATACGCTCGATACTTCGGCCGAAGATTCCCGAATCATATCTTAGAGTATTCTTCCTCTCTTATCGAGGATTAGAGATTCCTTGTTGCGCATACACTTGCCTTCATGACTAAGTGGCTTAACCCCGACTATGCCGTTGACATTCTGAAAGAGTGACGTTTGACATAATCAAAGATCAAGTACTTAACCACAAGACAACGACGATGCCTCAGGTCTAAGGACTATTTACATTATTCCAACCATTAGAGTTACTTGCTTGACATGTGAGTAGACCTCCATGCAAGTACTCTCGTTCGATTGTGTTCAGTGAACTCATTCCCCTAATGAGCACCTACATACTTGTCTTAGTGTCACAACACGAATGGGATGAGACTTTCCATCCTTCCATTTGAAGCAGACACAGTATGTACCGATCTACGTATTGTCAGTTTCCCTCCGACAATCCAATGACCAGGAACCTTTTGGACATTTGGTTATCTGAAGAAGGTCTCTGTAGTCTAACATCATTAGATTACTTCTTCAATCCATCCATTGTCCATGGATACACTATTTAAGACATATATCGTTTATTGAGATAGTCCTAATTCGTGTCTTTGCCATTTGACGTATAAGAATCATCTATACATCCATTCATTTGTCCTGAAAGGTTTCTTCCAAAGATTGGCTTTCAGGGCATATTTCCAACAATCTCCCACTTGCACTAAAGTCAATCACTAGTGTATCTTATACATCTTGTCGAGAGAGTTCATGCTCGTAGGTTAGCTTGGTTATGTATTAATCCCTTTTATTTTAAAAGGGAATTTACTTATTAAATGTTTCCAAAACATTTGATGATGTCTCTTTATTGTGTTCGAATATTTTGATGAGACCTTGATTCCATGGCTTGAGCTATCGCCCCATTACGTCGTAGTACATTACTATCGACCTTATGGTTTGGATTCAATCATTGGTTCTAAAAGAACCCCTTCATTCAAAACACCTTTTGAAGCAGTTTCAAAAACAATATATCGTCATATATTTCGTTTGTATACTTTATACAAACTTTGCTCCATCCTTGAAACCATTGTAGTACCATACTATCAATTCATTCATATGGTTAGTTCTTCATCCAATATGAAGTTCCATTTGTTAAAATGGCTTATTTTCACTTTGGTTAACAACCTAAGTGAATGCACGCTTCCAGAGTCCCACTCTGATGTTTCTTTCTTAAAGGCAATAATACTCTATCAGTTGCTTTGGTTCTGATCCTAGGATATAGTAATATCTTAAAGTGACAACCTCTGTGGTTCTTTACTTTTGGATATCTATTTCACAAGTCAATACATGTGTCCCTTTTGTGATTTTATGACACATTCATTATAAGGGTTCTGAAAGTGATTTCCTATCACATAGGAAAATGCTTTCTTAAATCTACAACATTTGAGATTTAATTCCTCATTTAATATCCTTGAGATAGTCTTACTATATCAATAAGTCCAATTTCAAGTCTATACTTCAAAATTGATTGTGTCATGTTTTGTCATTTTTCGAGTAACATCTATGATTTATCAAGTCTATCAATTAGACTTCATTCATATCTTGTTTGCTCAAATTATGACATCACTCCCATTGGCCTTGATGTAACTTAGCATTCATTATATCGTCTAGATTTGAATGCATATTCCACCGACTCAACATCAAGCAGGACTCGCGCCTCGAAGGCCTCATCAAAATGGCAGATCTGACGATTCATCTCCGCCAGTCTCCTTCGTCCTCACTCCACCCAAACCCCACCTCTACACATGGTGTGCACACCCGGAGCAAGTGGGCCTCCAAACCAGCCACACGTCGACGAGACCGGGGTCTATTTGCCACCGCCACGTGCTGCATCGCCTCAGCCGTTACAACCGGCCTCATCGCCACCTCCGGCGAGGATGGCTGCGTTTGCTGGTTCGATAAGCGATGCAAAGATGCGATTGATATCATGGAGGTATGAGAGGATCCCATTTTATCCTTACGTTTCAGGCCGGGGAATGAAAATATGATATATATTGCATCCGGGAAACAAGTCGAGAGCTTTGATGTCCGTCTGGGGAGTTCATGCTCGTGGAAGCTCCTGGAGAGCTTTGATTATGACAAAGAAGAGATAAATCAGATTGCGTGCAGTTGTAAGTCCTCTTTTCTTGCTGCTCATTTCTGACGGTGGATATGGGCTGACCGAAGCGGCGGGGCTAGTAGAGCCGGCGGGGCTAGTAGATCCAGCGAAGCCAGCGACTAAGAAAGGGAGGCTGAAGTCGAAGCAAGTAGTGAGGACGGTCGTGCTCCCTGAAGCTTGCAAGACAATGAAGTTCGTGGCTGGGCTTTTGACGACGATGTTGATTGACGGATGGTGGAGCTCGTGATGGGCAGAGATCTTCGGCGAAGCTCTCGTTGGGAGAGTAGGGTGTCTTGAGAGATTCCCTCGAGCTCGTCACTATGACCACCGTGATAGCAAAAAGCTTCAACGACCGCCGTCAAACGACTAGCCGGTCGTGAAGCTCGAAGCACCATCTTCTCGGCCTCCTTGCTCCGCTCCCTGCAAATTCCTCAACCCGACATCCAAATTTATACAAAAAAAAATATAATAAAAAAAACACACAAAGGATGGTGAGCAAAGTAGTGCTGCACCACGTGAAAAGAAAGAAAAAAAAAGTATATAAAAAAAAAAAAATGAAAAGCTATGCAATGCTTCACGCACCATAAGGATAAAAAATAATAAAAAATATATATATAAGGGCAATTAGAATGGTGCATCAGGCACCATATATATATATAAGGCCAATTGGAAATGGTGCATCAGGCACCATCTTAAAAAATAATAAAAGTTTTTTTGTTTTATTTTATTTTTTCTAGGTGCTCCACGCACCATAAGAATTAATATATATATATATATATATATATATATATATATAAGAGGGAGGGATGGTGCATCAGGTATCGTCCGACGATATAGAAAAAAAATAAATATATATATATATATATATATATATATGTATATGTATATATATGTATATGTATGCATGTATACAGCAAAAAAAAAAAACAACAAAAATAAAAAAAAAAATAAAAAAACAAATGCATTAAGAGAAATAAAGTCCATTTTATTTATTTTTTTCTGGAAATTTTACATAAATTTGCATTATACAAAAAAAAAATACAAAAAATACAAAAAAAAAACAAAAACAAAAAAAATCAAATCAAATTTACAGGAAGGGGAATCTTCAAGGATGATCAGGTGGCGCCTCATCACTCGGCGGAGCTCCAGAAAGACGAAGCACCAGAGATTGATTATCTAGAGCTTCAACACTTGGTGAAGCGCCAGAAGACGAAGGCAGAAGTTGCCGCTGGAGTAGCGCCACAAACCTCTGATGATCACTCTGAATCCGAACTTCGGACTCTTGCAGCTGGTCAAGCTTCCTCTTCATGCTTGTTGAGTAATTAGTTGCGAGCATGTGCAACTCTTTATTCTCATGCCTAAGCACTCTGACCTCTTGCCGAAGACTGGCCACCTCAGCCATCAACGACTCAACCTGACGAGATCGAGCAAGAAGGCGTTGGCCCATGTTTGAAACTGAGCCTGCACATCGGACGCTGTAGGCTAGAGAGTCCTGAACAGCCAGCTCGTCGGACCGCCTGGAAAGTATCCTAGTGTCTCTAGGAATGAGAAGATTTCTGGCCACCACCGAAGCGGTTGTATCATTCATCATCATGGAATCCCCAACTGTAAGAGGACCATTTGGGGATACGAAGGACGGCTGCCAAATGTTGGTTGGAGAAGACATATCAATATCTTCCCCAACATTCAAGTTAAGGCGACGGTCAGAAGGGCAAGACATATTTGAAGATGTGAAGAAAAAGAAGAGGTCGAACTGATCAAGATTAAAAAAAAAGTACTCGGAGGAAGTGTTTACAGGAGGGAGCTCAAGTGTGTTGTGGAACAAAAATTAGTGCCTCTATAAAAATCAGCACTCGACGGGATTTCAGAGATCGAAGAGGCGAGCTCAGAATTCGAATAGGCCAATTCAAAAATCGAAGAGGCAAGCTCAGAAATCGGAGAAGCATCTTGCTTTTCCAGACGCGTCGGCACCCGTCACACGCAAACTCAGCTTTGCGGAAATCACGAGCAATTTGTCGAAGCGCCGATCCCAGATATCGAAGAGGCGCCAGTCTTTTTCAGCCTCGTCAACACCTGTCATATGCACACTCAACTTTGCGCAAATCACGGGCAATTTGTCGAAGATTTTCGGTGAAAGAGAAAGCACGTGAAGTTTACTGTTCAATCACGCATTGGTTGCCGACACGAGTGAAAGAATAGTACCTCTACAGGTATCAAAGAACTTCCTATAACTGTCCACCTTCACCTTCCATAGCAAGGCAGACATACAGAGTCTTTCTTCATCTCCAAAAATGTTTTCCCAACGAAGCCTCTCGAGTCACCCAGTGTTCCTTATTCCTTGGGGTACCTCTGCAAACAAATGACACCAAAGCAAAAGTATCTCATATCACCAGGGTAGAAAGCAAGAGTATCTCATATCATGCTTTCTCCCTGTCATTTCCTTTGTCCTTGTTATTACCTGCAAAGACAAGGATAAAGAAAGCAGTATGCCGGAACCTCCACTCAAACTCGGGTAAGGAACCGACTGCTTGGAACCCTTCCCTGATTGCCTACCTAGCATTGCTCTCGAGTGTTCATCTTCAACTGCTGATGTACTTCCGAAGAAGACGCCACATCTGCCTGGAGAACATATAAGGCAAGTGAAAATGATACCTTGAAGCATGTGGAGACAAGGTGCTGCTTCATCTTCAAGATCAAGTCTCATTTTCCTTGCTAAGAAGTTCCCCAGCCCAGTTCAAGAATAAACCTGTGGAACGATACTTCTTCAAAAGCAAAAGTACCTCATATCATTAGAGTCAAAGGCAAAGATATCTCATGGCATGTTTTTCCTTTACCCTTGCTCTTGCCTACGAGACAAGGAGAAAGAAAGCAATCGGTCGACACTTGGACAGATTGAACAAAGAAACAGACCATCACCTCTACCTCGTGTCTACCTGCCGTGCAGAAGAAACAAGCAGAGAAGAATGATGCATGCACACTCAATCAACCCAGCAGAAGGAGTCTGAGTTGAAACCAAGAACTCGAGAAGCTGCTACATCTACCTGGAGAACAAATAAGGAAATGCGGCATACACAATCAAATTCAGCAAAAGGAGTCCGAGTTGAAGAATTAGAGAGAAGAATGGGTCTGAGTTGAATCCAAGAGTTCGAGAAGCTTCAACAACATATTGACGGCACCATCGCCGAATAACAAAGCCTCGATGTGCAACGCTGTCAAATCGCCACCACTTCTTCGAAAGCAAGAGTATCTCATATCATCAGGGTTGCAATCACTCTGGTTGATGACTCGTTTTGACCTTCAAATTATTGGGTCAACTCGCTAGGCGTTGTGGGCTGCACGTCCCGATTCACCACCCTTGAATCGAATCCTTAAAGATCAAGTCACCAACTGGAAGAAGAGCCCATCAATCTTGAAGATCATACCGTTGACCAAACTGCTCAGGTGTGAATTAGAAAGATTGAACAAAGAAACAGGCCGTCACCTTTACCTCGTGCCTGTTTGCCATATGTTCGAATCAACCTTCGAGATCAAGCCTCAACAGCCCTTGAAGAAGCTTCCAGCCAAAGTTCAAGATCAAGCCTCGACGGCCCTTGAGGAAATCACAAGTCCGATTCAAGATCAAGCGTCCACCACCCTTGAATCAAACCCAGTTCAAGAATAAGCCTGTGGAAAATCAAACAATTGGAGGAAACTAGAAAATCCTCCAACCCAGTTCAAGATCAAAGCTGTGGAAAGTCAACAAGCGCAACAAAATACGTGCCGATCCATCCACTACCAAAGCCAAAGATCATCTACCACATGAAGCTCCTTGTGGTCCAATTTCAACCTTCAAGATCAAGCCTCGACGACCCTTGAAGAAATTTCAAACAAAGTTCAAGAACAAGCCTCAACGGCCCTTGAAGAAATTTCCAGCCCAATTCAAGATCAAGCCTCAACGGCCCTTGAAGAAATCTCCAGCCCAATTCAAGATCAAGCCTCGATGGCCCTTGGATCGACATCTACAGTAAGGGACTTCAAAACGCATCTCCTACACGCGACAAGCACATGTATACGACGCGCCTTAAAGTGGGGGCATTTGTAGACATCGAAATTTCGGTAAATAAATGTTGACTGATAAATCAAAGTTTCAACGCTCATGTATTACATAAATTTTACACGTAGCGTGTGTCTAAACGAAAAATCGAAATGAGTCGAGAAAGTCATCAAACATGACACGTGTCAACACCTGGCAGAAACGACTTATTTCATCTGGGATATTATATTCAAAATTAGGCATTGGAAAATTCTATAAATACAAGCCCATTTCATTCATTTAAGGAGGAACCAAAATCATTAGGCAAAATTCTTGAAGCTCTGAAGCTCTGAAACTCCGAAGCTCTCAAGCATCCAGGTTCCCGAAGAATCAAGAAAGCTCTCTTCGTTCTTCGTTCTTCGTTCATCGTTCATCCTAAGATCAAGCCTCAACGGCCCTTTGGATCAACAATCATCCACCAATTCAAGATCAAGCCTCGACGGCCCTTGAAGAAAGTGTTCTTCGTTCTTCGTTCATCGTTCTTTCAAGCCCAAGCCTCAACAGCCCCTTGAAGAAAGCGTTCATCGTTCATCAACTGTTCATCCTCAAGGATCAAGCCCCAACGGCCCCTTTGGATCGACAACATCAACAAATCCGCTCATCCGCTGTTCATCAAGCCCAAGTCCCGACGGCCCTTGAAGAAAGCATTCATCGTTCATCACTGTTCTTCGAGATCAAGCCCAAAAGCCCTCGAAGATCCGTTCAAGCCCAAAAGCTCTCGAAGATCCGTTCGTCACTGTTCTTCGAGTTCAAGCCCAAAAGCCCTCGGAAATCCGTTCATCACTGTTCTTCAAGATCAAGCCCAAAAGCCCTTGAAGATCCGTCAATCACCATTCTTCAAGATCAAGCCCAAAAGCCCTTGAAGATCCGTTCATCCTCGTTCATCCAAGATCAAGCCTCGACGGCCCTTGGATCAATTGCACATCCCACAAATCAACACCTTACGGAGATCGAATCAGAGGATCAAAATAGAGAGAGATTGTAACCCAAAATCATCTAAATACAAATATTTGTTTGTGCACGTTGTTCTTGTCTCTTTCGTTTCAGGAATTTTCCGTGTTCACAAAAACATATACCATCTTGTAAAAATACTTTGTTTAGAATTAATATGTATATCATTAAAGTAGAAAAACCTTTAACTATATAACGACGTGACTCAAAACCCATTTCACAAATGTTTTAGATTATTTTTGTTTTTGTTATACAATTATGAGTTAGAGATTTTAATGTAACAGGTCAGAGGGGACAATGGTCAAATCACACGTGAGCAAGGGCACGTGATTGAACTGATCCAACTGCATGTTTACAAGCCAAGTAGTTCCTTGCCATGAAAGTACTTGATGTCATGGATGTAACATGCAAGTCTCTAACTACCATGTTCCCACAAAACAAAACAAGAACCTCAGAAATTGTTTTATTTTATTTTATTTTTAATTTAAAAACAAAGGTCATGGAAGCAGAAAAATTAAATTAAATTCATGAAGTAGTAACTAATCCAATTTGTTGTTGACTTCTCGTTTTATCTTATCAGGTGAGCTGCTGCTGTTACTGCTACTGCGGCTGTTATTCTGAACAACGCCGATATCAGTGAAACAGGTTTCCTTCTTCTTCCAATCATCAGGAACGGGAGCTGACGGCCGCGACGATGATGATTCCTTTGCTGCAGAAATGGCATCAGCAAGATCAACCGGCATGAGGCAGAAACCTTTGCTTTGGAGATGCTGCAGTGCCTTGTCCGCATCTGATTCCATCAGCCTCACCAGCTGTTCTAAAGCAATTTCGTCAAAAGAAACGTCAGCTGCTTGCCCGATTGATGGCAACTGCGGCAAACCATTCCCGACCTGACATAGGTTCACTTGTCATTAATAATAGTCGGACTTTTGTATTCTTATTTCTTAGCGCACAAGAAAATATGGGGGCTATTTCTTTTTTAGTATGTATGAGGCCTTTTTTCAATTTCTTAGTAATAATGGATGACGATATATATTCTGCCTAAGAGTAGACTAAGACTCGAGCCATAAAATTTCTCGATTCTGAAACAAGGTAGTAAATTGGACCTAAGCACATTGTCCATAGAGAGAGAGAGAGAGAGAGAGAGAGAGAGAGAGAAGGCTTAGCACCTTAGCTTGACTGTCTGTGGTGAGAGGGACAACTGCCCCAGCTGCCCCAACTTTGCTCATGCTTAGTTCCTGCAAATCGTTATGTCAAGCACCAAATTATGGTTCAGTTTTTCTTACAGTGATTCGTGCAAATTTGCTCACCAAATTTAAGTAAGGAAAAAAATGTATAGATTAGCATTAAATACTTTGGAAAACTGATGATCAGTGTGTTTTATGACAACCCTATTTATGAAGCACGGGGTCGAAACTGTGAGTGAAAGTTCTCCATCATACCTTGACTTGGAGCTGAAGAAATCTGACATACTCAATGATTTCATCAAGCATAGATGCCTTGTCGGTCTGCAGAATCATGAATGATATCAGTACTCCTCTAAGACCCAGCCGGAACTGATTACACAGGATGTATTTCAGCGTGAAACAGAAGAGCTTACCCTGTTAGACTTTGGCACAAGTTCTTGCAGATTCTTCATCCTATCAGAAATTTTTTCCCTCCGAAGCTGCAAACAAAGTGGACTTCAAAAATCTAATGGTTCAAAAAATAATGCATCGAAGAATCAAAACATTAAGTGAACTGCACAACTAACCCTTTCAGCAATACTGTGTGGATCAGTAGCCTGGCCTCGACGTGCCCTCATACGAGGCTTTCCATTTCCATTACATTCACCAACAGGGTTAGTTGACGTATTCTGCAAGTGAAAATTGTAAGTTTCTGTAATGCTTTCTGTTACGACTCAACAATCGACATGAAACACCTAGCTTCAATAAAAATCCAAGAGGACAGTGGATTTAGGATAGGTACCTGTGGTAAAGACTGCAAACCAGACATCCGAGGAGCAGAAGCGAAGGAAGGCAAAGGATAATTTTGTACGTCCTGCATCCCCTTCTATATTACACAAGCGACAATAGGAAAAGCATTTCAATTACCAAAAATATAAATAGCTAGATATTTCATCCAACCAGATATAAGTGAGCTAACTATCATTAAAGCTTGTGATAAACGTTAAACGTGTCGGTAATCACAGATTGATACCTCTGTGGAGACAAAAACAGCCAGGTTATTGGGATCGCTTGGCATGACATAATCCCCATAATCTCCATTTATTCCAAAGCTGCACATTTTGCGTTGTCCCATGCCAGAAGCGGGAGCAGGAGAAGCACCCTCATAAGATTGAAGAGGCCACGGTTGAGAAATTGGAGAAAGGGTTTCATAATCTCCGTTGAATCCCTGGTAGAGGGGTGGTTCGAAGCTATCGCATCCCGCATTTTCCGATGCAATGGAGCGAAGAGGTATTCTCACCATGTTCCCATCCACACCATAGTGCATGCCAATATTTTGAACTTCGCAATTTTTTCCACCATCTTGTGCATCTGGTTCAAAATCTTGAAGAATAGATGAAACATCTTGAGCAACCAAGCTCTCCAAACTGTTCGAATTAGTCAGATATGTAGGCGAACTATTGTTCTCATGTTCATCCACGGCAACTACTGAACCAAGAAGCGCTTCATTCGGTTGCTCAGATTCACAACATGCCCAAGATGGTATTTCCTTCGCATCGACATCTGACCACGATGAGGAACTGAAAATTTGATTAATGTACTTGTCCATCGTCAACAAGAACGGATCTTCTTCTTTTGTTCTGTTTTTTTCCTTATGTAAGTCAATGTTGAGCATACATACATACATACACACGCGCAAGAGAAAATCAGTAACCAGAAGTGTGATCCCTCATTGGCACTCAACTCAATAGAGAGACTACCGCATAAGAGAAGTTGCAAGGAACTCGTAGCTCATATGATGAAAAGTGTTTACCTTAACCGAAGTCCCGTGTTCAAATCCCCTTTCTCCAATATCGCTTATGTATAAAAGAACATAGAAAAGAAGTCCCGTGTTCAAATCCCCTTTCTCCAATATCGCTTATGTATAAAAGAAGATAGAAAAGAAGCCAAGAGAGTAGAACCAGCAGTTATAAGCAGTAATGTGCAACGAAAAGAAGAAAATTAATTTTAAGACTCACAAACTAAAACAGAAACCGCCCTTGTAGGCTTACAAATCAAGAGTATATTACCCTTTTGTGCACTGGTGTCAACCGGTGATTGGTCCATGATTTCAAAAAATTCCCTGTTGACTGTAGAACGTTACAGATATTTCAATGAGCTTTCAAAATTGCCGCAAAGTTAGCTCCGAAATCTCTCCAACTGATGCATGCATGCAGATGCAGTGCAGCAAATATAGGGCATTCTGGTAATTTTGGCGGTGACAAGTGACTATCCGCCCCTGATAAAGCGGAGGGGTTTCGGCTCCTCTGGTTGTAGTGGGAGGTTCTTCCTTCACCACTTCCTTGTTGACCAAAACAAACCTTCCCCATTGTTGGTCAAGGATATTTCAGTAATTCAATTACTAGCTCAAAATATTTGTGTACATATATTGCTGGTTGAGGTCGATTTAGTTGGGTTTCAATCTAAATAAAAATTTGGAGAAGACTTTGAGTGTCACAATGAGTAGACGGCTTGCCGTAGTCTCGTAGAAATATATTTGATCATTTTGTATCTTTTTGGCACGATTTGCCGTTGAAAACGAGATTGGATCTTGATGGGGAACAAAACCAAATGGAGGGTTACCTTGATAGTTGACTGGATTTGGTTTTGTTTCCCATCGTCGCTGAATACTGAAGGATTAGTGAACATGACATTCTTACATGCAACCGTGGAAATATCCCCCATCACCTTATTTCACTCTTCGTGTGACTTGATAGGGTGACGGGGAGAGGATGGAAGCCATTGGAAACACCTGAAAGTAAACCTTACAACTGCTTAGAAGTCAAAATTGAATCGAAGATACATCCGAATCGAAAACTCACTGGAACTACGAGAATTGAGAAGTACAAGAAAATCGAGATATCGACGATTATAATCCCATCTCTATTCCATGGAAAACCTTGGCCTTCCTAGAAAATGAAGATACACAAAGTGGAACTTTAGTTATCTGATGATTTTAAAATATGTCTAACCAAACATTTTAAGGTAAGTTTTCTTGAAAAGCATTCTAATAAGAAAGCAAATATGTAAAGTACTTTCAAGTCACTTGTTGATTTATCAACAAATGCCTGCAATCCAGATTTGTGTTGGTTTAAACCACCTTTTGGCGCTCTAAAACTTTCTTCGACATTCATTGATAAATTACAATATTTGAAGTACCATCCTAACCTAGATTGTAGAGCACTTCATCTACCCCCACAACTAGGGCAATAGTGGTTATGAATGTTCTCTAAAATGTCTCCACATCTGTAGCAGAAAGCAGTTCTGCACCTGTAATCAACGCAAATAAACAGAAATTCAGAGAGCATTCAAGAATTTACCGAACAAAACAGGCTGAAATAGTGTTGAGTAACTTGTACATAACAGGTCAAATGTCGGCAAAGCGTCTATAAATATGCAGTAGTTTAAATTTTAGTTAATAGACTGGTCACATAAACGAAGAAAATTCAAGTTTAAATCTTGCACCTGAAAAACCTGGGAATTTCTGATCTGAATTTAAGAAAGGATTGATGTCCTATCTCCTTCTTTTGAATGTGGTCAAACGAAGCTCAGCTGAAGCTGAGGGGAGCAACTATGCCAGTTATTATGTCAATCTATCATCACAGTTCTGTTCCCTATTTTCACAAATCTAGTTAAATGTATCAAGGCATGGCAGCCGTATTTCTACATACTCCCTCATCAGAATTCCAGATTGCTCCTCATTTCGCCGTCCAATTTGAAGAACAAAGCCAAAGGATTCTAAAGATAGTAAATTTAGCTCAAACTCATTCCTATTTGAGATTATAACCTTAATGGAAGTGCCAGAAAGCCAACAATTCCTCCAACTACGGATTTTCGTTTCCAATCATGTGACTTTCGGGGAGTCAGCAATTGCTGTTTTTAGAGGTTGAATGAGAGATCGACGTGAGGAATTTATTTTGTATTGTTGATGCTTATTATGTAAAATTTTGAGCAAATGGTATATGGCAAAGCAATCCAATTCCAAGTGATTCAATTATATCAGCAATAATCAACGTCAGGAGATTTACACAACAAACAATGAAATTTTTATAGCACATGAATAATCAAGTAGTAATTTCAACAAACAATTGAAGAAGCATAGCAGGTAAAAAACTGACCTGCACATCATGAACATGCAACCCATCGATTTTTCCACATAGAACCTACATTTGGGGCATCTTCTCCATTGTTGCTTCTGCGCAAGGTTCTTCAACATGATATCCTCCCTTTCCCTCTCATCCTTATTCAACTTTAGAAACTCCTCGCATTCGATCCCCTCGTGCCACGGAGCCTTACACTGAGCACAGAACATTCTCCAACAATTTGGACACGCTGATTGCCTCACAACCTCTTTCCCATCATCAATCAACATTGCAGAGCACTCCTTGTAGGGGCAGTAGAATTTCTCTGACCCAAGAATCACAGCCTCACACAATGCGGTTCCCCACTGATCAAACACCTCCGGAGGCAGAATCGGCCGGCAATACTCCGGCTCCAGCAACCCTATACAATCAGGAACAGGGCACCTAATGCTGGTAATGTTCTCTTGAAGCTTGGAGGCCACGTACTTAACCATACACTCAGTACAATAACCATGGCTGCAGTTTTCGATCCGAAACGACTCGATTCCCGACTTGGGTTCGACGCAGATTTCACAAACGAAATCCGGGTCATTTTTTGAATTTGAAGATTGCCCTGATTCGGTCACGGAAAAATCCGAAAATAACCCTTTTCCTCTCTTTCCGAAGGGAGTTTTCGAGGGTTTAAACCTAAGAATTCTGAGCTCCTCGTCACCGTCGTAGAAGTCTAGGGTTTCTTCAGAAAGGTCAATAAAGTTATCGGCTTCGGCGGGAGTAGGCACCAATTTGAGCAAAGAAGCCGTGATCGATCGGAGGTCTCGGTCTTCGTCGTCGACGTTGATGGGGTTGGTTGAAGGATTCCGCGAAGTGGGTGTGAAGCGGAAGGTGTCGTCTTCAATGTCGATAAAGTTGATGCGAGAGTGAGAGTGAGACGATAGTGGGTTCTCCATCTTAGCTTCCTTTCTTCTTCTCATCGGCTGCCACTGACAGAGATTGTGAGGCTTTTGGATGCTCTCTGTCTCTCTGTCTCCGTCTGTATCTAATTGTAGCTTTCCGTATTTATTCTATGCATAATTAATTAGATTATTATCCTTAAAAAAGTAAATGTCTCATTAAATCCTGGTGTAAGATTGAGGAAAAGGACCTTTTCCTCGTCGGATCCTTTTCTTGGAGAGGCAAGGGATTCTGTAATCGTGTCCGTTCATTATACATTATGCAGTTAGAAATTATATAAAATTCAAATATAAATAATACTTAACAAAAACCGATCGTACGATGTACGATAAAATAACACGATTACGGAATCCTTATGATTCCTAAAAAAAGAATTGATATTTTTCCTAAGATTGAATATTGACTTGAGTCCTTTTGAATTAAATATTATTTTCCTATGTTTTAGCTGATAATTATTAACTTTTATTTCATTTGGATAAAAAGTGATTTTCAATTTATAGCCTAATTGGTGCTTGATAAATTTTAAACTTTCTTATAATCTGAGTTTTGGCTTATGTTTTCTATATTTATGTACCTCTACGTATGGGCCTAAATTATGGTACCTACATGTGTGGATCTACGATATAGTACCTATATGTGTGAACCGATAAGTTTATCTTTTGTACATATGTGCCTAAATTTTACTTATAAGTTTTTGTATGTGATTTTCATCTTTTTCTCTTTCTTTGAGATCATCACTAACATGTCAATGGCTCGAAATGGTAAGTGATTATTTTGTGTGTTTATGAAATGTTTCTACTTTTATTATAATATATTTTTCTACACCAATGATGATTGCTTATGGTAACAATTTGAATGTAAATATCAATTGGTAAAGCTACTTATGGACGTGTTTAAATTTTATTATGACAACATTTGTAAATAGGGAAATTGGTGAAGCTAATTAATATGATGTGCAATTAAGAATTAAAATAGGGATTAAATTAGATTTATAAAATCATCCAATCTATTCTAAACATTATTTTATTTAGGTTCTCAAGTCTGCATGTCCCTTTCCTTTATAAAAAAAATAAATATAAAAAAAAACCTTCACGGATTGTTGAGAAATTGAAACAAGAAGGTTTGTTTGGTTTGGTTTGGTGTTTTTCTTTTTTTTCTTTTTTTTCAGGCAAAACGATAGCAGGGGTATTTTAATATAACACAAATTGTATTTGTTTTGGAATGTTCATATATTATAACACAATTGTATGAGTATTGGAATCATGGTGCCCCCAATTAAATAGGAGTCTCCCGATAAGAAAGATTTTTTTTTTTTTAACAAACGATATTATCTACGAGTAAAAGGTCTTAAGCATGAGTTTTTTCAAGCGAAAATGTTTGGCTTTAAAACCTTGATTATTTTTTTGTTCAAAAAAAAAACTTTTATTGTTTTGCAAGCGGTGGATTTGTGTTAAGGTGTTTCTTTTCAATGTACTGTGTTTGAGTCTAAACACTCCTCCATCCCATCTTATGATAGAATATTGTTTGTAATTAAGAAAATCTTGATGGTTGAAGGAGAATCTCATGTTTTACTCAATCTTTTGTAGGATAAAAAAACCCTCATTGGAAAATTTTGACATTCTATAATATACTGAGAGGATTATGTCAAATTTACAAATTGTTCAACCTCAACATGTGTTTTGAGAAGCAAATTTGGTGGCAAATTAGCAAGGGTTAGCCCTGAGAATTTGGGGCCCTAGCAAGTCTTCGAAGCAGAGCCCTAGAGTTCTCTGATTCCTGACCCTTTATACTTTGATATGTATAAAAAAAGAATTTGCTAAATACATGAAAAGTGTTATAAACTTCTTATTTAAGTGTGATTGTGTAAATCATAGATTAGATTTGATTCTAGTTATTCTTCCCTATTAGGACTTGTATTCCTTGAGGGGAATGATTTCTTCCCTCCCTTACTACTATAATAAAGACATTGCATAGGGAGAAATAATATATCCTCTACACAACCCTACAAACACATATCTCTCTATATTTTCCCTGTGTCACCGGCCCCTCTCCCTGTTAGTTAAATATAGGCCACAACAAAAAGATATATTTTCTAGATCAAATATCATTAAAATCAATATCAAAAGAAGAATGATATATAAACATTACTTAAATATTACATGTCTCGCTTTTTTAGACGCAGTAAGTTTACATAATCTAAATTTTCAACCAATTCTTTTCAATTGATTAAATAGCTAACTCATTCAATCTTTCTTGTGACATAATTGATCGAAAATAAGATTTGATCAACTTTAATTTTGAATTTTTTTTTCTGCAGATGCAACTGTAACTGATATTTGTAAACTATTTGAACAGACACAAATAGACATGATACAATCACCTGTGAAGTTTAAGAAAAAAAAGCAAAATTTTGTTTTATGAAATCACATTACTGTCCTTGACTTTTTATTGTGGTAGATGACAAAAATGTATTTTCACCCTCTTTTAATTGACAAATACGATTTCATTAATGTACTGTGTGTATATATATATATATATATATAGGAAGCCTTTAAGGGAAGGGATTCCCAATTTTTTTTATAAAAATAGGGATTAGTTGTGGGGTCCACACGATATCGAATTTTAACAATCCGAACCGTCTATTTTTCAAGTTGCACCTCATAAATCATCCTTACAAAATATTAGCCAAATTAGAAATATTTAAGACATCTAATTGGATTTAAAAAAAATTAACGAATACTTTGTTATATAAGAAAAGCGATTGCCGGGCATCATCGTCAAACTAATATGTATAATTGGTTTTGTAATTAGCCACTTTTGTTGCTTTAAGGCTTGTTATTATATAACGTTTTTAGGAATTCTAATTGTTTTTTTCAGGTGGTTATAGTGGTTTCATTATTATATTAAGATTATACAAACATTAAAAAAAGGACATTATGAATAAAATTCAAGAGGTCATCTTCTCAAAATTACTTTAACATGATATTTAAGGCCAACTTGATAAAAGACTACTACTTAATTTATAAGACCAATGTTTACCCAAAAAAAAAAAAAGATAAGATCAACTTGACTAAATTGCCATTTAGTACTACGATTTAGTGTATTCGTCTTCACTTGTAAGTGAGAAGTTTTATATTTGATTATTTTCAAATGTGAAATTGAATCACATTATTGCTAACTCATTGTGAGGCTTAACCACTCTCAGCAGTGGAGCCAGAAAATTAGATTAGGAGGAGCCTTTAAAGACGTACAAAAAAAAAAGAAAAAAAAAGACAAATTAATGAGAGAAAAATTAAAGTTTTTATTTTTATTTTTGTATTGGCATGAAAATTTTTAATCAAATGAGAATGGTGGAGCCTTACTTTTGTATGAAAAACTTAGTATTGAAATGATATATCATAAGAACAAAACTTGTTTATGAGTTTTGATATAAAAAAAATTAACACATTAACTTTGAATTAAATTTAAGGTTATAACTTAAAATAAGACATTGCTCTCGACTATATGGTTTTTATTGTTTAAACATAAGGCCAATTATAACATAAAAATAGGGCTTAGTTTTAATATGGTAAAAAATAAGATAAATTATAAGGGTTTTTTTTTTCTTTCAGTTAAAAAAAAAAATTTAAAATGTTAGCATACCAAAAATTATCGAACCATGGACACTTGTTAAACACCACTAACCAATGGGACACACTAGTTTTTGTAAGTCCTTGCAGACAATAGGTATAAAAGGTTGTGATTCTAGGATAGGCTTGGGCCAATCCTAATCTCTGTGTGGCTCTGCTATTGGTCACTCTCTTATTTCTTTAGTGTAGATAATATCAATTGTTTTAAAGAAAAAAAAATAAAAAAATAAAAAACTTGACCAAATTAATTTTCACTTGCTTGTGGATTTGAGGGCGAGACCTCTTAATTTGACAATAGAGAAAACTGCCTCCATAACAAAATAAAGAAAAATAAGAATAATACTCAATTGGTGTCGAGTGTTTATTTCATGCATCTAAAGCTCTCATCTACACCTATAAGATAATGTTAGGGAGACCTAAATCAAATTTTGTAAATAATATGATAATTTTGTTGATAATTGAATTATTACTTAAACATTGATTAATATACTTAATTTTTATAGTGACAATCATATAGTTTAAAATTTTAGTTTATCTAGCATTACAAACATATATACCAATACAAATAAAAATGAAAGATAAAAAGAAAGCAATCCTAGCGACGGGTAGTGCTAGTGGAGTACCACAGGGATCTCCATAGAAGAACTGACATCCACACCTGCATGCAACAATTTAAACTCCAAAGCGTTATTATAAGTTATCAACTTTGGTGATGAATATCAATAAAACAAGGGGCATTTTTTTTTTTAATCCTCAGATTAATTTTGTCATTCCTTGGTAGGTTGGATTTATTTCTCTTTTTTTTTTTTGGATATACATCAGCGCTAGAATTCAACCTTGGGACATATTATGATACTGGGAGACTAATTAGGTTCATTGACATATTAATATACCTACGAAGGAGTTACAAGGGCTACAATTTTGTACCTAATCAACAAAAGATAAAGGGAGGCGGCCTAGTCTTATAGTGGAAATCAAGCACATTTGCGGCCTTCCTTACATGGGTTTGAGGCTCCCTCACTCCCCTTTCTCCCTTCCCATTCATAATCCCACTTAACTGTTGAGTCATTGACAAAATAAACAAAACCAAAAAACAAAAACAAAGTATGATAAAAGTTCAATCTACCATCTTAGCTAAAGGATGATAATTTAATATATATATATATATATATATGTGTGTGTGTGTGTGTGTGTGGGTTAATTAGGATTGGGAGACACATTTTGACACACTTTGTAGGGAGTTTTTTTTTTTGGGGTACTTTTTTCAACGATTCAAATCGTCTATATTTCAATTCAACATTCATATAAGTTGAGCCAAATCAGATAAATATAAATAATAAAAAAGTATGAACCTAATATACAGCTGAAACAAATTTCAAACTTAGTACTTCAACTCAAATTAAATGGGGCTTGCGATGACTTGTAGATATAATCATAGAAAACAATTTTTTTTTGCTATGCAAAAAGGTGATAGAATTTGCACTCCCCCCCCCCCCCCCCAAACTGCAATTTTGCACACTGTAAAATAATTAAATAGTGCCCGATTTACTTATGGTAATTTTGGCTTGTTAGTATCAATTCTCATAGAAAATTATTTGAATATTCTGAAACTAAGTTTAGTGTTTAAGACATTGGAGGTTTTAGATGGTATTTTTCTCTATTTGTCAAAGAGGAATCTTAGGTTCAACTCCTCTTAGCGAAAAGTTCGATAACAATTCATAGTTGGTACATTGTGTGTGGCTTAGTCCAAATGCCCCGATATCACTATATCAAGAAAAATAGTAAGATGCAGATGCAGAAGTATCTGACCTGCAGTTTATGACGTCGCACCCCCCAGATTTTTCAACATAGTTTTTGCAACCTGGACACCTCCTCCACTTGTTTTTCATGGCGAGCTCCTCCAACATCTTATCCTCATCACCAGATTCACGACCACCCTCGGTCTTGCTTAGTTTTTGAAACTCGGCGCAACCATATCCTGTATGCCAAGGATGTAAGACATATTCAACACAGTCCATAGATCACAGATATGCTATTGAATCACGAAACACAAGAACAATATCACAGTACAAGAACAGAGAGGAAACATACCTGCAGAACTCGATGCAGAAGAAGCCATTGCAGCCTTGGAACTATTAGCCTTCTCCTCTTTAGCAAAACACAATTGCTCTCCAAATAATAGGTCTTTGGTACAAAATAAGCAGATAGATTGCAAGAGCAGTGGCCAATGTTCATATATATATACACACACACACACATATCGAATGTCTTCCAAACTTATTCTCCTATTAGAATCAGTATGGGAAACAATCTCCCAAAAGATATCAACACAAGCGAGGACTCCAAACCAAATACAAGGTTAAGTCTGAATCTTGCGATAATTCTCAATACCAGGAATCCCAAAAAGAATAGGATTACTTCAAGCTTATCAATAAGACTTTTCCATATTGAATTCATACACTATAACCGGTTCAATATGTCAAACTCATACTCATACTCCAACAAAAGAACCTTAAAACTAGCGCAGATCTCTCCTTTGCAACGAGAACACAGCCACCAACTCGGTTTCATCACGTCATTCTTATATATTAACATGGCCGAGCAATCCTTGAAGGGACAGTAGAAGTACTTGTGAGTCTTAGATTCCATAATCCTTTTCCTATACACGGCATTGCGCCACCGATCAAAGACGTTGTTTGGCAGAATTTTCCGACAGTACTCAAGGTCTAGCATGCCCATGCAGCCTGGTACGGTGCACTTAATGTTTGTGGCATTGTCTTGGAGCTTGGACACTATGAATTTAACAACGCATTCACGACAGTAAAAATGGTTGCAACCCTTTATCTTGAATAAGTCTTTCACATCCGTTGGCTCAACACAGAAATCACATATAAAAGAACTTTGACTAATATGTTCATGTCGGTAATTAGGAGCCCAACCTGACGTCCAGTCTATGCGAATTTTTTTTCTCTTTCATGATTCTGTTGTGAAGCTGACCCCACTTGGTGGGAAAAAGCCTTGTCGTCGTTGTTGTTGTATGATTCTGTTGTGACAGAATGTGTTAGTAAGTGCCTGAGTTTTTGTTTCACAGATCATCGCCCCTTAGTATTGTTGCCAAAAACTAGACCAAAAATGTAAGATCATGTTGATGCCAAAAACTAGAACAAAAACTTAAGGTCATGAAACACAAAAGAAGAGCTGATCATATGCATGGTGGGGAGATTCCATTATCAAAGAGAAATAATAAGTGTATAGGAAATCCTCCTCTAGTGACCTAAGAGAACGAATAAAGAGAAGTTTGTGAGACCTTAGACTCATGCGACGTTTATGTAAGCAAATAACATAAGATTTGGATACTTGCGTTTAATTGTTGAATTTATCATATAGGTAGCTTCTTTTGTCAAAAAGGATTCTAAAGTTTGTGAAAAAAAGTTGAACTTACATCATAAAATTAATTTATAATCTGAGAAAAAGTCTATTTCTTATAAGCACATCAAACATTCATTCTTTTCTCGAGGTGAGATTGATATTATTTTTAATACTCGTGGAGAAAAAAAAATTCATAATATTTTTAAATTAACCAAATATAAAAATTAAAAATCCAAACTAGTCTTTAATTGTGGCGCTAATCATTCATTTGAACTCGCTCCACAAAGTAATCTCATGATCCTATCCATTTAGGGTGCGTTTGTTGCACCGGACTGTCTCGGACTGGACTAGCTTCAGGGACTAAGCTGGACTGGCTTAGACTAGACTAAGCTGGACTAGCTTAGTGAAGCGTTTGGTGTAGTGTCGGACTAAAAACCAGGATAACGAAAAATAGTGAAATTACAAATTTTAACGATAGAATTACATCCAACTCAACTGCAAAATACCCACAGTCAAATCAAATGATAATTACATTAAAATATTGAGTTTTTGTGCATTGTAGCATTGCAATTTGCAAAAACAAACAGCACTTTCCTACAACATAGGAATTCAAAATCAGTACATCAAACTTTCTCACTTTTTGGTCTAAAATCCTTCTAAGCCTCTAAAATTGAGAAATCTATAAACATTCAGCAACCCATATGTCCCAAAATTGTTAAAAACTCAAACTTATCATACCACAAATTTGGAGGAAGAAAATTTCGATTTCTTCTCCACAGCCTCCCAAAATCCATGAATAATACCATATTCATTCATCCCAATTTTAACATACAATTGTAACATCACTATCTGACTTTGCTAAATTTGATAGAGAGACATCCTTTGCACTTTGAGCGTAGCTTTCCATACAAAACAATTGAATTTTACAACTCCTGTTTAACGATTTCATCCAAAGAATAACTTACAACAATTGAATCAAACAACGACTATGATACAACATGAACGATACATTCATGGCACAACCAACACAACAATTACCCCAAAGAAGCAACTCCAAGAATTGTGCTTCTTTGTACACTTACTGAGGATGCTGATTAAAACATCACCAATGCTACTGCTTTTCTCTAACTTGGTGTATTAGTATAGTCCGCAGACTCCGCACTTCATTCTGGTGCATTTCCTCATCAACGGCAACAAAACATCAACCCAAGACAGAAGCTAATAAAGGTGCATACCTTCCATTTCTTCGTTGTGGTTCAGTACGAAGTGTATCTTTCTCACAAGTCGATCAAATTCATCAGCAAGAAAAGTTGGTAAGGAAGAAAAAAAACTGATTCAAACTTACGACCAGAACCTGTACAAAAAGTTTTTTAAATTTTGTTCAAACAACATATACTGGTCATTCTTCAAATATATATAAGCAGTTAATGCACAACCCCTATCACCCTAAAACAAACTCAAAATTATATATAATACTTGAATGCCGTGAAAGAGAAAACCAATCTGTCAAGAGGCCTTGCAAATTCATTAACTTTTTTTTCTTTCACCTGTAAGGTTAGGACAGTGATCATATGTGATATAAGAGTTACCTGAATAACCATATGTAAGAGTTACCTGAAGAACCAGTTTCAGAAGTTCTTGAAACATTCCTATTGCAAGATATACAGAACCATATGAGTATGATACTTATCCCCACCAAAGTCACGGCTCCTGCAACACCTCATGGTATTGCTGCAAGAGACACTGACATTTGGTATGGGAACCACTTCAACTATGGGTAGTATTGTTGTAAAACGAATTATCATGCATTGAACTTGGAATCCAGAGGATACAAAACGCTGAAGATGATAATCTACGAAGGTGTGCAGGAAAGCAAGGGAATTTAAATCCATCAGATGTAACTATTTCTTTTCAATTCTTTATTTCCTTATTATTGGTCTTCCATCAGATAAATAGAAAACATATTAGACAGCAAGTTGATTAACAAAATTTCAATGATTACAACGGCAACCGCAAAGCAATGGTTTTTGGAATCAAATTCAAAGCCTTTAAAATCAAGTAAAATGTCATGCCAACGGAGTAGTAGTGATATACATTCAAAATCAAATAGAATAGAAGAAATGCAAAGTAACATAGATAGAAACAAAGCATCATTGTATCATGGGGTTTAGGCAGCTACAAACCTCTAGTCCTTGTCCCATAAAAGTAAGGCAGCCAGATGTCTAAATACTCGAGCTTCATTTGCCAATGGCAACATGAATGAACAGCCTCCCAATACAACAACAACAACAACAACAACGAGAAGAAGAAAGGAAATTGCCACCCAAATCCAAATGAAATTTCATGACATGGAAAGTTGCAGGCAGGAGATATAATTATAGAAAGAAAATAGGCATGTTTGAATGAAGGAAGGAATGAATGGAAGAATATGCAGGTGGAAATCAAAATGTAAAGATAAGAGGAGAAGAGAGGAGAATCGGAGAAGCATCAATCCGGATTGTAATTTGGATTAAATTAAATTGAAGGGAAATGCAATCAAATATTCAAATATCAATATCATCGTTGGATTGGATACAGACCATGCCGACAGAAAGTGACCTTGCGCCGACAACACTTGTACTACTACTTCTCTCTCTCGCACTCTCTACCAAACCACCCAAATTCAACTTGATCAATACAAACGCATCATATACTAATAATATAACAGACCAAATTAAATACAAATTATATCCTCTATCTCTCTTGAATTTTGACGATGGATATATAGTTCTAGTTCAATCAATCAAAGGGATAGACAGAAAACCCACCCCTCACCTCACCCCATGCAAATTCAATTTCAATTGCGAAGCAATCAACCCACCAAAAGTTTATGCTCAAGCACCAAAACAAAACATCAAATATTAGTCAAGTGTGAACCAGAATAACTGAATAAGAAAGACAGCGAGACAGAGGGAGTGCGTGTCTGTCATGCAGGAGGTTAAAAGCCACCTAAACAATGTATCAGGAGTCAAAGACTGAATCAAGAGACACATATGAATTAACTTACAGTGGTAGCAAATGGAATTTGCAATTTCACAGAAGCAGAAATCAAATTCGTACAACTACATCATAGAATACCCAGAAGCAGCAATCATTGAAGAACAAACAATTTCGCAGCATAAGACCAACCCAGATGTCACAGAATCAAAGCAATCCAGATTTCACATAATCAAAACAACAAATGGAATTTGTAAATGATGAGTCAGAGAGAGACTGACGATTTCTTGGCATGCTCGAGCGAGCGAGCGAGCGTGGCCGATGTGGTTAGTCCAGCGATCAAGATGAGATCGATCAGGACGATCAAGACGAGCATGACAAGCAGGGCGAGCAGGACGAACACGAAGAGGCGAGTGAGCAGGAGGACGACGACGGTCTTAGCTAGTCCGCTCATATTTGGGGGGTCTCGCTAGGACCACCTAACGAAAGAGTTAGTGAAAGCGAGTCCCACTTTGTTTGCCCTCACTAAGTGGGACTGGACTGGACTGGACTAGCTGTTAGTCCAATACTGTGTTTGTTCCATGCTGGGACTAACATTAATGAGACTAAAGGGAACTAGCATGGACAAAACCCTTCACTAAGAGGTCTTAGCGAGACCTCCCAATAACCATGGGACTAGCTAAGACTATCCTCTCTCGTCCTCGTCATGCTCAACAACCACTCCCGATAGACTCATCGTCATCTCCGGTCACCTAGATCATAATAAAATATTAATAATTTATATATTAAATAATATAATATTAGAATTTGTTATTATCCAGCTTCTTAGTCCAACACTGCACCAAACACTTCACTAAGTTATTCCAGCTTAGTCTAGTCTAAGCTAGTCCAGCTTAGTCCTTGAAGCTAGTCCAATCCGAGATAGTCCGGCGCAACAAACGCCCCCTTAAACTTAGTCATGGGAGCCAACAAACAGAGGATTACACTAAAAACTAGTCCAGTCCAGTCCAAGTTAGTGAAGCCAAACAAACGTGTTGTTTTAGGTCATACTTGCAAATTTTCACTCAAATCGGAAAACCTTCAATTCTTTAAATTAGTATTAAGAACATTTTATGGTTTATCACCAACCACTTATTTATCTATATATCATATCACATAAAATAACTAAACCTTTCGAACTAAGTGAAATTTTGCACAGGTTAGTTAGCCGTATTAAGTTAAACTGACCACTCCCCTATATCATTAAAGTGTTCAACCTATGTCAAATTTTCTATTAACTAATTTAACAGTAGAAGTGTGTATATATAGCTGACCTGCATCTCATGTTATCGCACCCATCAGATTTTTCGACGTTGTAATTGCAACTTGCGCACCTCTTCCAGTTACTTTTCTTCCCAAGCTCCTCCACCATCCACTCTTCATAGCTATTGGTACAATCAAATCCTGTATGCCAAGGAACCTTACAAGTAGCGCAGAAGTCTCTCTTGCAATAAAAACATACATAACAAGACAATCTGGTGCCATCATAATTCTTATGAAGCAACGACAGGGCTGAGCAATCCTCGTAGGGGCAGTACAAGAACTTGTAGTCAGTCCTGTAAGAGTAAATTATAGCAATGGTCCCTGAACTTTAATCAAATTGGAGCAATGGTCCCTCAACTGAAAATCCATTACCATTGGTCCCTCAACTTATCAAAATATGTAGCTATAGTCATTTTCATCAATTTCTTCAAAATTTTGTCAAATTATGTTATGTTGGAATAACCATTTATATAATTAGGGTCCCTCAACTCATCAAAGTGTGTAATTATGATCCTTTTCGTCAACTACGTAAAAATTTTTGTCAAAACGAGTTATGTTGGAATGACCATTGCTACAATTGGGTTAAAGTTAAGGGACCATTTCTCCAGTTGAATTAAAGTTGAGGGATCAAAAATAATGGATTTTTAGTTGAGGGACCATAGCTGCACGTTTTGATGAGTTGAATGACCAATGGTAATGGATTTTTAGTTGAAGGACCATTGTTCCAATTGAGTTAAAGGTAAGGGATCATAGCTACAATTTACTCGTCCCTGTAATAATCTTTTTTCTTCTCAAGGCATTGCACCACCTGTCAATGACGGCGCGTGGGAGAATTGGACGGCAATACTCAAGGTCTAACATGCCGAGGCAGCCCGGTAAGGGGCACATAATGTTTGTGACATTGTATTCGAGGTTGGACTCAACAAATTTAACAATACATTTTTCACAGTAAAAATGGGTGCAACCCTTGATCTTGAATAAGAGGAGTACCTTATGCATTTGCTCAACACATAAATCACATGTAAAAGTTTGATTGCGGTTATGAGCCAAACCCGGCTGCCGGCTTCGTTTCTTAACTTCGAATGTTCTCGCCTGTCCCTTTGAAGCATTCATGATCCAATAACGACGGAGGAATGGAGAACTCCTTTATCCATTAGTAAACACATGATTAGTGAGGAACCAAAATGATTATCCAAGACTTTATGTGTTAAGTTAGGAATGCGAATTATTTCAAGGGAGATTATAAAATACATACATATTTTAGCCTCACACAGTCATGTTCGTTACTCTTGATTGATTTATTCAATCTGATGCTATAAATAAAAAAAGGTGTGTGAAAAGTTCAAAGAAAGTATGTTAAAATTACCTACTTTATTAATTTCAATGCACGATCATGTTGGACGAAATTCTACTTTTGCCACAAATAGAATGAAAATTGAAATGCGTATATAGATTATTAAAATTCTAAACTTCTGACCCGATTTAAAAAAATAAAATAAAATAAAATTTACCAACTTATTCCAATCAATTTTTTGTTGACATATTCCAAATTTAATAGATAAAAAAAATTAGCAATACAATTAGGCTTATTATATTAGCACCCCACAAATTGTTGAATAAACCCCACATACTTAATATACCCCACATTTACTTTTTCAATTAAAAATTATCTTAATACACCCCCTTCATTCCCCATAATACCCTCACACCCCACATTCTTAATATACACCTTATATTTTCTACACACACCCCACATTTCTCAAATCTTATAACACTCATTTTTTATTTTGCCGAATGATTTCAAACTATCCGAACGTTAGTTTGCCGAATGATTTCAAATTGAATGATTTCAAAAAATGTTTAGGTTCATTTGAACGTTTTTCAATAACAATAATAATGATTTCAAAGCTTTCGAAACACCGATTTCGTGTTCCATTCGTCAAAAATTATTTTTCTCAATCAACATGTTTGTAGTTTCATTGCTTACGGTTTTATTCAACAATGGAGAATGGGAGGGGTTTTGATAATTGAAATAGATAAATAATACGTTAAAAGTGATTTGGGGTGTATTTATAATTTTTATTTTATTTTTAAACCTAATAAGGTCAAAATTGTCATTACATAGTAGAGTAAATTAGTCATTAATATTAAATTTTAATGTGGGGTGCATTCAACATTTTGTGGGGTGCTAATATAAAAAGCCTACAATTATACAACATATTATATTTTTTTGGTAATCCTTGAAGGGACAATACAAGCACGCACTGCCTGTCATCATCGGTCTTGGACACCGTAACCGGGATGACAATTTAATTCGTCAAATCAGATACCTGCAAGTAATCGGTCCGAACAGTTAGATTTCGGGAAGCAAATTTCGGATTTTTTACGGTTATGGGCAACCGTTGGGTAAAATTTTTGGTTTCGGATTCGGTTATGGTTATAGGGCTATTCGCTCCAAACCCATACCCAAACCCGCCCCGTTTTCATTCTTTAATAAAAAAATATAAATATTTATTATATTTAAAACCTTTCAGTTCTTTAATACAACTACAAAAGTCTTGAGCACCACATACACGTACACGCGTACCCACACATGCAAAAGTCTTGAGACAACAAAAGTCCCATTTTTGTGCTCTGTGCTTCTCCCTTCCCCAAGCACCATACACGCACGCGTACACACATGCAAAACAAGGACCACACCACCATCTTCTCTCCCTCATCCCTCACCTTTCTCTTCTTCTCGTGCTCTCTCCCTCACCTCACTTCTCTGCAAGTCTCTCTCTCTCTCTCTCCTTCTCCCGAGCTACGCACACACGCAGGGCCGGCCTAGGCCCAGTGCAAGCAGGGCGACCGTCCAGGGCCCAAAAAAATTGGGGGCACCAAAATTATTCGGGTGGTATATTTATATATGTTTTTATAAGAGTTTAAATTTAAAAAAGTTCGTTTAATGACAAAGGAATTTAACTAGAAGAGGTGGTTTTGTAATTTGAAATTAATGAGAAGGTCTTGGGTTCAAAACACCACATGTGCTTATTTACTTTCCAATTTTTACAATTTTTTTTTCATAAGAGTATAAATTTATAAAATTTGGTTAAATACTCAAGAAGTTTAATTAAAAGCAATGATTTTTGTTGTTTAAAATTAACGAGAGGTCCTAAGTTTGAAATGCTATGTGCGCGTTTATTCTTTTCAATTTTAACAAAATTTTATTTGGTTGTTAATTTATTTTTAGTTACTAGCTAGTAACTATATGGGTTGCTATTTTTAAATATTCGTTCCAATTCAAGTCTAATATTCAACAAACAGTAATGCGTAGACCAAATTTTTAGAGCAAATTTACAAATCATATGACGTGTCATTATAAGGTTTAATTTAGTGCCCATTCATTACTTATACATATCAATTAAAGACTCGAAAACATTATTATGTTTTTAGTCCCATATTGACAAGGTTAGTAAATAAGAAAAAACATCTCACGATTTATACAAAAACACTTTAAAAGTTCAGATGGAAAACAAAACTCATTTATCTACTTGTAAGCCAGGAGTTTTTTAGTTTCCTTCTCTTGATACCAAATAAATTTGTCTTTATGTGTTTTTATTGAATTTGAAATGTTTTTCTAAGTATAATTTTATCGATGTCTTTTATGTGAAAATAAATAATTTTCTTATGTGAAGTTAAGGCATATTTTTTAGCGTCGCCCTGGGCCTAAAAAATCTCTAGACCGGCCCTGCACACACGGCACCACCACCCACACCACCTCACCGTCTCTGGCAAGCCCTTAAACCACACCCTCCAGACCCCCATCATCTCTGCAACCTCTCACTCTCTCTCTCCTCGTCCCTCTCGCACCATCACCTCGAACTCCCCCGAGAACCAACCACCGAAACACCACCGGCCTCCTCATCCCTTTCACTGTTTAATTAGTTAAATTTTACGGTTACGGGAAAACAGTTATCTGATGGGGAATCCATTACCCGACGGATTCGGTTACAGGGAATACCCGTTCGGGTTTTTTACGGTTTCAGGTACGGAGAAAACAAACGGGTACGATTATGGGGATGGCACATCCGAACCCAATCCGCTCCGTTGCCATCCCTAGTAACCGTGGATGGCACGTTGACACGAGCGAGCATGTGGGACATATTTTGTGCGGGTCATCAGTTCAAAACTCTTGGCCTCGCTATATATAGAACTACTGACAAAAAAATCATTCTAACTTTAAGAAGTGAGCAAAAATACAATTAAAAAAACTAACAGTTCATGCTATTAATATCATAATCAGTGATTTGTTTAACAGATAAATTTTTCTTGAGACGAACTCTGGATGAGCAAGAATGGTTCTAATTTCAATATTTTGTACAGTGATATGATTGGTACATAACCACCACACCATGCTTTTGGTTACATAACCACCACACCATGCTTTTTGTATTAAAAAAATAAGAAGTTTCGAACCCAAAAACATAGGGGATACAGAGAGGTACACACTATGCTTCATTTTTATTTAGTTTCTTTTGCGTTATATCAATTTATACACTTAAAAAAATATAAAGAAAATAGAGCAACCAAAATTTTAGACCATGCAAAGACCTTCGTTTGAATCTTGCTCATATGGGGCCTTCAAAATCTCAGGAATATTTCATTCATACCCATCAACCACTCCATTTTCTTCAACAAACATCAAATAAACTCACCGTAATTCAGAAATTTTAGGGATCTTGATTCTAGGAATGGCAGAATAAGAAATAAATCAACCACTAGTCTTGAATGATAGAGTAAAATAGGGTGGTTCACACACCTTTTTTACCTTTTCACACGCTTCTTTTTAATTGTTGTCATTTGATATTCTTCAATTCAGTCAATTCAACGATTAAAAATTAAAAAATGTGTGTGAACGATAAAATGAGATGTATAGATATCACTACTTGTAAAATATACTCTTTGGATTATTAACTATGATAGAAAAGACAAGGAAGATCCAAATTCTACATATATGAAAAAACATCCAAAAGTGATATTAATCCCATTAAATATTATAAACATGTAAACAAACTGAACTATTAATGATGATAATTCTAGTATCATGAAGGAATTAATAAGCAAAGTGACAGCGAATAGATGAGCTCCTCCTTATTATGTAATGCCGCATCCTGCATTTAACCTGTAGTACTACAGCAAGATGAGCAAAAACGCATTATTCATTACAGCTTGGACAAAGACGGGTATGAGAAGTTACGGAGGCTTCTACTCCACAATTGTGACAGAAAGCATGTCGACACCTGTAACAATAGTTATCAACTTTTGTGAGAAACAATAAAACAAAACACCGAAAAGATAGGGAATTGTTATTGGCACTTCAAAATTTTCATTCTACACTCCAAACTTTCTATATTTAGAAAGAAAAATACAATGTGATGAGTGTAGAATGAGATTTTTGGAGTGCCAATAACACTTCTCAAAAGATAATGTCAACTTTGGTGAGAAAGAATAAAACTAAACACCAAAAAGACAATGTTCATCTAATTGAACGGGACTCATGGACTGATCATAGACAATAGGATAATTTACACTAAATTTATTTAATCTACGAGGATCCACCACTTACATAGGGTTTATAATAAAACGTAAGACCACATGATAAAGTTCCACAGTAAAATATAGTCATATATTAATTTCAAAATTAATTAACTAAACTGCAGAAAATCTAGAAGAAACTAAAATATCAGAATAACAGTTAACTCAAATTAAGGATTTTGATTCCAAGCATAGAAAAATTGAACCAATCTACAGACAATTTCAACTGACCTGCATAAAATGTAGCTACACCCCTCATTTCTTTCAACGTAATAATTGCACTTTGGACACCTCCTCCAGTTTTTATTCTTGGCAAGCACTTCCAACATCTTGTCTTCGCCCTTCTCTTTCAGCTTCTGAAACATGGCACAATCAAATTCGGTATGCCAAGGAACCTTACACATGGCGCAAAATTCTCTATTGCAATGAGGACACACAGACTGACTGGTATCCTCTGGTTCCTCATTAATCAACAGCGCCGAGCACGAGTTGTAGGGACAGTATAAGTACCTCCTCCGAGGGTCCATAACCACAGATTCACATAAGGCCTTTCCCCACCGATCAAAGACGTCTTCCGGGATAATTGGACGGCAGTACTCGATGTCTAACTCGCCGCTGCAGTCCGGTACAGGGCACGTAATGCAAGTGACATTGTCTTGCAGCTTGGATGCTATGAATTTAACAATGCAGCCTTGACAGTAAAAATGGGTGCAACCCTTTATGTTAAATGAGTCTTTCAGGTTAACTGGCTCAACACAGAAATCACATATGAAGGTCGAATCAATATCGCTCTCAGGGGCAAGTACAGACTCATATAAAGCATTGCCCCACCAAACAAAGACGTCGGATGGAAGGATTTGACGGCAGTGATCTGGGTCTAAGACACCCTGGCAGTCCGGTACAGGGCACACAATGGATGTGACATTTATTCGGAGACTGGAGACTACGTATTTAACAGTGCACTCTTGACAGTAAAAATGGGTGCAGCCCTTGATGTTGAATGAGTTTTCCAGATGAATCAACTGAAGACAGAAGTCACATACAAATGTTGGATCAGTATAAACATGTTGGTTCTTCTCCAAGATCTGAGCGAAACCCAAATTTATTTCATTCGTATGTAATCCTCCTATGTGTTTGGTTCTGACGGAAACGTGCTTGCTCAATTTCTTGCTGCTGCTGCTGCTCCTTCTGTTTCCGTTGGAAACTTCGTTGCCCATCTCTCTTCTGTTCTCTCTACTTAGAGCACTGGAGAAGCCTTCATTCCGGGGAAGATAGGGCGGCTCGCTCTTGTAAATTTTAGTGTTTCAATATAGGGGTTAAATAAGTTTGGACCTCTTGTAGCTTCCTTGGTCAGCAAGGATTCTGAAGACAACCGAATTTTGATCTGATTCCAATTTCTTCAAAGGGTTTAATCATAATTAATAAAACCACCCAAATCTCTCTTCGTTGGAGGAACCTACCGCTTAAGGTGCATGACTCATTGTTTGGCATAGACTAAAACATGTGAACGTATTTAAAGGTTGTTGAATAGTTCACAATTGTAAGTGGTAACCTTTTCCACAAAATTTTCCTTTTTTGGCAAATTTGAATGACCCCACAGCTGCTTGCTTATATGTAAGGGTTTTCATATATATAGTAGTTGCGGTTTTTGGCAAACTAATTACAATGTAAAGGGGTGTTTTCAATTAGAATTTGAGAGATTTTAATTTTTTTTTACAAATTTAGGGTTATTCAATCAGGAGTTTAAGTGATTCTCTAAAAATCAATGTGTGTTTAATTAGGATTTTAAAAGTGTTTTAATAAGTGTATTCAATTATGAATTGATTTTAAAGAATTTTAAAAAGTTGGGGAATCGATGGAATTGGAGAGATAAACATTCCCAAATCTCACAACTCTCACAGAAATTTGAGGGAATTCACTCAAAATTTTATATAAAATCTCTAAAAATCAATTAAACTCTATTAAATATATGAATTTATAAATCCATTAAAATTCCTCAAAACCTGAATTGAATACACTCCTAAGTTTCCCCTTCTTGCCTTTGATGTGCCCCAATCTCCACAAAGATATGTGCTTTTGAATAATTCACACAATTGTTAATATTCAACCTCTTCCAACAAAAGTCAGAGTAACAATAATATTCCACAAATCTCAGGGTTTCTTGAATTTTCGAAACGCAATTGTTTTTATTCATCAATTTAAGAAATTACAAAAACAATGACCAAATCCTTTTACAAAAGGGAACTTTAACGAAAGCAACCACATTTTAACACTAAAATGTCAATCCTGGTACTATTTATTTTACCTTTTATTTTATCATTATTGTTAAAACTCAAAGTTTTCAAATCATTTTCATTAGTTTTCATTTCACAAAAAGCATGGCCCGCAACTAAACAGGCCCTTTCATAATTTCAAAATCGGTCATCATCAGCAGAAAAAAGATTTAAATATCGTACGCCTGCCCTCCACAAGTGTAATTGACACCTACACGAACTCAAACAAGAAATCCATCGGAAAAGAAAATAATCAACTTTGACGATGAACCAAAAATCTATACCAAAATGTAAAGTCCAAATAAATTGTACGAGGATAATATATAGTATCTTAATCTAGAGGTGCATCAAACAAATAAGCCTCGTTTGACAGCTCGGATTGTATTGATCATTTCAGTCGGACTGTATTGATCATTTCAGTCGAATAAGATATAGTATTGACTAAATTAATCAGACGTTTGGTGCAATGCAACATCGGATTAATGAAGAGTAGAAATCAATAAGCCCACTTCAAATGAATTCATCTCCCCCTGCAGGTCGTACTCATACTAAAGAGTTTCAACCGAGATAATAACCAAATTCACCAAAAAGATCAAAAGAAAAAAGAGAGAAATTCAGAAGGTTATAACCCACACCAACCAAAATTAAACCCATTTAGCAGATTAACACGGAAATAATAAATACCCCAATTCACCAAAAAGCTCAAGAAGTTGGGAAAATTTGCCCAATCCATTTCTTCAACTGGGTACGAATTTTCAACATATCTAACTCAGGATCTTTGCAATTCTTGCCAAAAACCCAACCAAACTGATTTTTTTTCAACGATTCGACCCATACCAGGAAAACAAACCAAGTGGGTAGTGTTCTTCTGTCAGGGGAGATGGCCGCAAAATGAATAAAAAAATATACAGGTCAAATTTTTTTTCAGATCTGAAAACTGACAAACCCTAAAATTTTAATTAATACAAAAAATTATAATCAAATGCAAAATTAGAGAGAACAATAACCAAATTCAATTAATTGAAAGGAAATTGCAAGAAAAGTAGATGGAGGAGGGCATAAACTGATAGAGAAGAAGAAGAAGAAAGATTGCAAGAAAAATAGATGGAGGAGGGCAGAAACCGATAGAGAAGAAGAAGAAGAAGAAGAAGAAAAATTGCAAGAAAGAGAGGAAGAGGACGGCGGAACAGAGAGAAGAAGAAGAAGAATAGGAGGAGAGGAGAGGAGAGGCCGAGCGATGCAAGTGAGACAGAGAAAGCAAGAGAAGCGTGTTTTCTACCTTACCCGACTAAATTATATCGTGTCGTGGGAGAGTATAATTAAGCGGGCATGAACCGGATAAAATGGATGGTCTGGATTATTAATTCAGTGACTATTTAATACGTACAGTCATCAAACACCGGACTTTGTATTATTAGCATTATCCGGTATTTTATACGGCGTACCAAACGATGCCATGGTATCTTAATCTAGAGGATGCTTTTAGATTAGGTACGAATAAAAAAGTCAACCAAAACAATTTTACAAATACTACTATAATTCAAAATAATTACATGATTGTCGCTTAATCCTACCATGTTTAATATAATTTTTAGAATCTCTTCCAACAAAATTACATTCCATGTTATTAGAACCGGATCCCTTCCGAATCCACCAAAACTGAGCCCATTAATCAATGAATCCGGACCGTTGAAATTTGATCAAACGGCTACAATTATTATAACTTTTAGAAGCCCATTGTTTGTAGCCGTTTGATTAAATTTCAACAGCCCGAATTAATTGATTAGTGAACTCAGTTTTAAAGAATCCGGAGGGATCCTGTTCCCATGTTATTGTGCTAACCTTTTTACTATTCCGTCACATCCATCAGCCAGCCATTCAATATATTCCAAACAAAAATCAAAACGCAATGGGAGCTTTTTAAGCATTTGCATTATCAATCTAGGAAATTACAAAAGAATTTGACCAGATCCCATCACAAAAAAACATGACCAGCAACTACGTACATCAATCGTTTCATTATTTTTCGAGCTCAGTCATCCTACGTTGGTTGAAACGAGTACAGTAACCTGAACTTTGCACTCCACATTTGTAACAGAAACTATATGGACACCTACAAAAACTCAACAAGAAATCAATCAGAAAAAAATCTATACCAAAATGTAAAGTCCATTTAAGTTGTAGGAGGGTAATAGTATCTTAATCTAGAGCAAATCCAAATAGAAATTCATCAGCTAGTCAAATTTTCAAGCAATATTCTATTTTAATCTAAATCGGGGAGCACATTAATCTAGGCAACTTAGCTATGCTTAGGTTTGCATCAATTAAACTTTCTTTTTTAGTTTTACACTAATAGGGCCGTTTGATAATTGAAAAAGAAAAAGGAAAATTAATGAAAAGGGCTTGAAAACTTTGAGTTTTAACGATAAGGATAAAAATAAAGGGTAAAATGAATAGTACCATGTTTGATTTTTTAATGTAAAAATGTGGTATTTCGTTAAAATGAACAGTACCGTGGGCTTTTCGTTAAAACTTCAAAAAAAAATGGTTGTCTATTAAAGCAGCCCCTTAGAAAATTAACCAATCTGCAAAAAATAATAGAAGAAGTAGAGAAGTACAAATTAACTGACCTGCATTTGATGTAGCTGCACCCAGATATCCTTTCAACAGAGTAATTGCAATTTGGACACCTCCTCCACCTCTTCTTCTTGGCAAGCTCTTCCAGCATCTTGTCTTCACCCTTCTTTCCCAGTTCCTGAAACTTGGCACAACCAAATTCGGTATGCCAAGGAAAGGTCACTCGGCGCAAAACTTTCTTTTGCAATGAGGACACACAGACCGAGTGGTACCCTCCGGATACTCATGAATCACCAGTTCCGAGAACACATTGAAGGGACAGTACAAGTATTTCTTCCGAGGTGCCATAAGGGCCATAACCACAGATTCACACAAGGCCTATCCCCACCGATCAAAAATGTCTTTTGGGAGAATTTCACGGCAGTACTCTGGGTCTAAAGTGCCGGTGCACTCCGGTACAGGGCACGTAATGCGAGTGACATTGTCTTGGAGCTTGGAGACTACGAATTTAACAATGTCTTGACAGTAAAAATCAGTGTAACCGCTTATGTTAAATGAGTCTTTCAGGTTAACTGCCTCAACAAAGAATTTACATATGAAGGTTGAATCAATATCGCTCTAAGGGGGAAGTAGGGACTCGCATAAGGCATTGCCCCGCGAATCAAAGACGTATGGGATGAATTGACGGCAGTGCTCTGGGTAACTCTAAGACACCGGTCCAGCCCAGTACAGGGCACGTGATGGAAGTGACTTTTAATTGGAGGGTGGACACTATGAATTTAACAATGCACTGTTGACAGTAAGAATGAGTGCACCCCTTGAAGTTGAATGAGTTTTTAAGATGAACTGACTGAAGACAGAAGAAGCGTGCATTTTTTTACACTTTGGAAAGGTGCTTACTGTTGCTGCTGCTCCTTTTGTTTACTGACGTATGGGATGAAATATAATTGAAAATTGTGTAAACTCAACTCTGTTTTGAGCTGAGGCTTCACATTTACATTCAAACTCTCAAGTTTGTTGTGTGCGTGATTCTACCTTATCTCTAATGGAGTCTGTTAGGTCTATGAATATTTTGAATATTTCTTAGCTAAGTTTGCTATGCTGTTCTAAAGTTTGAATTTCAAACTAGCTTGTAAATAGGGTTTCAAACCTATGTAACGACAAGATCCTGCAATCTTTTTCCATGGTCTATAACAGCAACGTAGCTTCTTGCCAACCACCCGCAACCACTGCCATCCTCAAATGAATCCCAGCTTCATCGAATCCCCTGTGGTTGGCTCAAATCCTGCCAATACTGAGAAGCCGTGATCTGATTCGATTGTCTGTCCTCCCAAACTCCTTGTTGGCACCACTGCTGTCAACGCAGCCTACACTATGTGGATGCAGCAAGACCAAATGATCATAAGTTGGATGAAGGGCTCACTAACGGCGTCTGTCTTGTGGGCTGTGGCAAGTAAATGTACTGCTCGTACTACGTGGGAGGACAGACGATGAACCCATAAAAGCATTTTTGACATCCTTCCCACCACTCTTCCTCTATCCTTTTCATCATCCATCATTTCTTATATTTCTTTATAGAGCAGAATAAACCCTTTTGATTAAAAATATGATAGTAGAGATGATAATACATACCAAGACAAAATTGAAAAAGTAATATTCGGACGATTTTTTGGTCTAATCTAAACTAGAGAGAGGAACATTTGAACTTTGGTGCAGAGGACACTGCCCTACCAACTTCGCTAGGCCCCCGTTGCAGGTTTGCGATTTCAAAAGTACGTAATATTGAATTCAATAGATAATACACATCTTATTAGAGTAAACAAACTGAACAATGATCTAATTTCCGGTACCCAACCACCTGCATCAACCTTCTGTAGTACTGCAGCAAGATCGTCCCTTGAGAAAATAATTAGGATTATTTCTTACAGCTTTGACAATAACGGGTATGTTCGACAGCTTGAATTCCACAACTGTAACAGAAAGCAAATCCGCACCTGCAACAATAATTGTAACCAAATTTGATGATCAACGAACACTAGGGCAAAGAAATATGAACCAAAAGATGAAATTTATATAAGTTGAAGGATAACAGTTAAGTTATTTAATTCCGAAACTGATGGGGAATTATATGAAATTAACCTGCATTTCATGTAGCTGCACCCATCTATTCTTTCAACATAGTAATTGCAACGTGGGCACCTCCTCCAGTTCTTATTCTTGGCAAGCTCTTTCAGCATCTTGTCTTCACCCTTATCTCTCAGGTTCTGAAACATGGCGCAATTGAATTCGGTATGCCAAGGAACCTTACACTTCGCACAAAACTCTCTCTTGCAATGAGGACACCGAGCCTGATTGGTATCCTCTGGCCCCTAGTGGATCAACAGCGCGGAGCACGTGGCAAAGGGACAGTATAAGTGATTCTTCTTCTGGGGCCTGATAACCACAGATTCACATATTGCCTTGCCGCACCTATCAAAGACATCGGTTGGGAGGATAGGACGACAGTAGTCAAGGTCTAATGAGCCGGTACAGCCTTGTGCAGGGCATATAATGGAAGATACATTGTCATCAAGCTTGGATGCTACGAATTTGACAATGCAGTCTTGACAGTAAAAATGGGAGCAACCCTTAATGTTAAACGAGTCTTTTAGATCAACTCGCTCAACACAGAAGTCACATACAAAACTTGAACCGATATCATCACTCTCATCCACGAGTGCAGATTCACACAAAGCATTGCCCCACCCATCAAAGATGTCATCTGGGAGGATTGGACGGCAGTAGTCGGGGTCTAGCAATCCGGCGCAGCCTTGTACGGGGCACATAATAGTGGATGTGACATTGTTTTGGAGATTGGACACTACTGTTAAAAGGTAATCTTGTCTTCGGCCCAAGACAAGTGATCCAACCCAAAGCCAATGTGCAGATGCTAGAAAATTCTAGCAATCTATGTCGGTAATAGTAGCTGGAAAATTCCAACTATGTAAGTCGGTGGGAGTGTGTGCATGATCATCCACTGGAAAATTCTACAAAAATTGTGAGGACATTATGCAAGCCAATGTTGGTGTGCATGCTAGAAAGGTCTAGCTGATTGTAAACTTGTGTGGTTGAAATGCAAAGCCCAAAGGCGGTGGGCCATAGTAAGTTGGCAAAAAAAAAAAAAAAAAACAACCAAGAGAGCAAGTAGTGAGAAGTGAGAGTGCCAAGTGAGAAGTGAGAAGAAGCAACAAAGCTTCTAAGAGTGTTTGAGTGTTTCCTCTTGTACTAAGTTTGTGAGTGAATAAAAATCTTGTGTAATACTTTGAGTATTCTTTTTTTCTCTTGCCTATCAATTCCGCTGCATTACATTCTTCTTTGTGAGATAAACATCTCCAAAGTAGTGAAGTCTTTTTAAGCCCCAACAAAGTGGTACCATAGCTATGGTTAGCAACGTTATGGCAGCCTTTCAAGTTCCAGTGCTCGACAACAACAACTTCGATAATTGGAGTATCAAAATGAAGGCCCTTTTAGGAGCACACGATGTATGGGAAGTCGTGGAGAAAGGCTACACTGAGCCAGAAGATGAAGCTACTCTGTCCCAACCCCAGAATAAGAGTTTGAAAGCAAGAAAGAGAGACAATAAGGCTCTCTACCTCATCTACCAAGCATTAGATGACAATGGCTTTGAGAAGGTCTTGAGTGCAACCTCTGCCAAACAAGCATGGGAGAAACTTCAAACCTCTTACAAATGAGCCGAATAAGTGAAAAAGGTTCGTCTTCAAGTATTAAGAGGTGAGTTCGAATCTCTACAAATGAAAGGGTCTGAATCAATCTCTGATTATTTCTCAAGAGTCTTAGCCGTTTCCAATCAATTAAAAAGAAAAGGCGAAAAGTTAGAAGATGTTAGAATTATGGAGAAGATACTACGCTCGTTGGACCCCAAGTTCGAGCACATTGTCGTGACGATTGAAGAAACTAAAAACTTGGAAGAAATTAGTATAGAACAATTAATGGGTTCGCTACAAGCATATGAAGAGAAATATAAGAAGAGGCAAGGAAATGATGAGCAGCTCCTCAAGACGCATGTTCAGCCAAAGAAGAAAGAAAAAAGCTTCGACAACGAGAGAAGCCAGTACGGAAGAAGTCATGGTTGAAGACGCGGACATGGACATGGACGTGGATGTGGTTGGAACTTCAACAACCATAGCAACTATGAAAGAGGAGGAAGCTCAACAAAAGGTCGTGGAAGAGGGTGCTCCAACTTGAGGTATGAAAAATCTCAAGTTCAATGCTACAATTGTCAAAAGTTTGGGCATTATGCTTGGGAATGTAGAGCTCCAAGCAACAGACCTGATGAAAAGGTCAATTATGTGAAAGAAGGGAAATAAGATAATGACGTTGTGCTACTAGCATGCAAGAACAATGATGGAGACCAAGACTATACATGGTACCTTGATACCGGCGCCAGCAACCACATGTGCGGAAGAATAAGCATGTTCATAGAGCTCAATGAATCGGTAAGTGGCAACGTTTCTTTTGGAGACAAATCTAAAATACCCGTTAAAGGAAAAGGTAACATCCTAATTCCCCTGAAAAATGGCGGTCACCAATTAATTTCAAATGTCTACTACGTGCCCAATATGAAAAGCAACATTTTGAGCTTGGGTCAACTCTTAGAAAAAGGTTATGATATTCACATGAAAAATTATAGCCTTTTTCTTCGAGATGACAAAGGAAGATTAATTGCCAAGGTGAAAATGTCAAAGAATAGGATGTTTCCTATGAATATTCAAAATGATGTTGCAAAGTGCCTCAAAACATGTTACAAAGACACATCCTGGCTTTGGCATCTTCGTTTTGGGCATCTTAATTTTGGGGGACTGGAGTTATTGTCCAAGAAGGAGATGGTGAGAGGCTTACCGTGCATTAGCTACCCTGATCAAGTTTGCGAAGGATGTTTACTTGGGAAACAATTCAAGAAAAGCTTTCCAAAGGAGTCGACCACAAGAGCCCAGAAGCTACTCGAGCTCATTCACACCGATGTGTGCAGTCCAATAAAGTCAAGCTCTTTGGGTAAAAATAATTATTTCCTTCTCTTCATTGATGATTTTTCAAGGAAAACCTAGGTGTATTTCTTGAAGCAGAAATCAGAAGTCTTTGGAGCATTCAAGAAATTCAAAGCTACTATAGAAAATGAGAGTGGTTGCAAGATCAAAGCCATGAGATCTGATTGAGGAGGAGAATTCACTTCGAAGGAATTTCAAGAATTCTGTGAAGCCAATGGAATTCGTTGACCTTTGACAGTTCCAAGATCCCCTCAACAAAATGGTGTGGCGGAAAGAAAAAATCGAACTATCCTCGACATGGCTCGAAGTATGCTCAAAAGTAAGAGGTTACCTAAGGAGTTGTGGGCAGAAGCTGTAGCATGTGTTGTCTACTTATCCAATCAGTCTCCAACAAGAAGTGTGTGGGGAAAGACTCTTCAAGAAGCATGGAGTGGAAGAAAGCTAGATATCTCTAATCTAAGAGTTTTTGGAAGCATAACCCATGTACATGTACCAGACGAGAGGATGACGAAACTCAACGATAAAAGTGAGAAGTTCATCTTCATCGGCTATGAATCAAATTCAAAAGGCTATAAGCTGTATAATCCAAACAATGGGAAGACGATGATCAGTCGAGACGTGACGTTCGATGAAGAAGGAGACTGGGATTTTGGCTCTCATGCAGGTGATCTTCACTTCCTTCCTCAGTTTGAAGAAGAGAATGAACAAGGGATGATGGAGCAAGCAAGAGAGGTTTAACAAGAATCCACTACTCCACATGCTTTACCAACATCAACCAATCATGGCAATTCACCAGCATCAGCATCGTCAAGTGGGAGCCTAAATGAAAGAGAAGTACCATGCACAAGAAGTATACGAGATCTCTATGAGGTAGCTGAAAGACTTGATAATCCTACGATTTTCCATCTCTTTGCTGATTGTGAACCGGTTGACTTCCAAGAAGCAGTGCAAGATACTAAGTGGAGGAAAGCAATGGATGAAGAAATTGAAGCAATCCAGAAGAATGATACATGAGACCTCGCTATTCTTCCAAAAAGACACAAAGCCATCGGAGTCAAGTGGGTGTATAAGACAAAGAAGAATGCCAACGGAGAGGTCGAAATATACAAGGCGAGATTAGTGGCGAATGACTATAGTCAAAGAGTCAGAATCGACTATGATGAGGTATTTACACCCGTTGCTCGGTTGGAAACTATACGATTACTAATTTCTTTGGCAGCTTAAAACAAATGAAAGATTCAACAAATGGATGTGAAGTCCGCTTTCCTAAATAGACTACTTGAATAAGAAGTCTACATTCAGCAACCATCAGGCTATGAAATCAAAAGGCATGAAGACAAAGTACTTTCAGGAGAACAACTTCATCAAGTGCCCTCATGAAGATATTCTAATTGTGTGCTTATATATGGATGATCTAATCTTCACTGGAAGTAATCCAAACATGTTTGAAAAGTTCAAAAGAGTGATGACCAAAGAATTCGAGATGACTGACATCGGGCTGATGACATATAACCTAGGCATTGAAGTCAAGCAGAACGAAGAAGGCATTTTCATCTCCCAAGAAAGCTACACAAAGGAGATACTGAAAAAGTTCAAAATGGACGACCGCAAGCCCATAAGCACGCCAGTGGAGTGCGGAGTCAAACTAACCAAGCATGATAAAGGAGAAAGCGTAGATCCAACATTTTTCAAAAGTCTAGTTGGAAGCTTGCACTACTTGACTTGCACAAGACCAGATATTCTCTATGTCGTCGGATTAGTCAGTCGCTACATGGAGAATCCCACAACTACACATTTGAAGACCGCCAAAAGAATTCTTCGATATCTTAAAGGTACTGTTAACTTTGGCTTGTTCTATTCAAGTTCTGATAACTACAAACTTGTTGGATATAGTGACGGTGATTGGGCAGGAGATTCCGACGATAGAAAAAACACTACTGGATTTGTGTTCTTCATAGGAGACACTGCATTCACATGGATGTCAAAGAAGCAACCGATTGTCACTCTCTCTACCTGTGAAGTTGAATACTCAGCCGCTACCTCATGTGTCTGTCATGCAATTTGGCTAAGAAACTTGCTAAAAGAATTAAGCATGCCACAAGAAAAGCCAACAGAGATCTATGTCGACAACAAGTCTGCAATAGCTCTAGCAAAGAATCCAATATTTCATGACAGGAGCAAGCACTTAGATACCCGTTATCACTACATAAGATAGTGCATTGCAAGAAAGGATGTGCAAGTGGAATACGTGAAGTCTCAAGACTAAGTCGCCGACAAATTCACCAAGCCACTCAAACAAGAAGACTTTATCAGATTGAGGAACTCAATCGGCGTCACAAGACAAGATTAAGGGGGGATGTTAAAAGATAATCTTGTCTTCGGCCCAAGACAAGTGATCCAACCCAAAGCCAATGTGCAAATGCTAGAAAATTCTAACAATCTATGTCGGTAATAGTAACTGGAAAATTCCAACTATGTAAGTCGGTGGGAGTGTGTGCATGATCATGCACTAGAAAATTCTAGACAAATTGTGAGGACATTATGCAAGCCAATGTCAGTGTGCATGCCAGAAAGGTCTAGCTGATTGTAAAATTGTGTGGTTGAAATACAAAGCCCAAAGGTGGTGGGCAGTAGTAAGTCGGGAAAAAAAATTAAAAAAAAAAAAAACAACCAAGAGAGCAAGTAGTGAGAAGTGAGAGTGCCAAGTGAGAAGTGAGAAGAAGCAACAAACCTGCTAAGAGTGTTTGAGTGTTTCCTCTTATACTAAGTTTGTGAGTGAATAAAAATCTTGTGTAATACTTTGAATATTCTTTCTTTCTCTTGCCTATCAATTCCGCTGCATTACATTCTTCTTTGTGAGATAAACATCTCCAAAGTAGTGAAGTCTTTTTAAGCCCCAACAACTACATATTGAACAACACACTCTTGACAGTAAAAATGGGCGCAACCCTTGATGTTGAACGAGTTTCCAAGAAGAATTTTCGCCTCACACAAGTCACAGACAAAAGATGGGTCGTCACCAATATCAATAGCATGTTCAAGTTTCTTATTTTTCACGGAGGAGATGTGCTTACCCTTTATGTATTTGCCTGTGAAAACTTTGCCTCTCAGTTTTTTTCCTGTGTAAATTTTGCTACCAAACTTTTCTCCTGTGCAAAGTTTGTTGCCCATCTCTCTCTCTCTCTCTCTCTCTCTCTCTCTCTCTCTCTTCAGTGGTTAAGAATCTAAGATAGCAGTGTGTCAACTGAACAAATAATAAGAGGATAATTACAGATAGTGAGGTTTAATTATTAAGACTGCCCGATGTGATGAATCTTCTAGGGCTGAATTCTGGATCATCAACTTCATCTTATATATACACAAGAGGAGAGTCCGTAAGTGGTAAAGAATAGGACTTTCCTTCATCAATAAGACGAAGGGTAAAAAGAAAAGTAAAATATAAAAAGATTGAGGATAATAAGGTTAACCTATTGGAGATATAATCGGAATCTAGTTACTTATTTTCCCAAAACGTTTTACTTTGGGCAATTTTGAATGACCATTATGCCACAGACATACATAGGAGACCAGTCAAAGGTAGGGAAATGTCTAAATGCCATTATGACCCAACGTTAGTGTGGCTTTAGACAGAAGAGGAATCCGGTGACAAATTCTTGGGTGTTCTGAAGTATCGATATTTTTGGTGTTTTAATCGTTAGATCTTGATTTTTGTATTTTTTTAATAAAGATCTAACAGTTTAAACACATAGAATAACGGCTACTCTGGAGCACCTAAAAAAGTCTCATCCAGTGGTAGCTCAAGGCTTTACAATGACAACGAATACCAAGATAGAAAAACTCTTTAGTCTATATGTGGACTGTCCATACCCTCACAAACCAAACGTGACCCCAATACGAGTCTCACTCGGTTGTGATAGCCGAACGGCTGATGGGTTTCAGCAGGAATACCAAAGAATACTTCTATGGACAATAGTTACTTGTAATACAATCCTATTTCGCTAAGAGTATATTTGAGATTGCTTATTTGGAAAGCACTTTTGCTCATAAGGGTTTGTGCTAGAAGTTCTTTTTATTATAAATAAGTTAAAAAATTATTAGAAATTCAAGTGCTTCTTTAAGAACCAAGGTTTTTTTACACACGGTAGTCATAAGAGATTTTGGTAGTTATTAAACGTCTTTATCTATTTCAGAAGCAAACCCAACCCTGTCCCAAATCTTAGCAGATTTCGGTTCTTTCATAGACGAACCGCATCGATAGTTTTGAATAGAAAGCTTAAACAATACACTCCAGAACTAGTACTGTAGGTTGGGGTAGACCTTTTCAGGGGAATTTGGAAAAACAACCAATACTTGGATCATGAATAGAATTTTAACCGACTATTATAACATTTCATAATTCTAACCAAAATTTAACTTGAAAATACTTCAATACCCATTTTAACCACAATAATTGCAGAACTATATTCATGTTTGTCAAGTTTACAGAACTAGCAACTTCCTCATCTTCATCAATTGTCTGTTCCAACAGAGTCACGTTTGCGTCATCCGGGGTTATTCAATAACCCTCGGGCACGATGTGTTTATTTCTGGGAACCATTGCCTTCTCCGCCGGGCAATCGGGATCGCCCATTGCTTGACCCCAAATCTAAAAAATATTCACAATTTGAATCAATATCATTATAAAAAATAAAACATATATATGAAGCTAAAATTGAAGGAAGAACAATATATTTAACAAAATTTCATAAAGCTCTAGAATTAAACTTTCAATAGTCATCCACCAAACATAAAGTGTATAACTTTTCTCGATAAAATATGCAAAATGTGTAGCAGATCTCATCGAAATAGCGGGAAATTGGTTAGGTTGTTTTAGGGTTTTGTGTAGTTATTTTGAAAAAACAAACAAAATCGATGCGCGGGAGTACTGACTGTTTTGCAGGATAGAGTCGAAAGAACTGCAAAATGAATGGATGGAGAAGATATATTTTTGTAATTATTTTAGTTAACAAGGGTATTGTAGTATTTTCATGTTAAGTTTTGGTTAAAATTATGAAAAGTTATAATGGCTGGCTAAAATTCAATTCATGGTCCAAAATTTGGCTATTTTTCCAAATTTTCCAAGTTTTTGAGGTTTAGGGGCCTATACATCTAAACCACAGAGAGAGGAAGATTTGAAATCGACTAATATTGATCCCCATTGATATTGCACAATTAAGGCTAAAAACAAATAAGAATTTTATTACCTAATTTTTAACCTAGGATTTCTAAGTTCCGGATGTCGTAGGATTTTTGCTGTGCTCCAGTATCAGTTCATACTTCATAGAGGTTGTCAGCCGTAGGACGATTCTGCAGATTTAATGGAGGCATTCTAGCCTAGGCAAGACTGAATTCTAGCCCCAAATGGCCATTTTGAGTTTTATCTCTCTTCGCTACAATTGAATTCGGTATGCCAAGGAACCTTACCCCAGATTCAGGCCCTATTACCCCATGGAACCTCCTCTAGTACAAGTACTTCTTCTGATCAGGCCCTATTACCCCGGATTCAATAAGGCCTTGCCCCACCTACCAAAGGCGTCAGTCGGGAGGATAGGACGTCGACGACAGTAGTGATCACGGTTTAAGACGCCGGTGCAGCCTAGCTCGTAGCGGGCACGTAATGCAAGTGCGTTGTCTTGGAGCTTGAACGCTACGAATTTAACAATGCAGTCTTGACAGTAAAATGATAGCAACCCTTCATAAAGGCTTGTTATATTAAAACCCCACATATTGTTGAATACACTCCACATATTATTGAATACATTTCACATAATTAATATCCCCCACATTTGCTTTTCAATTAAAATTTATCTTAATACACCCCACATATTTCCCCATAAAACATCATACACACGCTCTCAACATACACTTCATATTTTTTTCACCCCACATTTTCTACATACACTTCATACTCTTCACATCATAGGTGCAAGTGAAAGATCATGGAAGAATCCTTCTTCTGTTTATTTTAAGTACAGAAATTAAGAACATGGAATTAAAAAATGATCGAGGAAGTATCCTTCTTGTTTTAAGATCATGATGTGTGTGCAGAGAGACATATGGAGAGAGCCATAAGGAATGTCTAGCTCTTGGGTTCCAAACAATCACTGCAGTTTTTTTGGTTATGCATTTACATTCAGCCACAAAAACAAAAAACTCAGGAATAGAAAACTAAAAAAGTATAAAACTTTCAGCATGTTCTTATATTTGCATTGCTTTAATAAACAGCTCACAAGAGACCAACTGAGCGGAACTTATTTGGTAGTGTACAAGGTGGCTTAGTTGCTAACAATGCTCATTTGTCACATAATTCAAGGGTAATCCCTCGAAACATTTCAGTTAAACGGAAGTCATGTTTGCCTTCTACTCAAGTAGTTGAGAAGTTAAAACTATCGTTTTTAGGGTTTAAAACTGGTATTATTCTTCTCCTTCTAGGAAGCAATATATATAAGATACAACTTGTGACAAAAGTAATATCAAAGGAGTTCTAACCAAACTATAAAATATTATTATATTCCTAATCTAATAGGCTCGCGCCAACAAGGTGTTCCTTAAAAGATGAAACTTCAAACAGACAAGGCAATCCAACTGATCAAAGGACATTGAAGGTTCAAATCAAAATGAACCGTGATAACACAACTCGGAAGAATGTAGCAATATATAGTGGTCTTGGACTTGGCTCTCCATCTTCATCTTTGCAGAACAGCCCTGAGGAAAGTAAGGAGATGATACCTCCATCTTAAGTGATTGTGGATGACTCTCCCACTTAACATATTCAGGTAAGCTAAGATACTTTAGTGCAGTTTCTATTTCTATAGATGAACCTAAAATGATATGTTGCATTGATGGGTGTTGTTTATGTTTTGTAACAAGTTATGACTTCCTTCCCTGTTCCTGGAGGTGCATTGATATCACCACTTCATGACAGTTTTCTTTGCTTGATAAGAAGAAAGAACAAAAACCAGTGTCTTCATCTAAGGGTCATCAAGAACATTCATTTTTGTCTGAGAGTTGAAGAAGATATATAATCTTTGGATATATAAGTTAAATGATTTGGGGTGTTTTTAATTTTTTTTTTTTTTAAGGTTGAAATTGTCATTGCGTAATAGGTTAAATAAATTATCTAATATTAAATTTAATGTGGGGTGTATTCAATCTTATATGAGATGCTAATAAAAAAAGGCCTCCTGATAAACTAGTCTTTTAAATCAATTGGCTCGACACAGAAGTCACGTACGAAAGTTCAACTGGTATACTATCACTTGCAACCGTGAGTGCAGATTCACACAAGGCATTGCCTAACCCATCAGACGTCGTCTGTGAGGATTGGATGACATTAGTCGGGGTTTAGCACGCCGGTGCAGCCTTGTTCAGGGCACATAAATTCATAATAATGGATGTCCAAGGAAATGAGAAGTTAATTGTTTTTGGGAGGAGTAAAGTTAATATAACTTTTCTTGTTCAGTATTAAAATCCCTTCCAACAAAATTTCATTCCATGTTATTGTGCTAACCATTTTAATATACCGTCACATCCATTAGCCATTCAATCTATTCCAAACAAAATCAAAGCAATAATGATATCCTGAACATCTAGGGTTCTTGCATATTGGAAACGCAGTGAGAGCTTTTTTAATAATTACATTCATCAATCTAGGAAATCACACAAAAAAAAAAAAAAAAAAAAAAAGAAAAAAAAAGAAGCTACCAGAACCTATCACAAAAAACATGACCATCAACTACGTACATCAATCGTTTCACTATTTTTAGAGCTCAGTCATCATCAGCAGATTTAATTCCTACGGATAGTGAAAAGATAGGTTCTAAAAGATGTTAGGCGCTAGTCGGGCAGTAGGTTGGGGCCTAGCGCCTAGGTGGCTAGGCGGGGCCTAGGCGGATTTAAGTAAATCTATTATATTTCGTGTAAATAAATGTCTGTTTATACTTAAAATATATATAATTACATCATAAACTACAAAATAGAATGACATATATATTATGAAGTATTGGAACATAATGAAAATATGGAGAACAAACATATAATGTGTGTTCATTTAAGTATTCAACAAGTCTCTTACAATTTATTGAAAATAATAAAATACAAAATGAAAGTTATATGTTTACTGTCTAAGTGAGTCGCAACCTAGACAGGTGCCTAAGCGGGTCTAGGCGGGCTTGGCGGGTGCCTGTGCGGGCTTGGCGGGTGCCTAGGAGGTCTAGGCGTGCGCCTCAGCAAGTCTAGGCACCATTTCTTAATTTTCAAACGCCTAGACATTAATCGGGACGGTTGTCAGTCATCTAGCGCCTAGGCGGTGCTAGGAGGGGCCTAGGCGGAGCTAGGCGGGGCCTAGGCAGAGCTAGGCGGGGCCTAGGCGGCGCTAGGCGGGGCCTAGGCAGAGCTAGGCGGGGATTTTTAGAACAGTGGTGAAAAGTATCTGATCTTTTTGCTCCACATTTGTAACAAAATATATATTGACACCTACAAGAAATCCATCAGAAAAAAATAATAATGAATGACGATGAAACAAAAATCTATACCAAAATATAAAGTCCATCTAAGTTGTAGGAGGGTAATATAGTATCTTAATCTAGAAGTACTTCAAATTGGAAATCCATCAGCTAATTAAATTTTATTTATTCGAGCAATACTCTAATATAATTAAAGTTAACGGGAGGAAGCACACATTAATCTAAGCAACTTAGCTATACCTAGGTCTGCATCAATCAAACTTTCTTGTTTTGATACAACAGCATTTTACACTAACGGGGCCGTTTGATAATTGAAAAAAAAAATGGTTATCTATCAAAACAGCCCCTTAGAAAATTAATCAATCTGAAAAAAAAAAAAGAAAAAAAAAAGCAGAGAAGTACAAAACTGACCTGCATTTCATGTAGCTGCACCAAGATTTTCTTTCAACATAGTACTTGCAATTCGGACACCTCCTCCACCTCTTCTTCTTGGCAAGCTCTTCCAGCATCTTGTCTTCACCCCTCTTTCCCAGTTTCTGAAAATTGGCACAATCAAATTCGGTATGCCAAGGAACCTTACACTTGGCGCAAAATTCTCTTTTGCAATGAGGACACACAGACTGAGTGGTACCCTCCGGATCCTCATGAATCAACAGCACCGAGCACGTATTGAAGGGACAGTATAAGTACTTCTTCCCAGTCCCCATAAGGGCCATAACCACAGATTCACATAAGGCCTTTCCCCACCGATCAAAAACATCTTTCGGGAGAATTGCACGACAGTATTCTAGGTCTAACGTGCCGGTGCAGCCAAGACATTGTCAAATTAATGCGAGTGACATTGTCTTGGCGCTTGGAAGCTATGAATTTGACAATGCAGCCTTGACAGTAAAAATGGGGTGCAACCCCTTATGTTAAATGAGTCTTTCAGGTTAACTGGCTCAACACAGAAATCACATATGAAGGTTGAGTCAATATCGCTCTCAGGGGAAAGTACAGACTCAGATAAGGCATTGCTCCATGAAACAAAGACGTCGGATGGGAGGATTTGGCGGCAGTGCTCTGGGTCTAAGACACCGGCACAGCCCGGTACAGGGCAGGTAATGGAAGTGACATTTAATTGGAGGTTGGACACTATGAATTTAACAATGCACTGTTGACAGTAAGAATGAGTGCACCCCTTGATGTTGAATGAGTTTTCGAGATGAATTGACTGAAGACAGAAGTCGCATACATTTTTTACCACTTTGGAAAGGTGCTTACCGAATTTGTTGCTGGTGCCCCTTTTGTTTCCGTTGCACATTTTGTTGCCCATCTTCTTTTCTCTCTATATATTTAGAGAACTGGATGAAAGATGTATAATTGAAAATTGTGCAAACTCAACTCTATGTTTTGAGCTGAGGCTTCACGTTAATATATATAGAGATTACAGACATAATACTTGACGCATTGGGATACAACATAGAAGCTCGGACGATATTCCTTGGCTAGAAAATACTGGTAAACCTAGAATTCTCTCGGGAGAAAGAGAGGTAAATTAAACCCAAGTTTGATTGGTAATAAGAATAAGATAACAAAACCCTAACACCAAGAAGGTGTACTTATAAGTTCAAATACAAATCCAAACCATAATAGGACTTAACGTTCAAATAGGAAAACAGATAATTAACAAAATTCCAAAAGTATCCCCAAAACTTAAAATACAGTTTTGGGATAGTAAACGAAGGTTTTGGCCAAAATTGCCCCTATGTCACAACAGAACCTAGTGAGTCTTGCTGACAGTTTTGCGTATTATAAGCCTTATTCTGACACCGACTACCAGTCCTGCACTCCGCTAGTCTTGCTGCCAGTTTTGCATCTTCCGAACTGCTCGTCAGTCACCTCTGCCATCTGTTCTACATCATACTAATTTATCTAGGACTAGGAGTTACAAAGTTTACAAAACAGAAACAGACTATGAAAGCTTCTCCTTGTCAGTTGTAGATTTCATCTCCATACCAAACGTGGATTGAGCAACATCAACAGCAGACAGCATCGGTGGTTTTACATTGGAGAGTTCATTCTGGGGAAGATAGGGCGGCTCTTCATGTAGACTTTGATCTCATTTGTTTAGCTTCCCTTGTCGATGAGTATATGGTTTTGAAAAGACTTGACCTACGTTTTTGTCCAATTCCAAATATTTATCTTCGAAAGAAATTATTTACTTTGGGATATTATGGAGGAGCTTTCGGGTTTAGGGTTTTTCCTAATGAACCCTGCTCATTTTGGATTTATGTAAAATTTACCATATTTAGCTCATCGGGGCATGATTATATATTAGACTTGTGAACTTGTGATTTGTGAACCAAATTTTTTTTATCAACTAGATATTTTTCGAAGTTTTTTGTGAACTCCTATCTTTTAATTGGGATTTTGAAGTAATAAATGGTGGATTGTCCGCAGTTAGGACTTTTCTCTTCAATGTACTTTGTTTTGGGTTTAAACACTCTCATTATCAATTGTACTTCAAAAAAATTAAGATTTTGAACAAATTTAAAAGAATTTAAAATTCGTGAAGTTGAATGAAGTTTAATTGTCTTCTATAGAGACCTAATGTGAATTTTAAATGAAGATTAATGATATTCATATCACATTCTTTATACCAAATATGCAAGTGATTTTAAGTGTTACGCCTAGGGATGGCAACGGGGTGGAATGGGTTCGGATGTGCTATTCCCATAACCAAACCAGTTTGTTTTTCTCGTACCCGAAACCGTAAAAAACCTGAACGGGTATTCCCCGTAACAATTTTTCCATTATGCATTTATAATATTTCTTTCTTATAAAAAATTAAGCAAGTGGATTGATCGGATTGATCGGTTCTTCTGTGAAACTCTTGACATCAACTTGCGGCTGCACATCAAAAATCCCAAAATTCAATAAAAATGCAAGCTTTATCAGTTGAGGCAGTTCATCAAACAAGTTGTGTGCATAAGAAAGGAGGTGATCTTACCTTGGACCAGGACCAATACTGGACAGAGCCAGAGGAGGCAGACGGCTCGCAGAGTTGAGAGGAGGCGAGGAACCGTTCGCCGACGCAGATGAAGCCTAGGTTGAAGGCTTGAAACAATATTTGCTGCTGCTAATTTGTAAGAGAAAACAAATAGGTTTTTCTTCCCAAAATTGAAGTATTGAACCATCTTTTCTGATCTTTTAGTTCTTCCAAATTCCATGATTCATTAAAACTTGGAAGCATTAAAATTTTTGGAATAAAGATAAAACCTTTGAAGTCTACAGACCTTTGGAGTCTCCCAAGGAGTATTACGGTTGCTGGAGAAAAAAAATAGGGATTTCATTCTTCTATAAAAAAATATAAATAATAAAGGTTTAAATGTTAAAATGGTCTTTGTGTTTTAGTCATTGAGTCAATTTAGTCCATGTGTTTTCAATTTGGCCAATTTGGTCCTTGTGTTTATCTCCGTTAACCAATTAAGGACATTTTATCCAAATTTTGAAAAAAAAAAATTACAAATTATTATAAACTTATTTATAAAATTATTTATTTGATTTAAAATATTTAAAAATTAAAAAAAAATATATTCTCCTCCCAACTCTCCGACCTCCTCCCTAACATTACCCCCTCTCTTTTCTATGTCACAACCTTAATCATTTTTCAGATTGGAAGTTTTATCTCTTATATGTGTTATTTCTCATTGACTTTCATTTTTCTGTAAAGAGAAAGGGTAATTATATCTCATATAATTTTTCTTATGAATTTTTTAAAAGAGATTGAATGAAATGTCCTTAATTGGCTAACATAGACAAACACGATGACTAAATTAGCCAAATAAAAAACACGGAGACTAAATTGGCTATATGGCTATAACACATAGACTATTTTGACATTTAAGCCTTGTATTAAATAAGCACCGGATTATTAAATCAAGCCCATTTATTTTAATGTTAGGGAGGAGGTCGGAGAGTTGGGAGGAGAATTTTTTTTTAAAATTTAAAATTTTATTTCATTTTTAAATATTTTAAATCAAATAAATAATTTTATAAATAAGTTTATAATAATTTATAATTTTTTTTTTCAAAAATTGGATAAAATGTCCTTAATTGGCTAACGGAGATAAATACAAGGACCAAATTGGCCAAATTGAAAACACATGGACTAAATTGACCCAATGACTAAAACACAATGACCAAATTGGCCAAATTGAAAACACAGGGACTAAATTGACTCAATGACCAAAACACAAGGACCATTTTAACATTTAAGCCAATAATAAATATATATATATTTTATATTAAATAATGAAAACGGGGCGGCTTCGGGTATGGGTTTGGAACGGATACCCCTATAACCATAACCGAACCTGAAACCAAACAATTTACCCAACGGTTACCCATAACTGTAAAAAACCCGAAATTTAATCCCCGAAACCGAATTGTTCGGACCGGTTACCTACGGGTATCGGGTTTGATGGATTAAATTGCCATCCCTAGTCACGTCATTTAAGGATTTAATCTCAGTTAATGTTAAGTTTTATCCTATTGAATCTTGAGTTTATTCATTGGATTTAGAATCCTAATTATATACTTCAATTTTTTAGCCTCTTTTAAAATCACAATTGGAGTAGATCGACTAATATTGATCCCAATTGATATTGCACAATTAAGGCTCAAAACAAATAAGAATTTATTACCTAATTTTTAACCTAGGATTTCTAAGTTCCGGATGTCAAAAGATTTTTGCTGTGCTCCAATATCAGTTCTGACTTCATAGAGGTTGTCATGTCAGCCGTAGGACGATTCTGCAGATTCACCTCAGTACATTGGTAGAACAAGTCAACAAGAAATCTCATTGTGTCTAAAGTCAGCCTCTGTTCCCTCAAGCGCCACACCAGCTTGAGTCTTTACTGGCTCATTCAACGACCGAACCACTTTCAAAGTCATCTGTCAACTATATATGGTCGTTTTCCCCTCGTCAGAAGTTGATCAACTTCCAATCCATACATATTGTGTTCTTGCACTGCTCGCAAAACCTCAGGGGCAATCCCGCGAGGTGTCCTAACGGAAACATGAGCAGGAGGTATTCCTATGGGGGCGATGCAGCATGTATGCAAGTAAGCTGGAAGGAGGACCGCTCTATCAAAATCAGAGACCTTCACAACAGGTGTTCCATCCGCTCTTTGCTTGATATCCAAATCAATCAAAGTGTTTGCACTTTTTATGTCACGGTGAATGATGTGCTTTGAAAGCAGCTCCACCAGTGCACTGGCAACATTTTCGTCAAGAGTAGTGCTATCGACCCATTTTTAATTCTCACAGATCCCTCTTAATTTTCGGCCATAAAATCAAATGAATTGAAGAAAATCAATGACAAAAAATTAACATAAAAATAGAGAATTGCTTCAGTCGACCTGTTTTTATTTTAAATACGTTGGAATTTTTGGAAAAAAAGAAAAATAGCATTCGTCAAGTCCTTCAAAACGCGCCTCTGATTTCTATGAATCGTTATATCTTTCAAGTTTTTAAACCAAAGACAGCTATAGGCGCATTTGATTGTCAAAGAAAACGTTTTTAACCCTTTCAGATGCAAACTCAAGCAGCCCCCAACTACTTGGGAATTTTGGTTGTGCAAATTCTCATCTTTTAGAGAGCAAAGTATAAAGCATCTTCATTCACGGTTAAAGAAACGAAGCCTGGTAAGTAATAAGCTTTGGTTCTTCCCCAAACGCACAGCTTTTTTTCAAGACATTTTCACTTTTACTCTTTACAGACTTACCGATGCCAACGCTGGCACAAAGGCAGCGAGTAATACGGTGCAGCGCTGCATTGTCAAATAATTTGATATGTATACATATATGGGTTGCTTATATACAAGAGGAGTTCCAAGTGATTTCACAATTGGGGTAAAAAATAATAATAATAATAACTGTCGGGCATGAATCTTCATTCTATTAACTTTAATGTACAGTTTCATACCAAAGGTGAAATATTAAGAAAAGAATTACGAACCCCATCGATCGTGTTCTGCACAGAAAGCTTAAACACGTAGACTTCAGAGATGCGGCCGGAACTAGCACTGTAGACAGGAGTAGAGGTTTTTCAGGGCCGTATACAGGGGCTCAGCCGCTTTTGGTCTGTCCACAGGTCCGAGTAGTATATCAGAAGTCGTCAAGTAAGGGTCACCATAAAACTGTAGATTGGTATCCATCCTAGTGGCCACAATGTTCCCTTCCAATGATACTCCAACAAATGCACCTGTCAAAACATTGCAACGGCACACCATCAGGAGTCGGATTTTTTCCCAAGCTTCCATACTACCCCAATTAATGGAACCCTCAATGCGTTAAATAAACAATGGCTGCTACGTATTAAGAGTTTGAAAATAAAAAGACAAACCAATACTAAGCTTTTCTACTCGTACCAATGAAAAGACTCGCGTGCCATGATATAAAGTGGATGATCCTAGTTATTAACTAGAAATATTTACGAATCTAAACATGTTATCATACCTTTGCTACAACTGTATGTATAGCACACTCCAGAACCTCTGTCTCCAGCACGCATGTCTGCTTCCAGCACTCTACCAATAGGTCCTGCTGCAGCACTACACCCAGCACCAAGAGAAAAATGCATGCGACTACAAAATGTTTTCACAGCTTTTAAATCATGAAGCACGATTATGAAGTCCATGAGCTCACCCCCAATCTGGAAAAAGAAACAGTGGGAATGCAAAGATTACCGCCTGAGATAGAACTAAGTAGAAAATTCTGCCAACATTTAGAATTTCTCAACTTACTGAAGCGGAAGAGACCAAAAATCAATTTCAAAGTGCTGTAGATAAATGCATATGAATATATGTGGTAAATAATGGATATGAGTTCTTACTCCTCAATAATGCCTTTCTTCAAACTTAAGCAATGAAGATTTTGCAAATTTACCTGTGCACCCCATCCTAAGCCAACAGAAAATATGGATGATGGAGCAGACCATGATCCATCTGACCTTCGAGCAATTACCAAACCAGTACCGAGTTTGTATGAGAGAAGCGCACCAGCTTTTGCAACCGTTAAGATTGCCAGACCTTTGGCTCCTCCGAGAACTGCTGCAGGTATGGACCTCTCAGGATTCAACCTAGCAACCTGTCAAATATAAGATAATATGTCAGAAATCAACTTAGTTTGGAAAATGAGAACTCTTTAGAAGCCATTCTATGCTAGTTTCCATGCAGATGAAATGAAAAACGAGTTTGCAGGAAACTAAAAATCCAGAAGTATAGGAAAAACTAACTTAACGAAACATAGCTAAAGTTTAGAATTGCAACATAGCTAAAGTTTAGAATTGCACCTGGGAATAACTTCTCAATGTGTTGGATGCTTTGTATATCTCTTGTTCCATGGAAAACCCAACTGGAAGATTTAACCATCCTCTTGTACAAGTCCAATCCATGACATCGTGCTTTGCCGCTTGCGCAGCATTGCTAATGCTGTTAATTAGAACACTCTGTAAAGGATCTAGCCTATCATAGCAGGCATCACAGACCCTCTGAGGATTCCTCTCCCTAAACTTGACAGGCAACAAGCACCTTCCTTTACTACATGTTCTACAGAAAATGCCTCCACAGAACCGACAATGATGCCTCCCACGAGCAAGTGCAGTGAAAGTCAAAGTGCACTGCATGCAAACTGTAGTCGAACTATCAGGAAGCCACTCAGGGGGCTCAGCTTCCAAAACATCTTTGTACGCATTGTAATTAAAGGCTGTTGGCTCAAGAAGGGGTGGGGCACTGGGTATGTAAACCGACGAGTGCACGTAGGTATCACCATTCTTTTCTGAGCCCAAAAACGAAACATTCGAATTGGGTAGCTGCTTGTCTGATGGAAGACCAGGCGCTTTGTTCCGGCCAGTCAGAACGGAAAATACCCCAGTCAGCACATTCTTCAAATTAACCTCAGGTTGCATATTATTCTGAGGTAAATCACAAGGCTCTTCGCTCGAATCATACCCACTGCCATCAACAAAATCTTTGGATTCCAGGGGAAACTGGTACGAATAGTCATGCATCTCGGGCTTGGATGCTACTGCCGGGTAACTAACTTTCCCGCAGTGTTCTGGCTCCGGCCAATCAGACCCATCATACTCATCATCATAACGGAATTGGGGTTGGTGTTTGTCTATCTTCGGAAGGGACGAACGAGGAACTGTCCCCTCAAATCTCTCCATACAATTCCTCAAGTCCCTGCACAAGTTTCAAGCTTTCGGTTCGAATCGAAACCAGAATATGTCACAAAAATCAGACAAATAAATCCCAGAAAAAGAATAAACTTTGAAGTCTACAGCAAGCAAAGCAAGGTAAAAATTCGGAATTAATTAAGGGAAACGAACACGAAACAAATATGCAGCTGAAAAATAAATAAAAATCGTAAATTAATTATCCTTTTTCTGCAAAAATAACACGAATTCGAATTCGGGAATTGGGAATTTTGCTTCTGGTTTGTTCTAGGGTAATTGAATTGAATTAAATTAATTAGAAGAAAAAAACAGATAAACCGACAGTAGACGTACCTGTTGATCAATTCGAGCGGTTAATTGAACAAAACTAAGAAAGAAAGCTGGTTCGATTGGGGATTTAATATTTTAGGGTTTTGCGATCAACGAAGAAGGGAAGACGAAAATAGTAAAAACGACAGCGGAGTTCTTGAGATATACGGAAAGACTTTGGCGTCCGTGTTTGATCACACAATAACAACATTCCGTCGTGTGCACGTTTTTATTTTTTAATTTTAATCTTAAAAAGGAAATGACATGTCGTTTGCTTTATGGCACAAGATTACGAATGAAATTCATTCAGCTAGTGGGAGTGGGAAGATTGATTCTCTCCGGATTCATTTTGTGGGTTTTAACCGTTCATCGTATATCGGGTGATTAGTTTTTGTTAAGTATTATTTGTATTTACTTTTAAATAATTAAAAAGTCAAATGATTTATGACCGCACGATGTACAATGAATGATCAAGATGTGACGATCTCTACGATCCTCACAATTTGGATCCGGATGAGATCCAAATCCTAACTAGTGCCCCAGACAAGGAGTACTGGTGGGACATTCTCTCTTGCAATTAAATTTTAGTCGGCTATTTAGTATAACGATCTAGTAATATTCTTCTTCACTTGTATATGAAAAGTCTTAAGTTCGATTCTAAAAAAAAAAAAAAAAAAAAAAACTTCTTACACACACCCTCCCTCAACCATGATAACAAAGAAATTAGCACCATCGAGCATGTCACATCTCGGCCCGCTCCACCATCCTAGCACGATATTGTCCGCTTTGGGCCCCGACCACTCCCTCACGGTTTTATTTATGGGAACTCACGAGCAACTTCCCAGTGGGTCACCCATTATGGGAGTGACCTAGCCACCTTCTTGCTTAACTTCGGAGTTCCTACGGAACCCGAAGCCAGTGAGCTCCTAAAAGGCCTCGTGCTAGGTAGGGATGAGAATATACATTTAAGGATCACTCCCCTGGGCGATGTGGGATGTTACAGAGCATGTCACCCTCGATAAGTAGGGACTTATTCTACTCTCTAGTAAATGGAATTCCTTATTGGATATTAACGAGTCGACCACTCCACTAAAAAATTAAATGATTTTTTATGCGACAAGCGTTTTGGCATCGATTTGATGTGAACTTTAAATGTATCTCATTTTAGATATCGGTAAATGAGGTGCTATGAAATGGCTAAAAATGTTTTCTGTAAGTCAAAAGAGCATCTGCTTGTGTTTGGTTAACTCATGATTTTTCTTAACATCATATGGTATTTTATAGCAAAATGGATTGCCTATGTGAGTTAAATTTAAACCCTCATACTTATAAATGAAGATGAATATCATTAGATTTTAATGCAAAATGAAAAATTGTTAACCATAGTTGGTAAACACATGGAAAAATTTCAGGAGGCGATGACAAATAAAAGTAATCGTTTAAAGAAATTTGCAGCAAATATTCTTGTGCGGCAAGTAAGAGATGGGCTTCCACATCCCAAGGTCCGTCGTTTTGTGCCTATATAAGAAACCTAATTTAGGGCTACTTTACAACACAGCCGTCAGTGTTCTAGGGTTTGAATATTTACCGGAATCCCTCCTTCCACATGCCGACCGATCCAACAGTTTCACATCCCTCTTTTCACACTAACAACGTTAAACTCTCAAAGAATGGATCCCAAACAAAACCCAATGGCTCCCTCCCTTGCGTCTGAAGGCACGTTGACCTCCTCCGTACAATTGGATGGCATGTTAAGACCTAGCTACGTCTTCGAGAGATTGCACAGAGAGAATACAGAGAACATTCACAATTTCATTCATATCTCAACTTCCTTTACAATTCGTTATATGTAGTGAGTTCTAACAAACAACCCACCCAACTAACTCTCATCCGACTATTACCAACAGAATTATGCCATCTGTCACAGACTCCTAACAATACCCCCCTTAAAACTGAACTTACAGAGCACAAAAACAACAACAATTGTAACTACAATACAATGCGAATATTCAACTAATCATGCTGACAGTCAAAACAAGATACTCAAAGATGAACAATTTCTGGAAATTTCTGTTTCAATTCGTGGTAGACTTCCCAAGTAGCATCCTCCCGAGAGTGATTATGCCACTGAATCAAGACTTCCGTTATAGCTGAGTTGTTCTTCTTAACTATTCTGCGATCCAAAATTGCAATCGGAACATCCTGCAATATCCCATCATCTGTCAACACCAGTAAAGGAACTGAAGCTTGAACAGTACCTCCAAGATGTTTTTTCAGGCAAGAGACATGAAACACAGGGTGCAATTTTGAGTGATGAGGAAGCTTAATTTTGTAAGCAACATTGCCCACTTTAGCTAACACCAAAAACGGCCCATAAAATCGAGGTTGAAGTTTGTGGAAGGAATGAGCTGCCAATGACTTAAGTTGGTAAGGAACCAACCTAAGGTAAACCCAATCGCCCACTTCAAAAGCCTTTTCAGTCATCTTCTTGTCAGCTTGGACTTTCATTCGACATTGAGCAGCTTCCAAATTACATTTCAGCAGTGACAAAATTCTGGTTCTTTCCTTCAAACACTATTCCACGGATTCCACCTTAGTTGTACCTGGTTCATAAGCTGCAATAACAAGAGGAGCAAAACCATACACAGCTTCAAATGGGGTCATTTTAATAACAGAATGGAAGCTAGTGTTGTAGCTCCATTCTGCCCAAGACAACCAACTGACCCATTTCTTGGGTTGCAAACTACAAAAACATTGTAGATAGGTTTCCAGACACTGATTGAGAACTTCAGTTTGTCCATTGGTTTGTGGGTGATACCCCGAGCTAAAACAAAGTGCAAAACCTTGCAAATGTAAGAACTCTTTCCAAAATTTGCTCATGAATATTGAATCCCTATCACTGACTATGGATTGTGGCATACCATGTAACTTGAATATGTTGTCAACAAAAAGTTGAGCAATTTGAGAAGCTGTATAAGGATGACTTAACGCCAGAAAGTGGGCATATTTGGACAATCTGTCAACAACAACCCAAATCACAGTTTTACCCTTACAGGGTGGAAGGGAAGTTAGAAAATCCATTGAAATTTCAGACCATACCTTAGTTGGGATTGGTAATGGTTGTAAGAGACCGGGAGGGGACAAAGTCTTATACTTATTTTGTTGACATATAGCACATGTTGCTACCCTTTCCCTGATGTCCTTCTTCATCCATTCTCAATAGAATGACCAGGATATCCTCTTATATGTTTTAAGGAAACCCTCATGGCCCGCTGCAGGGCTTGAATGAAGTTCATCAAAAACCTTTGCTCGCCAAGAACTTGATGGACTCAATACAATCTTGTTTTTGTACTTCAAGAATCCATTATCCACACTAAACCGTAAGGAATTCAGAGGAATATCATCAGCCTTAGATTGCAACACCTGCTGAGACTTGGCAATGATCCAAGTGTTTTTCTCCACATGCCTCCGTAAATCATCTAACCAAGAAGAGTAAGGGTATGAGATGGCATTGAGAACACTGGAGTTTGCAGAATGATCCACATCAGAATGTAATCTAGACAATGCATCAGCAGCTTGGTTATCACACCATTTCTTGTATTGAATTTCATAGTCGAACCCAAGTAACTTAGTGACCCACTTCTGTTGGAATGGTGTATGAGTTCTCCCCTCTAAAAAATACTTCAAGCTATGGTGATCTGTGAGAATAACAAAATGATTGCCCACCAAGTATGATTGCCACTTTTGAACAGTATGAATGATGGCCAACATTTCCCTCTCATAAGCTGAAAGTGATTGATTTCTTGGGCAAAGTGTTTTACTAGTGATAGCTATTGGTCGACCCTCTTGTTGTAATACTGCCCCAATACCATGTCCCGATGCATCACTCTCAAGCACAAATGGCTTACTAAAATCTGGAAAAGCTAAGACGTGTGGTGAAAGCATTGCCTCCTTAAGGGTGTTGAAGGCTGCAGTGGTCTCATCAGTCCACTTAAAACCATCTTTTTTTGTAAGAGCAGTGAGAGGACCAATGATCTTCCCAAATTGAGGTATAAATTTCCTATAGTAACCTGTCAACCCAAGGAAACCCCGTAAGGCTTTTACTGAAGTAGGTATAGGCCAATTAGCTATTGCCTCAAGCTTTGTAGGATCTGCTGAAACTCCAGATTTTGATACAATGTGGCCAAGATATTCCACTTGAGTTTTTCCAAAAGCACACTTAGACATCTTGACAAATAGAGTGTGCTTGTCCAGTGTCTCGAAAACTACTCGCAGATGCTTCAAATGCAGATCCCAAGAAGAACTATAAACTAGTATGTCATTGAAGAATACTAGTATAAATTTCCTGAGATACGGTCTAAAGATATCATTCATAAGACACTGAAATGTAGCTAGAGCATTTGTTAATCCAAAAGGCACTACCAAGAACTCAAAGTGACCATCGTGTGTTCTAAAGGCTGTTTTCTCGATATCATCAGGATGCATTCTAATTTGATGGTAAACTGCCCGTAAGTCCAATTTAGAGAAAAAATGTGCACCATACAACTCATCAAGTAACTCATCAATAAGTGGTATAGGAAACTTATCTTTAATCGTGATTCCATTGAGACCCCTATAATCCATACACATTCGCCATGCTCCTTCTTTTTTCCTTACCAAAATAACTGGAGAGGAATAGGGACTATTGCTTACTCTAATAAATCCAGCCTCCAAAAGATCCTTAACACACTTCTCAATTTCTGTTTTTTGCACTGGACCATACCTGTAAGGTCTGCTACTAGGTGGTGTACTACCCTCCTTTAAGGGAATTTGATGATCTTGTACTCTGTGATGAGGAAGTGTATTTGGGGTTGCAAATATGATGTCAAACTCTGCCAATAATGCCTTCAACTCATATTGTTGCTGATATGTGAGATTCAAGAAATTGGAACTTGTAGTCTGTGATTCCAAGTTTTGTAGAAACAATTGTTCTGATTCCAAGTGATATAGTATTGCACCCACTGTAGTATCCTGCTGTAATATTTTCTACATTTGCAAAGCTGAAACATCTTCAAGGTTAGAACCCACAATTTCAGGACATGTAATGCAATAGGTCCTAGAGTCTTTACAAAACTGCATACACAACTTGTCAAAATCCCACAAAATAGGCCCCAGAGTTCTCAACCATTGAATGCCTAAAACAACATCACACCCCCCCCCCCAAGGCAATAGCATATAAATTTGTAAGAAAGTGGAAATCTTGAATTTTTACAGAAGCTTGAGCTAAGGTGCCTTTTGTAGCTACTCGACCCCCATCCGCAATCTTGACAGAAAACAGATGTCTAGTATCCAATTGGGTTTGCAATCGTTTAACCAATCCCAAATCCACAAAGTTATGGGAACTGCCCGAATCTTAGTATAGTCACAAGACAATTCTTGATTAACCCAGAAACCTTCATAGTGTTGATAGATGGAGGAGCATGTGTACTAAAAAGTGCACATGCTGTTATTTCAGGTTCTTGAATTTCCAGTTCTTCATCAGTGTCAAACACAGAATCTTGCACATCAATTAATAGCAACTGTTTCTTCTCACATGTATGACCTCTAACAAATTTCTACTTGCAATGATAACATAACCCATTCTTTCTACAGTGCTCTACCTCCTCCGCTGTCAGTCTCCTAACAGTGTTGTTCTTAACACGAGTATCAGGGAAAATAGTAGGAGTAGTGTGTTGTGGTGCAGGAGAACGAAAAGTAGGTTGCAGGGCAGAAGGCTTATAGAAAGAACTGACCTTTAATTCTGTGATTTTTGCATCAATTTGTTGAGAAAAATCAACTGCTTCAAGGACGTTCTTGGGCTGGAGAAGTTTAACATCATACCGTAATCCAGGTCTCAAACCACCAATAAAGCAAGAACGAAGAAGTTCTGGGCTAATATCTCTTGTCTGATTCGTCAGCCGCCTAAATTCAAGAACATAGTCTCTGAATGTACCTTCTTGCCATAATTTGACTAAGCTTTCAGCAGAATTCTCCATGGCAGAAGGACCAAATTCGTGACAAAGAATCTTCGTAAATTCCCCCCAAGAAGGATAGTTGGTAAAGCATCGAGCCCATTGGAACCACTGCAGTGTTTCCCCTTCCATGTGAAAAGACGCAAGCTTGACCTTCTGCGCATCAGCGATATTGAAGAAATCAAAATAATGCTCAGCTTTGTAGATCCATCCTAGCGGATCATCCCCTTCATTGAACCTTGGAAATTCCATCTTAAAAAACGGAGGTTGTGGTTGGTGATGGAAATTCTGCCCAATTTTATGACGAGCAACATTAGGGTTCATCGGATTCTGAAATTGGGGATCTCCCATAGTGGCCTCGGATGATTCTCCAATCGACCCACCAGCGAAACGTGCCATCATCGATTACAATTGAGCGAGTGTAGACTTGATTTCATCTTGGGAATTCTTGACGTCGTCGAATTTCGACTCCAAATTGGAAACGCGCGCTTCCATGGTTTTTCGCAAGGACTTGTGCGACATGCAAAAGCGAAGGATTTGGTAGGATCAAAATGTCTGGCTCGATACCAAATGTTAAGACCTAGCTACGTCTTCAAGAGATTGCACAGAGAGAATACAGAGAACATTCACAATTTCATTCATATCTCAACTTCCTTTACAATTCGTTATATGTAGTGAGTTCTAACAAACAACCCGCCCAACTAACTCGCATCCAACTATTACCAACATAATTATGCCATCTGTCACAGACTCCTAACACGGTGCTCTGGTAGTTGCTTCCGCTGGTGCCGCTGCTCCTGCTGCAGCCGAGGCAAACGACTCGTTTCCCTTGTCTGATAGCGATCAATCAAGGAAAAAACCGAAGATTTCACATATCACTTCCGATCAAAACCTAGATAGTTTCACAAACCTAGGCAGTTTCACCATGGATCCCAAAGAAGCTAGCAACCTCACCGACGTCGCACTCAAAATCACTAGTCATCTTCTTATGATTGAAGGAAAAGAGAAGAACATCGTGTACTCGCCGCTATCCATCCAGGTTGCACTGTGGCTGTTAACAGCCGGTTCAAAAGGTCCCACACAGGACCAGTTGCTTGCTTTCCTCAAGTCCGACTCCACCAAGCAACTCCACTATCTCGCCTCCCATCTTGTCCCTCTAATCTTTGCAGACGGATCCAATAGAGGCGGACCCCACCTATGCTTTGCCAATAGCCTTTGGGTTATGGATTCTCTCCCCATCAAACCTTCTTTCAAAGAGGTTGTGGACATTGTTTATAAGGCAGCTATAAGACATGTTAGTTTCAAGAACCCTGAAGAAGTGAGACATGAAGTGAATTTATGGGCCGAAAAGGAAACGAAAGGCCATATTACTGAGGCTCTTCCTCCTATGTCAGTTAACAAGTACACCATGCTTATATTTTCAAATGCCTTATACTTCAAAGGCCTTTGGAGCGACAAGTTCAATGCACGGGAAACAAAAGAGGACGACTTCCACCTTCTTAACGGTACTTCTGTTAAGGCTCCGCTCATGATAAGCTCCAAGAAACAATTTGTAAAAGAGTTTGACGGTTTCAAAGTCTTGAAACTATTTTACGAACAAGGCAAAGACATGAAGCGTCAGTTTTCAATGTACTTGTTGCTTCCAGATTCAAGAGATGGGCTCCCTGCTTTGGTGGAGAGAGTTTGTTCCGAGCCTGGTTTCTTAGATAGCCACCGTCCCTAGACACCAGTCAGAGTTGGTGAGTTCAAAATTCCAATGTTTAAATTTACCTCTACATTTGAAGCATCCAAAATTCTCAAGGATTTAGGACTGCTGCTGCCTTTCAATGGCGGTGACTTAACGGAGATGGTGGAAGCATCTCCTGATGAATGCAAAATATATCATAATCTTTCATTGAAGTTAATGAAAAAGGCACAGAAGTTGCGGTTGTTTCTACTGCTGTAGTTCGGGGTTTCAGTTGTAAAAGTCGTCGTCCACCTCGTCCCAAAAATATAGACTTTGTGGCAGATCACCCTTTCATGCTTTTCATCAGAGAGGAAATGACTGAAATTGTCTTGTTCACTAGTCATGTTCTCAATCCGTTCGAAAAATGAGATGCCATTGGGGCAACTCTCTTCTTGGCTTGTTTTTCTGCATGCTACTTTATGTTTTCTTTTTCTTGTTGGGTTTTACGGCTCAAAATTAGGATGATGCAAAAAATTAGGTTTCTGTTACGTATTTGGGTTTGGATTTTGACTTCTTAGTTGGTTTCCTTGGTGGAGAGATTTTGTTAATTACCTATTTGATTAGGATTTGTATTTACTTCCTATTAGGATTCTTATTGTAACATAAGTCCTATGCACTATAAATAGGACCTTAGGGTTAGTGTATTTTGTGTGGCTCATTCGTGTGGCAATTTGGTGAGAGTCAATTTGTGAGTTTGTGAGTTAGAGAGCAATTTGGGAGAATCTTCTCCGTTTGTTTAAGTTCTCTACTCGTTTGGTTTAGGGTTTGTAATTTGTGGGATTTGGGTTGTGAGAGTTTAAACACTCTTTTGTAATCTCCGTTTGTTTAGTGAAATTCCTCGTCATGCTTCACCCGTGGACGTAGGCTTTACGTCGAACCACGTAAATCTCTTGTGTTGGTTTGAGATAGTTTGTTTTAGCTTTCACCTACGATGTTGATATTGATACTTTGTTAGAATTCGCTTCCGTTTGCGCATAAAAGTACAACAAGTGGTATTAGAGCCCAGGTTTCGGCTTGGGCTTTGCTTGGCAATCACTATGAAGCCTTCTGTGTCGTCGGTGAAAGTTGATATTGAAAAGTTCGACGGCAATGACTTTGGTATTTGGCAATTGAAGATGCGTGCTTTGTTAGTTCAACAAGGGCTTTTAAAAACGCTAAAGGGTGTGAAGGCTTTGCCGAATTCGTGGACTGATGAAGAAAAAGAAGACGTTATGGAGCGGGCACTTGGAGCAATCTTGCTGACTTTATCGAATGAAGTCTTGCGTGAAGTTGGTAGCATCAAATCTGCACCGGAGTTGTGGCTAAAATTGGAGAGCTTGTATATGACCAAATCCCTTGCTAAACGGTTGTATTTGAAGAAAAGTTTGCATACTCTTCGTATGGATGAAGGTACGTCAATTCATAAGCATGTTGATGAATTCAATAAACTTATGATGGATTTGAAAAGTGTGGATGACCAAATTAGTGATGAGGATTATGCGATAACTTTGTTGTGTCCTTTATCTCCTTAGTATGAACACTTTGTCGATACCATGCTATTTGGCAGACAAAGTCTTAGTTTGGAAGATGTTAAAGTCGCTTTGAATTCTAAAGAGCTAAAGAATAAAGTGTCTGACACACAAGATGGAGCTTTGGTAGTTCAAGGAAGAAATAAGGAAATGAGCAAACTTGGAAAGAACACTTGTAGCTATTTTTATAAGGAATGTCATTGGAAAGTAGATTGCCCTAAACTCAAGGGCAAAAAGAAGTCGTTTGATAAGTCTTTTGCTAGTGTTGATGCAAACATTGCAGAAGATCGTTGTTCTGAACTCCTCTAAAGGTTATATGAAGAGGTGGAGCTTGGTACTCAAGCTCTTTGGGTGGAGCGCAATTCGCACTTTTGTTCGTATGTTCAAGCTTTTTCTTGGATTTTGTTTCGTATTTGTTAGTTTCTGTAATGGAATTTGTTGGAGAAGGCGTTGGTGGAAATTTCAAGTTTGAAGAGATTTGGATTTTTTTTAGTCTAGGTGGAGATCAGTTTCGAAAGAATTTGGTGCACATTTGCATTTGTATTTTGGTATCCCAAGATTTGAAGTTTGTATTTGATTTGGAAGTTTGTTAATTTCTCGCCGAGGTGGAGATTGTTGGGTTTTACCGCTCAAAATTAGGATGATGCAAAAAATTAGGTTTGTGTTACCTATTTGGGTTTGGATTTTGACTTCTTAGTTGGTTTCCTTGGTGGAGAGATTTTGTTAATTACCTATTTGATTAGGATTTGTATTTACTTCCTATTAGGATTCTTATTGTAACCTAAGTCCTATGCACTATAAATAGGACCTTAGGGTTAGTGTATTTTGTGTGGCTCATTCGTGTGGCAATTTGGTGAGAGTCAATTTGTGAGTTTGTGAGTTAGAGAGCAATTTGGGAGAATCTTCTCCGTTTGTTTAAGTTCTCTACTCGTTTGGTTTAGGGTTTGTAATTTGTGGGATTTGGGTTATGAGAGTTTAAACATTCTTTTGTAATCTCCGTTTGTTTAGTGAAATTCTTCGTCGTGCTTCACCCGTGGATGTAGGCTTTACGCCGAATCACGTAAATCTCTTGTGTTGGTTTGAAATTGTTTGTTTTATCTTTCACCTACGACGTTGATATTGGTACTTTGTTAGAATTCGCTTCCGTTTGCGCATAAAAGTACAACATTTCTGACCTGTTAAATTTTATTATTATAAACTTTGGTCCACTCACCCTTTGTTTTGCGCCCTCTTAAGGAGTTAGAATCGAGGCATTCGATCCCGGCGTCAGGGCACTTACTCATAGGTATCTTCGAGTCTTCTCAATGTAGGACCCATTCCTTTGTTCGTACCATTTTATATCAATTCCTTTCACATTACTCTTGATTAGTTGTATGCTCTGAACACGTTTTCACATTGGCATAATTATTTCTAATTCCATATTTCCTTCTAATCACATATTTTTATTTGTATGCATGCTTAAAATGGCTTCGTCACTTTCGGGTGTCTGCCAACACGTGCCTATCCTGATATTTGGTGATACCAGGGTCGGGGTGTGTCAGTTGAATTATGAATGATACTGTCAAGCTAGACGGTGACTCTTGATAATGACTTGGAGATGATGTCAAATGTCCTTTATGGCAGCTTACCTTGGTCTACAACTCGACCTCAGCGATATCGATTCTTTTTTTAGTTTGGCTGGGCTATGAGCCGAGTTCGGCGATTTCAACCCATTTGGCGGCGTCGGTGCCGATCTTAACGTTCGTCATGGATGGTGGTGTTCCCATTGTATCCTCTGAACATCATGAGAAGTGGTGGGTGAGAGACCCCCAGCCGTTGTCGCCGAAGGACTCCTGGGTGATGGAGTCGCCAAAGGTGGCTTAGTCTTTTCATTGTCAACATGAGTTGGAAATTATATATTATAATATGAAATATTGTAATATATAATTTTAATAATTGAATGAAAAATAGTGTTAACCGTATTTCTTAGAAAGGTTATGTTATTTAGGTGCATTCCCTTGCTAAATGATGTATACTTATGGATGAAAAGTTACATCTCTTTAATAAGTAATAATTGGGTTCTATATAAACCCATGAAACCATTGGTATTAAATGATAGAAAATTAGAGTTAATTTTCACTCTTGAGAAATAGGGTTTCCCCACTCTATTGCTCTCATTCTTCGTTTGTCAAATTCCGAGTCATGTCTTGAGAGAATATATAAAGTTCGCCAGAGTCCGAAGATTGAAATGCTTTGACTTTGGATTATAGATTGTTGATTCCTGGGAGACGAACGCCTACCGAACTACAAGCACAAGAGTAGGGTCAAAATTCTGTCTTTAGGACATTTCATTTATGCAAGCCTCAATCTCCAAGTTTGTTAGTTTTTCTAATTTTCTCTATAGTTGTTTATATTAATCTCATATATAATTGATTTTGTGAATTTCTTGATGATCATTCGAATTTTTTATGTCATATTCATATTTTCTAATATTGCTCCAACAATATGTGCTGCAGAGACACAAGTTTAAGAGCCAAGTAATTATTGGCCCAGGGGAAAAGTGATTACAACATGCATGATTGATGGCAGGCCAAGCTACCAAGAATCAGGTTTTTCTCTGCCTCATTGGTTTTTAAGTTTTGACCGAATCATGAGATGGACGGTCGAAGTGATTACAAGGTTTTTCTGGCAAAGAAGTCTTTGCCGAGCCTTGTACAGAGAATGATGACAACAGAGAGACCACAACGCTGGCAGAAGAGATGTGATTTTATTGCCGGGAAACAAAAATTCTATTTTGACGATGCGACGGGATCTTGCTGGCTACAAACAATTGATTTCCTTAACCATTCGTCGGACTTCGGCAACCATCGACTATTTGGGTGTCTCCTAGCCTTGGAAAATGTCTCTGCTCTTTCTTAATGAAGATGATGTGCCGTGAATTAGAATGTATGCTCTGCAGACTTGTTGAAGAATCAAATGCATTAAGCCAAGAATTGATTGCATGTCATTTGATTTCACAAAGCCATTCGGTGCCACTTGTCAAATGTATTAAGCCAAGAATTGTTTTCATGACCTTACAAAGCTACTCGACCAGTGGTGGCTTTCTGGGACGAATGGATAATTTCCTTGACCATTCGGCTTACGAGTTGAAGTTCAAGGAAACTATCGGTCCGAGCGATCAAGGTCGTTGAATGAGCAGCATTCTAGATCGTCACATGAGTAAAATATCAAGGTGATTTTCAATTATTTATATTATTATAATTATGATAATCATAATAATTATCTTCCGAATAATTGGGATTATCTTAATATTTTATTATCTAGAGAAGGTATTCGAATGCAATCCCATTTGCAATGCCGAGGTCACCTAACTAGGCCCAATATCACGCATGCCAGCACGTTGTCATTCATTATTTGTTATTATCCTTTAGGAAAAGGCTTGCAATGGGTGGTCAGCTGGTGGAGCAAAATTTGGATGAAAATTATGCATCACAGTTATCCTTTAGTTGATTAATGGGATGTGATAAGGCTTTTAAGAGTTAGCATTGCAATTAAACTGCAAGTGCTTGCAGCATACATGATTTACATACACGTGGAGGATTTAGCTGCCAAGCAGCACGGAGGATGTGGAATTAACAAGAGGTGGTTTGCATCAGGCATTTCGAATATGCTGCCTGACGAGCACCAATTCAGGTTGTGATACTAAATATGGTGGTGATGCCGCATGTTAGTGCGTGGAGGGAGTTTGATTTTCAGTTGGAATCTACAAAGCTATCAGGTCATGCTAAGCGCAAACCTCTCAAACGCCTTGAGATTTTTATTTTCTTTTTCTCTGCCATCACAACTTCAGTGTGAATAGACAACATTGTGGAGGCAACCGGCAACATCTCTTCAGTTTGGATAAATAGAACTGGAGCCGTAGAATCAGCCAATCAAAATCGGAGTTAAAATAACCGTTAAATCGTGATTTTTCGTTGATAACCGTCGAAAAGTTTTGTCCCGTTACTTGATCTTTGAATGTTTGTTTTTTGTGATTTTTGGCGTATGCGATTTTGAAGCATATACAAACAAGTTTGACGGTTGGATCATTGAAATTACTTTCGTAGAATGCGTATCTCATCAAAACAATAGATTCACTAACACTTAGAGTTTATTTATACTTTCATTAAGTATAACATAAGATTTTGTGGTATCCACTAATGTAAATATTTTAAATTGAAGATCGAATTCATTCATTGTATTCATATAGGGTCAAGGAGTGTAGCTGTAAAAAATCATCAAAATCGGAGTTAAAATAACCGTTAAATCGTGATTTTTCGTTTATAACTGTCGAAAAGTTTTGTCCCGTTACTTGATCTTTGAATGTTTGTTTTTTGCAATTTTTGGCGTATGCGATCTCGAAGTATATACAAACATATTTGACGGTTAGATCATTGAAACTAGTTTCATAGAATGTGTATCCCATCAAAACAATAGATTCACTAACACTTAGAGTTTATTCACACTTTCATTAAGTATAACATAAGATTTTGTGGTATCCACTAGTGTACATATTTTAGAGTTTATTTATACTTTCATTAAGTATAACATAAGATTTTGTGGTATCCACTAGTGTAAATATTTTAAATTGAATATCGAATTCATTCATTGTATTCATATAGGGTCAAGAAGTGTAGCTGTAAAAAATCATCAAAATCGGAGTTAAAATAACCGTTAAATCGTGATTTTTGTTTGATAACCGTCGAAAAGTTTTGTCTCGTTACTTGATCTCTGAATGTTTGTTTTTTGCAATTTTTGGCATATGTGATCTTGAAGGTTGTATCGTTGAAATTAGTTTCGTAGAATGCGTATCCCATCAAAACAATAGATTCACTAACACTTAGAGTTTATTTATATTTTCATTAAGTATAACATAAGATTTTGTGGTATCCACTAGTGTAAATATTTTAAATTGAAGATCGAATATATTCATTGTATTCATATAGGGTCAAGGAGTGTAGCTGTAAAAAATCATCAAAATTGGAGTTAAAATAACCGTTAAATCCTGATTTTACGTTTATAACCGTTGAAAAGTTTTGTCCCGTTACTTAATCTCTGAATGTTTGTTTTTTGCAATTTTTGGCGTAAGCGATCTCGAAGTTTATACAAACATGTTTGATGGTTGGATCGTTGAAACTAGTTTCGTAATGTGTATCACATCAAAACAATAGATTCACTAACATTTACGAGTTTATTCATACCTTCATTAAGTATAACATAAGATTTTGTGGTATCCACTAGTGTAAATAGTTTAAATTGAAGATCGAGTTCATTCATTGTATTCATATAGGGTCAAGGAGTGTAGCTGTAAAAAAATCATCAAAATCGGAGTTAAAATAACCGTTAAATCGTTAATTTTCGTTGATAACCATCGAAAAGTTTTGTCCCGTTACTTGATATCTGAATGTTTGTTTTTTGCGATTTTTTGCTGATGAGATCTTGAAGCATATACAAATAAGTTTGACGGTTGGATCGTTGAAATTAGTTTCGTAGAATTTGTATCCCATCAAGTTTAATGATGTGTGTGTGTGTGTATATATATATATATAATATATATATATGGGTTTATATCACAAATGGTCCCTGAAATTGACCCCATCAATCATGATGGTCCCTAAAATTGAAAATCGATCAATGTAGTCCCTGAATTTTAAGCCCGCGAATCAATGTCGTCCTTCTATTAGTATTCCGTCCAAATTAACTTTAAAAAGGGTTAAACTATCAATTTTTCATGGTAAAATGATCAAAATAACCCTGTTACTTATAATTTTACTTACTACCTCTCTTTTCCTTTCTCCATCTTCACTTTTCTCTCCATTTTTTCATGGATTTGGTGCTAAAACTAAAATAAAAACAAAAAAAATGTGGGAAATTTCAATTTTTTTTAATATCAAGTAAAAAGAATTCTAACTGGGTTAGCTCCATTCCTTTTTTTTTTTTCAAAGAAATTGGATTAGCTTTTGCTGCCAAAGTCCACCTTTGATCATTCTAACTGGGTTAGCTCCATTCCTTTTTTTTTTTCAAAGAAATTGGGTTAGCTTTTGCTACTGCCAAAGTCCACCTTTGATCATTTTACTTGATATTAAAAAAGAAATTGAAATTTCCCTTTTTTTTTGTTTTTATTTTAGTTTTAGCACCAAATTCATGAAAAAATGGAGAGAAAAGTGAAGATGGAGAAATGAAAAGAGAGGTAGTAAGTAAAATTATAAGTAACAGGTTTATTTTGGTCATTTTACCATGAAAAATTTGTTGTTTAACCCTTTTTAAAGTTAATTTGGACGGAACACTAACAGAAGGACTACATTGATTCACGGGGTTAAAATTCAGGGACTACATTGATCGATTTTCAATTTCAGGGACCATCATGATTGATGGGGTCAATTTCAGGGACCATTTGTGATATAAACCCTATATTTATTTATTAAGTAGATTTAAATTTAGGGAAAACTAATGAAAAAGGCTTAAAAACTTTGAGTTTTAATAATAAGGACAAAATAAAGGGTAAAGTGAATAGTACCAGAATTGACTTTTTAGTGTAAAAATATGGTTTTTCGTTAAAGTGAACAGTATCAGGAGCTTTTCGTTAAAGTTCCCTTAAATTTATTTATTTTGTACGTATAACACTTAAGAAATTGAATGGTATGCATATTTAAGCTGATCCAATGGTCACCAATTTTTAATATTTAATTTAATATATATATATAATTATTATAGTTTTTAGGGGTATAAAATTGTTAATATTTAATTTAATATATATATATATAATTATTATAGTATTTTTTTAGGGTTATAAAATTATAAAATTAATATTTTGCTTATCGTGTATCGTGTTACCCACGTGTATACCCGAACCAACCCGTTATCTTAACAGGTACTTATCGGGTTACCCGATTCGTTATCGTGTCGACCCGAACACCTGTTAATTTCGTGTCGTGTCGAGTCGGGTTATCGGGTCGTGTCAGGAATTGTCAGGCCTAACCTCAACCCTCAAATTTGCTTCTAGGCCGTTTGCCAGGACGACTGGAGTGGTAGGATGGGAAATGGAAAACCTATGTGGAGTGGACGGAGGATGGGATCACGGGACATCGGAGACTCGGAGGCACAACTCAAGTAGGGAAATAAGGTAATTGATTCAAAATTCTGGAATTTGAAGTCAGGTGTTGCGAAAATTAGATAACCGAAATTAGTCTCACTAAGTCTCGAATTTTTGTGCTCGCAAGTATACAAATCAAATGACAGTATAGCATATAAGCACGGATATCGTCCCACAGAGATCGAATTGATTCTAAAAATCTTACTAACTAAATTGAAACAAATTGTAATTGAGAAGCTTTAATGGAAAATAGAGAAAATTTGATTAAACTAAAAATGAAATATGACTTTAAAATAAAATACATGAAATAATAAAATTATAAATATAAGAAAATAAAACCTAGGGCATCCGAATTCACCGTAACCAATTCTACTTAATTCCCTTAATATGTTATGCTCAAGTAGTTTCCTAATATTGATGATCGATTTTCCCTAAATTATTCGACGGCCATGGCATCTGGTTACATCAAAAGTATCCTTACATGTTAACCCTCTATGGCATCTAGATGAATTTAAAAAACTAAGAACGCATTAAGCTCTATGGAAATCGTTGGAGAATCACAAAAACCCTAATTGTATGGCATCTACAAATAGGTGGTTATGGTATCAATTGCAAGAAGCTAAACCCAAGTTAAGTATGGCATCTACTCTAACTTGCATCAAATCAACATAATTTAAACCTAGATGGTAATCAAGCATCTAAATAAAAATCAAGCGCATTACGAATAGCAAAAGATACTCAATAAAGAAGAAAAACATGATAATAACAATGCCACAATGCAATTAAGTATTCATGATTAGGCTACATTGTAGCCCTAGTAAAGAAAAACTTCAAAGTAGCTCTTTCTCTTGGCCTTCCTTGTCGCAGCCCCCTATGTAGAATAGATGATTTTTGGTTTTGTTTTTGTGGCTGACTTTTCACAAGGAGAATGGATCTCCTTAATATAAAACCCACGACAAGGGTATTAAAGGCTAATTGAAATCCAATTAAAACCCCACTAAAATCCTATCACTAATGCATTTTAAGTTCTTATTAAATAGAAATTAAATAAACGGAAATAATAAAAAACAAATAATTATGTCTCTTCTTAAATCCATTGAATAGCACTCCCATGTCCATTTGATTTCCAAAACCGTTGCGGTCTTATCTTCTTGTTGTAACACATATGCCTTGGTGCAGTTAATTAGCCTCTTGCTCTACTGGAATTACTCTAGACACCCAAAAAGCTCATTTTTCACTTCATTTTTTCATAACTCCAGTATTTAATGCCTATAAATTAAAACAATATAAATTAGTGCATTTAACCCATTCATATATACAAAATCCAAAGGAAGTATATGATAAAAATATATGAAATTATGCACCCATCACCAGGTCGGTTGAGAATTGAAAAATTGCTTCAATTGAAATTCTGGGTACTGGGTTCTTAAAGAATTGAGTTATGATTATGAACTTATGATCCTTGAATTAATAGAAGGCTTGGAATTTGGTCCTTGGAATGCATATTAAAGACTGTAGAGTTTTCGAAGCATCGACAAAGAATTGAATTTGGGGTTCACTGTACCATAATTTTTTTTAAAATACCTTTTTGTTGTAGCCTATTTTATCTTACAAGGTTAAAGGGGGCCGGCGGCAAGGATAGAGAAATTGAGAGAAATGTGTCTGTAGAATTGTAGAGGAATGTGTGTGTTATCCCTCCTACATAGTGCCTTTATTTGTAGTAGTAAAGGAGAGAAGAAATTGCTTCATCCCCAGGGAATACAAGTTGTAATAGGAAAGGATAACTAGAATCAAATCTAATCTAGGATTTACACAATCACATATAAACTAGGAAAGTTTACAACACTCCTCATTTAGTGTGTAAATACTCAAGGTAGATTCAACATCATGCAGAAGTTGAGGAAGTCGACTCGTCGACACTGATTCTAAGGAACAACGCTTATTCTCAATAAGGTAGGAACTTGCATAAGTAAATGAGTCTCACTAAAAAACCCTAAGGCTATGGTAAAAACCCGAGTAGGGACAAAATCCATAGTTTAAGGAAAAATGTGTGAGAAATGCAAAGTCAAAAGAAACGTCTATCAGACGTCATCAGGGATATGACCAGCCTAAGGTGGATGGCTCGTTAAAACCTAGTTAGGTAGCAAAAACCCAGTGGGAAAAATGCTCATAATCGTAGGGAAAAAGAGTAAGATCAAGCAAGTATCTTCAGGATACTCCCCCTGAGTTTAACACAATTCCAAAGAGAAATAGCAATGTTACAACTCATAAAGTTTACGCATACCAATTCCATGAAAAAACATCTGAAACGTCGTCTTCGGCAGTGATTTGGTGAAGAGGTCGGCCATATTATCTTGTGAACGGATTTGCGTGACTTCAATCTTCTGATGCTCTTGTTGTTAATGTGAAAAGAAGAACTTCGGCGCAATGTACTTGGTGTTGTCTCATTTGATGTAACCCTTCTTGAGTTGTTCGATGCATGTTGCGTTGTCTTCAAAGATCGTCGTAGGGACATCTACGGTGGGGTAAAGATCACAGGAGCTTCGAATATGGCCCACTACTGCTCTCAACCAAAAGCATTCCCGAGTTGCTTCATGTAAGGCGAGAATTTCAGCATGGTTAGACGAAGTGGCAACTAAGGTCTGTTTAGTTGACCTCCAAGAGATTACGGTGTCTCCAACGATAAAGACACAACCCGTTTGAGAACGCGCCTTGTGCGGATTAGACAAGTATCCTGCGTCGACATAACCAACAAGGCAAGAATCGACTCGAGAAGAAGGGGGTGCGGCATCACTCGAGGATCCGTAGGGATAGAACAAGCCCAAATTTGTAGTACCCTTAAGGTAACGGAAGATGTCTTTCACGCCATTCCAGTGTCTACATGTAGGTGCATTACTGTATCTTGCCAAAAGATTAACAACGAAGGAGATGTCAGGTCTAGTGCATTGAGCTAAGTACAATAAAGCGTCTATCGTACTTCGATAAGGAACTTCAGGCTCCAAAATTTCTTCATCATCCTTATTTGGACGGAAGGGATCTCGTTTTGCATCTAGCGATCGAACGACCATAGGAGTACTCGAAGGCTTCGCTGTATCCTCATTAAAGCAGCACAACACCTTCTGGGTGTAGTTCGATTGATGTACTAGGATTCCATCCGAACAATGCTCTATCTCGAGACCGAGACAATATCGAGTCTTACATAGATCTTTCATCTCAAATTTCGACTTCAGGTGCGCGGCAGTTCTCGTTAGCTCTTCAGAAGTTCCGATAAGATTCATGTCATCGACAGATACTGCAACAATCGCAAATATGAAATGTGACTTCTTAATGAACACACAAGGGTATAGTTCGTTGTTCACATATCCTTGACTAGTCAAATACTCACTCAGACGGTTATATCACATTCTTTCAAATTGTTTCAAACCGTAGAGTGAACGCCTCAGTTGAATTGAGAGCGTGTTCCGGGGTTTGGAAATATTTGAACCAGTCAAGGTAAGTCCTTTGGGAACTTTCATGTTAATTTCGGTATCAAGATCCCCATAGAGATACGTAATTACTACGTCCATTAGCTGGATACTCAGTTTTTTAGAAACTACCAAACTGATAAGGTAGCGAAAAGTAATCACATCCATAACAGGTGAATAAGTTCCGTCATAGTCAATCTCAGGGCGTTGTGAGAAGCCTTGTGCAACAAGACGAGCTTTGTAATGCACAATTTTGTTCTTCTCATTACGCTTCCGAACGAAAACCCACTTGTAGCTAACAGGCTTCACATGTGGAAGAGTAGAAGCTACAGGTCCAAACACCTTACGTTTCGCAAGCGAATCGAGTTTAACTTGGATTGCTTGTTTCCAGTTTGACCAATCAGTTCTACGTCGACATTCATCAACGGAACGCGGTTCAATGACATCGCTCAACATGATCTCAATAGGTACTGCATATGTTAATGCATCGTCGACAATCATCTCATTTCTACGCCACACATCATAAGCTAACATAATAGACCGAAATCTCACGATTCTCGAAAGGAGGATTTGTCTCTTCAATGACGCTTCCGTAATCTAGAATTTCCTCATGAGTTGGATAGAATAAGTAAGCGATAGTCAGATTCACGGTAAGCTCTTCGAAACCTTGTGTCGTGGATTTCCTCTTCCAGGGGTGTGAATCCTTTGAACCAAGAGGTCTGCCACGCTTTTGTGTAGGGGCAGATGATTGGCTAGCCGTTAATGTACGTGGATCAACAAGATTGGCATCCCGGGCCTCCAAGAGGGAAGTCGTACATTTGGAACATCATCTTTGCAGGCGTATTCGCAGCTGAAATATGTGATCTTGTCACGCGCGCTAGATCGGTGAAAGAATCTGGCATACTCTGAGCTATGCTCTGGAGATCTAATATGCATTGCACTTCAGTTTTAGACTAAGCGGTGTGGGGATCTAAATGAGACAAAGTGGGGGTCGTCCATGATAATTCGCATCGTTCTTCAGGAACGTTGACGTTCTTATCTCCCCTTAACGACGGGAAGACTGTCTCATAGAAGTGACAATCCGCAAAATGAGCAGTAAATAGATCGCCTGTCAAAGGTTCTAAGTAACGAATAATCGAAGGAGAATCATATCCGACATAGATTCCCATCATTCGCTGTGGCAACATTTTTGTACATAAGGGCGGCGAGATCGGCATATATACCGTACAACCAAAAACGCATAAATGCGATATGCCAGGTTCGTATCCGGTAACCAACTGAAGGGCACTAAATGGTTGTGTCGCAACAGGCCTGAGATGGACCAACTTTGCTGCGTGCAGTATTGCATGGCCCCAAGCAGTGATCGGGAGCTTGGTACTTATGACCAACGATCGAGCAATCATTTGTAAGCGCTTAATGAAAGCCTCTGCCAAGCCGTTCTGGGTGTGAACGTGGGGTACAGGATGTTCAACTTCAACCCCAACCAACATGCAATGGTCATCAAAAGTTTTAGTTGTGAATTCTCCAGCATTATCCAATCGAATAGATTTGATCGGATAATCAGGGTGGTGAGCCTTGAGCTTGATAGCCTAAGCCAATAGTTTGGAGAATGCAGAGTTCCTTGTGGACAACAAGCACACGTGTGACCAACGTGTGGAACCAAAACCATAAAGTATGTAAATGGTCCGCATGGAGGGTGAATCGGTCCACAAATGTCCCCCTTAATTCGGGTTAGTGGATGCCCGTGTGATGATTTGAGGATTCGACGTATCGCTATTCGTCCAGGATGTCCCAAACGATCATGCCAAAGTGTAATTTCGTGCGCGGTCCTAGTAATAGGGCCGGCCACATAGTGGCATTCTATGGGGCATATAGTCGTAGTATACAGACCATTCGGGATACGCTCAATCTTCTATAGAATACGCTTATAGCCATATTTGTAGGAAGTTATGCACAAAAATTCAACTTCGTTTTCTACGTGGGGTTCAGCGTGGTAATTGTTATCTCTAATGTCCTTGAAACTTAACAACATTCTTCAGAACGTGGAGAATAGAGTGCCTCAGCAATGGTCAATATTGTACCATTGGACAACATTATACGTGCCTTACTGTATCCTTCTATCAGGTTGGATGAGCCTAAGAGGGTTGTCAGATGTGCATTCTTAGGTATAAAGTTAGTGAAATAGATGCGTTCGTGCAATACGGTATGTGTGGTTGCATTATCTACCAGACAACTAACTTCCCCACTAGTCATATCTAGAATGAAAAATTCATTTGAATCGGTCACATGCATAAAAGTTCTAAAAACAAATAGCAATTCAAACTAATTTCATTTATTCAAGGATGGTAATTAATTAAAACTTAATATCCAAAAACAAATCACAAACAAATAATCCAAACATAAAGGAAAATTGTTTAAAAATCAACCAAAAACAAAGGAGGGGTTCGGCCACTAGGTGGAATTCGGCCCAATTGTGCAATTTTAACTAACTAAAATTGTCTATGTCTAAGATTCTAATCTTCCATAGGGGTGGTATCCTCTTGAAAGTCAGAAACCTCTATCTTTGTAGTCTCCAGTTCGTCCACTTGCACGAAGTTTGATTCAAACTTCTTACGACGAGAATGATATTCAGCTATAACCTTCTGGGGAGGGACCAATGGTCCTCTACAGCAATAACACATGTCTGCATCCATGGTTTCAGGTTCTTTGCCCTTATTTTTGAAGTTCGGGGCCTTGGGAGCGAGGTTTGAGCGCTTATGGGCTTTGTTTCCTCCCTTGGATGGGCCTTGATTCTGTTGGCCTTCGCAGGGTGGCTTCTGGCCGCCCCTACCACACCTCTTTTGGCATTTTGGGCGTTGGTTTGTGCTATAATGTGCTTCAGGCACATCAGTTGCCCTAATAGGTCAAGCTTGATGATTCTTCATCAACAGCTGGTTCTGCATTTTAGCGAGAAGTAAAACAGAGATCAAATCTGAGAACTTAGTGAACTTCTGAGCTCTATATTAGGGGTGGGCACGGTTTGGTTCGGTGCGGTTTTGAGTGAAACCAAAACCGAAACCAAATTTTTTTGCGGTTCGGTTCGGTGCGGTTTTGAAGCCAAAACTGAAATGAAACCAAACCATTTGGTTCGGTTCGGTGCGGTTTCAAACGGTTTCGGTTTGGTTTTTAAGAAAAAATGTACAATTTGCAATTTAACATATTAATAAGTATTTTCCAGTAGCAATAGGAAAAAGGCAATTGTTATATAAACAATTAGCATGTTGCATGCAGTTGTGATGTTAAAACATGTTTGTGCAACAAAAGAGTGTCCCGTACAACGTATAACATAATACAAGTTGAATAACTTTGAATTCATTATAAGTGAGCGAAACTTTCATACTAGAATATGTGATATCATGCTTCAAATGAGTGTACTTCATTAGATCATTGTTCGACTCTTGATAACAAGATTAGTCCACCCTTGTACATATGTGTGTGTGTGTGTGATGGTATAAAATAACAAAGGTCCTTCAAGTTAATGAACGAAAGAAAGTGATGAGTGATGATATTTTAGTGTGGTTGAGTCCATACTAAGTGCATGGATTCTAACAAACAACCAATTAAAACATGAAATTTAATATGGACATTTAATTAAATGTTTATTAATATTTGCGGTGCGGTTTGATTTCGGTGTGGTTTTCAAAAGCCAAAACTGAAACCAAACCATTTTCTATGTTGCGGTTTGGTTTCAAAACCGAAACCGTTTCAAAACCGCAAAACCAAACCATTCGGTGCGGTTCGATTTGGTTCGTATTTCGGTTTCGGTTTTCGGTTCTAAGTGCCCACCCCTACTCTATATTGTTGCTGCAGGACAATATTAGAAGCAGAAAAGGTCGAATAGGTCTTTTCCAGGAGATCCTCTTCGGTCAAAGTTTCATTACAAAACTTGAGAATTGATCGGATTTGACAAACTTCAGAATTATATTCATTCACAGCCTTAAAGTCTTGGAAGCGCAAATGCTGCCAGTCATGTCTTGCTTCAGGCAAGAATATATCCTTTTGGTGATCAAAACGATCAGCCAAAGCGACCCATAGTGCATGTGGATCCTCTTCAGCAATGTATTCAGTTTACAAGGCATTATGGATATGTCTTCGGATGAAGATCATATCAGTGGCTTTTTCAGCTTCTCCAACAAAGTTGTTCATCTCTTCTTCAATGGCGGGGCGCAAGTTCTTACAGTGAGGTGGAGTTTCACATCTTGAACCTACTTGAGGTAGTTCCTTCCAGAGACCTCCAAAGCGGTGAAGTAGAGTTTGTTCAAATTCAACATGTTCCTATCACAAAATAGATGGACAAGATGTGGTTAGTGTAATGGAGAAAAATCAATACATTGACATAGGAGTAGAACATACAGGTTCTAATAGACATGTATTGGTTTAATTTTGCATGAAAAAACTTCGGGTTTTCATGGGTGATGTTTTAAAGTGAAAACTTTAGATTTTCAAACAAGGCATGTTTTTAAGAAACTTCAGGTTTCGAAATAATTTATGAACTTCAGGTTCATATATTCCTGCAGGAAAACACAAATATATACACAAAAATATGCAAATAGAACTTCAGGTCTACAATTATGATTGAATTAATTATTTGGACTTCGGGACAAATTTAAAGTGTGGGTGAAACAATATAAAACCAAAATTGTTTAAAAATACTAAACAATCGAAGCTCGGGGCCAAAAAATGTAGGACAAAGCCCACGGGTGGGCTGAGCAATTTCGGTATGTGTAGCCCAGGCCCAAAAATTGGACTGGGGTGTCTCGGGTGCAGGGTGCAGGCCCACGGGGAGAAAAAAAGATGGGCTTTTTTTGTTCACGGGCCGGAGGAAACATTGTGGCCCAAGAGATATTGGCCCATATGGGGGTTCAGGCCCAAGGTAGCAAACGGGCTACCATGAAAGAAAAAGGAGTCGGGCCCAGGGGAGGACGCGATCCAGTACGTCGCAGCGTATGGGGACACCATAGCCCTCAGGCTGGTGTCTAGCGTGGGCCGAGCCAAAGGGTTTTGGGTCAATACGGGTGAGCCCAAAAAAAAAGCAAAGCAGGCCGAGTAACAGAACCCAATAAGGCTCGGGTTAGGTCCAAAGTAGCCGTAGCTGGATGCGTTCGCCGGGGAAGAAAGCCGGTGCCACCTCTTTAGGCGGCCGTGCTTTGGGATAATGGTGCTCGGGGCGAGTTTATGGGTCGTCGGAGACCTCGAAGATGAACGGAGATTGAAAAAATCTCGACGTTCTCGTAAAACCCTAGAAATTCGAATTGGGTTTTTAGAAAAATTCAATGAGATTCAATCGAATCTCGGTCAATCGATGTTGGGGACGAGCTTCAGGCCATCAAACATGGTGACCCGTGGTGTGAGGATGGGCTGCAGGCCAACCTGCAATGGTGGAGACGCCGTGGAAGACGTCGAGGTTTCTAGGTTTCAACCTGGAGCCCGCGGCTCCGGCTTAGGGACTCGGTGCGGCCATCTAAGCTTCAGGCTTGGTTCAAGGTGCAAGGTCATCCTCACAACCTCAGGTAGGCAGTATTCACCCATCGTGAATATATCAAGCATGTTCACCCTTAGAATCTGTATGGCCCCTTTATCGCGGATTAACCAAGCAGAACCCAATTCTATAATATTAGGTAGTTATCACCCATCATACTAAGCAGAACCATAGGCATTGTCTAATAGCGTAAGCAGTAATCACCCATCGCAGATATACCAAGCATGATCACCCATATCATATGTATGATCCTCCATCGCGAATGTACCAAGCATTAGCGGTGGTGTCTGAGAATTATAGAAACCATTGGATGTGGCCCAAATTTTAGTATAATATCAACACGAGGGTAATGAACAACTCCAATAAAGAAAAAGTTTCCATCCAAGGTCAGGAAGTTGGAGTTTAAATGGCATTAACCCAGCTGCCAATTTTTCTGCAGATTTCAGGTCTATAATAGTATTTCTAAGATCTGGAAGGAATTAACAGTTGGATCTTTATGAGATTTGGATATGTTATAGGAAAGAGGATAAGGAACAACATCTATGAAGGAAAATTTCTATTTGAGCATAGGAAATCAGAGTTTCAAAGCTCGTAACACAACTGTTGTTTTTTCTGCGAATTTCAAGTCTGTACCTTTTTCGTTTCTACAAAGAATGATATACAATCATATAACCAGATATATACTTAGTTTAAGAAGATTAGTATAAGGATAAAATGAGAAAATTTCTTATCTGTGAGGTTCCAGCAGATAGAGGTAGATAATGTTTCACTGGGTTTATGGTTTTGTGTGTTTCCACTGACACGAGAGCTTCTCGTGTTGTGAAATTGAAGATATGTGTGCAGTGGAATAAAATAAATAAGACACAATATTTACGAGCTTCGGCAAGTATGCCTACATCCTCCAGGGGGCAGCAGTAATACTTTTTTTCATTATTTGAAATAATAGGAGTACAATGATAACTCTCCCTATTTTCTCTCTTCTCTCTAGCCCAGCTCACTGATAATTTCTCCACATCTCTCTTCTTTTCTTTCTCTCTTTCTTTCTTCTTTGATATTGGGAGTCGTGTGTTTGCAATGAACGAATGAACCTCCTTTTATAAAGGTTTTCATCTAATAAAATAATGTAGCAACACTATTTACTTTACACAAACGTCTTCCAAGGAATAGGGAAATTACTTTGCAAAAATAGTAATCTATGTGATTTTTCTACAGATGAATAGTAAGGAACTATTCATAGGGCTCATCTACATATTATATTATAACAGGGTTTCTATATTATTTATATCGAACTTTAAACGTCCTTAACTTCTTTGTTATCGCTCCGATTCGCGAACGGCTTTTACCTACGTTCTCGTGGAATTGAGCTCTATTTGAGAACACTAAAGAACGATTTTTAAATGATTGCTTACGAAAATTCAAACTTTGTAACTAAGTAAATAAAATTTTAAAATTAACGAAATTTGATTTCAAATAAAAATCGCATAATTACGAAATATGAATTTAAATAATGAAATAAGTAATTATATAGTGAAATTCCAGAGACGGGATTTCACATACATACTCGACTTTTCATTGTTGAAAATTTGACACTAACTTATTTAATTTATACCAGTGCTTGTTCTCCTCATCAAGTGAAGAAAACAAATGTAAACAGTAAAAAGAAAAAAAAAACAGACACGATAACTAGTCCACAACATCCACGATCAATTCTGAAGGCGATATGAGGGAATAGTGAGCAGATTCTTGGCCCTTGAAACTACTAGACCAAACTCCTCAGTCATATCCAACTCACTTGGCAGCATGTTATCTGGAAGTTCCTAATCAAAACAATGCACAAGCTGTGCCAACACAAAGTGTACCACAGTAATCCCTAACTGCATTCCAACACAATGTCTTCTGCCAGAGCCAAACGGTACAAGCTGAAAGTGGTGTCCTCTAACATCAACATTGTTACCCTTAAACCTCTCTGGCATGAACTTCTCCGCATCTTCCCAAGCACTCAGGTTTCTCCCAATTGCCCACGCGTTTACGATAACGCATGACTTCTTTGGTATGTGGTAGCCATCGACAGTGCAATCTTTGATGGCTGCATGAGGAAGCAACAATGGTACCTGTTCAGGCGAAGATTTCTCCAAGATGAGGGTCATCGACACCTCGGCACAACTCCCCAAGGGATTGGCACGTTGAGATTGATCGAGTTTGATGGTCGGGCTCTTGCTAGCTGATGTGCTGCAAGAAGAGGACAAAGTTAGTTTTGAAAGGTGCCTTTGTAGGGCCTTAGGTATAGGCCTTGAGGCTCGCAATCAAAACTAACTAAGTGTGAGGCGTGCCACTGCTATCTCAATATAGCAGATGTAGAACAAGTGTTTAAGTCGATTCCTTGCGCCCCAAGTTACTCGGACTTCTTGTTATCAAAGGATTGTCGTGGATGGGTTAAGTCCATATTAAGTTCTTTTCTTACTTTGAGATCAAGGACTTTCAGTTCATGGTCTTGTATGCTTTGAATGAAGGGTATCCAAAACCCCTCAAGTCATTTGTTTGGTTCCATATTGGTTTTAAATGGAAGAAGATCCATAAAGATAACCAGATCTGGGCATAAATGGAACTCTTAAAGTAGAACACAAGTGGAAATGACTTGAATACATGCTGGACAATATGCTAAATAACAGATCTACTAGTTTAGAGGACAAACAAAGAGCTTCGGGCAAGATTTTACATTGTCCAGCAAGGTTGAACTTCTTGCAGTCGCTTCTCTTTGAGATTACAATGGTTGGATGCTTGAAAAGTAATGGCTGGTAAACAAGTTTACACAAGGGGATCGATACTACAGAAGTAGCAGAGCTTTAAACTAAGGAAATATAGGCTTTCTAAGGAGACTATTGCTAAAAAGATCAGAGATCTGGGCTAATTACAGCTTTTGGATGCAAATCTGGTTTGAAAGTAGAGTTTGTAAGTTTGTTTGTTTGATTGGTTGAGTGTCTTTGTCTCTGTTGTCTCTTTCTTCTTTTATAGGCACCTTAGCCCGACTTGTAGTGACTTGGTTCTTGCCCGAAAGTATTTGGAGGGTATTGAGTCATCAGCCATTTTACTTGAATGCCACTAGAAAGTGTTTTTTGGCTGATAGTAGGTTAGTCTCAATCACTTGTGACTTCAGTAGGCAATCAAATGGTCTGTACTTGGCTGAAAAGGTTTCACTTTGCTCTTAGGCTTCGTGCTGGGCTTCGGGCAAGTTCCCATTAGTTGTTATTTTTGGGCTTTACTTTACTTAAGCTCAATGTTCAAATATCAACCCAAACAGTGCCCCCTTTAATCATTGTTAAGTCTGCAGCCCAAGACGCCAATAATGATTAAAAGTCGTCGCATGCCTCCACTCGGGAATCGCGCCATTTAAACCAGCCGTTGGTTATCTAAAACCCTTACACTAACCCACGAACTCCACTGTTAATTAACTGCTTCCTTATATAATCCTTACCTAAACCCCTCAACAAAATACCATAGCCATTTCGAGCCTTCGAATTTCCAGAACTCTCCGTATTGTCAGAACCTTTACAATCTCCAGAAATTTCTCCTTGCTACCTCAGTCCAAACTTCTTTTCAAAATTCAATGGCACCAAAAGCAACTACTTGAACCCAATCTCCTTGTGAGACTGGTGAGGGGATTTCCATCATAAGCCGCTTACTCAACGGCTTTCATCGCCCTCGGGCAGGCCTGCACACTGAACTCTTCTTCGAGGAGGGATGAGTGCACTCCTTGGGGCCTGGATGGACCTCATTGGTCCCTGTAGCTGTAGAAAATAACATGCCCAAGGAGAAATGGTTCACTCCTAACCCATTTCAGGCTAAGTCGGGCATTTCGTCCTCCAAATGGTCGAACCACCATCGTGGCTTCCCTCTGATGAAGGATGAAGGATTGACGCAATGGATCAACGAACTTGAGTCAATTTTCAAGAAAAAATGGATAAACAACAAAATTTATGAGCTGATAATGTTGTCCAAATCGACTGTGATTGCTAAACCCGAGTTGCTAACAATCGTACTTCTCTTCTGGAACTCGGGAATCAACACTTTCGACTTTTGGATAGGCCCAATGTCCCCGACCATCCTAGACATGGCGCAGGTCTTTGGGCTAAGGCCCTCGGGCAGAATTGTGGACGTTAACCACGACTGGGCTCCTCCTTCTTGCCCGACTGCTGAAAGCTCGAGCAGCCATCCCCCCTTTCTCCATTTAGAGTATAACTCTGCAACCTTCAAGAGTTATGAAACTTCATTCACGGGTTTTATCCCTTTTGCCAAGAAGGAATTTGGCCCCTCTTTCTCCAATGCTAACAGAGATCAGGAACGCACATATTTTCTCCTCTACTGGCTCAATAAACATGTCTTCCCCAATAAATCTAAATGAGTAAAGGTGGAATAGATTCCTCTGGTAGAAGCTCTTCACAATTTTGACGATGTGGCCACGGGCCCCTTTCTCCTTGCTCATCACTATCATCTCCTGTACGAGATTACACAGGGTGAACCATTCGAGACCAACCTTAATGGTCCAATTTGGATGATCTAGCTTTGGCTTCAATGGTATTTCTTTGAGCTTCAGGCTCCCAACCTAGAATTCTCAGAAGGAGTAACCCCTGCCTGAATTTTAGCTGAAGTTTCTCCAACTAATCACTCTACCTTCGTTTGTCTTTATTTCTTCAGAGTCTGCAGAACTCGGGCAAATCTGGAATGGGGTGCTTCAGTCCTAAGAAGATACCCTTGGTTCTCTGACCAGACCTTCCAAGATGCCTTTGGAGGAGATGCTAGTTCCTTTTGTAAAGAGAGATTTATCAGCTACATCCAGTCGAAGGATCTGGCTTGGGGAGTAAGGAGTGACCGTTATGAGCGCGGGCTGGAGGTTTACCATCCAAACTTCTGTAGCAGGCAACTGGACTTCAGGCAATCTATTCCAGTCCCCTTCTTTGATGTCATAAGCATGGTTGCCCGAAAGCCCATGGCTTTGAACTTCGAATGTACTTCAAGCTTCTCATCTTGGTGGGAAGTAAAATGGACTAAGAAATATAGAGGAAACCTGCACGAAGCTCATGACCGCCTCTTCAAGCAACTATCCATCAAGTCCCATCCAAAACCAACTGAGCTTGAAGATTGGAAGGAAATGATACATCAGAAGAATCAACTCCTTTTGATATGTAGTTCTTACTCCTTTAACTTGAATTTTTCATGAATTTGCCCTCTCTAATCTTTTCCTTGATTTCTTTGTATTTGCAGCCCAAGGTAACCCCACAGAGGTGGTCATCGAGCAAGACAAAGATGTTTCAAACGCCTTCATCTTCCAAGAAGCTACCATTGGAGAAAAGAGGCAAAGTGCTGGAGAGGGCAGAGATGTCTCTGAGTTACTTGGAGATTCTGAGGGCGAGGCAGAGCCTGTAGAGGAGCCTCGGGTAATTCGGAAGACTCGGGCATCGGTAGTAGAGACCTCAGAGTCTGAGCCCGAAGAGCGAGCTCGAGCTCAACTCTCTATTCCTGGTCAGCGAGCAATCCCCTCAAAGAAGAGAACACGAGCACAGGTCGCTAAATTTTCCAAGTCTTCTGCTTCTGTGGCTGAGGCGGGCGTGGGCAGGAAGAAACAGAAAGCCTCCAGTAAGTGAATTTCGTTTCAATCTCTCATTCTTACTTGTATTTTGCGTTTAAAAGCTAAAAAACTCAACTTCTTTTGGGTTTAGGGCCCTATAAAACCAAGAGGCCTACTATGGTTTCCAAGGATGATCCTCTAGGGGCCGAGATGTATGAGAAAGCCAAGGATCTGCAAGATTCTACCCTTAAAGAGTTGGAGGTATTGTTTGTATCTTTAGACCACTTTCTTGAAACTCTCCTCGTTCCCCTTTTCGCTAAGTTTCTGCCTAATTTCACGGAATCGGAAAGTAGGGAAGGAATTATATCCTAGTCTGAGGCTTATTCTTCTCCAGCCCGATCACTGCATGCCTCTCATGCTCAAGCTAAATCCTCGAATGTATACTTTTCTTACTCTCGGCTTAAGAATTTACAACTTTATCATTTTGGAAGTTAATGACTAACTTTCACTTCTCTGTAGGCACAGGTTAAGGAATCTGCATCTCTAATCGGGCGAAGTTCTACCCCCATTCCTTCCACTTCCCCCCCCCCATTAGTGGTGGCTCCTACTTCTTAGTTTGATCCAAGCACTGGAGAGATACTACACTTTGTAGAAGACGATAGCAACCCAGTGAGTACTTATCTTGTCTTTCTTATGTTCAGATTTCCTTTCTCTTACTATGTTTATCTTTTTTTGCCATTTTTAGCCTTCCACAGCACGACAATCTCATCAACTAGCAGCATCTGTTTTTGGAGAGCCAGTAGTCCCTGAGATCCCTATGGTCTCAGAGGTGACTAGCCCACGGGCTTCTCGGATAGATTCTCCTGATGTAGTTGTTGCTTCTGAAATACCCATCTCTCAACCTCAGGTATATCATTATTTAAACTTTTGCTTCTTGTTTTCTGCAAATTATCCTTTTGACACTTGTCTTCTTTGATGTCTACAGGCCTCTGGTGAAGGCTCGGGCATTATTAACCCAAACAGTACCACAGGATGTAGCCTCATGGTTTCCTTCACTACCATGTCCAAATACTCCAATTTCTCCATGTCTGATTCCTCCACCATTCTTTTGCGACCTACAACATTTTCCAACTCCTTTTGGACTTTCTTCATAACATGTGGATGCCTTAAGAGTTCCGAGAGCGCCCACTGGAATGTTGTTGATGATGTGTCCGCTGAAGCCGCGAACATGTCCTCCCAATAAATTTTTCATTGCTAGATGAAGTACATATAATAGTGCGACACATGTACATAAATGACAGTTTAATGTCCATAATAAATCACAAATTTATATCGTCAACTGGCAATCTAGTATATTCAAACAAAAGTCGACCTAATGGTTCAAAATCACAATCTTTGACCACATCATGCTATGTCTAACAAGAAACGATTTCGTTTGAACTTGAAGTCAAGCAAGAATGAAAAGACAAATATGTAAAATGATGATATGTACACTCACCGACATCATGGCTTTGATATTCAAGCGTTCGATTCGGTAGTAGGATCCTTCAGACCCCATGTGGGCCAGCATGGCATCGATGAAGTCCTTTGTTCTTTCTTTATCCTTGTATTGAAGATGCTCGTCAATAACCTTCTCAAAAAATTCATCAAACGCCTTGTTAGCAACCTTCATTTTTTTAGTGAGCCCTTGCAGGTCAAGCGGTGCAATACAAGGAATGAAATCTCCCAAGTTAGGTGCTGCTGCTAGTTTCATACCCCCTTTCATCACAGACGCGAAACCCCTCCGGCCAAACTCCTCGTCCTCGTACTTCTTCCCAAACACCATCCGGCAGGTCATGTTGATCCCGAGCGACGAGACCTTGTCAGTAACATTAGCAATGTTGGAAAATATTAGTATTTTGGTTTATTTTAATATTTGGTTTTATGGGCTTAGCCCATTAGAATTAGGTTTTGTTAGAGATCGGGGTTAGTTTATTATAAATAGGGTGCTTTGTTATTCATTAGAAATAAAGTTAGTCACAATGTAGCATCTTAGGGTTTTGTAGCCGTTTCGGCATTTTCGTTTGATATCAATAATATTTCTTATTTTGTTAGTCTTGTTCGTTGCGCACTCTGATATTCAACTTGGTATCAGTGCAGGCTTGATCCTTCGGGATTTAATCTGCTTCGAGTTGGTATCTGTTTGCTTGTTTCTGTTGTCGTTCGTGTTCAGATTGTTAGTTGGTATTGATTGTTTGCAAGAGGAAAAAGTAGAATGAAATGAAAAAAGAAGGAAAAAAAAGGGAGTAAAAAAAAAAAAAAAGGAAGAAACAAGAAAAAATTGGTTGCTTGTTTGAGGCTCATGCGGGCAAAGGAAAAAAAAAATTGGTTGGATTTTTTTGTTTGTTTGTTTGGAAGTTGGCATCAGCATCGACATTGGTATTGGCATCGGCATCAGCATTGGTATTGGAATCGGCATCGGCATCGGCATTGAAATCGGCATCGGCATCGGCATTGGCATTGGAATTTGGAGGCTTGCATCCACATCTGTTTGTTGGCAAACTCATGTCGTGTACCGCCATGAGTTTGACGGGGGGTGTTGGAAAATATTAGTATTTTGGTTTATTTTAATATTTGGTTTTATGGGCTTAGCCCATTAGAATTAGGTTTTGTTAGAGATCAGGGTTAGTTTATTATAAATATGGTGCTTTGTTATTCATTAGAAATAAAGTTAGTCACAATGTAGCATCTTAGGGTTTTGTAGCCGTTTCGGCATTTTCGTTTGATATCAATAATATTTCTTATTTTGTTAGTCTTGTTCGTTGCGCACTCTGATATTCAACTTGGTCAGAGCAGGCTTGATCCTTCGGGATTTAATCTGCTTCGAGTTGGTATCTGTTTGCTTGTTTCTATTGTCGTTCGTGTTCAGATTGTTAGTTGGTATTGATTGTTTGCAAGAGGAAAAAGTAGAATGGAATGAAAAAAGAAGGAAAAAAAGGGGATTAAAAAAAAAAGGAAGAAACAAGAAAAAATTGGTTGCTTGTTTGAGGCTCATACGGGCAAAGGAAAAAAAAAATTGGTTGGATTTTTTTGTTTGTTTGTTTGGAAGTTGGCATCGGCATCGACATTGGTATTGGCATCGGCATCGGCATCAGCATTGGTATTGGAATCGGCATCGGCATCGGCATTGGCATTGGAATTTGGAGGCTTGCATCCACATCTGTTTGTTGGCAAACTCATGTCGTGTACCGCCATGAGTTTGACGAGGGGTGTTGGAAAATATTAGTATTTTGGTTTATTTTAATATTTGGTTTTATGGGCTTAGCCCATTAGAATTAGGTTTTGTTAGAGATCAGGGTTAGTTTATTATAAATATGGTGTTTTGTTATTCATTAGAAATAAAGTTAGTCACAATGTAGCATCTTAGGGTTTTGTAGCCGTTTCGGCATTTTCGTTTGATATCAATAATATTTCTTATTTTGTTAGTCTTGTTTGTTGCGCACTCTGATATTCAACTAGCAATGCGTCAATTATTGGCGTCGTCTTGAATAGATTTTATCAAGAGAGCAACCTCCTCTCTCCTCATGGACTTGAAAGAGTTGATCTTTTGGTTACTAAGTAATTCGAGAATGCAAATCTTTCGCATGTTGGCCCAATACGAGCCATACTCAGCAAAGCTCAAGCTTCTTTGCCCAATGATGAGGTGCTTTGCACCTTCATTAGGTGGTCTACTTGCAAAGTTAAGGTCGTGGGTTTTGAGGAACAGCTCGGCCGCTCGTGCGGACGAGGCAACGATGGTATGCTGGAGGCCTAAACTCAAGTACATGATGTCACCGTATTTCTGGGCTAGTAGATGAAGATCCATGGTAGGGAACTTCCCTCACAAATAGAGGCTGCCAAAAATAGGAAACCCTCTCGGACCAGGAGGTAACATCTTGTTCTTGTTCTTGCCTTTTGATATGCACCCCAATTGTTGCCCAAATCCAAAGTGCCATCTTGATATTGCGCTCTTTGGGAGTTCTCAATTTGTTTCTTTGAGTATTATGCATGCTAGCTGTTGCTTGATTTTATAGAGCTATGTAAGTGGAAAGGTCAACCAGCTAGTTCCAAACATAAAATTGTAGATTAGACACAATGGTATGGTTGTTGATGATTAGATTATTAATTAATGATCATATGATTTAAAAATTTAGTCTTCTTAGCATTATTCATTGCAAAAAATGGACTGGTGCAATTATTGTCTAATCTACAATTTTATGTTTGAAACTAGCATTATCCATTGCAAAAAATGGACTGGTGCATTATACCGTAGGCCACTTAGTACTACGGTATAGTGGGTTCCTCTTCACTTGTAGGAGAGGTATTAGGTTTCATTCTCGTCCTTAATGTAGATAATATCGTTTATTCAAAAAGAAAAGAAAAAATGTCGATTAACGTGCTTATTTCTTATTGATGACACATAATTAGTTTGTAAATTTGGTTTAAAAATTTGATCTTCCTAATATTATCTTTTTTCAATTATCATATGTTCACGCACAAATTTTGTAATTAAAACCGCTAATATACTAATCATCGTTTTAAAATCATTCAACACGGAAAAATCAATTTAATCAAAAATCAATTAGTCACCTACAAGTAGCTAATACATGGACAATTTATCATAAAATAGTTCTGGATATCAACATAAATATTTGTTCACTGAATATAAATGACTATCTATCTCGAATTTAGTTGATTGTTTTGTAAAAGTAAATTTAAAATAATAATTAAGAAAATAAACAATTGTCACTGTCACCTCAGGACGGTGAATGCAAATATTTCCCTTGGAGACTCTCTCTTAAGAGTAAAATCCCGTGAATTTTTTTAAAGTACGCAGAACCCAAGTTGACATGGAGTCCCGAGCTAATAATAAATTATAGTGTATGGTCACCATTTTATTTATTATTGTTAAATAAGTTTGAATTTTCAGATTTGTGTAATGAATAAGTACAAATATCAAAATTAAAACTCATTTAGCAATAAAATAGGATGGTGAGCATTACTCACACTTAATAGTGTTGAACAAAAATGTACTCAATTTCTTTGATTTCGCAAGGTGTGCCTCGATATCTGAAAAGTCAGACAGAGGAAAAATAGATATCTCCTGAAAATTGCTGGTAATGTCATCTTCTTAGTACCCCTATAACTTTTTGGTCGAACTTTTTATTATTATTTATGTACTTTTGGATTTTCTCTTTCTTGGGTTTTTCACCATTCATTGAATTCAAGCATAACATGAATATTTTGGGCTTTTGGAGAAAGAAAAAAATCACCGCAACCTGCACCCAAACGGCGACTGGCAACCAAGCAATTTCCGACCAAACCATCACCCCACATGCATCCAAACGTCCGCCACTGCCACGACCAAGATCACCCACTTGATGCCCTCTACCCAACAACTACATCATACTCACCACCATGAACACCCACTCAAAACTCCAGTCTTCATCGCCCCACTTGAAATATAAATTTTGTGGTCTTCTTCTTCTTTAATCATACACAACTGAATTCTAATTTTCAAAGAGATGGCATTATTATAAAACTAAAGAGTGAAACAAGTCTCCTTAACATTTCTCGGTCGTTCAATATTTGAAATCATTATCAACAAGGGAATCCACCGTCTGAGGTGACTGCCATAATTGTTTATTTTCTTAATTATTTGTTAGTCGTAAGTCTTAATTACTTGAAATCATAAACAAAAGTAAAACTAGCAGTGAAAATTGAACAGAAAGGAGTCGCAGTCGTGTCGTAAGAAAGAAAAACTAAGGGTATTTGTCTGGGTGAGTCCGGGAATGAGGGGTCTATTTATTTGTGTCTTTGATTAAAAAAAAATCTAATTTGAATTAAATTATTATAATTATTCTATCATGAAGTTTAGCTCATTTTCGTATTCATAGATAATATCAAATGTATTTAAAAAAAATCTATTAAGTGTTTTTTGTTAAAATTTTGATTTGTTAGGCTATTTTCATTAGAACTTTTTTTTTTATAAAAAAGGGTTTTTACATGTAAACTATTGATAACATTAACCATTAGAGAAAAACACTATTTCAAACTCAATACTTTAGGAAAAAGAAAATTACTTTGCAAAAGATACCAAAAGAATTTGACAATTAAAAATCAGTTAGAGAATGGCAACACATCTGATGATATTTTTTTTTGGCCAACTTGAGCTCTTAAATGGGTTTGTATAAAAACTATATACAGTTGTTGAGTTGTTCTTTTCAGTTTATATATAAATTACTAATACGTTTTTTTCAAATCGAGTTCGCCACCGACCGTAGCAGCACTATGGGCTAAAATTTTGTCCCTTTTAAATACATTTACCGGCCAACTTGAGCTCTTAAATGGTTTTGTATAAAAATTATATATAGTTGTTGAGTTGTTCTTTTGAGTTTACTTTTGGGAAATTTTATTTAAACATATGTAACCTATTTCTACACCCAACTTAAATTTTAAATGTTAATTGTCTATTTTACCCTATTGCATAATTACTATTAAGTACAAAATGAAATTAATAATAAAACTCAAATTTCTCAATAAACTCAGACACTATAATTAAACCCTAGCATCATCCTTTGTTTATCCTACGTCCATTCCAGCTAAAACCCTAATAGTTCTGATAGAGAAAAACAAGTTTTTTTATTGATGGATAGTGATTTTGAAGTTTTGAATCCTCCAACTAAGGTATGACTCAATTTATGGATATTTTTTTTTTTGCTTATTCTTTGGATTAAATTTCATACTTATTATATTATATTGTATTTGTTTTTCTCTTCCGTCTGTCTGCCCCCAAAACACCATTGCAAGGACTTTTGATTAAATTTCATACTTATTATATTATAACTTGATGCTTGGTGCAAATAACGATTGCCCAACCTCATAAACATTGACCACTCACTAGCTGGTGACATGTCTCCATCCAAATCCAAAGCATCAAGGTCAAATGTTTTTTTGGCAAAGTTATGGAATGAACTGGAGCTTGCATTGCACTCTCTGGCAAATTCAAATCTATGGAAGGATCTCTTGGATCCCAAGTCTATGGATGTGGTAGCAGGAAAAAAAAACAGCCATGGAAATGCTAGTCATATGCAATTATACAGGGGCAAAGGACGCCTCTTTGAAGAAAAAAACATTCAGTTAGAAATGTTATTTTATAAAGGGAATGGGTGTAAAGATAACTTTACATTTTGAATTGGGTTTGAGAGGGTAGTTTAGGTAATAAATTTGGGTCTAAAGTGATATTAATTCTTTAATTAAAAAAAATATGGGTGAAGAGAGTAAGTTGGGTGTAGAAAGAGGTTAGATGGGTTCAAATAAAATTTTCCTTTACTTTTTTACCAATATGGGGGCTCAAAAAATATATAATGAGAAATTTTATTCAGACCCATTTATAGATGATTAAATACCTTTAGAAGAAATGTGGTACTGTTGTGAAATGCTAAAATAATCCTACAGGATGCGCAGGTAAGTTTATTATGTTGACTAGCATTATTGAATCGTTATGGCATGCTTATATTTATAAAGTCTGCTCATCATTGCTGCACGCCGATGTTAGTGCTCGCCCAGGGCCAGGGCCAGTCCTTCACGTGTATGTTCACCTTCGCACCGCACGCTCGCCTTGGATCCAAGTAGGTGCCAGTCCTGTCGTACAGGTTGCATTAGGCAACTCCGACTCATAGGTGACCTCGAATAGCGCCAGTCTTCACGTGATCGTAGCACTAGAGCGTATATTATGGTTACACCCAGTCCTGTCGTACATGTCACATTAGGTGACTCCAACTCGTGTGCTAGCATAGATGGATGAGAAAATCAGGGCAGTCGTACATGTCACACTAGGTGACTCCGACTTGTGTGCTAGAATATATTGTTGAGCACTTGATTTTACTTATATTACTGTTGAGATATTGTGATATGGCATACTCCTGGATTTTACTATTGATTTGCATTTGATTTCATACTTATACATAATATGATTTTCTAGAAACTATACTTGTTTTACGGCGAGGGGTTAGTATGTTCAAAAAATAAATGTATTTCATAAACCTTTGTTTTTGCCCACTCACCCTTCTGTTTTTCGCCCCTCCAGGTCTTAGATAGCTGAATTCTCTGTGGCATACGAAGAATCTCTGGTTGTTCTGACGTATCCCTGTTTAAAAGTAGGGACTTATTCCAGTTGTATAATAAGTACTTAACTAGTTTGACTGCACACTCTTTTGTCATCTATGATCTGAATATTGTATTATATGGGTTCTACCCACTACTGCGCACTCACTTTATTAGTTTTAATTAAGTTCTTCTTTCGGTTTTAATTTATTCACATTTTCACATCACTTACACTTTTGGTTACATCACCTTCGAGTGACGGCCAGCATACCTCGACTCCGATCGGGGTGTGTCATGAAATCACAACCTAATTGACGGTATCGAATTGATCGGACCTAAACTTTATAACATACCTAATTTATTGGACCTAATCTATCAAACCTAATCTATCGTACCTAGTGAACTAAAACATAAAATATACAAATCGTATTAAATTGACCGTACCGAATCTATCAGACCTAAACTATATAACATACTTAATTTACCGTACCAAAACTATCAGACATAAATTAGTGCATTCTCCACACAATATAAAATTTGAATAAATAAAAAAACCAAAAAACAAAAAGTAGGTAGTTATAGACAATAAAGATGGTATTTTTCAAACAATGAAGATGGATGTTACTTTTTTGAGTGATAATGATGTAACCATTACATTTTTCGAATTTTGATGGTGGAGGTTACATTGTGGGGTGTGATATCCACACACCCAATTTTACTTCTCACACACCCTTCTAATTTTCGGCCGTCGGATCGGATGAATTAAAGAAGATCAACGGACAGAAATTAACAAAGGTGTGTGAGAAGTAATTTGGGGTGTGTGGATAGCACACCCCTACATTGTAGATAGTAAGGATGGCATTCTTGTAAATAGTAGTAAAACTTGTGGTTTTATGTCATGGTGCATTAAAATGAAGGATCTTTTTTAGACAGTGAAAACCTTCCATGTTATATTCTAAAAATCATCTTTGACAAGCCCTTATCTCTAAAAATCCCTTTACAAAATGCTTTTCAATTTTTTTTGTGTTTGAATCCCTTAAAAGGGGTAATACAGGCCAAAAAAAATGCAATAAATTCATAAAAAGTAATTAAATCTGACATGCAAGATATAAGCTGATGTGGACACGAGTCAAATGACTATTTTTAGTTTTTCATCTTACATACGGTATTATTAAAAACATGATCTTCTTTAGGGATTAAAATGAAGTTTTCTGTAAAGTGAATTAGAATAGTAATGGCACATCTTTGGAATTTTGTAAGGAGCCCCTTTTCTCTTCTATTCACTCCTATTTAATCGTGTTCGTTGTTTTTGTTTGATTTATTCAATTGAATGATCGAAAAATAGAAAGGTGTTGAAAATGTTAAAGATGTGCGAAAAATCAACTTCCGTTCATAAGAGCTGGCATAGCGTCTTGATAAGGTTGTTACATACTCGACTTTTCATTATTGAAAATTTGACACAAATTTATTTAATTTTCACCATTATTTGTTCTCCTCATCAAGTGAAGAAAACAAATGTAAGACAGTACAAAAAAAAAAAAAAAACAGTAAAGATAGCTAGTCCACAACATCCATGATCAATTCTGAAGTCGATATGAAGGAATAGCGAGCAGATTCTTGGCCCTTGAAACTGTAAGACCAAACTCCTCAGCCATATCCAAGTCATTTGGCAACACGTTATCTGGAAGTTCCCAGTCAAAACAATGCACAAGCTGTGCCAACACAAAGTGTACCACAGTAATCCCTAACTGCATTCCAACACAACGTCTTCTGCCAGAGCCAAACGGTAGAATCTGAAAGTGGTGTCCTCTAACATCAACATTGCTATCCTCAAACCTCTCTGGTACGAACTTCTCTGCATCTTCCCAAGCACTTGGGTCTCTCCCGATTGCCCACACGTTTACTATAACGCATGACTTTTTCGGTATGTGGTAGCCATCGACAGTGCAATCTTCGATGGCTGCATGAGGAAGCAACAATGGTAACACAGGATGTAGCCTCATGGTTTCCTTCACTACCGTAGCCAAATACTCCAATTTCTCCGTGTCTGATTCCTCCACCATTCTATTCAGACCTACAACATTTTCTATCTCCTTTTGGACTTTCTTCATAACCTGTGGATGCCTCATGAGTTCCGAGAGCGCCCACAGGACTGTTGTTGATGATGTGTCCGCTGAGGCCACTAACATGTCCTGCCAATAAATTTTCCATTACTAGATGAAGTATATATAGTAGTGTGACACATGTACATAGATGACAATTTAATGTACATGATAAATCACAAATTTGTATGGTGAATAATCAATCTTGTATATTCAAACAAATGTTGACCTTACGGTTCAAAAGCACAATCTGAGACCACGTCATGCTAAATTGTCTAACAAGAAACAATTTCGTTTTCATTTGAAGTCAAGCAAGAATGAAAAGACAAATATGTAAAATGATGATATGTAAACTTACCAACATCATGGCTTTGATATTCAAGCGTTCGATTCGGTAGTCCGATTCTTCAGACCCCATGTAGGCCAGCATGGCATCAATAAAGTCCTTTGTTCTTTCTTTATCCTTGGATTGAAGATGCTCGTCAATAATCTTCTCGAAAAAATCATCAAACGCCTTGTTAACAGCCTTCATTTTTTTAGTGAGCCCTTGCAGGTCAAGCGGTGCAATACAAGGAAAGAAATCTCCCAAGTTAGGTGCTGCTGCTAGTTTCAAAGCCTCTTTCATCACAGACACGATACCCCTCCCGCCAAACTCCTCGTCCTTGTACTTCTTCCCAAACACCATACGGCAGGTCATGTCAATCCCGAGCGACGTGACCTTGTCAGTGAGATTAGCAATGCGTCGATTATTGGCGTCCTCTTGAACAGATTTTATCAAGAGAGCAACCTCTTCTCTCCTCATGGACTTGAAAGAGTTGATCTTTTGGTTGCTAAGTAATTCGAGCATGCAAATCTTCCGCATGTTGGTCCAATACGAGCCATACACAGCAAAGCTCAAGCTTTTTTGCCCAAAGATGATGTGCTTTGCACCTTCATTAGGTGGTCTACTTGCAAAATTAAGGTCGTGTGTTTTGAGGAACAGCTCGGCCGCTCGTGCGGACGAGACAACGACGGTATGCTGGAGGCCTAACCTCAAGTACATGATGTCACCGTATTTCTGGGCTAGTTGATGAAGATCTATGGTAGGGACCTTCCCTAACAAATGGAGGCTGCCAAAAATAGGAAACCCTCTCGGACCAGGAGGTAACATCTTGTTCTTGCTCTTGCTTTTTGATATGCATGCTTGCACGATGCGAACAAGGGCAAGCACCCCAATTGTTGCCCAAATCCAAAGTGCCATATTGATACTGAGCTCTTTGGGAGTTCTCAATTTGTTTCTGAGTAGTATGAATGCTAGCAGTTGCTTGATTTTATAGAGCTATAATAGTGGAAAGGTCAACCAGCTAGTTTCAAACATATTAATTGTGGATTAGACAATCCTTGCACCAGTCCCTCTTTTTTTTTTCAATGAATAATGTTAAAGAGATCAAATTTTTACATCAATTTTGTAAATCAAACGATATATTTATTGATGATTGGATTATTAATTAAGTGTCGATTAAGATATTTTTTTTCTATTGGTGACACATCATTTGATTCACAAATTTGGTAATGTTCTAAAAGATGCTAGGCTCTACTTGTTCGGTGGGTTGGGGTCTAACACCTAGGCGGCTAGGCAAAGCTTAGGCGGGGGCCTAGACGGACTAAGCGGATTTAAGTAAATTTATTATATATTGTATAAATAAGTGCTTATTTATACTTTAAAATACACATAATTATATTGAGATACATAAATTGCAAAATAAAATGACATATAATTATAATGTATTAGAACATATTGAAAACATGAGAAACAAGCATGTGATGAGTGTTCATTTAAGTATTTTACAAGTCCCTTACATTTTATTGAAAAAATAAAAAGCAAAATAAAAGTTATTGATTTTATGTCTAAGTCAGAGTTGGGACCTAAGAGCAACTCCACCCATGGAGCCCTCCCCCCTGGCAATCCACTATTGAATCCACCATTTTGAACAGTAACTGCCTTAAATGAATAGTAACTGACATTAATGAACAGTAATTGCCATTTGCATCTCCACCCTTGGAGCCCTCCCCCCTGGCAATAGGCAATAAAATATTAGTTTTTTTTGTTTGTTTAAATAATACAAAATAAAATTATTTGTAATTTCGGATAAGATTTTTTAAATCGTTCTCGTTGCGTCACGTGTCATTTTATAAAAAAAACAATTATTTTTAGCGATGGATTTCGATAAGATTTTTATCCAATGTCATCGTGCCACGTGTCGTTATCTTTTGAGAATCTTTGACGATAGATTTCGAACAGATTTTAACTCGTTCAAAATTGCGTCACGTGTCTTTATCCGAAAATATAATTATTGGAGATCGATTTCGATAAGATTTTTATCCAATACGATCGTGCCACGTGTCATTATCTTTTCAGAATCTTTGAGGGTAGATTTCGATCAGATTTTTAACGAATGACGGCATGCCACGTGGCCTTATCTACAATCCAATCATTTCTGAATCGTCCATATAATCCACCATCCATCCTAACAAATCTCACACCAATTTTCTCAACATCTCTATCTCATTAATCATAGTTTCTGCTTCTTCTTCACCATCCATCATTACAATGTCTTCTTCTTCATCAAGGATGATGTGGGAAATCGATCAGCAAGAGGAAGAATTGTTTAACCAATCTGAAGGAATGTTCAACCTTCAGATAGCCGAAAATGAGATGGAAGAGGATGAGGAGCGTAGAAGGAGAGATGACGAAACAAGAATGGCCAGATCCTCACATTCCCGTCGAGTCATCCAGAATGTTGCTCATATATGCAGGCCCAACCGTTCAAGAAACCTTGATAGAAGCAGGCAACGACGGGGTGAAGAGCTGTTGGACGATTACTTTGTCCATAACAGTGCATTTCCTGATACGTACTTCAGACGCCGTTTTAGAATGGAACGACATTTGTTCAACAGAATCATGACTGATGTTTGCAACCATGATTCTTACTTTGTGCAAAAGAAGGATGCTTGTGGTGTTATGGGTCTCCTTCCTGAGCAAAAAATCACTGCTGCGTTGCGGATGCTTGCGTATGGAGCATCTGCAGACCAAGTGGATGAGATAACGAGGATGGGGAAATCAACCATTCTTGAGGCCCTGATGAGGTTTTGCGGAGCAGTCGAATCTTTGTACACCGCAGAGTACCTCCGAAAACCTACTCGCTGGGACTTGCAAAGGCTTTTGAAGAAGGGCGAGATGCGAGGTTTTCCTGGGATGATAGGAAGCATCGATTGTATGCACTGGACGTGGAAAAACTGTCCAAGTGCATGGCAAGGCGCATATGGGGACAGAAAATGATCAAAATCTATCATTTTGGAGGCAGTGGCATCTTTTGATACATGGATATGGCACGCATTTTTCGGGGTTCCGGGGGCTCAAAATGATCTCAACGTCCTTGCCCAATCCCCAGTGTTCAACGACGTCATGCAAGGAAAGGCACCAAAAGTCACGTACGTCGTCAACGGACGTAGGTACGAAGGGGCATACTACCTAGCTGACGACATTTACCCACGGTGGGAAACATTTGTCAAAACAGTGCCACGTCCGCGAAGTGCAAAGGAAAAACACTTTGCAACCTGTCAAGAGGGGTGCAGGAAGGATGTGGAGCGTTGTTTTGGTATCCTTCAAGCTCGTTGGGCGATCGTCAGGGGTGCTGCCAGAATGTTCGATGTAGAGTCACTTCGATCCATCATGATGACTTGCGTCATTCTTCACAACATGATTGTGGAAGATGAGTTCGATTATGATGCGGTTGATGAATATGAGCCAGAGGCAGACAAGATGAACAATTCAAGAACACGGATATATTTTGCGCATGATGCCACCGAAGAACCCGTGCAACACGACCCATTAGAAAGGGATGGACGTTACAATGAAAGGGTCATTCAACGATATACTGCACTTCAAAGGTCATCTATGCACATTGATCGACAAATTGACTTGATAGAGCACCAGTGGGCATTGAAACAAGCTGAAGATACTTAAGTTTATTTAGTATGTTTGTTTGTATTTGGTGTGTTTATGTAATTTTATTTGGTGTGTTTATGTAATTTTATTTGGTGTGAATTGTTTGGTGTGTTTATGTAATTTTATTTGGTGTGTTTTTTGTAGTGAGTTTTTTATTATTTCGTATGTTTATGTAATTTTATTTGGTGTGAATTGTTTGGTGTGTTTATGTAATTTTATTTGGTGTGTTTTTTGTAGTGAGTTTTTTATTATTTCGTATGTTTATGTAATTTTATTTGTTGTGAATTGTTTGGTATGTTTATGCAATTTTATTAGGATAAATATATTACGAAATTAAATACATGTACTCTCACTTTTAATAAAGTAATAACTTCAATAAAATGGAAACAACATAAATAATAAATTACATAAGTACCCTATTCCGATTACAAAAGTACCCTATTCCGATTACATGGAAACAACATAAATAATAAATTACAACCCAAAGTGATTGGAAAACTATGGGCTCCGATTACAAAAGTACCCTATTCCTCACCACTTAACCAATCTGTGGTGCTAGGATCATCTTGTCTTGTTGTGCTAGGACCATCTTGTCTTGATCTCGCTTCTCTTGCACGCCTCTTTTGCACCACATCTCGCTTCTCCGACTGCCAAAAATATTTAGAATTTGGAGACATCCCTTCTAAACGCGTGTTCATAATGTCACGATCTCGTTGTGCAATTCTTTCTTCTCTAAGCAACTCCCTTTCTTGCCTAAGTAGCTCTCTTTCCCTCTGTTCAGCTTGAAATGCTTGTTCAATAGCTGCAACTTTTGCCTCATCTCTAGCCTTGTTAGCTTCATATTTCGCCAATTCCCGCGCCAACGTCAATTCACCTTGACGAGCAAGTTCTTGCATGTACTTTCCATAATGATTCTTGGAAGCACTCCCTTTCCTCTTTGAAGCCTTCTTACCTAGAGGCCTAATTGGATAACGGGTCGACCCCGACGCTTGTTCAGGAATGGGCGTTTCAGGCACTTCTTCTCCATCTTCTTCATCAACATGGGGGCCATGATCGGGTGTAGAGTGTGGAGGGGTGCTGTGTAGAGGGATGCTATTCATGCATACTTCTGGACCAACAGGCACAACTTTGAATTTAGGACAATCTTTAACAATATTCCAACATTCCCACCGGGTGAATGATTTGTTTCTTGATTTGATTTTGGCACCATACCATGCTTGTGCTTGAAGTTGCTACAAATGATTAATAATGAAATTATTAGGTAACAAATAAATAATACAAACAAATGAATAATAATGAAATTATTAGGTAACAATTAAATAATACAAACAAATAATAATAATGAAATTATTAGGTCAAAAATAAATAATACAAACAAATAATAATAATGAAATTATTAGGTCACAAATAAATAATACAAACAAATGAATAATAATGAAATTATTAGGTAACAATTAAATAATACAAAAAAATAATAATAATGAAATTATTAGGTCACAAATAAATAATACAAACAAATGAATAATAATGAAATTATTAGGTAACAATTAAATAATACAAACAAATAATAATAATGAAATTATTAGGTCACAAATAAATAATACAAACAAATAATAATAATGAAATTATTAGGTCACAAATAAATAATACAAACAAATAATAATAATGAAATTAGGTCACAAATAAATATTGCAAACAAAGAAATAATACAAACAATTAGGTAACAAATAAATGAAACAAACAAATAATTATAATCAAATTAGGTAACAAAATAATAATACAAACAAATAATTATAATATATTTTTACCTCATCCGCATAATTTGCCCCACTTCGAACATTATTACTAGCTTGTGTCAAGGCATCTCTCCACGTAGTAAAGGAATGACTAAGTATTTTCCAACGACTGGATATCGATTCTTTGGTTCTTTTCCCACCCATTTGCTCAACAAATTTGGTATGAATTAAACTCCACATTTCTCGCAATTGCATCTCATTACCCGTAAGGGAATTATGAGTAACTTCAACCCAGCTAGTGCACAACACAACATCTTCAAGAAGCGACCAATTCGAACCTGCATCAGTAGCCATTTTGTGGAAAAAAATTGGATTGAAACTTTGAGAGAAAGATAGGAATTTAATTGAAAGTAGTTGAGAAAATATGAAATTGTGGTGTAAGGTAGATGGAGAAGAAGTGGTATTTATAGAAAAGTAAAAACAATTTTTTACAATTTTTTTTTCAGATTTTTTACATTTTTTCGGATTTTTTACATTTTTTTTAAATTTTTATTCAAATAATTAATCTCTACCGTTGGATTTAAAAAATTTGAATTCCAACACTCCAGATTGTGCCACGTGTCACAACGGTAACTTTTCTTAATTTTAAAACTATTTTTTCTTTTTTTTTTAAATTTATAAAGCAGATTAATATCAACCGTTGATCTCAGATCGAACGGTTGATATTAAATCAGCTTTTTTTTTTTTTACCGTTGTAAATCGGACGGTTGTTATTAAAGATCCGTTAGGATCGAACGGACCGTGGGAAGCCACGTGGCTTCCCAACGGTCACTGACCGATCCCACTTGCCACTGAACTCTTGTCGGGCGACGCGCCCCCACTAGCGAGTGAGGGGCACGCGCCTGACACAAAAAAAATAAAAAAAAAAGGCCCGGACCCAGGCCTTGCGTCAGGCTGGCGTCACAGACCTCAGGCCACAGGCCCGTGAAGAATCGACGGGCCCTCAACTCGGGCTCCCCCTTTGACTCAGGCCCTTCAAGGCTGGAGATGGAGCAACCAGCCCTCGGGCCCTTTGATGGAGCCTGTCACCCGAGCAATCCACAAGGGTGGAACTGCTCTAAGCGAGTGCCTAGGCGGGTTTAGGCGGGCTAGGTAGGCGCCTAAGCAGGCTAACACGGCCGCAGGTGTAGTGTCTCTAAATTTTGTGTCTCTTTAATGTCTCTTCTCTAATTACTTGACACGTGTCTTCCAACTTACTAAAAGGTTAACACTGTTAACTTCATTAGTTTGATTATTTTGTATCGGAAATTAAAACCAAAAACCCAGAAACACCAAGGTAGAGTAAACGCCAAATTCTTCAGTTCTACCGATAGCCATTGAATCACCTAAACCCACGACCAGCCCACCTCGCCGACGGCAACTCCGTACGCCGACCAAGTCTCCCCTCTCTCACTCTCTCTCTCTCTCCCCCCCCCCAGGATTTCATATGGATTCGGAGGATGTTTTGGCTGGGATTTTGCATTATAATGATAGTGAGAGAGACTGGAGGAGGAGGATGTTGGATTCTAATGAGGGACTTGGTGGTGGCCTAGGTAGCCGCTGTTGTGGGGTGGATGGTCTGGTTTCTAATCAGGCCAGATGCTCACGGTCGGAGGATTCGAGTGGATGTTTCCCCGATGGATCTGCGGACGATGGTTGAAATCGAGTCGATTCGTGTGCCCAGAGAGATTGGAGAGGGAGGATGTTTTCCCGGCCGTGAAACTGGAGGAGTAGGATGTTTTTCCGGCCGTGAGACTGGAGGAAAGGGATGTTTTCCCGGCGGGGTTGCGGTGGGTGTGCCTAGAGGATTTTTGGAAATTCTCCTTTTAATGAAAAAAATAATAAAGTTAACAGTGTTAAGTTGAGCAATTAGAGAAGAGACATCGAGGAGACACAAAATTTAGAGACACCAGACATGCGGCCGGCTAACACTTAAGCGAGTCTAGGCGCACTTTCTTAATTTTCAAACACATAGGGACTAATCATGGCGGTGGCCAGCCGCCTAGCGCATAGGTAGGGCCTAGGTGGCTCTAGGCAGAGATTTTTAGAACAGTGAAATTTGGTTTAAAATTTTGATCCTCCTAGCCTTATTCTTTTGCAATTATGATATTTTCACGCACAAATTTCGTAATTAAAACCGCTAATTTACTAATCGTCGTTTGAAAATCATTCTCATGAAAAATCAATTAAATCAAATATCAATTACTCACCTTTATTGTAGCTAATAAATGGACAATTTATCATAAGATAGTTCTTGATATCAAGGAGAAATTTTTCATTATGACCGGAACACGGTGATACACCACTCGTTTTTATATACGTGGTGAGAATTTTATTTTTTTAAGTTATTCATTTTTTAACACATATATCCCACCATTTATATAGTGACATCTGGTCTACCTCTCCGTGTTCTAGTCATACTGAAAAACCTCTCGATATCAAAAAAATAAACAATTTTAAATAACTTAGTTGATTATTTTATAAAAATAAATTTTAAATAATAATTAAGAAAATAAACAATTGTCACTGTCACCTCAAACGGTGGAAGATAAATTTTAAGAAAGGAAAACTAACAAAAAGTTCAAAAAAACTTCCCTTTTAATGAAAAGTCATTTTTAAAGGTATATTGAATAGTGACAGTTAAAGGTAAAAATGTGATTTTTCATTAAAAGTGAACAGTACTGGAAGTGTTTTGTTAAAATTCTATTTTAAAAACTGTTCACGACTCTTACAACTTTGAATAGTAAACAAATAGACCTGAAAATTCTTCATGACACTTCCAACTTTGAATAGTAAACAAATAGACCTGAAAATTCTTCACAACTCTTGCAACTTTTAAAAACTCTCTTAAGAGTAAAACTTCACGACTTTTGCAACTTTGAAGATAAATTTTAAAAATTGTTATTAGCATTTTAAAAATTTTATTTTATACTTCTTATAAGTGTATTTTTCTTTCTAATTGTTAAAAAATTTAAAATATAAATAAAATTTTTAGAGTATCAATAACAATTTCTTAAATTTTTTAAAATACCCGGGAACCCAAGCTGTAGGAGTATTGAGCCAATAATAGACTGAAACGTTGCCTGTTTTCTTTTTCTTTAAAAATTTCTTTGCTTTCACAACGGTGGGCCTTGGTATCTGAAAAGACACACAGAGAAAAAATAGACCTGAAAATTGCTGATACTGTCATCTTTCTCTTCTCAGTACCATACAACTTTTTGTTCGAATTTTTTATTATTTTATATGTACTTCTCGATTTTCGCTTTTCTGGGTTTTTCACAATTTTTTATTATTTAATATGAATATTTTGGGCTTTTGGAGAAAAAAGATGGATGAGAATTCTTTCCGGATCTTCTTTAATTCCCACATAGTAACATTTCATTGTACATCATGTGGTCAGTTTTCGTTAAATACTATTTATGTTTAATTTTAAATAATAAAATTAAAATTATTTCTGACTGCACAATTTACTATAAATGATTACAATGGAAGGATCCCTAGGATCCCCACAATTTGGATCCGGATGGAATCCAAATCCTCGCCCACCACATCCTGCATAACAGTGACCAGCAACCAAGCAATCTCTGACCAAATTATCACCCCACATGCATTTAGACGTCCGCCACTGCCACCACCAAGATCACCCACTTGATGCCCTCTACCCAACAACAACATCACACCCACCACCATGAACAACCACCCAAAACTACCACTTGAAACATAAATTTGGTGGTCTTCTTCTTCTTTAATCATGCCCAACAGATATATAATTTTCAAAGAGATGGAGTAATTTTAAAATTAGAGTCGAAAAAGACTCCTCAACATTTCTCGGTCGTTCAATATTTGAAAGGGGTGTGCTATACACGCATCATTTTTTACTTTACTTTTCACACTCCTTGTTAATTTCTGTCTTTTAATATTTTTTAATTCATTCAATCCGACGTCTGCAACTTAAGAAAGTGTTTGAGAAGTAAAAAATAATGTGCAAATAACATATTCCTATTTGAAATCATTATCTACAAGGAAAATATTTGCATCCATCGTCTGAGGTGATTGACAAAATTTTTTACACTTGGTTATTCTACAACAGTACATGAACGTCGTAAGTCTGACACATGATTATGAACGTCGTAGCAAGATCCATGGTAGTGAACTTCCCTAACAAATGGAGGCTGCCAAAAATAGGAAGAGTAAATTGTACAAATGGTCCCTCAACTTTAATCAAATTGGAGCAATGGTCCCTCAACTAAAAATTCATTACCTTTGGTCCCTCAACTTATCAAAACGTGCAGCTATGGTCCCTCAACTAAAAATCCATTACCATTGGTCCCTGAACTTTAATTCAAGTGGAGAAATGGTCCTTTAACTTTAACCCAATTGTAGCAATGGTCCTTCCAATATAACTCGTTTTAACAAATTTTTTGACATAGTTAACGAAAAGAACCATAATTATACACTTTGATGAGTTAAGGGACCCTAATTATATAAATGATCATCCCAACATAGCTTATTTTGACAAAATTTTGACAAAATTGATGAAAATGACTATAGCTACACATTTTGATAAGTTGAGGGACCAAAAGTAATGGATTTTTAGTTGAGGGACCATCGCTCCAATTTGATTAAAGTTGAGGGACCATTTGTACAATTTACTCAAAATAGGAAACCCTCTCGGACCAGGAGGTAACATCTTGTTCTTGTTGTTGGTTTTTGATATGCATGCTTGCACGATGCGAACAAGGGCAAGCACCCCAATTGTTGCCCAAATCCAAAGTGCCATATTGATATTGCGCTCTTTGGGAGTTCTCAAATGGTTGAGCTAGCTAGCTAGCTAAGTTTTTTTAAGAGAGGTTTCCAGCTATTTCACTTTTTTTTTTCTTTTTTTTTTCCCAAAGTAGCTATTTCTCTTTGAGTATTATGAATGCTAGCTGATGCTTCGTTTTGTAGAATCCGGATTCTCGCTAGATCCTCTTTGTGAGGATCTGTTTGAACCCGATTTTACACTATCAACCCGAGCATTCGAAACCATAGAATAAGTAAAATTCTGAGCCATTGGATTGAAAGAAAATTGAGATGGTTGATTAATAATTTGTCTGGATATTATTATGGTTTTTAATCATAATAATATCTGAGGAATTATTGAAAATTATCTCAAAAAGCGCAGATGTTTTTGGATTGGTTATGTAGACGTGGCCTAAGTGCCGTGTGGTAGGGGTGGGTTCAAAAAACCGAAAACCGAAAAAAACCGAAAACCAAACCGAACCGAAATCGAAAAAACCGAACCGAACGAAAAAACCGAACCGAATTGAAAAAACCGAACCGAACCGAATTCTTTTGGTTCGGTTCGGTTTTAGTGATCTAGAAACCGAACCAAACCGAACCGAACCGAATTAATTAAATTAATTTTTTTATTTAATTATTTGTTTTGGGTATTATTTTCTAAACCCAATTTGTAAGTTAAAATGTGCTAAACCCAATGTGTTGCCAAACTTTAAGCTCAAAATATTAAAAAAAGGCCTATAAAAACTCTAAACCCTAACCTATTATTTCTCCCCCATATAAAGTTTCAGAATCAAACCTTCTCCTGAAGTACCTACATCCATCTCCATAGCACTGTCTACTTCTGCTCCAGCTTTCTTTTCCAAATCTACTCTCATATAACATGTAACATAATCCATAAACATTTATTTCGGGTAGATTATTTGGGTAATTTGTGATGAAAAAGAATTCAACACACACTAAATAAATTCACCCACGTATTACTTTTACTAATCAAGTTGTCAACATGCAGTTACAAGCAAACAACCCTGATCTTTGAACAACATCATACAATTTAACTTTTCTAAGTCATTTGTAGGATTTTTGTGTTGTGAGGTTGTTAGTTTGGACTTTGGAAGACTTGATTGATGATTTTAGTTCAACTTTAAATGTTTATTTTCATTGTCTTTGATTCTAGTTAGAATGCTTATGTTATGATTGTGTTGGATATGTTAAAATTTAAAATTTCAATGTTTTTCATTTTTTGAAAAAGAAAAAAAAACAAAAAACCGAAACCGAACCGAAACAAAACCGGAAAAAACCGAACCGAAAAAAAACCGAACCGAAAAAAAAATGAACCGAACCGAACCGAACCGAACCAAAATTTCGGTTTGGTTTTGGTTTTGGCAAAAAACCGAACCGATTTAAACCGAACCCACCCCTACCGTGTGGTATTGAAGTTTCAGAGTTGTTTTGCTCTGCAGAAAGCGTGGGTTATTGTGACATGATGTTGGTAGAGTTGTGATAAGGTAAGAAGCCTAGATAGGCTAGACTTTTTGATTATGAGTTTGAAAAGTCAAATGGACTTTGATCTTGGAAGGCTAACCATTTGGATGAAAGGTTTCAGATTTTAGATGAACATGGAAATAAGGAAGTTGTCAGGTGGTGGACGGAAAGGCCACCAACTATATATATATATATATAATTGGTAGGCCATGTGGTCTGCATGCTGTGGAAAGCGCACTACCGTGTGGAAGGGGGAAACTATATATATATCTCCAACCATGCAGTTTATTCTGGGATTTGATATGATAAGATCAGAGTCTTGGGAATATAAGGCTTATCTGATGTAATCAGTGGAAGAGTCCTAATACATGGCAGAAGCATATATTAGCTTATCAACCAACGTGCATATGTCCCTATAAATATAGAGGCAGTGCATCATTCAAGGCCCCTCCAATTCAACACACAACTGCACTGCGTAAACTTTTTCAACAACCTTGAGATTTTTATTTTTTCTCTTCGCTGACACATCTTCCGTTGGTATCAACAGCACTGTGAAGGCAACCAGTGATATCTTCAGTTGGCATAGATAGATGTCGCCGTAGAATCAGCCGATCTCGCAGCATCTTCCGTTGACATCAACAACACTGCGACGAGGACGATTGGTTATCTATCCAAGTCTCGGTCGAGAAGGATTTCCGAATCCTTATTGGTCGATGTCATCTCATCAGCCTTCTCGGCGAAGTGAGGTGTTACTGTATTCGGCACATTCAAAGCCGAATTTGATATTTGAACTTCACATAACTAGCAGCCTTGTCTTCAGGCTCTAGAACCCAAAGGTCGAGATAAGTTCCTTTCTCGGCCGCAGTCGTAAGACGCAGAAGTCAGTAGCGCGCCCAACGCAACATCAACACATTTTACTCATCGGCCGAGCTCGGCCGACGAGTTGGCACGCCCCGCATTCAATCGAATGACGTAGTTAGCTCATAGATTACTCGGCATGCGCGCCACCTAGGCTTGGTAGTTTTTAGGGTCAACATGATCTTAAAAATTCGTGAATCGTGTTCGTTTATCGTACATCGTATGATCATAAATCATTTTAAATATTTTTATTTAAAATTAAACACAAATAATACCTAACAAAAACTGACCGCACGATGTACGATTCACGAATCCTCATGATTCTCACAAAAAGATTCTAAAGAAAATCCTGTTGGCGTTTTATAGATCTATATAACTTGAAAGGTCAACGCTAGTTTCAAACATATTAATTGCAGATTAGACAATAATTGTACCAGTCTAGTTTTTTGCCATAAATAGGAGATTAATTTTTTCAAACAAATTTTGAAAATCAAAATTTTAAATTAAATTTGTAAATCAAATTTTTAGGCCAAAATTTTAAACTAAATCTTTACTACTCTCTGCCACTTTGGAAAGATTTTTTAATGTGTTTGGAGCATGAAATGATACATTGCGTGTCTTTATACAAGTGATGAGATTCTTGTATTAAAAAATTAATAACATAAAAAAATAAATTTCTCACCACTTACATAATAATACCTAGTGTACCACTTGTGTTATGAGCATAAGAAAAAATTTCTCGCCACTTTGAAGAATTTTTTTTAGGGTAAATTACATAGTAGTCCCTTATGTTTGAGGTCTATTGTAATCCTATACAACATCTTTAAAATATTTCAATTTCATACCTCAAGTACTATTTTATTTCAATTTCATACCACCGTTACATTTTCCATCCATGGATCTGTTAAATGCTGACGTGGCTACCACATATATGTCACGTGGCTGCCAAATGTCTTCCACGTGGCAAATAAAATAACTTTTTAATTTTTTTTTTAAAAACCTGTCTGCCACTTTTTTTTTTCTCTTTCTTCTTCTTCTCTTTCTTCTTCTTCTCTTTCTTCTTCTTCTTCTTCTGGGTTCGGTTTTTTTTTTTTTTTCTTCTTCTTCTTCCTCCTCCTCCTCCTTCTCTTCTTCTTCTTCTTCCTCCTTCTTTTGGGTTGCAGGGGGTTCGATCATTCTTTTTTTTTTCTTCTTCTTCTTCTTCCTCTTCCTCCTCTTCCTCTTTTTTCTTCCTCTTCCTCCTCTTCCTCTTTCTTCTTCTCTTCTTCTTCTTCCTCCTTCTGGTTCGGTCCCTTCCTTTTTTTTTTTTTTTTTTCTTCTTCTTCTTCTTCTTCCTCCTCCTCCTCTTTCTTCTTCTCTTCCTCCTCTTTCTTTCTCCTCCTCCTCTTTCTTCTTCTTCCTCCTTCTTCTTCTGGGTTCGGTCCCATTTTTTTTATTTTTTCTTCTTCTTCTTCCTCCTCCTCCTCCTCTTTCTTCTTCTCTTCTTCTTCTTCCTCTTTCTTCTTCTGGGTTGCAGGGGTTCGGTCCTTTTTTTTTTTTCCTTCTTCTTCTTCCTCCTCCTCCTCTTTCTTCTTCTCTTCTTCTTCTTCATCCTTCTTCTTCTGGGTTGCAGGGGTTCGGTCCCTTTTTTTTCTTCTTCTTCTTCTTCTTCTTCTTCTCTTCCTCCTCTTTCTTCTTCTTCTTCTTCCTCCTCCTCCTCCTCTTTCTTCTTCTCTTCTTCTTCTGGGTTTGGTCCCTTTCTTTTCTTTTTTTTTTCTTCTTCTTCTTCTTCTTCTTCCTCTTCCTCCTCCTCATCCTCTTTCTTCTTCTCTTCTTCTTCTTCATCCTTCTTCTTCTGGGTTCGGTCCTTTTTTTTTTTTTTTTTTTTCTTCCTCTTCTTCCTCCTCCTCTTTCTTCTTCTCTTCTTCTCTTCTTCTTCCTCCTTCTTCTTCTGGGTTGCAGGGGTTCGGTCCTTTTTTTTTTCTTCTTCCAATTTCAGGTTTTTTTTTTAAAAAAAAAATTATTTTATTTGCCACGTGGCAGACATTTGGCAGTCACATGGCATATATGTGGCAGTCACGTCAGCATTTAACAGATCAATGGATGGAAAATGTAACGGTTGTATGAAATTGAAATAAAATAGTACTTTAGGTATGAAAGTGAAATGTTTTAAAGATATTGTATAAGATTGCAATAGACCTCAAACCTGAGGGGCTACTATGTAATTTACCTTTTTTTTTAAAGTACCCGGAACCCAAGCTGACCCGGAGTACCGAACCAATAATAGAGTGACACGTTGCTTGTTTTCTTTACATTAAAAGCTTCTTCGCTTTCGCAACGGTGGGCCTCCGTATCTGAAAGAGATAAAATAGATCCGAAAATTCCATCTTCTCAGTACGCCATAACTTTTTGTTCAAATTTTTTATTATTTTATATGTACTTCTGGATTCAACAACGGTGGGCCTCCGTATTTGAAAAGTCAAACAGAGAAAAAATAGATCTAAAAATTGCTGAAACTGTCATCTTCTCAGTACGCCATAACTTTTTGTTCAATTTTTTTATTATTTTATATGTACTTCTAGATTCAAGCCTAATATGAGATCTCGTTTGGCAGGTCGGACTGTACTGACTATTTCTGTCGGATAGGATAAATAGTCACCGGATAGTACTGACTAAATTAGTCCGGCGTTTGGTGCAGTATCGGGTTATTGACCGTATTATTTATACTGTGTTTGGTATTATATCGGATAGGAGAATCAAACTTAAAATAAAATTAAAAAAAAAAACAGAAATCATCTCTTTTCCGAGATCTCTCCGCCGCAACCCCCAAATCCCTCTCTCTCTTCTTCTTCTGCTCCGCCATTTTCAGCACCACCATCGACAACTCCAATTACAACTTCTCAAAATCCTCCACCTCCTCCTCTGTCGCCTCCTTCAAATCCTTTAAATCCTCCATCCCTCAAAACCCCCAAATCTACGACCTCTCTAAGATCTGCTCTGCGACCTCCAACTTCCTCCCCCACCACCGCCTCTCCTCCTCCTCTTGGCGCTGCTCCATCCGCTCCGAAGACGCCATCGTCTTCCAGCGCAAGTCCCGCAACCCGAAGAACCCGAGCTACACCGTCCTGTTGTCGTGGCTCTCCCGGATGCAGATCGCTACCGACCTCGCCCACGACCTAGATTACATCCACCACTGCTCCGGCCTCGACTCTACCTTCGTCCACAACCACATCAAGAGCTCCAGCATCATCGTCTCCGAGTAGGACCACCTCGCGCTTGGCGCCAAAATCTGCCACTTTGGTACGGCAGAGCTGAAAATGGCAGAGTTGGTCGAGTTCGAGAAGGCGAGAGAGGGCGAGAAAGAGGGGGTCGAGTTCGAGCGGAGAGCGAGCAGAGAGGAAGGAGAGCGAGGCTGACTAAATTATATCGTGCATGTGGACGATATAAGCAGTCGGGTAAACGCCGGATAAAAAACGTGGGCCCGGATTATTTAATCCGGTGCCTATTTAATCCAAACGGCACCAAACACTGTACACCGTATTATTAGTACTATCTGGTGCCCTATACGGTGTGCCAAACAGGGCCTGAATGATTTGGGCTTTTGGAGAAGAAAAAGATCACCACAACCTGCATCCAAACGGCGACCGGCAACCCAGCAATCTCCGACCAAAATATCACCCCACATATTGTGTGAGAAATAAAAAAAGTGTGTGGATAGCAAATTCCTATTTAAAATCACTATGTACAAGGGAAATATTTGCTTCCATTGTCTGAGGTGACTGTAAGAATTGTTTATTTTCTTAATTATTCATAAAGTCGTAAGTCTTAATATACGCAAATTAAGATGGTGTGTGAGAAGTAAAAAAAATGTGCGGATAGCACATCCTTATTTGAAATCATTATGTACAAGGGAAATATTATTTTCTTAATTATTCGTAAGTTGTAAGTCTTAATATATGCAAATTAAGATGACGTGTGAGAAGTAAAAAAAAAAATGTGTGAATACCACATTCCTGTTTGAAATCATTATCTACAAGGGAAACATTTGGATCCATCGTCTGAGGTGACTGCCATAATTGTTTATTTTCTTAATTATTCGTAAGTCGTAAGTCTTAATATACGCAAATTAAGATGGTGTGTGAAGTAACAAAGTAAAATTAGCAGTGAAAATTGAACAGGAAGGAGTCGTATGTCGTAACAAAGAAAAATTAAGCGTATTTGTCTGGCTTGGCTGCTACTCCGCCAGTTCTCACTCTGCACAAGCAACTTCAAGAACATGTGGAAGGACTGAGTCTTTGTTTGGGGTCCATTTATTTGTGTCTGATTAAAAAAGTTAAATTTGGACTAAATTATTATAATTGATCTATTATAAAATTTAATTTATTTTTGCATGCATTAGTGTCAATAATATACAGTGGTGGAAATGTGTTGTGCCATTGCATGACGACATGTGTTCAAATCTCATCGGTAGCTAATCTAACATTTAACTTACTAACGCTATCGCTTCTCTAAAAAAAAAAATATTGTGTATTGAAAAAAAAATTCATTAAGTGTTTTTTGTTGAAATTTTGTTTTGTTAGGCTCTTTTCCTTAACACTATTTCAAACTCAATACTTCAGGAAAAAGACAATTACTTCGCAAACAAGACCAAAAGAATATCACAATTTTTAATCAATTAGAGAACGGCAACACATCTGATGATATTTTTTTGGCCAACTTGAGCTCTTAAATGATTTTGTATAAAAAATATATATAGTTGTTGAGCTTGGTCTTCCAGTTTACTTTTTTTTTACCAATATGGGGGATAAAAAAATATATAATACTTGCATTCCCTTTGGTACTGTTTGATACGCAGACGGGACGGGACGGGACAGAACAGAGGTTCCATGTTATGTTTGGTACGCGCAGGACGGAACAAGATGATTGTTCCGTTCTGCGTTTGGTACTCGTTGGACAAAACGGAACCAAAAGATTAAATGACTAACTTACCCATGTTCCGTATGTTGTTTGGTACAATGTTTATGTGTGGGACGAGACTAGACAATTTTTTTTTTTTTTTTTTTTTTTGAACTTGTTCATATTTGAACACATATATGCTCATCTATGATATATTTTTTACACTAGCACATGGCTAAAGATATATTATGCCATGACCACCGGTCTGCAAGCATCTCTGGTCCTCGCTGACATTGCGAATTAAAAAATAAGCAAAGAATAAACGTTGTATAACTGGAGCAGACATTCGGTAGGGATTCAGATAAACTTGATCCATATTAAAGACGTCTTAGTTGCATTCAAATTATTTGCCCAATAGCAGAACAGTTTTACACGTTCTCCTTAATCTAAATATATAAGCACATAACAAATTTAAACAGTAGGGCATTGACAAAGATCGACTCCATGCTCTGGAACTTAAATCCACTAGGATAAATCATGAACAAAATTAACACGATCATAGGTCAAACAATACATCAGTCGTGCAGTGTTCCCAGTATATCCTCATCTCGATATAGATGGTACCTAAAACAGAAAAAAAAAATTAATAATGAGCTTCTAATCAGACAAAGGAAGTGAATGTCGAAAGAAATAATACATAAGTAAATGTTCTCAAAACTGCATCTATTTCTCAATCCTGACTAGTTTCACACAGAAGCAAATGTTGTTCAGTGTCACATACAGAAATCCAAAAACACATGCTAACTAAAGCACACCTCTGCTTTACTGCAAAGATGCCTACTTGAGTCAATTCGCCAAATTGTAATCCTAGTAATAATACACATACAATGGATAAAAGCACACCTGTTTACAGAGAGCGATGCAAATAAGACACATACATACAAACCCCATGGACAGTCATTCGTGTAAGAGAAACAAGTAACATTTCACTATGTATTGTATCCATATGTTGGTTTATCTGAATGTCGCAAATCTGCAAGATCCATGTGCTGTATCTCACTGGACAAAATAGATAACATTTCACTATGTATTAGCCAAGTACTACAAGGTGACAAAATAGAAGCTGAGAATCACTTGAATGAACTTACCAGTGTGATCAGTTGTCCTTTCTTCTTGTCTGTCTGCCTTAGAGCTTTTATTCAGTTGATAAGATTCTTCAACAAAGTAGAGGGTATGCACCAAAACCTAACAAAGTTAGACCTTAATTATTAGATACATACGAACAAGCATCAACTGTATACTCAACCTATAAAAGAAAGGGCATTCGAAATAAAGAAACCACTAGAGCAAAAAATTCCACCTTCCACAATTGCTAAATTAATGTATTGAGTAATTACAGCAATATTGGCTTCTAATCAACGTGACATAAACCTCAAAACTAGCTAGAAGACTGAATCGTATTCATAATTCCACCAATCTACGACATTCAGATAAACCAGCACATGGATCTGGCATAAATTTACTTGACCAACCCCTACAGAATGAGATTACTTTACACTGGTGAGGGTAGCATCTGGAAGTGAAAATGATAAAAAAAATGTTGCAAATCTGCAAGAGCACATATTTTCTATTTCTACAGAAAATTTATCAACATTATTAGTTCTTTCCACCATTTAATTTCCATAACTTTCGTGCTACTAAACACAAAATAAACATGACAGAAAAAACATACAGATTAAGAAGCAAACTTACTCGAATTGATAGGCATAATCGACGAGATCGATGTTGGAATAACAACAGGGCCTCTCGAAGGACATGCACGGAACGATTTTCTCAGAGGAAGAAGATTGTTCTCTGCAAGATCAAACATTCTCCTAAAACAATATGACTGATTTGTGGATCAAATTAAAACCCAGAAATCAATCAAAACCCGGAAATCCCAGAAATAAATCAGAATGCAGAAATTCCAGAAGTAAATCAAAACCCATAATCGATTACACCCAGAAATCGTTCAAAACCCACTAATAATTTCACAAATCTTCAAAACAAAATCGAAGAAAATGAAGAAGAGGAAGTGGAAGAGGAGCCCTGAGAGCTACACAAAAACAGATCAAACCTGGAACGGAGATGCAGATCTGAAGATGCTACACGGAAGAGGATGAGGAGGAAGGTTCGCAGAGCTGCTACACGGAAGAGTTGCGAAGGGGAGATGCAGAGCTGCTACACGGAAGAGGATGAGGATGAAGGTTGCGAAGGGGAGATGCAGGGGAGATGCATGGGTGAAGAGGCTACACAAAAGAAGATGAGGAGGAAGGTCGCGAAGGGGAGATGCAGAGGTGAAGAGGGTCAGCGGCTGAGAAGAAGAGAAGATAGTTTTTCGGGTTTGTTGTATGATTTTGATGATGTAAATTTTGAAAAAAACAAGGGGCATTTTTGTCTTAAAATGTTAAAATTTTCTATCCCACAGACGTGGAACAACCCGTTACGGGGGGGTGGAACATAAAATCATCCAAAACTTGCCCTCTGGAACAACCTGTTCCACTCGTTTTAGGCGCACCAAACGTGGGACGGAATGCTCCGTCCCACGTACCTAGTGCCCCAGACAGGGTGGTGGGACATTATCACTTGCAATTAAATTTTAATCGTCACATAGTATAACGGTTTAATAATATTTTTTTTATTTGTAATTGAGAGTTTTTAAGTTCGATTTTTATAAAAAAAAATATTTTTTAACACGCCCCTCACTCGACCATGATAACAAAGAAATTAGCACCATCAAGCATGTTACCCTTCGATAAGCAGGGACTTATTCTACTCTCTAGTAAATGGAATTCCTTATTGGATATTAAAGAGAAGTATAGTAGTGTACATATTCTAACGGTAATCGACCACTACACTAAAAAATGATTTGTTATGCATGGTATCTCATTTTAGATGTCGGTAAATGAGGTATTATAAAACGGCTAAAAGTGTTTTCTGTAAGTCAAAAGAGCATCTGATTGTGTATGGTGAACTCATGATTTTTCTTAATATCATATAGTATTTTGTAGCAAAATGAGTTTTCCATGTGGGTAAAATTTAAACTTTCTTATTTACAAATGAAAATAAATATCTTAGATTCTAATGCAAAATTAAACGCATGGAAAATTTTCAGGAGGCGATGACAAATAAAAGTAATCGTTTAAAGAAATTTACAGCAAATATTCTTGTGCGGCAAGTAAGAGATGGGCTTCCACATCCCAAGGTCCGTGGTTTTGTGCCTATATAAGAAGCCTAATTTAGGGTTGCTTTACAACACAGCCGTCAGTGTTCTAGGGTTTGAATATTTACCGGAATCCCTCCTTCCACATACCGACCGATCCAACAGTTTCATATCCCTCTTTTCACACTAACAACGTTATACTCTCAAAGAATGGATCCCAAACAAAACCCAACGGCTCCCTCCCTTGCGTTTGAAGGCACGTTGACCTCCTCCGTACAATTGGATGGCGGTGCTCCGGCAGTTGCTTCCACTGGTGCCGCTGCTCCTGCCGCAGCCGAGGCAAACGACTCGTTTCCCTTGTCCGATAGCGATCAATCGAGGAAAAAACCGAAGATATCACACATTACTTCTGATCAAAACCTAGATAGTTTCACAAACATTGACAGTTTCACCATGGATCCCAAAGAAGCCAGCAAGCTCACCGACGTCGCACTCAAAATCACTAGTCATCTTCTTATGACTGAAGGAAAAGAGAAGAACATCGTGTACTCGCCACTATCCATCCAGGTCGTACTATGGCTGTTAACAGCTGGTTCAAAAGGTCCCACACAGGACCAATTGCTTTCTTTTCTCAAGTCCGACTCCACCGAGCAACTCCACTCTTTCGCCTCCCATCTTGTCCCTCTAATCTTTGCAGACGGATCCAATAGAGGCGGACCCCGCCTATGCTTTGCCAATAGCCTTTGGGTTAAGGATTCTCTCCCCATCAAACCTTCTTTCAAAGAGGTTGTGGACACTGTTTATAAGGCGGCTATAAGACATGTTAGTTTCGAGAACCCTGAAGAAGTGAGACATGAAGTGAATTTATGGGCCGAAAAGGAAACGAAAGGCCATATTACTGAGGCTCTTCCTCCTAAGTCAGTTGACAAGTACACCATGCTTATATTTTCAAATGCCTTATACTTCAAAGGCCTTTGGAGCGACAAGTTCAATGCACGGGAAACAAAAGAGGACGACTTCCACCTTCTTAACGGTACTTCTGTTAAGGCTCCGTTCATGACAAGCTCCAAGAAACAATTTGTAGAAGAGTTTGACGGTTTCAAAGTCTTGAAACTATTTTACGAACAAGGCAAAGACATGAAGCGTCAGTTTTCAATGTACTTGTTGCTTCCGGATTCAAGAGATGGGCTCCCTGCTTTGGTGGAGAGAGTTTGTTCCGAGCCTGGTTTCTTAGATAGCCACCGTCCCCAGACACCAGTCAGAGTTGGAGAGTTCAAAATTCCAATGTTTAAATTTACCTCTACATTTGAAGCATCCAAAATTCTCAAGGATTTAGGACTGCTGCTGCCTTTCAATGGCGGTGAATTAACGGAGATGGTGGAAGCATCTCCTGATGAATGCAAAATATATCATAAATCTTTCATTGAAGTTAATGAAAAGGGCACAGAAGCTGCGGCTGTTTCTACTGCTGTAGTTCGGGGTTTCGGTTGTAAAAGTCGTCGTCCACCTCGTCCCAAAAATATAGACTTTGTGGCAGATCACCCTTTCATGCTTTTCATCAGAGAGGAAATGACTGAAACTGTCTTGTTCACTGGTCATGTTCTCAATCCGCTCGAAAAATGAGATGCCATTGGGGCAACTCTCTTCTTGGCTTGTTTTTCTGCATGCTAGTTTATGTTTTCTTTTTCCGACCTGTTAAATTGCATTGTTGATGGGGATGGTTTTTATTCCTGTTTGTTTACTCTTCTTTCTTTTCGGTATTGAGTTCACTGCTTGTTTCCAACATAAAAATAAGAGATATATTTCTTCTAATAGCAAATGAATGAGCATTTATATAGACATAGATATCCAAAGATTGATCCAGTCCAATCTCATCTAGTTTTGGCTTTTTCGTTTTTAATTGCACAAGATGTCACTGTGATAGTATATTTATATCATAAAAGTCTTTCTCCAAATTTAGAGATACTGTAGGATTAACAGGACCAAACAATTTAACTAGAAAGTTTGTATACCGACGTTGCCAAGTTTTTATTTGGCCATCGTGGAAAAAGTATGGTTTTGTAAAGTAGATGAATGGGAATTTGGCTTGCATTATATATATATATATATATATTTTTTTTTTTTTTTTTGATCAATACAGGCACTTAATTCGAGCACGACGAGCAGAAGTAGTTTCCTTTTAAATAAACATCTTTGTATGTTTGGACGAGAGAAATAAATTTAGATTTGAACAAAAATCAGAATTCATATATTGACATGCACTGGTTCCATTGTTTGGATTTATAAACATAGATAGAAATTCTGTGTGGAAAAAAAAAATGAGAATTTGGGAACTCCAATTCTCAAGTTTAAATTCCATGTAAATATGTGTCATTTTCAAATTTTTATGAGTGAGATTTTGAAAGTAACAATTTCCGTATTCAAATTTTATTGTCTTTTAAGTTGCCAGAAAATTTCTTAGTAATTTTAAATTTCCTCATCTAAACATAACGTTAGTGTTTTAGTTTGTTGGCTTCTCCAGTAATTTGATGAGTCGGACTTATTATGAGTGTCCGATTTCTTTTGGTTCAGGAAGGGGAAAGAAAGAGAGCTAAACCATGAACAAAGTGCTAAAAATAATTATATTGATTTGTGATCTTTCAGTTCGTTTCTGTTAAACACCCAATCAACGAAAATGATATTTTTCATTCACTTCCCTCCATCCAACGCGCAGTTTGAAGATGCATAAAAAATTTCCCACTAAATATTACAGTTTGTTGACCTAATAACCAAACTAGCTTCAAATCAAATCTTCTTGCCAGGCTATTCATCATCGTCATAATGGCCGCCGGCATCGAAGTCCCACCGGTGAATACCCTTAGCCTGTCGGGCAATATATAACAGAAGAAATGATTGCAACAAAAATATGATAGAAATGTATTGACCTTTAAACTCAACCCCTAGCCTGTAACAAGAGTTGTTGGTTCTACAATAAGAGTACTAGATAGATAATTGAACATGTTATGATGATTTACAGAAAGTACGTAATCGACCACTACATCAGAAATGACTTTATGCAACGGGTGTTAAGGCAGTTTCCGATGTACTTGCTGCTTCCATATTCAAAAGATGGGCTCCGAGCTTGTTGGAATCCTACATCGATGGGTGAAAAGAAAATAATGGGATTTAAATATGATTACCCCATTCTAACTAATATCGAAGCTTTTTGTGGTAAAACTCCACACCTGACGGATTGGGCAACGGGGAAAGTTGGGGACAGTATCGGTGTAGTTAGAGTGGGTCCCCTGGGCCCGTCGATCTAAAAAATTTCAACATGGTATTAGAGCCAAGGTTTGGGTCCATGTACGCCAACGAGCTTGTCACCAAGAAGGAAACAAGCCAAGACTCTTAACATAGAGCTGACTGACCTCTGAGTTCCCTAATAAGTAAACTAGCTTCAAACTCGAATCTTCTTGCCAGGCTGTTCATCATCGTCATAATGGCCGCCACCCTCACCACCATCCATATCCTTCTCCATCTTCTTTCTAGCAAGTATCTTGTTGATCTTGTGCAGGTCATTAGTGATCTTCTGGTCCTTGTTTTGCTTTCGTGTCTTACGACCATCTTGCATCTTCACACCAAACTGGAAAGCTGCCTTGGGCATAGCTTCCTTTTGCTCATTGTATGTGGCCCATTCTTCTTCTGTCTCGAAGTCCCACCGGTGAAGACGACCCTTAGCCTGTCAGAGAAATATATTGATAACATAAGCAATGATTGCAACAAATTTTAGAAAGAATCGAACATATTTTCTTCATGTTTTATCAGAAACTTACTCGTCCACCCATATCCATTTTTGACAAGTCATCTTCATCGTCACTGTCAACAACCTCACGATTATATTCTTGATAGCCAGGGTAACATTCAGAATAACTCTCCGAGATGAAGTTGGGATCCTTTTCTCGGGCATCTTTCTCCCTTAATTGTTGAAGTCTTTGGTCATCCCGCTTAAACACGGATCCTAAACCCCGATCCTTCTGCTCTTGAGTCATAAAGCGTGGATCCTGCATGTTTAAGCCTGTTTGCGCATCGTAACCTTCCATATTTGGCTGGAGGTATTGTTCAGGATAAGACATTTGCTCTGCATATTGGTATTCTGGCCACTCACCCTGGTAGGCATCAACCATTGGCTGTGTTTGTGCCGCATCGTATCCGTTCTGAACCCAAAATGAAACAGAAAATAACTCATCCATAGCGAAATGAAAGTCAAGTTTCTGTTCAGATATACAGTTGTACTACAATTTCCAGAATGAAAAGGAAAGGATAGACATACCATATCTTGCCATTCTTGAGGCACCCCATAGGGTTGGACGGGTTGGACGGGACCATAAGCAGGTTCATCAAAATAAGAAACTCTTTCCTTGTTCCGAGGAGACTCTTCCATGTCTTCGGAAAGAGGGCTTAGACTCAAGTCTTTACCAGGAACAACATAGTCGACACCATCCCCAACAAAAATGTCATCCTCATCTACTCTGGCAACAGTTGGGCCTTGTGGTGCTTTTGAATCTATGTGATTTTTCCTGGGAGGGGGTGGAGGTGGTGGTGGCAAAATCTCTCTTCTAGTTCCATTCTTCGAAATCCCAACATCAGGCTTCAAGGGCTTATCCTCTCCAGCATACTCATTACCAACAACTGAAATCTTTCCTGTACCAAAAATAAATGAGGCCAATAAAAAATGTTGATCAAGTAATCACACTAATAAACAACCACAAAGCGCAGAAAGGATGAAGGATGAAAATAGTTGGTGTGGAATCTCAAAATTAAATAATGGAATCTGATCACTTCACTCATCACAGCATATTTTAAAATGCCAACATCCGAAATAAGTTAGTTTAGTTTGGTTTTGTTTCCGTCTGAAAATCTGAGTTGAATAAGATGACTATCTGGAATGGTTGTTAGCTCCCCTGTTTCACCACGAGTTTGGGATACTTAGCTCCAAGCACAGAACCATATAGCCATCTAGGCATAATGCCCATACAATTATTATCATGGACAATGATTTGAAATACATGCTTTATGTATCTGATTGCTTCGACTTATAAGGATAATTATGGCAGTTTATTATAGACAATTGCATCAAGGTCTTATGTTGTTTAAAACTGATTATTCAGTAATTTTTTACCAAAAGCAGCATAGGAAATTACCTCTTGCATCTTTTTCCTTCTTTTTCTTCTTGAGAACCTTCCCAGAAGATCCAAGACGAAGATATGACATGATTTTAGCAATTCGGTCAAGTACAGAACCATCAACATTGACAGTTACCGCTTCCTACACAAAGTAGAAGCCAAAATCAGATAAACAGTCCAACAATGATGGGAAAACCTCATGAAAGATTGAGAATCTTTTTACCTCTGTCTGTGGACAGTCTGCTTTACTCCTATGCAAGGTGGTTGGGATGTCATGAGTGTATCCGCCCTCCTGAGATGCAAAATACGAGAACATGACGTTAATGCCAGGAAAACGGGAGTTCACATTCATTCAGTATCCTACAATAGCAAGCTCGATGCTCTCAGAGAAGTGTCTACACACACTTCTACTCAAAGTTTGACTTCCACACATGATTTAGGTGGTAACTAAACACACAATTATCCTGAACAGGCCACCCAAAGTCTATAAAGGTTCAGGCAAGTTAAAACATGAGCAGAAATTGTTCCCAAGAAAGGCTACTCCGATCTAGATTAAGCAGACTTAATATCAAAAGAGAAACAAAGGCTCTTACCATGTTAAAAATAAATGACATTCTACCAGGAAGGAACATCTCATTGGTTTTGATAACGGCGTGGGGCTTGACTATCCATTGGTAAACTGACTGAAACACAGAAATGAGATATCAATGTAAACAGATAATCTTCTCAAAAAATGTAAACAGATAATGACTTAAGAATATAACTGCCTCATCATATCACCAAAAGTAACATACCTTTGCGGTAGCCGTGCGAAATGACAACTTTTGGTCTTCCTTAGATGCTCTGTCAGCGAATAGGAAGCACACACGTGTTAGCACACACTATGAAACAGCTAAAGAAGTTTCTTGAGATATGGCCATCATTCTTCATATTAACACTTGAAAAGGTCAATATCAACAGAACTTAATGCCCAATACATCATGTTTGCGAAATTTAATACCGAATTTTTTAAGATTACACAAAACTTGACAGTAGGACAAGTAATCCATATACAATTAATGTCGCTACCAGCTACGGATCAGATATGACCGGTTGAAGAAAGAAGAAAAGATCGATGAACGATTAAGCGAGACTTTGCCTTAGAGACCAATGAAATGCGACCTAGAAGCTTTATTACACAAAAGTTCTTTGAAGACCTCTTGCTTCTGCTTCCCTGCTTACTTTTGCCATATACAATTACGGAATTACCTAGATTTTGCATCAACATCATCTCCATCATCTGGCTTTTTGTCAATCTCACTTCTTACTTTGTTAAGTAAAGCGTAATCCAATCCTTTGACCAAATGTGTGTGTTCCACATCACCTGAACAACAATATTAATCGAGTTCAGCATAAAATAAGCCAATGGCCTTCCACATGTAAAAAAAATGGCTAGCCCTAAAACTATTGATTAGGTGACTTCGTGAATTCTCACAGATAGCAACAAATGCAACGTTGTTTCTATCCCACTTCACTTCATAAACATGGTAAAAAATGAATACTACACTGAAAACTGAGACCCTGCAAATAAGTGGGAACAAATTTCTAAAATAATGCGTAACACGAACCTCCAAGATACTTGCTCTTCTCAATGGATAACTTCTGCACCTCAGCTGCCCTGCAAATACCAATTTAAATATAATTAGCTACTAAAATGGCATAACCATTGACAAGTTGAACAAGCAAAATTAGATAATAACCGGAGATCAATGTTCCCGGGAGGCGCAACGGCGTGGAAAGAACCCAATTCAGTCGGCTCATAATCGGGATTTTGATCTTCTCTTCGCTCCTTAGCCCTGTCTCTGTATTTCGGCAAGTCCGGTTGCTCCGCCGCTTTCTCCTCCCTGCATGCAGCACCACACAAGCATTACATCAAACACATACTCTGCATTCCAAATTCGTTTCCCAATAATTACGTGACAATGCAAATCAAGCTGAATTTTTTCCCAGATTTTAACAAAGCAGCTTAATTTCACAAAAACTAAAACAAAATAAAAATAGAATCAAAATTTAAACTTTGAATCAAAATTAAGACTAAATATACTGACTTGGAAATTTGGAAGCCTAATGTGCGTCGGAAAGTGAAAAAATAGTAAAAAATTGAAATGTTTAACTCACTTGCGGCGAGTAACTTTCTCCTTGTAACTTTTCTTCGACGAAGTCGTCGGTGCCATTGGGGTATCGAATTGGAATAGGGCGGAGGAAGAGATTTTTCAAATTGCAGTAATTAGGGTTTGCAGAGCAGTGGCGAACTCGCGAAAACGAGGTCGCTGTGGAACAAGATTGCAGGGAGGATTTCGTTGTGCTGTATAATTACGGATGAACCCTTATACTTGAAACGCACCGTCCGTGAACATTCAATTCTCTTTTTAACATTTTTTTCTAAATTTATGAGAATTAAGTTTGGAATTTGACCTGCAAACGACATCGTTTGCATCTCACTAATCTCCTTTGAGCCCTTTACCATTAGACTTGTGGCTATGATAATAACAAATTCTAAATAGCCTAACATTTTCATAAAAAAAAAAATACACTAATATTTTATGTATTTACGACTTGTCGCAATTGTTAATAATTACTAACACATCAACTGTCACATCATGTCATCAGCTAATATAATTATACAAAACAAAAATAAAAACGATCGCTTTAATATTATCTTGCAAATAAAATACTCTCAAGGATGTGACTTAGCAATTCATCCTAGTCCTTCGCCTGACAAAGATTAAGGTTTAATTGAATTATAATACAAGAAATAGGACCCATATGATATCTACTCCAGAATAAGATTGGTTAGTGAAATGCCCAATGTTAGTTTGGCTTTATACTAATTGACTTTTCATTTAGGATGATAATTACAACGTAATTTGTATCCATTAAAAATTAATGACGTTTTGGCATCCACTTGTATATATATATACACAAGCGCCTAGAGGACAGAAGGGAGTAATTTCATCTCAAATGGCAAGCCTGCAGATTTGTCTCTTGAACCATCAAAAAATCATCATCTGTTTAAGTACTCTACTTTTCTCAATTGGGTTTGGATCATGTGGTAGTGATCAAACACTAAGCAGCAGGACTGCTGCCTTGTTCATCTTTGGTGACTCCACAGTTGATCCTGGCAACAATAATCACATCACCACCATTCCTGAGAACCAAGCACATTACGAGCCATATGGGAAGAATGGCTTCTTTGAAACTCCCACCGGACGCTTCTCCGACGGTCGAATCATCGTAGATTATATAGGTAAGTGAGTATTCTTGATGTATGCTTCTCGTAAAATTTTTAAATGGTAATTACCTTAACTAGCGCTGAATGCTCATGATGCAGCTGAATATGCAAAGCTGCCACTAATCCCTCCATTTTTACAACCATCAACTGCTGATTATACCAATGGTGTTAACTTTGCATCTGGTGGAGCTGGAGTCCTTTCTGAAACCAATCAAGGATTGGTAGGAAAACCTTCAGTCTTTTATTGCTATGAATCATTATCCTCCTATTTATTGTGTAGGAAATTGAATTAGATTCCGAAAAAATAAGCACAAATAGAGCTAGTTACAAACTTTTGATCAGAACTATACAATCGATGGCCAATAAGCAGCATATAGAACCATGATTTAGTGCCTCTTTACTGTGTGTAATACTAGTGCCCTCCAGTCTTTATTTTTTATTAAAAGTTTGTAACCAGCAATTATGTTTTTGTTGATTCATATACATTTGTGGTTTGTCTATGATCATTTTTCTTGATCAATATGTAATTTCTAGGCGATTGATCTTCAAGCACAATTGAAAAACTTTGAAGAGGTGCAAAAATCATTGACTGAAAAATTAGGAGAAGTGGAAGCAAAGGAAGTGATATCAGAAGCAGTTTATTTCATTAGCATGGGAAGCAACGATTACATGGGTGGTTATTTAGGCAGTCCAAAAATGCAGGAACAATATAACCCTGAACAATTTGTGGGAATGGTCATTGGAAACTTGACGCAGACAATTCAAGTAAGTCTTATTAAAGCTTTGTATATCACCAGCTGTATATAACAACTGCGCATTTCTCTCTCTCATCACATGATTCGTTACATACGAGATCACGTGAAGAGAGATATATAAAGATCATGCATGGTTATGTACAATAAGTGACAACCGACAATCTATCCCAAAACGTGGCATATTTATGCAGGCGTTATATGAGAAAGGCGGGCGAAAGTTTGCCTTCCTAAGGTTGTGTCCACTAGGTTGCTTGCCTGCCTTTAGAGCTCTGAACAGTATGAACCCAGAATCCGGTGAAGGGGGATGTTTTGAAGCAGCTTCTGCCCTTGCACTAGCACATAACAATGCCCTAAAATCTGTACTCAACAGTCTTCAATATATGCTCAAGGATTTCAAGTACTGCAACTCCAATTTTTATGATTGGCTCCTTGAAAGAATAGAGGATCCCTCCAAATATGGTATGCATGCCTTTTTTCATATATTTACAGAGGCAAACATAAATTTACTGGTAGTAACTTGATCTTAAATTTACTGTGTAGGTTTCAAGGATGGAGTGAATGCTTGTTGTGGAATTGGACCATATGGGGGCATATTTAGCTGTGGAGGCACAAAGGAAGTTAAGGATTACCAGTTATGCGATAATGCTGATGAATATATATGGTGGGATTCTTTTCATCCCACTGAGAGGATCCACGAGCAGCTTGCAAAGGCTCTCTGGAATGGACCCCCTTCCGATGTGGGGCCATACAACCTAGAACATTTCTTTTCTGATAAGGAGAAGCTCACCATTGGTGATGTGGTTGATGACCCGGAAGCACAGCAATTTTCACTTTTGAAGTAGTAGGCTAGTAGCAGGGCCATGTAGCTTTGCATTGACGGGGTTTTAAGAGCTGCTGCCCGTTGCGGTTTCCTCGCCAGCTGCGTTTTCTTCATTAGCAGTTGCCAAAATAACATGCGCAACATAGGCAGTGACACATATCCATCCATCAGCTATAAATAATCTTGGTCTTTTACTAACCAAGGATATTAGCAGTTTTTCAGTATTACTGAGTATATTTAAGGCTCTATTTGGATACAAATGACACTCTACGTATTTAAGTCTATGTTTATATACAAATCATATTTTACATTAAATTCATTTAAATACAAAGAAGAGATTCGAACTTGGGTGACAATTACATTATATATTAGAATCATCTACATATGAGGAAGGATTAGAATTCAAATGTAACAGATAAAGTATACCACTTTAGCCAACTTAATTAAGCTCAAATTTGCAGAAATTATATATTCATATAGATGAAAATTAATCACTTGACCAAAATCAGATAAATGAATTTGGTTGACAAAGGAAAAGGGCTAGATGAATTTAAAAGCAAAGAGATTTAAAGTTGACAACAAGATTAATGGGCATGTTTATTTATTTGGGATGGAAAAACTATGAATCGGGGAAGCTCTAGTCACAACTCACAAGGGAGACAAGAAGGAAGGGCCGGAATAAGGCTAACTAGTCTCTCCTAAACATCAATTTTTATTTTGTAGATTTAAATCTAATAATAAAATATTATCTAGATGTAGTCAGTGGCAGCAGATTCATGATGCAAATTGGGGGAATAAAGCTAACAAATCGATATATGCTAAAGCAATTTGATGAGTGTTAAACGAAAGAATTTTTCGAGTGCTCTCCACGCAGTTTGTCAAGTGATGCCGATATATACTTAACATGCATTACACCAAATACTTGTTGAGCTGAAAATTGAGTTTGTTTGATGTAGACCGGGTTAGTCCGGCCTGGATTGAGTAGTAGCGCTCTAACCCTACTCGTTCTTAAACTTTTCGACACGGTCCGTTTTGAAGATGTAAAGGTTAGTCCAGCCCAGGCCCAAATAAAAGCTCAGCGTTACTACAGGGCCGCCCACGGCCCTACTTTCCGAATTTGATGGATCCCCTTTTCTGTAAGGATTTGATCTTCGAACCGAAAAAGATCAGGATTCGTATCTACGTACCTTCCTATTTAAGCAAAGATCTCACGCTAAACCAACATGTTCTACTTTTACAATCCTTTACTGCAAACCTAAACCCTACAAGAAGTGTGCGACTTGAAAGAAGAAGACGAAAGGGTGCAAAGCTTAAGAGAATTTCAAACCCTAATTCACAGTCAGTTTGTGAAAGATATAAAGTTTATGGAGATCAAGGAAAATTTGGAGAGCTTTGGTAGTTTGGCTAACCCTAATTCTGAAAAGCGAAAGATCGAGATCAGTGATTATGATGCGTCCGGCAGCGACAATCGTCCAAGCAAGCGAGCTAGAAGAAACATCTCGAGCGGCGATGGCGATAAGGAAGAAGAAGTAAAAAGTACTAGGTCAAGTTCGAGTACTTCTTCCGACAAAACGGAGAAAATAAATGAAACGATTAACTTGGATCTAAACATGCCTGCTTCTACTGATGAAGAAGATGACGATAGAATGTTCTTGGAGAGTACTTGGTCCAACAACGTAAAGCAAAGGGATTGCGGTGACGGTGAAGTAGAAGAAGTTGAAGAAATCAAACTTGACCTTAACTCCACTCCTGCTCCCAGTGAAGGCGCCGAAGGATATAACTTAGAGGGAGAAGTTTGGCCAGAAGATTGGGACCAACAAGTAGGAGGTTGTGATGATGATCATGATGACTTCGACGGCAATGATCAGGACTATTATGATTATGGTGGTTATGATGACAATGACGACGATGACGTGGGTAATAAAAGAATCAAACTTGATCTTAACTCCACTCCTCTCAGTGAAGAAGAAGTCGAAGAACAAGAAGTTAGGCAAGAGGAGAAGGAAGAAGATCAACGTCAGTACCAATTAGACGAAGAAGACATACCAGTAGAAGTTCGGTACCAATCAGAAGCAGAAGAAAAAGAAAAAGAAGAAGAAGTTAGGCCAGAGGAAGGACAAGATCAGTACCAAGAAGATGACGAAGAAGATGATCAATACTGTTACCAATCCAAAGTAGAAGATCAAAGATGTTACCAAGCAGAAGAAAAAGAGGTTAGGTCAGAAGAATCTTGGCATCCATCAGAAGAAGAAGAAGAAGTTGTTAGGTTGCCCAATACTGCCAGGTCCAACCTTGACTTCAGTAGAACACCTACGGAAGGAGAACTAGAAGATCTCAAAAATAGTACTATTCCTCCTGCCAAAAAGTGGGATGATGAACCAGAACACTCCTCCGACAACAACCACTCTTCTTTTGTTTGTGAAATCTGTGTTCAGCACAAGGTTTCATCCGAGTGGTTTGCGCTAGAAAACTGTGGACATGCTTATTGCAAGGACTGCATGATCAAGCACGTGGCCACCAAGCTTCGACAGAACATCGTAAGCATTCCGTGCCCCACTCCTGATTGCGTTTCAGGTTCGCTAAGTCCCGAGCATTGTCGTCCCATTCTCCCTCCTGACCTGTTTGACAGTTGGGCAAGTGCTTTGTGAAAATTTGACTGTTTGCATGTTCATGTTGAAGTGCTGATCAGTTCATAATATTCTTGTTTGGATTTGGTTCATCATATGGTACTCTATATCCGTATGAAATTTGTGTTGTGAGTTGCAGTGCTGAATCCTATCTATATTTCCTTATACTTGGTTTTACTTTTTCGTTGGAGAAGAATACATCAAATATTCCAAATACTTGGTATAACTATTTTTTGTGTTTGTATCTTCTGGAACTTATATTGTACTTGATTTCATCAACTTTTATCTGAACTCGTTCAGTAATTGATTTTGTTGACATTTTCTGTTTGAAAGTTTGTGCGCTTGCATCGTGTCAGAAACAATGCTTCTGTGCCTATTGAACATGAAGTTATGGTATTTTTACTTTGTTATCTTTAATTGGGATCTATGCTTATATGATGTTCAAAAAAATTGGCTATTCTCAAAGTAAAATTAGGATCATAAGTATATACGATAAACCTAGCAGAAAAAGAAATAACAAACATGTGTCTTTTTATTTTTTGGTCGACAACTAGGCAATTTCAGAAAGAAAAGAAAAACTACATAAAAATGTCACAAAGCCAACCAGGCAAGCAATATTAGCGATTAGTATCAAATGACGAAAAGGAAGAACTCACCAAAAAAAGGGACATCGATTGCAGGATAATCTTGGAAAGGCCAAAATATTAGCAACAAAGTTCGTTTCATTATAAATTTTCAGAAATTCATAAGACCAACTTTTTGAAAAGATTATAATAATTCATAACCAAACTTCCCAAAGGATGATCAATAAATAACTTCAACATTTTATATATATCGAAGCAAGCGAGAAATTAGAGTCACCAAAATATTCTCAATTCCGTTATTCACACAAGCTTCATACCAATAAAAACACCCCAAAATGTAGTAGCTAGCTAGAACCTTTGCCTCTACCAAGGTTAGCACAAAAACCAGTAATCCAGGCCCCTTATGAAATTCTAGACAATCCTATCCTTGAAAGCACCGTGGTCTTTTCGTGATACTCCCTTATGTGGTGTTTGTGAAAAATTTCCTAAGTTTAGTTTTAAAACAACCAAAAATGAAAAATCGACTAGTCACATTGGCATCGATTCTCGCGGTGGTGTTTTGAAGCCAAAGGTCAAGGTTTCTGTGCTTGAGCTCTTGAGTATGGATCATTGGAAAGGTGAAGATTTCTCAGCAGCTTCAAACTCCAACCGAGTTTGTATGCAATTTTATATTGATTAAAATAAGCATTTATTTTTCTAGTTGTTAGGATAGGGCCTCGTTTGTAGCAAAATGACGTTCGTAATGGCTAAAGAACTTCTATATGGCAGTACTTATCTTCCACTATTTTCTTGTGAAGTGTAGAGAGTTATTTAATTAAGTGTAGAGAATTGTTAAGCAAATAGCATTAAGCTAATTTTGAGGTCAAGGTTCTTCCATGAGCCCCCATTTCTTAATTTCATTGTTCTTCACAAGCATTTCCTCAGTAGATATTGAACTGATATATTAAATTCCAGGTTTCCTCTCCTTTTTCTTTTTTCTTTACACGTACAATTTCCGTTCGTTTATTGGGTTAGGTTGAAATCTTTTGATCTTTACAGTTCGATAACGTTGTGTGGCCGAAGTCGATGAACTCGGTGTGGGAAGGGCCGAGTAGAAGATGAAACTATTTATTCCCAAACTTCTAACCTAATTAAGATTCGGGTAGGTAGATAAATGATACAACAGAATCAAAGAAATATCTTGAGTGACATGATGATTAAAATGAAGATGAAGCTGAAGAAACCAAGTTTCTTAAAAGCCTCAAGCCCTCCAACCCTCCCTCCAAAAATTTACCTAACAAATAATGACCAATAAATAGTTAACGCTCCTAACCTAATCCCTTCGAGATTAAGGACGACTATTCATCGACAACAATCATGACAAAAAGTACTGCTCTCACAAGACGCGTGGTAAAGTTAATCAATTCGGAGAGTCTTCCAACTCGAAGATCAATGAAAGTGATGAGGAGGCTTTTGTTTGTGAAATATGTGTTGAGTCTAAGGTTGCTGTGAACACAGAAAATTCCCGAAACGAAAGAGACAAGAACAACGTGCACAAACAAATATTTGTATTTGATGATTTTGGGTTACAATCTCTCTCAATTTGATCTTCTGATTCGATCTCCGTAAGGTGTTGATTTGTCGATGTTTCGTTGATCCAAGGGCCGTCGAGGCTTGATCTTGGATGAACTGTTGGAAGTTTCTTCAAGGGGTCGTGGGCTTTGATCTTTGAAGGTGGATTTGAGCGGATCTTCAAGGAGCCGTTGGGGCTTGATCTTGAGGATGAGTGTTTATTCAAGGGCCGTTAAGGCTTGATCTTGAATAACGGTGATGAACGGATCTTCAAGGGCTTTTGGGCTTGATCTTGAAGAACAGTGATGAACGGATCTTCAAGGGCTTTTGGGCTTGATCTTGAAGAACGGTTGGATGTGTGGATTTGTCGACGTTGTTGATCCAAAGGGCCGTTGAGGCTTGATCTTGGAAGAACGATGAACGAAGAACGAAGAACACTTTCTTCAAGGGCCGTCGGGGCTTGATCTTGAATTGGTGGAAGTTCTTCAAAGGGCCGTCGGGGCTTGATCTTGGAAGAACGATGAACGAAGAACGAAGAACACTTTTCTTCAAGGGCCGTCGGGGCTTGATCTTGAATTGGTGGAAGTTCTTCAAAGGGCCGTCGGGGCTTGATCTTGAAGGTGGATGATTGTTGATCCAAGGGCCGTCGGGGCTTGATCTTGGAAGAACGATGAACACTTTCTTCAAGGGTCGTCGGGGCTTGATCTTGAAGGTGGATGATTGTTGATCCAAGGGCCGTCGGGGCTTGATCTTGGAAGAACGATGAACGAAGAACGAAGAACACTTTTCTTGATTCTTTGGGAACTTGGATGCTTGAGAGCTTCGGAGTTTCAAGGTGTAATCTGAATTGGTGAAATGAAATGAATGCAATTGGCTTCTATTTATAGAATTTTCCAAGGCCTAATTTTGAATATAATATCCCAGATGAAATAAGTCGTTTCTGCCAGGTGTTGACACGTGTCCTGTTTGATGACTTTCCCGACTCATTTCAATTTTTCGTTTAGACACACGCCACGTGTAAAATTTATGTAATACATGAGCGTTGAAACTTTGATTTATCGGTCAAAATTTATTTACCGAAATTTCGATGTCTACAAATGCCCCCACTTTAAGGCGCGTCGTATACATGTGCTTGTCGCGTGTAGGAGATGCGTTTTGAAGTCCCTTACTGTAGATGTCGATCCAAGGGCCGTTAAGGCTTGATCTTGAATTGGACTGGAAATTTCTTCAAGGGCCGCTGAGGCTTGATCTTGAATTGGGCTTGAGATTTCTTCAAGGGCCGTTGAGTCTTGATCTTGAATTGGGCTGAAAGTTTCTTCAAGGGCCGTTGAGGCTTGTTCTTGAACTTTGTTTGAAATTTCTTCAAGGGTCGTCGAGGCTTGATCTTGAAGGTTGAAATTGGACCACAAGGAGCTTCATGTGGTAGATGATCTTTGGCTTTGGTAGTGGACGAATCGGCACGTATTTCGTTGCGCTTGTTGACTTTCCACAGCTTTGATCTTGAACTGGGTTGGAGGATTTTCTGGTTTCCTCCAATTGTTTGACTTTCCACAGGCTTATTCTTGAACTGGGTTTGGAGTTCTGAGCAAGGAAGAGAAGAGTTCCTTGTGCTGGTGATTTGGTGGCATTTGTACGGCAAGACTTTGCTCTTTGGCGAATGTGCCCTCAAAATGTTGTTAAAGCTTCTCGAGTTCTTCAACTCAGACTCCTTCTTCTCTCTAATTCTTCAACTCGGACTCCTTCTGCTGAGTTGATTGTGCATGCCGCATTTCCTTATTTGTTCTTCAGGCAAATGTGGCAGCTTCTCGAGTTCTTGGTTTCAACTCAGACTCCTTCTGCTGGCTTGATTGAGTGTGCAGGCAGCATTCTTCTCTGCTTGTTGGCATGAAGATTGTCCAGTATGGATGATGGTGCGCCTTTTCACTTTCAGTGATCCAACTGTGTTAACCTCCAAAATTGCTTGGCGCTTCATTCTTGAAGGAATGGAACTTCGAACGTCATCCTTTTCTGCCAGACGATCGATCTTTTCTACTTCTGGTGTCGTCTTTCTCCTTCTGGAAGGCTCTTTGGCTTCTTCAAGTCTTTCCATAACTGACTGTCGTGGAGGAAAGCTAGTCGTATTGCTTTGCTTCTTAGGTTTCGACAACCTTTTGAAAACAGAGCTTCGAGATGCTGACGTGTTAAGCCTTTTGAAGACAGAAGTTCTGTTTTGACCGCCAATGAGTTTAGGTGCCGGAACTTTGGGCCTTGGATGATTCATTCTATCGAATACTGACGTTTGGGGGGCAGGTTGGGGCTCCTTTTTATCTTGTATAATGCTTACGCTGATGTGTTGAGTGCTGATGTGTTGAGTCCTTTTTATCTTCACCGGTGCATTTGGTGTGAAGCCTAGTCCAGCTTTGTTGTTGTTGACCCCGTAACCATGCTCCTCCAACTTCTTCTGAGTTTTAGTGAGATCACGTTTGTTGTCTTTGACGGTGTTCAAATCATTCTTTCCCAAATTTGCAGAGGATGTGAAGTTGTACCCAGCTCTCGACATAAGTTTGTAGGCATTTGGATCAAAACCTTCTTCGGTCCTCTTGGTTGGGAGAAAGCTTGGTTCTACCCCCTTTGGCAGGCCTTTTGTGAAGCCTTGTGATGGTCTTGCAACCTTAGTGTCGCCTAGCTGTGTCAGAGGTAAAACTGCATTTGTTTTAAGCAACTTTACGTTATCTATGTGCCGCTGTGCATCGGCTTTGCTTGCTGCAGTTTCGAATGGGGATTGACCATTCTTTCTTCTCGACGTCGGGATGTATCAGAAAACGGGTATGTTTGGTCCATTTGAAGGCGTCCTACTCCCTCTGGTTGTTGCAGGTTTAGCAAGCTTATCGTTGTTTTTGCTTGAAGATGGCATAGCTTCTTCTTCTTGCTTCTTGGGCACGACTTGCCATTCCTGCTTTTTAGGTGTTGCTTTGCCCATGGATTTGATCTCTTTTGGAAGAGTTTCGGGCACCATGTCTTCATCCATGTAGAATTTGGCGTCTGCGAAATGTGATTCGGCTTCGGTGAATGGCTTGGTGTTGCCATAGATCACCTTCACTCCTTCTCGGTAAAATTTTAAGCATTGGTGAAGGGTGGATGGTACTACTCCATTCACATGGATCCAAGGCCTTCCTAAGAGCAAACCGTAGGAAGTTCTTGCATCAATCACGTGGAATATTGTGCTTGACTTGAGTTCACCAATGGTCATCTCCACTCAGATCATGCCCATCGCTCTTTGTCCTCCTTGGTTAAAACCTTGGATTAGTAGACGGCTTAGGGATAGTTCATCCACTTTGATGCTGATTGCGATCATTGTTGACTTTGGCATGATATTTATGGTTGATCCGCCATCCACCAGCATGCGGCTGACTTTGTGCTCCCTTACGTACCCAGAGACGAAGAGAGGTCGGTTGTGAGGCTTTGATCCTAGCAGCAAGTCTTCATCGGTGAAGTGGATTGCGTCCTCGGCGGCACAACATGTGACACATTCATATGGTCGAAGTTTTAAGCCTTCGTTCTTGCTTTCTTGCCCTTCATGGTCGTCAGGACTCGCCAAGATTGCTGCCAGTGCTCTTCGCATCTTTTTTGGCAACCGGAGCGCTTCCTCGATGCTAAGGTGTGTTGGCAGACCTTCTTTAGTTGTAAGAGTCTTTTCCCCCTCAGTGGTCACAGCTTTGCCTTCTGAGGGTTCTTCCATTTCTACTTCGACCATGTAACATGCAGTGATAGTGCACTGTTGGAAGAAGTCCTCTGGGAAGTATTCATGTAAGGAGATGGGAATACGTGGCTCTTGCTCCATAGGTTCCCCAGCATATGTTGGCTTAGCAGCTCTTATGCTTCTTTTAGGCTTTCTATTGTTACGGCGGCAGTGCTTTCTCGCTTGCTCCCCCTTTGGCCTTATAGCTTGTGGTCTTGGCTTTCTCGTCTTCTTATAGGTCACCAATGTCCACCCTTCTTCATCATCGATAGGTGCATCGCCGTTGTTTGCCCCCAATGATGGTTGTGCAGAAGGTGCCGTGTAGCTTGTGCATTGATAGGAATGGTCGGGCATTTCTTGAAGAGGCACGGGATTAAAGGATCCGAACACGATCGTAGTGGTGTGCGTTGCGGCTTTGTCTTCTAGGTTGAGCTCAATCTGCCCTTGCTGTGCCAACTTCATGATGAGTTCTTTTAGGATAAAACACTTGCCCACATGATGACCCACGATACGATGATACTTGCAGTACTTAGGATCATTGATGCGATTCATCTCTTCAGGGCGTTTGCATTCAGGCAATTCAATCACTTTCTTCTCCAGCAGGTCGTCCAGCATTGCGTCCATGTCGGAGTCTGGAAAAGGGTATACCTTCTGCTCCAATTCCCTCAAGGTGTTTTTGTACCTATCTTGGGTGCGGGAAGTCTCACTTCTTTTTATCTCCTTTGCTTTGTTATTAAAGGAAATTTTGACGGGTGTGGACGAGGTCTTGATAGGGGTGGTATTCGTGGTAAAAGCTTCATTGGCGGGCTTTTTCCCATGATTGTCTGCTCTTGAAGTAAACACCTTATCCCTTTTGAAATCGGTGATTGGCTCCTTCTTTCCATGGTGGGCGATGCTTAGTTCCATGTCGTGGGCACGAGTGGCTAATTCTTCAAAAGTCCGTGGTTTGATACCTTGAAGGATGTATTGTAAACCCCATTGCATGTCTTGGATGCACATCTCAATTGAAGAAATCTCGGAGAGCCTGTCCTTACAATCGAGGCTTAGATTACCCCATCGGTTGATGTAGTCCATGACTGGTTCCTCCATCCATTGCTTCGTGATTGTCAGTTCTAGCATGCTCACAGTGCGGCGGGTGCTATAGAAGCGGTTGAGGAATTCCTGCTCTAATTGCTCCCAGCTGTTGATGGACTCAGGCTCTAGGTCCGTGTACCACTCAAAGGCGTTTCCTTTCAGCGAACGTAAAAACTGCTTGGCAAGGTAGTCCCCTTCGGTCCATGCGTTGTTGCAAGTTTCAACAAAGTGGGCAACGTGCTGTTTCGGGTTTCCTTTTCCATCAAACTGCATGAACTTTGGTGGTTGATAACCCCTTGGCATCTTCAGGGCATCAATCTTCTTGGAGTAGGGCTTCGAGTAGAACAAGGAGGTATGTGAGCTCAATTCGTACTGTGCCTTGATGGTGTTGGTGATCATCTCCTGCAGCTGCTGGATAGAAAGAGATCCCATGAGTGCCGCTGCTTGGTCTGTCTCCGGCTTCACATCGTTTTTCTCCACCTGAGGCTCTTCTTCTTCGTTGTCTTCTTTCTTTAGAGGATCAATCTTCGGGTTGGGTTTCTCGCCGTCCTGCGCCTCTAGTCGGTTGACGAGTGCTGCAATTTGCAAGTCTTTTTCTTCCACAGTTCGGGTTAGCCTTGCGATTGCTTCATTCATTTGAGCTAGCTGCTCATCGATTGAAGTTGCTCCAGTGGTCATGACTTGCATGGCTGAACTGCCGCTTGAATCGGCATCAGAGAGCATGGATTCGGAGTATTTCCTTGGACTTTCCCCCCTTGGTGCCTTTAGCGAGGCTAAGGTGATCAAAGGCTCGTGTCTTGGGTGCTCTTGTTCCCTTAGCAGAGTTGATGCAGCGGTGAAAGAGGCGGCAGAAGTAGCTCTTGTCTTGCTTCGAGTCGTGATACCCAAAGTGACACCACTTGCGACGATGACGCTCTTGTTTTTTGCGCCGATTGCAGGAACAGTTTGAGCCTTCCTTGATGCCATTAATTTTGGAAATGTGCTTAAATTTCTTGAACGGAGAAAGAGATGAGAGGTAAAGATGTCCCACTGGGCGTGCCAATTTGTGAACACAGAAAATTCGAGAAACGAAAGAGACAAGAACAACGTGCACAAACAAATATTTGTATTTGATGATTTTGGGTTACAATCTCTCTCAATTTGATCCTCTGATTCGATCTCCGTAAGGTGTTGATTTGTCGATGTTTCGTTGATCCAAGGGCCGTCGAGGCTTGATCTTGGATGAACTGTTGGAAGTTTCTTCAAGGGGCCGTGGGCTTTGATCTTTGAAGGTGGATTTGAGCGGATCTTCAAGGAGCCGTTGGGGCTTGATCTTGAGGATGAGTGTTTCTTCAAGGGCCGTTAAGGCTTGATCTTGAATAACGGTGATGAACGGATCTTCAAAGGCTTTTGGGCTTGATCGTGAAGAACAATGATGAACGGATCTTCAAGGGCTTTTGGGCTTGATCTTGAAGAACGGTTGGATGTGTGGATTTGTCGACGTTGTTGATCCAAAGGGCCGTTGAGGCTTGATCTTGGAAGAACGATGAACGAAAAACGAAGAACACTTTCTTCAAGGGCCGTCGGGGCTTGATCTTGGAAGAACGATGAACGAAGAACGAATAACACTTTTCTTCAAGGGCCGTCGGGGCTTGATCTTGAATTGGTGGAAGTTCTTCAAAGGGTCGTCGGGGCTTGATCTTGAAGGTGGATGATTGTTGATCCAAGGGCCGTCGGGGCTTGATCTTGGAAGAACGATGAACACTTTCTTCAAGGGCCGTCGGGGCTTGATCTTGAAGGTGGATGATTGTTGATCCAAGGGTCGTCGGGGCTTGATCTTGGAAGAACGATGAACGAAGAACGAAGAACACTTTTCTTGATTCTTTGGGAACTTGGATGCTTGAGAGCTTCGGAGTTTCAGAGCTTCAGAGCTTCAAGGTGTAATCTGAATTGGTGAAATGAAATGAATGCAATTGGCTTCTATTTATAGAATTTTCCAAGGCCTAATTTTGAATATAATATCCCAGATGAAATAAGTCGTTTCTGCCAGGTGTTGACACGTGTCCTGTTTGATGACTTTCCCGACTCATTTCAATTTTTCGTTTAGACACACGCCACGTGTAAAATTTATGTAATACATGAGCGTTGAAACTTTGATTTATCGGTCAACATTTATTTACCGAAATTTCGATGTCTACAGTTGCATCCGAGTCTTTTGGTATCAAAAATTGCAGAAATTGCAGCCATACATATTGTACGGACTGCATAGTCGAATACGTGGGTTCCAAGCTTCAAGAGAACATCACGAGAATTCGGTGCTCTGATCCTGATTGCAAGTCGGGAATGCTAGAGCCCGAGCATTGTCGTTTGATCCTAATATAGATTGAGATGAATAAATTTAGAGAGTCCAAAGTGTTAGGACTCCATGTGCATTGTCACTGTGTATTATAAGGATAATCAACGCGGAATTAATTAATTAAAGTCAAAACCATCTAGAGGATATAATTCCTTGTTTGTAGGACACTAAGTGTACGTGCATTAGTTGTGGTATAAACATGGAGGATTACTAGGCTTCAACCGTCCCATGATAGTTGGGATGCGGTTGGGTAATTTGCCTATATAGGAGATGTCCGTACTCACAGAAAGATAACATCAAACACTTTGTAGCACCATCACTATGGTTTGACTGGTGGCGAAGCTACAGAGGGCCGCCCTTCCCCTCGCCGGAAATCAAGCCTAGAAGCGACCGTCTGCCCCTCTGCTGTAGTCGGAAAGCCTGCAAGGTGAAGGCATGTCTGCTGCTGCCCAACCAATGATGCGCGTTGTGGTGAAGCCAACACCTCATTGCACTGGAAATCAACACTGAAATTGAGAAACTGCCATTCTAGTTCTGAGCTTGCCTACGGAGAATCTGAACTTTTGCAGGCTTTGAACCTGGGACCTAGAACTACCCCACCCCTTACCCACACCCTCACCACTAGGCTCTATATCTTATTTATATGTGGATACTGGATCATTGTGAATGTTCATTTTGATCTTGTTCAAAGGAGTAATAAAATGAAAAATGTATGTATTAGAGATTGAGACTTGATATGTGTTAACTTTTGGGGAGTCTTCTAATATTTCAAAGGATGTTGATGACCCGGCTGATTTTGTGTGTACAATCTGCGTGGAACACAAGGAAGCACACGACAGGTTTGACATAAAAAAATTGCAGTCATGCATATTGTACTGATTGCATGGTCAAATACGTGGTCTCCAAGCTTCAAGATAACATTACCAGCATTAGGTGCCCTGTTCCGAATTGTATAGGGTTGCTGGAGCCGGAGTATTGCCGGCTGATTCTGCCTCCGGAGGTGTTTTATCGGCGGGGAAGTGCATTGTGTGAGGCCGTTATTCTTGGGTCAGAGAAATTTTTACTGCCCCTATAAATTGAGGCAATCGGTGTGTCCGAATTGTTGGAGAATGTTCTGCGCTCAGTGTAAGGTTTCTTGGCATGAGGGGATCAAATGCGAGGAGTTTCTAAAGTTGAATAAGGTTGAGAGGGAAAAGGAGGATATCATGTTGATGGACCTTGCGCAGAAGCAACAATGGAGAAGATGCCCCAAATGTAGGTTCTATGTGGAAAAATCGGTGGGTTGCATGTTCATGAAGATGTACAGGTCAGTTTTTTATCTGCTATGCTACTTCAATTATTTGTTGAAATTACTTCTTGGTTATTCATGTGCAGTAAAAATTTCATTGTTTTTTTTCTGTTATAATAAAATCACTTGGAATTCGATTGCTTTGCCTTCCTTGGTTGTTGTGTAAATCTCATGAGGTTGATTATGTTCTCGTGTTTTGCTCGTTATTGTTTAAAGTTAGATAAGAACCAAAGATGACGAAACTGCATTGGATAAACAAAACCAGTTAGTACAACTTTAGAAGGCAAATACCATTGCGCAAAATTTTATATATTAAGCATCAACAATATAAAGCAGATTCCTCACTTCGTAATCTCGTTCAACCTCTAAAACAGCAATTGCTGACTCCCCGGAATTCAGATGATTGAAAACCATCTACCCGTGAGTAGCTTTACAATACAATAATGAATCCGTAGTTGAAGAAATTTTTGGCTTTCTGTCACCTCCGTTAAGGTTATATTCTCATATAACAAATGTGTTTGAGCTAAAATTTTTATCTTTAGAATCCTTTGTCCTTGCCTGGGAAATGAGGAGTAATCTGGAGTTCCGAAGGAGTATGTAGAGAAATAAGGCTGCCATGCCTCGATACATTTTACTAGATTTGTGAAAGGAGTGAACAAAACTATGATGATAGATTGACATAATAACTGGCATAGTTGCTCCGCTCAGCTTCAGCCTCAGCTTCATTTGAAGCGTGACTGTTTGACTACGTTCAAAAGAACGAGAAGAAACATAAATACTTTCTAGATCAGAACTGCTTTCTGCTACAGAACTTAAACTTGAATTGTCTTCATTTATATGACTAGTCTACAAATTAACCTGTAAATTTACTACATATATACGAACAAGCTTTCCGCTTTTTAGAGCTTGATATAGGCATTACCCCATTGCTCTGCTGACATTTAACCTGTAATATACAAATTACTCGACACTATTTCAACTAGTTTCGTTCAGTAAATTCTTGAATGCACTTTGAATTTCTGTTTTTTTTATTATTTTTTTATTACAGGTGCAGAACTGCTTTCTGCTATAGATGTGGAGACGTTTTAATGGACAATCATAATTAGGATGCTACTTCAAATATTGTAATTTATCAATTCTTCTTGAAAAACGTTTTAGAGATCTATTTTCTTCGTTGTCAAAACAATGTTTCAGTAAGAAATAATATTTTTTCGGATATTCAGTCCAGCCCATCTTGAAATTCTGGTTTTGTCCCTAATTTAGGAGTTTCGGAGTAAAGAACAAACATTAAAAAGACACATGGTGAGTTTAAAAGAGTTTTTTTAGGGAGGTTTTCATAGAGTTACCTCTACGTGAATGAAAAATTGGCAAGCTGTTTTGTTTGGGTGGTATTTACGCAAAGCTCATGAAACATATTATTCTATGCTTTTAATTAAGAGGAGGGAGGGGAAATTCATGGATTCTGTTAACATTACGGTTGATTAATATATAAAGGAATCGAATTATCAAATGAGTTGAATGATATCCTTAACAAATTAGCAATGATTTCACACGTGCCTAACAATCAAAAGAAAGAAAAAAACAATAAAAAAGACCTCTTTTGTACTTCTGTGTATTATTATAGTTGGTAGGTCGTTCATAGAAGAAAAGAATATGGTTTGGTTACTAACACTGCATATGGTATATACTCAAGCTTGCCTCACCCATATGGTATATGCTGGCTCACCAGTTCACAACAGCCTACCAGTGCCCACTTCCCAGCCAAATTGATTAAGCATTATAAAGTTGTTGTTTGTGATGGCAACACCTCGTGGTTGGGGTATGGTTGTTAACATTATGAGGTGTGAAGGTAAAAGAGTCCAATATCGATGAAATAAGAAATCTTATAAGGGCTTATAAGAGGTTGAACTAATCTTCATATTACCAATTCATTTTATGCTAAGCCCTAACTTTCTTCATTGTATCAAAGCACGCAAGGATGTCAAGGTAAAATACTCACAAAATCCGCTACCTAGGGGGCGTGTGAGGATGTAAAGGTAAAATAGTCTCACAGGGGGCGTGTGAGGATGTGAAGGCAAAAGAGTCTCACATAGATGAGTAAAAGAGTCTCACATCGTTGGTGAAAAGAAAAACATTACAAGGGCTTATAAAAGGTTGAGTTACTTGTCATATTGCCAGTGAGTTTATGCAACTTTCTTCAAACACAACGAGAGTTTATATTTATGATAAACTTTTTTAATGTGACGACGACACCGTTATAAATTCTTTAATGTTATAGCAAGTGTATTTTTTTTTCAAACGATCCGATAATTACACTAAAATAATCTAAACAACAAGGAGAGAACTTGGATGCATATGGGGTGAAGCACCATATTCTCTAGTCAGCTTGCTAAACTCAGGTATGCACAACACGTGTATTCATCTATTAATACTATGTCTTAAATTCTTAAAATATAATCATGATGTATGCCTATATTAACTATATGCAGACTTAGATTGATAACTCGTAACAATTTTTAACTCTTACTTTAGAGAATATGACAATAACAATGATACGATATTCATATCGAAAAATTGGTCCAATCAAACTCCCTTGCAAACACTATTAAGTGACATTAGGCAGGGTCATCGTCCTGATTAGCCCCATAACGTTTAAAATTAAGAAAGACGTCTGATTAGCCCATCTAGCCGCCTGCCTAGACTAGCTTAGGCATCCACTTAGGTCCCGACTCTTACTTAAACAGAAAATAAATAACTTTTATTTTATATATATTTTTTTTTAACAAATTGTAAGAGACTTATTCAATACTTGAATAAACACTCATTATATTATGGTTCCTCATGTTTTCAATATGTTCTAATACTTTCTAATTTATATGTATTTTATTTTTCAATTTTTGTATCTTAATACAATTAATTATATATTTTTTAAGTATAAACATAAACTTATTTTTACAAAATTTAATAAATTTACTTGAATTCGCTTGGTTCGTCAAGACCTTGCTTAGACACTTGATTTGATCATCATCTCGACTAACGCTTAGCGTTTTTCAAAACCTTGCTTGCAAATCATATGGAGACTTTGAGCACATGGAAATCTCACCAAAGCATCAATAATTGAACATGCTTTGAACTATGAAACACGTTTCTGTTTTGAATAATTGATCATGCTTTGAACTAGGAAACACGTTTCTATTTTGTTAAGGTCAATATGCTAATGTGAACGGTAATGCTAATCAATTTCAATCATTAGCTATATATACAGCAGAGTGACAGGTGTTAAATTAAAATGACAAGAAATCGTGGATGCAACTGCATCAGGACGAAATCAGAGTGGTTTAATTTCATAACTGCAGTGCACATCCACCTGGCGATCGCCCGATATCAGCGATCAGCAAAATATATAATATATATTTTGTCAACATCAAAATGCATGCTTTGGAAATAAATAAATCAATAAGAACTGATATATTTCACAATCGTAGTTTCTGGTACGGCCATTGAAGTCAAAGCTAGTGGAACTTTCTCTTTTCTGCAGTCCGTGAGTGACTCGTTCCTTTCATAACATATGAGTTGTGAAGTTGTTACTTGTTCACAGTGTTTATACTGTAGCAAGTGCGGTTAGGGTTAGGGTTACGGTGCTAGGGTTTGCTGACGATCAACACGTTTATACTAGCATTTTATGAATATCCTGAGAAATGTAGTGAGATGAAAACTTACGTAGTTCACCAGCTGTGTAGAAAATATGACAAGATAAACCAAGTAATAACCAAACCAGACCACATTAAGTAATAACTTTTCAGCAAAGGATTTTTAACTCAATTAATTATGAGTTTTTGCTCATTGTTGATGTGTCAAACTTGATTCTTTCCTTACACAATATTGCTTGTATCTAGTGTTTGAAATTTCTTTGGTACAATTGATACTTCCACAGACGTAACATAATCCTACTTTGGACCCCGTCTTGCCTTCACCAATTATTAGCCAAATCCCTAGGCTTCTATATAATCATATATTCATAAATTGAAAGTATTGTGATAGAACTTACTAATGCCAATTGTAGATAAAACGAAGTATTAATTCCAACTTAATAGGATAAATTTGAAATTTCTGTTTTTCTAGCATTGATTAGTGATTACGATGGTCTAATTACGACATGATGCTTTTTGCGTCTAATTTACTTAATCAAACTCTTACAAAAACCAACCTTTAAGATTAGTAATCTTTAAAAAGCAACAAAAAGTCAAAAATTTTACAATTGGCAATTAGACTAATGAACACGATCATTATGGTCAATTAATTAACTTCAATAATTGGTATTTTTTTGTCAAACAATAATTGGTATTTATGTCGGCCGATAAAAGGAATTACATAGCAACCAAGGTCAGCCAAAATTAGCAAATAATTATGGTGAAAATTAGCCAAAATTAGCAACTAATTACATAAAATATATCACAACAAATTAAGAATATAAACCATATTTCTTCCAAAAAAATAAAATAAAAAACCATATGAAGTTTTTTTGTAAAAAAAACTTATTAAATAATATGTGGACTGACTGAGCGGTCACCCAAGGTTGTGGCCACCTTTGGGTCTGTGAGATCTCCTTCCCTTTTTCTGATAGAAAAATACCAAACCGTACAAAAAAAAATAACCACCACGGGTGGCTCAACATTTAGGCGAATTTCAAATCGGTACTTTATACGGTTTGTTATGAGTTTGATTTTTGTCATAATGAATTACACGATAACAATTAAAGGAAGTTAAAGTATTCTTGTGATCCTTTTGGTCCTTACAAGAGAAAACTATCGTGAATTTGCAAGCAGGTGATCATAATTCGCTTTCTATAAAATGAAAACCTTATTAAAATAAACTTAGATTAAAATAAAATAAAATAATAATATTAAAACATCATGAGCAATAATTAGGTCTGTTCCTATTTTTTTTTCCTAAATTTCTACAGCGCTCTGATCTTTTGAGCTCTCAACCCCCTTTCTTCTCGAACCTCCCAACTCTTCTATTTTTCCACAATTTATTTTCTTTAATTTTTCGTTTATATTTATCATCTTTTTCCGCCCCCAAAATTTTCTGCTTGATATTCTCCGAGTTGCTTTTCCCTTCCATATAAAGCTTCCATTTTCAAACCTTCATTTTCTCTCTCCTCTATCTTTTGTCTCTGCGTTTTCTCTCTGTAAATATCTATAATTATACGTATATATTCCAATTGGCTGCTTAATTTTGGCAATTGGGTTATTCGATCCCTGAAAATTTTGATTCTCCGACCCCTTTATTCGATTTGCTCGGTCCAAAAGATCAGAAATTTAAACCAGGAAAAGCTCAATCTTACTTTGCTGAATCGAACCCAGATTTCGATTTCTCTGGTTTTGCGAATGGGAAGAGGAGGAGCTGGAATTGGCAAGGTCAAAGTCTGCAGCTGAAGGTTTTTGAATTTTTTTGGTTTCTTTTTAAAGCTGGGATTTTGATTGTGAATGTTGTATTTGAAGCAGCCAAATCCCACAATTCATACATGGGGTTCGTTAGGTGAATGAAGTTCGAGTAGTTTTTCGGTCGTACAAGATTTTGTGTGGCTGATTTGGTTGTTCTGTGCATGCCATTCTGATAGAAACCCTGAGCCTGAGGCTCGGGGATCTGAAAATTTCGAAGCTTGAATCGATGGCGTCCTCAGAGAATGAGCCTATGTCTCAATTGGGTGGCGGCGAAACTCGGGCTCCTTCCCAACACGTAGATATGCAGAAATTCCGGCTTTACGAGACACGAGCGGTAATGGTTCAGCTCCATTTGATCCGTTTTTATTCAATCTCTTGTCATTTGGTGGGCTGAAATTGTTTACACTGGTTAATTGTGAAGTTTGAATCAGAAATGTGTTTGCTTTATTGTATTGCCTCCATATGAAATCTCAAATTTTGTTGATTTATGACATGCTTAGTTATTGCTGCATTTTCATCAGTTTACATGTTAATCATGCTTTGTGGAAACTGCGTTTTGATACGTACTAACTTATACATTTTCATTTTCATGCCTCAGAACTTTTACATGATCGGGAGAGATAAGAGTAGAACGTATTGGAGAGTACTAAAGATTGACCGGTTGGACCCTTGTGAGCTTAACATTCGTGAAGATTCTACCACGTACACTGAAAGAGAATGTTCTGACCTGTTGTGGCGGATTCATGAAGGGAATAAGGCTACCGGTGGATTGAAGTTTGTCACCAATTGTTATGGAATTGTTGGTATAGGACTTTGACATCACTTTCTTGTGCAACTAATGAAAAATTAAAATAATTTCACCACTCATTTTGGGTTTCTGCTTTCAGGATTCGTTAAATTTTTAGGGCCCTATTACATGCTGCTTATCACGAAAAGAAGACAAATAGGCGCAATCTGTGGTCATACTGTATATGCAGTCTCCAAGAGTGAAATGATACCGCTTCTGAATTCTTCTGTCCAATCCAGTACTACTAATTCTAAAAATGAAAACAGGTCTTTAGTCCATTTTTCTTTTACATGTATTTAGTTAGGGGACGTTGAAGGAAACAATGAATATTGCTCAGAAAAATACTGTATTTTATTCATCTGTTTGAAGGGAATTAATTTTTTTACGATGTGACATTCTTCCCCCTCGGTTTATAATAATGTCATGATATGCTGTCAGGGCTTCTAGTTTAGGATTAGTATATCTTTGCAGTTTGAATTGTTCTCCATCTCCTCGTTTTAATCATTTGTACAAGTTATAAAGGGGTTGATTTTTTCATTCCCAAATTAATTGCTGGTTTTTGTTTGACTGCATGTGGTATATATTTAAATGAAATTCTGCAAATATTAGGGCATAGTTCTTGAAATTTAGTTACATTTTTTATCCATTTATGGAGAAGCATTGTGTTACCAAGGTTTATGGTGTAAAATCCTTTCATATTCTGTGTTACAATTCACCCAATTGGCTATTTTTTCTTACCATATGTTTTTATTATAAATTTTTGTTTGATTTTAACAGCTAATAATTTCTCTGTTTCTTTGATGGCTTCAGATACAAGAAGCTCTTATGCACAGTGGACCTTACAAAGGACTTCTTTTTCAGCTACTCATACCATGTTATGCGTAGTCTGCAAAAGAACATGTGTAAGAATGAGACAGGACATGTCCTTTATGAAACCATGTTTGTCTGGAATGAGTTCTTAACTCGGGGAATTCGTAATCACCTCCAAAATACTCTTTGGACAGTTGCATTGGTTTATGGCTTCTTTAAACAGGTGAAGTTTGAAGGGTTTTTAGGCAATTTGGAAAGAAGCTATTAATGCTTCATTTGGTTAGTTTAATACATGGTACTTTAGTACAGGTTTCAGATATACCCGTTAATGGCGCTGTTTTTATGTAAATTATTTTAACTACAAAATTTAGTACCTGTTACTGCCTTTTAATACAAAGGTGCTCACATCTTTGGTTTCCTTTGTGGAGTGAGTGAAGTCCTGTAGAAGATTATCTGTTCAAGTGAATGTGCTTTTGTGTTATTTACTTTCTTAAGATCTTTACCTGCTCTGTTTGTTTCATATTTTATAGCAAAACTTGAGTGCAATTTTTCTGCCCTCGTTTTGATCTTTATTTTAGAATTTTATACTGATGGATTAATGATATTTAAATGTAGGCCACTCTCTCTATATCTGGACGTGACTTCAAGCTGACCCTTATTGCAAGACGTTCACGTCATTATGCAGGCACCAGGTGAGGCGGCATTCATACTTTGGTTCCCTTATCAAATTCCATGGTTAATGTAAATGGATGCATTGACATAGTTTGAGAAAATTGTATTGGCTTCCTGGTGAGTATGTTCGAACTGGTGGCTACTGGGTTTGAATAATCCTGTAAAATGTAATCAGGAACCCGCTTTTCTGGTACATCTGGGATTTATTGTGCTGATTTTGTGGTCCGTACTTTAAAGAAGTTAAGCGACGGGACGATCTTTACCATGATTGTCAAAATTGTGATGTGATATTTTATTTCTTAGTACCCTTGTATAACTTTAGATTTCTCGAAGGTTCACACGCTTATCGACATGTGTGGATTGTGCATGACTCACCTGTTGCTTTTACTCATATAGGTATCTGAAACGTGGTGTTAATGAAGAGGGAAGAGTAGCTAATGACGTTGAGACAGAACAGATTGTCTGTGAGGATGTTCCTGAGGGGTTTCCGATGCAGATAAGTTCTATTGTGCAGAACCGGGGCTCAATCCCTCTATTTTGGTCACAGGAAACCTCACGTTTAAATATCAAACCAGATATAATATGTATGTCCTTGCATAAGCTGCATCTGTCAAGATTTATTCTGTGAATTCCTGTAACTAATTTTTTGTCTCCTTCCACCAGTGTCAAAAAAGGACCAAAACTATGAAGCCACTAGGCTGCACTTTGAAAATCTTGTTAAGAGATATGGGAACCCCATTATTATATTGAATCTGATCAAGGTAAATTTCATTAGCGAGAGATTCTATGTTGACGCTGCATCATATTAATATTCATCATTTTATTTTCTTGCTTTCTTGAACTGCATGTCATCGAAGAAACTAATTTTAACCTAGAATCTGCCTTCTGAGCCTAAATGTAGTACATATGCTGATCTGAAATTGGCATGTTCTTTTTGGTTCTCCTCTTGCCCTCTTGCCCTCTTGGTTCATGTTTCTGTTCTAATTATTAGTTTCTTTATCTTCTTTTTCGGCAATCAATAGACACAAGAGAAGAGGCCTCGAGAGTCGATACTACGTACAGAGTTTGCTAATGCAATTGATTTCATTAATAAAGACCTATCTGATGAGAACCGTCTGAAATTCCTTCACTGGGACCTCCACAAACATCCCCGGAGGTATAGCTTCTGGTTGATTTGTAATATGTAATTTAATAATGTGGCACCCTAAATTATTATGACTGAAAATGTTACCCTTGTTTCTCCTCCGTCCAGCAAAGCTACGGATGCTTTACTACTCTTGGGCAAGGTGGCTACATATGCCTTGACACTAACTGGGTTCTTCTATTGTCAAGTTAACCCAGCACTGAGACCGGACGGTGTCATTAAGTGGCCTTCCTCTGGGTAAGTTGTCATCTCGTTTAATAGTTTTCATGCTCCAATAATATTTGTGCATGCCTACTATTGGATATATGAACCATACAAATATTTTGTACAATTTCTGATGTGTTGAGAATAATTGCTGTTTGTCTGTTATGATTTTCACCATTTGTTCTTTTTAGTCATTGGAAGAAAAAAGAAAAAAGTGCAGATAGAAGCGGTCCTTTATTGTGCATCTTTTGTTACTGGTGTGCCTCACTAAATCCTGGGGAAACTTTTATTCTTCTCTCTAAATTGAAAAAGATCTGAACCAGTTTTCTGCGTGCATCTAGACTGGGGAACAATTTTCTGTTTCCTGTTGGGCACTCTCTTTGAGAAAGTGGTTTTGCTTCTATGTTCACTACCCTAGTAAAAATGTAACTCAAGGGATAAGATAAATATAATCTCATAAGAGGTTTGCTGCTGTATAATGCTCTTCAGAAAATCGCGTTGTTAAAACATTGACAGTGTAATGTGGAACAGGCATTTCGACAGTAACTCGTTTCCCGAAATACATAATGCTAATGGTGATGGGGAAGCTAATGGTAATGGTAATGCTGATAACAAAGAGTGTAAACCAAGTGGAGGCAGAAATATTGCAAATGGTAATCATACTGTCAAGCCATCCATGTTCCAGAGCGGGGTGCTTAGAACCAATTGCATAGACTGTCTGGATCGCACAAATGTTGCTCAGTATGCATATGGGTTGGCTGCATTGGGACACCAGCTTCATGCTTTGGGAGCTATAGACAATCCAAGGATAGATCTTGATGCTACTTTGGCTGAAGATTTGATGGGATTTTACGAAAGAATGGGTGACACACTTGCACACCAGTATGGTGGTTCCGCTGCACATAATAAGGTAATAAATTTGATTTCGATTTTTGTTGAATTAATATGCTTTGGATCTGATGGTTGATTAGATCCAACTCAAAAAACATACATAAATAAATGAAATAAAATCATTGGTTATACAATGACCTTGATTCTTTATTTCACTATGGTTCTTTGAAACTTTTGAACTTGTAATTCTGTACAGATATTTTCTGAGAGAAGGGGTCAGTGGAGAGCAGCAACTCAGTCTCAGGAATTCTTTAGAACTCTTCAACGGTATTACAGCAATGCTTACATGGATACAGAGAAGCAAGATGCAATTAATGTGTAAGTTCTGCACCAAGTCCGAGTCTTGTATTTTCTTGTTTAACTGTTTTCAACTTTGGCACTGTTAAGAGGCTAATTCTTTCCCCCGATTTAAAGTGTCCTTTTCTGGATGTTAGTTATAACTTATTGTACAGTTATTGTCGCCTGTCGTTGAAACTGGTCTTTTAGAAGTTCTGTTTGCCGATGCTTGCGTTGATTTATGTTAATTTTTATTATTTCATGCATATACTGCTAGAATTTACTTCTTCCTTTAATATTTTGAGCAGATTTCTAGGGCATTTTCAACCACAACAAGGCAAACCTGCACTATGGGAATTGGATTCTGACCAGAATTTTTACTCCGGGAAGGATGAACCAAAAGATAAGGATCTAGATGGAAGGTGTGTAGTAGCCCAATCAAAGCCTTGAGAATCATTATTTTTGTCAGATAGAATAAATCAATTTGAGTCTCCATGCATTGAACAAGTCATGCTGGAATTTCCTATAAGTCCTATGCGATTTTTCTCACATTAATTAGCTCAGTTTGCATTTTCTATCCATGAAGGCACTGGGATAAAACCCTGTTGGTAACTTGGTATTTCAAGGAGTAAATTTAATTCAATCATCTTTTTGTTTCATTGTATGTTTTTAGCCACATCACAGGAGCCTTTGGTCCAAAATGGAAAATGAAACTTCCAATGAAATATTGGCATTTATTTGTGTGCTTACTTTAACCCCTATGAATATGTTGCGATGAGTTTTCACTAGCATGATCTTATGATGGATATCTTTTCATTAACACATGTACCAAATACTAATGATAAACGGGCCGTAACACTTGTTTAATCTTGTATTTATTGTGTAATTTTCAGCTGCTTTCTACTCATGCATGGCTCCTACAATTTGATTGCTGGACCATTTGCTCACCTGATCCCTTTTATATCTGTAGGTCCATTTTCAAAAGATCTTATTCCGATGGCAACATTCTTCGAGAAAGCAGCTCACTTATGTCATCCCCACATGTTAAGCAGGAGAAATTTACAAACCCTTGTATGCCTGATCGATCACAACAAGAAAGCAAGATTCTTTCAGAGTCATCACCTGATATATCAACTTCTGAGAGTGATATTGCATTTTCAAGGTCTTCTTACTAAGTCTTTATTGTTACGTAACTTATCAAAAATTTAGAAATCAATCAAAAGAATAAACTCATCAAAGAGCACATGAGAAACTAGGAAACCTAAAAAAAGTACTTTGGAGTGATCAATAGAGTATGAAATAGGTGATTTTGGAATGAATCCTGTATTCTATCTTGTTGGTATTAATAAATACAAAATGAGAATTTTTACTCCTATAAGATACCGTATTTTGGTTATTTGTCTCTATGTTCTCAGTTTTTCCATACCATACGAGGAAGAATTTATGGCATATCATGTGCTAGTGAACTTCTCTGTGCATTGCTTATGTTTCAACTCATTTATATTGTGATTTCTGAAGACTGGATGATATGGTTTTGTTATACAAATCATGACGCTTCAATGGTTTGGGTTTCTCTATAGGTACACTCCCTCGATGCCTCGCAGGCAACTTTTTGGAGAGTTTCAAAGATACCGGTGTGAAAGTGAGCATATTTACTATTCCGAACGTGGAGATACGTACAACTTCTCAAACTTTGTTGACCTGGACTGGCTATCTTCATCTGGGAATTCTTGTGAGGAGGAGCCATTTGAGAGGTACTTTTTTAGTTGAGCTCTGAAGAGATAATATTCTCGTTGATCATGGAAAAGAGGTCCACAAAATTTAAATAGAGGATGGGAATCCTGAAAGCATGTTTTCTTCCCTTTTCTTTTTCGAGGTGGTGTATTGAACATTGTATGTTGGCTGAGATTGAGATGCAATAATTGCAGGTCGTCAGTACTTACATCTCCAATTGAGGGGCTATCAGCGGAGAATGTTGTTAACGGAATAATTGGGGATTCTACTCCGTCTACTAGTGAATATGGATCAAGCTTGAAGGTGGGTAACCATCTGCAATGAGTATTGTCACTTGATAGTTGCCGTTTATGAAACCAATTGATTAATTCCGAGGTTCTGTAGAATTTCGTTCCTTAAGAAAATAATTTACTTCACTTCAACATATGACATCGATGTCATTCGTTAATACTTCTTCTGTTGTGGCCTTTGGGTCTGTAGGGGAAGGAGCAGGCAGGAACGGGGTTGTCCTTTCATAACGGGGAGAGTTCCAATGTTCTCGAGGAGTATCCCGATAGCTTTGTGAACTGGGTCAACTTCGGAGAGACGATATGCCACTGAAGTTCTTAATCAATTTTCCTCAGTAATACATTCCCGCCTTCATTTGGCTCGAGCATTTCCCAAAAGGTGCTGATCCACGGATAAGAAACTATTGGAGTGCCGTGTTACCAATGTCAGGAACAAGGGAGAAACAAAGGCAGTGGAACCGGCGTTCGTTGAGAGGATACTCTTCCTAGAGGCAGGTTGCCCCGGTCCTCGTGTACGGTACAGCAGTGATTTGTTCATGAAAAGAAAAGAAAATTTCAGTCGGAAGTTATACCATAGTACAAGAGAGTAAAAAGTCAACAGTTAAGAGATTCTTAGGAGCTCTTTCTCCGTTAGTTCGTGGACGGTAGATTTCAAACTTGTAAATAGATTGCTCGTTGGAGCTCCACTTTAGAGTTGCAGGCCGTCAATTCTTTTATTTACCGTCGTGTTAATTTGTAGACCGGCGTAAAAACTGACATTGCCGGAGAAGAAGTGCGGGATATCGGGTCCTGCTGTTGTAGAAGTAGAAGTGGAGATGCAGCGATTCTTGCCTTTATGCGCTAATTTTAGGCCAAGACTTGGCGTTTAATATAAAGATTCACTGTAAAATATTCATTCAATAAGTTGTCCAATTTGGCCAAATAAAAGTTTTACCATTTAATTAATAATAGTTTTGGTTGAGAGTGTTTATTTTGCACTCGAGGTTCAAAGTTCGATTATCGATTTATAATATTGTTTGTACAATAACGAGCAAATAATATGGGTGAAATTTTATTTGTTCTGAGTTTTTTAGTCAAAATAATGTCTAATATTAACATAACTTTTTAATTTGGTTCCTAATATTTAAAAGCGATAAAGCTGGTCTCTAAGTTTTTTCATGGTCAATTATTTTGGTTCTTCAGTGAAAATCTCCATTAAATAAGGAGAAAAATGACAAAATATCTTCACTTCTTGTCAAATTATTTTGGCCCATTGCTTATTATATCGAGAGTGTTTTTGTTATTTTGATTCTTTTTTAACAAAAAATTCCACTGAAGACCAAAATAATTGAGAGTTTTAACGAAAAGTTCCCGATACTGTTCACTTTAACGACAAACCACATTTTTATACTAAAAAGCCAAACCTAGTACTATTCACCTTACCCTTTATTTTGTCCTTATCGTTAAAACTCAAAGTTTTCAAACCATTTTCATTAGTTTTCCTATAATTAAGGGATGGTGGGCAAACTTAATAACCACTTCTATCGATTTGAAATCTTAAAGACCAAAATGAGGAGTTATGTCAATCTCAGAGATCATTTTGGCTAAAATGTCTTTGTTCTTTTATGATCAAGGAGCCAGCCGAAACTGAGAAGAAACAGCTATCAATCTAAGCGATCGAAAACGGCTAAAAGGAAGAACAGAAAGGAGGGAGAGGAGTAGGTTTTGTGGTGCCTCGGAAAATTTTTCGAATAAGAAAATTTATAGCTTCAATAAAATTACAGTCAAGGAATCCCGCGGATTAAGCAGCCGTCTAGTTTTCGACATAAAATTCTTAAGTCTCAAACAGAGTAAACCAAAGCTACCGAAGACGGAATGAAGCAACTGAGCCATGTAATCGTAAAAGTTAGAGCTGCAGCTGGTCTCAAAATGCTGAAGTTTGTATGGCAAGAGTGTCCATAAGCACAGAGATCATCAGATACGATGATCAACCAAGAATGGGGAAGATGCGAGCCACGTGCTCTAATGGGATGCCATCGTCAGTGTTTTTCTTCAGCTCAGGATGGTTAAATTCATTTCGAGGCAGGACAATGAGTTGAACCCTGCCTTGACCTTTCTCAAGAATCCAACCGCTATTAGCTACGTGGTGCTCAAGGAACTTGTCCAGGGCTAAACCTTCGATGTTGATAGCCTGTGACAGCACAATTGATTACACGTTTTGCAGAGCCCAATATAAAAAATTCAATGCCCCTCCCCTGGTAGGATGAAGCGTTGAAGTCCTAAACACTTTGCGGAATATGTATAAATATAAAAAATATACCTCAGCAAGCACAGATCTGGGAACCCTCTGGTATGTCAAGGAAAGAACATGAACTGCATAGTCTTGGATTGCTTGCTCAAAACCTGCAGCCAATTCTTTTGTAAGTCCATGCGTAACACACAACATTCCATATAATACGAAAGAAAGATGATAGTCAAAAAACCAGTAGCAGGACAAAATCCATAACAATTCTGTAAATCGAAACAATATATATCTCAAGGAAAAAAAAGAAAAAAACCAATCTATAATATACCTGGAACAGCTTCAACGATGTGACGATTCTTGGATGCTTCATTCCAGAATTGACTGAATCGTCCAGTCTGCAAAGGAAATGAGTAGGTTTATAAGCTATGCATGAGTAATGAGGACCCGAATGCAAACACTACTGAGAGAAACATACCTCCAAGTAGTGAGATAGAACAATTAGCGTCTTGAACTGCTCCTCCATTTGCTGATAAAGAATTAGAGCAAACAAAAGAGGGAATTAGCTGAATAATGTTCAATGGCCAAAGAAGCAGAATAACATTCCATATCCCGAAATATCTCATTGATAATGGAATTCTCTGAGATGATAAACACAGAGAACCAGAAACTAATTAGAGCTGAATAAAAAAGGAACTTGAAAACCATTCTGCAATTTTGACTCACACACACACAGTGCACAATCTATTTGAACCCCATCACATGTGAACAAAAATAATGACGTTGTGAGGAGGAGGAAACAAATGAGAGAACTATACCACTCTTTCAGGAATTAAGAAGAGGCAGAGGCTGAAATCAGGAGAGGGCATTGCCATCAGTGCCTGCACATCAATTAGCACTCATAAACATTAAACACCCTTCTTAATTACAACTAAAAGAAAGGTTTCAAAGTACAAGATTCATACAGACCTTAACCAAGACGCGGGCAACAATTTGGGTGCTCATACGCTCCGGCTCAAACTGCTCCCCAAGCGAAAAAAAAACAACAAAGTTCAGTTTGGTAGTAAATTACAGAATAAAAAACAAATGCCAATTAAACAGAATAAAGCTTGGCAAGCAAAATTATAGAATCGAAAATCGAAAACCAATTACAAAGAATTCGGCTTTGCAGTAAATCATACAATTTAAAACCAAATCCAACAACAGATTACAAAGAATTCAGCTTTGCAGTAAATCATACAGTCTAAAACAAAAACCAACTAAAGAATTTGCAGTAAATTATACAATCCAAAACAAAAACCAACTAAAAAATTCCGCTTTTCAGTAAATTATGAATCCTAAAAAAGAAAAAAAAAGAAAAAAAACCAATTAAAAAGCATTAATCTTGGCAGTAAATTATGGATTGCAACGCATAAACCAATTAACAAGAATCCACTTTCGCGCTAATTCTAAAACAAAAAACAACTATAATTAAAAATCCCAATTCTCAAATTACCTGATAGAGGCGAAGAAGGCAGAGATTGGCATCGAGACTGTAGGTTTGCGAAGAAACCTAAAAGACAAGCAAATCACCCAGTCATTCAAGGGAAAATTAATCAAACCCAAGTATCGGTTTCCATCAATCAAGAGACAGAGACAGGGACAGGGATAGAGATAGAGATACAGACCTGCTCGTTGACGTAGTTTTCGAGATCGGGAAGGATGTCAGGGTTGTACGGATTCACGGCGAGCAGCTGCTCCACCGCGAGCGCCACCTGCTGCTGCTGCTGTTGCTGTGGAACCTCTCTTCCCATTATTCTCCGATTTATTTATTTGATTTTTTTTGCTTTGATTATTCGAAAGAATCTGTCTCTGTGAATTTTCTATCGTCGTTCTACTTCGATACGAAAGAAAAGTAGAGAAAACGAAGGGAGGGAGCAGAGGGAGAAAGGGTTTACGGCTTCACTTGCTCTCGTCTAGAGTCCTCCTGCGTTTGCGATTGAAAACATGTCAAATTACTTATATACCTCCTTCTTCTTCTTTTTTGTTTGGGAAATTCCTTATTGGGTTTGTATCACAAATTGTCACTTAAAATTGATCATCAATGCCAAGATGATTCATGAAATTGAAAATCAATCAAATGTTTCTTGAAAATAGGTGTCACAAATCAATGTGATCATTCCGTCACAATTCTGTTATAAATTACGTTAAGCGCTAATGTGGCACATAAATGGGTCACATAAGTCCTTTTTTCTCACAAATGGTCTTTGAAATTGACCTGCAACATCAAAGTGGTCCCTGAAAGTGACCTGCGACATTAAAATGATCCTTGAAATTGAAAATTGATCAATGTAGTCCGGCAAGTAAGTGTCCCAAATCAATGTAGCATTTCCATCACAATTATGTCAAAAATATTGTTATGTCCTGATGTGACACATAAATGGATCATACAAATCTAATTAAATTAAGCAAATTACAAATAAGTTTAATAATTTAATAGTTAATAAATAGTTGTGAACCCAAAAACTCAGTCTTGCAATCACCTTTGACCCTAACCCACATTCATCTACCTGATTCGCAATCTATTCTCTCAATACACTCATCTTTACACACTTCAACACCTTTCACCGAATTGAACTTGGATTGATATCACCTTTGGTGACGACTTGGCTAATTGCCAACAACTTCTACGACATCACCGTTAACATTTACGCGATCAACATTCTCATAACCTTAATCTTGAGAGCTTGTTCGACGCTTTCCTGGTGGTCTAGTGACTCAAAGAACGGCGAGGTTTGGCTTGAGATAATGAGGTTATAACCGAGTTGTGTCTATTGTTGGTTGAAAACTATTTTCAAACCCTATCTTAGGCATTGGTTAAGCCTTGTGCCTTTGAGAATTTATGGAAGTGATCTCTCTTCATAATAGGTCCTACTATAAGAAAAAAAAAATTCTATTATGCAAAAGGTATTTAGACAACTTTTTAAATTAATTATTAAACTCACATCAGCACATAAATTTTTTTTTACAAAATTGTAGCGGAAGAATCATATTGATTTGCAACACCTATTTTCAATGACGTTTTCAATTTTAGGGACCATCTTGATGGTGTAGTTCAATTCCAAGGACCATCTTGATGGTGTGAGTCAATTTCATGGACCATTTGTGATAAAAACTAGTAAATCTTTTGGGATCCATTTATGTGCCACATCAGCACTTAACAAAATTTGTAATAGAATTATGACGGAAGGACCACATTGATTTGAGACACTTATTTTCAGGGATTACATTGATTGATTTTCAATTTCGCGGACCATCTTGATGATGAGGGTAAATTTCAAGGACCATTTGTGATAAAAACCATTCCTTATTTTTTTTATCATAATTTTTCTTTCTAAGGTTTATGCTTTTGGTTGGTTGAGAAAAATAAACTTGAAATTTGATCATAATTCAGAACTTTATGTTGTTTTACCGTATTCTAGAAAAAAAAGATCATATAAATGTAACCCCAAAGGATTTGTTTAGCACAGAGTGATCAAAGAGTTGGAGCTCCAATCCAAGTTCAAATTCTCATAGATGTACTCCTTGGGCGTGAATCCTTCCACCGGCTCTATTTTGACATACTATTTGACTTGGGAGACCAAAAGTATGTTTCTTCCTCATGCATCAGCGCTATGTGAGAGAGGTATGTCACCAATGAATGGTGGGATTCCTCCTTAAAAAGAAGTATATAAATGTGAGAAATTTATGATAATACCTCATGCATCGGGGATACATGAGAGAGGTAAGTCACCAATGGATGGTGGAATACCTCCTTTAAAAGAAGTATATAAATGTGATAAATTGGTTGTCTACTAATTTTTGGTTTCCAAATAAATATTTGAAAGATAAAAAATTCATAATTAAAGAATTAACGACTAATTATATAAATGTGAGAAATTACCTGTCTACTAATTTTTGGTTTCCAAATGAAAATCTGAAAGATAAAAAATTCAAAATTAAAGAATTGACGACTAATCTTTTCCGTGCAAAAAAAAGTTAAATAATAAAAACACCTTTCCGCTGCCAGGAGTCGAACATGGTTGTTTAATGACAATCCATTGGAATGCTCATAAGGGACAAAATTATTTAAACAAAAAAATCACTAATGGCTCCGGCCCACAGGAGAGGGCCTTCTTCGCCTTTCACAGGGAAAAGTGAAGCTTCATAGGGTTGCAATTTATATATATTTATCGTATTTCTAATATTATTTCTCATTTGATTTCTCAAATAAAGCAACACGGTTGAAAAAGCTTTTTTTTTTCACACCCGGAATCATGTGTTCGAATTCACGAGCCCAAGTGACATACAGAACAGAAGTACTAAAATAACCCTTTATATTCATTGCATCAAAGTAATACATACATGGCAATTCCTGACCGTGACAAAAATTTATACAACAAAACCTTCTTTTGCAACAACAGTGAAGAGAAAGCACTTTAGTTCTTGTTTACAGATTCAAAAGATTTGATATCAAGTTCTACCCCATCCACGTCTTCTTATCCGACGGCTGCGTGAAATTCAGTTCAAACATCTCCTTGCTAATGTGCTCACCCGATTCACAGAAGCCGACCAGCTTCGCAACAACTTCAGCGCTTTCCCGCACGTTTTGCATGTTATGGGGGTCTGTCCACAACTTGTTCACCAGCTGCAGCCTCCTCTGTTTCCCTCCGGGCGGAATCTCCCATTTTGCGTACAGCATTTCTCTCTCGTCCGTTGTCAGCTTAGAACTCACCCTCTTAGCTAAGTACTCCCTCTCTTGCTTGATAGCCTTGATGCTGCAAATTCATAGAACATCAATAATTCAGCAGATTATATTTCAAATATATGATCGGTGTGATTAGGGTACTAAAAATACTCGAAAGAATTTACCTGGCTGAAACGGATCCGAGAAGTGTTGCTCCAACCATTCTGAGTTCAACTTCCATGTAGATCTGGTCGGAGGGCTCCCCCTTGAATAACAGATAAAATTGGGTGCGGTGTATGATCGAGACATGGCACAGATGCCACAGCATGATGATTTCCTTCCTATCCTCCTCAAAAGTCAACTCCCATGTCCAGGAAGAGATTCATCAATATTATCCGTCTCATCGATTCCAGCTTCTTGATCTTTCTCCACATTAACTGTGCTTGAATGCTGCACAACAGAACTTCCCTCTTTGGATGACTTACGGGTATCATTTTCATCACTCTTTAGTGAAGTTAACTTTACATCTCCCAGCCACTGTGTCATCACTAGGAGTTGCATTGTTGTTCTCCGGCACCTTGTTCTCAGTCTCATAATCCATCACTCTACGAGAAGGGTTCAGATGTAAGCAAGGGGAACGAATTAGATGCTGCATTTTGGACTGTTGCTCAAGTTGAAAGGAAGGATCTTTTTCTTTTTTGACGGGGCCTTGCATTCTGAATTTTCCTCACCATTTGAAATGAAATAACCAGCTGGTCTATCGATTTCTGAACATTCTCAAGCTTCCCTTCTAAAGATTTAATATCTTCTGCCTGAGTTTGCCATCGACTGATCTCATCTTTCAGGTTGGCCCCATATCCAGTCACAGATTCTTCTGAAATGAATCTAACGGCTTGTATTTCCTTTGTTTCAGACAGAAGCTTTGCTATAGTTTCAGTGGTTTCTTTATTTCCCAGCTGATGCAAAGCTACCTCCTCTACCTCCTCATGCAGTACTTCAAATGCTCGATTTGCCTCATCACCAAGCTGTTTCTGTCTTTGCTCAAGCTTTCGAATTTCATTCACAAGCATGGATGGGTCTGTTGAAGTAACTGATCTCCTTACAATTTCCTTTCTTCAATTTGCGCCTCTGGTTCGAGAGCATGGAGTAACTCGAGTTTCTCTACTATGAGTAGGAACTGTTTCATTCTCTCCAGGAAAAGAAAGACACCTGGCAACTTGACCAGAAGGTCCACATTGGTCCGACCCCTGGAATTTTTTTATGTCAAAAAATTACATTATCCAGATGCAAAGTAGAAATCATAAACATACAGACAACAATGATACCTTCCGCACTTTCTTTGCTTTGCGTTCTGATTCAAGTAGTGATTGTGCAAGGTCTCTTTCTCGCTTTAGCTCTTCCATTTCCCTTTCCATCTGTAAAATGAAGTTTCTTTACGGTTAAAAGTTAAAAGTAAGCGCATACATAGAAGGACATTATTTGTTTTGGATAGTTTATCTGGGAGATAGGGGCAGGGAGGAATTATTCTTTTATCACTATTCCTTATTGTAACTTTGGTGGATGGAAACCAAATGAGCAAACATGATTTTGGATGTACGCCGAAGAGCATGATTTTCAATCTTCATTCCCATCAATTGAACAGAATCTCTAGGACTCGAGGTTGATTAAAATATTAAAATTTGATTAACAGAAATCTTTTTGTATTTCTGATCATCATACCTGTTGGATTTTCAAGTCCTTTTCTTCCAGTATAGACCTCAAATAAGAAGGCTCTGGACTTCGTAACTCCGCTTCAAGTCTGGCTACTTCCTTCTGCAAATTATTTACACAAGGTTAGGCTAGTTTTATCTTTAAGACTAACTAATTTGCAAGAAGTGTATATGAGGTTACACAATCCAGAGAGGGAATTGCAGTTAACTCCTGTACCACGTTTATTTTCGCACTATTAGTGACTTCCTTGGCACTAGTTGCAAACGAGAGTGTGTTCCTTGTTTGCTCTACATGATTCAAGGCTGGGCTTATGGTGCATATAATGGCTGTCCGAGCATTTCCCCCAAGTGAAGACTGCAGTAGTCGAGTAAGTTTTGAATCCCTATATGGTATGTAACCACTTCTTTTTCCACCGCTGTGAAAGAAAGACTTGTTAGTTAGCTTGCATGCACTTACATTTTCAACAAATTACAATACAGGAATTTTCCATTATTATCGCAAAAAGGTACTTTTCTTTTTTAGATACCACTGCTGAGCATGGACTTTCATGCTCACAGATGAGTACCATGTAATTTCACGAATTTGTGTCTGTTTGCGTAAATTAGAGCTTTTCATGCTAAAATGCAAATAGGTTCAAGGTTTTTGTTTCCACCAAAGCAAAAGGCAGGATTAGGATAAGTTGAACATGAACATATAGCACAAAACTAAAGGAACAAGAGCTACAGATGCTCTAAGTCATCAACATTTTGACAACAGCTTTACCTTAGCTTCCTGATAACGGTTGTGAGTGTCAACAAGCTACGGTTAATGTGACTGCCTTCCTTCAATCTTGCACCATCTGCATTTGTTTGGGAGGCACGTTCACTTCCAGCAAGGTCCACAAGGTTCTGCAGATATCCAGAATTCTAGTAAAATTCCATGGAAGAAAATTTTGTTCTTGTTTCCTACCAAAAAGCCTGAGTGAGGATAAACATACCAAACTCGCTCCAAAAGCCTTCACAGACCTTGAACTCTCCCGGAGGCTGTTTTCTATGGTCTGGAAAAAAATAAACAAATTGTTGATTTTACCCTTATGCATGCTTGAGTAAAATAATGCTTGTATGCATGATGGCTTATGGCTGCCACATTAACATTGTTCTTCAGAGGAAACTTGACTCAACTTAAAATGTGTAACCCAAGTTTCCAACTCAAGAAAGGAAGAACCGAAAATAAAGGAGGATGACAAGCTAATAATACGGTCTTCATAAAGCACTATATAAGAGTCAACATTTCATGAAACATTTTAAAAAATATAAATTCATCAGGTATACCAGCCTTATTATCTGATGCGATCTTGAGCTTTTATCATTTAGGGCAGTTTCTCCCACTTGCCTTTGAGCTGCAAAGACAACCTTACAATTAGATCATAAAAAAACAGAAAATATGATGCACGGATCATCTTATGCAATGCAGAAAGGATTTAACATTTTGTCACCAATTCTCATTCAAATGGGAAAATATGTTCACTGGATGATAAGAAGTTACTGCCAGTAGCTTAGGACAGACGATTACAATCAGATAGTTAACACCACATTTGTTCATAGGAACAACAATTGTACACCATCAATTCAACAAATCATCTCAGTTTTGGACAAACACCTTACAATTTGCAATGAACTTAAATTAACACATTACCTTCACAAATTCCAATTAAGTGCCTCAAATGTTCACCAACTTCTCAACAATTTCTTCCTGTGGCTTGTCAACTATGGTGCCCTTCTACATTAAAAAGGGGGAATGAAATGTTAGAGCATGAAAAGGAATCCATTTGATCTCGATCATGAAAGTTTCTTGTAAATACCTCAGAGTCATCCAAAAGCCAAAGTGAGCCAGATTTGCGTTTCAGAAGATCAACAACAGTTTCATTGTAGATCTCCAAAGCAGAAAATTTCAAAACAAAAATCCCTTTCTGGCGTCTACGAGAGGATTCCGAAGGCTATATGGTCATGGTATGAACTATGACGTACATTCTTGATGTGTTTGAAGATGTCCCTCACTGCATTTTCGGTGATTCCTCTCATGGTAAATGTCTTACCACTACTAGTCTGCCCGTATGCAAAAATTGTAGCTGTCAAAAGAAAATGTGGCAACTTAAAATCGGCAGAAGACCATGTTGCACGGGATATAATGTACATAGAAGTCTACAAGTTAGCAGCTAGATGTTCAGTTACCGTTCATTCCTGTCGCATGTAAATCACAACAAATAAGTTACTTGAGTAAAAACAACTCTGCCTAGAAACTTGACTCCGAAGAAAACAAAAAGGAATGTACCAAAAATTACAATATCGGACATCAAAATATTCTCACACATCGGAACCTCTGTGCGGTTGACAGAGTTCAGCAGCGAACATAATAAGACTAGCGAAAGCACAAGAAGAATATGAAAGTTTTCAAGTGATGCATACCAAAGGTGTACGGGTTTGAATGCCGCTCATGATTCGGATTCTTGAAAACTATAGTGTGTTCATCCAAGCAGTCCCAAGCTATAAGATCATACATTGCCTGCTCTCGCTTGTTCAGTGGCCTCAAACGAACTGGAACCACCCGGAGTGGAACACGGAGTCCTTGGCAGCTTAGCCGAAGGGGTTGCTGGTGTCCCCGGCATCATCTTCAATTACTAACCTCCACTCTAAGAACAACAGAAGCCAAATCAATCGGAATTATCACCGATAATAAAAATTCACATTTTCGATCTAGAACAATCCAGAGATTTCCTAATGGTGACAAAGAGACTACTTTTCTTGGATGCAAAATTTAACCGAAACTGAATCAAAGCATTAGCATAAAGAAATCATGTGCATTGCCAAAAACCTAAAATATAAATCACAGCAACTGAATCTATCAGACTCGTTTTGAATTCTTGAAATTTGTTGTCCTCTCAACAAATTTAACCTGAAAAAAAAAATTCAAAAAAAGATCAATAGAAAATAAATCTTTTATTGCTGTACTAAACTTCATGAATCTAACAGCATTGCGATCATCGGGAACAAAGATATGTGTGTGTGTATATATATAGACAAAGATATGTGTGTGTGTGTGTATAGACAAAGATATGTGTGTGTGTGTGTGTGTGTGTGTGTGTATATATATAGAGAGAGAGAGAGAGAGAGAAATGCTTACTGTAAATATGGAGTTCTTGAACGTTGAGGGAGACGAACAGTCTGCGAAGTCCAGAGTGCCAGTAAACGGTTAATTTCACTAGAGAGAGCGACGGAGATGGAAGTAGTAACGGTTAATTTCTGGCGCTGGGTTTTGAATTTCTGGCGCCTGGGTTTTGGCAGGCAGGGCAGGGAGGACGGGGTTTGGGATCCACATGCTGTTAGAGACACGTGTCACCCGTGCAGTAGTCACAATCTGAGGAAACGGGTGATTAATGTCGACGTGGAGCTCGAAAACACGGGCAGAGCTCGAATATTAGAAACCGGGCCGATCCTAACAACAAAGCCCAAAATAAAGATAGGCCCGCAAATAAAAAAGAGTCGTAGCTTTTTTATTTGGAAATGTTTTTAAAATGTCTGAAAGTACTTTTGGTGAAAGTATTTTTAGGTAGAAAAAACACTTGAAGTGCATTTTGGACGAAACACCAAGAAACATTGCAAGTGCTTTTCCATGATTCACTTGCATTTTTGCTAAAGATGGTTTTAAAAACACTTTCATTAGAAGCTCTTTCAATCATTTTAAAAACAGTTACAAGCACACCTCACAAATGTGCTAACGTAGGTTATGCCACCAGTTAGCTTTGTCCGACCTCTCTGCACAACTGAACTTGAATTTTAATTCCACTCTACAAATTAAAGCAGTTCATCGCCTGATTTTCTGGCTTCCGCTTTCCAAATTAATATTCATCTAAACATACAGGCTTGTCTCACTTCTTTTCTTAACCTTGTGATGTTTTTTCGATCTGTTTTTCTTAACATGGGTTATATCACGATTTTCCGCACTACCGAATCTCCAGTATCGTTGTTGTTTATGAGCTAATGTAATCGAGTTGTTGAGTGGTGCAATATACATTTAAATGACAATGAGTCATTTGAAGGGCATTTTTAGTAAGTTCTGTCAGTGAGTTCCCTTTAATTTCTGCACTACCGAATCTCCAGTATTGTTGTTGTTTATGAGCTAGCTAACGTAGTCAAGTTGTTGAGTGGTGCAATCTCCATTTAATTGACAATGAATCATTTGAAGGGCATTTTTAGTAAGTTCAGTCAGTGAGTTCACTTTAGTACATAAAATTAAAAAGTATATATATATATTATTTTATGCAAAGAAATTCATTAAAGCACGAAATCTCAAGTACAACCGTTTCCAATATAATCAAAATTAAAGATAGGAAGAGCAACATCAGTCATCAGGTAACATAAATCTCAGGAATGAAGATTCGCAAGAGAGACCAAGGTGAGCTAAAGCATAAAAAAATTAATAATAATAATAATAAAGTATATAATTATTAGATGCTAGTATAGTCTAGTTATAGTTTTCTTCACTTATAAGTGAAAATTCTCAAAGCTAACTCTTATAGACAATGAGTTTATTATTCAATTATGGACGGAGGTAGATTCTTTGCTCTCCCACTTCCCATACACTTCCATTCTCTGCTATTTGTGCAGTCACGGTTAAGCCACTTTAACATTTTATATTACTATTGTTTTTTGTCTTATTATCTCTATAAAAAAATCAATATAAAATATTGATATAGCTTAACCGTGACCGCACAAATAGAGGGAGGATGAAAGTGTATGAGAAATGGGAGAGCAGAGACAAAACCGTGAAGTTCTGCTCGTGTGAGTTCCCATAAACAAAACCGTGAGGGCGTGGACGGGGCTCAAAGCGGACAATATCGTGCTACGGCGGAATCGTGCCCGAGATATGGTCGAGCCCGGGCCAGGATGTGACAGTGTGGGTCAATTTCAAGGACGATTTATGATAAAAATTCATAAATCTTGTATGACCCATTTATGTGCCACATTAGCATATAGCATAATTTTTTACATAATTGTGGTAAAGGGACCACCTTAATTTGCAACACCTATTTCAGGGATTATATTGATCGATTTCAATTTCAGGGATCTTTTTGATGGTATGGGTCAATTTCAGGGACTATTTGTGATAAAAATCCTATAAAAATGAGAATGATAAAGAGACTTTCTTAAAAGTGAGACTCTTTGTCATCTCATCTTTTTTAGGCAACCGTTTCTTGCGAATATCAGTTTCCAATTTCCAATCAAGTGATCAAATGGATAATTTTTTATAACGCTGGCATGAAAATTAGTGTTAAACTGTGAGGTGATTATGAAACCTAGAAATTATTAAGTGTTACACAAGTATTAGTTATTTCGGACAATTAACACATCGGAAAAAATAAGTTTATTTTGATTGAGACCAATTGATGATCTCAAAGTAATAGGATGAAATTATAGGTGATTATGAGTTCATAATATATTTGGAAATATTTTATAGAGTTTAAGGGACAAATAATGGGTGACATGTGGCAGCTACAAATGGTTGACCTAGCCACATGGCAAATAGATAGCTAGCCAACTAAAGATGTTGGTCTTGGTTGCTGTTGACATGTGGTCGCACATGGAGAATTTTGATTGAACCACAAAGAAAAGGAAAAGAATGGAGAAGAAAACACCCTTTGATTTTTTTTTTTTGGAACCGAGAATGAAATTCCAGGATAAAGATGCCAGAATAAACACGGAAGCCTACAGCGAGGCAAGCTAAAATAAACAAAGCAATAAAACAGAGTAGAGGGTTACAATAAGGAGGACATTGCAACCAAGTAAACGTAGCCCCCTACCCTGTCAAAACAAATTAATGTGGACAAGGTAAGCCATCATTGTTCAGAACATGTACCAAAGAAGATGGGTCGATCGACCCAGATAACATCACACATCTCCTGATTGTTTGTCGACGCAAGAGAGTCCGCCGCCACATTGGCTGATCTTAGAACCTAAGATCAGCGACAGTTTTAAAAAGTCTTCCCCAGCTCATTGACTCTCACCAAGGTTGGAAAGGCCTCTTAGGAACCATCCTTCATCGAACCAGAGAGGCATAAAATAGATTCTAAAGAGTCAGATTCGAAAACCACAGATGTAAGACCCAAAGAGGAGCCCATTTCACAACCCCAAAGCAGCGCCAAAGCCTCCGCCGAAGCAGCACAAGAAGCTGCAATAGCATATCTCGCAGCTGCAAAGAACTCCCCCACTTCGTTCCTCACCACAACCCCAACAAAAGCAGATTTGGATAACTTGGACCAGCTCGCATCGACGTTAACTTTAAAGAAATGAGCGGCATGCGGACTCCAGCTGGAGACAATACCCACCCTACTCGAAGTCGAAGTCACGATATCCCCAGACTCCCCCTTGGCATCCGAGAAAGCCTCCATCGAGTTGTGAATTGCCATAAAAACTTTAGTGAAATTGATGGGCATATGGTTGAACACATAATCGCACCGGGTCTTCCAAATATGCCAACATAAGAACACCACATATGCCTGCACCCAATTGCGATTCGCATCAGACCCCAGATTGTGATTGAAGGCTGATTGCAGCCACGACACCCAACTTGTGATCCTCCCACAGTTAACATTATACTTTAAGGCCCCACCAAGCCAAATGGAGCCAACCCAGGGACAAAGCAACAACAGGTGCTCGACAGTTTCCTCTTGACAGCAGCAGATCGGACATATAGGAACACCCTTTGATTTCCCAGTCTTCAGACCCGAAGAAAACGAAGGAAAAGGGAAATAGAAGGAAGTCTATAGCCTTCCAACTTTTTCACTATAGTTTCATAACTTTAGTTAAGTCGGATGACAGTGACAGTACAGTTGTCATCTCAGTGATAAGGGAGTCGAATTCAAGCATCTAAGGCTAGAGATCAATTTAGAGAATTAAGGGATTCATGAAATGTATGCAAGGTTATAAAAGTCGCTAGTTGTTAGTTGGGCAGCGGGTTAGGTCTTAGCGCCTACACGGTTAGGCAGGGCCTAGGCGAGCGCCTAGGCGGACTAGGCGGACTAAGCGAACTAGGCGGATTTAAGTAAATCAATCATATTTTGTGTAAATAAGTGTCTGCTTATACTTGAAATATATATAATTTCATCATAAACTACAAAATATAATGCATATATATTATGAAGTATTGGAACATAATGAAAACATGTGAAATAAGGATATAATGTGTGTTCATTTAAGTATGCAACAAGTCTCTTACTATTTATTGGAAAAAAACAAAATGCAAAATGAAAGTTATTTATTTTCTGTCTAAGTGAGTTGCAACATAGGCGAGTGTTTAGGTGGGTCTAGGCGCTCTAGGCGGTGCCTCAGCAGGTCTAGGCGCATTTAGCATCAATCGGGACAGTGGCCAGCCACCTAGCGCCTAGGTGGGGCCTAGGCGGCGCTAGGCGGGGATTTTTAAAACAGTGGATGTATGTGAAGTTGAATGGTGATTATCGTATTGGGGTAAACTCTGATTTATTGTGTATTTGACTCGTATATTAATAAATCGATTTCAATTCATTTCGGCCTTACGAGCTTATTTATCCTTCTACATCGTTTTAAAATGAACTATTTTTCAAAACTTATTTCAGTTTCTATTTATTTATTTTATTTTTATTCTCATACCCGGCATGGGGTCATTCTTCTACCGATCTTGGGTCTAGAGAGTGATAATAACAGAGAATTTATGAAGAGTTTCACTTTGAAAAAAAATATTCTTAGCAAACTTTACAAAAAAAAAAAAAAAACCTAATGAAAATAGCTTGAAAACTTTGAGTTTTAATAATAAGGACAAAATAAAGGGTAAAATAAATAGTATCAGAATTAACTTTTTAGTGTAAAAATGTGATTTTTTATTAAAATGAACAGTACCGATAGTTTTTCGTTAAAGTTCTAAAAAAAAATATACATAAACTATTATTTTCAATGAACTTTAGATCCAAGCCAACCCATGTGCAAGAAAAATTCAAACAGTACGAACTCTAATTCCAATATCATTGTATAAAATACATATATTAGGTCCATGCCGACCCATGTGCAAGAAAAATTCAAAGACTACGGACTCTACTTCCAATATCATTGTACAAAAAGAATTAATATATTTATTATTGTCATTGAACTTTAGATCCAAACCAACCAATGTGCAACCAAAATCCAAAGAGTACGAACTCTAATTTCAATATAATTGTATAAAATAGGGTAATTTGGATAGATAGTGTTCGTAATAATAAGGTATTCGAATAATAGCTCATGTGGTAAAAAAAAATTGATATATAACCTTGTGGTAAAATTTGTTAAGATTTGTGCCCAAAACTTAACCTTCGTTCTTCCTCCGTTAGTCCGCACGAGTTTCATCGCCCAAGCCGCTGCACTCTCTCTCCCCTTCTGGACCTCTGATTCGCCACAATGTATCAAATTCTTGCATTCCAACCCATAACCCAGTTTCCACCACCTCTTGAGATCGACGGCGATCACCCAAGATAGAAGGGAACGCTCTCCAATTCAATTCCCACTCTCTCTCCGCTTGGTTCTTCAATTGCCGTCGTTTGTTGTTGTGATTGAATTCCTCTTTTACGAATTCCAATTCTTGTTTTTGTTTCAATTGTTGTGATTGAATTGATTGGGCATCCTTTGATTTGGGTTTGCAATTGTTTGGTTCGAGAAATCGAAATTTGATAAAGTTGGGTGTTTTGGGTCAGATTTTGCTTACAAATTGAACCGTTTAATTCATGATTTGTTCTATGCCAATTCAAATTGTCCGTGAATTTGATTGGTTTGATTCGGTTCTTGAACCCCATTTATTATTTTTTTAATGTTCTTGAATTGTGCCAAGAAAATGTGGGTTTGGTAGGAATTTTGTCTAAATATTTTAGAAATTGTAACTGGACCTCTAATTTTTGCAGTTCTTTGATTATATGTTTGATGGGTAATTTGGTTTCGTATTAGTATCAAAATGCTGCTTTGGTAGAACAATTTGTTAGAAACAACATGCGGCAACTTGCAATTTTGTTTGTAATGAACGCATGAATCCTGTAAAGAAATCAGGCACCTTTAAAGCTTTCGACGGGTGCTGCGAATGCAGGTTCTGGGATCCCAGGTATTGCATACAATCTACTTTTGGGATCCCTCACGTGCAGGCTAACGGAAATGGACGAAGATTAAGTTTTGGGGCATAAATCTGAACAGATTTTACCACAAGGATTTAAATCCAATTTTTTTAACCGCATGATCTATCATCCGAATACCTTATGATCACGAAGACTATTTATCCCATTTGGTCTATAAAAAAAAAACATATATATATATATATATATATATATATAATTTTCAGTATACTTTGGACCCAAGCCAACCAATGTGCAAGCAAAATTCAAAGTCTCTAAAACCAAGGTATGAAATGCCGATATTATCGGCGATATTTCGCCGATAATATCGGTTTTTTGAGTTACCAATATTGTAATACTTATCCACAGAGTTTTCGTCAAAATATCGCGATATTTTGGAGATGTGCGAATCGGAGAAGAACACCGGAGCTTCTACAGCTCTAGCCGACTATAAAAGAGCACCCTAGACTCCGATCTAGGCATCAAAATGAAATACAAGACGAGAGGAATGTTTTTATAACTTACGTTTGCCGTGAAACGGTCGGAGGTGTTCGGAAAGTTCGTCGACACCCACGGCCTCGTCGGAGATGGGTGTGCCTATTCCCGAGCCGATTTCGTCCCAAAAACCTTGCAAAAACACGAGATATAACTTAAATTTCACATCTAAGCTTCAATCTAGAACAAAAAGAGGTAAACCCGAAGCTTACCTAACCGGAGAAATTCAAGAAACTCGCCGGAGGGTTCCTGCGTTCGCCGAGTTGCAGAGACAAGAAGGAGAGGGAGAAATACGAGGTTGCTGATGACGATGGGTGTCTTCCTCGAGCAGGTGCGATGGTGTGCATGTGTGTATGTGGGTTTTGGTGCAGAGAGAAAGGAGAGAGATGAGAGTTTCGAGAGAGAGAGATAGAGAATGCAGAAAAGAAGGAAGAAGAAAGAAGGGGTTACGGGCTAGGGGACAGAAAGAGAAGAATAAGGATTGTTGGGGTGCTGCCACATGGCAGTTTGAGAGAGAAGATAATCTTAAGTGTAGATCCGGATTGGGTAAAGGAAATTAGGACTAAATTTATAGATTCCATAAATATTTGGGGAAATACGGGCAGTTTGAGAGAGAAGAGAATCTTAAGTTTATGACTAACTATGCACATGGGTAAACTATCATTTAACCCCTAAACTATTGCTGATAACTAATTCATTATATATAAATGATTATGGTGTGTTTAAAATCTTTCATTAATTACTACATATTTTCTACACTCACAATGTTTGCCAGCTCGCTATATAATCAACTTAAATCAGTTAAATCCATCATGCAATGCATTTCCTTCCAATTTTTTGTGATAAACTAATAGATAATTGACTAAATAAACATCCTGCAAAGTTGCAATAAAATTTTTCAAGTTTTTCTTACAATTTCCGTGGTTTTTATTCAAGTTTTATCGATATCGATAATATCCCGATATTTCCATCGAAATTTCCGTGTTTTTGGATTACCGATATTTCCGATATCATCGATATTTTATACATTGTCTAAAACTCAGTTAAAAATTAAAGCAACCTGACATCAGTCCAATATAAAAATTAAAGTAACGTGACACCATCTGTCAAATTTTGGGAATTTGATTTTTTTTTTTGGTGTACAGGTAATTAGATAATTCTAGATAGATTTAAATTTTAAATTAAATTGACAAATTTAATAATGTGTCACCAATAAATTAATAATTCAATCATCTACAACCACATTATTTGATTTACAAACTTTCTACGCCCCACTAATTCACTAGTTAGGAGTAAAAAAAGTCCTACCACTTTGGATTATGATCTTAAATTCTTAATTAAACACAAAGTGGTTAAGTTAGGCTAAATAGTCCAATTGTGTTAAATTCGACTATATCCACGAAACAAAAAGGATCTAAACATGTTCCATCTTATAATTAACGTGGCCTCTAAGTGAAAAAGAAAAAATAACTTGAGATTAGGGCCTCACGATTCATTTAGTAATAGGAAAATATTTGAAATGTCATATGAACTTGTACACCTTTTTTAATTTGTCATATAAACTAAAATTTTAAGAAATTTGTCATACCAACTTTCCGAAATCACAATTTGTCATTTCATCCTAACTCTGTTAAAATTTTCATCCAAAATAAGTAATTGAACATTGAGTTAACTGAACATTGAGTTCTGTCAAGTAATTTCATCCTCACGATTCAAATTACCTCTCAATCCTTTTCGTCATGTCAAAATTATCATGTTAACTGAACATTGAGTTCTGTCAAGTAATCAGGATAGTGAAATGGTTTTTGTTAAAATGAATAACATTGGAAACTTTAATTTTGGACAGCTAAGAAGCAAACCACCGTATCGGTCCATGTTCTGAAGTTGAATATCATGCCCTTACTACCACAACTGCTGAACTACGAGGACTCTGTTAGCTCTTCTTGCATCTTTGTAGACAATGTCTCCGCTCTCCACATGGTTGCGGAGCCAGTCTTCCATGCTCAAACTCATCACATTAAAATAGAGGTAAATCATGTGGCTCATTTATTCAGCCTAGATATTAATTAATCAAATCTAGCGAATTAAAAGAGTACAACACAAAGATGTGGCCTTTGGAAATAGAGAAATGGCTCGGAATTATAAATATGGTGAAGACAGGCCACAGGTGATAACAAATATCAATGAATAATATAACACAGACAAAACATAGTTGCTAGCTCATTGTGAGACTTAAGTACATCATCTCTGCTTAATGTACATAATATCGATTATTAAAAAAAACATAATGAGTCGATCGGTTAAAGAAACAAAAAGTTCCAAAAGTATAACAAAACAAATGAATAAGACACATTATTCATTAAATTAGAGACCGCGTGCCAAGAAACAATTTATATTTTTCAGTCGTCTGTGATTATCTTAGAATATTATTACGGTGGATTGTTACATCAAAAGTAGTAAGTAGTAGCTTGTAACGAAACTTCATCTCCTTTAAATTAAGAGTAATGCTAAGAAAATTAAATTTGTAAACTAATTAATGTGTCATTAATAAAAAAAATAAGTATGTTAATCAATACTTAAGTACTAACATAATCGTTCAGATGAAAAAAAATAATGACACAATTGTTAACTTTCATGTAATTTACTTTACAAATCTAGCGTTCCTACCATTACCCTTAAATTAATACTCGCCTTTAAAATGAAGTTCCCAAAAAAGTTTATATCTTTCAACTTGACCACATTCACATTGAAAGGTGGCTAGTATCTAGGAAACTGCTTCGTAGGTAGGGAGAAAAGCATAAGGACTAACACGACAAGGGAGAGTCCACATTCACATTGAAGTGGTAGGAAACTGCTGCTTCCTTCACAGGAAGAAAAGTATGTATAAAAAAGCGAGATCTTGACGAAAATACCAGTCCAGAACCCACAGTCAATCCTTTGAAAGGTTCCTTGGTTTACTTGGATTTCTCCAATATAAAAATCAAAGCAATCTGACATCAGTACAATATAAAAATTAAAGTAATGTGATACCAGCTGTCAAATTTTGGGAATTTGATTCTTCGTTTTTCCTTTTTTGGTGTACAGGTAATTGGCTAACGTGAAGGAGGAAATTTTAAATTAAATTGGCTAACTTAATTATGTGTTATTAATAAGAAACAAGTACGGCAATTGATACTTAATTAATAATTTAATAATCTACATTATTGGGTTTACAAATTTTCTACGCCTCACTACTTCACTAGTTAAGAGTGAAAAAAGGGGTTCCGGGTCTGCTGTCCCGAAAGTGGTGTCTCCTTCATGTCTCATTCTTTTTTTTTTTTTTGAGTGAAACGATAGTGGAGTAGTTAAATGTTAGATGTTCGATTAATCACCGACGAGGTTTGAACTCACGCCGTCATGCAAGGGTACAACTCATTTCCACCACTGTGGTAAAGGGCCACTCGCAGACACGTGTACTACCACTTAACTATAACATAACTCTGTTAACTTTTAATAAGTTAAAAAAATAAATAATAAAAATAAAAATAGCAGAAACAACTCCCCAGTTTCCAGTCACCGCCGATGCCCACTCCCACCCTTTCCCTTAATATGTTGGTTTTTGGGATGGAGATTGACAACAACTCCCCAGTTTCCAGTCATCGCCGACGCCCACTCCCACCTCCTCCCTTAATATGTTGGTTTTTGTGGTGGAGATTGACGGATCTGGGGCGGGATCTGGGCGCACCTGGGTTCGAAGAAAAAAATTGAAGACGTCATCTGCTTACAGGGGGTTCGCCATTGACAGACAAGAAGAATCCATATGCGATGGATTTTGTCACCGGCCATGAAAATGGTGGCTCGAAGCTCTACAAAGAAAGACCCGGACTGGCGTTGAAATCGAGTAGAGACACCATCTCACCCACTGCCGACAAAGCGGCGATGCTTTTTTTTTTGCTTCTTCGACTTCCTGGAAAGAGAATTTTCAGTTTGTTTCTATGGAAAATTGGGATGGTCATAGCAGTATTCAAGTCAAGTAATTTTTCTATGTGCAAGCTTGGTTTGACATACGGACGTAGTAGCATCACGTTGCATTGCATCGTGCTGGTGACATGACGTGAAAAACAAAGTGCGTCAATAAAAAAAGATAAATTATTGTTGTTGAAATCAAATTGTCACAAAAGTTACTCTCACATTAAAAGGTAGTATATAGAAAAATGCTTCGTACAAATCATTTTTGAAATGAAATTGTTACGAAAATTCTTCTCTTTCAACTTGATTACTTCACATGTGAAGGAAGTACGTAGGAAACTGCTTTGTAGGTACGAAGAAAAGCGAGGGCTGATATAACTAGGGCTGGTTCGGGTCGGGATCCCGAACCGAAACCCCGAACCCGATTCCCAAACCAAAACATTTCGGGATGGGATTTTATATCCCGAAACCGAACCAAAACTATTGGGATCCCGAAATTCGGGATTCCCGAAAGTGTTTCGGGATTTTCGGGAAACTTCGGGATTGGGCCTTGAAGCCCAAAATGTCTTCTGATCAGATGCTAGCTAAACATAGAGAGCAGGGAATGCAAAGAAAACGATGGCCACAGCCATTGCCTTCAGACCAGTCCAAGCTTTGTAACTCCGTTGGAATTGTCGGCCTTTTCCGGTGCCGATTGTTGTCCGCCGGATCCAGTAGTGGGAGTTGCCGTTGATGATGCATTATTGGTGAAGACAGCAGCCTCAGGTGAGCCCGCAGGTATGCCTAAAAGCTCTGGCCATTCAAACCACAATATTGCAAAGTCATTAATGAGGTAGGATTGATCTTTGTGTCGCACATTAAGTAAGGTTAATTAGGAGACCCAAAATGTTGAAGCCCTAATCATATATGAATTTTGATGAGTTTGAAGTTTTCTTCCGTCACCTCCAGCGGAGCTTCCTTCAACTTTTCATTTCCATGGAGAAGCGTCAGTCCATGGAGAAGCGGCGTGAGTCAATGGACGACGAGGACCGGCATGGATTCGACGGAGGAGTGGAGCGGCGTGAGTCAATGGAGTGATGGACGATGAGGAGCGGCGTGGATTCGACGGAGGAGTGGAGCGGGGGGACTGTGAGAGAGCGAGAGCGACTGAGACTGAGAGAGTCTGATATAACCTAACAAACAAATGACCTAACTATGGACGATTGGATTAGATTTTAACAAATCCAACGGTTCAAGTAATTTCTAATTAAAAACTAAAAATAAATAAATATATATATATATATATAATATTCGGTTCGGTTCGGGATTCCCGAAATCTTTCAAAGCTGGGGCCGAATCCCAAACCGAAACTTTCGGGTCGGGATCGGTTTCGGGTACCGAATGTTTCGGGAAATTCGGTTCGGGAATTTTTCGGGATAATTTCGGGACGGGATCGGGACGGTTCGGGATTTTCGGGAAAAAATTCCACCCCTAGATATAACAAGAGAGAGTCCATTGTCCATACTATACTGCATATACCAAGAAATGTCATGGAAGTTGTTCTTTTGATTTTGGGTCATGACTTGGTTGACTGGGAAACTTTGTTCACGAAAAGTAATATCAATCCAGGAGATATGTAGACATTTTATCCTCCATCATTTTCTAAGATGAAAGGACGTGAATGAAAATTCATATGTTAAGTTATGAATGGTTTACTGATGTTAAGAGTGAATTTCACATTGGGCAAAAAAAGTGACATTGCATGTGTTTATAAGTAATTGAATTATTTCTTATATTGCCAATTGGTTTTATGATGGAATCTCAACTTCCTTCATGATAATAGAGCATGTTGTTGCATGTACGAAGCCCAACGACCACACGTGCTTTACGTCACCAAATTTCTGTTGTCTACATGTTATACTTGAAAATTTGCCACATAAATGAGACTTTTTGAGAATAAATCTCACATGGGGTTAACTTACACATTTGGCATGAGTTATAGTAGCCCTAGGATGTTGAACTCTATCTATATTATACAGGTACAATATTATACCATTGAAATTTCATGATTGTCCCTATTTCTAGTTCATTGGCTTCCATACACAAACAAAACTTTTAAATGGGATAGGGGTTCTCCCAAGTCATGAGTAACCAAATTGAAAGTCTCTATTCACTAAAAAACAAAAAATTTGGAGCTTTGTATTATTTTTCCCCAAATTTAAAGTCTGGATTGTTTTTTCCCCCAACTTAAGTCATATTGTCGAACTTATACATGTAGGGTTTTAAGTTCGACTTTCGTAAATGACGAGTTCTATATTGATATATTGTAACTTAATCTAAACCTCTCACCTCTTAGACACACTCCAAAATCTCAAAAGTTGGCTTCTAAACCACTCCCCTCTTTCTCTAACCTTCGGTCCAAAATTTAATTTTAGCTTAAAATTCAAAATTAGGCCAAATACTAGCTAAATTTTGAGTTTGGGTTAGAGCAGTTCCATCGGAGGTGGAATAGCCCAGCACCCTGTAAAAAAACAAGGCCAGCACCCTGTCAATTCACTCCAGCCCTTCAACTTGACTGGCACCCAGCCCAAGCTGGTCTCTGGGCCAGCCCAAAATAGACTGACCAAAGAGCCAAGTTGTTTACCTGGCGCGTGCATTTCACGGGGCCGTGGCGCGAGTGCCCGACAGCCTTTCAGAGGCAGGGCCCGCTTCGCAGGCGCACTAATGGACCGTCCGATCACAGATCAACGATCTACATTCCCCCCCCCCCCAAAAAAAATACAAACGCCCAATGGTTAGAATTATGACCGTTGGCCACGTGGCAGATCCTTGGCTCTTGGATTTGAATATTTTTCAAATCCAACGGTCCAGATTAATTAACTAAATTAAAATTTATTAAAAAATACATAAAAATTATTTTAAAATATAGAAATTTTTTTAAAATTTTAATTTTTTTTTCTATAAATACCTAACACTCATCTTCCACCTTACACCACATTTCAATATTTTCTACAATTTCTACATTTCAATATTTTCTACACTTTGAGAGAAAAAAATGTCTTCGTGGAAACATTTCAATATTTTCTACACATCGAGAGAACAGATAGTGACATGTGGCACATCGAGATTGGTTGCAAATCTTAGCGAAAATTTATTCATAAAATAGTACTTTCGAATAATGACACGTGACGTGACGATATTGGTTAAAAATCTTATCCGAAATTAAAACTATTTTATTTATTTATTCTTTTGTAAAAAAAAAAAAAAAAAAATTTTAAATGGGCTGGGTACCACCGCATTTTGTAGCGGTGGAGATCGTTTGTGTCAGTGCATTTTTTTTAGGAGTGGAGATGCTTTGGCCTATTACTGTTCATTGGGGTCTATTACTATTCATTTCAGTGGATAAATGCGCTGGGTGTTGGCGCAAAGTCTTTAGAGGTGAAATTGCTCTTAGTGGTGTGGTCCACTTTTACGAGAGATTTTTCAGTGTGATTGGTATATGGAGTGGTACACTACGTATCACTATAAAAATGATGGGATACGTGTGTTAAAAAGTTAATAACTTAAAAAATATAATTTCCCACAACTTATATAAAAACACGTGGTGTATTTGATCAGAAAAATTTATCCACTTCTACGAGTGGAGAACCATGCGTTGAAACAGGAACACGAAAACTAACTTACGCATGCTTCCATACGCGGTCAACTGACGCGCGCACGCTCCCACACGCGGTCAGTTTCTGCAGAAGGTGACCCCACCCACGTGGGTTGTACGGCCACTGGCGGGCTTGAATATTTAGCCCTGCTCTTTTGACTAATCCAACGGCAGACATTCACCACATTTAAATGATTTAGATAGTGAAATAAAGATTAATAATTACTTGTCAATTAATTGGTGAAATGAGGACTAATTAATTTTTTTTTTTTTTGTCGAACTAATTAATTCTTTTCGGTGGATCAAATTTGGTGAAATGAGGACTAATTAATTCTTTTTGGTATAATTGAAGCAAATCATTCTGTGTCAACTTAGATTGGATGTTATATATCAACATACTAGTGCACTTAAATTTAGGGAATTATTATTAGCACTCCAAAAATCTCATTCTACACTCCAAACTTTCTATATTTGAAAAGAAAAATACATTTATAAGGAGTGTAGAATGAGATTTTTGGAGTGTCAATAACACTACTCTAAATTTATTATAAATACTCACAACACTTGCACACTTAGATTGGATGGTTTCATATATATTTCGTGTTTTATGCATTTCTTTTATGTGTTCCATTGGTTTTTTTTATGTCGATTTATAATATAAATATATTGTTGTATAAAAATACAAATTCAAACATGTACATTGATGACATGTCAGTGGTTAATTTGATTTCCTGCATATTTGTGGAGCTAATTAATAAGTTTTTATGTAAAACGAATTGCATGTCATCTGTACACTTTGCGTGATGTACTTGTCTTTATTTTTCTCACAAAAAAAGAATAAGAGAAAAAAAAAATTTGTCTAAGAGAATCATTTTATCATATAACTGAAATAAAAAAAGGTGAATATTTGTAGCTGAGTTATTACCAACTAATAACAATGTGATGCGGCGATGATTTGATCCATCTAGATCACGAGATCTGTGAATATATCTAGCATACAAAAAAGTAACGCGTCAATAACATAAAAAACAAACTGTTTGCCGAAATGAAGGTGCAAAAAAAGAGAGAGGAAATTTCGTGTCAACTTTAATCCTTCTACTTTATCACATTCACATTGAAAGGTAAAAGTAGGAAGCTGCTTCGTTGGTGGGGAGAAAAGCTTGAGGACTGATATATATATACACACACACACATACATACAAGAGAGAGTCCATTGTCCATACACCATACCAGTGTTCCAATTCTTTGAGAGGCTCTTTTCTTTAGTTTGGTCTGGCTTTAATTCTCCTATGGCCAATCAACTTGTCCCTTCTTCTTCCTTCACCACTATTCCTTCATGGACATACGATGTCTTTTTGAGTTTCAGAGGTGAGGATACACGCTACAATTTTACAGATCATTTATACCAAGCCTTGGTCCGTCACGGAATCCACACCTTCATTGATCATAGTGAACTTCCAATAGGAGAAGAAATAGCACCAACTCTTCTCGAAGCAATTGAAAACTCGAGAATTTCTGTCATCATATTCTCTGAAAACTATGCTTCTTCAAGATGGTGCTTGGACGAGCTCGTACATATTCTTGAATGTAGAAAGTCAAAGGGACAAATGACAAGGCCAATCTTCTACAAGGTGGATCCATCGGATGTTCGACACCAAAGAAATAGTTATGATGCTGCGTTTGCTGACCATAGCCGCAAATATGAGAATAACCTAGAGAAGGTGCAAAGATGGAGGACAGCTCTTACAGAAGCAGCAGATCTGAAAGGAGCTACTCTCAACAAGGGAGAGTACGTATATTTCTGACCCTTATGCTACTCTATATGGTTTTTTTAGTTGCTTCGCTAGCTCTATATATACTTCAGAATTCACTCAATTACGATATAAGGATTTAGTTTGGTTGAAATTTGATAAAAATTCTTAAAGAAACCGAACCAAACCAAACCATAATCAACAATTTGGTTAGGTTGGTTTGAGCAGTTTAGGCCTAAATCTTATATTTTTTTTTCTTTTGCAATTTTGTTACTTTGTTAGCACTTAGCGTAGTAGCCCAACAACAACAAACAATTCCAAAATCTGCCACATATTAATCATTTTTTAGTACTTCGAACCATGCATCCTAAAATTCATCATGTCATCAAACTTCAATATAACTCTATGATATCAATATCTTTATATTCAACATCCTTATCTAGTTATTAGCCAATAAGAGTACTAAATGGGTAAAATAAAATTAATATAAGAACAAATATGTGAGAAGTCGGTTTGATTTGGTTTAAAACGGTTTACAAAAACTTAGAATTGTAACCGCAATCAATTCATTATTAGGAGTGAATTTTTTTACTATATTAAGATACTAATCAAATTACCAACTGTACTACATTGATTTTGTGCCAATTTTGGTACCAATTAGTAATGGTACAGTAATTGTACCACACCAACATAATTGGTATGATATTGGTATTTAAAATCAATACCACCAATATACCGTACCATACCAATATAATTATGATATATACTTATATTTGTATATAATTAATTACATAGAAAACTATATATAATTTACATATATAAAAATAAAAGAAATTGTCAATTAAATATCGAAATGCTTCTACATCCCAAAGTTGAAGAAATTGATCGTGGAATAAATTTTTAAAATAAAGATACACTTTTCCATTTTCATTTTGTTTGTAAATTTAACTTTTGTTTGGTTTGTTATTTTTTATTTTGCTTTTGCAATTTTCGTTTAGTTTGTACTTTAACTTTCATTTGTTTTAGTTTGTAACTTCTATTTGGTTTTTAACTTTAATTTGTATCTTAAATCTTGATGCATGGCTTGACTTACTAAATGTGTCTGAAATGTGAGTGATGGATCTTGATTATAGGTAACAAGTATATTAGATTACCTCAATGATTAAAAATGGCGTTAAGTAACAACTCATTATGTGTATATTATATCATCTATATATGTAGGGTAAATTACATTTTACTATCTCAGGTTTGAAGTCTATTGCAACTTCATACAACATCTTTAAAAAATTTCACTTTGATACCTTACGTATTATTTTATTTCAATATAATACATCCGTTACATTTTCCATCCATTGGTTCGTTAAGAGTCGACGTGGCTGCCACATTTGTGCTGACGTGGCTGCCAAATTTGTGTCACATGGTAAAATAATAATTTTTTATGCATTTAAAATATTATAATAATTTACCCTATTTATTTTAAAAAAATAAAAAATAAAACATAAAAAGGGGTTTTTGAACTTTAATCCTTCAAGAAGATTAAAATTAAAAAAAAACCTGGTGTTAGATTAAATACTGATTTTAGTCCCTAATGTGTCCTTAATTCAAAATAATTAATGTGCATTTGATTTAATGTCTCCCATTAAATATTTAAATTTATTAATATACAAATTTTAAAATTTTTTTTTGACCAAAAAAGAGTTTTTTAATTTTATTTAACATTCTTCAAACTTGAAAGACTCAAATAATGTACCTAAATGTTAGTACCGAAATATATTATATTAAACTAATATATTTAAATGTTAGTACCGAAATGTATGTACCTAAATATATGCACCGAAATGTATTAATATTAAATTAATGTACCTAAATGTGTGTACCGAAATGTATGCACCGAAGTATTAGTACCGAAAATGTATTATATTGAATTAATATACCTAAATGTTTGTATCGAAATTTATGTACTGAAATGTGTGTACCTAAATGTATGCACCGAAATGTATTATAATAAATTTAATATACCTAAAAGAAGAAGATAAAGTACATCGAAATATATTGTATAACAAAAATTAGTTTATTTAAATGTTCACAACAAAATATATTACGATGAATGAAATGAAAATAAAAATTATAATAAAATAAAATTAATACATTAAAAATTAGATAGAAAAAGATAAATAATTAAAAAAATCAAAATATAATTAATAAATAAAGTTATTAATGTATCAAGAGACTAAAATTAGATTTTGATCTTACTCATAGTTTTAATCAAAAAATCATCTTTACCAGGATTAAAATGAAGTTTTCTAAAATAAAAACCCAAACCCACACCTATATCCCCTTCCTTTCTTCTCACCTCTTTGCAACCCCCGCCCTCTCTTCCCCCAACCCACTTCTTCCTCCACCTCTCTAATGGCTTCCTCCTCCCTATCCTTCCTCTCCCCCCACAATGCCTCAAGAAGCTTGTCGCCGACAAGGCCGTCGAGTACGTCAAATCCGGAATGGTCCTCGGCCTTGGCACTGGCTCCACTGCCGCCTTCGTGGTCTCCAAGCTCGGCTAGCTCCTCAAATCCGACGAATTGAAGGACATTATTGGAGTCCCGACTTCCAAGCGCACAGAGGACCAAGCTCGCCAGTTGGGTCGACGACGCCGATGAGATCGACCCAAATCTCGATTTGGTCAAAGGGCGCGACGGGGATCTGCTGAGGGAGAAGATGGTGGAGGCGGCATCGGAGAAGTTTGTGGTGGGTTTTTTGGGTGGGGTGGGGTGGGGTGGGGTGGGCGGTTGCAGAGAAGGGGAAGGGCTCGAGGAAGAAGATGGAGTTTTTATATTTTTATTTTTATTTTTAATAGGGTAAATTATTATAATATTTTAAATGTATAATAAATTATTTTTTTGCCATGTGGCACAAATTTGGCAGCACATCAGCACAAATGTGGTTTTCATATTTGCCACGTCATCACGTAACGATTTACTTAACGGATTTTCTAATGGATGTATGCAATTGAAATAAAATGATAAGTAACTGTATGAAATAGAAATGTTTTAAAGATGTAAGGAATTGAAATCAATTCCAAACATGTGAGGGTAAAATGTAATTTACCTATATATATAGGAAACCTTTAAAGGAAGGGATTCTTATTTTTTTTATAAAAATGGGGATTAGCTGTAGGGTCCACTCTACATCGAATTTTAACAATCCGAATTTTTTATTTTTCAAGTTGCACTTCATAGATCATATTTGCAAATTATTAGCCAAATCCAAAATATTTAAGATATCTAATTGAGTTCAAAGAAATTAACGAATACTTTATTATGTAAGAAACAATGAAATTTTATCTTGATAATTAAATAGACAAATGGTTTCTGATTGAATTGAATTTTTGCAATGATGATTTATGAACGAGATTTACAAAATAGACGGTTCAGATCTTTAAAGTTCGATGTGAAGTGGGCACCTCACCTAATACCCAAATCACCCTTCTCCCATTAAGATTTCAAAAATAAAAAAAGAAATTCACAAAAAAATTCACATAGTAGGACTGTAGGTAGTTTTTTCCCTATTTTAAAAGTAACATATATTATTTGTTAAAAAATATATATTATAATAAAAACAATAATATTTAAAATTAAAATATGATAAAATAATATATAAAAAAAGGTCAATTACCAGCATGTAGCAAGAGACTAGTGATTGATAATACATTTTGAGGGCTGAAAATTTTGGGTTCCAACATAGGAAATATATAAAAAAAAAAAAAGATAATCAGTTTTCGGCCAAAAAAGTCCTAATGAATTGGACCATAAAAAAAGGGGGTTAAAATTAATGAAATAGGCCACGAAATTGGTTGTTTCATTACCGTACCAACCAAATTAAACGTGTCATTATTTTTTCCTTTGGTAGGTATGAAACTACATTTATTCACGGCGTCATTGAGGAGATTTCAACTCAAGTATTAAATCGCACATATTTACATGTGGCCAAATACCCAGTTGGAATAGAGTCTTGTGTAGAAGAGGTGGAAGAGCTTTTAAGTGTCGGTGGAAATGATCGTCGTGTGGTTGGGATTTGGGGGACATCTGGAATAGGCAAGACAACAATTGCAAAAGCTGTTCATAATGCAATTGCTCATAAGTTTGTAGGTAGTTGTTTTCTAGCAGATGTTAGAGAAAGATCGACATCGCGTGAAGGCGTAATCAAACTACAGAAGAGACTTCTATCTAAAATTCTATGTGGTACAAAGTTCCAAATTGACAGTTATCATGAAGGAATCAGTCTTATTAAGAATCAGTTGCGTCAAAAGAAGATTCTCTTAATTCTTGATGATGTGGATCATTTGAAGCAGTTAGACAACTTGGTTCAAGAGATCAGTTGGTTCGGTGAGGGTAGCAGAGTGATCATAACCACAAAAGATAGAGGATTGTTGGACTCTTATAAAGTCAAGTTGGTATACAAGGTCCAAACGTTAGAAGAAGGCAAAGCTGTTGAGCTTTTACTTTTGAATGCCTTTGGAAGTAATGAACCTCCGACGGATTATTTGAGACTCGCACGACGTGCAATAGCCTATGCTCAAGGCCTTCCATTTGCTCTTAATATTATAGGTTCTCATCTGTATGATAAACATATAGATCGTTGGCAAGCTATATTGGATGGTTACGATTCTTACGATGGAGAACTTTATACAGATATGCAAATAATACTTCGAAAAACTTATGATGCTTGGGATTATGGCCTGCAACAAGTTTTCCTAGACATTGCATGTTTCTTTAAGAGTGGAGATAAAGACAAAGTGTTACAAATATTAAGAAGTTCAAAGCTCGGTGCACGTCAAGATTGTATTGAAGAACTCGTTGAGAAAGCCATTATAACTATTAAAAAGAATATGATTTTGATGCATGATTTGCTAGAACAATTGGGTAAGCGTATAGTTTGGGAAGAATCGCCCACTGAACCAGGCGAGCGGAGCAGGTTGTGGTTTCATGAAGATGTGTACAATGTTCTAACTGAAAACCGGGTAAGTAGAATATATGTTCATACGTTTGATTGGCATGATCTAGAAAAGAAAAAAACAAAAATTTTAAAACAGAGATTGTGTTCTGTTTGCTAATTAAACGACATGGTTTGTTAACAATATATATATATTTTTTTTCCATCTTAGGGAACAAACAAAATCAGAAGCATTATGGTGGAGCTGCCCGAATCAGATGTGATACCCTTGAATCCAGAAAGTTTCTTGAGGATGGTAAATCTTGAAATTTTTATAAACCGTAATGCACACTTTTCAGGACGTGTTGATTATCTGCCCAACAGTTTGAGGTTTATTGAATTTGGTGGACAATTCGATATTCATCAAAAGCATACGTATGTGCTCAATTTGCAATCCAATTTTCATCCAAGAGAACTTGTTAGCTTTGATGTGCCATATAGTGGCATAGGACAATTGAAGAGTGGCATAAGACAATTGAAGGGATTTAAGGTACATACTTTAAATGATTTTGAGCCATTATTTATTTAAACATATATTTTATTTATCAAAAAAGTACTCTAGTGTTTTATTATATTCTTTTTAAAGCATGTGAACTTTTGTTTTGTTTTTGTTCTTGGTTTTATAGAATTTGGAAAAGCTTGCAAGGATGAATTTAAGTGGTTGCAAATTCTTGGAAAAAATCCCCGACTTATCCGGAAGCCCAAACATAAAGCACTTGAATCTAAGTGGGTGTAAAAATTTGGTTGAGGTTGATGATTTTGTTGGATTTCTTGACAAACTTGTTGAATTGGATCTTAGTTGGTGCTCTAACCTTACGAGGTTTCCAACAAGAATTGGACTGAGATCCCTTGAAGAGCTTAATCTTTGTGGTTGCACAAGGCTGGAGAGATTTCCAGAAATAGAGAAGGACAAGATGAAATCTCTGAGGTGTTTGAAGATGGGAAAAAGTGGCATAAAAGAATTGCCTTCATCAATTGCGTATCTTACTGGGCTTAGGGAGTTGCTTGCAAATGGCTGTGAGTTGCAAAATGTCCCCGACTTATCCGGAAGCCCAAACTTAGTGGTGTTGAATCTAAGAGACTGCACAAGTTTGGTCGAGGTTGATGATTCAGCTGGATTCCTTTATGAACTTGAAGTATTGGATCTTAGTGGGTGCTCTAAGCTTACGAGGTTTGCAACAAGACTTGGACCGTGGTCCCTAATTTATCTTTCTCTCAGAGGTTGCAGAAGGCTCGAGAGTTTCCCAGAAATGGAGGGCAAGACGAGATTATCGTTTTTGAATATAGAAGAAAGTGGCATAAGAGAATTGCCATCAATTGCTTATCTTCCTAGTCTTGATATATTGAGAGCAAATGGTTGTGAGTTGCAAAATATCCAACTCCTCCCTTTAGGAAAGAAGGTGAAGTTTGATGAAGTTTCATCCCGCAGTACCAATTTACAGCTGTCTCTTGATCTGGAAGGATGCAATTTATCAGAAAGTGATTTCCTTGTGCCTCTTGATTGCTGGTCCGCATTAACACAACTTAATCTGTCGAGAAACAATTTTGTTAGCCTTCCGGATTGTATTAGCGAAGTTGTCAACTTGGAGACACTTTACTTGAAGGATTGCAAGAGGCTTCGAGAAATTCCAGTCCTTCCACCAAAACTAGAACAGTTATATCTGAATGATTGCACATCATTGGACAAAATTCCAAAACTAGAACAGTTCTATCCTTTGTTTATGAACCATCGATTGCTTATGCTAATGACAAGCATATTATCATCAACGGGAAAGAAATATTGGATCCTTATATATTGCATGAAAAGCATCCTTATTCATGGAATCAAAAGGATCCTTTTTTATGGGAACATGAGGACATGAAGGCAACTCATGTGAGGCTTGTGTTAGTGGGTTTAGGGGAGCAGGAGCAGCAGGGAGATATTTGTCAAGTTGTATTTCGTTTTGTCAATGGCGTACCCATTAAAAGCTGCGGTGTGCACTGCCTATTGCGCAACCAAGATGAACTGCTTCTCAGACACCAACGGGCAATCTTGGGAAGCGTGGATCCTCAGATATCGTCGATGATGCATATGATCAGCAACAGCATTGGCTTTCCTCATCTTCGGAGCCAGCAGATTGATCCCAATATTCCTATGGATATTGAGGAGGATGATGTCATGATGAGCAAGATCAACCGTCTGAAACGATCCGCAATTTCTAATTTCTTTGGAGTTTGGGTACGTACATATTCGTTTGCACTTTCCTAATCTCTAAAACTAAAGAGGCTGTTTGATGACCATTTCAGTTTGCAAACCGAAAACTCGTTTGTTCTATTGACTTGCGTTTGCCTTTCTGTTTTATTTTTGTAATATCTAAACTACATATTAATAGAACACTCCTTGTTAACCAAATACTTATGAAATTACCAATTTGGCCCTCTACTTGAAACTAAAACTAAATATGAATAAAAAATATGGGCAGAATTGTAATTTCAGACAATCAAAATTTTGTTTTGTTTTTTTTCAAATCCTCACCTACATGTGATTTGAACAAATCTCTAATAAAAAAAATCAAAAAATCAAAATTAAACCTCTCCCCCCACTCCCACATTCTCCCTCTCTTCCTCTCTCCTTCTACTTTAAAAACAAAAATAAAAAGTTTTCATACACATTGTGTGTGGCCATATGCTATGCTAGTATATGATAAAAAAAATTAGTAACAACTAGCGAATGTAACAAAAATCTACTAATCACAACTTCAAATCAAAAACTAATATCTTCCATTCTATCACTTGCCTTTCTCTTGCCTAAAATCTAAAAATATCATCAATAAAAAACGGAAAAATCATAAAGCTAATCAAATCAATGGAAAGTCGTTTCTACAAGATAAAGTCGTCTACAAATCAACTCAAAGTCGACATCTACCGAGCTAAGCTGGTTTGTACATTATTATGAAAAAGCATGAACAACGGACTTCCAAACCACCACCTAGGAACTTCCAATTCAGTCCTCAAATGCCAGCAACGGAGAAAAGCTTCTCCAACATTTGATATTCTCAGTAATATAATATTAGTTTTCAATCTGCAGAAACAAAGAACTCATCTGCAGGTGGCTAGTTATTACAAAAACAGAAACCACATTTGTATCCTAAAGATATCTGTGACTGTGAGTAAGCCACAGCCCTCGACTAACAAAACCAAATTCTAATTAGTTCAAACAAACAACAATGGAAGGAAAACATACTTCATATTCATATAACACAGAAGTAGACAGAGTAGATAAAACCTATAAAGAACTATTCGTTTCACCCCAATTTATCTAACTCCCAACATAAATTTACTTTGTAAACTATTTCATATTTGTTTCCCCTCTTTCACTCACCTTCACCCGCCATCATACTCTATGAGTTTGACAGCAGTGCTCAAGCAACACCTACTCGACTCATAACTTTTCTACGTGAACTAACTTGAAAAATGTTACCATGCGAATCGGAAGAGAACATCTGCACTAATAGTTAACACGTAAAACCATTGCATACCTCGGTTTACTTGTAACTTTGAATTGACATCGAAGGATAACGTTGAATCAATAGGATCATTGCCTCCTAAGCAATCTGTTGATAAATGAGAACAAAAATGAATAGGATTATACATTGAAAGGTTAATATTCCAGAAATCACAAAAACATGGCAACCACAACAGTCGAGCATCCAAAAGAAAGGCATGATATGTACATTTGCAGTTAAATCCAGGCCTGTTTCAGATACGTGAACGAAAGAAGTCATGAATTCAACATTAATTACCTAAAAACTTAGTTTTATTCAGATATTTAAACCTATTAGGAGAAATGAGATTATAAGTACAAAATTTCTACAAGGTGATCAAAGAACTACATCATTTGGATGAACATGTGAAGCAACTACTCCTCCTCTGTTCCTGTCTTTATTAATCAAGTATCCATGCAGAGACTGTAGACTTGTAGGACTACTGTTCAATCATTCACTTTCTAATTTATAAGAAACAACAAGGCATCGCTCTCTATCTCCACCAGTTCTTGATTTTGTGAACAATTAAGGACCCATAAAAGGGCAAAAGGCAAGAGACAGAATTTTGTCCAAAACCAAAAATGTTTTAAGACACCGTGGGCTGCAACTTTAACCCAGTAAATCTAACCAAATTAAATTCGTTAGGGTAACTGCAGAATGAGGTTTTCATCGGCCAGGAGAAAAAATAAAAAAATAAAACGAACTGAAACGAGGCAATTTGTGAGTTTCTAGGGTTCTATATGATGCGAAACTTAAAACGAAACTTAGAGATAGAGAATTTAGATTTCAGACTTACGTATTAACAACCAGAAATCGCAGCCTCAAATCTCTGAAATCATAGAAATACATAATTATTCATGAAATCAATCCAATCAGTTCTTCGAAACGAAATAAAAAAAATTCAGAAAAAAGAAAAAGCGAATCGAATCGAACCAATTCAATCCAATCATAAGAAACGATTCAAAATTACCTCGGATCTCAACAGAACAAAACCCTAACAGAGTCCTCTGCAGATCGAATTCGGACTGGACTAGTGGGAAACGAGTCGAAATTGTATTGAAAGTAGAATATCTCTGAAATCGTAGCTTCTAACCTCTAACTCCTATCAAAATCGACGGAAAAGCCATGGGAGAGAGCTCGACAAGTTGGAGGGAGAGAGCTCGACGAGTTGGAGACAGAGCCCTCGACTAGAGATACTAAGTTTTTTATTTATTTGAGGGAGAGATTAAACTTATTCACGTGACATGCGATGTCATGATAATTTTTTAATTGTTTTTCCATTCACAATTTTATTCTAAATCTCTATGTTCTAATTTATACGTTTTAGTTTTATGTCCTTTTTTATTTCTTCTTTGTATTTTTCTTTCTCCTCTATTCGTACTTCTCTCTATTCCTCCTCCTACATCATTATCTTTAAAAATTTCGAAACTGATATTTTCAAAGTGCTGGAATTTTAAAATTGATCTTGTAGAAATTTTAAAATTGATTTTGTAGAAATTTTGAAACTGACCTTACAGAAGTGTAAAGAAAATTTGAAAGTAATCTTGCAGAAGTGCATGAATTGTGAAACTGATCGTTCAGAAATGCAGAAATTAATTTTTACGGATCTAAAATCAATTTGAAGTTTTTATAGATAGTCTACTTTATAGTTTTGGCCTGGTTAACTAACAAGTCTATTGAGGCCATGGTTGGAATTTTAAAATTTTGATTTGGTTGTTTTTGGGCTACGTTTGTTGAGGTTTGAGCTTTTGTCTCTTCTTGAAATGATTCAAAGCTAGTGAAGTTCTATGAAATATATTTTGTGTTGTTTTATTGTACAGAGATTTGGTGACCGCTGTGTGTATTGCAAATTTTAAAGTGTGGGGCTAATGCTGGAGCTCCATCATGTTTATATGTTTATGAACTTAGCAGGACAGTGAATTTGTTGTTTATCTTTCTTCAGGGGTTAGAGAAGGCCTCATTTCGGCGATCAACATGAGTTATCAAAATCTTATTCAGGACTGTGAAATCTACTGAAGAATTAACAAAACAGAAGAAACCTTTAACAAGACAGAGGCGAGTGGTTGTGACAGGAACGAGTGTGGTGACCCTACTCGGTCATGATTATGATGTTTTCTACAATAATTTGCTTGAGGGAGTTCGTGGCATTAGTCATTAGTGAGATAGATGTAAGTTTATGAGTATGAATTATGGAAGGAATCAGTTCTTGTGTTTAAGATTGATATGGAAAAGTCTTGGTCAAAAGCCTTAACTTATTTGGTTTCTTTGTGGAATAAGTTTTGTGACACGCCCCGATCCCGATATCCTCGGGACATCGGGATGGTCACGTGCTGGCCGACACCCAAGGATGACGAAAGCCATTTATTGAGTGCAAATGCTAAAAATAAGTGAGTAAATAAGACTTATAAATATAAAAGACTAATGAATATGCATTTCATGAACGTGTTTAGAGCACACATCTAATCTAGAATATTAAAAGAGTTAATATAAAAATTGAATGAACACAGAAGTGGGTCCTACACCGAGAGGACTCGAAGATGCCAATGCGGAAGTGCCTGGATGCCGGGATTGTATGCCTCGATTCTAAGCCCTGAAGGGGGCGCAAAACAAACATGAGTGGACCAAGTTGATATATATATAATAAAACAGTTATCAACGTACTAACCCCCAAGTTTTATGAAAACACATATATAATGATAAACATAGGTTTTCCGAAACCTAGCATGATGTGCAGTATCTCAAATCATAACTCATATATAATAATCACTAGTGAATTGTCCGATAACCCCCAGGCCCCATGCCGGCTCCCCGTCTCTGAGTAGACAGTCAGAGGAAAATACACTTCAGGCCCCATGCCGGCTCCCCGTCCCTGTGCTAAATAGCCAGAGGAAACACACTCCAGGCCCTATGCCAACACCAAACCGTCGCCCGGGACGGACCAGAATCTATCCCTACGTCCCGTAGCGGAAAGGACCACTAGGTAAATACAAAACCATTGAACATATATATATTGAAAAGCAACTTCATAGTATAAAGTCATCCATCATCTATACTATAAAGAGGTGTTCGAAACATGTTCTAAATATCATATCGTCATCCATCAGATATTCTATAAGAACACGGGTTATAGGAAAAATAGTAATAATTCAAAGTAGCCTCAGTAAGCATGTTATCTCACAAAACGTTTCATAAAACGTAATCATCAAATCATGTTTTTCATGTATGCATTTCTACTATAAAACATGCATTTTAGAAGGGGTCCACTCACAATACTTAGCCGCCGAAGAGCCACGCAAACTAACGAACAAGAAAACGTCACCAATAATTGCCCCTAAGCACATAAAGGGGTCCAATTAATAAAACTCTATTTTAACAATTGAATTTGGGAAAACAGACGTTGGAAACGGATTCAGAACGTCGAATTACCCTAAGAAGGGTCCCGGACGAAAACCCGAAAAGTCAACCCTAAAGTCAACGTTGACCGGGGGTCAATGGTCAAATTAGGTCAAACGGATTTTAGGCTTGAAATCCGGATTAGAGTTTAGGTTAAATAGGGTTAGGACCTATTGGGTTTTGAACTAAATAAAATAAGGAAATTGGGTTGGATGGGTTAGGCCCTAATAGATTTTAGGAACTTAGGGTTTTTGGGTTAAAAGGGTTTAGGATGAAAAAATTGGGGTTTGGGCTTTAGCCCAAACACACACACACATGCATGTGCATGCATAAACACACACACAAGGCACAAGGCCTTAAGGCCTCACTAGGGCAGGGCTTTAAGCCCCTTTAAATCAAAACCGGCCCAAGGCCATTTAATAAGGCCCGAGGCCTTTGGGGTTTTAAAACAAAAAGAATAAAAACAAAAACTGAAAGGGAAAGGGTTTTGGGCTAAAACAAACGGGCTTAAGGCCCAAGGGGAAGGGAAAGGGAAGGCCGGATGGCCTTGGTTTGTCGAGAGGGAAGGCCGGAAATTCGGCCGGAAAACTACCCCACTTTAAACGGCCATAACTTTGTCACTACTCAACGAAATCAAGCGAGACAAAAATGAAAGTTGTAGCCCTGGAAGAGATGAAGAGAATGATACCACACACGACGTCTAACTCGCCGTTGTTTGGCCGGAAATTGCCTCGAAAGCCTCGGAGGTCGCCGGAAACTGGGTAAGATTTCAAATGAGTATAACTTCTTCAATACTCAATGAAATTGAGTGAAACAAAAAGGAAAGTTATAGTACCCGACGAGACGAAGAGATTGATATCTTGCACGCCGGCCAACTCGCCGTGGTGTGACCGGAAATTCTCTCGAAAGTCGCCGGAGATGGGTGTGCCTACACCCGAGTTCGTTTTCGTCCTAAAACCTCCAAAAATCACGAATAAAACTCAGTTAAAACCCATTCCAGTAGATTCTAGGACGAAAAAGGGAAGGTTTGGAGCTTACCTCACCGGAAAAATATAAAAGTTCACGGGAGTTCCTTTTTCCGGTTTTCCTGGGGTTGGAGCACGGGACAGAGGGAGAGAGAAGAACGAGATGGTGATGGACTTCCTCGCGCGGGGAGATGGGTGCTTGCGTGCGTGCTGCTGCGGTGCAGAGAAGAGGGAGAGAAGAGATATGAGAGAGAGCCGAGAGGGAGAGAGACAGGACAGACAAGAAACAGAAAAGAAGAAGAAAGAAGAAAGGAGTTCACGGGGGGGGGACAGAGAGAGAAGAGAGAAGAGTGAAGGGGGTGCTGCCACGTGGCAGCTTGTGGGAAAGAAAGGAATCCATTTTCAGATTGGGTAGATAAAGTGGGACAAAATTGATATATTTAAAATGTTTTGGGATAATTACATACATATATCTTTATAAATAGGGGGTGGGTGTTACATTTTGTGAGATTCTGAATAATCCTTGTGGGATGAGAACTCGGTAATAGAACATGTTTGGGATTGATATGTTGTATCAATTGTGATGTTTGAATATGGAATGACAATAGGAGTGCTATAAAAGCTTATGCCACTGCTCTTGCAATATACGGTTATATAGAGTTCCAAGTCCTATTGTCTGGAAGAACCGTTGAGATTTGTAAAAGAGGAGAAGGCAGTAAGCTGTGAAGTCGCAATGGCTTCTTCATCTGGTTCCAATTCTGCAGGTAAGTTCTTGAGCTTATCTCATGTTTTTGTTCATCTATTGGTTAAGTGGAGTTGTGATTTAATTGGTTGGATAGTATCCATGTTCTTTAGATTGATGAACTGTTAGAGTTTATTCTTACAATAGAAGCTTTTGATTGCACCCAGTTTCCAGCAATAGAAGTCATGGAGATGTTAGATAAAGCAAAATGTGGTTTTGATTGGCTCAAAACAATCGGTGGCATGAAGGTAAGCCCAGTGTTCTGTGCCTTAATATTATGTACACTTTTTGCGGAACATTGAAAAATCATTCTGCCGGTTTGTCTTCAATTTGATGTTTTTGGCAACCATGGTTTAGAGTTTGTAATCCTCCAAATGTCATTTTTGGTGGAGATGCACGAAAAATAGTTTCTCTGATTTCAGAACTGGACTTGTTTATGTTCTTTATCGGTTAATTTAAGACGCAAAAGATTCTTGTAAATGCAAAAGATTCTTTTCACAGAAATTAAATTCCAAGCCAGATAATCTCACAATGATCCACAAAATCTGATTTTGGGACAAGATCTGATGTGTTTTTCATCACTTAAGTCATGTTTGATAAATCCATTTTGTGTTTTGATATTGAACTGGTCTTCTATGATGCAATCGAAGCTTTACGGTTTTCCTATAAGAAGGTGAACCCTTTCTGTGTACCTTTCACAACCACAAATATGGGTTCTGCCATGCTCGCAATGGATCTTGTGAGATTATAATATATATATATATATATATTCTAAATTGGCTATTTTTTCTTACCATAAGTTTTATTCTAAATTTTTGTCTGGTTTTAACAGCTAATAATTTCTCTGTTTCTTTGATGGCTTCAGATACAAGAAGCTCTTATGCACAGTGGACCTTACAAAGGACTTATTTTTCAGCTATTCATACCATGTTATGCGTAGTCTGCAAAAGAACATGTGTAAGAATGAGACAGGACATGTCCTTTATGAAACCATGTTTGTCTGGAATGAGTTCTTAACTTGGGGAATTCCGAATCACCTCCAAAATACTCTTTGGACAGTTGCATTGGTTTATGGCTTCTTTAAACAGGTGAGGTTTGAAGGGTTTTTAGACAATTTGGAAAGTAGCTATTAATGCTTTATCTGGTTAGTATAACACGTGGTACTTTAGTACAGGTTTCAGATATACCCGTTAATGGGGCTGTTTTTATGTAAATTATTTTAACTACAAAATTTAGTACCTGTTACTGCCTTTAATACAAAGGTGCTCGCATCTTTGGTTTCCTTTGTGGAGTGAGTGAAGTCCTGTAGAAGATTATCTGTTCAAGTGAATGTTCTTTTGTGTTATTTACTTTCTTAAGATCTTTACCTGCTCTGTCTGTTTCAAATTTTATAGAAAAGCTTGAGTGCAGTCTTTCTGCCCTCGTTTTGATCTTTATTTTAGAATTTTATACTGATGGATTAATGATATTTAAATGTAGGCCACTCTCTCTATATCTGGACGTGACTTCAACCTGACCCTTATTGCAAGACGTTCACGTCATTATGCAGGCACCAGGTGAGACGACATTCATACTTTAGTTCCCTTATCGAATTCCATAATGTAAATGATGCGTAGATATAGTTTGAGAAAATTGTATTGGCTTCCTGGTGACTATGTTCGAACTGGTGGCTACTAGGTTTGAGTAATCCTGTAAGATGTAATCAGGAACCCGCTATTCCGGTACATTTGGGATTTATTGTGCTGATTATGCGGTCCGTACTTTAAAGAAGTTAAGCGATGGGACAATCTTTACCATGATTGTCAAAATTGTGATGTGATATTTTTTTTCTTAGTACCATGTTTGTCAAAATTAGGTTCTTAGAAGGTTCACACGCTTATCGACATGTGTGGATTGTGCATGACTCACCTGTTGCTTTTACTCGTATAGGTATCTGAAACGTGGTGTTAATGAAAAGGGAAGAGTAGCTAATGACGTTGAGACAGAACAGATTGTCTGTGAGGATGTTCCTGAGGGCTTTCCGATGCAGATAAGTTCTGTTGTGCAGAATCGGGGCTCAATCCCTCTATTTTGGTCACAGGAAACCTCACGTTTAAATATCAAACCAGATATAATATGTATGTCCTTTGCATAATCTGCATCTGTCAAGATTTATTCTGTGAATTCCTGTCAAGAGATATGGGAACCCCATTATTATATTGAATCTGATCAAGGTAAATTTCATTACCGACAGATTCTATGTTGACGCTGTATCATATTAATATTCATCATTTTATTTTTCTCTCTTTCTCAAACTGCATGTCGTCGAAGAAACTAATTTTCACCTAGAATCTGCCTTCTGAGCCTAAATGTAGTACACATGCTGATCTGAAATTGGCATGTTCTTTTTGGTTCTGCTCTTGCCCTCTTGCCCTCTTGGTTCATGTTTCTGTTCTAATTATTAGTTTCTTTATCTTCTTTTTCGGCAATCAACAGACACAAGAGAAGAAGCCTTGAGAGTCCATACTACGTACAGAGTTTGCTAATGCAATTGATTTCATTAATAAAGACCTATCTGATGAGAACTGTCTGAAATTCCTTCACTGGGATCTCCACAAACATCCCCGGAGGTATAGCTTCTGGTTGATTTGTAATATTTAATTTAATAATGTGGTACCCTAAATTATTATGACTGAAAAATGTTACCCTTGTTTCTCCTCCGTCCAGCAAAGCTACAGATGCTTTACTACTCTTGGGCAAGGTGGCTACATATGCCTTGACACTAACTGGGTTCTTCTTTTGTCAAGTTAACCCAGCACTGAGACCTGATGGTGTCATTAAGTGGCCTTCCTGTGGGTAAGTTGTCATCTCGTTTAATAGTTTTCATGCTCCAATAATATTTGTGCGTGCCTACTATTTGGATATATGAACCATACAAATATTTTGTACAATTTCTGATGTTTTGAGAACAATTGCTGTTTGTCTGTTATGATTTTCACCGTTTGTTCTTTTTAGTCATTTGGAAAAAAAAAGTGCAGATAGAACAGGTTCTTTATTGTGCATATTTTGTTACTGGTGTGCCTCACTAAATCCTCGGGAAACTTTTATTCTTCTCTCTAAATTGAAAAAGATTTGAACCAGTTTTAAGTGTGCATCTAGACTGGGGAACAATTTTCCTTTTCCTGTTGGGCACTCTCTCTGAGAAAGTGGTTTTGCTTCTATGTTCACTGCCCTAGTAAAAATGTAACTCAAAGGATAAGATAAATATAATCACAGAATAGGTTTGCTGCTGTATAATGCTCTTCAGAAAATCGCGTTGTTAAAACATTGACAGTGTAATGTGGAACAGGCATTTTGACAGTAACTTGTCTCCCGAAATACATAATGCTAATGGTGACAAGGAAGCTAATGGTAATGAGGATGCTGATAACAAAGAGTGTAAACCAAGTGGAGGCAGAAATATTGCAAATGGTAATCATTCTGTGAAGCCATCCATGTTCCAGAGCGGGGTGCTTAGAACCAATTGCATAGACTGTCTGGATCGCACAAATGTTGCTCAGTATGCATATGGGTTGGCTGCATTGGGACACCAGCTTCATGCTTTGGGAGCTATAGACAATCCAAGGATAGACCTTGATGCTCCTTTGGCTGATGATTTGATGGGATTTTACGAAAGAATGGGTGACACACTTGCACACCAGTATGGTGGTTCCGCTGCACATAATAAGGTAAGAAATTTGATTTCGAATTTTGTTGAATTAGTATGCTTTGGGATCTGATGGTTGATTAGATCCAACTCCAAAAATTTAAATAACTGAAATAAAATCATTGGTTATTCAATGACCTTGATTCTTTATTTCACTACGGTTCTTTGAAACTTTTGAACTTGTAATTCTGTACAGATATTTTCTGAGAGAAGGGGTCAGTGGAGAGCAGCAACTCAGTCTCAGGAGTTCTTTAGAACTCTTCAACGGTATTACAGCAATGCTTACATGGATGCAGAGAAGCAAGATGCAATTAGTGTGTAAGTTTTGCACCAAGTCCGAGCCTTGTATTTTCTTGTTTAACTGTTTTCAACTTTGGCACTGTAAAGAGGCCAATTCTTTCCCCCGATTAAAAGTGTCCTTTTCTGGATGTTAGTTATAACTTATTGTACGGTTATTGTCGCCTGTCGTTGAAACTGGTCTTTTAGAAGTTCTGTTTGCCCATGCTTGCGTTGATTTATGTTGATTTTTATTATAGCATGCATAAACTACTAGAATTTACTTCTTCCTTTAATATTTTGAGCAGATTTCTAGGGCATTTTCAACCACAACAAGGCAAACCTGCACTGTGGGAATTGGATTCTGACCAGAATTTTTACTCTGGGAGGGATGAACCAAAAGATCAGGATCTAGATGAAAGGTATGTAGTAGCCCAATCAAAGCCTTGAGAATCATTATTTTTGTCAGATAGAATAAATCAATTTGAGTCTCCATGCATCGCACCAGTCATGCTGGAATTTCCTTTAAGTCCTATGCGATTTTTCTGACATTAATTAGCTCAGTTTGCATTTTCTATCCATGAAAGCACTGGGATAAAACCCTGTTGGTAACTTGGTATTTCAAGGAGTAAATTTATTAACACGTGTACCAAATAGCAGGCCGTAACATTTGTTTAATCTTGTATTTATTGTGTAATTTTCAGCTGCTTTCTACTCATGCATGTCTCCTACAATTTGATTGCTGGACCATTTGCTCACCCGATCCCTTTTATATCTGTAGGTCCATTTTCAAAAGATCTTATTCCGATGGCAACATTCTTCGAGAAAGCAGCTCACTTATGTCATCCCCACATGTTAAGCAGGAGAAATTTACAAGCCCTTGTAGGAAGCCTAAAAAAAGTACTTTGGAGTGATCAATACAGTATGAAATAGTTGATTTTGGAATGAATCCTGTATTCTATCTGGTCGGTATTAATAAATACAAAATGAGAATTATTACTCTTATACGATACCGTATTTTGGTTATTTGTCTCTATGTTCTCAGTTTTTCCATACCACACGAGGAAGAATTTATGGCATATCATGTGCTAGTGAACTTCTCTGTGCATTGCTTATGTTTCAACTCATTTATATTGTGATTTGTGAAGACTGGATGATACGGTTTTGTTATACAAATCATGACGCTTCAATGGTTTGTGTTTCTCTGTAGGTACACTCCCTCGATGCCTCGCAGGCAACTTTTTGGAGAGTTTCAAAGATACCGGTGTGAAAGTGAGCATATTTACTATTCCGAACGTGGAGATACGTACAACTTCTCAAACTTTGTCGACCTGGACTGGCTATCTTCATCTGGGAATTCTTGTGAGGAGGAGCCATTTGAGAGGTACTTTTTTAATTGAGCTCTGAAGAGATAATATTCTCGTTGATCATGGAAAAGAGGTCAACAAAATTTAAATAGAGGATGGGAATCCTGAAAGCATGTTTTCTTCCTTTTCTTTTTCGGGGTGGTGCATTGAACATTGTCTGTTGGCTGAGACTTCAGATGCAATAATTGCAGGTCGTCAGTACTTACATCTCCAATTGAGGGGCTATCCACGGAGAATGTTGTTAACGGAATAATAGGGGATTCTACTCCGTCTACTAGTGAATATGGATCAAGCTTGAAGGTGGGTAACCATCTGCAATGAATGTTGTCACTTAATAGTTGCCGTTTATGAAAACAATTGATTAATTGTGAGGTTCTGTAGAATTTCGTACCTTAAGAAAATAGTTTTCTTCACTTCCAACATATGACATCGATGTCATTCGTTAATACTTTTCTGTTGTGGCCCTTGGGTCTGTAGGGGAAGGAGCAGGCAGGAGCGGGGTTTTCCTTTCATATCGGGGAGAGTTCCAATGTTCTCGAGGAGTATCCCGATAGCTTTGTGAACTGGGTCAACTACGGAGAGACAATATGCCACTGAAGTTCTTAATCAATTTTCCTCAGTAATACATTCCCGCCGTCATTTGGCTCGAGCATTATCCAAAAGGTGCTGATCCACGGATAAGAAACTACAGAGTGCGTGTTACCAATGTCAGGAACAAGGGAGAAACAAAGGCAGTGGAACCTGCATTCGTTGAGAGGATACTATTCCTAGAGGCAGGTTGTCCCGGCCCTCGTGTACGGTACAGCAGTGATTTGTTCATGAAAAGAAAAGAAAATTTCAGTCGGAAGTTAAGAGATTCTTAGGAGCTCTTTCTCCGTTAGTTCGTGGACGGTAGATTTCAAACTTGTAAATATATTGCTCGTTGGAGCTCCACTTTAGAGTTGCAGGCGTCGATTTTTTTGTTTTCCGTCGTGTTAATTTGTAGACCGGCGTAAAAACTGACATTGCCGGATAAGTGGTGCGGGATATCGGATCCTGCTGTTGTATTAGTAGAACTGGAGATGCAGCGATTCTTGCCTTTAAGCGCTAATTTTAGGTCTAGACTTGCGTTTGATATAAAGATTCACTGTAAAATATTCATTCAATAAGTTGACTAATTTGGCCAAATAATTAATCCTAGTTTTGTTTGAGAGCGTTTGTTTTGCACTCGAGGTTCAAAGTTCCATTGTTGATTTATAATAGGGAGTTTTAACAAAACACTTTCGGTACTGTTTATTTTTAATAAAAAATCACATTTTTACCTTTAACTGGTATCTTTAAAAATAACTTTTCATTAAAATGGAAGTTTTTTTAGACTTTTCGTTAGTTTTCCTTTTATAATATTGTTTGTACAATAACGAGCAAATAATATGAGTGAAATTTTATTTGTTACGAACTTTTTAGTCAAAATGGTGTCTAATATATACATAACTCCTTAATTTGGTTCCTAAGATTTAAAATCGATAGAGCTGGTCTTTGAGTTTGTCCACTGTCAATTATTTTAGTTCTTCAGTGAAAAATCTCCATTAAATAAGGAAAAAATGATAAAATATCTTCACTTCTTGTGAAATTATTTTGGCCAATTGTTTATTATATCGAGAGTGTTTTTGTTATTTTGATCATTTTTTAACAAAAATTTTCACTAAAGACCAAAATAATTAATGGTGGGCAAATTTAATAACCACTTTTATCGATTTCAAATCTCAGAAACCAAAGTGAGAGTTGTGTCAATCTCAAATACCCAAAATGTCTTTGTTCTTTTATGATCAAGGAGCCAGTCAAAACTGAGAAAAAACAGCAATCAATCTAAGCGATCGAAAACGGCGAAAAGGAAGAACAGAGTGGAGGGAGAGGAGTCGGTTTTGTCGTGCCTCGGAAAAGTTTTCGAGTAAGAAAATTGATAGCATCAATAAAATTACAGTCAAGGAGTCCCGCCGATTAAGTAGCCGTCTAGTTTTCGACATAAAACTCAAAAGTCTCAAACAGAATAAACCAAAGCTACCGAAGACGGAATGAAGCAACTGAGCCATGTAATCGTAAAAGTTAGAGCTGCAGCTGGTCTCAGAATGCAGAAGTTTGTGCTCAAAATATGGCAAGAGTCTCCATAAGCACAGAGATCAGCAGAAAGATGATCAACCAAGAATGGGGAAGATGCGAGCCACGTGAACGAAAATAATGACATTGTGAGGAGGAGGAAACAAATGAGAGAACTATACCACTCTTTCGGGAATTAAGAAGAGGCAGAGGCTGAAATCAGGAGAGGGCATTGCCATCAGTGCCTGCACATCAATTAGCACTCATACACATTAAACACCCTTCTTAATTACGACTAAAAGAAAGGTTTCAAAGCACAACATTCATACAGACCTTAACCAAGATGCGGGCAACAATTTGGGTGCTCATACGGTCGGCTCAAACTGCACCACAAGCGAAAAAAAAACAACAGAGTTCAGTTTTGCAGTAAATTACAGAATAAAAAACAAATGCCAATTAAACAGAATAAAGCCTGGCGAGCAAAATTATAGAATCGAAAATCGAAAACCAATTACAAAGAATTCGGCTTTGCAGACAAAATCCAACAACAAATTACAAAGAATCCAGCTTTGCAGTAAATCATACAGTCTAAACAAAAACCAACTAAAGAATTTGCAGTAAATTTTAAATCCAAAACAAAAACCAACTAAAAAATTCCGCTTTTCAGTAAATTATGAATCCTAAAAATTTAAAAAAAATACCAATTAAAAAGCATTCATCTTTGCAGTAAATTACGGATTGCAAAACATAAACCAATTAAAAAGAATTCACTTTCGCACTAATTCCTTATTGGTTTTTATCACAAATTGTTCCTGAAAATTGATCATCACTTGATAGTTCTTGAAATTGAAAATCAATCAAATGTAGTCCTTGAAAATAGGTGTCACAAATCAATGTGATCATTATGTCACAATTCTGTTAAAAATTGCGTTAAGGGCTGATGTGGCACATAAATGGGTCACATAAGTCATTTTTTCTCACAAATGATCATTGAAATTGACCCGCAACATCAAAGTGGTCCGTGAAAGTGACCTGCGACATCAAAATGGTCCCTGAAATTAAAAATTCATTAATATAGTCCGGCCAGTAAGTGTCCCAAATCAATGTAGCATTTCCATCACAATTCTGTCAAAAATATTGTTATGTCCTGATGTAACATATAAATGGATCATAAAAATCTAATTAAATTAAACAAATTACAAAAAAATTTAATAATTTAATAGTTAATAAAAAGTTGTGAACCCAAAAACTCAGTCCTGCAATCACCTATGATCCTATTCATCTACATGATTCGCTGTCTATTCTCTAAAAAAACTCAATACAATCATCTTACACACTTCAACACCCTTCACCGAATTGAACCTGAATTGAGATCACCTTTGGTGACGACTTGGCTAATTGCCAACAACTTCTAGGACATCAACGTTAACATTTACGCGATCAACATCCTCACAACCTTAATCTTGAGAGCTTGTTCGGCGCTTCCCTGGTGGTCTGGTGACTCAAAGAACGGCGAGGTCTGTCTTGAGATAATGAGGTTATAACCGAGTTGCGTCTATAGTTGGTTGAAAACTATTTTCAAACCCCATCTTAGGCCTTGGTTAAGCCTTGTGCCTTTGAGAATTTATGGAAGGGATCTCTCTTCGGAGTAGGTCTTACTATAAGAAAAAAAATTATATTCTGCAAAAAGGTATTTAGACAACTTTTTAAATTAATTATTAAACCCACATCAACACATAACAAAAATTTTTACAAAATTGTAGCAGAAGAATCATATTGATTTCGACACCTATTTTCAAGGACATTTTCAATCTTATGGACCATCTTGATGGTGTAGGTCAATTCCAAGGGCCATCTTGATGGAATGAGTCAATTTCAGAGACCATTTGTGATAAAAACCCATAAATCTTTTGGGGCCCATTTATGTGCCACATCAGCACTTAACAAAAAATTTAATAGAATTGTGACGGAATGACCACATTGATTTGCGACACCTATTTTCAGGGACTACATTGATTGATTTTCAATTTCGATGACCATCTTGATGATGAGGGTAAATTTCAGTGACCATTTTTGATAAAAACCATTCCTTATTTTTTTATCATAATTTTTCTTTCTAAGGTTTATGCTTTTGGTTGGTTGAGAAATAAACTTGAAATTTGATCATAATTCAGAACTTTATGTTGTTTTACCGTATTCTTGAAAAAAAAGATCATATAAATGTAACCCCAAAGATTTGTTTAGCACAAAGTGAGCAAAGAGTTGGAGCTCCAATCCAAGTTCAAATTCTCATAGATGTACTCCTTGGGCGTGAATCCTTCCACCGGCTCTATTTTGATGTACTATTTGACTTGGGAGAGCAAAAGTATGTTTCTTCCTCATGCATCTGCGCTATATGAGAGAGGTATGTCACCAATGGATGGTGGGATACCTCCTTAAAAAGAAGTATATAAATGTGAGAAATTTATGTTAATGCCTCATGCATCGGGGATACAAGGGAGAGGTACGTCACAAATGGATGGTGGGATAACTCCTTTAAAAGAAGTATATAAATGTGAGAAATTTGTTGTCTACTAATTTTTTGTTTCTAAATAAATATCTGAAAGATAAAAAATTTATAATTAAAGAATTAACGACTAATTATATAAATGTGAGAAATTGACTATCTACTAATTTTTGGTTTCCAAATGAAAATCTGAAAGATAAAAAATTCAAAATTAAAGAATTGACAGCTAATCTTTTCCGTGCCAAAAAAAATTAAATAATAAAAACACCTTTCCGCTGCCAGGAGTCGAACCTGGTTGTTTAATGACAATCCATTGTATTGTGCTACAGCGGATTGGAATGCTCACAAGGGAATTACAAAATTATTTAAACGGAAAAATCACTTATGGCTCAGGCCCACAGGAGAGGGCCTTCTTCACCTTCCACCTACACTGTGTAGAAAAGGCCTAAAGCCAATCACAGGAAAAAGTGAAGCTTCATAGGGTTGCAATTTATATATATTTATCGTATTTCTAATATTATTTCTCATTTCATTTCTCAAATAAAGCAACACGGTTGAAAAAGCGTTTTTTTTCACACCCGGAATCATGTGTTCGAATTCACGAGCCCAAGTGACATACAGAACAGAAGTACTAAAATAACCCTTTACATTCATTGCATCAAAGAAATACATACATGGCTATTCCTGACCGTGACAAAAATTTATACGACAAAACCTTCATTTGCAACAACAGTGAAGAGAAACCACTTGAGTTCTTGTTTACAGATTCAAAAGATTTGACATCAAGTTCCACCCCATCCACGTCTTCTTATCCGACGGGTGCGCGAAATTCAGTTCAAACATCTCCTTGCTAATGTGCTCACCCGATTTACAGAAGCCGACCAGCTTCGCAACAACTTCAGCGCTTTCCTGCACGTTTTGCATGTTATGGGAGTCTGTCCACAACTTGTTCACCAGCTGCAGCCTCCTCTGTTTCCCTCCGGGCGGAATCTCCCATTTCGCGTACAGCATTTCTCTCTCGTCCACTGTCAGCTTAGAACTCACCCTCTTAGCTAAGTACTCCCTCTCTTGCTTGATAGCCTTGATGCTGCAAATTCATAGAAGGTGCTTTTGGTATGAAAGCTTTGTCACCCGTTCTTTTAAGTCAGTCACATAAGATTTAATGCTCCGTATATTCTCCTCAGCAGCATTCTTGAACATCCTCTGCATTTTCTTCACATTAACTGTTCTTGAATGCTGCACAGCAGGACTTCCCTCTTTGGACGACTTAGGGGTACCTTTTTCATCACTCTTTGGTGAAGTAACTTTACATCTCCCAGCCACTGTGTCATCACTAGGAGTTGCATTCTTGTTCTCCGGCGCCTTGTTCTCAGTCTCATAATCCATCACTCTACGAGAAGGGTTCAGAGGTGAGCAAGGGGAACGAATTAGATGCTGCATGTTTGGACTGTTGCTCAAGTTGAAAGGACGGATCTTTTTCTTTTTCGACGGGGCCTTGCATTCCGAATTTTCCTCACTATTTGAAAATGAAACAACCAGCTGGTCTATTGATTTCTGTACATTCTCAAGCTTCCCTTCTAAAGACTTAATATCTTCTGCCTGAGTTTGCCATCGACTGATCTCATCTTTCAAGTTGGCCCCACCTGCAGTCACAGATTCTTCTGAAATGGATCTAACGGCTTGTATTTCCTTTATTTCAGACAGAAGCCTTACTATAGTTTCAGCGGTTTCTTTATTTCCCAGCTGATGCAAAGCTACCTCCTCATGCAGTACTTCAAGTGCTCGATTTGCCTCATCACCAAGCTGTTTCTGTCTTTGCTCAAGCTTTCGTATTTCATTCACAAGCATGGATGGGTCTGTTGAAGTAACTGATCTCCTTACATTTGCCTTTCTTCAATTTGCGCCTCTGGTCTCTACTATGAGCTGGAACTTTTTCCTTCTCTACAGGAAAAGAAAGACACTTAGCGACTTGACCAGAAGGTCCACATTGGTCCGAACCCTGGAATTTTTATATGTCAAAAAATAACATTAATCCAGATGCATAGTAGAAATCATAAACATACAAACAATAGTACCTTCTGCACTTTCTTTGCTTTGCGTACTGATTCAAGTAGTGATTGTGCAAGGTCTCTTTCTCGCTTTAGCTCTTCCATTTCCCCTTCCATCTGTAAAATGAAGTTTCTTTACAGTTAAAACTTAAAAGTAAGCGCATACATAGAAGGACATTATTTATTTTGGATAATTTACCTGGGAGATAGGGGCAGGGAGGAATTATCCTTTTATCACTATTCCATATTGTAATGGTGGATGGAAACCAAATGAGTAAACATGATTTTGAATATACGCCAAAGAGCATGATTTTCAATCCTTGTTCCCATCAATTGAACAGAATCTCTAGGACTCGAGGTTGACTAAAGTATTTAATATTTGATAACCAGAATTTTTTTTGTATTTCCGAGCATCATACCTGTTGGATTTTCAAGTCCCTTTCTTCCAGTATAGACCTCAAATAGGAAGGCTCTGGACTTCGTAACTCTGCTTCAAGTCTGGCTACTTCCTTCTGCAAATTATATGCACAAGGTTAGGCTAGTTTTATCTTTAAGACTAACTAATTTGCAAGAAGGTATATGAGGTTACACAATCCAGAGAGGGAATTGTAGTTAACTCCTGTACTCCAGAGAGGGAATTGTAGTTAACTCCTGTACCATGTTTATTTTCGCACTATTAGTGACTTCCTTGGCACTAGTTCCAAATGTGTGTTCCTTGTTTGCTCTACATGACTCAAGGCTGGGCTTATGGTGCATATAATGGCTGTCTGAGCATTTCCCCCAAGTGAAGACTGCAGTAGTCGAGTAAGTTTTGAATCCTTATATGGTATGTGAACACTTCTTTTCCCACTGCTGTGAAAGTAAGACTTGTTAGATAGCTTGCATGCACTTACATTTTCAACAAATTACAATACAGGAATTCTCCATTATTATCGCAAAAAAGTACTTTTCTTTTTTAGATACCACTGCTGAGCATGCACTTTCATGCTCACAGTGAGTACCATATAATTTCACGAATTTGTGTATGTTTGCGTAAATTGGAGCTTTCCATGCTAAAATGCAAACAAGTTCAAGGTTTTTGTTTCCACCAAAGCAAAAGGCAGGATTAGGATAAGTTGAATGTGACTATATAGCACAAAACTGAAGGAACAAGAGCTACGGATGCTCTAAGTCATCAACATTTTGACAACAGCTTTACCTTAGCTTCCTGATAACGGTTGTGAGTGTCAACAAGCTACGGTTAATGTGACTGCCTTCCTTCAATCTTGTACCATCTGCATTTGTTTGGGAGGCACGTTCACTTCCAGCAAGGTCCACAAGGTTCTGCAGATATCCAGAATTCTAGTAAAATACTAAAATTCCATGGAAGAAAATTTCGTTCTTGTTTACTACCAAAAAAACCTGAGTGAGGATAAACATACCAAACTCGCTCCAAAAGCCCTGAACTCTCCCGGAGGCTGCTTTCTATGGTCTGGACAAAAAGTAAACAAATTGGTGATTTTACCCTTATGCATGCTCGAGTAAAATAATGCTTGTATGCATGATGGCTTATGGCTGCCACATTAACATTGTTCTGCAGAGGAAACTTGACTCAACTTAAAATGTGTAACCCAAGTTTCCAACTCAAGAAAGGAAGAACCGAAAATAAAGGAGGATGACAAGCTAATAATACGGTCTTCATAAAGCATGGAGAGTCAACCTTTCATGAAACATTTTAAAAAATATAAATTCATCATGTATACCAGCCTTATTATCTGATGCGATCTTGAGCTTTTATCATTTAGGGCAGTTTCTCCCACTTGCCTTTGAGCTGCAAAGACAACTTTACAATTAGATCATACAAAACCGAAAATATGATGCACGGATCATCTTATGCAATGCAGAAAGGTTTTAACATTTTGTCACCAATTCTCATTCAAATGGGAAAATATGTTCACTGGATGATAAGAAGTTACTGCCAGTAGCTTAGGAAACACAATTACAATCAGATAGTTAACACCACATTTGTTCATTGGAACAACAATTGTACACCATCAATTCAACAAATCATCCCAAGTTTTGGACAAACACCTTACAATTTTCAATGAACTTAAATTAACACATTACCTTCACAAATTCGAATTAAGTGCCTCAAATGTTCGCCATTCTCAACAATTTCTTCCTGTGGCTTGTCAACTATGGTGCCTTTGCACATTATAATGGGGGAATGAAATGTTAGAGCATGAAAAGGAATCCATTTGATCTCCATCATGAAAGTTTCTTGTAAATACCTCAGAGTCATCCAAAAGTTGAAGTGAGCCAGATTTGCGTTTCAGAAGATCAACAACAGTTTCATTGTAGATCTCCAAAGCAGAAAATTTCAAAACAAAATCCCTTTCTGGCGTCTACAAGATCAAAAAGAAAGCAACAAAGGCATAAGCAACAAAATGATTATAGCAGTACCAAGAGGATTCCAAAGGCTATATAAAAGGTCATGGTATGAACTATGACTTACATTCTTGATGTGTTCGAAGATGTCCCTCACTGCATTTTCGGTGATTCCTCTCATGTTAAATGCCTTACCACTACTAGTCTGCCCGTATGCAAAAATTGTAGCTGTCAAAAGAAAATGTGGCAACTTAAGAATCGGCAGAAGACCATTTTGCACAGGATATAATGACATAGAAGTCTACGAGTTAGTAGCTAGATGTTCAGTTACCGTTCATTCCTGTGAGTGCAGATAAAGCAACATCCTTGGCTCCTTCCTCATAAACCTTCTGAGTTGAGCACATCGGGCCAAAAACCTTATCTGTCGCATTTAAATCACAACAAATGAGTTACTTTTACTCTCTCAGAAACTTGACTCTGAAGAAAACAAAAAGGAATGTACCAAAAATTTCAATATCGTACATCAAATTATTTTCACACATCGAAACCTCTGTGCGGTTGACAGAATTCAGCAGCGAACAAAATAAGACTAGCGAAAGCACAAGAAGAATACGAAAGTTTTCATGTAATGCCTACCAAAGGTGTACAGGTTTGAAGGCTGCTCATGATTCGGATTCTTTGAAAACTATAGTGTGCTCATCCAAGCAGTCCCAAGCTATAAGATCATACATTGCCTGCTCTCGCCTGTTCAGCGGCCTCACACGAACAGTAACCAAAATTTTCTCCTAGCTGACTTTTGAACCACCCGGAGTGGAACACGGAGTCCTTCGCAGCTTAGCCGGAGGTGTTGCTGGTGTCCCCGGCATCATCTTCACTTACTCACCTCCACTCTAAGAACAACAGAAGCCAAATCAATCGGAATCATCACTGGTCATAAAAATCCACATTTTCGATCTAGAACAATCCAGAGAATTCCTAATGGTGACAAAGATACTGCTTTTCTTAGATTGCAAAATTTAACCGCAACAAATTGGCGAAAACGAAACTCAAGCTTCAACAACAGAATCAAAGCATTAGCATAAAGAAATCATGTTCATTGCCAAAACCTAAAACATAAATCATAAAAACTGAATCTATCAGGCTCGTTTCGTATTCTTGAAATTTTTTGTCCTCTCAACAAATTTAACCTGGAAAAAATTAACACTATTTTTTTCGCAAAAATAAAATCAGAAGAAAATAAATCTTTAATTTCTGCACTAAACTTCATGAATCTAACAGCACTGCGATCATGGGGAACAAATATATGTATATATATGTAGGTAGAGAGAGAGAGAGCCAGAGAGGGAGATGCTTACTGTAAATATGGAGTTCTCGAAGGTTGAGGGAGATGAATAGTGGGCGAAGTCCAGAGTGCCAGTGAAGAACTGCAATGCTAGAGAGAGAGAGAGGGGAGAGAGAGAGAGAGACGGGGATGGAAGTAGTAACGGCTATTTCAGACGTGAGTGGTATTGTTGTGCCATTTAATTTCGGTTAACATTTCCGTCCGCTTAGCCGCACCTGAAGTGGTAGTGTTGTGCCAACATAAATGATTTGTTTCCTAATTTTTGTATTTCTGGCGCCTCTGGCCGGCAGGGAGGCCGGAGTTGCGACCCACGTCGGGTTGGAGACGCGTGTCACCCGTGCGGTAGTCACGTTCTGAGTTTTCAAACGGGAAACGGGGTGATAAAGGGTAAAGCTGTAGAGATAAAATTTGGAAACCAAATTTATGGGTAAATTACATAAAATTACTTTAATTATTGGATTATTTACAGTTTCATACCCTGTTTTTAAAAAATTTCAATGTCATACCTCATCTACGAATTTTTACAATTTCATATTTTTCGTCAATTTTATGTCAATTCTTCTGTTCAATAATGACGTGGCTTGAGACAGAACCCACTCTCTATTAAAAATTAATTAAATATTAAATAATTAATTAAATAATAAAACTTAAAAAAAAATCGAGTTTTTATCGTTTATAGTCAAAATTTAGTCTTGACTTTCAAAAATATCAATTTTTATAATATCTTTCAAATATAGCAGAAAATCAGTTTGAACAAACCTAAATACCCTTAAAATAAAACCAATTTACAAACGCTAAAACCTGTTTGATCTTCTGTATTTGTTCAAAGATGGAGACTAGAGTTAAACAAAATGAAAATAGACAGAGACTGCAGAGGCTCCGCCTTTACAAGTTCCGCGGGTAAATACTTGAGTTAATAAGATAGCAATTAAAAGAGTATTAACGTCTATAATTTTTTCGGTTCCATACAGTTATGAGTTCGTATAAATTGGCGTCAGTTTCTTGCAATTAGGTTTTAACTTTTAAGATTTACTACGTCTTTTTTTGAGTTAAATTTCGTCTTTTCAATTTGATTGGTATATTTCAGCTTGGTTTCCTTAGTTTTATGTTCGAATTTCTTTTCTTTTATTGCTATTTCGTTATTGAATTTCAATTTTTGGTGAGGGAATCATAGTGGTTGTTTGGCCTTAGTATCTACAGTATAATAAAGTATTATTATTTTGTAAAATTGTTTAACCCAAAAGGATGGAAGTTCCCATCAGGCTACCTGCAAATTAGGAAGAAACCGAATTAGATTTTGGTGTGTATGTTTAAAGTTGTTGAAATAGGGCTCGGCTTGAAGACTTGGTTTATTGCATAGAGGAAGAAGATGAAGAAGGGATGGGGAGGGAGCATCCTAATAACACGAGTTTTAATTTTATGGGTATTAGGTCAATTCAATCAGATTTTTGGCTGTATTTGAAGAAATTTGTAAAAACTGACATTTGTGAATTTAGTGGGTAAATTTTGGTTATAATTGATAAATACTAAAAAAAATCTCTTTGTTTTGTTGGCATGGGACCCACCCCTTATCCCCTCATCCTTTCTCCCCCTTCCCGTCTTCCCCAAACCCAAACCCATATCCCACCCACCCCTTCCACCAACAGAGATGGGCAAATACACATTGGTTATGGGTAACCATAGTTACCCGCCCATTTAAATTAAACGGTTACGGTTATGGGTAACCGTTTAGATAAATAAACGGTTATGGGTATAACCGTTTACCCGCGAAATTTAAATGGGCGGTTATGAGTATTAATCACGGTTATAAACGGGTAACCGTTTACCCATTTATTTTATATATGTAAAACTAACACAAACCATGTTCTCGATCCAATAATACTTAGCACCCAATAAATTAGCAAGGAATTCATCGGTCATTCTCTCAATAACACTACTACAGGAATGATGATTCTCATCATCAAGGAATTGATCAAATTAATTTAAATTCCTTGCGGGTAACCGTGAAATTGACAGAAATGCTTTGACAGAAATGTCTTCTAAACAATTTTTGTAACCCAATAATACTTAGCAAATATTATATTTACTTTCATTGGTAACAGTTAAAAATATCGTCCGTAAACTATTATTTCAATTATTGGAATGGTATAAGGACTTAAAAAATTAAAATATGGAAATGTATGATGAATGTACCTATAACGGTGTTTAATTGTAAAAAAAAAAAGTATGACAATTTTTTTTTTAATTTTCAAGTTGTTAAAAAACATGTAGACGGGTGAAAAAAGGGTAATGGTAAAAAAAAAAAAAAGATAAACGAGTTAAAAATGATAAATGGGTAAACGGGTATTAAACGGCTACGGTTAAATGGGTATGCGGTTATGGGTATGGTTAACCGTTTATAAACGGTTATGGGTATGGGTATAACCGTTTAGGCAATTACCCAACGGGTAAACGGTTATGCGGGTATGAGTATAAACGGTTATGGGTAAATTAACCGCAGTTACCCGCCTGCATAACCATTGCCCATCCCTATTCACCAATCCCATCCCCCCCCGACCCTCCCTCCCTTTTCCCTCATTTCTCTCCTATGCACATCCATCCACCTCGCCCACCCAAAATGACGGCGTGGCGATTCCACCCCAGCAGACCCGCCCCTCAAAATCCATGGTCATCGGCACAATCTTCAACCACCGCTGCGGCCACGTGTGGTTGTGCATCCAACACGACCGCCTATCCACCAAACCCATCCTCCTTCTCGAGGTCTCGGTCTCGACCCACCAGCTAGTCAACGAGATGTGATTCAGGCTCATCCGCGTGACCTTCAAATGCGATGAGTCGGACCGGCCCTAACTCGTTGATTGATCGCTATGATCCGTCCCCATTTGGACCGTTCACTGCAATGGTCGCAAACTCGGGTCCACACCGAGAAGAAAAGCAAGCGAGGAGGTGAAATTTATGCTAAAGATGATGCAGTCAACAATGGTCAAAGCCGGAGTAATGCCGGCAAGGTTCTAGGTTTGGGTTGGGTGTGGTGGATGGGATTGCTGGAAAGGGTGGGTGGGATCTGGGTTTGGGTTTGGGGAAGACTGGAGGGGGAAGAAAGGGTGAGGGAATAAGAGGTGGGTCCCCGTGCCAACAAAAATATATTAAATGATTTTTTTAATATTTAATTGATTTTTTAATAGAGAGTGGGCCCGTCTTAAGCCACGTCACTATTTAATAGAAGAATTGACAGAAAACTGACAAAAGGTATGAAATTGTAAAAAATTTGTAGATGAGGTATGACATTGAATTTTTTTAAAGAGGGGGTATGAAATTATGACAACCCCAATAGTTGAGGTAGTTTTATGTAATTTACCCAAAATTTATAAACTAAATGATGTGTCACCAATAGGAATGAGCATTTTTATCAACGCTTGAGTAATAAGTCAATCATCAACTTTTATATCCTTTAGTTTCTAAAATTTTGTCTTCAAATTTAGTCTCCTTAGCATTATCTGGGTGATAAATGTCAAGGCGTCGAACCATTAGAAATCTGGCTGAACCTAACAACAAAGCCCAAAATAAAAATAGGCCCGCCAATTAAAGAAGAGTCAAAACCATTTTGTCTAGAAGCACTTTTAAAAGGTTTGAAAGTATTTTCGGAAGTGCATTTTAGCATAAACACTTGAAGTCGGGAAAATAGAGTTGTTCAGTTCATTGTTTTTCCCTGCTATATTGGTCCCCTTTTTGGTCTCAGTTCCAATTCCAAATTCGAAAGTGAAATATAGACCTGTAGGTACATTCTCCTCAAACATTTCATTATACTCCCGGTTGGTAGCTTTGTCGAGTAAACAATAGGCGTTGGACAGTCACTATGTCATCCTCAATTGTGAGACTTGAAGGAGCTCAAATGTACACAATCGGCTTCAGATAGGCATTTAAAAAAATAAATACTAATTATTGTGTTGCCACTTAGCAGTACGATATAGTGGTATTTCTGTTCACTTGTAAGTGAAGGGTCATGAATTTGATTCTCGTAAAAAACGAAGTTAAACTACATTATTATGACTAGCTCACTCCCTCACCTCTTAGTGTAAATACTATTGTTTGTTTAAAAAATAAAAAGTGCGTTTCTCCTTTTTGAATTTCTTCAAATGTGGCTCCAGTTCTGGACCACTTGGTAAGTAAAGTCCCAAGACATGGGTGAAAGAAGTCCATCTTTTCTGGCAATGACACCAATTGCTCACATTACAAAAGGTGGAAAAAAAAAGAAGTCATCAAGTGGGAGAGTATTAACCACCACACAGCCGTACAGGACGGGAATAGGATTGGAAGAAATTAATATCTTCCAAAATATGCATTGTTTATGTAGTTTAGTGTAGCATCCATATAAGAGAGGAAGAACATAAGTGTCCTCCCATCCCATGTGGTGTGACAAAGTTCTAATCACAAAATCAAGTTTTTCAAAAAAAAAAAAAAAAAAAAAAAAAAAAAAAAAAAAAAGACAAATCACAAAATCAAAAGAAACAAGTATGGACTCTATTGGAGCCAAGCTCTAAGTAGAAAAAAAAAATGGAGTACCAAGCCAACAAGGCTCTCCGGCTGTTTTTGCGAGAGACGGTGAAGGAACGTCTATCGTATGCAACCTTACTCTTGCTTTGCAAAGAAGCTGTTTCCATAACTTGAACCAGTGACCCTTTGGTCACAAAAGATCAACATTTCCATTGCGCCAAGATTCACCTTCAAATAATAATGGGAGTACAAAAGAAAAAAAAAGTGTGAAGAAAACCACTTAACAATCTAAAGTGCTTTTGTTGCAGTATTTCAAGTCAAGTAACTTTTCTATGTGCAAGATTGGTTTGACATACGGACATGGTAGCGTCATGTTGCATTGCATCATGCTGGTGACATGAGGTGAAAAAGGAACGCATCAATAAAGAAAAATAAATCATTGTTCATGAAATCAAGTTGTCACGAAAATTACTCTCACATTAAAAGGTGGTATATATGAAAATGCTTTGTATATATCACTTTAGAAAAGAAGTTGACACGAAAATTGTTCTCTTTTAGCTTGATTACATTCACATTTGAAGGAAATATGTTGGAAACTGCTCTACAGGTAGGAGGAAAAGCGAGGGTTGATATAACAAGAGACAGTCCATTGTCCATACTATACTGCATATACCAAGAAATGTCCTGGAAGTTGTTCTTTTGATTTTGGGTCATGACTTCGTTGACTGGGAAATTTTGTTTACGTATAGTTAGGTTCATCTACGTGTTTAGATGATTACCGTTTCATCAATCCACGAGATATGTAGACATTTTATCCTCCATCATTTTCTAAGATGAAAAGACGTGAATGAAAATTCATATGTTAAGTTTTGAACGACTTAGTGATGCTGAGAGTGAATTTCAAATCGGATAAAAAATAACTTTACATGTGTTTATAAGTAATTAAATTATTTTTTATATTGTCAGTTATTTTTATGATGGAATCTCACGTAATGGACAGCCAAATTTGATACTGAATTTGCCATCTATGCAATTCGAACTAAGATCTCTTACTTCCGAGTGAAGAGGAATATCACCATGTTATACCATTAAAATGGAACCAGATCCTCTCTAGATCCCAAAAATTGAGGCTGCTGAGCAATGATCTTGGGCTGTTGAAATTTGATTCAATGGTTACAAATAGGGGCCCTTCTAAAAGTTATAATAATTGTAGCCGTTTGATCAAATTTCAACGATCCTAATTTATTGCTCAAGGTGCTCAGTTTTTTGGGATCAGAAGGGGATCCGGTTCCCATTAAAATTTCATGATTGTCCCAGTTTCTAGTTCATTAGCTTCCATCCACAAACAAAACTTTTATATGGGATAGGGTTCTTGTAACATCCCACATCGTCCAGGGGAGTGATCCTTAAATGTATATTCCCATCCCTACTTAACACGAGGCCTTTTGGGAGCTCACTGGCTTTGGGTTCCGTTGGAACTCCGAAGTTAAGCGAGAAAAAGGCCAGAGCACTCCCAGGATGGGTGACCCACTGGGAAGTTGCTCGTGAGTTCCCAAAAACAAAACTGTGAGGGAATGGTAAGCCCAAAGCGGACAATATCGTGCTACGGTGGTGGAGCGGGCCCGGAATGTGGTGGACCCGGGCCGGGATGTGACAGTTCTCCTAAGTCATGAGTAACCAAATTGAAAGTATGTGTTCACCAAAAAAAAAAAAAAGTTTGGAACTCTGTACTCTTTTTCCCCCAAATTGAAGGTCTGGATTGTTTTTGGAAATGGCGAGTTCTATACTGGGAGAGAGGATCCTTGCCGATCTTCTTTGTGAGGATCTCGGAGATTCTCTAATAATAATCGTTCATCGTGCATTATACGACTAGTTTTTGTCAAGTATAATTTATATTTAATTTTAAATAAAAAATTTATATAATTTCTGACTGTACGATATAAAATAAACGAATATGATTTAAAGATTCCGGGAATCCTCACAAAGAGGATCCAGATCCTCCCTTCTATACCGATCTATTATTATAGTGGCCCACTTCTGCAAAATGGCGAACCATGCGTTAAAACACAAACACGGAAACTGACACACAGGCTCCCATACACGGCCAGCCTCTGCATGAGGGGACCCCACCCACGTGGGTTGTACAGCCACTTGCTGGATTGAATATTGAGCCCAATTGCTCTTTTGACTAATCCAGACATTCAACATGTTTTAAGTGATTTAGGGCTGGTTTGGTATTGCTGTGAGAATAAGCGGCTGTGAAATAAATCAGCAGAGTGTTTGGTAAACTTTTTTGTAAAAGTGCTTTTGGAAAAAAAAGCAGTCTAATAGTGGGTCTTTTTATTAAAGAAGCACTGTAGCTTCGTGTGCTTTGAAAAAAAGCCAGTTTTCCAAAGCTGCAAATAACAACTTCAACTTTTTCCTTTGATTTCAGCTTATTCTCACAGCAGCTTCCAAAATAAGCCTTTTTTTTTTCAGTTTACCAAATACCTAAAACCCTCACAGCTTTTTTTCATGGATGTTTTTTTTTTAAGCACCTCACTCCCAAACTAGGTCTTAGATGGTGAAATGATGACTAATTAATTACTTGTCAATTAATTGGTGAAATGAGGATAATTAATTTTTTTTGGCATAATTGAAGCAAATCATTCTTTGTCAACTTAGATTAGATGTTATATATCCATATACTAGTATACATAAATTTATTATAAACACTAACAACAGTACCACACTTAGATTGAATGTGTTTCATATATATATTTTATGTGTTTTGTGTTTTATGCATATCTATTATGTATTTTATATTCCTTCATAATCTTTCATGAATTTTTTTATATCGATTTATAGTGTAAAAATAAAAATCCAAACATGCACATTTGATGGCATGCAAGGTATAAAATATCGATGATATCGGGATATTATCGATATCGATAAAAATTGAATAAAAACCACGGAAATTGTAAGAAAAACTTGGAAATTTTTATTGAAACTTTGCAGGATGTTTATTTAGTCAATTATCTATTAGTTTTTCACAAAAAATTGGAAGGAAATGCATTGCATGATAGATATAACTGATTTAAGTTGATTATATAGCGAGCTGGCAAACATTGTGAGTGTAGAAAATATATAGTAATTAATGAAAGAAATTTAAACACACCATAATCATTTATATACAATGAATTAGTTCAATATTTTACACTTTATACATTGCATGGTAAGATACATGAGTGACTTAGCAAGGTCTAAAATATTGATGATATCGGAAATATCGGTAGTCCAAAAACACGGAAATTTCAATGAAAATATCGGGATATTATGGATATTTTAGACCATGATAGCATGTCAGTGGTTAATTTGATTTCCTTCATATTTATGGTGCTAATTAATATGTTTTATGTAAAAAAAAATTGCATTTCATCAGTACAATCATTGCTTGAAAGAGAGAAAAATAATGTCCAATAGAATCATTTTATTAAATAACCGAAATAAAAAAAGTAAATAATTGTAGCTGAGTGGTTTCCAGCTAATGATAGTGTGATGAGACAATGAATTGACCCATCAAGATCACCAAATCTATAAATGTCTGGCGTATGGAAAAAGAACGCGTCGGTAACAAAAAAACAAATTGTTTGATGAAATGATATTGCAACGAAAGAGATGAGAAGTTTCGTGTCTACTTTAATCATTTCACTTTATCACAGTCACATCGAAAGGTAGTAACTACGAAGCAGCTTCGTTGGTAGGGAGAAAAACATGATGACTGATCTATATAACAAAACAGAGAGTCCATTGTCCATACACTAAACCATACTGCATATTCCAATTATCCGAGAGGCTCTTTTCTTTAGTTTATGGTCTGGCTTTAATTCTCCTATGGCCAATCAAATTGTCCCTTCTTCTTCCTTCAGCAGTACTCCTTCATGGACATACGATGTCTTTTTGAGCTTTAGAGGAGAAGATACACGCACCAATTTTACAGATCATCTATACCATGCATTGAACTGTCACGGAATCAACACCTTCATTGATCATCGTGAACTTCGAAGCGGAGAAGAAATATCATCGTCTCTTCTCAAAGCAATTCGAGCGTCGAGAATTTCTGTCATCATATTCTCTGAAAAGTATGCATCTTCAAGTTGGTGCCTGGAAGAGCTCGTACATATCCTTGAATGTAGAGAGTCAAAGGGACAAATGACAAGGCTAATTTTCTACAAGGTGGAACCATCGGATGTCCGACACCAAAAAAATAGTTTTGGTGTTGCGTTTGCTGACCATAGCCGCAAATATGAGAATGACCCGGAGAAGGTGCAAAGATGGAGGAAAGCTCTTACAAAAGCACCAAATCTGAAAGGAGCTACTCTCAACGAGGGAGAGTACGTTTATTTCTGACCTTCCTGTATATGGTTTTTGAGTTGCTTTACTCTGTATTTCAGAATTTACCACTTCCTTTTACAAAATAATCTTTTTCTCAAATCTAGTGACATTTAGGATTATTTTATTCACACCACACATACGATTGAATGGATCTCACATATTAAATACACTTCATATATTGTTGAACACTCCTTATATACCAAATGATTATGCATGCATTCCTGTTGATTTCAAATTAGAAAGTGACATACAATGCATAAAATAAGGTTTATCAATGGATTTTTTTCTTTTATTGGTTGGTTTTGTTTATAATGGAGTTGTTTATAATGGAGGGTGGGAGTGGTTTTGAGAGCTTGAAGAAAAATAATTTTTGGGATACACCCTAAAAATGATTTGTGGTACTCAAATTTTTTTTTTTTTTTTGATTGTTTAGAAGTAGTGTTGCACTTATCTTTTATTTGTATCATTTTTCTAATAAAGGTAGGGCTATCAACATATTTGAATTTATCTTTATTAAGGAGCTAATACAAATAGAATGTAAAAATAACGCTCTTACTTCTTAAAAAAAAAATCGTTTGTTACTATGAATTTATCTTTGTTAAGGCCATCAAATTGGTAGTGTCATTACCGTACCATGCTAACAAAATTAAATGTGTCATTGTTTTTTTTTAACTGGTAGGTATGAAGCTACATTTATTAACAACTTCATTGCGGGGATTTCAACCGAACTATTAAATCGCACATATTGGCATGTGGCTAGTTACCCAGTTGGAATAGAGTCTCGTGCAAAAGAGGTGGAAGTGCTTTTAGGTGTCGGTGGAAATGATCGTCGTGTAGTTGGGATTTGGGGGACATCTGGAATAGGCAAGACAACAATTGCAAAAGCGGTTTATAATGCAATGTCTCATAAGTTTGAAGGCAGCTGTTTCCTGGCAGATGTTAGAGAAAGATTGACAATGCATGAAGGCGTAATCGAACTACAAAAGACTCTACTATCCGACATTCTACGTGGTACAGAGTCGAAAATTGTCGATGCTTATCAAGGAATCAATCTTATTAAGAATCGGTTGAGTCAAAAGAAGATTCTCTTAATTCTTGATGATGTGGATAAATTGGAGCGGTTAAAAGACTGGGTTGATGTCGATTGTTTCGGTGAGGGTAGCAGAGTGATCATAACCACAAAAGATAGAAGATTGCTAAAATTTTATGGAGGTCAGTGGATATATGAAGTCCAAAAGTTAGGATACGACGAAGAACTTGAGCTTTTTAGTTGGAATGCCTTCAAAAGAAATAGACCTCCAGATGATTATTTGAGCCTTGCACGACGTGCAATAGTCCATGCTCAAGGCCTTCCGTTGGCTCTTAATCTTATAGGTTCTTATCTGCGCAATGAAAGTATAGATCGTTGGCAAGCTGTATTGGACAGTTACGATTTTTACGATGGAGAACCTTATACAGATATTCAAAAAATACTTCGAAAAACTTATGATGCCTGGGATGATAACTTGAAACAAGTTTTCCTAGACGTTGCATTTTTCTTTAAGGGTGAAAATAAAGACTACGTGTTACAAATGTTAAGAAGTTCGACGCTCAATGTACGTCAAGATATTATTGATGTACTCGTTGAGAAAGCCATCATAGCTATTGAGTATAATCACATTTTGATGCATAACTTGCTAGAAAAAATGGGTAAGGATATAGTTTATGAAGAATCGCCCACTGAACCATGCAAGCGGAGCAGGTTGTGGCATCATGAAGATGTGTGCGATGTTCTAATTGATTGCAAAGTAAGTAGAATATATGTTCTTAAATAATTACATTTGATTTAATTGGCATGATTTTGAAAAGGAAAAAAAGAAGATTTTATTGTGACTTGTTTGTTAACATTATTTCTTTTTCCATCTTAGGGAACAGAGAAAATTAGAGGCATTGTTGTGAATCTGCCCAAACCATATGAGATACCCTTGAATCCAAAAAGCTTCTCGAAGATGGAAAATCTTGAATTTTTTATAAACCGTAATGCACACTTTTCAGGACGGGTTGATTATCTGGCCAACAGTTTGAGGTTGATTGAATTCGGTGGACGATTCAATATTGATCAAAAGCATACGTATGAGCTCATTTTGCCATCCAATTTTCATCCAAGACATCTCGTTAAGTTTGATGTGGCATACAGTGGCATAAGACAATTGAAGGAATTTAAGGTGTATACTTCAAATTATTTTGAGCCATTATTAATTTAAACATATATTTTATTTCTCAAAAAAAATACTCAAAAGTGTTTTATTATATTCTTTTTAAAGCATGTGAACTTTTGTTTTGTTTTTGTTTTTGGTTTTATAGAATATGGCAAAGCTTACATGGATGAATTTAAGTGGTTGCAAATTCTTGGAAAAAATCCCTGACTTATCCGGAAGCCCAAACATAATTACGTTGGATCTAAGTGATTGCACAAGTTTGGTCGAGGTTGATGATTCAGTTGGATTCCTTGATAAACTTGAAAATTTGAATCTTAGGTGGTGCTCTAACCTTACGAGGTTTGCAACAAGACTTGGATCGAGGTCCCTACGTTTATTTTCTCTCAATGGTTGCAGAAGGCTTGAGAGATTTCCAGAAATAGAGAAGGACAAAATGAAATCTCTGTTGTATTTGGAGATAGGAAGAAGTGGCATAAGAGAATTGCCTTCATCAATTGTGCATCTTACTGGGCTTGAAGAGTTGCATGCCTATGGTTGTGAGTTGCAAAAAATCCCTGACTTATCCGGAAGCCCAAACATAAAGGTGTTGGATCTAAGTGACTGCACAAGTTTGGTCGAGATTGATGATTCATCTGGATTCCTTGATAAACTTCAAGGATTGAGCTTTAGTGGATGCTCTAAGCTTACGAGGTTTGCAACAAGACTTGGATCGAGGTCCCTAGCTCATCTTTCTCTCAAAGGTTGCAGAAGGCTCGAGAGTTTCCCAGAAATAGAGGGCAAGATGGAATCCCTATGGCGTTTGGATATAGCAAAAAGTGGCATAAGAGAATTGCCATCAATTGCTTATTTTCCTAAGCTTTCCGAATTGAACGCAAGTGGTTGTGAGTTGCAAAATATCCAACTCCTCCCTTATGATGGAAAGAAGGTGAAGTTTGATGAAGTTTCATCCTGCAGTACCAAGTTACATTTGGAACTGGAACTGGAAGGATGCAATTTATCAGAAAGTGATTTCCTTGGGCCTCTTGATTACTGGTCCGCAATAACATTTCTTAATCTGTCGAGAAACAATTTTGTTAGCCTTCCGGATTGTATTAGCAAAGCTGTCAACATGTTCAAACTTACATTGAGCGGTTGCAAGAGGCTACGAGAAATTCCAGTCCTTCCACCAAAACTATATGGGTTATATCTGGATGATTGCACATCATTGGAAAAAAATTCCAAAACTGCCCCCGATGCTTGAGAACCTTAGCTTGTGTAACTGCTCTGGACTAAGTGGTGATGAGGTGGCAAAGTTGGAAAACAACTTGTTGAATGAGGTTCTCCCCAACTTGTTGAATGAGGTTGGTCTCTCTTCTTCTTAATTTATGTTCAAATAAAAATTAATTTTGTTGATAATTGAAAGAGAGATCAGATCACAAATGTTTGTAATTTGTTAACTATATATATCTAATATTGCAGGGAATTGATCAGGACTCTGAATTGAACATTATTTACCCAGGCAATGAAGTTCCAAAGTGGTTCAGCTATACCTCTAACCATCCCACAACCATTCAACCTATACCAGAATATGAATGGGATGAAGATGACAGGGAAGGAGAATTTGTTGGAGGCAGTGAATTTCGTTTTGAAATTCCTCTAAAATCACAAGTGGGGAAGACGGTATTAGGATTGGCTATATCTTGTGTTCTTGAACCAGGGTATTCTTCTGTTGATGTCCGGTTTATTGTCATCCACGGAAAAGAAGCGTTTTCACCTCATCATACATGGAATAGAACGGACGTAAAGGCAACTCATGTGAAGTTTGCGTTAGTGAATTTAGAGGAGCAGGAGCAGCAGGGAGATATTTGTCAAGTTGTATTTCGTTTGCGCAATGGCTCACCCACGAAAAGCTGCGGCGTGCACTGCCTATTGCGTAACCAAGACGAAGTGCTTCACTTGTCTCTGAGACAACAGTTACTGCAAAGACAGGATCCAATGCAATTCCAAGGCCGGAATCCCCAGTTACAAGCCATGCCTCAGCAGCAGAGATTACGGCAACAGCAACAGCAACAGATTTTGCAGTCAATGCCTCAACTGCAGAGAGCCCAGTTGCAGCAGCAGCAACAGCAACAACAGCAACAACAACAGCAGCAGTTGAGACAACATCAATTTCAACAACCAATGCAGCCAGTATCTTCCATTAAGCGTCCCTATGATGGTGGTGTATGTGCTCGTAGGCTGATGCAATATTTAGATCATCAGCGGCGACGGCCTGCTGTGAGTTCCCTTGTTTAATGCACTTCATTGTGCTGTTTATTCTCTCTCTCTTCAGTTCCATTTCAACTGGGTTTGTAGATATGCTTTTCTTTTTGTTACAAATATCTTATTTAGATGTTCCTATCCTTTGAGTATCCATCCGTCAGCATTGTTTATCTAATGATGTGTGAATTTTGTTGACAGGACAATAGTATTGCTTATTGGAGGAAGTTTGTTACAGAGTATTACTCTCCTCTTGCTAAGAAAAGATGGTGCTTGCCATTATACGATTTTGTTGGGCATCACGCACTTGGTGTTTTCCCTCGGGCTGCTATGGTTATTTATTTTTTTATTTTTTTATTTTTATTTTTTTATTTTTTTTTTATTTTTTATTTTATTTTATTTTATTTTATTTTATTTTTATTTTATTTTTTTTATTTTTTATTTTTTGGAGAACCTCGGCGGTACGAGGGAATTTTATTGATAAGAAAAAAGAAGTTACACCTAGACAGGGGGGACATAAACCTAACCCCTCATAGAACAAGAGAAAAGAAATACAAAAGAAAAAGGGGGGACATGCACCTTACCCCTTTCGAGAAAGGAAATGCCGGAAAAAGAGGGGGGGACATAGACCGTACCCCTCTTGGAAAAGAAAATACAAGGAAAAGACTAGGCGGACATAAGCCCAAACCCCTCTATAAACCTTAAAAGGTAATAACCTGCAAAACAAACTGCAAAACAAAAGGAAATCCAAAAAAGGTTAGGAAAAGAAAGGAGAAGACACATCAAGAAGAGGAGACAAACCTGTAGGTTGGCATGCCCAAGAAATCTGAGTGCAGAGGATGGAGGATCTCAATTGGGGGAGTGGAATGCCAGACAAGTGAAGATGATAGAAGCCCTAAATTGGCTAATTTGTCAGCAACAGCATTCCCTTCTCGAAAAATATGAGAGCAACGAAAAACCATGTTCTGCAAAAGGAGAGTACAATTGTTCCAGCGTGTCTGGAGCGACCAAGGGGGAGAGAAAGATCCAGAAGCAAAACATGATATTACACTCGAAGAGTCGCTTTCAAGCCATAAATTTTGCCAGCCTCGCGCGTGGGCCAATTCGACAGCAAGGATGACAGCATGGAGCTCCGCATAGAAAGAAGTACGATGGCCCAAGCTTAGGGAGAAACCACCAAGAAAATAACCCGCAGAATCTCGAAAAACCCCGCCACATGCCGCAGGACCCGGATTACCTTTAGCAAGGCCATCAGTATTCACTTTGACCCAAGAAGAAGGAGGGGGGTGCCAAAGAACAGGGACAATAGAAGGAGCTTTACAGGGGTTAGGCGAAATTCCAAGAGATACTAAAAGTTGCCGGTCCAAAGTGCCTCGTACATGGCCAGGGGTGAGAGCTCCAACCTGCCTAATCCAGGCCGAGGTGGAGCGGCAGAGACGTGAGAATGAGGGAGGTTTGCCTTCAAACTTCACTTTATTACGCATCTTCCAAATAGCCATGAGTAAGAAAAACCCTGAAGCTAGCCAGACATTGCGAAGATGTGGAGAGAACCGCTTTGACAGAAAATCAAGCCATAGATCAGAGAGGGAGCCCGTAGGTTGAATAATAGTGCCAAATTGGGTAGCTAGCCAACGCCAAGCACATTGTGCAAAGTCACAGCTAGAAAATAAGTGGTCAATAGATTCAGAATTCTTGTGACATAGTTGGCATATTGGAGCCAGCGGGATGCCTCGGCGCTGAAGTTGATCCTCCGTTGGGAGCTTGTTGAATAGAATCTTCCAAACTAAAATAGAGTAACGAGGTGGGATGAAAGGACGCCAGATAATGGAAGCCCAACTCTTGACAGGAAACCGATGACGAACAATTTCATAGCCATCGGAAAACGAAAAACCACCAGAAGTAGAAGCTTCCCAAATTAGAACGTCCTTATCCTCATCAATTGGAAGAGGCATTTCTAAAATCTCTTTAGTTAGGTCTGGGAAAGTAGAAGAAAAGATAGAAGGAATAACCCATTGTCCCATACGAATAATGTTGGAGACCTTAGTACGAGATAGAGAAGGGGCAATCTCTGTTGCACCAACGACGTCCACAATAGGCTTATCCAGCCATTTATCAACCCAAAGGGAAGTAGTAGAACCATTTCCAATCACCCAACGACAATTCTGAAACAAGATATGAAGAATGGATTTAATACCGGGCCATATAGAAGATCGCATATAACTACAAGAGTATAGGCGACCATGTAGCTTGAAACGTGTCCGAGTATAAATACTCCAAGGGGAATCAGTAGTAATAATAAGCCATCCAAGCTTTAAGAGAGCTGTAGTGTTAAGAGAGCCAAGATCACGCAAACCCAAACCACCTTCATTCTTCGGAGCACATATCTGATGCCAAGAAACGGTAACCAACTTCTTGGAGGTCACGTCACCAGACCATATAAAATTGCGAGCACAACGTGAAAGAGACCTTAGCAAGGAAGAAGGCCACTTATAAACAGAAAAGCTATGCAATAGCATACTTTGAAAAACTGATTGAGTGAGTTGAACTCTTCCTGCCATAGATAAAAGCTTCCCCTTCCAACCAGTTAACTTAGCTTTAGCTTTATCTGCCAAGGCTTGAAGATGACTCCTTTTAGGCTTGCCACAGAAGATTGGAACTCCAAGGTAGACAAAAGGTGCTTTGCCTTCTTTGAAACCCAAGTAACTCTCAACCGCAGCTTTGCGATGCCTTGAGGTAGAGCCCAAGTAGAAAGTACTTTTTGCCTTATTGATAAATTGACCAGAGGCTCTACTATATCTATCGAAGAAACCTTGCAAGTTACGCAGGGTGACACCATCACTTCTACAGAAAATGAATAAGTCATCTGCATAGAGAACGTGAGAAGGAGATATACAACCTCTTGGAGCAAAAGTTGGCTTAGTAAGCCCATCAAGTTGAAGACGACTCAAGCCCCTTGATAAAGCCTCCTCAGCTAGACAGAAAAGTAACGGAGAGAGAGGATCCCCTTGGCGCACTCCTCGTGAACAAGAGAAAAAACCATGCGGGGAACCATTGATTAGGATGGACAATTTAGCAGATCGTAAGATGGTAGAAACCCAGTCTATAAAACAAGTGGAGAACCCAAAGTTAGTAAGCACCCGCAATAGAAATGACCAATCTAAAGTATCAAAAGCCTTAGCTATATCAACTTTGACTCCCATATTGCCACCACGAGTTTTTTTGTCAAGCACATTGAGACATTCTGAAACTAGGCCAATACAATCAGTGATACGTCGGCCAGGTATGAAAGCAGCTTGATGTGGAGAAATAATGCGTTGAACAACATGAGAAAGGCGAACTGCCAAAATTTTGGGAATAATCTTAAAGAGAAAGTTTGCCAAAGCAATAGGTCTAAAATGAGTCATGGAAATAGCGTCTTCCACCTTCGGTATCAAAACTAAGAAGTTACTATTGGTATTGGGGTATAGCCAATTTGATTGAAAGAATTGCTTCACAAATTGAATGACATCAAAGCTGACAATATCCCAACTGTTAGTATACGTGTTAATTAACTCTTCTGTCCAGTTATTAAATTGTTTCTCATATAATCATGAGTGACTGTGTCCCTACAAATGATACTCCTATTTTTATAACTTCATAGTTAATTTGTGTTTATATTATCTGCCTGATTGAACATATGTCAACGGTTCGTACATGTGAATATTTGCTTTCTTTTTGGTCAGGACGCGTGGCAATGCGACATTTGTGGTTCTAAATCTGCAAGGGGTTTGGGTAAGAAAATCTGAAGCTTTATTGATTTGTACTTTGTCAAGTGTTACAACACTAGACCAACGGTCTTGAGGGGACAATTACCATCATTTTATTTTGAGGTTTCTACCCTCTAATGCCCCTTACAGTCTATCATTTCTTTATCAATAGTCTGCTGAAAAACTTTTTTGTGCCAAAATAACTTAGAAATATATAGAAATCTCTGTGGCGTCACCTCCAATGTTTGATATATTTATAATTTGGTAAACCGAATCTAACCAACTAGTTCCTTTTCATGGTTACAGAGGCAACATTTGAAGTGCTTCCTAGACTTAATGAGATCAAATTTGGCAGTGGACTCATCGATGAGCTTTTTTACTTGGACTTGCCACGTGAATGTAGATCTCCTTCTGGTGTGATGATGTTGGAGTATGGGAAAGCAGTTCAAGAGAGTGTATATGAGCAACTTCGTGTTGTTCGGGAGGGTCAGCTTCGTATCATATTTACGCCAGATTTAAAGGTAAGAGAAAAAATTCTTAATTTTGGCTTTTAGTTTCTGTGCCTTGGAAAATAACCTGCTTCTAACCTTTTACTTTATGCTTTACCAGATATTGTCGTGGGAATTCTGTGCAAGACGACATGAAAAACTTCTTCCTCGTAGGTTGGTTGCTCCACAGGTACTGGTACTGGTTTATGTGTGCCTTAATTTAAGTTTTCCTCTTATTTGATTGGTTGACTGATGAAGCATACTTTTTCTCCAGGTGAATCAGTTGGTTCAAGTTGCTCAGAAATGCCAAAGCACAATAGCTGAAAGTGGATCTGATGGGATTTCTCAGCAGGATCTACAAACAAACAGGCTAATTGGTAAGTTTCCCTTTTTCCCATATTGTTATTTTCTAACTCTATGCTGCTGCTTTGCATGGATAGTTGATTGTTAGCACCACCTTAAGACAGCTTCTTAAACAAACCATGACACGATTGCCCAACTGATCTCCTACTTGCTACTGTTCGTACCTTTATCGAGTCATTCACTGAATCAAGCATTATCTTGTGGAAGCTTCAGTTTTGGGCGAATATGCATCGAGTATTATGGCTGATATTCATGGAGATGCAGCCTCTAACATTCTCCTGTCACTGGACCTGTCTGCTCCTACCTATTTTTCCTGTAGGAATTAGTTTCGTCATTGTTTCTTTAGTTCAGTATATTTTTTTTAATTCAAGTCAATCTTTAATGCGGTGAAGAATTGGGTACTTGGCTTGTTTTTTGTTTTCTCGGTTGTTTCTCGTCCATCCATTGATGCATATTAAATTATCTAGCAACTATTATGACACAGTTTTTATAATGATTTGTTTCTTGGTGAACTTATGTTGACAATTGCAGAGTGCTTGAAGGTTTATCCTCGGCATGCCACCGCAGCCAAGCTCCAGATGCAAAAGATGCAGGAAATGGAGCAGTTAGCAAGTGCTCAGGGTTTGCCCACTGACAGGAACACACCCAATAAGCTAATGGCATTGCATCCTGGACTGAATAACCAAATGAACAACCACCATCAGATTGTCGGTCCTGGAGCTATGAGCGGTGCAGCGCAAGCCGCTTACCAGAATCTGCTTTTGAGACACAACTCTATGAATTCAAATGCAAACTCTCCTCAACAGGAGGCATCTTCTTCCTTCAATAATTCCAACCACAGCCCATCATCATCATTCCAAGGTGCCGCCGCATTAATACCAGGATCTATGCAGAACTTACCTGGTAGTGCCTTGTCAAGTCCCCATCTACCCTCGCGATAGCCACAGCAGCTACAGCAACGGTCACTTAGTTCCAATAGCTTGCTACAACAAACTCGTTCAACTGGCTCCCAGGGTAACCAGGCCTTGCAGCAACAGATGATCCAGCAACTGCTACAGGAGATGTCCAATAACAGCGGGGGAGGACAACAATCTCTTCCCTGTCCAAGTGCAAATGGGAGTGTTGGGAGGAATGGAGTGAGTTTTGGAGGCAACAATCCAGCGGCAGCACCATCCACTTCCAATGTGCCTGGTAGTCACGGCCCTGCTCCAAGCAGGAATAACAGCTTCAAAGCCCCTGCAAACAGCGACAATTCCACAGGTGGTGGTGGTAACAACACATACAACCAAAGAGCCCCGGATTTACCCTCAAACCTTCACTTGCAAGAGGATCTGGTACAAGAAATTGCCCGTGAATTCACAGAGAACGGTTTTTTTAACAGCAATCCTGATGATAACATGTATCCTCAGATATCGTCAGATATTGTCTTGAGACCAACGAGTAGTCTTGGGAAGAGGCCCCATCCACGTGGATCCTCAGATATCGTCGATGATGAATACGATCATCCAAAACGCAGGCAGATTGATATTGAGGAGGAAGAGGAGCAAGAGCAACCGTCTGCTTCAGATGATCCGCAATTTCAGATTTCTTAGGAGTTTGGGTACGTACATATTTGTTTGCACTTTACTCATCTCTACAACTCAGAGCCTATTTGATGACCATTTCAGTTTGCAAACCGAAAACTCGTTTGTTCTATTGTCTTGTGTTTGCCTATCTGTTTTCTTTTTATATATTTAAACTACATATTAATAGAACACTAATTATTAACCAAACCCTCACCTACATGTGATTTCAAACTATCACAATTTTGCATTTTTTTTTTCAAAACCTCACCTACATATTATTCTAACAAATCTCTAATTAAAAAAAAATTTAAAAATTAAAATTAAAGCTCTCTCCCCACTAACAAATCTCTAATTAAAAAAAATTAAAGCTCTCTCCCCACTCCAACATTCTCTCTCTTCATCTCTCCTTCTACTTTAAAAACAAAAACAAAAAGTTTTCATGCACACTTTATGTGTGGTGATATGCTAGTATATGATAAAAAAATTTAGTAACAACTAAAACTCAATTAGTAACAACTAGCGACTGTAACAAAAATCTACTAATCACAACTTCAAATCAAAGACTAATATCTTCCATTCTATCACTTACACTTGCTTTTCTCTTACCTAAAATCTAAAAATATCATCAATAAAAAACGGAAATATCATAAAGCTAATCAAATCAATGGAAAGTCGTTTCCACAAGATAAAGTCATCTACAAATCAACTCAAAGTCGATATCTATCGGGCTAAGCTGGTTTGTACATTATTATGAAAAAGCATGAACAACGGACTTCCAAACAACCATCTGGGAACTTCCAATTCAGTCCTCAAATGCCAGCAATGGAGAAAAGCTTCTCCAACATTTGCTCTTCTCGGTAATATGATATTAGTTTTCAATCTGCAGAAGCAAAGAATTCATCTGTAGGTGGCTAGTTATTACAAAAACAGAAACCACGTTTGTATCCTAAAGATATCTGTGACTGTGAGTGAGTAAGCCACAACCCTCGACTAACAAAACCAAATTCTAATTAGTTCAAACAAACAACAATGGAAGGAGAACATACTTCATATTCATATACCACAGAAGTAGACAGAGTAGATAAAACCTATAAAGAACTATTCGTTTCACCCCAATTTATCTACCTCCAACATAAATTATTTACTTTGTAAACTATTTCATATTTGTTTCCCTTCTTTCACTCACCTTGACCCGCCATCATACTCTGAGTTTTACCGCAGTGCTCAAGCAACACCTATACGACTCAAAACTCTTCTATGAGAACTAACTTGAAAAATGTTACCATGAGAATCGGTAGAGAACATCTGCATTAGTAGTTAACACATACAACCTTTGCATACCTCAGTTTACTTGTAACTTTGAGCTGACATCGAAGGATAACGTTGAATCAATAGGATCATTGCCTCCTCAGCAATCTGTTGATAAATGAGAACAAAAATGAATAGGATTATACATTGTAGGCAAAAGGCAAGAGACAGAATTTTGTCCAAAACCAAAAATGTTTCAAGCCACCGTAGGATGCAACTTTAACCCAAACTCCATCCCAGTAAATCTAACCAAATTAAATTCGTTAGGGCAACTGCAGAATGAGGTTTTCATCGGCCAGGAATCGCAGCCTCAAAATTATGAAATCGTAGCCTCCAATATTCAAAATCCCAGTCTCAAACCTCTGAACTCGAAGCTCCAATATTTGAAATCGCAGCCTCAAATCTTTTAAATCATAGAAATACAAATTATTCATGAAATCAATCCAATCAGTTCTTCGACAACGAAATAAAAAACAAATTCAGAAAAAAGAAAAAAAAAGCGAATCAAAACAATTCTATCCAATCATAAGAAACGATTCAAAATTACCTCGGATCTCAACAAACCAAAACCCTAACAGAGTCCTCTGCAGATCGAATTCGGACTGGACTAGTAGGAAACGAGTCGAAATTGTATTGAAAGTAGAATATCTCTGAAATCGTAGCTTCTAACCTCTAGCTCATATCAAAATCGACGGAAAAGCCATGACAAGTTGGAGGATAGAGCTCGACGAGCGGGAGAATTTGATTTGATTTTTTGATTTGTTTTTTGTTGGAAAATATAGGGAAGGTAGAGAAGTTCTAGAGAAATGTGGAAGAGAGAAATGGAAACAAGTTTAAAAATTTAGAGATATGTTAGGTTAATGTGGGTGGGTTAAGGAAAAAAAAAAAGAAAACGTAAAAATTTCTTTTATTCAAAGTTACATTACTTTTAAGATTTTATTTTATGATAAAAGATTACATTAATTTTTTTTCTTTTTTTAGGAGGAGAGATTTTGTTAACATGTAATTTAGATAAGACTATATATTTTTTTGGAGAGACTAAGTTTTTTATCTATTTGAGAGAGAGATTAAACTTATTCATGTGACATGCGATGCCAAGATTATTTTTTAATTGTTTTTCCATTTACAATTTTACTCTAAATCTCTATATTCTTATTTATACGTTTTAATTTTATGTCCTTTTTTTTTTCTTTCTTGGTCCATTTCTATCTCTCTTCCTTCTCCTTTCTACCCATGGCGAGACCAAATCTTCTGCACCCAAATTTGATGTGGCCTCTCTGTGGCCCCAATAAATGTATGACACATTAAATTCATAACAACAAAATTTAGAAAAGTAAGGATAATGAATATGTGTCAATCACTTATTGGGGCTACATAGAGGCCACACCAAATTTGGGTGCAGAAGATTTGGTCTCACCCATGTCTCTCTTTCTCTCTCCACCTTCTTCTTTGTATTTTTCTCTCTTCTCTCTTCGTACTTCTCTCTATTCCTCCTCCTACATCATTATCTCTACTAGTATTGAAAATTTCGAAAGTGATCTTTTCAAAGTGCTGGAATTTTAAAATTGATCTTGTAGAAAATTTGAAACTATTTTGCAAAAGTGCATGAATTGTGAAATTGATCGTTCAGAAATGCAGAAATTAAATTTTACGGATCTAAAATCAGTTTGAAGTTTTTATAGATAGTATCACTTTATAGTTTTGGTCTGGTTAACTAACAAGTCTATTGAGGCCACGACTGGAATTTTAAAATTTTGGTTTGCTTGTTTTTAGGCTAGATTTGTTGAAGTTTGAGCTTTTATCTCTCCTTGAACCGATTCAAAACTAGTGAAGTTCTATAAAATATATTTTGTATTGTTTTAGTGGGCAGAGATTAGGTGACCATTATGTGTATTGCAAATTTTAAAGTGTGGGGCTAATGCTGGAGCTGCATCATGTTTATATGTTTATGAACTTACAGAACTCTAAATTTGTTGTTTATCTTTCTCCAAGGGTTAGAGAAGGCCCCATTTCGACGATCCATCCCTCAACCACTCACCAGTTGGCCCTATTGTTGAGGATGCAAAGGCATTGCTAGACCAGATCACTAGATCTATCATCACCCATATATGCTGCCAAGCGAATGAAGTAGCGCACCGTCTAACCCGCTCGACACTTCTTTGTAATGGTTTTTGTTCTTGGTCTGAAAAACCTCCTGATCTCTCTTTTGTGTATATCTCTTCGACCATTTGGTCTTTCAATGAAACACTGCTGATTTAAAAAAAAAACTAAATAAATAAAATTCGGTAATTGTTGAAGATTGGAGGTTGCATTGAACGTTTCTCACCATTGACTTTGTCACATTGATATCGCGATCGCATACATTATCTGACATGCACGCAATATATATCATTGTTGTCGGTGGAAATATAGGGGAAACCATGGTTGTAGCTGTTAAATCTACTGAAGAATTAACAAAACAAAAGAAACCTTTAACAAGACAGGTGAGTGGTTGTGACAGGAACGAGTGTGGTGACCCTACTCGATCATGATTCTAATGTTTTCTATAGTAATTTGCTGGAGGGAGTTCGTGGCATTAGTCATTAGTGAGATAAAAGCTTTTGATTGTACCCAGTTTCCAGCAATAGAAGTCATGGAGATGTTAGATAAAGCAAAATTTGTGGTTTTGATTGGCTCAACAATGGGTGGTATGAAGGTAAGTCCAGTGTTCTGTGCTTTAATATTATGTACACTTTTTGCGGAACATTGAAAAGTCTTTCTATTGTTGTAAAATCGATTGTGTGTGCAGTGGAATAAATGAAATAAGACAGAATTTACGAGGTTCCTCTACAGTCAGTGACTAGAGTACGTCCTCGGGGCAACAGTGGTGCTTTCATTATAATTTAGAATAATAGGAGTACAAAAGTAACTCTCTATTATCTCCTCTCATCTTCCTCTCTTTTCTCTCTTCCTCTTCCGTCAACTTCTTACTACTTTGGTGTTGTGTGGGGTTTGTGTTTATATAGAAAATAGGAGTCGTATGAAGCAAGCTTCGGCATACAGTGGAAGGGCAAATTGCCCATTATTTAATTATTTGAGTGGACATCCACTTTTCTACAACACTTCCCCTTAGATGGCCACAAGTCTTTGATTGACTCGTTAAAATCTTGATATGTCTTAGATGTTCCACCTGATGAGTCTCCCCCTGATTTTAAATCATTTAGGCTGATCGTTGATCATTCTGCTTCAGTCTCTTACTGAGAAGAGTTGCCAAAAGAGGTGTTGTACTTGTAGTTAACTTTCCACATGCTTGTTCTTGAACTGGACTGGAGGGCCTTCTGCTAGACTTCCTCCAAATGTCTGAATTTACTTTATTTATCTGGAGCTAAATTGGATTCAAGGGCCGTCTAGACTTTATCTTGAATGAAATTGGACCATGAAGAGCTTCATGTGTTAAATGATCTTCGGCTTTGTCAGGGATGAATCATCACGTGTTTGTTGCGCTTGTCTCCACATGCTTCAATGTATCATTTTCGCTTGCCCTATATGTTCCCCTTGCAGAAGTGGTATTTTCCCTGGTTTTCCCCCATGCAGGTGTGACATCTTCTCTTGTAGTATTTATCCCCTGATGCAGGAGTGAAATGCAGCCTTTGCATTTGAATGGTCATTCAGAACATCACTTCTCAGAGGCTCATCATGCTTGGCAGATTTAGTCTAAATAGCCAACATCATGTCAACAGTTGAAGATGACTATTCGAGAGCAATGCTAGGTAAGCAATCAGGAAAGGTTCCAGGCAGTCGGTTCCTAACCGGAAGTTTGACTGGAGGTTCCGACATATTGCTTTCTTTATCCTTGTCTTGGTAGGTAAGAACAAGGACAAAGGAAAGGACATGGAGATTGCATGATATGAGATACTCTTGCTCTGGTGTGACTTGTTTTGAAGAGGTATTCTCGGAGAGGAAGAAAACTGAGTATTTCGAGATACTTTGTTGAAGATGCATTCTCGGAGATGAGGAAGAGTTTGGTATTCTTGCAGGTCTGCCTTGTTATGGAGAACGTAGATCGACATATATAGAGATTTCCCAATAACAAGTAGTGGTGTTGTGCATTTACTTTTGTCAGCAACCGTGGTGTAATTAGAACAGTAAGATTTACGCGTTTTCAACTTTGTCAGAGATCTTTGACAAAGTTGCCCGCGATACCCGAAAGGTTGAGATTGCGTCTGAGAAATGGCAACGAACTTTATTCAAGAAAATATGGCTTTTGAAATTCGGAGAGCGGTGCCTCTTCGATCTCTGAACAAGTGGCTCTGTTGCCTCTTCTTTTATAGAGACATCAATTGTGTTCAAGAGACAGAAAATGGACATACCTTTGCTTGTTTTGCTGCACCTTTGTTTGTCTGTAAGATCTCTCCATCTCTCTTGTCCACGGGAGAGATATGAGATTGCAGGTCTAGCAAGGATAAGGATCAACACATCAACAGTTAGAGTTATAAAAGAAAAAGTGATAAAAGAAAGGTTGATGAATTTTTGTGACAAGATGATCTTTCATGTTTGCCATATCTGGCTTGCCGTCTCTACTATGTGATTTTTCTGGTGCTCATTCTCAGAGCTAAATTGCTCCTAGTATCGCAAGTTCGACTTGTGTTCATCCGAATTTATGGGGTTATGCTTTCCACTGACATGAGAGCTTCTCGTGCTGATAACGTGGTGTAAAATTGATGGTGTGTGCAGTGGAATAAATGAAAGAAGACATTTACGAGGTTCCTCTACAGTCAGTGTGACTGAAGTACGTCATCGGGGCAGCAGTGATGTTTTCATTATAATTTAGAATAATATGAGTACAAAAGTAACTCTCTCTATTATCTCCTCTCCTCTTCCTCTCTTTTCTCTCTTCCTCTTCCGTCAACTTCTTACTACTTTGGTGTTGTGTGGGGTTTGTGTTTATATAGAAAATAGGAGTTGTATGAAGCAAGCTTCGGCATACAGCGGATGGGCAAATTGCCTTTAATTATTTGAGTGGACATCCACTTTTCTACAACATCTACCGGTTTGTCTTCAATTTGATGTTTTTAGCAATTAATGCACATGCTACATCCACGCCGGCCGGAGATCTCAAGGAGTATAATGCTCTCATTCATTGATTGGCCAGAATCCTGAGGTAACCACAATACATAACATGCATCATCTGTTTTCTTAGTTCCTATTTTTCCATGTTCGATGAGATCTTTACGTTTTACAGTTGAGAGTGAACTCTACAAAATCCATGATTGGTCACCTACTGGGAGCATCTGGTGCAGTAGAAGCTGTTGCAGCAGTACAGGTAACTTATGTGATGTTTTCGACTTGGAAAAACTGTACAACTTTTAGACGTTATACGTAAAGACCATATACAGTACTTGTTTGTTTGGCTTGAAGTGTAGTTCTTGACATGTTATCTTCTTTTTGGGTAGGCGATACGAACTGGGTGGATACATCCAAATATATCAATCTGGAAAACCGATGAGGGCGTGGTATGTTGTCTTCCACTCCCCTTGTCGCACTTTTACTAGTATATAATGTCCAATGAGGGCGTGGTATGTTGTCTTCCACTCCCCTTATCTGGAATCCTCTAATTCTGTCAGCGCATGAATGCAGGATACAAAACTACATTTAACAGTCTTGTTTGACCCATACAAGTAGAAACACAGATCTAGTGTGCTACTCCAACTTTTGCTGCAATCTTACTAAAGGTATGTTTGCATACTGCCACCTTTTTATTAGAACTTAAAAGGAATTGTAATATGTAAACAAAGCAAGCAAAGTGTCCGGATTTCTTATGAAAAATAGTAGTCCGAAACATAATTCTGCAGTATTGCGGCTATGAAATTCAAGTCCGAAAAATACCTGGAACAGCTTCAACTATGTGACGATTCTTGGATGCTTCATCCCAGAATTGACTGAATCGTCCAGACTGCAAAGGAAATGAGTAGGTTTATAAGCTATGCATGAGAAATGAGTAGGTTTATAAGCTATACATGAGAAATGAGGACCCGAATGCAAACACTACAGACAGAAACATACCTCCAAGTAGTGAGATAGAACAATTAGTGTCTTGAACTGCTCCTCCATTTGCTGATAAAGAATTCGAGTAAACAAAAGAGGGAACTAGCTGAATAATGTTTGATGGCCATAAAAGCGGAATAACATTCAGTATCCCTAAATATCTCAAATTCTAATAACGAAATTGACCGAGATGATAAACACCGAGAACCAGAGACTAATAAACAAGGAAACTGAAAACCATTCTACAATTTTGACTCGGACACAATGTGCACAATCTATGTGAACCTCCATCACTTGTGAACGAAAATAATGGCATTGTACGGAGGAGGAAATGAATGAAAGCTATACCACTCGTTCAGGAATTAAGAAGAGGCAAAGGCTGAAATCAGGAGATGGCATTGCCATCAGTGCCTGCACATCAATACAGCACTCATAAACATTAAACACACTTAGGCCTCGTTTGGCACACCGTATAAGACCACCGGATAGTATTAATAATACGGGTGTTTGGTGAGCTTCGTATTAAATAAGCACCGGATTATTTAATCCGGCCCCACTTATTTTATACCCCTCCCACCCGCTTATGAATCCCGTCCAAAACCTCTGTATTATTTAGTCAGGTGAGTTTTCTCTTGTTCACTCCGTTCCTCTCTCGCATGACTCTCCTTCAATTATCTCACCCGCCTGCTCTCTCTCGTCTGGATCTCAAGTTCATCTTTGTCGTCTTCTTTTTTTCTTTCTGTTCCTCCCTCCTCCCTCCTCCTTCACACACACACACCTCCCACCTCCTCTGTTCGCCTTCGATCTCTGACAGAACAACAATACTTCCGTGGGTTGAAGGAGGAAGATGATGATTCAAATTTTCTGATCTAGGTTCCAACGAGAAGGACGAGGAGGAGGAAGGGAGCTGGGCTCCGACAAGGAAGGGAGCTAGGCTCCGATGATAAAATTTGGTTTATTAGCATTGAAAATATTTAATTTCTGGGATTTTTTTTTTTTTTTTGGTTGGTGAATCGATGTGGGTTTTGGGAGATTTGAAGAAATGAGGAAGTGGGTTCGTATGGGAGGGTGGGAATTGATGCGTGGGGAAGATGGTGTAGATAGGAAGACACGACTGGGAACTGGGAAGAGATCTGGGTTTTTTTCTCTTCCTTTTTTTTTTTTTTTAATTTTTTGTCTGTGTAATGATGTTTAATTTTTTTTTTCTCACTTGTTTTTCTTCCTTTTTTTTTTCATTTTAACAACACTTATCCTGTGAAATTATTTAAAAAAATTATTATAGTCCGACCTATTATCCGATGTATAAATTAATCCGATGCAGCACCAAACGCCCGATTAATTTAGTCAGTCATATCCGACGACTATTTATCCTATCCGACTGAAATAGTCAGTACAGTCCGAGCTGCCAAACGAGGCCTTAATTACAACTAAAAGAAAGGTTTCACAGCAGCAAGACTCAATACAGACCTTAACCAAGATGCGGGCAACAATTTGGGTGGGAATTGGATCCTCGCCGGATCTAATTCATGGGGATCCTAGTGATCAACCCACGTAGGCCGTTGATAAAAAATAGTGCGGTCACAATTGAATGTTTTAAAAGTAAAACAGTCTCGTTTTGCGTGAAAAATATAAAAAAGAAAACAATTGTGACGCACGATATTTGATCAACGGCCCACGTGGGTTGATCCCTAGGATCCCCATGAATTAGATCCGGCGAGGATCCAATTCCATTTGGGTGCTCATACGGTCAGGCTCAAACTGCACCCCAAGCGGAAAAAAAAAAACAACAAAGTTCAGTTTTGCAGTAAATTACAGAATCGAAAACAAATGCCAATTAAACAGAATAAAGCTTGGCAAGCAAAATTATAGAATCAAAAATCGGAAACCCACGAAGCATGTAAGAGGTGAAGGGAACCTTATTCTATAAAAGGGATCATTCACCTCACTTTACAGGGAGGAGAAAAAAAGTGCAAACCATAACCTCTATAGTCTCCATGTACATTGTAATCCACATTTTACATAGTGAAACCATATTGACACCAGTGTTGACGTAGCCTCAATTGAGGTGAATCACGATATATCTTTGTGTGATTCACTGTCGGATTTTAGTTGGTCCAAAATCGACCTGATTTTGTGCATCAAGTGGCCGACCATATGCATGCTTTGCTCCATATGAATTAAACATTAGGGAATTAATTTTACCGTATATATTTCCAAAGCATATCCATGTGTATGAATCAAGAGGCCGGCCATATGCACCCTTTACTCCATATGAATTAAACATTAACGCAAGTGGGTCATTTCGTTTCATTTGGATGCTTCTCTTAATTAAGGAATTACACACTGACACGTGTCACTCGAACATTTTATGGAAGAAATTATCAAAATTACATAAATATCAGAAATATAGGGAGTTTCTCGTTTAGTGACATGTAAGAAATCAAGAGACTTATTCATTTAGCGATCTGTGACACTCAAAATCATATTTGGATAACCTTATTTTAATATAGTCGTTTAATTCAATTAACCAATAAAGTTAAAGAATAAATTTGTTATAAATAATAACCACACTAACACACTTAAATTCGATGTTTTTCATATATAACCACACCACAATAACCACACTATAATGTATTTCATATTTTTTTTCATAATATTTCATAATTTTTTTTGGTGTCGATTTATAGTGTAAAGATATTGTTATATAAAATAAAAATCCAAACATGTACATTTGATGGCATACCAGTGGTTAATTTAATTTCCTGCAGATTTATGGCGCTAATTCATATGCTTTTATGTAAAAGGAATTGCATTTCATCAGTACTTTTTGCATGAAAGAGAGAAATAATTTGTTCAAGAGAATCATTTTATCATGTAACGAAAAGGAAAAGATGAATAATTGTAGCTGAGTTGTTTCCAACTAATAACAGTGTGATGGGACGATGAATTGACCCATCAAGATCACCAGATCTATGAATATCTGGCATAAGGAAATAGAACACGTCAATAAAAGAAAAAACAAACTGTTTGACGGAATGAAATTGCAACGAAAGAGATGAGAAGTTTCGTGTCACCTTTAATCCTTTCATTTTATCACAATCAAATTGAAAGGTAGTAAGAAGCTGCTTCGTTGGTAGGGAGAAAAGCATGATGACTGATATATATAACAAGAGTCCATTGTCCATATACCATACCATAATTACGAGGATTCTGTTAGCTTTTTCGTGAACTCATAATTCCTATACGTACCCCACCTTCCATATTTATAGACAATCAATTCGTTTTGATTTACTTTTAAAATGATTAAAAATATTTTTTTAGAGAAAATATTTTTGGATTTTAAAAATATTTAAAATGCTTTCTATAAGAAGCACCCCATAAAATACTTTAAGTGTTTTTTTTATGATTTACTAGCACTCAAACTCGTCACATTAACAGAGGTAAATCATGTGTGGCTCATTTATTCAACCTAGCTATTAATTAATTAAATCCAGCGAATAAAAAGAATACAACACAAAGATGTGGCCTTTGAAAAGAGGAAAATGGTTCGGAATTATAAATTCATTGGTGAAGAAGGGCCATGGCTGATGATAAATATCAATGAATAATAAAATACAAACAAAACCATAGTGAGTTGGTCGCTGGTCAAAGAAACAAAAAGTTCCAAAAGCATAACAAAACAAATGAATAAGACACATCTTCGTTAAATTAAAGACCGTGTGTCAACAAATAATTTTATATTTTTTAGCCGTCCGTGATTATCTTAGAATATCATTACGGTTGGATTGTTCCATCAAAAATGGTAAATAGTAGCTTGCAACAAAATTTTCTCTCTTTTAAGTTAAGGGTAATACTATACTAGAAAAATAAAATTTGTAAACTAATTAATATATCACTAATATAAAAATAAGCACATTAAATCATTAATTAAAACTCAAGTGATAACACAATCATTAACTTTTATGTAATTTACTTTACAAATTTAATCTTCCTAATATTACACTTAAATTAATATTTGCTTTTGAAATGAAGTTCCCAAAAAGTTTCCTATCCTTCAACTTGACCACATTCACGTTGAAAGGTCGTTAGTATCTAGGAAATTGCTTCGTAGGTAGGGAGAAAAGCATGAGGACTAACAAGGCAAGAGAGAGTCCACATTCACATTGAAGGTGGTAGGAAACTGCTGCTTCCAATGGCGTAGCCAGAAATTATTCGGTGGGTGGGCTAAACTAAAATTATTAATACAAAATCAAATATTTAATCCTATGTTGCCTACATAAAGTTATATAATAGTAAAAACTTGAATGTAGTAATTTAAAGCAAGAATTTTATGCTATGTTTTCTAGGTTTCTAGCCTTCAAAGCTTTCAAGTGAATAAAACAAGGAACCATTTGTGATATGGAAGTTTTAATTTATTACTACTAAATATAATATTGGTTAAAGTGATGAGTTTATTTAACATCTATTAGCTCTTATTATTCTTAAAAACAGCCGTACTAATAAAAAAATTATTTATTAAGTGGAATATGACAATTAAAAATCATAAACTAACCCAAAAATTAATATTTTTAAGCTTGAAGAATCAAACTCTTCCTATACTATAGCCTAGGGAGCCTTGTACTTGGCTCCGCCCTGGCTGCTTCCTACATAGCAAGAAAAGTATGCATAGCAAGAGCTATAAGTCTTGACGCGAATACCAGTCCAGAATCCACAATCAATCTTTTGAAAGGTTCTTTAGTTTACCTGGATTTCTCCAATGAATAATCAACTTGTCTCCTCCTCCTCTTCTTCTTATTCTTCTTCTTCCTTTTGTATCGATAGTACTCCTTCGTGGAGATATGATGTCTTTTTGAGCTTTAGAGGAGAGGATACACGCACCAATTTTACAGATCATTTATACAAGGCGTTGGTCAACAAGGGAATCCACACCTTCATTGATCGCCAACTTGTAAGAGGAGAAGAAATATCACCAGCGCTCCTCCAAGCAATTGAAGAGTCAAGAATTTCTCTTGTCATATTCTCTAAAACCTATGCAGCTTCAAGGTGGTGCTTGGACGAGCTTGTCAAGATTCTTCAATGTAGACAATCAAAGCAACAAATTGTTTTGCCAGTTTTTTACAAGGTGGATCCGTCCCATGTACGAAATCAAACGAGTAGTTTCGGTGACGAGTTCAAAACACTTGAGTGCAAATTCGAGGACAATAAGGAGAAGATCCTCGCATGGAGGAGTGCTCTTAGAGAAGCAGCAAATTTGTCAGGACATCGTGTCAATGAAGGAGAGTATGTTCATTTCTTCCCCCTTACCGTGTATTTATATAATTAGTTTCCTGAAATAATGTCATCAGTATAGTTAATTCAAGCACATTTTTTTGTTTATGTCGTGTAATATTCCTGTCTATTTGTTTTTACATTCTTTTCTACATTTTTCTGAAATATAGCCACACACAAAAAAAAAAAAAAAAAAAAAAAAAAGCTCACGGATTAATTGTGTGATTTGTTTTTAACTGCTAGCTATGAAGCTACATTAATCAGCAACATTGTTGAGGATATCTTAGTCAAAGTACTTGATGGCACATATTTGGATGTGCCCAAATACCCAGTTGGAATACAATCTTGCGTACAAAAGGTGAAAGATCTTTTAGGTGTCGATGAAAATGGTCGTCGTGTGGTTGGAATTTGGGGGACATCTGGAATAGGCAAGACAACAATCGCAAAAGCTGTTTATAATGCAATTGCTCGCAAGTTTCAAGTTAGTTGTTTCCTGGCAGATGTTAGAGAATCATCGACATCACGTGAAGGCCTAATCCAACTACAAAAGACTCTTCTATCTAAAATTCTACGTGGCACAACGTTGGAAATTGTCGATGTTCATGATCGAATCGGACTTATAAAGAAACTGTCGAGGCAAATGAAGATTCTCTTAATTCTTGATGATGTGGATCAATTGGACCAGTTAAAAAACTGGGTTGATGTCGATTGTTTCGGTGAGGGTAGCAGGGTGATCATAACCACAAAAGATAGAAGTTTGCTAGATTTTTATGGAGGTCAGTGGATATATGAAGTCCAAAAGTTAGGATACGACGAAGCACTTGAGCTTTTTAGTTGGATTGCCTTCGAAAGAAATAGACCTCCAGATGAATATTTGAGCCTTGCACGACGTGCAATAGCCTATGTTCAAGGCCTTCCACTAGCTCTTAATCTTGTAGGTTCTTATCTCCGTAACAAAAGTATAGATCGTTGGCAAGTTATATTGAACAGTTACGATTCTTGTGATGGAGAACCTTATACAGATATTCAAAAAATACTTCGAAAAACTTATGATGCCTGGAATTATCGCCTACAACAAGTTTTCCTAGACATTGCATGTTTCTTCAACGGAGAAAATAAAGACTACGTGTTACAAATATTAAGAAGTTCGATGCTCAATGTACGTCAAGATTGTATTGAAGTACTTGTTGAGAAAGCCATCATAACTCTTGAAGATAATCGGATTTTGATGCATGACTTGCTAGAAAAAATGGGTAAGCTTATAGTTTACGAAGAATCGCCCACTGAACCAGGCAAGCGGAGCAGGTTGTGGCATCATGAAGATGTGCGCAAAGTTCTAATTGACAGCAACATAGTAAGTAGAATATATGTTCTTACATAATTACATTTGATTTAATTGGCATGATTTTGAAAAAAAAAAAAAAGATTTTATTGTGACTTGTTTGTTAACATTATTTCTTTTTCCATCTTAGGGAACAGAGAAAATTAGAGGCATTGTTGTGAATCTGCCCGAACCAGAAGATATACCCTTGAATCCAAAAAGCTTCTCAAAGATGGGAAATCTTGAATTTTTTATAAACCGTAATGCACACTTTTCAGGACACGTTGATTATCTACCCAACAATTTGAGGTTGATTAAATTCGGTGGACAATTCAATATTGATCAAAAACATACGTATGTGCTCAATTTGCCATCCGATTTTCATCCAAGAAATCTTGTTAGCTTTGATGTGCCATACAGTGGCATAAGACAATTGAAGGGATTTAAGGTACATACTTTAAATTATTTTGAGCCATTATTTATTTAAGAAATTGTTATTAGCACTTTAAAAATCTTATTCTACACTTCAAACTTTCTATATTAGAAAAGAAAATTACATTTGTGAGGAGTGTAGAATGAAAATTTTGAAGTGCCAATAACACTTCCCTTTATTTAAACATATATTTTATTTCTCAAAAAAAATACTCAAGTGTTTTATTATATTCTTTTTAAAGCATGTGAACTTTTGTTTTGTTTTTGTGTTTGGTTTTATAGAATTTGGCAAAGCTTACATGGATGAATTTAAGTGGTTGTGAATTCTTGGAAAAAATCCCCGACTTATCCGGAAGCCCAAACATAATTAAGTTGGATCTAAGTGACTGCACAAGCTTGGTCGAGGTTGATGATTTTGTTGGATTCCTTAACAAACTTGTGAAATTGGATCTTAGTCGGTGCTCTAACCTTACGAGGTTTGTACCAAGACTTGGATTGAGATCCCTTGAAGAGCTTTATCTTCGTGGTTGCACAAGGCTGGAGAGATTTCCAGAAATAGAGAAGGACAAGATGAAATCTCTGACGCGCTTGGAGATAGGAAACAGTGGCATAAGAGAATTGCCTTCATCAATTGCATATCTTACTGGGCTTAGGGGCTTGTTTGCAAGTGACTGCACAAGTTTGGTCGAGGTTGATGATTCAGTTGGATTCCTTGATAAACTAGAATCTTTGTATCTTAGTAGGTGCTCTAACCTTACGAGGTTTGCAACAAGACTTGGATTGAGATCCCTTGACAAGCTTTATCTCGATGGTTGCACAAGGCTGGAGAGATTTCCAGAAATAGAGAAGGACAAGATGAAATCTCTGAGGCGTTTGGAGATAGGAAAAAGTGGCATAAGAGAATTGCCTTCATCAATTGCGTATCTTACTGGGCTTAAGGAGTTGGATGCATATTGTTGTGAGTTGCAAAATGTCCCCGACTCATCCTGCAGTACCAATTTACATATGGAAGGATGCAATTTATCAGAAAGTGATTTCCTTGTGCCTCTTGATTGCTGGTCCGCATTAACACAACTTAATCTGTCGAGAAACAATTTTGTTAGCCTTCCGGATTGTATTAGCAAAGCTGTCAACTTGAAGACACTTTACTTGACGGATTGCAAGAGGCTTCGAGAAATTCCAGTCCTTCCACCAAAACTAGAATCCTTAGATCTGAATGATTGCACATCATTGGAGAAAATTTCAAAACTGCCCCCGAGGCTTGAGTTTCTTAACTTGTGTAACTGCTATGGACTAAGTGGTGATGAGGTGGCAAAGTTGGAAAACAACTTGTTGAATGAGGTTGGTCTCTCTTCATCTTAATTTATGTTCAAATGAAAATTAATTTTGTTGATACTTGAAAGAGAGATCAGAACACAAATATATATCTACTATTGCAGGAAATTGATCTGTGCTCTAAATTGAGCATTATTTACCCAGGCAATGAAGTTCCGAAGTGGTTCAGTTATACCTCTAACCATCCCACAACCATTCAATCTCTACCAGAATGTGAATATGACAGGAAAGAATTTGTTGGAGGCAGTGAATTTCGTTTTGAAATTCCTCTAAAATTACAAGTGGGGGAGACGTTATTAGGATTGGCTCTATCTTTCGTTCTTGAACCATCGACTTATTATTCTTATCTTCAATCGTTTTTTGATATTTTCATCAACGGAAAAAAAAGGTATGCATGTTATTCATGGTATAGGGACATAGAGGCAACTCATGTGAGGTGTGCGTTAGCGGGTTTAGGGGAGCAGGATCAGCAGGGAGATATTTGTCAAGTTGTATTTCGTTTCCGCATTGGGTGTACCATTAAAAGCTGCGGCGTGCACTGCCTATTGCGCAACCAAGACGAACTGCTTCACTTGTCTCTGAGACCAACGAGCAGTCTTGGGAAGAGGCCTCGTCCACGTGGATCCTCATCTTCGGAGGATGAGGAGCAAGTGCAAGAGCAACCGGCCGACTCAGATGATCATCCAAAACGCAGGCAGATTGATCTCAATGTTCCTTTTGATATTGAGGAGGATGAGTAGCAAGAGCAACCGTCCGACTCAGATGATTCGCAATTTCTGATTTATTAGGAGTTTGGGTACGTACATATTTGTTTGCACTTTACTAATCCCTAAAACTAATCCCTAAAACTAAGAGGTTGTTTGATGACCATTTCAGTTTGCAAACCGAAAACTCGTTTGTTCTATTGTCTTGCGTTTGCCTTTCTGTTTTCTTTTTATATATCTAAACCACGTATTAGTAGAATACTCACTGTCAACCAAATTCTTATGAAATTACTAGTTTAACCTTATACTTAAAACTGAATATGAATAAGAAATATGGGCAGAATTGTAATTTCAAACAATCAAAAAGTTGCTTTTTTTTTAATCCTCACTTACATGTGATTATAACAAATCTCTAATTAAACAAATAATAAAAATAAAAATTAAAGCTCTCTCTCTCTCTACTTTAAAAACAAAAATAAAAAGTTTTCATGCACACTTTGTGGGTGGCCATATGCTAATATATGAAGAAAAAAAAATTAGTAACAACTAAAACTCAATTAGTGACAACTAGCAACTGTAACAAAAATCTACTAATCACAACTTCTATCACTTACACTTGCTTTTCTCTTACCTAAAATCTAAAAATATCATCAATAAAAAACGGAAATATCATAAAGCTAATGAAATCAATGGAAAGTCGTTTCAACAAGATAAAGTCATCTACAAATCAACTCAAAGTCGATATCAATAGAAATCTACCGAGCTAAGCTGGTTTGTACATTATTATGAAAAAGCATGAACAACGGACTTCCAAACAACCATCTAGGAACTTCCAATTCTGTCCTTAAATGCCAGCAATGGAGAAAAGCTTCTCCAACATTTGCTCTTCTCAGTAATATAATATTAGTTTTCAATCTGCAGAAACAAAGAATTCATTTGTAGGTGGCTAGTTATTACAAAAACAGAAACCACATTTGTATCCTAAAGATATGTGTGACTGCGAGTGAGTAAGCCACAACCCTCGACTAACAAAACCAAATTCTAATTAGTTCAAACAAACAACAATGGAAGGAAAACATACTTCATATTCATATACCACAGAAGTAGACAGAGTAGATAAAACCTATAAAGAACTATTCGTTTCACCCCAATTTATCTACCTCCAACATAAATTATTTACTTTGACTATTTCATATTTGTTTCCCCTCTTTCACTCACCTTGACCCGCCATCATACTCTATGAGTATAACCGCAGTGCTCAAGCAACACCTATACGACCCACAACTCTTCTACGTGAACTAACTTGAAAAATGTTACCATGAGAATCAGAAGAGAACATCTGCACTAGTAGTTAACACATACAACCTTTGCATACCTCAGTTTACTTGTAACTTTGAGCTGACATCGAAGGATAACGTTGAATCAATAGGATCATTGCCTCCTCAGCAATCTGTTGATAAATGAGAACAAAAATGAATAGGATTATACATTGAAGGGTTAATATTCTAGAAGCCACAAAAACATGGAAACCACAACAGTCGAGCATCCAAAAGAAAGGCATGATGTGTACCTTTTCAGTTAAATCCAGGCCTTTTTCAGATACGTGAATGAAAGAAGTAATATGAATTCAACATTAATTACCTAAAAACTTGGTTTTATTTGGATATATAAACCTACAAAGAGAAATGAGATTATAAGTACAAAATTTCTACAAGGTGATCAAAGAACTACATCATTTGGATGAACATGTAAAGCAACTACTCCTCCTCTGTTCCTGTCTTTATTAATCAAGCATCCACGTAGAGACGGTAGACTTGTAGGACTACTATTTAATCACGAGTCGGGGTTCACAATGATCTAAAGTGAGAAAACCCCTTCACATATACATTAAAATACAATTAACTGATTAGCCATGGCATTAAAATCAATCATTCACTTTCTAATTTATAAGTAACAAGAAGAGCATCTCTCTCTTAAATTCCCTCTCTATCTCCACCAGTTGTTGATTTTGTGAACAAGAAAGGACCCATAAAAGGCAAAAGGCAAGAGACAGAATTTTGTCCAAAACCAAAAATGTTTCAAGACACCGTAGGCTGCAAGTTTAACCCAAACTCCATCGCAGTAAATCTAACCAAATTAAATTCGTTAGGGTAACTGCAGAATGAGGTTTTCATCGGCCAGGAGAAGAAAAAAAAAAAAAAACGAACTGAAACGAGGGAATTTGTGAGTTTCTAGGGTTCGAAACTTAAAACGAAACTTAGAGATAGAGAATTTAGATTTGTGACTTACGTATTAACAACCAGAAATCGCAGCCTCAAAATTATGAAATCGTAGCCTCCAATATTCAAAATCACAGTCTCAAACCTCTGAACTGGAAGCTCCAATATTCGAAATCGCAGCCTCAAACCTCTGAAATCATAGAAATACAAATTATTCATGGAATCAATCCAATCAGTTATTCGAAAACGAAATAAAAAACAAATTCAGAAAAATGAAAAGAAAAAAAAGAGCGAATCGAAACAATTCAATCCAATCATAAGAAACGATTCAAAATTACCTCGGATCTCAACAGACCAAAACCCTAACAGAGTCCTATGCAGATCGAATTCGGACTGGACTAGTGGGAAACGAGTCGAAATTGTATTGAAACTAGAATATCTCTGAAATCGTAGCTTCTAACCTCTAGCTCATATCAAAATCGACGGAAAAGCCATGGGAGAGAGCTCGACAAGTTGGAGGGAGAGAGCTCTCGACGAGCTGGAGAATTTGCTTTTTCCGGGTTAATATATATACAGTAGATGAAACACAATGTGAGCGTAAATATAGGGAAGATAGAGAAGTTCTAGAGAAATGGAAACAAGTTTATATATTTTTTTAAAATTTAGAGATATGTTAGGTTAATGTGGGTGGGTGAAGGAAAAAAAGAAAACGTAAAAATTTCGTTTATTCAAAATTGCATTCCTGTCACGATATTTATTTTGTGGTAAAAGATTACATTAATTTTCTCTTTCTTCTCCTTTCTACCCATGTCTCTCCTTCTCTCTCCATCTTCTTCTTTGTATTTTTCTCTCCTCTCTCTATTCCTCCTCCTACATCATTATCTCTACTAGTACTGAAAATTTCGATACTGATCGTTCAGAAATACAAAAATTAATTTTTACGGATCTAAAATCAGTTAGAAGTTTTTATAGATAGTGTCACTTTATAGTTTTGGCCTTGTTAACTAACAAATCTTGGAATTTTAAAATTTTGGTTTGCTTGTTTTTGGGCTAGCATTTTTGAGGTTTGGGCTTTTGTCTTTCCTTGAAATGATTCAAAACTAATGAAGTTCTATGAAATATATTTTGTGCTGTTTTAGTGTACAGAGATTTAGTGACCATTGTGTGTATTGCAAATTTTAAAGTGTGGGGCTAATGCTAGACCTCCATCATGTTTGTATGTTTATGAACTTAGTAGGACTGTGAATTTTTTGTTTATCTTTTTCCAGGGATTAGAGAATGCCTCATTTCGACGATCAACTTGGGTTATCAAAATCTTATTCAAGATAGCGATTCTCTCCGGATTGTCTTAGCTTTGTAAGACCAATCCCTCAACCTCTCGCCAGTTGGCCCGATTGTTGAGGATGCAAAGGCATTGCTTGACCAGATCACTAGAGCTGTCATTACCCATATATGCCGCCAAGCAAATGAAGCAGCGCACTGTCTAGCCCGCTTGACACTTCTTTCTAATGGTTTTTGTTCATGGTCTGAAGAACCTCCTGATCTCTCTTTTGTGCATATCTCTTCGACCATTTGGTCTTTCGACGACATGGGACCTCGAGATAGAGCCAGATATTCGTCAAGTTACATTTGCTTCCCGCAAAGGTGTAGGCATTAAAAGCTGCGGGGCGCACCTCCTATTGCGCAACCGCCATTCCTAAGGTACGGACCAATTGTGCGAACGAATTTTAAGTTGTTAGATTTTAACTGAACGGCTCACAATAAAAGAGCCCAACCGAGCTCAGGATGAAATCGGGTCCTCTTTCGACTCCTCTTCATCTGCCTTCGTCCTTTAAGGTAGATTGCAATTGTATTTTCTGTACCCAATTTCAATTTCCATTTTTATTGTGGGTGGTTGTAAATTTGTGATTTGTCTTGTGCAACTATAGATCGGTGTAATATCTGCCGTCAATGATCTTGTTTAATTGTTACAAATACAAATCTTCAATTTCCGCAGTTCTTGTTATCCGAAGTTATCTTATTTTCCTCCCTCACTTGTTTCGTTACCAACAATGGTATTTCATTGCATAGCTGTTTTTAATTAATTCCTGGTTGAACGAAGTGAGGCCAAATTCCTTTTTGGTGAAATGGCAAGAAGTGAGGTCAAATTTGATAGCTCACAAAACAAGTCTTAATTTTGAGTACATGTGATTGAAAAAGCTAATCTCTTTTCACCACCAACTGGCAAATTGTATGTTCATGTGGGTTTGCAGTGAATTGGATATGATATTTGCATGCTAATTTGCAGTGAAAATTGTACGTTTTAGTATGGGGCTAATGCAAATTTTAAAGTGTGTATAGCAAATTTTAAAGTGTGGGGCTAATGCTGGAGTTCCATCATGTTTATATGTTTATGACCTTAGCATGACTATGAATTTGTTGTTTATCTTTCTCCAGAAGTTGGAGAAAGCCTCATTTTGTTAGGAACCAAATTTAATGAATTTTTTGTCTAGAGACTATTACTCTAATTGTGTCATAATTTAGAGACTATTGCTACAGCAAATTATGTTATGTTATGCTATATTGCTATGTTGAATAATATGAGTAAAAATAAAAAATAAAAAAAATAAAAAATAAAAAAATAAAAACAAGAAAATAGAAGCAAGAAGTTTCGTAAACCCTAAAATAGAGAACAAAAAAGGGAGATGCGGCGGCTGAGCCGCGGCCCACCGAGCTGCGCCTAGCATGGCCTGAAGCCAAACTGCACCGTTTGAGCCGCACTGCAACACTAACAGCGCCGAGCCTTCAGCTCTGGCCACTGTCCAAAACGACACCGTTCGGTATCCGGACCCGCAGCGCACGTTTTAGGCTTGTTGTGCCCACCGAGCCCAAGTCCAATTGTTTTTTTTTTTTTTAACTTCTTCCTGCCACGCCTGCAGCCTAATGAATGCTGGGCTGCCTTCTTCTCAGACCACTCCGGCTCTGATGGGCACCTGCTTTGCTGGGCTATCTTTCTAGGCTTGCAGCGAGCCCAAAACCATTTTTTTTTCTGCAGCCTGAATCTGCTGTTGTTGGGCTGCAGCTCACCTACCCAATCTCACGCTGTGTAACATGAAGACCACCGAGAATCTAGGCTGCTCCAATCTCGACGCAAGCCAATTTTCGGCTTGTTTTTATATTCAAGCTGTACCCAACTATGTTGGGATGTCCACGGCTAAACCCAAATTTCGGTTATTGACACACCCCGACTCTATTGTTCAGTGAACATCAAAATCGAGGCGTACTGGCCATCACCCGAACGAAGCTATGATATGCATGAAAACATAACTAAAATTATTAAATTTTAAAAACTACTGAAAATTCAAAAAAAAAAAAATCTCTAAAATAAGGATAAGACAAAACAAAACACATGCAGGTATGTACATTTATTTCAACACATTTGCGAAGGGTCACACTTAAAGGGGTCTCTAACCCTTATTACATGCCTAATAATATATTCAGAGTATATTTGCCAAAATACTAGTTCTACTAATAAAGTTGAGTAGATAACATACTTTGTAAGAATGCATCAGAGCTTTGGGAAGAGGCCTCAACGTCAAATATGCCAACTGCTAATATTACTGATTTTGTAGTGACATAACACACAATATCATATACCTAGTCGTAGCTAGTGTAAGCTTGATAATATTATCAAGTCATTACTGAGTAGTCTCGACGTAATGACAAGCTGAGTATATTATATAAGCTGAATATCATGTTCATAGACAAGCTAAGTACATATCATACACGTGTAAGCTGAATGTCATGTCTGTAGACAAGCTGAGTATATATGATACATGTGTAAGCTGGATATCATGTCCGTAGACAAGATAAATATATACATACATGTGAAATTGAAAGTCATGTCTGTAGACAAGATGGGTATATATCATATACTTGTAAGACAAGCTAAGTATATAGCATACACGTGTAAACTAGATATCATGTCTGTAGACAAGCTGAATATATATCATACACGTGTAAGTTGGATATCATGTCCGTAGACAGACTCAGTATATATTATACACGTATAAGTTGTGTCCTACAACCGTGAACTGGTACTATACTCTAAGTCTGTGTGAGTGTATGCTTGGCACAAGATAAGTAATAACAAAAGAATAAATATTTATGAACTCATCATTGTCATAAATCAAAATCATAAGTATGGTACAATCTATAACTAGATCGAATCCCAACAATATCCTATCTCGGACTCCACGGCATGATATAATATCTACTTTTATTTAATCTTATGAATGCATCTAACTTTCAAGTTAGACTGCCTACGTACACCTGTGAAGGGATCAAGCCAATCATAGTTCATCCTTCATACGAGAAATTCAACATACCCTGCATAAGTATTTGGATATCCATGCTTAATAGAAATGAATGTTTCACCTTAGCATAAAATAAAGTGACAATGTGCATAGATTCTTCCCTCTAGGCTCTATCGAGCCTCTAGGGATGCTAACTTCAATATTCGAGAATTATATGGGATATGTTGGCCTCAAATCAACCCTAAGTCAAGTGGTTTGCTCTAAAGTCAACCTCCCTAATTATTTTTATTCCAGATCAAGCCACAAGTCAGCCCTAACCTTAATGGCGTTCGATTTGGGATGGATGCTCTAACTTTGCTATTTTGGATTAGGTCTTTTGGTTACGACTTTAACATATGGTAACAAAAGCAAACAATTCATACATCAAATCTACGGTTACAACTACTCCGTGTCACCATAAATATAATTCGGTTATGTGTTTTATCCAATCCAACCACAAATAAGATGGCGTGTTTACAACCTAATTTTTCAAAATGGGAATTCGAAGCCTTAAAGAATACTTTGACATTAATTGCCTTTACTTTTCAAGCCACCTCTGCTAGCTTCTTTCCAATGATAGACTTGTTGATGTTCTTTATGGGTGCGTTTGTTGCACCGGACTGTCTCGGACTGGACTAGCTGCATGGACTAAGCTGGATTGGCTTAGACTAGACTAAGCTGGATTAACTTAGTGATGCGTTTGGTGCAGTGTCGGACTAAGAAGTAGGATAATAAAATTTTCAACATGCAATTCACAAATCCGACACCAAATTAGCACAAACAACTCAAATTGGGTCCAAACATGGACTCTTTCTTCTTCTTCTTCTTCGGAAAGCAGGGACTCTTTCTTCTTCTTCTTCGCTGGAAATTACAAGCATGACTCTTTCTCCATGTCATTGTCCCTGGAGCCCTGGAGCACATTGCGCATTGCACACTACACACACACACACATAGCAATCTGCTTGAAACCCATCAAACAGTCAACGCAATGGGTAGAATCCAATCAGTCCATAAAATTTAACAGATTGACAAACTCTAACACATAAACCTTAACTAAATCGCATTATACAACCTGCAAAAACTCAACTTAAATTCTTTTTTTTTTTAATATCTAGAACAAAACAACATCCATTTAAGTTTTGCACAACACATCGACAAGATGAAACAAAATTTAGTCAAATTTCAGGAAAAACCTGCCTTCTAATAACAAAAACAACCACAACTCATCATATATCTGTCATATTCAAAAGCCCAAAGAGCAACATTCAGACAATGGCATTAGCAGCACTTGCAATCCTAGGCCAGAGATCAGCACACTCCTTTCCGATTGGACCAGTAATAGCATACCCTTGAAGGAAAAATTTTGTCCTAGCTAAGAACATGTAAGAACATTTGAATACATATGCAAACTATTAACTCTTTAAAGTAGGCATGCATCCAAAAACAATTCATAAAACCCATGACTTTCAAAGCCTAGTATATGGTGAACCAAAAGACTCTTTAACAATATTAAAGAGAATGAAGAATTTAGAGATTCTTTACCCTTGAAGCTCATCCTTGTTTACACAAGGGATACACCCAAGTGGAGGGCCTTCAAGTCACCTCCTTGCTCCTTGAATCTTCCTTGTGATTTTCCTCCTTTTAGTGCTCCTTTGCTTCTTTGAGGATTTGAGGATTTGTTCTCCAAAACACCAAAAGTTTGATGTCTCTAAGTCTCTTCACCAAGGATGTATCTTGTGAGGATGAAATGGATGACTTAGGGAATTAGAAATTGCTAGATTTATTCCCTAGGTGGCCGGCCTCTTTAGATAGAAATTAGAGAACATGTTTCACTCAATTTCACCCAAGAAAACCCTAATTGAAAACAAAGCTATAAAGATGAATTTATACTTCATTTCAAGTGAGTGGCAAACTTGTAATTAATCCAAATTTGCATGCCCTCACCCTTATGGCCGGCCTATATGTGTTTATTGGGCTTATTGCCCATTTTGTTTTAGTTGTCATACAACTTAAACATAATGGGCCTTGTGGACCAAAACACTTTTTGGCCCCGAAGCCCTAAAACCAACTTAAAAGCCCAATACGAACATTTCGTATAATTAATTAACTAATTAATTAATCTTGACCATTCTTTAATTAAACCATTTAATTGCTTATCCATTTCATTTAATTTCTTCACATACATCCTTACTCGGTGTGCGATCCATTAGGTTCCAATTAGCGAGGCAGTGGGTGATGTTACTCTTAACGATCGATTGTGAATTGAAACCACATTTCAATTCTCCCTTTGATGATTAGTGTTTGCTAATCATTAGGGCTTCCACAAACCATGAGTGACACCTAGCAGTATGTCATGGTTACCCAAGCTAAGTAGAATTGGTTGGAGAACCTATCCAGTTACAATTACAATGCAATACGGTCATTCTCTAATACAATACTCTTAATCACATTGTTTAAGTGATAGTTTGTTTCATGTCTACTATCCAATGTGATACTTTCCTATATGATTCCCTTGAATATGATTTGGAACAACTTCCTAAGTCATATTCATTTGCTTTGGCCAAAGACTTTAGAATCATATTTTAGAGTATTCTCCTTCCACCATGGAAGGTTAGAGATCCCTCGTTGTGCATTCATATGCCTACATGACTAGATCGCATGACCCCAACAATGCCGTGGACAATCCGAAGGAATGCCGTTGTCATGATCAAAGATCAAGGACCTAACCATTAGACATCTATGATGCCTCAGGTCAAATGACTACTTTGCATATTGTAACCTTAGAGTTCATACATGACATGTATGTTCGAATTCTCTTTTGATCGTAGTTCAGTGTACTCGATTACTCTTTCGAGCACCTATGTGTTTGTCTTAGTGTTCAACACCAAATGACTTGAGACTAGTTCATACTCACGTTTGAGTCAACATAACACATACTAACCTTAGCGGATTGTCAATGCCCAATTGGCAATCCTATGGCTAGGAACGTTTTAGGAATGAACATAATAGAAAGGTCTCGTTAATCTAACTCATTAGATCACTTATCTCTTAGACCAAATACATCCCTTGGACTCTCTTATTGCTTAAACACATGATACAATAAATAGTGATTAACAATAAGTCTTGCCCTTCCATTAAACATATAAAAGTTTAACATATTAAGTATTCCAAAAAGCTATTACATCAAATGAGTGGCTTTGTGGGCATACTTCCAACAATCTCCCACTTGCACTCAAAGCCATCCTCCCATGTATCTAATACCCATCTTATCCATATGACGATCAAGCTGGATTTGAGACATTGGCTTTGTCAGTGGATCTGCTACGTTATCGGCTGAAGCAACTTTGAGGATGTTGACTTTCCCCTCGGCAGCATATCTTCTAATGATATTAAAGCGTCTGTCAAAATGCTTGTTCTTTTGATGAGCCCTAGGTTCCTTGGCTTGAGCTATCGCCCCACTATTATCACAGTACAAAGTTACTGGTGATGTAATGGTTGGAACCACTCCAAGTTCAGTGATGAACTTCTTCATCCAGAATGCTTCTTTGCCGGCTTCAGCTGCAGCGACATATTCAGCCTCTGTCGTGGAATCAGCAATTACACTTTGTTTCTTGCTTTTCCAACTGACAGCCCCACCATTCAGAGTGAATACATATCCGGAGTTGGAACTTCTATCATCGACGTCAGATTGGAAATCTGCATCTGTATAGGCTTCCACTCGCAACTCTGCCGCTCCTCCATAAACGAGGAACATGTCCTTAGTTCTTCTTAAGTACTTAAGGACCGTCTTGACAGCTGCCCAGTGTTCTGATCCTGGGTTAGATTGATATCGACTAGTAATGCTCACAGCATATGCGATATCAGGCTTTGTGCATATCATGGCATACATGAGACTCCCTATGGCGGAAGCATAAGGAATATCATTCATTTGCCGTATCTCTTCAGGAGTCTTAGGTCCCATGGACTTAGAAAGGTGAATTTCATGTCTAACAGGAAGAAAACCTTTCTTAGATTGTTCCATCTGGAACCTACTTAGCACCTTATCAATGTACATAGATTGGGATAATCCAATTAATTTTCTGGATCTATCACGATAGAGCTTTATCCCAAGTACATAAGATGCATCTCCTAAATCTTTCATGTGAAAGGTTTTGGACAACCACACTTTTACAGAAGAAAGTACTGCAGTGTCATTCCCGAATAGTAATATGTCATCTACATATAACACTAGGAATACAACTGCATCCCCAACGACTTTTTGATAAACACAATTGTCGTCTTCGTTTTGAGTAAAACCAAACGTTTTGATTTCAGTGTCGAAACGAATGTTCCAGCTCCTGGAGGCTTGCTTAAGTCCATAAATGGACCTTTGAAGCTTGCATACCTTAGTCTTTTCAGACTTGGACACGAAACCTTCGGGTTGAGTCATATAGAGCTATTCATCTAGGTAGCCGTTCAGAAAGGCCGTCTTCACGTCCATTTGCCATATCTCATAATCATGGTACGCAGCTATAGCAAGCAAAATCCGAATGGACTTAATCATGGCTACATGAGAGAAAGTTTCTTCATAGTCAATCCCTTCTCTTTGCCTGTAACCCTTGGATACTAGTCTAGCCTTATAAGTCTCCACGTTCCCATCAATGCTTATCTTTCTCTTGAAGACCCATTTGTTTCCAACAGGTACAATACCTTCTGGAGGGTCTACAAGAGTCCAGACCTGATTTTGATACATGGAATCCATCTCGGATTTCATGGCCTCTTGCCATCTCTTTGAATCAATGTCGGACATTGCTTCAGTGTAGTCTCTAGGGTCCTCATTTGTTTCATTGTCACCTAGAAGGTACAATTCATCAAAGTCATTATTTAAGCCATACCTCATAGGTGGCTTACTAACCCGTTCAGATCTATGTAGAGCTAGGGGTTCAGGAACAGGGTTGTCAACTTGTCGAGTGCTTGTTTGTGGTTCATCATTAATCTCATTAATTTCCTTCAATTCTATCTTGCTAGTTCTATTAAGAACGAATTCATCTTCCATGAATATAGCAGTTCTGGCGACAAAGACTTTCTGGTCGTCAGGGTGATAGAATTCGTATCCATAGGTTTGTTTAGGATACCCCACAAAATAGCATTTAACAGATCTCGCTTCAAGCTTTCCAGCATCTTGTTTCTTAACATATGCTGGACAACCCCAAATCTTAACATGTTTAAGACTTGGCTTCTTCCCATACCATATCTCATATGGTGTTTGTGGAACAGATTTAGAAGGCACTGCATTCATCAAATAAGCTGCTGTTTGTAGTGCATATCCCCATAATGATATTGGTAGATCAGCGGAACTCATTATAGAACGAACCATGTTCATCAAGGTTCGATTTCTCCTTTCAGAAACTCCGTTATGTTGAGGAGTTCCTGGTGGAGTCCACTGTGATACTATTCCACACTGTTTGAGATAATCTAGGAACTCGTTACTCAGATATTCTCCCCCTCGATCTGATCTTAGGATCTTTATCTGTTTCCCAGTTTGCTTCTCAACTTCATTCTTGAATTCTTTGAACCTTTCAAAGGATTCTGACTTGTACTTCATAAGATATACATAGCCAAACCGAGAGTGATCGTCGGTGAATGTGATATAGTAGGAGAAGCCTTCTCTCGACGTATTAGACATAGGTCCACATACGTCAGTGTAGATTAACCCAAGAATTTCAGTGGCACGCTCTCATTTCCCAGTGAATGGAGATTTGGTCATCTTCCCAAGTAGACAAGGTTCACAAGTGCCCATGAGGTCATTACCTAATGGACTAAGATATCCGTCTTTCGACATCTTGCGAATCTTATCTTGGTTTACATGTCCAAGTTTAAGATGCCAAAGTCTAACTTGGTTAACTTCTTCTTTAGCCCTTTTGGGTTTTGAGGTATTCCCGCTTTCAATACAGTGCATCCCACTATTCGTCTCTAGGTGAAAAAGTCCCTCTATCATATTACCATGAGAGATAATACGACCGTTCAAGTATAAAGTGCAACTCATTTTGTCAAACAATACTGAGTGCCCATCTCGTAAAAGCTTAGAGATGGAAATCAAATTCTTTATACATGAAGGAAAATATAAACAATTTTTAAGTTCCAGGACTTCCCCAGAGGGTAGGTTAAGCATATAGGTGCCTATTGCTTTTGCAGAGATTTTAGTGCCGTTCCCAACTCGCACAACCATCTCCCCATTGCGCAGTGACCTGCTCCCTGTTAGTCCCTGCAACGTATTACAGATATGTTGACTAGCGCCTGAATCAAATATCCAGGAATTGGAGCTCACTGTAAAAGCACTCTCTATGACAGAAATAGTTTCTTCAAAGGTTCGTGTCATAAGGCTCGCAATGCGCACCCTGTATTTCTTCTTCCAACGTTCATCCTTTCCACAATGAAAGCATGTTCCTTTGGATTTCTTTGCCTTCTTCTCATGCAACCTTTTCCTTGTGTTTGCATTCTCACTCCCACTGTCCCTTTGAAACCTTTTTCAAATTTACAGCACATGTCAATCATTTCTTTCAAAGAATGATCGAATCTATTCACTTTATAGTTTACGATAAACTTAGTGAAATCATCCGAGAGAGATGCAAGGAAAAAGTCTTGGGCCATTTTCCCATCGATGGAAGTTCCTAAACTTTGAAGATCTTGAAAGATCATTTCCATCTTTTGTCCATGTTTATGGACCGATGTCTCCTTTGCCATTTTGGCATTCATTAGACTACAAACATTTGAGAATCGTACATTACTAGTCTCGATGTCATGCATCTTATGCAAACTTTCAACCATGGCACAAGAAGTGTCCATGTGCTTATGTAGCTTCATAAGCTCCTCACTAAGTGAAGTGAGGATTAAGCATTTGGCTTGTAAGTCATCCTCATAGTGTCTAACATAATTTTGACACTCCTCCTTTGAAGCTAGTTTCGTAGGAGGTACATGAGGAGGGGATTGCTTAAGCACATACAATATGTCTTTCACCTTTGAGACATTCTCAATGTGGCGATACCAAGCAAGGAAACGTTGGCCCCTAAGGCCCTTTTTGTCAAGTATAATGGTGTGTATAATTTTAGGCATGTCGTTCACTACATAACATAACAGAAATCGTATTAGATTGTTTGTTTAAAACTATTTTGATTGGGTCTTTGAATCAAATAGTACCACCCACTATTTTTGGCAAATTCCACATCCCTCAATAGAATTCGAGAGTTATATTGAACTCTTAGCGGGTTATGGGAGACTCACCATTACCAAGCCCACCTCAGAATTATATCATGTTGGTTAGCAAAAATAATGATGAGAGAATAACGCATTATTCATTTACAACCTTTTGTAATTACCCATCTGTTTGGCCTCTAGAGAATGATTGCCTCAGAATTATATCATGTTGGCACCATTGCACTTAGTCAAGTCATTCCCACCATGCTTAGTTCATGTAGAGGTTCAAGCATAACCTCAGAATTATATCATGTTGGTCATACTCGTTGTCTACACTCACCTCATCATATGTTTATGGATTCCTCCTGGATGTAAGCACATACTTTGTACTCCCCCATTATAGGGTGAAGCCGGTGCATGAGTCACAAACGCTTGGAACCCACCACGGTGGAAGGCCTACGAAGAGATGTTCAAAACATCTCTCGCTTATCAACTTAATATTCGTTTGTTGAGGGAGTAGTGTTGGGCTACATCAAAACATTTTAATCATATTAAAAGAACTTGGGCCTATCACAACCATTGGTCCAAGTTTATATGAATTAGTAGTATATAATACTCCCACTGTTTCGTTGAAACAAGCGAGACTATATGGAACTACTAACGAATGCCTTGCATCCTCATATGGACTATATAGTCATATTAGGTTTTAGGATGATTATGAACCGTTTGATTTGATCCAACACGAGCCTTGTGTTGGACCTTGGGTCTAAGGTAGGTAGTTGTTGATTTTAGTTATGCTTTTAATCCAATTAAACCGTTATTTCCTATTGGGCGTTGGACCCAACTATTCCATTTTGCATACATTTAAACAAAAGGAATACATGAAATAATAATAAGGGCTTATGCCCTTTTACAACACAAATGATGGACTTATGTCCATTTACAACAATCTTGAACTAATCAAATTACATTCAAATTCTACACTACCAAGCCCAAACATTCATAATGTAAAGCGGCCAATCACATAGCTCAATTATCGAGGCATTTGGTTCATAATCACCATTTTCTTAATTAATCACATTTAACTAAGAAAACAACTTTTAAAACAATTGGTTTTCGGATCCATAGAATTGATTTAAATGGAACTAAATAAAATGAAAATCCAATTCTCATTTAAAGAGACAAAACCATTTTGTTCTCATCTAATTTGGGCCAAAAAACAATGACCACAACTTTTGGGCCATTTTCCAAAACCAAAAACTTTTGGGGTCACTTTGTAAAAACACAAGAGTCCACAACTTCATGTAATCACAACTAGAACCCAAAATTTTTAATAATGTTAAAACATCATTAAAGGAGCAAAACAATTTGTCCTTTAGAGTTTTTGGACCTTAACGTAAAAACGTAAACTTTTGGGCCAAAATGCAAATACACAAAAGTATCAAAACTTTATGTAAGTGCACAAAAGGCCCAAAAATACCCTATTTTATAGGGTGGCCGGCCATTAGTGATGAAATAAAAAAAAATGTCAAAGTTTTTGTAAGTGAGTTTTGTTAGGTGAGGTAAAGATGAAATAAAAATTTGTAAGAAATGATTTATGTCACATCTTTAAAACAAAGTTTGTCTCCCATTAAAAATACTTTATCATTAACCATCACCCACTAAAATTAAATCAAAACTTTATGTAAAAACATAAATCTTTTGAATCAAAACTTCAAAACTTTTTGTTCTTGGCAAGAACTCCAAGAACATTGAAGAACACTCATGAAAACTCATAATAGCTCCATGAATGTTTTCACTCATCAAAACTCAAAATACATGGCACCAAATTTTAGTTCCAATATTCATGCTTAAATGAAATACATCTACAACATTTGAGATGCAAAATTTTCTAGCAAAATTTATATTCAAAGCAAGAACAAAGCTTGTAACATTTACAACATTTAAATCATAAAACATGAAAATCACAAAACCCAAAAGGATCCACCATACACTAGACCTAGGCTCTGATACCACTTGAAGGAAAAATTTTGTCCTAGCTAAGAACATGTAAGAACATTTGAATACATATGCAAACTATTAACTCTTTAAAGTATGCATGCATCCAAAAAACAATTCATAAAACCCATGACTTTCAAAGCCTAGTATATGGTGAACCAAAAGACTCTTTAACAATATTAAAGAGAATGAAGAATTTAGAGATTCTTTACCCTTGAAGCTCATCCTTGTTTACACAAGGGATTCACCCAAGTGGAGGGCCTTCAAGTCACCTCCTTGCTCCTTGAATCTTCCTTGTGATTTTCCTCCTTTTAGTGTTCCTTTGCTTCTTTGAGGATTTGAGGATTTGTTCTCCAAAACACCAAAAGTTTGATGTCTATAAGTCTCTTCACCAATGATGTATCTTGTGAGGATGAAATGGATGACTTAGGGAATTAGAAATTGCTAGATTTATTCCCTAGGTGGCCGGCCTCTTTAGATAGAAATTAGAGAACATGTTTCACCCAATTTCACCCAAGAAAACCCTAATTGAAAACAAAGCTATAAAGATGAATTTATACTTCATTTCAAGTGAGTGGCAAACTTGTAATTAATCCAAATTTGCATGCCCTCACCCTTATGGCCGGCCTATATGTGTTTATTGGGCTTATTGCCCATTTTGTTTTAGTTGTCATACAACTTAAACATAATGGGCCTTGTGGACCAAAACACTTTTGGGCCCCGAAGCCCTAAAACCAACTTAAAAGCCCAATACGAACATTTCGTATAATTAATTAACTAATTAATTAATCTTGACCATTCTTCAATTAAACCATTTAATTGCTTATCCATTTCATTTAATTTCTTCACATACATCCTTACTCGGTGTGCGATCCATTAGGTTCCAATTAGCGAGGCAGTGGGCGATGTTACTCTTAACGATCGATTGTGAATTGAAACCACATTTCAATTCTCCCTTTGATGATTAGTGTTTGCTAATCATTAGGGCTTCCACAAACCATGAGTGACACCTAGCAGTATGTCATGGTTACCCAAGCTAAGTATAATTGGTTGGAAAACCTATCCAGTTACAATTACAATGCAATACGGTCATTCTCTAATACAATACTCTTAATCACATTGTTTAAGTGATAGTTTGTTTCATGTCTACTATCCAATGTGATACTTTCCTATATGATTCCCTTGAATATGATTTGGAACAACTTCCTAAGTCATATTCATTTGCTTTGGCCAAAGACTTTAGAATCATATTTTAGAGTATTCTCCTTCCACCATGGAAGGTTAGAGATCCCTTGTTGTGCATTCATATGCCTACATGACTAGATCGCTATGACCCCAACAATGCCGTGGACAATCCGAAGGAATGCCGTTGTCATGATCAAAGATCAAGGACCTAACCATTAGACATCTATGATGCCTCAGGTCAAATGACTACTTTGCATATTGTAACCTTAGAGTTCATACATGACATGTATGTTCGAACTCTATTTTGATCGTAGTTCAGTGTACTCGATTACTCTTTCGAGCACCTATGTGTTTGTCTTAGTGTCCAAGACCAAATGACTTGAGACTAGTTCATACTCACGTTTGAGTCAACATAACACATACTAACCTTAGCGGATTGTCAATGCCCAATTGGCAATCCTATGGCTAGGAACGTTTTAGGAATGAACATAATAGAAAGGTCTCGTTAATCTAACTCATTAGATCACTTATCTCTTAGACCAAATACATCCCTTGGATTCTCTTATTGCTTAAACACATGATACAATAAATAGTGATTAACAATAAGTCTTGCCCTTCCATTAAACATATAAAAGTTTAACATATTAAGTATTCCAAAAAGCTATTACATCAAATGAGTGGCTTTGTGGGCATACTTCCAACAACCCTTTCATTTCTCCCTTCGGATTCACAATAACACCAGCATTATCTTCAAAGTACATGAAGACACCATCCTTTCGGTGCCATTGCTTGCGCTGCTTCACGATGACAGCAGGCAGAACCTTCTTCTTGAGGTCAGGCTTTCCCTTCTTGACAGTGGCCATGACCATGTCACCAACGCAAGCAGATGGCAACCTGTTCAAACAACCCTTGATCCCCTTCACGGAAATGATGTAAAGATTCTTAGCTCCGGTGTCGGCACAGTTCACAGTGGCTGCCACTGGAAGACCCAGTGACATCCTAAACTTGTTTCCAGCGGACCCTCCACACCCTCGCTTCGAAATCTTGGCTGCTGCAGAAATGGGACTCAAAACTCAACTTAAATTCTGAAATTCAACACCTTTTCAATAAACCCAGATTCCATAAATAAATAAAAAATAAAAAAACAGATGGAAAAAATTCAAAAGAACCAGAGAGAGTGAGAGACGGAGAGAGAGATGGTTACTTCGACTGGGATCAAACGGGGGATGAGGAAGGGCGATTTAGGTGGAGGGCGACCAGGATGCTGATGAGGGCAAGCAGAACGCAGAGATGAGGGTGATAAGGACGAGGATGAGGAAGCAGGGCAAGGAGGGAGCAAGGAATGCAGGGAGCGATGGCGACGACTCTCTCGCAGGAAAAGCGAGGTTCTCTCTCGCATGTGGTCTTATGAGTCCGGCCGAAATTGGGGTTCTTGGTCAAGAACTCCTAACGAAGTCTTTAATCCCAGCGAGTACCATCTAATCCCATTAAACCTAATCCTTGTGCACACCAAACATGAGACTACACTAGCAAGTAGTATAGTCTAGTCCAGTCCCCTCTAATCCGGTCAAACAAACACCCCCCATAAGTCTTAATTAAGAAACTTCACAACGAACCACAAGCATAATTACGGATTGAGTAAACTCGAACTCATAGCGCCTAATTCCATTTTGTGATAGCCCAAATTCCTTAACCAGCGGTTGTAAAAAACAAAGCAGCAAATCGAATTCCAATTTCCTCGCAACCTTTGATGTGAATAAGATGATGAGTGAAAGAGAACAAAAATTGCAAATTAAAACTGACGTGAGCAGTAAGGAAACATATGATGCTATGGCTTATATATGAGTGTATTTTTTGCTCACCATCCTAAAACGGTGGTGACATTCACCACTGTATAAATTACTGTTAGATTATTTTAAGTTTCGACATTATATATGCGCACGTAAACATGCAATACACTATTTTGAGCTTGTCAGCCATGCACGTCTTTATGGTCACTAGGAAATTGATAGAAATATATACTTTTAAATAGAGAAAATTACATTTTGTGGCGGCCAAAGTGATAAAAAGTTGACATCGATTAGGAAAAAGTCCTTGATGACAATTCTGTGATGGCAACAAAAAAACTACTTGGGGAATGGTTCCAAACAATATGGCAACGTATAGTCTCAAATTATGGAGAACTTCTGTAGGGACTATCATATATATATTGGCAATACATAAGGGGTTGAAATATATATATATATATATATATATATATATATATATATATATATGGTCTCACAGATGCATGGACTTATATCTTGTGTGTTTTATTTTATTTTATTTTGGTCAAAGTGCTACTTTATTCACTAACAAAAATCAGACAAAAGTACAACTAAAGGCCCAAAGTTAACACATGAACAAGCAAAAAGTGGGCCAAGACAAAACAAAGTACAAAAGGGCCAAACCAAATGTTGCAGCCCAAACAAACAGACGGATTTACAGACTAGAAGCATTCATTGCAACTGTCGTTGCCACAGCAACCCCGATCCTTCCAATTCCTCATCCCCAGCCGAGTAACTCCTCTTCAAACTCAGCATCTTACCCCGATCTGCTTCACGAGCACAACCACTAAGAACGGATAGCCAGCAATAGCACAACGGAATCCAGCTATCGGGATGAAGTTCGTGGAAGCCCACGAACAACGCTGCCGTTAAAGACAAATAATCTCGAGAAGGTGGTGATGCTGGAAACACCCGAGCCGTTGAAAATGCTGGAGCTCTACACACGATCTCAACGATATTCATGGCTGAAAATCGGAATAAAGATGAACACAGAAGAAGGACATCAATTGGGCAAGAGAGATAGAATAGATCTGGGTTAAAAAGCATGGGGATAGAGCAGTAGATGCATAGAGCAGATGAGAGAAATAGAGAAGGGAGGAAATTGCAACTAACCCCAACTGAGGCTAGGGTTGGCGCCATCGGGTTCTATTGATTTTTAAATACTCACACCAGAAGGTGAGAAAGACTCTTAGTAGAAGAGGAAAAACTCTCAATCAGATAGAAACGAGACCTAATCTCAAAGAGTTAAGAGACCATATATATGATATATGGTCTCACAGATGCATGAAGTTATATCCTTGTGTGTTTTATCGCTGTATATATAAGGTAGTTCTCACCAAAAATAATAATAATAATAATAATAAATCTTCAAGATTATGAGAAACTAATCGCGTCTAATCTTTATAACCATTGGTTGAAAACTTTCATTACCATCATGTGGAACTATATGTGTACAATATCGTGTTGTAATTTTTGTTTGAAACAAATTATGACAGCGCGTGATGTGATTTTTAACAATTACTCAACAACTGAAATTGAATTACCGTCACACTTCTGTGCAGATGCTTTTCAAAATGCTTTTCAATTTATTGGTCAAAGAGCAATTGAATAGAGTACACAAATTGCATCATCAAAAGTTCAAAAACCCTAAATAGTCAACTATAACACATGGAAAACGAGTTTTACCAGAGAAATACTAATGCGACCATCTCAAAAGTGGGACTCTCTATAAACTATATGTCACCTCATGTGTTTTGCATAATGTTATATAATATTGACATCAGAATTAACGGTAAACTGTAAAGTGACAAAAAATTAATAAAGAATCTCACACAAAAATTTCTGGCCTTAAACCACTAAAACGGCCGATGGGTTTTGAACTAACCTGCTCTTCCATGTGTTAGCTAGATTATCAGTTTCGATCCAACATAATTAATACATGTATATGTTTACTTACCGAATTAAACACCAAAAACCAACACAGATTTACGCTAAAAACCTACGACGTCGATGGTATTTGCCACCTCAGACATCCAGAAATATTTTTCCTGGAAAAGTTATTGGCCAGTTTGGTGTGACACACTCACGGACCACATTATTTCCAAAATTCTGGCTGCCCTCATGCAGCAGATTCCAATTCCCTGCCTCGCTGACGCCCCCATAATTCTGGTCTCTTGTCGTGGAGATCAGATTCTCTTTTAGCCTCTGCAGTCTGCAGATTCTGCACTCGTTCTTTTATGCAATCAGAAATTGCCACGTCACCCCAAGAAAGAAGATTTTGACATTTGTTTCGGTTTTCCGACACGGTGACGTGTCCCAGGCCCCGCAACTGGTGCGCAGTTCATATAATGTACGGTGAAGATCGATTCTAAATAATTTAATGATGAACATTGTTTTTTAAAAATTAAACTATAGGTCAATACTCAATACCTGCTCCTTCGAGCGTCGAGTCATAGAAAACAGGATTCATAAAAAACCAGGCAGCTAATTGGATGAGAGTACGCATGCGCATGTTAAATATTACAAAAAATAAGTTGAATCTGATTAATTAAAATTATAAGGTACAGGACAATAGCATATGATGGTAAAAGGCCCTACAAACTATAAACTACAGAAATAATCAAATAATAAATCAGTAGAAAAAAGGAGGTTGAAGAAGAAAGCGGATGCGATGCTAACATTGGTAGATCGCACTATGACGATTAGAGAGAAACTGAAATATTGTTGTAAGTTTTTTCGACTCACCAAAAGGTAAACTTTCATAAACGAACCGCTAGTTAGTCATTTTCTTAAAAAAAAAAAAAAGTGAATAAGGAAAAGAGAAATGCAAAAAAGACTCTTTTAAAGTGAAGAAATTTTTCTTTGTGATCGGAATACATATGGTACACCATGTGTTTTTATATAAGTTGTGAGAAATTTTAGTTTTTAAGTTATCAATTTTTAACACATATATCGCATTATATGCATAGTGATACATGTATCATCCTGTGTTTTGATTATACTGAAAAATCTCTCCTTAAAGTGAGACTTTTCACAGACTCTCTAACACCTCACAGTTAACGTCAATTCATTTGTCAACATTATAAATATTGTATAAAAAACGTAAAGTAACAGAGAATTTATAAAAAGATCTTCTATTTAACATTACTCTAAGAAAAGCGAGTTAAAAATAGAAAGTTCGAGTCATAGACTCGTCAGATTCGTATACCAGACAAAAGTAAAGCGGTTTTGTATAAACAAGAACGAAACCACAGGAAATGAAAGACACAGTAACAGTGGTTTTGTTTTGTAATTAAAAAAATTAAATTAAATTAATAATACAGTCAATTACCAGCATTAGCCAGCAGTGACCACCAAGGAAGGTGAAGAGGCAAAAAACATGTCAGCTTTCTCTTTCCTTTGCTCCATCCCCCATGTATAAAATGCTGTTCTAGCATTTCTTCTTCTCCATCCCATTCGTATTCATTCTCTCTTCATTTCTATCATTCTCTGCGTTCTGTTTATTGAAGCTCTCCGTCCATTACTACTTCCATTTATTCATCGATTCGTTACTCTATTGGTCAAGAACATTCGTCGGCGGTAATTCTTCGTTGGATTTTGAGGTAGTGATAGCTAGCCTTTACCATTAGAAATAGTTTATGCACATTGTTTGATTGATCCTATATTTATCCAAGAGTTTCGAGTGCATGAATAAATTGTTTTTAACCACGGTGTTTGATCCCTACGTTTCAATTGAATGTTTAGCGTGTATATATACCTGGGTGTGTGTATATACACTAACAACCCTAAAATATTTTCAATACCAAAGACTGGGTTACACTAAACCCACAATTTTGGGGTTTATCACATCAAATTTTATAGGGATCACCTACAAAGTTCTACACGTGTCCGAAAGTCCAACTTTTGAATCATCACCAAGCACCTTCACCAGTCGCAAATTTCCCAAATTTTCTTGCCCTAAAAGATGATGAAAAAAATCTAATTAATCGGATTTTTTCTTGGAGAGCAAGGCCAATAGAAAAGGCAAATTTTGAAGAGCAAGTTTCTTTCCACATTTACAATACCCGCAACTGCAGTAAAAAATCTTAACATGTCTGATTCGAATGCTCAAATTACTAAACTACCCCTGTTTTGTTTACTTTTTTCAAGAAATTAACAGGGTTAAAAGTGAAATGGAATTTTGTCCAAGTCTTTTCATTTACCATTTTTTTTTTACCTGGGTAGTAGGTACTCCTTTTCTTTTCCCCATATTTTACTTTTTATATTTTTCTAGGTCTTGGGACTTGGGTAATCTCTCTTTAGGCCAAATGGTGTTTTTTCTTGGATTTTATTACATTATCACATACATCAATGGCTTCTGAATTTTGGGTTTATTTATTTGATGGGTTTTTTGCTCTGTTTATATTTTTGTTTAATATAAAAAACCTGTTCATCTGTTTGATTTATTGGTTTAGTCTTATTAAAGGTCTGAATTGTTGACTTTTGATGGATAACTAGTTATGCTCATAGTTCTATTTATTTTTTTTTTTTCTTATTGCAGACTTTAAGGTTGTCTGATTTTCCAAGCTGCTGCTGTCAATGGCGGAACGTGTGCTGACCCGCGTCCAGAGCCTCCGGGAGAGGCTGGACGAAACCCTCTCTACTCAACGCAATGATTTTCTGGCCCTGCTTTCTAGGTACCATGTTATGATCACAGATGGGTTTCTGTCAAATGTTCCAAAACATGCAAAAAGTAGTTGTCTTTTGCATTTTTTAAGGTTGTTTTTTGGTTGAATCACTAAAATGGTTTTTGGGGTTTTAGGATTGAGAGCAAGGGGAAAGGGTTTCTGCAACCCCATCAGCTTCTTGCCGAGTTCGAAGCGATTCCTGAAAACAACAGGCAGAAGCTGTTGGATGGGGCTTTTGGTGAAGTTTTGAAGCACACCCAGGTAAACATTTTTTTTATCATACTTATATTTTATAGTCAATTGTTTCTGTGTTTTTTTTTCTTAGGAGTTTTCTGAATTGTTTGTGTGGATGTTTTTGTTCTAATGTAGGAGGCTATTGTTTTGCCCCCATGGGTGGCTCTTGCTGTGCGCCCAAGGCCCGGTGTTTGGGAGTACATTCGTGTGAATGTCCATGCTCTCGCTCTCGAGGAGCTGTGTGTGGCTGAGTATTTGCAATTCAAGGAGGAACTTGTTGATGGAAGGTAGATTTTAGATCTTTTTATAGTTTGATTTCTAAAGTTTTGATTCGATTCTTAATTTTTTGTTACTTTTCATAGATTTGAGTATTTTAGAATATCGCATTTGTTACTTTCTTTGCGATTTAATAATTTCTGCTGGTTTCAACTGCAGTTCCAATGGCAACTTTGTGCTTGAGTTGGACTTTCAACCGTTCAATGCATCTTTCCCCCGCCCAACTCTTTCCAAGTCCATTGGAAACGGCGTTGAGTTCCTCAATCGTCACCTTTCTGCTAAGCTCTTCCATGACAAGGAGAGCCTGCATCCTTTGCTCGAGTTTCTCCGAGTTCACTGCTATGAGGGCAGGGTATGATTTTCGTTCATTCGCAACTTTACCATCTTTGTTTGAAATCGAATGAAATTAATACTCTTTTGCTGATCTCTCGATTTAATTTGATCAGCTTTTTCGTGCAGAACATGATGCTGAATAACAGAATTAAGAATGTGAATGAGCTGCAACGTGTTCTGAGGAAGGCGGAGGATTTCCTCTCTTCAATTGTCCCCAGAACTCCATACAAGGAGTTCGAGCCCAAGTTGCAAGCCATCGGTTTGGAGAGGGGTTGGGGTGACACTGCGGAGCGCGTGCTTGAGATGATCCAACTTCTGTTGGACCTTCTTGAGGCACCCAATCCTTTTACTCTTGAGAAATTCCTTGGCCAGATCCCCATGGTCTTTAATGTTGTGATCCTTTCGCCCCACGGCTATTTTGCCCAAGACCATGTCTTGGGGTTCCCTGACACTGGTGGCCAGGTTGTCTATATCTTGGATCAAGTTCGTGCTTTGGAGTCTGAGATGCTTAAGCGCATTAAGCAGCAGGGGCTCGATATCACTCCCCGCATTATCATTGTGAGTTTTATCTGAAATTTTGTAGCTCCGGAATTTATGTTATTTGGTGATTTCATTTTATGCCTTCCATTCTGATGCTTTGATTATGTTTCAAACACAGCTAACAAGGCTTCTTCCTGATGCTGTTGGAACCACATGTGGTGATCGTCTTGAGAAAGTTTGCGGGTGTGAGCATTCAGATATTCTTCGTGTTCCTTTCAGAGATAAGAAGGGCGCCATTGTCCGCAGATGGATTTCAAGATTTGAAGTCTGGCCCTACCTAGAGACATACGCTGGGGTGAATTTCTTTGTTAATAATATCGGTTTCCATATGTTCCAATTTTTGCCTGTATTTGGTTCTAAGACTTACTGATTTTCGTGTTATTAGGATGCGATCAAGGAACTTTCCAAGGAAATGCAGGGCAAGCCTGATCTCATCATTGGAAACTACAGTGATGGCAATATTGTGGCCTCACTGATGGCACACCAATTGGGTGTTACACAGGTTTGTGATTTCCATTTAGTTATAATTAGTTATGCCCTTTCGATGCCTTTTACATCTTAGTAGCTAAGTTTATTGTTCGGTTTTCGCTGTCTTTCAGTGCACCATTGCCCATGCTCTGGAGAAGTCAAAATACCCTGATTCTGACCTTTACTGGAAGAAATTGGATGAGAATTATCACTTCTCATGCCAATTTACAGCCGATCTTATCGCCATGAACCACACTGATTTCATCATCACCAGTACCTTTCAAGAGATTGCTGGAAGGTAATATATACATTCACCCTAGACTTTTCGTATCAACCGTCTTGTCTTTTGGGATCCTAATTTTGTGTTCTATAATGTTTGCAGCAAAGACACTGTTGGTCAGTATGAGAGCCACACTGCCTTCACCCTTCCTGGGCTCTACCGTGTCGTTCATGGTATTGATGTCTTCGATCCCAAGTTCAACATTGTTTCACCAGGAGCTGACATGAATGTCTACTTCCCTTACTCTGAGAAAGAAAAGAGGTTGACCCACTTCCACCCTGAAATTGAAGAGCTCCTTTACGGCCAAGTCGAAAATATTGAACAATTGTAAGTTACTTTTTCCCATTTATGTTTTGCTCAATACATCATGTGATCGAATATATGCTAACGCGTTTATATTGTTTTCCGATCAGATGTGTGTTGAAGGACAGGAACAAGCCAATCATCTTCACAATGGCAAGGCTGGACCGGGTGAAGAACATCACCGGGCTTGTCGAGTGGTATGGTAAGAATGCCAAGCTTAGAGAGTTGGTTAACCTTGTTGTGGTTGCTGGTGATCGCCGCAACGAGTCCAAGGACAATGAGGAGAAGGCTGAGTTGAAGAAAATGTATGAGCTGATCGACACCTACAAGCTGAACGGGCAGTTAAGATGGATTTCATCCCAGATGAACCGTGTGAGGAATGGTGAACTCTACCGCTACATTTGTGACACCAGGGGAGCCTTTGTGCAGCCTGCTGTGTATGAAGCTTTCGGCCTGACTGTCATTGAGGCCATGACTTGTGGACTGCCCACATTTGCCACTTGCAAGGGTGGCCCGGCTGAGATTATCGTGAACGGAAAATCGGGCTACCACATTGATCCATACCACGGCGATCAGGCTGCTGAGATCCTTGTTGATTTCTTTGAGAAGAGCAAGGCTGATCCTAGCCACTGGGACAAGATTTCTCAAGGCGGCTTGCAGCGCATTTACGAGAAGTAAGCAAAATCAAATTCATTTTTTTGCAGCAAATTGTTTTTCTTGGCTTGCAAGTTATCTTACATTTCTGCTCTGTTTTTGTTTAGGTACACATGGCAAATCTACTCTGAGAGGCTCTTGACACTCACAGGAGTTTATGGCTTCTGGAAAGATGTTTCGAACCTTGATCGCCTGGAGAACCGCCGCTATCTGGAGATGTTTTACGCCCTCAAGTTCCGCAAGCTCGCGGCGTCTGTTCCTCTTGCTGTGGAGGAGTGAAGAGAAAGTTTTCCTAAAAGAGTAAATAAAGAGGCGGAAGCATTGGTTGTTTACTCTGTAGTTTTTTCCTCCTCAGCATGAGGATTTTGTATATATTTTGATTTACCAAAGGAATTTTAATGTTTTTTTTTCTTTTGTTATTTGTAATTTTCTATTCCTATTGGAAATGAAGTCAACTTCAATGTTTTATTTTCATAGAGAACATGATTTTTTTTTTTTTTAACAAGACGTTCATTCTTTTTTAAAAGATAAATGTAATCAAGATGCGCTATTGTTCAAAAAACCACATTATACAATTTGTAATTCATTATTTGCTTGATTTCCCCATTTACATATTAATTATCGTACAAAAGGGATATCAAAATTGAATATCAGAGTGTGCGACGAATAAGACTACAAAATAATAAGAATATTATTAAACAAACGAGAATGCTAAAACGACTACAAAATCCCAAGAGGCTACATCGTGACTAATATATCTTCATAATAAACTATAAGCTATATTTATAGAAAGAAAAACCTAGAAACCCAATGTCACATCCCGACCCGAACTCCACCACATCCCGGGCTCAATTCCGCCGTAGCACGATATTGTCCGCTTTGGACCCCGACCACGCTCTCACGGTTTTGTTTATGGGAACTTACGAGCAACTTCACAGTGGGTCACCCATCATGGGATTGCTCTAGCTCGAACTCACTTAACTTCGGAGTTCCGATTGAACCTGAAGCCAATGAGCTCCCAAAAGGCCTTGTGCTAGGAAGAGATGACCATGTACATATAAGGCATAGAGGATCCACTCTCCTGGGCGATGTGGGATCTAACACCCAATTTTGGATGGACTAAGCCCACGTACTAAACTAACAAGCAAACCCAAATAATCATAAAATACTAATATTTTCCAATACCCCGTCAAATTCATGGCGGTATACGACATGGATTTGCAAACAAGCAGATGTGGACTGGCTTCGTTAGGCTTCCAAACAAGCAGATGTGGACTGGCTTCGTTAGGCGGACTGGCAGACATGCAAACTTGACTTAACTTAACTGGCAAACTAATTCTTACTGGCTAGTATTGAGAGTATGGAAAGAAAGCATACTAGTGCTCCTCGTCACAAACGAGATTCCCATATTCCAATTACAGCAACAAATGGAGAGAATCAAGAAACTATTATCACTCAAGTGGTTACAAATCCAAACACCCGAGTGACAGACAAACAAACTTGCAACACTTATCCTTGTGGGCCTAAAAAACCTTCCAACCAAAAATGCGAATCTTTTCCTGGAGAATGATTTCTCATTGCCCGTATGGGCCTTAAAAAAACCAAACAATTTTTTGTCTTTTTTCCAACACTTTAGATCAAAGTAAAGGTCCATCTGATCAAAATAAAGGGCCATCATCATATAATACTCGGGTTCATCAGAATTGAAGACGGGGGCCAACAGAGCAGCCTCGAACAACAGCAGTTCCTTGGACCGACAACCTGGATTCGATTTGGTAGCGGCAACGACGGTCAACAAACAACAAGTGCAAACATGAGCAGCAAGTGAGCAGCTCTCAGGCAGCGGGTACTGCAGTGGCGAACCATGAATGGATCGGGAGCTGGTTGATCAGTCAGGTCTGGCAACGGGTGGTGCGCAGTGACGATGAGTCATGTGGGTGATGGTGGGGTGGTCATGGATGCTGGGCGTGGTGGCTTCGGTTACAGACCTTACGTTTCAGATTGGCTCTGGTGCAGCACGCTCCGGGGGCTCAACGCAATGACAGTTTTTCTTTTCCAGATTTTTTTGTTTTTCAAACTACACCAACGACAATCTAAACTAGAAATAAACAACGGACGTCGGACAACACAAACACATACTAATACGAATCAACAACAGATTCAGCTTAAACAGATTAAATCTCAAATGATCAAAGTTGAATATCAGAGTGTGCGACGAACAAGACTACAAAATAATAAGAATATTATTAAACAAACGAAAATATCGAAATAAATACAAAATCTCAACAGACTATATTGTGACTAACATATCTTCATACTAAACTATAAGCTATATTTATAAGGAAAAAAACCTAAAAACCCTATTTCATATGGGCTAAGCCCAATATTAAACTAACAACTAAATCCAAATAATCATAGAATAGTAATACTTTCCAACCATCAAAGCAATAAGCAACCCCTCTCATCCCATAAACATTAAACTCATTCTCTTCTCAACCCGAAATCCTCGATCTATCGTCTTTCTCTCTTTGATCTACTGCCAATTGTTCTATTTCTTATAAATCGAGTGTTTTCATTCAAACCAAAACTCGAAACCCGAAATCCGACATTGGATTTTCAAGCACACTGGATGTGGCTCGACGTTCCATCACCACGACCACCACCACGACCACGACGACAACAACCACACATCATACCGATATCATTGCCAACGCTAGGCTTTTTGTTCGACTTTTGGCAAAAACGCCATGCCTAAGAGGACAAAAGATTACCTTTCTTAAGATTTCGGGATATGAGGCTTCCCACTGATGACAGTCTGCTTACACAGATCAAGGATGGGTTTAAGGATGGAAAGGATTTTGTGGTGACTGTCATGTCCTGTGGAGCAAAAAATAATCACAAATCGACACGTGGATTTTTGGATGAAGATGACAAATTTACCCTCAAGGCATACCGGGTCTCCTACACACGAGCAGTGGTGAATCATCCATCAACCAAATCAGGAGTACCCAAAATAGGTACAAGTTCAAATTTGTCTCATATATCCTCATTCCATAACCTCCAAAAACCTCCCAAAATATTTCTTTTATTATGATAATTAGCCAATTAATATATTTATACCTAATTAATATATTAATTGCTAATTGAATCACCAAATAACACCCCAAAACACACTTAAAGGCCGGCCACACCCCATTCCCTATATATATGACCCTGTTTCTTCTAAAAAGCTAAGTTGATACTCTTGCAAAACTCCCAAAAACTTTCCAAATACTTTTATCTCTAAATTCTAACTTTGGCATCGGAGGTTCTTCGGCCAAAGCCCCCCCAATTCATCGTGGGCGCGTGAGGCTCTTGGCCTTGACCTAAGGTGTTAATTGTTTTGTAAGTGCAATTTTGTCCAAGAAGAAGAAGGCGGAAATTTGCATCCACATCTACCATGGGGGAGAAACAGATACGTGCCCTCAAGGTCATTTGTCTGAAGAATTAAGGTTGATGCTGTAGCGGTTGCTGTAAACCAGTCGATGGCAAGGTGTTCTTAGTTTTTACTTTCTATTTGGTGGAACTGTTGCTAACATGGAGGTTTTATGAAGCGGTATACATGTGCAATGAACCTTTATTTTAAAAGAAAACTAATGAAAATGACTTAAAAACTTTGAGTTTCAATGATAATGACACAATAAAAGATGAATGGTATTATGATTGACTTTTAGTGTAAAAACGTGATTTTTCGTTAAAGGGAACATTATAATGAACTTTTCGTTAAAATTCATTTATTTTAAATGGTGTTTTATCTTGCCAAGCTTGTAAAAGTGACGACACAAGGAAGATTTAAAGCTTCCGGATTCCTTGCAAAAGGAGCTTGATGCATATCTATGAAACTATTTATCTGACTTTTTTTTCCGACAAAAGAAAAATATTTAAAAAGAAAAAATAATTTTCGGAGTAGAACAATTAACTACATAAACCAAATTCGACGCAATTGAAAATACAACAATAAAAATGAAACTCAATGAAAACTACATGTTGTAGCTCAATTTTTAATAGTTTGGGACTATTAAGTAATTCAAAAAAGTATCGTTTGTTTGCATTCACTAGATTTGACTGGATTAATTGGCAGAGTAGTCACGTGTTTGTTACACGCCGGGACAAAGTTTAATGAGACTCATCCCGACTAAACGGGATTAAGCTCTTCGCTAAAGGGTCTTAGCGAAACCCCCCGAAATCGGCTTGACTGCTAAGCCCACTCCTATCCGCTTCGCCCTCCTCGCTTCCCCCTTCCCATCTACCAACTCCCTACTTCGCCCCTCTCATCTACCATTTTTCAACCCATATCCAGCAAAATTCAAAACGAAAAAGGCAAAATTTTGCAGTCTTTTCATTTTCAAAATCATATCCAAATCCAAAATTTTAAACGAAAAAGCAAAAAAAAAAAATCATTGTGCTTATGAAATGCATAACAGTCGCTCTAATCACACATGCACCAAGTCTTGACTCCTTTATCATAGACCTTTCCCATTGACGTCGGACAAGTAGACCCATGAATACCCAGATGACCCAGATTCTGATTCGGGTTCTAATTCACCAATTGGGTCTTAGAAAAATTAGGAAGAAAATAGGGAGATGAATGGAGAACAAAAGGAAGAAAAGAGGGAGATGAATGGAGAACAAAAGGAAGAAGATGATGGAGATGAAGAGGGAGAGGGACGAAGAAAAAGAGGTAGAGGAATGAAGAAAAATTAGGAAGAAAACGAAGGGAAAGGGGCGGAGAAAATTTAGGAAGAAAAAGAGGATGAACGGAAAACAATTGGGAATGGAAGGAGGTTTCTAGAATGAGAAAATAGACAGAAGTAATAATAAAATATTACTAAATATTTATTAAATAATATAAAATATTAATAAATATGAATTAAATAATATAATATTAGAATTTGTTATTAGTCTTTTCATTAATCCTGACATTACACCAAACCCTTCACTAAATCAGCTTAGTTTAGTCTAAGCCAATTCAAGTTAGTTTCCGAAACTAGTCCAGTCCGAAATAATTCAGCGCAACAAACGCACCCATAAAGTACAAAAAGAAGATAATATATGATGGCAAAAGGTCCTACAAGCTATAAACTACAGAAATAAACAAATAATTAATGAACAGAAAAATGGACTTTGAAGAAGAAAGTGGACATGGAAAATGAGTATAAAAGAAACAATTGGGGTCAGAGACTCATATTCCAGAAGAAAAGTAAAGCGGTTTTGCAAAATCAACAACGAAACCGCAGGAAATGAAAGCCGCAGGAACCAATTGTTTTATTTTGAAATTTAAAAAGAGATTAAATTAAATTAATAGTCAAGTCAATTAGCAACAGCATTACGCAGCAGTCACCACCAACGCCAAGGAAGGAGGCAAAAGACATGTATAAAAGGCTGTTCTACCATCCTTCTCCTCCATCCCATTCTTATTCATCCTCTCTTCATTTCTATCATCTCTGTGTTCTGTATATTGAATCCTTCGTTCTGTATATTGAATACTTCGTTCATCACCACTTCGATTTATTCATTGATTTGTTACTCTTTTGGTCAAGAACATTGGTTGGCGGTAATTCTTCGTCGGATTTTAAGGTAATGATAGCTAGTCTTTACCATTAGAAAAAGTTTATACACGTTGTTTGATTGATCCTATATATATCCAAGAGTTTCAAGCGCATATGAGTAAATTGCTTGTAACCACAGCGTTTGATTCCTGTATTTCAATTGAATGTTTCCAGCTTGATTTTCATGCATTTAATACTCTCATTTTTTTTCCTACATTTACAATATGCCTGCACCTGCAGCAGTAAAAATTACTACTATTTTTGTTTACTTTTGGTAAGAAATTGAGATTAGGGATGGGCAACGGTTATGGTGGACAGGTAACCGCGGTTATTTACCCATAACCGTTTATGTTCATACCCGCATAACCGTTTACCCGTTAAGTAAGTGTATAAACGGTTATACTTATACCCATAACCGTTTATAAACGGTTAACCATACTCATAACCGTGTACTCATTTAACCATAATCGTTTACCTATTTAATCATAACCATTTACCTGTTTACCCGTTTTTGAACCCGTTTATCCTTTTTTACCCATTTATCAATTTTTTCATCCGTCTACATGTTTTTTTTTTTAATAACTTCAAAATTACAAAAGAAAAATTTATCATAATTTTTATTTTCTGACAATTAAACACATATATTAAATTTTAATTGCTTCAAATGGATGAGAAGATGTCTTTATATTGCTTCAAAATTGACTTCCCTAATTAAATTCAAGGGCTGAACTTCTTTGCCATGGTGTGCAAGTCCAACACCTAGCAGTGCGATATTTGTTTGAAATATCATCACCGTAGCGTTTTTTATGCGTAAGTAACTTTTTTTTTGTTAAATTGCGTAAGTAACTTTTGCTTCCTACCGACACTTAAAATAAACAGAAGGACAGATCTGTCAAATAAAATTTGTGTATTTTGAGTGCAGCAGCAGAACAAGAGCATATCCGTAAAGAATCTGCTTAATGCCAGCAGCACCTATACAAAATTCATTAAACAAGAAACTCAGTTTACATATACTAAATTAAATGGGTAAATAGATACCCGTTATAACTGTGGATAATACTCATAATCAATAGATACCTGTTATAACCGTGAATAATATTCATAACCGATACCCGTTATAATTGCGAGTAACAGTTTGTTCATCTAAACGGTTACCCATAACCATAACCGTAAACTTTAAATAGACTGGTAACTACGGTTATCCAATATTTTGTCCATTCCTCTGACAAAATGGTCAAAAGTGAAATGGAATCTTGCCCAAGTCTTTTTCTTACCATTTTATTTCGCTCTCCCACTATCTTTGTTCATCAAACCATTTCACTTCACTGTTCTCAACTCTTTTCCTTCCTCCCTAGGTACTCCCTTTCTTTTTCCCACTTTTTTCTTTTTCTATTTTTCTTGTTCTTGGGATGATCTTTTTTTTTCTTTTCCGGATTTTTATTACGCGACCATGTGATCAATAGCTTCTGCGTTTTGGGTTCATACTTTATTTGATGGGTTTTTGCTCTGTTTTTGTGTAGATGTCTGTTTTTATTTTTGTTGAATATAAAAAAACCTGTTCATCTTCACCCGTTTGATTTGTTGGTTTAGTTTTATTTAAGGTTTGAATTGTTGACTTTTTCTGCATAACTTTTTTTACTTTTCTTGCAGCTGTTAAGGGTGTCTGATTTTCCAAGCTGCTGCTGTAATGGCGGAACGTGCGCTGACCCGCGTCCAGAGCTTACGAGAGAGGCTGGACGAAACCCTCTCTACTCACCGCAATGAGATTCTGGCCCTTCTTTCAAGGTACTATGTTAATGATCACAAATGGGTTTCTGTCAAATGTTCCAAAACATGCAAAAAATTGTTGTCTTTTGCAAAAAGGTTGTTTTTTGGTTTGATCACTAAAAGGGTTTTTGGGGTTTTAGGATTGAGAGCAAGGGGAAAGGGTTTCTGCAACCCCATCAGCTTCATGCCGAGTTCGAAGCGATTCCTGAAAATAACAGGCAGAAGCTGTTGGACGGGGCTTTTGGTGCAGTTTTGAAGCACACCCAGGTAAACATTTTCGATCATACTTATATTCTGTAGTCATTTGTTTTTATGTTTTTTTCAGGAGTTTTTGAATTGTTTGTGTGGATGTTTTTGTCTAATGTAGGAGGCTGTTGTGCTGCCCCCATGGGTGGCTTTTGCTGTGCGCCCAAGGCCTGGTGTTTGGGAGTACATTCGTGTGAATGTCCATGCTCTCGTTCTCGAGGAGTTGCGTGTGGCTGAGTACTTGCAATTCAAGGAGGAACTTGTTGATGGGAGGTAGATTTTTTGTCTTTTTATAGTTTGAGTTTTAAAGTTTCGATTCGGTTCTTAATTTTTTGTTATTTTTCATAGATTTTGAATAGTTTAGAATATCGCATTAATTACTTTCTTTGCGTTGTTAATAATTTTTGCTGGTTTCAACTGCAGTTCCAATGGCAACTTCGTGCTTGAGTTGGACTTTCAGCCGTTCCATGCATCTTTCCCCCGCCCAACTCTTTCCAAGTCCATTGGCAAAGGCGTTGAGTTCCTCAATCGTCACCTTTCTGCTAAGCTCTTCCATGACAAGGAGAGCCTGCACCCTTTGCTCGAGTTTCTCCGAGTTCACTGCTATGAGGGCAGGGTATGATTTTCTTACATTTGCAACATTACCATCTTTGTTTGAATTCAAATGAAATTAATACTCTTTTGCTGATCTCTGGATTTAATTTGATCGGCTTCTTCGTGCAGAACATGATGCTGAATAACAGAATTAAGAATGTGAATGAGCTGGAACGTGGTCTGAGGAAGGCAGAGGATTTCCTCTCTTCAATTGTCCCCGGAACTCCATACAAGGAGTTCGAGCCCAAGTTGCAAGCCATCGGTTTGGAGAGGGGTTGGGGTGACACTGCTGAGCGCGTGCTTGAGATGATCCAACTTCTGTTGGACCTTATTGAGGCACCCGATCCTTTTACTCTTGAGAAATTTCTTGGCCAGATCCCCATGGTCTTCAATGTTGTGATCCTTTCGCCCCACGGATATTTTGCCCAAGACCATGTCTTGGGGTTCCCTGACACTGGTGGCCAGGTTGTCTATATCTTGGATCAAGTTCGTGCTTTGGAGTCTGAGATGCTTAAGCGCATTAAGCAGCAAGGACTCGATATCACTCCCCGCATTATCATTGTGAGTTTTATCTGAAATTTTGTGGCTGCAGAATTTATGTTATTTGGTGATTTCATTATATTCTGATGCTTTGATTATGTTTCAAACACAGCTCACAAGGCTTCTTCCTGATGCTGTTGGAACCACATGTGGTGATCGCCTTGAGAAAGTTTACGGGTGTGAGCATTCAGATATTCTTCGTGTTCCTTTCAGAGATGAGAAGGGTGCCATTGTCCGCAGATGGATTTCAAGATTCGAAGTCTGGCCCTACCTACAGACATATGCTGAGGTCAACTTCGTTGTTAATACTATCGGTTTCCATATGTTCCAATTTTTTCTTGTATTTGGTTCTCAGACTTGCTGATTTTCGTGTTATTAGGACGCGATCAAGGAACTTTCCAAGGAAATGCAGGGCAAGCCTGATCTCATCATTGGAAACTACAGTGATGGCAATATTGTGGCCTCACTGATGGCACACAAATTGGGTGTTACACAGGTTTGTGATTTCCATTTAGTTATAATTAGTTATGCCCTTTCGATGCCTTTTACATCCTAGTAGCTAAGTTTATTGTTCGGTTTTCACTGTCTCTCAGTGCACCATTGCCCATGCTCTCGAGAAGTCAAAATACCCTGATTCTGACCTTTACTGGAAGAAATTGGATGAGAATTATCACTTCTCATGCCAATTTACAGCTGATCTTATCGCCATGAACCACACTGATTTCATCATCACCAGTACCTTCCAAGAGATTGCTGGAAGGTAATATATGCATTCGGCCTAGACTTTTCGTATCAACTGTCTTGTCTTTTGGGATCCTAATTTTGTGTTCGATGAATGTTTGCAGCAAAGACACTGTTGGTCAGTATGAGAGCCACACTGCCTTCACCCTTCCTGGGCTCTACCGTGTTGTTCATGGTATTGATGTCTTCGATCCCAAGTTCAACATTGTTTCACCAGGAGCTGACATGGATGTCTACTTCCCTTACTCTGAGAAAGAAAAGAGGTTGACCCACTTCCACCCTGAAATTGAAGAGCTCCTTTACGGCCAAGTCGAAAATATTGAACAATTGTAAGTTACCTTTTTCCCATTTATGTTTTGCTCAATGCATCGTGTGATCGAATATGTGCTAACACGTTTATGTTGTTTTCCGATCAGATGTGTGTTGAAGGACAGGAACAAGCCAATTATCTTCACAATGGCAAGGCTGGACCGGGTGAAGAACATCACTGGGCTTGTCGAGTGGTATGGTAAGAATGCCAAGCTTAGAGAGTTGGTTAACCTTCTTGTGGTTGCTGGTGATCGCCGCAACGAGTCCAAGGACAATGAGGAGAAGGCTGAGTTAAAGAAGATGTACGAGCTGATTGACACCTACAAGCTGAACGGGCAGTTAAGATGGATCTCATCCCAGATGAACCGTGTGAGGAATGGTGAACTCTACCGCTACATTTGTGACACCAGGGGAGCCTTTGTGCAGCCTGCTGTGTATGAAGCTTTCGGCTTGACAGTCATTGAGGCCATGACTTGTGGACTGCCCACATTTGCCACTTGCAAGGGTGGCCCGGCTGAGATTATTGTGAATGGAATATCGGGCTACCACATTGATCCATACCACGGCGATCAGGCTGCTGAGATCCTTGTTGATTTCTTTGAGAAGAGCAAGGCTGATCCGAGCCACTGGGACAAGATTTCTCAAGGCGGCTTGCAGCGCATTTACGAAAAGTAAGCAAGAACATATCCATTTTTTGCAGTAAATTGTTTTGCCTGGCCTGCAAGTTATCTTACATTTCTGCTCTGTTTTCGTTTAGGTACACATGGCAAATCTACTCTGAGAGGCTCTTGACACTCACTGGAGTCTATGGCTTCTGGAAAGATGTTTCGAACCTTGATCGCCTGGAGTGCCGCCGCTATCTGGAGATGTTTTACGCCCTCAAGTTCCGCAAGCTGGCGGCTTCTGTTCCTCTAGCTGTGGAGGAGTGAAGAGAAAGTTTTCCTTATAGAGTAAATAAAGAGGCGGAAGCATTGGTTGTTTACTGTGGAGTTTTTTCCTCCTTAGGATGAGGATTTTGTATATATTTTGATTTACCAAAGGAATTTTAATGTTTCTTTTATTTTGTTATTTGTAATTTTCGATTCCCATTGGAAATGAAGTCATTGTAATGTTTTTTTTCTTTCCCTCCTTACCATTATTGGTTCAAGTAGAATTTTTTTAAACATGTTTGTTCTTTTTTGAAAGATATATGTTATGAAGAGGTGTCATGGTTCGAGAAACCACATTATGCAATCTCTAATTTATTATTTGCATGATTTTCTCCTTTACCTGATAAATATTAAACATTTTTTTTTCAAAAATGATAAAACATACAAAATTACCTAAAATGTCTACTAAGTTAGACATGAAAACAAAGTTTCCAACAAAAAAAAAAGAGCACCGACGGCGCCCTTGTTATAGGTTTTGCTAAAATAGATTTTGACTAGTTTTTATGAATTCTTTAATGGTCAAGGTTTGGCTTCATATTCACTTTGACATATTGTATTTTTTTTTGTTTATCAATAAATTCTCCTCAATGTCTTGTTTCATAATAACAATACTGGAATGAGATGAACTTTACGGCCAAATTTTATTAAAAAAAAAGAAAAGGAAATAGGGGATATAAAAAGAATAAGCAACCCCTCTCACTCCATTAACATAAACTCATTCCCTTCACAACCCAAAATCCTCGATCGATCGTCTCTCTGTGATCTACTGCTAGTTGTTCTAATTCTTCTATATCGAATGTTTTCGTTCGAACCAAAACTCGAAACTCAATGGCATTCTCTTTCACCGAGTTGTTGGAAGATGAAACCAACATGGAGTGGCTTGTAGAATCTTGGCCGCGGGTGAAAGTACTGTTATCCGACGTTGGATTTTCAAGCACACTGGACGTGGCTCGACGTTCCATCACCATGACCCCGACCACGGCGACAACAACCGCAGATCATACCGCTAGCATTGCCAACGCTAGGTTTTTTGTTCGACTTTTGGCAAAAACGCCATGCCTAAGAGGAGAAAAGATTACCTTCATCAAGATTTCGGGATATGTAGTCGACAAGGACAAATTTGAGAAACGGCGCGAGCAACTCATTGCCTCCGCCTCCAAAAACGCCATCTACAAATTGACCTTGTGTGTACTGTGATTGCCGTTGGGGGAGTTTATGAGAAGGGGTTTACCAGTTGTCGAGCTCATCGTGGATGCGTCCATCATACAGGGATTTAACCCCGCATTCGTTATAGACAGTACTGCTAATATTAAGGACCTCCCACAAGGGGCTGTACCGTGGATTAACTATTTAACTTTGATCCTTTCTTTTCCAAACTACAAAACGGCGAATTGGTTGAGTACCAAGACAAATTCGAGACCCCGTTCGAGGAAGAGTTAATATTAGATGTTGTTGAGCCGAATCATGAACATCACGAGGAGGAGGAGGAGGAGGAGCTGTTGAAGACCAACACCCGCCCAGTTGGTGTTTAGATTCTAGAAGATTCTAGCAGCAAGTCTAGAAGGCAGGAGCTTCTAGAAGAGGAGGAGGAGGAGCTGTTGAAGACCAACACCCGCCCAGTTGGTGTTTGGATTCTAGAAGATTCAAACAGCAAGTCTAGAAGGCAGGAGCTTCTAGAAGAGGAGGAGGAGGAGCTGTTGAAGACCAACACCCGCCCGGTTGGTGTTTGGATTCTAGAAGATTCTAGCCGCAAGTCTAGAAGGCAGGAGCTTCTAGAAGACTTGCACTTTGACAGGGTGCAAATGAACTAGAATTTTCTGCGGTGCATGCACTTTAAATATCTAAGCTATTGTAGCCTTTGTAGAAATAACTTGAAGGTTAGTAAAACGTGAAGCCCATGTCGGTGGGCTGATTGTAGAAGGAACTAGAAATGTGTAGAATACCAAGCCCAAGTTTGGTGGGCAGTGAGTCGGCTAAGCTCACCTATAAATGGGTGTTTGTTGTTGTAAGAAAGAAAGAAGGGAGGAACCAAACTAAGAAAGTAAGAGAGTAGCCGCCAAGAAGAGTAGCAAGAAAATAACTTCGAAGTGAGAGTTCTAGAAAATGAGAGTGTCATAGTTTTTAAATTGTATCTTGAGAGTTTGTGTGTTGTAATATTTGTAAGTTAATACAAGTAATTTGTTTATTTGTTTACTTGTTTTCTCTTTCCAACACTTGTGTTAGAGTTATGTACTCTAATTTTTTCTCAACAATTGGTATCGGAGCACTACAATCAGGGATCGACTCTAGTGCAGTTTTTGATAATTGTGAGAAGTTTAGTACTTCACAAGATTGTTGGCTAATTTTGTTCGGCGTATCGTAGTTCTATCGACATGATGTCCGATCTTCAAGTTGTTGGAGCAATCAAGAAGTTGAACAACAAAAATTACAACACGTGGTCGACATGCATGGAGTGTTACCTACAAGGCCAAGATCTTTGGGAGGTCGTCGGCGATGATGAAGTTACACAGCCAGAAGAAGACACTAGTGTTACTCTACGGAAGTGGAAGATCAAGGTAGGTAAGGCCATGTTTGTCTTGAAAACCACAATCGAAGATGACATGTTGGAGCACATAAGGAAAGCCAAAACACCAAAAGAAGCATGAGACACCTTTGCCACACTATTTTCAAAGAACAACACAAGACTGCAACTTCTCGAGAACGAGCTATTATCGGTGACCCAAAGGAACATGACGATTGCCCAGTACTTCCACAAGGTAAAGTCTATTTGTCGTGAAATTTCTGAATTAGATCCTGGTGCTGCCATTGTAGAATCCAGAATACAAAGAATAATTATCCATGGGTTGAGACCCGAATACCAAGGCTTTGTTGCCTCTATACAAGAATGGCTGACCCAACCATCACTTGTTGAGTTTGAAAAATTGCTTGCCGATCAAGAAGCTTTGGCAAAGCAAATGGGAGGGGTCTTGTCAAGAGGTGAAGCGCTCTACACCAACAAAAGTAAAGGCAACTTCAAGCAGCATGTCGGTGGAGGATCTAAGAGAAATGGTGACAAGGCAAAAGGTCATCAAGAAGGAGGAAGTCTTCATCAAGGGGGAGCTCCAACGTATCACAGCAAATGTGGTCAGTCCCAGAACAATAAAAGGTTTGAGGGCAAATGCTACAACTGTGGAAAGAAGGGTCACATGGTGAAGGATTGCTGGTTCAAAAGGCATGCAGAGAGTAATGTTGCGACTTCTAGCTTAGAGAAGAAAAGTGAAGATGATTGGGACGCCGTAACATATATGGCCATATAAGAAGAATGGGATGCTGAAAATCTTCTTACAAGTGCTCAGAAAATGAGGTGTTGCCTGACTTGAGAGAGATTGAAGATACGTTGCAGGAGAAAATGGGAGAGCAAATTGCTCAAATTCCATCGAGTCCAATGAGTCTGGGGATTTTCTTGATGGTGACGATGTCGAGCAAGAAGTGCCTCATAATCTTTGGCAAATTGGTGTGTACCAACAATCAGAAGAAGATAGACCTAGTGAAGTAGAAGTATCCACTTCACAATCACAACTAAGAAAGAAAAGCAAAACCAAGAAGAGAAGCAAGAAAATAACTTAGAAGTGAGAGTGGTCTTGTGAGGAGTGTGAGTGATCTAGAGTTTTGTCTTTAGGAAGTGAGAGAATGTCATAGCTTCTAAATTGTGTCATTGAGAGTTTGTGTGTTGTAATATTTTGTAAGTTAATACAAGTAATTTGTTTAATTGTTTTGTCTCTCCAATTACACTTGTGTTAGAGTTATGTACTAATTTTTCTCAACAGGAGGCTGCATATGCGTGTGCCAACAAGTCTCCGAAAAGAAAATTAAAACAAGAAGATGATGCAGCATTGGCTGAGAAAAGTTTGAAGAAAATTCAATCACGTTGATCATCAACTTTATTTTGTATTGTTAATTCACTTTCGTTTTTAGTTGAAGTTTCTTTGTCCATTTTAAGATTTGATCACTTTATATATTTTACTTTCACATTGCTGAGTTCAATCTGGTTTGACTGTTCTTTGTTTATTTAACATTGCGTCTCTCTTCTTTGCTTGACGAGTAAGTAATTTCCCTAGTGACATCTAGAAGAAATGCATGGTTGAATATGTAGGGGTGGTAACTTTGACTTGACACGATTAGTAAGCTAGTGCGTTTGAATTTAACCGTCAACTCGTTTAAAATTGCCACACCTAGTCGTAAGCACAACTCAAAACATGACTTGAAAAGAGAATTCTATAAAATAGCCAAATTCGAAGATGGAAAGAGATAGGGGATCAATAAGTAAATTCGGAATACCAAAAATTCATCATAAATTTAGTTGAGTCATACTAATTGGTCATCGTTTTCGCATTAGTACTTATTGAATCTCTCACTTCGCAAATTTGAATAGTTTAAAATAGTTTGAAAATCATCTTTCCTAGGCTACTAACGAACACGGTTTATGTCCATAGTAATCGTAAATTGTAATCATGTACAAAGAAAAACTAAGATATCATATCATCATGACACACATCTGCTCCTATTCACTTAAAACTGTTCAGACGGGATAAGTCTATTGGGTCTTGTACAAATAGGCTTAACCTTATAATGAATTAGTAATAATGTGCTTTAATTTCGCCTTTGTCAAAAATTGAACCTAAGACCTGTCACTTACAAGCAAGGTTCTAAAAAACGATAGGCGCTAGTCGGGCGGCTGGCAGGGGCCTAGCGCCTAGGCGGCTAGGCGGGGTCTAGGCGGCCAAGGCGGATTTAAGTATATGTGTAAAATTTTAGGACTTTTTATATTGATTTTGTAACATTTAGTCAGCCCATTTATTTTAATCATTGATGGACCTTTGTTTTTCATGAAAAATGAATTGGGCTTTGTTTTCTTATTAATACAAAACAATGTTTATTCCTTAATTTTTAAAGAAACTCAATGGGGAGAGCCCAACCGGGAGAGCCCAACTGCAAAAACAACCCTAACTCTAATTATTCCTTAGTTTATTCCTTTGTTTACCACATTAAAAACAAAACAATATCCAAGGTTGCATCCAAAGGAAAAAATAAAGAGACCAAAAGTCTCTACATTATTACGAAGCTTGCCTCAAAAAAGGTGTCATCGTATCTTGAAAAGTTAAGGTCTGAAGATTCAAAGCTCTTGGCAATAAGTTCCTGCAGCTTTTGCGGAATAGTCGCTCGTTCACCTTAAAAAGAAAAAACAACCCTAACTCTAATTATTCAAGCACAGCCGCGCCGCCCCATTTGCAGGTACCTCTTTCTATCTATCTCTCTCTCTTTCTCTCTCTCTACCTCTCTCCCAACAGCCAAGTCGTCCCTCTTCTTTACCTTGCAATTGCATATCCTCTATTCTTTAATTGCAGATCGATGTTTATCACTCTCATCCCAGCCAAATCGTTTCATTTTCGGCAGATCGAAATGTCGGGATGGTCGCCCAGTCGTCCAACCTCATTACCACAGCGGAAGAACGACGTCGACTTACCATCAAAGCCGCCTAGGCAGTCGCCGAGGCCGCCTAGCTAGGCGGCGCCTAATACCCTGTCCGATTTCTTCACCGATTTTGGTTTAATCGCGGCGGCGAACCACCGCCCAGCGCCTAGGCGGCCGCCTAGGCCGCGTTTTCGAACGCTGCTTACAAGTGAAGCGGAATATCACTGCACCATAGTATTAATTGACAAAAACTCATCTAGTATTTATGAGTAAAGTAATATTACTAAATTAACCATGACACCGCGACAAGTGGTACAGTGAAATTACAGTAGAATTCTAAGCCCAAGTATGCTTTCTGATCTTAGATGATCTTGGATTCGAGGCACGAAGCACTGAGATTAGCCGTACCCTTTGGGGTGTCCAATACGTCAGACTGGAAAAAATAATTTTATTAACTTTTCTATTAAATGGGCCAACCACACAAATAGTATCAGACAAATTGTCGTTGTTACTATTGCACCGGCGCTATTAGTTACTTTGAATCTTTGATGTAGAAGTTAAACTCCACACAGAAATGAACTCCAAATCCAAAACGTATCGATCAAGAAACCGCATCAAGAAGATGAACAAGCTCATCATCTTCTTTCCCTCCTTAACCTCTCTGCTTCTAATGTCTTCCTTCTCCGCCATTCTACATCCATCTCTCTGTTCCTCCGCCCACGCCTCCGCCCCATCCCACAACCACTTCACCGCATTCTACCACTTCCTCGAGACCAACATCAACCGAACCGCAGCGTCAATTGGAACAACCGAGAAGAGCATCAGAGCCCTTTTGAGGCTCCAAGAATTGTATGTCCAAGAAAGGAATGCGCTGAGAGATTGCTTGGAGATGTTAGACCAAACCCTTTACGAACTAGGCCAGGCAATCGACGACTTGCACGGTTTGCGTGTGTCTTACGGCAACCTCAAGACCCTTCTGAGCGCTGCAATGACGAATCAGAACACTTGCATTGATGGGTTCTTTGAGTTGGAGGAGTTGGACTCCCAAAACCAAAAGGGTCTCAAAGGTCACTTGCAAGGGCTGCTGAGTCCGATTTCCGAGTCGATGAGTAATTGCTTGGCAATGATCAGAAACCAAGAACAGATTCTGAATTCGCAGAAGAGGGTTAGTAGCAGTCCTACCAAGAAATCATCGAAGAAGAGGTTTCCGAAATGGATGCTGCCGGGTGATCGAAATCTGATGCAGAGATTAGTGCCAAGAATAAGGGCTGACATTGTTGTTGCTGCCGATGGGAGTGGAGATTATGAAACCATTGGTGAAGCTCTGAAGATGGCTCCTAATTTTAGCATTGACAGATTTGTAATTAGAATAAAATCCGGGGTTTACAATGAGACTGTAGAGATCGCCAGAGAAAAGTCTAATATCATGCTTGTTGGAGAGGGGATGAAATCAACCATAATCACAGGGTCTAAGAGCTTTGCAGATGGATTTTCCACCTTTGCTACAGCCACTTTAAGTATGTCACATTTTTTCGGTTCCGAAAATTATTAGTTGGTTTTGATTCAAGAGTGTTCTTGCCATTTTATTCATTTGTATGTGGAATTTGATGAGAAAGTTAAGGCCTTTTTGTGTTTTTGGATATCTGCAGCTGTAATTGAGGACAAGTTCTTAGCTAGGGTTTAAGAATGCCACATTTTTTCAGTTCCGAAAATTAGTAATTAATTTAGTCTTGACGTGTTCTTGGCAATTTTTTGAGATGTGTCTGAAATTTGATGGAAGAAAGCTAAACCCTTTTCGTGTTTTCAATGTTTGCAGCTGTCATTAGGGACAAGTTCGTAGCTAGGGTTTAAGTATGTCATATTTTCGTGGCTCCGAAAATCATTTGAACTGTTGTGTTCTTGGCATTTTTGAGATGTGTATCTGAGATTTGATGAAGGAAAGTTAAACCCTTTTCGTGTTTTCGGTCTTTGCAGCTGTAATCGGGGACAAGTTCCTAGCTAGGGACCTGACGATAACCAACACAGCAGGCTCAGAAAAGTTCCAGGCAGTTGCTGCAAGAGTGACCTCAAACTCTGCGTTCTACCGCTGCAACTTCAGTTCATACCAAGACACCCTCTACGTCCACTCACTCCGCCAATTCTACCGCAACTGCATCATCGAAGGCACGATTGATTTCATTTTCGGTAATGCAGCTGCAGTCTTCCAACGCTGCAGGGTCATTGTCCGAAAACCAATCCCCGGACAGACCGTCATGATCACTGCACAAGGCAGAACAGACCCGAATCAGAACACCGGCATTTCACTGCAGAAATGCACCATTGTGGCTGCGCCGGAATTCAACAAGACCGAGAGGCAAACTTTCAGAGCATTTTTGGGAAGGCCATGGAGGAACTACTCAAGGACAGTTGTGATGAGGAGCTACTTGGGGGACTTCATACACCCACAGGGGTGGTCAAAGTGGGATGAATTTACCACAGTGGACACGGTGGAGTACATTGAGTACTTCAACTTTGGACCTGGATCGGACACCAAGCAGAGGGTAAATTGGGGAGGGTATAAAAGGAATTGCAGTGAGGAGATTGTGAGGCAGTTTACGGTTGGCTTGTTTTTGCATGGTGAAAGTGATTGGATTCAGACCACTGGGATTCCACTCTCTTATGGTTCGTAACAATTTGAATCAATTTCTGTAATTACATATAACCATTCTGTAAATACAAAATTTCATTCGTGGTATGTAACTGGTTCGGAAAATTAACGGTTAGATCTTACGTATAAGGATCGAACGGAGCTTTACAAAAAAATGGCAGGTTGTCGTTTTTATTTCTTGTTTACGTACATAGAGTCGGAATAAGAATGAATTTACATACTCGGAATTCCAAATGTAACGTACGGTAAAAACCTAGTTACAAAATTTGCCTGCAGGGCGTATGAGGTCGTAAATATATACACCATGTCCATCGCCTTGGCGAGTTGTAGCATTGGCGACGAAAAGGTCACATGAAGCACTTTGAACTTTTGAGCAACATTTCCATTCTGAATTTCCCATACTTGATTCCGGTGACCAGCGGCTGTTTCTGCTACAAGGCAGAAGTATCCGGGCAAACACTACCGGTAAACAACAAGAAGACCGCGACAAGACCGCCACACTATTCACCACCGTGCTGTTTTTTAAATTCTTCAATTGTCCTTTCCACGTTCTCTTTACGAAGAGGCTGCGTAGGGTACAGAACTAGTGCTAAAACTAAGGCGAATGCAAAACCAATTAGCCCACTAAACGGTTGGAATGGCTGTGTCCCCATAATCCAAGGAAGAAAGTTAGCCCGGTAGGTTAGGAAGCCACCTCTCTGTATGATGAAACTTGAAGAGATAATTCCTGCACGTAACCCGATTGGAATCGCAAGGCTGCCTTCGCTTCTTTGCCGAGCACCTGCTAAACTCAAAGATAGAAGCCATAGTCCTGGTACTGATAGCGGAGACCTGAAATTCCATTGAAATATAAAGAATTGTTAGATTTGTCTTGCACGTCGTCAGCAGAAAGCATTATATAGAAGATTCCGGTATTGCATTGCACGTATCTTGTGCATGGCACAACAATAGCAGAAACTGAGGCCACCTAAAAAGCTAAAAGGTATAGCAAATATCGATTCCAGTTACCGTACAGAAGACAAAAAGAAAGCACTGGTTCTAGGTGGCGATGAGAAAAATAAAATGAATAGAAAGCAACCTCTGGGATAAAGCGAACACAAGTCCTGATATAATTATTCCTCGATGATATCCAAGATCTGCAGCAATTTCTTGGGGCAGCCATGCCCTGAAAAGCAATTCTTCCACAAGAGCAATACCAGTAGCTACTACAACTCCTTGACCAACCGTCATAAGCCCTTGCGTATACACTTTGAGCCGTGCCACAGCATCCAAAGAAGACGGAGTAGAAGGCCAGGCAAGATTCACACAGCCAAGTAGTGCGCTTACAGAGTGTATTGACAAAACAAGGACAACTCCACCAATCAAGCCCTTCAAAAAATCACCTAACTGCAAGCAAGGAGATGAAAAATCATACAACTGCAAGTAAATAACACTATCTTATTTTGCATGATCTTAGAGTACACGTCCACAATTTCAGCTAACACATACCTTTGCAAATGACGTTAAATCTAGCCCATATCTGTGAAGAGGATTTTCATATCCACGTATTCTTTTACCCCATATCACAACAAGTATCATAAAAGCGGTGTAGAGGCCAACAATGCAAGCAAGTTCAGCAAATCTAGAGGATGTATTGGTTGCCCAGCTTTGTAAAAATGATGGAAGTAGTGGAACAATGATTGGCGACCACAAAACAAGAACCATACCGACAAACCCAAAAATTCTACAGAAGCAAATCAGGATGAAAGAACATATCAGGAACTAAAATAATCAAGAACAAATTTGGGAAGTGTTATTGGCACTTCAAAAATCTCATTCTACACTCCTCACAAGTGTATTTTCCTTTCCAAATATAGAAAGTTCGGAGTGTAGAATGAGATTTTTGAAGTGCTAATAACAATTCCCACAAATTTTTGTAAATAAATAAAAAAAATCACCATGCAAACCAAAGGAACCTAACAAACTAAGGGAAATCAGATCACTGATTTCACGAATGCATGATGGAACATACATATAAAAGTTCGTTCCACTTTGAAACTCTCTTAATAGTCGTAAACTATATGGATTGGCATGCAAGATTAACATCTTGAACATAGAAATTTGTACTCTGAATAATTTTTAGATAAAGATTCTCTTTCTTTTCTGAAGCAGTAATTAGACTTAACCTACACAATACCTCTGGATTAAGGGACGCTCAGCTATATGAAGAAACTGGATAAGCTTATCAGTCAAACTCATCGCACCACGTAGACCACCCCAAAGCAAAGCAGCTTTTCCAACTAACCTCAACATGCCACCCCTTTGTCCCAAATCTGCCAACATTGCGACCAATCTATTTGCAAAGGGGTTACAAAATTAGTAAAAGAAAGAAGTGGTACATCTCTATATATTGCAAAGACATGTTTTGTGCTAATACCTTTCTTGATCCACTTCACCACCTTCCTTGGTGGGTACCACGGGAGCAGCAACTGACATGGCTTTCTCAGCGAGACTTGTAACAATGTTACTTTCGTTTTTCTCAGCCTCTTCAAACTTGTCAGGCTCCTTCTGACCTTTACCTTTCACCAACGACTTGGACAAACTCTCACCAGAAGTTTCATCACCTTTGTACGAATCCTGTGTGTGTTTGTATATAAGCATAATAAGTAGCAATATAAAAAAAATAAAAAGATAAAGTCAGCTGATTTTTGTCATCACAAAGAACAAAATCAAATAAACACAAAAATAGAGGATAAGGCAATGGGATCTGACATAATAGTGACATGGACATCATCTTAGGCAGCTCTTGTATTGAGAAGAATAACAAAACACCAAAAAGAAGGTGAATACAAAGTAACTGATTTTGAACCAGATCATGTTAAACAGTGGAAATAATGATAATACAGCTGCCTCAATAGAAACAGGAAGTTTTCTATAAGTTAATCTCAAAGAAGACACTATGCTGTCTGGTAACTACCAAGTTGGCCAGTAGTTCAAGAAATACAAATCCCTAAATACAATTTTGCATGGGCATCTACTTGTATAGCTACCATTTTAAGAAAACTAAAAATGTCTGAATAAATGAACTTATTACCTGGTGCCCCACGAATAACGCAGATGCCCCTAGGGCAGCTGTAACAGCACCAACCATAACACTGTTGTTGATATTCTTCAACCCGGTCTCTTCCTCTTCCCTGTTAACTGAACTGTTCAAGCTAGCATTTTGATCAGATTTATCAACAGGCATGTGGTGAATCTCTGTGCCACTAGCCTTGCCCAGATCTTTTTTTCCAGATACTTTTGCTCGACCAAGCGTCAGGGCTTCTATTTGACCATAATTATGGATCGTAACCACATCAAAATATTTTCTCAGTGCCGCTAGGCTTGAGCCTACTATAACACCAACTGGCAGCACTCTTCTCAAGTGACTAGTGCCCTGAACAGCAGATGATATGGCTCTTATTATATGCTCACCATGGAGAGTACCAACTTTTTCCGAAGTGCAGTCAATAATACTATGGTATTCAACTTCCAAACATGGAGCATACTTGTCATGTCCAACATCAAATGAAACTGCATTAGCCACTTTTTCCATATCTTTGTAAAGATAGGGTTCCATCCTTTTCATGTCATCCGCACTTATTCTGCGACCCACTTCAATCTTCAAAGTATGCAATACAATATTTTTCACAAATTGCATAAACTCCTCTATTTTCTCTTTACCAATTTCAACTCTCCCCTCAATATTTTCCACTGTTTCATATTCTTTCACTGGTTCCTGATATCCTTTAACTGGTTCCTGATGCTTTTCTGTATCTAATATTACATATGATGTTTCGATAACTTTACCATTTACCTTTGCAGGTGAATGGGTGTGAATCTTTCTGTCAACACCCCTATGAGTTGCAGCGTTACCAACAGAACTTTCAACTTGTCCCGGTTTTTCTAAGAGCTTCCACTGACCTTCTTCTGGAAAATAGTCCAACAACAGAGCAGCGGTTGAATCTAAATCAAGTGATTCGTCAGGTACATTTGAAACGAGAGTATTCACCCCATATGGAATTGAAGTTACGGAAAGCGGCGGCTTCTTTACATGATTAAGAAGATTTGTACCAACTAGTTGATCCTTCTTTTCATTTTTATCATCACCTACACTGTTAACCGCATCACTTCCCTGAGAACTGTTCAAACCAATCCCATAAGCTGATGAGGGGCTTTGATTAGACTTCTCTACCCATCCATTTGGTGCATCAGGTTGCAAATCCGCACCATTCTCAGGGTGATCAGATACACGGACATTGCTTAACATATCCATCTGTACATTTTTGTCAGTCTTACTTGCTTCTGAATCTTCTTGACTATTGACATCACAGACATGGTCCTTTGCAGATTCAGACTCTGATACAGAATCAACTTCTTTTACTACACTTTCATGTGAACTCTCCTCCATTTGAGTTATTATATTTTCTATAACACCAAAAACATTGTTGACTGCCATTTGGGTGTTATCATCCATCCCTGTCAATGCATTGAATGCCTCAGAAACGCTGAAGTTCTTACTTTGGTCCACCATGGGCTGCACATTCTTATTATCCCTCTTTTGATTATCATTGTCTTCCTCTTTCTTTGTGTCTAACGGAGTGATTCTACCATCTTGGTCTTTCTGCTCCTCAACAGTTGCTTCCTCAGTACCACCAACGATTTCAGCCTGGCTGGAATTGTTAGGGGTCGTTTCTAGTTCTGAACCCTTTTCACTATTGGAAAGATCTTCAGGAGCCTTTTCCTTGGAAGACTTATCATTTCCTGATTGGCTAGTGTCCTTTCCGACAGAATCACAAATATCACTTTCCTGACTGCTCAACGATTGAGACTGGTCTAGATTTACAAACTTTTCACTATTGGAAAGATCTTCAGGAGCCTTTTCTTTGGAAGAATCATTTCCTGATTCGCTGGTGTCCTTTCCAACAGAACCAGAAATATCACTTTCCTGACTGCTTAACGATTGAGACTGGTCCAGATTTGAAATCGTTTCTGATCCCTCTGAGGGAGGATCCTCTGATTCTAAACCCCCTGGACGCTTGTTTGCATCAGGTAGTTTGTTAGTTGACCTGTCCACCAGATCATCCTTTTTCAACAGATCCGATGAACGATTGTCTTTCTGTACCCCTTCTGAACTTGATGTTCCCATGACCTTGTCCTTGATCTTTGACTTTAGACCTGAAGACATGTCAGGAATCCGAGCAATACCCAAAAGTTGATCAAACTTTAGGTTTGTGCCTTGAGTATGCAGAGCTCCAGAAACAGCAGATGCTAGCTTTCCACGAAGATCTTCCGGCACTGCATCTTGCAAAGCTTTCATCAGCGTGTCTCCTTGATCAACTGCTGCTAAGACCTGGGCCCATATACCACATAAATGTGAGATAAATACATACTGGGTACACAATTTGATTCTGATAGACCAGAACCATACATAGAGAAGACCAGAGACCCAAATTAACATACGAAATTAACATCAACACAACCACAAAAGTAAACAGTAGCATAAAACTGCAATTTCGAGCACCACCTTCTTCTTCTTTTCTTCTGTAAGAGTATCAGGCATGGTTACATCTAGCATTTTCATCACAACTTCTGCTGTCTGTAACACTTGACCTTTTTCACCTACAGGACTAACTTCCTCCTCATTGACCAATTCTTGATCATCAGATTTAGTCTGATCCGGGGAACCATTTTCCACAAGCTGCAACCCTGTGTTTTGGACCTCTGACTTTCTCAAAGAGTCCTTTCTGGATCTTATCCAAAAGCTAGCAGCATTATCATTTTCTTCAGGCATACTGTTTGCGGGACCTGCGGTATATCCATTTAAGGAATCTGACTGGGCAAGATCCAACAGCTTGGCACCACTATTGTTGGACAGTCTACCTTCCACAAGAGATAATCCTTCTGAAGGGTCTATGGGTAGGTCTACATCAAGAGGGTGACGGCCCTTCAATAGTCCAAGCTCTACTGCTGTGAGCCACTGCACATACCACATGCATTCTTATCAGAATATCAGAATGCAAACTTAGATCCCATCAAAATCTTCAACATGAGGTGGTTTAATGATACACAAAAATTATTCAAGCTCAAAGAGAAATAAACTCATTAATTACCTCAATTGTTACGTGCTGGCACCAAGACACAGCAGATCTACCACCATCCATAACACTAGAAGGCAAGTAAGAACACAAAAGTAGGCTTGTGAATGGATTTTCTGCTATCAAACTGCGTGGAACTGAGAAGAGTGGTGCTGAACCATCGTTTTTCTGATAAATTGACATAATATGAACATAAAATGAACAAGCTTGTCAATAATGAAGAAGATTGCATTGAGTTGACAACTATGTAGGTACCTGTATAAATAGGACGGGGATCTTTACATTCCCAATCACACCTCGTGTACTTGATTTGGAATAAAAATCCTCAATGGCCTCATAACCATAAGATACAATGGAGATTGCTTTGTCGAAATCACGAACAGATTTTGCTGAAAGAGCTTGTTCCACATCAAACCCTTTTGATTTTCCTTGAAACAGTTCCTACAAAACCAGGCATGCATATAGCATAATTTCTAGCAGTAAGGGGTAGGTTACATTAACTAAATGGTTGAACATAATTGGAAACCACATTAAGAATTTTAAGTAACAAGTTGTTTCGTAATAGATGGAATGCACTTGCACTATACTAGAAGTTTCAAGCCGGTCGTCCACCTTGTTAGATCTCAAAATATCTATGAGACCATCAGTGAGACTCTGGTCAATAGCCATCTGATGAGGAGAGGACCTAGTGGCCTCCTCTAAGTCAAAAGGATTGTCAATGCAGGTGGCAGCTGTAAGTGGTGTGCTCTGCCCAGCTTCTGCCAGGTACTTTGTCAACATGTTAGCACCATAACCCCAGCCAACACCCATCAACGTGGTCCACGGCCTAGCCTTAGTAATGAACTGTATAGCAGTGGAGATATCATCGCTGTCAGCAGCTGAAAATAACCTACATAACATGAAGTAACTTAAGTAGCCCTACAAGGGATGGAGCTAGAAATTTCTTCTAATGGGGGAAACCCAAAAAATAACTAACAAAACCTTATTATGGTATTGCTTATACCTAATATGATAATGGGGATGATTTCAAACGCTGATATATCACAATTTCAATGTTACGAAAAATTCAGTGTAGTAATGAAAAGTAGCAAAGTGAAGAGAAAGGGATTTTACTGTTTAAATGATGGAACTTTTGCTCATATAATATTTGATATTGGCGGTATGCTTGATATTAGATACATATACTTTCTTCAAATGTAACAAGTGTAATATATAACTGCAGTCTACAGCTTAATGATGAATTGCTTGAGTGGGGGCATCTACCCCCAGTGGGTCTTCATTGGCTCCATCCATGAGCCCTACGGTACCGTTTGGTACGCAGACGGGACGGAACGGGACGGAACATATGATGTAAATATTGAAAAAGATAAGGAGAAATTTTGTCATAAAATGTTATAAATTTGTGTTCCACGGATGTGGAACGGGTCGTTCCAGGGGGAAGAGGTGGAACGAAAAATCAGCCAAATTTCGTCCCATGGGACAACCGTTCCACAGTTTTTAGGCGCACCAAACGTGGGACGGAACGGCTCGTCCCGTCCCGTCCCACATACCAAACGGTACCGATCACCACTTTGTGATTCTCCCAAAAACCACAAACAGGAAAGAAAAAAAAATCCACAACACAAGAGCATTTTGTTAACTGTATATAACAAAGGCAATACTAAATCCAAGATACCGAATTTCCAACCATAACCCGTTGTTCAAGTTTTGAACTTTTTGATACAAGTGATATTCTACTTTGAACTAAGCTAAATTATGAGGAGGATTGAACTAAGGCAATACTCAATCGAAGATATCAAATTTCCAAAAATAACCCAATATTCCAAGTTTTGAACTTCAATCTGAATTGATTGAGAAAGTTAACATACCGCGGCGTGGTGAGCGGCGAACCGGCGCAGCCCCTCGGGTTCATAACAATCGGAAAGCAGCCTCGCCTGAGAGCTTCACACACGAACGACCTGACACTCCAATCCAAGCTTCCCATTGCCGAGCCCGGCACGAGAACCAAGGTGGTGTCCAAGCCATGCTCTTTTCTCAAATCCAAATTCGCCGGCCAATCCAAAGATATCACTCCTCCGTCGTCCGTACTTATACAGAGTCTCTGATACTCCAATTTCTCCTCCAAAAAACTCCCCGCTTCGCTACCCGAATCGAAACGAATTCTGCCGCTGCTCAACCGCACGAAGTGCCTGTCCTCCTTCACCAGCCGCTCGTTCACGTCTTCTAGCAATTCGCTGCCTTTAAACGACACCGACGGACACCGTAGCAGCACGAACCGGTTAAACAGCGTCGGACTGGTGAACAGCACCCACTCCCCGATATCCGAGTCGAATTTCCACTCGACGGGTTTCGAACCCGGACTCGAATTCGAATTGTTGGCGAGGAAAAGGGCGGCGCCGGAGACGAACCCGAGAACCGGAGCGATGAATTCCAGAGAACTGGGGGACGGTAATTGGGAAATGAATTCGTGGAATGGGATTCCGCCTCCGAGTTGGCTTCGCGGGGCGAGTTTGAGCCTGCGGCGGCGGAAGACGCGGAACTCGCGGATCTGGAAAGCGTGCCTGGGCGAGAAACGGGGAGTGAAGCCGGAATAGTGGGGGAGATTCAAGCTCAGACTGCTCATCGTTTTTGGGTCTTCGAAAAAACAAGAACCGGAAATCGGGTTTTTTGAAAACTCAGAGTTGGGTTTTTTATTTTTCTGGTGGGGAAGAAGAAGTGATAGAGAATCAGAGATGAGAGAGAGAGTTCTAGAGAGAGAAAGATGTGGAAAGCTGTGATGGAGAGTGACGTGGGCGGTGGAGAAGAAGACGCTGGATGGAAACGGAAAGTAAGTTGGAGGGATCCGAGCCTGACTGGTCAGAAGAAGAGGCGGGAGCGTTTTTTACCCGCGAATGGATCCCAAGAAAGGAGCTTCAACGGTCCGTATTTCCGATTAATTTTTTAAGAGGAAATCACATTCACTAAAAGGCACACAGTTACGAGAGCAACCAGCATAGAAAGTTCCACGGTCCATATATTATTGTCCATACATTATGATTTTAGCGGCGGGAAGGCCGTGCCATGTGGCACAAGTGTCCCTTCCCAGGAAAAGTGAGCCATGGGGGCTCCACGTGAAGAAATTTTTAATTGTAACGGGAACACAAGTAGTATACTACGTGTTTTAATAGAAATTGTGGGAAATTTTATTTTTTAAGTTATTAACTTTTTAGCACACAAATCCCACGATTCGTATAATGACATATGGTGTACCATCTTGTGTATCGATCATACTGAAAAATCTCAAGATTTGAAGGGATGATGCACAATTAAAGCGACGTTTTAATTTTATAATATAACACTACGTGAGATGAAATAAATTTTAATATGTAATAGGAAATTGTTATTCGTATTTTAAAATTTTCATTTAGTACTCTAAATTTTTTATAATTAATAAATAAATTACATTTACTAGGAGTGTAGAATAAGATTTTTAAAATGCATGAGTGTACTGTTAGAAAGTTGTATGTGACCTGTGTGTCATGGACTCTTAGATCTAGCATGCGTGCAGAAATATAACTGTGTGATCATTGTACATGTAAAGTCCTTATTCCCAACATGTTAAAGGTTGTTACATATGCAAATCAAAATAAGAATAAAAAATAATTGTTATTAACACTTCAAAACAGTTTTTTATATTTCCCTTTTATCTATTTGTTCTTTTTTTTTTCTACAATAAGGGGAGGGAGGTCGGCTTAGCCTCACCATAGGCTAACAATAATGTGGTTCAAATTCGACTTTGGCAATAATCGAATCTAAAACATCTTACTAACAAATGAAGAGGATATCACTAGACTGTAATACTAAGTGGATATATTTGTTCTTTAATTATTAGTTAACGCAAAATATTATTTTTGGAGTGTCAATAACAACTCTTAAAAAGTAATTATACACATATGTCTAATCATGATATGCTCACAAAGAAAAATCACACTTTTCTTTTTCTGGCTAGTTATGTAATTTTACTTCAATATTTCGTAGCATTGAGCGATACGGATTTTTATTTTTTCTCAAGTAGCCCAAGTACACTCTCCGATTTGAACGGGCCTTAATGTATCCAGCCCACATTTTAGTCTCAAACGGACCTACCAAGATTCCAAGCCTCTTGTTAGTCTTGGAATAGTCCACTTTCTTCAATGGATACTTCTTCACGATGAAACCCATTAGGCGGGCCCACCCTCATTCTCTTGTAAAAACATCATGAACTTCAAATCCTTCGATTCCAACGGCACAGTGGGGAGGTTTAGGTTTGTTTACCATTATTTGCTCGTTACATGTAAGAAGTTATTCATTTAATTGTAAGTAACAATCTAAAATACTTACAAGAACACCGTATTAAAACTATAAAACAAAAAATGTTTTTCTTTACATATGGCAAAGTCTAATTTTTCTTTACATATGGCAAAGTCTAATTTTTCTTAATAAAAAGAGCAAATAATTTTATGGTTCACAAAATGTGATTAAAGATTTTGTTCATCACATGCTCTTTGTCACATACCCGCCTGCAAAATATGAGATTGTCTCTCTAACAGAGAATCAGATTGCATACCTCTATTATTTACACCATTCTCTGCTCTTTGATTTTTGACCAAACTTATTTAACAGTATTTTTTAATTTGTAAGTAAGAAGTTTTAATTTGTCTTTCTTTTAATCACACAAATTTGATATCATATTTGTTCTGAATAACTCACTGTGTGAGTTAGCTGACCTCACTTCACCTCACCTGCCTAGTATAAATATAATGTTGTATAGAAACAACTGACTATAAACTGATGTATGAATATGTAGGAGGACATGAAGAATCTTAAACATCTTTTCTCCCGATGACTCTCAACCATGTATCACGTTTTTGTTTTATTTAATCCATTCATTTTTTGATCCCTTATAGAGAGGGTCGTCTTATTAGTGCTTAAGTAGACGTGTTGTTTTATCTGCAGAGCTAATGAATGAATAAGAAATTGAACTAACAAGTCCGATAATATATACTACGCATCAGTCACAATTAGTTGATGTTATCAACAGTTACTTACTAACTAAATCATTGGATATAACATGACAAGATTATGTAAAGTAAATAAGATACTCGAAATAAAATTTAAAAAAAAAGTGTTGACCGTAAAAATGCAAAGCCTACGTTGCGTGCAAATCGAACAACTATTGAGCTAACTACGTCGTTTTTGTAAATGTGGGCATGTCAACTTGCGAACGAGCTTGGTTGGCAGAGTAAAATAGATGAAGTAGTGGTAGGGGTGGGCACTTGAAACCGAAAACCGAAATCGAAACACAAACCAAATCGGACCGCACCAAACGGTTCGGTTTTGCGGTTTTGAAACCGAACCGCATTGTAGGAAACAATTTGGTTTTGGTTTTGACTTTTGAAAACCGCACTGAAACCGAAACCAAAACCGCTCGTCAAATTAGATGTCATGTTTTAATTAGTTGTTTGTTAGAGTCCATACATTTAGTATGTACATGTCATAATAATGATTTTTTTCAAGTTATATCCCTCATCAAGCTTGGCATCTCAATGTTTCTTTACAGGAAAATATGACAATTTTATTACCAGTAAAAGCACCTCAGAACCCTAATTTTCAAGTTCAGAATGACAACCTATATAATAGGCTAATCAGAAATGCAAATGAAAACTCAAAAAGAAACAATGAGCATCAAATAAGAGTAGTCACATAAGGAGAGATACAAAGATTGAATCTCTAATCAAGTAATAAGCCGAAGCACTCCATTTGGGTACTTTTTCCTACTCATAGAGTCTATCATCTGTGCAATTAGCTAGCTAGAGTAAAGAAAAGAATTCTCATGTGGGTTGGTTAATTAATGTATTGTGTGGAAAATGAGATCGTGTTATGTGTAGATAAGTATAAATTTTAAATTGTATATTTTTTCTCAAAAACCAAACCGAAACCGTTTGAAACCGCACCGAACCGAACCAAACGATTTGGTTTCATTTCGATTTTGTTTCAAAACCGCACCGCAAAAAGTTGCGGTTTCATTCAAAACCGCACCGAACCAAACCGTGCCCACCCCTAAGTAGTGGTGGTATTGAATGCACTACTAAGTACTAATAACTTCTGCACCTGAGCAACTACGGTCGAAGAAGGAACACCTCTCAGCCTAGGGTTCTAGAACCTGAAGACAATCTTGCTTAATTCATTGCAAAGTTCAAAATCTTCTGTACTGGGTTCGACAACTTCAACTATATTCGTGAGAATATAAGTGCCGAATCGCTATCAAGCTATACGGGCAAAGGTACTCAAAGTAGATGATTGTCTTTATGCTGAGTTGAGAGAATTGAAAATTCAGTTGCAAGAATTACTTGATAAATGTTTTATTCAACCTAGTTCGTCACCTTGGGGTGCCCCAGTATTATTTGTGAGGAAGAAAGATGGAACTCTGCGATTGTGTATTGATTATAGGCAATTGAACCGGGTAACGATTAAAAACCGTTATCCATTGCCTCGTATCGATGATTTGTTTGATCAACTGAAAGGTGCGTGCGTATTCTCTAAGATTGATTTGAGATCCGGGTATTATCAGTTGAAAATTAAAGAGGATGATGTACCTAAGACGGCTTTCCGAACCCGTTACGGACATTATGAATTTTTGGTTATGCCGTTTGGGTTGACTAATGCACCTGCAGCTTTCATGAGGTTGATGAACGAGGTATTCCAGCAATATCTTGATAAATTCGTTATTGTTTTTATTGATGATATTCTGGTATACTCTAAATCTAAAGCAGATCATATCCGACACCTTAACTTGGTGTTAAAGAAATTGAGGAAGCATCAGTTGTATGCTAAGTTTAGTAAATGTCAGTTTTGGTTGACTGAAGTGGCATTTTTGGGGCATGTTGTATCGGCTCAAGGAATTCAAGTTGATCCTCAAAAGATAGCAGCGGTGGAGAATTGGGAGCAACCTCGAACCGTCACTGAGGTACGAAGTTTTCTTGGTTTGGCAGGTTATTATCGACGGTTTGTTCAGGATTTTTCTATGATTGCCTTGCCGTTAACGAAGTTGACCAGGAAGGATGTTAAATTCGAGTGGGATGAAAGCTGTGAGCGGAGTTTCCAGCAATTGAAATATTGCCTCACTCATGCTCCGGTATTGGTACTTCCTGATGATAGCGGTAATTTTGAGATTTATAGTAATGCTTCACTGAATGGCTTGGGATGTGTTTTGATGCAACACCAGAGAGTGATTGCTTATGCTTCTAGACAGCTAAAAGTTCATGAAAGGAATTATCCTACTCACGATCTTGAATTGGCAGCAATTGTTTTTGCTTTGAAGATTTGGAGGCATTATTTATATGGTGAGAAGTGTAAGATCTTCACTGATCATAAGAGTCTTCAGTATCTGTTTACTCAGCATGATCTTAATCTTCGTCAGCGAAGGTGGATGGAACTGCTAAGTGATTATGATTGTTCTATTGAGTATCATCCGGGTCGTGCTAATGTGGTAGCTGATGCACTGAGTAGGAAACCTCAAGGTAGACTCAATGCCTTATATGCTAGTCGTGTTCCTCTTCTTGCTGAACTGAGGGCAACTGGAGTAAGGTTGGAGTTGGAAGATCGAAGTGGAGTTTTTCTTGCTAGTTTTCAAGTTAGGCCAGTTTTGGTTGATCGTATACTCGAAGCCCAGATGGCTAATGAGGAAATTCAGGAAATGATTCAATTAAGAAGTGAAGGGAAAAAGAAAGACCTCAGAATTCGAGAATCAGATGGTATGCTTATGCAGGAAAACAGAATGTATGTTCCGAATAATGAGGAATTAAAGAAGGAAATTTTGGATGAAGCGCATTGTTCAGCTTATGCTATGCACCCAGAAGGAACAAAAATGTACCATACCATTCGACCATTTTATTATTGGCCGGGTATGAAGAGGGAAATTGCTGAGTATGTGAGTAGATGTATTATTTGCCAGCAAGTTAAAGCAGAAAGAAAGAAACCTTTTGGGCGAATGCAGCCACTTCCCGTTCCCCAGTGGAAATGGGAAAATATAACCATGGATTTCGTGTATAAGCTTCCTCGTACACGAAATGGATTCGATGGTGTTTGGGTGATTGTGGATCGACTTACCAAGTCAGCGCATTTCATTCCAGTGAGGGAGAAGTACCCTCTGAATAAATTGGCTAAGTTGTTCATTACGAAGATTGTAAAGTATCATGGAGTTCCAGTGAATATTATTTCTGATAGAGACCCAAGATTTACTTCTAAGTTTTGGGTAGCTTTTCAGGAAGCTCTTGGTACGAAATTGCTTTACAGCACTGCTTATCATCCTCAAACTGATGGGCAATCAGAGAGGACTATTCAGACGTTGGAGGATATGTTGAGATCTTCAGTGTTACAATTTGGTGATTCCTGGCATGATCGTCTGGACTTGATGGAGTTTGCTTACAATAACAGTTTCCACTCGAGCATTGGTATGTCACCATTTGAGGCACTTTATGGTAGGGCGTGTCGTACGCCATTATGTTGGTCTGAGGTTGGTGAAATGGTGTTAGAAGGCCCAGAGATTGTAGAAGAGACAACTCAAAATATTCAGGTGATTAAGTCTAACCTGAAAGCAGCCCAGGATCGACAGAAGAGTTTAGCTGATCGACATACTACTGATCGAGTGTATGATGTGGGTGATTGGGTGTTTTTGAAATTGTCACCTTGGAGAGGTGTGGTACGATTTGGAAAAAGAGGAAAGCTAAGTCCGAGATATATTGGACCTTATGTGATCACTGAAAGAATTGGTAAAGTTGCCTATCGGTTGGAGTTGCCTCTGGAGTTATCTAAGGTCCATAATGTGTTCCACGTCTCTATGCTTCGACATTATATTTCTGATCCTTCTCATGTGATCCCTCCTCAACCGCTAGAGATTAATCCGGATTTGTCATATGATGAGGAACCAGTCACAATCTTGGATTGGAAAGATAAGATTCTAAGGAATAAGACGGTGAGCTTGGTGAAGGTGTTGTGGAGGAACCATTCGGTAGAAGAAGCTACCTGGGAAGCAGAAGATCGAATGAGAGAGATGTACCCAAGATTATTCTATGGGTAGTAAGTGGTTTATTTGGTTATGGGAATTTCGGGGACGAAATTCTATAAGGAGGGGAGATTGTCACAGCCCGTCCCGGAGGTCCCTTTGACGGGAACGTGCAATGACTGAATTGCCCTTAATGGGCACTAAGGTACGTGTGTGTGAGACGTTGTTGGTTCAAATGTTAGGCAAGATTAAAAGAAAATACATATGTGAGTTGGATTATTAAGTTGATTTTGTTATGTTGGTTAGGGATTTAGACAAATGGATGGTGTAGATTGATTTTGGGACATCAAAACCCTCCATCTCTCTCTCCCCATCTCGTGGACTCTCTCTCTCTCCTCTACCCCGACTCTCTCTCTCTCTACACACCCAAACCGTACGGACACACCCAAAACCTCCCAAAACTTGACGGATCAAGGCAACCAAGGTATGCATCTTCATCCTTGAGTCATTTTAAGTTGATTGGTACTAGTTTTAGGAAGTGAAACCTTCGATTTCACGTGAACCCGAAACTCCCATTTTTTGTCACTGTTCATGCACACGTGAAATGTTGTGTTTCAGGGAATTCTAAGCTTATATTGAGCTTAATGAGGTCCTAAGGAAGCTCTGAGTGCTTCGTTTGAAGGATTTGGACGTCGGGATCACGAGGTTTGGTTTTGGCCGGTTTTGCTTGAATTTTTCCGGTGAGATTTAGTTGTTTTTAGAGCCTTAAACTAGTCTATCGTGATTCTACATGTTTGGGGCTTCAATTTGGTATAAAATACGAAGAAAATGGGTGAAAAACGAAGGAGAACGAAGAGTTTTAAAACTCGCCGGAAACCTGCCGCCGGAAAAACCAGTCCGGCGAGCCAAGGTTGAAGATGGTGCGCGTGGGGGGCGCGTGTCCCCGTGCTTTTCCTGGCGCGTGGGGGCGCGTGCGGCCTCCAAAAATTATTCTAAAAAATGTGCGACGTCCGTGACGTCGAGTAGGTCGATGTGGTATATTCATATACCCAAATTGAGCATCATATGAGAAGTTATTTCGAATTGTTTGGTTATGTGTTAAATTAACGTTTTTATAGTTATTTCGCATATAGGTGACACCTATCCCGAGGACGAGCGCATCCAGGGACGTCACGGGGGTTACGACCCATCGACTTATCAGTGAGTGGGCAGTTTTGATTTCGTATTACCTATATACAACTGTTTTTCCCAAAAAATACGTTTATGTGAAAATTATGAATTTATTTGTCATGCATGCAATTGTTGAGATATTTGGTTTGATAATTGATGCATATATATGTGAATTGACGTGGTGGACGCACATGTGAGTTTTATTATTATTCAGCTGAGTTATTTTATATGAATTGCACTGAAAGCTCATAACCTGCACCCTAGGTGTTAGTGCTTATATTATTATTCACCACACCGCACGCTCGTCTTGGATCCAAGTAGGTGGATGTCGTACAGACCATGTGAGGGTTCCGACATGCTAGTCGTACAGATCACTAGATGTGGTTCCGATTAGTGGGTGACCTTAGTTATGCGCGCTGATGATTTATGAGAGAAGCACTAGAGCGTATTTATACACATGTCATCGTACAGACTACCATATGTAGTTCCGAGTGACGTGCAGAGTTGGACCGTACAGGTCACCGAGGTGACTCCGGTTGGATTGGATGTTGAGCTTTAGAATCAACCGTACAGGACCATTGTAGGGTATCCGGTTGATTTATTATTTCACCTGATTGATATTGATGCATTCTGATTATATTTTGGGCATGGCATATCATTTCTGAGATGTTATGATGATGGATATGTGCTGAGTTATGATGTTGCGTATATATATATGTTTATATACTATTTTCTGGGAAAGTATACAGGTTTTTACGGTGAGGGGTTAGAAATGTTTTAAATGAACTGTTTTGGAAAACTATTTGTTTTTACTGACCCACTCATTTTGTTTGCGCCCCTCCAGGTTCTAGTTAGCGGTTGGTGGCTCTCGAGGTCTTATTCCGGCTTTCTGACAGACTCTTGACATGTAGGACTCACCTGAGGGTGATGTACTTTTATTTTAGTCCTACTTGACTGCACTTAAACCTATGCTCTGAAATTACGTGTTTACTTTATAACTCGTCCTGTTATTCTAGTAGGTGGTTCTGCTAGAGTTTGGTTTGAATTCCTTCTTATGAATGTTGTTGTTTCGCTTCCGTGTCGCACTTATGGTTACGTCACGCTCACGTGACGGCCAGCACGCCTGGATCCTCTGGATCGGGGTGTGTCACATTCATGTAATTTTTTCAAATTTTTAATCTTAAAATGTACTCATTCTTAAATATATCAATTTGTTATATGTAAAATGTACCCTTTTTTTTATATAAAATCTATTCAATTTTTTTTCTAATCCATTTTTAAACTTATATGGGTACATTCTTTTTTCTTTGATTTTAAAATGTATCCATGTCAAGTTTAATCGAACAAATTTACTAATGTTATTAAGCTTTTTTTTTTTTTTGTGATTTTGAAGAATGTACCCATCTTTTGATACAATAATTTTTTGGTTAATTTTGATGAATATACCCATGTTTACACACACACACACACACACACACACACACACACACACACAATAGTATACTTATATTTTAATATTTTTAATCCCACAAATTATGGTTTTTTATTCAAAATCTCATTTATATAAACAACTAAAAATTTTTATTTTTAATTTAAAAAATATAGTAACGTACATAGAAATAAATTATCACATTAATTTCAGAGACTTCGATCAAAAATTGAAAATCAACAAGGGTTTCAATCAAAGAATATTCATAATTAAGGACCGCATCCAAAGTCTCCTTTTTTTTAAACTAGTTATTAGTGTAATGCATGGTCCTTCTTTTCTTAGACTTCTAAATTCAATTTTCTCGCATGAAAAATGACATAACACAACAAAATTTGTTTAAACTGATTTGTGGAGAACATGACAATTGACATGATAAAAACATTTTGCATTATCTAGTATTAAACAATCAAAATGCAATTAATTAAATATCAGCTGGTTAGGATCAACCATTATTGTACACACAATATTCGAAATAATTTGACAAGAAAATGAGTCCATTACCACTCTAGTTATACAACTTATACATAGTTGCACAAATCCACGTGGGGGAGGTATGGGTGTGACAAATGTTAATATATAGTATGTAGACATGGCTCAAATATTCTAGGACATGCTTAGTCCATGTGTTGTTCACATGTTTTTGCTCACCAGCGGCCGTCATGTATCTTTATCAAGATTTGTCATAAAATGCCAAACTAACCACCAATTATGATGTTAATAGTGCCCAATTATTTCTAAGTAGTTACAATATTTTCATCTGTTTCATTTAGACACTTAATTCTTAGACTCATTTTTTTAGAGGATATGAATATAACTTGCTACGTTCTATTGGACTAGTAATAGTTGTCTTTATTTAGCCGGAGAAGCTCTCAAATCCGACTCATTAATCTGATTAAATTATTTTTTTGTGATTTTTTGATATCTAATTGTAACTAGCTTAGTTTTCGCCATACAACTTAATTTTTTGTGATTGCATATAGTCATATAGTCATTGTATATCTAGGTCTAAAACAGAGGCTATGAAAATTGGTAATATGTTTTGCAGTTTTACACTTACGTCATACCACAAAATGCTCTTAAACCACAATATTAATAGAGTTTTAAGTTCGAATCTCACTCCTTCAACAATTAGGAAAAAAAAAAAGAAAAAAGTGTATCATATTTTACCTACATTTACCGTGATTTATTCTAGAATCCATCTAAGGACATTGCCAAAGCACATTCCATCGTTGAAACACACCAATTGCCTTAGCAATTGAAGTTATAATATTCTGGAAGATGGAGGCAACGATAATCTTCTTAATTCTCAATTATTTTTAAATTTAATTCACCTTCTCAAATCGTTTACCAAAAAAAAAAAAACAACGAACAAGTTCAGACAAGCTAATGAATTATGGATGATCGATTTGACGACGACGTTCTTGAAAACACCATTTGCACATGTCTGTCTCTTTCAGTGACAATACTTTTGTAATTTGAAATTGAAATGAAAAATATTAGAATGAAATCAGTTTTTTTTTTTTTTTTTTTTTAAGGAGTGAATATATTTCATTCTCATCGTGGAGACCAACAACTTTCTAGTAAGCATCAGACAGCAACCAAACTTTGAAGGAATAATGTGCGGAAATCCGCATGCTGATTTTCTCTTACTCAACAATTTTATATGTTTATATTGTAAAACTGTGAATTTAATTGGTCATATATGTATAAGAGCCAGGATTCTCTAGTGTGTATGGTTAACGTCACATTTTAAAGGATTTTTTTTTAAATTTTTTTAATGGTCTTTGAAATTCAAATAACTCTTCACTTTCGCCTTTGAAATTTAGAATCGATACAAGTGGTCTCTGAGATTGTTAATCATCAATCATTTTAGTCATTCCGTGAGAAATCTCCGTTAAATAGAGAGTATTTTTGTCAAATCAATCTTTCTCCTTGAACTGATGGTTTCTTTAATTTAACAGAGATTTTTTCATATAATGCACCCTATCACTTCTATCAATTTTAAAGTAAATATGCATAATTGAGAAAAATGAAAGCACCCTATCACATCTATGATATCAAATTTTGAATCAATTCAATCTAAATACGTAAGAGTAAATACTCTTAATCACTTAAACTATACAGCCGACTACATATACATATACCAAACTGATTATCTGCGCCGCAAAGTACATCTTTTTTTTTTTTAATTCCTAGATAGAAAATATTCACAGCACACATAATAATCCCTGTAAATTTCCTCATGCAATTAGCCCCATTAATCTATGATATTACAATTACACCCCTTTCCCTTACCTAAGTTCCGTTTAAATATGAACCTTCCTTCCCCTTTCCAAATCCCCCAAAAGCAACACAACGCTCCTCAACTCTCAAACAAATCTCTCTCTCTCTCTCTCTCTCTCTCTCTCTCTCTCTCTCTCTGAAAACCATTCATATCAATGGCCAAAGGTGGGAAGCTAACAAAGCTCAAGTCAGTGCTGAAGAAGTGGAACTCCTTCAGCAAGCAGAACAGCCGCCGCAGCCTCAACTCCGTGGTCTCCGCCGCGGATGAAGATTACTCCACCGACGTAATAATTTCAGGAGACCTCCGCCCCGTCTATGTGGGCAAGTCCAGAAGACGTTACCTTGTGGCCTCCGACGTCGTAGACCACCCGCTTTTCAAGGAGCTGGCCGACAGGTCAGAAGACGACACGATCAACGTCGCATGCGAGGTGGTGCTGTTCGAGCACTTGTTGTGGATGCTCGAGAATGCCGATCCACAGCCCGAGTCAATGGACGAGTTAGTCGAGTTCTATGCCTGCTGAGGGAAAGATTTAGAAGTTATGCCATGTATGTACGTGCATGGTGTGACTACGTTACTGAGGAAAATAATGAGAGAGTGGTGGGGGTGATTATCTGTGGTCATCCGCACTGGGTAGAGAAAGTTGTACATTGTTAATAGATCATCGGCGTCTGAGGGGAAAAAGATTTGATTGTGTGATTTGATTGCACGGTTGAGGATAATTAACCCAATATTTCACATCTGGGCTGGTGGGAAATTTCGTCAGTTCTGTAATTCTTCTTTGTTCATTCTAAATATAATAAATATAACTTTTATGTTTATTTCTCATGGATTATCTTTTCATAAGTACATTTTTATTCAATTCTTAAATGGTATATTATCTTGATCGATATAGTCTATTTTTCAACTCACTGCGTCCCGGATTCTAACCTTCACATTTTTCATAGTGTAAATTAGAGTAGCTGTTAATTACCCATTTTAAAGGACTATGATCTAGTTAGGTAACTAATTTAACTTGTGACCTTTGGGAATATAATGCATGTTAATAAACCATGGAGTATTTTTTTACTGACAAAGGTGTGTGCGATCTTTGTATTTTTATGTCACAAAATTGATGACCTATCAATTCTAATGCTGATGGGTCCTTCAAAGGAGTACTTTTGAAGACCATAAAAATGTGAGATTGACAATTGGTGAGGAACAGAACAATATAATGGCTGCCATCATGTGTGTACTAATTAAAATGTATTTATTTATTTATTATTCTTCTTTGTTACCTTTTTTTTTTTAATTTTAACTTTTTGTGTTAGCTAGTGATACATGGGAAAATGCATGAAAAAGAGTGGATCAAGGATGATGAAGGGAGAAATGTACAAGAAAAAATCATATGAAATAAAACCAACAAATGAGAAATGTTAAGGAGTCTCTTTCAAAAGTGCAATTATATATGGACTCTCTATCATCTCATGTTTTTTGCATAATATTTTATAATGTTGACATATGAATTGACATTAAAGTGTGAGATGACAAATATTCTATAAAAAGTCTCAATTTAAGAGTCTCGTTAGCACTTCTCAACAATTCTCCTCAATTCCATCATCCTTCTTCAGTTCTCATTTCCTGGATATCTATGCTTTCCTCATATATAAGTACAAACTAAAAAAGTAACAAAATAATTATCAACCGTCCTTAAATGTTGATTTGTTTTAGAAAGCCATATTAATTACTTGATGAGATAATTAAGTTCCCGCTGATATATAACCTAGACAACAAATCCTTGAATAAGACAACAAAACCTTTTAACCTTTATTAATTAATTCAGTGGCATCATATATTATAATATGTCATTATTATGTTATTACCAGAATAAAAAAGTTTATTAAAAGCTAGCTTGGAGGCCTAGCTAGTTATGTCCTTTTCTCTCTAACCAGACTAACCTTACACTAATCTCTCTGTATTAAGACAAATGATATTACAATTTTGTGTATACAGCCGGCACCGTACTTTTTCAAAAAAGGGTGTAAAACTTTTTCAATTTTTTTTTCTTTAATACAGGTTGGAGATTTATAATCTATTGTTTCTGATGGTATTTTACTTCAGTAGTTTATGTGGAATTTTAACTTTTTTTCATAGTATCAGAATAGGTTGTCGTGCGTGTGAAACTCAACGGCCAAGTCACCCAATTTGTGTTGTTCACGTGTTCGGCATGAAAATTGGTCACATATGAGGGGACGTGTTGAGAATGAATCACACATCAATCTGAGGAAAGATCTTGCACGACCTTACAAGTAAATTTGATTACTTCTCATATCGATAATTGATTTTATTGTGGAACCTTAACTTTCTTCGAGAGTAACATTGAAATAGCCAGAAGAAAAAAAAAAGAACTTAAATAATAGGCATGTAAAATTAAGTTGGTAGCTGCAAAGAAAATGTTATGTTATGAGACAACAGGGGAATTAGTCAACAACTTTACAGGTGGTACCTTTCGGCAAAAATTAATTAGTTAATTGATTGAATTAAGCTAAACTTTGTTATGATTATTAAATTTGATTCAAAATATTCTCACACACATAAAGTCAGAAATGCTTTTTTTTATACATATAGTTTATTAATTCAAAAGCTAATGATTAGGTAGTTCGAGATGCCTTTGCGATCGATATAGATATAGAAATATGATAAATCTAACCACACGCTTAAATTTTTTGTTTGATTTGTAGGGTTTTAATTGGAGAAAAAAATAATTAAATAAAATATATGCAAAGTGGAAGACACAAAACTTTGTCGGAATGCATGCATTAGTACCAGTAACGCGTCTTAGCCAAGCTGTGATTGCCATTGCCAACCCGCAAAGCTCTTAAGTCTAAGCTTTGCAGCGGCTTCCACACTTTTCTGTCCAGAAGTTAACGCATGCATATATAAATGAAATATTAATCGTACGTACGTGGCGCCATTGAATAAGTTGGAGCCAATGAGCAGGGTTTCTAAAACCTATATAGTACTTCTCTTGGTGAACGATGTTGCACTTTTCAATTGAATATAAAATTAAAATAAAAAACCTTGATAGTGGTTTGATCTTTAAAGTCTCGAAAATATTGACAAAGTTTTAAAGACTAGCTAGCTAGCATAATAAGATAAAACATAAAGTTAAACATATAAATAAGATAAAACATAATTTAAAAAGGAAACCATTATTGGCTTTCCAAATACTTGTGTAGTGCTCATAAAAAAAAGGAGAAATTAGGTTTTCATTCTTTTTTTTTTGCTACTCTATTGATTAAAATCTTATTCATTTTCAATTTTTGATCAAGATCATTGGGTAATGGGTATTAATAACATCATTAATTATTTTAATAATAAAATATTTTTTTATTTCTAAATATATTTTTTTAATGTTAAAAATGTGACAATTACTATATTTATATTTATGACTAAAATTTTTATCATATATTTTTAGTTTTAGTTTGTACCAATTTTTAATTTGTAATTTTTTTTTAATTTGTACCAATTTTCTTTTCAATTTTAATTTGTACCCATATATTAATTTCTTTGTGTGCCTATATTTTTTTAAGTTTATTTGTATTTGTACCCATATTTTTTTTATTTGTACTTTTTATTTTGCTAAATGTACCCATGCTAATTATATGTACCCATTCATGTAAAAAAATTTAATCTTAAAATGTACTCATTTTTAAATATACCAATTTGTTATATGTAAAATGTACCATTTTTTTATTATATAAAATCTATTCAATTTTTTTCTAATCCATTTTTAAACTTATATGGGTACATTCTTTTTTCTTTTATTTTAAAATGTATCCATGTCAAGTTTAATCGAAGAAATTTACTAATGTTATTAAGCCTAATATCTTTTTTTTTTTTTTTGTGATTTTGAAGAATGTACCCATGTTTTGATACAATAATTTTTTTGGTTAATTTTGATGAATGTACCCATGTTTATATATATATATATATACACACACACACAATAGTATATTTATATTTTAATATTTTTAATCCCACAAATTATGGTTTTTTATTTACAATCTCATTTATATAAAAAACTAAAAACTAAAATTTCTAATTTTTTATTTTAAAAATATAGTAACGTACATAGAAATAAATTATCACATTAATTTCATGGACCTCGATCAAAAATTAAAAATCAACAAGGTTTCAATCAAAGAATATTCATAGTTAAGGACCGTATCCAAAGTCTCCCTAAAAAAAAATTATTTATGAATATAGAAAATTTGGAGTGTGAGTAGCAATTTCTTTTCTAAATGATTGAATTAATGAGTTACAATTCGAAGAGTAATGTCCCACCTTACCAAAAGAAAAAAGTTGGGGCATGAGTTGCGACTGATTCAAAGAGAAACTAAGAACAAAATTGGTAAAACGGAAACATCAAATTCAAAACTAGTTAGCAACGAGTGGAGATAAGTTAGGTTAATTATAATATACGTAGTCAATCCAAAACTAACTAAAAATTGTAAATAGTGGATTCCAAAGTTGAAATCCACCCCCATTTCGAATTCAAAATCTATTGAAAGCTACATGCATTCAAACTTTTTCTAATTATACACATTTGAAAGTTGTCATCAAATATCAGATAATGAATAATTTAACATAAATGTTCTAGCAAAACATATGGAGAGGCCGAAAGACAGATATACCCCTAAAGGATGGAATTAGCCTAAACTGTCAGGATCGAAGAGAACAAAAACAAAGTTGCAAAAAGACGGCATTTTACGCGGCTGTTGATGAGACAGAGAAAGGGTGCCCCCCGGATGCCATTCATCCTTGCATCGATTTTGGTATCATTTGGTGAATGGACAGACACGCATCTGTATGAGGGTATTTATGTCTTTCTGTCAAAAATCAACAAAGTTAGGCGCCAAAAACCAGCCCACGTGGGAGTACCGAGTATGTCGTCAAATCGGATTTGGCCTTCTTGAACGGACCCCCGTCACCACTCCATGTGATGCAAGGAATTTTTGTCTCTTGAAATCCTATGAAAATATTCATGCATGCATGCATGAGTGAAGAGAATGAATTCTTTAGGCAAAATCTACTTCAATAATAATGTACTAATTATTAGTAAATTATTACAAATCCACCACGACTAAAAACCATGTGGAGATGAAGATGTTCTATAACATTATCTTGTTCTACGATGGAGATATGTATGCATATTTAGTAGACCATAGTAGTGGAGATGAATGTTGTTCTTGCACCACAGCGTTGGTTCGAAACTCGTTGATTTTTTAATTTAACATCTAATCTAATAAATTTATCGTTTAACCAAAAAAAGAAAAAGAAAAGTAGAGAGTGGGGGTGGGGGGGTGTGTGGGCTGTGGGCTGTGTGTGAGTAGGATTCTTCGTATAAAGCGGTCATTAAACCAACTCCAATGGTGGGCTAAAAGCCAAATTACCCTCCAAAATTTCCCCCCAAGGGGAAAATTTGGGCTAAATGCTAAATGCTAAACCAATGTCAGATTCTCCCCAAAATTTAGCCCAGAAATTGGAGTGGGCTCCACCGAACCGAGTGAAAAGGGGCGTTTGTGCGCCAAACGCAGCCCACCCACTCGCCCAACTCGCGCGACACGCGACTCCTTAGACAGCGAGGGCCCCGCCCACGTTCCGCAGCGCCTCCAACGGCTTCTTCCATCCAACAGTCACGATCTACAGGCCGTTGGTTAATCCAATGGCCTAGATTCATTTTTTTATATTTATATATTATTGAATCCAACGACTGAGATTGAATATAATCAAATCTAACGGTAAAAAAAGATCTAACAGCCCAAATTTAAATCAAACGGCTAAAATAATTAAATAAAATTATTTAACTCAAAATTCACCCAGGGTTGAAAGATTGGTGAAAGTTGAAGGCTTGCTTTGTGGAAAATTTAGTGATTTTTCAATATTTATCGGAATTTAAATTTTTTTAGATTAAAATGTTCATAAAATTAATTTACGATAGTCTACATATTTATTTAAAAAAATAATAATAATTTAACAAAAAAATAGTCTAAGTTCATTCTTTCATAATCCCGGGCTAAAATTGTCACAGCCCGTCCCGAAGAAGTATATTATTTAATTATCGACCGTGTGAAAAGACTAAAATACCCTTAGGCGTTGAGATGTGTTGTGTGTGACATACTATTAGAAGTGGACTAATATGTTAAATTCCTAAGTTTTTGGGACCAATTGGAACTAAAGGAAATTAGTGGTGATTGGTTGGTTGTTTGTAAACCACACCACACACACACATTAGTGGTGATTCGTTGATGTGTTTTGGACGTCGGGATCGTGAGTTTCAAGCTTGGCCGGATTTTGTGGAATTTCTCCGGCGAGATCCCGTGACTTTTGGAGCTTCAAATTGGTAAGGTTGTGTTCTTCATGATTAGGGCTTCATTTTGGTGAAAATTTCATGGAAAATGGTGTTGAATTGGCTGAGATATGAAGGTTTTTCGATTTTCCAGTTTTCCGGCGGCGGCGAGGAGTCTGGCGAGCAATCGGAGAAGACGAGCGAATATTCCGTCAGAGTTGACGAAATATTCTGACGTCGTCAGGTAAACTTAACAGAATCTGTTAGCTTTTAACGGAATATTCCTAACGGGGTTAGAGAATCCGTCAGGATTCCCTGCGCGTGGCCCCGTGTATTGTTGTGCACTCGCCGGCGCGTGCGGGGTCAGAAAATTATTTTAAAAATTCCTGGGTGATCATGACGTTGTGTAGGTCACTGTGGTATATTCATATACCCAATTTGAGCTATGTATGATAAGTTATTACATAGTTTGGTATTTGTGCATTAAAGTAACGTTTATATAGTTGCTTCTCCTATAGGCGAGACCTATCCGGAGGACGAGCGTAGCCAGGTTAAGCATGGGGGTTACGACCCGGCTTCATATCAGTGAGTGGGCAGTTATTTTCAGTATATACATATATATACTTGACGTTTTTCCCAGAAAGCGTATTTAAGGAAATGTGATTTAAATGCCATGCTATGCCTATATTTTATTTTAGTATATGCATTATCATAATTTGCATATTGTTGCATGGTGCTGTGGAGGCTCAGGTAAGCTCAGGTAAGTTATGTTTGGTTATGTGAATTGTCGATGATGTGATATGTGATTGAATATTGTTAAGCTCAGAAAACTGCACTTAGGGTGATTGTGATTTAGCCAGAGATATGACACATGTCTGTTTATTATGTCACCTCCCGCACCATATGCTCACATTTGATCCAATTTAGGTGCACAGTCTTGTCGTACAGACCTTATTTATGGTTCTGACTCGTAGGTGACTAGCGATTTATCGCCCGGCTATTATGTGAGAGTAGTATAGCATAATTATATTACACCCATTATCGTCGTACAGACCTTTGCATTTGGTTCCAACTCTTGTGCAGTATATTGCCGTATAGGTCATTGTAATGACTCCGGTTAGATTGACTTTTGAGCTATGAATTCAGCCGTACAGACTACCACATGGGTTTCGGATAACATGTTATATTTCTATGAAACTATTCTTACATGAATTGCTTATTCTGTTATATATAGGCATGGCATACATACAAATATGAATGTTGATTTTTGAGCATGATTTGAGATATATACATATTTATGTATTCTATTTTCTGGGAAAGTATCTATATACTTGTTTTACGGTGAGGGGTTAGTATATTCAAAGGAAAATAAGGTTTTTGTGTAAATGTGTTTTACTGACCTACTCAACTTTGTTTTTCGCCTTAGGTAGCAGAGTTTGGTGGCCACGAGGAATCCAACGGTGTTCTGACAGAATCCGAAAAGTAGGATTCACCTTAGGGTGTTGTATCTTAGTAATTGTCCTACTTGACTGCAACTAGATTTTCTTATTGCTCTAAAAGACCCTTACTAGCATCCTTTCTTAACTGGAATTGCTAGTTGCTTGGTTTTAAATTGTTCATTTTTCCTTATTCTTTATCGCTTCCGCTTTGCGCACAAGGCTACGTCACGCTCACGTGACGGCCAACACGTCTCGACTTCGGTCGGGGTGTGTCAAAAATTTTAGGCCAGAACGGTTGGAGCAGAAAAACTGTTTCTGTACTAAAAGCTAAATTTTCCGGACTAAAATATTTGATTTTTAGCCCAACCATTGAAGATGGTCTTACCAAGAGGGCAAACAGGACATGAGGAAACGTCAAATTGTACAGTACAGTAACCTCAGTGGTGCCATGGCAGCATGCAGTCTGTCAGAATCATGAAAACTAAAGAGCCAGCCATGACTTAGAGTGAATGATTATCTACCATTTTATAAACTTGATGTTGAAAGGTCACTCCACAAATACGGCTCATTATAAGTTGTAGCTATATATATTTATATACACACTAGAAGAAAAAGCTCATCAACCTCGGTCAATGTCCGCGGTAGATTGCTGAATTTTGATCCATAATTCAATTTGACATATAAATTGGAATCTCATTTTGAAACTTATCTTTACAGAATATTGAGAGTAGTATGCAAAATGGTACTATATTATCTCTTAATTTATACATCTTTGTAAAACTTCTTAAATTTCGATATGAAATATTTTACAAGACTGCCAAATAATATATAGGATAAGTTCTACATCATGCATGCATGTGAAATCCAAAACATAACTAAGAAATATAAAAAGGAAGCTAGATCCCCTAAAAATTTAAAGCAGTTTTCCTTGTACATTAATATCATATTTTGCAGTCCTAGTCCTCTACCTGATGACTTGATCTATGTGAGAATTAGCAATTAAAAAACAAAAAAAAAAAAAACAAGAGCAAATGCGACGTACCTGCAGAAAGTTTCTATCAACTTAACGATGCGATGCGACGTTTTGTTACACAACAAAAAACTTTTGTAGGCACTAGACTACAAAACCCTAAACCCAAATTAAAGACACGACATGTGATGCCTGAAAGCTGAAATTCAATCTCCCACGTTACCAAACAAACCACTATCCAAAATCTGTGGGTTCCATTCATTCTATTCCTCCAAACTGAGAGCCCTAGGAAGACTCTGGAGAGGAAGTTCTTTTTTTTTTTATCAGATCAAGAAAGTGAAGTCAAAGAAAGAAAAAGATGTCGCATGCATTCGGTGATTGGAACACTGTCATGTGGAGTTATTTTCAAATTACAAGTTTATGTTTTGTTTTTGTTAATATATTGTCTAGAACATCAATATGAGGAAGAGGTGTTGACTATATAATAACATGTAAACGTTTCTGAAAACCTTCATGCATATGAAATTACCAATTGGAGAAGGGGACCATTAAAGTTTTTGAGATGGAATGGATTGGATTTCGATGACGCCAAAATTATTACATGTGGTGATGTTACCTTATGGTCAGGATTTATCAGATTTGCAGATAAACTACACCATGCATGTCAGGTTTTGCACATGTTATTAATATTTGGTGGTAATATTTCGATTTAAATCGGGTCCCCTCCTATCATGCTACGATATCAGCACACGATTTAGCTTGTTCACTACTGCAGCCCATACTAGAACCCGGTAGAACTACTGAACTAGGGTTTCATATGCATGCATGCTTTGATCAATCTGTAACTCTGTTGTCATCTGAAAGGGAAAGAGGTGTGTTGGGTATTAATGGGTACGTGAAGCTTTTTCCAGTCACCCATAGAGGAGAGATTTTTCAATGTGACAGTCACACGAGGTGGTATACCACGTGTCCCTATATAAATGATGGATTATGTGTGTTAAAAAATTAATAACTTAAAAATTAAAATTTTCCATCACTTCCATAAAAACACGTACCATCTGTGTTCCCGTCACAACTAAAAATTTCTTTCCTAGAGACTAGAGCGGGATCGTATCTCTTACACCACGATCCGAGTTTGATTGAGCACGTGGCGTTTCAGACTCCTACGTGACTTGATGATGATATGGTGCATTAAGTCAGGAATATGTGTGGAAGATATGGTGAAATGTGTAAGAAAAACAACGGGGAGTGATGAAATATGGATCACAAGTTATGTTGTGGACATAGGGTACAAGTCATGACCTAATTTAATCCAAAGCAGGATCCATGAATTAAATGTTAGCCTTATAAGGTTATACAATTAAAACACAAACGAATGAGTGACTGACCTGATTTCAATGGTAGTTATCGAAGATGCAACAGCCATGCAAGCAAAGACGTGATCGATAAAACTCCAATCTTTATGTTTGCCGTGACAAACAGAAACACTAACTCTTCTGTAAACTCCTAGCTTTATGACAATGCTCTATGGGAAGCCTTAGTTGTCGTGTCTAGGGTTAGCAGGGACCGGTGTTTATATACTAGCCAAAAAGTCTTAGATTCCATCCATAAGGGAAAACTAAAACTCTCATTTCTTGGCTCTCAAGTAAAATATCATAATCATATATTATTAAGGATTCCATCAATCCTATTTCCAATATAAGACACCTTATATAGAATTAATATCTTTAAGAGATTAAATCACAATTAACATTATTCTCCAATATTACATTCCTATTACATGTAGTAGACCACTTAAAGGTTGATTTATATTGGATAAATCCAACATTCTCCCACTTGGTCTACAAAATGTAATATTCATGTTTATACTTGAGATTGGAGACTAATGTCTCTTTAGTGGCCATGTAACAGTGATTACATCTCATCCTTAATGCAGCTTCTGTCAAATGCATTTCTTAACATGGAACTAACAAGGTTGTAGGGTTGACACAACCCAGAACCTTCATAATCACACATGCTAAGATCCTCATTCACATGAAACACAAATTATGATTAAGAGATGAAACTTTAAATAAACTTTAAATTAACTAAAATGTCTTACTTTATATCATCTCAGGTCCACCTTATTGTAACTCACAAGTTACACTTTATGCTTTTTCAAAGCCTTAAATCTGCCAATGCAGATATCCTTCATCTAATGAAACCATCATAACCTGCAGGTGTGAATACATCTCCAAAACAATCATGCATCACTTTCATTAGATCAATAATAATACAAACGATGTTTGTAGCCAATGGACACAACTGAAAATACCAAATAGGTACATGTCCAAGTAAAATATCCCAAAAACTTCATAAAACAAATTAATTCAACACTTGTGAGCAAGATGAATTAATATGTTTTTGACACTGATCTATGCACCATACCAGTTACTTTCATAGTGATTTCCAACACCTGTGGGCAAGATGGAAATCCTCATAACTGAGGTAGTGCACAAACCATGTCATGCCATTTAATATGCAATTTCATAACAACTTGATATCTGATATATATTTCATCAAATAATTGACTAGCACACGAAAAATGTGACTTAATGAATCCAACTGGAGATTAATATGAATACATGGATTCTATACATACTTTATAGGTCATCTGCAAATGTAAGGCATTACTAACACGAAACTCAAACTCCCACTGATCTGCAACATCGTTACTTAATTTGCAAATCAATACTTAAATCATACTGCCTTTGGGAATAGCCTTACTTAGTCAATGAATGCATATTACCTCAATGAAAGGTACAACTAAGCATGAAAGCATTCATTGCTGTTTACACAAAAAAAAACGTGCATCCAACAACCATCTTATATGTATTAATAAGTCCACATTTATGCTAAGTCCTTATGAGCCAAAAACAATATGATCAATCGAGAAAACTAAATGATTGCAAGTAATAGAAAATGTACGCATATACCAAGTATCCATTTGTGCAACTTAAACATATTATAGACATTCAAGTAACACAAATTCATGGAAGATAGAATAATGCTTTAATAGATTCATGCAAGTCCACTTAGTGCTCAAAATTTTAGAACGACTCCCACTAAGTTATCAGAGTTTATACTTGCAAATAAGTTAATGAGTGTGAAGCCCAATTTTCGTTCACTAATTCTCCCACTTGGGCAAACACTCGTTAATATATTCTTTCAAAGATGTACCTAAAGAAAATGTCTTTATATATTAGACATAATAAAATAAACATCACAACCAACATAAAGTTGTCAAACAGAATTTCAGCAATGAGTTACACTTACTTTAGAATTTTTCATAATTAATTTACAAGCTTGATTGCTACCAAATTTATACTGATCAAAATAGACATACTAATCTTCATAAAATAGAAATACAGAGCCATTTTGGGTCAAAATAGTAGTCTAAAGTCACGTCTCAAAAAACATCACAATCTGCCAGTAAAAACTGTCTATACGAGCATGGGTTACTAGTAAATTCACCATAATTAACATACATGGCAGAAAATTACGAAAATTTGCAGACACATATTAGACATCTATATGTTAAACATATCCAAAATTCAGGTCATTTGGTGACCATTAGACATGTCATTCACCCGATTTAAATCAAGACTCGTAATCTGCCAGAAACAATTATGTGCTTCTATCATGAATTTATGCATCCATAACAAATTTAATTTCATATCATTTCAATTTCGATGTCCAAAGGAAACTTTAGTAGTCAAATTTCATCCTCTAAACCGACATCATAGCTCAAATTGAAAAAAAATTTCAAGCATAAGACTTAAACAATGCGTACCTTAGCAATCCTCGATTAACCTTCATGGGTCCAATACTTTGCATCAACAAGTCTCATGAAGAGACACAAAATATGTCATGATGCAACTGATTTCCATGCCTTCAAACCACAACCTTTTATGGGGCTCATTGTGGAAATATTTGTCACTAATGGCATGGAACTTTATCCCAATAAACTTCATGAAACTAAATTAATTTACACCTGTAGGCAAGAAAATTAACTAGTTTCTAGTACTAGATTTTATGTCACAAAAGTTCCTTCATGAAAAACTTCAACACATGTAGGCAAGATGAAGGTTCTCACAACTTTTGTGAAATAAAACCCATACTATGTCATCTTAATTAAACTAAAAGAAGTAATCCACACCTGTAGGCAAGAAGATTATCCCTTTTATTCTAATTAAGATGCAAAGTTGACCGAAGTAACTCAAAAACACAGTTTCACCGTCAACTAAGCCGTTGTGTCTTGCTTAGTTGAAAAGGTATTGGTCAACTCCGCCCTGAAACAATACAAGATGTCACATGAATTAATTAACTGTAAGTGACAAAATTATGATAACCTGATTCGAGCTTCAAGTCTAGCCAACAAATGGCACTAATTCCTTCATGACTCCCTTTGACATTAAATTAATCTCAAAAACCTGACAACATACTTGAAAGAGATTAATCACATATAGAACAAGTTTTATTCCACCACAAGAATGTCAATACTTATCATTACGGAGTCAATTGCTTGAAATAGAAATACTTTATGTAATGCAAAAGAACAATACATTCCTTTAATTTAAAAACTAAATTGCTCAAATGTTTTCTTAAGTCAAACGGGTTCCTTTTCTTTTGTACCTTTCTTTCCGTAGTACAAGGCTCCTAAAACATTAGCATCAAAATCGTGCATTAGCCTTGTAAATACCAATTAAATAAAGGAATTACCAAAATTCTTTTCTTTCAAAAGAAACATCTCCAATACATAAATTGTTGTATTTTTTAAAAGGGTAAATATCAGTTTACTACCCTCATGTTTCGTGGTTTTTAACATTTAGTACATCAAGTTTTTTTCGACCCAGAGTCATACATAAAGTGTTAATTTTGGGACAGTCTCATACATCTGTTAGTCAAACTGTTAAATCTGCCGTTAACTGATGACGTGACGCCTATGTGGATAATGATTGGGCGCCACATGTCATTAAGGGGTCCACGTGGATTTTTTTTTTGAGAAGGGGTTCAAAAAAAAAAAAGGAAACCCGTCTTCTACCCCCGCACCCTCTCTCCCTCCATTGTCCCTCCCCCTCTATCTCTACCTCTCTCTCCTCTCTCCTCTCTCTCTACCTTCGAAACCCGTCTTCTACCCCTACACCCTCTCTCCCTCCATTCTCCCTCCTCCTCTCGCTCTCTACCTCGCTCTCCTCTCTCATCTCTCTCTACCTTTCTCTCATCTCTCCTTTCTCTCTACCTTTCTCTCCTCTCTTCTCTCTCTACCTCTCTCCTCTATCTCCTCTCTCTACCTCTCTCTCCTCTTTCCTCTCTCTCTCTCTCTCTCTCTACCTCTCTCTCCTCTCTTTGTACCTCACTCCATTCTCCAATCCAGCAAAGATTCAATCTTTTCCCAATTTCAAATACGGAGGAGAGAAATCATCTTTCCCTTTTTCTCTACAATTTCTAGGGTTTCCTGTACCGACCCCGACCCTGACCCGATATTTTCTACAATTTCTAGGGTTTATTGAAGAGATCCCGACCCCGACTTGGACCCGATCTTCTCCGCTACACCACCCATTTACCACCGCCGTGATATTCCTCGACAGCGCCCCGGTTTCTCAAAGCCTAAGCCCGCCTACTTCACCAGAATCAAAGCCCGAGCCCGCCTTGGACAAACCCTGCAAGAAGATCTTTCTGCCACTGATGTCTTCATCTAAGCCAGAGCAAAATCTTGGGTTTTCTCCATTTTTGGTTTCTAGGTCTGAGAGTTGCTTTGTTTTTGGGATTTTACAAGGAAGAAGAAGTGAGAAGGGAGGAAGGAAGGAGGAGAGAATGGAGGTTGCTTTGTTTCGGTTTTTTGTTTTTTTGAACCCCTTCTCAAAAAAAAAAAAAAAATCCACGTGGCGCCCAGTCATTGTCCACATAGGCGCCATGTCATCAGTTAACGGCAAATTTAACAGTTTGACTAACGGATGTATGAGACTATCCCAAGATTAACACTTTAGGTATGACTCTGAGACGAAAAAAACTTGATGTACTAAATGTTGAAAACCACGAAACATGAATGTAGTAAACTGATATTTACCCTTTTTAAAATAACTGGGACATATTTCAACGAGCCTCAACGACTGGGACAGATTTCAACGTGCCTCAACATCATAGCTTGGAAGATGTACATGTCTCAACATCATGACTCATTAGATGTGGACAGATCCACCAAGTGTTTGAATTTTAAAAATGTGAAGCTAAAAGAGTCTTACATCAATGAAACGAGAAATAGAAAACTTTATTTTAATCCTTAAAAAAAATGAGTCTTAGACTATAATCTTGTGTAAGATTAAAATCCAATTTTAGTCCCTAGTACATTTAATCATCTCATTTATTAGTTATATTTTGATGTTTTATTTATCTTTTTATTTTTATTTTAATGTATTAATTACATTTAAATTTAATTTTTATTTTATTTATCATAATATATTTTAATGTCTACATTTAGGCAACTAATTTTTTTTTTTTTATAATATATATTCCCATAACAATTTTGTATGTTCTTCATTTAGGTACATTACTACATTTGAATATTTCGTTATATCCCATCGATACAAACATATAGTTACATTAATTCAATATAATGCATTTGGGTACGTACATTTTGGTACACACATTTGAGTATTGACTTTTAGGTACATTAATTCAATATAATATATTTCGGTACATACATTTCGGTACGTACATTTTGGTACATACATTTCGGTATTGACATTTAGGTACATTAATTCAATATAATACATTTCGGTACATACATTTAGGTTCATTATAATATATTTTGGTACAATCATGTAGGTACAAATATTTCGGTACAAAAAAAGTCAATTTTATATATTTCGGCACAGTCATTTTTGTACACTTATGTATTTATATATTTTTGTATCACAAATTTCTTTTAATATGTTCTCATTTACGTTCATTTATAATTAAAAAAACTAAATATGTGCATATTAATAAAATTAAAATTTAACGTGGAGAGATTAAATAAAAATACACATTAAATAACAAAAATTGGTAAAAGTACACTTCAAGTGATTAAATTGAATATGTAATCTAGCACCAGATTTTTTTTTTTTCAAGGACTAATGTTCAAAAACCCCAAGGAGAAACCTTACAAGGGTTATAAGAGGTTGGGCTACTCCTCATATTACCAATTAGTTTTATGGTGGAATTCCAACTTTCTTCATGGTATCAGTGCAAGTTGGCCCACATGTGAACATGTGAACATGTGAAGCCAACGGCCACACGTGCTCCATATCACCCAATTTGTATTATCCACGTGGTTGGCTTGAAAATTCGTCACACTTGAAGGAGCGTGTAATGATGTGAAGGTAAGAGAGTCATACATCGGTGAAAGGAGAAACCTTTATAAGAGGTTGAGCTACTTCCATGATGGAACCCCAAATTTTTTTATAAGCAAAATGCCTAACTGACAAAACTCAGCAAAAATTGACTAATTATACGATTCATGAATCTACCACTGCCTTTCATACACGTTGTTTATACTCAAAATATACCCATTTTTACTTATTTGGGCAATTTGGGTAAAATATGGTATTTGAATGATTAATTTGCAAGAAAGCTAACTTGGAAAGATATTTGGTTGCAAGTAGAGGGGTTTGACACTATAATATTGTTTCTCCTATTTGTTTGGGTGGTGGAGGTTTGTCTAGCCTTTGTTTAATCAAGATACATGCATGTATTGCAAGTAGATGGAAAGGCATTAGCAAGCTTTCGGGCAAGGAACATGTGAAAGAAGCCAACTTGCTTCTTTTTAATGTTAGTTTATTACAAGTGGGAAAACATGTGATGAAAGCATGTGGTGGAAATGCAAGTTCCCCTTTTAATATTATTTCTCCATGCAAGTTGGCAAGTAAAATACAAGATGCCCAAGCAATGGAATACAAACTGCCCAAGTTTCTTTTGGGCAGATGCAGTGTCTTCAGCATGAGGGTTTCCTCCAGATCTCTATTTAAAGGAGCCCAAACACAAGGATTATGGACACTCAACCAAACAAACAAATGCAAGCACAAACTCTGCTCAAACCAGATTTGCCAAAAGCCCTTTTTTATCTAGTTTATTAGCTCTGCTGCTCACTTGCGGTATCGATCTCATTTGTAGCTTTTATGTACTCATTTCCAGTCATATAAATTACAAGCAATCTGCAATATTAGTCACCTTCCCTTGTCATTTACATTTTCAAGCAACCTTGTCATTTACATATTGTTCAATCTTTCTATATAAGTAAAGTCCTTATTTTCAAGGCAAACAAAGAACCTTAATTTGAGCTATTCTCACTTAATGACACAATCTCTTGGTTCGAAGTCAAAAGGCGCAACCTCAATCATTCAAATCCCGTCTACTAGCGGCATCTAGTAGTGGCACGCCCGCACCCACCAATCTCGTATGTGAAGTAAATTGCCGGCTTGCCCGCAAGGCACCATGGCGGACACGTCCGATGGGATCCTTATATGAAGATAGATCATGAATAATCCTTATGTTCATGATTTTCTGCTTTTTCGGAGGATGACGGTGTGGAAGAGCACCCAAGCTATGGCTATCACATAGAGCCAACCTATGAGTTGCCAACTTATGGGTACATGGCTGAAGAGTACTCAAGTCCCATGGAATATGATTGTCGGCCAACTCATGGCCATTAAATAAATAATAATCTTGAAGATTGGCCAACTTATGGCTATGATGAAGGTTATTATTCTTTTGAAGACAATCGCATTCATGAATACTATGATAGGCCAACAAATGGCTTTGAGTATCAAAATGCTTCCAATGAGTACATAGAGCCAATATATGAGATGCCAACTTATGATCATCCGGATGAAAAGCTCTACAAAGAGGATGTGGGCAAATTGGAGAAGGTGTCCAAACTCCATATGGCAAGCATCGAATATGGTGAAGAGGTGACTAAGTGTTTTAAAAGGGTGGAGGAAAGCTATACAACTTTTGGAGAAACTTTGAGAAAGTTGATAGATCAAATGTGTCAAATCCCCTCTACAAAGCACACTCACCCTACTACAACCAAGGAAGAACAAATCATACATATTGATGAAGGCCAAACAATGGCCCTACCCAATGAAAAATCCATGAAAATGGATATGGTTGTAGAAGATCAAGCCATCGTAGGCCAAACACCAACGCTCGGGGGGCTCGAGCCCACACCTCATGTGGAGCCCGAAGAAGAAGAAAAAAGCTCATACACTCCTCCCCGTCAACACAAGCATGTTATCCATATCGAGATCTCAAGGAGGGCAAAACTCGGGATCAAACATGAATGACCACCTCCTATGGTTCCCAAGCTACATAGCATGGCCAATTTAAATGGTAGGTTTGATCTCTCTACACTCAATTTTAAAAAGAGGAAAAGATTTGAGTGTTGAGAGAAAAATAACATTTGGGCAATGAAGGGGTTTCATCCAATATGCCCGAATATGCCCGAATAAAGCTCATTTTTGTTGTTCCTCTTTGCCCGAAGTGAGCTTTCCTTTCTTTTCCCTTCTTTTTCTCTTTTCTCTCTTTCCTTTTCTTACTCTCATGTCTTTCTGTTGTCCTCTGCCCGAAAGGGCTATATATATTATATGTTGGGCTAAATATATATATATATATATATATACATATTTATATAGTATTATAATATATTTTATAAAAGTATTGCCCGAAAAGGGCTTTTTATATATATTTATAATATATATATATATATATATATTATATTATATAATGTGTAAGTAAATAAAATAAGAAAAGGTAAAAAATAGGGTTGCTTTTCACAATTTGCCCGAAATGTGCTTCTCTCTCCCTTTTTTTTTTTTTATTTATTTATTTCTCTCTCCTTCTTTTCTTTTCTCTCTTCTTTCTTTCTCTTTCTTCCTGTTTCTCCCTCAGTTTTTGTCTACCAAAAAGTTCACATATATATGTATTTTATTATATATTATACTATGTAGTCTGCCCAAAGGGGCTATATATATATTTTATATATTATTTTATAATATAGTGAAAAGTAGAATAATAAAAAAAATATATAATAAAAAAAATGGTAGCTTTTGGACTTTTCCGATTAGGCAGTTCTGTTGCCCAACAAAGAACTTTCTTTTGTTGTTGTTTTGGTTTGCCCGAAAAGGGTCTCTCTCTTTCTCTCTTTCCTATTTCTTTTTCTTTCTTTTCCTTTTTCTTTCTCCGTGTCTCTGTTAGAGACACATATATCTATATCTAGGGTAAAAGACTGTTTACTACCCTCATGTTTCGTGGTTTTCAACATTTAGTACATCAAGTTTTTTTCGTCTCAGAGTCATACCTAAAGTGTAAATTTTGGGACAGTCTCATACATCCATTAGTCAAACTGTTAAGTTTTTCGTTAACTGTGACGTGGCGCACTGACTGGGCGCCACGTGTCACCCACGTTTTTTTTTTCTTCTTTTTTTTTTCTTTTCTTTATTTCTTCCTTCTTCTTTTTCTTCTTCTTCCTCCGACTGCAACTTTCTTTCTTTCTTTTTTTTTTTTTCTTCTTCCTTCTCCTTCTTCCTCCCTTCCTCCTTCCTTCCTTCTTCTTCCTTCTTCTTCCTTCTCATTCTCCTTCTTCATCCCGAATCTGGGGAAGCTTTTTTTTTTTTTTTTTTTTTTTTTTTTCTCTTCTTCTTCTTCTTCTTTCTCTTTTCTTCTTCTTCCTCCGAATCTGCCCAGATTCATTTTTTTTTTCTTCCTCCTTCTTCTCCTTCTTCCTTCCCCTTCTTCGTTCTTCTTCTTCTTCCTCCGAATTTGGGGGAAGATGAAAGTGTTTTTTTTTTTTTTTTTTTTTTGAGGAAGAAGAAGAAGAAGAAGGAGGAAGAAGGGGAAGGAAGAAGGAGAAGGAGGAAGAAAAAATTGCAGTCGGAGGAAGAAGAAGAAGAAGAAGAAGGAAGAAGAAGGAAGAAGGAAGAAGAAAAAAAAAAAAACAAACTTCCCCAGATTTCGGAGGAAGAAGAAGAAGAAGAAGAAGGAGAAGGAAGAAGAAGGAAGAAGGGGAAGGAAGAAGGAGGAAGAAGAAGAACGAAAAAAAAAAAAAAAAACAAACTTCCCCAGATTTCGGAGGAAGAAGAAGGAGAATGAGAAGGAAGAAAAATGAAGAAGGGGAAGAAAGGGAAAGGAAGGAGGAATGAGGAAGGAAGGAAGAAGGAGAAGGAAGAAGCAAAAAAAAAAAAAAAAAAAAAGAAAGTTGCAGTCGGAGGAAGAAGAAGAAAAGAAAAGAAAGAAAAAAGAAGAAGAAAAAAAAAAACGTGGATGACACGTGGCGCCAATTCAGTGCGCAACGTCACAGTTAACGAAAAACTTAACAGTTTGACTAACAGATGTATGAGACTGTCCCAAAATTTACACTTTAGGTATGACTCTGAGACGAAAAAAACTTGATGTACTAAATGTTGAAAACCACGAAACATTAGAGTAGTAAACAGTCTTTTACCCCTATATCTAATATTTGTTATGTTATATTATAATATAATATAAGCTTACTGCTTTTCCCTTTCTTTTCCTTTCTGTCTCCATCTCAAGTCTGTCTTTCATTTTGCCCAAAAAGGCAACAGACTATATTATATTATAAATATATATGGGCTGTTTTGTTGTTGCCCGAAAGGGCTTTCTTCCTCTTTCTCTCTCTTTTCCTTTTTCATTCTCTTTTATGTTCCTCTTTGCCCGAAATGGCACCTCCCTCTTTCTTCATTTTCTTTTATTTATTTATTATTATTTCTCTCTCTTTCTCTTTCTTCTTGTCTCATTGTTTCTCTTTCTTCACACTTTGGCCGAATGGCTCCATATATATATTTGTATTTATATTATATTATATTATGTTACATATGAAAAGAGGCAAACAAAAAAAAAAGAAAAAAAAAGAAAAAGAAAAGTTGCCCAAGTTTCTCTCTTTTCATCTTTTTCTGTGTTTTCCAGTTTGCCCAACTTCGGGCCTTTTTCCAATTTACTATTTTTTGTAACCAGTAAGGTTACTCCCATGTTTTTTGGTATCAACAAGAAGGCATACAAGCCAGACAGAAACCATCTTTCCAATGCTAGTTGCACTACCGATTGCCTTGCTCATCTTGCCAAAGTTTATCAACGACAGAATGACCGAAGAGGTAGACGTGCCTCTTCCTTCGACATCAATCCTAGCAGCATTGGAGTTGCAAGTTTCACAAACTTTGCTCAAATTTGTAAAACTTGGGGGGCACTGTTTGTACTCAAAATATAGCCATTTTTACTTATTTGGGCAATTTGGGTAAAATATGGTATTTGAAGGATTAATATGCAAGAAAGCTAACTTGGAAAGATATTGGTTGCAAGTGGAGGGGTTTGACACTATAATATTGTTTCTCCTATTTGTTTGGGTGGTGGAGGTTTGTCTAGCCTTTGTTTAATCAAGATACATGCATGTATTGCAAGTAGATGGAAAGGCATCAGCAAGCTTTCGGGCAAGGAACATGTGAAAGAAGCCAACTTGCTTCTTTTTAATGTTAGTTTATTACAAGTGGGAAAATATGTGATGAAAACATGTGGTGGAAATGCAAGTTCCCCTTTTTAATATTATTTCTCCATGCAAGTTGGCAAGTAAAATACAAGCTGCCCAAGCAATGGAATACAAACTGCCCAAGTTTCTTTCGGGCAGATGCAGTGTCTTCAGCAGGAGGGTTTCCTCCAGATCTCTATTTAAAGGAGCCCAAACACAAGGATTATGGACACTCAACCAAACAAACAAATGCAAGCACAAACTATGCTCAAACCAGATTTGCCAAAAGCCCTCTTTTATCTAGTTTATTAGCTCTGCTGCTCCCTTGCGGTATCGATCTCATTTGTAGCTTTTATGTACTCATTTCCAGTCATATAAATTACAAGCAATCTGCAATATTAGTCACTTTCCCCTGTCATTTACATTTCCAAGCAACCTTGTCATTTACATATTGTTCAATCTTTCTATATAAGTAAAGTCCTTATTTTCAAGGCAAACAAAGAACCTTAATTTGAGATATTCCCACTCAATGACACAATCTCTTGGTTCGAAGTCAAAAGGCGCAACCTCAATCATTCAAATCCCGTCTACTAGCGGCATCTAGTAGTGGCACGCCCGCACCCACCAATCTCGTATGTGAAGTAAATTGCCGGCTTGCCCGCAAGGCACCATGGCGGATTTAGGGAGCGAACACAGGCCACTCCTAATAAGTAAACATGCCCTTTCAGCATGTCCTCGTTACAATGCTAGAGATTGAAATCATGATATTGAAAGGTATAACAATGCTTAAACATTAGGCCCGCAGCACCAATTTGCTTCTTAGCCCAACCTAAAACACCTTCACTCTCTTTTCAGTGAGAAGCCCTCGTGTTAAGTTTATGAATCCCTTCAGAAAGGGCTAGAGTTCCTACTCTCAGCCCAAACTGTATCCAAGTCCATATAGCTTAAAATTGCAAACGCTGTTTCCCAAGAAGCAGTTGACATTCTGCTATTTTGGGCGTGGCCAAAAAAACTGCTACTATGCTGCCAACCTCCCCTTTTCCTACTTAAATCAACTTCATCTGTTACTTCTCTCACATTGTCATTCACCAACTTCTCCTCTTTGTCCACCCAAACCCTCCTTTTACCCAGATTCCTCCAACCTCTTCACCTCCTAATTCGCAACTCTTAAACCAGTAGCCACCTTAAATATTTACCTTCCCCAAAATTCTTGCATACGTACAACTGTTGTACACAATTTCCCACTCACATAACTTGTTACATAACTCTACCACGTGACAAGTTTTTTTTACATAGAATACAAATTCTCTTCTTCCTTGTAACTTCAAGAAAATTCTGATCACACGAACCATCCTCATAACTCGTACACGAGTTAAATCAAGAATCATGACGAGTGTAACATATACAAGAGAGATGCAATAACTTTTTTCTTTTTCTTGCATCCTCACCAACACCAAGTTTATATAAGCATATACAACAATCCAAAAAATCATTTAAAACCAAAGCATGAAATTCAGGAACAAGCTGCGCGTATAGCATTGTGTCCGTACGTCTTTTTTTTTTTTGTTCTTCCACTTTCTAAATTCCTTCTCTCTCTAAACATTCCCACAACACCAACTCCTCACCCATCAAATCAATCAAACCCTAAACATTTTCAAGATCCAAGAATTCACTAATGGCACCACTGTTAGCATTTCTTCTGGTTCTCAACATCTTCATAAATTCACCTCAACTCGGGCTGAGTCGCCCCAACCTCATCCCACCCAACTTCTCCCAACTCGACTCGTGGATCGCCCACAACATGAGGGACTACGCCAACCGCAAGGCCACCCAAGCCACTCTCCGCTTCGACGCCCAACTTCTCTCCGCCGAGGAAATCGTCAGAATCATAACCGTCAGGAAAGACGGAACCGGCCAATTCAGAACCGTCACAGACGCCGTCAACAGCATTCCTTCTGGGAACACAAGGCGCGTCGTGGTTTTCATCGGCGGGGGCTTGTATACGGAGAAGGTTCTTGTTGACGCGTCAAAGCCGTTCGTGACGTTTTACGGGGACCAGAACGACGTGCCGTCAATCACGTTCGATGGCACGGCGTTGAAGTACGGGACGTGGAATAGTTCCACGGTGGCGGTGGAGTCCGACTACTTCGTGGCCGTCAATATTGCGTTCGTGGTGAGTTATAATATCATGTCATGATGGTTTTTGCCGTTTTGTTCATAATTCTTTTAATTCTGATGTCGTTTCTTAACATGATTTTATTTTTTTTGGTTGTTGGAATTTCTTAACATGATATTTGATCTGCATGTGCGTTATTATTTGGCGATGCTATTTTGACAAATAAAATTGACATATTTGTTTGTTGACATACTCTTTAATATAAGATGATGTTATCCACACATCTATTTTTATTTCTCACATACTTCTCTCAATTTTTCGGTTGTCGGATTGCATGAATTGAAGAAGATCAATAGAGAAAAATTAACAAGAGTGTGTAGGAGGTAAAAGGGAGTATGTGAATATCATTACCCTTAATAGATAGGAGGAACTCATATATAATGATCCGCTCTGTATTAGAGAGTATTAACAAATATGTTAATTTTGTATGTTCAAATTTTTATTATTTTCCATAAAGAAAAATTGTTCTTTTGTTTTATTTTTCACATTTTGTGTTGTTTTATCTATTGCTAGCTGTCTTGAAGAAAAAGAAAGAACACAAAACGGAATGCATATATGGCATTGTTTGTGGTTATTTTCAGTGATGAGGTCATGAGGGAATGGAGAGATAGACCTAGGAAAAGTATGACGAATGGATCTGGCTATTAAGATTTATTACCTTTCCCTGAAATAGGTTTGGATTCTTGGACATGTTTTGGTTGTTGCTTCCCTTTAAAAACACTAGCAATGCAATATTTTCTTTAACAAATTAGTTGCCCTAATTAAAATCTTACAATCTTACTTCATCATCATATGGTACATTTTTGAAACGCTAGTCATTACATCATCAAGGCACTATTTTATTTGTAAACGATATTTTGATTATCTAATCTAAGCTACGAAAAGGTGAATCTGAACTTGAGTTAGGTGTAGATCTGCATATCATCAAGCCACTGTGATTGAAGCTGTGTGAATGAAAATATTAATGATACGCGTTATACATATGAGATACGATGATATTAATTGATGGATATCGGGGTGGTTTGGGAGTGAGGTGCTTAAAAAAAAGCACTCATGAAAAAAAGCTGTGAGGGTTTAGGTGTTTGGTAAACTGAAAAAAAAGGCTTATTTTGGAAGGTGCTATGAGAATAAGCTGAAATCAAAGGAAAAAGTTGAAGCTGCTATTTGCAGCTTTGGAAAACTGGCTTTTTTTTCAAAGCACACGGAGCTATAGTGCTCCTTTAATGAAAATACCCACTATCAGACTGTTTTTTTTTTTTTCCAAAAGCACTTTTACAAAAAAGTTTACCAAACACTCAGCTGATTTATTTCACAGCCGCTTATTCTCACAGCTGTTTTTTTTTAACGCACAACAATACCAAACCAGAGCTTAATCATGACCTAGTCACAAAAATGGCCAGAAGTGTAAACTGCAGCATGGAAAATGCTAATCTGCAAAACCAAAATATCTATAGACACGGCAGCTTTCCTGGTGACAGAGAAAAGAAAAAAAAAAGAAAAAAAAAACCCCCACGATTTTAATAGGAACTAGGGAGGGCAAAAACATGTGAAGATGAATAAATCAGCTTTAACTACCAGTTTATTTATATTTTTCTTTTAAGTTTGTACAATAAAGAGTTCTATAATTCGACTAATGATGATCATGCATGCATGGTGTGTTTGTTTTTTTATAGAATTCAGCTCCGATGCCGGACGGAATAAGGCCGGGGGCACAGGCGGTGGCGATGAGGATATCAGGAGACAAGGCAGCGTTCCACAACTGCAGGTTCATAGGATTTCAGGACACGTTATTGGATGATAGGGGGAGACATTTCTTCAAGGATTGCCACGTCCAAGGCACGGTCGATTTCATCTTTGGCAATGGCAAATCCCTCTACTTGGTAATTCATTGAATAATTAAAATTAACCCAATTAATTAGCCAAATTAGAATACAATTTTGTAACTGTACGTAAATATTGTTATTAGTTTTAGATTCAGAATTAATGAATATTTTGTATTGCAGAATAATACGATACATTCAGTTGCAAATGGTATGGGGGTGATAACGGCACATGCTAGGGAAAATGTGGAAGACGATAGTGGTTTTGCGTTTGTGCATTGCAACATAACGGGGACAGGTGACACATTTCTTGGGCGAGCTTGGAGGGAGAGACCTAGGGTTGTGTTTGCTTACGCATACATGGGCTCTCTCATCAATAAACAAGGATGGTCTGACTACATGCATACCGAGCGCGATAAGTAAGCACCCTCTTAATAATGTTATCTTGCTAGATTTATAATGTCACGTTAAAAATTTGAGAAAATTGTAGTTATGGTCCCTTAACTTTAACTCAATTGGAGCAATGATCCTTCAACTAAAAATACATTACCATTAGTCCATCAACTCATCAAAACGTGCAGCTATGGTCCCTCAACTAAAAATCTATTATCATTGGTCCCTCAACTTTAATTCAACTGGAGAAATAGTCCTTTAACTTTAATCCAATTGTAGCAATGGTCCTTCCAACATAACTCGTTTTGACAAAAAATTTGACGTAGTTGACAAAAAAGACCATAATTACACACTTTGATGAGTTGAGGGATCCTAATTATATAAATGGTTATTCCAACATAACTTATTTTGACAAAATTTTGATGAAATTGATGAAAATGACCATAGCTACACATTTTGATAAGTTGAGGGACCAATGGTAATGGATTTTTAGTTGAGGGATCATTGCTCCAATTTGATTAAAGTTGAGAGACCATTGCTACAATTTACTCTAAAAATTTATGTTCAAGCAAAAATTAACATGATTGTTCGATAATTTAAATATATATACGCATCATGAGACAGTCTAACAAGAATAGATAACATGTATATTAACTTTATTAAAAATACAAATGATAAGTTTAAGGGACGATGATGGTGATTTTGTTGTAGGACTGTGTATTATGGAGAGTACAAGTGTATGGGACCGGGTTCGAGCTCATCGGGTCGGGTCAAGTATGCAAGAATGTTATCTGATGAAGAAGCAAAGCCCTTTCTCAGCCTGACTTTCATCAAAGGAACAAAGTGGGTTCTCCCACCTCCCAAGCTCTGAATTATATATATGTATACTGCTCATATCATCAGTATATATATGTGTGTATCAATGTAGTAAATAAAATGAGGAATACTAGGTTGAAGGCCAAAGGAAACCAGCCAGGCCAGCATTAATGTGCTCTCCTGTAAGTGTCTTACCATGTGTATGTAGTTTACCCCATGTTGTAAGCTTGTACCTTTGCAAGAAAAGCAGGTTATTTAGTGAAAATTGGGGTTTCTATACACCACATAGTATTTGATTTTTTTCTTGAATAGAGGCGATAACCCACCACACATTAGTAACAGACTAATCCACATCCTCATGCAGCTTTAATAGTGTATGAGGTGGTCATATTTTTGCCTCCCGGTCAAGCCTTACGCAAAAACAAACCTGATGACCCCAAAATGCATGCATCCATGGGAGCTCGAACTCGAATTGGAGGCTTCAACTCTTTGCTCGTTTCCACTAGACCAATCCCTTGGGGTTAGCTAGGAGTTATACCACATCATATAATTATCATTGTAACTAAACAACTATTTACTATGAATTTTCTATATTCCACAAGGACCACAACTAATTTTTTTTTTCTTCCACCTCCTCTATTCTAAATTATCACATTAAGTTCCAACCGTGCCAGTAATTCTAGTGTTGTTTAAGCATCTATGTCAATGGCAGAGAAATTTACATGCAACAAAGACGCAAAAGTGACATTATCTCAATCCTATCATGCATATGTATATTGGCTGCAGAGTGATGAAATTTTTTGGTACCTTTAGAAGCTTATGTGTACATTTTTCCGCGAAACAATTAACCCGGTAGTAATATCAATGAGGCATTGCGGAGTGTTGGGTAAAATGGGCTTCCAAAATAAGTTCCAACGTGGCTATAATTTTCCTCTTCGTAATCTTTAATTTGTGATCCAAGTTGGCCGACATGTACAACCCAGAACGCAAAATTAAAGACTATAATTCGCTGGAAGAAGCCTAGCCTTTTAATTTGAAAACTTGGCTTTGTATGATATATGATTATTCCTGCTGCGGCAGTGCGGCGGAAAAGCTTCCCTCCCCCAACCCAGACAGACAACACCCCCACTCCCCAAATCGACCCTTTGCTTGCACAGTTCTCTTGTAAGAGAATGATTTATGAACTCCTATTTTCACTTCTTGCAATTTTTTTAAACTATTGAGTTGAATAAATAAAAGAATAATTGTAATGCATAGATTAAGAAGACGAGTGCATAAAGATAAAAGAGAGTACGAATGTCACTCCTCATAATGTATCGGTGCAGTGTTGCAGACAATTTAAATTCATGTATTGGTTATTGCAATTAATTCATGTATACTAAAGTAAAAACATGATTACAAATGATCTTGTTAATTGGAGTTGTAATATAAATCTTGGGTACCAATGTTTTGAGAATCAACCTAAATATAGATTGTTTATGTGATGATATGATGGAATTTTTAGGATTCACCTTAATTGTAACAACTCTTTGAGCTAGTTTATGATGATTCGCCCTTTTATGTAACCCAAAAACAAAAAAAGTACACGATTCCAAGGCTCAAGCAGTTTAACCTTTTGTAGGTCCTATACAATGCGGTCTTTGTACAAATAGACGATGAGAGATTTTTAGCTATTTTCGATTATGAAGTTGTAGATCTCATTAAAATAAAGTCTGCAATTTGATTTGGTCCTTCACATGATAACTGCCATCAGGTTGTATATAATATTAACTATGACCTAATTAGCAACGGCCACTGGAAAAATAATTATGTAGATTAAGGATTGTGATCCTGGATACCATGTGAAGAGAGAAGGTGAGAGATTGTACATGGATATTGTCCTTAAGCATGTGACATCAAATTATCCCCTGAAACGATGTTTCTTATTATGCACATTCATGTTTATTTTTTACATTTGAATCGAATAAACAAAAGAAAATAAAGAGACATAAGTAAACAAAGATGGTGGGGGCGAAAAAAGGCGTGTAAAATCATTTCTTAGGTTGGCTAGAACTTGTTAGCTAACCATATATTTATTAGGAAATTAATTAATATTTGGCATATATTGTGACAAATGTGTTTCATACTTTGAGGATCAAACATCAGATGTAGGTAACATTCAATCAGAGAAAATAGAGAGGTTAACAATACCACCACTCTAAGCACCAAATTGTAGGCACCACACCTTTAAAAATATCTAACTAAAGTTTCTCTAGTTAATTGTTCTTTAATTAAAAATTAAAAATAAAAAGAGAAAAATAAAAAGATGTCTGAATACAAGGAGAGACCCTGCTTTACACCAGAAAATCACACCCCTAAAAACCTGGACCACTAATAAAAAGCTTCATCACGATCACTTACTCTTCATTGAATGAGTTTCCAGTCTCCAGCTGCAAAACCACCAACAATACCAAATTAACATCAATAAAACTAGCAACCTATTTCGTGAAGAAAACAAAAATATTATTTATGCAATGTGGATCCATGACCCATCAAATTGAAAATGGATCAAGAGCCTCTTTCCGGAGTACTTTTATGCACATGTGATGTCACTGCGTCGTTATTTCATCTTAATTACACACATCCATATGAGAAATTAGGTTGAAACGCGTGAGAGTGTGTGATTGACTTGAGATACACTGGCGGTTAGAGAGTTTTAGAATTCATTATGGGTATCTTGATCTATAAGGCACTAAAACGTAAAGGTAATTGGTAAAGTATGTGGTTTTTTACCTGGGATGTCATCAGGGTGAGCTTTCTGATGGTTCTCCATGCACTTCAAGAGGTACTTGAAGGTCTCAGTCTCACATGGGATTGTGAGCCCGCCGCCATGATCAAACCCATATTCCTCCTCAGCCTTCTCCAGCAATACTTTAAAAAGGGAATGACTGAGGTAGCTAGTGGGAATGATGAACCTCCGAAGCTCCGGTCCAACATACACCGCCAAATACCCTTGGGGTACATCAGGTGGCGGTTCGGGACTGTGGCATATATCCTCGTCGGAATCACAAATAACATTTGTTAGCCTCTTGCTAATTGCCGGTGAAATGCCCCCATGGCCTCGTTCAGAACGGGGAGTGGTGCTCTCCCCTTCTCTTTTTTCAGAATGGGTACTACTTTTGGCTCGGGGGCTGTTTGCCCTCGAGCCAAGCGTGACAGCTTGCCACTTCTGCAGAATTTCTTTGAACTTGACAATCTGCCTGATTCCGGTCAACTTGGTGCCACCATTTTCATTCATTGCTACTGGTTTTACCACAATTGTTGAAAGAATCCCAACAAAGAAATCAGATTGTACGATTCCACACGACAAGGTCTCATCAGATATTCTTCCACTATGAAAGGATTAAATTCAATTCACCATCATCATTATAATTCAAATCATCAACATCATTATTATCTACCATACCAAAAGTATACAACCAAGTTCCAAACTTTTTGTTTTCTTGACACAATGTTATAAACGATATTCTACTTTAAGCTAATCCGATCTCCAGGGAAGGAGATTAGAACTTGGGTGCATAAGAGAGAAGCACATCCGCTCCTGCCAATGTGCTAAAGCCCACGTCTGCAACCAAGTTCCAAACTTTAACCATCCCTACATCGATTTCTGAGATTTTACATTCATATAAGATGAAATAGCAAAATGGTAATATTTTCTGTATTTTGAAAAGTGAATCCTTTTATCTTTCCTTATGAAATTTCAATAAAATACATAATTTCATCCCTCTAGGAATGTAATTTCAGTTCAATGTCAGATGTGATAATTTGACTTCACAAATCAAGATCTACAAATTGAAAAACCCAAAAGAAAATATAAAAAAGAACCCAAATGACCAAAAACAACCACTATCAAAATGCTACACAGAAAAAAGAAGCCAATAAATCTGATAATTACAATTTCAACCCATGAATCCAAACGAGAATATCAAATAAAAATGTAATTACCTGAGGAGGGGGAGGACATCAACTGCAAACCCGATGAAGAAACGCCATGGGAGCTTCGGAAGGAAATAACACAGCGAGCTCTAGCTCTCCAAAGAGAGATTCTTTTCAAAAAAAAAAATTCTAAATTTCGCTAATAATAATTGAAAATAAATCCCAGAGAGAAAAGGGAGATGAATGTTTTGGGAGTTTTACAGTTTACTACTTTTGTGATCCCATCAATTTTCGGAGCCAAATTTTCCTTTCTCACTCGCTCTGCCTACGCTTTCGGAGGACTGTTTTTTCTGTTCTCCTAGGAACCAAACAAACCTAACGGCTTCTCTTCTTCTATATCCAAATAAATAAATTATATATTTTTGTTTTCTCGTGAGACCGAAAAAAAAAAGGAAAAAACAGAAAAGTGTGTTTATATTTGATGAAGTGGAAAATTATGAGGACTTGTCAGAGAAGAGATGTTATGAAAAACAGAGGAGCATATTTATAGCTGATGATCTCTCAACTTTGAACGACCTTTCATGTGTACAAGGGCAATGGCTTTTGCTTTTCGTTTTTGAGTTTTGGCTTTTCCACGTGCTTTGAGTCCAATCCCATGCCAAGTCATTGTTTATGAGATGCCAAGTCATTAGTTTTTATTGGGTTTTTTCTTTTTGGGGAAAACGCTTGTATACGAAATCATTAAATCATACCAAGATAAGAACGCGAATTCATAGCATCACTTTTTTTTATTATTTTTCCTTTCTCACTCCTCAATTGCTATTTTGCATTCATTGATTCCTTTCTCACTCTGTATTAACTACACACCTAAGAGCGAATGTAAAAGTTGAATTAAAAAGAATAAATAAATAATAAGGCGTGTACGTTAACACATTATAAGAGCGCTAATATCACCTCTTTATGACAATTCGATAACATAACAATAAATAAAAAAAATATTTGATGTCAATATTATATCCACGCCTATTTGGAATGATTGCAACACTACTAAGAGGCCTTTTCGTGTTACTTGCAAAGCGGGGTGATGAGAGTGTATACATTATAAGCTCTACCTTAAGTTTGTAGGTTGAAATATAATAGAAACCGTCCATTAGCATTGGATGACTTTAAGCAACTTTGAACCCACGCATTACATTACATGTTACGTTAGATGATGACTTGACCAAAGTCTAATAGATTATCTTTGAAACAAAATGTAGGTCTTAATCATTGCATAATGCAACTCCGCATGTTTAAGTTTATCTTATGTTGCAGGTTTCAAGCTTGAATAAAGGAGGAGGAGGTGGACGTCAAGTAGTCGACAGCCGACACTCCATTTTCATGTCGAATCCCTATGATAATGAATCCTAAACCTTGGAGCTAATAAAAGACTTGCGCAAAACTGAGTGCAATTGCATTTTAGAATTCATACAACTGACTTCACTTAATAAAATAAGGTTTTTTTTTATTGTTGTTAACTTCTTGTAATCTTTATTTCATGCACTCATTAACATTGTTGTGTTGTTTCATCTCACAAATGCTGAGGAATCGTCTTTGAGCTGACCAAAAAGATGAATTAACTTTTAAGGATACATTACCAGCCACATTTGTTGATAAGGATGGAGAGGGAAGACATTAATATTAAAGCTTCCAAATTAGAGTATGTTACTATGTATGCTAGAAGCTACTTTATGAAACTTGAAGGCATGGATTCTAACTTCGAAGCATCATTTTTTACCATACAACAATATATAACATACTTTACTAAATTCGCAGTAACTACCATTCTATATCATGCCAGGGTAAAAGATAAATCTGTCATATTCAATGGTTAAAAAATGTAATGTATGCAATGCATTATTGTTTATACAGTAAAATTTTCTTGAATCGCAAGATAGATAAATGAATTACCGCTGCGTTAATATATAGTTGTTTAAGGATAGCGATTTGAAACTCGTCTTTTATCTGTCTACTCTATAAGCTGAATAGATTACAATTTTCTTTTGCTCTCATTGGAGGAGTATAGAAACCAAACCAGTCAGAAAAATCACAGAATCTGATGAGGAGCTCAGCAGTCTCAGCCAATAGTGTATGATAAGTATGATCTTTGGACTCGGGCCACTAATTTGCCTGCGGGATTACAAAGACTTTCTTATCTTATGGGCCACATAATTGAGATCAACATGGAGCTGAATATTTTTTGGGTCAATTATATAGAATTGAGCCCTAAATCTCTAGAAGATCATTTACCTAATTAAGTTCCTTTTAATTTAGTTATCTTGGAACACAATCAATATTCTGTTGAGAAACTATTGGTTTATCTTTTGGTCGATAGAGAAACTGTTGGTTTTCATTGGGAATTTGTGGTGGTTATTGATGAGTCTTCGTTCACTCATAATCTTGGTGTAACCTTACCCCCCTTCAAAACAATTCTAACAAGAAAAAACCATGTCTAATTCAAAGAATGCATTGAGAAAAAATATTATTCAAAGAATGCATGCGCTTTAGACACATGACACGATTCTGAATGGAGGTAGGTTGGATCAGGGTTAATGCGTAAGCAAAAATGGACTGTTGACTTATCTTTTAAGCTTCTTAATAAGAGCGAAAATTTATCTTTGTTGATTCGTTTTAGTGCACAAGTCGACCCCCGAAAAAAAAAATTCTGAATCCGTCATTATTCTTGCTGATTATTTATTATTTTTAATACAATTTTGTTTGTTTAGCTTTCTGGCAATTTAAAATTTTTGAGATTGAAACATGCAAATAAAATGAATGGAATGAGAAAGGACACGAAATGCATTGGTAGCTATGAAATTAATTGCTTGATTTTGAAGGATTAAATTACTTGGAATCTTAGATTTTGCCACACCCAGCATGTATCACCATCAAAAACTTGCTTGAAGGACTAATTTTATTTTGTGTCATGTCATTCCAAAGACTTGCTTGGAATCTTAGATGTTTACCAAATCCAGCGTGTATCACCATCACAAAATGTCCACATTAAACCATGCATTTTGTTTCTAGTTGATTAGTAGGTTCCACCTAATTGACCAAAATGCTGCTTAAGAAATCTTAATTTCTTTAATTTATTTAATGTTGTTGTTGCCTGGTACAATATTTTCAGTACGAAGGAAGAGGAGTACAAGATCGATCAAGCTAGGCCATATGGAAAGGTTTCTTTGTTTGCTATCGGATTTCAAGTATGTACATCCTCAAATGTGCTTTCTAACCAAGAAAAATTAAACATTAATGGAAGAATTTAATTAAGATCAAATGGGTTTGGAAGTACAAATCCTTCCCATTTTACAATGTTCTCGTTCTAACAAGAGCTTTTTGATATTGGAATATTGTCACGTGGTGTTACCAGTTTACTCATATTGTAATAAGAGTATTTATTTGTTAATAGTACATAAAATATCCACAATACGCCAGTACATATTATACATGTTCATTGATAATTAACATCAAACATAGATAGCAGTGTGACCGTCAAGCTCAAAATTTTTCCAGAACAGTTTTAAGTATTAAGTTTACTCTAAAGTTAGATCTTTAATCAAACTTGTTAAAGTCAATGGATTGGTTGAGTTACTTCCCTCAAATGTCTCTGGTGCTTGATAGACATTCTTTCCATAAACGACGACAAGAGGATGTAAGCTATAGCTTTCAGATGAGATAGCATGCAGAACTTTTTTAAAGTAATTTGTAAATCACATTATAACAAATCATGAGCCGCAGATTCAAAGAGTGACACGTATAAATTAAGTTCGACCTAAGCAATAATTTGTCATCATCCGTATCTAACTTGAACGAAAAGCATATCGAAATGACATGATTAACTTCATCTCGTTTTTCTTATATTGTGTACAGTGTGTGTTTATAAAAAAAAAACATTATTATTAAGAGGAAGGGAGGCTTCAAAACTATTACAAAAGCTACAGTTGTCAAATAAACGTTGAAGCTACTACCCTGATTATCTACTTATCGAGTTATATATGAACTCTTGGTTACTAGCTTGTTATTAGAAATATATGGTTACACACTATTAAATTTGATATTAATTCGCTTCATTCGCCTGACTATCATATCAGCTCAGCTTAGTCCAAGAAGCTACTGCTTCCCAATTGGGAGTCAGAAGATCCATAGTACCTGCAGCCCCACGGGTTGAGATTTTATCTTAAGAGTACATTAATGTATTTAAATGACGTTAAAAAAAAAAACAGTTTTTGTTATGAGATTTGTACAGTTAAAATACATTAATGGTAAGAAATGGATAAAATGATACTTGCCATAAAATGGATCAAAGTATTTGTCCATAATAATACCTTTACAATATAATACTTAAGCATATATAGTATAAACAAATGGAACAATAGTATATAGTATTAACAAATAGAACAATGTTTGGCTATAAACAAAACTTGATTCTCTATCAAATGAAAAAACTAGCATACATACGAATAAATGGAAGGGTCATATGCGTGTGACGTTAGGGCACCACCAAATCTCCAATCTCTATCTTTGACGTGAAGTGTATTACGAGCTGCCTTCATGGGCGGCAGGAGTGGAAGACACGAACCTTCTAATAAGAAGAATATAAGCTAGACGTATCATATTATAGAAAATAAAAATTCCAGACGTTAACTGAACATTATTCTATTTATGCCCTCTAATTCATACACAATCAACTACTAAACTGAAATCATAAATTTGGAGCACCAGCATCTTTTGTGTTGTGTGCATAATAGATGTTGGGGAGAAGGACTTTAACGCGAGAGAGCAGAGAATATGATCTTATAACCAACTAAACTAAAAGCTTCTTGCTACCATATATAATTTCTTAATTCCCACATATTTTAAAATTCAAAGCGTCATCTTTATGTATCCTCTCATATATATATGCCATAACATGTATGAGAAAAGAATAATTAATAATTTTAAGTTGAAATATTGTTTTGATATAAGCAATTTCCTAAACTGCTCTGATACAAAAGGAGGGAGATTCAAACTCATGTACAAGGCGAATCACATTAACTTGACTATCTGATCTAATTCACATCTACAATTTTGAACATCATTTCAACGGAGATAATATTATCATTCAATTAAATGGGGTTAAACTGAATTTTTTCGAATTGAGGTCTCTGAATCGTATTTGAAGTAATTATAAAATCATGTCCAAAATCTAAGAGGGAACATGTGTCAACTTGAAGCCATGCTCTAATTAGCTATGTCAAACAGCCCCAAAATTTAACTTCATTGTAGAATTTTTTGAGTTCGGACAATAAAAGAATATTGTTAAAAAGCATCCTCTAAATGGGAAATCAAATAAGCCAAGCAACAAATTCAATGAGAGTACGTACACATACATTTTTAAGTTGTAGTAAGGTATGACAACTTTATAACAACAAAGACCAACTTTTGTATATATGTATATTTTTATAATAAATTGTCTAAAAGAATTAAACGAGATTAGCTCATATATATATATATATAAATATAAATTGAGAGATTAAGTCTTCTGAAAAAAGGGATGAAAAAATGAGACTTAATCATCTACTCATTAGTCAAGGGATCCTATTAATTCAATTTGAATAGTTTAATTAAATAGCTAATGCACTTGTCAATGAAACTTGTTTAGAATCTTAAACAGTCAAAGACTATGATAACTTTATAAATAAAAAAAGAGGTATGCACGTTTGGTTCCAGCTGGTAATTAAGCTATGCTGGGTATATCTCTATGGTTATGTTTCTATCAAAAATCGAGTCTGAGACTGACTGCTCAACAACAGTGATCACCACTACCAATATGTCCACGTACGTATAATTAAAACTAGAGAAGCCACCGATTGGCAATTGTTAGGCATAAAAATAGGGAAGGAACCACCGGCCGGATAAACAAGAGTAAAGCTGTCTGAAAAATAAACCCTACTCACACACATACAGTATTTCTCATATTTTATTTTATAGTCAATTATTAAGATAATAAGCATTTTAACCATTTATGTATACATGTTCATACCACGAGCGTTGCTCGGAGGAACACATTTTTGTATCAAGTGATGTTGCAAAATGATGCATACAATCAGTACACATCACTCTAGCTACTTACGTCATCGTCTAGTATTGCAATGGAGTAAAATAAAATAAAATACAAGTCTAAATTTACGACAACACCACCCCCTTATATAGAGTTAAAACGTGAGATTCAAAAGTGTAGTTGGTGGAAAAAGATAAATTCTAGGGTTTTTGTCTTGTAGAAATACATCATATAAATAAATATTTATCTGTACAACATGTGCGTATGTACAATAATCATTGACAATTAACCTAAACATTGCAATTAACGTAAACTTTGTTTCTTCTTAAATTTTAGATGGTAAGCTCCTCCTATAAAATCATTACAAAATCATAAAATCCGAATAACACACTTTATCTATACGCAAAAAAAATTGGCGGGGAAAATATAGTACGTGGAGGTATATATAGTATGTACTTTCTCCTTTGCTTTCAAAGATCATCAAATTTTAATTAGTTTATATATATATATATATATATAATTGTTATAAGTAAGTGGAAAAGTATTGTTGTCGTGGAGACAAATTTAGGTTCTTGAGCAAAAACTCAACTACTCTCTAGAGAGAGAAAGAGAGTTGGAGAGAGAGAGGTGGCAGTAGCACGACTTGTGTAGAAATTGTGAAGGACGAATCGGTTAAGAAGTGCATGTCTTGTATCTCTCTCTAGAGCTAGAAAAATCCTAAGTATTTCATTTTTTTCAAACAAACACAGAAAACCTCAAGAATTATAATAATTAAACAATGGCGTCGACGGCGTCGTCTAGCGCGAAGCGGTGGAGTTACACCCCTGGGTTTGAGTTACCCTCCTCGCCGTCGCCGGTCGGCGGTGCAATGCTGCCGAAGTTTCTCAGAGACCTCAGCCAGGACTTGGTCGAAGTCACATTGGAGCTCGACGACGACGACGACGACGGCTCAATTGTCGTGTGCAGCGTCGCTCCCGCAAACGACTACTTGACGTCGTCGGCGGCGGCGGAGAACAGGATTTTACGGAGGAGTCTTTCCGCGACGTCAAGGAGTGTACGGCGGACGTTCGGGTGGTTGAAATCGGCGTCTTCGAGGACGACGGCGTCAAATTCGGAGTCGGTGGTGGAATTCACTCTGTCGGCTCGCGAGGGGAGGAGGATGAAGGCCAAGCTTCAACGGATGAGATCGAGCGCGCAGAGAGCTCTCAACGGTCTTAGATTCATCAGCGAGACGACTGCCGGAGGAAATGACGCGGCGGAGCAATGGCAGCAAGTGGAGGCGAGGTTCGAGTCGCTCGCTAAGGACGGCTTGCTCGCCAGAGCAGACTTCGGCGAATGTATAGGTAAAATAGTGAAAAAACAAAATATTAAGTGCTCATATAAGTTTAATTAATTGATATTAATTAAGTTTAGTGGTTGAGATTAGGTAGATTTGTCTGTTTGGTTCCCCGGAAAATTGCGAGGGAAAAATATTGATGATATTTTTTATAAATGAAGGGATGGGGGACTCGGAGGAGTTTGCGGTGGGGATATTTGATGCATTGGCGAGGCGGCGGCGGCAGAAGATAACCAAAATTACGATAGAGGAGCTTCGTGACTTTTGGTTGCAAATTTCCGACAGCAGCTTCGACGCGCGCCTTCAAATCTTCTTTGACATGTGGGTCTCTCTCACTCTCATTTCTCTCTATTCTCAGCCGTTGATTAGGTTTGTATGATTTTATTTCTAACAAATCGACGGTCCAGACAGACAGAGCTCTAATTCTAAACTAATCTAGTATATACTAAGGGACAAGGATTGTCTGCCCTCCCACTTCCGGTGCCCTCCTGTTTGTGTGGTCACAGTTAAGCCACGTCAATATTTTATATTACTATTCATTTTTGTCTTATTATCTCTATAAAAAAACAATATAAAATGTTGACGTAGCTTAATCATGACCACACAAAACAGAAGGGCACGGGAGGGCACCGGAAGTGGGAGGGCAGACAATCCTTGTCCATACTAAGGTGACTGAAACTTGAGGGAAAGGAGGACTGACCTAACTTATACCTATGTTTTTTCTTTTCTTTTGATATTTTTAATTTTTATATTATTGTCTTAGTAAGAGCCTGAGAGGTGCTAAAGTCAGTGACGTATGGGAGTTTAAGACGTTCTATGTGTACATGAGTTTTGCATAATTTTATGGCAAAATATTATTACAAACCCTACATATGATTGATCGTAGCATATTTATTATAGTTGTATCGTTCAAAATTAATGCACTCAACACATCAAGTGATTGGTACTCATAAGTCACACCCTTTTGGAGAGTTATTAATCTTGTGTTCTTGGAGTGTTTGATTGTGTTTTGGCATTCTGCCTTTTGCAGTTGTGCATTGTGTTTGTGTGAGTTTTTTGTTTAGTTGACCAAAAAGAGAGAATCTTACCCACATAGGGTTAACTATGCTGTGTCTTTGTGTGTTCTATCTACTTCAACCTTTCCCATTTTAACGAGAGATTTTTTAATGTGCACGGAATACATGACGGAATATTATATACATTATACAATTAGAGAACATTTGAAAAATACTTTTCTCTAATTGCATAATAACATATGATGTTCCGCTCTATATTCCAGACACGCTAACAAAATTTCTCCATCTCAACAGCTCTAAAACAAAAGTTAAGTAATTAAATGCTTTTGAACTGCGTGTATCTTTTGCCTTTTGTTATTTGTGGTTGTGTATTCCTCTGGTTAGAAAATAAAAAATAAAAATTGCTCATGGTTTTTGTTGGATCGAAAAACTAGAAATTTAGAATGAAAATCACTTTCCTTGGGTTTTTAGTTGGTCAAAGATGTTTTCTAATTTATTTTTTATTTAATTTTCAGGGCGGATAGCAATAACGATGGAAGAATCACGAGTGAAGGAGTTCAAGAGGTAAAAACTGTTTACTGCAGTATAACTACAAAAAAAAAAAAAAAAAAAAAAAAAAAAAAAAAAAAAAAAAAAACGTAAGTTAAACTACTTCATGCATTAGTTAAATCTAATTAGCACAATCTAATGAAGCTTCGTTTTGTCCTTTTTTTGCTCATTATTTCAATTACAGCTTATAACACTCAGTGCTTCTGCAAACAAGCTATCCAAGCTCAAAGAACAAGCTGAAGAGTATGCTTCATTGATAATGGAAGAACTCGATCCTGAAAATTTCGGTTACATCGAGGTAAAATTAAAACAACCTTCGAATAAAAGTTTGTCATCAGACTTTATAACAGCGACCGTCACACTGTCATAGCACGTTATCAATTCACTAACATAACGCGTGTATTGGCAATGTGATCATCACATTCAAAGATTTATCGTCTTTCAAGGGTCTTGAATCAGGAAAGTGATGATGTTTTACCAATACCATTTTATCAGTTATGGCAATTGGAAGCACTGCTTCTACAAAGAGACGTGTACATAAACTACAGCAGACCATTGAGCACAGCAACTGCACCTTGGAGTCAGAACCCCAGTTCCTTGAAGCCCAAGAATCTGGTCCGGAGACTGAGCCGTTCACTTCAGTGTCTCGCACTCGAGAATTGGCGGCGTGGTTGGATTTTACTGTTATGGGTTGTTGCAATGGCTTCCCTTTTTGTATGGAAATTCGACCGGTACAGAAAAAATAGGGCTACATTTCAGGTCATGCATTATTGCTTGCCAGTGGCCAAAGGGGCTGCAGAGACTCTCAAGCTTAACATGGCTCTCGTCCTCCTACCAGTCTGTCGAAACACGCTGACGTGGCTTCGGTCCACAAGAGCCAGGTCCTTCATCCCATTTGATGACAACATTAATTTCCACAAGGTATAAGTACTAATCTTCACTAACTAGGAATACTAAACAGACAGTAAGTTGTATATAAACTGGTGCAATTTGTGGCCTATATGTAGCTGGTTTTGTCTTTTTTTTTTTGTCTTAATTTTCTTTCCTTAAGACACAACAATGTGACATTCTGTTTGTACTGATCTTATTTTACCACAGATAATTGCATTTGCTATAGCAATTGGAATAACCATTCACGCCGGGAACCATTTGGCGTGCGACTTTCCTCGCCTGGTAAACTCTTCGCCGGAAAAATTTGCACCACTATCCTCGGATTTCCATGACAAAAAGCCCACCTATGAATTCCTACTCACCGGAACTGAAGGCGCGACTGGAATTTTGATGGTGATTTTAATAGCCATCTCCTTCACACTAGCAGCTCATAGATTTCGGAGGAACATGGTGAGACTTCCTGCGCCATTCAACAAGTTGACTGGGTTTAATGCGTTCTGGTATTCTCACCATCTGCTAGGTCTTGTCTACATTTTGCTAATCATCCATGGAAGCTGCTTGTATTTAGCCCACAACTGGTACGAGAAAACGGTACGAAATGTGAACAATAACACAGTAGAATTACAGAAGAAGTTTCATTTACTTATTAACTGATTGCATCGAGTAATTAATGTTTTACTACTTAGCAGACATGGATGTACATCTCTGTTCCGTTGTTGCTCTATGTAGCGGAGCGCAGTCTGCGAACATGTAGGTCGAAGCATTATTCAGTTAAGATGTTAAAGGTAAGAAAATTTAACTCGAATCTGTTCATATAGTTTATAGATTGTTGGTTTCTGACTCTGTTAACAGGTTTCGGTCCTCCCCGGAAATGTGATTAGCTTAATCATGTCCAAACCACCTGGATTTAAGTACAAAAGTGGGCAGTACATATTTCTTCAATGCCCTACAATCTCCCCATTTGAATGGTGAATCTTATCCAGATTAAACTTCGTCTTTCAGGAAATGTAAATTAGAAAAAGAACCCGGACAACCATAAGTACTGAACCATTCCTTTATTATTTACATTACAGGCATCCATTTTCCATTACCTCCGCACCAGGAGACGAATACCTCAGCGTTCACATCCGAACAGTAGGAGACTGGACTCGAGAATTGAAGCGAGTCATAGCGGAGGAAGATGATTCATCTGTAGTTCATCCAGCAAGATTTTCTCAGATGCGAAATCTCGATCAGAGAGGGTATGAACCAATATTTTGCCTTCCGAAATTTACAGGCAGTATATGTATGGGATTATTAATGTTACATGCAACATCAATGCAGCCAACCCAGATTGTTTGTTGACGGTCCATATGGGGCGCCAGCGCAGGACTACCAGAACTACGATGTCTTGCTCCTCGTGGGGCTTGGGATTGGAGCTACCCCTTTTATAAGCATTCTTCGAGATCTTCTTGACAGAGCAAGAACAGCAGAAGAACAAATGGTACAATTCATAACATCCGACTCTTCGAGTACAACGTTTCAGTGTTTCGATAGATTTCTCTGTTACTGATAACTAAGTTACGGTTCATTGATCATGAACTAGGATTCAAATACAGAAACTAGTAGATCAGACGACAGCCTGAATAGTTTTATGTCTTTAAGTTTGACTCCCGGTGACAAGAAGAAAACTCAGAAGACTACAAATGCTCACTTCTACTGGGTTACCAGAGAGCCTGGATCTTTTGAGTGGTTTAAAGGAGTCATGGACGAGGTTGCAGAAATGGATCACAGAGTAATGAATGAATTTCTTTACCATTTTACATCATAATTATCTTCAACTTTGATGATGTGCTACTGCTAAGTTACTAGTCTTTTAACCTTCTCTCTTATTACAGGGTCAGATTGAGCTACACAACTATCTTACAAGTGTCTACGAAGAGGGTGACGCTAGGTCGACTCTAATCACCATGGTCCAAGCTCTCAACCACGCCAAACATGGTGTAGACATCCTATCTGGCACCCGAGTATGATCCTTCATCGCTATTTCAGTTAGAGAGGTAAATTGTGTTCTTACACAGTTAATGACCCTTCAAACATTGAATCATGCATTGCAGGTAAGAACTCACTTTGCAAGACCAGACTGGAAACAAGTGTTTACCAAGATAGCTTCCAAGCATCCGTATTCAACAGTAGGTAAATATATTCTACCACAACCTAAATGTTTAAAACAGAACGAGATGAAAGTCTTACAAACTTCTAACCCAGTTTCCTAAACCCTAAGCGTGCATCTGTTCGAGCAACGAAACAAAAAACTGAGAGATTTAACGAATCAGCTAATTTGCAGGGGTATTCTACTGTGGGATGCCAATGTTGGCAAAGGAGCTGAAGGTGCTATCACATGAACTCAGCCAGAAGACAACGACACGGTTTGAATTCCACAAGGAGTATTTCTAAAACTAGAAGACCACCATCATCAAAATACCAAGCAGCGATTCATTTCTAATCATTTGGAGTATCCGTAGAGAAAGATAATCATAAATGTACAAGGATAGTAGCTTAGAAAGATGTAGATGTAATTGTTTATCATATATAATGCCCAGCTAGTTTACAACAATACGAAACAAAATTCTAGCAAATATGTACCCGATGTATTGCAATTTGATGGAAAAACAAGAAGAAAGGGATAAGCAAAAGGGATACCTTTCTGACTTGATGTATTAAGAATTCATCCGACTTAAATCACATAGATCATGCAAGTATGCGAGCGAAGCTAAATCGGCAGATGCAACAAATCAAAACTACAGGAACAGAGTCATGCTCACAGTTAACTCGTAAAATTTATCATTAACATAATAGAAAGCCGAAGGCTAACAATATCTGTTAATCAGGTCAGATGCAGGGTTAGTATAACCTCGGGAAGCTAATCAAAATTGCACCCTCAAGAGCCAAACAGATCCAGTTGCAATCAATCATCTCTGATCTTCTTGAGAAGTTTGGAAGTCCAACTTCGGACGCGTCGCTTCAGCGTATAACCAACAACAACTCCAGCAACAAAGCAAATTGTACAAAACTTCGAGCACGTCCACAGTGACACCAATTGCCTGTAAGTAGACATTGTAAAAATTGCCGTAAAAAGAAGACAACGGCAGCAACATCCAGTGTCTACACTAAAGAGTGCTTACATTCAACAAGCATACATAGAAAGAAATTCATGGCTGATTAATGCATCAACCTCAACTCTTTTAAAACCAAGTGAAACCCGCTTTCGGGAAATCATTGAAAGCAAAACCCCACAAATCCAAGCCTTCAGAACCCTAAACCATGATTGGGGAAATCACTGAACAAAAAATCCAACAATTTGGTATTTCAAAGACAACTCGCAAATCCAAGCCTCCCATTACAAACCAAACGCAACCCAATTCACAGAATCCATAAAATATTCTGAAACTTCAAAGAACTGAACAAATAAAGTAAAAAACAAGGAGAGAAAGAGAGAGACAGGTACCTGGCGGGTCTGTTGAGCAAAATACGAGACTGATCGGAGGAAGACAGAGCGGCGGCGAGACCTTCAGTCCCACGGTTAGGGTCGAAGGAAGCCGAAGCGGAGCCCAATTTTGGGGGGTCTTTCGGGATTTTCCCAATCAACTTCTGCAAACCCTCCATAATTCTAATGCTTCGAGAGAAAACGCAAAGAACCCAGCCCAGAACGCCTTATCCTGTTCACAATTCAGAAACCCAATTAGGGATTCCACACGTAAGGGGATTAGTACTGAGAATTTAGGGGTTTAGGGTTTATTACTGTGGAGTTTTCTTCTCCCTCCAAATTTTCGCAGAATATTTGTGTGTGATTTTCTTTCCTCTGTATTGGTATAACCGGGGCTCAAGGCCCAAAATAAAACTAAACTCAAAACTAGTTCGGGCCAGAAACTTGGGCTTGGGTGAACAAAAATCACTTGGGGTAAAGCCCTTTACAAATGTATGTATACCATTCTATTTTGGCTTATTTTTAATTACGTCATTTGAAACTCGATTATAATCTCATTTTACTCCGTGTAACTTAAAAGTCATCATTTTACTCTTTGAAACTCATAATTCCCTCCACTTTGCCTCTAGAACTCGATTTTGATCTTATTTTGCTCCCTGAAACTTGAAAGTCATTTCTATAAAACTCAGAATCCATTCCATTTTGTCTTAGATGTGTTAATTTTGTATGTGGGTTTGTTTTGGGAGCAACACTCTAATCAATTTCTTTTTTATTTTTTTCATCTCTTCAATTTATTTTAAACTTAATATTCTCTGATTGCAGAGTCTTATTGGGTGTTGGGTCTCACATATGTTTCAGGAGGCAACCTATAAGTTTAAGAGAGAAGTGAGAGTTCACAAGTCAAAGTGGAACGAATTTGAGTTTCAGAGAGTAAAATAATGACTTTTGAGTTACAGGGCAAAATAAGATCAAAATAGAATTCCAGGGAGCGTTGCTAAAACTAAGCCTCTATTTTTCATAGTGACCAAAATTTCTTGAAAAAAAAATAAAGCAAACTAATACTAAATTATGCATCAACTCAACAACTAAACACATTTAATGACAAGTTGATGCGTGCTAGATACTTGCATTAACTTGATGAAATTAAGTAAATACATATATTGTAATCAGCTTGAAATTTAAATTACAAACTTTGTCGGTTGAACTCGACAAATTTGACGTGTTCAAAGGTTGGGGTCAGCAATCGTCCACGAAAGCCAATATATCCCCATCTTCTCCCCAAAACCCAACAGTCTCCCTCCCTTATCTTCCTACACCAATTGTCATAAAACCCAACAAAAAACAGAGAAACTTAGGAGACAACTTTATATTTCTCTCTGATTAATTTTGTCCAGTCCAGTCTAATCCAATCCAATGGCCTCTCTCTCTGTTCCCAGGCAGCCAGCCTTCCCCTCTCTACTCCCCACCCGAACTCCCAAACACTACCCATCTTCCCAAACCCTCCCAATTGCCTCCGGCTCTTCACATTCTAAATTCTATGGCCTCAAGTTCTCCACTTCTTCCACTCTGCCAAGCCCTTCATCTTCCTCTGGCAAGATGTTCATTTCTGCTAAGGTTCATTTTGCTTATATATGTTGTGTTTCTTATGATCGAGTGCAGGGATAAACGCTCTTAATCATTTGAGCTACAAGTCCCTTACGCCGGCTAATTTGTTTTATTGATTAGTCATGGTTGGTCTGTTTGTGGACAGGTGGACAAGGGTACGGTTCCACCAGCCTTCACGTTGAAAGATCAGGATGGAAAAACTGTGAGCTTCTCCAAATTTAAGGGAAAGCCTGTGGTTCTCTATTTCTACCCTGCTGATGAGAGCCCTAGCTGCACCAAACAGGTTTAAAACTAATCACATTGTTTTGCATGTTCTAAATCCAATTAATTTGAAGTTTTTTATGCTTGATATGCTTATCCTGGATTAGTTTTGTCCAATAATTTTCTCTTCTGCTATGTATCGGTAAATTTTCGGTTAATGATATGGAATTTGCATTGCGGATAAACATTGTGCCTTTAGTTAGAACAGACACTGACAAATTGATACTTCCTTAGGCTTGTGCTTTCAGAGATTCTTACGAGCAGTTTAAGAAGGCCGGCGCCGAGGTTGTAGGGATTAGCGGTGATGACCCATCATCACACAAGGTACTGTGAAAGCTTTGTGTGTTTAGATCATGTAGTGTCATCACATTGAGGCTTAGTTTGGTAATTATGCACAAGGCCAAAGCTCATTGATTCTTCAACATATGTAAGGATAAATTTGTTGGTTTTTCAATGTAATCAAAAACTTAAGCTGCTAATACGTGAGCTAAGAATTATAAATTGCGAATGTTCGTTCTCTCTAGTAGTTTATTCAACACTTGTTTTGTATGCTTTGTGTGCATAACCACGACAAATCAATGCTCAAAGTTGATTACGATTGCAAATGTTTGTAGGAGTTTGCAAAGAAGAACAGACTTCCGTTCACATTACTCAGCGATGAGGGTAACAAGGTGAGGAAAGAATGGGGAGTGCCGTCGGATCTGTTTGGGGCATTGCCAGGGAGACAGACATATGTTCTGGACAAGAATGGGGTGGTTCAGCTCATCTACAACAACCAGTTCCAGCCCGAGAAGCATATCGACGAAACTCTCAAACTACTTCAAAGCCTCTAAAGCTCTCTCCTTTTTAGCTGCCTGTTTTTTCATTCCTATGTTCATGTCCGTTACATCTCCACAAAACAGGGTTAGCAATTAGTAGTTTTTGTATAATCAAAGCTGGTTATAAATACTGCCGTTAGGCATGTTTGTAACTTTCCCAGTAAAAGGGCAATTATGCCCGGCTAAGCAAACTACTGTGATATTTGGTAGCAATGAAAATCAAGTGAGATGCTATTTATATGTCACTGTGGAAATTTCAATTGATATCCTGAGTTATCGCGATAGTGCCCCTTATTCTTTTTATTAAAATGAGATTGGTGAGGATGGAAATCTTTCCTTTTGCCCTGAGATTGATATGTCTGCTGACTTGGCGAAGTATTAAATGAGGCAGGGGGGTGTGTTGCTACCGTTTGGAAGGTTGAGGTCTTCTCATTCGGTTGGATCTGGCCTCCACTCCCTACTTGCTGATAAGGGGTGACTGTAGGGGGTTTCTCTTGATATGTCCTTGCCTCGGCAGAGGCATGGTTGTAAGCTTGTGCCATCACCTCAGAGTAAGTCTTCCAAGTGTTGGCATTGATCATGTACTTGAAGAAACAGTCACGTAAACCTGCCGTGAAGGCCTTGAGGGCGGTCTTGTCATCTGCTTCAGCGCAGCGAGAATACTCATGGCTGAAGCGGCCAGCATACTTTCGTAATGACTCATCCGGCTTCTGGCGAATAGTGTACAAGTCATCTGCAGAATGCAAGCGATCGGTCTGGAAGATGTGTTGAGAGACAAACATCTTCCTCAACTCTTCAAATGAGTCTACTGTCTCAGGTGGAAGACGGCAATACCAGTTTAAAGCTCCACCAGAGAGGGTGGAGGGGAAGAGAAGGCACCGTTCTTCGTCGGTGTGTCTCCGGTATACCATGGTGGACTCAAAGAGGTTAAGGTGTTCAATCGGGTCTTCCCTTCCAGTATAGAGTTGTAAGTCAAGCTTCTGCTTTGTTTTCGCTTGGAGGGGGGTGTTGAGGATCCTTTTTGTGAGGGGGCCAGGCCTGGGTTGGTTCCAGTCAGGTATCTCGGCTTGACGTTCAGCCTTCAACTTGTTTACTTCATCCAGGAGCTGTAGGACAAGGGGGTCCTGAGTGGAGTCGTGCACCACTGAAGTTTTCTTCTGTAAGTCCCCATCGCCTTTTGGGGGTAGGAAAGTTTGATCAAGATAGCGTGATTTTTCCTTGGACTCGCCATACTGACTCCTAGAGTGAGTATGTCGGAATATTTCCGAGTCCCCTGTACCTTCATGTTCTTCTGGGGCCTGTTGCCCATTCCCTAGATTGGCTGCTGGCCTGGGTCGTGGAAGAGTACCGAGTCTTTCAGAAACTCTTGGGTCATTAATCTTCGAGCTTATGTGGATGAGATTCTCTCGACGTTGCTTTAGGAAGTCTCGACAATCGCGATAGACGGCTTTTGATCCTTCCACTCCCTCTGTGAGGAGGTGCTTTCCTCTACTTCTTCTGCTTCGGATTGAAGCAGCTGGGTTGAGAGAAGTCTCATGTTGATTATCACATTGATGTGTAGCTCGATCCCTATCAGGAACGTTCGTGTTGGATATCGGTGACCCTCCGTGTTGGGGGGCATTCAGATGATTGTTGACCTCAACAGGGGTGACAAGCTTGTGTGTTTGAGCATGCCTAGCCTCGTGAAGCATCTCGAAAAGTTTTTCATATTGTTCCTGGAGGACCTCGTTCCTCATCACTATCTTGTTGTTCTGAGCTTCTAGCTCATCGACTTTAGCTTGAAGAGTAACTCTATTTCCTTCTTGCTTTCGTTGTTTCATACTAAGTCCAATGAGGGTGTCATTCTGTGTGCTATGGCTTCTTTCGCTCCCCATGTTGGAGAGAGATGCTTGGCCAAAAGAAAGTGTACGAGCGGTGGAAACCAGCTTGACAAAGCTGAAGAGAGTGGGAGTAAGTGTTTTTCCCACAGACGGCGCCAAATGTTGATGCACAAAATTAGTGAGGACTTTGGTACAACAGAAAGTGTCAGGTTTTGTGACCTTCGCTTGGTTGCTTCGGTCACTAGCGAGGATAGGTATATAAATGAATAGAGACAGAGAAGCAAACACAAGGTATACGTGGTTCACCCAGATTGGCTACGTACACGGAGTAGAGGAGTTCTCATTAATTGTGAAGGGTTTACACAAATACATTGGTTCAAGCTCTCCTTTTGTGAGTTCTAGTGAATAGTTTAGTACAAAATGACATTAGAGATTATTGTGGGAGAATGATCCCTATTTATAGAAGAGAGTTTCTAGTTTTGTTCTGACATTGACACGTGTCAAGTTGTGATTGGCTTCTGATGTTGACACGTGTTGCGCTGTGATTGGCTTCTGATGTCGACACGTGTCGCATTGTGATTGGCCTCCTGGTTGAAGGGAAGCTCTTCTGGATCATTGACGGTATAACGTTGACCGGTGCTAAGTAGTTTCGGGATTGGTTAAGTATGGTACAAACAGTATTAACGAACGAGATTACAAAAATGAAGAACACAGATGCCAATAAACTTAATATTGTTAGAAATGGAACACATAAAACTCCTACATGGATACACCTCAGAGCTTTGTGAGGCCGGCATGTTTTGCTTACCGATCCATCGACCACCTTGTCTACCCTCTTTCCATAACTCATGCCTATGATTTAAACACAATAAACCCTTCAATAGCTTGATAATGTTTTATGGTAATCTTGCACTAGGCTTTGAATGCATACCACTGCAAACCATGCTAGAAGTTGATTACGATTTTAAATGTTTGTACACGACGAGGGTAATCGGATGTGTCGGGAACATTGCCTGGTAGACAAAATTATGTTCTGGACAAGAATGGGGTGGTTCACCTCATCTAAAACAACGAGTTCCCACTGGAGAAGCATATCGACGAATCTCTCAAACTGGGGTTGCAACCAATAGTACCACTACAAGAAAACAGGGCTTAGGTGACGGAATTCTTTGTGACACAAAGAAATTCATCACATTTTGTTAAAATAAGTGACAAATTTTAAGAAAGCGTCACGTAAAGTTTTGGGTGGGATACAAATTTTTTTCCCAATTCTGTTCGTCACATAAACTTTTTAATTCCTCACAAACTATTGTGGGGAAAAACTTACCACCCAATAAATTTCAATTAAGTGACGAAAATCTAGTATTCGTCGCATAATATAAGCTAAGGCAACGTACATACAAGTGACGGCAGGAAATGCCTCACCTATTCTACAAAGGCAGGAAAGAAAATAAAACGTATTTATCAGAAACCCCCAAATTGTAGAAGTCATTTGTTCTGCTCTCACCCCATCTCGTCGCTCCCAGCCCACATCCCGTTCAGCTCTCCCACGATTTTGACGACCGGCTCTTGGTGGTTGCCAGCGACGGCAACGACCAACTCTCCTTCGTCTCCCTATGTCGCCCATTCTCACACCCTCGGCCGCTCGCTCATTCTCTCATCTCTGACCTAATACGATGCAGATTGGGGAAAATAGTTCGTCGGTTGTTCTCGCACGGTAGGTATTTATTTGTTTCCCTCTTTTATTCTTTTAATTTATTATTAGGATTTTCTTCTTGAAGCAGTTCAATAAGTCGATTCATGGCTTGTAATTTAATTTCTTTATCGTGGATTGAATTTCTGGGTGTAAAGGAAATTAATGGCATATATCACTAAATTAGGGTTTATAAGGTGTGAGTAATTAGGATGATGGAGAACAATTCAGTGTATGGAAGTGACGAAGAGGCTGATGAAAAGGCTGAAGTCGGCAGTGATGAAGAACTAAGTGATGATGGCGACAAACTGTTGTATGAAGAGGTATGAGTTGGTTTTGTTAGAAATTTTTCTTAGCTTAGATTTGAACCCTAAGAGGTCTGAACAATAATTTTGTGATTTGCAGTTGATTTTAGGAATTGATTGATGAGTTTGGTTTGCATGCATAGACTGAAGTTACTGTTTTTGTTTATGCCGATGAGGGAAATCGACCGAAGTTCAAATTGTAACAATGTGATTATTTTGGTTGTGGTGAGAAATCAGAACCTTTTTTTAATCTTTCCCGTTTTGAAATTAAGAAATTGGGTTGCTTTTCTATGCCCATTTTGTGATGATTCACTGAAAATTTGCTAATCATTTTAATGCATATGAGATCAGGTTTCTGATTTAGGATCCATTTCTGATCTTTAGAGATTGCTTGATTTGGTATTGTCAAATGGTATATGGATTTCCATGTTCACTGTGTCCTGGGTGCATGGCTTGGCCCTTTTTGTACTAAAGGGTTTCTACGATCATATTTGATTAGGAATTATGCACAACTCACCTCCCCCATTTTGGCCTGTCGTCTGTAGAAAATTCAAAGTAAAAAATAAATATTTAATTATACCTATGATCATGTTAGTACAAAATTAAAGCTGTATAACTTGCAACTACATCTTCATATATGCAATATTATATGTTTTTACATGCTTTTGTAATTTGGAGGAATTAAGTGGCATGCGAACGGGTTAGATTTCATGGTAAGGAACTAGCTAGGGGCCGTGCAGATTTGTGCAGTTTCCTTTGACTTTTGATGGAAACTCCAAGTTTAACTGTCTTTATTTTTTTTGTTGCTCTTCCTTTGTCTTGGATGAATATCCATCTTGGTTTTTCCTACTGCATAATAAAAACATAGCCATAAGGACAAAAGTGGAAGGTCCAGATCTTTTCCTTAATATAATCACCATTCGAAGTCGAGTGCTTACATACATGTTCATGTGCTGGGTCTTGTTTTCTGTGGAGGATTTTAACTAGATTACTGATGGATAGACGCTCACCCTTTGTTAAATTCTTAATCTTGATTGGTCGATTGCTAGTTTGCATGATTATTTGCAAATTAATTATACGTGCTTGCTTCCTCTGTGTCTTTGTTTTCAGCTTGAATGTGCCGTTTCATGTATTTTGTTCAATGTAATCAAGTTTTTTTCTTTTCATTTGACAGAAAATGAATCAGCTTTCAATCTTATCTATTGCATGACATTAAAGCTAATGGACCATCAATGGCTTTCTATGCGTGCATCCTATATGGATTTTAATGTACATATTTTTCAAGAAGCCATCCCTTTATCTACATTTGTGGCTAATCTTTGGATATATATTATAACCTTCTAGTCAACTTCAGCTTCCCAAATGCTGTGAAAATAGTGATATTAACGTGTGGGTAACGAAAAACCTCACCAGTCATCTTGTGTCCTGAGTATGGGGCTGAATTTTATATAGTGGTGTTTAGGTTACAGATTGCATCTTGTAGAAGTTAATTTCACACTTGTAAGTCGAGGTTTGGGTCGGGGAAGTCTATTATGCTTCACACGTTTGGGATTTGATAGTTTTTGTACTAACATTTTGTCCTTGTGTTCTTAACAGACAGTGATGAAGTCCATACTCCGGCAGTCTATGTAATGGTCTGTCACAACTAGTTACATGATCATCAACAACACTGTTATTTCTAACTAGATGGTGTTTGTGCTCGTGAAATTTTCTTGCAACAAGTCAGCATATTATCAATGATTCTTAGAAAGGGTTTTGGTTTTTTTTAGTTTGTCGAGTTAAGAGGCTGGAGCAAGTGTGATGGTCATTGAGGTTTGAAATACAGAATATAGATTTGGGGCAAGAGTGGAGCATCCTTGTCAGTTGTCCCACGGTCGAAGGGATGTTGAAGAATACATAGATAGAGAGGTATGTTTGGTACCTCATCTGGGAATGTGGAATGGGATTTTTCTGGTTTGATTTCAACTTTTGAGTGGCTTTCTATCTGCAATATTGTTATTGTTTGATAACTGATAAACAATCATCAGCGGTGGGTGGAGCACTTGAAAGCCCCCCACCCCGCCCTCCCCACACAGAGGCTGGAAAAAGAAAGGGCTCTCAACACAACCTTCTCTCTCTCTTTCTCGTATGGCCAAGCTGCGCTCCCCGATCGTTACTGCAGCTATATGAAAAGGTATAACTTTATCTACTGAAACCTGAACCTACATGTTAAGTCCTATCTCTGTCATCTAGTACACGTGGTCTCTTTCTTTCTCATTTATCTTTGTAATTGACTTTTCTTGCATTGCTAGTTGAATAATATTGACAAAGTGTCTAGTATGTTTATAAGAGCTCAATAAAAGAACAAAGAGCTGAGAGCACAATGGATTTGCAAAAGGAGAATAAAGATGTTATCGCACAATTGAAGGTCTTTTGGCTGCAAGTCAGGGGTAGACGAATAGCACAGGGTAGACTTTTTTTGTTAGCACCTCAATGTCTAAAGGTGTTGAATTGTTATTAAGTTGAAATGAGAGACCATGAGTGTATCCTACTGAAACTTTTTAGTTTTGTGGATGTTCATGTTAGAGTATTTGAGACATCACACGGTGTATGTTTTCGACTTATGTGATTAAATTCTTGATTAATAAAAATGTGATTTACTGAAGTATTATCTTACATTTGTTATGAATGCTAATTTCAAATTATGAAACAAGGAATATGTGGTAATTAGTTCATCACATATTGGAAACAAATGGGCATCTGACTTTGACATATGGAACGCACCATGCCTCACATATCAAATAAATAGGTGACAATTTTAGCCTCACTTGCACATACGATATGTGACGGATTTATACGTCACCCAATTATGTTTTTTGTGATGCTTACATATCTCCGGAATTTGGTATTCAAATCAATTAATAGGTGGCGAAAACAGTGTCACATAGACATAAAAATGTGACGAGTGTGACATTCGTCACCTATACTTTCGATGACGCCTCATCAGTGACGCTGAAAATGCATCACATATTATTAAATGTGATGCATTTTCTCCTTTTGTGACGAATATATGTCGTCACATAAGCCATGTTTTCTTGTAGTGAGTTATTTTTTTGTGTAATGTGAAAGATATATATAATCACTTATGTGTTGTCGTGATAAATAGTAGGTCATGAACAAGGTCTAAAATATCTATATTATTTTTGTGAGAGGGCGATATTTTCACACTTATCCACTTAATTATCGTCAAAATATCGCGATATTATCGATAATATCGCTCAACCTTCCTAACAAGCCTAAGGCCCGAGGGTTATAGGAAATGGCCTGAAAGGCCTGTGCTCTTCGAGAACCAACAGGGAAGAACAGAGAAGAACGCCAAAGCTTTTATAGCTCCGGCCGACTGCAAACTATCACCCTAGACCCCGATCTAGGTACCAAACGAAAGCACAAGGTGAGAGGAGTGCGTTTATGCCTTCAGTTTGCTGTGAAACAACCTGTGGTGGTCGAAAAACCTTTCGACATCCACGGCCTCGCCGGAGATGGGTGTGCCTATTCCCGAGCCGATTTCGTCCCAAAAACCTAACCGGAGAAATTCAAGAAACTCGCCGGAAGGTTCATGCGTTCGCCGAGTTGCAGAGACGAGAATGAGAGGGAGAAAGACGAGGTTGCTGATGACGATGGGTGTCTTCCTCGAACAGGTGCGATGGTGTGCGTGTGTGTATGTGGGTCTCAGTGCAGAGAGAAAGGAGAGAGATGAGAGTTTTGAGAGAGAGAGATAAAGAATGCAAAAAAGAAAGAAGAATAAAGAAGGGGTTACAGTGTAGGGGACAGAAAGAGAAGAATAAGGATTGTTGGGGTGCTGCCATGTAGCAGTTTGAGAGAGAAGAGAATCTTAAGTGTAGATACGGATTGGGTAAAGAAAATTGGGACTAAATTGATAGATTCCATAAATATTTGGGGAAATACGAAATTAAACATTATATTTGGGGGTTGGGGTGTTACATTCACTGTCTCTCACTCCTCTCTCTCCCTCTCTCCTCGTCCTGCTCAACTGCGGTGGTGCCTCTCTGGGTAAGCAAATCCAAATTGGCGTTCACCCAAAGCTCGACGCCGATGTCGATCTGTGCGTTTGCGCTTGACCACACCATCTGCAACTCCAATGTCTGCTTCGATCGGTAAATCTTTTATCTAGTTGGGGTTCATCGACTTGTACCCAGTTCCTGAATTTGAAAAGGAAAGGAAAAAGAAAAGGAATGAGTAGAAATGAACGGAGAAGCTTTGACCCAAAAAAAAAAAAAAAGGAACAAGAAGCATTTGGAAAGGATAAGAAAGAGGGGGAGAGAAAAGGAAAAAGAAGAGGAATGCGTAGAAAGGAACGGAGAAGCTTTGGCAAAAAAAAAAGAAAAAAAAAACAAGAAGCATCTATAAAGGATAATAAAGAGGGGGAGAGAAATAAAGAAATGACAAAAAATTATTTAGATCCCAAAAATAATTTAGTCTATGATTTAGTCATACAATGTACCAAACGTTCAATTATTCTTATACTAGTTAGTCTATGTCAAGCCAATCCAACTTAGTTCCTGAACTTAATCTAGTCCGAGATAGTCCGGTGAAACAAATGCACCGTAAGTTTAACCCTTAAACTATTTTTTATAACTAATTCATTATATATAAATGATTATGGTGTATTTAAACTTCTTTCATTAATTACTACATATTTTCTACACTCACAATGTTTGTCAGCTCGCTATATAATTAACTTAAATCAGTTAAATCCATCATGCAATGCATTTCCTTCCAATTTTTTGTTATAAACTAATAGATAATTGACTAAATAAACATCCTGCAAAGTTTCAATAAAAATTTCCAAGTTTTTCTTACAATTTCCGTGGTTTTTATTCAATTTTTATCAATATCGATAATATCCCGATATTTCCATTGAAATTTCCGTGTTTTTGGACTACCGATATCATCGATATTTTAAACATTGGTCATGAAGATGTTTTGCTTATTCTGATTAATTGGCAACTTTGCAAGCAGCTCGTAATTTTGTGATTTTTAACAAGTAAACAATGGAGAAATACTTTATTGAGATAATTAAATAGATTATGAATTGCTTATACATGGCACAATATATAATTCGTTACTGTTTCAGTAAGCACCTAGGTTTTCTTTATTCTTAGTATACTTATGTAAAGTAACTGTCAATTATAAATTTAATAGGTTATTGCAAACCCTAGGTTCAATGTTTGTTCAGATAGTCTCGACTTCCATAGGGGCTAAATGCTTCTGCCAACCAAGTATTCTTCCTCCAAGATGTCCATCCCATCTCCTCGCAAATTTCGTCGCTGTGGTTGATGCTAAATGTAGAAATGCAATGCCTCCTGTAGAACCTGGTTGTTTTCTTTGAGATTTCCACTTCTTTACTTGTTTGCTCAAGCATTTTCTGCACACTTGGAAGCTTAAATTTATCATCCAGCAGCCTGGCCAGCCATATGCTACGCAATTCGGAAGAGTGAAGATTTGAAACACTCTCGAGATAACCCACGAAAGCCATGTTTGGGATCAAAGGATGAATTGTTCCCCTGCAGGAGAAACATGCATTCAAAAAATTTACTCTCCAATTTTAACATTTCTAACACGTGTAAATTTTTGAAATCTCAAACCGAAAACTAGGTTTACCTGTATAAGGGTATGATACCAGATGGACATTCCAACAAGCTGCGAAAAGGCTCTGGTAAGATGGATTTGAGTTTTTTCTTGCCATCATAACCGGTTGCAAGGACCGCAACATCAGCTTTTATCTTAGTGTTGTCATCAAATTCAATTCCATCAGCAGAGAACCACCATTTTGATGTTGATCTTTTGAACACAATTTTTCCCTTATCCGCCTCAGAGAAGAAATTTTCCGGCATGATAGCCATCTGGCAGGATGCATAGTCTTCCTCAAATGGATGATCCGGTTTTAGACCATACTTCTCCAAAGGCATCTTCCACAGCAAATATGATTCAATAAATTTTGAAACTGCATGCCTCTGTAAATAACAACCAAAACCTTTAGCATTGATCTCATATATATTAAGGAAATGATTTCCGCATTTGTTTTTTTTTTCCTTCTTCTGTACACCTTTTAAGTCTTATCACATGATTTTTTTGGATTTACTCAATCCAAAAGCCAGAAGTAAACAAGATGTTGCAGGAGACAAAAAAAGTGTGCAGAAATCATTTCTCATGTATTAGTTTAATATTTTATTTTCTTGCTAACTGATTTAATTTACCATTGGAGACGTAATTAGAGAGCAAAGGAGGGTTCTCAGGAAACTTTGGTTTGGTCTTTGATGGAGAAACTGTGAAGACCTTGTTGAGTAGAACAAGAAAAACGGCAAGCCCCAAATCCAGTAATGGGGAACAATCCAATGTAAAGTCCTCACCACCATGGTGCATGGTTTGCCTTCTGGTCCTGCAATACATCCATAAAAAGAATAACAAAATTAGTTCGGGTCAATATAATCAAGACTCCTAAAAGGTAAGAAATCGACGTTTTAATCCCACAAACAATTGGTAAAAAATAGTATTTTTAAGTTTTTGCAAGTTTTTATTTTTTATTTTTTATTTTTTATGTATGAAACTATTTCATATATTCACACGCCCCCTTATGTATTGCAAAATTTCAAATCTTTTACACACAGATAATTGAATGAGCGACATAGAGAATGCATAATTAGCAAATAATTAATTAGTAATTAACATTGATGAAGTCAAATCTAATGATGTATACGTAATTCAATCCATCTGATTTGGAATCATATCGTTGAAAAACATGTGCAGTCAAAGAAGTCCAAACCATCATAATATTCGTCGGTTTTTTTGACACCCTGACCACGCAATTCGTATTTTCCATTGAATTCTTTCTTTGCTTGCTGTGTGTAACCATGCAAATTACAACCCCGTAACGTGAAAACGTAGACCTATTTTTCTATCATTTTTTAACCTAAGATTTCATCATATATAGGAATTTTTAGGACCAAATTTTTACCTTGGTTTGCTTCAGCACACTCGACAGCTAAATCAATAGCTGATTTTTTGTAGCCAACCACAACGACCTCCTTATCCTTTAGCAATTCAGAAGCAGCGTCCTTGTCCAGTTTGCAGTAATCAAGAGTATGAAGAGCCTGACCTTGAAATACTTCAGGCCCTTTGTTGAGTGGAAACTCTGGAATTTGGGGTGTATCTCCATATTTTCCGATGCAAACCACAATGAACTCGAAGGCATACCACTGAATTAATTCGAACAAACAAAAAAAAATCAGAACATAATTTTATCATTTCCAAGATAATAACTAGTAGGATTGACATTTAAGCTACGGAAAATGTATCATCTCAATTGTTGACACATTCTCTAATACAGTTTGATTTACATAAAATTGTAAGATCCACCTCTATTAGAAAGTGTTCGTAGGTGTGTTAATTTTGTGTGTTCAAATAGTTTTATTTATTACCAATAATTCGGTTACGTATAGAAGTACTTTTTGCAACATATTTGCATCTCTATATATTTCTTAGTAAGACTCTAGTAATTAATCCGAGTTCCATTTCCACAAAGATACTGTATCAAGTAGCGATCTGCAAACCCTAGGCATGCATGAAACTGTCCGAAAATACCATTTGGATATGAAGTAAATAATTAAACCTGAATGGTCTCTGAATCATTGGTCTGGACGGCAACTTCCCAAACAGGCTGACCGCCAGCCGGCGAGAGACTCTGATACTCCACAGGTTTGACATCAAAATCAGTAGTTTCCCGGTCACCAACGAACCGGACTTCGACCACCTTGGAATTGAACCTGACAAACTTAAGCACATCAAAGTGCTCAGCATAAGATTTCAAGTAGTCCAATATCTCAAGGTAAGAAGGATAATCAGTGTTGTCCCTGTCAGGCCAAGGGAAGTCGGAGAACTCATAGTCACATCGATGGGACTGAAGTTTTGTGGAATTGTAAGAACAATGCCTCCAAACCCCTCCAATGGAGTCAGAGGCCTCGAGAATAATGGGGTTGTAATGGGCTAGTTGTTTGGCTGCTGCTATGCCACTTACACCGGCACCAATGATGCCAAGTTTTGAGACTATTGGAGCCATAATTTTTTTGTTAACGATAAAGAGCAATGAAGGATTTGGCGAGCCGATTGGAAATTGAGATGGTTTTGGAAATGAGGGTGGTATATATTTGTAGACTGTCGATTTGCTTGGTTGCTAAAACAATGTGAGAGCAGGGGTATTTATAGTGGAGGTCCGGGCCGGGGCTTCATGAGAGGGTCGCCATATATGATGGAATCACGTGAAATTGAATTTCAAGTCTAAAGGGCTTGCTAGGGTTGAATTTCGATCGTGGTTTACGACCATTTCTTTAGCTAGTTATGCGAAATTGGTTCGTCAAGGAGGGGGAACCTTCCTCCACTTCATGTTTTATTTACATTTGTTGATCAAATTATATAGTTATGTTGAATACCTTTGAGCATTCAAATATTTATAATATCCTAATTATTTCGTGCAAATTGAAATTATAAAAATGAAGAAGAAAATAGTGAGCGTATGACACGGTGCGAGAGATTTTTTGGTGTAGCTGTAGCTGGAATATCGTCACATGAGATTATAGTTACACACAAATTGTCACTCATGTATTATTTTTTTCATTAATAAACTTTGAAAGCATTTCAACCTTATCTTTTTAAAATAAAAAAATTATTATTATTAAGGTGAGAGGAGGGTTCGAAACTATTACAATAATTTAGGAGATGAATGTTTTTCAAACCAGGTATGCATGGGTACAAACCAATACCCTGTCCAAATATTGGATCACAGGCAACCTTATTATTCACCCATATTATAACACATAAAAAGATACACTAAGTGACAAGTGTTCCATGTACATAAAAGTTTATCGATGTGATGGTGCGATTGTTTTCAGTGTATAATAAGAATCATATCAATTAAATCGTACTGTATGTTATTGAAAAATATGAGTGTATAATAAGAACGCTTCTAAAAGAATTTCAACCAATTGTGCCTATACTGGGCTAAGGAATTACATAGAAAGATTCAAAACTGGGAGTGGCAACATCCACGCGGCTAAGTTGATCATGTTTACAACTACATTTCAGGAGACCTATGTGATGATATATTTAGAGCTCGAATAAAATCATAGAAAGTTACGATTTAATTCATATATTTTGTTATACATATGTTCATGCAAGGCATATATAAACCTACATTAAATAGTTTAATTAATTATCCACCAAAAAATTTGATCCAACACTCCACGAAACAATTTGATTAATGATCCACCAAAAATTTTGATGCAACATAATCCACGAAACAATATGATTAATGAAATAGTGTGTAAAAGGAAACATCCAAGAATTGAACAAGAAACTTACAGGAAATGAGGTCACTTGCAGAGAAGATACAAAATTAGAAAATAAATTAAAAACAACGCGTCTCTCTCGAAAACAGTCGAAGCAATCCTTTAACCAACAACCAAGATAAACAGTCACTGTTTGTTGCTGCAATGGTTTCATGCAAAAACATTGATTTGAACATTTGTGATTTCTAGCTTAATTTCAATATTTTGTACGTATGAGAATGTATTTTCTATATATTTTGCAAAGTTAAGCCAGAAACGAAGTGGAAATTAATCGAAGTTAAGTGGGGGTCTATGTCTGACCCTTCTTTATCACGCTAAAGTTGAGCGACAAGCAAACTGGAAATGTATTAAAAAAAAATAGCAATCCAACTAGCTAGTCAGATAGACACGTGGAGTATTTGGTTGACAATTTCTGTTCAAACTTCTGACAATGTGATGAAATTGCATTAGCAATTTCAAAGCTACCTTTGACTCGATATGTTGGTATATTTAAGTGCTAATTTTTTAGCCATGATTCATGCGGTTTATATTGAGAATTTGAGTCGATATTTCAAACAATTCAGTTGATTTCATGCAAATGCGTGATGCATATATACTTGAACAGAAGTCCATGGTAAGACTTGCCATACATGTTCTTGGATGAATTATATATACATCAGTTAGTTCACATTTATACGTAGCATCAATCAGGGTTGGCCTGAAGAGAACAAGTGGTGCACTCACGCAGAGGCCTCAATTTCAAAGGGCCCCTGATCTTCGTTTGTTGTATACATTTATAAATGTGAGTATACACTAATATATATATTTAATTTTCTACAACTGGAATTTGAATTAAATTTTGCACAGAGTCCACAAAACATGTTCATAATTTTATACTTATTATATATGTAAGTATACACTAAAATAATTTGTGCATGGTAATTTTTTTTTTCTTAGTGAGAGTTTCATCTAAGTAAAATAACTATCATATTCTTATTATGTACATATTATAGCTTTTTGTTCTGGATTAAGAAGTTTAACTAGTGTAATTTTAGAGTTGTGACGATTTGATACGTCAAGTTGTCGGACAATAGAGTATTACTATGTTATTTACCATTAACAAGATTATTATTAAACCTATAAACTACCATCTTAATCGCAAATATCTATCTTAATTAGTTAGTTGTTTGGTTTATTATTAATTTATTATGTTAGGGTATATTGTTATTTTATGGGTTTTCTTGTTGGACAAGTCTTAGAGTTTTCTTGTTGAATTCCTTAGCTATTAGCCTATTAGGGTTTGTGCCTATAAGGAGTCAATTAGTCATAGCAGTACGGAAAATTGGCAGATGGAGGTGGCCGGTCAGAACTCAGGAGGTGGCTTTCCACACTAAATACACATTTAGGAAGCCAGAAAAAGGAAACATATATATATGCTGTACTATTCGATATATGCAGTTCTGACCCGACTTTTCAAATGCATTATTTATCGAGAACTAGCCATGCATCTATCTAATTACCATTCCAATTTCAAAGTCACTTCACATCATATATCCAGCTTAATTTCCACAAGGACTGAGGCACTTATGGCCACATATCGATCTAGCTATCCCCAGCTGCCCTGGACTACTGGACTTGGAACTTGTGGGGTGTGTATATACCGGATAACGGTACCACCTACTCATATCTCCTTTTGCTTTTCTCCCTTATCTTTCTTCTTTGCTATCCATTTAGTAGCCGGAGTAGGCAGCCGCCAAGGGCCCCACTCTGAAGGGGCTTTCAATTTTTATTTTATTATATATATATATATATATATATATATATAAATTAATATTATAAACTTTGTGCTTAATTAGTACATCTGTATTTAGAAACGCGAGACGTATAATATTTAAGTAATGTTTGTATATATGTATTCTTTTTATGATATTTGATGTACAAATATATTTTTTTCATGTATTTAGCAAATTTTTTTTATACATATTAATGTACAAAGGGTCAGAAATCAAAGTCTATGACGCCACTTCGAAAATTCGTCAAAGGTCTCCCAAATTGTTAGGGCCGGCCCTCACATGTTTATATATCCATCCCCACTAATAGTACCACCTGCCCGTCTCCCCGTTGCTTTCCAGGCATCCATCTATTTAAGATATTTTTCGCACAAAACAATATAATGATATCGACTACATTTAAATTACATATCTATTTCAAACTCAAGTCCAGCTCAAAGTTATATACTGATGTGCTTCCAAATATATGATACATATGTAATTGTATGTATAGAAATTGTTAGTGGTGCTCAAAAAAATTATTCTGCACTTTTTAACTTAATGTTAGTATAACAAATGAGTGCATGATGATTTATGTGGAGTCTTGAATACAATCTGCAAAATGTAGTTCAAAATAGTTAGTGCTTTTCTTTAGAATTGGGCAAAATGGCATTTGCAACTTTAATTTCGTTTGCACTCCTCAAATTCATGTTGATATAACAGATGATTATGACTTACTTGTGTCACGGGATGACTCTTTAAGCCTTCCGCCCGTGCGGCACTTAGACTTGAATACCTCGATGAACAAGCTAAGTAAGCCTTCGAAGCCTCGCTTCCCCGGATCGAATCACAAAGAAAGCTAAGATAGCTTGGAGAATGCTAAAATCACTTAGAAGATGGGAGAAAGGAAGCTTTGTATTGAAACTTAGGAGAACTTTACAATTGCTTACAATTCTTGGATGGCTTGGCCAAATGGCCTTGCCTCCTATTTATAGGCCTAAGTTACCTCCTCAATGGAGGGTTCTAGAATTCCCTACTTACATCCAAAAATATCTAGCATAGTTCTAGATACAACTTGCCTAATCTAGATTGTTCTAGGTGAGGCTTAAATTTGTACACTTGTGTGGAATGTTCCGGAATGCCCTAGATTATCTTGAACGCTCCGCCATGTTCTTGATTTTTCCGGGATGTTCCATAAGCTTCCATGAAGACAAGGCTTTATGGGCTTCGATATATGATGTCTTGGGCGTTTTCTTTGTTTTTAACATACGGCCCGTGACATCCTCCCCCACTTAAGCCGTAGACGTCCTCGTCGACTCTTGCCTCTCGAATGCCTTAATCGGGTCCTTATATTGCCATAAGGACGTCTCCTTCTCCCATGTTGCTTCGGAGTATGATAGCCCCTTCCATTTGACAAAGTACTCCACATGCTTTGGTTGTCTTGGTCGTACCACGACACGCTTGGCTTCAATGCTCTCCACTTCTTTGTCAAATGCCTCCGTCATCAAAGGGGGTGCTCGATGAGACTCACCTCGACTTGGTTCCTCATCGTCCGCATGATAAGGCTTCAAGTTGCTCACATGGAACACCGGGTGAAACTTGAGGCGGGGTGGGAGTTCCACAACATAAGCGGCTTTGCCAACCTTCTTGATGATAGGGAATGGTCCCTCATATTTCCGCAACAAGCTCTTGTGCAAGCCACGAGTACTCTTGTGCTGAGACGCATTGAGCTTCACAAAGACTTGGTCGCCAGTTTGGAACTCCACATTCCTTCGCTTACGATCCGCCCATTTCTTCATCTTCTTTGAAGCCTTCTCCAAATGAGCTCGAGCAAGTTCATGGGCTAATTGCCACTCCTTAGCGGTTTTGAAAGCGGCTGGACTATTCCCCGTGTAGCCAGTCACGACCATGTTCGGGGTCAAGGGTTGTTGCCCTGTAGCCAACTCGAACGGACTTTTCCATGTCGACTCCGAACGTTGCAAGTTATAAGAGAATTGGGCAACATCAAGTAACTTAGCCCAATCTCGTTGATTGGCACTAACATAGTGCCGCAAATAAGTCTCTAACAATGCATTAACCCGCTCCGTTTGTCCATCAGTTTGGGGATGAAAAGCTGTGGAGAAGTCTAACTTTGAGCCAAGTAGCTTGAAGAGCTCCTTCCAAAATCTACCCGTGAAGTGAGCATCTCGATCACTGACTATGCTCCTCGGAACACCCCAATACTTCACCACGTGCTTTAGAAACAAGCGTGCAGCTACTTCGGCTGTGCACTCCACAGGTGCGGGTATGAAAGTGGCATACTTGGTGAATCTATCGACCACGACGAAGATAGATCCACATCCACCAGACTTGGGCAAATGTGTGATGAAATCCATGGTTAAACACTCCCATGGTCTTGATGGGGTGGGAAGTGGTTCCAACATTCCTCCCGGTTGCCTTTGTTCCACTTTGTCTTGTTGGCACACAAGACAAGTCTTCACGTATGAATCTACATCGTCCCGTATTTGTGGCCAATAATAAGCATCGCTCACCAAAGCCAACGTGCGGTGAGTGCCAGGATGTCCTGCCCACATTGAGTCATGGCACTCCTTCAGGATTTCTTTCCTTAAGCTTCTCCACTTTGGGACGTAGATCCGCTTGCCCTTGGTGTATAGCAAGCCGTCATCAAGCCAAAACCTTCTTGTCTTCCCATCCTTGACAAACTCCACAATGTTCTTGGCTTGGACGTCATGTGATAAACCTTCTCAGACACGGCCCAAGAGATGGCTTTGCGGCTTGAGTACCGTAGCCATTAACTCTACTCGTCTACTTAGAGCATCGGCCACCACGTTCTCCTTTCCTTGCTTGTACTCTAGCTTGTAATCAAACTCCGCTAAGAACTCTTGCCACCTTGCTTGCTTAGGTGTGAGCTTTTGTTGGGTTTGAAAGTAGCTAGTGGCAACGTTGTCCGTCTTGATGATGAATGGGGTACCAAGCAAGTAATGCCTCCAAACTCTAAGGCAATGGACGATGGCGGTCATCTCCTTTTCATGGGTCGTGTACCTCTTCTCGGCATTATTTAGCTTGCGACTTTCATAGGCTATCGGATGTCCCTCTTGCATCAACACTCCTCATATGGCAAAGTCGGAAGCATCAGTGTGCAACTCGAATGGCTTGCTAAGGTCGGGCAACCTTAGTACAGGCTCCTCCATTAGGGCCTTCTTCAACCTCTCAAAGGCCTCTTGACACCGGTTCGTCCATTCCCATGCCTTGTTCTTCTTAAGAAGGTCTGTTAAGGGTGCCGCTATGGCTGAGTACCCTTTAATGAATCTCCGATAGTAGTTGGCTAGCCCCAGAAAGGATCGTAGTGTTGGTACCTTGGTCGGCGGTTCCCACTCTTGAATGGCCTTGATCTTGCCCTTTTCCATCATAAGTTTCCTCTCCTTTATCTTGTGGCCAAGAAATTCTACTTCTTTTGTGGCAAATGAGCATTTCTCCTTCTTGACATAGAGTTCATGCTCCCGAAGGGTCTTGAACACTATGCGCAAGTGCTCGACGTGCTCCTCCAATGTCTTGCTATAGACAACGATATCATCAATGTAAACCACAACAAACTTGTCAAGATAAGGATGGAATACCTTGTTCATCAATGTGCAGAATGTTGCGGGGGCATTGGTCAGACCAAATGGCATGACTTTATACTCGAACGATCCATATCTAGTCACCATCGCCGTCTTCGATTCGTCTCCAGGGGCTATCCTCACTTGGTAGTATCCCGATCGAAGATCTAACTTTGTGAAATACCTTGCTTCACCAAGTTGATCGAATAAGTCGGCGATTAACGGAAGTGGGTACTTGTTCTTGATGGTAATCTTGTTCAATGCTCTATAGTCGATGCACAACCTTAGGCTACCTTCTTTCTTGCGTTGGAACAAGACGGGTGCACCATATGGGGACTTGGAGGGTTGGATGTAGCCAGCATCAAGTAGCTCGTTGAGTTGCTTCCTCAATTCCTCCAACTCGGGTGGCGACATCCTATAAGGTGATTTGGAGGGAGGCTTAGCACCAGGCTCCAACTCAATCGCATGGTCGACCTCTCTCATTGGTGGCAACTTCTTTGGCAGTTCCTTAGGCATCACGTCCGCAAATTCCACAAGGACGGCTTCCACTTATTTCGGCAAAGGCCCGTGCTTCTCCTCTCCTTTATTCAACATTAGGGTTGCAAGAAATGTGGCCTCGCCTTTCTTCCAAGACTTGGCAAATTGAATTGCCGACAAGTGCTGGGTACACTTCTTGGCTTGCCTTTCCAATGGCACCAGGCAAGGTTGTCTTCCGTCGGCTAGGATACAGAAGATATTGTAGAAGGGAATGGGAAAGGCTCGTACCTTGTCCATGAACTCTAACCCAATGACTACGCCATAGTCGTCCATCTTGACTATAGTGAAGTCGATCTCTCCATTCCATGCGCCAATGTCTACTTGTACATTGCGCGCAACTCCAACAATAGGGGTGGCAGCGGAATTTACCGTCTTCACGCTACCAGGCTCCTTTGTGACTCGGAGGCCAAGCCTTGTGGCTTCCTCCGACGTCATGAAGTTATGGGTTGCTCCCGTGTCCACCAACACACGCGTCGTCTTGTCACCAGTCTTGACGTCGACGAACAATGATCCTCCCTCAACTTGAGCCTTAGGTTGTGGGAGGGTTGTTTGGATGACATTCAGTAGACGGATGCATCTCATCCTTGTATCGTTACTCTCATCGGCCTTGTCCTCCTTGAAAGCCATGGCCTTAAGGGCCTTCTTTTGTGGGCAATCTCGCATCATGTGAGGGTCGTCGCATAGGTAACAAGTGGGTTGCCAAGACTTACCCTTGCTTTTGTCATGTTTATCGGCTTTCTTCTCATTCGGTTTGCTTGTCTCGGCCTTATCCTTCGGCTTATGTTCTCCCTCACTTCTCTCATGGTTACCCCTCTTCCCCGTGGACTTGGAATCACCTTGGTGGCTTGATTTAAACTCGATCAAGGATTCGGCGGCGGCAATAGCATTAGACAATGTTTGCACGTGTCTCCTTTGTAGTTCGAGTTTTGCCCAATTTTGCAGTCCACTCATGAAGTACATGAGCTTGTCTTCCTCTAACATGTTGGGCACCTCGAATAACAAACTCACGAAGGTGTTGACATAGTCTTTGACGCTCCCCGTTTGCTTGAGCCACCTTAGCTTCTCCTTGGCTTCGTACTTGGCATTTTGGGGATAGAAGTGCAACATAAGATCTTTCTTAAATTCATCCCAAGTGGTGAGAGAGAACGTACCTTGCTCAATCTCCATGCTTCGACGACGCCACCACATAAGGGCATTGTCAGCTAAGAACATGGTTGCCGTTGAGATTTTGGACTCGTCATCCTCAAGCTTCAGGTACTTGAAGTATCGCTCCACGTTCCACACGAATGTGTCGAGCTCCTTTGCTTCCCTCTTCCCATTATAGGATTTGGGTTTAAAGGAGTCGATTACCTTGGAGTCCAATGCCTTGATCTCCCTCGGCCCTTGCACGAATTGCTTCACGACTGCTTCTTTACAAAACGCCACATCTCCCTTAAGTTCCCTTGTGTCCTTTATCTCTTCTTGAAGCGCCACAAACCTTGCCTCTATGTTGTCAAGGTGAACCTGGACTTCCCTCCGCATCTTGTCTGCCATGGTGTTGAGAGCGCCAAGGAGCTCATCTCGTAGCCCTTCCACCAAGCCACGCAGTTCATCCTTACCATTGTCCACTATGGTTTGGATTTCCTCCATGTCGACAACGTCCTCATCAAGTCGAGTATCGAACTCGAGTATGGTTCGTTCCACCTTCTCGAGTCGCTCTTCCATGGTCTCCATCGATGCTTGCAAGTCCTTTAACTTTGGCTTGCTCTTGGCAACGTCTTGGACCTCGGCAGTACGCTCCCTTAGCTCGGAGACTCCGGACACCATCTCTCCACTTGCCATATCCTACTTTCCTTCAAGTGATTCACGAACTAGGCTCTGATACCAGCTGTCACGGGATGACTCTTTAAGCCTTCCGCCCGTGCGGCACTTAGACTTGAATACCTCGATGAACAAGCTAAGTAAGCCTTCGAAGCCTCGCTTCCCCGGATCGAATCACAAAGAAAGCTAAGATAGCTTGGAGAATGCTAAAATCACTTAGAAGATGGGAGAAATGAAGCTTTGTATTGAAACTTATGAGAACTTTACAATTGCTTACAATTCTTGGATGGCTTGGCCAAATGGCCTTGCCTCCTATTTATAGGCCTAAGTTACCTCCTCAATGGAGGGTTCTAGAATTCCCTACTTACATCCAAAAATATCTAGCATAGTTCTAGATACAACTTGCCTAATCTAGATTGTTCTAGGTGAGGCTTAAATTTGTACACTTGTGTGGAATGTTCCGGAATGCCCTAGATTATCTTGAACGCTCCGCCATGTTCTTGATTTTTTCGGGATGTTCCAGAAGCTTCCATGAAGACAAGGCTTTATGGGCTTCGATATATGATGTCTTGGGCGTTTTCTTTGTTTTTAACATACGGCCCGTGACACTTGGAATGTCAAAGAAGTACATACTCCAAAATGTAATTCAAAAAAGTTATTCCTTTTCCTTAAGACGTGACAAAATGCCATCTGCACTTTCAACTAAAAATGACATGAAATGATCAGATTCACAGAACTGAGCAAGGAGGGGAGTCTGCATGCAGGTATACTCTCCCATCATCATTGATAAGCAGGGCCGGCCCTAAGAATTTGAGGGTCCTAGGCGAGCCTTCGAAATGGAGCCTTAGAGTTCTTCGACTCCCAACCCTTTGTACATTGACATGTGTAAAAAAAAAATCACTAAATACATGAAAAGTCTATTTCTACATCAAATATCATTAAAGATTAATATCAAAATAAGAAAGATACACAAACATTACTCAAATATTACCCGTCTCATGTTTTTAGATGCAAATGCACTTATTAAGTTTACATAATCTAATTTTTCAACCAATTCAAACCGAAAGAGAAGTCTACCCAGTACGCCAAATTCCAATTATTTTTCTATTGTTACAATGTTACTTAGTACATTCAATAAATGAATGAATGGTTGGATTACAGAGACAACATCTTACAACTAGGAAAAATACTAGAGTGAAGAGGATAATAATTTTCGTTTACGCGCCTAGGCTGACGAAACGGATTTGAATAATTTATTATATATTATATAAACTAATTAATTTGAACATTAAATAATGTCATTTTTCAAACAGGTGAGAGTTTTAGCCTTTTAGGTACATAATAAAGATATACGTGGTGTGATCTTAAAATAGGGTTATAAAACCCCATAAAAATAAACATAAAGGTGATATTTAAGAGAGAAGCAAAAAAGTAAAAATAAGATGGTGGGGACTATTTAAAAGGGAGAAGACATGCAACTATAAAAAAAGATGGTGGGACCATCTTAAGTAAAATCGTGCAATTAAAATGATGTTGGGAATATGATTGTCTTCTTCCTCACGCGAGGCCGACCCTGTAACAAAAGATTTCTAAATTTCGGCGTTTACATATAAGCCCGCATAGCTCCAGCCCATCCCCGCCTAGCTCCGCCTAAAAATTGGGGGCCCTTCCGAAGTGAGGGCCCTAGGCAGGCGCCTACTTCGGCTACCCTCAGGGCCGGCCCTACTGATAAGCCCTAATGCATGCACTATTGTTTTTTGTCAGACTAACATGCGCTAAGCTTCGGAACTGGATTCCCTCCGGACTCAAAGGAACTGAGCCCAAGGATCAACTGATCCGGGCTATTGAAATTTGATTCAACGGCTACAAACAGGAGGCCCCTTTAAAAGTTATAATACTTGTAACTGTTGGATCAAATTTCAATGGTCCAGATCATTTGATCCTTGAGCTCAATTTCTTTGGGTCCGGAAGGGATCCGGTTCCCTAAGCCTCGGCATTTTGAGTACTGTGTGAATGCAAGCCCACGTTAATTCCAGAATTGATCCAAAAGTCTTGTTTGCCGCTTAAGAGGAAGCAGAAGAATTGAACATTAATTCTTGATGATTAATTTCGCTGGTGAGTTAAGAGTTACGTAGAAGAACATAACATTGAAATCAAAATCCGCCTTTTTATAAATGGAAGTCAAACAGAGCCATCAACATGGCTTGATCTAGAAACAGTCAGCAAAGCTCTTTTTTCGGTTCGTTGTAACCAACATTTATTTTTCATGGCATTTGTCGTTTTTATTTTGTTATACATGAAACTAAACGAATGTTTACACTTATTAAGCACACTTCTAGTCACTAATCATTCTCCAACACGATCGGTAGTTTGACGAGACGATATATGTTTATAAACTACTCTTATAAGCCTGTGAACATACTGTCATGTGCAATTGGATTAAAACGAGCATACTGTCATGTGCAACTGAATTAAGGCGAGCATACTGTCATATGCAACTGAACTAATAACATACACTTCCTTTATTTTTTACTTGACAAATTAATGAAGAATAAGTTTCTTTAAAACTTGAACCTCTGGAGTCTCAAATCGATCGGTCTCCAAATTCTCTCATCTAGAACGAAAGTCTATAATAGTTAGAATATAGTTTTTTCAATTTGAAAGACCCAGTGGAGTTGCCCGATGAATTTTACAAACAGGTTTTTATGCTGTCAACATATCAATAGTTTTTTTTTTTTTTTTTTTTTTCAATTCTAAAGACCCATTCATTCCTTGTGATTTTTTTACTTCTTATTTACGTCTAAAATTTTACTTTCAAATTTAGATGGAGATTTTGGTACATAAACTTCCTTCTATATCATCAAAGAAGCCTATAGGTAGGCTAAAATACATCCAACTCAGCAATATAAAGCAGAAAATCTCCTCTTTCAGTTTCAAGACTCTGACTAATCTTTTTTTTGCTCCCTTTGAAACTTTGGAACTTTATTTGCAATATCATGTTGTCCCTTTGAGACTTTATTCGCAAGCGATGCAGCTTCTTCGGTACATAAACTTCCTTCTATATCATCAAAGAAGCCTATAGGTAGGCTAAAATACATCCAACTCAGAAATAATTAAGCACTTGTGCATGTCACGTCACTAATTCCCTATTGAGATTATAGTGAAAAAAATCGAGAAACAATTAGCATAGAGAATAAAAAGAACACACATGTATGAAGCTATTAAAAACAGTCAAATAAAATGATTTTTTTTAACAAACGATATTATACACATTAAAAGGTGGGGGAGTGAGCTAAACCTCATAATGAACTAGCAATAATGTGGTTCAAATTTGTATTTGGCGATAATCAAATATAAGATATCTCACTTACAAGTAAAGAGGAATATCACTAGACCGTAGTACTAAGTAACTCAAACAAAATGATTTAGATCGCTTTATTCACCTTGAGGTGCGGCTTTTAATCTCACCAGCCGTCTTACGTACTCGTCTTGCAAACAACCATACATGTAGAAAACGGTTACTAATGACCATTGGATAATTATTTGGTTTTTAGTTTTTGTTTTTTGTGCTTGCGAAGACATGATTGAAAGAAGAGATGAATAAGAGTGGTGCAATGATTTTGCTATAGAAGAGAAAAAAGAAAAAAAAGAAAGCTAAAAACTATTTCAAGTTATTTTTATTTTCAGAATGTTGTTTTATGGAAAATTTACAAAAAAACAATTTTAACAATTACCCACCTACACTTTAGCTTTGGTGGTAATTTACAACCGCCATCAACATTCTGTCAAAATTGTATCACTTTTTAATTTTTTAATATTTAAAAAAAATATTTAAACTAAATTAAACAATAAAATGAAATACTACAACTTACAATAAGAACACATCCAATCCAAAAAAAAATAAAAGGTTTTTTTAGTCAAAATGGTCTCTGAGATTTGCATAACTCCTCACTTTGATCTCTAAGATTTGAAATCAATAGAAGTAGTCCATTGGATTGTCCACCATCAATCATTTTGATCATTCTGTTAAAATTATGTTAAATAAGGATCAAAATGACAAAATACCCTCAATTTAACAAACAATAGGCCAAAATGATATGCCAAAAAAAATGAGGGTATTTTTGTCATTTTATTCTTTTTTAATGGAGATTTTTCATGAAAGGAACAAAATGATTAATGATGGACAATCTCAGGGACCAAAGTGAGGAGTTATGCAAATCTCAGGAACCATTTTGGCTAAAAAGCCAAAATAAAATAAAATTACCATAGGCTCCTCTCCCACTTCCCTCTCTCCTAATTCCCCTTCCCGATCACCCCAAGCCCGACCGAATCTCTCGCTATGCGATTGGATTTCATCCAGGAATCTCTAGTCTGAGCCTTCAGAGATTTCGTTCTAGAAGAATCCGCTGACCCAAACGCTCAACCGGATTCTCGAAGCATGCACCCTTGACCCTATTTGACCCCTCCACGCGGCTCCTCCTAACCAGCTTCCCCTCCCACGCGGTGCAACCTCTAAACCTATGGGCACATTTGGTGGGCTAGATGGGATTGAGCCTTAGGGATATGATTGGTTGGCAGAGACTTGTAAGACAGGACTTGTAACCCAGAAGGATAGGTTAGATAACTCACTTTATTATGGTTTCATAACATGTTTAGTCATGTTCATCTTACATTTTGACATAACAAACAAGAAATTGGACTAAAGTCTACTTTAATTGGTCACATCATATCCCACCAAACAGGCCCTATATGACAAGAAACCCCCATGGCAACCTACACCAAACCTTGAGCACAGCCCACCTTTGATGTCAAGTTAACGAAAATTTATTCGGTACCAACTTCTTCAATCCCAAACCTTGAGCACAGCCCACCTTCTCGATGCCCAATCTTCATGAAGATATGTTGCCTGCGGCTGTTCATAATTTCCATTGCCAGAAATCAAAATGTTGCAAGTCCAATAAGAACTAGCTCAAATTTAAAAGTTAGTACAACAATTCCCGTGAAAAATAGATAATGCTTACAAGTGAAGGTGCAACGTTAGTTGTTCCTAGCAGTTCAAGATGCCTGGCTTGACAATAAGATCTCTATCCTTAGTCTTCATGGTTGTTGAGACTTTCATGGAACGATCAGACTAACCCGTAAGTGAAACACAACAAGTTCACATGTGCATCAAACCATATGCATAACTCGAAATAATCAATTGATCAATCCAGGATGGGTTTCGTTTAGAACATTTAATCACAGTATACCACACTCAATTCACACACTATGCCGTGGTCTCCTAAAGACGATTTCATCATAGGCCAAGCTTCTGCACCCTTTTTGCTGAACAAAACAATGCAAAAGCCCTCGTGGGTGAAAAAGTATTTGTTCTCTTAAATAATTGTAATCCAATGTAGATTAAAAAACATAAAAATGTGATAAGCTCTCATGAAAAAGTAAACAACAAAAGTAATAGGAAGAGATGTACGTTCATTAATTGTGATAGTTATGATATTCATAAAATAAAATTACCTTCAGAGCGGTATTGTAATCATAACTAAAACTTTTTTTGTTTTGAACAAAAATCATACCCCTTTTACTTAAAAAGAAATGATTGTTCATTTCCAGAAATTAATTATTGAGCAACATAACAAAAAATAGAAGAAGACACAGACCACCAAGTTCCATGTCACAGATAAGTTGTTGCTCATTTGTTAGTTTTGTTGATTTTGATAAAAATTATGGAATTGCAAAGAAACTAGAGATTTGTTACTCTCTTGTTGATTTTGAGAGATTTTTCAGTGTTCCCGTCACACGAAGTGGTACATCACGTGTCCTTATATAAATGTTGGGTTATGTGTGTTAAAAGGTTAATAATTTTAAAATTTTAAAATTTCACCACTTGTATAAAAACACGTGATGTACCATCTGTATCCCCGTCACAACTAAAAATTTTCCGTTGATTTTGGGTTCCAGCAACCAGGTCAATAGAGCAGCGAATGCAGTGGCACATAGGCAGTCGCGCTTTGGTTTATCTGCGTCACAAAACTTTGTGTGGTTTGAGGAGCCTCCAGATATCATTGTAGACCTCCTTTTAGAGGATAGATAAGCTTTGTAATTGTGGTGTGAATTGCTCTTTTTCCTTAATCTCTGACAAGGTCTTTTCAAGGCCCAAATAAAGTATCAAAGCTTCTTTGTACGAATCATTGCACGTCACCAATGAATATTGTACTTCTCTTAAAAAATACGGAAAGTGATACTTTTGTATTTGAGATTTTGTGTTCGAATTCCTTCTCTTTTACTATAGTTTGCTAAAAAAAATTGAAGATGTGGTACTTAAAGTAGTATTTCATCAAAAATCATATATGCATATATACATATGGGTTGGAATATGGACACGTGACAGGGCTTAAGGACCGGGGTTTAAATCGCCTAATCCACTCCAAAACTCTTTTCTGAAATACTTCTTGGCCCTGATTTCATATGTGTGTTTCGGGCTTTCTGGCTCTGTTGCATTTGTCATCAACAGAAAATATTTGGCTGTTGATATGTTAAGTACTGTGTTTATCCAATGAAACAAACTCCTCCTCTACGATGTTCGAATACAACATCAGTAGACTGAAATATTTAGTGGCACAGATCATCACAACACAAATTATCATTTATTGCATGTCAAAAACGCTAAAATAGGATATAATAGTGTTTTAGAAAGCTATGACATTCCACGTTATAATAGATTAGGGATTTTCCATAGCATTTTCGAAACCCTATTTAAAACTATACTATTATAAATGCTATTGTAGACATAAACATTAGCGTTTTTGAAGTGTCGTGCTTTTTTTATATTTTTTTTTATAGCGTTTCTAAAGTGTTGTTATAAGTACAATCGCCAGCATTTCATGAAGTGCAATTATTGAGATTTTTTATAGCATGCATTGGACGCATTTCCTCCAAACAGAGAGGCCACACATGAAACTTGAAAGTAGATATGAAAGATTTGGCCAACTATACTAATACTAGTACACTAGTACAGTAGAACAGCTCCGAATCACCATCAGAGGATGCTCCCTTCCATTCTCTGAAACTTCTTTGCCTCAAACATCTTCCGTCTCGGAAAATGATCATAGGGATCTCGTGATCGTAATCGTTTATCGTACATCATTCCATAAAAAATCATTTTAAAATTTAAAATGTGAGAATCATTTTCCTTCCGTCTCACCTTGAATTTCCACAAAAGGAAAAAAAAATTAACAAAAGCTACAACAAATGAAGACTTTGTGCTTTTGTATGCGAAAAATATTTTTGCTTTTCACTCGTAAGTGAGGGTGATGCTCATTACCTTATTTATCACCGTCAATTGAGTTTAAATTTAGAAATTTGTGTAGTGAATAGACACAAATCTCATAATTTAAATTCATCTAGCGATGATAAATATAGTAGTGAGCAAAGATACACCCTTGTATGCGTGTGATTTGTCATACTACTATTTATACATCTAAATTTGCAAAAACAAGATGGGAGCATTGAATCACAGTATGAGTTAGCCAGCTATGACTTGCAAGTTTCAAAATTCCACCCTTGACCTAATTGCTTAAAACTTCCCCAACCTTGATCAGCTTAATCATTTTAACAAGATATCTACCAAACCACCTTCACCTAACGCTCTAATCAATGATAACCACCAATTAACAAGCTCAGCACTCATATCTTACATCCTCATTAGGCCCAAATGATCTTTTTCAGACACGTGTATAGCCTCGTGGATGTATAAGAAAGGTGAAGTTCAAAGGTTACGTACCATCGCTCTAAAGATAAGTTCACGTTTAAGGTAGTGAAATTCCAAAGCAAGATTAAGCGTCACTCAGTCTCGTTTGGCACACAATATTGCATTAGAAATGATAAGCCATTATTTTTAACCTATGTTGGCGGAATAAATGAAGATATTGTATCTAATTTGGAGGTGGAAAATATATTATTTAAAGAAAATTATCAATTTTAATAATTCTCGTCAAAGTGATTGGATTAAAAAAGTAAAGTTTTCTTCATGTCTATCCACGTATAATCCTCTCAAGAAACAATTAATACGAGCCGTGGAGACGAATTAGAAAAAGACAGCACACTATGCTAGTTTATATGGTAACAACAATACTTAGCCACTCGGAAAGTGAATAGGAGTTCATACTCAAAATTGTTCGTTACTGATTTATATAACTTTGTTTTTATGAGTAGAACCGTTCATATTATAAATCAGTCATCATACAAAGATCGCCTTTGCAAAAAATAAACTAAAACTAAAGTTGTTTAGTCATTGAATTGTATAAAAATAGATGAACGAAATTGATAAAAGCATTTCGAATCATCTATTTATTTGTTATAATAGATCGATTAAACAACTTTAGTTTTAATTCATTTTTTTGCAGAGATGATCTTTACAAAGTGGTACATAATATGAACGGTTCTGATAATAAAGATAAAACTTTGTATTCAAACACGAAAAATTTTGAGTAAGAATTCCGACTCATTCTTGAGTAGTTAATGTCATTACCGTCGGATAATGGTATATTTGACTTTAAAAGGCAATATTGCACTTTTGCTTTTTATATTTTACAATTTGATATCACGCAAGAAAGAATCAAACTGAAGACTTAAGATGTCAAAAATCCGTATTATTAACATGTGAGTCACAAGTGCTTTTGCAAGCTAGAATAATTTCATGTATAATTTTTAAAATTAATAACGTACAATAATGCATTTATATAATTTAAAATATATAACCATGCGTGAGTAAAACGGAATATCCAAGTGTTATCCGTGCCTAATTGAAATGACTGCCAAAACCTATTGAACCACATGTAGAGTTTGTTATCTTACAGTTTTCTACGGGTTTCTAAACCGTGCCATTTTAGTGGTTAAGCATGAGAAGGAAGGGGTTGCATCGCATTGGGGTTTCACGCAACGAAGAGTCAATGGACTCAATCAAGTGGGGAAAAAATGCGGTATAAGAATTCGCATCTTATCTCTCGATTCTCAGCATCTCTCCTGGCATCTCTCTATCCATATCCGAACTGTTCACAACCCGCACAAATCCAACGGCTCACATTCTCCCTCGCCCTCTCTCTCCTCCGCCCATAAATAATAAATTCACCCCCAGAGACCAACACCTCGTACGCTTCACACCTCTCACAAACCTTAAACCAACACCAAAAGCCCGTCCTCTGTCTCTGTTTCTTAATCTTCGCTTTCAATCATGAACGTGTTGGATTCTAATCTCGAGGCTCTTGCAGTCAATTACTTGAGCTTCGGATTGTTCACGACAACTTGGGTCGCCGTTTTGACCGCCGCCATTAGCTTCTGGAGGCTCAGACCCAGAGCCGCCGCCGCCGCCACCAGCAGTGCCATCTCTTCTTCTTCATCTTCTTCATTGAGTTTCCGCTCACAACCTGCCGTTTCCGACCTCAGCTTGCATGGGTCGTCGCCGGTCTCCGAGATAACGCAGTCAGATGCGGCGGCGAAAAAGGTGGACCCGCCATGCTCTGTTCCATCATTGGCTAATTTCGATGACGGCAGAGTGCAGCTGACAAAGGGTTCGAAGTTTGCGGTGTACTTTGAGGATAGTAGCGTTGAGAGTGACGTTGACCTGGCCGCGACCTCATCGCTTATGGCGGAGGAGGATGAGACGGAATGGAGCGGCAGCGATGAGGTGGTGGTGGCTAATTGGTGGGAGGATGTGTTGAGGTTGAGAATTGGGGAGATGGGTTGGTACAGGTTCCAGGACTTGACGGAGCTAAACGGTAACGTCGTTAGATTATGGGATGATTGAGCAGTAGAATAGTTGGTGAAACCACGTCCAGCTCGGCAAAACCCAAACGCTGTGACGTCGTTTGGTAGTTAGATTAGCAGCTGGTTTTAGGCTTAATTATGTAATAAGGTCTTGAATTTCAAGGTTCGAAGAAGAACTTGTAAATACATTTTGTTGGGTTAAACATGATAATCCACTCCAATCAAAGCAAATTGCAACGCTACTCGTTGCTTTTTTCTTCACTTGCTAATCTTCTTTTTAAGCTAATCGCAATATAATTCCTCGTTTAATCTCTGATTTAGTTGTGTATGCTCATGTGCGTATTATAAAGCATATAGAATTGGCAGCTGGCTGTACGACGAGTGTTTGCAAATTGATGTTCGAATTGGCACTATCCGATGTTCTATTATTATTTGCACATCAAATCACTTTTGTCTCTATTATTCGACATTCGGTTGTACGTGCTTATGTATCTACGAAGTTATGTAATTAGCTAATGAACTTTAATTTTGTGTCTGTCATATCGTGCATGTATAATTAATTAGTTGGATTCATAGAGAAGTGAACAAATACATGAAGAAGCTGCTTGTCCGGCTATTGAGAGGGTGTGCGATCAACGGTGGGCCTCGTAGCCTCCTTCCTCTCTGGTTGTGTCAAGGGATGGGCAGCCATGTCCACCGAGGAATGTAAATCAATGTTATTAGGCAGAGGTTAACTCCACCTACCTTTCTTTTGGTGCCCTTGTGGCTAGATCAGTGAAGTTTCGGTTTTGCAAGGCACTTAAACAATCTAAAGGCTTGGCCCGTCCCGTTTGGAGAATGACCCTTATGGCACGGCTCTGTCAGTTATTCTCGTAGTTTAGATAAGATTCGAACCGTCACTTATCTGAAAGCATGTATCGACGGTTTTAATGAAAATCTCAATTGACAACAAAAAAAAATCAATCAGTTATATGTCTTCTTCAGTTCTCAACTATGAGAGAAATTATTTTACAATCAGTTGTATATGCTCGTATTTACTAAGTCATGTAATCTATTTACGAGGAATTTTTTTTCTTGATAACTGGTTGTTTATCCTCTTTGTATCTACGAAATCGAGTAATCAGTTGTATATCCTCTTCAATCGTGAACCTGAGAAACGGGAGCTTGTGAGGCTAACTGGGAATAACTTTCATGTACAATAATTAATTAACTTTGCGATAGAGAGAACAGCATCTGATTAATTAATTAATTAGATTTTTTTTTGAATTAATTAAGACTAATGTGGGGGTGGTTGTGTTTGGTAGTAGACTACCAAAAGCAGCATCATTAACTTTATTCTATTGAATTAATTAACAACGCAAAATATTAGATGAGTTGGTTCTATAATGTATGTGTTACAAACGATTGATTATGTTGATTGCAACCACGGAACCAACTTTTGAATTTATGTTGGGGTAAATTGGTAGATTTATTTGAAATTGTTTATAAAATAACTGGAAGAGCTTATCGAGAAAATGTTTTTTAGGTCCAAAAGTACTTAAAATGCTTATTGCAAGAAACATCAGTTATTTGTTTCTTCCACGAAGCAATAAAGTGTTTTTCCATAATTCGCTTGTCATTTTACCAAGGATTGGTTCCAAAACCATTTTAACCAAAAATACTTTCAGTCATTTTAAAAACACATACAAATGAGCTGTAAGTTTTTACTTATGAGTAAAAGTAAGACTGACCAGTGTATGAATGCGATTTGGACTAAATTATAGGGGTGAAATGAAAAATGTAAAAAATAATGTGACAAGCTAAAGGTCGGTTTGGCGTCTAGTTTTGTCCATAGGGGATTGTTGTAAATTACGTAATGAATGTTACAACAAGCCACCAGTGGTCTCAAGTCGCCTACCAGTCTGGATAAACTGATGTGTCTATGAGATACATCGCCTAAAATGAGATACAAAGTGATATATAGTCGGTTACAGGTGAGATTATCTTGAAAGAAAATATCAAATATGTCTCATAGATATATAATAGTAACAAATGACATACCATTTACTCTAATTAAGGTGTCAAAGCTAACGTTAAAATGAAGGCCGAGCTTCAAGCGTTAAAGTTGACGCCATGAAGTAATGGCGTCAAATAAGCTTTTTGTTATGTTCAAAGACATTCAACTTGTCTTACCTTAAATGCCTAGCATATTTAAGTGTATTTTTATCATTTTTAAACCATCAACAATCCAATTTTTTTTATATTTGTTAATGAAACAAATAAATTTTGACACATCAGATGGAAGAAAGATATCAACAATATTTCTAATTGTCAAATCCATCATCAAATTAAAATATAAAGTTTTAAATTTGACGTTTCCTTTTACAATGCACTAAAATTCTCTTTTACTTTTTTGTCGTTTCATAAACAAAGCAGTAAAATTAATTAATCATATAAGTTAGTTTGGGGGAGAAAATGTCTTGTCTTACATAAACAAAGCACTAAAATTAATTAATCATGTAAGTTGTTTTGGTTGAGAAAATGTCTTGTCGTACGGGAAGCACTTTCATATATATTATATAACTTCCACTTAACAAAAGTATCTATCACAAAATGTATAATTAATCATCGCGAATTATTATCTGAACAAATGGGAACACCTTGATACACTATATCTATATATTATTCAGATTAATTTCAAATGCCATTCTTTTCCTGTGTCAATTATTTGTATGATGAGTTCCAGGTAGACCTGTAAACGGGTCGGGTGCTAACGGATGTTAACGGGTCCTAACGGGTTGACCCAAAGTGACCCGTTATTTAACGGGTTGTTAACGGGTTCACCCGTTAGTGACCCGACCCGTTAAGCATCCACCCAAATACAAATATTAACGGGTTGGGTTGGGTCGGGTTAACGGGTTGGGTCCAAAATGCCAGGCCTAGTTCCAGGTAGGAGGTTGTCCAATTGCCATAGTTGTGATGTGTTTTCCCACCAAAACCACACCCCAATTGCAGCCGTATGCTACGTTCGGGCAACGTCATTCGTAAAGTGACACGGAATGCAGACAAGTACTTATCTGTGCATAGTGTATGAGCTCGTTTAAAAATACTTTTAAAATAATTAAAAGTGTTTTTAGATTTTAAAAACACTTAAAGTGTTTTCTGCAAGAAGCATTGATTATGTGTTTTTTGCAGGAAGCATTTTAAGTACTTTTTTCATGGTTCACTTGCATTTTTATTAAGAATTGGTTTCAGAAACATTATCGGTCATTTTAAAAACACTTACAAACGAGCTTTATATCTTTTTTGTGTGTATATCTTTATTTGTATATAAATTTTTCTAACTTGTTAGAAGAAAATATACTTCTCATCAAACCATCGATTAAGAAAGTCTACACTTGTTCTACGTAAGTTTCTCTCGAACTACAGGGCCTTTTGATAACCAATTACTAGTACTCAAATAATTGAGCATGAAATCCCGATTTGTAAATAAAATATGCTCAATAGTTGGATCGAGTGGTTCGTGAAACGGATGCATTGTCCTATGTTACCAGCTCAGTTGGGTCCTACTAGCCCTTCAGAAGTTGGACATCCATCAACAAACCGGACCCACAAAAATTAAAATGGTGGGGCCTCAAACTTGTGCTTCTTAACCCGCCTTTCCCATTTGGGCCAAGCAATCCACTGCTTCACGTGGACACATGGCTTACCAAAGCCATAATTCAGCCGAAAGACTTCGCTCTGGCATTTTATCAAACACCTCACACGCCACAGATTTTGAACTGGGCCTCATCGGAAAGGAGTTGGATTCTCTCCCCTCCTATTTGAACGATTACGGTTAAGTCAAATCAATATTTTATATTAATTTTTTATAACAAGATAAAGATAAAATAAGAGAATGTGAGAGGAGATGATGGAAGGGAATGAAAAGAGAAGGGGAAAGAATCATAATCCTCCTCAAAAAAGCTAGCTGGTGCTGTCAAATGGTTTCCTTTCAGGTGAAATCCAAATAAAAATATAATATAAAAACAAAATATTTTACACAAAAACGAGTGGAGATTCTCTCCGGATCTCTTCTACCATGATCCACTGAAATCCTTCAATTCTCTACTTTCTCGGATGGGTGCTAGCTCTAATTGCCGGCCCACCACGCCCACACCGTCGTCTTCCAGCCTCCGGTAGCCCAAAATTAGAACCAAATCCTCCCAGAAAGAGAGAAGAGAGTCGGGGAGAGAGAGTGAGAAGGGGGAAGAACATGAACAAGAAAAAAGTAAATAAATAAAAAAGAAAGTTAATTATTTCCTAGCCTTTCGATGTTCAATTGAAGGACAAGATTCCGAATGGAAGGGAACAGAGAAGATCCTATTTCTTACGAAAGTGCTGTAGATTCACAATAAAGGTGGAATCTAGGTGGTAAGTCTGGGGAAAAAACACAAGCACATAATATTGATGGTGGTGTATGTACAATTTTTTGAAAGAAAGAAGATATTGGCTTAATGCATATCAATTTTTTTTAATAATACGTAAAATTGACTAGTATGGAAAATGAAAGATTGAGATAGAAAATTAAATGTTTAATAGTTGCGACTTGTTAAAATCAAATCCAACAGATAAAAAACTCGTAATACTAAGTGATACGTAATATTAAAGATACCATCTCATTGTGCAATTTATAGGGTGGGGTAGGGATTTTCTTAAAGCGCATTCCAGGCTGCAATTCCACATGTTTTGTTTCAGAACTTTCACCACGGACATGTCGAATTCATGAGAAGGTTGCTCTGCTGGGCTCACAAGAGGTCGATTATTATCGCTTTTCAAATAATAATTCATTGATAAATTGAGGGTCCCATGTTTTCCAATCAAAATTGCCCACATAATTAAAATGAGATTTACTTTGGATTTCTGTGTTTGGATTTCGTGAATCGAAAGATTCAAACCGTTTAAGAGAGAAAGATATTCAAACCATTCAATTTTTTTGAATTTTTATGAAGTGAACCAATGATATGAGCTAATACGCATATCGTATGATTAAAAATAAGTAATCCAGATCTCCCGGCCCATAAACTCCGAATGTTGAAATCCAGAATAAATCTCAATCCCACTCACTCCATCAAACGCTGTATGCAAATGCGATGCTTTCGAATACTGACCATTATAATTGCGTCTGTTTGGTGATGCTCATTAAATCATAGGCCCCATTAGGGCCATAGTTTCTTGGCATGGTATATTCTTGCCATTACCATGTGTAAAATCTCATCGAATATATAAATATACGAGAGATTATATTCACACATCCTAAATTATTTTTCTCACACTTTTTAAAATTTTTAATATTTTTCTATCAAGTGTTAGTGATGTGTAGAAAATATTAAAAAATTAAAAAGTTGTGAGAAAAGTAATTTGGAGTGTGTGAATATAATCTCTATAAAGAGATATGTCACTCATTATTATGATTGGATGATATTCCCCTTCAATTGTAAGTGAGAGATATTAGTTTCAAATTTCTTGGATGACGAATTTGATACCAAACTAGGTTGCTCATTGTGTGACTCAGTACTGGTTTGGTATTGAGGTGCTTTTATAAAAAGTGGGTACAAAAAAAAACTGAGCTCAAAAATGTGTTTGGTAAACACTTAAAAACAACTAATTTTCACAGTTTTGGGTGAAAAAAAAACTGAAAACGTGAAGCAGCAAAAATGAGCTTATTCTCACAGCACAGCAAAAACAGTTTTTTTCAAAGCACATCAATACCAAATCAGCCCTTAGCTGAACTTCCCCTCTCCTTAGTGTAAAATATATCGTTGTACTAAATATATATATATATATATATATATAAAGAGATTATATTCACACACCTCAAATTACTTCCCCACACCCTTTTAATTTTTTTAATATTTTTCTATGAAGTGTTAGTGGTGTGTTGAATATTAAAAAAATAAAAGAGCGTGAGATAAGTAATTTGGAGTGTGTGAACATAATCTCTCTTATATAAACTCCTACAATTTATAGCTAGGTTGTAATGTTTTTCCGTCAGATTTATCTTGTTAAGAAAATACTTACTTTGTCGAATAAAAAAGTCCTACACCCAACCCAAGCATCGTTTCTTACGGTTTAAATCGGGTCAATCAATCTCATTCGTTGCCTTTTTAAAGAATGGTTTCTAGTGTACAAACGAGAGGATATGAACTAAGTATGAACAAGATTGTTTAATCAAAGTAATCAAGTGTCCTTTTGTGTTGTTGTCTATAAGTACGTGAGTGAGTCTCAGATGTCTAAGGCGGGCATGGAGTTGCCGACGAAATGTCCCTAAAAATAGGATATTTGTCACTGTTTGGTGTCCTCATGTATTGGATATATAGAGCTTGGTTGAAACAGAGAGGCCACTCAACGTCATTAGTGAGGAGAAAACAGGGTGGACATGCACTGTACGTGTCGAGGGAGTTTGGTCATTGGTTAATGAATACATGTTTGCATAGTTTGGTTGGTTAGCGATAGGTTGAAGGGTGAGCAGCTATTCTACCAGGCAACGGGGCTGGTTGCATTTATTTGGATCTTGACCGGTCCCCAACACATGCCAAAACTAGCCACTAATGGGGGCGCTTAAATTGCCTGTTACAAGTTTGAAAAAATGTCTGTATGGTTTGAGTATTCGAATTTCTTAACCAAGGATTTGTTTCTTAGTGTTTTAGAACAGTTGAAAACGCTTTTAGAACAGTTAGAAACGCTTTCAAAATAACAAAACTATTTACAGTAGTGTATTACCTTGGTTTTCATTGGTACCAAGGACTATCCCATAAACAAGACAAATACTCTTGAGCAGTGTTTTAAAAGTATCTGTCTAGGCGCTAGGTGGTTAGTCATCACCCAGATTAATGCCTAGGCATAGGGCCGTCTTTGAAATTTTGGAGGCCCTGTGAGAAATTTGTAAAAGGGTACCTCCTTAAGATAGTTTTAAGTTTTAAAAGAGTAGGACAATATATTGATGCTAGAAAATATTCACTTAAATCAAAACAAAGTCATTTAGCACTATGTTCTAGTGATGTTCCTCTTCACTTGTAAGTGAGAGGTCTTAGGTTTGTTTCTCGCCAAAGACAAATTTGAACCACATTATTGTTTACTCATTCCACCCTATTAGTGTAGATAATATCATTTGTTAAAAAAAAAAAAAATCAAAACAAACTTTAGCAATCACTGATTGCATGTTTATAAATATTAATGATAAGTAAAAAAAAAAAACTACAAACATAACCTTCACTAAATAATAAAAAATAGTTCTATCCTAAACAACCAAACATGAAAAAAAAAAAACTTCAAAACTCTAACTTTAAAGTTTCACTTAAATATATATAACATTATTATATAATAAAAGTAAGAAACTATTGTTTTTTAGGGTGTTATTATTGATACTCAAAATATCTCATTGTACTCCAAGTTTATATATTTAGAAAGAAAATAAATACTTTTATAAGGAATGCACAATGCGGTTTTAAAGTGTTAACAAAAACAATTTTTTACATATCGAACATTATTACATGATATAAGACGACAAAAATTTTAGGGGCCCCTTCAAATTTTGGACCCTATGCGACTGCATTTTCACTCCCCCCCCCAAAAAAACGCCCCCTCTGCCTAGGTAATCAAAAAAAAAAGAAAAAGAAAGGATGCTTAGGCAGGTTTGGGAGTGCTATCGGTTTTATGACTTTTTTTGCTTTATTTTAAAAAAAAATGGTTTAGGGAACTTATATTTGCATTTTATGTTTTTAATAAATTATAAGAGATCCCACTTAGTTTCCTGAGTTCTAGACCTCTAACCGTCACCCGACTAACCTCAAGTATTGTTTAGAATATTGCTTTGAGTGGTCGAAACGAATACCTCTACGTTGGACAAGGATTGTCTGCCCTCCCCCTTCCGGTGCTTTGCCCGTGCCCTCCTGTTTGTGTGGTCACGGTTAAGCCACGTCAACATTTTATATTACTATTTATTTTTGTCTTATTTTATCTATAAAAAAAATAATATAAAATGTTAACGTGGCTTAACCATGACCACACAAAACATGAGGCACTGGAGGGCAGACAATCCTTGTCCCTCTACGCTGACAATGTAGGCATTGATTGGTTTAGTACAGGAGTAGTTGAAACTTGAAAACAACATCATGTCGATCTTCAAAATTCAAGAAAAATTCAATATTAAAAACAGTACAGATCAATAAAATTAGAGTGAGAAGACCATGGCTAGGGTTTTAGGGTTGTTTATCCTTCATAAATAGGGAACAGAAAAAGTAGCTTTTCGACGATGAACCAAATAAAGTGATGATTAAGATGCCACTGAGAAGACTAATACTCAAATAAAGCGACAGATACGATGTGACTGAAGAATTTTAATTATTTATTTTTATTCATTAGTTTTTTTTAATTTATTCGATTATATGATTAAAGATATGTGAAAAAAAAAATATGATGATAATGCCACACAAGAATTTTAACCTTGACGACGAAGATGGAATCAATACAAAGAAAAACAAGGAAAATGAAACGTTACAACAAAAAAAAAATAAGATCACAAAACTAAAAAATCAATTTCAAACAAAAAATTATGAATCGAGAAGGATATATCTTCGAATGTTCTGAATTTCTAGATACTGTTACAAAATGTAAACGTCACTATTCTTTGTTTCCTTCTTTTATTTTCTTTCCATTAAAGCGGTTTATCAACATTAAGGAAAAAATCTTTTCCTAATCTAATTAGGTTGATTAATTTAATTATTTAAATAAAACATTCCTAGTCTAAAACAGTGATTTGCCCGTTTACTTCCCCACAACCCCTATATATACCCAAACCCCCCAAACCCCAACGACCACCACCAGTTATTTTCCACACTCTTCACTCTACTCACCCCCACTCTTCTGCTCTTTATACCCATCGCCGGAAAACTCGTACCCCACCGAAACGATGCGTTTCCTGCTCTCTCTTCTCCCTCTCCTCGTCCTCCTCCTCTGCTCGCCTTACTCCGCCGCCGCCGCCGCCGCACGGAAACACACTCCACAGCACAACCCAGCATCAACTCTCGTCCGTTCATCATGTCGCCACGCCACCTACCCCAAAATCTGCCTCCGCACACTCTCCGACTACGCCGGCCCCGCCAAGACCCCCATCGACCTCGCCCAGGCGTCCGTGAGCGTCAGCCTTGCCCGCGCCCGCCGCGTCTCCGGCTTCCTCGCCCAGCTCTCCGCCAACTTCCAGGGGACGAAGAGGCAGCGCTCGGCGATAGGCGACTGCGTGGACCTGATGTCGTCGTCGGTGGACGAGCTGAGCGAGACGCTCGGCGAGCTGCAGCACCTCCGGGAGGAGACGTTTCGGTTCCAGATGAGCAACGCCCAGACGTGGCTCAGCGCCGCCCTCACGGACGACGACACATGCCTCGACGGGTTTCAGGAGGCGGATGTGAAGGCCAAGGCCACGGATGTGAAGCGGAAGATTAAGAATGCGGCTAGGGTTACGAGCAACGCGCTGTACCTGATCAATCGCCTTGACGAGAGCCGCGGACGGCCCAGATCTAGACCTTGATGAAGATCGTGATGATGGACGGCTGTGATTCTGTCAGTATGGGTCTCATTGTCGGTCCATGCCGACGATGGTGTCGTACTTTCTTTTTAGTGTCTACTTTTTTTTTTTTTTGTAAAATCTTGTTCAAGTTGTTAACGAGTATAGTAATGATGCTTTCATATATAATATAAATTTTTTTGTTAGTTTTGGGATATTTTACTTATCAAGATCTTATTTATTTTAAAAATAATATTTGTAAGTGATGGATTGCTCTGATGAGTGAGTGTTTCCGGTGCATTCACTTACATTTAAAAATAAATTTGTAAGTGATAGATTGATTTGAAGCGTGGTTGTTTGATGGGTATTTTTTCGTTTGTTGGTACGTCAAACAACCACGCTCTTGATGATCCTTAATAATGTATGTTGAAAAATTGTGCTAGGAAGGACTAATAACTCATAAATAATTACACCAACTACATTCAGAAACAATACCTTTATGTTTCCTTTTTTAGCTCTTATATTTTATCTTTCTTCTGACAGCAAAATAATGGTATACCCTCTCATTTGACTATAAAAATGGGAAAGAGATCATTTCCAGATCTATTCCATCAAGGTCACCGGATCAAGTAATCTAAGCCTTTGAAATTTCATCTAACGACCTGTCTATTTTGATTTATTAAAAGGTGTAATAATTTTTGACGGTTGGATAAAATTTCAAAAGCCTTTGAAATTTCATCTAACGACCTATCTATTTTGATTTATTAAAAGGTGTAATAATTTTTGACGGTTGGATAAAAGTTCAAAGGTCCGGGTCACTTGATCCGGTGACCTTGGTGGAAGAGATTCGGAGAAGATCTTTTTCCTAAAAAATGGGGAGAAAAGAGTTAAATTCGGGTCAGTACTTCCGACCCGCCCCAAAAGGAAATCCTCTTTTGTTGACAGGCTCGTCAAGCCCAAATTGACGTAAAGAGAGTCGGCGCGCGCTTACTAACCCAGAGACTCCTAACCCGCCACTTCTAACTGGGCCACCCAATTCCCAAAACGTAACTGAAAACTTGACCCGTAAATCGGAGACAGGTGTCGAAATGAGAATGCAGGCAGAGGGTGGGTAGAGGCTTAATGGGCACAGCAGATCCCAACTCTCTCTCTCCCCCTAAAACCCTAGTCTCCTCCTGAATCCATCTAAGCTAGGGTTTTTCTGCAACTCCGCAAAACTCCCGCCTAAACATGGAAGGCATAGAAATGGACGATCCCCACGCCCTCCCTCTTAACGAAGACGATGACGACATCTGCGCCTCAATCCTCACTCGCTTCAGCAGCTCCACGCGCGAGGACCACCACCACCTCTGCGCCGCTGTCGGCGCCATGGCCCAGGAGCTCAAAGACAAGAACCTCCCTTTGACTCCCGTCGCATACCTGGGAATCACATGCTCCTCCCTCGACGGCCTCGCCTCCCAGCTTGACCCTCCCGGTCACGTGATCGACGCCCTCCTCACGATTCTTTCCATTGTCTTTCAGAAAGTATCGGCGGCGATTATCGCGAAGAAAAATGACTTCTTGTCGGAGCTCTTGGTTCGCGTTTTTCGGTCGCCGTCGTTGACGGTGGGTGCCGCCGTCTCGGGATTGAAATGTATATCGCATTTGCTCATTGTCAGAGGCCGTGTGAACTGGTCTGATGTGTCTCAATTGTACGGATTTCTGTTGAGCTTCGAAACCGACTCCCGCCCCAAGGTGAATTTTCTCACATTTTATTTGCATTTCGAGTTCTTATGGGTCATATTGATTGTATATCCTAGAATTCAGATTATTCCGGTCATTTATTATATAAATTCGATGAATTTGAGGCTTATCAAACGACTTTTCGGCACAATTGTTGCATATTTTGGTAAATATCGATTGTTATGATCGAATTCAGATTTCGATTCTGTTACATGTATGTGAATGTGTGCTGATTGGATTCGAAAACAGGTGAGAAGACAATCACATTTGTGTCTTCGTGATGTGTTGCAAAGTTTTCAAGGAACGCCGCTCCTTGCACCCGCAAGTGAAGGGATAACTAACTTATTTGAAAGGTTTCTTCTTCTTGCCGGTGGGTCAAAGGCAGATGCGAGTGAAGGACCCAAGGGAGCCCAGGAGGTCTTGTATGTTTTGGAAGCTTTGAAAGAGTGTCTGTTTCTTATGTCAATCAAGTGCAAAACCAACGTCCTCAAGTACTACAAAACTCTTTTGGAACTGCGCCAACCACTTGTTACAAAGCGCATAACAGATAGTTTGAATATACTTTGTCTCAATCCATCGTCAGATGTTTCTCCTGAAGTGTTGCTCGATCTATTGTGCTCATTAGCTCTATCAGTCTCTACGAATGAGACTTCTGTGGATGGCATGACATTTACAGCTCGCTTGCTGGGTACTGGAATGGGGAAAGTTTATTCCCTTAATAGGCAAATATGTGTAGTTAAACTCCCTCTCGTATTCAATGCGCTCAAAGGTATGTAATGTTTTGTCCTCCATTGACTTTAGCAGCGTGTGTTTTACCTTCTTATTCGTTAAAGAAATCTTCGTCTAAGTTCCTGTCTATATCTGTTCTATTGTAGAAAGCAAAACTCAAAAAGTTCTGTTGTGTTTTTTCTTTGATTTTGGAAGATGTGTTGGCATCTGAGCACGAAGAGGCGATACACGCAGCAGCGGACACATTTAAGAGTCTCATTCATGCTTGCATTGATGAAAGCTTGATCAAACAGGGAGTTGACCAGATTGTAATGAATGGCAAAAATGATGCAAGGAAGTCTGGGCCAACTATCATTGAAAAAGTGTGTGCTGCTATTGAAAGCTTACTTGGTTATCACTACGCGGGTGTCTGGGACCTTGCATTTCAAGTTGTTTCAGCAATGTTTGATAAACTTGGTATTACTTTTGATGTATCCGACTGTTTTTCTCTCATTTTTAACTGATTTATTTTTCAGTTCTTATTATCTCCATTTGATATAAGAGGTATAACAGCTGTTATCATGCAGGGGTATACTCTTCTTATTTCATGAGTGGTGCGATCAAGAGCATGGCAGAGATGGAGAAGTTACCTGATGAAGATTTCCCTTTCAGGAAACAGGTCTTTTCCATATTATTGAGTTTTAAAAGATTACTTGTTGTCATCGTATTGATCCCTATATTGCAAACTCGTCTATATATGAACCTTAGCATGTACTATGTCCACTATTATCATTAACTAGTTTTGTGATTGCAAGTTAAACTAGTTTCATTTTTTTAAGATTGTTTGGAAGCATCTTGTGTGGTTCTGCCTTTGTTTACACTCAATTAGTGCAACATTTACTAATCTAATGACTTTATTAATATATAGTTGCATGAATGCTTTGGATCGGCTCTTGTTGCAACGGGACCTGAAACATTTTTAGGTCTTCTACCTCTTAATTTGGAGGCTGAAGACCTAAGTCAGGTGAATGTTTGGCTCTTTCCGATACTGAAACAGTATACTATTGGTGCACGTTTGAGCTTCTTTACGGAGTCAATTTTGGGTATGGTTGGAATCATAAAGGAGAAATCCAGAAAGGTATTGAACAGCTCATACTGATTGAATGCTAGTTGTTTAGTTCAGATGGAATTTTTAGTTATGTGTTATATTTTGCAGCTGGAGTCACAAGGACGTATTGTTTCATCAAGGAGTTCAGATGCACTTGTACACGCTTTATGGTCATTGTTACCTTCCTTTTGCAACTATGCTTCTGATACTGCTGAAAGTTTCAAGGATCTAGAGCAAGTCTTGTGCAGTGCTCTTCAAGATGAACCTGAGATTCGTGGAATAATATGCTTGAGCTTGCAGATTCTTGTTCAACAAAATAAGAAAATTGTGGAAGTGAATGATCTGTCTGACAGTGAAGTAGGTAGTGCCAGACATAGAGCTATGGCCAATTATACCCCTGAAGTTACAGAAGGTAACATGAGCGTGCTCAAGTCATCAGCACGCAAGTTACTACCTGTTCTATCAGGTGTCTTCTTGAATACCACAAAAGATGATGCCGGCTGTTTGCAGGTACTTCAGCATACTGTGGTTATATGTAGGCATGTGTTTTGTTTATTTGTCCTGCAAAATACTTGACAAGAATGCCAAATCCGCATTGATTTTGTATAGTGTACATATCCTACTGGTGCAACAAATTCAGTTTCCCTACAACTCATGCCTATCTTTGTTAAAACCATGACACATTCTTTTATAAGAGAGAGAGGCGGAGGGGAGTCATCTTTTTACTTAAATGTATTAGGTACCTCATAGTGAACATTGAGCAACAAAGACACATGAATAAAATGGAGCTGGCTTACTGTATAAGCTGCATCATTTTTTTACAATTTCAAACTTTTCACCTCTCTTTTTTTCTTCCTTTGACTTCCCTTTGTCCTTTGAATATATTTTCACCTCTTTGTCCTCTCTGCTTCCCCTGACATTCTTGTCTTTTTCCATATTGGGTCCAATTTGCTGTTTGAGAATACACTTTTTGCTAGATACTTGTATGTTTGCTAGATACTTGTTTGTACGTTCATTACGGGATTTGTTGATAAATTTTGCATGATTAGTATTTTGTGAAGTTGAGAATAATTATGTTTGCACCTTTTACAGTCCACAATTGGTGAGTTTGCTTCAATATCAGATAAAGAAGTTGTATCAAGGTACTTTAGAAGTACATTGGTGAAGCTCTTAAAGGTTACTGAAGAGGCTAGGAAAGCAGAAAGCTCTAGAGATTCTAATACCACAAGGTACATCATTTTTTTTATCTCTATGGTGTTTAGTTCTTCATTTTCACAATTGAGTTATTACTTCTCTATCTTAGCAGGATATCTGACCTGACGTTAATTCTTCCATCTTAACCGCAGGGCACAACTATTTGACCTGGCAGTCTCACTTTTACCTGGTTTAGATGCTAAAGAGGTTGATGTTTTATTTAGTGCAATAAAGACTGCATTGCAGGTTTGGAATTTTTTTTCCTACATCTGGTTATTTACTTTGTTTGTAGGGGATCTAGAAATGCTTGGTGAAAGGAAATGTTGCACTAAGTTACTAACTATGGCCTTCCTGGCTTCAGGATAATGAAGGTTTGATACAAAAGAAGGCATACAAAGTTCTTTCAATCGTTCTCAGGGTATGCAAAAGTTTCTGATTTGTACGCTTTGAACGTTGGGGATTATCTGTATTAATGCTTTTGCACTGTACTTGAATTATTATCACCGGTCAGTACAATATTTGGAAACATGATTTACCAGTTCAAAGTCGTTTGCTTCACTGCTAATGTCATGTCTTAGTTAAAGAAGACATGGTTACAAGGGCACTCATATAATTTCTAGAATTATGTGCTGCTGAGCCATCTTTTATCTGTGTCGTAGTGATTTTTTTCTTTGCCCATCTCTTTTACTTATGGATCTTGTTGCTGGATGTATGGTCAGGACTGTGATTGGTTTCTTTCATCGAAGCTGAAGGAATTGTTTGATATTATGATTGAAGTGCTTCCTTCATGCCATTTTTCAGCTAAACGGCACAGACTTGACTGCTTGTACCTCCTGGTAGTCCATGTTTCAAAGGTATACATGAACACATTGGTTTTCCAAATTGTATTAAGATGCTCTGTGTAGCATTCATTATTTGAGTATTAGAAATAAAGTTTGCTTTAGGTTAAAATTTTGTATGTAGCTATTCCATGCTTAAGAACTTAAATCTTTCTGTAGAGGGACACAGAGGAGAGGCGTCAAGACATCATAAGTTCCTTCCTAACAGAAATAATTCTTGCACTTAAAGAGGTATGTGATTAAGCTGCAGCGATATCAGGTTTATTATGACATAAAAAATTCTTGCACTTGAAATGCTAGAAGATCTTCCATTGCTGCAGCTTCTTGCCCTTGAAATTGATATTAATAGTTTTCTTTTTCAATGCAGGCTAACAAGAAAACAAGAAATAGAGCTTATGATATCCTTGTCCAAATTGGCCATGCTTGTGGAGATGAGGAGACTGGCGGGAAGAGAGAAAACCTGCAGCAGTTTTTTAACATGGTACTGGATATTCTTTCAGACACTGCAGCAGTTTTTTACTGATATTCTTTTGGCTATAATTGGTCTTCTGTGGGAAAGCAGAAATTGATATAAATTTGCAGCATGTCTAAGCTTAATCTTATGGTCACAGGTAGCTGGGGGGCTAGCTGGTGAAACTCCTCATATGATCAGTGCTGCGATGAAGGGCTTAGCTCGGTTGGCTTATGAGTTTTCTGACCTTGTTTCAAGTGCCAGCAATTTACTCCCATCCACATTTCTCCTCCTTCAGAGAAAGAACAAAGAAATAATTAAAGTTTGTTCCCTTCTCTTTTGGATCAGCATTTCGGCGTTCAGTTATTTTGAGTTCACTGCTTGATAAATCATTGACCTATTTGTTATTTCTTTTTGCAGGCTAATTTGGGCTTGTTGAAGGTATTAGTAGCCAAATCACAAGCCGAGGGGTTGCAGTTGCATTTGAAAAGTATGGTGGAAGGCTTGCTGAAGTGGCAAGATGCTACTAAAACCCATTTCAAAGCCAAGGTGGTTTCCTTGTCAGTATGTTTGTGACACTATTCAGACACTGAGTTCAATTGGTTTAATGAACTTCCCCAAGTTCTTATCACTTGCTGTTCAAAACCAAATATTTTTTCAGGTTAAGCTTCTTCTAGAAATGCTCGTCAAGAAATGTGGGCTTGATGCTGTTAAGGCTGTGATGCCTCAAGAGCATATGAAACTACTTACGAACATACGGAAGGTTTGTCGATAGGCATCTGCTAGAGTGAATTTTCCAGGGGTACTTACTACTAGTTTCTGATCTTCCCTTTTCTTGTTGAACACAGCTCAAGGAACGAAAAGAGAAGACGGGTTCTAAATCTGAGGAAGCTAGATCTCAAGTGTCCAAAGCAACTACATCCAGGTCTCACTCTTTCATAATTTAAAAGTTAAATACATGCGTGAGCACAACTTGCATGTTTGCGTATTTATTCTTATTGTAAAGACATGTCACATATGTATCATGTATGTATTTGCCAATGAAATTTTTACATCTAATTTTTAACTCATATATATATATATATATTTTTTTTTTTTAATCTTCATGTTCTCTAACATATTGTTATTTTCTATCTTCTTTTCAGGCTGAGCAGGTGGAACCATACAAAAATCTTTTCTGATTTTGATGACGAAGAAACTGAGGATAGCAATGCAGATTATATGGATGCCAAAACAGTCTCGGGCAGGCGTGGCAAGGCTTCCACACAGTTCAAATCTAAAGCATCTTCATTACGGTAGGTTGTATTTGATGTTCATATTGCAATGTTTAGATAACTACACTTTGCATCAATCATGGATCTTGGTAGCTAGTAGTGTTCGTTGGATCATATCTGATGGTCTAGAAATGTTATGATAAATAACACAATCCATTTTGATATCTACACAATCCAATTGCCTGAAATTAACTAACACAAATGTTTGAATTACAGAAGAACAAATAATAAGAACTTGCTTGATCAGCTAGAAGATGAGCCACTTGATCTGCTTGATCGGCAAAGAACAAGATCCGCACTCAGATCATCTGATAAGTTAAAGCGAAAGATGGATTCTGATGATGGGCCAGAGCTAGACCCTGATGGGCGCTTAATAATTCGCGACGAAGCAGAATCATACAAGGAAAAGCCATTTGAACCTGATTACGATGCAAGAAGTGAAGGGGATAGCCACTTGTCTGTAAACTCAAAGAAAACACAAAAGCGCAGGAAGACATCAGAATCTGGATGGGCTGCCACCGGCAAAGAGTACGCCAGCAAGAAGGCTGGTGGAGATTTGAAGAGGAAGGACAAGCTTGAACCATATGCATATTGGCCACTCGATAGGAAGATGATGAGCCGTAGACCAGAGCACAGGGCGGCCGCAAGAAAAGGGATATCAAGTGTGGTGAAGATGACGAAGAAGCTGGAAGGGCAGAGTGCCTCGGCTATCCTCTCTGCTAAAGGCTTGAAGTTTAAAAAGCGGGTTCAGAAGAAAGGAGGCGGCAAGAAGAAAACTAGGTGAAGAGCCGACTGCTCTAGTTCATTCATGCTCATACAAAACCACAGGGTTCTTTCTTCTCTCTGCACCGGATAGTAACGAATTGTTGTTAGTTATATACAGTGGTTAATATATACATATTTTGTCACGCCTGTCACCTATGCTCGTATATTCGAGTTGGCCCATAAAATGTCGGGTCATCCATTTCGGAAATCACTTATGTCCATGGGTCTGTTTAGTGGTCCTGTTGAGATAGGTTGTGACCGGTTAAAATGGACTTGAGCCACCGGTGTCTTTAGGAACAAATGTGGTTTCTGTTTTTCTAATAACAAGCCACCTACAGATGAAATTAATCTTTGTTTCTGCAGATGAAAACTAATATTATATTTTTCTGAGAAGAGCAAATGTTGTGGAAGCTTTTCTTCATTGTTGGCATTTGAGGACCGAATTGGAAGCTCCTAGCTAGATGGTTGTTTGGAAGTCCGTTGCGTACGTTTTCATAATAATGTACAAACCAGCATAGTTTGGTGGATTTCTATTGAAGATATTTGTCTTGATTTGAAGTTGTGATCAGTAGATTTTCGTAACAGTCGCTAGTTGTTCCTATTTTTTTTTTGGTCACGAAGAGTGGTTGTGACTAAATGCTTATTAGTCATTATAACCTGGGTTAAACTGTCATTTAACCCCTTAAACTATCACGTGAGTGTCAATTTCCCCAATGAACTATTTTTTCAACCAATTGACCCCCTAAACTATGTTAAAGTGGCAAATTCACCCCCTACCGTTAAATATCTTTAACTCCATCTAATTTTCTGTTAGAAAGTGTCATGTGCTTGGCACATGACCACCTTTTTACATTTTCTGTCTAAATCTTTACAAATAAAACATATAAAACAAATATTAAAAAAAAACATACAAAACCCTAAACTTAATCATTCAAAATAATAGAAAAAGTAAGGCTTTTTATATTAACACCCCACAAAATGTTGAATTCACCCCATATTAAAATTTAATATTAAATGACTTATTTACTCCACTATGCAATGACAATTTTGACCTTATTAGGTTTTAAAAAAAATAATTTTTTATAAATACACCCCAAATCACTTTTAGCGTATTATTTATCTTCTCAATTATCAAAACCCTCTCATCCTCCATTGTTGAACAAAACCCTAACCAATGAAACTACAAACATGTTGATTGAGAAAAATTATTTTTGACGAATGAAACACGAAATCGATGTTTCTGAAGCTTCACATGAGGTAAGACTTCACATTTTTCATTGTTTTAGTAATTTCGATGACATCGATAATTATTTAATCTTGCGTTTGCTACATTATTTAAACTTCTATATTCATATACATCTTTTACAGTTCATATTGAAAAATAATGCAAATTATTTAAACTAATGCCACGAACTCCCTCAAGCAAATTATTGTAGAAAACATCAGAATCATGACCGCGTAGGGTCACCACACCCGGTCCTGTCACAACCACTCGCCTCTGTCTTGTTAAAGGTTTCTTATGTTTTATTAATTCTTCAGTAGATTTCACAGCTACAGCCATGGTTTCCCCTATATTTCCACCGACAACAATGATATATACTGCGTGCATGTCAGATAATGTATGCGATCGCGATATCAATGTGACAAAGTCAAGGGCGAGAAACGCTCAATGCAACCTCCAACCTTCAACTATTACCGAATTTTATTTATTTATTTATTTTTGAAAATCAGCAGTGTTTCATTGAAAGATCAAATGGTCGAGAGATATACACAAAAGAGAGATCAGGAGGTTCTTCAGACCAAAAACAAAAACCATTACAAAGAAGTGTCGAGCGGGCTAGACGATGCGTTGCTTCGTTCGCTTGGCGGCATATATGGGCGATGAGGTTGAGGGATTGATCGCCGAAATGAGGCATTCTCTAACCCCTGGAGAAAGATAAACAACAAATTCACAGTCATGCTAAGTTCATAAACATATAAACATGATGGAGCTCCAGCATTAGCCCCACACTTTAAAATTTGAAATACACACAATGGTCACCAAATCTCTGTACACTAAAACACAAAATATATTCCATAGAATTTCATTAGTTTTGAATCATTTCAAGGAGAGACAAAAACTCAAACCTCAACAAACCTAACCCAAAAACAAGTAAACCAAAATTTTAAAATTCCAACCATGGCCTCAATAGACTTGTTAGTTAACCAGGCCAAAAATATAAAGTGACACCATTTATAAAAACTTTAAATTGATTTTAGATCCATAAAAATTAATTTATGCATTTCTAAACGATCAATTTCACAATTCATGCACTTCTGCAAGATTACTTTCAAATTTTATTTGCACTTTTGTAAGATCAATTTCAAAATTTCTACAAGATCATTTTTAAAATTCCAACACTTTGAAAAGATCAGTTTCGAAATTTTCAGTACTAGTAGAGATAATGATGTAGGAGGAGGAATAGAGAGAAGTACGAAGAGAGAAGAGAAAGAAAAATACACAGAATAAGGTGGAGAGAGAGAAAGAGAGACATGGGTAGGAAGGAGAAGGAAGGAGAAGGAAGGAGAAGGAAATGGACCAAGAAGAAAAAAAAGGACATAAACTAAAACGTATAAATAAGAATATAGAGATTTAGAGTAAAATTGTTAACGGAAAAGCAATTAAAAAATAATCATGACATCGCATATCACGTGAATAAGTTTAATCTCTCTAAAATAAATAAAAAACTTAGTCTCTATTAAAAAATATATAGTCTTATCTAAATTACATGTTAACAAAATCTCTCTCCCAAAAAAAAATGTAATCTTTTATCACAAAATAAAATCATAATAGTAACGTAATTTTGAATAAACAAAATTTTTACTTTTTTTTTTCCTTCACCCACCCACATTAACCTAACATATATCTAAACTTTTAAACTTGTTTCCATTTCTCTCTATCACATTTCTCTATAACTTCTCTACCTTCCCTGTATTTTCCAAAAAAAAAAAATTTGTATATTTACGCTCACATTTTGTTTCATCTACTGTATATATATATTAACCAAGAAAAAAACAAATTCTCCAGCTCTCGAACTCGTCGAGCTCTCTCCGTCCAACTTGTCAAGCTCTCTCCATGGCTTTTCTGTCGATTTTGATATGAGCTAGAGGTTAGAAGCTACGATTTCAGAGATATTTTACTTTCAATACAATTTCGACTCGTTTCCCACTAGTCCAATCCTTATTCGATATGCAGAGGACTCTGTTAGGGTTTTGGTCTGTTGAGATCCGATGTAATTTTGAATCATTTCTTATGATTGGATTGAATTGTTTCGATTCGCTTTTTTTTCTTTTTCATTTTTTTGAATTTGTTCTTTATTTCGTTTTCGAAGAACTGATTGGATTGATTTCATGAATAATTTGTATTTCTATGATTTCAGAGATTTGCGGCTGCGATTTCGAATATTGGAGCTTCGAGTTCAGAGGTTTGAGACTGCGATTTTGAATATTGGAGGCTACGATTTCATAATTTTGAGGCTGCGATTTCTGGTTGTTAATACGTTAGTCACATATCTGAATTCTCTATCTCTAAGTTTCGTTTTAAGTTTCGCATCATATAGAACCCTAGAAACTCACAAATTGCCTCCTTTCAGTTCGTTTTATTTTTTTCTCCTGGCCGATGAAAACCTCATTCTGCAGTTGCCCTAACGAATTTAATTTGGTTAGATTTACTGGGATGGGGTTTGGGTTAAAGTTGCAGCCTACGGTGTCTTGAAACATTTTTAAAATCAAGAACTGGTGGAGATAGAGAGGGAATTTAAGAGAGAGATGCTTTTATAGGTCCTTCAATGTATAATCCTATTCATTTTTGTTCTCATTTATCAACAGATTGCTGAGGAGGCAATGATCCTATTGATTGAACGTTATCCTTCGATGTCAGTTCAAAGTTACAAGTAAACTGAGGTATGCAAAGGTTGTATGTGTTAACTACTAGTGCCGATTCTCATGGTAACATTTTTCAAGTTAGTTCACGTAGAAGAGTTGTGAGTCGTATAGGTGTTGCTTGAGCACTGCTGTCAAACTCATAGGGTATGATGGCGGGTCAAGGTGCGTGAAAGAGGGGAAACAAATCTGAAATAGTTTACAAAGTAAATAATTTATGTTGGAGGTAGATAAATTGCAGTAGATTAGCGCTAAAAATATATAAAAAAAAAACCACAACTGTACTGCTTTCCTTTACCTAGATTGGAGCCCATAAGAGCTCAAACTTATTGAAAATCTTTAAGGGCCTGTTTGGTATCCTATTTGAAATTTTTTATCATTTCTCAAAACATTTCTTAAGAACATTTCTTGAAAACAATTTTCTTTAAGATTAAAAAACTTGATTGGTTTGCGATTTAAAATTTTTAACTCAAAAACCGACTACTCAGGGCCCGTTTGGTATTGGATTTGAGTCCAAAGTTTTTAACTCAAAAACCATTTTTAAGTTTTAAGGTAAAAATACATGTTTGGTAGGCCCATTTTGCAAAACTGGACTTAAAATTTTTTAAAAACAGCCCATTATAATTTGAAAACAACAAAAGTCAGGTTTTAGGATTTTTTTTTTTTTTTTCACGAGTTCAGTTCCTGTGCCGCGATGGAGGTCTGAGCTGTGCTGCGCAGACCATGATTCGGCGTTGCGCCTCACCAACAACGAACTACCAAGGATAAAGACGAACATGTAATCCCTTTTTTTCGAGTTTCTGGGTCTTTGAGACTGCAATTCCTCAATCCAATTCGAAGAGACCCATTTCACCTTGCATATCTGTGACTCGATTTCGGATTTAATTTTCTGTAACTCTTTCTCTCTTGTTTTTTGTATTATCTGTTTGTGTTGAATTGCATGAATGTTTGATTGTTTGTATAATTGGTCAATTTTGTGTTTTTATTGGTGGTTTTGGAGGTCTGTTGCAGCTGGGTTTATTGGGTTTCTTTAGAATTAGGCAACTATTGGGAAAATTGGGGGAAAATGTTGCAAAATTTCTTTAGAATTATCCACCTTCGGTTCGAGGTATGGAAATCTCGAACTTGGAATCTACTTGGAGTGATGGGTTTATCTGGAATTTACTTGGAGGCCCTGCAATTTTTTTTTTCTCTTTCAATTTTGTTAAAAAAACGTATTGATATGATTTTTCTTGGTTTTCTGGATAATCCCATATCGAGAATTGTTCTTCATGAACCAAATATAATCCAGCCATATAAGCTAACTCCACTATTTTCCATTCACTGAAGGGAAATGTTGTCTTGTGTGTCACATGAATTTCTCCTAATCCGGTCAGCATTTCCCTTGCATTCTCAAAGAATCCCCTGACCAAATGCTGATGAAACTTGAAAAATGCATGAATTTAGTCTAGAATTTGAGTCATAGGTTTACATTGTTGTGCTAGTGTTCTGCTTGCCATCGAAATTGAGTCATTCCAGTAGCTTTTCCACTGGTTTGTTTTGGGTGTTTCTTCCTTTTTAAAATTTTTTTGGGTGGTTGAAAACATAAGATCATCCATAGTACTGTTAATATTCATTAAGATATTAACAGCTTGCTGATTGAAGCACCAAACTGCAGGTTTGTACTTTGAAACCCAAATTCAAAACTGTCATAATTTTGTTTTCTTGTCTTTACCATTCTCTTGGATATCTGAATGAGTGGCCATGAGTTTTGGTTGTATTGACCAAAAAGTTTTTCAAAACTTTCCTCATGCATTTATGTTCTGTGATCCAACCTTAGCGTCTTCTCTAATTTGGGGGTTCATTACCAATTCAAATTTTTTGGATTATGAGAATTTGTGGCATCTCGTACTGAGAATCCTTCTTTCACGAGTGTACTTCCCCTGAACTGCTACTGTTTTTTATTTCTACATCCCTTATTCATTTTTATTATGTTGCGGATTGTAAAGATGCCCACAGCTGTTATGGGGGAATGTAGGCTTTTTGGCCAGTTGCTTTAGTTTAGTTGGTGTATCTTCAGGTCCTTAGCTTTTTGAATTGTAACCCCGCACCTTCAAATCTGAGCAAAAAGCCGGGATGCAACTCTTCAAGGACATTAGTGATTGCTAGCTAGGACCAACTTTTGCATCTTTTACCGTTCCCTTGGTTCATTTATAATATGCTTCTGCGTATACGGTAGACTGAAGTGTCTCACTTCATGATATTAACTCTTCATGTTGTCTTGAATTACTTATGTGAAATTTAATGAATCCCTGTATTTGAATTGCTAATAGTTTCTTTTTGGGAGCAGGTGTTTTGATTTACTTGTATAGCTTTGTAGTTTTGTGAGTGACATGAATTCTATTACACATGTTTGGTATTTGACTCTACAAGTTCATGCATTCTGAATTTTTCATTTTTGGAGGTTACTGTGCCAAACTTCTGCCAGCATGTTATTAGTTTGTCTTACGCAGTATAAACTGACACATAAACTTTTCGATATTCACAGTCAATGTGGCTTGATTACGTCAATAACAATTAGTCTCAAAGTTTATTGGTTTTCTAGAATGTTTTAATGTAATATTTATTATCTACGACTTGAAGTTTAATTTGATTATCGAGCATATATATGTTGTATTTGCACATGGATATCAAAATAGTATGTTTAAGGTTTAATTTCATATGTTTTGTATATCTTAAAACAAATACATAATTGAAAAAAAAAAAACTTTTTCCAAGAGTTAAACCAAACAAGTTTTCAAATTTTTAGATTCAAAAATAGTTTTTAAGTTCAATGCCAAACAAGTTTTTGAAACCTTAAAAAAACTGTTTCTAAGAGATGATCCTGAAAATTAGTTTTAAGAACAATTCAAGTTTTTGAGTAGGATACCAAACAGGCTGTAAAACATAAATGAATTTAGTTGTGGTGAGTTGAATTTTAGTAATGTCACTGACTAAATGACCCAATTGTTCAGAAAGCTCAGTAACAGTGATGGCTTATGACTGAAAAAAGTGAGGGGTTTTCTTATTGAATCCAAAGTTCTCGATGGAAGAAGAACCTAAATTGCAGAACTTGGAAGAAGACGACCCTAAATCACAAAGCTTGGAAGAACAAGCCAATAAAGCCCGGAGCTTGAAAGAAGGCTCTATGTCACAGAGCTTAGAAGAAGACCCCACACCGCACAGCTTGAAAGAACCTAAATTACAGAGCTTGGAAAAAGGAGGCCCTAAATCACAGAGCTTGAAAGAAGACTCTAAATCGCAGAATGTGGAAGAAGGAGACTCTAAATCCCAGAGCTTGAAAGAAGACCCTAAATCACTCAGCTTGGAAGAAAACCCTAAATCACTCAGCTTGGAAGAAAACCCTAAATCACTCAGCTTGGAAGAAGACCCTAAATCACTGAGCTTGGAAGGACGAGATAAAATTGCATTCTCTGAATTGAATGAAAAGTCATTGCAATTCCTGGATTCAATAGACGGGTATTTAACCCTATTGGATTCACTGTCCTGGACACTTCGGCAGGTAAAATTAGCTTAAATCATACTATTTTTATTTGTATACTTTTAATTTAAATTGTTATACTAACATGGAATAGGGATAACACTAACAGGGGTGGTTGCAATTAGCAAGTGCTCGACATTCTATGGGTGAGTCACGTGTGAGCAGTGCTTTGTTGGACCTGAAATCCCACAATGCAAGTACATTTCTGCAAGTAACCCAGCAATCTGATACTGAAACAGAGCAAATTCATCATTTTACATTGCGCAAATGGGCATCCTCCGACAATGACAATGGAGCTCCACCTCCACTTATGAATATGAGTCCACAGATACGACAACGAAAGGATAAGGATGGACCTCCACCCCAACTTAAAGCTGAAACTGCTCACCAACATCAACTGCAGAAGGAGCGGACTAAATCACTGTTGATGTTTGGTGGTTTGGTTTCGCCGAAGCTACGGGCAGCACAACTCTCATTTGAATCTGCACTTGACGCAGTTGTAGAGATTGCCAACATGCGTTCTTTGATGCTTTCCATGTTTGATAAGGTCAGGGAAGAATTGGAGGCTGCCAAAGCCAAATGACCTGTGAGCACCACCTATTTCAATCCTTGAGATTTTCTTTTGCTTAAATTGCTGGTTTTGATCTTTACTACAGTTTATCCATTTATTGTTTGGTTAGTTAACTGAAGCTCTTAATTTCTTTCATGCATGAACTTCAAGTTTTACGCTTTAGTTATATATGTTTAGAATTCAGTTGCATGGATTACGTGATGAAAATTTGATGATTGTTCACCATGTAATGCGATGATCGTTGGATGACGGCTCCTGCTAGTGATAATGCTATAGTAAGGAAATTATGATAAATACCATTTTCCTTTCATGAAGTACATTACCTGTGAACCACGCCACGTTCATGAAGATATGTCAACCCCCTTAGAATCTGCCTTGTATACCCAGAGACTTGAGAATCGTTTAAGTTATAGTTTTGATATAGCTTTGCAAGTGTGCCTTTTATTACAAGCTCAAGGAAGGTATAGAGCTTAGTTTCATCCTGTAATAATATTACAATGAGCAACTAAGTGTACAAATCAGGAGAGTTGAATAAATATATTAAATTATATTGCTCAAGTTGGATAACGCTCTGCTTTCCCTGGCTCCCTTGGTCCAGTAAAGAAACCTCCTTTGCAGCAAAATGGATTCCATCACTGCAAAAGAACATTTGCAGCATGAGATAAACAGAGAGAGTGAGACCAACATGCTTAATGCAATACCAACTTCACGTTCTCCATCCTTTTTCTAACCTTACAATTTCTTGCTAAGAAAATTCCAAACACTTTGAGTGGAAACACCTAAAGTAGAATGGAATGCTTACGCTAGGGATAAAGGTTTTCCAGACTACCTCAAAGTTTTATGGTGTCCTATTTATAGTGCATAGGTTGCTTTTCGACCACAAACTACATAAAGGTTGCTTTTGGATGACGGCAAACCTATTATGCTTCATGTTTGGAGAAAGACCCCAAAAAACATGAACCGCTTGAGGAAACCAATCTGGTTTCAGAAGTTTCAACGGTGGCAGGCAAAATAAATGCAGCCTGAGGGAGCACATTAGTTTTGGAGGGCTCTGGTGTTGTGGTCATGGCATAAACCATTGGGTTTTATACACGGGCTCTGGTGTTGTTTTTTTCTTAAACGTGTTATGGTCATTAAATTGTTATGCCATATGAAAATCCTTAACTAGGATTTTGTTAAGTTTGATATCATAACCAATCTCATTTGTCTTGCAGACCTCCAAACTGAAATTGCAGGATGCAATCAAACAAACAGAAGAAGAAACTCAGAAGTTCGCTAATGGATTCAGTCTCCAAGTACAAAGAATATGTGCAGTCTAAATGTCTCAGAAACAGCTGCTTACCGGTTTTATACTCTCATGCTGAAAGTACCGTGATTTCATCCGATGGATAATTAACTGCCATCTTAATTTATCATTTGAGCTTTGTTACAATTTTGATTAGTTCTACTAATCAGATGGTATTCTAAGTTTCTTAGAGTGACGTGTTTCCAAACGAGTATTGTATGAGAGCCGTATTTACAGTATGTACAAAGTTTATGCCATATATTTCATCGAATTGGATATCTTTGTTTGTTACTGTTCTCATGAGTTATACTAATCAGATTATATACCCCTCAGAAAATCATCAATAAGATGAACTTTGGGCTTTTATTCTATTTTTAATCTAACATGAGAATGAGGTTCAAGTTTCAGGTCTTGTTTAGATCTTGCCCCTCTATTTTTAACAAGAAAACTAAAACAAAATAGTTATCAAACGGCCTCACGCAAATCCACCGAGTCTCATATTCGATTGAGTTATATCCATCAGGAGGTTTACAAAACGTATTTTACAGCAAAGTCCATAATCTACAAAACGTGCTTTTAAGTTTCTCTGGTCCGTCGCGTCCCTAATAGTGCAGATCCACACACAAGGACCAAGAGGTGCTTTGTTTGATCAGCAAACCATTCGCATCTTTGTGAAAATATTGGAAGCATATCCCCTTCCCCAAACCACGTTCGGGGAAGCTAATGTTCTACCATGGCTTGAGAGCGTATATAGATCCAAATACTAACCAGTTCCTCTATATTACCTAACAATATCACTGAAGGTTGGTTGACCAAAGCATTCACGAACGTAAACTGTTGCAATGAGAAGCTGGGACAGAGGAAGCGTGGAGTGGCCTTTCAACAAATGGATGGTTCAATAGCTGAGCCGCAGTGGGTCGCCTATTAGGGTCAACTTGTAAACATTTCAAAATGAAATCTTCTGCATCTCTTGATAACGAATTAGGAACTGGAGGAAGTTTACCCATGCTAATCTGAAATAATGCTTGTATCTGCCAAGCATCACAAACAAGATAGTGGTCACTGATGTCTGAGAAGAAATAGCCGGATACAGGTTAAGGGGTAAACATAGGTCCAAGACTCTTGATCAAGGATTCTAGTTACTTGCACGGAAGAGTAAATAACATATTGTGAATAGGTAGCACAAGGCTGAGTACAAGTAAGATGATCCAGGTAAAATCGCACGGTGGGGGATGTGTGGGATGAGGTTGGCTCCTACGTCCAATGATCTAGGTCAAAATGTGATGTGGGCATATTTTTATGCATTTCTTATCCAAAAGAAAAAGTAAAAGATTAGCATTATATGTGCAGAAATGTTGAACATACCCATTCCAGGGGAAAGTACGGAGGCTGGCGGGTTAACATCTCTAACACACTGCATCCAAGGCTCCATATGTCAGCTGCAAGCCCATAGCCACCATTCATTTGATTAACAACCTACAATTTTACAGCGTACTGGTCAACAGATTAACTTAAAATCCATGAAACAGATAAGCATGCTCGGAGCAACTTATTCCCAATTATACTATTGCAAGGTAAATGATGAAAATTAAGTTGTGTACATCAAAGAGTAACTACGTGGATAATCACAACTAGATGAATTACTCCACATCATATTAGTTTTACTATGTAAAGGCAGCTGTTGAGATATCAATCCGATGTGTACACACACACATTTACTGTAAAGAGAGGAGGCAAACCTCAGGGGCCATCCAATAAGCAGTCCCTTTGGAAGACTTCAATTCATTCAACTTGGTCACCTAGAAAAACAGAATGCCAATAAGGAATGATTCAGCATTGGAAATTCTATGAATATACATTTAGGAATTGTACCTTGGCTAACCCAAAGTCTGCAAGTTTCACAGATCCACTTGCATGCACCAATATATTAGCACATTTGATATCCCTGGAAAAAATAATCTCATAAATATAGATAACAAAAACAAATTTTAAACTTCTACAAGTTCAATATCAATGTAAGGAACACGTAAGTCTAGAAAGCAGAAAAAATATGTCCAAGGGAATTATAAAAATGTAGGTTAAACAAGGATTGTTTGGTTGTTATTTTTTACGTAGTTGTATCTTATCTCTGTTGGGGCCTATACGTTGTACTTTAATTACAGACGAGTATGTTGTTCCAGTCCCTCTATTCCTTGTAAATTTTCGTGTGTATGATACATATATAAAATATCTGCCTCAATATGTAGAAAGTTGTACTTCTAATAAACTGGCAGGAACCAAATAGAAATGCAAACCAGGAAAGAAAGAAAGAAAGAAAGAAGCACACCTTGTGTGTGCCCAGATATTGAACTATGTTGTCATGTTCAAACTGACTTAAAAGAGAAATCTCCTGTACAACAATAATCGTATTAGGAGAAAGAATGTTAAGGAATCCAGAAAACACAATAGCATCTACTGAGTAAGAAAACACAATCGGAATAAGACTGTTTCTTTCGACCTGCTCAAGCTGGATAACGCTCTGCTTTCCCCGGCTCCCTTGGTCCAGTAAAGAAACCTCCTTTACAGCAAAAAAAATTCCATCACTGCAAAAGAACATTTGCAGCATGAGATAAATAGAGAGAGAGAGTGAGACCAACAAGTTAATTTTGTTGAACAGAATAGGCCCAGTTTAATGCAATACCAACTTCACGTTCTCCATCCTTTTTCTAACCTTACAATTTCTTGCTAAGAAAATTCCAAACACTTTGAGTGGAAACACCTAAAGTAGAATGGAATGCTTACATTATGAAAAATAAAACTAGGAAATGGTAGGGATAAAGGTTTTCCAGACTACCTCAAAGTTTAATGGATACATTATGCAAAAGATTAAAAAGAAAGAAGTGCGTAAATGGATAGCAGTACACTAAACTAGGAAATTAGAAATGAGAATCATATAACCATGAATGGTGGTCCCTCTAGTTATGAAAGTGGTGGTAGTCTTGGTGTCCTACGTTTCTATTCGTTAGCACTAAGCACTTCAACGAATTCCCGGTCTCCTACCAAAGTACAGTTATTTCTTTTTCATTTTTGTTTCAAATTCAAAGTAACTTATTAGAGTTTGGAAATCAGGCTTTAAAGTAAGAGGCATTGGACCAAATATATGTTGTATTTTTATGCAAAAACGGAAACGAATTCTAACAAAGTACCAATATCTACATTGTAGGTGAAAGCTAAAACAAACAATCTCAAACTAACACAAGCGATTTACGTTGTTCGGGGTAAAGCCTACGTCCACGAGCGAAGCACGGCGAAGAATTTCACTAAACAAACGGAGATTACAAAAGAGTGTTTAAACTCTCACAACCCAAGTCCCACAAATTACAAACCCTAAACCAAACGAGTAGAGAACTCAAACAAACGGAGAAGATTCTCCCAAATTGCTCTCTAACTCACAAACTCACAAATTGACTCTCACCAAATTGCCACATGAATAAGCCACACAAAATACACCAACCCTAATGTCCTATTTATAGTGCATAGGACTTAGGTTACAATAAGAATCCTAATAGGAAGTAAATACAAATCCTAATCAAATAGATAATTAACAAAATCTCTCCACCAAGGAAACCAACCAAGAAGTCAAAATCCAAACCCAAATAGGTAACACAAACCTGAATTTTTGCATCATCCTAATTTTGAGCCTTTAAACCCAACAATCTCCACCTCGGCGAAAAAGTAGCAAACTTCCAAATCAAATGCAAACTTCAAATTTGGGATACCAAAATACAAACGCAAACGTGCACCAAATTCTTTCGAAACTGATCTCCACCTAGACTCAAAAAATCCAAAAGTCTTCAAACTTGAAATTTCCTCTAACGCCTTCTCCAACAAATTCCATTACTGAAAACTAACAAATCTGAAACAAAAACCAAGCAAAAGTTTGAACATACAAACAAAAAGTGCGAAATGCACTCCACCGAAAGAGCTTGAGTACCAAGCTCCACCTCCTCACATAACCTTTAGAGGAGTTCAAAACAACAATCTTCTGCAATGTTTGCCTCAACACTAGCAAAAGACTTATCAAACGGCTTCTTTTTTGCCCTTGAGTTTAGTGCAATCTACTTTCCAATGACCTTCCTTATAACAATAACTGCAAGTGTTCTTTCCAAGTTTGCCCCTTTCCTTATTCCATCCTTGAACTACCAAAGCTCCATCTTGTGTGTCAGACACTTTATTCTTTAGCTCTTTAGAATTCAAAGCGATTTTAACATCTTCCAAACTAAGACTTTCTCTGCCAAATAGTATGGTATCGACAAAGTGTTCATAGGAAGGAGATAAAGAACACAACAAAGTTATCGCATAATCCTCATCACTAATTTGGTCGTCCACACTTTTCAAATCCATCATAAGTTTATTGAATTCATCAACATGCTTATAAATTGACGTACCTTCATCCATACGAAGAGTATGCAAACTTTTCTTCAAATATAACCGTTTAGCAAGAGATTTGGTCATATACAAGCTCTCCAATTTTAGCCACAACTCCGGTGCATATTTGATGTAACCAACTTCACGCAAGACTTCATTCGATAAAGTCAGCAGGATTGCTCCAAGTGCCCGCTCCATAACGTCTTCTTTTTCTTCATCAGTCCACGAATTCGGCAAAGCCTTCACACCCTTTAGTGTTTTTAAAAGCCCTTATAGAACTAACAAAGCACACATCTTCAATTGCCAAAAACCCAAAATCATTGTCGTCGAACTTTTCAATATCAACTTTCACCGACGACACAGAAGGCTTCATAGTGACTGCCAAGCAAAGCCCAAGCCGAAACCTGGCTTTGATACCACTTCTTATACTTTTTATGTGCAAACGGAAGCAAATTCTAACAAAGTACCAATATCAACATCGTCGGTGAAAACTAAAACAAACAATCTCAAACTGACAAACCTAAATTTTTGCATCATCCTAATTTTGAGCCGTAAAACCCAACAATCTCCACCTTGGCGAGAAATTAGCAAACTTCCAAATCAAATGCAAACTTCAAATTTGGGATACCAAAATACAAACGCAAACGTGCACCAAATTCTTTCGAAACCGATCTCCACCTAGACTCAAAATTTCCTCTACGCCTTCTCCAACAAATTCCATTACGGAAACTAACAAATCTGAAACAAAAACCAAGCAAAAGTTTGAACATACAAACAAAAAGTGCGAAATGCACTCCACCCAAAGAGCTTGAGTACCAAGCTCCACCTCCTCGCATAACCTTTAGAGGAGTTCAGAACAACGATCTTCTGCAATGTTTTCCTCAACACTAGCAAAAGACTTATCAAACGGCTTTTTTTTTGCCCTTGAGTTTAGTGCAATCTACTTTCCAATGACCTTCCTTATAACAATAACTACAAATGTTCTTTCCAAGTTTACCCCTTTCCTTGTTCCATCCTTGAACTACCAAAACTCCATCTTGTGTGTCAGACACTTTATTATTTAGCTCTTTAGAATTCAAAGCGACTTTAACATCTTCCAAACTAAGACTGTCTCTGCCAAATAGCATGGTATCGACAAAGTGTTCATACGAAGGAGATAAAGAACACAACAAAGTTATCGCATAATCCTCATCACTAATTTGGTCGTCCACACTTTTCAAATCCATCATAAGTTTATTGAATTCATCAACATGCTTATAAATTGACGTACCTTCATCCATACGAAGAGTATGCAAACTTTTCTTCAAATATAACCGTTTAGCAAGGGATTTGGTCATATACAAGCTCTCCAATTTTAGCCACAACTCCGGTGCAGATTTGATGTTACCAACTTCACGCAAGACTTCATTCGATAAAGTCAGCAGGATTGCTCCAAGTGCCTGCTCCATAACGTCTTCTTTTTCTTCATCAGTCCATGAATTCGGCAAAGCCTTGACACCCTTTAGAGTTTTTAAAAGCCCTTATAGAACTAACAAAGCACGCATCTTCAATTGCCAAACACCAAAATCACTGTCGTCGAACTTTTCAATATCAACTTTCACCAATGACACAGAAGGCTTCATAGTGATTGCCAAGCAAAGCCCAAGCCGAAACCTGGGCATTGATACCACTTGTTGTACTTTTTTAAGCGCAAACGGAAGCAAATTCTAACAAAGTACCAATATCAACGTCGTAGGTGAAAACTAAAATAAACAATCTCAAACTGACACAAGATATTTACGTGGTTCGGCGTAAAGCCTACGTCCATGAGTGAAGCACGGCAAGGAATTTCACTAAACAGACAGAGATTACAAAAGAGTGTTTAAACTCTCACAACCCAAATCCCACAAATTACAAACCCTAAACCAAACGAGTAGAGAACTAAAACAAACAGAAAGATTCTCCCAAATTACTCTCTAACTCACAAACTCACAAATTGACTTTCACCAAATTACCACACGAATGAGCGACACAAAATACACTAACCCTAATGTCCTATTTATAGTGCATAGAACTTATGTTACAATAAGAATCCTAATATGAAGTAAATACAAATCTTAATGAAATAGGTAATTAACAAAATCTCTCCACCAAGGAAACCAACTAAGAAGTCATAATCCAAACCTAAATACGACATCAAAACCAAATAGGTAACACAAACCTAATTTTTTGCATCACCCTAATTTTAAACCATAATACCCAACAATATAAAATTCACAAGTCCTGTTCAGATTGGGTTTAATTCACACAGTGCTAATCACCAACAACAAGGAGACAGGAACAAAAATTAATAAAAGTTACTCGGTTAAGCCTTCACGCACATTTTGGATGTATGGATGTGGAAGATGACCACTTACTCAGTTAAGCCTTCATACACAGTCCCATAAGAACCGCTTCCCAAAGACTCACGAAGTTTTTGCCACGTAACACTCCGCCTGAATTTCCCATCCGGCGAAAAAATACTATGGATTAGCTCCTGGTTCACTCTTACAATGCCAACAGAGTCATCTGCATTTTGATCATCATTATTGTCATTGGATGGAGATGAGTTGGATGACAAACAATTGTCATTTACCCGGGCATGGATCTCCTTAACAATGTCGCTGATTATTTGAGCTTCAGAGCTAGGAGTTCAAAACAAAAACACATTTAATCAGTGAACTTTTTTTTTTGGGTATGTTTTAGAGATGTAAAAACAAATAGAGAGAAATATTACACGATTTTTCAGTGTACTTGAAAAATTATGTTGGTATGGTACAATTAGCATACCATTATTAATTGGTAACAAAAATGGCACAAAATCGGTGTAGTACAGTTGATAATTTGGTTGGTATGTTAATATGGTAAAAAAAAATTCACTCCTAGTAATGAATTGATTGCGGTTACAATTTTAAGTTTTTGTAAACCATTCTATACCAAATCAAACCGACTACATATTTGTTTTTATATTAATTTCATTTTACCCATTTAGTACTCTTATTGGCTAATAACTAGATAAGGATGTTGAATATAAAGATATTGATATCGTAGAGTTATATTAAAGTTTGATGACATGATGAATTTTAGGATGCATTGTTTTTTTTTTTTTTTTGGTGAACAAAGATATTTGTTTCTAAACCAAATCAAACCGACTACTCACATATTTGTTTTTTTTTTTAGGATGCATTGTTTGATGTACTAAAAAATGATTAATATGTGGCAGATTTTGGAATTTTTTGTTGTTGTTGGGCTACGCTAAGTGCTAACAAAGTAAAAAAAATTGCAAAAGAAAAAAAAATATTAGATTTAGGCCTAAAACCGCTCAAATCAAACCTAACCAAATTGTTGATTATGGTTTGGTTTGGTTCGGTTTCTTTAAGAATTTTTATCAAATTTCAACCAAACTAAATCCTTATATAGAGTAAAACAACTCAAAAACCATATATAGGAAGGTCAGAAATAAACTTACTCCGCCTCGTTGAGAGTAGCTCCTTTTAGATTTGCTGCTTCTGTAACAGCTGTCCTCCATCTTTGCACCTTCTCCAAGTCATTCTCATACTTGCGGCTGTGGTCAGCAAACGCAGCACCATAACTATTTCTTTGGTGTCGAACATCCGATGGATGCACCTTGTAGAAGATTGGCCTTGTCATTTGTCCCCTTGACTTTCTACATTCAAGAATATGTACGAGCTCGTCCAAGCACCATCTTGAAGACACATAGTTTTCAGAGAATATGATGACAGAAATTCTCGAGTTTTCAATTGCTTCGAGAAGAGTTTGTGATATTTGTTCTCCTATTGGAAGTTCACTATGAGCAATGAAGGTGCGGATTCCGTGACGGACCAAGGCTTGGTATAGATGATCTGTAAAATTGGTGCGTGTATCACCTCCGAAACTCAAAAAGACATCGTATGTCCATGAAGGAGTAGTGCTGAAGGAGGAAGAAGGGACAAGTTGATTACCCATAGGAGAATTAAAGCTAGATAAACTAAAGAAAAGAACCTCGCAAAGAATTGGAATAAGCACTATGGTATGAACAATCGACAGCTGGTGCAAGTTTCTTTACTTTTTATATTTGACTGATGTCACGTTGCTTTAATTTTCATCTGAGCTTCTAGAGTGAAGAAAACTAGGAAATGATAGGGATAAAGGTTTTCCAGACTACCTCAAAGTTTTATGGATACAGTATGCAAAAGATTAAAAAGAAAGAAGTGAGTAAATGGATAGCAGTACACTAAACTAGGAAATTAGAAATGAGAATCATATAACCATGAATGGTGGTCCCTCTAGTTATGAAAGTGGTGGTAGTCTTCGTGTCCTATGTTTCTATTCGTTAGCACTAAGCACTTCAACGAATTCCCGGTCTCCTACCAAAGTACAGTTATTTCTTTTTCATTTTTGTTTCAAATTCTAAGTAACTTATTAGAGTTTGGAAATCAGACTTTAAAGTAAGAGGAATTGGACCAAATATATGTTGTACTTTTATGCGAAAACGGAAGCGAATTCTAACAAAGTACCAATATCAACGTCGTAGGTGAAAGCTAAAACAAACAATCTCAGCCTAACACGAGATTTACGTGGTTCGGCGTAAAGCCTACGTCCACGAGCGAAGCACATTGAGGAATTTCACTAAACAGACGGAGATTACAAAAGAGTGTTTAAACTCTCACAACCCAAATCCCACAAATTACAAACCCTAAACCAAACGAGTAGAGAACTCAAACTAACGGAGAAGATTCTCCCAAATTGCTCTCTAACTCACAAATTGACTCTCACCAAATTGCCACACGAATGAACCACACAAAATACACTAACCCTAAGATCTTATTTATAGTGCATAGGACTTATGTTACAATAAGAATCCTAATAGGAAGTAAATACAAATCTTAATCAAATAAGTAATTAACAAAATCTCTCCACCAAGGAAACCAACCAAAAAGTCAAAATCCAAATCCAAATAGGACACCAAAACCAAATGGGTTACACAAACCCAATTTTTTGCATCATCCTAATTTTGAGCCGTAGTACCCAACAATATAAAATTCACAAGTCCTGTTCAGATTGGGTTTAATTCACACAGTGCTAATCACCAACAACAAGAAGACAGGAACAAAAATTAATAAAAGTTACTCAGTTAAGCCTTCATACACATTTTGGATGTATGGATGTGGAAGATGACCACTTACTCAGTTAAGCCTTCATACACAGTCCCATAAGAACCGCTTCCCAAAGGCTCACGAAGTTTTCGCCGGGTAACACTCCGCCTGAATTTCCCATCCGGCGAAAAAATACGATGGATTGGCTCCTGGTTCACTCTTACAATGCCAACAGAGTCATCTGCATTTTGATCATCATTATTGTCATTGGATGGAGATGAGTTGGATGACAAACAATTGTCATTTACCCGGGCATGGATCTCCTTAACAATGTCGCTGATTATTTGAGCTTCAGAGCTAGGAGTTCAAAACAAAAAACACATTTAAACAGTGAACTTTTTTTTTTGGTATGTTTCAGAGATGTAAAAACAAATAGAGAGAAATATTACACGATTTTTAAGTGTACTTGAAAAATTATGTTGGTATGGTACAATTAGCATACCATTATTAATTGGTAACAAAATTGGCACAAAATCGATGTAGTACAATTGATAATTTGGCTGATATGTTAATTGACACGCCCCGACCCTGATATTCCCCGAATACCAGGATAGACACGTGTTGGCCGACACCCGAGGGTGACGAAAGCCATTAATTGATGCAAAATCTAAGAACAAGAAATAAATAAGGGTTATGAATTTTAAAATACCAAGAATTAATAATTTAGGAACGTGCTCAGAGCATACAACTAAACCTAATCACTAAAAAGAATTTATATAAAATTGAATAAATAAAAGAGTGGGTCCTACATCGAGAGGATCCGAAGATGCTGCTGCGGAAGTGTCTTGACGCCGGGATTAGGTGCCTTGATTCTAAGTCCTGAATGGGGGCGCAAAACAAAGGTGAGTGGACCAAGTTTATATATATATAATAATAAAACAGTTATCAACGTACTAACCCCCAAAATTTATATAAATGAAAACTACTAGCATAATAAGTGATGAATTTAAATCAAAATCCTAGCATGCCAAATATCTTAAAAGCCAACATCGCGGAAACGCATCGCGGAAATCAAAACAGTAAACATATCATAAATCGTCTCGTAAACGCGGTGTGCTGCTAGAAAGATCACTGAACTCCCGGCCCAATGCCTGCACCTCAGTCTCTGTGCCCGTAGCCAGAGATAACTCCCTCCCGGCCCAGTGCCTGTCTCCGTGTCCCTCAGCCTTTCGCTAGGGATTATTTCTCCCGGCCTAAATGCCAACACCAGATCCTCGCCCCAGGCGGCATAGTGTCCACTAGGTACGCACAAATAGTTACGTCTCTCTTAAATAACCACTTCATAGCATAGGTTACCGATCATCGTCTATACTATAAAGAGGGGTTCAAAAGCATGTTCTAGCATCCTATCGTCATCTATCAGATAGTCTACCAGTTCATGGTTTTTATAGAAAATACGATATATTAAAATATAGCTCAAAATAGGCTAACAATTAATTCATCACCAAAACGCGAGACGATAATCAATATCTTAAATCATCAAGCTTCACATAAATCAAATCATAAATTCTTAGGCATGCTAATCATTTATGCAACTAAATTATCAAATCATGTAATTTTAGAAGGGGTCCACTCACAGTACTTAGTTGCCAAAAGCTGCGCCACTAGCCAAGACGGAAACGTCACAATAATTGCCCCTCACACGACGTCTAACTCGCCGTGGTTTGGCCGGAAAACGCCTCGAAAGCCGTCGGACTCGCCGGAAACTTACACGCCGGCCAACTCGCCGTGGTTTGGCCGGAAATGGCCTCGAAAGGGGCGGTGCTCGCCGGAGCTCGTGTACGGGGCTTCGTGGTTCGACTTTCAAGATGCCAATACTATGGTTGAGTTCGTAGCAACGAGATAAAGACGATGGTGGTGTTGAAATTGTGATTTGATGATTTTTAGGATATGGGTTATGGGTGTGTGGTTTTGGTTCACGGGGAGAAGGAGAGAGTGCTGAGAAAGAGCACGGGAGAGATGGAGAAAAGAAGAGAGAGAGAGAGAGAGACCGGGAAAACACATACACAAAAATAAAATAAAACAAGGTGGGCCCCACGGGCTCACCAATTAAGAATTAAAACTATTTTTAAAATAAAATGGGGTTGGGGTGTTTCATTAATATGGTAAAAAAAAATTCACTCTTAGTAATGAATGAATTGATTGCGGTTACAATTTTAAGTTTTTGTAAACCATTCTATACCAAATCAAGCCGACTACTCACATACTTGTTTTTATATTAATTTCATTTTACCCATTTAGTACTCTTATTGGCTAATAACTAGATAAGGATGTTGAATATAAAGATATTGATATCGTGGAGTTATATTAATGTTTGATGACATGACGAATTTTAGGATGCATTGTTTTTTTTTTTTTTGGTGAACAAAGATATTTGTTTCTAAACCAAATCAAACCGACTACTCACATATTTGTTTTTTTTTAGGATGCATTGTTTGATGTACTAAAAAATGATTAATATGTGGCAGATCTTGGAATTTTTTGTTGTTGTTGGGCTACGCTAAGTGCTAACAAAGTAAAAAAAATTGCAAAAGAAAAAAACATATTAGATTTAGGCCTAAAACCGCTCAAATCAAACCTAACCAAATTGTTGATTATGGTTTGGTTTGGTTCGGTTTCTTTAGGAATTTTTATCAAATTTCAACCAAACTAAATCGTTATATAGAGTAAAACAACTCAAAAACCATATATAGGAAGGTCAGAAATAAACGTACTCTGCCTCGTTGAGAGTAGCTCCTTTCAGATTTGCTGCTTCGGTAAGAGCTGTCCTCCATCTTTGCACCTTCTCCAGGTTATTCTCATACTTGCGGCTAATGTGAGCAAACGCAGCAGCATAACTATTTCTTTGGTGTCGGACATCCGATGGATCCACCTTGTAGAAGATTGGCCTTGTCATTTGTCCCCTTGACTTTCTACATTCAAGAATATATACGAGCTCGTCCAAGCACCATCTTGAAAAAGCATAGTTTTTAGAGAATATGATGACAGAAATTCTCGAGTTTTCAATTGCTTCGAGAATAGTTTGTGATATTTCTTCTCCTATTGGAAGTTTTATATGACCAAAGAAGGTGCGGATTTCGTGACGGACCAAGGCTTGGTATAGATGATCTGCAAAATTGGTGCGTGTATCCGCACCTCTGTAACTCAAAAAGACATCGTATGTCCATGAAGGAGTAGTGCTGAAGGAAGAAGAAGGGACAAGTTGATTGGCCATAGGAGAATTAAAGCCAGCTAAACTAAAGAGAAGAACCTCTCAAAGAAGTTGACAGCTGGTGCAAGTTTCTTTACTTTTTATATTTGACTGATGTCTCTGTTTCTATATCAGTCCACAGTTGGCAGCTGGGGCACGTCTTTATATTTGACTGATGTCACGTTGCTTTAATTTTCATCGGAGTTCTGGAGACTTTGAATTTTGCTTGCACATTGGTTGGTTTGGGTCTAAAAAGTTTACTGAAAATAATAGTTATATATATATATATATTGTTAGTATATTTCATTAATATATATATATATATATATATATATATATATGAAGTTGCGTGCATAGTGGGAGAAGGCAGCAATGCCGTGTCTTTTGCCAAAAGGCATAGCTACAGTGTGTCTTTTAGTGAAAGGTGCATGGCTGCAGACGGCAGTTCCATGTCCTTTTTTTGTGAAGAAACATGACTGCAGTTCCATATCTCTTGGATGAAGAAACACAACTAAGGAATATGTCTCTTGCTATGAAATCAGAAAATGAAAGATGCAGCAGGTGCGACCTTGATTAAAAGATGCATCCATTCGGTGGTAATGATGCATGAAAGAACATGACTTTTATATGCACACTTTGATCCATCTTCAAAGGGTTCCATAGTATCTATAAATAGCCCATGTTGGCTGCATATTTGGATATACAATTCTTCAAACAATATTTTCTTATTCTCTTTCTCTCCATCAAAATCATACAGTTTTCTTTTAGAAGATTTTAAGGGAATTTCAGTTGCTAAACTAAAATTCCAAACTTTGTTGTATCCTGGAAGTGATTTGCTTTAGATCCGTTAGCAAACTCATATTAGAGTGGGGGCAAATATCACTTTAAGGAAAACGTATTAACGTGCCTCAAAGTCATTTTTCTGTCAAATTCTCAACCTTATTCTAACATATATATATATATATATATATTTTTTTTTATACAATGACAATGGAATTACAGTTAGTACTCTTTGAAATTTTCTTGTACATTGGTTGGCTTGGACCTAAAGTATACTGGAAAAATTATATTCACACACCCTAAATTATTTCTTTCGCACTTTTTAAATTTTTTTAATATTTTTTATACACCACTAATACTTGATAGAAAAATATTAAAAATTTAAAAATGTGTGAAAAGAATAATTTAGAATGTGTGAATATAATCTTCATATTGAAAATAATAATTATGTATATATTTTGATAATGGAATTAGAGTTCGTACTTTTTGAAATTTTCTTGCACATATTTTGCCTGGATCCGAAGGTCACTGAAAGTAATAACTATATATATATTTTTTTAGGAGAAATCCTAATGGGACTCTACATGGATCACATTGATCAATTTAAAGTTGGTTGAAAGGAAGGCTTAAACGTGCAATTTCTTTTCGAGTTCCAAATTAAAAAAATTTGGTTTGCATAATTTAACAATAATTCATGTTTAACTAAACAATAATACTATTCAAACATACAAAATCGACTCATTTGCTCATGCATTATGTAAGAGGTGCTAGGATTAATTATGAACTTCGATGCGCAAAATCAACTCATTTGCTCACGCCTCAGCATGAACAAGGTCTTTGAATGTATAAAGTAGACGGTGCCTGGTAGTTTGGGGGTTGGTGAGTATGGTACAAACAGTGCTTCTCCAAGTTTCCGAGTGAGGAAAACTTCTTAGTTAGGGACTTGCAATACCTAAGTCACTGAATAATCACGAAACTTCCAAGTACCGAAGTATAGTAACATATAGTTAGAGTTCCCCCAAGTATCTGAGTGAGGAGAATTGCCGAAGAAGGTATCCTAATTTCCCGAGTCGCTGGAGGAACAAAGACTTCACAAAACAGAACCAAAATCATGACATGACCCCTTATGTTGATCCGCAACTTGACATTCACTTTCTTCTTCCCCACCACACAGCCCGACCCTCCCTGTCACGTGATCAACGCCCTCCTCACGACTCTCTCTCCTGCGTCTTTCAGAAAGTCCCGCCCTCAACTCTCGTGAAGAAGAGCGAATTCCTGTTGGAGCTCTTGGTCCGTGTTTTTGGGTCTCCGTCCCTTAACAGCAGGGCACAACTATTTGACCTGGCCGTTTTACTTTCACCTGGTTTGACTGACTTGAGGATGATGAAGGTTTGATCCAGTAGAAGGCATACAATGTTCTTTCAATCATTCTCAGGGCATGCAAAAGTTTACAGCTGCCTTAGTTATTGGTTATAAATTGTTTGTTTTACGGCTAATCGCGTAGTCAAACAAGAGATGGTCACAGGCATCACTCATATAATCTTCTGGAATATACATGTTTTCATCACTCTGTATTGGTAGGGATTCGGAAAACATACAGTCATGCAACTGCAAACTCAATTTCACTACAATTATCTCACCAGCCAACTAATTGTACAAGAAAACCAAAATCAAACAAGGCAACTATTGCCTTAGCGGCGGTTCAATGACTGGCACATAAAAGGATCAAACGCTATGTGGCTATGGAAGGGAATTTTTCTAACAATAACAAGCAAAAGTATTTCTTGTTAACCATTGGGTGAGTTCTTAATATTTTCTACTTAGGGGCCACCTCAATAGTCTTCTCGAGCGATTCAGTTTTCGTAGCCGCAATCCATCCGACCATAGAGAAGATCAAATACAAAGGAGACTTCTTGGGCGCTTACTTCAATGCGGATTCAGTCTCATCTGCAGATAACTAGTTCTGCTTAATTTGCAAGCAAAATAAATGAAAGAAATATCATTGATTTCATTGTTGAAAGGTGAGATTTAACTCTCAGACAGAGTCGCAATACAGTAGAATTATGTTTCGGACTACTATTTTTCATAAGCAATCCCGGCACTTTGCTTGATTTGTTTACATCTCACAATTCCTTCGAAGTTCTAATAAAAAGGTGGTTGTACGCAAACATACCTTCAGTACGATTGCAGCAAAGGTTGGAGTAGCACAGTAGATCTGTGTTTCTACTTGTATAGGGCAAACAAGACCGATGAGTTGTGGCCACCGAACCCAAATGAGTTAGACAATGCCACTTTAACGTCCAGTCTCTCTTTCTTTGGACCCACTAGTAGTTTTGTATCCTGCATTCATGTGCTGACAGAATTAGAGGATTCCAAATACACTTTCATTGGACATTATATACCAGAAATGGGTGACAAGGGAACATAAGACAACATACCACACCCTCATGTGGATTTTCCAGATTGATAATTGGATGTTTCGACCGAGTTCTTATCGCCTACCCAAAAAGAAGATAACATGTCAAGAACTACACTTCAAGCCAAACAAAGAGGAATTGTATTTGGTCTTACACATAAGGTCTAAAAATAGTACAGTTTTTCCGGTTCGAAAACATCACGTAAGTTACCTTCTACAGCACCAGATGCTCCCAGTAGGTGACCAATCATGGATTTTGTAGAGTTCACTCTCAACTGTAAAACGTAAAGATCTCATCGAACGTGGAAATACAGGAATTAAGAAAATAGATAATGCATGTTATGTATTGTTGTTACATCAGGATTCTTGCCAAAACAATGAATGAGAGCATTATACTCCTTGAGATCTTCAGCCGGTGTGGATGTAGCATTTGCATTAATGTAATTAACATCTTCCCTGGACACCCCAGACTGTTCTCAAGCCTTTTCAATGCAGAGAATAACCCCAGCCCCTGTTTCCAACAGAAACAAGTTGCCAAAAACTTTCTTGCTTCCATAACTCAACATGAACAATGCGAGCAACGTAGGAGTGAGATTTCCAAAGATAAAGCATATTACCATCAGGGTGTGACTCAGTCATGTGGGAAGCATCACATGTGAAGCTTCCTGCATAAATAGTTGCACCTCTTTTCTGTAATAAAAAAAAAATCGATGAATTAAATGCTCTATTGTAGCATTTATACAAAAACACCATATTTCATAGTAAGATAGAAATGAATGATTAGAAAATGTGTTTGTGAAATTATTGGGGTAGCAGCAAGTTCAAGAAACGTAACAGAAAGCCTGATACGGATTAACTTGAGTGAACCACAGGATACAGAATGTCCCTACAGACTTCGTACCTACAACCTTACAGACGATGTGATCCTACACAGAAAGAAAAATAGGATATATCCAGACAGACACCCAAATGCCATCGCCAAGGTCATAGATTTATAAAACCTTAGCATGTTCTAACTAGGTAAGTCATCACGCTTCTGTCCAATAACAAAAATCAAGATTTCGTTAAAGACACCACCTATGTGAGTCTACATGTAAGACAGACAATGATTACAGTTTCAAACTTTCTCTTTCGCAATGCAGTAACTTTGCACTTGTTTAACGTTTCTAAAATTAGGAAACTCAAATCTCAAGCTCAATAGTTATAGATTACGAGACATCATTTCAATAAAGCTGACATTGTGACAACCAATATATACATGCCTTTTGATGATTTTTACCATTCTTGTTCTTAACAATATTTACAAAAGTTTCATCATATAACCAATCACAGTGGAAATAAAACAATAAATGAATCTAGCAGAGTGCTAGGTCAAGATTATGCAACATCAGTTTCGCAATTTCAGTAGTTCTGCAAGATCAATTTCAAAATTTTTAGCATATTTTCAAGATTGGTTTCAAAATTCTAAGAAGAGGTGGAGAGAGAGAGAGAGAGAGAGAGAGAGAGATGCGGGTACGAAGGAGAAGCAAGAGAGAGAAATGGACAAGAAGAAAAAAAGAGGACAGAAAATAAAACAGTACAAATAAAAACATACAGACGTTGAACAACCATGACATTGCATGTCGCATGAATAATTTTTATCTCTCTCTCAAACAAATAAAAAACTTAGTTTCTCTACAAAAATATATAGTCCATCTAAATTATATATTAACAAAATCCTCATTTTCAAGGGTGCAAAGACAATTTAGTCTTTTATCACTAAATAAAATGATGGCTGGTAATATAATTTTGCACAAATTAAATTTTATTTTTTATCTTCCCCCACATACATGTCACAGTAACATGTCTTTAATTAAAAAAAAACATATATATATATATATAATATATATATATATATGTATGTATGTATGTTTAAACTTGTCTCCACTCCTACATGTAATCATATATGAATATGAAGTTATGAAGTGTGTTCTCTTTCCTTCCACTGTTGTTTGTTTGAATTAATTGGAATTTGGTTTTGTTAGTTGAGGGTTGTGGCTTACTCACTCAGTCACAGATACAAAAGTGGTTTGTGTTTTTCTAATAACAAGCCACCTACAGATATGATGAAATCTTTGTTTCTACAGATGGAAAACTAATATTACTGAGAAGAGCAAATGTTGTAGAAGCTTTTCTCCATTACTGCCATTTGAGACTGAATTGGAAGTTTCTACAAGTTTGCTTGGTTGTCCGTTGTTTGTGCTTTTTCATAATAATAGCATTTGAGGACTGAATTGATTTCAACTTTCAGTTGGTTTGTAGATGATTTTATCATGTAGAAACGACTTTCAATTGATTTGTTAGCTTTATGGTATTTCTGTTTTTATTCATGATATTGAGAAAAGCAAGTGTAAGTGATAGAATGGAACATACTAGTCTTGATTTGAAGTTGTAATTAGTAGATTTTCGTTACAGAAGCTAGTTGTTATTAATAAGAGTTTTAATCGTTACTAATTTTTTTGGTCAGGAAGAGTGGTTGTGACTAAATGCTTACTAAGTCATTATAAGGGTTGAAACAAATGATTGCTATATCGAGAAAACTGAAGGGCAAACACAAGATAATAGAATAAGGAGAAGTTACCAATCGAGTTCTCGGTTTTCATTTTTCGGTTTTCATTTTTCAAACAAAAATATAAACTAAAAACTGAAATGGTAATCGAACGGTCCCTTATTTTAAAGATTAGGATTTGGGAAGTGCAAATGAATATGTACGTACCCAAACTCTTAATAAATCAGAAACTGTCGATCATCTGAAGTGGACGGTTGCTCTTGCTCCTCCTCCTCCTCAATATCAATAGGAACATTGAGATCAATCTGCTGGCTCCGAAGAGAAGTGAAGCAGTTCGTTTTGGTTGCGCAATAGGCGATGCACCCCGCAGCTTTTAATGCGTGTGGCTTTGTGGAATAGAAATATAACTTGACAAATATCTCCCTGCTGCTCGTGCTCCTCTAAATCCACTAACTTGCTCCTCACATGAGTTGCCTTCATGTCATTGTCAAACCATACGTAAGGTTCAAACTTGACTATTCCGTTGATGAGAATACAAGTATAAAGAAAATGAAAAGTCGGTGGTTCAAAAACGAAGGATAGAGCCAATCCTAATAATGTCTCCCCCACTTGTAAATTTAGAGGAATTTCAAAACAAAATTCACTGCCACCAACAAACTCTTCATATTCTGGTGGAAGTTCAAGTGTTGTTGGATGGTTAGAGGTAAAGCTGAACCACTTTGGAACTTCATTGCCTGGAAGAACAACTTGAAATTCAGAGCGTCGGAGAGATTCCTGCAATAGTAGATATATGTAGTTAACTTACAAACAATCGTTATCTGATCTCTCTCTGAAGTATATATCAACAAATTTTTTTTTCATTTCAAGAGAAATTAAGGAGAAGAGAGAGGAACCTGATGATTCAACAAATTGTTTTCCAACTTTGCCACCTCATCACCACTTAGTCTAAAGCAATTAGTCAAGATCAGAAACTCAAACATAGGGGGCAGTTCTGGAATTTTCTCCAACGATATGCAATCACTTAGATCTAACAAACGTAGTTTTGGTGGTAGGACTTGTGGAATTTTCTCCAATGATTTGCAATCACTCAATCTAAGTGACTCCAAGTTGACAAATTTGCTAATGCAATCCGGAAGACTAACAAAATTGTTACTCGACAGATCAAGTCTTTTTAATGTGGACCAGCAATTAAGAGGTACAAGGAAATCACTTTCTGATAAATTGCATCCGTTAAGATAAAGCTTCCGTAGCACTGGAAGCGTTAATGTGATAGAGTTGTCATCTGAAGTATCTAAGTCAGTTGAAAACATTTGTGATTTGGTATTGCAGGATGAAACTTCATCAAACTTCACCTTCTTCCCAAATGTTAGGAGGTGGAGATTTTGCAACTCACAACCATTTGCTGCAAAACTCCCGAGCCCAGTAAGATAAGCAATTGATGAAGGCAGTTCTCTTATGCCACTTTTTTCTATATGCAAAGACAATAGGGATTCCATCTTGCCTTCCTCTATTTCTGGGAAACTCTCGAGCCTTGTGCAACCTTTGAGAGAAAGCCATCGAAGGGATCCCAATCCAAGTCTTGTTGCAAACCTCTTAAGCTTAGGGCACCCACTAAGATTCAATTCAACAAGTTTATGAAGGAATCCAACAGAATCATCAACTTCAACCAAATTTTTACACTTCCTTAGATTCAAGTACTTTATGTTTGGGCTTCCAGATAAATCGGGAATTTTTTCCAAGAATTCGCAACCTCTTAGATTCATGAATGTAAGCTTTGCCAAATTCTGTGAAACCAAAACCAAAATTCACATGTCAAAAAGAATATAATGACACACTTGAGGTTTTTTTTTTTTTAAGAAATAATATATGTTTAAATAAATAATGATTAAAAATACTTTATAGTATATACCTTGAATTCCTTCAATTGTCTTATGCCACTGTATGACACATCAAACCTAACAAGATGTCTTGGATGATAATTGGACGGCAAATTGAACACAATCGTATGCTTTTTATGAATATCGGATTGTCCACCCAATTCAACCCACCTCAAATCGTTGGGCAGATAATCAATGCGTCCAGAAAAGCGTGCATTAAAATTTATAAAAATTTCAAGATTTACCATATGCAAAAAACTTTTTGCATTCAAGGGTATCACATCTGTTTTGGGCAACTTCACCACAATGCCTTTAATTTTCCATGTTCCCTGAGATGGAAAAAAATGAAATATTATTAACAAACCATGTCGTTTAATTAACAAACAAAACACAAGGTCTATTTTAAATTTATGTATTTTCTTTTCAAGATCATGCAAATCAAATGTATGAGCATATATTCTACTTACCCGATTTTCAGTTAGAACATCGTACACATCTTCATGAAACCACAATCTGCTACGTTTCCCTGGGTCAGTGGGAGATTCTTCGTAAACTATATGCTTACCCATTTTTTCTAGCAAGCCATGCATCAAAATCTGATTATCTTCAATAGTTATGATGGCATTCTCAACGAGTACTTCTATACAATCTTGAGGTACATTGAGCTTCGAACTTCTTAATATTTGTAACACATAGTCTTTATCTGCGCCCTTGAAGAAGCATGCAATGTCTAGGAAAATTTGTTGCAGGACATTATCCCACGCATCATAAGTTTTTCGAAGTGTTCTTTGAATACCTCTATAAGGTTCTCCTTCGTAAGAATCATAACTATCTAATATATCTTGCCAGCGATCTATACTTTTATTACGCAGATGAGAACCTATAAGATTAAGAGCTAATGGAAGACCTTCAGCATAGGCTATTGCACGTCGTGCGAGTTCGAAATACTTGTCTGGAGGCTTATTTGTTCCGAAGGCATTCAAACTCAAAAGCTCGAGAGCCTTGTCGTCTTGTAATTTTTGGACCTTGTATATCAACTGAACTTCATAAGATTCCAGCAATCCTCTATCTTTTGTGGTTATGATCACTCTACTACCCTCACCGAACCAATCAACTTCAACCAGGTTGTTTAACTGCTCCATTTCATCCACATCATCAAGAATTAAGAGAACCTTCTTCTGCCTCAACAGTTTCTTTATAAGACTGATTCCTTCATGAACATCGACAACATTCAACTCTGTACCGCACAAAATTTTAGAAAGAAGAGTCTTTTGTAGTTGGATTACACCTTCACGTGATGTCGATATTTCTCTGACATCTGCCGGGAAACAACTACCTTGAAACATATGAGCAATTGCATTATAAACAGCTTTTGCAATTGTTGTCTTGCCTATTCCAGATGTCCCCCATATCCCAACCACACGACTATTTCCTCCGACACCTAGAAGCTCTTTCACCTCTTGTACGCACAATTGTATTCCAACTAGATGTTTGGCCACATTCAAATATGTGCGTTGTAGTACTTCGACTAGGATCTTCTTAACAATCTTATTGATAAGGGTAGCTTCAGAGCTAGCAGTCAAAAACAAATCACACAATTAATTAGTACATTTTTTTTTTTTTGCTGTATCTCAGAGAAATGTGGAAGAGAGTGTAAAAACTAATAGACAGGAATATTAAACGATATTAATGAAAAGTATAGAATATTTTTCTCTGCTTATCGCTCGCTAGAGATTTAAAGAGTAAAAATGAATCACAATAAATTGACACTAGCCTCCATGCACGTGAGTGCGTGCAGAAGACATTTTTTGAATTACGACATGCTATGTTCGACTTACACGTTTTAAATGTGTGTGTGTGTGTGTGTGTGTGTGTGTAAATTGACAAAAGGAAAGTCAAATATTTGAAGTAAATGAATAATCTTAGATCATGCTACAAAAAAACCCTCATAAAACAATGAAAGCAGCTGAATTTACATTAAGAATAGAGAAAATAATATTTAATAAACAATTTATTGAATCACATTATTGCTAGCTCATTGTAAGGCTAAGCTCACCCCCTCCCCCTTAGTGTAGATAATATCGTTTGTTAAAAAAAAATCATTTAACAACTAATTTAATCACATTATTATCCGCGTGCGAAAGACTTTTTTTATAACCGACATTACACGTCTCTTAAGATGTTTTGAACATGTTTAAAATAGAGAAAATAATATTTAATAAACTTGTTGCTAGCTCATTGTGAGGCTAAACTCACATCCCTCCCCCTTAGTATAGATAATATCATTTGTTACAAAAAAAAAATTATCATTTTGTGAAATCCCGTTCCTAGATCTCATTATTATAATTTATGTATTGGTATTATAGAGATTTATATTATTTTTCGGGAAATTAATTATTTAAAATCCGTAGACCATTCGAGGTCACAGTTTATATTGTTGAATAGATATCGAGATCACAAACACATAGGCGAAAGCCGTTTGCGAGTCCGGATTATAACGGTATAGTTACGGACGTTTGAAGTTGTTACTTTAAAAAAAAATAAATAAATAAAAGCCACGGGAGGGTGGCGAGAGAAAAGAAGAAAAACCCATTTAGGGGCGAATTAGACCCGTTAACCCACAAACTTTATCCGCTCATATATTCTTCATCCGAACTCCATTTTGGGTGATCTTGGTGTCCATGGAAAGCCCTTGATGAGCGCTACATTCTGGTAGTGTTATATTTCCCAATTTCTTTTCCATTTTTCCAATTCGAAGCCACAAACCCACAGGTGTTCCGGCAGCTTTATCCCTTTTTCGGGTGGCTCCGGCAAGTTTCACCGTCCATGACCACCACCAAAAGACTTCCCTCAACCCCAGGAACAAAGGCCAAGCAGTGTTGGAGGCGTCGAAGTTCGATTGGAAGCCGAATCAAAGCACACCCTTTTCTAGGGTTTCGGCGAGTTTGAGTGAAATTGAAGTGTTTCTCGGCCAAATTGGACTTGGCCACATGTATAAAGTTTGCTCTACTCTTTGAGATCTTCATTTTTGTAATTTTTGGTAATTTTTAAAAATAGTTGAATTTTCCGGCAAGTCGGGGCGGCCGACCGCCACCCGCGTGGGCGCGTGCGGCGGCGGCCTGGCCAGTGGGCCGACAATGTCCTTTTAAGTTCAATTAGATTCCCTGATTTCATAATTGATATCCTTATGATATGGTTTGATTGTTTGAACCTAATTTCATTACGATACGTGGTTAGGTCAAAAATATGATTCGACGATCCGACCGTTGGATCGTCACCAAACCTTAATGCGTGATAGAACCTAATATTTTTGGATCATAGAAACTTACAGATCGAGAATCTGACATATGGATCTTCCCTAATTGGATTTCTAAGTTTTTAAAATTAAATGTTGACCGCCACTTGAATTTTGAAATTGGCGGAGATCCGACTGTCGGATCGTGTTGAGATTTTAGTTGAGCATAATTTGGACTTTGGAAAGTTACGGATTCGAAATCCAATGTGTGGATCTTCTGGATTGAATTGTGTAGAATTGTGGACCCTACTTTTGATCGAAAGTTGACTTTTAATCAACATGTCTCAAAACGTCCTAATTACTAAAATTAGTACTAAGGGGGACTAAGTGAAGTCTAGTGGGCCTACATTGGTTAGATAGTGACTTGAATATATGAAATATGATTATTATCTTAATTTCTTATATTAGTATCATTTGTTAATATGAATTGGTCTTATAAATATGATTTCTATTGAAATGTGATTTTTATATATTTAGCCATAGACCTATACTAATTAAATATGATTTGGTTTGTGTATTGATGATGTTTGTGATATATATGTGTTTAATTAACTTTTAATAATGTGAATGATAATTATGAAGAATGTTATGAAAATTATGGGATCTAAATATTGTTTGATAATTATTTGGATATGATTGCCAACTGAATACTTATTTGAACTTGGCACTATTACCTAGCATGAGATGGAGATGAAAGTCAGGAGATGAGTTAGATACTTTATTAGATTTTTAGTAGAATTAGTAATTGAGGAAATTCCTTGTGTTGTGCTTCATATGACTAGATGTTGGTTGATATGTGGAATCGATAGCATGTATGCGTATAATTATGTATAAGGTGTGATGATGAGACTGCACCATGTAGATGTGGTGCATGGCTGGTCGTGATTGGTATATCTGCGTTGGGGGACCATATGCATTCTAGAAGTGAGGAGGATTAGTTGTACTTGGTACATTTGATGGGGGAATCATATGCTTGTTTGGATTCCGTTGAGTGATGGTCCAGAATCCTTTATATTATGCGATTCCGTTGAGTAATTGTCCGTAATCGTATCCAGCTTCGGTTTCGTTTAGTGGTTGTTATGCATTGTACTCCCCGATTCCGTTGAGTGATGGTCCGGAATCGTATCCACTCAGATTCCGTTGAGAGATGGTCCGAAATCCCTCATACTCCGCGATTCCGTTGAGTGATGGTCCAGAATCGTATTTTGTTGAGAGATGGTCCGAAATCCTTCCTACTTCGCGATTCCGTTAAGTGATGGTCCGGAATCGTATCTTGATTTGGATTACGTTGAGTGGTCCGGAATCCCTACTCTTGCTCATTTCCATAAGTTAGACTTGTTCCCTGGATTCGAGTGAATGAGACGTACCCACAATAGATCTTGTGAATATAAATTAGAATTATCAAGTTATTACTTGAAATTCAGGCAGGGAATTATGTAGAAGTCCTTTATTAATTTTGTGCATTGAGGTGTGATCTGATTGACTGATTAACATAATTAAATGTTAATATCGTGCCTCCTTGATATCATGGAATGGGTTGCTTGAGATGATTGTGGAAGGATGTTGAATATGATTGTTATTAATATGATTAGATCAGTGATTAATGTGACCAGAGGATACTATTGTGCTGTGTTGATTCTTTGATATATTACATGATATGAATAATGATTTTATGTTGAAACATAATGATTTATATGATGGATGAAATAGAAGTCTTGATTATCATGCGGGTTGTTATGTAGTTTGAATCTAATAATTCATGTTTGTCAAGTCCAAATGTTTGATTGAGGAATGTTATGCATTTTGGCTTGAACAGACTGTGTTATATGTTGAGTTATAGCGAAGTTGAACTACGAATGGCTTGATCCCTATGGAGGGTACGTAGGCAGTCTAACGAGGAGGTTAGATGCAGGCATAAAGTATACGAAAAATTATCACGAAATTCGAATCTTGAGTTGTGCATTGTCCATATCCCGGAGGCGGGGTATGTGAGTGATACGGGTATTTGGTGACGTCATGTGCCGATCATGGAACTATGTCGGGATCGGGACGTGACACATTTGACAACTAATTTAATCACATTATTATTCATGTGTGAATGAACTTTTTTATAACCGGCATTACACGTTTCTTAAGAAGTTTTGAACATGTTTAGAAATAGATAAATTGAATCAAATTATTGTTAGCCTATTGTGATGTACTAATTAAAAAAAAAACCACAAAATAATTTAATTATTAAAAAATACTATTAAAATGACAAAAATTCCCCTACCTTATTTGTTGCATTATTTTGGGATGCCTTTGAAATTTTTTGTTTTGGGGGCATTTTTGTTGAAGTTTGGTGGCACCAAAACACTATTCACATTTTCTTCTCTCTTTATATATAGGGGTGTGCTATCCACACACCCTATATTACTTCTCACACACCCTTGATAATTTTTGTCCGTTGATCTTCTTCAATTCATCTAATCTGACGGCCGAAAATTAAAAATGTGTGTGAAAAGTAAAATGAGGTGTGTGGATATCACACCCCCTATATATAATAGATTATTGTAGGCTTACTTTTTAGGTTCATTTTGGAGGGCTTTGGTTCTGTGTCCCACTATTTTTTTGTTTCAAATAAGGTTTATATTCTTTTTTTTATTTATTTTTTTATTGTAATATTCTTCTGTTTCAAGAGGGGTAAGATTTTTGTCCTTGGTTTTTTTTTTTTTATTGGTATTTATTTTTCCTTGCATTTGAGGGGTGAGGATTATGTTCCCAAGTGTAACTGTTTTATTTTGATAAAAATAAAAGTCTCTCGCACCACCAAGATTTTCCAAAAAAACAAAAATTACGTTCTTTTTTTTTTCTTCCAGAAAAACGATAATCTTAGTAGGTTAAATTGTTAGTGGTTATGGGAAGAAAGATCGGTGTGGATCTTTCTTGCCCTAATATCTAATCTAACTAACGTTATCGTTCAACTCCTATATTTGTATTCAAAAGAAAAAGCATGTACCGCTTGCTATGGATCTAAATAGTAAAACCGAAATACGCAGCTAAATTGACTTTTGTACCATGAAATACAGGAATCAAGAAAATTAACCACACAAATATACAGTACTAGAAGGAGCACAAATAAACTTACTCTTCTTTCTTGAGAGGATATCCTGACAAATTTGCTGCTTCTTTAACAGCACTCCTCCATGCGAGGATCTTCTTCTTGTTGTCCTTGAATTTGCACTCAAGTTCTGTAAACGCTTCACCGAAACTACCCGTGTGATTTCGTACATGGGACGGATCCACCTTGTAAAAAACTGGCCAAACTATTTGCTGCCTTGACTTTCTACACTCGAGGATATGAACGAGCTCGTCCAAGCACCATCTTGAGGATACGTATTTTTCAGACAATACGATGATCGAAATTCTCGACTCTTCAATTGCTTGGAGAAGAGCCGATGATATTTCTTCTCCTCTTGTAAGATGGCAATCAATGAAAGTGTTGATTCCATTACGGACCAAGGCATGGTATAAATGATCTGTAAAATTGGTTCGTGTATCCTCACCTCTAAAACTCAAAAACACATCGTATATCCATGAAGGAGTACTGCTGAAGGAAGAAGAAGAGACAAGTTGATCGGCCATGGGAGAATTAAAGCCAGATACACCAAAGAAAATAGCCTCAACAAGAATTGGAATATGCAGTACGGTATGGACAATGGACTCTCTCTTGATATATGTATCAGTCCTCATACTTTTCTTCCTACCAGTAGAGTAGTTTCCTACCTACTACCTTCGAATGTGGTCAAGTTGAAGGTATGGAACGGAAGTTTCGTCGCAACTTCATTTTAAAGGGGATTTCTATCCAGCATTAATTAAGAGCTGGGGATCGACTAGAAAAAATTTATATTCTAGAAACTAGCAAACTTTTACTTAATTAATTAAGAGCGTGTTTACGTGTCCGTGGATAAATCAAAATGGGTGGTACACGAAAAATAGAATCGGATTCCTGATTTTGGAAGAATTGTATTCTTGAGGTGGGAGGTGTCATTTGAATTCCGGAGACATGCGGAATCCGGAATACAACTTTTCTACCTATTATGACCCCACCTAATTCATAAACTCCAATCTGCCACTTAAATCAACAAGTCCACATCTCTCCAGCGCCAGTTCTTCTATGGTTGTGGTGTCGTGGTCGTGTGGGGATGGAGGAGCGAGAGAGAGACGGAGCCGCAGGAAATGGTAATGAAGGATGCGCAGAAAATACAATGTAGGGGAGGGAGGGAGAGGTGGTGGTGATGGCGGTGCCGGCTGGGGAGGACCGACGAAGGATACTGGGAGAAGAGGAAAAGACTTGAAGGTTTGAAAAAGTCGAAAAATTGGGCTGCTTGGGAAGTCACGGGGGTTGTATAAAAAAAATTGGGTTTAAAAAGGTCAAAAAGGGTTAAAAGTTTAGTTTATGAAGAGACAGAAAAGTCAATTATTTATGGGTTAATGTTGTTATGAAAATTAAATTTTATTAATTATCACATAAATAACTCATTTAGACCAAGGGCAGTTTAGTAATCAAACGGTTTTGATTCTATTCAAAAGTGAATCGGTAAACAACTTATATAAAATTGACATCATTCATACTCCGTTTTCCAACAGTTTAGTAAACACTTTTCATAGAAATCTATTTCTAATTCCTCATCAATCAAATTCCTCGTCAATTCAATTCCACCCATTTTGATTACGGATTAGTAAACGAAAGCTGGTTGAAGACGAAGTACATGCTTGAACCATATGCATATTGGCACTTGATAGGAAGGTGATGAGCCGTAGACCAGAGCACAGGGTGGCCGCAAGAAAGGGAAAGCGAGTGCGGTGAAGACGACGAAGAAGCTCGAAAGGCAGAGTGCCTCGGCTATCCTCTCCCCTAAAGACTTGGCTATCCACTTCTATCAACACATTCAAGGGGAATATATAACACAAGGGGCCTTTGATTTTTAGTAGTAATGGATGGCAAATAAGGAAAGGAACGTGTAGATTAGAATAGAATATCGCTTGCCCAAAATAAAAAAGTGGAGAGACATAATAAAGACAGGTCCCAAGTATACTATCAGCCGAACTGAATAACGGACTATTTAGACCTACAGTTTCAACGCAAATCTGTACCAAAGGGGATTTCTGTTTCCCTGACTCTGAGTTATCTTTGAAAATTAAAGTTTGGAAAGAAGATACAAGTAGGTCGGAATTCGAAGAACGTAAAGTCATGCAACTGCAGACTAAATTTCATTACAATTATCTGATCAGCCAACTAATTGTACAAGAAAACCAAAATCAAACAAGGCAACTATTGCCTTAGCGGCGATTCAACGACTGGCACATAAAAGGAACAAACGCTACTGTGGCTATGGAAGGGAATTTTTCTTACAATAACGAGCAAAAGTATTTCTTGTTAACCATTGGGTGAGCTCTTAATATTTTCTACTTAGGGACCACCTCAACAGTCTTCTCGAGCGATTCAGTTTTCGTGGCCGCAATCCATCCGACCATAGTGAAGATCAAATACAAAGGAGACTTCTTGGGTGCTTACTTCAATGTGGATTCAGTCTTATCTGCAGATAACTAGTTCTGCTTAATTTGCAAGCAAAATAAACGAAAGAAAGATCATTGATTTCATTGTTGAAGAAATATGTGACAGTGCTCGTAACTGTTCTACCATGTTGATTTCAAGTTGAAAGATATTAACTCTCAGACAGAGTCGCAATACTGCAGAATTATGTTTTGTACTACTATTTTTCATAAGAAATCCCGACACTTTGATTGATTTGTTTACATATTGCAGTTCTTTCTTATTTCTAATAAAAAGGTGGCAGTATGCAAACATACCTTCAGTACGATTGCAGCAAAGGTTGGAGTAGCACACTTAGATCTGTGTTTCTACTTGTATGGGGCAAACAAGATCGATGAGTTGTGGCCACCGAACCCAAATGAGTTAGACAATGCCACCTTAACGTCCAGTCTCTCTTTCTTTGGACCCACTAGTAGTTTTGTATCCTGCATTCACGTGCTGACAGAGTTAGAGGATTCCAAATACACTTTCATTGGACATTATATACCAGAAAAGGGTTGCAAGGGAACCGAAGACAACGTACCATGCCCTCATCTGGGTTTTCCAGATTAATATTTGGATGTATCCACCCAGTTCTTATTGCCTACCCAAAAAGAAGATTACATGTCAAGAACTACACTTCAAGCCAAACAAACAAGAATTGTATTTGGTCTTACATATATGGTCTAAAAATAGTACAGTTTTTCCAAGTCAAAAACATCACGTAAGTTACCTGTACTGCAGCAACAGCTTCTACAGCACCAGATGCTCCCAGTAGGTGACCAATCATGGATTTTGTAGAGTTCACTCTCAACTGTAAAACGTAAAGATCTCATCGAACATAGAAATACAGGAATTAAGAAAAACAGATAACGCATCCTATGTATTGTTGTTACCTCAGGATTCTGGCCAAAACAATGAATGAGAGCATTATACTCCTTGAGATCTCCGGCCGGTGTGGATGTAGCATGTGCATTAATGTAATTAACATCTTCCCTAGACACCCCAGACTGTTCTAAAGCCTTTTCAATGCAGAGAATAACCCCAGCCCCTGTTACCAAGGACATTAATAAAATAATTCAAATTCCAGAACTTGATATAATTTATTGAAACAAAGTGCAAGGCGAATAAAATTATTCACACAAAAAACATGCTATAACGACATTATTCATACAAATATTTCCACGTAATGTTCTTTCATAATGAACCTCAACTAGATCAACAAAAACAAGTTGCCAAAAACTTTCTTGATTCCACAGCTCAAGAAAAGAATGCGAGAAGCGTAGGAATGAGATTTCCAAAGATAACGCATATTACCATCAGGGTGTGGCTCAGTCATGTGGTAAGCATCACATGTGAAGCTTCCACCAAGGAATTCTGCATAAATAGCTGCACCTCTTTTCTGTAATAAAAAAATTCGATGAATTAAATCCTCTTTTCTGTAAGATAGAAATGAATGATTAGAAAATGTGTTTGAGAGACTATAGGGGAAGCAGCAAGTTCAAGAAACATAACAGAAAGCATGATACGGATTAACTTGAGGGAACCACAGGATACAGAATGTCCCTACAGACTTTGCACCTACAACCTTACAGATGATGTGATCCTAATCATCCTACACAGAAATAAGAAAAAATGATATCCAGACAGACACCCAAGTGCCATTGCCAAGGTCAAAGATTTAGAAAATACCTTAGCATGTTCTAACTCTTCTAGAAGCAAAACACCAGCTCCTTCCCCCATAACAAAGCCATCACGATTCTGTCCAATAACCAAAAACAAGATTTCGTTAAAAACAACACCTAGGTAAGTCTACATGTAAGTAAGAAACAATTATTACAGTTTCAAACTTTCTTGCGAATGCGGTAACTTTGCACTTGTTTAACATTTCTAAAATTAAGAAACTCAAAGCTCAAGCTCAATAGATATGACTAGGTTTGGTTATAAATTACGACACATCATTTCAAAAGAGCTGACTAGATTCCAACACAAATTTACGCTGTGACAACCAATATATGACATGCCTTTCGATGATTTTTACCATTCTTGTTCTTAACAATATTTACAAAATTTTCATCATATAACCAATCACAGTGGAAATAAAAGAATAGATGAATCAAGCATTGTTATTGGCCACATTACACTATCCCAAGGGCGTGATGCTTTGGTCGGATCATTGTTTCTTTGTGACAGTGCTCTGCATGCCACAAAGCCTCCCAATCCTGCAGTGATAGCATAAGAATAAGATTATTATATTATTATACGTGCAACTCTGAGGAAACTAAGAAATCAAATATGCAAAGAATGGGAGCGATACCAATAGGTATCATCACTGAATCTGAACCACCACAAAGCATAAGGTCCTGCATAATAGTTTAAAGAAAATTGTAAATCATTTATTATAATACACTCAAAGATCGTTCATCAGTATACCATTATTTTCAATTTTGCATCTAAACTACCACTAAATTACGTCACGTTGTAGGAAAATATTTTGCATCTAAACTCTACCACTTAATATGATTAGCAGAATACTTACTGCTTCACCTCTAATAATATGATTAGCCGAACTCAAAATACAGAAGTTGCTTGTAGCACAAGCAGTAGAAATTGAATAATTTGGGCCCATCCAACCCTGCAAGTGTAAGAGTAAATATCAGTTAAATGGACAAGTACAAAATCTCAGCGGCCATCACAAACTGTAAGAGTATGCATCAAATATATATATATAGGAAGCCTTTAAGGGAAGGGATCCCCATTTTTTTTGAAAAATGGGGATATCCTCTTGACCGTTAGATTTGGCTTTAATGAAATCCTGTGGTTGAGATTCTGTGGCCTGTGATTTAATCTCAACCACAGAATTTTATTAAAGCCAAATCTAATGATTAAGAGGGTGTCCACATTTTTTTTGAAAAATGGGGATCCCTTCCCTTAAAGGGCCTGTATATATATATACATACGTATACACATACATATATATACATACATACATATATACATACATACATATATATGCATACATACATATATATATGCATACATACATATATATATGCATACATACATGTTATATATACATACATACATGTTATATATACATATACATATAATATATATATATATATATATATTATAATCTCACCAGATCCATTGCCAGCATGGCAGAACCCATATTTGTGGTTGCAAAAGGTACACAGAAAGGGTTCATCTTCTTATAGGATACCCGTAAAGCTTCAATTGCATCATTGAATATCTGTTCAATATCAAAACACAATATGGATTTATCAAACATGACTGAAGCGATGGAAAACACATCAGATCTTGTCCCAAAAGCAGATTTTGTGGATCATTGTGAGACTATCTGGCTTGGAATTTAATTTTTGTGAGCTGCGTTTACAAGATGTTACTACAGGAGAGAGATACTTATACAGTCTTAAATTAACAAATAAAGAACATAAACAAGTCCACTTCTAAAATCAAAGAAACTAGTTTTCGTGCATCTCCACCAAAAATGACATTTAGAAGATGTGACATAACATTACAAACTCTAAACCATGCTTACTAAAAACATCAAATTGAAGACAAACCAGTAGAAAGATCTTTCAATGTACCGCATAAAGTGTACATAATATTAAGGCACAGAACACTGGGGTTACCTTCATGCCACCCATTGCTGAGCCAATCAAAACCCCACATTTTGCTTTGTCTAACGTCTCCATGACTTCTTCTGTGATTCCAGCATCTGCCAAGGCTTTTTTTCCAGCAGTAAGCAAATAAAGCATGAACTTATCCATTCTTCTAGAAAACTTTGGTGCTACCCATCCGTCCGTTGAGAAAGACTTGATCTCACCACCAATCCTCTAGAGAAAACAAAGAGAAGTAAGAACATAGTACAGGGAAAACAACAATCTGAAGCAAGGTTTAGTAAATTAATCACCGTTGGAAACTGGGTACAATCAAAAGCTTCTATCTCACTAATGCCACTAACTCCCTCAAGCAAATTATTGTAGAAGACATCAGAATCATGACCGAGTGGGGTCACCACACTCATTCCTGTCACAACCACCCGCCTCTGCCTTGTTAAAGGTTTCTTCTGTTTTGTTAGTTCTTCAGTAGGTTGCACAGCTACAGCCATGGTTTCCCCTATATTTCCACCAATAACAGTGACATATAACAAACGTTGTGCATGTCAAACAATATGTGTACTAACTGACTGATACATCAACTGAAAAAAAAAAAAAACAAAGTTATTGTCTTCAATTGTTTATCAGGCAATGGAATATCATTCTACAGCGGAGATATCCATACATTCACGCATAGGTAAACGGAAACCGTCTTTCCTGGTCCAAGATATAGAACCTATTCACGAACAAGATATTGTATTCCTTATTCTATGTAAATTAAAGTTCCTGGCTAGTATAATCATGAATCACTCAACAGTTGCGAATCAAAAATGCTCTGCATCAATGAATCCAACTCGAATACTTTACTATTAAAACCATTGTTTCTTTTTTGGCACCTCTATAGAAAAGAAGACAACACAGCATAGAAAACCTTTTTCTCTCTTTCCAACAACCTTTGGCATACCAATATAACCAACTTCAAGTAAATCATACTGGAAAGCAATAATAAAGCAAAATTCCACAATATATAATTGAAAAAACCCAAAAAAAAAAAAAAATCAAACAATTAAGCCCAAAAAACATACACACGCAGAATACATGAATTGATAGCTTCCCAGATTCTAAATCAGCAATTTTTTAAAAGAAAAACAACAAGAACACAATCAGCATGTTCTGATGCACTTTAAACAAACAATCAAAAGATCAATCATTTAACTTTGAACATGTCAAAAACAATAAAAAAAACACAATTACCAGAATATGCGGCTCCATTAAAACACCTCTGCCTTCGATTGGAAGCCCCAGATTTGGATCCAAACAGTGACGAGAGCCCACTGCATCCCAAAGAAGATAAACCCTTTGAGCAGTAGTACTCATCGCACGGCTCGAAAGCCAAGCAGGAGCTCATGAGGCCCTGAATGCTGGATCCACTGAACGCAGAAATCAGACCCTTCTGAAATTCGCCACTAAAGCTACTGCATTTGGACGGCAGCCTCCCTCTTCCGGCGCATTTCGGCCGCCTCCGTGAGGAGCTGAGCATAGATGTCCTGGGGGAGCAGTCCCTGTCGCACGTGACTGACATGCAAGCAGCCACCAGCCACGTGCAGAGCGGAGATGCAACAGAGGAGGCAGCCATGAAGGACGACGACGACGACAACCCAGATGCTCAAATCGGAAAATACCAAAAACCCAATTGAGATAAATCGATTTGGAGCAACCCAGAAATGAAAAGCTCGCAGCAATGGCAATCTGCCCCCGTATTGGGAAGAGAGAGAAAGGATGAGAGAGGCAGAGAGTTAAAGGGTATTTGATGGATATGGAAGAGAGAGAAATGGTTGTTTGGTGGAGGAGGTGGTGAAGAAGTCGAAGAGAATCGGTGGTGGAAGCATTCGATCTTGTGGGTCACTGTGTGGGTGTTTGAAACGGTTGGAGACGAGACGCCAAGTACTGGGCACCTGAGTCGTCCTCAGAATAACAACGACAAGTGCTCTCTCTCCTCTCTCTCTCTCCCCTCTCTCACTGAGTCACTGTGCTTTGAGGAAAGAGAGGCATCGATACAGACTCGAATACATATATCGTTTCGCAAACTACAAAGATCTCTGACCAGAAAATTCGGTACATTTATAAATTTAATTTCATAAAGCAATAGATTAAATATATATTTTTAAAGGAAACTAATGAAAATGGCTTGAAAACTTTGAGTTTTAATAATAAGAATAAAATAAAGGATAAAATAAATAGTACCAGGTTTGATTTTTTAGTGTAAAAATATAATTTTTCGTTAAAATGAACAGTACTTTGGACTTTTCGTTAAAACTTTCTATTTTTAATTCGTGTGACTGACTGACTGACTGCCTTTGTATTGATAAATAATAGGTCATGGTCAGTATTGTAACTAGCAGCCAGCCCTCCTAGAATTTAAAATTAAAGTTCTTGTTTCATGGTTTGTAATTTGGATTTGGATCGCATCTATTTATCGTATATTCTACGGTCAGAAATTATCTAAATTTTTTTTATCTAAAATTAAACACCAAACAAAAGTTAATCGTACCATATACGATGAACGAATATGATGTGTTGGATCTGACAAAGAGGTTCCTCATCATTTGATTTGAGTTGTGATTGTAGATTATTTAATCCAAAATTTTATCTTACGTGATTTTTTCATTAGAAGATTAATTTTGAACGGAGGACCGTTACATTATTGTATAACTTATGTTTATGTATTAGTAAATATGATTGAAGTGGCATGAACGCTTCCTTTCTTTTCTTTTTATTTAGATTTCTGCTTTTACAATGTACCGTATTAAACGGAATACTGATACAATTCAACATGACTACATGAATCTTACCATATTTTTTGACCGCCCAACTTTTTCCAATCAAATTTTTCGATTTCAATGTTGTTGTCTGATAAGTACTTTAAAAAAAACCTACTAATTTATAAATTTCTCATCCATAACTTCTCTAATTTAGTTTATGCATGTAAAACAATGGACTCAAACAACAAAATATAGTTGTAAATGAAAAAAGTTGCACGTATTGCTATCTTTTTATGTCATGTTAAACAATAACTTGAAATTTTTCAACGAATCGAAAAATTTGCTACGTGGTCAACGACAATTTATGCTTATAAATTTGCTACATTGTGTGCGATGGAGGCAAAAATATAGGTGTATTTATGCTTACACCCCAACCAATTTCAACTGTTTTTGTAAACTGTTTTTGTACGTTCACCACCCCAACCAATTTCAACCATTGGTTTTAGGATTCATTTATATTTTTGTTATACTTTATCTAGTGCAGAATCCAATCAACCCATTCCACCAATCAACTATTGATTAATATATTATGTCCTCCTTTTGTTTCATCCTAAATGTGATTTCTTTTGTACTATGTGAATTGTTTGAAATTTTTTCGATATAGTATATATTTATGTGGAAATATTAAAAAATATGAAAAAAAAATATAGAAATAGGGTGAAGTTTAAATTGAAAGATTTCGTCTATGATTTTAACATATTAGTTAAATATCGACAAAGTGCCAAATGATATTTCTTAAATTTTTGTTTTAAATTTTCTTGTTTTTTGACCAAATTTTCATCATTTCTATCAGCTGCTTTCGAAAGTAACTGATGTCGATATAGATATATCTATGAATATTTCTACAAATTTGCATGTAGACAATTACACCAATGTTGATATATTAAAAACTGAACTATGTGGTATCATCCCAACAATTATTAGTTATAGTGATATCTATAAACAATGTGCGTTGTGATATGAGTTCATTTTCATAACATGTGATAATGTGATAGTCAAAACACGAATAAATTTTTCAACCTACTAACACTGCATCAGGGATTATATTTTGTTCTCATTTAATATTTGTATACCTACCTCGGAGATATTTCCATGAGCAATTATTGTATGCTAGGTCTAAATATGTGCTCAAGAATTTATATCGAGGGAAACAAACTACCTCCAAGGATTTTTACAAAAACAAAAAAAAAAACCAAAAAAAAAAAAAACAAACAAACAAACAAACTACCTGCAAGGATATACATGTACAATGTTATTTTTATACAAACTCATCCGTATCCAAAAATTATGACTTTTGAAGGGCGAAGTGATACTTCAAATTTGTATTTCAATAATGTTACTCGTGTTTATTATGTTAACCATTATGCAGGAAGAAGAGAACAGAGGAAACTTAGAGAGAGAAAGAGAATGATTTCTCACTTGTATTTTCTTGATTGATTTTCTGGGTACAAATTGTTGCTATATAGATGGATATTCACCTAACTGACTTATCCGAATCTTACAAATCCTAATTGCCTTATCGATATACTCTAGCATCCCCCCGCAAGCTCATAGTGGTCCAAGCATGAGATTGTTGTACTAAGTGTTGAACGATGGTGAACTCAGGCCTTTGGTAAGAATGTCAGCAAATTGCTAGGAAGAAGAGACAAACTGAACCAAGAAGCTTCTTGACATATGACCATCATGAGAACGGATTTTGATACGTCATAAAAGATCGATTGAATTCTTCCAACCAACTGCACAAGTAATCTAATTATAGCAATAAGAAATTCCAACTCAAACTGTAAAAGCTAGCCCAGCAACCCAGCAAATTAAGAAGGAAGAAATCATTCTCAAAGTACATCCAAGATAAATGCTTCTGAACAAAAACATGGGGCCTCCACCTTTTTCAGAAATTCTCATATGGTAGCCAAACTGAGTATCAAATAAACTTCCACCATTGCATAACCGAAGTACATAAAATCCTCGGAACTCATGTACAACAGTTTGAGTAGGAACACCAATTTTCACCTTGTTGTCATAGTTAAGAACTGGAAATGTCACTTGAATACATGATTGCAAACCCACTGAAATCAACTGAGAGTTTGCACTTTCCTTTTCAATACATTCCAAAACTTTTTTTTTTGCATCATGTAAAAAAATTTCATCACGATCGTTCTACTTTGAAGCACTGATAGAAGCTCCCGTTGCGGAATTAAGTGGCATGGAAGATTCAAGGTAATGAGATAAAGAATTGACCATAACAGAGTCTGTCTCAATTGATTCCATTGAATCTAAAACTTGAAGCTGATCCAGCAAGTTTGGATCTTGTGTAATAGATGAGTTGGTAGTTTGAGCGGAACAATGGGCAGCAAGATGATCCTTATGTGAACAAGTTTGACATGTAGTAATTGCAGGTGGCAAAGAACTAGGATATGAAGATGGAAGTGAGCCAAGAATTCCATTATAACTATCAACATTATTACCATAGCTTGACTGGCATGAATTAGAATTGGATTGAGCATGGTAACCACCATTGAAGCTAGCATGAAATTGAGAGCTAAAAGAAGAAAGAAAGAACCTTTTTTCTCACATTCAACAAGAGCACGATCCACAATGGCTTCCTCAGCGAGCAATTGTGCACGAAAGTCCTTGAGTGAAATGATACTCTCACGCCATCTGAGTACACATTTAAATGTGTTGTATTTTGGAGGGAGTCCATTCAAAGCAATGATCACAAAGTCTTTATCAGCAAATGTGACACCAAGAATAGAAAGTTCATCCCTTCTTTAATTCTTTGAAGATACTGGGAAATTGAAATTGATCCATTCTTAATGTTGTAAAGATTAGTCTGCAATTTGATTATACTGGTTTTTGTACTTGGGAAGAAAAACTGGTTTTGAAGACGAACCCATATCTCTTGAGAACTTTTACTACCAATCACACAGGAAATAACAGATGAAGAAAGTGTGGCAATAATTAACAACATCAAGGAATGATCATGCATTTTCCATACTTTATACTCATCATTTTCAATTCTTGAAGATGAAGTACTAGATGTTACCTCTGAATCTCCTGAAGAAGTAGAAGAAAACTGAGCAAGATAGAGATTTGATACGTCAAAGTTGATTATTTTAAAATGTAACTATGTCTTGTGAAGTATTTAAGCGTAATTATGGTTATTTGTACGTCATCATATATTTGGACATATTGACATTAAATTTAATTTACACTAACAAATATATAATTGACCATAATAAATTGGTTATTGTAAATTATAAGATCATACGTGTTTTTATTTTATTTATTAAATTTTAATTTGGATAAATTTGGTTATTATCCCTAATTTTCTTTTCTCATTAATTGAAACTTTATTTTATTTTCATTTTAGATCAAGGTCCTCTGACATTTGTCCATGTCATTATTTGAACATTAAATTATTTACATGTATGTCAATTTTAAAAATTCAAATACTTTTTAATCATTTATAAATATCTTTTTTAGTATTTTTCATATATTTCTTTTTAATTTGTATGTGACATCCCACATCATCCAGGGGGAGTGGATCATGTAAGCCTTATATGTATATTCTCATCTCTACCTAGCATGAGGCATTTTGGGAGCTCACTAATTACATATATTTATTTTATGTTTTAAAATATATCAATAGTTATTTCTTAAAATATATTTAATAATTATGTGAGTACATTATTTTTTTTCTTCTTAAAACTATGTGAAGAACAATACTACTCTATTCTTGATTTTTAAGTAATTATTATATTTAAAAAATATTATTTGATTTTTTTTAATTTCATTATTTGTGTGATATTGAATGCATAAATGCAGGAACTCAAGCCTTTAAATGATGCTAAGAATCTTGATTAAATATTTGAACAAACAAAATTTCAATTTAACAATTAGATTAATTAAGGACCAAAACCGAAATCACCCTTCTGATTTTTAGAGAAAGCCTCCAATTTACCGCATGCCAAACCATCAGCAAAAAGCAGCATCTTGGATGAAACTTTTGTCTCTGAAAAACACGTCGTGCATGCAAAAGGCCAAGGACGTGCAGGCATTGATGCTCTGACTCCTAAAACTCATCGACCATCTTATTTCACGGTTTTAATCACATGACAAATAATCCGTGTTCAAATGCAATTGTCTTTTCCCCATGTCACAAAAATTGCATGACAAAATGAGTTTTTAAGTGCCAAAACACTACGTATAAATCATTCTTTTAGCTTAATTAATTTATGTAACATCCCACATTGTCTAGGGGAGTGGATCCTTTATGCCTTATATGTATATTCCCATCTCTACCTAGCACGAGATCTTTTGGGAGCTCACTTGCTTCGGGTTCCATCAGAACTCCGAAGTTAAGCGAGTTCGCGCGAGAACTTCCTAGTGAGCATTCCCATGATGGCTGACCCACTAGGAAGTTCTCGTGTGAGTTCCCATTCCCATGATGGGTGACCCACTAGGAAGTTCTCGTGTGAGTTCCCAGAAACAAAACTGTGAGAGCGTGGTCAGGGTCCAAAGCGGACAATATCGTGCTACGGCGGAGTCGAATCTGGGATGTGGTGGTGGCCCGGGCTGGGATGTGACAATTTGGTATCAGAGCCAATCCCTGAGCGGAAGTATGCCGATGAGGACGTCGAGCCCCTAAGGGAGATGGATTGTAACATCCCACATCGCCCAGAGGAGTGGATCCTCTATGCCTTATATGTATATTCTCATCTCTACCTAGTACGATGCCTTTTTGGAGCTCACTGGCTTCGGGTTCCATCGGAACTCCGAAGTTAAGCGAGTTCGCACGAGAGCATTCCCATGATGGGTGATCCACTGAGAAGTTCTCGTGTGAATTCCCAGAAACAAAATCGTGAGGGCATGGTCGGGGCATAAATCGGACAATATCATGCTACGGCGGAATCAAGCTGGGGATGTGACAATTTCTAATTAATTTGGTGTGATTTTTTTGAAATTGATTAAAATGGGAATCTTGAAGGGCATCAACCAGTGCTTACGAATATGTTCATGCAGGGAAAGATGAGCAAGTACTTGGTGGACTTGATAAGGACTAACTATATATATCCAAATATTGTCATAGGTAAATCCAATCTTTGTTTTTCATCTGATTCGTAGGCACCCAAGCATCACGGTCTCTCTTTGTTATTCTCTTCAAGGGCATCTTTTTATATACTTTGATATGTCTTTATTTTCTGTATACAACTTACAAGCGATCTCGTGCAGGGTAAATACTCGTGGTATTTGTTTGAGAATGTTTATATTGAAAGCAAAAATATGATCACAAGCACATCCCATATAGTTTTTTTTTATTTTTTTATTAAAGGCATAATAAAAAAATCAAGTGTTTTTTTTTTTAAATGTACTTGAAAATGTTTTCAACAAGATACTTTAAAATATTTCTACCTAAGATTGTCCTCATAGAATACCTAAAAAAGCACTTGAGAATACTTTTACATTCCCTAAGACCACTCCAACCCTTGGAGTAAGTCTCAAAATTTCCCTTTTATTCTCCCCCTCCCCCATTTCATTCCAACCCTTGTTCTAAAATGGGGTTAAATGTTAGAACTAAAAAAAAAAAAAAAAGGTCAAATTCCGACTAAGATTTAGGCCAAAGTTAGTGGGCTAGCCCACTTGTGCGAGTGCGAAACCAACAATTGGAGATCAATTCCCCAACTGACGCGCCGTACTCTCCCAACTCTCCAACGACTGCAAGGTGGTGACCCCACCCATGTGGGTTGTGTCGGTCACTTGTTGGCAATAAAGTTGAGCCCAACAGCTCCTTTTGTGATCAACGACTCACATTCAAATGGTCGTTGGTTATTCAACGGTCCACATTTAATTTACTTAATGTTTTTGTTTATATTAATTCTTTAATAATCTGGGGATAAAAAATTAGGTTTTAAGGGTTGTAGTAGAAAAGTTGTTTATGATTAAAGCATAATTTTTTTGGGCTAAAAATTTTAGATTTTATCCCAAGGATTGGAGATGGTCTAAACACCTTTTCTGTAACATCCCACATCGTCCAGGGGAGTGAATCCTCTAAGCCTTATATGTATATTCTCATCTCTACCTAGCACGAGGCCTTTTGGGAGCTCACTGGCTTCGGGTTCCGTAAGAACTCCGAAGTTAAGCGAGAATGGGCCAGAACATTCCCAAGATGGGTGACCCACTAGGAAGTTCTGCTCGCATGAGTTCCCAGAAACAAAACCGTGAGGGCATGGTCAGGGCCCAAAGCGGACAATATCGTGCTACGGCAGGAGTTGAGCCAGGGATGTGACAATTTGGTATCAGAGTCAATCCCTGGCAGGAAGTGTTCCGACGAGGACGTCGGGCCCCTAAGGGGGTGAATTGTAACATCACACATCGCCCAGGGGAGTGGATCATCTAAGCCTTATATGTATATTCCTATCTCTAACTAGCACGAGGCTTTTTAGGAGCTTACTAACTTCGGGTTCCGTAGGAACTCCGAAGTTAAGCGAAAATGGGTTAGAGCATTCCCAAGATAGATGACCCACTGGGAAGTTCTGCTCGCATGAGTTCCCAGAAACAAAACCGTGAGGGCATATTCGGGGCCCAAAACGGATAATATCGTGCTACGACAGGAGTTGAACTCGGGATGTAGTGGACCCCGGGTCGGGATGTGACATTTTCTTTCTTATCAAACACCGCTAAAAGCCTAAAAGTGCTTTTGACCACTTCAAAAACAGTCTCAACGTGCCTTAGCTACCTAACCTATGTTTCTAACATTTTACATGCATCTATTAAGAGTTGTATAATTAGACTGATCAAATCCCCCCCCCAAAAAAAAAAAAAAAAAAAAAGCGTAAATAGATTGAACATGTGGATGCATACAAATACACACCCTAAAAAAATAGGAAGTTGGAAAAGATCCATACACATAAATAAGAGGAAATGAAACATAAGGAAGGGAGAATTGAATGAGAAGTCAACATAGGTAAGCCAAACTCCTATCTTCTCAACCAAATCCCTCTCTTATTTTCCTTTTCATGCATGTTTGCAATAAACAAATTTAAGTTGGCAAACCCAAACGCCACGGCCAAGGTACGATAGAGAGAACGACTCACAACCACCTTACCTTTTCCCCAACTTCATCTCAACCATCTCTCCAAAGCCAGTTTGCTTCCAAAAAAAAGAGGCAGATTGTCTGTCCTCCTTTTACCATGTCATTCTCATCCCCTCCTATTTGTACGGTCACGGTTAAGTCACGTCAACATGTCTTATTATATTTATAAAAAAAATTAATATAAAACGTTGACGTGGCTTAACTGTGGCCGCACAATGTAGGAGGGGATGGGAAGAGCATGGTAATGGGAAGGCAGACAATCTGCCTCCTCCAAAAAATAGCTCCTCTTGTCACATAGAAACCGTACGAACAAATATATATAATGTTATGGAAGGAAGACAGTGATAACAAATGAACAATACTTGACTATTTAATAGATGAGTAGGAGCTCCTACTCAAAATTTGTTACCGATTCATAAATTTTGTGCTTATGATCAGAACAAGATTGCCTATGCAAAAAATCAATTAAAACTAAAGTCGTTTAGTCATTGAACTGTATAAAAACAAATGAACGGAATTGGTAAAAGTATTATAAACTGTCTATGTATTTGTTACAATATATTGACTAAACAACCTAAGTTTTATTTAATTTTTTTGTAGAGATGATCTTAACAGAGTGATTCATAATATGAACGATTTTGATTGTAAACACAAAACTTTGTGATTCAAACACAATCAGAGTGCAAAATTCATATATATTTTTCTGTAATATGGCTGGATCATCCCAAAAACTAGCTCAAAAAGTTATTATAGAGACTTCCGTCATATTATCAAATAATCGAATTCCAATCCAATAAGGAAGATTTTCAAAATAATGGTACACAAAATCCATATTATACCGCTGGTTGACAACATCATCTGCCATCATATTTTTCTTTGTTACCAATGAGTACAGATACTGTAGTGCGGACAACTTCTGAAGGATATTACAAATTTAAAATCATGTTTCAATTAATGAATTGTCATTTTTTTTTCTTTGGTACCAATGAGTGCAGATACTGTAGTGCGGACTTTTGATGCTTCTTTTATGTGGCTCGCAATAAATACAACCTTATCCCATGTTAGCATTAACGGGACTGTTTAATTTATAAAGTTCAAATTCAGTGTGTTGGTTGCTCCATGCCACAAACACAAGTTATTTATGTCAATCCCAGTTTTCTAATGGCTAATCAAGGTTTAAGCTTGGACAGCACCATTGTTTTTCAACGATATTGGAGGAGTGGGAAATTGAATTCGAGATCTCAAGTGTAAGAGTGAACGTTCTTAACTAATTGAGCTACAATTCTACAATCTCCTTGCAAGCTTCGACAATGTCATCGATCTACCTGAAAAATAGGAATTAAAAGTTCACACCAAACCAACTTAGGCACGAGCCGGTAAATCTATGTTAAATTTAAGTAATTGTAATCAATAAGTTCAGAGTTTGTTCAAACTAATGAGTTAGAGTTAGAAATAGATCAACAGTTTGATTGCGACATCTGAGCCATACGTGTAAAGAAATCAAATATACTTTTCTATGGCCACAATTCAGCTCCACTCGCTTCTATCACAAATTGATTGGCTAGCCATGCTTTTCAAAGATTCAAGAGCCAACTAAAGGGAAAGGAATTCATGCTAAAAAATGGACAATCATATAGAGCATATACATACATAAACAGTTTTGAATACTGTACTCGAAACTATACGATTTTTCGCAGACTATAAGGGAGAACACGATTGAAGGGTCGAAAGAAAAAAGAATTTAAAATTTTCATGGAAAGAACAGCACACAACAAACCCCCAAAGGGACAATCATGAATCTTTACATGGGTCAATTTCTATACTTGCAAATGATAAGATACAAAGGACATTTGGAATCAACGGGACCTTGTTAGTGGGCACCAGCAGAAATGTAGGAAGAATGTATAATGTTTGCGGGGTTGTAATCCTGGATTTGGCAGACGAGATAGGTGATAATAACATGGTAGTGGTATGCGACTTGTACAAACAAAGGCCTGACATGAAATTTCCCACCTTCTGCATATCCTGCATCACACGCTATATCCAGGACGTAGGATATTCTAGAATTCAGTATATAATTGAACAAACAGCTTACGTTCGGAAGAAAAACATCCAACTAAGAATGTGAAAGGCCAGAAGAATTACAAATTTAACACTCTTCGCACGCTTCCATCTGTAGGTTCTGGTGTTTGAGGGTGTTGCTCCTCGAGTATAGTTTGAACCCTCTGCATAATAGACATCAGATGAAAGTCAAGTCTACGAGAAAGGAGCATACACAATTTAAAAATAAAAACAGAAATTTCAGCATTTTACCTTTACAGAACTTCCAACTTCCTCAAGTTTTTGCAGTAGCACTAGATCCCCATACCTGAGAGACTTTGACGGGGACCCCTGAAGCTGACAAAAGGAAAAAAGAGTTTCTTAATGGCCAAACGAGTTATCAATATGTCCAGATAAAGCTTTGCAGATATGACCAAAAAAGTTCAGCTTCTTTGGATAAGGATTGAGCTTGGCACACCAAAATAATCTGGCATATGACCTACCTTCAAATTTGGAATATCTTCAAGTGTGGAAATTTGTCTTGAGAAGACTTCATTAGTCATGCTTGAAAGGCGCATGAGGACTGCCTGAAACGGATGTCAGGGGAGACAAACTCATCTTTTCTAAAATTGGGGATATCCTGCGAATAAGTGTTTAACTAACGTGGTGAGTAACATACCTTCCTGAAAGCACTGGGATTCGCAATGCCATGAATTTGAACATCATCGCTTGCCGGCCTTCTGACACCAACATGTTCTATTCTAAGTGAGTAGACACCGAAGAGAGACTGCAGATATCCTGAGTATAACAACAGTATCATAAAGGGTTCTGAGGCATTATTCGAAGACTAAACCTCAAAATGCACAAAACAAAACATATGTATCAAAAAGTAATCTGGGAATGTAACACTTATGTACTAACTGCCAATGCTCTTTACCTTGCTCGATCACAACATCCGCTACTGAAGGCAACAAAAAATGCTTCTCTTTCTTCAACACCCCGAAAATTGGAAATGGAACCGGCTTTGCATACTGAGCTAAAGAAACAAAGCATTATCCAATGCTAACCAGCAACCCATAATTTCACATACCAAAAGCAACCAAATTCCAGCAGCATTCAAAGTATTGATCGATCGACAAACAATCAAATCAACCGAGAACCAAAAACCGCATTCGGGAGCTCAAATCATCAACAACAGCATAAAGACTCAAACTTCAACTTCCAATTTACCTTGTAGACAATGGCATTGGGAGTGAGATAGAGCTTCCGCGATCGAATATCCTTTCGCAGAATGTAGCGGCGGACGGGCAGATAAAGCAGCATAAAAATCCCAATCCCCCATGCCAGTACCAAAAGCCCAGAGTAGAGAAGCCATCGTGCAGTTTGGTACTTCACAAAATTCTCCTCCGTTTCCTGAAACGAAGCTGAATACAGAACTGGTTCTTCACCTTCAGCTTCCGTTGCAGCTTCTGACAGTAACCCCTCCTCCAAGCTATCAATCTCCACAAGGTCGTTTCGCGTCCCCATCCGAATTGCTCACAGATCCAAACCCTAAGCCATAGCCAACCACGAACTAAAGGTCAAAATTTTCAGAAATTAAAAAAAAAAATGTAATTTTTCGATGAAATTTGCATCGAAAGAATGAAAACATACCGATTGGTTGGATGTATGCGATCGGTTCGGGATTTCTGAGAGGTTGAAGATGCAAGAGAGACGACGAGGTTCATAAGCAGGTCTTCTGCTTTCCTTCTTTCAGTGTTTCAGTCTTCAGCTCAAGCGGGCCGAGCACTGTAGTTTAGGTGTGGGCTGGGCCTAAAGCCCAAATTATTGGTAGAATGTGAGCGTCCAACTTATATTTTTTATGCAAATTTTTCATCGGTTGTGGAGAAAATATTTTCCTTTTCACAAGCATTTTTGTTATAAGTATTTTTGTTCGGAGCATATTGTAACTTTAAAAATCTACGAACCTTTTACCATTGATTTTTTTTTGTCACACATAGGCAATTAGATAGCTCGTATGATGGTCGGAAAACGTTCTTTGCCTTTTCCGGAATCAATCCCGCACATATCCAATGCTTGTATGTCTCTTATACCATATCACAAAGTTGGCATTCAATCTCAGAACCAATTTACGATTACTTTTTATTGAATACAATGATATATTTATACTATGGTTGGGACTTGAGTTAAGGCCCACAAGGGTTTTGAACTATAATGATTTGGTACAAACTCGTCATCAACGAGAGGGATTTGAAGTATGATGATTTGATATCAAACTCATCATCAACGAGCATCGTACCATGAGTTAAAAAGACTCGAAGATTTAAGCCTTTAACATTAGGCCTTCCATGTAAAACTTGATTTTTTAAGCAGTTGTAAGTCCAGGCCCAATAGTTTAGGGTTCAAGCCCAATTCGAAGTTGTGTGCTTTATTAACAAGCGCATTCGAAGTTGGAACTAGGAAGAACAAGCAGAAGCAGAAGCAGCTCAAATGGTGGCCGCCAAGAGAAAACCGACAGAAACAGAGGAATCCGATATCTTCGCGCCTTGTTCTTTCTCCAGTCTCGGACTTCACACACAATTATGCGAACAACTCGAAGGTAACCCATAATTTTATTCCTCGTTTTTTTACACCGAAATCGCACTTTAATTTTCTCAAAAAATAACAAAAGATGATTAATTGGTGTTAATTTGATCGAAAACAGAGAGGTTGGGTTTCAAAGCTCCAACTCTGGTCCAAGCTCAAGCTATTCCGGTCATCCTCTCCGGCCGCCACGTGCTCGTCAATGCGGCCACCGGCACGGGGAAGACGGTGGCGTATTTGGCTCCGGTCATCCACCACCTGCACTTGTACCAGCCTCGGATTCAGCGCTCCGACGGAACATTTGCGCTGGTTCTTGTGCCCACGAGGGAGCTGTGTTTGCAGGTTCACGAGATTCTGCACAAGGTGCTGCACAGGTTTCATTGGATTGTTCCGGGTTATGTAATGGGGGGTGAAAACAGGTCTAAGGAGAAGGCCCGGCTGCGAAAAGGTACCCGAAATTGTATTTTCGTGTCGGGTTTTGTTAAAGTTTTGATTTTTATGTTGTTGAAGTTTTGATTTTTATGTTGTCTGCTTACTGACTATGTGCTGCTCTTCAGGCATATCTATTCTTGTTGCAACTCCTGGACGGCTCTTGGATCACCTGAAGAATACGTCTTCTTTCGTGCACACGAATTTGCGTTGGATTATCTTCGATGAAGCAGATAGGTATAATGCTGCATACACCGTATTGTGCCCAAATGTTGTTGTATAATTGTTATCATCCATGTTGGATTTGCATTCATTCAATATCGATATGGTCTTTTTACAGAATTTTGGAATTGGGATTTGGAAAAGAAATAGAGGAAATACTAGATCTTTTAGGCTCAAGGCAACATGGCTCTGCCGCTAAGAATGGCGCTGTTACAAGTAAATATGAGTTTCCGAGGCAGAATTTGCTATTATCAGCTACCTTAAATGAAAAAGTCAATCACCTAGCAAAAATGAGTTTAGAGAAACCTGTTATGATTGGCATGCCTGAGAAGAAGAGGCAGTCTATTGCATTGCATGAGCATTTAGGATCCGACGCGGATGATGATGACACACAAACAATGAACACAACAGGCTCTGTTAGTGAAGATTATAGACTTCCTGCTCAATTGACACAGAAATATGTAAAAGGTGTGTCCCAATAAATTTCCTTTTTCCTTTATTCTTTTTTTTGTTGGGCCGGTTGATAAAAGTAAATATATGGCGATTAATTGTTTTGATCAAACTTCTTTGCAGTACCATGTAATGCGCGGCTTGCTGTACTTCTTTCCATTCTAAAGTATCTTTTTGAGCGACAAACTTCCGAAAAGGTAGCCTGCTCGTCAACTTTCCATTTCCTAATCATGGAAACTAGCTTTTTTTAGGGGACAGTCTTACAGACAAACTTCGACCCGACTTAGTGGGATAAGGCTTGATTGTTGTTGTTGTTGTAGTCTTATAGACAAACTTCCATTTTCAAACTTCATTTCGTCATGCTCTACCCTGTCAGTTCACTCACATACTCATTTTACAGATTGTGCTATTCTTTTCAACATGTGATGCAGTGGATTTTCACTACTCCCTGTTAAGTGAGTTCCAATTCAAACCTTCTTCCGGACCAGATGCAGAACCTAAGCAGAGGTTTGTTAATTGTAAGACCTTCCGGTTACATGGGAATATGGAGCAGGAGGACCGAAGAACTGCGTTTGAGACCTTCAAAAGAGAAAAATCGGCTCTTCTTTTGTCCACAGATGTTTGTGCTAGAGGTTTGGATTTCCCGAAAGTAAAATGTATTATACAATATGATTCTCCAGGCGAGGCTACTGAATATGTTCATAGGTATTTGGACTTCTTTGTCTTCCCTTTTCTTTTCCCATTTTATCCCCCTTCTCTTTTGGATGTGCAACTATATGAGCCAGACTCAAGAGATGCATAAAACAACTACCGATAACAAATTTTCCTGAATTTATTCAAATTTTTGAAAATTTAAGAACTAATTGGTATTTAAAATGGACTAAAATATTCTTTTTCAATGGCTAAAATTACATGCTTATATGTTGCAAGATTTGTTTCTGAGCATGAAGTTTCCCTAGGCTAACTCTATCATGCATCTTTAACGTTATTCATGATATTACATTGAGTTTCCCTGAAGATGTTTATTTCATTCTTGATGTAGGGTTGGAAGAACCGCTCGGCTGGGTGAACGAGGAGATTCATTGTTGTTTCTACAGCCAATTGAAATGGATTATTTGAAAGAGTTGGAAAAACATGGTGTTTCTCTAACAGAGTTTCCCCTCCTCAAAATATTAGATGGTTTTCCACTCTATGGTCATAAGCATGTCAGGAAATTTGTTTCCATTGACGGACATCCCTGGGTTATGTCTTTGCAAAAGGCGCTGGAAGCATTTACCGATAAGGTACTTCTATTCTCCTAATTCTTCTTCGGTGTGCCTTAGGGTATGCAGTATGGTGTTGTGTTTGTGCTGTAAAGAAAGCCCTACATTCGGTTTTCTGCATTTTTTTTCTTTCCTAAATTATGTGAAAGTTTTATATATCTTGTCGATTAAGAACAATGTTTAGTTAGCTCACTTTATGCTAGACATATTTATAGATATGAAGATTCATAGTAATTATGGGTTTCATTCTTTGTGATTAACATTAGCAAATTTGCCTTCATTTCTTTTCTTAGCCGGATATGAAGACACTGGCCAAAAACGCATTTTGCTCGTGGGTTCGTGCATACACTGCCCACCGTGGTGAGCTGAAAAGAATATTTATGGTGAAGAAACTTCACTTGGGACATGTTGCGAAAAGCTTTGCATTGAAAGACCAGCCTTCCTTGGTCGGTAAGTCATTCCACAATCAAGAAAAAAAGAGGAAGAGGGACGAAAAGCATAAGGGATCATCGAGAAAGAGGAAGGTTTTGAGGAAAACATGATTGCGGATAAAGATTGTTTTGGTTATTCAAATTGTATGCTGTTATATTCTTTTTTCTTGGATCATAGAAGGATAATTTAGCATGTCTTGACAAACCCTTGCAGTAATGTAGTCATTGTTGTAACCTATCAAGTACGAAATCTCAGTTCTTGAGCCGAAGTTTGCTGATGATTACAGCTTACCTTGTCAAAATGTAGCCCAATTCACAATCTGTTTAGGCTGGTAGCCCAATTGACAGTTGAGACCGATTTGTTTTATGTCTTAAAAAATGTAAGGATCAGCCCTGCATACGGCCGAGTCCTGGTCATTCATGCTTGTTTGACCCACAACGAAGGAACGGTCAAGATTAACCCGGCATACAGTCGAGCTATGGCCGTTCATGTTTGTGGAGCTCTCAAAGCAGGAACGGTTAGGATCAGCGAGCTCATGCGCGAGCGTGAAAGATCCCAGAGCTTGAAGGAGCATTTTTGTGGAGTCTTTAAGGGGAAAATTTACCACAGTGATGAAAATGTGTTTAGCTCTGAGGTTGTGAGTTCAAATCTTTCACTAACTAATCTAACCTTTCATCTCAGAAAATTTATCGTTTGACCCAAAAAAAAAAATAAATAAAAAAAAAAAAGCTCTTATGAAATTACGACCTTCTCATTAAATTAAGCAATGGATTAAATATGTGAGGCTATGGGTTTACCGTCGTGCTGTCTGAAGCTACGGATAAGACATGACTCAAAAGGATCTGGTTCTTATTTGGTTTGGGTGATATCTTGTGAATCTACCAAATTCAATGTCACATGATCTCTCCTCTCACAGGAGAAAGACTTTCTAGGCTTGATACATTGTCACCGTGACATTTTGTGCCAATCATATAAGTCGCGTGTTAGCGTTTTTCTACATGTCATCTTATAATTGACACAAAACGTGATGATGACTGCATATTTGTACCGTGAAAATTGCTCTCATCCTGTGATTTTCTATAAGTTACAGTGGGTCGAGGGATTCATCTGAAAATGATATTCATCATCCATGTCCCATATTAAATGCGGAAATTGTTTTCATCGTTTTCAGTGTGATGGACAATGACATAGAATGGTCCACTATCTGTAACATCCCGTTCCCGAAATATTTATTTTCGGGAATTAATTTGGTTGATGGACCCAAACTAAACTTTTGTTTAGTTAACTACCATTAATTCCGATTTCCTAATTCTATTCACTAATCTTTTACATTAAATTCATGACCAACCTTTAATTAAAAACCATAAGTTAAATACTCCAATTATTTACCAAATTCCTTCCTTTAGTACAAATTCGAAATTTGCATCAAAACACAATGTCGGCTCCTTGAACGTGTGCCGCCGCACCCGCCGCCCCGACTCGCCGGAAAATTCAACTATTTCTAAAATTCTCAAAAGTTACAGAAATGAAGATCTCAAAGAGTAGAACAAACTTTATACATGCGGTCAAGTCCAGTTTGGCCTGGAAAGGCTCCAATTTGCCTCGAACCCCCCGGAACCCTATAAATGGGTGGCCTCGAATCGTCACCTCTGGTGCCCTGCCACTCCTACCATTGTTTAGGCTTTGTTACAGCCATCTAGGGAAGGGTTTTGGTGGAGGTAATTGTAAGAAATCATTTCACAATTGATGGATTTTGGGCAATGTCTCCCGCGGCACCCATCACTATTTCTGTACCAAAATACCATTAAATTCCCTCTAATTTTTTGGTGGAACTAGAAGAGAGAAAGCCAAGGTGATGATTGGGAGCGGTTTATAGGTCCAATTCATCGGAAAATTGGACGAGACACGGCGAGGAGCCGCCGGTTCGAGGAGACGGGTCCCACGGGTTTTGGGCTAGGATCCGTGATCCTGTGCACCCTCCTCCCCTCCTTCCTCCTCCCACCTCCCCCTCCCCTTCGGCCCTTCTCCTTTTTCCTCATTTCTAACCTTTCCTTTTCATCCCAGCCATCCCTCTTTTTTTTTTCTTCTTATTTTCTTTTCATCTCAGCCACACAGGTGGCACACCTCATACTCCAGATTTTATGGAGGATTCTAATTAAGAGCAAAATTACAAAAATATCTCTAACTTTAAACATTAATAACTCTGTTTCACGAACGGCTTGCGCCTACGCGTTCGTGAGATCGGGCTCTATTCAAAAATATAAATTGTGACCTTAAAAGGTCTACGAATTTTAGATAATTAATTTCCAAACTTCAAACTTCGTAATTTATAATAATTTCCGGAAATAAACTTTAAATTTTTTCCCAATTCTATTTTCATCACCATAAATCGATTTACTTTTCAATTTTTCTCCACATATTCGTAATTATGAATATATAATTCATATGCTTAAATTTTCAGGGTATTACACTATCCATAAGAATTTAGAAAATTGACTTGAAAAATATAATACAAGCTGCAAAGGGTTTAGGATTAAAGTTCTAAAAAGCTACCTTCCACTTATGGGAGAAACTTTTTCATGTGCCCAACACGTTATGTCGACCTTTTACAAAAAAAATTGTGAAACTTAGAAACAATATCAAATCCGCCATCCACTATTATAACAGCTTGGCATAGTTTGTCGAGCATATAGAAATTATTTTCCACCAATGGCCATGGATTCATATCCGAGCTCAACTCTTTGGTCCAAGCGGTTTGATGGTTACGTTGTTGGAGTAATAGACTAAGGTTCGGATAGCAATCAGGATTGTGATTGAGATTGTACCTACTGAAATTTTACGCTTATATACACGATAAAATGGTACGAATTCATTACTCTTTTGTTCACACGCACATCCAAACGTTACAAAATCCCAACACCTTCTAAGCTAAGCCTACATGATTAGCCAGTTCATGATTAGGGTTTGATATTTTTTGCTACTAAGCTAATAAAAAGATGCAGACATATTTGTCAAGTCAAAAGAAGTCATTGTCCAAATTGGTTATGATAAGGAAATGGACGTTGAGCCCACTCGTATAAACGTGAGTTAGCAATATCAGCCACTGATTTATTGTGAGTTTCACGTGCATCCGCGACTGAAAGACGACTGTCCCAAAAACTTGTGGGATGTTTTAATTTAGTGAATAGTATGAGATAGACATTTGCAACCAGTCAACCTTGTTAGATGAAGGGTCAAAATCAAACCCACATGGATTGGCGGAACTGCCAAAGGCACCTGCCGCGCTGACGGACTCAGGACCATAACCCAATGATGAGGTGTCCATACCCTTCATCGGGTCCTCACCGAATTTTGAGACAGAGTAGGCCCAATATTAATTTCAGTTAAGCCCAGTACCCTTCATTGGGCCCACTTCACGTCGGATCAACATCAAACCTCTTTGAATTTGAATATTACTTGTTCATTTTTCACTGTGACTTTGTTTAAGCTTTTACTCGGGAGGGGGAGAGTGAAAAGTCTCTAATAATTTTCACGGGTTACCAACATTGTTGCTTTGAAGATTTGGGAAGCTATCCAACTGAAAAACCCTTGTTCCATTGGTCGATCTGAATTGAAAAAAAAAAAAAAAACCTAGTTTCATCAGTCGAGCTGAACCAAATGAAACCCTAGTTGTATCGGTCGAGGTAAACAAAAAAAACCCTAGTTTTGAGCCTGAGCAGGAAAAGAAATTGAATTAAATCATACTAGTTCTAAAAGATGTCTAACTAACTCAATCTCTGGCTCAAGTATTGACATGATTCCGTGTATGTATGGAATTAATGTAAACTCAATTCTTGCTTGGTAACTCACATGGCATCCAACATGAAATGTTTCAATTGACCTACACTTACGGTATAATCAACAACGTACCATTAGTTAATATACGTTCTTTGTTGGATAAAATCCTAAATCCAGCTCATAAACGACAATTATTTTATTTATTTCTATTAAACGAAAATTATAAATAAAGGAAAAAATACTGTTATTATGTCGTTTCTCTTAAATCGATACTATAAACTATAAATCACATTTAGAATCTTAGACAATGGATGATCTTAGATAATGAATGAGTGATGCTCCATAACCTTGTTCATTTGAATAAGCAAAAGATCTTAGAGCAGATATTAGATCGCAAGTTCTCCACAAATGCCAAGATATCGAATGCTTTTATTAGAGACAGAAAAATTGGTTCGTGCAGGTTAGAATTATACGCAAATGATTTAGTAGCCTCTCCTTTTGATGCAGTACTATAAGGCCTTGTCATCCTTAAAATTGTTGAGAATGAATCACACATTGATGAGAGAAGAGACATTATAAGAGTTTATAAGTAGTTGATTTCTCCCCATATTGCTAAATTAATTGGTTTTATAGTGAAACCTCAACTTTCTTTATGGTTACAAAGCAGGTTGTCCCATGTATAAAGCCAAAACGGCTACACTTGCTCTACATCACCATATTTGTGTTGTCCACGTGTTTGGTTTGAAAATTCGCCACGTGTGAGGGGGCATGTAGAGAATGGATCTAATCACATTGATGCATGGAAGGATGGACATCATGAGTGCTTATAAGTAGCTTGACTATTCCTCAAATTGTTAATTAGTTTTATGGTAAAAGTTCTACTTTCTTTAGAAATATCATAGACATTTTCTTTTGAGCATTTTGATCCCGAAAATTTCAGTTGCTTTCAGATTAAGTCCAATTTCATTTAATTTATTTATAGACAAAAAAATTCAGCTGCATTTTGCCTACGATATTTTTGTCCAATTTAATGTTCCTAACTTATATATCAATCATTAATCGGATATATAGTGAAAAATCACAATGCCCTGCCATATATGCGCGTCAGAAAAACAACTGCAATAATGCAAATAATTCATCAACTTTTACCAGAAAAAAAAAAAAAAAAGACTTGAAGAAAAAGCTTCATCTTCATGCAGAAGAACACAGTAATAAACCAACCAGTCCCCACGTGACTGACAGTAATAATTCATGGAATCATAGTAGATTAAATCCATGGGCTGCATTTTTTAAGGGGTTATATTGTAATTAACCCGACTTTTCATTAATCTATTTGCCATTAGTAATTAACTTGGTTTGATTAATTTGAAATCACTAAGAGTTAAATAATCGATGTTAAGAATATAAAGAGAAAGGAGGAGTGTAATGTGACAAATGCAGGAGGCAAAGCCAGTGGTATATTTACTCACTCGTTCGATTTGTATATAGGTTTTTGGGACACTTTGAAGGGAAGGTTCCCTCTAACAGGCATTTGTTCCGTGAATCTCGTTTCTTGCTTGCTTTTTGGGGTTCATCAATTGCTTCCTACTCAATGTTCACTGTATGTAATTTGTATTGGTAGGATAGGGTTACCAAATATTCTGAGATCCTACCCCATTTTGGGGAATATATATGTAGAAATTAATATGATAGAAGATGGCTACGTGGATTAACTTTTATTATGTAATTTATGCATTTAATTGTCATGTCAGTACTCGTTTGATATAAACGACAGTGGTTATTCATACTTTCGCTTACTTTTCGCTTATTTTTTGCATTTAAAATTCAATACTTTATTATTTTAAATTGTAAGAGAATGATTGTATTCTAAGAGCGAAAAATAACATTGTCAAGTGCAACACCGCTATTTTGAGAATGGGACGAGCATGCATGATTATATTCCGAGAGTAAGAATAACATTGTCATGTGAATATATAACTACTACTTTGAGAATGAATTTAAATGGTCTAAATGGATTGGTATAACTTACAAGGTTATATTCTGGCTACTATATATCTCTAAGAACTAGAACGAACACATACTTTAGTAAAGATAAGAAGGGGTTCGAAGAAATAGGTTGCACAACATATACACATCCCTAGCTAAGCCTCCAAAAACTATTAGTGTGACATGCACAAGTTGGAGGGAATGGAGTTGATTGATTGAACCCCACCTAGTGATATTGCAGTACAAGATGCCTCCTTGATTTGGCCTACATCTTTTTCTCAGTGGATAATACAAGTAACTTGCAGGTCCCTCTCCTTTTGAAGATAGTGTTGAATCACCTGGATGGCGACCTTAGTGGCTCAGTTATCAACATCAACTTACTGGCTCAGTTATCAACATTGTCTTCCTTTCTCCCTATCTTTCCCCGATCGAGCTTGTATATGCCACAACAAACCATGCAATTTTAGGGTTACAGCATCTCTTAAGGACTTAGCAAAAATTTTCCTTAAAAACGTTCTTTGCTAAGTCCTTATGAGTTAATTAATATCTTAACCTTATTTTATCTATGAGGCACAAATTTGATTTTCCAACTCTATTACTAAACAATGCTTTTGAAAAAATGTGTTACAAGACCCAATTTGCTGACTTGAAGAAGTAGCAACTAACCTTGTAAATATAGAACTTCAATTGCTAATTCTTTAGTTGAACTTCTATATGAACTCCACAATTTTCTTTCTACATCCAACTCAATTTTTTTTTAATGTTATTCCCATTTAGTCCTTCCATCAAACTAAAAGTAAAAATAAAACTCATAAAATTAAAAAATCTTTCCGCACCCAGCTAATAGCAAAGCTTAATACCTTCTCTTCCAGCGTTGTCAAGTCCCCTGCAACACTTCCACTTCCTCTTTGTTGTTTCATTCTTTTTTTTTTCAACTGAAATCAGAATCAAATGAACCAATACGCATTACTCAGCCACCATGGATTTGGAACCAAGAGTGATCTATAATCTATGTGGGAGGTTCAAACTGCAATTTGAAACCTAAACCCTAATACTTGCAGCAGCCTGCCTTGCCTTAGATACAGTAGCGTTTGCCATGCCAATTCAAACTGCTACTTCCATATCTAGTCAATACAAATCATTAAGTTTTGGTCCCAATTCAAATTGATCAATCTTCTTATAAATTTAAATCCAATAAATCAATAAAAAAAAATGAGATCAATTAGACTTGATCTTCTTGACAAGTCCTCTAAGGTTGACGGCACGATAGAGAGCAATAAGTTTGACGGCAATGGCTTTGGATGACAGCCGGAACTGGACCTGGTTACTGCGGTCGGGTGAGCATTGTTGGACGAGTGGGTTAATTGATTTGCTCTAATTTTCGATTTAATTTTACCAATGTAATTCATTTTATTTGAGGGCAAAATAGGAAAGTTAAGTGATAAAATTTTGGAGTTGAGTGTAGAAAGTTAATAACTAGGTTCAAATAATTTTTTTCTTTTTTTAATTTGTTAACTGGTTGCTATACCTCCGTTGAAGATGAGTTTTTCTAATGTAGCATAACAAATATAACTTTGCCACCCGGATGCTCTTAGTCCTTAAATTTTACCATCAAGATAGAGTGATCTTAACTACACTCAATGAGCAACATCTCTAACGATTTCTTTTGATGAGAAATGATAGCACTTTAGTAGGGTCATTAAGTAAGATTACAATCTTTACAGGGGACATTCTAAATTACATTTGGAAGTTTTTCAAACTACAAAATGACAAATTTTGAATTTTGAGTTCTCATTTAAATTTTAGAAATAGAGTACGATATATAGCATTAACCGAATTATTTTGTTAAAGACAAAATATATACGTAATTTACTAGTAATTGAACGTACTAGTCAGGGATTTACCTTAAAATTTACCCAAAGAAACTCATCGAGGTTGGCTTAGTGGGGAATAATCTCGTGATTAGCTTAATCAATTAACGACAATATTTCATTAATAATGATTAAATGACACCCATGCCGAGGCCCCAAGACGTATAATTAAGTGTGTTCGTCTCCTTGTTGCCCCTTTCCTTTCTGCGCTATCAAACTATCATTAGCAAAGCCATGTGCAAACCAACATGGTTTCGTAGATCATTCCCTTCGCATGCCAAGCGCCACGGGCAACGGAATATAATTAAGAAAGACGGAATCATTTGGTTTGCTCCCATGCATGCCATAATTAATGAAGTTGATGGAACCCATATTCTTGCATTATTTTTTAAGCAAATATATGTCTCGTTTGGTCCTTATGATTGGATTCTAATGGATGACTGATCACTATATTTAAGATACGTACAAGGCCAAATGAGAACTTAACCATTTCATCGTCCAAAATACTAGGATTGAAAATGGATAAGTTTCCTTTATGTATAATTCCCTTTTAATTCCCTCAAAATGTAAAATCATTCGCTTTTATATATCTTGAATACAGTGAATTATCTATTTCAATCTAATCCTAGACACCAAATAAGATCATAGTGAAATGCTCTTTAGTGACATAAAATGCTCCGTATCAAACCCTGAGTCTATTTACTTAAAAACAAAAAAACAAAAAAAAGTTGTGACTAGGGCAATTTGGCCCCTCGGCGGACTCAAGTTTGAATCGATTAGAATATCATTTTATCAAAATAAAATATTATAAATATTAATATCCATTTTTTTTTGTCAAGAATATTAATATCCATTTGATAAAATGTCTCTTGCAGAAATGTATGTGGTTAAAATTTACGGATAATATAAGTATTTGTCAAACAACGCAAGTATGACAACAATAGATTAATCATGCATTGTCAATGAACGAATATATCAATATTAGACCAAATCCAATCCTCGCCTAAATGCTATTTTTTAGGTTTTATTTCTCCTCCAAACCCAACCCAACCTATGCTAAAAGCTAAAAGCCAAATTCCCCCCAGGTTTAGCCCAGAAAATGGTGTGGGCACCACCAGCGGGACCCCACCACATGGGCATGTCTCTCAGGATTTATTGAATTAAACGGTTGAGATCAAATATAATCAAATCTAACGGTAAAAAAAAAGATCTAACGGCCCAAATTTAAATTCAACGGCTAAAATAATTAAAAAAATTATTTAACTCAAAATTCATCCAAATTTAGTGATTTTTTAATATTTATTGAAATTTAAATATTTTTAGGTTAAAATGTTCATAAAATTAAATTATGATAGTGTACATAATTTTTTTTTTAAATATTACTTTAAAAGAAAAAATTAGCCTAAATTTATTCTTTAATGATCTCAGGCTAAAAAAATTAAGCTAGAATGATTGGAGTAAAAAAAATGTTTCTGGGCTAAAAATTTTAGGTTTTAGCCCAAGGGTTGAAGATGGTCTTAGGGCACATGCATATTTAGAAAAGATTGGAAGAAGGATTTGGCAATTGTCACTGCTGATGAGTTTGTGGCAATATATATTAACTAGTAATGGCAGACACTCTTTCTTGCGTGGAGTTGATGTACATGATCTTGTTGCTCTACGCATGCTGATTACAAACAAAAACTGCTTTTTTTTTTCTTTCTGAAATATCGAATGAAGAATGGCATCAGCTAGCCAGCTAGGGCAACCACAGCAAGCAATTGCTGAGTGATCGATTAGGTTACGGAAGATCATTGGACTACGAAGCATTTACGTCTTGTCTCTCCTTTTTTTTTTCTTGGTCGATCGATTCATATATTCGATCTCATCACTCGCAGTGACGTGATTCCTTGTCAATTTAATCGACGACTTTCATGTCTATCGTTTTGTTAACAACGTTGTTATCGTGTCATGTATTTATGATACCACATCAAAAATTTTGTTGCATTTTATTTAAGAAGCTTTATTGAAAAAGACTTAACGAAAATTTATTTTAATCAAAAGCATTCAACAACTTTTTTAACGAAATGTTGTTAATTTCATTTCAGTGTCTTATCTGTCACTCACTTTTTAATAAAAAATTTAATTACAAGTTTACCCATTTGTAAAATTAACCAATAAGGACCTAGAATGATATATAGTAATAATAGGATGAGCACGACAAGGTAACATGAGCCCTAGACTTATATTGGGTTGTGAAAGTAATGGACATGACATAAGCCGAATTCACAAAAAAAGACATAAAGGAATTCTGAAACTTATAAATTGTGGATGCCCTTTCCAATTAAATAGTAAGAAGCTGGCAATTGATAATGATTGGATATTGATGGTAGTTATTGGAGTGCATAATCATACAACAATAGAGCATTTGGAGGGTCATTTATTTGCTAGTAGATTATTGTCTGAGGAGACTTCGTTGTTTGAAAAATAGCATATCAATTTTTTAGGAATAATAGTGGGTGGGGAATATCAACAATTTTTTAGGAATAATAGTGAGTGGGGAATATCATATAGAAGTTATTTTAAAAATAATGGTAAGTGATGAAATAGCATTTTTATTTTTCAACTTTTTTATATGAGTAGAATTATAATGTGAGTGAAAAAGATAAAATACTGAGTGCGTTTAGAAATTCTCTTGTAATAAAAAGGACAAAATTTTAATCAAAACAAAAGAAGCCCAGCACGCGAAACATAGGGCCCAGCGCCTAGGACCACGCGCGCGTATGAAGCCCATCGCCCAGCACATAAAAAATTCCTTGATAAAATTTTGATAAAGAGTCAGTAATTAAGAAATAGTCCTACTACTAAATGTTTGGTTTGTATATATGTAAACAACTCTTGTGTGAAATATTTGTGGATTGATCGGTTAATGTCACTTTTAATCACATTGCAATCATTATTTCTTGATAATTCATTACGCAATAGTCATTATTTCTTAATTAATAATTTCTTTTATAAATAATATGTAGACAATATATCTTCTCTTTGTATGAAATGTTTGTTGCTTGATTGGTTAATGCCACTTTTAATCACATTGAAGTCATTGTTTCTTAATTAGTTAATAAATTCTCAAAAATTAACCGGTAATGAAATATGTTATTGGTTAGGCCTTCGGCGTTGTCCCTTTAATTAGGTCATGAGTTCAAATTTTTTGTACTTATTTTGTGTGTGGCTTCTCTGAATCCTCTATTATTAATTGACATGTATGTAAGTTTATGATAACAAAGCTAAGAGCATCTCCAAAGGAGATGTTAAAATGTCCAAATCAACAATAATAGTAAAAAAAGACAGCTGCAATGTTTTCCAACCGAGAAGCCAAATCTGATGTGGCATGACATGGAATAGCAGCTCTCCCCCTTGCTGTCAAATTTGACAGTAGCGTCAAATACTTTTTTTATTAATTTTTTATCAGATTTGCAACTATCCTCTCTCACTCGAACCTGAGAAGCGTTGTTCGTCCACTTTGTCGTACCCCATCTTCATCGCCTACTTCGCCACTGCTGAGAGCAACATCTTCCCCAGCCCCTTCCTCCTATAGCACTCCCTCACAAACAGGTCCTCTATGTAAAATCCTGGCTTCCCCAAAAAGGTGGAGTAACCCAGTAACGATAGCGTCTCCGTCGTTGGATCTGAACAAATCGCGTTATGGATCGTCGATTGGGAGGTCCAGATTGAGGGTTTTGATGGTGGGTGGGTAGGTTGAGTTGTTGCACTGAAGGTGTTTGATGAAAGGCGTCTCAGAGACTTCGAGGACGAAGATGGTGAATGACTAGAAGGGAGGGGAGGTGAAGAGGGTGGACGAGAGGGAGGACTCGGTGGCAACGAAGATGATAGGAGAAGTCTAGAAAGAAGGGGCATAAAATAAAAAGAAAAGAAAATATTGTAATAAAATAATATTTAATTTGACATACCGGGTGGAGAGTAAAATTTTGAAAGATGTCAAAATGCCACATAGGCTGTCAAATTCAAATTTTTTGTTTAAAATTTGACATCTCCTTTGGAGATGCTCTAAGGAGGGTTAAGTTTATGGACATGTGTCAATTAATGATATAAGCCATAAAGAGGCTACATATAAAATTGGCGCAGAAGATTTGAACTCTTCAGCTCCCAAGTTCAAGTATCATAGATACTATTTTAACTGATTGTTAGGTTTTAAATATTTTATTATTTCTTTTTGTTTTAACCATTAAATAAAGTTGTTTGAATGCTAAACCTAAAATATTGTTAGATTGTGGCCTTATTCCTCTTCTAGACTCTAGGGGGTTTAAGGAAACCATGATTATTTACCGTACGTATAATCTTTATTTAATCGTAGATTGTCATTTAACTTTTGTTGTTATATTTTCTCTTCAACGTTAGGCCATCTCCAACCGAGAGCTGGTCAGATGGCTAGTTTTAGCCTTCTAGCCCTCCAAGATATTAATATTTTAATGAACAATATATGGTCATATTTGCCTCCACCTCCAACCAATGGCCAGAGGGCCATAGGGCTTGTTTTAGCCCTATCACAAAAAACCGTCTCCAACCGAGAGCCAAAAAGCTATAGGGCCAAACATAATTTATTATTTAAATTTAAAAACTACAACAACTTAAATTTAAAAACTACAACTTATATTTAAAAACTACAACGGTAACTGGCCCAAACAACAAAAAAAAATTAAAACTTAAATTTAATGAATGGTTTAGGTATTTATAGGGATTTTTTTTTTGAATTTTTAAGAATTAAAAAAAAAATTGGCCCAAAAAACCAAAAAAAAAAAAATATGAATATAACGACTAGTCAGCTAGCCGTTGGATTCAAATTTTTGTTTAAGCATTCATGTCAGTTATAACCGACAGGAATACTCAGCCCTCTGGCCCAGCCCGGGTTGGCTGGCTGGCTGCTTGTGGCCAGCCCTTTGGTCCTTTCAGATTTTGTGGGGCCCACGAGTCCTCTGGCCTAGCCCTCGATTAGAGACGATTTTTGGGCTATTTTCGATCATCTGGACCCTTCGGTTGAAGATGACCTTAAATGACTACAATTTCCTTAAGCCTTAGGAGTGTAAGAGAGCAAGACTATAATTAACTACTAACCCTAAATTGTGTGCATGATCCTTCGACATCTCATATCTAACTTCATCAACTGCTTATGGAAGAACCATGCATGTGATCGTATTAAAAATGCATGATTTTCTTTTTCAGCCGATACGAATTATATTCATTGCATGCCTGCATATATACAGACACCAGCTAGCTAGCTCTATATATATATATGCATACAATGTCAGTTGGTAAATTTATTCCCAAGGTCTAAAACAATTGGACTATGAATAATTAATTAAATAGCATTCTGATGAATCATTCGTTTATTGATACATTTAGATGACTGAACGATAATCGAATATTTTTATATGAATGATTTTTATAATAAAGTTTAAGAAATCGAACAATCTATATTATGAAATTCACAAGAAAAATATATTATTTACAAAATGTGAGATATGTCCATTATTCGACAGCAAAAACTCAAAGATAAATAAATATTAGGTATACGCGTCCATGCAGTTGAGGTATAGGGCAGGTAGTGAGAATCTGATGTGTATAATATGAAAAAGTCCTGAGTAAAAAAGAGGGGGGAACGGAGGAGAGCCACAAAGGCAAGATTTAAGCCAATATTCTGGTCGGAGTTGGGAGGTATCTGGCCCGACAAAAGCTGCACCATCTCACATGCCCGTCTACGATGTCGTATTTGGGTCTTCTCTGTCAACCGCCTGCCTTCGATCTGCTCTAAACCAGAAAATAAAAAGATGGTCTTCCTTTGGTGTATAATATTGGTATTTAAATAGATGCTCACGGGTCTCGGATATTAAACTTACACGAGCCTTTGAGTTGATGGCTGGATATGCAGTCCATATAAGATATAACTTGAACTTGAAGTAGTGTATATGTAATGTGCATGTATCTGGATATTCCTCCAAAACAAAATAATAAAATAATATATACACACACACACATAGTTCCTACGTATCTGGTCTATGTATAACTACACTATTGTAGGAATTGATTCCAGGTTGGAAAAACAGGAGAAACTACTGGAAAAGTTTGATACTTTTGTTCAAACGACTTCTTCTTGTGTCCACAAATAATTTCAAAAGGTAGCGTTGATCGATGAATTGATAGGACCATGTTCAAGCATGTTTTGAAGATTTCTTACTTTTGTGACTCTAATAATAAGATTGACAATCGAAAATATAGATAATAATGCTTGTTATATGTAATACTAAGAACAATATATAGCAAATTAATGAAGGAAGTGAGGTTCTACCATAAAATTAACTGGTAATATAAGGAATTACTTATAAGTCCATGCAAAGTTCCTCATTCTCCATATGTGGGATTGATACTGTCCACATGCTCCCTCATGCGTGACAAATTTTCAAGCTTAACACGTATACAACACAAATGGGGTGACGTTGAGCACGCGTGACCGTTAGGTTTCACAAGTGGACAAACATGCTTTGATATCATAAAGAAAGTTAAGATTCTACCATAAAACAAATTCGCAATTTGGGAAGTAGCACAACTTACTTATAAGCTCATGCAAAGTTTCTTCTTTTCTCAATGTGAGATTGATACTCTCAATAATTAACACTCTTCTTCACATGCATTTATGTTGCAAATTCACAAACAAATGAAATTCCGAGAATTAAGAATGAATTACCTTCTCTAAACAAGCTTGTAAGAAATATGTAATATATTGGGATACTTTGGATGCAGTCCCTAATCATTAACATTATTTGATTAAAACCTTAATGGTATTCAAAGCTTGATCAAAATCCCTTGACTTTATACACCTCATTATATTACTATTACTATTTATATTTTTATAGTTTTGACATTACTTGTTTGATATTTTATGAGATTTATAATCCTATAAATTTAAAATCCCTCATTATAATACTATTAAAACACAAATTCCTCAATTTTCTTTCTTTTATGTTTTGGCACTTTCTTGCGACTTTTCTTCAGACCAAAACAAGCAGAGACCATTTTAGATAACTTAGCAAGGCTTCTGTGGGGGCGAAGCTACTCACGAGTCACGACCTAGGCTATATATACACTACATGAACAAACGATGGATGGAAAGTTGGTAAGTTGGAAACTCGGAAACGAAATTCAAACCAAAAGCTTTTGCATGCATCAACAATAATATGGCCATAATCCTTTCCATATTGCATTTTATATAGATGTCGTTTTGTTGGGCGTCCAAGATGTTACAAGTTACTTTGATTGAGACTTAAGTACTATGTCAACTTTACCACCCTTCTTGCATATTCAAGTGGTCCGTCAATAGGTGTGGTCCTTTTTCTTTTAAATCAAAGCACATGGAAATATTAGAGATGGGACTATAGTTGCATTCACCCCTATGGGGTATACTATACCACCAGACGTCTTGCAATTGAAATAGACCTAACAAACGGGTCGTGTTTGTCGTTTTCGTGTCATATTCATTATCTTAAGGGTTCGTGTCGTGTCAAACTCGTTATTTTAACGGGTTATTGACAAGTGATCTAATAACGACCCGACTCGTTAACGAATTGCGTCGTTTCATGTCAAGTTAATGGGTAATCTAAAAAATTGTCATGCCTAATGTCTAGACCTGGCAAACGGGTCTTGTTCGTGACGTTTGCATGTTATACTGTTATCTTAACATGTGACCTAATAATGACCCAAAACGTTAATGCGTGACCCAATAATGATCTGACTCGTTAAAGGGTTAACCCGAAATCTATTACTTTTGTGTCGTTTCATGGCGGGTTAACAGGTTGTGCAAGAAATTGCAGGCTTAAATTGAAGTATTTTTGTCATATGATTTCACTATCAGAATTGTTCACTTTTTTAACCATTACGTGTCAAATAATTGATGCTTCATCATGAATATGCTACTTGTACTAAATTGTCAATTTATTCAATATATATGAATAACTAAACGATTTCCAATCTAATTGGTTTTCTTACTGATTAAGAAAATGAACAGTTCAAATGTTAAAGTTTGTACGGTAAAAATACACTAATTGCAGCGTGGTGCACCCCATTGTCATTTTATTGTCAATGGACGCCTTTATTTGTTTCAATTTTCTATTCATAAAATTGCAGAAATCAACTGGAAAGAGAAAATGAATCATGACTTGTTCTTTTCGATTCTCTAATGCAAGTGGGTTAGGGGAAAAGTGGGCAGACTGCGGCCATGGATTCTTCGAAGAAGAATGAACAAAGGGAAGTAATAGTTGGGGCTCTACAACTTTTATATACATGCACCCTCAAAACCAGGATCTTCTTAATTCTTATTGTCCAGATTAATTGTCAATTTTGCCACCTTGCCGCTAAAGATTTGTACATATTTTATATTTCTAGGCCACCAAAAAAGAGAGGATAATATATGCATTTCACTCATGGAGAATGCACATATCTCACAACTTCTCATTAACGTATTTTATTGTACAAATTTCATAATTAAAATTGTTCAATAAGTTCATTTGAAGATTATCCTTATAGAAAATCATTTGAATCGGAGACTATTTAGTTAGGGTGGTGTCTACACACCTATTTTCACTTCTTACGCACATCTCTCAATTTTCAGCTGTCGAATAAAATGAATTGAAGAAGAACAATAAAAAAAAGGAAAATTTTATTGGAACCCATTCAACCTCTTTCTACACCCAATACAAAAAATATTTTCTTAAAATTCCTAATTCACCCTTTGATTAAAACTGAAAAAAGAAATAAACAAAACTGAAATCTTTTTCCACACCCAGTGGTTCTCTTCCACCTCAAACCCCACGAAAGATTCACCGGTGATTCTCCATGGCAACTTCAATTCAAGTTCTTTTAGCATCACAACCGCCTTATATGGCACACCATTCAGTTTCCACAAGTTTTGACTTCGAACTGTCCATACAAGATAAATTATCCCTCTTCGGCTTAACGCCTTCCTCGTCGACGACTCCTCCATCCCTTCTCGGCCATAGACATTTGTGGTTCTCCGCATTGCCGGCTCTATACCACTCGGAAACTTGTAACTAGAGAGGAAGTTCTACACCTGGGTTTTCTCAATCTGCTTCTCCTCTGCATTATCAAGCACTGTGCTTCAGCTTCTTGCTCTTGATCTCCATGTCTCCGACTGTTTGAATGAGTTGCGGAAAACGTAGCTTCAAGTAGTTGAACGGTAGCAGAAGCACCACACTCGTCTATGTACGGCTTTTGGTCTCCATTGTACGGACTCGACGACGTCTGCCAAACGCCTTGACATGGAAGTTGCAGGAAGGAGCTCCTTCTCAACCAAGGACTACCACGACACACCACCTGTGCAAGCTTCAATCGAAGTAGTCCTAGGCATGTTTTCCAACGAAGGGAGGGACGGTCGCCACTCCTCGCCCTCACGTAACTTCGACTATGCTTGTAGGCCTCCGATGCTGGCGTTATGATTGAAGAGCATGAGAAAAAGAGGAGGGAGATAATACGAAAGAGGAGGTGGTTAAGAGACGCCGGTGTTAGTGAAAAAGACGCCGAAAAATGGTGGGCAGATATGTGGGTTCATGTTGTTTTAATTTATTTTTACTTTCTAAATAACGTCAGGGCAAAATGAAGAATTTAATGGCAAAAATATTTAAGTTGGGTTTGAAGATAAGATAGTTGGGTTTAAATAAAATTTCCCTAAAAAAAATAACCAGGTTATGGGAATTAAAAAATGATGTATGAATAACACTACCCTTTAATTATTCGCATTAAATAAATGAATCTTTCATCATAAATGTGTCATTACATACAATTGGATGACTAAATATTTTCTGATTAGAAAGATTTTTTGCAAGAATAATTATCAAATAAAGATGAAGAAAATTGAACAGTTTGATTATAAAATTTGCACGATCATACAGTATTTGCAGTAGGATATGTTGTATCCCATGAACTTGTAGTCTTTGGAAGAATCCACCAAATTTCTGGCACGTGAAGATGATTTCCTGCTTTTCCGGCTTCTTCCCTTCCCACTTTCTATATAAAATTCTCCTTTCTTTTTCATCCCTGTTATTATTTTGTATACTTTTCTCTAAAAGGTTTTAGGGATCGCCATTATTGTTATTATTATTTTGCCATAGAGGAATCAATTAGCATTTTTCATAAAATAAAAAACAATTAGAATTTCTCATAAAAAAATCAGTTAGCAGTATTTGCACAAGACCATACCAGAAAAGTGGGGTTTTTTTAGTTTTTAGTCAAAGTTATGATGCCTGTGTTTACATTTGGTACACAGCTTTGTACCTTAAATTACATGTTGAGCTAAAGTGTAATAAAGGTCACAACTTTAGTTCCATTCGTAAATATCAGACCTTTTAAGGAAAAAGATTATCATTTTTTGACTCACTTCACATCGAATTTTAACATTTTGAATCGTCTACTTTTTAAGTCTCAATTCATAGATTATTTTTGCAAAAATTCAATTCAAATCCGAAACTATTTATCTATTTAGTTATCACGATGAAATTTCAATGTGTTTTTAGAATGTTTGTCAGACGATTTGAATTCAATTAGATGTCTCAAATATTTCCGATTTGGCTAGTATTTTGCCAAGAAGATTTATAAGGTGCAACTTAAAAAACGACAATTTGAATTGTTGAAGTTTGATGTGGTATGAGTCATACAACTAATTTCTATTTTTTTAAGAAATGGAAATCCTACATTTCGACAAAAAAAAAAGAGTAAATTGTAGCAATGGTCCCTGAACTTTACTCAAATTGGAGCAATGGTCCCTCAACTAAAAATCCATTACCATTGGTCCCTCAACTTATCAAAATGTGTAGCTATAGTCATTTTCATTAATTTCTTCAAAATTTTGTCAAAATATGTTATGTTGGAATAACCATTTACTTAATTAGGGTCCCTCAACTCATCAAAGTGTGTAATTATGGTAATTTTCGTCAACTACGTAAAAAAATTTGTCAAAACGAGTTATGTTTGAAGGACCATAGCTACAATTGGGATAAAGTTAAGGGACCATTTCTCCAGTTGAATTAAAATTGAGGGACCAAAGGTAATAGATTTTTAGTTGAGGGACCATAGCTGAACGTTTTAATGAGTTGAAGGACCAATGGTAATGGATTTTTAGTTGAAGGACCATTGCTCCAAATTGAGTAAAGTTCAGGGACCATAGCTACAATTTACTCAAAAAAAAATAAAGAAAAAAGAATGTACACACAATATATAAGGCTCGTAAATACAATGCACACGACTTTCTTCGGATATCATGCAAATGGAACTGTGATTTTGCTATCTAATATTTTGCTTAACATTTTATGGTAACATACAATTATCATATTATCTTTAACTATAAAAACATTAAGTTGAATAAAGTGGGGGAATTGGCATTTTCTTATATTCAAGTTGACAAAGAAGGGATCTCTTGTTCTTCTGTTCAAGAAAATAATTTAAACTAATTTTTTTAGTACAAGTAATATTACGTATGCATATTTTGTCGCTGAAGACTTGATGTCAAGCCCTGGAGCTTACGTTTGTATAAGGATTAACGACAAGTAACAATTGTTTTCGAAAAATATAAACAAACTAAGTTTCTCATGTTTTTCTCTCAATATTGTTGTACGTTCTTATTTCGTCTATTACTTCTCCAACATCACATGCATGACGTTTGTATACCTATATTCAAATATTTGCATATAAAATGATGGTGGATTTGAGTTTTAATATCTGAATATGCGCACTGCAGTTTGGAGCATAAGAGAATAGAGTGAAAACTGAAATCTAGTTTTAACAGTTTTTCTTACTAGATTAACACTTTTCTTATTTGCATGAGCTCCAAAACTCATTTTGTTGGAACTCAAATTTCATGCTAAAAAATAGATATAAGTCTCAAATTGAAATATATGTATATATATGGGATGTATCCATGTCACAACTTTTGACACAAGTTTTTGTAGAGCTCACTTTGTAATATATTTTGACAATCCAAACGGTCTATTTTAGGTATTCCCTCAAAGATTGTTTACCAAAAATCACCCAAATATAAAATTATATGACCATTAGATCAAGGGTTTAGGGTTTCTTTGTAGAACCATATTCGTTAATTTTTTTTTCACTACAAATGAATGTCTTAATGATTTTGAATTTGTCTAATTTTTTGTAATGGTGATCTATAAATGATGGTCTAAAAGATAGACAATTTAGATCATTAAAATATATTATAAAGTATGCTCCACAAAAATGTGTGTCAAAATTGTGTAAAAAAGATAGTGCTACAAATCAGCCTCATATATATAAATAAATTATAACTTTTCAATACATTGGAGTAAAAAATGTGGAATTTTGAAGATGAGTGGAGAAAATTTAAGAGAAGAGATCCTCTCCGGATTTTTTCCACCAAGGCCACCGGATCAAGTGATCCGGACCTTTTAAATTTCATCCAACGGCAAAAAATTATTACAACTTTTAAGGGATCAAAATAGGTATGTCGTTGGATGAAATTTGAAATATTCAGATAATTTGATCCGATGACCTGGGCTCTTCTCAAAATTTAATTCATTTTTAGGAATTAAAATAAAAAACGAGCATCATCAAAATGATGTGCATGATGTTGTGGCGGGTCCAAACCTCCAGAAAAACCCCAAAAAAAAAGGAAAATATAGTTGTGTGCTGGATGGATCACTAAAATAATAAAATAAATAGCCCCTCTAGTCAAACATAAAGTGCCTTGCCACATCAGCCACCACATAAAAAGGAAACTTCTTGGGAAATCTCAACCAAATCTCATCCCCACCGTCCAATACTTTACTCAAGTTAGGTAAAATCCATTTGCACCCGTCAACGGTTAAAAAAACACAACAAAGAACTCCTCAGCTAGGGCAAAGTACTGGGGGTAACGACTACCAGGGTATGTTTTCAGCTTTTCCTTCTTTATGTCTCTTGTAACATGACAAAAATAATAATAAAAACATGTTGCATATGCTCTTCAATTAGGGTAAAATCTTGAGTTTAATCATAATTATTTCAACTTCTTTCTATATATATCTCGTCACGTAACAAGTTTTCATCCACCTACCTCTCTCATTAGGTGACCTCTTCATCTAGCAAATAAAAACTTGAGCGATCATCTTATCTTATCATCTCAATGTCTCTCTCGTAGATCACAATTTTCTATCCACATTTCTCATCACCTAAAATAGTCACTATGAGAAAGAGATAACCCTACTTACAAATGTACAAAATCTCTCCTAAACTACATTTATAATATTTCACAATTATATAGTTTTAGAGAATATAAAAAAATGTTGTAGATAGTGTTTTACCGTGACGGAAAGCAATCATCCCCCTAACAACTTACTATCTAATTCACTAACACTATCGTTGTACTAAAAAATGTTATTTACCAAATTCTTGTAAGAAAATTCCTAAAACTTATTGTACAATAAACACAACCTAATAAACAATGTAGTATTATTAAATTCACTAAATTTATATAATGTATGGAGTGACGTTTTACATGTAAGGTTAAAAAAAAATTATCCTAATTTACTGTAAGGTACAATGTCACAGCCCGTCCCGAAACTCATTTATCGGTGATGTAAAATGACAGTTTTATCCTTGGACGGGAAAAATGTAGTGTATGTGTGTGACATATTATGAGACTTAGAGATTATTTTGTGGTTTTGGATTAGTGACCCACGTGGACCACACACACACCACACTCACTCCCTCTCTTCTCTCCCGTGCTCTCTCATCTCTCATACTCACTCTCTCTCTCTTCTCTCTTGTACGGACAACACCCAAATCCCTGAGAAACGTGACAGATCAAGGGTGTGAAGCACACCATTGTGTTCGTGAAGCTCAGACGATTCGATTGGTACTATTTTCAGGTAAGGAAACCTCTGATTCCACGTTGAACCATGAACCACCGATTTTGTCACTGTTTATGCATACGTAAATATGTTGGTTTCAGGGAATTTCAAGCTCATATGGAGCTTAAGGAGGTCATTACGAAGCTCAGAGTACTTCGTTTAAAGAAATTGGACGTCGGAATCGTGATAACAAAGAGTTTCAAATTTGGCCGGAATTATCGAAGCTTTTTCCGACGAGTTGGAGGTCGGGGTAGGTATAGTTTTGTTTGTCTTGTTGAGATCTTTAAAATGGTACCAATTATGTTGAAAATGGTGCAAAAATGAAGAAGTTAGGACGATTTGAGTAATTTTCCAGAAACCGGCGAAGTCACCGGCGACTCGCCGGAGAAGACAGAGAATCTTCCATCAGTTTTAACGGAATATGCTAACGGTGTTGGCTGACGCCGTTAAGAATCTAACGGTATATGCTGGGGTTTGACGGAATATTCCTGACGGCGTTAACTGACGCCGTCAGCGTGCCTGGCATGTGCCCGGGTGTGGGCGGCGCGTGAGGGGTCCAAAAATTATTCTAAAAATTTGGGGATGATCCTGAGGTTGTGTAGGTCACTATGGTATATTCATATACCAGAATTGAGCATTGTATGAGAAGTTAGCTAGTTTTGTCTATGTGCTTTAAAATAACGTTTTTATAGTTAATTCGCACATAGGTGAGACTTATCCCGAGGACGAGTGTATCCAAGGGTGACTCGGGGGCTACCACCCTTCGACTTACCAGTGAGTGGGCTTTTGGTTTTCAGTATATATTATATACTTGATATTTTCCCAGAAATATGTGTTTAAATGAAAGTATGCCATAAATGCCTTGCATATAAGTTTATAAATTGTACATGAATTAGTATATGATGCATTATATATAATTGTGGTGTTGTGGAAGTTCAGGTAAGCTCAAGTAAGTTATGTTTGGTTATGTGAATCATCGATGATGTGATATGTGATTGAATAATGTTGAGCTCATAAAACTGCACTTAGGGTGATCGTCAGAGTTATGGCACATGCCTGTTTATTATGTCACATCCCGCACAATATGCTCATATTGGATCCAATTTAGGTGCACAGTCTTGTCGTACATACCTTATTTATGGTTCTGACTCGTAGGTGACTAGCGAATTATCGCCCAGCTATTATGTGAGAGTAGTATTGAGCATGATTATATTATACCCATTATTGTCGTACAGACCTTTTACTTTGGTTCCGACTCTTGTGCAGTATATTGCCGTATAGGTCATTATAGTGACTCCCGCTAGATTGATTTTGAGCTATGAATTCAGCCGTACAGATTACCACAGGGGTTCCGGCTAACATGTTATATTTTTATGAAATTATTCTTACCTGAATTGCTTACTCTGTTATATCTTGGCATGTCATACATATGAATATGATTATGTGAAGCATGATTTGAATTGATATATTTACATAATATTTATGTATATGCTTATTTTATGATTCTGGGAAAAATTATACATGTTTTACAGTGAGGGGTTAGATATGTTGATAAATGAAACGGTTTTGTAAAACATTTGTTTTTGCCCACTCACGTTTTCTGTTTTGTGCCCCTCCAGGTTTTAGGTAAGTTTGCAGTTGCTGAGTGCGAGGACTTCGGCGGTTCTAACACATCTAAATAATTGTAGGACATCTTATGGTACTGTATAACTAGTATTTGTCCTACTGGACTGCACCTAGACTTTCTATGCTCTGATTAGGAGTGTTTACTTCTGTGTATTACTCATAACACTTCCTGTTTAGTAGTGCACTCTAGTAGTTCGGTTTTTTATTATTCTTATATTTCTTATCAGTATTGTTTTCGCACTGTGCACATGGCTACGTCACTCTCACGTGATGGCCAGCATGCCTTGATCTCAGTCGGGGTGTGTCAACAATGTTAATGATTGTATCTGTTATAATTTGAACGAATTAATACTCCTTCTTTACATGCCACATGATTACTATCACACACAAATTCGGCGCTTATTAAGGGTTTGGATCACCTTAAATTTCTTTCAAGCATACAAACATATCATTTGATGAATAAATTTAATAAATAAAATTCTGTTTTGGAAATGCCCTACTTTGATTCTTTATATTAAAAATTGATTAATGTCATCTTCCATGTTGTGCTTCGTACATAAATAGTTTTTGCCGTCAAATTTTTACTAGTATGCTAACGTGGATTCCATAGCTGAGAGTTTCGAAAACAACACAAACCATTTGCGGTGAAAACCTGTGAATAAATCAATTGACCCTGGCACTGCCAAGGGGAAATCTGAACTTAACAAGAATCTGAGGTGAATTTGGTGGCGAATTTGATAATATAAACTTATATAAAAAACAGCTGGGGACAGAGGGACTGATTAGGAATTATCATTAATCAATGTCTGCAGACAGTATAATCAGTTCAATCCGTTAACGTTTTTTTTTTGGTTGAATCTTACACGACTTATTAACTTGACTAAAAATAACACAAAAATAATAAATTTTGGATCAATTCGTTAACGAGTCGAGTTATTATCTGATCACCCATTAACAAGCTAGTCGTTATCAGGTCACCCTAAAAGCTTCCATAAGATATCGTTTGATAGATCTAGACATTATTAAGCATGACAATTTCTAGCATGATTTGACAAGAAAAGACACAACCCATTAATGAATCGGATCGTTATTAAGTCGTCTGTTAAGAAACCCTTAAGATAACGAGTTTGACATGACCTATTAAGATAAAGGGTATGACACAAAAATACACAAATACGACTCGCTTGTCAGGCTTAAGTATAACATACGCTAATGAATATGATCCATAAATACTCAATGATGGTGTTTAATTAAATTAATCCCTGTTTTCATATTGTTAATTTGTTTTGTTTTTTAGCCAAGTCTGAAGAGAAACTGTTCGAGTGAGAAGGAGAGAGTGAAAGCTCTGCCTTGCTTTGCTTAAGTCTATTTCATGTAGGGCAGTTGATTTCATAAAGTAATAAAAAAGCTGTCCGAGCTTTGTTTGCTTGCTTTGCTCCCTCTCTGGTTTCCCGGCGACACGTTAGTTTCTTTTTCTTACACTTCGATCCCTTCAACAATTCCAACTTCACAAAAACCCAACTTTGCAAACTTTGCAAGAACGCCAAAACCCAAGAAAAAAACTTTAACCAAAAGAAAAAACACGAAGTCTTTGTCTTTGTGTGATCATCTATGTACCCTTTTCGTTTTTGGAGTTTATTCAAATAACCCAGTTTCCAATTTGCTTAGTTTTTTCAGCAGGTAGGAGTGTTTTTGGCTGATTTGAATGCTTGAGCTGCAAAGTTGTGAGTTTTTTTTTTTTTTTCTGGGTGTGGTTTTGTATTTTGGTTGGTGGGCTTCATCAGGAATTCAGAGAGGTTTGCTAAGATTTGAGCTGTCTGGTTTTGAAAAGGGCAATGACGGGTTTCTTCAAATTTGGTGAAATTAGAAAAAAGTCAGAATCTTGTTGCATTTTTGAGATTGGTAAAGGAAGTGGTTATCTGGGTTCAATGTGAATTGGAGAAGGTTTTGAATTGAAAGTGGTTGTTGGTCTTCAAGCTCTTCTCTTTTTGGAACAAGTTGTACTGCAATTACTGGGTTATGGGCTGCAGGTAGACGAGCAAGAAGTTGAATTTCTGTGAGAAAAATCAATCAAGTATTAAACATGAAGGTTCCCACCAATGGGTTTTTAGCAAATTCTGGCGAAGGTGAGGCTTCCTGAATTTTGGAAAATTTAGTCCTATGTTTGATGTTGTTTATTAATTTTTGTGATTTAGCTTTAGTTGGATGCTTTTGAAAGGCTCTCTTAACTTTGATTTCCGCAGAAAGTGGAAGTACTTTTATGGTTGGGGATTTGAAATTTTCATTCTTTGATTGCACTTCATATGATTTCGACTCATAAATTCAGTATATGAATTGATCACTTTCCAAAGAATTATGTAATATTTCTGTGCAAAGTTTTTGATACATAAATGATTTACGGTTCTTAAAACATAATTTGAACCACTTTTGAAATAAACCATATATTTTACCACGGCAGATCTTGTGTTCTTCGAATCTCATACGGATAATTAGGCTGTTGTGGCTGAATTATGCAAATATTGTATGATCTGTTAATTTTCAGATATCGTATGACATGGTGTCACGGGAAACAAATCTGTTTTGAGAAGTTGATCACTTGACATTTAATTATCGTGTCAAGAGTTTTGACTTCTCTTCAACGCTGATGAAGTTTTGTTTTGTCTGCAGCCGGAGAACAAAAGATAATTAATTCGGAGTTATGGCATGCTTGTGCTGGGCCATTGGTTTCTTTGCCTCCGGTTGGAAGTCTTGTGGTGTACTTCCCACAAGGCCACAGCGAGCAAGTGCGTCTTTCTCTATATATGTAAAGAAGCAACAGTTTTTCTGAGATTTGGGTTTCTGATGGAATTATCATAACTATTTTGCAGGTTGCAGCATCGATGCAAAAGGAGACTGATTTCATACCGAACTACACCAATCTTCCGTCTAAATTGATATGCATGCTTCACAATGTCACATTGCATGTATGATAGTTCCACGCAGCTACTTTAGAATGATGAAGTTTATTTTACGGATGTAAAGCTTTTTTGTTTTCTGTAACATGGTTGATTTTAAATACATTACTCATGCATCTCTACATTCGTTTTATTGTACAGGCTGATACCGAAACAGATGAGGTCTACGCACAAATGACTCTCCAACCAGTAAACAAAGTAGGTCAGCCATTCTTTTTGTGAATTAAGCAATACTTTATCCGCTTTGCCTTTCACATATAATCATGTTTCATGTTCACTTATTTGCAAAACTGTTTGAAATTCGGCAGTATGAGAAGGAAGCATTGCTGGCATCTGACATGGGCCTCAAACAAAGTAGGCAACCTGCTGAGTTTTTCTGCAAAACTCTTACAGCTAGCGACACGAGCACTCATGGTGGATTTTCTGTACCTCGTAGAGCAGCTGAGAAGATCCTCCCACCTCTAGTATGTAAACCTTTGAAACTTTATATTGTTATTTGAAAATATCAAAGAAGTCGGTGTAGTCCATTCCGTGTAGTGGTAACTAGAAGCAGTTATCTTTGATAGGATTTTTCTATGCAACCACCTGCTCAGGAGCTTGTTGCAAAAGATTTGCATGATAGTGCGTGGACATTCAGACATATCTATCGAGGTATTTCCCTCTTTAAAACATACTCCTAGTGTTCTCGTCCTTCCCCAAAAAGCATAAATTGTTTCTGCTTTTTGTTTTTCTTATTAGATATTTAGATGCAAATATCTGAATTTTCATTCTAACTGTGTAGCAATTTCATTCCAGGCCAACCAAAACGGCACCTGCTGACTACAGGTTGGAGTGTTTTTGTTAGCAACAAAAGACTCTTTGCTGGAGATTCTGTTCTTTTTATAAGGTATGAAAGACGTTTTCAGATAGATGATTAAATTCGTCCCGATATACTTCCTTTGGTTAGTGAGTGACAACAACCTGGTTGTATGTAGGGATGAAAAATCTCAGCTTCTCTTGGGTATAAGGCATGCTAATAGACAGCAGCCAGCTCTCTCTTCATCAGTCATTTCCAGTGATAGCATGCATATCGGCATTCTTGCGGCCGCAGCTCATGCTGCTGCAAATAACAGTCCATTTACCATATTTTACAACCCAAGGTAACACTTGGATGTTTAGATTTTCTTGTTGGTTTTTAGGAAATGTCGTCTGTAATTACACTTTGATTGGTTCTGACAAAATTTATTTGATCTTATAGGGCAAGCCCTTCTGAATTTGTAGTACCTCTAGCCAAGTACAATAAAGCGATGTATACCCAAGTTTCACTTGGCATGCGATTCAGAATGATGTTTGAGACCGAAGAGTCAGGAGTACGCAGATACATGGGCACAGTCACTGGCATCAGCGATTTGGATCCTGTTCGATGGAAAGGTTCGCAGTGGCGCAATCTTCAGGTATTGATTAGCCATTCATATGGTATTTAGGCTTTAGCTAAGTTTACATAACGTTGTGTGCGTCTATATCTGAGTGACACTTTATTGGTCTTTTTTTTTTCTGCTCAGAGTTCATTTTGTAGCTCCCATTACCAGATACAGATTGAATCGAAATTTTCTAGGTGTTCTAGACATGTACTTAAGCTTAACCAGATATTGATGTTCTTTGTACTTTGTTTCTTCTCAAAAAAAAATGTTCTTTGTACTTTTAATAGGTTGGATGGGATGAATCAACAGCTGGTGACCGGCCTAGCCGAGTTTCAATTTGGGAAATTGAGCCTGTTATAACTCCTTTCTACATATGCCCTCCTCCATTTTTCAGACCCAAGTTTCCCAAGCAACCAGGGATGCCAGGTAAACCATATTGACAAGTTACCTAGATTCTTTGAAGTTTAGAGTCTTCAAAGTCGAGTAACTCGTAAGGAATATGTTTAAAAAGTTAGCTTGAAGAAAAAATTTGCCAGTGGAATCCACAAACATTGTTTGTATGTCCGCGTGTATTATATCCTGTCGGAAAATCTGTTTGTAATCGAGTCCTTTTGCAGATGATGAATCCGACATCGATAATGCTTTCAGGAGAGCCATGCCTTGGCTTGGAGATGAATTTGGCATGAAGAACTCGCCAAGCTCGTTTTTCCCTGGTTTGAGTTTGGTGCAGTGGATGAACATGCAACAAAATAATCAGTTTTCAGCTGCTCAGTCTGGATTTTTCCCATCCATGGTTCCTCCAACAGGCCTGCAAAATAACCTTGGTACTGATGATCCATCCAAGTTATTGAGTTTTCAAGCCCCGGTGCTGTCTTCGCTCGGTCTCCAGTCAAATAAATCAGCTCCACAAAACCATGCTAGTCAAATGCAGCAGCCGAATGTGACATGGGCTCAACAGCAGCAGCTGCAGCAGTTGATGCATAATCCTATGAACCAACAACAGCAAAGTAACCCCCAACAGCAGCAGCTGCAGCAATTATTGAATTCTTCGGCGAACCAACATCAGCAAAATCACCCCCCGCAGCAGCAGCTGCAGCAATTACTGAATTCTTCGGCAAACCAACATCAGCAAAATCACCCCCAGCAGCAGCAGCAATTATTGCAGACTCCAACGAACCAACAGCTCCATAATTTCTCCCATCAGCAGCAGCAGCGGGAGCCCCAACAACAGCAAGAGCCGCCAAACTTGTTGCAGCATCAGCAGCTGCATCAACAGCAACCACAACGGCACCAGCAACAACAATTATCTCAACCGAATCCGGTAAATAATGGTTCTGTTGCTCCTAACCAGGTCTCGGGCCAAAATTCACAACAACCAGTTATGTTCTCCCAACATCAACAGCAGCAATTACTAACAGGGAATACCCAGCAAGCTGTCCCTTCTTCTAGTAAGAATTCATTTCAGTTGCCAACTGGACAACAAAATTCACAGCTCCAGCAGCAGCAACTAGAACCGCAACCAAGCCTCTTACAAGGGCAGCAGCAGGCAGCACAATTGCAATCATCCCCACATCAATTGTTGCAACAGAGTGTGTCACAGAAAGTACAGCAGCAGCCACAAGTACAGCAATCATCTCCGCAGGGCATCTCTGAGCAACAACTCCAATTACAGTTGCTGCAGAAGTTTCAGCAACAGCAGCAGCCACAATTACTCTCCTCGTCAAGCTCACTTTTGCAGCCTCAACTCTTACAGCAGCAGCTGGCCCGCCAACAAAACCAGCAGTTACAACAGTTGCCTATGACTCAGCATCATCAGCAACAGCTAAGTGGCAACAGCTTCTCGACAGACAAACTTCTCAACAACTTTGCAGCTCCTTCGATGATGCAGTCACAACATATGCCTTCTATCCAGCCCCAGAACCAGCACAAGCCATTTACAGCAATCAGAAGCCATTCCGGTCTTACAGAAGGCGATGGTCCATCATGTTCAACCTCCCCTTCTACTAACTGCCAGATGTCCCCATCAAACTTCTTGAACAGGAATCAGCAAGGAATGGCCATGTTGTTGGGGGATTCAGTGGCCGAACCGGCTCATAATTTGGTTCAGGAGCTTCAGAGCAAGTCTGATGTTTGGGTCAAACATGAGCCGCCCAGCTCAAAAGGACCAGACCATATAAAATATAAAGGTACAATCACTGATCAGTTGGAAGCTTCATCATCTGGAACATCGTATTGTCTGGATACTAGCACAATCCATCAGAACTATGCACTTCCCACCTTCTGTTTGGATGGTGATGTTCAATCGAATCCTCGAAGCAGTCTTCCATTTTCCACTAATATTGATGGATTGGCACCGGACACTTTGTTGTCAAGGGAATATGACTCTCAAAAAGATCTTCAGAACTTACTGTCTAATTATGGTGGGACGCCAAGAGACATTGAGACAGAGTTATCCACTGCTGCAATCAGCTCTCAATCATTTGGGGCACCAAACATACCTTTCAAAGCTGGGTGCTCAAGTGATTTTCCCATAACTGATGCTGGAGTTTTAGGCAATGGATCGTGGGCAAACCAGGCTCAACGTATGAGAACATATACAAAGGTTTGTCACTCTACTGAATAATCTTTGGTTTGTTCATTTTGAAGTGAGGTGCATTTGTCATGAAATTTGTAAACCAACTACGCTGCAACTGGAGGAAACTTCATCGCACCTGCACGGATTCAGCTAGTATATAATGATAATCTTATGACTCTCTTTCCATTTAGTTTTTTGCTGTTTCAACAATGTCAAGATGTCGTGATATATATTCATTTTCTTCATCAAAATACCTTTGCTTAATACTGAATTCAACAATTTCCAGGTTCAAAAGCGTGGATCTGTGGGAAGATGCATTGATGTCAACCGTTATAAAGGCTATGAGGAGCTCCGGCATGCTCTTGCCCGCATGTTTGGGATTGAAGGGCAACTAGAAGATCCACACAGGACGGACTGGAAACTTGTATACGTGGATCATGAAAATGAGATTCTTCTCGTTGGTGATGATCCATGGGAGTAAGTTCAAGAACCCTGCAATAGCAGATAGCAAAACCTTTTGCCTTTCCATTCGCTTTTCCTCATACATTCCTTTTTTAATTGCTTTTAGGGAGTTTGTGAGCTGTGTCCAGAGTATAAAGATATTGTCATCCGTTGAAGTACAGCAGATGAGCTTGGATGGAGACCTCGGCAACATTCCAGTCCCCAATCAAGCTTCTAGCGGAACTGCCAGTGGAAATGCATGAAGACCTCAGTATGATGATAACTTTGCAGCCTTGTTTTACCGGTAAGGGTTCAAATATTGAAATGATCAAGTCTTCAGCAGATGAATTCCCGTCTGGTTTGCAACTGAGCTGTAATCGTTGTGAACAGAAATCCTCTCGTTCAATGCTAATACAACAATCAGAATTGGAGTCTCCCCAATCATCGAGGGACAAAATTGTTCCTCGTCCGGTGTGGAAACTACTGGTTCCTCGAGTTTGGTTAGTTGATCTCCTTTAACTTCCGGTAGCAGGTCAGCCGAAGCTCGAAGACACCTCTAACACAACGGTGACTATAGTCGTAGTCCTTGCATATATTGTTGTAAGCTTCATCAGTGGGGTTTTTGATGCGGTATGGCGGGATGAAATGTATAATATGATCTTTCTCGAGACCGATTCGACATTCAATTTATCGAATCAAAGAGATGGAATATAGAACTCAAGTTATAACTCGTTTCAGATGTAATGGCCCCAAGATTTCGATCACAAAAGAATCACGTTGTTAAGCACCAAAACCTCCGTCGGTTGATGAAATTTCTGGTGGAGGTAAGATTTTCCGGCGAAAGCTAGAAACTTTGATATATAAAAACCCGAAGATTCATTTCCGAAACTGTTTCAGCCGCAATCGTTATACTCCCAACTGTTATTACATTCAAAAGTACAGAGAAGGCAGTTGAGGCCCTCAAATCTATGTGATCAGAAAATGTCTTAAAGGAAACTCTGCGAGATATTTCAAAAACTTGAGCTCATCTAATTCGACAACTAAGAAAGTATGGCGATGACATCCGAAGCTCTCAAAGCTATGTACTCAGTACCGTCTTTGCCCTTGAAGTCATTCCCTGCATACTTGGAGTACAAAACTGTGCTTCCCTGGGATATGGATAGTGGTTTCCAGTTTCCTTCCTCATCAAGAGTACCGGGTCCGACGGCAATCACCTGTTACAGCATAGGCAGAGCATGAACAACAATGTCTCACAAGAACCTCATCCACAATAGCATAAATGCCTTGAGCTAGGATGAAAAGTTTCATAACCCCTTACCGTGCCAATGGAGGGCTTCTCCTTGCTAGCCTCTGTCAGCAACAAACCTCCGGCAGTCTTTAACTCGGCCTCAGCAACCTGCATTGGTTGTACATAGGGTCAAGACAATCATGAACCTTGGTTCAAACATAAGAGAAAATGAAAAGTAGCTAATAAGCCCATATTAGGGTGCGGAAAAAGCATATAAACTGACAATTAGTAGTGTGACACTGGACGTATAATAGTAAGGAAGAGACAATCAAGTGTGACTATAAGCCAAGCCATGTCGAAGCTCTAAATGTTCGTCAATACTAATAAGAGGCCTAACAATTACCAACGGCCCGGGACTGTTATGAGATCCTTCCAATTTATGCTTCAACAACAAACTCTTGAAACAATTTATTACAAAAGTTTCAAGTTTCAAAGGGCAACAAACCTTGATTAGAACTCTATCATTCAAAGGCTTGAGATCCTTCACATCTTCGGTTTCAAGAATACCGACTATGTCATCATCCTTCAGGATAAGATGCTTCGCACCATTGAACTCCACCTCTGTCCCAGCATACTTGGAGTATACAACTTCAGCACCTGTCTGTACCACAGAAAGCAATCAGTAAACAGAAACCTAGAAAATTATTGACTGTAGCTGAATAGGATTATGCCGAAGACATCACCAACCTCCACACTGATGCCCACTTTTGTCTTCCCAATTGTTTTACCCTCTCCGACAGCAACAACTTCACCTCCTTGAGGCTTTGTCTGAGCTGTGGTTGGAAGTAAAATTCCACCGCCGGTCTTCTCTTCCATGGTCTTGATCTTCACAAGCACTCTGTCGCCCAAAGGCTTAATTGAAGTGTACTGCAGAATCGAATCAGAACCCTTTAACATCAGATAACCTACGAATAGCATGGAATTGACAAATTCAACAAAGGAGCTAACTTTATCAAACAACCAGCACAAGAAACAAGGCATACTTAAATCGAAATTCGAAACCTAACGTAATAGAAACCTTATCCAGAACAAGTTTTTGGGTCAAATCATAACCCAATAAGCAAAACCAGTTTCAAATAGCAAATCTTCATTGGATAAGATGAAATGGGTACAGATTAAAATTCAAATTATGCATTCATACACATTAATCATCACCCCTAAATTACACATACAAATAGAAAAACTGCCCAAAGCAACCAAATTTTACCCCCAAACAAAATGAACCAGATAGAACAAAACCAAAGAAAAAGTAAAAGTAACAACCTTGGGAGCGACAGTAGTGGCGGCCTTGACAGCGAGGCCACGGAAGGAGCGGTGGTTGACAAGTGAGACACATGCCAGAGACCCGAACTTGAGGTTTGAAGGTCTGAGCCCTTCAAACGAAGCCAAACTCCTGGCCGAGATCGACGATGCGGTCAGCTGAGCTGCTGCCATTTCTGCAACAAATTACCCAAAATCAAATTCATCAATTCACCATAAAACATGAAACAAAATCGTATAGAAATGCACAACAGAACAAAACGCAGATAAATACGATTGAAACGACAACGGAAATGGAGATTACCTGTTGAATTTGGAGGGCGGAGGAGAGGTTGATGGCCTAGTAGAGTGAAGAAGATAAAACCCTAGAGTGTTTGCAGATTGCAGGCTTTTGGGTTTTATCAGTTGTTAAAAGACGCTTCTAGTACTCCTTTGTTTTGGTTGCACTTGTGGTTCGGGTGCCTATTCAATTTGGGTGGGTCAACGGTACCCGCCCGAGCTCACAGCCTAGAGTGTACTCGAAAATGGGGGCAGAAGTGGGCATCTCTCTACGTGGGTAAGGTTGGGCCATCTGTTTAGTTGTGTGTTCATTCTCTAGTTCTAAATTATGTTCTTCACAATATTTTTTTTCGTGTAGGGAGCCCAACTCGTTTTTTGAGCATCCGAGAGTTTGCTTTGTTCTGTGTGTGTGGAAACCCCCACACCTTGTATGCCAGGATTCCTCATTCTACATGTGAGGTGTCCACATCGTTTTGCGTGCCAGAAGTCCGCCTCTTTTTACGTCCACGGAGCCCGTGTCGTTTTGGCATGCACGGAGACAGCCTTGTTTTCCATGCGCAAGGTTGGCCTCGATTTGTGCGATGTATCCCACCTTGTTTTTCGTGCGTGAAGTCCACCTCGTTTTGCACGAAAAATATATTTTGAAGAACATGAATATGATAGCTTATTGTAGTGGTAGGAGAAATAAAATAAAATAAAAACTAACAAAAATGATTGAAATTCCTGGGGTGCCACACGTGACTTTCTGGCACCCCAGGAATTTCAATCATTTTTGTACATTTTGCCTTTATTTCTCTTACCACTACAACAAACTCATTTTTCGTACGCAGTGATGGTCATGATTTGTATGACGTATCCCGCCTCATCTTCCGGAGCTCGTCTCGTTTTGCGTGCCAAAAGCTCGCCCCGTTTTCTATGAGTGAAGTATGCCTCGTTTTTCGTGCCAGGTTCGCCTCGTTTTAGTGTGCATATAGCCCGCCTAACACCCATGTTGTCACATCTCGACCCCGGCCCCAGCCCCAGCCCGGACCCCCACCACATCCCAGGACGGGATATGACACATATTTTTTTGACAAAAATGCAAATTTTTTATTTTCGCAAAATATTTTTCATAAGCATTAAATTAAACTTTTAAAAGAATTTGGAAGCAGTTTTACTGTTTATTGAGCAACGAATGTATATTTAGTAGAATATTTAACCCGAAATCAAAAAAATAAGTGAAAAATATAGTAGTGAGACCCATAACATTGTCAAATGAGGTTCTACACTCAAGAATTTCAACGGAAAGTCTCATCTTTATTTTCAAAACTTCACAATGAGGCGAAGGTGAAAATAAATAAATTGAACGGTGATTTATGTACGAATTTGCAAAACCGACTGAAAATCGTGAGTGTTAAATCCACATTTTTTTTTGTAAAAAATGCAAATTTTTTATTTTCTGGAAATATTTTTCGTGAGCATTAAGGAAATCTTTATAATGTATTTGGAAGCAAATTTACGATTTATTGAGCAACAAGTGTATATTTAGTAGAATATTTAAGCCGAAAAGTAAAAAAATAAGTGAAAAACATAAAGATGTTAAAATGTATATTTAGTGTATATTTAAAAAAAAATAAAGATGTTAAAATTACCTGTAAGTGAGGTTTAAACAAAAAATAGCAAACTTTTGTTTTGTTAAATAGTCTTTCACCCTCTTTCGGTTAACAAATAGGGTTCTATTAATAACTAGTTTAGATTTAGATAAAAGAAAAATTAAAAAAAAAAAGTTTCAAATATCTTTAAATTTAGGTTTTAAATCGTTGATTACAAGTGTTTATATACGAATTATTATAGATTTTGCACGGAAAAATATATTTTGAAGAACATGAATATGATAGTTTGACGTATCCCGCCTTGTTTTCCATGCGTGGAGTCCACCTCGTTTTGCATGCATCGAGCCCACCTAACAACCATGTTCTTTGACAAAAATGTAAATTTTTTATTTTCGCAAAATATTTTTCATGAGCATTAAGTTAAAAAAATTTAGAAATTTGGAAGCAGTTTTACGGTTTATTGAGCAACAAATGTATATTTTGTAGAATATTTAACCCGAAAACTAAAAAAATAAGTGAAAAATATAGTAGTGAGGAACAGAACATGTCAAATAAGGTTCTACAATCAAGAATCTCAACAAAAAGTCTCATCTTAAGTTTCAAAACTTCACAGTGAGGCGAATGTGAAAATAAATATATTGAACGATGATCTATATACGAATTTGCAAAACAGACCGAAAATCGTGAGTCATCCACGTTTTTTGTAAAAAATGCAAATTTGTGTGGATTGGTTAGGTGTTGGACCATTTATGTATGTTTTGTCCTTTACAATATTAGTTAGGTGTTGGACCATTTGGAATGGGGATTGAGGCTTGGGCCACCATTTGTGTGGATTGGGCTTGATGATTATACCATAATATTAATATAATTTAATATTAATTAATCAAGACAATGGCCTTGGGCATTTGTGTGGTTGGGGCCTAATAATTAAAATTAATCTGATCAATTAGTTTTAATTTTCGAATTGAACTTTTAATTAAAATTAATTGAAAACGTTTTGATTAATAGACACAACTCTTTGGAAAGAGAGTTGTATAGCTTCAGATACATCCAAAAGGTATTTGAAGAGGTATGAAATAGCCTATATAGCTAGAGTCCTCAGTTCCATTACAGATTATCTTTTATTCCTTCTTTATTCTGTACGAAATTTCCAGAGAGTAAACACACAAAGCAAATTTGCTAGAATTCTAGATTCCAGTGCGGGTTGTAGAATTAGGTAGTTGAATCCTGGTCGAGCAGACGTTGTTGAACCACAAGCACAAGAGTGGGACGGAAATACTGTTCGAATGACATAGCTATTACACTAGCCTCTACCTTCTGTAATCACGTTAGTACCATTGATATTCTTGTATTTATTTATGTATTTCATTATGCACAGCAAGTATTTTGATGAATAAATATTCTACAATTTCAAGTTCTGTTATTTTGTATTTATTTCTGAATTGTTCTCCAACACTTCCCAGCACTTATAGTGCACCAAAAGCTTGGAAATCCTCTTCCACAAGCACACTCGTGTCTTCTAGCATGGATTAGGCTCCACCTGAGAGCAGAAGCTTCAGCCAAAAGAACACCTCCAGAACCAAATTTAGCTACATGTTTCATGCATTCGGATTATAATTCATTTACTTTGAATCTATCATTGTTCACATTTAATATATTTTCGACTTGTTAGTTCATAAGTTCAACAACCAAATCAATTTTGAAATCCCGGGTTCGTTCCTTTAGGTAATAAAGTTATTCTCAAATAGCTAATACATGTTGAAGAATATAAGAATCTCATATTAGAAAACTTACAAAATTAAAAAGAATTTGATTTTTGGGAAGTATCATGATCATCCAATAAGAAGGGTTTCAATTTTTTCAAATGAACGATTGGAAGACCTATTGATTCTAACAATTGATTGCAGAGTTGATCATTTGGACCTAGCAATTCATAGATGAAAAAATGACGTACATATTGTTTTATTCCACTTCTAATCACAGCGATTAGAAATATTACAACCCATTTGTTGTGCAAGTGATCCAATGCAACATGTAAAGCAAAATAGGGCTCCGTTTCTCTGAAATCTTTATATGTACGTAGTTTGTAGTTAGTTGTGTGCAAGTCACACCGCGGGATAGATATTAATTCCAAGTTGGCGGCTTAAGGAGCTAGATGACCATGAATTCAAGAATCACGTGATAACTAGCTAGTTGACTGTCAATTTAGTTTCCCACACTATTGATTGTCAATTTAATTTCATTTTTTTTTATCATACTCCTAAGTTCCAGAGACTTCAAATTCAGCCCATATATGTATAAGATCGGCAAGAAAACGCGCGAAGTGGTGGCAACTAAAATGATCGTTTAATAATCATTTTGGTTTTATCTAGAGAAGAAATACAAAAGGAAAATAAGAGATGAAGGATGGTGAGAGAAATGTATAAGAAAACACACACACGGAAAACATTAAAAATCAAAAGGAAAATTTATTTTGAGTTGTTTTCACTTTTAAGGTTTTGTTTTTATTCATTCATCTGTTATTTCTCTTATATATATATACATTCGTCATATCTCAAGCAGAAAAAGTGAAAAGTTAAAAAACAAAAGAGTTATAAACCGACGTAGAAGATAGGTTTACCCTGACCAAAAAGATAAGAGGTGTTCAAAATCACTTACGCACTGCAATGTTTTTTTCTTTCTTAAATAATAACGCGTGATTGAATTGAAGTACTACCGCTAAATGAATTTAAGTTCTTCTAGAACTAATTGGTTTCGTTGAAATTACAAAAGCTAATTAAATGAACGTTTACGTATTGAACATAAAAGTGGAACAAATTAAGACCCATAAGTAGAGATTTAGAGGAAGAGACAAAGCACAGTGAAGAGACATGCACCATGAATGGGGTTGGGAATCTTCGGATAAGCTGAGGTTTTAGCCCTAGATGACGAGAAATTTTTCATTGTAATGGGAACACAAGTGGTACATCACGTGTTTTAATAGAAGTGATAGGAAATTTTATTTTTGAAGTTATTAAATTTTTAGCATACATATCCTGCCATTTGTTTAGTAACACATAGTGTACCACTTTGTGTACCGGTCACACTGAAAAATCTCTCTTAGATGACACAATCCCAAAGACCTTATGTTGCATAGCACAAGCGTGTTTGCGTCATCACGGATGTGGGTTATATATAAGTTCAGCAGTTTCTGAGAAAGATTAGATTTTGAAGACAAATTTGACAAGTGGAATACGACGAAGCTGGGAAACCGAGTAATCAATTGGAACTTTGGATAAGGAGGACCAGATTAGAATTAAAGTGAAGACGAATACGTTCGTCAATGAAAAAGCTTTGAATAGCCAGAACTACATCCTAAACAACTATGTTCCAACAAAGCAATTGGAACCATCTGGACCCGAGAAAGTGAGAGGTTCCACGCTTTTAACTGCAGCACTTACTTACTTTGGAGTCGAAACTCTTAAGCAAAGACACATTTTCTTCTTTAGTTACCAAACTGACCTGGACTAACCAGGGAGCCGATCTACCTTGGGGCAAGGTGGTCAGTTGACACCCGCAAGCTCAGAAATCTTTTATAAAAGAGATGGGTGCTGTCGTTTAAAAATATGAGATGACGTTGAAAAGTGTCCTCCATCTGCTAGATGAACTAGTGTAGTTGCTGACCTCATGTATTTGTATGTCTTGCTATGGGCATCTGTCGATAGCATCACTCAATATACATTGGCATATGTCATCATACTCGTTCAAAAATTATTGATATCAATTGACATGCTCGCTCGGAAAGTGTTAGCATTTGTCAACATGCATGTAATATAACTTGACAATTAACTTCAAGCTTACTAAAACTCGATGAAATGCTAATTTACATGTTATTATGTCCACATAAAAAATTGCACGTTGTACGCACTATTCTTATAAACCTCCAAATATTTTCAGAATCTGCTTCTAGACTTGCCTTTTCATTGTTGTTCAGGTTTGTCCCGCGGTGACGCTGCTACTAGACTTACCCTTTCACTGTTGTTCAGGTTTGTCCCGCTGTGACGCGTAGTTGAAGTTGAATTGATATCGTACTGTAGTTGTTGAATCAAACTTTTGGGTGTGCTGAAGCTATAAATGTACCTATTTTGGTCTTAAATAGAAAAAGACGTATGGCGTTGACGCTCTTTGATATCATTTTCAAATGCTTAGGTTTGTGATGACGCATTTGGGCACTCAATTTGTATACTACATTAGTTTATAAAACAGACAAAGAAGCATGTGTATGTAGTGCACAATTTTATTCTATTCAAATGCAAATATTTCGTTGATACACTCTTGATATATTGTCGATATTACTAAACTTAATATTTTTTTAATGGAACATTTCAGCTCTTAAACGTTTTTACTATATATACTTTATTATAAACATGTTGAGAAAAATGTTTTTTTGAAAAAATACTTGTCATGTGGTTCTTTAAAAAGCGCTTCTATAATATATAAACACTTTTAAGCGTTTACGCTTATAGGCATTACGGGTTTCTGGTCATTCCATTCTAGAAAAAGAGTCTCAAACAAACTTTTTCGTTAATAAACATGACTGCACTTTATAAATAATCATTATTTAACAATTGTGTTTACATATGTACCATGTATGTTTATATTAAATTCATAATTTATAATTGCGGGTTGACGATCGAGTTTGAATAATTCTTAGTAACTTGCTAGTGAGTGAACTAATTCATAGTAATAGTCTGTATGTGCATATATAGATGATGGTTTTGGACTTCATTCTTCGGTTCTACCATCTTTTTTCATTATTTGTTTAATAAGCTTAACAATATCAAAGTGAGAATCATGCGCGTGCTTATTCTTATTTTAATAATAGAGGCATGTTTATATATATAAGGATTCGAAAATATACGTTTTTGATACACTTTTTAACACACATTTTGTAGAGCACACTTTGTAAAGCATTTCAACGATCTGAATCGTCTGTGTTTTAGTGCATCATTCACGTGTCATCTTTGCAAAAAATTAGACAAATCTGAAACCATTATGACATTCATTTGTACTAAAGAAAATAGACAAATACGATTTTACAAAAAACACTAAATTTAATTCAGTGGTCATATAGTTTTGAATTTTGGGGATTTCGGTAGACATGATTTTTTAAGGTAAGACATAAAAGATAAACTATTGGATCGTTAATATACATTATGAACTGAGCTCCACAAAAACATGTCAAAAGTATGTGTCCCTAATCCTATCATATACATATATATACTGTTGAAAACTTAGCTCATTTGTTCTTTATATTCTTTCTAAGCGATTATGAACTTTTCCCTTCTTTTTTTTTATCAACATGAACTTTTCCATTTTTTTCTTATCAATATGAACTTTTCCTTTTAATTAATAGTATCTTGACTTTCCTTTGAGATAGAATGTCTATAATCACATCAGAATCTTCGAATCCCTTATTATTATATCGCTCTCACTCTTTTTTTTTTAATTTATTATTATTAAGGAGTTAAGAATGTTCGAAACTATTACAATAATTTAGGACATGAAAATTTTCGATATTGAAACTCAAGTGTGGAAGCCAACACCCTATCACTAAAATATTGGACCACATGCTATTATATCGCTCTCTCTCATTATTATACAATCTTATGTTCAATTTTGACAAAAAGTGATTAGGTAATGTTTATGTTTGGGTGTAGACGAGATTAATTCAATGCAATCCTATGTTTGGTACTAAAAATGAACTATAATTCCATCATTTTGCAATCTTGTTGGATAACAAACTTTTTTTAATATACAACGGTATGGTTACACTAAGGGGTGAGGTTTGGGTTGAGTTTACATAATGAGTCACTCATAGTAAATTAAGATCAAACAATTCAAACTCATCATGCACGAGAATCGAACTTAACAACATTTCATTACAACTGAAGAATAATAACACTAAACCGCAATATTAAAGTGGTGTCGAATTATTAATCCTTAGAAAACGCATGATAACTAACCTTAATTATTGCGCAAACTGAAAACGTGAGCCTAAACTCAAGTATTAGAATCGAACTCAAGACCTTGGTGTTCAGCTCCCAATACTTCCAATTGAAACCTATGTTATGTTAAACACAAAATATTATAAAAATTATCGTAATTCAATCTAATTGACATTGTTAATAAAAATCAAATTCAATCTTAGGTACCAATAATAATCCATGGGAATATTGCGAGTCCACTTGCTTTGATTTTCATAATTTTCCAAATGAAGAAAAAAAATAAAAAAAATATGGGGTACAGTGCACGAGCCGTATGAGGAACAAATAACACACGTGCTTCGAAACCCGTCTCTCTGAGGCTCTTCCCCCGCGTAAAATTTCGTACTACCACTCTCTGAAGCCGCCATTTGTCCCTTCAAAAGCCATTCCCCAGACGCGGCTAATAACTATTTGACCCACCCACAGTCCTGAGTCAAATCCCCCTCTCCTCCCACACTCCCCCCCTCCCTCCCCCACATATATATACCCACCGGCCGCAAATTCCATAAACCCCATAACCCACAAAGAACACAAAGAACTGAACAAGCACTTCTCGCAAAAGCACTTTCACTGCATGTCAAACCACTTCTCCAAAATCTTTGATACGTCGTCGTCGTCGTCGTCCATGCTGAACCAGACGAGCGGGGAGCCCTCCCAGCGAAACGACGTCAAGTACAAGGGCGTCCGCAAGCGCAAGTGGGGCAAATGGGTGTCGGAAATCCGCCTCCCCAACTGCCGCGAGAGAATCTGGTTGGGATCCTATGACACACCCGAGAAGGCGGCGCGTGCCTTCGACGCGGCACTCTTTTGCTTACGTGGTCGCACCGCCAAGTTTAATTTCCCCGACAACCCGCCGGATATTCCTGGGGGAAGGTCGCTGAGCCCTGCCGAGATCCAGGTCGAGGTGGCGAGGTTCGCGAATTCGGAGATTCCGAGGAGCCACCAGTCGATGTCGGCGCCGCAGGCTGAGTGTCAGTCCATGTCGGAGTTGCAGGCGGAGTCTCAGTCTCCGTCCCTGTCGGAGGGCAGTGGGACCGCCTTCATGGACACTGATTTTCAAGTGACTCCAAACGAGTCGCTTTCGGACCTGTTTGGTTCATTCGGGTCGGGTAATTACGCCACGGAGTACGGTTTGTTTCCGGGATTTGATGAAATGAACGGTCAGTTTTTCAGTCCAGCATCGGCGGCGCCAACGCCGGCCGTTGATTACTACGCGGAAGAGAACTTGGACGGTCAGTTTTTCAATCCGGCCCAGGAGTCTTTCCTCTGGAATTTCTAGAGAAGTAGAGAAGTAGAGTACAAATTAAAAATTACCAAAAAAAATAAATAATTAATTTTAATTAATTAATTTTTAACGGGTCGGAGCTCCGAATAGTTTTAGTTTGTGGAGCTTTGATTAAAAACCCGGATTATGGATGAACCAATTTTTGTGCGGCCATCCCCTTGATTGAATTCATTGTTCATGTTATTGGTACAAAGAAATTTCCACAGACGGTGTAGATTTTTGTGAACTTTGTATTTATTCATTGAGAATTCAGTGGAAATATGTCTTTAATTCATGTTTTGGACTGAGCAATACTCTTAAACTATTTTCATCTCTCGAGAAAAAGAACTTGCGTGTCACATAGTCAACAAGTTTAACCTACATCTGCTATTCAATATTCTTTTTTATCTTATTTTTTTACAAGCAATGTACTCTTATAAGTTAAACTAAAAAGAGAATGTTTAAACTCAAAATACGGTGAATAAAAGAACAATACGTTGTCTTCAAGACTAATCCACCACTTGCAATCTCTTTTTTTATTTTTTACTTAAAAAAAATAAAAAATAGGAACGAAAGGGCATTATCATCCCTTTGTATAACACTCTAGTATGCACCCACGTTTTAAACAAGTCATGCATCTTAATTATATCTCAGTCCAAATCCAGAGGGTCCAGCAGTAGTGTAGAGGCCACCTAACCAATTACACCATGGATGCTTCTATCCGAATCCAACCATCCAACAAAACGGTATTGCTATTTGCTTACCTATGCAAGCACAAGTTATCGGGACAATACGTGACATGTTAAAATAATATTAGACGTCACTAATTCACTCGTAATGTGCAATGTTCATGTTTGGCCAAGGTCTCGTTAGCGATAGTCTCCTTCGGAGACTTGAATTTGAACTGAAATCAAGACTTATCTCGTAAAACTAAAAGAATTATCAGGAGATGGTCGAGTTTTGTTAAAGGAATAGAAATTTGCTAAATCATTTAAGTTTGGTTGTTATATATTGACAGTTGGAAAATCTCATCCCACAAGCTATATAGGCACAACTATCATTCTCTGAGATTTGAACTACTAGAACATTTATATTTTTTTGCACAAACAATATTATCTACATTAAGGGAGTGGGAAATTAGGCTAAGCCTCATAATGGGCTAGCAATAATGTGGTTTAAATTCACCGTTGACGAGTATTAAACCTAAAATCTCTTACTTACAAGCAATGTCTGAAATTTCGATATTATCGGCTATATTTCGCCTATAATATCGTTTTTGTGAGACACCGATATTTTCACACGTATCCACTGAAATATCGTCCAAATATCGCGATATTATCGATAATATCGATATTATCGCGAGGAAGACGCGCCCGACGAGGAAAAAGAAGGAGCAGAGCTGGAAGAGGCGGAGGAGGGCTTACTGAACGGCCAAATGGAGAGGGAGTGGAGCCGCCGGAATCCGCTGAGCGCGAGGACCACAGATCTCAGCTGCTGGTTGCCGCAGTCGATGTTGGCCCAGTGCTTGGTGCATATCAACTCCCAGAGCCTCTTGTCCTCCACCGTCGTGTGCCACTGCTTACTCACGCACGACGCCATCCCCAACGTCTGCGTGTCCACGTGCTTGAACACCTCGAAGATCAGATTGTCGTCCAGATTCGAAAACCCCGCCCCTTTCAGCTCATCCTGGTCAACGCAATCAACCACCATCTCCTCATCTTCCTCTATCTTAATCCTCTTCATCTTCACATCCGCCGAACTCGCCGCCGCCATCGAATAGTCCCCCGATGATGCTCTCTTCATCGGACGATTACAACCCACCAGTCTGAATCTTCCTATCGATCGCTTACAATCGGAGGTTTTAAAGTAATTTTGGGAAGATTTGGTGGGTAATCGGAAAACCCAGAGCCCAAATTGTATGAGATGTGGGGGTGTGTGGAGAGAAGGGGGTGGGTAACGCGGAGGGAGGAGGAGGGTTGGGGTGGATATAGAGGGTGGGGAGTGGGGGACCTGTTTTCGTGCGTTTTGGAAGACGACAATTTTGTGAAATGAATGCGCCTTTGGGTTTGTGTGTCTCGTTTGACGAATATTCCCACTTCTTTTTACTCTGCTTTTTCTCATCTTTTACATGCCCAGTCTCTTTTTTATTTATCTGTCTGCTTCCTTAACTTGTTTCATGCGTTAACAACAAAAATTAAAATTAGTTTATTAATCCAATACATATGGGCAACTGTGTCCTAATTCATGTATCTTACCATGTAATGTATAAAATGTAAGATATTGTACTAATTCATTATATATAAATGATTATGGTGTGTTTAAACTTCTTTCATTAATTACTACATATTTTCTACACTCACAATGTTTGTCAGCTCGCTATATAATCAACTTAAATCAGTTAAATCCATCATGCAATGCATTTCCTTCCAATTTTTTGTGATAAACTAATAGATAATTGACTAAATAAACATCATGTAAAGTTTCAATAAAAATTTCCAAGTTTTTCTTACAATTTCCGTGGTTTTTATTCAATTTTTATCGATATCGATAATATCACGATATTTCCATCGATATTTCCGTGTTTTTGGACTACAGATATTTCTGATATCATCGATATTTTATACCTTGCTTACAAGTGAATATGAATACTACAAGACTGTAGTACTAAATGGTAGAAATTAAAGCTGCAGTGCCTATGAACACCGACTACACTGATAGAAACCCTAGTTAATTTACAAAACAAGATACTTAGATCATCATGCTAGCTAGTATAACTAATTTCATGGTACAAAATTATTAAGAAAAACCTAAACTCTACTAGCAAACTGCTTCCACAGCCAGCCTCTTCACAGTATTACCGCAGTTTGTTGAGCTAAATTTGCTGTCAGAAACATCGATCGAGCACTTCTCTTTGCCCACGCATTCCTACAAAATCATTAGGAAAAAGAAATAAGAATTTATTAGCTATAGTAATGTAAATAGAAAATTAGGGTCCATGAAATTTAAGTTGACAGAAAATTTAAGGACCTATTTGGTATCCTATTTGAAATTTTTTATCATTTCTCAAAACATTTCTTAATAACATTTCTTGAAAACAATTTTCTTCAAGATTCAAAAACTTGATTGGCTTGCGATTTAAAATTTTTAGAAAACTTCATTTTAATCCCTAAATAAGATTGCTTTTTCAATAATACCGTATGTAAGATTAAAAACTAAAAATAGTCCTCCATGTCAGATTATAGTATTCCATGTCACATTTAATCATTTTTAATAAATTTATTGCATTTTTAGTTTCCCTATTTACCCTTATTACTCTCTTAAAACCAATTAGAGAAACAAATATATAATTAATTTTTCAAGAATGCTTAATTAACTAGATCCATAATTAACATGTTTGTTATAACATAAATCTTCATGTGTTATTCCAATCAAAGAACCCAGAAAACTCAGAAACCATGATCAAACAAAAAAAGCCATAAAACTTACAAACCAAAAATCTCGTTGTATTTGGAAGAAAGAAGAAAAAAGGGGCTTTTAGATGCCAAATTGACGGTGAATCCAGAGATAAATGAAAAAAAAAAACAAATTGAGAAAATAGAATGTGAAATCACAACTTAATTGACCGTACCAAATTAATCGGACATACACTATATAGTACCTAACCGACCATACCGAATGGATAAGACCTAATTGATAGTACCTAAATGATTAAGGTGCATTCATATAGGTACTATGATTTAGGTGCATTCATATAGGTATCATGATTTAGGTGCATTCATATAGGTACCATGGTTTAGGTGCATTCATATAAGTACCATGGTTTAGGTGCATTTGACTTGGTAGTATGATTTATGTGCATTCGACTAGGTTATATGATTTAAGCACATTAGGACATGGTTTAAGTGCATTCGATTATGTAAAATATATGATTTGGCTATTTATATTTCCTCTATGCTTTGAATGGTGATAATGAATAATTTGAATTAGGTATTTGTTAATTCTTGTAACGTATCACTAATATTTTTTTGAATTATGTTTATCATTTTAGAAAGTCAGACAATAATCAATGCCAAAAAATATGGAGCAAATTAAAATCAAATATTTAATAGGGGCATTATAGGAACCAAAAAAACGCATTAAATATTTCAAAACAAGAAAATATAAATTTTAATATTTATGCTGACATGGAAATTTAGTCAAAGGACTATAATGAATATATAATCTAACATAAGGTTTTAATTGAATTTCAATCTTTATCAAGGATTAAATGGAGAAACCCCTAAAATTTTTAAATCTTACAACTTAAACTAGACAAAAAGATCTAAAAAGAGGGGATCACAGGAGATGGAGAAAGATGAGAGAGGAGAAAAGAAAGTAAGAGATGATTAAAGGAAAAAGAAAGAAGAGAGAGGATCGGACGAGATAGAGAAGAAAAATAGTAAGAGAAAGAACCGAGATAATTAAGAGAGTGGATTGGAAGAAAGACGAAAAAGGTAAAAATAAAAAATAAAAATAAAAAGAGGAGGGAGAAAGAAGAAAAAGAAGAGAGAGAGAGAGAGAGAGAGAGAGATATATATATATATATATATATATATATATATTTGGAGTGAGAGGGGAGGAGGGAGAGAAAAAAAAATGAGTGAGTTTAAGTTTAAAAACTCTAAAAACTCACTTTTTATGTTTTTAGAGAATATACTATATTTTTTAGTTAGTCTTGAGTTTAGTTTTTGAAAATAGTCCTACCAAACAAGTTTTCAAGACCTAAAACTTGAAAATTGTTTTTGAATTTAAAAAGTTGGATTTAAGTAGAGTACCAAACAGGCTCTAAGAGTTCAGAAAAAAAAAAGACTTGCCTTTTGAAGCATATGGACAATGCACTTGCAGAATCACAACTGCCTTTATCAAATGATCCACATGCAGGTTCCTTGTGGATTACCAAAACTAGCAAACTTGGTTGCAGAAATGGACGACCTTCTCATGCCAATTCCACTGTGTGCTTCTCATATGCATGGGCACAGACAGCTCCAACTTGGATAGTTAGGAAATTCACAAGAGATGGATTGCCACCAAACTCCTCAAACAAAACAATTGTATTTTCTCCGTCTTGCATAAAAGATCTAGGAACATGGTACCTTCAATACAATCAAAAGAGATTAAATCCGTGATCGTTATTAAAATACTAAGTAAATAAACTTGAATGCGAACAATAGAAAGTTATTACCATCTTTGGGTAGGATTGCCACAGTTGAAGGAATACTTCTTGTAATCATATGAACCACGGTAAGCACAAGCATCGAGACTATAATCAGTGTCGACAAATAACTCGGCCAATATCGCCCGATACTATGACCACTGATCCAAGCGTGACCTTTACCTTGTAAGTCCACGGCAATTGGATCAGTTCCAAGAGGAGCTTTGAAAGTTGCCTAAACAAAATCAAACAACAACAAAGGTTATAGTTTGTCAAATTTAATAAGTAATCATATTTTAGTTAAATTTGTGTATATATAGTAGGTATAATTACCTTGTACTATGTCAACATCCGGTTAACGGGTCAGTTTTTCGTTATTAAACCAGCTAGGAGCGTAATGAGAATCAGTACTGAAGAGCTTGTTTTTCAAGCCATGAAGTCCAACCTTGTATACATGGCCATTTGTATGCGGATAAAACTTTGATCACAGTTTCATCACCATTTTGTCCCACAAACCAGTACAAAAGGACCAGGAATTCCAGTTTTTATCTCTTCAAATCAACCTCCGTAATTCTGATATTATTCAAATTAGGATTCAAAGTTCTAAATAAAATGAAAGAACTAATCACACTTAAGTATTTGTTTTTAACAATATAATACTAACCGAAAATCCAACCGTAGCACTCCACAATGAAATAATGTTCTTTCCAGGATGTAACTTGACATTTTTCTCGAAAACATAGTTGAAGACGTAGTATTGAGCCCATTGAGAACCTATGAAGGATGAGAAAATAAATAACCTTAAAACAACAAATTTGTAAGTATATTAAAGATTAATCAAGAAACAATATTCTTTAATCTTACCAACATATTCCCCTTTGACATATGCATGAAGAATAAAACCAGCGCCATTGACCCTTAAAGCCACCTTCTTACTCCAGATTGGTTCATATTTCTTGAGATGAACACTGGCCAAAATTCAAGATAAAAAAATTAAGTAAATCAAACCCTAAATATATATATATATATATATATGGAAGGAAAAAACAACTTGAAAATAAAAATAAAAATATCTTCAGTACCTTGTCATGTACCAAGAGAATCACCAGAATCATTTCCAGCTTCTTTTTTATCCATAAGTTGATTTGCAGTACCTTCTCCCATTGCAAGGAGTCTGGTGTCATCAATGGTCTCAGGCCTCCACGACCAAGCAAATGATTCGGGTTCATCTTCAGCTTTGTTCACTACCTTCACCTTAACTGTTGTTTGTGTGTTGACCTAAAAATATGTAAAAGAAATTCAGAAATACTTAATGAACCAGATTACACACACACACACACACACACATATATATATATACATGAAACAATAGTTGTGAAAGTTTTTTGCAATTAATCAGGAAGAATACTAACAGACCAGGCAGGAAATGGTGTACGTATTTCCTCGAACTGCTCTCACAAATTACACGCTCTCTACTAAACGAAAGTCCTATTGTTTGGTTGAGCATGGAGTATTTGCAAGAGAGGAGAAAGTGCACAATTTAGAGGTCTGTTTTGTCCTCTGCTTCTACGGGTTAGTTTAATTTATCGAATTCTAGTTTTGATACTTGCATGATTTGTGGTTCATGAGCTTAAACTGTTAACTTATGTTTTTTTATAAGTCTTACATAACATAGATGATAGAACAAACTATGGAATCAAATTAATTAAATGTTGCAACAATTAAACTAAGAAATAATTCACTCTCCCTTCATCTTATGGGAAGATGAATAATAAGAGGACCCTTGTGAAGGTCCATATACGCAAGGTTGAAAAAACCATATCGCCGGAGCTGTTTACTGCTTCTGGCTTTTCGCTTGCTCATGCCACGATTTTCCCAGGAAATATGCATGAAACCAGCTGCAGGTTTAGTGAAAATCAAGCAAATTGCAACACAAGGCGTACAACAGAACACCAAAATGACTGAAAATTAGAAGATGGCCCAAAGGCCTACATCAGGAACAGGAAAGATTAAATTTACAACAACATCAGCCAGCTGATGAAGCTGGACGACCAAACACATCAGGAATGCTACGTAGAGAAACAAAACCCCCATACACATGTGCTCATATATTCTTGGCAACCTAACAGGCAGTAGAGCACTTAATTAAAGACAAAGGGAAGTGATTTTCAAACACGTTTTTTTTTTTCCTCACACACACTCATGTCTATTATGGCATTCGAATTTAAAAAGGGACTGCAACTTGCAAGAATAAAATGCTTGCATGCAGAAGGGAAAAAAGGGTGTGGAAATCACTTCTCAAAAAAAGGAAAAAATTAAACAAAGATCTTGAGTGAAAATCATAAGTAGAAAATGCAAAAGTGGAACACCAACTGCCTTGCCAATTACCAATTAGGGTTGTTCATGATCTTCTGTTCCGGAAGCCTATAAAAATGTAAAGTCAAGAGTAGTTGGAAAATTTGGTACATTTCTAAGACACTGCTGACTGCCAGAAAGAGGATCCTTCCTGGTCCTTCCATAAGAACTCGTGAGTAACTAACAGTTACCTTGGTCAATGCCATTTTTCTTATTCCAACGTTTTCAGCCGAAGGTAGCATTTTCAAGGGGTTTAGAGTTGGTTCGGAAGTACTGTTAAAATGATTGAAAGCATTTTTAGTGAAAACGTTAATAGAATCAATTTTCAGTAAAAACGCAAGTGAATCCTAGAAAAATACCTAAGTGCTTACTGGAAGAAGCACATAACTGGAGTTTCTTCCAAGAAGAATTCAAGTGCTTTTGAACCAAAAAATATTTTCTTACAAGCGCTTTCAGTCATTTTAAAAGTATTTTCAAACGAATCCTTAATGTGAAATTGATCGGGTGAATATTTACCTCAATGATGATATGTCTTTATCAAAATGGCATCTAGTGTTGTAGTAAACAAGCTCAACATCAGGTTATGCTCCTGTAACGATCTCTATTTCTAGGAATAAATTAAACAAACTAAGCTTGCGTAATAATCGGTTTGTTTCTGCTTGTTTACGGCCTTATATGGCACAACCTTATACGGGCTGGTTTGGCATTGCTATGCTTTGAAGAAAAAAAACTGCTTACTGTGAGAATACGCTCATTTTTGCTACTTCACATTTTCAGTTTTTTTTTCACCAAAAATTGTGAAAATAAACTGTTTTTAAGTGTTTACCAAATACATTTTTTAGCGCAACTTTTTTTAATATCCACTTTTTATAAAAGCACATCAGTACCAAATCGGTACTACGTCTTGGGCATAAGCCATAGAGCTCGAAATAAATTAAGCAAACTAAGCTTGAGCTAAAGTAATATTCGGTTTGATTCAGCTTGTTTACGGCCCTACGATCTTATACTTCTTTGGCATCGCGACCTCCGACCCTATCGATCTTACGTTAGCATTATCCGACGACGAGCCCATTCATCGAACTAGGCCTTGATTCACGTAACTCGACCCAACACTAATATGGCTCATATGAAGCTCAACTTGGTTGGTGAATATTTGATCAACTTGTACAAGACTAGGACAAAATGGAGTAGTTTTAACCAAAAAACAAAGAACATAAAGGAGTAGAGTAGCAAAAGTCCATACATAGCCAAAAGGTGATATCGCTTTCGAATATTAAGGTGAACGTAAAAAATGGTACGTCGACATCTTACATCTAAAAATTATAATTTAAAAAGTAGAAAGTTGAGGTTGAAGGGTACTTGTTTTTTCAATATATTTTAACTTTATGTATAAATTTTAGTTTTTTTTATATTTTAATTGTTGTTTTGCAATTAATAATTGAATGTTGTCAACATCTTGACGCCCTCTCATGTGTATATGATTCTTAGGTCGTTGTCGTTGGCCACTAAAAGAAGTGTCGATTTAGATTGGTTTATTGTTTTGTGGCATTCGAGACACTACGAAGAAGTGAATTCGTTGTATATAAATTGTTCTTGTAGACTTTCGTCATAGTCTTGTTTACTTTTATATGAAAATAAACTTACATAGAATAGATTTATCGTCGTATGTGATAGATCCAAAATTTGATGTTTATGTGCGGGGAAATATCGCCACACATGGTTTTCAAGGCCCCGTCGTGGTTTGTTGACGTTTTTGGAGCTCTCTCTTCTTGTAAAATATGTACTTAACCAAATGACCAAATTGCCCTATGCTGGTAATATAATAGTAAAGCCCTTCCCTTTCTTTGAATTGGTGTTCCTCTTTATTATATGAAAAAATTAGAGGCTTTCATCACCACACATAAAAAAGTAAAACAAATCTTATTACTAAATATCTCTCAATATTAAATTATTAGCCTGATTTATTCTGAATACATAATTACATATTTTAAAATTTATTTAAAATGTTTGAGTAGATTCTTGAAATAACAATTTAATTTTCTCAATTAAGAGCTATTTACATAAGCCTGTAAAAATAGTAATAATGTGTGTTTCTCAAAAAATTTAACAACTTATTATCGACATTAACAGATCAGAATATGCTCGATGTGTTCACAACATGAATTGAAATCTCGTACCTCTATTTTAACTCATTTGAAATACAATAAGTTAATTTTTATATTTAAAAAATAAAATTTCTAAAATTTAAACACGAACATTCAAACAAACGCAGAAGTTACCTGAAAACTACACGTTTTAGTCACCCAATTAAAAATTGAGAATATAAAACATAGAAGACAGCTAATACTCTCAAACAAATTGTATTTTGTCCCCTTCTGGGAACATCATAATGCAAGGGTATTATAGTCATTTCCAGTTGCGAACAAGAAACCAGGCCCGCATCGCTTTCAATGCCGGAAATGGGCCCCCAGTTTTCTGTGGGCTCATACAGCTCTCTCTTTTAGTGGTTTTAGTGGTTTCGTAATTATTGCGGTTGCCCAATTCCTTTGGATCTCTTACACGTGAAACCAATCCGACGGTGCTAAAGCTAAAGGAATCTTATGGTGGGCCCTGACTGAGTATGTGGTCCCAATAATTGTAAAAGGACATTTCGTAAACAATTGCCTCTTGACAAAGTCACTGATTGGAACCAATTTTATGATAAAATAATAATCATATACTTAATAATTAGATTGATCTTAAGAGAAATCACCACATCTCTACAATTTTTCTAATAGAGATGGAGTTTACCAATACAATTAAGTCACGCTTATATTAGAGAGGGAATTGGATCCCTTCGTGAGCAAATGGTGGGGATCCTCATGATCACACAATACGGGCCGTTGGATTTTTATCCAACGGTTACAATTATTATAACTTTTAGAGGGATCCCCTATTTATAGCCGTTGGATCAAAATTCAACGGTCCGTGTTGTGTAGTTATGAGGATTCTCACCATTTTGCTCAGGAGGGAATCCAATTCCATTAGAGAGTTCACATGTGGTTTACAAAATATCATTCTATAGCATTTTGGAAATAATTAAAGAAATAAGTGATTTTCGCACCAAGTTTTTACTCTTATTTCTATAGAGAAATAAACTAAAATGATGAACTTATAAATCTTAATTTTAAAAATTATCACTCTTTTAGTATTTGACTGATTTGTTGTCATTAATTTGGCGAACACGTCGTTAGTATTTTCTGAACGATTGAGCGGTTGAAATTTATAACTTCATCATTTGAACTAAAATTTTCTTTTTTAACAGGTGGTTGAACAAATCAAATGAGAATTAAATTACAGATAAAAAGGAGAGAAAGATAAAATGAGAATGAAAAAGAAAAATGATGAGCATACGTTTTTTTCTTTTTATACGCTTTTCTTTATTGATACTAACCATTGATTGAATTGAACAAAAAAAATAAAATCAACAAACATATTAAAATAAAGTGTCTAGAAAAAGAAAAAGTGCTTTTTATTATCAAGTTCTCATACCAAATTCATTTCCCATAAAGTAAAGTAACTCAATGATTTCATGGATGTTTGAAAACAATCATCACCCACATAATTCCAAAACAAAACCATGGGCTAAGTCCCATGTCCACCCACTCTCCACCATCATATATTGGAGAGCCTAAAACTAAAGAGCATTCCAAAGACACTCAAACACTTTCACTTTTCTTATGTTGAAGTTTGCCAAGAGACCTTTCCCGATGATCGGAAAGATATCGGAACTCCTAGTTTCCGGCAACCGTGCCGGGTTTTCCGACACGGGCACAAGCCCTAGAAGTCCATTGGACCTCGAGATGCAACCTTCTCCAAGTCCTAGAGGCTTGAAGAGCTACGACGTTGGCGGTGTTGGGTTGGGCATAGTAGCTGCCTTGGAAAAATCAGCCCTTAACGGACGTGAAATATTGGCAAAATACGGCGTGTTCTGTCCGAACACGAACCGGTCCGACCCGATTCCGGTGAACTCGGGTAAAAACAGTGATGGGTTTTCATCAAGAGGTGGCCAAGAATTTGAGGAAGATAGTCTGGAGAATTATACTTACGTGACTCTTCGTGGACAAAACAAGCCATGCACGAAGGTGTACTATGACGGAGGTGACTGCGCGGGAAGTGCCATGCACCGCCGGACCGGTGGCGGTGGTTTGACTATATGTGACGATGATCTTGAAAGCTCGGTTTTTCCGACGTCGGATTTTCTCAGTTGCTGCCATTTGTGCAAGAAAAGCCTTCATGGAAAGGACATATACATGTACAGGTATACAACCTTGACAATCTTTTCTTCTTGTTCATTTATTCGAGTGATATTCTAATTAATCTAATCTAAACCAGCGGTAAAATATTCGAACTTAGTACAGAAGAGCGGTTAAAAAACCTTAAAAACCATTCTTCTTAGTGTTTAGCTTTTATTTGTTGGTGTTATGTTTGATTAGGTGACTAATGTTTTATGTGTTATTTTTTACAGAGGAGAAAAGGCATTTTGTAGCACAGAATGTCGGTCAACCCAGATAATTGCCGATGAGAGGAAAGAGCAGTGCAGATCAGAAGCTTTGAGATCAGCAGATGCTTCGAGATCATCGTGTTCGAGAGAGGAGATCGTCTTCTCCACTGGGATTCTTGTGATTTAAGGCAGATAATTACATAGACGGCCATACCCTATACATTTATACATATGTGACGATAATTTGAAAACAGAAGAAGGTGTTTGTGAAGTCGGTTTTGACGAAGAAGCAGGCTAATATGGACCATATCACAGGGGATAAAATCCCAAGGAGCTTTGTGTTTTCCAGATGCAAGTTGCCTGGTCCTCTGAAGCAGCTTCAAAAATTTTGGCTAAGTGGTATCGATCGAGCTTGTATTTTGTTATGACAAACATGAACAATTTTGAATAATAAAGAACATGTATAAATCTTGATTTGAATTATACATGGTTGGATGAGAATATCGAATTGTTCTGCTGATGTAACGGTTCAGACTGTGTTCGTATTACAGAATCTCAAAACTCGAGTTTCATGATTCTGCATATTAAAACGGTTCAAATTGTGTTCGTATGGCAGACAGTCTCTAAAAAAAGATTTTGTTCTAGTCTTTATTTTATTGCTAGTTAGTGGCTTTTACTGTGTTAGTGTTATGGAATATTTCCTTAAAATATAAGGAACTTTAACGAAAGCACCCGGTACTGTTCATTTTAACGAAAAATCATATTTTTACACTAAAAAGTCAATCATGGTACTATTCATTTTACCCTTTGTTTTGTCCTTATTATTAAAACTCAAAATTTTCAAGTCATTTTCATTAGTTTTCCTTAAAATATACTTTACAGTAATCAGTAATCGAACGAATTGAAGATGATAAAGTGTACAAATCCAGTCCCATTCGATTGAAAGCTTTCTCCTTCGAATCGGACACAGTTGGACCCCATTTTTGAAGACTTCTCAGCAAAAATTAGACAGTGACCCCCCAAAATTAAGCGTCCACCAACAGAGAGCATCCATATCCTATAGAGTACTGATGCCTGGAAAGTTCAGTTCAATCAGTCTCACTCCCCTGGAAAAGACTTGTAAGAGCATAATATTTACAAGAGAATTGATTTTCGTACACCTGTTTCTCTTACGACAATTCCAAGTGTAATTTTAATCATCAGATTAAATAAAGTAAACACACGTTTCTCTCTTGGTAGTCCAAGTGTAATTTTGGCCGTCATGTTAAATAAAATAATGGAATTAAGAGACAAATGAACAATCGTGTGCAAAAGAAAAAATAAGTGTGTAGAGATCATTCATGTATCCACAACTAAAGTCGGATGTGCAATAGTCCATTTTAAATTTTTATATGATATTCGTAACCAGTCTCATCCACCAAACGAGTCAGAAATCTCGTGGCCCTACTAGGGCAGAATTTTGGATGCGACTATTCTGATTCTCTCGTCACATGATAGTGTAACTAGGTCACTTGACAAGTGAGAAAGAGGAGATATACAACCGATTACATGTTAGAATCCCGACGGACGGGTGTATGCATATAAAGTCTTTCCAACCGAAGCTCTTGAAGCCATCTAGACTGTTCATTTGGTAATATGAAATCCCACAATGACTCGCTATGTAAATAAGATCATGCTAAGCTGAGTAAGGTCATAACCCCCAAAATGTTAAAAACAAAAGCACAGTATCCATATACACAGTGCAGGTATATGTTAAAAAGATACATAAATTCTAAAAATTACAAAGAAAAACACCTTAAAACGAAAAGAAAAAAGGGAAAACCGAAAAACGTTTACACATCCTACAGGTTTTCTCAAACACTTATTCCTCAGCGTCGAGGTATATCGGGGGGGTCCCGACTCAGTTACTGGTAGTACATGAGTTGCTGAGTTGTTGCTACATTATGGTAGCCACCGTCGTATATGGCCTGACTAGCTCCAGCACCCAACCCCATGGCTGCCTTCAGTGCATGCTGACCCTGCGGAAGCATGAGGGCTTGGGCGCCACCCATTTTGCTCAATGCCAGTTGTCTTTCATAGGCCACAAGGTCGGCGGCTGAGAAACCTGGAATGTGAACTGCAGCTGGTGGCGGCAGGGGGGTCGAGCTTGTCCCTGGTGGAGTAGGCTTGCTGCCCCATGAACACTGTTAACAGAAACAGAAAACATTAGATAAAGCCAAATGGTCACTCGACGACATCATTAGAACATATACATATCGCAAATATATAAAACATCAGATGGTAAAGCCAATTGATCATTTGACAATACCATTAGGACATACATATTGCAAACATTTAAAACAAGCATATGTGACTGCTCCACACGACACTCAACACTCTAATACTAAGAAAAAGCAATCATCTAAAATCTAACATATTTGCCAAAAATTTGTCAATTGTTGGTATTTCAACTGAATTGTGAACTCCGCCAAGAGTGTACCTTAATCGGTTTGCCACACAGAAACCTAGCATTCCCCAGCTGGATAGCCACAGCTGCTTCAGAATGCGTACTGTATCTCACAAACCCAAAACCTTTATCTCGCTGCACCCGAACATCTTCAATAACTCCGGCACCAAGGCCATGGAAATGACGATGGAGGTCAACTGAAGTAACCTGCAGAATAATGGTAAATCCTATTTACAACATTTTTCATTGTTTCTTGTGCAATTTTGACAAATGTAGACATTTATTTGTTATGCCCAATGGGAGTTCCATGCTAAGCAGAGCTGTTTGCCCATGGATCCTACCACTACCACGCTATTAACCTATGACCTTATAACATTGGTAACTTTGCAGTTTTGAAAATGGGCCAGCTGTCCACCACGTATACATATAAAAGCACAATCAAAACCAACAGTGAGGTGATAAGCTGACATTAGTTTGCTGAAGAAATCGGTTCTTGCACACTTTATTTACCTATGTTTAACAGAAATTTCAGACTCAAATGTATTTAGTCTAGACAGTATTTGACTTCATTTGCACAAGAACATTGTAATTACAGTACAAAAAGAAAAGATATAGCCAATCCACAACCAGTTTAAAAGTTAGTTAAAAATGAAATCCTTGCCTCAGGAGATAGATTGCCCACATAAACTGTAGTATACTGAGGATTGTTCTCTGGAGCATCTTCATTAGGCTTCTCCTGACCATCGTCTGCAAGGGAAAACACAAAAACAGTAAGCTCATCATTAAGGGAACACAAATGTGGCAGAAAATTAGAAAGTGAACATCTTATCTAACATCTTCACTACTCAAAGATTTCTGATTCCAATTCAAGATAATTTCGTACAATTAAAAAAATAACATTTTGGAAAACAAAGAGTAGACAACAGATTTAAGCTGCAAGATCTAAAGACAAATCATTACCTAGCAAACATGCCCTCATAAAACACAAATAATAGTTTCATTTAAGCTGCAAGATCTAAAGACAAATCATTACCTAGCAAACATGCCCTCATAAAACACAAATAATAGTTTCTTACACATTTATCAAGAATAACAATAACGAGAGCTAAACCAAATCAAGGATAGTAACATACAAGGGAGAACACAAAACCGAAGTTACTTCTACATAAGCAACAAAAGAAACTTGTTTCGTTACAAATGAAGCAGCTTACCTGATGTTCCATTCGTCAGCTCTACAACACTTTTAGAATCAGAACTCTGCTTGTCATCACTAGAAGTAGCACCTTTTGTGGCCCAATTGCACCGAATCTGTCTACTTCCAAGCCACTTTCCTGAGATATCAAGTTAAGAGTTATGTCATCGTAGCACTTCTTAATGGGTAGTCATACTAACCAAAATCTAAATAACATATGCAAGGAAATAAACTTCCATCAAAACAAGGTACATTGTCTTACCATTTAAGTCATTAATTGCACTTTGGGCCTCCTGAACCAGAAAAAACCAGTGGCACAATCATATAACGAGCCCAACCAGAAAACAAGGAGTGAGAACAAAAACGCAAAAGGAAATGTTTAACAATTTCAGTACCTGCTGATTTCGGAAAGAAACAAACCCAAAGCCCCTTGAACGCCCAGTTTTCTGATCCCACATAACTCTAGCATCTCTATTGACAGCAATCAGATCAAATTAATTTAAACAGCCAAGTATGTTTGAGATAGAGGTACTTCAATTATCCAATAGAAATAGGGAATTGTTAATGGCACTCCAAAATTCTACACTCCAAACTTTCTATATTTACAAAGAAAAATACACTTGTGAGGAGTGTAGAATGAGATTTTTGGAGTGCCAATAACACTTCCCTAGAAAGAAAAAAACCCAAAATATCAAAAGACATCAGCAGAATAAAAGTAAACATCAATGTTGAATAAATAAAACAGAAGACATGGAAGTGGATCTTACGAACAACTGGAATAACCAGAAAAGCATGCAAACAGTGTAGCATCAGTAACCTCAGGGCTAAGATCACCAACAAAAATATTAAAATGACCTGCATGCCAACATAACAAGCATAAGAAATTAAAATTTTGGAACACATCATTCCATGATAACTAATGCATACACATCACTCCATGAAAACTGATGCATATACAAACCTGATGTATCCTCTCTCTGACTACTTGCGTATGCCCAATTAACTTTAATCGGCTGCCCAAATCTGAACAAACAGCACATTCAGCAAAAGATACCAACAAAAAAACGAAAGCCAACATGATTCTGTAAAGATTTTTACTTACAGATGCCTGCCATTAAGGGTCACAATAGCAAGAGCAGCTGACCTACGATCGAAGTAGTCAACAAATCCATAGGACGACTGCATTGAGGAAACAACATGTAAGTAAAAAGTCTACCGAGGACATCTAAACGACCACTAATGCAAAGTCCAACATTTCATATGAACCCACAGCTCATCCTCAAATAGTACAAACAGACAAATTCTCGCGGGACTAAGAAGAATCTATCATCTGTCCTAACCTCCCCATCCAAAGAAAAACACACAAAGTAGGCAAAAACAAACCCCACCTTATCCTTCCTTATGAGCTTGCATCCTTCAAGTGGACCAGTACTGGCAAAAACTTCTTGCATAAGGGGTTCGGTAACTTGTGGGTGAATATTTCCGACATAACTGCATTGTTTCACAAATTACAACATTATAACATGCAATCTGATAAAATGACAGAGAAATGCAATCTACCTAGCAGATGCTTCAGACATACAATGACACATTACCCATCCCAAATATATTTAATATAAATAAAATATATATGTGCAGCAGAAAAAGTAAACTGTGCCTGATATGCATGTGCACACTATTATTAGCACAATAGATTGCATTCATTAACATACGAACTAAACATTTCAGGCAAGAAAACAAACTATTTTCAACGAGTACAAAGGAAGCTAGTTGTAAAGAAGAGTAAAATAAAATAGAAAAAGAAAGATATCTATACAACACTCACACACTGCGGCAAGTACTTGAATCAAACCCAGGAGGCAGATTTCCACTCAAGATAGGCTCTATCTGCAAAAATAAAAATGTAAAAAAAAACAAACAAAAGGAAAAGGAAAAAAAAGCCGAAGTAATGAATTTACACTCCCCACAAAAACTTAAAAGAGATGCATAAGCAAACAAATGGTTGAAACAAAAAAAAGACGACCACAGGCTTGGAGACAAGCTGGCATATGATAACAAAATTGACAGAAAGAGTCCAATCTATGTATAATAGCTACCCCCATCAGTTTCGAGCAATCCCGATAAAGTTTTCCCTTTTCAATTTTCCAATTTATATAGTTAGTAGTAACAAATACTAATACTTAGAGGTGCACAGTCATTTACCGAGACTGATATTGTTCCATCTGTTCTTTATGCACACTTTTTATGCCCTCAGTTGAACAGTAGATTAATACAAACAAGGAAATAATAACAAGCAGGATAAGCTACAAGACCAAACAGTAGTTTGCCACATTATATGTATAACAATGAGGTTCCTCAATGGATAATAAGTACCCAGAAAGTATACAGCATTACATGAATACAGTTGATATAAAATTTCAACTAAACAGATAAATTTAGATAATTTCAGCTGAATTCCAATTAAGTTACAGAAATTTCTGGAAAAAAAAATTCCAACTTTTAGGATCCTTGTTAAACAAAGCCGCACACAGATCAACCAAAAACAAAAAATCCCCGAAAATAAATAATGTCAATGGTAATAAACCAACATTTTATCGAACGTCTAGCACAAATTTCAACCTACAAACAATTACCCATATCCAAACAGCTAACAAGATCAAATTTTTGGCCCAACAAAGCGAACAAATTAAACAAATTAAACCAGAGAGAGAGAGAGAGAGAGGGAGAATAGAACCTGAGGGGCCCCTAAGAGGGCAGGGTGTTGGTATAGCGACTGCTGCATCATGGCTTGCTGCTTGAACCTCTGCTGTTGCATATCGTCCTCCTCACGCAACGAAGAGAATTGGGGAGTTTATACAAATTGCTTAGCAATTGCAATTTTAGGGTTAGGGTTTCAGGGAAAAACGAAGACGCAGGTGAAATTACAAGGGAAACGAGGGAGGAAGAAGAAGAAGAAAAACAATGAAAAACCAAAAACCAAAAAAAAAAGGGAAAAAAGAAAGAAAAAAAAAACCCTCTGGAAGAGGAGGGAAAGATGAGAAGGAAAAAGCAAAAGGATTGGGAATTGATTCAAGAAAATGAGCAGAGCGAGTCTCTGCTTTTATATCTGCCGAATTTTTATTTTTTACTATAAAAAATATTTAAATTATTATTATTATTATTATTATTATTATTATTTTGGTGTGGTATTTTATCCCATTTGATTATTGTGTCATTCATATTGGAAACATAATTAAGATGAATATACAGTCGTAGGTTCAACTTCTGGTCCCGGGGAATTAAATAATGATGGTCAGAGAGGTTGAAATGTCTTTGTGAGTCTTTCATCTCTCAAAAAAGTGGATTGGCATGATAAAACCGCAAGTAGGTCTCCTTTTTATAAAAACTAAATAAATAAGTAGTTAGGCTAATTTTTTATGGTCAACTAACTTGTGGATGACGAAATCATATAATAGGAATCAACTTACTTATAAAAAAATTTAAATAAAACTTTTTAAGAATAAATCAAAAATTTAATGTCCCCTCAATTAATTAGTAATATTTCTCTTTACTAACAAATAAAACTCTTTAAGTTGGATTCAAATGGATGAGGATGATGTATTCTTAAGTTCGATATTTAGTTAATGATTGACTTATTGTGTGGCCTGATCTAATACTCATCTCCTTTTATAGTATAATATTGTTGTAAAAAGTTATATGAATCATTTAAACAAAGAAAATAAATTATTTTGGTTGTGAAATATAAACGAAGTAAAAAATTGCAAGAAAATGATATTTTTTTAAATAACAATAAAACAAAAATAGTCCCTTCTTGTTGGGCCAGAAAGCAACCAATTTCATAGATTGAGCCACAAAAGCAATAAGTTGCTATTGGGTGGAGGATGTATCATAAATCCTCAAGAGTCAACTTAAGCCCAACAAGTTATCATCCGGCCTAATTCGGTGTCTCCTTAAATAGTATAGTGACTTCAATTGCCATTAGACTTCAATTCGTAGAAAGTATTCAAGTCACCAATATAGGCACCACTGAGACATGAGAGTTCAAATCTTCTGCACCTAATTTGTGTGTAGCCATAAAGTGACACGCGTTAAGTTTATGGACGAGTTAAGGATCGTTAAGTTTATGGACACGTGTTAATTAATGATAAGCCACAGAGAGGTCACGCACAAAATGACTGCAGAAGATTTGAACTCAATAAACGAGAGATTTGGTAGCTCTATACAACTCTTGTCCACTTCAATGAGAAGTTGATGATTCAAGCCCTTCGGATGAGTATTAGAATTATCCTGGTTCTCGATCTTTTTTTGTGCTAATTCACATGCAGAACATAATCAACAATGTAAGTTCCACTTCAAAACTCGTAATTCAATACTTGAAAAAATTTACGAGTCAAATCAATTAGGGGATCTAGTTGATCTAATACCCATTATTTTTATCCATGTTGGGGTTTATTGCTTCACTCATTCCAAGTAAACATACTTTTAAGGGTTGGTAGCAAATGAAAATGAACATGGATCCTCTTTGTGAGGATTCCGGGAATTCGTGAATCATATACGTTCATCGTATATCGTGCGGTCAGAAATCCTTTTAAATATTTTTATTTAAAATTAAACACAAATGGTATCTGACAAAAGTTAACCGTACAATGTACGATAAACGAATACGATTTAAGGATCCTCAAGATCCTTACCAAAAGGATCCGGAGAGAATCCTGTTGGAATGAAAATAATGGGTTAGAATATGTCCAAGGTTTAATTTATTCATTTTTTTTCATGGGCAAAGGCCCAAATAATCCAAACCAACACCACCTAACTAGCTATTGGGCTCAGAATTAGTAGCCCCCCGTAAGCAGGAGCAATGAAACCCACTTTGTAAGGCACCCAAAAACCTCTCCATCTCCCTTTTGATAAATACGAATGCCGAACCCAAATGAGTTAGGAAAATTGCGAAAGCAAGTGATGAATTGTCAGGGTGATTAAAATAATTATTTTTTTTTAAATTACTTGTGTAATTTAAACTCTTTCCCTTCTACTTATGTAATTGAAGCAATAATATTGCTTGTATTAGAAAAAACTACAAAAGTGTGTGAAGTCTATTTTATATCAATAAGTGTTCATGTGAAGTACCAGGCGGTGATTTATTAGTTAGGGATGAATTTCAGGCCCGTATTCTATGTGACACGTTTTGGGTTCATTTCTCGTACTGTTGACTTACAAGATGGTGGTTATAAAGAGGATGAAATGCATCTGTGAGTTTTTCTGCCCCTAAAAAGGTAGATTGTCATGATAAAACTACCAACTGTTTCTTTTTTAAAATAAATAAATAAATAAATCAGACTCTATATTATTGAACATATTTCTTCAATTCATGAAATCCATCACAATAAAATAAAAAATAAATTTCAATTCATTGAAACATCACAATAAAATAAAAATAAAATTGGGTCGAAAAAGAGAGGCGACCCCACCTACCCACCACCAAGAACATTGCATGTGATGCCCAATTAATAAAGGGACACCAATTTTTACTTCTCTCACATCCTTTTAATTTTTGGTCGTCGGATCGGATGAATTGAAGAAAATCAAATGACAAAAATTAATAAGGGGTGTGAGATAAGTAAAAATGGGTGTATGGATAACACATCTCTTAATAAAAATTGGCAAATACCCTATAAATATCTTCACTCAGCAGTCAGCACTCGTATGACTTTGGGAAGATAAAGAAATAAATAATGTAGAAAAAAAGACATAGTCGTGAACAACGTGACAATTTCAAACCTCTTTGTTTGAATAAAGATGCTGAGTGCCTTGCAATGCAAGTGTCTGCCACTATTACTTTTTGTTTCTATATATCATATCATCTCAAATAAAAAAACATATTAATATATATATGAGCTGACTCGTTGCACTATTTTTGTTTATAAACGTTTAAATATGCTTTTATAAAGCTCACTTCATAATGTATTTATTGATATGAACTGTTTATCTTTTAAGTTTTTCTTAAAAAATTGTGTCTACCAAAATTTAAAATCATATGATATTAGATTAAAGGTTTAAAGTTTATTTGTTGAACTATATTAGTTTATTTTATTCAATACAAATGAATGTCTTAATGATTTTAGAGTTGTCTAATTAAAAAAAAAAATAAAAATTTACGAATGATGTTTTAAAAGATAGACTGTTCTGTTCATTAAAATGAATAAATCCCACAAAAACGTATATCAAAATCATATACAAAAATAATGTTACTAATCTGTCCATACGTATATTTGTATTTGTATACAATATACCACACAATTGTAGTATTAGGGAGAGTCGAAAGAGGCCACCACTTGCCTAACCAAAACAATTCTTTGTTTATTATGGTCGACAAGAAAAACTATTCAGAATGCTTTCGTGTTCAAGTTGGAAACCGCGTGTTTTTAAGATAAGTTAGATGGAAACCACATACTTTCCGTGCACTTCATGAGTTACTTTTAAGTGGTAATTTTCTCGCTTATAAACCTTTAAAGTTGTATTTAAATTGCCAATCGGCAGTTTTTCTCATATTTAAATGGAGTCAAACAAAAAAAGCAGCTCCGTGAACCAAATGAGATATTAAAAAAGTTTGAACAAAGTGATTTGTTTAATCTAATCCACAACATTTAATCTGGCATCACTGTCATTGTTTACAATTAGGCCGTAATTAGAATTAGGTTTTTTAGTCAAAATGATCTTTATTATAACTCTTTATTTTGGTCCTTAACATTGATAATCAATATAAGTGATTTATAAGTTTGTCCACCATCAATCATTTTGCTTCGTCCATAAAAAAAATCTCAGTCGAATGGAAAAGCAAGTGGACGAGTTGATTGATTGAACAAAAATTAGCCTCAATTTAACGAGATTTTCACGTGACTACCAAAGTGATTGACAGTGGACAAACTTAAGAATCATTCTATCAATTTTCAATGTCAAGGATCAAAGAAATGAATTATGTCAATCTCATAAATCATTTCACTGAAAAGCCTTAGCATGAACATAAATGGACACTTCACCTCATTTTTTAATTAGCAATGTTTACTAAATTGTGGACACAATATTTTGCAGCAAAAATGGAATAAAACCTATAAAATGTGACTTGTTTGATTTTGTTGCGTGTTAATTTTCTTGTCCAACTTGAACAAGTCAATCATGTGAACCAGAAGAGAAACACAATCCAAATCTAGTGATAATGCTGCCATTAAAGATAAGAGGAGTGGTTGAGAGGTGGTGGTTAATGTTCCAACATATTTAGCCATTAGCATCAAAACTCATTTCCCTTTAAGTCAAAGCATTGTGTGATTTATCAACTATATTATGCATGTTCCATTTCTAAAATTGCACGATTCAACATGCCAACATGATTATTTGTTCTAATGACATTCAATATTTTTTATAGATAAAAGATATTAGTGTTGAGAGTACGAATCTTACATCGAGAAAATGAGGGGTTGTGTGTGCTTATAAGCAGTTAGACAACTTTCCGTATTACCAATTGGTTTTACAGTGGAACCTCAACTTTCTTTATGGTATCAGAGTAGGTTTATCCCTGTGTGAAGCCCAACGGGCATACGTTGTCCATGTGTTAGGTTTGAAAATTTGTCACACATTAGGAGGCATATTGAGAGTAAATCTCACATCGAAGAAATGAGGGACCTTCCATATGCTTATAAGTAGTGGGGCTCCTCCCCATATTGACAATTTGTTTTATAGTAAAATCTCAACTTTCTTCAAATAGTTCTTATTTTCTCATGACTATTTAGTACAGTGACACCCAATATTTACTTTGCTGGAAAATAATCTAATTGTATCTGAACTATTTGGTATAGCAACAGCCATAATTCATTTAACGAATGGGTTTGACGACCCTTAATATCTACTTTGTTAAAAAGATCAGAGTTTACAACACTCAATTTTTACTTTGCTGAAAAAAAAAAGTTTAATTTCATGTGAACTATTTGATCTAACGCCACCCGAGTTCACATAACTATTTGATTTAATGACACTCGTTACCTACTTAGATGAAAAATACCCGAGTGTACGATGGTCGGTTTTTTTAGTTCATATCTCATCAATGAGACTTGTTAATAAAGTAAAAAAAGCACATAATAGTTGCCCACGTTAGAACCCACATGCTATTCTTTATTTGGTCAAACAAGGAATTCATATTGTATGGTACCACTTAGTCTTCCTACTTTGGACACAAACCACAAGCAATGGGGCCACATATATCACATACATTGATGAGAAACCAAGATTTTGAGGACCACTCAAATAAAAATGTTGAACGTGCTTAAAGCAAACCATGTACACATCTATCCACCTCCACCAACAAAGAGTGAACATAATTCACTCGTCGTCGATTGTTAGTTGCAGACATAATTGTAATTTTAAAATAGCTGTTGCAAACCCCAATCACAGATGGACACAGTGCCCAAATAATTAAAATTGAAAACTATAATTGAACACATGTCTTCGGCAGTTGCTACTATTGTTTCAACAGCGAAGTAGTGTTCTTTCGAGCTTGACACATGTGGACCGTTGTCAACAAAAGAAAAAGTAGATTTATTTTATAAAAGTTCAAAATTATCATTAATAATTGAATTCCTTCCATCAAAAGCTTAATTACATGCTTACATATACTAATTAAGATTAACCAACAGTTAGATCTAATATGGCAGACAAATATAGAGCTAATGGAACCTCCGGGCTTAAATTAAACCCGCCAAAATTGAAAAACATAGCAGGGGCTTAAACCATAAGAAAGCCCAAGGATGCATACAACAACACAGGTTTCTCGTATCATTGGGTTTGCTGAGCAGCCAACCCTAGCCATGACTTGTTTTCGGTTGGCTTCGCCGGGCCGGATGCAGGGCTGCTCGTTTGGTACGGTGCTAGGGTGTTGAGCCTGTAAAACAGAAAGAAATTGCGAACCAGATCAGTCAAATGGATCTTAAAAATATATTACTCCAACATGAATTATGGTATAGTTGTTTCGGATGCCTACCTATCCTTTCTCTTCTCGAGGAATCGATGAAGCGAAGCTTTCCTTGCAATCGGAAGATCTGCAGTGGAAAAGGAAATCATTGATAAGAAAATTGTTGTTGATAGGACCACTTAAGATATGGAGACACAGATGATCACAGAAAGAAAATTACCACAAACAACGGGTCGAGGGGATGGCTTGACGCCCTCCTGAATCGCTTGATTGCCAAAGTTAGGAAACATGTTGGAGCTCGGAGGAACTGGACTGCTCGAATTAATGGGACTCTTGCCCAACTGAGAGGCAAAGGCATTGTTAGTCTTGGCCGGAGGTGAAGCCGGAGCGGTGTGGCTCTGAGAACTCTCCTTGCTTGCTAAGAGCATGACTTCCTTGGCCTTGTCCGCCGGAAAATCGTTGAACACGATTACTTGTCCACCATAAAAGATGGTCATTTGTGCCTTCTGAGACTCTCCCGGGGCAGATTTCTTCACACTGGTACATCATGAACAAAACAAAATGAGCTAACAAAGATTTTACAGGTAACCGAAGAACATCTTACGTTGCTACAATAATTCAGATATCCGATTTTCGCCTTCCAATATCGACAGATTTTTTAACCATAGGAACCCCACAACGCCGTAAATTTCGAAAAAATACCTAGAATCAGCCACCATGGGGACCTCTTCTCTGGGAGTGGGGGCAGAGGGACCAAAACCAGCTTGTTGAGGAAACAAATCCATGGACTTGAAGTCTCTAACCGCCGTTGGCATGTTCCGAGAATTTTCCATAAATGGAAAGAAGTTCATGGGTGGGGCTTTCTGACGAAACATCTCAGGTGTTCCTCCTGTCAAAACGTTATCCAATTTTAGAAACCAAATAAGGAAAATTCTGAAACCCTTTTGATATGGAAACAAAATTAAACAGAGCAGCGCTTTTTACTGCAATTTTCAGGTGTTCTTGGTCAAATTCGAAAGAGATCTTAATAAATCTTTAACAGAAAAATAATATGAACAAAAAATAAAAAAGTTCACAATTTAGTTCAGGTGGTTTATGTGACTAAAAACTTTCCCTTTTCTGATTTTCTGATTGGAAAGCTTCTTTGTTTCTCAGCAACCAAACAGAAACTAAAAGCCTAAAACATAGACATGCACATATAAGATTCTAGATGAAATTCATTTTCTCTTCCTCTTATTTTCTCAGCAGCCAAACATAAATTAAGGTCCAGGTAAAAAGGAAAGACAAGTGCTTTACCATTAGATTGTTGCATGTTGTTGTATGCCGTGTCAAGATTCAGATCCCCAAAGCTGCCTTTCTCCTTGAGGTACTGGCAAAGCATGCTGCATGTCTGAGTGAAGTTCGACGGCTTCTCCACCGTCCTCATCCCTCTCTGGCCTGAAACCTCCGCAGTCTCCGACGAACTTGACATTTCTCCACCGACCCAATACACAATCCGACAATCCAAACACAACCCACAACTCAAAATCCACTCTTTTCCCACAGACCCAGTTCGAAATCACAGAAACCAAACACAACCCACAATTCAAAACCCGATATTTCTTCCTTTTTCTGTCTTGGCGCTGAATCCTCCTGCCTCCATACCCTTCTTGTAGTGAGAGAAGACTTGGGGTCCTATGTGTCTCTCCCCCTCCTTTTATCAGCAGCCCACGGGCTCATCTTCATTTATTTATTTATTTTTAAATTAATTATTTAATTATCTATTGGTTGTTTTATTGTTTTATTGTTTTATTTATTTAAATTATTATTTGTATTCGAGTTAAAAAGCACGAGGAATATATGTGTGTTTAAAAAAAAGGCCATTGGGAGTTGAGCTGGTTCCTCGCAGCATTCCGCGTGGATCCCACCACCCGTCGGTTTCACATTTCCAAACACGTGTTCTTTGCGTTCGTTGGTATTGGTAACGTCCGGGTTAGCGTTCCTATCTGCCAACTTCAGCATGGCCCATGCATTTTCTGTTTAGTTACAGAATTGCCCTCCCTCTTTATTTTTTTATTTTTTTATTCCAACGATATTCTGCGTAATCTATATATTGTGTTATCTACCTACTCATTTTTTACTTCACACACAAATCTCTCAGTGTCAGACTGTCGGATCAAATGAATAGAAGATTAAAGGACAAAAATTAACAAAATGTGTGTGGGACATAAGAATGAGTGTGTGGATTGAAAAAAGTTGAGGACATAAGAATGAGTGTGTGAGTTGAAAAAAGTTGAGGTTCTACCATAAAATCAATTGGTAATATGGAAAGTAGCACAACCTCTTATAAACTCATACAAGGTCTCTCATCCCATCAATGTGAGACTCATTCTCAACACCCCCTCATGCGTGGCAAATTTGTGTGCCTAACACATGGACAACTCAATAAGATGACGTGGAACACATGTGGCCGTTTGATTTCATATGTGAGACAACCTACTTTGATACCATGAAGAAAGTTGAGATTTCACCATAAAATCAATTGGCAATATGAGGAGTAGCTCAACCTCTTATAAGCTCATGCAATGTCTCTCCTCCTATCAATGTGGAACTCATTTTTAATATGGATAACATCATCTTCTATACAAATGGGAGAGAGACATATCTGAAGAGTAGTGAGTTAAAGTGGAAGTTTCTAATCACCAAGGCAGTAAGTTAATAACCACTTGTGCCCTCCCATTTATTTCATTACGTTTCAGGAGGTGCAACTACAAACTCTTTGAACCATTTACTAAAGGTGGCACTTGATTTGAAAACTGAAATTGAAACACGAATCAAGTCGAATCGAATCGAACCGATCGTTTGATTTTTGCAATCTTGAAATCGAATCGCCGTAAAGTAAATTATTTTGATTTCGGTTTTAACCTTCTGAAATTGAACTGAAATCGAACCGCACCATAAAAATTAAAATAATATATAATATGGACTTAACGACGCCAAAAATTCATCTCTCTTAGTGTTTGTCACTCAATCAGGTGGTCTCTCTCAACTCTCATCTCTCTCAACTTCATGCACTCCAACTTTTCAACTTGCTCCGTTCCCTTTTTGTTCTGTTTTGTGGAAATAGAAAGCAAGTTGCTCTCCTTGTCTGCAAACTAAAACAATGACACGGCACATATAGAGTTTGGAGCCAAAAAAGTAAGAACAGAGACCCCTTTAAACTATTTTTTCTAATTTTCGAAAGAAACACATTTTTTAGAAACAATCAAAGCTCAAATTAAAATCAATAAGAAAGGGACAATTTTGACGCTGATGATGAAATGAACTGAAGATTAAATTTGGACTCAAATTAACATGAAGGGTGCAACTTTGAGAGAAATCAAAACTTTAGCTCCGAAAAATGACACCAATTTGCAACAATAAACGAAATGTAGCAGGGCTCTTCACTTGAATCGCTTTAGATTTTGAATTTTCATGCTCACCCATTTCTTTGCTTTCACAGTATAATCTAGGGCTGGGCATTTTACAAAAAAAAAAAAAAAAAAAACCGATTGAACCATCCGAACCATACCGACGGTTTAGTTTGGTTTGGTTTGGTTTTTTTTTTATTTTTAATTTTCGGTGGTTAAAGCGATCCGAACCAACCTTAATCAGCTTGGCAATCGGTTCCCAAAATTCATAGGGTGCAGTTAATCGAACCGACCTGCATATATTTAATCTTATTTTTTAATCATAATTAATACGTGTAGTAATATAAATGGTTAGTTATTTATGAGTTACTGTGTTTCCACTACATGAAAACAAAACTTGATTAGTTAAGAGTCCCTTTGGAGAAGAACATGGGCTCCATTTGGAGAAGCAACAGTTGTTGCTTTGGGCTGCTTCATTTGTACTTTTCTTTGAGCAATTACTCATATTAGTGCTATGTTTTGAAGCTTTTGGAAGATAAATCTATTATGTATTTTCATCTTCACACAAATCAAGAACCAATCCAAACCAACCTGCTACATTCAGTTAACCGACCTAATCGGTTTTAGATCCAGCTTGGTCGGTTTCGATTTGCAATTTTGGCCAAACCAACTAGATCGGTTTAGTTTCGGTTTTGGCCCAAAACCGACCCAAACCAACTCGCACCCACCCCTTGTATAATTTGTAGCCTTATATAACTATACAATATAACCTTAAGACTTATACTTTGAAATCGAAACCGAAACCGTTTGAAACCAAATCAAACCAAAACCAAATGATTTGGTTCAACTTTGATTTTAGCTTCAAAATCGAACCGAACCGAAAAACTTTCGGTTTTGGTTTCAGTTTCTCGCAAAACCGCACCAAACTAAATTGTGCCCACCTCTACTATTTACCCACTCCTTATTAATTTATATCATTTAATCATCTTTAATTCATTCGATCCGCCAACTAAAAATTGAGAGAATGAGAAGATAAAAAGGGGTACATGGCCAACCCTTTGTAAGGCTTAACTTGCTCCTCTTCCCTTTTAGAGTAGATAAAATTGTTTGTTAAAAAAAAAAAAAAAAGAGGTACATGGATAACACCACCCTAAATTTTTACTTCTGCACCATAATGATAATGTTCATGTTTCGGTTAGGAAAAGGTACACAAATACACGTTTGAAAATTCCTATATGATTTTAGAGGTTTTTCTTTTTTTTTTTTCCTCATACCCTCCGTGCAACACAAAATTTAACATAACACAATATTTTTGCATCAGTGTAGGACTTAAATCTATAAAATATATAGAATAACAAATTTTCAAACTAAAATTTTAGATTAGGTAGAAATAGATTACAAGATTAAGAGGAGTATCCAAATAATCTAAAAAATAGGTAACTAATATTTGGGTAATCATGCCACATAATACTACGTTCTAGTGGTATTCCTCTTCACTTGTAAGTGAGAGGTCTTAGGCTTGACTATCGTCAAAGGTAAATTTAAACCACATTATTGATAGCTCATTGTGAGGTTAAACTCACCCACTTTAGTGTAGATAATACCACTTGTCAAAAAAAAATATTTGGGCAATCCTCATGAGAACCAGTAGAGAACTTTAATATATCATGTATATATAAGTTCTTTTCATTTTTCAATTCAAAACGAGAAATGATAAGGAAACAGTTTCAAAACATGACTTTCTATGAACTCTCTATTATCTTATATTTTGATATAAAATTTTATAATATTTGTTGATGCACAAAATCAGTGAAGACTTTGGTACAACAAAAAGTGTTAAGTTTGACCTTCGCTAGATTGCTCCGGTCACTAGTGTGGATAAGTATGTAAATGGATAGAGACAGGGAAGCAAACACAAAATGTACGTGGTTCACCCAGATTGGCTACGTCCACGGAGTAGAGGAGTTCTCATTAATTGTGAAGGGTTTACACAAGTACATAGGTTCAAGCTCTCATTTAGTGAATTCTAGTGAATGATTTAATACAATGACATTATGAATTATTGTGGGAGAATGATCTCCTTTTATAGAAGAGAGTTTCTAGTTTTGTTCTGCCATTGACACGTGTCATGTTGTGATTGGCATCTTGGTGTTGACACGTGTCGCGATGTGATTGGCCTCTTGGTTGGAGGGAAACTCTTGTGGATCCTTGACGGTATAACGTTGACCGGTGCTCAGTAGTTTCGGGATTGGTCAAGTATGGTACATACAATATTAAAATTTTGTCAAAAAGATAAGATGCGTAGAGTCTGAGGGTATCGTTAGCATTTATCGTTAAAAAAGGTGTAAATGGTAATGGAGTGTTTAACCATACATAATTTGTAATTTTATATCAAGGTTTGGGCTGTTATATTTACTGGTGAAGGTAGTGGGATTTTATTATATATTTCATTGTGTTGACTGAGTCTAAAATAAAATACTCATTGTTTTGCGATTGGTCATAATGTATTTTATTTAATTTATTGCAAATGTTATTTTATACTGAATGCTTTTTAAATATATCCTTTATGCAGTGAATAAAATATTTATTCAATGTAAATGTAGATGAGATGAATTAGAAATGCATCAATTGTACATTATAAAGGATGAGGTGGAATCATTTGTGTGGGAATCTTTGGGATCCTAACATTCTAGCTATTCATTGTATATCGTGCGGTTAGTTTTCTTAAGGTACTATTTATGTTTAATTTTAAATAATAAAAATATCAAATGATTTCTGACCGCACGATGTACAATGTACAATGAATGACTAAGATTTGAGAATTCCTAGCATCCCCACAATTTGGATTTCGGATGGGATCCAAATCCCAGGCATGTGTCAGAGATTTGCAGTGAGTATGTAGCTTAAGAGTAGTTAAAATAAAAAATGGTACTCTTATCATTTAGTTGTACCATCCCTTTAATAGAGACGGGACCTATATGCGTTCGCAGACTTTATCTCCATCAGAGAATGATATAAATTATGAAACAATTAGATGATAAAGTGTAACATTACTTAAAAAGGATAAAAGGTTAATAGAATAATTAGTTAAGATTAGGATAGGTTCAATTTTAAATTTTATCTAATGAAACAAAATAGTAGTTAAAGTGTGGAGAAAAATGAAAATAACTATAAGATGGTAGGCGCATTTGATAAATATTTTGTTTTTAGTTTTGTACTTTCATTTTTTTGTTAAAGATTCAGTTTTTCAGTTTGATGAGGAATGGTGTTAGAGATGTAGAACAAATGCAAAAACAAGTGAACAAAATGAAACTACAAATTAAAAATCATTTTAAGTTCATTTCACTTTTAATAAAAAAAAGAGTAAATTGTAGCAATGGTCCCTGAACTTTATTCAAATTGGAGCAATGGTCCCTCAACTAAAAATCCATTACCATTGGTCCCTCAACTTATCAAAATGTGTAGCTATAGTCATTTTCATTAATTTCTTCAAAATTTTGTCAAAATATGTTATGTTGGAATAATCATTTACTTAATTAGGGTCCCTCAACTCATCAAAGTGTGTAATTATGGTCATTTTCGTCAACTACGTAAATTTTTTTGTCAAAACGAGTTATGTTTGAAGGACCATAGCTACAATTGGGATAAAGTTAAGGGACAATTTCTCCAGTTGAATTAAAATTGAGGGACCAAAGGTAATGAATTTTTAGTTGAGGGACCATAGCTGCACGTTTTAATGAGTTGAATGGCCAATGATAATGGATTTTTAGTTGAATGACCATTGCTCCAATTTGAGTAAAGTTCAGGGACCATAGCTACAATTTACTCTTAAAAAAATTTCATTTATTTCTCAAATCAATGTTGTTTTCCATTTATCATTGTTTATTTCTTCTTCTCTCGCCGCCGTTTTTGTCATTTATTTCACATTATACGTTGGAACTTGAAATATTATTTGTCATTGTCTAATCCGTATAAAAGTTGACATATTCTCTTTATCAAAATATCTCCGGAAATGATGAATTGCCGTAACAAAATCACGTATTACTACAGTCTAGTGATATTTATCTTCACTTATATATTTTCACTTATAAGTAAGAAATCTTAGATTTGACCTTGCTAAAAATAAATTTAAACCATATTATTATTAGCCTTATTATGAAACTTAATTTATTTTCCAACCTTTTAACGTAAATAATATCCAACGCTAAAAAAATAAACATATAAATTATGAAGTGCCACACAAATCAACTCAAAACTGTAAAATAGGGGAGATCATAAAAATCCAATGTATAAATTTTCCCGAGTAAGAATTAATTGATTTATTAAATAATGCTAAGCTGTTAAAAGAGTCAACATTCAACGGCGCCATGGTCCCCACCCCTGCCCCACCATTCCCAACTTGCCGAAGAGGGCCAAAACTGATGATTTCATTTATCATCCATGGGTATTTTGGTAAATTGAGTTATTAGTACACTTTTGGGGCTGTTAACGGCGTTAGGTGCGTGGTTGGTATCTTACGTCCCATCCCACAGGTACGCAACGGGACGGAAGTAGCGTCACACCATTCATGTTCTTTTCTATTGAAGCGTCACACTATATACTCATTGCCCTCCGTTGGAGTAGCACCCGTTGTATAATATTATGTTAAACGAAATTTACATATATTTCGTTTAACATAATATTATTATTAATACGGTCATTTTTAGTAAAATGATAACGTTAAATAGATATAATTATTTTTCGATACTGCGGTGTGCAAGTAGAGCCCATTTTTCCCACCCGCCAACTAAAACACTTCACTTGGACAGTGCTACTACCAACTCCCAATATCGGAAAGTTGCCAAGCATATATAAAATATCTCGTTCCCATTCTTCTACTATTTACTTGCCAAAACATGCATGCAACCCATAGTTCATTAGAGTTTTTAATTAAAATATACTTATATATATTATTTTCTTTTAATTTTAAAATTTGATTTAAAATTTAGATGTTGAAAATCGTGCGAAGAAGTGATATATTTAAAAATCTAGGCATATGCATGCATATTCCTTTTTCATTTGCTTTTTTTATTTTTAAAAATCCAATTATTCGTGACAGCATGATTAGATACTGAATTAGACTCACATACGAATAATAAAAGGAAAAAAAAAAGAATGGATTACAAAAAGCATGACGAGATACACGATTCTATACTTGTTGTTGTTGTTTTCTATATCAAAATGGTGACTCTAAGCTATCGAGATTTCACGATTTGCGAATGTTGGAAGGGGAACGTCTATTGTATACAATCTTATTCTTATCCTTGTTTTGCAAATAAATTATTTTTTCGACTCAAACTCGTGATCTTTCGGTCACGAAAAAGTAATATTTTTGTTGCGGCGATGCTCGCCCTAAAATATGCATGTGCAGCGAGTAAGAGTCATTCTTATTCCATGTTATTTCCTTGTCTACTAACTTTAGGAGAATCAAAATATGCATGTGTGTCGCCCATAAAAATGGGAATAAGATTCTCTAGTTTGAAGAATGGCATTCACAAGGAAGGATTGGGATTGGAGAAGGAAGAATGGGAATCAACTTTTTCATAAAATATTACCCTCACATTTTATTAATGATGTAAAGTAAAATTTGTTTTACCAAGAAAAAAAAATAGTAAAACTCGTTTTATACTAAGGTACTTTAGCAATCAACAAAGTTTTATGTTGATTCATAAAAACACTAGGTTAGGAGAATAGAGAGAGACTCAGGACATATAATATAACACAATCCAACTTATATATAAGATATTTTATATCTAATACCACCAAGATCTTTTATGATATACCCGATATTGCTATGTAGTTAAGCAAAGACAATATCAGTAAGAACCGTAAGGTGGTAGACCTGCATGAGCCTACAAAGTTAATCACATTGTATTGAGTTTCAACCTTATTTTTCGTTTTGATTTGTAACAGTTAGTAAACATTTCAATGTAAATTCTTTTTTAGTTTCATGCTCACTCCGATTCGTTCATAATCTGATTTGTTCATTTCTAAATGTGCTCTTTATCAGGTACAACTCTTACGTAGTATTCCAATCCCGTATTGTAGTATACGTGTACTTCATGATTGATATCAACACTAATACACATGATGTCATTTGGGTCAAAATAGTAATATCAGGTATGAAAACTAGATTGTTCGATACCACGATGGAGGACCAATCAACCACCAATTTCCTCTACACCAAAACAAAAAAAAATCAAAAGTCATCATTTTCATTATATTATTTATATATTTATTTATGTAATTTTTTTTTTTCGTGTTTCAAATTATGGATAACGGTTCCTCTTCGGAGCTAAGCAGTCGGAGCCTCCTCATCAAACAATATGTACCGTTGATTGATGTGCAAGTTAAATCAGGATTGTCGGTTGAGTGTGGTGATCAGGAAAATGAATTAATAGAAACCGTTGAATTCAATTTATATGATCCATATTATTTGATGAAGAGGCTCATGCTGCTTAGTTCCGGAGAGGATCCGTTCTCCAAATCATGTAGCTAACAAAACAAACCACAAAAGTGAAAGAGACGTTGACAAACCCGTGTGGGAAACGCGGGAGAAAGACGAGAGAGTGATGGGGCAGGGCGCACATGCGTCACACGTGGCGCAAGTAAATTGTACGGATAAAGGAGAACATTTTACTCGTGCGACGGTGTCGTTTCTGGCCCGCCCCCACTGCGGATATTTTCTTTTTTCACGTTTGGAGTGAATGCGAATCTTTGACATTTGAATTTGCATTTCTGTTTTAATTTGGTCGACATTGAATTTGTATTTGTGTTTGTGTTGCTTTTGAATTAATTTGGACTCTTCCCATGCGGTCACGGGGTTGCCGACAATTTTTATATATTTTGGGACACACATTCGTAAAAGGAAAATGCTAAAAAAATTATGTTTTTAGTTTAGTTTTTAGAACACCTAATGTGTCGGTTGACGGTTAATTTTAAGGAAAATTAATGAAAAGAGCTTGAAAACTTTGAGTTTTAACGATAAAGACAAAATAAAGGGTAAGATGAATAGTAACATGATTGACTTTTTAGTTTAAAAATGTGGTTTTTCGTTAAAGTGAACAGTACCGAGAACTTTTCGTTAAAGTTCCCTTAATTTTATTTTGTTTAATGATTTAAAGAAGTTTAAACATCTTAGGTTTCTCTTCACGTAGTTTAAACAACTTAGGTTCCTTTTCACTAGTACTACGATATAATGATATTCCTCTTCATTTGTAAGTGAGAAATCTTAGGTTCGTTCTCACCAAAGGTGAATTTCAACCACATTATTATGGCTAGCCCAATTTGAGGTTTAACCCACTCCCCCACCCTTTTAGTGTAGATAATATCATTTGTTCAAAAAAAAAAAAAATCACTTGCAATATTATGTGGTCTACAAATATGGTTCTAATAGATGATATCTCTAGCTTCACCCTTTTTTAAGTAGCATCTAAGAGCATCTCCAAAGAAAATGTTAAAATCTTACAGAACTATTTTGATTAAAAAAAAAAAAAACTAATGAAAAAGGCTTGAAAACTTTGAGTTTTAATGATAATGACAAAATAAAGGGTAAAGTGAATAGTACCATGATTGACTTTTTAGTGTAAAAATGTGATTTTTCGTTAAAGTGAACAGTACCGGGTGCTTTTCGTTAAAGTTCCCTAAAAAAAATGGTGTTCTTGTTCTAAAAGAATGTCAAAATCTTGCATGGATTAATATTCTCCACTTTGCTGACAATTTTGAAAGCAACGTCAAAATTTCTTTTGTTTTATTTTAATGTTGGGCCTGCATATTTCTATATTTTTCTTTGCTTATTACTTAATTTATTATTAAATTCTGACTTGGTTGATTTTATAAATAACCAAACAAATTTATATTTGACATCTCGATTGGTATTAAGAGACTTTAGAACATGTTATTTTGCCACACCAAATATAAAAAAGAAATTTAACATTTTAATTTGACATCTCCATTGAAGATGGTCTAACACATAATATTCATGCATGCACTTGTGCGGTGATGTGTGCTACATGAAGTCAATCACGTCTTATGCTAAAAAATGATTAACAAATGTATTATGGACGATACAAAGACCATCTAGTTAAATTATATTGTTTAGACCATATGATGTGGTTGATAATTAAATTTTTATTTTTAAATAATTGAAAAAAATTAAACCATCAATAATCACATCATTTGATATGAAAATATAATCTCTAAGCCTATTTTTACGTAGTGCTTGAATATGTCCTACCTAAGCCTATTTTTAATTTTATTTTCTGGTGAGCAAACGCATGCATGGAGAATCCATGCTCAAGATTTTTTCATACGTACGTACTTCTCAATCAAGCCTTTATACGAAGAGAATTAATTTTTGTGGTGCTCAAGTCAGGTAAAAGATGACATAGACCAAATTTGATAACTAATGACACATGATAGAAATTCTAAATTGTTTTAGGTTTAATACTATTTAAACTACAAAAAATGTAACGAAAACTACAACCTCAATGTAATTGTAGACATGACATCAGGGCGGAATGGAAGTAGGGACCAAGGTGGTCCTAGGACCACCTGAGTTTAGAAAATATACATGTGAAAGTCTTTCGAGGACCCTTCAAATGTTTGGTACGGGTTCCTTTTGTGCCTATTAAATGCTTGAATGCATCATATGCATGCTAGACATATCTCGATATGGTGCGTCGACAACACTCAACATGATGTATCGACAGCACTCGACAAATTCTCTCTATATCACTCATTAGATTGCTTCAACATTTATGGATATTTGTTGACAATTGCACAACAAGTCCACTAAGTGAATAAACTGATCTATTTTGCTTGCTTCACACTCTGTTTTTATCTAAAAAAACTTGTATTTAACACTAGATCTCCCAAAGTTCAAATTCTAGATCTGCCATTGCATGATACATGAACAGCTGTTAAGCGTTAATGTGTTTCATTCTGTACTAAACCTTGCAAATGTATGAATGTGTGATGTCTTAATAATTTGATAACTCCTCCATGTGCACAAGTGACAATTCAAAGGAGAAATCATTCTCATATTCATCGTCTAGCTAAATATCTTTTAGAGGGGAAAAAAAAAGGTTAAAGAACATAAGTTGAGGACCACCATTAGCCCACGTTATGGTTCGTGACGCCCAACAGAAAGGATGAGAGGTTAGATGTCCATGTCTGATGGACAATTATATAGAAATAGACTAACAGTGGTCCATAAAATAGGAACCATAACTTAGGGGCGGTGCAGGTGATGATCATGTACTAGCTAGGGGCTACTAGCATGAATTCGATGGAATTTCACATGCAGTTGAAAGGAAAGTTTGTCCCAACGAGGTGATAAGATGCGAGCCTCTTACATTCATGAGCAATAAGAAAATATTTAAGCGGGTGTAGATGACTGATGGTAGCATGATTTTTTAGTCTTAACAATATACAGGAGAGTGGGGTGGATTCACCTTGGGGCAAGGTGGGTCACATGACCCTCCAAGCTTAGAAATCCTCCATGGAAGGGCTGGGTGCTGCCTTTGGAAATCTAAGATGCCCTCCTACTGCTTGATGAATTGCCCTTATGCCATTAGGTAGGGTAGTTGCTAGCCTCATGCTTTTGTATGCCATTGGCTCTATCGATAGGCTCACTAGGCATGTGTTGGTATCTGTCGGCATACTCACTCAAAAGCTATTGACATCAGTCGACATGCTCAAAAGTTGTTGACATCTATCGACAGACGTGCAATAGGACTTGGCTTATGAACTCAGGCAGGGGCGAAGCGGGACCAGAATGGTCCCTGGCCTAACTTAACATTTTTTCATGGAGAAAAAACTAGAGTTACCCTTCTAATTTTCTGAGATTTTTTAAGGGACTAGAGCCCCAACCAAAGGGAGAGAGAAGGTAGGTGAGAGAGAGTTGGTTTTCCTAGAGTTTAATCTTTTTCACATGGTACTGGTGGTTATTGACAAACTTGAATTATGCTTTCATCCATGTGCGATTTTTGTGTTCTCGTTAGCCCTTTCTATTAGATTGTTTTCTTCGCCAATTAACACGGCTCCCAACTGGTCAGAACGTACTGATGAAATGGAAAGAAATTGAAAAATCAACACCATTGTCATCGAGCAAACAAACATCATAATCGGACCACAAATCTAGAGCAGCAAAGTAGTGGCTGAGACGATCACCAAACAATGGATGAGACGATGACCAGACGATGCATGAGACGATGGCTAAGAGATGGATTCGTGAGCGTGAGAGAGGGATTTTTCAAGCATGCTGCAGCGTTGTTTTAGGGCTGGTGTTGTTGGCGGTGTTGCAACATTTTTTTTTTTTTACATTTTTGAGAGGCCCCTCTTAATCCGAAATCATGGCTCCGTCATTGAACCCAAGCCTACCAAAACTCCATAAAATGCCAATTTACATACTATTCCATCCAAAAAAATTTGCGCACTACACGCTATTCTTATTGACTTCCTGAATAATATTTCCTCCATTCGCTACTGGAGTGTGGTCCTTGGACGATTCCACGGTATCATTGCTGGATAAACCACAGAACCAGCAAGAATGATAAATGTTTTCACGTAAACCAGACTAAAGAGAGCTATGTTTTCCTACATGCATGTCACAATGTGGCACCAAATATATAATAAATGTTAAGAATAATATACATGGAGTCGATAAATTCAATCCACTTGCGTTGGTGTATGAACCACTTGAAAAATAAGTTTGTTGGAGGCATTGGGGATGGCTTTTTGAGCCTTTGTCATGGTGCATGCACATTGCAATTAATAATGCTATATTTATAATTTTATATCTTGAGAGGACGATATTTGATCGATTATTTCTAATTCTGAACGTGGTTGGTCCAATTATTTTTCTTATACTATATAAAAAAATAAAGCATCTCTTGCAGTCTATCCTGCTATAATTAGGATGCACATGCTATATAGACCATAGCAGATGATAATCTTTGTGTGATCCACTTCAAAAATAAGTTCGTTGGAGGCAATTAGGATGCACACATGTTATATAGACTACAGCAGATGATAATCTTTGTGTTGAGCGTGAATTTCACATGATAAAATGAGAGACTTTGTATGTGTTAGTAAAAGGTTTGGGTTGTTCTCCGTATTGTCAATTAGTTTTATGATAGAAATTCAACTTTCTCTATAGTATCAAAGGATGGCCGCACGTGCTCTACGTCACCTGATTTGTATTGTCCAACACTCACCCTTGAGTGTGTAAACATCACCTTCTTCACTTTATAATATAAAGTTTATATAGTACAGTTTAGAACGCGGGTGGATCAATAATGCAAGAATTTTGATAACAACCCAATTACTCCCTTTTCTCAACTACTCATTTCTTTGTGTTCCCTATGGAGGAATGTATATATTCTTGCTTTGCAATTAACAAATCTTCATCGTATAAACTCCATAATCAGAATCGTTCAAATTTTTAATATTCATTTGAAGATCATCCCTACAAAAAAATTACTCTAATCGAATATCGTTTAGTTATCTAAATGTATCAAATAAATAAACGGTCCATCACGAATATGATACTTGGTACTCACGCTGTCAATTTGCTTCAAGAAAACTAACAATTAATTAATAAACAGTCAAGGTTTCTATCAACATAACTGAAAGAATTTCAAATCAGATTTGGTTTGGCAATCAAAGTAAACCAAAGAATGCATCTGTGAAAGTTGGAACTCACCTTGAGGTTCAACTACTGCTTGCTTTCCACTATACCACACCTTGGAGTTTACTTTTCATGGTTTTGTTTAAATCTTAATCAGGAGCATTACTCATTAATCATGTTTTTATTTTCCACATTGCTCATTTTAAGTCATTTTTGACCAAACTCTCCCTTCAAATCATGTTTTCGTTCCTACATTGTCCACTGTAAGTCATTTTGACCCAACTCGCTCTTTAAATCATGTTTTCGTGTCTGACGTTGCTATTTGGAAGACATTTTGACCCAACTTGCCCTCTAAGAGTATGTTCGCGTCCCACTTCACGCCGGTTCCACTTGAGTTTATTTTTCTTTCTGTGAAACGGGACAGAGTTCCAAACTCAGACTACTTGAACGGTATTTGATATGGTTAAGCGATCTCTTGGAGGTCTATACACGTAAAACACAAGCATTATGCAGTTGAAAGCAAAGGTGATCAGTGTACAACATCAAACTATGCCCCCTTTTCTTTCCATGAACTGAAAATTTTTCGGTATTTACAACTACGTTTAATAAAAAAAGGGCCAAGTGGGAACGGGAGAAACGCAAACAAGAAAATAAAAATAACATAAAACGCTCCGTCGATCTTCATCCTCCCAAGTTGCTTCATAAACAGACGTTGCAAATTGTTGACCTCCAAAAATCTGAGCCATTGAAACGGAAAACCTCTCACCTCAAAAATCATAATCTATGTCTGTCATGTTCTGGGATGCGGAGTGATTCACCAGCTTTCCTTGCTCGTCGTACCGGTCAAGATTCTCGCATGGGGCAGGGAAGATGGTCCCTATCACGCGACCTTGAACAAAGGCACATTGGAAAATGTGCTTCTTTTTGTATGTTAGACCAACGGACATGTCCCGGAAAGTCACATTTCTCACTGGAATCTCTTCACTCCCATGGATACGGACAGGCACGCGAACTCCCTGTCCATGGACGCTTGTGAAGCTTATGTCCTCAAGCACTGGAAGAGCCTTTCGATCATACCCCTCATCGGGGTGCTCATTGTAGTCTGTCTTGATAACAATTCCAACTCGAACATTGTCAAATGTCAGATTCCTATAGGTTATTTGTCGTACATATCCGCCTCTTCCAGGGGCAGTCTTGATCCGAACGGCACGCCTTGAGCTCCACACAAGCAGGTTCTCCACAGTGACATTCGAAACCCCACCAGACATCTCACTGCCAATTGATACGCCAGCACTGTTGCATTACAGCCAAGGGTAAGTTTGAGCTACTTCTGATAGCCACAATATCTATACATACTGACAAGTAAAGTAGTAGTAACTACCAGGTCATCAGTTAACTAACAGATGAGTGAAGTCTACACTCGACACACGCATATGAAAGATTAACCTTACTAGTATATTTACTGCCGGATGGCATCCAGAATGGGGGCTCAAAATCCGTACAGGTAAATCCAAAACAGTTTTCTACTCAACACTGATGAACTGGTCATTCCTCACTTCCCATTCAGAAGCTTTAAGGACTCGCAATTCTCCTTATTATCTTCGCCTATTCTTTTTTATTATTTTCTTTTGTTTTTGTTGTTTTTGTAATTTTTGGGTTGACATGGCAAGACATACTCAGATCAACTGTGAATTATCTTCTGCTCTAAAACGAAGACCATATTCCAAACGAAAAAGAATAATTGGAGCGAGAGTGCAAGAACGCCTGGACACAAGTATTGGGGAATCTTAAGAGGAGTGCTATTCTCATTACCTGTTGCCCTCCCCCACTCTAGTGTATAAGGGTAAGTGCATACCCTGCAACGGAGCGTGAATGACACTCCCCAATAGTAATGATGAAAGAATAACATGATGCCACGATATACAGTCATGAAGTACGCTTTTTGACTTAAAGATGGCAGCAAGAATGTAATGATAGGCTGCTAGAAGCATAAGATTACCTGACCATAGAGCGGACAACAAGATTTCTAATGAGTATATTCTTCGATGGCCGTCCGTAAGAAATACCATACTGATCCCAGCCACTCTTTATTGCAATCGCATCATCCCCTACACTAATGTAGCAGTCCTCAATCACCATATCCTCACATGAATCTGTTTATACCAAAAAAATCAAAGTTATTCCATATTGATTTGATAGTAAACAAGAATGAAGCATACCACTAAAATTACAAGAGCAAACCAACAATCTATAGCTCAAATTATCTATAGCTGACATTCTTAATCGTATTAACTTCTTTTACTTGGGTGTAAACTGGGGTGCAGGAGCATGCAGTACTGTTCGAGATTGAAGGCATACAAGAAATTAAGTGATTTTGTCTTCTCTCTCTTTCTCATGTGTGCAAGGTGCACGCACTTTGGCCCTTTTTGATGGGATGGTGTGAAGTGTTACCAGAATGAAGGCATACAAGAAAATAATAGAATTTTTTCTCCAAGTGTTTCCGTACTCCAGACTAAGCAAAATCAAATAGGAAGGCAATCCTTTTTCAGTCATCATCCCTAAAAAAACACAATTGACTAATCCCTGTTCATTAACACAACTGTTTAACTGATCCGCAAAAACACAAAAAGTATGAATTCACATTACTGAACGCCTTTCTTAAACATTAGCTGCACAATACACTTTTCAATTTATGCCTTTTGCCTCGCACAATATCTTCTTTTGCATTAAGTGGTGCATTTACATATTTAAAAGCTCATCCAAAGCATGCCTGAATAAAGAGAACGGCAATCCATTCAAAATAAATAGCGCTATCAAACATAAAGTGGGGGGAAGAAGCCCCCTCTAGCAGGATCTACTTACCAGGATCTATTCCATCAGTATTTGGAGCTTCAAGTACAGGAGCCAAAATTGTAACATTTCTAACCGTAATGTTCTTGCAGTCATATGGATGAAGTGTCCAAAAAGGAGAATCACGCAATGTTATATTACTGATCAAAATGTCGCTAGACCACATAATCTGAACAAGTGGACCCCGAGTGTTGTTGAGAAGCTTCTGGCGGTACTTCTTCCACCATGTTTGACCCTGTCCATTTATGGTACCATTATGCCCTGTTGGTCAGTGAATACATAAATATAATTAGAACAAACCAGAAATTGACCATTAGGAAGGAAAGAAGACAAATTTACAGCTTGGATTCTACGATAAAAATGTCCACAGGAGCTCTTGATTGACATAAAGAATAAGCAAATTTTAAAACCAACCACAACATCTTACTAGTGTAGCAAGATGACTTGGTGAAGTATCCATGGCAAAAATGATAGCTAGAAAGAAAGATTTTCTAGGCCTAAAGGCTATATCATATATTGGACATGTTAGGATCATGAACTTCCCTAGGATACATAATGGCCAAGTGAATGAAGAGAAATGAAACAAAGGCAAGTTAAGGGACCTTCTCTGACAGAGTATTTTCTTCAAGTCAAAATACCTGCCTCTGGTAATTTATCATGATAGACTAAGATGCTTTTATCAATCCATTTGCTTTATAGACAATCATTTTTCATCACTTTCATTGTCTATACCATATATAATGTCAAGATCAGCCCGATTCAACTTAAGACCTAAGGTCAAAATTTAAATGGGATACATCATCCACTATTAAAATAATGCTAAGATGGCTAATTCATCTAACATGAATTGGATTTTTAACACCAGTATAATGTCAACAAATAATATTCGTGGCCAAAGGCTACAACAACCACAGGAAACCTTATTTGCCTTTATAATGTCACGTTGCTATGTTATGAACCGTGACCTTCCAGTTAAACACAATTGTTATGAAATAAAAATATAACTTAAATATGAAAGGGATGAAATATCTAACCTGTTATAACAATATCTTTAAGATTTTGACCATGAATCAGACTTCCAAACCGAGGCCCATGATGCTCTCTCCCATACCCGTATGAAGGCAATGGAGGCATCAAGGGCCAATACTTCTCATCCTGTCATGCACATAAAAGTATACGGCATCAGAAATAGCTATAGTGATGTGTACGTGCATGCTAGCGAGAGAGAGAGAGATAATCATAAGAGTATGCAACATCAGAAATCATTGTAGTGATGTGTGCATGGAAGAGAGAGAGAGGGGGGGGGGGGGGTGGGAAGAGAGAGAATCACTATAGAAGGATCAAATTAGTAAAACCGTGGCAGTATGTGTATTTTGTGAGCAAAAATGATAAATTTTTTCACTGATTTGTTCCACCTCATGAAAGGTTTAGAATAAACTTTACATGGGATATGTGGGTTATATTGCAACTGCTCAAAAGTACAGTTTTTTTTTTTTTTTTTTTTTTTTTTGAATCTAGTGTATCCGGGTCTTTGACCCGACTACTCACTAGGCCACCCGCCTGACCCCACAACATTTGGTAGGCAAGAAACTCTAGCAATTGCTAGGTGGGTACCTTGAGAGGTGTCGAACCCCAGACCTCTTGGTAACAAACCAAGGGCCTGACCATTAGACTAAACACTCTTAGGTAAAAAGTACAGTATTTAAATGGTCGGATCCTGCACTGCTTAAGTCTTTAAGTCTTTTCAAGTAAAATTCTCATCTAAGGTAATACCGTAATAGCTCGAGGCAGTGGGTTAAGCAGTCAGGCATATCATATATAAGTATGTGTATCAAATGTTTTCTAGTTTCAATCCCCTGTGATAAGTTAACACTTCCTACAAATCTGGAAAAGCCATATGCATGGCTCATTCTTCAGAACAAGAATACAGGTTTTTCACAACAACTATCTAAAAGAACAAGATATTCCAGAATACATCTCAAGATATTCCAGAATACTATATGCAATTCAATGCCAATTAAATGAGCAAAAGGAAAGTTTCTGAGGTATTTACCTATTGGGTTCATGTTATTCCCGAACTCACTCATAATATAATTAACCGACGATTTAGTCTGGGATTTAACAGTTAGCATCATGTATGAGCATTATTATGTTGCTACAGGGCAAGAAAATCATAATGCTCAAAAGACTTTGCTAGCATAATATTTACAAATCTATAGCAGGATCTCTCTATGTTTTAATTCGAAGTAAAACAAATGGTTGTAGGTCAAATTAAGTTCGAAGCTTGCTAGCACCGCATACTGAAGTTTGAAGCTTACTTTCGTTGAAGAACATCAAACCAGTCCTAGGCATCTCTCAATAAACAGACGTCCTTTTATTATTATCAAATTACAGGTCCTAAATTGCAAGTAAGCCACTCCTGTTCCATTTGTAACAAAAACCAAATGAAATTTACGGGTAATGAACTTTACATGTCCTTGTGACTGAGATTTCCCTTTTGAAACTTAGTAAATTAGATCTTACTCGAATGAAAATATCTCGAAAGCCATACCTTTACACCTTACAGAACAAAGTAACCACGATCATGATGTAATCACCATTAATTCCAAACTACGCAATACCAAATAAATAAAGAGAACTAAAATACAAATACAAATATGAAAAGCAAATGAAGGATACCAAAAATCACCTGATTCACAGAAAACAAATAAATTACAGTGGAAAGTTTTCACATTTCGATACGAAATGGATGCAAATTCAAGGCAAGTTTTCACATTTCGAAACGAAAGCAGAAAGTAATACAGATACCAGATTGACCAAAAAACAAAAGATTTACCTGAATTCCAAGTATCTCAGCATCTTCAGCAAGAAACAGAGTCATGTGACTAGTGAGGTTAAACGGCGCCGTTAGCCACCGTCCCGGAGGCACATTGAGCTGCCCACCGCCTTTCTTCCCCAGCTTAGAAATAGCCAGCACCGCCTTCTCAAACGCCTCAGTGTTCAAAGTAACCCCATCGCCCACAGCCCCAAATTCAGTCAAATTGAAAGCCACCGGCCTCAGCTTCGGCATCGCCCTCGCCGGAGCTCGCCTAAATATCGAAAACCCATCTACAATGTTCCTCTGCCACACGAAAACCGAGGCGAAAGCGGCGATCCAGAGCACGGTGAAGAGGGTTTTGTGGGAGGACAAGAAGGTGGGGAAGCACCGCTTCAGGTCAAGCCTCTGGTGGTGGAACCGTCCTAGCGGCAAGGCCTCCAACATGGTCAACACGACTCTGCAACCACCCAAAAGCAGTGATCTTTCTGAGAAATGGGCTACTGGGTTCCGCCGATTCGGCTCAGAAGATCGAGGGGAGGTGGGGATTGGAGGTTGGGGAAATGGGTGAGCTTGATTTTTTAGGACATGGGATTTCTGAGATTTGGTTGTGTTTGGTTGAAGGGAATGGATTCGACCCAATTGGGTGGAGATTGAGAGTGATGGATTTGGTTTGTGAAATGGGCAAGTTTGAGTGCAATTCAAGGGAAGGTTGTTGCTCTCAGCAAACCAGAAAACCATAAAACAAAGTTTGGAACTTTGACAGTGATGCAAGTGACAATTGTACAGTTGATCTCATGGAAAATTTCATGTTGCTTCTGTCAGGTGAGGCCACGTGTGCCAGAAATTCTGAGTATTTATTTAATCAAGCAAAATTTTTACTTAAATTCGAATCTGATCAAAAACGAATTTAAACCATTTTAGGTTGGATACTTTTATGATTATTGTTTGAAAAAAGCTAAAATTTTACTGTGATGAAATAATATTTCTAAATTCTTAACCGTTTGATCTTGATTTTGTGTTTTTAACAAAAAAATTTAACGATTGAAAAGTTCTAGAATCTAATATTCCGGAACACCATATAAATTCTCTTACTGGAAAAGTATTGTGGTTTAGTTTAGGTCAACAATTAGAACGGAGACAAAAAGTTAGGTTATCTAAAAAATGTGTTAGTTAAATAAAGAAATTTTTTGGTCATTCGTATATTTTTATTTTAGGGTTTAGGGTGTAATGTTAAGAAATGTATACATTTTATAGCACGAATGAACTGATATCACTGTTCACCAAAAGAATAAATTTTGAATGACAAAATGACAAGTGTATTATTAATAAGGAAAACTAATGAAAAGGGCTTGAAAATTTGAGTTTTAATGATAAAGATAAAATAAAGGGTAAAATGAATAGTACCAGAGTTGACTTTTTAGTGTAAAAATGTGATTTTTCGTTAAAGTGAACAGTACCGTGGACTTTTCGTTAAAACTCCCTTATTAATAATATAGTAGACGATAAATTGATATTTCAAAGATCTAAGTTGGCAAAAAAAAAAAAAGACCTAAGAAATATATTAATAAATAAAACACCGTATTATAACATAAGCGAGATTAAGGACACCATATTGCGAGATAACGAGAAATTACTCATTATGTCCAACTGTGTCACATTTAATTTTTCCAAATTCATTGTAATAGATAATCAATCAAACTTGTATATTAGTTTAAAGTTGAAACATGATTTTCCTCAGTCTCAAAACTCATTATTCTAGCCAGCACAAATCGAATGTCTCTTTTGCTGCAATGCGAAGTCATAACATTGCAGAAATATATACATCAAGAAGTCGACTGGTGGCAGGTTTACAATATTCATATGACTACTCGGTCGCTATGGATGAGCCACACCACCTAACACACTCAACTGGTTAAAGGGTGGGTGTCAAATTCACAATTATATAAACAAAAATCGTTGAGTTGTTGCGTAAGGTTCTTTTTCTGTTGCTCTTTGATCAGAGTATCACAAACTACTTGTGCAGATATTTCTTAGCATGAATATGTGATGTATAATTCACGAAAGTAAAATTTATAAGCTTGGTTGAACGATAAAAGTATGAAACAATGGATTATCTTCAGTATATTTCATTTCAATATCAAAGCATAGGAATCAACACTATTACAATATTAGCTTTAGGTGTCGGATGATGGTGGCGGTTTACTAAGCCATTATGTCAGAAGATATTCGACACATCATTTAGTTAGTGTTGGATAACAACGAAATACTGTCGGTTATATCCGACATAAATTCCTGGTGGATATTTAGTGTCGGATGCAACCGTCATAAAATTATTATAAACACCAGTATTTTTTAATTCTTTTTTTTTTATAAATATTTTTAACATATTCTGGTAATTTTTAAGTTAATGGTGGCGGTTATTATTTTAGTATTATGGCAGTTATAACTGTGAGATCCCACATCGTCCGGGAGAGAGGATCCTCTATGCCTTATATGTGCATGCTCACCTCATTTAGCACGAGGCCTTTTGGGAGTTCACTGGCTTCGGGTTCTGTAAGAACTTCAAAGTTAAGCGAGTTCGTGCGAGAGCAATTCCAAGATGGGTGACCTACTGAGAAGTTCTCGAGTGAGTTCCCAGAAACAAAACCGTGAGAGCTTCGGGTTCCGTAGAAATTCTTTTCCTTCTCATTGTCCGGCTCTGTCTTCAGCCTTTCAATCTTCTGCCTCATTTGCTCATCTTTACTCACCTCCCAACCTCCTTCCTGCCCTCCTCACAACACCCCAACCAGATTCATCAAATTCTGCCTCTGCTCTTCCAAGCTCATTTTCAATGCCACCAATCACAGCACCATCATTTTCCCTTCAAGTCCTTATATCCCACAAACATTACCACAAAGATCACCCAATATGGCTTCCCCACTCTCAACTTTTTCCACCTCACCCCCAAGTTTCACTCTCCCCACCCACCATGGCTAAAGCTTCCCTTCAACAGCTCATTTAATGATATTGCCCGGCTCACCCACACTCTCACTATTAGCACTCATATAGCCCTCGTCCTCCCAAGCTCTACTTGGTGAACTTAGTTGAGTGACAGCCAGTTCCCCCACCAAATCTTACCATTTTCACAACTGAATCGCTAAATGACTCAGTAAAAAAAAACAAATTGCTGCAAGAAGATTGAGTTGGAAAAACCGGGTCGATATCAAACTCATCCTCATTGAATTTCCCCATGCCAATTCTCATATCCCTAGCCATCTGCCTCACCAACTCCCTTTCATCATCTTCCTTTTCCTCTTGAACCTATCTTCAACGCTCGGCAAACCCAGAAGCACATTCATCATCAAAGAATCTCTTCCCCTGCAGTTCTTGAAAAACGAGTGCCTTAGCAGCCTCTCTGCCATAGGTCTCTTCCCCTGGTCTTGATCGAGGCAAGATCCCACCAAGTCTTTGAAAGCCTTAGAGAACTTCTTGTTCTTGAAAGCACTTCTTGTTCTTGAAAGCTTTGTTATGGGTTTCGTAATCTGAAGGCCAGAACCTTTTAGTTATCTTCAGAAGCAGAGACTTTGATGGCAGAATGTTAGACAGCGGAAGGCCGCCACGAGCCAATTCCAGCGCCGTGATCCCAAAAGACCAAATATTCGCATTGTTTTCATTCCCATTGTGCGAATATATCACCTCAGGTTCCATCTAGTATAGTGTTCTAGCGGTGTCAGTTAGCTGAGTAAACGACTCCGCAGTTAAATTGGCCTTGTAAACAGAAGCAGAGACCTCGAAATCGGTGAGCTAAACAGACCCATCAGAATTAATCAATATATTTTCAATCTTGATGTCTTTGTGGAGGTGGCTCTGATTGTGAAGATACGACATGGCGTTTAACGTCTTTTTGAGAATGATAACAATGCAGGGCTCTGGCAATCTTTCTGGTAAAGTAGAGAAGATTATGGATTGCAGTGAACTAGTGGACATGAACAGCTTAACCATCCAAAGACAGTGGTCGATGGTGAATGATCAATGCACATAAATAATTTTGGGGTGGGAAAGAAGAAACAGAGTCTTAGTGCAAGCAAAATAGGCCTATAATTGGTCGAGATGGACTTGATGATGACGATAGTAGAATTCATGGCAGTGGAGACGGCCTTGTGGACGACAAAGCTGCTTCCGTATCCAATTTCAGCAATGATTTAGTAGGAGGCAGGGTCCAACATAAATTGGACCTTTTTGGTTTCTGGGTTTTCTTGGTGGGAAGAGGAAGAAGTCGCCATTTGAGGCGAAAATAATGAAATCTTAAAGGATCGAAAATGAGTTTTTGGGATTTCTGGGAAGTGGGTTTTGATGGAGAAGATGAATGTATTCTGAGGGAGAAAGAAAAGTTGGGTTTTAAGTAGTAATCTTGTGAAAGGTTTGATGGTGAGTGTATCTTTGGGACGATGCATGTAAGTGTCTACTGCTATCTGCTTTTTTGGAGCTTTCCTATTGCAGTTGGGGGTGAAATTATCAAATCGTCCTATGATTAGGTTACTTAAATATAATCTTGATTCTGTTGTTATATGGGTTTATGGTAATTAGGATTGGTTCGTTTAGTAGTTTGCCATCTCAACATTTTCTTGGGAACAAAGGCAATTGACAATCTTAACAATTGTCTTCTTCTAAAAAACAATCTTCCCATTTATTTTGTGATGCAAATCTTTGAGTGTTGGATACTAAGGCATCAAGAGTGGAGTCTTAGCGTCATTGGGTGAGTTGATTAAAGTTGTGATTAAATTTTGTGTCACCCATATTCTAAGTTCGATCTCATATATTTTTCAGTAGTAAAAAAGAAGTACAACTAGAAAGGTGATTAGTCGTAAAAAGTATTACTATGAATCCGTGGCAGATGCACATTGGAACCAAGGTGGTCATAAGACCACCTAGAGTCCTGAAAATACACATGTGAACGTCTTTCGAGAACTATTCGAATGCTTGGTATAGGTCCCTTTTGTGCCCAACAAGTGTTTGAAGTAATGCATTCTAGGCATATTTCGGCAGCCCTCAGCAGGTTGGGTCGAGAGCACTCGACAAATTCTCTTAATAGCACTCATCAGATTGCTTTGGCATATGTTGATATTTGTTAACATGTACACAAAATGGTTCGGCTGACGACAATTGTTCAACAAAATACCTTAATGAATAAACTGCTTTTTTTTGCGTGCTTCGAGCTCTATTTTGGGGCGAGAGCACTCGACAAATTCTCTTGATAGCACTCATCAGATTGCTTTGGCATATGTTGATATTTGTTGACATGTGCACAAAATGGTTCGGCTGACGACAATTGTTCAACAAAATACCTTAATGAATAGACTGATTTTTTTTTTGCGTGTTTCAAGCTCTATTTCTAATAAACGGTTTAGATCTTTAACACTGCGACCACCAATCTTCGAATCTTGGATCTGCAACTGTTATGATTTAAACATCAAGAGAGGTAATGCATACTAGATTATGAAGACAATGACTGAACTTAAACACGTTAACTTTTCTTTCTATATCTAGTGTTCAACTTGTTTAAGAAACAAGCCAAGCTTGACTTAGACATGCACAACTCGTAAAGCATGTGAGTAGCTCGTTAATAAGAAGCTTGATGAAAATGTTATACAAGAAGACCATCTTAATGTTGTAAATTAGCTTGTGTTTGACTTTTCTTTTTACTCCTCTTGAGATTGGCAAAAAAATAAACGAGCCAACCAAGTTGAGCTCTTATAAAATTGTAACAAAGCCAACTTAAACATGATGAAATTCGCAACATTTATAGCCCTAGTTAAATTTGGAGAGGTGATTTCACATACCTTTTTTATTTTTTCACACACTCACTTTATTTATGATCGTTGTTGATGCACAAAACTGGAGGGGTCTTGGAAATCTGACCGTGAATCTGCAAGAATTGTAAATAACACAAGATGTATCGTGGTTCACCCCAATGTTTGGGCTACGTCCACACTGATATTGTATTTCTCTGAGAGGATTGTGAGGGAGAGAGCCTCTGTAATGTGAGAGTGAGGCTTTGAAAGGGTGAGAGGGCTTGCTCTGAATATGAGAGCTTAGGGGATCTCAGGCCTAAGAATTGGCCTCTCTTAATGGGGAGAGTGAAGGGTCCTTTTATAGAATAAGGGCTCCTCACTTATTACATATTTGCCCCTCCATTTATTGCATAATTTCATTTGAGTCCCCCGAGTATTTATACGAGATCTAAATACGGAGGCCCTAAGTATGATACAAACAGTAGTCCCCCAAGTCTTCAGTCAAGAGAGTCTTTTGGCTAGAGACTTGAAATTCAATCCATGTGTGGGCCGAAGTAACTAGATGTTGTCTTGAACTGATACTCGATATGAGACGTTGCTCAATCTGAAATGATGCTCAACTAGAAGTAGCACATGTTGTGAGGCTGCTCGGTTTGTGGTTTATGTTGCCTTGGTTGGCTCGGCTTGTGGCATTGAAGGTGAAAGAGTCCCTTTTATAGAATAAGGGTTCGCTCCTCAATACATAAGTGATGGGTTAAAAGTGATGCTCGCGGAGAGGCGGTTGCTCAACAGCCGGCGATGCTCTCTAATGATGGTGAGGGAGTCCCCTTTATAGAATAAGGGCTCGTTCCTCAATACATAAATGATGGGCTAGAGTTGATGCTTGTGGCGATGCGGTTGCTCAGCAGGTGGCGATGCTCTCTAATGAAAGTGAGGGAGTCCCTTTGATAAAATAAGGGATCGCTCCTCAATACATAAGTGATGGGTTATGAGTGATGCTAGTTAATGAAAGTGAGGGAGTCCCTTTTATAGAATAAGGGTTCGCTCCTCAGTACATAAATAATGGGCTAGAGTCCCCCAAGTATTTTTCATGAGGCCCAGTTGAGGCCCAATATATGGTACATAATGTAGTCCCCCAAGTCTTCGGTCAATAGAGTCTGTTTGGCTGGAGACTTCAAATTGAATCCATGTATTGGCTGAAGTGGCGGTTGTTCGGAGGCGGTGTTTGTATACCCTGCACTGAAGCTTTGTAGGTGAAGCTTTGTAGGTGAAGCTTTGCAAGTGAAGCTTTTGAAGCTGGAGCTTTGTAAATGAAGCTTTTGAAGCTGGAGCTCTCGAAGCTGAAGCTCTGTAAATGAAGCTTTCGAAGCTGATTGACATAAGTGATGCTCATGGATGTTGACATAAATGATGGTCATGAATGTTTATGTATGACTGACATGAGTGATGCTCATGAATGTTTATGTATGATTGATATGAGTGATGCTCATGTATAATTTTGGAGTACTGGACGTACTTTTGATCACCTGGTTGGTGATAATAGCGGCAGGCTGCCGAATAATTTTGGAGTATTGGGCGTACTTTTGATTACCTGGTTGGTGATAATAGCGGCAGGCTGCCGAATAATTTTGGAGTACTAAACGTACTTTTGATCACCTGGTTGGTGATAATAGCGACAGGCTGCCGAATAATTTTGGAGTATTGGGCGTACTTTTGATCACCTGGTTGGTGATAATAGCGGTAGGCTGCCGAATAATTTTGGAGTACTGGGCGTACTTTTGATCACCTGGTTGGTGGTAATAGCGGCAGGCTGCCGAATAATTTTTTGTAGTACTGGACGTACTTTTGATCACCTGGTTGGTGATAATAGAGGGCCTGGCTCTTTTGGGCATTTGGGTATTCACTCTCCACATAACATTCCAGCCCATTACTTTAGGCTGGCCGTTTTTTTTGTTTTGTTTTTGTTTTACTTTTTGATGGGGTTATACAGATATCTGCGAGAGATAAGAAAAATAAATTACATCATTCAAAACAAAGGTTTCGACACAAAAACTTCGACAGTTGCAGATCGTTGGTGCGTACTGCACTTACTGCGTACTGGGTTGTTGCAGATCTTTTTCCATGTGCGTATTACGGTGGCTTCTTCAGAAAAGTGGGAACATGCATGATGAAAGTTTTCTTTTTCAAAAGTTGATGGCATCTTCTCCTCTGTCATCGTGCCAAGTTGACTCCCTTAATCAACAAAGAGTTTAGGCTGCTGTGCATTAATTGCTCATTTTCTTGTAGCTTTTTCAGAAAAGTGGGAAAAGTTGGTGGGGATCAAGGCAGTCAAGTGCAGCCATCCTTCATTAGGATAGTCATTTCTGATAGCTTCCGCAGTCTGCAAAAGATGCTCGATCTGGGGCTCATCCAAGTCGGGATCACTCTCATCCACAACTTGGTTGATATGTTCACAGCATTCCCATATGCTCATTTCCACCTTATCCAGTTTTCCATATTCTTCCCTCATCCGCTTCACAAAGTCGACGCTCTAGTAAATGTGATTGATTCTGTAGAACTTCTCGACCCCATCTCACCTCTCGCTGCTAACATCATAATCCCTGAAAGTGTGGCCGAATGCGTTCGTCGGAGGCTCCACAAACCCACCATCCAACACCAACTCATTTTTCTCGCCAGATTCAGAGACTTTCTCCTCCGCCTCAACCACTCCAAAGTCGGGCTGCTGAACGAGGATGGTCATCATGCGGGGTCGACGAGCAATCTAAAGGATCGATTGGGGAGAAACGTCGGAGGCAGCGACGATTGCAATAGCATGGTGAGGGTGTGGGGGGAAATGTGAAAGTATTTATAGCTAGCCGGAGAGTCATTCATTGAGAATTCCCAGTAACCGAGTCATTCCCTGACAATTCCCGCTCACCGAGTCCTTCACTGAAAATATTTCTGAGAATAGAGATCTGCGTTTTTCCATGAAGCTGACAGGTCGAGAGGTGTAGCCACAAGCAATGAAGTCAAGGGTTTCTCCTATGAAAGGCCAACCTGACTTTCCTTTTGGAACTTGACCCTTTTGATTTTCCCTCTCCTTCTTGTTCTGGTCATTCTTGAATCCTCCAGTGCTAAAGGCGCACACATCATTAACGCTGATTTCAGGCACTCGAGGTAGTCTTCGCGGAAGAGGACGCAGTCATTGGGCTCATGGCAGCGAGACATGCACTCGTTGAAGTCCACCCAGAAATCGTAGCACCGCCCTTTGTTGCCGGTGATTCCCCACCCCGATGCCATTTTTTTCTCTCGCGCGGTGGATGATCGAGTCGAATCAGTTGTATCGAAGGTCGGTGGAGGTCAAGAGTTTATCGGCGATTGCGGTGGTTGGTTCGCTCTAGCTGCTGACTGTTGCTCTGAGCAGGAGAAATGGAGGGACAAGATCGCTTCGAGAGAGCTTGCAGACGCCATGGATGATAGAGGAGATGGAGTCTGGTCTAAGCAAGAGAAAGTGGATCGGAAAGTAAGTGGAAAAGCACTGGCAGTGAGGATGACAAATTAGAATATTGGTGTGGTGTTTGGTTTTCTTGGGTTTTTTTGCAGATTTTGCAGATCCACGACAGAGGTAAAAAATGAAAGAGAACCGACACAGCTTTTCATGTCGTTTCCCATAAACGGCGCCAAATGTTGATGCACAAAACCGGAGGGGTCTTGGAACAACGTAAATCTGACCGTGAATCTGTAAGAATTGTAAATAACACAAGATGTATCGTGGTTCACCCCAATGTTTGGGCTACGTCCACACTGATATTGTATTTCTCTGAGAGGATTGTGAGGGAGAGAGCCTCTGTAATGTGAGGGTGAGGCTTTGAGAGGGTGAGAGGGCTTGCTCTGAATATGAGAGTTTATGAGATCTCAGGCCTAAGAATTGACCTCTTTTAATGGGGAGAGTGATGGGTCATTTTATAGAATAAGGGATCCTCACTTATTACATATTTGCCCCTCCATTTATTGCATAATTACATTTGAGTCTCCCGAGTATTTATACGAGATCTAAATACGGAGGCCCTAAGTATGGTACAAACAATCGTCAAATTGTATAAATTAAAAAATAATAATAAAAGAAAATAAGAATAAGGGTAAAAGATTGTTTACAACCCTCATGTTTCGTGGTTTTCAACATTTAATACATCATGTTTTTTTCGTCCCAGAGTCATACCTAAATTGTTAATTTTGGGACAGTCTTATACATCCGTTAGTCAAACTGTTAATTCTCCCGTTAAGTGATGACGTAGCGCCCATGTAGACAATGACTGAGCACCACGTGTCATTAAAATATTAAAATAATTAATTTAAAAAAAAACCCATCCCTCCCACCCCCCCCCCCCCGCCCCCAACCCAGAAGAAGAAGGAGGAAGAACAAAAAAAAAAAAGTCGAATATGCAACCCAGAAGAAGAAGAAGAAGAAGAAGAAGAAGAAGGAAAAAAAAAAACAAAAAACGAATCTGCAACCCAGAAGAAGAAGGAGGAAGAAGAAGAAGAAGAAGGAAAAAAAAAACAAAAAATGAATCTGCAACCCATAAGAAGAAGGAGGAAGAAGAAGAAGAAGAAGGAAAAAAAAAAAACCAAAAAGCCGAATCTGCAACCTAGAAGAAGAAGAAGAGGAAGAAGAAGAAGGAAAAAAAAACAAAAAAAAAAAACCAGATCTGCAACTCAGAAGAAGAAGGAAGAGGAAGAAGAAGGAGGAAGAAAAGGAAGGAGGAATAAGAAGAAGAAGAAGGAAAAAAAAAAAACCAAAAAGCCGAATCTGCAACCCAGAAGAGGAAGAAGAAGGAGGAGGAAGAAGAAGAAGAAGGAAAAAAAAAAGCGAATATGCAACCTAGAAGAAGAAGAAGAAGGAGGAGGAAGAAGAAGAAGAAGGAAAAAAAAGGGAGGAAGAAAAGGAAAGGGGAAGAAGAAAAAGAAGAAGAAGGAAAAAAAAAAAGAATCTGCAACCCAAAAAAGGAGGAGGAAGAAGAAGGAGGAAGAAAAAGAAGGAGGAAGGAGGAAGAAGAAGAAGAAAAAGAAGGAGGAAAAAAAAAATTGAATCTGCAACCCAAAGGAAGAAGAAGAAGGGAGGGAGAGGGTGAGGGTGCGGGGAAGATGAAAGGTTTATTTTTTAAATTTATTTATTTATTATTTTTTAATATATATATATATATATATATATTAATTATATATATTAATTTATTTTATAAATAATTTATTTTTAATTTCCACATGGATGACACATTGCGTCCAGTCATTGTCCACATGAGCTCTACGTCACAGTTAACGGGAGACTTAACAGTTTGACTAACGGATGTATGAGACTGTCCCAAAATTTACACTTTAGGTATGACTCTGGGATGAAAAAAACTTGATGTACTAAATTTTAAAAACTACGAAACATGAGGGTAGTAAACAGTCTTTTACCATAAGAAAAAATATAAGTGTGAAAGAAGCTAAAAAGAGTGTTTGATTATTCTTTCTTTAAACTTACTAGGGCATCATGGTGATTTGGAAAAAGTAGCTCAACATGAGAGGTCCAGAACTATTGTGGACTTGGACTATGGAGGTACATGTTCTTACTTATTAATGTTGCAGCCGAAACTTATTGGGCTTAGTTTATTGAAACTTTGCTTTGATCACTATCAAAGAATTTAATGGTGACATTTCTTTCTTCTAAATTATGGCTCCACTCGTGCATTCCTATTCTTTTGGAGGGTGAATTAGTAGAATTTTTTTTTAACAAACAATATTATTTACATTAAAGGAGAATGAGTGGGTTTATCCTTACAATGAGCTAGCAATAATTTCATTCAAATTCGCATTTGGCGAGAATTGAATTGAAGATCTCTCACTTACAAGTGAAGAGGAATACCACTAGACCGTAATATTACGTAGCAAGTGGTAGAATTCTTAGACAAGAAAAATAAAGAGTACATCTTTTAGACACCCCTACATTTAATAGTAAAAAGATATGTATATAATGGATACATATATAGGCCAAGTCCTTGCTACATGAAAATAATAGAACCAAAAAAATAGAAAATGAGGGAAACTAAGGCAGATACTAGGGTAACAGATAGTGGAATGCTTCCCTTGTCTTTCCTTATAAGCATTCCTTCAATGATAGGGTAGTTCATTACTATGACATAGAAGGATATGAAAACTTGTATGAGCATCTTGTCCAACTCCCCCACAAAGATCCCTCTAGCAATCCCCACAGCAAACGATGCCATGTTCAAGATGACTAGGGCAACCATTGGAGCAAGAAATAGTAGTGATGTTTGGAAATCAAATACTCCCATATTGTAACGCTTGAGTTGTTCGACGTTGTCGACTTTATTCGTTGGAAAAAAACTGGCTTCTCTCATACCAAGTTTCTTCATGAAAGCATCCACACTACCATATAAATGGGATGTGACTGACTTCATCATCCATATCCTCTGCTCATTTACCCAATGTCGAAATGTTAACCCCGTTGCGAGCACCTCGTATAAATGTTTAGAATGGGATGATAGGAATATGAACGAAAATACAATGAAATAAGTATTTGAGACCTGCAAAGAACAAGACCGTCATACTATCATGTCAAAATCCTTCTACTAAAGTTGTATAACAACTAATTAAGAGGGTAATGCTTTCTTATATACTGTACAAATACTTATATCAACAGACTGTGAGCTTGAATTTTTAACCACACGTGTTCATAATCAACCATAGTAAATGGTTCAGTTTCAATCTTAAGAACATAAAGCAAGTGGACATTTCCCTCGATAGTGGAAGTAATTATATATTTTGAATCATTTATACAAAGAATTTTTAAAGAAACTTGTAAAAAAATATAGGTATAATGAGAGAAATTTACCTGAGGGTATAAAGGAATGCCATTGAGTAGGCAGAGTTGAGGAATGGTAGCAAAGCCCCAGAGCGACAAGAAATAGAAAATGGGGAAAAGGGCAAGTTCTGCATAACACATGCTGTGAAGAAAATTGCGCGTTTTGAAAGGGCCATATATAAGAGGACTAAACTTGGAGATAGCAACATCAACCAAGCCAGAGGACCATCTTGTCCCTTGGACCAAAAAATCATCCAAATTGGTGGTGCCACTGCCCAAGAATTGTGGCCTTTTTGGATCACAATACACTGAAATCCAACCTTTGCAATGCAAATGAAACCCTGTGAAGTAATCTTCCACCACTGAACCGTATAAGAAACCAACCTGCATGCCACAAATAAAAGAAGATCACCATTAGCATAAAGTTGGAGGAATGCTAGGCTCAGTCACCTCCCAAGCCGGTTACTACAACCTCTTGATATATTGTGCAACTGACACGTATCAACTTCTCACAATTGACTAAACTTGACATAGTTCTTTTTTTTCGGAATAAGTAAGGTTTCAATAGATTAATTGTACTTGCCTCTTTACCCCATTTGGTGCCATCTTCATAAACACAAGAGGCTAGTAGTTGGATTTCATTTGGCTGTGCATTATTTCTCTGGATGAGCATATGATCAGGCTTGTTGATTTGGCGGACGGATTTGATGAACTCATTGGATGGACCAAAACATTGTCGAAGTTTCATTGCATCCCCGGCTGATCATTCAATAGTGAAACTAATTTAGTGGCCTAAAAAACTTATGAACGCATATATTACAGACAAGTTCATAATTTTAATATATATTCTTATTAAACCAAATTAAGGTATTTCATTAAGTGAAATTGTATTTACCTTCACTAATGGAACTTTCACATAAGGACACCCTCTTGATGTAGTAGCCAGTACCACACACGCATGGCCCTCCAAGCCCATCATAACCTTTCCATAGCACCTATTTATATACAAGTTGTCAAGACCAATTCTAGTCAAAGATTATTATTATATGCATTTGTACATATGACATATAATTGATTAATGTAAAGTTTGGTCCTTGAGTTCTTATGTACCTTAAGTGCTGATCTCATCTGACTGTCATAGATATCGTTGTTACTGATGTTGTGAAAATTTTGAGGGAATTGAACAAATGCTAGAGAGGGTGATATCTTGGGGTCAAGGTGGAAACACATTGCTTGCCGAGCCGAACTTGCATCATTGCAATGCATGTCACAATCTAAACCTAATATGTAAGGCGAATTGCTTATAACTCCCGACACACGTAGCTGATCAAAACAACATCAACGTTACTTATCAAATAGTCTACTATGTAGGTAATTATGTGAAACTGTCAATCTGAATTATCAATTAATTGAACGAACTATTTTTTAAGACATAGTAGTTAATTGACAGCTAACTTGACAATATATAAGTAAGTAATACACATATATGGTAAGATAATATTACTTAAAATCGACACATAAATAGAGGAAATTTTACAGAAAGAGAGAGATGCATGCATACAAGAACATTGAGCGCTCCGGCCCAAATGTTATATTCACTAATTTTAATATATATTACAGACAAGTTCATAATTTTAATATATATTCTTATTAAACCAAATTAAGGTATTTCATTAAGTGAAATTGTATTTACCTTCACTAATGGAACTTTCACATAAGGACACCCTCTTGATGTAGTAGCCAGTACCACACACGCATGGCCCTCCAAGCCCATCATAACCTTTCCATAGCACCTATTTATATACAAGTTGTCAAGACCAATTCTAGTCAAAGATTATTATTATATGCATTTGTACATATGACATATAATTGATTAATGTAAAGTTTGGTCCTTGAGTTCTTATGTACCTTAAGTGCTGATCTCATCTGACTGTCATAGATATCGTTGTTACTGATGTTGTGAAAATTTTGAGGGAATTGAACAAATGCTAGAGAGGGTGATATCTTGGGGTCAAGGTGGAAACACATTGCTTGCCGAGCCGAACTTGCATCATTGCAATGCATGTCACAATCTAAACCTAATATGTAAGGCGAATTGCTTATAACTCCCGACACACGTAGCTGATCAAAACAACATCAACGTTACTTATCAAATAGTCTACTATGTAGGTAATTATGTGAAACTGTCAATCTGAATTATCAATTAATTGAACGAACTATTTTTTAAGACATAGTAGTTAATTGACAGCTAACTTGACAATATATAAGTAAGTAATACACATATATGGTAAGATAATATTACTTAAAATCGACACATAAATAGAGGAAATTTTACAGAAAGAGAGAGATGCATGCATACAAGAACATTGAGCGCTCCGGCCCAAATGTTATATTCACTAATTTTAATATATATTACAGACAAGTTCATAATTTTAATATATATTCTTATTAAACCAAATTAAGGTATTTCATTAAGTGAAATTGTATTTACCTTCACTAATGGAACTTTCACATAAGGACACCCTCTTGATGTAGTAGCCAGTACCACACACGCATGGCCCTCCAAGCCCATCATAACCTTTCCATAGCACCTATTTATATACAAGTTGTCAAGACCAATTCTAGTCAAAGATTATTATTATATGCATTTGTACATATGACATATAATTGATTAATGTAAAGTTTGGTCCTTGAGTTCTTATGTACCTTAAGTGCTGATCTCATCTGACTGTCATAGATATCGTTGTTACTGATGTTGTGAAAATTTTGAGGGAATTGAACAAATGCTAGAGAGGGTGATATCTTGGGGTCAAGGTGGAAACACATTGCTTGCCGAGCCGAACTTGCATCATTGCAATGCATGTCACAATCTAAACCTAATATGTAAGGCGAATTGCTTATAACTCCCGACACACGTAGCTGATCAAAACAACATCAACGTTACTTATCAAATAGTCTACTATGTAGGTAATTATGTGAAACTGTCAATCTGAATTATCAATTAATTGAACGAACTATTTTTTAAGACATAGTAGTTAATTGACAGCTAACTTGACAATATATAAGTAAGTAATACACATATATGGTAAGATAATATTACTTAAAATCGACACATAAATAGAGGAAATTTTACAGAAAGAGAGAGATGCATGCATACAAGAACATTGAGCGCTCCGGCCCAAATGTTATATTCACTAATTTTAATATATATTACAGACAAGTTCATAATTTTAATATATATTCTTATTAAACCAAATTAAGGTATTTCATTAAGTGAAATTGTATTTACCTTCACTAATGGAACTTTCACATAAGGACACCCTCTTGATGTAGTAGCCAGTACCACACACGCATGGCCCTCCAAGCCCATCATAACCTTTCCATAGCACCTATTTATATACAAGTTGTCAAGACCAATTCTAGTCAAAGATTATTATTATATGCATTTGTACATATGACATATAATTGATTAATGTAAAGTTTGGTCCTTGAGTTCTTATGTACCTTAAGTGCTGATCTCATCTGACTGTCATAGATATCGTTGTTACTGATGTTGTGAAAATTTTGAGGGAATTGAACAAATGCTAGAGAGGGTGATATCTTGGGGTCAAGGTGGAAACACATTGCTTGCCGAGCCGAACTTGCATCATTGCAATGCATGTCACAATCTAAACCTAATATGTAAGGCGAATTGCTTATAACTCCCGACACACGTAGCTGATCAAAACAACATCAACGTTACTTATCAAATAGTCTACTATGTAGGTAATTATGTGAAACTGTCAATCTGAATTATCAATTAATTGAACGAACTATTTTTTAAGACATAGTAGTTAATTGACAGCTAACTTGACAATATATAAGTAAGTAATACACATATATGGTAAGATAATATTACTTAAAATCGACACATAAATAGAGGAAATTTTACAGAAAGAGAGAGATGCATGCATACAAGAACATTGAGCGCTCCGGCCTTGAAATTGTGAGGTTGAGAATGTCTTTTTTCACGAGAAACATAAATAAGAAGAGGCATATTTTTGGTTTCATTTGCTTGAATTGCATCAGCATCATCACTGGACGTTTCTTGTATTACCTGCCAAAATTCCAGATATGGTTCTTATGATGAATTTGTATATAATTAAAACAATATTTGTCTTTCCTTACAAGAATATTAGGTTCTTTTGTGGCTGAATTCTTATAGCAAGCCTGATGCAAGCCTGATGTTGACAAAGTTAATGATATGAATTGTGTGGAGATCGGTTTTTTCCCATTTGTTGGATGTATTGGCAAAATAGAAAATAATTTGGAAATTAAATAGGCATGTCAGTTGTGAGGCACGGCTTATCAACGTTTCTATTACTAGGAAAATACTAATTACATGTTAATATGTAATGAAATCATAATTTTAGGGGTGTGCTATCCACACACTCCAAATTACTTCTCACGCACCCTTTGTTAATTTCTGTCCATTGATCTTCTTCAATTCATTTGATCCGACAACCAAAAATTAGAAGTGTGTGTGAGAAGTAAAATGACATGTGTGGATATCACACCCCTAATTTTAACACTGACAAATCAAAACTTCATATGACATATCGGTTCAATAATACAATATCTCGTGATGATAAACTTACACATAATAATATATTGGACTATAACGCCATAGTTGCAATAAACTCTTTCTATGTCAGTACTTTTCATCACCGAGCCTGCCTTTATTTTAGGGAACTTTAACGAAAAGCTCCCGGTATTGTTCACTTTAACAAAAAACCACACTTTTACACTAAAAAGTCAATCATGGTACTATTCACTTTACCCTTTATTTTGTCCATATCGTTAAAACTCAAAGTTTTCAAGCCATTTTCATTAGTTTTCCTTTTATTTTATTGGTCTTAAATAAATGTCTTTTGCATTGAATCCGGATCCTCACCGGATCCTCTTTGTGAGGATCATGGGGATCTGTCAATCTTGTTCGTTCATCGTACATCATGCAGTTAGAAATTATTTTAGATATTTTTATTTAAAATTAAACACAAACAGTACTTGACAAAAATTGACAGCACGATAGACGATGAACGAACACGATTCACGGATCCCTAGGATCCTCACCAACCGGATCCTGTTGGTTTTGCATTGATGAGAATTACCCAAGAGGATCCGGTGAGGATCCTCTTTGTGAGGATCCTGGGAATCATTCAATCACATATGTTCATCAAATATCATGCGGTCATAAATAATTATAATTTTTTATTATTTAAAATTGCATATAAACAGTACCTGACAAAAAATAACCGTACGATATACAATGAACGGATGTGAATGTACCAAAGCTAAAGTACCGATCAACAAACAATGGACAACATTAATACCTCGACGACTGCAGAGTGATCTCGACGACTGTTGCTCCTAGTGTCCCCAATCCTTGCATTTTCTGTTACTCTTTTCTTAAACACCTCGTATTTCTCCTGCAATCAAATCTTCGCCATAAGCTTTGTTGCTGAGAAATATCATTCATAATTATATCTATAAACATGAGGAATTTGTTTTGAGAAATAACAAAAAAAAAGTCATCCTGCACTCATTCCGGCTATTGTTCTTTTTGTCATTTTAACTAACCATTTTATGTATCTTCTAAAAAATAATGATCCTCAAACACATAGACTCGACATCTATTAAAAAATTGGTACATAAGATATGCTCAATTGAATACTAAAATTAATTATCATTCAGAATACTAAAATTGTGTATGTTCTCTCACGTTCAACTAGTGAGAAAATGTAAGAGGGAATTTTGGTGTTGATCGACACCATTGTTCTAAAAATCCCTGCATAGACACTATAACAGCTGACAATTGCTCTGAAGCCTCTAGTTGTTTGAAAATTAAGAAAATGCACCTAGACTTGTTTAGGCGTCCGCCTAGCCCACGACTTTGACTTAGACAGGAAATTGATGACTTTAATTTTGCATTTTAGTTTTTCAGTAAAATGTAAGAGACTTGTTGAATACTTAGATAAACACTCATTATATACTAGTTTCCCATGTTTTCAATATGTTTTAATACTTTATCATTTATAAGTCATTTTATTTTATAATTTATGTATCCGCCTAAGCCTCCACCTAGCCGCCTAGGCGCTAAACCCCAATCCGCTACCCGACAAAATGCCTAAACCCCAATCTGCCACCCGACAAAACGCCCAATCCGCCACACAAATACGTACAAAAAAAAGGATCAGGAGTGTCTCCGGATCCCTCCCTAGGGATCCTAGGGATCCTGCAATCTTGTTCGTTCATTTTATATCGTGCGGTCAGTTTTTGTTAGGTACTATTCATATTTGAATTTTAAAATTTAAATTTTAAATAATTTCTGACCGCACGATATACGATGAACGGACAAGATTGCGGGATCCCTAGGATCCCTAGGGAAATGCTCAGGAGACACTCCTGGTCCCAAAAAAAATTAAGGGAATTATAATTAACCTTCATATGCTTTTTCTCTTGTACGAACTCACTGCCCCCAAAACCACCATCCTCGTCGCCATCATTCTCTCCTGCAGAGAAATAAGCCCCCGGAGCCGTACACTTGATTCCATACCTCTTACAAAACGGAAGCCACCATTTTGCAAACCTCCAAGCCTCTCTCATCCCATTCAAAGTCACGGCAGCACCGGCGTCATCAGAGAGATACACGTGAAGCTTTTCCGGTGGATAGTCCATTGCCATGGCAGATAACACCGTGTTCATCACCCCCACGGTTGGCTCCTTCTCCGGATCCGCGGTGCAAATAAACACATCAATCGGCGGAAGCTTGTCATCCTCCGGAAGCCTCTCTGGGAACACGGTTCGCGAAACTGCCCACCATCGGAATGATTGGCTGAGGAGCCATTCGAAGGCAAGGATGACTTCCGAGGCAAAGACAAGAAGCCACGGTAGGGTTGTGGCTTTGGTTTTGGGGTGTTGGAAGAAGAAAGAGGCTCTATAGGAAAATAAGAAGACTAGAGCAACCGAATGGACGAGGATATGTGTCCGGTTGATGAAGTTTGAAAGCTTGTGGACGTGGCAGAGATGGAGAGGGAGCTTAGAATTCTCCATGGCTTCTTCTGTGGCAATTATATGTCTCTTGCACTCAAGCATCAACAAGCAACATCCTCCACCTCCTTTTAAAGGACAATAACACTGTTTAATTATCGTTTATTAAAAATAATAATAATAATAATGTCTACTAAACGATGAAATCATAAAACTGATTGTCAATATATAGATTAGACAAATTGTTCACACATCACCAAGTCTCAACACTATTTAAGTTAATAAAATTAGTGAAAAACAGCTATATTTTTAATTTTTAATTTTTTTTACTTTTGGATATAACTGAGTATTCAATGAGATCGATTGATATGCTTGAATTATCTATGTTTTATTTTTATTTTATTTTTACGAAATAAGAGCGTTTTTTGTTTTTCTTGATCAGCACGGTGGTTGACTTGTGTGACTTAATATTAATATAATGAGGAAGACTGGGTTACTTTATATACATTGACAACATACATCTTTGCTGCCAACTACATTCACACATATATACCATACCTAAATATCATCATATAATAATAACAATTCACGTGTTAACATGAATAGACCATACGTTTATACAATATATATATATATATAGAGAGAGAGAGATAGAGAGAGAGAGAGAGTATTCCACCAACTTTTGCTGATGAAAATCCACGTGTCTGTTCTAGGATTTTTTTGAATTTTTTTTTTGCTCCACAATATAAATACACCATATTTTTTATACAATATATATGGAGTATTCCACCAATTTTGATATGAATTTTTACCTCAATATTGATTTTTCCTCTGGATTATTACAAATGGACAATTTCTTGAATGAATAATTTTCACGTCCATACGTAAGATATCTACTGCCTATTGTCAGAAGACAAAATAACAAAACATTGCCGATATTAATTTTGATGATATAAAAAAATAAATATAAAATTAACATCTTGAACTTGATTAAAAGTTCATTTGGTTGCTTTTAAATAATTTAAAGCACATAACAAGTTCTGGTTCTAATTAAGTTGTAAGTTCTAACAAATATTGTCGATTAAAAGCCCTTATGTAGATAAGGGTTTCGACAAAAACATACAAAACGGCTCTAACAATAGAGTAAAATAATTTAAACATGTGAAACCCTAATCAAACTCTAATCCACGGCTCTATAGCTAATCACCTTCTAATTATGATAAATTAGTAATTCCTTTGACTTGTCATATGTCTGACTTTTCTCTTTTGTTTAATTCAAAGGACTTGTCATATATGAAATGGTATTAATCGAGTTTACGTTTCAAAATTGGCCAAGTACAGAAATTGTACTTGCAACCACGACTTCCTGGCTGCAATCTTGAGTCCCAAGTATCGAAGATTCAAATCCACAGCCATCAGAGAAAGAGGATGGAACCTTCTTCTTTTCCGTTTCGAAGGCTCTGTTTGGTTGATGTTTTGGTGGCTGCAAGAGGTGATCGTTCAAGGTCGGCGGATCTGACGGCTTCTATGTTGCTAGGGACCTTTGGGTTGGGTTTTGTTTTGAGGTCAATTTTTTAGTTTTGTGCTTCATTTGTATTGCGCCGCTGTTTTATGTTGTATATTGTGTGCTTTGTTGGTAATGAATTACCTTTGTCAAAAAAAAAAAAAAAAAAGTATCAAAGATTAGTCTAACGATTTCCATCCACCTAGTCGGCAGTATACAGAGGCTTGGACTAGGCAAATACCACTTTTCCTTGGACCAAATAAAAAAATTCTTGGAGCAGGAAGTAAAATAAAAACTTGATTCACTTAAAAGGAGTTTTGCTCCAATAGTACTTATATCACTCAGTTATATAAGTTTTCTTTTATGTAAAATTTAACTGTTATAAAGATTTATTAGATCTTTATATACAAAGATTAACAATTGATTTTTTTAATTGTGGTAAAAGAAAATATTCTCTCTTTCTTGAGAAAGAATTCACATTGATGAGAGAAGTGACTTTACATGTGCTTATAAGTGATTCGTCTATTTTCTCGATTCAGAGTTTGACTTTCTCTGAGGATGTGACGGCGGCGACGGTGTGGTCTTTGCTAGCTGGTGTGGGTCTCCCGTTGTGTCTTGGGTTGCCGCTCTCATTTTGCTTGGGCCATTTACTTTCTCTGTAGTTGTCTACTCGGTTGTTTTTTAGCCTTGTACTAGTTTTTTTATTTAATGAAAGTTATCTTTGTGATAAAAAAAAAAAAAAAGCATTGCAAATAAATAATGGAGTTAGTGACAAATGGCAGCTTGTGGTAGCTGACAATTAGGTATCACGCATAAGTCCTTTCGGCTTAAGGTTTGGGTATGTCTGGCGCCTGTGGTGAGAGTAACCAATTTTCACCTAAACTTTTATTTACCAAAAAAATAAAATTGTCATCCAGTACTCTTTAATGAATAAAATAAAAGGAGTTTTAATGAAAGTGGTTTGGAATAAGTCTATTTCAACAAAAAAAATCTACAATTTTATTTATAAAAAGAGCTTAAATTTTAATAAAAATGACAAAAGTTTAATATAATAAAAAATAAAATGGAAAAAGTAATAAAAAACTGATACACACTATTTCTGAAACTGAATGGTACTATATTATTTTTGAAACTAAACAGTACTACATTATTTCTACAACTGAACAGTACTACACTATTACTAAAATTGAACACTATTTATGAAAACTGAAAACTAATTATTTCTTAAACTAAACACGAGTACTACATTATTTTTGAAATTGAACATATTATTTCTTAAACTAAACACAAGTACTACATTATTTTTGAAATTGAACATGAGTATTATACTATTTATAAAATTGAACACATACACTGTTTCTAAAATTAAACACAAGCTGACGACGTGCACTGACTATTTCTTAAATTAAATATGGTATCTCCCCAGAAACGAACATTCTTCTCTCTGGCGTCAACACTTGGTCTTGGCCAGATTGAAGACAAGGTTCATTGCTTCATCGTTTCTTCTTCTCTTAGACCGAAGCCTCTTATTTCCCGTCACCGTTGCCTCGATCAAAAAATGTTTCATGTCAAAACAAATCTAAATAATTTTCTAAATAAAGTTTTGTTCAGATTGAATTTCTTATTTGGGTTTCTAGTTAATTTTCTATTTTCTAAATTTCTTTGATTAATATTTTGGTTAGCTTCAATTACGCACGGAGGGGGTGAGTTCATAAAAAATCTAACAGCACTCGCATGCCTCTCGGATTTTTCTTTTTTTTTTCCCTCAATTTTTGATGATTTTTTGTTGTTGAGATTTCTGGTTTCTTTGGTGGCAGATGAGTTATCAGCTATTGTACTCGACCTCGGTTCCCACACTTGCAAAGCCAGCTATGCCAGCAAAGATGCGACCAAGGCCGTCTTCTCTTTGGTATTTGCTTACCTTCTGCTCAATTTTTACTTCAATTGTTCATTGGCAGTCACATTTAGGGCTGGTTTGGTATTGCTGTGCTTTGAAAAAAAGATGCTGTGAGAATAAGCGGTTGTGCTGTGAGAATAAGCGGCTGTGAAATAAATCAGCAGAGTGTTTGGTAAACTTTTTTGTAAAAATGCTTTTGGAAAAAAAAAACAGTCTAATAGTGGGTCTTTTTATTAAAGAAGCACTGTAGCTCCGTGTGCTTTGAAAAAAAGCCAGTTTTCCAAAGCTGCAAATAGCAGCTTCAGCTTTTTCCTTTGATTTCAGCTTATTCTCACAGCAGCTTCCAAAATAAGCCCTTTTTTTTCAGTTTACCAAACACCTAAAACCCTCACAACTTTTTTTCATGGGTGTTTTTTTTTAAGCACCTCACTCCCAAACTAGGTCTTAGGGAAGGGCAACAGTTATGACGGACGGATAACTGATGTTATTTATCCATAACCGTTTATTCTCATACCTGTATAACCGTTTATCCGTTGGGTAATTGTCTAAACGGTTATACCTATACCCATACCCGTTTATAAACGGTTAATCATACTCATAACCGTGTACCCATTTAACCGTAATCGTTTAGTACCCGTTTACCCATTTATCATTTTTAAACCCGTTTATCCTTTCTTTTTTACCATTTACTCATTTTTCACCCGTCTACGTGTTTTTTTAACAACTTGAAAATTAAAAAAGAAAAATTTGTCATAATTTTGTTTTTCTAACAATTAAACACCGTTATAGTTACATTCATCATACATTTCCGTATTTTAATTTTTTAAGTCCGTATACCATTCCAATAATTGAAATAATAGTTTACATACGATATTTTTAAGTGTTAGCAATGAAGGTTGTTTGTACCATACTTGACTAATCCTGAAACTACTGAGCACCGGTCAATGTTATACCGTCAATGACCCAGAAGAGTTTCCCTCCAACCAGGAGGCCAATCACAGCGCGACACGTATCGACATCAGAAGCCAATCATAGCGCGACACGTGTCAACATCAGAAGCCAATCACAACACGACATGTGTCAATGTCAGAATGAAACTAGAAACTCTCTTATATAAATAGAGATCATTCTCTCACAATACTTTCTAATGTCATTTGTACTAAATCATTCTCTCACTAAAGGAGAGCTTGAACCTATGTACTTGTGTCAACCATTCACAATTAATGAGAACTCTTCTACTCCGTGGACGTAGCCAATCTGGGTGAACCACGTACATCTTGTGTTTACTTTCCTATCTCTATCCATTTACATACTTATCCACACTAGTGACCGAATCACTCTAGCGAAGGTCACAAACTTAACATTTTCTGTTGTACCAAAGTCCCCACTGATTTTGTGCATCAACATTTGGCGCCGTCTGTGGGAACGACACTTATTCCCACTCTCTTCAGCTTTGTTAAGCTGGTTTCCACCATTCGTACCTCTCTTTTGACCAGGTATCATTTTCCAACATGGGGAGCGAAGGAAACCACAGCACACAGAATGACACCCCTCTTGCACCTGGTGCGAAGCAACTAAAGAAGGAACAAAAGAAGTTTGCTCTTCAGGCTAAAGTCGATGAGCTGGAGGCTCAAAACAACAAGATAGAGATGAAGAATGAGATCCTCCAAGAGCAGTATGAGAAGGTCTTTGAGACGCTCCACAAAACTAGGCGTACTCAAACATGAAAGCTCGTTGCCCCTGTGGACATCAACCATCATCTGGGTGCCCCCCAACACGGAAGGTCACCTCTCTTCAACATAGGTATCCCTGATGAAGAGCGAGTTAATCATCAAAACATTGATCAACATGAAACATCTCTCAACCCAGATGTTTCGACCCAAAACAGGAGAAGTGGAGGAAGACACCTCTTTGTAGAAGGGTTGGAAGGATCGAAAACCGTTTATCGTGACTGCCGAGGTTTCCTAAAGCAACGTCGAGAGAATCCCCTCCACATATGCTCGAAGATCAATGACCCAAAGGTTTCTGAAAGACTCGGTCCCATCCCACGACCCAGGCCAGCTGCCAATCTAAGGAAGAAATGACAGGTCCTAGAGGAACATGAAGGTACATGGGACTCTGAGGTATTCCGATAGATTCGCCCCAGAAGTCAGTACGGCGAGTCCAAGGAAAAATCACACGCCCTTACTCAAACTTTCCTACTTCCAAGAGGCGATGGAGACTTACGAAAGAAAATTCCAGTGGTACATGACTCCACTGGAAGTAAACAAGTTGAAGGCCGAACGTCAGGCCGAGATACCTGACTGGAACCAAACCAGGCATGGCCCTCTCACAAGGAGGATCCTCGATACCCCATTCAAGGAGGATCCTCTCACAAGGAGATATTTTGTCACACAAGCCATTCGATAAATATTTAAAGAAAAGGGAATTCAGACAACTTCTTCTGAGTATTTTGCGTTCCTAGCACTGGAACACTTGGTCTATGCTGACCTATCCTTATACTCCAACTCAAAGCTTCAACATGCGTACTTTGACACAAAGTATGTGATACTAAGTGTTACAACCAATATGGTTCCCATATCAAAAGCATGGATCCTTTCATGCATAACAAAACATTCATAAACATCACTCATATCAATCAACTTAAACATCACATATTCCAACACATTCATACATAAACATCATACATTCCAACACATTCATACATAAACATCATACATTCCAACACATTCATACATAAACATCATACATTCCAACACATTCATACATAAACCAATTGTGCTTCGAAAGGGTTCAACATACTTTGTGTCATTCGACACTTACTACAATGTGCCTCGACACCTTGCCCTTATTCTCACCAATCAGGTGATGAAATGTAAAGAATGAACTCATTTTCATGCCACCAATCAAGTGATGAAATGTACAACCTGTACTTTCCTTCATGCCACCAACTAGGTGATGAAATGTACAACCCGTACTCTAATATCATTTGACAACTTGCCACTCATGCCACCAACCAGGTGAAGAAGGAACACTTCTTCATACCACCAACCAGGTGTAAAATGTACAACCCGTACTCTAATATCATTTTGCAACTTGCCATCCATGCCACCAACCAAGTGATGAAATGTACAACTCGTACTCTCCTTCATGCCACCAACCAGGTGATGAAATATACAACCCGTACTCTAATATCATTTGGCAACTTGCCACTCATGCCACCAACCAGGTGAAGAAGGAACTCATCTTCATGCCACCAACCAGGTGATGAAATGTACAACCCGTACTCTCCTTCATGCCACCAACCAGGTGATGAAATGTACAACCCGTACTCTAATATCATTTGGCAACTTGCCATTCATGCCACCAACCAAGTGAAGAAAGAACTCGTCCCCTTGCCACCAATTAGGTGATGAAATGTGATGAAAAGTGATGAAGGAACTCACATTCGTACCACCAACCAAGTGATGAAAACAACTCACCATTCATTCTATCTACCAGAAGAAGAGTGGTACAACTTGTACATTTGAACTCCTAGCATTCACAAATAATCAAAAACCCTCAAGCTTGACAACTCAACTACTGGAGCACTTATGCCCAACAAGAGTTATAGTCACCAACAAAGTCTTATTGCAAGCCAACAACAACTTCAGTGCATGGCATACGAAGATCAAGCTATTCAGCCCTCTTGCATCTGCTTCAGACATTTCCCCTCTGTAACAATGCAAACACTACAACTCGTAAAAAGCTTCACACACTTTTGATCAAGATAGTGTGAAGCAAAACCAATTTATGGTGCCAACAAGAGCTTCATCAATGAAGGGCAACCACAATTCTCAAAAGCTTCACACATTTTTTATCAAGACAGTGTAAAGCAAAACCAATTTATGGTGCCAACAAGAGCTTCATCAAAGGAGTTCAACCATAATTCTTAAAAGCTTCACACACTCTTGATCAAGATAGTGTGAAGCAAAACCAATTTATGGTGCCAACAAGAGCTTCATCAAAGGAGTTCAACCACAATTCTCAAAAGCTTCACACACTATTGATCAAGACAGTGGGAAGCAAAACCAATTTATGGTGCCAACAAGAGCTTCATCAATGGAGGGCAACCACAATTCTCAAAAGCTTCACACACTTTTGATCAAGACAGTGTGAAGCAAAACCAATTTATGGTGCCAACAAAAGCTTCATCAAAGGAGTTCAACCACAATTCTCAAAAGCTTCACACACTCTTGATCAAGACAATGTGAAGCAAAACCAATTTATGGTGCCAATAAAAGCTTCATTAATGGAGGGCAACTACAATTCTCAAACCTTCGAAGCAAATTCAAGACTGTTCGAAACAAATTCAATTTATATGTTTCATCCAAACCTTCGACTACTACAAGGTGTGGCTTGCATCACAATCTCTTGCTCAACAGTGTGGAAGCAAAATTTGTATGTGTTGTCTTTCCCACATTTTCAAATTTTTAGTTTCCCAAAAAAAAAAAAAAAAAAAAAAGGAAATTCAACAAAGCTTCATCAATAGAGAACAACTACAAATTCTCAAAAGCTTCACACTATCTTGATCAAGATAGTGTGAAGCAAAATCAATTCATGGTACCCAACAAAAGCTTCAACTCCAAAGCTTCACCAACAAAAGCTTCATTAATGGAGGACAACTACAAATTCTCAAAAGCTTCACACTATCTTTATCAAGATAGTGTGAAGCAAAATCAATTCATGGTACCCAACAAAAGTTTCAACTCCAAAGCTTCACCTACAAAGTTTCAACTCCAAATCTTCACCTACAAAAATTTCACCCACAATCGCTTCACCTACAAAAGCGTATCCCATAAAAGCTTCACCCACCACAAAAGCTTCACCCACAAATGCTTCACCCATAAAAGCTTCACCAACAAAAGCTTCACCCACAAAAGCTTCACCAACAAAAGCTTCACCTACAAAAGCTTCCCCCACCACAAAAGCTTCACCAACAAAACCTTCACCCACAAAAGCTTCCCCCACCATAAAAGCTTCACCCACAAAAGATTCCCCATCACAAAAGCTTCACCTACAAAAACTTCCCCCACCACAAAAGCTTCACCCATAAAAGCTTCACCAACAAAAGCTTCACCCACTACAAAAGCTTCACCCACAAAAACTTCAACACAAAAGCTTCACCTACAAAAGCTTCACACTATCTTGATCAAGATAGTGTGAAGCAAAATCAATTCATGATACCCAACAAAGCTTCAACCTCAAAGCTTCACATACAAAGCTTCAACACCAAAGTTTCACCTATAAAGCTTTAATATATATATATATATATATATTTTTTTTTGGAAATTCGAAAATTCAAAAATTCAAAAATTCGAAAATTCAAAAATTCGAAAATTCAAAAATTCGAAAATTCGAAAAAAAAAAAATCGAAAAAAAGAAGAAGCCTAGGCCTCATTTTCTTTGGGCCTAACAACTTTCATAACAAATATATATGAAGAATGAGTTTTAGGCTACCACTTAGAAAAGAAATGCCTCATTCGTCAACTCCCTCGGGAAATTAAGGGAGCATTACCTCAACCTACATGCTTCACTCACAAAGCTTCAACATACAAGCTTCAACAAAAGGAAAAATTCAAAGAACTTTGTGAAGAAGGCCTTGGTGTATTTAACACAATATGTTGAAATGAAGCAAAACTTGTTTATTGATATCTCCGATAAGTTACAAATATGTACATATACATTAATCAAAATAAACAAACAAGAGGGAGCCTTCACAAAGGTTGCTCAAGAGAAGTCTCAACAGTCGGCAGAGCCCCAGAAAGATGAGGCACCAGAGGGTGATTATTCGGAGCAAGAGGCACCGAAGGTTGATCATTTGGAGCTTCATTACGTGGTACAGCCCCAGAAGACAAAGGCAATAAATGCCTTTGGAACAAACCCATAAACCTCTGATGATCAAGTAAAATCTGACCATCAGATTCTTGCAACTGGTCGAGCTTCCTTTTTATCTTTGTAGCATAGTCATGTGCGAGCGTGCGCAACTGTTTATTCTCATGCTTGAGCCCTCTGATCTCCTGTTTGAGACTTATCACTTCAGCCGCCAATGATTCAACTTGACGAGTTTGAGCAAATAGAAGTTAGGCCATATTAGACACAGAATCTGCACACTGAACACTGAGAGCCAGAGAATCATAAACAGCCAACTCATCAGACCGTTTGGAAAGTAGTATGTTATCTTTGGGAGTAAGAAGGTTCCTGGTCACCATCGCAGCGGTCATATCATTCTTCATCACAGAGTCCCTAACGGTAATAGAACCAGTAGGGGATAAGAAAGATGGGCGCCATATGTTGTCTTGAGAAGACATGGCTGCCTATTCACCAAAGTTTAAGTCAAAACGACGGTCGGATGGGCTAGACATTCTCAGAAATGATGAAGGAGAAATGAGGTCCAATAAATCTCTAAAGTAAAGGGAAAATTCCTATAAGCAATAACTCTCTAAATGTACTTCTTGCACACAATTGGTGCCTTTATAAAACAAATAACAGCAAGGCCGTTGGTTCAAAAATCGAAGAGGCACTACTCTCCGGATTTCGAAGAGGCACCACTTTCTACACGCAATATCAGCTCATCGGGTACCACAGATAACTTTGCCAAAGATCTCTGACAAAGTTTAGACACATAAATTTTGAAGGTCCAGCTACTATACTATTACCCACAAGGGTAAAGGAACAACACAACTGCTTGATAACTAGAAAGTCCCAATGTGTGTCAACCTCCGTGCTCCGTGGCAAGGCAGACTGGCAAAAATGCCCAACTTTTACTCACATTCGAGAAAACACTCCCAACAAGATTGCTTGCTCAAAAATTGAAGAGGCGCCGCTCTCCGAATCTCGAGAGCCAGACTCCCAACATGATTACGTGCTCAAAAATCGAAGAGGCACCGCAATCCGAATCTCGAAAGCCAGACTCCCAACATGATTACTTTCTCAAAAATCGAAGAGACACTGGTATCCGAATCTCAAGAGTCAGACTCCCAACATGATTGCTTTCTCAAAAATCGAAGAGGCACCGCTCTCCGAATCTCGAGAGCCAGACTCCTAACAGGATTACGTGCTCAAAAATCGAAGAGGCACCGTCCTCCGAATCTCAAGAGCCAGACTCCCAACAAGATTACTTTCTCAAAAATCGAAGAGACATTGCTCTCCGAATCTCAAGAGTCAGACTTCCAACAAGATTGTTTTCTCAAAAATCGAAGAGGCACCGTTCTCTGAATCTCGAGAGCCAGATCCTCGACAGGATTGCTTGTTCGAAAACCGAAGAGGCACCGCTCTCCGAACTTCGAGAGTCAGATTTTCTTGGATAAAGCTTGTCTGCAATCTTCACACGCAACATCAGCTTTCCAGATACCACATACCACTTTTTCAAAGTGCTCTGACAAAGTTAAAACACGTGAAGCTTGCAACTCCCACTACATTGCTATGACCAAGAAGGGTAAAGGAATAGCATTACTACTTGTTGTTATGGAGACTCCTATATATGTCGACCTCCATCCTCCACAGCTAGGCAAACTTGCAAATGAAAAAAAAATGATCAACTTTTCTTCACATCAGAGAGGGCACTCTCAGCAGAGTCTTTCGAAATACTCAGCTTCTTTTCCTCTCGATAATACCTCTGCAAACAAGCCACACCAGAGCAAGAGTATCTCATATCATCATGGTTAAAAGCAAGAGTATCCCATATCATGCTTTTTCCCTGTCTTTTCCTTTGGCCTTGTTTTTACCTGCAAGACAAGGAGAAAGAGAGCAATCAGTCAGCACTTGGAATCAAGCTTCCAGTCAGGAACTGACTGCCTGGAACCCTTTGCCCGATTACTTACCTGGCATTGCTCTCGAGTACTCATCTTCAACATCTTATGCTTCCAGAGAAGATACCACATCTGCCTGAGGAACAGATATGGTAAGTGAGAAAGATACAAGGAAGCATGTGGAGACAAGCGTAACAGAACACGTGCCGATACATCCACTACTTTGTCAACAGCAAAAGTATCACATATTTTTGAAATTGAACATGAGTATTATACTATTTCTAAAACTAAACACATACACTATTTCTAAAATTAAACACAAACCGACGACGTGCACTGACTATTTCTTAAATTAAATATGGTATCTCCCCAGAAACGACCATTCTTCTCTCTGGCGTCAACACTTGGTCTTGGCCAGATTGAAGACAAGGTTCATTGCTTCATCGTTTCTTCTTCTCTTAGACGGAAGCCTCTTATTTGGCGTCACCGTTGCGTCGATCAAAAAAAGTTTCATGTCAAAACAAATCTAAATAATTTTCTAAATAAAGTTTTGTTCAGATTGAATTTCTTATTTGGGTTTCTCGTTAGTTTTCTATTTTCTAAAATTCTTGATTAATGTTTTGGTTAGCTTCAATTATGCACGGAGAGGGTGAGTTCATAAAAAATCCAAAATCCAACAGCACTCGCATGCCACACGGATTTTTCTTTTTTTTTTTCCCCTCAATTTTTGACGATTTTTTTGTTGAGATTTCTGGTTTTTTGGTGGCAGATGAGGTATCAGCTATTGTACTCGACCTCGGTTCCCACACTTGCAAAGCCAGCTATGCCAGCAAAGATGCGACCAAGGCCGTCTTCTCTTTGGTATTTGCTTACCTTCTGCTCGATTTTTACTTCAATTGTTCACTGGCAGTCACATTTAGAGTTGTCAGAGACGAAAGCTATCGTATAGGTAACAGTGGTGTGAGATATTTAGCAAGAAAGGAAGAAAGGGGAGTGGGTCTTGCACGCACTTTGGGTTCTGTTTTACTTTTTTTTTTTTAAATCTTTATCATTAAATAAAGTTATTAGATAGTTTTTAATTAAAATGCAAAGTTTTGAAACTTTTTTTAATATTAATTTTTCTTAAATCTATTAGAAATAATGTGTTAATCCTAAAAATTACTTAGTCTACGTGGCGTGCAAGTTAAATAGTTAATAAGCTAAGTAAGTCATTCGGTTGAATGTAAGGCCTGCCAACTCGTCGATCGAGCTCGACTGGGGAGTAAATGGATATCTTTGTCGCGTGGGGTGCGCTGATGACTTCTAAATCTTGAGACTGCGGCCGAGCAAGGAATATGTCTCGGCCTTCGAGTTCTAGAGCTTGAAGACAATGCTGCTAATTACTCCGAAGTTCAATAAATAATCAGCGTTCAATATGCCCAATGATGTGACCTGGTAACACCTCGACTCATCGAAAAGCTAATGAGATGACCTCTTCTAATAAGGATCAAAGATTTCTTGCTGACTGAGACTTGGATAGATAATTAGTCGGTCTCAACGCAGTGTTGTTTATCCAAACTGAAGGTGCTCCTCGGTTGCCTAATTCTACGACTCTAATGTTGTGTATCCAAATTAAAGATGTTGCTGGTTGCCTCTATAGTGCTATTCATCCTAATTGAAGATGTGTTTGGTGAAAAAAAACAGTAAAATAAATTCCAAATAAAAGATGTCGCCAGTTGCCTTCACAGTGCTGTTTATCCAAACTGAAGAAGTGTTGGCGGGAAAAACACTAAAACAAAATTCTCAAGAGGTTTGAGAGGTTTCGCTTAGAGCAAAAATTTGCACAGGACAAACATGTATATTGAGTTAGAGGGGCTTTAGAATGTTGTAGAACATCTTCTATTTATAAGAGTGAATTTTTACGATAAAGTGATTGCTGAAATTCTCATAAAGAGAATTCAGAGAGAATCTAACTACATAATATACGATAAACAAATACGAAAAAAGTAATTGTTAAAATTCTCACAAAGAAGATTTAGAGAGAATCTTCATCCCATAAACACCACACCTTGTGAAATAATAATCACGAATTGCCACATATTATACTCCGACTTTTGGTGATATCAGTTGATAACCAATGATCTGCATAGGACCTTGTACCCTTCACGTCACATCACTTAAATTACGTGGCACCACCTTAACCAACCAAGTGATGTAGCTGTTCCTTATACTCCCACGTTTCAACATGCAAAGCCAATTGCAAATTGGAATATTACCTCACCATCTCATTTGAATTAGTATTCAAATACATAAAAATGGCATATCCATATGATCATCCAACATAGCATCCTAGTGGTACTGTTCCACGTACAAAACTCCTCCAATTATGGAGAGAGGATTATCGTTGGATTCTGTTTGTGAGAATCTTGGAGATCCTTCAATCATATATGTTCATCGTATTGTTTATATTCAATTTTAAATAAAAAAATTTACAATAATTTTTTACCACACGATATATGATGAACAACAATTTCTGACTAAAAAGCCCTCATGTAGATAAGGGTTTCGACAAAAACATTACTAAACGGCTCTAACAATAGAGTAAAATAATTTAAACATGTGAATTTTCTGTCCGAAATCCTAATCAAACCCTAATCCACGGCTCTATAGCTAATCACCTTCTAATTATAATAAATTAGTGATTCCTTTGACTTGTCATATGTTTGTCTTTTCTCTTTTGTTTAACAGTAATGTTATTCTTACCACATTAGTATACCACATTATGTGGTATCTAATGTGACTGTCCACATCATCTAAATTAATCATAATTTAATTTAAATTAAAAATCATTTAATAAACCAATAAAAAAATTGAATTAAATGGTGATTGTGGCATACGATGAGTCTTCTCCTTCCTTTCCCGTTGCTTCTTCTCCTGTTTCTTCTTCCACGCCATTTTTTTGTTTCAGCCCATATTTTTTTTCAGCAGCCTCAACATTGATGGAAGTAGACAAAGTAATGGAGCTATACGATTCTTTCTGGTTCGATGAAAAATAATGGTAAATGCTTACCAATAATATAAACTCATTGAAAAATAATGCTAAATGCTTACCAATAATCCAAATAGGGGAGCGTCGATGAATCTTTGTTGTATGCGAATTAGTTGAGATTGTGGTATCCACACTAATGTGAAAAAATCTGGGCTGAAACAAAAAAATGGCGTGAAAGAAGAAACGGGAGAAGAAGCAACGGAAGTGGAAGGAGAAGACTTCTTGTATGCCATAATCACCATTTAATTGCAGATTTTTTTTATATTATTGGTTTATTAAATGGTTTTTAATTTAAATTAAATTATGATTAATTTAAATGATGTGAACAGCCACACTAGATGTCACATAATGTGGTATACTAATGTAGTAAGAATAGCACTACTGAATTCAAAAAGTTTCACAAAACAAGGACAAACTGGTAAATATATAACTGTTACTGTACAGTCTGGACATGAAATTGTATTGAACAAATGCAAATAAAAAAAAGGATAACATCCAAAAAATACAATAAAAAACATATCTCTAATAAGAAAAAGAAAACTTCATTGGGTTAGTAATTTACTAACTTTTCTGCGCGTGCAAATATTTTTTTTTTTTTAACATTACGACGTCCTACGAGCCGTATACGAAGTTCTTTTTTATTTTTAACACTTGAGTTTGCATAAAGACTTTTTTTTTTAATAAAATCACGCCAAACATTCTTTACATTACTAGTTTTTACAATTATTTACAGTAAAAGCAGTACTTTTCTTACTCTAATCTTATGATAGTGTCAGTACCCCAGCAAATCAATTTCTTTACTTTTCCTCAACTTATCTTTTTATACATGATTAGAATTGTCAGGGAGCAAGCAAGGGTTCTAAGCTTAAGAGTCTGATGTAACATTGTTCAAAGCTTTTGAAGGGCTTAAGTTGTGGTCATAAAAAGCAAGAAGAGGATCAATACATAAGAAATTAATGTATCCGGCTAAATGGTAGCACCACCCTTTATTTTTTTTAATAAATTATAAGAGACTTGTTGGATACTTAGATGAACACTTATTATATGCTTGTTTCGAATGTTTTCACTATGGTCTAGTATTTTATAATTTATATGTCATTTTCTTTTATAATTTATGTATCCTAATACAATTATGTATTTTTTTATAAGTAGACATTTATTTATATGTTATATAATAAATTTATGTATCCTATATGGTTTAACCAATTGACCATATAGCTGCATTTGCACTGCCAGAGATAATTGAATTGACCCAAAAATCTTTCAGCAAAACAATGGGACTAAATTGTTCTTTAAAATGTCACTTTTGCACATGAGGCTTTACAAAAGGTTAACTGGGTAAGTTGATTGACTGCATCTAGTTCTACTTCTAGCTCATACCCCAAACTCTTTACTGCGGTTTCTACAAGGCTTGGATAGGAGCCTCATAGCTCGACAGACACGTGCCGAGTTCCCAATCGCTCTTTCTTGTCCTTGTTGTGTCATGAATTATCCATCTTCCTAGGTAGGAGCACAAGAAAAAAACTGAAGCAGAGGAAGCTCCCAAACTCTTCACAATTTGACTAGCTGAAATATATTGCCATCTCTCTATGGCCTTGGCCATTGCCTCTTCCGCAATTTCAAGCATTATTCCAACCAGGTAATTACAATAATTTCGTAATTAATCACTCCCTTAATAACTATTAATCTTGTTATTAATATCCAAGCAGTAAGCTTATGGATGGAATTATTTTTTACAGGGAAGTGCCTTGGAAATTTTCCTCTGGAAAAGTAGTCACAACATGCTTGCTGGGAAGAACAACCGCAGCCACCCGTTTACATGCAACAAAAGGAGGAGTCTCAAGTGTATGTGAGCCACTTCCTCCAGATAGGCCATTGTGGTTCCCTGGCAGCTCACCTCCTGAATGGCTTGATGGCAGGTTTAAATTAATTTTAACTAAATCTAATTAATTTATTTATTTATTTATGCTTTCACTCTGACTTCTTTGTTGAAACTGTAGCCTTCCTGGTGATTTTGGCTTTGACCCCCTTGGATTAGGTGAGAATTTGTTACTTTTAGAACAATTTTACGGTCTGGTCGGCTATCTTTTGAACACGTACTCAATACAAACATTTGAAAATTTCATTGTCAAGACCCCTTAAGTGGTGTATTTACTAGATTATCTGATTTGTAGGTGTTCATACTTAATACGTGTTTGCACCCTAAAAATTTTTGTGAAAGTTTATATAATTTGTACACTTCTATGAACATGGTCTTAAGTTTTTAATTTCCACAGAACATATAAACCCCAATTTGATAATATTTGCAGGGTCTGATCCAGAATTACTAAAATGGAATGCACAAGCTGAGCTGATGCATGGCAGATGGGCAATGCTGGCAGTGGCTGGAATTCTAATTCCAGAGTGGCTTGAAAGATTAGGCTTCATAGAGAACTTCTCATGGTTTGAGGCTGGTGAGAGAGAGTACTTTGCAGACCCAACAACCTTGTTTGTGGTACAATTAGCATTAATGGGGTGGGTTGAGGGAAGGAGATGGGCTGACATAATTAACCCTGGAAGTGTTGACATTGAGCCTAAGTTTCCCAACAAAAAAAACCCTAAACCAGATGTAGGGTACCCCGGTGGGCTCTGGTTTGATCCCATGATGTGGGGAAGAGGGTCTCCTGAGCCTGTCATGGTTTTGAGAACAAAGGAGATTAAAAACGGGCGTCTTGCGATGCTCGCTTTCGTAGGGTTCTTGTTTCAAGCCCTTTATACAGGGAAAGATCCCATTGACAATTTGATGGCTCATATTGCAGATCCTGGCCACTGCAACGTATTTTCGGTAACGTGATAATACTTCATTACCTGCTCTCAGTTCTGCAAAGAAACATATTTTTCAGGACCTTGGTTTTCGGTGTAATGCCCTTTGTTGTGTTGATAAATTGTTGCCAACAATTCATGTGTGCAGGCTTTCACTTCTCAGTATTGAAGCTGATGAGGACTTTTTGAGGACTCCTGGAATGAAGGCTTGCAAACACACCAAACTGCCTGGAATTAAGTGCCTCTGTGCGTTACGCAATACTCTCTTCATGTTATAAAGATCAAATATATATTTTTTAAAAGTTTTTATGTTACAATTACTAGTTCCTTTAGAGATTGAATTCATCGTTTTGCCATTTCTGATCTTAAAATGAAAGTTTCTTGAAAAAGCATACTAAATACACAATCGCATGGTATAACCAGTATCATGCATATCATAACATGTGTATAATTAGTTATTAATATTATACCAACTATATAAACTCGTCGTTCGCCTATATTACATCATGTGAATCAGTTACTCCCCGTGACATTCTATTGCACATAGCATGAGTATTTGGTGATCAAGAACTCTAGATGAAAAATCTAGTTTCTCCTACTGGCTGTCTAGTATTATTTACACAACACATATTGACTTGTGATGAATCATGAAAGTGTGGCAGCTAGAAAAAAAAACAACACAAACATGGTGTCTCCCTCTACCAACTCTACCCAACTTTAACGAATGAATGAAAATAACGTTTGTTTTTGTAAGTAATTTTTGGAATTGGGAGTCCTAAAATGTAGGGCATCCAGTGGCTGACAAGGTCAATGCAAGTTTCACAACCTCCACAACCTCTCTCTCTCTTCCCCCCTCTCAAATCCCCCACAAGAGGCAAATACAGCCCTCTCTCTTCTGTCCCCAACCTCTATTCTTAGATTTTGTCTTGTAAAATCTGGTAATCTCCATTCCCCCAATACACCTAAACATGTCACACCCAACTCCTCCTCCTCCTCCTTCCCCTCCTCCCCCATACACCATACATTGATGATCACAAACACACCAAACCCTCAGACAACAAAACCACCCCATATCGAACAGCGGCTCATTTTCTATCCGGTGGAGACGACACCGCATTGTCCCCCTTCCGGCCCTGCAAATGGCCGCTGTTCCCTCGTTCCTCTTCCTCCTCATCTTCCTCTCCTCCTCCCCTCACCTCTCCCTCTCCTTGTCACAAGAACAAGATGCTCTCTTGAAGCTCAAGAGATCTCTCTCTCCAGCAGATAATCCGTTGGACAACTGGGACCCAAACACCTCCCCATGTAACGACAGATGGGCTGGGATTGTCTGCAACCAAGATGTCGTCACCGGTCTCCATTTCGCCAACATGGGTCTCTCCGGAAATATTGACGTTGATGCATTAAAGGACATTCCTACCCTCAGAACCATTAATCTCATGAACAACAAATTCTCAGGTCCAATTCCAGATTTCCACAAGCTTGGTGTCTTGAAATCCTTGTTTTTGGCGGGAAATGACTTCTCCGGCGAAATCCCAGAAGACTACTTTTCCCATTTGACGTCGTTGAAGAAAATTTACCTCAGCGGTAACAATTTCACAGGAAAAATCCCAGAGTCATTGACCCAATTGACCAAGCTAGAAGAACTTCATTTGGAGAGCAACCAATTCACAGGCCCTATACCAAAATTAAAACCAGGAGTATTGAACTCCCTTGACTTTTCAAACAACAAGTTACAAGGTCCAATCCCGGAAACCCTGTCGAAATTTGACTCCAAGGCGTTCGATGGAAACGAAGGACTATGTGGCGGGCCACTCAAGTCATCATGCAAGCCGCCTCCAACACCGTCATCTCCTCCGCCAAAATCCCCATCAAAGTCTCCGCCAGAATCCCCATCAACATCGCCGCCCTCGATTCCAAAGAAGAAGGAGGAAGATAGAAAATCAAAAACCATCATCATAGTCATCAGCGTCATTGTCGGTATCATGGTTCTGCTCCTGCTTTTCGTGCTGCTCACGAAGAAGAGGCGAAAACGGGAGGACGATTTCAACGTGCTCGGCAAGGAACAGATCGTGGATGGCCATCGTAATGTACAGGAGAAGGTGGTTGAAGTTCATATTCCAAGCACCACAAATCGCAGCGTGGGAAGTACAAATGAGTCGAATCGTAGCGTGGAGGTCAACCAAAGCAATAGCAGAAAAGGTGGCGGGGACTCGAAAAAGGGGTCGAGTCAGGGGAAAAACGGCATGAACGAGCTTTTGATGGTGAACGAGGAAAAGGGTACATTTGGATTGCCGGATTTGATGAAGGCGGCAGCAGAGGTTTTGGGGAATGGAGGGTTGGGATCAGCTTATAAGGCGGTGATGTCTAATGGGTTTTCTGTGGTGGTGAAGAGGATGAGGGAGATGAATAGGTTGGGGAGAGATGGGTTTGATGCTGAAATGAGAAGGTTTGGAAGATTAAGCCACAAGAACATCTTGACTCCTTTGGCTTACCATTATAGGAGAGAGGAGAAGCTGTTGATCTCAGAATACATTCCTAAGGGCAGCTTGCTATACGTTTTGCATGGTACGAATTTGTCTTAGTTTTGTTCAATTAATCTTGTTTTAGGCCTCAGTATATGCTAGAATCATTTTTTTTCGATTGACTGGTGAAGAGTGTCAATCTCCACTGCTTGATATGTCATTGAGATATTGCGTACCAATCTTGCACATACTTGGTATGTCGTTAAAGTTGGTCGATATTATCAAATATGAGTAGACTATATTGGCCAAATATCGACAATGTACCAAGTACTATAAAGTGGTATTCGTAACAAAACTTTTTCCTGCTTAGAGAACAGGCTACCATTCTACGATTTCTTAGTACATTGTAGATTGGTATAGTGCCAAACTCTTATTTTTCCTAATAGATTAGATTGTTTAACAATATAACATGTCAGATTGTTTAACAAGACACTTCTCACTAGACGAACGCAACAAAAATTTCCATTGGATAGCTAAAAATATCAAATTTTGTTTCTTGGTGATATACATCAATAAATTTCTGAAGCACATAGAAATCTAACCAGACTAATAAATATATGCACAATATTGAATTTGCAGGTGATCGCGGAATTTCTTATTCGGAGCTGAACTGGCCTACCCGTCTGAAGATTGTCCAAGGAATTGCATGTGGAATGGGATTCATCCACACAGAGTTTGCATCCTATGACCTGCCCCATGGAAACCTAAAGTCCAGCAACATTCTACTAAAAGAAGACTATGAGCCCGTCCTCAATGACTATGCCTTACATCCTCTCATAAACCCTAGCAATGCTGCACAATCCATGTTTGCTTTTAGGACCCCAGAGTACATAGAATCCCAGCAAGTATCTCCAAAAGCCGATGTATACTGCCTTGGGATTGTGATCCTTGAAATCCTTACCGGGAAGTTTCCATCTCAGTATCTGAGCAACGGGAAAGGCGGAACCGACGTCGTTCAGTGGGTCCAATCAGCCTTGGCTGATCAAAGAGAACAAGAGTTGCTAGATCCAGAGATAGCAAGTGAGACAGACTCAGTGGATCAAATGCTGCAGCTTCTGATAGTTGGAGCTGATTGCACTAAGAGTGAGCCTGAGCAAAGGCTTGATTTAAGCGAAGCCATTAGGAGGATTGAAGAGGTACAAGCTTGAGAAGCTTGCAGGCATGCATGTATATAAAAATATATATATGCTAATATGCTTGCTATATATTCTTCAATGGATTTACTTCAATACAAATGGGATTTTCTTACAAAGGTGAGAAATTAAAAGGGCTGATGAGGGGATCAGAGAGTGTTACTGCAACCACAGAAGCAAATGGAAAACGAGTGAAAAATACTAAATTAAAAAAGGGTGCTAATTCAGGAAGTATTTTTTTTTTCTTACCATATATATAGGTGAGTTAAAAAAAGGGTAGGAGAGAGAGTGCTGGGTTGGAACAAGGGAGGGAAAATGGAATTTAGTGAAAAATACTGAATAAATTAAGTGATATTTCTATTTTGGAGGAAGGTTTGGTTCTTAGTTCTTGGTTTTTTTTTCTTCTCTTTTTAATTTTTAGTTGTACAGAGAAGGAGCCATAATCATAATTTTCGTTTTTTTTAGGAATACTAACACACAGATTCATTCATCTACATACATGTTGATTGACTAAACATACATGTATCACATGATTTTATTTATTTGTCATTTATCAAGCTTTCAAAACTGCCAAAGACGTTGCCAACATCTATGTTTTATGCTAGCTGTATCAATGAGCAAATCTACATTTTAGAAATAAATAAGATTGAATTATAAGAAAACTGCCACGATGAATAACATTTGGTGAATAAATTAGGTAGTCTAACGATAATCAAAAGTTACATATGAGCCGAAACGATAATGAATAGAAATAAATACGATGATGCAAATAACTTCTATCTCAAAATAATTAAGAGCAACCGTTTTAATTTAACGCATGCGTTACACCCACGTATCTGCATCTCTCGTCATGTAAAGTTTTTCTCCTGTATCTGAGGTTGTCTTAATTCCTTATAATCTCACTTTGTATCGAAAAAGAATGCAAGGACATGCCAAGAAAACGCGAGTCTTATGGTGAAAATTATTCACTGTTCATGAAGAGATTGGTCTACGTAGACAAGAACTTGCATATAGTTGCATGTCAGGGAGTGTATATATTTGTTTCTTTCTCTCTTCTCATATATACAGTCAGTAAGTCACATATGAAGAGAAATAGACAAAAACGTGTATATTTTTAGAGTAGGCAAGCTTTATTCGTCAATTGAGGAAGAAATTTTTGTACTAGAACATTGTCGCGCGGTGTTATTATTCACGTGTTATATAATATCAGTAGAGGACGAATTTTATTACATCTCATATTTAAGGTATATTAATAAAAAAAATTACAAAAATTATAATTTAAGTTAAATAATAACACTGCATGATGGTATTTCGGATACAATAAAAGTTTACTCCAATGAAAGCCCAAACCCACTTATCCCATATGGGTCGACAGGTTCTGGCGTTGTTGGGTTAGGCTGCCATGTCTGACCAGAGAAAGTAGCTCCCTTTTACTATTTTTATATGTCGGTTTGTCAAATCGCCAAAACCTACTACATGTCAAAGGTACCAAACACAGATCACAATCGAATATAGTGGCTGTTGTCAGAGGAAGACGAAGAGTTTAGAGATCCCAGGAAGGAACATGGGAACTGCATCAGAGATCGTAGCTAAACTGAAACTGAATCCCCACCCTGAAGGTGGCTTTTATTTCGAAACTTTCAGAGATACTTCCATTGCCCTGCCTTTGTGTCAGCTTCCCCCAGACTGTAAGATTTTGTTGCTTCTGCTTCTCATTCATTCATTCCTGTAATTTTTCATGTTTTACAAATGATTTGAATCTTGGATATTTGATTTTTGTTCATGTGTTGGGGTTTTGTTATTATCTGCATATGGATCTTCGATTTATAATTTTTGGAAAATATTTGGAAGCTCATAAGTAGTGAAATTGATTGGTTTGTATTGATTAATGTGTTGTGTTGTATGAAATTGGATTCTTTGTTATTGGAATTTAAGGCTCCTGTGTGTTTTTTTTTCAAACGAATGATAGCGTTTCGTAGGTTAAATTGTTAGTTGTTAGAGAGGAGGGGATCTTTGGAGATTGAACCCATACTATGGTGCATAAACATGATTGCTTTTCGCCACTGCGATAAAGTGCCACATGCATTCTCCTGTTTGTTAACTGCACTTTTAATCATATTGCTCGCTTGTCGACAATTGTAAAGTTGGAAGTATCGATAGTGTCAATAGTATTATTATCTACAATGTATCGACAACATATCCGCATTCATACGTGGGATGTGAGAATCTTTTTAGCCCAACTGAATTTTGATATAGGATTGAGTCCAATTGTAATGTATGGGAATTGTGGTTGTATTATTTGTACCACTTTCTTTTACTAACACAAGTGTAGTTTATCTGCAGACAAGGTTGAGCGCCCTGTGAGTTCATCTATCTACTTCTTGCTGCCGTCTGGGAGTGTATCTCGCCTTCATCGTATACCAATGGCAGAAACCTGGCATTTTTATCTCGGAGAACCCATTATGGTACACTTCGAATCACGGCTCACTGAACGATTGAATCATCTGCATTCACATGTCATTTCTGTAGTCATTTCAAGATATTCATATGATGCATAACCATCTTACCCTGCCAACATATTAGGACAGACGTTTCGCCTGTGCTTGGAATTGTGTAGGTTTTCAGCTAAATTGGTTGATAGTTGATACTCGGCCTCGGCTTTTGAATTAAGATAGATAATCTTACATTTGCTCTCCAAATGATTCGTTGTACTTTGATCTTATATCTTGCCTACTCTTGCACTCAAAATGATTCATTTCACTGTGAACTCCGGGTAGAGATTTCTCATCCGATTTCTGCGCTATGTTTTCCGTTTGGTAGTTGTGGGAAGCATTTAAACGTTTATAGAGAAACAGATAATGTAAAATTTCTGCTCTTTAACACCGCTGTATCTGCTATCAGGTCGTGGAGTTGGGGGAAGATGGGAAAGTCAAGTTAACCTGCCTCGGACCCGATTTGGGAGCGGATCAGCAACCCCAGTACACAGTGCCTCCAAATGTATGGTTTGGTTCCTTCCCAACAAAGGACTACAGCATTTCACCGGAAGGGGCATTGCTCAAAGCTGCTCCAAGGGATGCCGAGACTCACTACTCTCTCGTGGGGTGTACTTGTGCGCCTGCCTTTCAGTTCCAGGATTTCGAGTTGGCAAAACGCTCCGATCTTCTTCCTCTTTTTCCTGGTTACGAGGCTCTCATAACGCTGCTTACTTTCCCTGAAGAAGCATAAGCATTTGCAGCTGTGATGTTATGGTTGTATTAGCTCAATGTTCATTCTGAGTTTTTACATGTTTATGGATCCGAAGCGACCGAGGATTGTTCAAACATCGTTTCACATAATATGTTAAGACTTCAGATTTGATGATCCATTGATTTGGCTTGATCATACAGATCTTATATAAATATAATATGGATTTGAACATGAATATCTTACAAATGTAGTAACACTGAATGTGCCATGAAATGTGTACCTCCACAACGGTTAACAACCCATGGAAAATCAAAACAAATTATGTTCAACAGAGAAACAACTGCAAATCTAAATTCCGAATCAGTTCTGCAGAACCCGAAACCATGCTTGCACGTATCAATCAAATCCAAATGAAACAGGGAAAGATCATCGACATTACCACACATCTAGTAGACCCAGAACACAACTTCCACTCAATGAGTCCTCAGAACTGATATGACTTCTCTTCTTGTTTGCACTCCTATATAGGTGAAAACCTCGGGTCACTGTCGCACTAAAATTCGCAGACATGGCCTGAACCCACGATAAAATGGGTGGGCAAGTTAATCAAAATCAAGGAACTCCATTCTTTTTCTCATGGAGCCTTTTAAATCTGTCGCATCCCTCTCTGCTTTCTGAGCCTGAACAGAAGAGAAATGTACTCGAATTATTGTAAAGTGCAAACGACAATAATAGCAAGGAACAATCCAACCCAACCACCTGAATAATACATTACAAAGATTGCTATTTATACAATAATCTTAAAAGGAAAGGATATAACTGAAAGGTTGCAACATCCAGCCGTAACATCTAGGAAGAACCAAGGTGAATGTATTCCCATTCAAAATAGCAGGGCATAACGATGCTCGTTTGTTAACCGTGGCAGGACAATGTAGAATTACGTGCAAAGAATTTATCTATGGATATGCATTCACAAAATCAGGGTTTTCTTAATATGACCTAATGCCATCACCCTAAGCATTGCAGATTGCAATTTTCGATTGAAGTCTTAACCAACAAACATACAGACTTACCCTTTTTATCTCTGCTTCTGGTACCAAAGTCATATGAGGGGGAAGCTCCTCCTTATCCAATTCCTATAAAATCGATAACAAGAATTTAATAAATGAACTGATAATGTAGTAAAAGATATTAACAGTAGTCAAGTCTCACAGGACTGAAAGAGAATGCAATATACCAGCTCTCCAATTAAGACGACATTCTCCCCACGGATTACATATAGACCTAATGGGATGTCACAATAAAGGTCACCCACAATTACTCTTTCACATGCGCCTTCAAGAACAACATTAGCTGTGCAGATGAAAGACCACTACCATCATTAGCTATGGTTTCAATAGAAATAATAAGAGTGAAGATAATGATAACTCAGTAAGTCACGTGGAGTAACAGATTAGTATTACCAAACTGATCAAAAGACCGTAGCAATCCCAACAGCTTTCGTCCATCTCGCAGCAAGACAAGAAGCTTTTCTGAAAAATAAATAAAAAATCATAATAAAGGAAGTACTTTGCAATGAATCAATCTCTAATGACAATCAGTTTACTGATACATCCCACATATTACCAATCCCTACAATCACATAGAGATTGCAGTGACCTTAAAGCACTATCAGCATCCGAGTCATACTTATTACTGGATTGAATATTGAGGCATTACGAACATAGCCTTCCATTTTCTCAAACTCTTCACCAACGGGAATGCACAAAGTGATACTGCGAGCAGTTCTAATAGCCCCAATGAACGGTTCTCATTTCTTATTCAAACTCTTGTTTCATCATCACCTTCTACTTTGAGAAAATATTTCTCCCATGTATACTTTTGCTTATGAAGCAAATATACGCTTTCGATCCTAACAAATTGGGAAAATTGGATAACACCCCCATACACAAATCCTCAAATCAGCAGTAGAAATTCAACATCACTATAATTACTCAGTGAAAAGACATAAAGTTTGAAGCTTCACTTCCTTATCTTCCTTATATCTCATCTTAATTCAAAATTTGCAACAAAACAGTACATACAATAAGGGATCTGCAAATCAAACAGTATAGCAGCTGCTTTCAAACCCTAACAAAAATTTACAAGAAAAACACCGGAACAGAGCTCAATAAGGCAATTCACAGCTAAACCATACAACACATAAAAAATTTCACAAAACCCAATTTTCAATCACTTCAAATTAGATCGAGAGAGAGAGAAAGTTAGAGAGAGAGTATACTGTCAAGATAGGTAGCAAGAGAAGTGGAAAGGAAAGTATCTTCTGCCCCAGCCCACGACATGAAGTAAGAAGTATTCCTCCTCCTCTTAATCCTACTGGGAAATTGGGAACTTCAAACTGCAACCAAAAGAACCCTTAAACCTTCTCCAATGGCATTGGCTTCTTCCCACCAAAAAAATAAAAATCCCCAAAATCCCCAGAGCCCTAAACTTTCAATCACACACTTCCTCCACCTCCACCAACCCTAATTCCAAATTTCCAACAATACCCATCAAAGATGAAGATTGTGAAACCATTAAAGTCATCGGCTTGGCCGAAAAGATGACATCTTTTACTCTTTTATTGGTTCTCTCTCTCTCCTTCTGACAATATATTATAATTATTTGTTATTTACTTTTCTTCTTTTTTTATTGTCTGTTGATAAATAATAATTATGTTTGGGATGTGATATTCACACATCCATTTTTACTTCTCACACACCTTTTTAATTTTCGGTCGTCGGATTGGATGAATCGAAGAAGATCAACAGACATAAATTAACAAAGGGTGTGTGAGAAGTAAAAATGGGTGTGTGAGAAGTAAAAATGGGTGTGTGGATAGCACATCCCTTATGTTTAACTGGATACAATGAATTGGGATTAATACCTCGCTTAAGAGGGAAATCTTTGATTAATTATAGGTGTTTTATGTGCTATCCACACACCCCAAATTACTTCTCACACATCCTTATTAATTTATGTCCATTGATATTCTTTAATTCATCCGATCAGACGGCCGAAAATTAGAAGGGTGTGTGAGAAGTAAAATATGGTGTGTGTATATCACATCTCTTTTAGTATCATAGATCTACACGATCTGATTAATTATACGTTCCCTCATACGTAATCCCTTCATCATCATAGATGAAGCCATTGGAGAATGATGTTTTTTTTTTCATTTAGAAAAGGTTGAGAAATAATGTTAAACCTTAAAATAAGGTTTTCAAACAAAAGAAAAACAAAGGTTCCTTTGAATGAAAACTTTAAAGATTTTTGCTTATTTACCAGGAGCTAAAGTTATTAAGAGCATTTATCTGTGTTTTCAGATTTGATTCCTCTTTCTCTCGATAAAATTTGAGTTAAGAAATCTTTTTTTTATTACTTATTTACAAAATGCTTTGAATTCTTAATTATGTTGGTGCAGGACGCTCTGTTTCCCTTCATTCGGGTTTCATGTCCCGGGAAGGTTGTTATCGAGGCTCATTGTTAGCACCATTTCCATTTGCTTGTATGTTGTTCCACCATGAAATGAATATCGTATTTGATTTAAAAAAAAAATTATGTCCAATCATGGAGATGGAGAAGTTTAATGTAAGCACTATAATAATCGTTTGAGAAATGTTACGAAGATTCTCTCAAAGGTGTGACTCTCCATCAATTATCTGTCACTTCATGTTTTTAGCACAACGTTTCATAATAATATGATTTTTAGCATAATATTTTATAATATTGGTACGAAAAATTAACGTTAAACTGTAAGGTGACGAAGAGTTATAAAGAGTTCCACTTTTGAAAAAGTTGCTTAGCATTTCGCTAATCATTTTGTGGTATTATATTGTTAATCCGGACTAAGAAAAAGTTTTCACATATTGGTCTCGTATTATCTTATTACTGATTTTTTGTTGCCTTATTTCAATAAAACTATTTATTTGGAGTAAAGAAAAACAATATAATTTTATTAAAATATCAAATACAACACAACACAGCACTAGTAAGAGCTCAAAGAGTCTCCACTTTAGCAATATTCGCCGTGCAAAAAAAAAAAAAAAGGAAAGATGATAGTCTCCTTTTTTTGTGATGAAATTATGAAAGATAAACAGTCATTTATTTCGTTATTTTTCTCCTGATTATGTTCTAATCAAACATAGGCCAAAAATGTCACACTTCGCATTCCACATGGCCAACTGTAGCGCCCAACCGATCAACTTTGCGGCAATTGACAGAAATCTTCACATTAAATTTAAATTCAGCATAACCACAAAGAATTTAGCTATAACACTTACACATATACAATATAAATTTCGACGTTAAATGATGATTAAATACATGCATTCACATAATTATATAACCGTTAGATAAAAATGACATTGTAGTCAGTCATAACAAGAGGAAAGTCAAGTGACAAATCAAAATTTTTAAGAGACGTTAAAAACTTACCCTGTATTGTTTGAAGCCGCAACAAAGTGGTAGAAGTGATTCAGTAAACTTATATCTCTAGAACGATATCTGCAACCAGAAAAAAAAACATAGTGTGAATAAAGTTATTTCCAAAGCATATGTGTCTTTGCAAAAACAGACTCTTAATCCATGTGTTAATCATGTTTAAGTGCTTACATTCAGAATCAGTCTTGTCCCATTTACTCTCCTCATTAGCTTTGGCAGACTTGGGGTTGCTGTTCTCCAAGTACTTTTTCATGGACATTGTTGAAGTACTTGAACTTTGGGGGTATATCTTCTTGTGAAGGATTGCCCTCAGTATCTAGCATTGACCCAAAACAAAAAATATGTTAAAAAGGATTAAAAAAAGAAAAAAAAAAGAAAGAAGAGATAAAATCTTGTTATGAAGTATTGCAAATCGTATTAATTTAAGGACATTTTCCAACTTTTGTTAATTTTTTGCTATGTAATCCATCAAATTTACTCTCTGGTATCATGTGGTGTGAACGTGGAGATTTAGTACAAAAATTAATAGAAGTTGACATATATCTTTCACTTGAAATATATCGTTTGGAAACTATATTCTACATGACCAGATGACCAATTTGATGCCCTCTCATTTCATTAAGTTTCACTTTTGTTCCATGTGTTTTCAATTGCAACAAATTTTGTCCCTATAGTACGCAAATTGTATGAGGATATTTTTCAACTTCTCATACTTACCCTCTCACGTGCCCCGCACTTGACTATTTCATACCAGAAATTAACGCATGTTGCCAAAGATGACCGTATATGATGCAATACAGGCATGAAAGTTAAACTTTTATATATTAAAATTACAGGGCCAAATATACGTTGCATAATAGATTTACCTTGTCCATTCTTGACTCTGGGACTGGATCTCTTAGACCAGGAGCAGCAGCAGCTAGTGCAAACCCACTGCTACAAACAAACACTTTCTTGAGGAGAAAAGAGAGTGATTTCTTCCCAATGGTGGAGTTTGTGTTATCCAAACAAACATCTTTCCCACGCCTGAGAACGACACTCGAGCTCCGTTGGAATCGACTCATATTTTCTTTCGGCAGCTCGTCACAATCTACATTGTCAGTAGTTCTCTGAGGTTTCAAGCTCGACTGCTTGCTTAGAAACTTGTTAGGAGCTCTTTCAAGCTCTAGTAATGCAGCTGAGTGTGATTGGTTCAAGTACGAGCTCAACTCGTTCTGAATGTGTGTAGCTTCCTCTGTTGCGAAATCATGGAGTTGGTCATTGGGGGAGGGTGGTGGATTGGTTTGTTGATCTTGTTTCAAGTCACCATTTCCTAATGTTCCAATTGCCAGCAGCCCGTGAGGCCATTCATTGGCTTCTTCTTTGGAAGGTTTTTGTTGCATCTTCTCATCTATAAAAGAATAAAACAACAAATTAAATATATTGATCCAAGAATAATTAGCAAATACAAATTATTAAAAAATTAAGTACCATCAAAGACTTTTAAGCTTGGTTTTTCAATCCGGGGCTTCCCAGTGAGCTTGCTTTGCATCCAATCAAATATCTGCAATCAAACAAGTCAAAACACTACTAAATTACGAGAGAAACTTATTTACACGCGATATGTTACTATGTCGGTATTCTGAATACATGCAACTGTTAGTATATTTTACAAAAACACAAGTATCTTGTTACCTTCATTTGTTGAAGTTTCTTCTTCTATTTGGGTGATTAGAAGCAAGCCAGGTTTGCAGATTAGAAGAGCTTAGAGAAAGGGTGTGGATAAAAGTGGGCTTATAGTTTTTGTGTACACAGATCCCATAAGCCAGTGAAAGCTTAGCTGCAAAAGTCTTTATATAGAAATAGAATAGAGCTGTGATTTGAGAAGTTTCATAGTTCAAGTTCCCAAACACTTACTTTGGCGCATTTTCTCTCTCTCATCTCTTTGCATTTGATCACGTAATGAGAGATCTGTCAGTGTGTCTGGAACACGATTCAGTACAACAAGTGCAATAACACAATTGATTAGAAACTTAAAAAAAAATTCAACAAATTGTATTGTGACACTAGATGTGCCAATATGTTTTCCCAACACACTAAAAAGTTTCTCCACCTAAATATTTTCTGTTTCCCAACCAGTATCTCTTTTTTTCACACCATATTATTATTTTTCGTTCCCCACCAGATTTCCCACTAATTGAAGATTTCTGAAAATTGACGAATATCTGATCACATAATTTTTCATGCAAATCCCCCTAAAATGGGGATGCTAAAGGAGACGGTATCTATCTTCCTATTGATCAGAGCAAAAGCAACCTGCATATATATAAGCAAGAACACACAGACATTACCAATTTTACCATCTTAAACTCAACTAATAATGTCCCAATTACTCTATTTAGAGAGTTACTAATTAAAAACAAAGAATCACTAAAATATACCCCAACTAATGTCATGAAGAAAACTAAAAAGTTTATGCAATAAGATGGAGTAATTTATCAGTCTATTATATTCAAATATGGACACATTCTGAATCTCACTTATTTTTAAAACAATGACGGATTTACATAAAAGTCGATGCATGCAATTGCCCCTCATGCACCCTAACTAAATAGTACAATATTTTCGTGATATTTTTTCTTGAGCATGGTTATATGTGGGTAAGATACTTGATAAAATGCTTTTAAAAATGGATAATGTTAGGAAGATTAAATTTTTTAACCAAATTTGCAAACCAAATGATGTGTTTGTTGATGATTGGATTATTACTTAAGCGTTGATTAACGTATTTATTTCATATTTGCGACACATAATTTGATTTGCAAATTTAGTTTAAAATATTGGTCTTCTAGCATTACTCTTTCAAAATATTGAGGGTGAGTAGGTAACCAAGAAAAATAAGCCAAAGTCGCGTTCGGACATCTTGCCCTTGAAAGAAAACTTCATGGATGAACCACTGATCTTAAGCAAATTTAACTCGATTTATAGTGAACATAGAGTTGATGAGAAAAATTAGTGCGTGTGGTTTTATGAATTTAAATAACTATATATGAATTAATTATTCACCAAAATCCACTAAAATTCTCCCTCACAAATCACAATTTGCATGATATGAGATCTATGGCGGCCGGGCCAACGTGCTGTTCATAAGGGTTCATGCATGCACGTGAACATGTTCAATCCATCGCTAAACCCTAAACCCAAAGCAGGTTGGGGGAGGGTAGTGCGGTGGAGATTTGCCAAGTGTCAAATGACGACATAGTGATGACTACTCATCTGACCGTATCCGACCAACACGTGTCTCAAAGGGGATCTGACTGACATTTCCATTGCTCGTGAACCTATGTGCTATATCTAGATTAAAAATTAAAGCGACTTTAGTTTATCAACTCCATGCAATTGTCTCTCGCGCTTTGCTATATTGTATCCCATTCGGTTGGAAGGAGTTCACTAACCATTAGATCATATAGTATGTGTTTTTTTTATCAAAGATTTAACGGTTGAAAACTTAAAGTATTTGTACTCTGGAGTTCAATAGAAAATTGGCTCTACAACCTAAATAATGTTGTATTTTTATTACTGTAACTGTTTTCAATGATATATAGCTTCTAAATTCAGCATACATGTAAATGTAGCCATTGAATCATACACATTTAACTCGAAAATCAGTCAAATAATTATTAGTTGAGAGACTCAAACTATTATATATTAACACGAAATTTCATCTTCAAAGCCGATGCATGCTCAACATGCCTCTTTAACTACTTGTTGATGATTCTGACACGCGATTCACTTGTTATACAACACTAGAATAGACCAATTAGTTACTGATATTAGGACTGTACAGGGAATTATATAAATTAAGCCATTGATGGCCTTGAATCAAGTAACAATGGCATGGGAACTCTAGTCAATCACCTTGACCAATTGCTTCTACTTTTCATGGAATGCACGCTTAATTAGGATTACAAATACACACACACACACACACTCACATACTGTTCGGGCGAAGATTTCTCCGGAGAGGACTTCTCGGCTCTCAGCACAGCTTCCCAAGGGATTAGCACTTTGGATGTGTAGTCAGGCTCTTGCTTGCTGATGTGATGCAAGAAGAGGATAGAGTTAGTTTTGAAAGGTGCCTTTGTGGGGCCTTAGGTGTAGGCCTTGAGGCTCGCAATCAAAACTAACCAAGTGTTAGGCGTGCCACTGCTATCTCAGTATAGCAGATGTAGAACAAGATTCTGTTTAGTCGATTACTTGCGCCCCAAGTTACTCGGACTTCTTGTTATCAAAGGATTGTCGTGGATAGGTTAAGTCCACATTAAGTTCTTTTTCTTGCCTTGCGAACAAGGACTTTCAGTTCACAGTTTTGTATGTTTGAATGGAGGGAGTCCAGATCCCCTTAAGTCATTCACTTGGTTCTTGATTGATTTTGATGATAGCATGTTCATTAAACTAACCAGATCCGGATGCAAATGGAACTCTTATAATGGGAAAATTGATGGAAATGACTTGAATGCATGCTGGAGAAGACATTAAGCAGTAGATCTATTAACTTATAAAACAAACAAAGAGCTTTGAGTAAGATTTCACCTTGTCGGGTAAGGTTGAACTTCTTGCAATCACTTCTCTTTTGAGTTTACAGGGTTTATACGCTAAAAATGGATGGATGACAAACATGTTTACACAAAGGAATCGATACTACGCCACTAGGGGTGATAGCAGAGCTTCTAAACTAGACAAAAGATGGCTTTTGTAGGGAATGATCCTGAAAATGACTGAGATCTGGGCTGATTACAGCTTTTAGATGCAAATCTAGCTTGAGAACAGAGTTTGTATGTTTGTTTGTTTGATTGATTGAGTGTCCTTGTCTCTGGGGCCTCTTCCTCCTTTTATAGACACATTAGCCCGACTGCAATGACTTTGCTCTTGCCCGAAAACACTTGGAGGGTAGTGAGTCATCAACTTTTTTACTTGTTTTGCCACTGAAAAGTGCTTTTTGACTGATTTGTGAGTTAGTCCCCATCACTTGACATTTTAAATCATAGGCACATGGCCTATGCATTAATGGGAAGGCGCCAACTTGTCTCTGGGCTTGATTCTGAGCTTCGGGCAAATCTTCTTTTAAAAGTCATCTTTGGGCTTCCACCCACTTGCAGCCCAAAGGTTTAAATATTAACCCAAACACATACAATCAAACATATCAATCTTTTAGATATATTAAGAGTTTGTTTGATAACCATTTTATTATTACCTTTTATTTTTATTTTCATCTTATTTGATACTTACTTTTGATTTTCAATTTTCAGAAAAATAAAAATTGAAAATTATAGTTTTGAGGTTTTAAAGTTTGGCATTGAGTTTTTATTTTTCGATCAAAAACTAAAAGTAGTTATAAAACAAGTTTTCGGTCTTAAAAAAATAAAAAAAGAAATGGTAAGCGTGGCATGGAAGTGGCATGCATTTAATGCTTTAGAAGTGGCCGAAAAAGTAATTTGCTTCGGTTTTTTCTGTCTTACCAAGTACGTGTCGTTGGGTCTAACGAGAAAGTTGCAACAAAAAGTACACGTGTTGTGTCGACACGTGAGCTTATAATGTAAGTCTGCCTAATAGATAGTAACTAACTGCCGTTGTTTCCTTTGAACTTATCAGTTGAGATTCGAAGGAATATGTTTTCTGCAACTGCAATGGCAAAACCATGTTCATCACAAGGCAGAAAAGAAGACAAATCTCACGCTTTGTAAGGTTGGCGGGCTCTTAATTATTTCTTTTGGCGGGAATTTGCATGAATACACACACACACACACATTGATGTTTATATATTGATTTGTTGTCTTTTCGTTTTGTTCTAAAGTTAGGAGGATTAAAATTGGGGTTTCTATTTAACATATAAACCTTTTTAGTGTTTCTGGTTTTGTTATCTACTAATTAATAATAAATTAATAATGAGTTATGATATGGAAATGATCATGCACTTTTTAGTCATTCGATTGAATAAATAATTGAGAGACAATGACATAACGGATGTGTCACTTTTCCAAGCCAGAATTAAGCCTTCAAACACTAGGGTTTTGATTGCATTGTTAGCCTTGTAATAGAGTAAGAGATATGTTCTATTAATTTGGAGTTTACTTTCTCTCTAAGTCTCTATTTAATCGAGGATTTATGAATTTTCAGGTTGAGTTCATACATATTCACTGTGAGAGCTGTTGTAGCTGTATTGATAATTATCGTCTCTCCTTTAGGGTTTAGGATTTATGAATTCTTTGGGAGCGGAACATGTTCGAGTAATGGCATCAGATTATAATTCAGTCCATGGAAACATATACGCAGATCTCTACAAACCTGCTGTTATCATTGGAGCCTGTTTTGCAGCTGTTGCACTCGTCCTCTCCATTTTTCTCATTTTCCAACATCTCAGATCGTACAATAAACCCAGTGTTAGTTCTTTTTCCACCATATATATATATATATATATATGTGTGTGTGTGTGTGTGTGTGTGTATGTATATGTATATATATACCTCCATAACTCTTTTAGGGTTCCTTTTATTGGTATTTTTGTGATGATATTAAATGTTTGTTTACTCAGGAATAACTTTAGCAATAATGCAGTTTATATACTAATTTTACTGAATTCTGCATATCTTGCATGAATGTGACATCGTTCGAATCGGTGTATGCTTATTATTCAATTCTCGGTTGCTACACCGGTGTGAATATGAATTCATCATGATCGAAATTGAAAGGCAAACTATCTTGAAATTCATCTTTCCTTTGTGCTTACTATGTAATCATTGATTCAATATTTTTAAAGTTGAAAATATAGAAATTGCTTTTTGCTGTTGGTTTCCAGTTTGGACTAGCAGTATTTAATTCCCTAATTATTTATTTTCCAGGAACAAAAATGGCTTGTTGCCGTAGTCTTCATGGTACCTGTATATGCTACTGAGTCAGTAAGATTTCCTCTATCTAAATATCATATGCTTGTCCTCTTAATTTTTGGTATACTGCCTGCAGTTCAGAAGGAAAACAAAATAAGAGAAGGAAACATTATATTATAGGTTTCTTCTCCGGACCGAATCTGTATCCTTCGTCAACGGAATCATTTTCTGTTGTGTTCTTTGTTTTTGATGTCTCCGTCATGCAACATTGGCATTAATTTTCTGGTTTTGACTTCTACAGATTTTATCCTTGTGGAACCCGAACCTTTCTCTTGCCTGTGACATTTTAAGAAACTGTTATGAAGCATTTGCCTTGTATTCTTTCGGAAGCTACTTAGTTGCCTGTCTCGGTAAGTCACTTGTTAATTTCTGCATTGGTTTCAGAAACATATATATATTACTACTTGTATCTGCTCTGGTACAATCGTGGCAGTTTTACCGTCGTATTTGTACGCACAAACATATTTGGGGTGTTGGTAACTGATGTAGGTTACACAATAGTGCCCTCCTTACATGGAGTACTGCAGGTAAGTTTTACCTCTTGGTGTGGGCAGAGTTTTATGATAGTGTGTGTATCTTGGCCTCAGTTGCAATGTTATAACTAGTTATTTGCTGTTTGTGTTTATTTTGCCCCGAAAAACTCTGTAAAAACACGTTTCCAAGCTTTGCTAAAAGTAATTCCTTAAAACCGTAATTTTCACTCTTGATGATTATTGTGTAGGAGGTGAAAGAAAAGTCATAGAACTACTTGAAAACCAATCGGAAAAACTGCTCAACAAACCACTGATAGAAGGAAGGGAAGACGAGGATCACACCGTGCCACATTGGTCCCTTCGCAACTTCTTCTTACGACCATCTGTTCTTGGGAAACATTTGCTCAATATAGAAAAATTTGGCCTTGTACAATATGTAAGTCGCTACTCTTTTTCCCGGGTAAATTTAATTCAACTTTGTTGGCTCTAATACGTGCTAGGTGTGCCCAGATGATTCTGAAGACAGTTTGTGCATTCTTAGCTTTAGTGTTGGAGCTCTTTGGTGTTTATGGAGACGGAGAATTCAAGTGGTATTACGGGTATGTAATTCATGCAGATATGGCATATTGCTCTGGCATTCTTCATGGACCCGTAAGCCTTACTTCTCTGCAGGTATCCATACATGGCTGTTGTACTGAACTTCAGCCAGATGTGGGCATTGTATTGCCTTGTGCAATTCTACAATGTAACACACGAAAGACTTGAACCTATTAGGCCGCTCGCAAAGTTCATCAGCTTTAAGGCTATTGTGTTCGCCACTTGGTGGCAAGGTGTGGGCATCGCGCTATTATGCGCATTCGGTGTTCTTCCTAAGGAGGTTAAACTACAAAGCGGCTTGCAGAATTTCTTGATTTGTATTGAAGTATGTCGCTTGCTTTGGGAACTCTCTGTCTCCTCCATCAATGATGGCCACAAAAGCTTCATCGTAATTTTGTTTACTCCTATAGATAATGCAGGTTTGTGTCCGTGTGATATGCAGATGGCAATTGCAGCAGTTGCACATGTGTTTGTCTTTTCAACCGAACCATACCATTACATTACAGCATACGAGTATGGGAAGGTCACCACTGAAACAACCAAGGCAGAAGTGAAGTTGGAGGAAGGTGACGCCCCAGCCAGGCTCGAAAAAACAGAGACCAAGGTCGAAGCGCCTGGAACAAGTATCACTGAGAGTGTTCAGGACATTGTTGTTGACGGTGGTCAGCGTGTAAGTTTCTTCCCCATCGATAATCATCCACCGGATATTATGTAGTCTGTATCGATTCTTCTAAATTTACACATTCATTTTGCAAAATGTAAGCAGGTTGTCAAGGATGTTGTGTTGACCATAAATCAAGCAATAGGCCCAGTTGAGAAGGGGGTCGAGAAGGGCGTTACGAAGATCCAGGAGACGCTCCATCACAGAACAGTGGACTCGGAATCGGGAGAACACGAAGATAAGTCAGAAGTAGAAGTTGAGGAACAAGTCGGAAATACTGTCAGAGAAACTCATATCGACCTGTAGGAAAACATAGAACTCTCTTTCTGCTTGAATTGAAGGAATGGTCACTGTACTTAATTTTTTTTACGGAAATAACGATTGAAGAACACGAACAGATTCGAATGTTTATTCGGGACATTCTTGTACATAAAACTTTCTTCAACCAGGCATAAAACAGTGTTGAAATCGACGAAACGCAAGTTTTAGCCCTCTGGAAGCACACTGGCTGTAAGAATGTGAAGAATGTGTCGTAAGACTTTTTAGTTTTAACCATATATATCATTCCTGTTGAAATGTACAAGGTTCACCCACTGTAAAAAAAGAAATCCGAAAATAGTAACGTTACAACGGTGTATGAATTTCTCGTCTACTCGCCGTCTAGCTGTGCGTATTTGATGCCATGAACAAAATCCTATACGCTACTTGTATTCTACAAGATGGTTCCAATTCGTACTGCCAATTTTTACGATCCGCCATCTCCTCCGCAGCATCCACGCCAGCAGAACGCACAGCAGTTGAGGCAGCCAGCACACGCAAGACCAGTGAAGAGCTGAGTGAATACGGTTGCACATTGAGGATTTACCTTGGAGCAACACTGGATGCAGGCCATGCAGCAGCATCTGTTCCATATAGCGCCACAGCAACTTGAAGCTGCTCTCACAAAAATTTCAGCAGCTTCCGGGAGTTTTTGTTCTTCGGATCCAGGAGGAATGTTCTCGGCTGTGGCCACTAAGTTGCCAAAGCCAACAGATAGTGTCGGAAGCAACATTGGTTTTTCAGAGTCTTTCGTTATGTTTGTGTGGCTTTTCTTTGATGCCTGTTATCATGTTTATTGAACAATCAATCAGAAAGATGATCTATCAAATATACGAAAGTACAGAGTTTCATCTATTTAAGTTGCCATAATTTTGGAAATAAAAAAACTGTTCAGAAAAGACATACTATCATTTCACTATAGGGTGAAGAATAAGATAGAACGAAACACTAATTTTGCACGACGAAGTAGTTATGGACTTGATAACCACACGATGCGCTATCAATTGTCCCAGTAGATCAACATGGCGGAATTTTAGTTCTGTTTTAGAAAAATGCTTACCTCTTGTGATCCAGATAGTTCTTTGTGAAGTATCACCATGCGCGTATACTCACTCACGACATTGGTCTGCAAGCTCAGTTTAGCTACCTGCAAATAGTAGGATATAACATCAGAATATTCGTAATTACTATGAAGTGGAAACTGATTCGTTAAATTAAGGCATATGGCACAACTTCGAAAATCAAGGACGCTTGGTAAGATTTTCGTCTTTAGTTTTTGGTTTAGAGATAGAGAGGAAATACGTGGAGGAAAAGAGAGATAGAGGAGGTTGAGGGAGGTGATCATCTTTTCGTAACCTCTCTACTTTTTAATTTTCAGGGTAGGGAAATGTAGTGAAGCAAGCAACAAACCTTATCCTCAAGCTTTTTGTTATCTCCATACCATGCCTGAGCAGTCAGCAACTCAATCTGTCCTTTTGTACATATCTGTACAGAAAAGGGAAAAATTGTCAGGAAACAGGAAATAAAGTACAGTCCTGTCCATGGCTTGTTGCAAAATTCGAAGGACAGGAGGATTTATTTTAACTGGAATAAGAACGTAGAGAACCCTAACTTGTACTGAAATGGCAAAATAAGTCATTGATGTGATCATGCATGAGTGTTGAAACAGATATTTTGTATGGGACTAAGCAACTACAAATTAAACCAAGACAAAATGGAACGTGAACTGGAATTGTGCAAGCATGGAGAGAAGTGTACAATCCAGTAGGAGGAACCATCATTCAGCTCACGAAAATACAGAACTGGCAAAGCCAATTCAATAGCAAAACTATCAGACTAGCCAATAATATACATGTTTACTCAAAAAAATTATTCTAAAAAGATTTATGAGCAGAAGTCAAACTGTAGTTAAGCTAACAAGTCAATGGCTTAGTGGTGCCCTTACCTTGTCAAGAGGTATGTCCTTTGCATCTTGTAACTTCAAATTGATCTCAATATTAGACATATCCGGTAAAAGACCTTTAACTTTAAGTGTGCTGGGAAACTTTCCTCGGAATCTGCCAGATACAGTTAATGGACTCTCAGATGAGAGGTCTGGAATATGGGAAGGGAACACCTAATGCATAAATTGCAGATATGTCATGATAAGTCAAGATAAATTGTTAAAGTTGATGTAAGTTGAATATAATGTCCAAAATGAAACAGCCAGTAAGTCAATGTGTAATGTTGGTTTCGCATTGTAAATACAAAAGGTCCACAAACTTTTAAAACAGAATGAGCATACCTCAACATCGTCAAGATCATCCAATGTCTCAATAGCTATATTTGAAAGAATAACAGATGAAGCTCTGGTAAATAGGTTCTGCATTCGAGACTCGACCAAATCTGAAAACAAAAGAATATAAATTTATAAAGATTAGGGTTTAATTAAGTACGTACAACAGCAAAAAGAAGTTAGTATAAATTTCTGATAAACCATTGCGATATTTGTTCACGGCCATATGACAACAAAAGGTGAGTCATATAATTTGTGATTTGAAGGTCAAGTTTCTACAAGTTTAGGGTTATAAAAGCTTTTTATTTGACAAGAGAGACCAAGATTCATACAAGCTCTAAGGTCCGGTATTCATATGTTTTTATAAGATATCAGATACTTCATATTAGCTGAAGTACAAAACACAGTCTCCGCAATAAAAGATCGTTTCCCAGAAAAAGATAGTCAACTGACCTAAATCATACGCAGCATCATATTGGCCCCTGCCAATCATTGCAAGCATCTGCAGGAAATAATGGTTGCAGAATGTACCTGGAATATTTTAGATGAAAGTTAGCCAGAAGATAGAGCATACAATATAGTTGATTTTTTCTCCTCTAATGCAAGTGTACTAAAAACAATGTGTGCTTGATGATAAAATAAATGTGACTTTATGCTGGCAGAGGCAAAGTACTCTTAACTGATCTTAAATTATCAGGAAGAGGCTATAATGTCACTTGAAAATATAATACTAGCCTGGTCTCTAATGGCACAATAGCAAAAACCCTTACCTATTCCAAAAGTGTATATACGTGGAGCTATAGGACCTGCTTCTGTAAGTCGATTTTTCATTGCATCACAAATTTGCCTCTCATCTTGAACAGACCCATCAGTAACAAGCAAGATGATAGGAAATGAACCCCGAGTATTCGATAGCATCTCTATTGCCTAAAATAGAGAAGCAACAAAAGATAATGAATAACTCTCAAATTATATTAGTTTAGACAATCCTTGAAGACCATATAAATAGGGGTTAAAAATTAAAAAGGTAAACTGGAAAATATACATATCCACACAAACACTCATATCCAGATGCAGAAGGACTAGACCATGAAAAATGGATACTCCTTAAAATTATCATTTTTTACTACTGTAATGTACTTTAATACTTAATAGATAGCCATGTGCTTATGCATGAAAGAATCAGAAAGAAACATAACTGGTAAACTTAATGGCAGAATTCACAAAGAGGCAAAGAAGCTTGAGAAAATACTTGGGTAAGGGGAGGCAATATATCTGTATCACCGCCAGCAATAAGATTTATGCTAATCCACTCGATGGCCCTTTCAACAGCTTCCTTGGTAGCCGATTTCATTGATGTAGAAGATAAAAAAGTCTGTCCATTAAAAGCTATAATACAGAACGAATCTTCTGGATGAAGCTTCGAGAGGGCTGCAGATATTACATTCTTAACATCATCAAGTGGCTTTCCCTGCATACTTCCACTAATATCAACAACAAACACTACATCCCTTCTGAAAACCTGGAAGACCAATTAGGAGGGAAGATAAGAATAAATTTTTAAGAAAAATGAAAATACAGAGTAAGAAATAAAAAATGAAATCTATTTAATATAACACCAACCTTCCTGCTCTGCTCATTTCCTGGTAGAAGATAGACAGAGAAAATTTCTCTTTGATCAATGTCATGCATGGGCGGTGACTGCAAGAGAACAGCGCCATGTGTATGACTTGAAGAGACCTAGAAATGCCCAAATATGTTAGAATGACAAAGACCTAGAATCTGTCCACATCTAGCTGGAAAAAAAATGCATGTGAGCCTTACCGTGTATGAGAAATTAAAGTCGGTATTTGACCAATTGAGAACATCTGCCTCATACAGAAAACCCAATTTTCCAACTTGGCTTATTCCCCGTAATTCCTGGAAAAGTCAAGAGAAATATAGAAAGGTTGTCACCTTGCTTACAAAAATAATAAGCCCTCAGAGTTATGATCAAAGCTGCACCTTTAAAGAATGACTAGCTGTCTTGCACGAAACTTCAGTTCCAACGCCAGAGTTCACGTTTAATTGGATCTTTTCCTTTTTCAGGTATTTCTTTCCTGGGGGAATGACATACTCCGGAAAAGTGAATGGTACATTCAAGGAGAAATTGCCATTTGAATACGATAATTTCTGAGACCAACTCATTTTGATTGAGATATTGGCTCCCCCATTGACCTTGAAAGAACAAGAAGAGTACATTTTAGTGAAAAGAACAAGAATTAAAATACAGGATTCTGATGATAATAAAAACCGAAAACTGTAAAAACGAAAGGTATGCCGATTCTTGGTAAGCTATTATTACCTGAGGGGTTGTCAATGTAAATATATGAGGTTTGACTCTGAGAAAGCCTCCCTCTACATGGGTCATCTTCTCCATCTCCTTGTCATCTTCCAATTGACTGAGTTGAGTATGGTACGATTTACCGTTTACGTCGACCTCAACACCTAGAATTGAACCCTGTTAGCACAAATATATAATTTGCTTAACAATAGGGATCAAAACCAACACACCTAAAAATTCAATCAATTTCAAAATTTCCACATTTCAGCAACAATATCATCATTAAATTCAAAAACCCAAGAACTAGTTCAACAAATCAGAGACTCCAAAAGCAATAATTTAACGGATTGAATCCAGAGAAGCAAAAAAGATTCGAACTTTATTCGAATTTACGCACCTGTTCACCCATAGGAATGGCAACGCGGCAACCGCAGCTCTTGCTACCCTTTATGCAATGGACCCTCCACGACCCAGAAACCCGAATGAAGGCCGTGTCCATGTAGCAATCGACCTGGAGCTCGACCCGGTTCATCGTCAATGGAATGAGCGCCGGGGGGTCGCACCTTCCGTGCACGTGGGGCTGGTAGCTGGGGATGTCCGGATTGTCTACGATGCCCGGGTCGGAGATGACCGCGTAGACCATCGGCGCCGTCGGGAGGAAGGCGCACGACGTCGCTTTGTCCATCGAGGGCGGCTGCTTCGGCGGCGACACCGCTCGATCCTTCCCGAAGTATAGTCGTTTGGAGAACTTGAGACCGTCATCCACGGCTTTGGAAAAATCCTCGGCCATTTCCGACGATCAAATGGGGAATTCCGGAGCCGAGAATTTGTGGGTCAGCAGGAAATCGGATGTTATAGCAAATTGGGAGTCGATTGGCGATCGCAGAATTAGAGGAGAGAGAGAGAGAGAGAGATGCGTGTGACCGTTGGGAAACGCTGGGGCTTTTCCTTTTTTTGAATATTTAGAGCGTTTTTTGCTTTTCGATGCGCTCGAAAACCAGCTGGCGAAACGACAAAAATCCTCGGCCAAGTTGGCTCAGCGTTTTTTGCTTTTCGACGCGTGGAGGATCCCCGGGGCGTTTGGATCTGGTGTTTCGCGGAGGACGCTGTGGCGCATGTTTGGCGAGTTGGAATGCGCGGGTATTGGTTGGAAGATTGAGTGCGTTGGTGAATGAGAAGCACGTGATCGTGGCTTTTGGACAGGAAGCTTAATCTGGATTTTATGGGTGCTTACGTGGATGATCAAGTGGGTAATTAGAGAGTGGGATTGATTAGGACATGGATCCTTTTTTTCCTAAAAAAATATTGAGACAATGACACGTGGAGCGTTGAGGTGACGCCATGTGGTGTGTAATGGTAATTTAGTGGGAAGAGTATCATCTCCTGAGCATTGTATGAGGATCCTCATGACCAGGTCATCTGGGCCGTTCAAATTTAATTCAACGGCTCCAAACAGGGAGGTCCTCTAAAAGTTATAATAATTGCAACCGTTGGATTAAATTTGAACGGCCCAGATGGCCTGGTCATGAGGATCCTCATACAATGCTCAGGAGATGATCCTCTTCCAATTTAGTGGGCTGTCTATAAAAGTAAGATGGGAAGATTTTGACATAATAAACTTTTATCAACATTAATCAATATCTTAAAAAGTTGAAAAAACAAAGAATCAATATCTTAATTAGTAAATAAGTTGAATTCTTAAAGTATAAAATGGGAGAAATGTATGAGAAAATTTTAAAAATAATCACTTCTTACCTATTTTATGGATGAGTTAAAACAAAATAGAGGACAAGTCGTCTTTCTTTCATAGTATCAATTTTAGAAGTGAAATTCTATTTTTCCTAATATGTAGGATGGTTGCCTAATTTTACAAATTCAGTATTATCATTGTTAAGTCTGATCGATTTAATCTACTTTCAATGATGAACTCTCGTATGTACTCGAGTTTGAGTTTGCATTCTTGTAGTTTAGATTATTTTGAAGTAAATTATCCCTTATATCGAAAACACAAGGGATCAGATGAATGTATACAAAAGCAACAAAATTCCCATAGAAAATGCCGATGGAAGATTAAAAAGCTGTATATATTCGACTATTTGGAATTTGACATTACAATTTACGAGTACACAAAATATTCATGACTTGAAAATCTCATTCTTTCAATCCTGAATCTCTAATCCTACCTCCCTCTGCAGAATATCTGAAATCTCGCAGCCTCAATCTCGGGGGTTAAGCAAACTAACCAAAACTGAAGCGAAGGTATCGATCAACGAAGATAAAAACCTACAACAAGAGATAAACATAGGACACCACAGGAACTGGGATTCACATTGTCCACATAATGTTGTGGTCGGTGAATCATCTGGTCGCCATTTTCTCCAGCAATCAAAGTCTGCGCCCAACTTCAATGTAGAACTTCGCCGGTGACATCTCCCCTTCTTTGGGATAGAGGCCTTCAGCCCTTGACCTGAACCATGGAGCCGTTTTGAGGTGTTTGAGAAAAACTTCACTGGTATCAATTACATTGGACTAGATTTGTGCAAAAAGAATTTCATTCCATGTATCTGGAACACCAGGTAAACACCAATGCAGACAATCTTGCACGCCTGGTTTCGCTGTTATGCTGAATCGGGACATATGACCCTCATCCCTAACCTGGGATAGAGCTGTTATATCCAAGAGCTTAACCCCCGTTCCCTTCGCTGCGCCTGCAGCATCTGTGTCACTAGACACATCTTGCAATACTTCCTTTCCTATTGACATAGGAGTGGTGTTGTCACAGCTTCCTCCTGTGTTCCATTCACCACCTACAAAATGCCTCGGCGAGATGGTCCGGTAGAAAGCTTTGAGACCTGGGTATTTTGGGAGCTGGGAGTTCACCCAATTAATGATACTGTGGACTGTCACGTTCTTGGCCTTCCAAATCACAGCTATCTTCCTGTCAGTGTTCGGCACACCCCCAAGATGCATTACCCAGCGGTTAGCTTTAAGCTTTCCACGATTCCAGTGGTGCCCAGTATTGAGGACCAGGACGTTAAGTTTATGAATATATTGGCGCAAGAATGCGGGTGGCCTATCAAGGTGCATGGCATAATCAGTGGCTGGGTTTGAAGGATCAATAGGCTCCAGATCACACAGGGTTGATGACCAGTAATAGAGGATGGTAGTGTTGGTGCTTGGGAACCGATATGCCCACCCACCAGGGCGGAGATCACCACGCGCTTGGACTATCCCGTATTCTGGCCCCACATCTATAACATCATGCCTCTCCTTACCACCTGTGATCATGCACATTAACGACTGGAACTGCTGTCGGCCCAATGAATCTCCAACAAAAGCTAGAGTTTTGTGTTGCATCCTGAATAAAATAATACAATACTCACATTATCACAGTATGTCAGGCTATAGTCACTATGACAAATAAAGAAGAAAAAGAAGCAAATAAATCACCCAAAGTGATTAAAACCTAAAGAAAAAAAGGTTAAAAACTTAAATTCTTCAAATAGATGAACGGACAAGAGAAACTAAAATGCAAGGTATCTTATGAGGTGTCCATTATTTGGAAAGTGCTGCAAGCCTTAGCAGGGTCAAGTGTAGAAACACTAATGGTCTATGAAGCCACCGAATCCTCGATTGATACTTATGTGTACGAAATAAGAGATCTACTAACTAAAACAACATAACTTGTTCGTTAACTTGAGCGCAGAATGGATTGCATCTATAGAAGAAACAAGCATTATAGATCAGATTTATGCATACGAGGGGGCTAAGGTCACATCAGACCAGATCCAATAAAAAAGATAGTAATAATATGAAACCTTGCAATCAAAGCTGTTTAATTTTAACATTTTCATACCTTTTCAAGAACTTAGAACCTTCAAATTCTTCCATTTGGCAATCTTTGGGCTGCCATGAAACCTTCTCATAGGAAAAATCCGTGCGCTGTGTCTTCCGGCAAGACCACATACTTGACAGCCATTGCTTACAGCCATGCCCAGAATACAGAGGCTTCTTATGGTCCACAACCCATTTTCCTTTCGCATAATTGCAGACTGGAGCTATCGTCAGATAAACGACAATCAGTAATATAATCACGAAAGCTAACAAATAACAAATTGGTCTAGGTAGATTCTTTTATGGCATAACTTAAAAGAGATTATTACCTGGAGTTTGCGTGTGTGTTGTCAACTTGTCAACTGAGGTATTTGCATACGTAGAACCTAATGATGTCCCTATCTCCCCATTTTGCTTTTGTACATCTGCATTATTTTCCTCTGCTTTTTCTTTCTGTCTTACATCAACGGCCTTGCCATCTATTTCCGCTTCCTGAACTTGTTTATGTTTTTCTCTTTCTTTTGACACACTTGTTAAAATCCCTGCACCATAATAACAAACAATTCAAGTCCATATTATTACTTGATGTTTAAAGCATATAGATGACATGTTGACAAGAGAAATAGAATTACAAGGGATGAATGTCAACATTTGAACATGTCTGTACAAAAAGAAAAACAAGATAGTTACGTCATAACAAGATAATTTTAAGAGGATACTTGATTTGGCACAACACCACCATGCTACTCTAGTGAACACAACAGTTTGACTTACAAGACGTACGACAACTTAAGATATACAATCAGAAAACCAACATATCAATCACAAACTCTTCACAAGGATCTAACACCAAGAATACAAAGGAAAACAATACTTACCATTCTTCTCAACCTGGTTTGATGCTATGTCACTACTAATCTCTTCACTTTTATCGGAGTTTTGTTCAGAGTCTGGTGGAGCTCCTAGTCGTAATTCTTCTTTTACAGTATCCTTTTGGACAAATGTTGCTACCCCTTTGCCCACATCTATTTCTTGTTCTAAAGGTACAGTGTTATCTACAAAATCATCAGTTATCTCTGCACCGAACACCAAATGAAAAGTACGAATAAGCTATTGAGTATTGACAGAAAACCAACAGCGTTTTGTCTAAAGGAAAAGAAATGCACTACTAAAGTGTAGAGACAAACCTGGACCCAAATGCAAACGGGTTTGGGGCGGTACCAAGTTAGTAAGAATCGGGGTTTTCTTCCATCCCCATATAAGAATGGTAGTGCACAAGAGAACAATGGTAACAAGAGAGAGGTGTTTACCCTTCAGTCCATAAAAGCATCCTTTCATTCTACATCCACAATACAAAGATCATACAAGCATGTTAGAACTTAAACACATCATACAACTTTACACAGTTTCCCGGTATCAAAAATATGTCTGCTCAATACAAATCACAAGATAGCAATGAACAACTCCGTCTTTCGACATGGATTCGCTCTATTACCGCACGAAAAACACGCATCGAATCGATGAAAGAGCCTAAGATTCAATGCATCATAAATTAAAGGTTTAAATTGATAAACAGTAATCCAACAAGCTCCCCCACCTCAAACAAATTGAATGCAGAAACAAAATTCTAGCATATGAAGGCTTAAGCAATCATGGGTTTGTCCTAAATTATACAAAACTTCGAATTCGAAGCTGAAACAGTAGCATTTCTCCAATGGAAAACCCCCGGATCTGAAAAGGGTTCGTTTCCTGCATACAAGTAGCTAAATTGGGGGAAAAAAATACAAATTAAAGCTTGAAACTTTAGCTGAATCTGAGAAGAAGACAGACCGGATTACCTGAGACGAAAACTGCCCAAAAACGCCAGCAATTCTTCCCAGAAACCGGATTTACCGAATTGAGAAAGTTGGTGAAAATTTGTGGAGAAAATGGAAAGACGTGTGAGAAATTTGTTAGGAGAAAAAAAGGGGGAAATGGAAAGTCTGGTAGTTTGGTGGGAGGGCTGGGGATTTGACGGAACGCGTTGAGGCGCATTACAGTTGTGGGAAGAAATCGTACGGATTATTCAAACACTATGCGTGTGACAACTGTTTTTTTTTTTTTCAATTAAATTAAATTGTTTTGTGTTTAAATTAGAATAAAATCTTATTTTTCTGCTACTAAATAAAATTATTCGTTGCCAATTCATAGAAGGTTGTTCTTATAATCAGAATCGTTTATATTATAAATCATTCTATAAAGTCATTTTTGCATAAAATCAAATTATAACTAAAGTCGTTTAGTAATCGAACTGTATAAAAATAGATGAATGAAATTACTAAAAACATTATGAATCTTCTATTTATTTGGTACAATATATTGACTAAGCAATCTAATTTTAATTCATTTTTTGTAGAGGATATTTACATAGTGATTCATAATTTGAACGGTTTTGATCATAAGTACAACATTCTGTAATACAAATATGAAGAATTTTGAATAAAAATTTACATGTATTCTTAAGTAATCAAATATTATTTTTTGACAAATGAAGAAAAAAAACATTGTTTTGATCGTTACATTTATTTTCTAAATGAAAAAAACTTTTGTTAATCGGTGAGGTTTGACGACACAATGACTTTTGACTTGTGACCATCATTTTCTTTCACGATAGTACGTCAGTTTCTTACATAAAACATTTTTAATAATCTAAATTTTTCTTTTTCTTTTTTTTTATTATTTTAGGACATATTTGTTTTGTTATTTTAAGACATATTTATTTACAAAACTTGAGAATTAAAATTATTTTGATTATTGAGTTGTCTATGTTTATTAAAATACAAAGAACGGAAATCAGTTCGGTTCTAAATTTTTCATGAAAATAAAAAAGTATTAACATTCTCTTAAAATTCGTAATTAAATATCTAAATATCAAAAATCAAATCAACTCTAAATTCTTCCATCCCTTTCTTATTCCTCCTTGAAGGAACTTTTTCTAACAAAAACTGTAATTTTTTAAAGAAGAAAAGTAGTCAAAACTACAATAGTATTCAAAATGGTACAGCCAAATATGATCATTTTCTGACCCATATTTTTCACACAAAAATATTAGTTGATTTGTTTTTTTAAAAACGATATTATCTACACTAAGGAAGTGAATGAGCGGCTAAGACCCAACAAATATATAAAATAATAATTGATGAAATACGTAAAAGAAATAAACGTAGTCACTTAGTACTATGGTCTAGTGATATTCCTTTTCATTTGTAAGTGAGAGGTTTTATATTCGATTATCGTCAAAAAAGAATTTGAACCACATTATTACTAGCTCATTGTGAGGCTAAACTCACTTCCTCTCCGTCATTTATTAAAATAAATAAAAAAGTGAAATTCATAATATATACTTAGGACCACTTGACAAGTCACATTCACCTTCTCTTGATATTGGACAAATCACTTAAACTATACTTTTTCTCACTCGAATATTTTATTGGTTTGTGCCTCTTTAACATTGACCTTTTTAAGAGTGGTTTGGTACTGTTGATTGGCTGATAGAGAGCTGATGCTTCTCTTGAAACTATTGTTTCTTTGTTTTTTTTTTCTTCAAAAAGAGAGGCAAATGGTGGCAGGCCACGAATATCCATTCATTTCGAGAGTCAAAAAGACCAACAGAGGCATTTCAGCCTACCCCTAACCACAAATCTGACTTCCATACCAACAACCAATCAATAAGTTACATGTCCTATTTTAGATCTCGAATATTGGGATTAGATTTTGAGCCAAAGGTAACTGGTTTTGAGTTGTAAACTAATTATGTCACGAGTCCTAAGTTGCGGTCTCAATTCAACAGGAGCACGAACTTGTGAGTCTTGCTTATGTAAAAAACATTTGTATCAATAAAAGTTTTTAATATTAGAAAAAACACTTTCATTTATAGAAAAATTAATGAAAATGACTTGAAAACTTTGAATTTTAACAATAAGGACAAAATAAAGGGTAAAGTGAATAGTACCATAATTGATTTTTTAGTGTAAAATATGATTTTTCATTAAAATGAACAGTATTTGAAGTTTTTTGTTAAAATTATCTTTATTTTTATAAGGAAAACTAATGAAAATGGCTTGAAAACTTTGAGTTTTAATGATAAGGACAAAATAAAGGGTAAAGTGAATAGTACAAGGATTGACTTTTTAGTGTAAAAATGTGGTTTTTCGTTAAAGTGAACAGTACCGAGTGCTTTTCGTTAAAGTTCCCTTATTTATAAGTGCACGTTTGTAGTATTTCTAAAAGCACTTCTAGACAATAATCTTTAAAGTCACATGCCAAACGGTCCATAATTTTGTAAAAACTGATACCACCTTTAAAAATCACATGCCAAATGGGCCCTACATTTTGTAGTATTGGGCCCGTTCCACAGAAGAAGAAGAAGAGGGCGAGAGACATAGAAGCTGACCGGAAGCAGAAGCAGCACCGTCAGGTATCCTTTACTTTGCCTCCTCCTCCCCTTCCTTCTTCTTCCACTGAAAACCCCAAAACTCTAACGCAATTGGAAACGTCGTCGTACTAGGCTCAGCTGGAAATGGCCCCTAATTCGGAGTTCACAGACGGTACCCCAGCGCCCAACTCCCTCCAGGCCATCTGCTACAAGCGCGGCTCCCTTCAGCTACTCGATCAGGTCTCTTTTTCTCTCTATCTAAGAATTCAGTTGTATTTATTTGTTAATTTTTTTATGGGATTAAGCTCTCGCTCAGCGAAAAAATGGTAGAATTTAACTATTAGGTTTGTGGGTTTTGAACAGACGAAGCTCCCGTTGCAAAGTACGTATTTGGATATCCGGGACTCCACAGATGGATGGTGAAAGACTGAAGCTTTGCTCTTCCCAAGTGCTATGAACTCTTTAGTTTTCTGGTTTTACGAATTGGGTTCTTGTTTTCTTTTTCAGGCACGCAATCAAAGATATGGTGGTGCGCGGCGCACCTGCCATTGCTATTGCAGCGGCTCTCTCATTGGCTGTGGAAATTTTTAACTTGGAGGATTTCAATGGAACCCCCGACGAAGCGTTCTCTTTCATTGTCATGAAATTGGAGTACCTTGTCTCCAGGTTAAGCATGTTAATTGTAGTTTTCAAGTTTTGAATTGTGGAATTGATGCGGCATTCTGATTGTGTGGTGTCCATTTTAGCCGACCAACTGCTGTCAATCTTTCGGATGCTGCAGCTAAACTGAAGCAAATTGCATCCGAGGTTGCCACTACTACTTCGGACGCAAGCAAAGTGTTCGAGGTGCTCTTTCCTTCGAAATCTGAAACATTACTTTTCTTGTGATTTGATTTTGGCCCTAAGAATCTATTTGATAATGCTAATCTTCCGTTGTACTTGCTTTGTTTGCTCAATTTGATAGGCTTACATAGAAGCTTCCGAAATCATGCTCAAGGACGATGTAGCCTCAAACAAGGCTATTGGATCTCATGGAGCAAGTTTTATTCAACACCTACTGGGAAACTCTAAGAACATTTCTATGTTGACCCATTGCAACACTGGCAGGTATTTTCCTGGGAACGCATGCTTGATGATTTGGTTATTTACATTGAACAAACAAAGGGTGGTTTTACATATATAGACTCAATTTTTCGTATTGGTTTTATCTGACTGTGATATGTTTTGTAAATGCAGTCTTGCAACAGCTGGTTATGGTACTGCTCTTGGTGTCATCCGTTCACTTCATACCGAAGGAGTGTTAGAAAGGGCCTATTGTACAGAGACACGTCCATTCAACCAAGTGAGTGTCTATTCTTTAGGTGTTCAAGTTTTTCTTGGCATCAAACATTCTCCACAGAATTTTTCGTGATATTCACATGTGTTAAGTGTTGATATTAGTTAAACAAAGTGGTCTTGAGAGTAGTAGCATGCTGTTGATTGAAGTCGGGTGAAAGTATCATTGGGATATAGTATTACATCTGAACATTATTGGAAGCCTGCATCGGTGTTATATTTAGCCACCCTTGTGGTGTAAATGTCAGGTCATTGAGCTGATAGTTGTATTTATCTACTCACTTAAGTGAAAGTATTCAAAATGCGTTACTGAATGTTATTGATACACGATTATAAATCAATTACAGGGATCCAGACTCACAGCATTTGAGTTGGTGCATGATAACATACCGGGCACTCTTATAGCAGATTCTGCTGCAGCTGCATTAATGAAATTTGGACGTGTGAATGCTGTAGTTGTTGGAGCAGATCGTGTGGCTGCAAATGGTATTTGAAATGGAATCTACCACTCATCTGCTTTAGCATTCTATTCATATGGAGGTTTGTGTAACTGATTTACTTAATTCAGGTGACACCGCTAACAAGATTGGAACCTACAGTCTTGCCATAAGTGCAAAGCACCATAACATTCCATTTTTCGTGGCTGCACCACTCACTTCCATCGACTTATCTCTTTCCTCTGGGGAAGAGATAATAATAGAGGAGAGATCCCCAAAGGAATTGTTGAACACACACGGAGGGCTCGGGGAACAAGTTGCTGCATCTGGAATTGCTGTCTGGAACCCAGCTTTCGATGTTACCCCTGCCAATTTAATAACCGGTATCATAACCGAGAAGGTATACTCACTCATCTCTATGTGATATAATCAATTAGAGCCTATTGTGTTTGAATGTGATGACCTTGTGTTCACTTAGCAGGGTGTTATCACCAAAAAGGGCACTGATGCTTTCAACATAAGGGGTTTCATTCAGAAGGCAGCCGTGCAGTCTGGTGCATAACGCAGCCTTCCAGCATTGGATGAAATATTCCCCGAGGTGGTGACTGTTAGTGCTGTGTAACGTAATATGAAGAGAGCTATGTGCTATATATGTCGAATAATTGGGAGAATCGGTCTTACTCCAAGTGATGACTGTTCTCCCAAAATGTAAGCAGGCCATTTTTATGGTATCATTGGTAGATGTAACAAGTAGAAATTTTATAGTAAATAAGGGAAGTAGGTGAGAAGATTTGGAGGAAAATTCATATAGTTTTCTTGGGACTACGTCCATGAATGTGAATGTTTTCTCGGTCGCTCCGTCCTCGGCCGATCCCGAAAGTTTGTGTAAGCATGTAGTGGTTTTTGAGACTATTTAAGTACCCTGAGCAATACAATATGTATGGGCTTCATATGGGATGTTTGTAGAACAATCATCAATAAGAAGTTTCTTGGGGATCAAGCATCACGTTTTTGTTACATAAGTAGACTAAATTGATTAAAGGGTGAACAAATTATTAAGAAATTCACACTCGCACCGGACTTCGAGTGTAAGAGGAGATGCACTTAACTACTTGAGCTACAAAACTGCAGTGCTAATTTAATGAAGTTCGCCCTTTTCATTCAGTAGAAACTAGTTCACACCTTTGAGAAAAGATTGGTTAACTCATCCCCTAACAACTCCCAAGACAAGAAGCTCGTTTGGATGTGCTTTTAAAATGACCGAAAGCGCTTTTAGAACAAATATTTTTGAATTCCAAAAGCACTTAAAGTGATTTCTACAAGAAGCACAAGTTCTGTACTTCTTCTAGGAAACACTTTAAGTGTTTTTCTAGGATTTATTTGCATATTTACTAATGATTGGTTCTAAAAACATTTTCACCAAAAACGCTTTCAATCATTTCAAAAGCATATCCAAACGAGTTCAAAGTCAGTCAATCACTAACACATAATAACCGAAGGAAAATAAAATTATAGCCCGTCCCATTGAAAATTCTTGATTCCGCCCTTGACTACAACATCACATGTGTCTAAGGGTTAAAACTTCATGTCTATGTTAATTAATGTGACATGAGCGTATAACTGGGTCATAATAAAAGTGCTAATAGATTGTGAATTTGGGCCGGGACTCCGGTTCGGCCCAATATTTAGGCCCATAATATCGACCTCCTCGTCTCTCTCACCCTTACAAAGCTTGCTTCGCGAATGACGACCAGCTTCTTCTGTAATCTGTGAAATGCAGAGAAAAAGGTCTTCATCCGATACAAGTATCCAAGCAATTAGCTTTTCTATAGGTTAAGGGATAACAGTTCATCGGATTTCAATTGGGTGGTGTTTGGAGGCAGGGATAACCGAGCAGGTGAAAAAAAGGAAATATGAAGAAATCGCCATTGCCGTTGCAGAATGCGAGCGGCAGTAGCAAGAATCAGAGTTTGGGGAAGGAAGCTCTGGTGAAGCTGCTGAGGTGGCATTTTGGGCATCCTGAATTCAGAGGGAAGCAATTGGAAGCCATTGAAGCTGTTCTATCAGGTATATTATGTATATTTTGTTTACATTTTACTCAGTGCGGTATAGAATTGCTTGTTTGGTTGCTGAGAAAATGCGGGAAAATGTTTCCAGCTGACTTTGGAAAAACCCCATTTTTGGTTTTTGTGTTTTGTGTGTTGCAGGGAGAGATTGCTTTTGTCTTATGCCCACTGGTGGCGGGAAATCCATGTGTTATCAGATACCGGCTCTCGCCAAGAAAACTGGAATCGTGCTTGTTGTCTGTCCTTTAATAGGTGAATTGTGTGTAAATTTATGTGTGTGTGTGTGTGTGAGTGCATTACATATCATGCTTGATGTGTACATGTTTTAGCAAATGAAAATGTTGAACTTGACTCTAATTTTCTTTTGTTTGTGTGCAGCCTTGATGGTAGGTAGGCCTATGATTGCTCTTGGTCGAATTTCGGTAACTTTCATGCTCTGAGAATTGAGTGTGGGATTTTGGTATGTTTCTTATTTGACCAGGAAAACCAAGTGATGGCATTGAAGGAGAAAGGAATTTCTGCAGAGTATCTCTCCTCGACTCAGACAACCCAAACCAAAACTAAGGTAGACTTCGGGTTTATGACGTCTTTCTTGCTTTGCATCAAAATGACTTCCGCTTGGATCACAAAATATTGGAGCCTATGTATTTATGCATGAGAATATTGATGTCTCTCTTTTGCATTTTAAGATTCATGAAGACCTTGACTCTGGAAAACCATCTCTGAGGCTGCTTTATGTGACCCCTGAATTGATAGCAACATCTGGATTTATGACGAAGCTGACAAAGATTCACTCGAGAGGGTTGTTGAATCTCATTGCCATAGATGAGGTGTGATGCTAGATTGTTTTTGTACCGATAACCAGTGTATGTGAATGTTTGAGTTTCCTTGACATTTTTTCAGCTTTTGTTTAAGTTACATCTCTTTTTCAAAAATTTCAGGCACATTGCATCTCTTCATGGGGCCACGATTTCAGGTTTGTAATAGATATATTGTCTCTTCCACATTTACTATTTATTATGTTTGATCCACACAATTGGGGGATTATAAATCATCAGAAACTCTTAAGTGAATGCGATAAGAAAACCAAAACTGTCTAAGAACCTTACTAGTGGTAGTAAAAATCAAATGGCAGCATAACCCTAATCCCTATCAGATATACTGTTAGATTTCATGACCTATTTAAGGCAACTTCCCTATCATTAGTATTCGAATAAAGTGAGAATGAAGCGCTACAATGTTGATCTATACGCCATAGAAACTCTGACGTGCTTTCTTTTGGTTCTCTGTCTCCTTAATTGCTGTATTGAAATAGGCCTAGCTACCGTAAGCTGTCATCTCTAAGGAGCCACCTCCCAGGTGTACCAATATTGGCTCTAACAGCTACAGCTGTTCCTAAGTGAGTCTTTTGTCACACTCTGCATAGAAAATTAGCTCGTCTTTACCATTTATTTTGTAAATCTTTCGTAGATTTATAGAGCAGTATTTCTTCTTTTTAAAGTGAGAGAAACTGGCTAATTATATTCCTTGATCATCGAATTCTTTTGTTGTGCAGAGTTCAGATGGATGTGATAGACTCCTTATGCCTTCATAATCCATTAACCCTAAGATCTTCTTTCAATCGTCCTAATATACATTATGAAGGTTCACCCTGCGTCTATGACTTGATTCAGATCCTGTTTTGTATTGTCTCTTGGCTAATATTTATTACCTCTCATCACATGCATACAGACAAATCTGACCAGATTTCTCTATAATGCAGTTCGATACAAAGATCTTTTAGATGATGTCTATGCCGATCTGTCTGGTGTGCTAAAATCTAGCGGAGATGTCTGTGCAATTGTTTACTGCCTTGAACGTACAATGTGTGACGAGTTGTCTGCTCATCTATCACAGAGTGGAATTTCATGTGCTGGTAAATCAAGTTTTTTGGCATTGTAAATTAATTGCTCATATACCCTTGTGTTTTTATTCACTTATAATATATATAATTCTTAGTGTTTCTTTTGCTTCTTTCAGCTTATCATGCAGGGTTGAATGATAAGTTACGAAGTTCTGTCCTAGATAATTGGATTTCCTCTAAGATACAAGTTGTCGTGGCGACGGTGGCTTTTGGGTATGATTTTATATATAAATTAAACCTTTTTTTTTTTTGTTTTTCTTTCTTTTGGGTGTGTGGGTGAGGGGAATTCATCTTATTGCTCCCAGCTCATGATTGGGATTGTGATGTCTTTGCCTCGTTGTCTTTCTATATATGCATTTGGAGCTTATTCTGGTGCATGGACAGTAATTGTGATTTTGGTGTCCCTTCAGGATGGTATGAAACTGAATTACCATTTATTTAAAAGAACTCTTACAATAATTTTTTGTTTTGTTTTTCTTCTCTCCGTGTTGGAGATAATGTTTAGCAGATCTGATGTGCCTTTGATGGCTTGTGGTTAATTTTAAGGGCATAGATAGAAGAGATGTCAGAATTGTTTGTCATTTTAATATTCCCAAGTCAATGGAATCCTTCTACCAAGAGTCGGGTAGAGCTGGTCGTGATCAACAACTCTCCAGAAGCCTTTTGTACTATGGAATTGATGATTGCAAAAAAATGGTTGGTTAGATAAGACTGCCTACTAGCAACTCTGATGCTGGTCTTTACTTGGTTTCATTGTTCACTTCATTCTTCTTTTTTTTTTTCAAATTATTTTTGTAGAAATTTATTCTAAGCAATGCTGATAACAAGAAGTCAAAGGCCTCAAACTCGCGGGAAGAGTTGTCAAAGAAAACTCTGACCGACTTCCAGCAGGTAAAGCCAATAAATTGTTTTATGTCTGTGAATGAACTCTTTATGAATATTGTTTATTGGAATCTGATTTCAAAACCATGCAGATGGTCGAGTATTGTGAGGGTTCTGGATGTCGTAGAAAAAAGATTCTTGAGACTTTTGGTGAACAGGTAGTATAACCTAGTGAAACTTTTGCTTCGTTGTACTTTAGAGTGCCAGATCAGTGCTCCAAAAGAGCTACATACTGACATCATTCGAAACAGGTACCTGCATCACTATGTAAGAAAACTTGTGATGCCTGTAAACATCCAAACCTAGTGGCCAAGTATTTAGAGGAGCTCACAAGTACTTGTGTCGCTCGGCAAAAATTTGGTTCATCTCGAATTTTTATGAGCAGGTGCTCTCTTTTTACCTAGTCCTGATATTTGATTTTTTTTATTAGCAGGTCTAAGGTTCGTTGAATAGTAACTCCGGTGCTTGCTTATTCATTAATGTCTGTCAATTTCAGCTCCTCAGATGTGATAAATGAAGATCAAACCTCTGAATTCTGGAATCGCGGTGATGAAGAATGTTCTGAGGAGGACATATCTGATTCCGATGGTATATTTTTTACAACATAGTTCTCTTTTTACTTCTTTTGGGAGAGAAAAGGGGGATTTAAAGAACACTACAAGTTTATGTTTCTCATTCATTGTCTTCGTCAAATCGCAGATGGTCTAGCTGCCAAGAACCTTGCCAGGTCAAAGTTGCCAGCAAAGTTGGGATTCAATGAAAAGATTGAGTGCTTGCAGCGTTTAGAAGAAAGATATTACAAGGATAAATCTTCTGATAAGCAGGTTCGATCTGATTAAGTTTTGCAGTTTTTTTGTTATTTTGTTATTTTATATTTTCCCCTGAATACCTATTATTGCCTAATTTGATGACAGATGAATAAACCCGACAAGAATGCTATATCTGATACGCTGAGGGAAGCAAGCAAGCAAAGATTACAAACTGCTCTCAAGCAGGGTCAGCAGCGGCTTGGGAACTTAGCGTAAGCTTTTATTGGTGTCTGATGTATTATATCGTTATATGCAACAAACCAGTTAAATCACTTGAGATTTTAAATTCTCTCGCAACTATGGAATATCCTTCTATCTGTAGGTTCTAAAAGTTGACAATCTTCTGTGCAGGATTGAAGTGGAAAAATCGGCCTCTTTCCTCGAAAATGAGTGTTACAACAAGTATAAGAAAACTGGGAAATCATTCTATTATTCTCAAGTGGCAAGTACGGTGAGGTGGTTATCAACTGCAGATTCTACTGCCTTAAGTAATCGCCTTGGAACCATTAACTGTTCCCTAGCGGATAATGCTCTCCCCGAAACAGAACCTCCTGCAACAACATCACCTTTGGTGGATGGACCAACAGAAGCTCCCAACGGTGACTCCCACAACAGTGTTAGATCGGAAAATTCTGTAGCTGTGTCACCAACGGAAAGTGCTTCCCCAAGTATAACTCTTCCATCAATTCCATCCTTCTCAGAGTTCATCAACACCAGAAAGGCAAAAGACATCAGCTCAAGCGCGTCGGAAAAGCATTCACCAAACGGAGTTAAAGAGAAAGGGTTGAAGAAAATGCGATTGCATTAGGTTGAATGTCTTGGTATTGTGCATTTGTACCGATTTATGCTGGGCACAAAGAAAAAGTTGAGGAGACGATGTAAATCTACTTCCGTTTATTTCTAGATTGGATCGCAGGAATTACATATTCAATACTCTGTTCCACCTTGATGTAAATGCTATTTCTTGCTGAAACAGCATTCAGAATCAGATTACCTAAAAACCAGCATGGCTTATGCGTTTCGGGGACGAAAAAGTCAAGAAAAACCAGTTCTTCATTCTTCCTACGAGCTTCTTATTCACTCTGATTCATATTATGCATCTTTCAGTGGTAGCTTGCCAATGAAGTTAGTATTCAGGCTTCCCAAGTAAAGATGATCCTCAAACTCCAAAGCATTTGTCACAAAGGATATCACGCTTCCATCAGGATCCATAAGTTTCTTGATAATCTTGCCGTCAGCTGCCACATTCACCGCCATCGCTTCTGTTCGCATTCCGCTCACTAGTTCAGTCAGTTTCCGCGACGCTGCTAATAAGTGCTTGGCTGCTTTGGAGGTGTGCACAAACTCAAACCCTTCCCTAGTCAACTGCGTCATTCATGCACACATCATAAAAACACGTATGACATACGAATATTGTTTGAACCGTTACATCAACAAAAACCACGTAAGATACACGAACACTATCTGAACAGTTAGGATTGTATTACCTGAAGTAGAGCAATCCAAAAAGACCCATCTGGAGCAAGATTGATGTTGTCAGGTCCACCAGGAAGATTCTCAACGAAGATCTCTGTCTTCCCTTTGTTCTTTCCCTCCAGCCAATGCCTTAAACACCTAAATCTAAGCATGAACATGCTTTAATTGGTTGCCACGCACTTTTCTTATTGATAATGTTATTTAGACACATAAGATTGCTGACACACTCTCAAACAAAGCTGCGCCATACAATTATGTATGAGACCCACCTGTATTAGAGTCGAGTGTGTCTGTAATGCGGCCAGCATTGTGTGTTGAAATAGCATTACTTTTTTCTTATCCAAAATATAGAGTGAGAAAGAAGTGTTACATCAAAACTTACTTCCATGTTTCACAGACCACCAGATAATCTTGGTCTTTTGAAACTGCAACACCATTAGCAAATCCCAAGTGATCAAGTAGGATTGAAGTCTCTCCGGATGATGGATCATACTTGAGCAGCTGCCCATGGGGCTTTGCCTCTAGCATGTCAAGATACCAATCATGGAGACCAAATTTGGTGCTTGCAACACTAAAATATAGACTACCATCTGGTCCCTCAATCACATCATCTGCAAATCTGATTGTCTTTAACATGTAAGTTATAACTTCAGGAAACATCAACATATGTTCATTTATTGGGCCTGTGTTTTTAGTTTTGAGAAATGTTAGGATCAGTCGATACATAACTAGAGACATGACCTGAAGCAACAAACAAGAACCAGTGAATTCAATGTTTTTAGTACTAAACATAGCTAAATATGTTCAGTACTAAGTTTCATTGTGCGACAATTCTATACACACATGAGCTAATTTTGGCCATTGATGATTGTAGGATCCGCAAAGTAAAATAGCCAAAGATCAGTTATCTATGTATTCGTACAAGAAATGTTAAGACCAATCGCGTATGCACATGTGACATATTTCTGACCATTTATAATTGTGAAACCCATAAAATAAGAATAATCAGATCAATCTGAACACGTGTAACGACTAATCTTAGCACCACTAAAGTATTTTCCAACTCGTGCTAACATTTTGGACTATTTTGGGATAAGAATCGCATGCATATGGCAGAATTGTAGACCCATGAGTCCTTTGGACCATATTGTTAAACTCTAGCTCCATGAAATATACAGGTGGAATAATTCTTGGTTGGACATGGTCTCTACTGAATCATGTTTTTTTCATTTCCCTTTAGTTGAAAGGAAAAAACAGTACCAAACTTTGATGGCAACAGTCATGGATTCATCTTAAAAACCAACAAACCATGATGTTTGTATGACATTTCGCAATCGGTCCCAATATTAAGAAATAGATTCCTTACTTTATAGTTTTATTATACTAGATCAGTTTAGATGAAATGAATTAACCATCATTGTAATCTTTTAGTTTAATAATAAATTGTTATGTTCGGGAAACTTATACATAAAAACATATTACTGATCAAGATATCACGTGACATTTCGTTCCACATAAGTCATTCTTTTAATAAAGTGTCTAATAACCAAGCAGTACAAGTCCCCATTTCATGGAAACATATCTCCAAATCCGAACCATCTGGATCATGCTAATCTCCCTACCATCACTCACCTCCCCCTCCCCCTCCCCCTCCCCCTCCCACCCCAATTCCAACTCCATAATTCTTCGACCTTCAACCCCTCTCATTTTCTTCTTCTTTTTTTCTTTCTCTGCGATTTTGCTTCGCCGATGGCCGCCAGAGTAGAAGATAACGATGTTGAGGAGAAAGAGTGAGAAAGTTGAAAGAAAAAAAAGTGATTTCAACCACACGATTTTACGTGAACGGTTGAGATTATTTGGTTCACATGATCTAGAGAGGACCCATTTCGTGAGGAAACTGCCACACCTCACAATATGTAATAAGATGACCTTATTAGTAATGTTCTGGTGGTGTCACATCAGAATTGTATTGGGCATGGCTTGCACATGGATGTTGTTTTCCAAGTGAACACATTGCTTTCCAGTCATTTTCCACAGTTGGATGGAATCACTGACTACTATTCATCTAGTTTTTACTTTTTACCTCGAGAGTAAATCTTTGCCTCGGGAAAAATATTCAGCGATTGCTCAAGGAAAATGATTTTCACGCTTTTATTTTTTTTTCTTTTATTTTACTGACCCTCGATAACTTGTTTCTATGTATTACGTATAATTTTAACTTTTTTGCATGTGAAAAATTTCACATGTTTTACAACGAATAATGGATCAAATATATAAATTTTAGTTCTCCAATCGAAAAAGTAAATGACGCATTAAAATAGGTGATTTTTCAAGACATTTCCTCCAAACTAACATGCAATAGCATATGGTAGTTTAGGATAGATTGTGTACGGGAAAGTAGTCTTACCTTATTTTGGACCCATTAACATGTGAAGTGAGAACAGTCACACCAGCTTCAGTAATCTTCAGCAAACCCTACACATACAAGGGGCAACAATCAAAATTCAGTATTGGAATGTAGATTCTTATGAGTAATCAGCGATTTACGGTTTAAACGGTTTACTCTCTCTCTCTCTCTCTCTCATTAGGTGAATCGGTGTGATAAGTTAGAAGTCTCGTGAGTGAGATAGTGTAAGCGGGGTTTGCTTTATCTCTCTATCTCACTTATTATGTGACTGAGCGTGTTGAGTGAGCAGTGGGGGAGTCAGAATTTTAGCCTAGAAGGGTCCAAAGTCTCAATCTGAAACACTCTCCTAATCTTACAAAAATTACTATGATAAGCAAGATTGAGAGAGATAAATAAATCTCTGGGTGCATATATTTTTTCTCCATTTTTCGGTCAGAATGTTATGCTCTTACCTGATCAGTATCACATGCAACAAGATCACCATCTTTTGTGAATGTGATTCCAAGAACTGTATCAGTATTCACCTTCTTCCAGTTTTCCCAACTCCCATTTTTGTGAAGCCTTTTGATCCAACCATCTCTGGTTGCTGTATAGAGTGTGCCATACTTATCCACATCAACATCTTCCGGTTCCAGAAGCACTCCATCCCCAAGTTTAATCACTTTCTACATAAACCCAAAAAAATAATAAAAATCAGAAACAAACACCATGGTTACAAGTATATACTTCAAACAAAAAGCTCGTGGCCCGTCTGCTAACTATTTCATTTTCGGTCCTTCAGTTTTGTTACCATACAGTTATGAAAATTGAAAACAAAATGGTTGTCAAACGGCCAGCTAGAGCTTTTCGTTTAAGAACTGAAACCGAAATGATTATGACACCTGTAATACGTTGTTTTGGGGAAGGTGGGAAGGTGGAGGGAGGTGAAGTGGATCTGGAGATATTGGGGAGAAGTAGATTTGGAGAGAGAAGGCAACCAAACATGCCAACAGAAAGCCAGAAAATGGAGTGAGCAAATGTTTGAGAGCCATGAGGCCTGTCTGGTATATCTCCAAGAATATTGCGATAAGGATGATAAGGTGGGGATTATGTTCTTTGTGGCTTCATCTTTTTTATGCGAAACAAAACTGCAGTTGTCAAGATAATGCTATAGACAGGGAAAGCCAGTCACTCATTGCTTTTCTCACATAAACTTGCATGCCAAACAAGACTTTAGGGTTAAACATACGAGTTTTTTTAGTGTATTTCGGAGTTTTTAACCATTAAATTATAGTAAATATCTAATGACGAGATTTTATCGGCTAAAAACTCTAGAATGTAGAAATACTCTGAAGAACAATAATGTTCCGAATACGATAATTGCGCAATTCTAAAATTCTACTTTTCATTTAATCATGGATTCATGGTGAGTAAGAACAGGGATTGCTCTTGACCAAAAAAGAAATGGTAGTTACCAAAATTATGGCCATGAGTCTCATAAATTTCCCATGACCCATTTTCCACCTAATGTCACAGAATGATGAAAATCCCAATTTAGGCCCCGGCTAAATAGTAAGAAAATCCGTTTCCAAAAAAAAAAAACAAAAACAAAAAAAGTAAGAAAATCCATGACAACCCCTAATTTATAGAAACAATTTAATCTTTTATGTAACGGAAAGCTTGGTGTAGCAGTATTTGAAACCAATATATATTGACACGTAAAAATAATGTGATTGATAAAAAATATCGCTACACTAGATTTGCAGAGAAAATTTTCACTGTGATATGAATATAGATGGTACACTACGTGTTATTATATAAGCGATGAGAAATTTTAGTTTTTAAGTTATTAACTTTTTAACATACATATCTCACCATTTGTATAGTGACAAGTGGTGTATCATCTCGTGTACCGGTCACACTGAAAAATATCTCAAATTCACGAGAGATTTTTCAGTGTGACTGTACATGGATGGTACACCACGTGTCATTATACAAATGGTAGGATATGTGTGCTAAAAAGACTTAAAAAATAAAATTTCACATCTCATATTAAAACACGTGATGTAGCACTTGTGTCACAACTAACAATTTTTCGAGATTCGCGTTGTTGGTTAGTTTCCCACCCACAACACACATCTACATAACATAGACCTCCACTCTCTCTCCTCTGTTCCCAAAAAACAGAGATAAAACATAGAGAGAGAGAGAGAGTGTTCAATGTTCTGCTACATTCCATGGCTATAACAGGCACAGACTCCCAGCACCAAACCTCATCTAAACCATCCCCAGTTCCTCCACCAGTCGAAGTCCAGTGCGTAAAATGCCACTCATGCGGGTTCACAGAGGATTGCACCCCAGCCTACATCTCCCGCGTCCGAGACCGCTACCAGGGCCGTTGGATTTGCGGGCTCTGCGTCGAGGCGGTGAAAGACGAACTGGTGCGATCAGATAGGCTCATCTCCACAGAGGAAGCCCTGAACCGCCACATCAACTTCTGCAAAAAGTTCCGGTCGCAGACAGAAACAGAGCACCCCATCTTTGCCATGGGTCGGATTTTCCGGCGGAGCTTGGATTCCCCGAGAGCCCTGAGGTCAAATTCCGGTAGTAACCTCGGAGAAGTTGAAAGGGTTCGCTGGCCGCCGCTTGTCCGATCGGGAAGTTGCTTCCCCTCTCTGTCTAGGTGAAAATGGTAAAAAACAGAGGATTAAAAGGTAAATATGTGAAGCAGAGGAACTCTGTTTTTTACTTGGATAAAGTAATAAATTGGGACTTAGGTAATTTTGGGTCGGTTTTTCTTGCTCTAATTGGGATTATTACTATCATTGTTTTTTTTTTCTAGAATTTTATGTACATATTTCATGGGTTTATGTTCTCTTTCATCTAATTTAGATTGTTTACGTATTTAACAACTGTCGTCCATGAAATTTGAACTTATTATTGGGTTTGGGAGATTAAAGGAAATAAATCTAGAGCCATTAAGTGATTAAATATTTTCATCGCTGGCTATTCCTCAATGCATGCACCTCGCTAAACCTTCCATTTTTATGGTGTTTAATTGCTAATTAGCGGTGGTTTAGTGACTAATTAGCTGGTTCTGATCTGTTTTAGTTAAGTATAATATTGGCTTATTTGGAGCAAGAAAAAGGTAAGAAAATAGAAGCACAAAACGAAATTGCTGAGAAATTTCCTATAGACAATGTTGTTTGACCCAACAAAAAAAACAACCACCGAGTTCACTCGTTATCAAACTTTAGCAATCTTACATGAAACTGAGACGTTAAATTAGCGGTATTTCAAACACAGTTGTATGAATTGGTTTGAAACACGAACATATTTGACAAACTCACATGAAACTGAGACGTTAAATTAGCGGTATTTCAAACACAGTTGTATGCACTTTGACGGTCGTGCGAAAGTCTGTCTCATTTGTCGCACTTGTAGCAAAACATTTGTCCCTCCCAAGTATGAACACTTGAAATATAAATCGAGCACGACAAAATAAAGAGAGAGTGTGGGGGACAGGTGGAAACACACCGACTCTAGTAACTTGGGTCAGCTTCGTTCGAGCCTCGAGGTTTCTTTTTCTCTTCTTTTTTTTTTTTTTTTTTTTGGAGAACCTCGGCGGTACGAGGGAATTTTATTGATAAGAAAAAATAAGTTACACCTAGACAGGGGGGGACATAAACCTAACCCCTCATAGAACAAGAGAAAAGAAATACAAAAGAAAAAGGGGGGGACATGCACCTTACCCCTTTCGAGAAAGGAAATGCCGGAAAAAGAGGGGGGGACATAGACCGTACCCCTCTTGGAAAAGAAAATACAAGGAAAAGACTAGGCGGACATAAGCCCAAACCCCTCTATAAACCTTAAAAGGTAATAACCTGCAAAACAAACTGCAAAACAAAAGGGAATCCAAAAGGTTAGGAAAAGAAAGGAGAATACACATCAAGAAGATGAGACAAACCTGTAGGTTGGCATGCCCAAGAAATCTGAGTGCAGAGGAGGGATGATCTCAATTGGGGGAGTGGAATGCCAGACAAGTGAAGATGATAGAAGCCCTAAATTGGCTAATTTGTCAGCAACAACATTCCCTTCTCGAAAAATATGAGAGCAACGAAAAACCATGTTCTGCAAAAGGAGAGTACAATTGTTCCAGCGTGTCTGGAGCGACCAAGGGGGAGAGAAAGATCCAGAAGCAAAACATGATATTACACTCGAAGAGTCGCTTTCAAGCCATAAATTTTGCCAGCCTCGCGCGTGGGCCAATTCGACAGCAAGGATGACAGCATGGAGCTCCGCATAGAAAGAAGTACGATGGCCCAAGCTTAGGGAGAAACCACCAAGAAAATAACCCGCAAAATCTCGAAAAACCCCGCCACATGCTGCAGGACCCGGATTACCTTTAGCAAGGCCATCAGTATTCACTTTGACCCAAGAAGAAGGAGGGGGGTGCCAAAGCACAGGGACAATAGAAGGAGCTTTACAGGGGTTAGGCGAAATTCCAAGAGAGACTAAAAGTTGCCGGTCCAAAGTGCCTCGTGCATGGCCAGGGGTGAGAGCTCCAACCTGCCTAATCCAGGCCGAGGTGGAGCGGCAGAGACGTGAGAATGAGGGAGGTTTGCCTTCAAACTTCACTTTATTACGCATCTTCCAAATAGCCATGAGTAAGAAAAACCCTGAAGCTAGCCAGACATTGCGAAGATGTGGAGAGAACCGCTTTGACAGAAAAACAAGCCATAGATCAGAGAGGGAGCCCGTAGGTTGAATAATAGTGCCAAATTGGGTAGCTAGCCAACGCCAAGCACAGAATGCAGTTGTTCCAGCACTCACTCAGTCTCGTCTCGATACCAACTTTTGTTGCCTCGGTTTTTGCTGTGTCCCATGGTTTTATTAGTCAAAGTCTTGATACTGATAATGTTAGCGAGAAACACGTGAAAAATTAGATTACGAGAGAAAATCATTAACTTGTCGTGCAATCATAGTTGGATGCAATAACGTAACAATCAGATATAGTAGCAGTGAAGTAAATGAGTAACAATCAGATATAGTAGCAGTGAAGTAAATGAGTATTTTTCTTCAAAACGGTGATTTAAGTGTTTTTAGCTATGAAATTGAGTTTTGACGAACTGTTCTCTCAAATAAAATATTTGTTTGCTTTGAACATATTTTTGCTTTGGAAAACGATAAACGTACATCTTTTCTAGCTTGGTCGTTGTTTTTATTTGATTTATTTAATCTAATGGTTAAAAGTAGGGATGTGATATCCAGTTCTTCATTCTTCCTACAAGCTTCTTATTCACTCTGATTTCGTATTATGCATCTTTCAGTGGTAGCTTGCCAATGAAGTTAGTATTCAGGCTTCCCAAGTAAAGATGATCCTCAAACTCCAAAGCATTCGTCACAAAGGATATGACGCTTCCATCAGGATCCATGAGTTTCTTGATAATCTTGCCGTCAGCTGCCACATTCACCGCCATCGCTTCTGTTCGCATTCCGCTCACTAGTTCAGCCAGTTTCCGCGACGCTGCTAGTAAGTGCTTGGCTGCTTTGGAGGTGTGCACAAACTCAAACCCTTCCCTAGTCAACTGCGTCATTCATGCACGCATCATAAAAACACGTATGACATACGAATATTGTTTGAACCGTTACATCAACAAAAGCCACGTAAGATATACGAACACTATCTGAACAGTTAGGATTGTATTACCTGAAGTAGAGCAATCCAAAAAGACCCATCTGGAGCAAGATTGATGTTGTCAGGTCCACCAGGAAGATTCTCAACGAAGATCTCTGTCTTCCCTTTGTTCTTTCCCTCCAGCCAATACCTTAAACACCTAAATCTAAGCATGAACATGCTTTAATTGGTTGCCACGCACTTTTCTTATCGATAATGTTATTTAGACACATAAGATTGCTGACACACTCTCAAACAGAGGTGCGCCATACAATTATGTATGAGACCCACCTGTATTAGAGTCGAGTGTGTCTGCAATGTGGTCAGCATTGTGTGTCGAAATAGCATTACTTTATTCTTATCCAAAATATAGAGTGAGAAAGAAGTGTTACATCAAAACTTACTTCCATGTTTCACAGACCACCAGATAATCTTGGTCTTTTGAAACTGCAACACCATTAGCAAATCCCAAATGATCAAGTAGGATTGAAGTCTCTCCGGATGATGGATCATACTTGAGCAGCTGCCCATGGGGCTTTGCCTCTAGCATGTCAAGATACCCATCATGGGGACCAAATTTGGTGCTTGCAACACTAAAATATAGACTACCATCTGGTCCCTCAATCACATCATCTGCAAATCTGATTGTCTTTAACATGTAAGTAACTTTAGGAAACATCAACATATGTTCATTTATTGGGCCTGTGTTTTTAGTTTTGAGAAATGTTAGTGTTTTTAGTTTTGAGAAATGCTAGGAACAGTCGATACATAACTAGAGAGATGACCTGAAGCAACAAACAAGAACCAGTGAATTCAATGTTTTTAGTACTAAACATAGCTAAATATGTCCAATACTAAGTTTCATTGTGCAACAATTCTATACACACGTGAGCTAATTTTGGCCATTGATGATTGTAGGATCCGCAAAGTAAAATAGCCAAAGATCAGTTATTTATGTATTCGTACAAGAAATGTTAAGACCAATCGCGTATGCACATGTGACCTATTTCCGACCATTTATAATTGTGAAACCCATAAAATAAGAATAGTCAGATCAGTCTGAACACGTGAAACGACTAATCTTAGCACCACTAAAGTATTTTCCAACTCGTGCTAACATTTTGGACTATTTTGGGATAAGAATCACATGCATATGGCAGAATTGTGGACCCATGAGTCATTTGGATTATATTGTTAAGCTCTAGCTCCATGAAAAATACAGGTGGAATAATTCTTGGTTGGACATGGTCTCTACTGAATCATGTTTTTTTCATTCCCCTTTAGTTGAAAGGAAAAAACAGTACCAAACTTTGATGGCAACAGTCATGGATTCATCTTACAAACCAACAAACCATGATGTTTGTATGACATTTCGCAATCGGTCCCAATATTAAGAAATAGATTCCTAACTTTATAGTTTTATTATACTAGATCAGTTTAGATGAAATGAATTAACCATCATTGTAACCTTTTAGTTTAATAATAAATTGTTATGTTTGGAAAAATTTATACATAAAAACACATTACTGATCAAGATATCACGTGACAGTTCGTTCCACATAAATCATTCTTTTAATAAAGTGTCTAATAACCAAGCAGTACAAGTCCCCATTTCATGGAAAAGTATCTCCAAATCCGAACCATCTGGATCCTGCGGATCTCCCTACCATCATTCACCTCCCCCTCCCCCTCCCACCCCAATTCCAACTCCATAATTCTTCGACCTTCAACCCCTCTCATTTTCTTCTTCTTTCTTTCTTTCTCTGAGGTTTTGCTTCGCCGATGGCCGCCAGAGTAGAAGATAACGATGTTGAGGAGAAAGAGTGAGAAGGTTGAAAGAAAAAAAGTGATTTCAACCACACGATTTTATGTGAACGGTTGAGATTATTTGGTTCACATGATCTAGAGAGGACCCATTTCGTGAGGAAACTGCCACACCTCACAATATGTAATAAGATGACCTTATCAGTAATGTTCTGGTGGTGTCACATCAGAATTGTATTGGGCATGGCTTGCACATGGATGCTGTTTTCCATGTGAACACATTGCTTTCCAGTCATTTTCCACAGTTGGATGGAATCACTGACTATCCATTCATCTAGTTTTTACTTTTTACCTCTGAGAGTCAATCTTTGCCTCGGGAAAAATATTCAGCGATTGCTCAAGGAAAATGATTTTCACGCTTTTATTTTTTCTTTTCTTTTATTTTTCTGACTTTCGATAACTTGTTTATATGTATTACATACAATTTTAACTTTTTTGCATGTGAAAAATTTCACATGTTTTACGACGAATAACGGATCAAATATATAAATTTTAGTTCTCCAATCGAAAAAGTAGATGACGCATTAAAATAGGTGATTTTTCAAGACATTCCCTCCAAACTAACATGCAATAGCATATGGTAGTTTAGGATAGATTGTGTACTGGAAAGTAGTCTTACCTTATTTTGGACCCATTAACATGTGAAGTGAGAACAGTCACACCAGCTTCAGTAATCTTCAGCAAACCCTACACATACAAGGGGCAACAATCAAAATTCAGGATTGGAATGTAGATTCTTATGAGTAATCAGCGATTTACGGTTTAAACGGTTTACTCTCTCTTTATCTCACTCATTAGGTGAATCAGTGTGATAAGTTAAAAGTCTCGTGAGTGAGATAGTGTAAGCGGAGACTTAAGGTTTAAAGGGTTTGCTCTATCTCTCTATCTCACTTATTATGTGACTAAGGGTGTTGAGTGAGTAGTGGGGGAGTCAGAATTTTAGCCTAGAAGGGTCCAAAGTCTCAATCTGAAACACTCTCCTAATCTTACAAAAATTATTATGTTGTGTGGTGAGCAACCGGCCACCGTAGTTTGCTATGGTCTCATCATCTTTTTCTTTAAACATAAACCCCAAGCCTCTCTGACTTTCTTCATCTCTCCCTTCTCCTCAAAACTCACAAGCAAGCCACCAATATCAAATCTAACCTGATGAAACAAATTAAACTAAAAACATCGGATTTGTGCCCCGACTCTTATGAAGAAAATGACTGGATTAGCCTGGAACTATCGTGGTCCCTTCATGACTCTGCCTTTGTGAGTGAGAACGAAAAAGTTACTTGATGAGCAAGATTGAGAGATATAAATAAATCTCTGGGTGTAGGCTCTTACCTGATCAGTATCACATGCAACAAGATCACCATCTTTTGTGAATGTGATTCCAAGAACTGTATCAGTATTCACCTTCTTCCAGTTTTCCCAACTCCCATTTTTGTGAAGCCTTTTGATCCAACCATCTCTGGTTGCTGTATAGAGTGTGCCTTCCTTATCCACATCAACATCTTCCGGTTTCAGAAGCACTCCATCCCCAAGTTTAATCACTTTCTACATAAACCCAAAAAAATAATAAAAATCAGAAACAAACACCATGGTTACAAGTATATACTTCAAACAAAAAGCTCGCGGCCCGTCTGCTAACCATTTCATTTTCGATCCTTCAGTTTTGTTAACAAACAGTTAAGAAAACTGAAAACAAAATGGTTGTGAAACGGCCAGCTATGAGCTTTCCGTTTGAGAACTGAAACCGAAATGATTATGAAACCTGTAATATGTTGTTTTGGGGAAGGTAGGAAGGTGGAGGGAGGTGAAGTGGATCTGGAGATATTGGGGAGAAGTAGATTTGGAGAGAGAAGGCAACCAAACATGCCAACAGAAAGCCAGAAAATGGAGTGAGCAAATGTTTGAGAGCCATGAGGCCTGTCTGGTATATCTCCAAGAATATTGCGATAAGGATGATAAGGTGGGGATTATGTTCTTTGTGGCTTCATCTTTTTTTTGCGAAACAAAACTGCAGTTGTCAGGATAATGCTATAGACAGGGAAAGCCACTTACTCATTGCTTTTCTCACATAAACTTGCATGCCAAACAAGACTTTAGGGTTAAAAATACGAGATTTTTTAGTATATTTCGGAGTTTTTAACTATTAAATTATAGTAAATATCTAATGACGAGATTTTATCGGCTAAAAACTCTAGAATGTAAAAAAACTCTGAAGAACAATAATGTTCCGAATACGATAATTGCGCAATTCTAAAATTCTACTTTTCATTTAATCATGGATTCATGGTGAGTAAGAACATGGATTGTTCTTGACCAAAAAAGAAATGGTAGTTACCAAAATTATGGCCATGAGTCTCATACATTTCCCATGACCCATTTTCCACCTATGGTAGTTACCAAAAAAGAAATGGTAGCAAAACATTTGTCCCTCCCAAGTATGAACACTTGAAATATAAATCGAGCACGACAAAATAAAGAGAGTGTGGGGGACAGGTGGAATAGCACCGACTCTAGTAACTTGGGTCAGCTTCGTTCGAGCCTCGAGGTTTCTTTTTCTCTTCTTTTTTGGGTTAAAAGTTAAAAGAATGCAGTTGTTCCAGCACTCACTCAGTCTCGTCTCGATACCAACTTTTGTTGCCTCGGTTTTAGCTGTGTCCCAACGTTTTATTAGTCAAAGTCTTAATATTGATAATGTTAGCGAGAAACACGTGAAGAATTGGATTACAGGAGAAAATCACTAACTTGTCGTGCAATCATAGTTGGATGCAATAACGTAACAATCAGATATAGTAGCAGTGAAGTCTACGAGTTATTTTTCTTCAAAACGGTGATTTAAGTGTTTTTAGCTATGAAATTGAGTTTTGACGAACTGTTCTCTCAAATAAAATATTTGTTTGCTTTGAACATATTTTTGCTTTGGAAAACGATAAACTCACATCTTTTTTAGCTTGGTCGTTGTTTTTATTTGATTTATTTAATCTGATGGTTGAAAGTAGGGATGTGATATTTACACATCATTTTTTACTTCTCTCACACCCTTTTAATTTTCGGCCGTTAGATCGGATGAATTGAAAAAAATCAATGAAAAGAAATTAACAAAGAGTGTGGAATAAGTAAGCAGGGGTGTGTGGATAACACACCCCTAAAAGTAAAGAGCAGTGTACGAGAGATTTAAAACGCATTGTTAAAACTATTATTTTTTTAATTAAACCTCTCAATAATTGTCAGTTGAGTAGTAATTTTCTACGTTTTGTTGCGTTGTTCTTGGTTACGAACTTGTGAATTTTATAATAATTCTTCTCTCTTGTTTCACTAGTCGGTTGTTTGACTTAGAAACGACTTGAAATCAATCACAGAAGTTTTCTGTTAAGCAATTCTTACCTAACATATTTAAAAAAAAATTAAGGCCTCTGTTTTTTCTGTGTGATTCTGCACTCTACCATGCCACTGCATTTGAGGTAGACAACGACGCTTCATATTCTATGAAACCGTACGCGATTTCTGTCATAGATATTGTGAAGAGTACGATAGGGGGATTCTTCTATCTGCCCCTCCTCCGTATGCGGTGTTAGACTCATGAGTCTAATGTCGTATACGAAGAAAAAGATGAAAGAAGTACGATAGGGGGAGAGCTCTTCGGCTAGATCTAGCCCGCGCTTAGTGTGATCCTGTATAATAACGAACGGAACGCTAGCTATATGCTTAACACATCTATCTTGGCTTGGTTTTAAATCATTCGTACAGGCCGGCCGAATGTTAGAACTTTGCAGTGCGTGTACTACTATCAAAACTTCCCTTGTAACGACCACGGGATGGGCCAATGGTTGGGAACGAAGTTCAGGTCCGTGTTCCACATGACACGTTCTGAGTTCTATTTATGACGATCGTGAATCAAATGATGGTAGCCAGGGAAGGCTGAAAGACACCAGCAAGTCTTTCTGACCCCCTTAAAAAAAATATTTAAAAAACCATAAAATTTCCCATTTGTTAGAAAGTAGCATTTGGACAGGAAAATCCATTTAGGCAACTCACCACAATGTCAACTTCTTAGATGGTTGACAAGGAGAAAATTTGAAGTGTGTGATGACAGAGAGATACACACTTGTATGTATCCAGTGGTAGAAATTAAACATCTTGTATCCAGTGATAGAATGATTGTTTAATGAAGAAAATAACAGACACATAATTGCATACAACGGATCACGAAAAAGATATTCATCACCGGTTGTATACAAGTGGTCAAGGATCGCAGGAGATATTGGCCACACTCGTTCGGCCTGTCAACCTTGGCAGCGATAAGTCTAAAGGAGCTTTCTGCTACCACAATCATCTGTTGGGCCCATTTGATGTATACTGGATCGGTTCACAGATGGACTTTAAACAAAAGCAAAAAGCAGAAGTGCCACAAAGCACAAGCACAACCATTTGAATGTAGACTGCTTTTATTTCCCAAAAAAAAGATGAAAGAAAGTTCCATTTATTTGTCAAGATTAGAAATCTGGCATCAGCCAGAGACCAAAACATCATAAACATCTGTTTAAGGTTTCTTTTTCACTCATTCAAGCTGGCACGGTACTCGTAACCATGACAGCAGCAGATTCGGCAGAATGTACCTTCCTTGACATGTCATGACCAAGAGTTTAGACCGAGCTTTGCTGTGACGCCTGGTTCACTAGCCGAAATTTATACCCTGAGCAAGTGGTAGTTCAGTCCCGTAGTTGATTGTACTGTCAAGGATAAGAATTTCTCATGTCAATGATGAAACAATCATAAAACAGTCCTGCAATCAACTTAGATATGTGATCAATTTAGATATGAAAGATTACCATGTTGAACGCCTCATATATTGCTTCCAGGAGTCGCTCCCTGCTTCACGACCACCGCCAGTTGCCTTTTCTCCGCCAAAGGCACCGCCAATCTCAGCTCCATTTGTAGGTATATTTACATTCACTATACCACAATCACTACCATGTGGCCTGCATCGTATTCGAATGCAAACAGTTAAAACACTGTAATTTGAAATCTCCCTTTGTCAGAAAATTGGTCACTTTCTAATCTCATTACCCATTTTAGACACTTACCCAATCCATTTGAAAATAGTATTCGGCTTGCTTGTGAAAATTGAACTACTCAGTCCTTGTGGTACTGAATTGTTCAGTTCAATTGCTTCTTCAAGAGTCTGCATATTTTCGAACAAAAGCCGCAACATTTATCGGAGAAGAAGCGCATAGAAAATAATAATGCAAGATAAACTTTTCATAAGTTAGACTACCTTAAACTTCATAACATAGAGAACGGGGCCAAACAATTCTTCTTTCACCACAGAAGCATTTGAAGCAATCTCAACAATTGTTGGTTGAACAAAATTGCCATCCGACTCTATAACCGATCCGCCTGTAAGGATCTTTCCACCCTGAAAAAATAAATTACTTATTGTAAGACATAAGATCCATTTTTCCTCTGGGGTGTGTGTGTGTGGGAGAGGGGGCTTTCATGCTTCTCCAAGAGACAAAGAACATGCCTGAGATTTTATGGTTGAAATCCCCTTCTCAAAATTCTCCCTCGATGCCTTAGTATGTACTGGACCGACTAGAGTTCCCTTCTCTAAAGGATCCCCAATTTTGACTTGCTTGTAAAGTCCAACTAGTTGATCTAATAAATTTTGGTATATGCTTTCGTGAAGATACTGCACGCCAGTGAAGCCATATATGCACACAAATTTGTATATATTACTTTCAAGAAAAAGAAAAGGCAAACAAAAGCAACAGTGAAAGAAACCTTAACTCCTATAACCACATCAGATCCCAAAAATGGAATTTTTAAGATAAATAGTTACCAATCTACGACAAGTTGTGCAGCGCTGACCAGCAGTACCAACAGCTGCAAAAAAGATAGAACGCACTGCCAGCCCAACATCGGCATCATCCATAACAATTAAGGCATTGTTTCCACTTAATTCAAGTAAGCATCTACCGAATCTCTCAGTGACAATTTGTTGCACCTTCGAACCTACCTATATTTATTTGGTTATGTGGAATAGAAGCTTAGCGTCACAGTGATGGGAGCAAGAATGTTAAAAGGAACATGTCTGTAACCAGTGTACCTTTGAACTTCCAGTGAATGAAACCAGGGGTATCCGTGTGTCTTTTGCTATTGCTTCACCAATTTCTGCTCCTCCACAAAAAGCGGTGAATATAGCACCAGGTAGGTTATTTCTCTTAAGAACCTCAGCGATTAGCTTTGTCACAGCAATAGTCACCAGAGGAGTTGTTGGTGCGCCCTTCCTGCAAAACATAATCAAAAGAAACCATTACATTATAAAATCACATCTTCTTAATGAAATAATGCAATAAAACTCAATTATTTGAGAAGATAATATCATATCATATCAAGTTACTTATGGTACCTCGCAGTATAACAATGAAACAGTCAAGATATTTTGACTACACTTAGATGCCTATATTGTGCACTGACATGATTGATTTGCTCAAAACTCCAATTCTGAAATTAAGACATTTAAACTTACCAGACAACGCAGTTACCGCAGACTAACGCAATGCAGGCATTCCATCCTAAGACACCATAGGAAGAAAAATATACGGTTGGAAATCTCGCAGTATTAAATTTATAATGTATTCAGTAATTTATGGTGACAAATAAAGAAGCAAAGATCAATGATGACACTAAATCCTCAAGTTTGTGGATGCTCTTGATGGACTACAGATCCAGCATCATGCACTAACTTATGTTGCAGACTTTTAAGGCAAAACGGGAACATACCAAGAACAGCGCATGGGAAATTGAAGGCAGTGATGACACCAACTATTCCCAATGGATTCCAGACCTGTGGTGTATAAAAATGTAAATCATTGTTAGCTACAACATATCAAGCTAATTATGTAAAATGAAATAATAAAAGTCCCATCAATATACTAATCGATCAAGGTTCGATGTAAGAACTAGCAATGCACCTCAAACATCATATGATCCGGACCTGCAAACAAAAAGTAGACAGAGGGATTATGTTGATTATACAACAACAACAAAGCCTTATATTTACTCAACCTGGAGGTTTAAAATTTTTGAAAAGCAATTCATATATTAACAATTAGAGAAAGGATTATAAAACAGAAATTAGCATAAAATATAAATTTTGAGCTCACGTTCAGAAGGTATGATCGATCCATTCAATTGTCGGCTCAGTCCAACAGCATAATCACACATATCAATCACTTCCTGCAAAATTAGTGCTCCGGAATTACTTACAAAGTTTGACAAAGATTTCGACAACAACAATAACGGTAACTGAAAATTCCATCTTAAACACTCACGGACAATTCCATAGCTCATTCACTACTCAACAGATGCAAAACATTTTAATCAAAGATATCATCTTTTTTCATACCTGGACTTCTCCAATTCCTTCAGCAAGTATTTTTCCCATCTCGAGGGACACAAGCTTCCCAAGATGCTGCAGTTTCTCTCTCAATGCGTCCCCTATCTGCCGAACAATCTCACCTCTCTTCGGCGCCGGAAGCTGCAAAAATACATTAACTTTGTCAAAACAAAGACAAATTCAAATACCATTTATCAAGTGAAATGCAAAACAACAAGAACTAACAGTCTTCCATGTCTTGACTGCCTCATTGCAGCTGCGCAGGCCCTCCTCATAATCTTCCATCGACGCTTCCGTGACTTTCGCAATTTCCTAATATCCAAATGCAAAAACAACATCATCAGAAACATCGAAATTCTGGGTTTTGTGATCCAACTCAAATCTTCATGTTCTTCTGAACAAAATTACATCTTTACGCAAAAATTAACAAAGAAAAAGTAACCATCGATGAAAAGATGGAGATAATAACAAAAGAAACTAAATGGTTTACGATTTCACAAACCTGATTGTTCGAAGGGGTGACAGTGGAGATAACCGGGCCGCTTGCCTTCCAGTTGCCATTGATGAATCCTCCAGGATTCTCGGGAGCCAGACCGATCGCGCTCAGAAACTCGTGCTCCTTCTTGGCAAAACCCATCTCTGCAAATTCATCATCTCAGTGTCTTATGATTCATTTCATCAAAAACAGAAACAAAACAAAAAACCAAAATCTGAAACAAAAAAATCAAAGAACAAACTTTTTGACGATGATGATCAATTACCGATGATTTGATTTGGATTATGAGAAATGGGGTCGTGGGAAATGGATATGTTTGGATTTTCACGTAATAATTGAGGCTATTTAGTTGAAATGGAGGATGAATAATTGAATCGGAAAGGAGTGGGAGGAAGAGTGCAGAAACTGATTTGCTGGCTTGGCTTTTATAGAAATGGGAGTGCTGGAACGTTACGACACGCCACACATAAAAAAAAAACCCATCGTTATCTTGGAACTGGTTCCTCTCCTGAGCTCAGGATGGGATCCTCATGGGCTTATCTTTACAAAGTATGCACACGTGTGAAGCACTAAAGTACATGGATTGTCCTGATTATTTAATATAAATATAAATATATCGTTGTACCACCTACTAATAATGCTAGAGAAATTACATTTGATAAATTAATATCAGTAGTATATGGGTATGAATGCACATGTATTTTCATTTCATGTCATGCCTCAAGAGGCCCTATTAACACGTTAGGCTAAATACATACACCGTAGTTTGAGTGAATGTGATAACTATATATGATCCAGATAATTTAAGTTTGGTACCTATAATACCATTGCTACACTAGTATGAGTTGCATTTAACAAGTTAAGTTAAATATACATTAGTTTGAGTAAATAGAACTTGAGTTTGATATCTACAACATTACTGCTACACTAGTGTGAGTTTAATATAGAGTAAATTATAGTAATGATCCCTCATCTTTAATCAAATTGGAGCAATGGTCTCTCAACTAAAAATCTATTACTATTAGTCCATCAACTCATCAAAATGTGTAGCTATAGTCATTTTCATCAACTTCGTCAAAATTTTGTCAAAATGAGTTATGTTGGAATGACCATTGCTACAATTGAGGTCCATCAACTCATCAAAAATGATAGTTATAGTCATTTTTATCAACTTCGTTAGAATATTGTCAAAATGAGTTATGTTAAAAGGATCATTACTACAATTGAGTTAAAGTTGGGGACCATTGCTCTAATTGGGTTAAAGTTGAGGGACCAATGATAATGGATTTTTAGTTGAGGGACCATAGTTCCACGTTTTGATGAGTTGAGAGACCAATAGTAATGGATCTTTAGTTGAGGGACTATTGCTCCAATTGAGTTAAAGTTAAGGGACCATTGCTACAATTTACTCTTTAATATATTGAACTCACATTGGCCCGAATATTGGCATCACACTCAAATTTTTCAAGCCAATGTAGGAATGTGATTCCTATATGAGTTCAATATATTGGTATCACATCGCTTCTTGCTTACTGTGGAATGGCTTATAACAATTTGAGCACATGCAAAGATGAAAAGTTTTCACACCAGCTTGTTTGAAGTTGCAAAATAAATTTTTTTTGGTAAAAAAGTTACAAAATATTTTAAAAGGAAAACTAATGAAAATAACTTGAAAACTTTCAATTTTAACGATAAAGACAAAATAAAGGGTAAAGTGAATAATACTATGATTGATTTTTTTGTGTGATTTTTTGTTAAAGTAAACAGTACCATAAGGTTTTCGTTAAAGTTCCCTTTTTATTAATCTTAGGTAATTCAATTTTGTGCTTTTGAGAGGAGGTCTTGTGCCATAGTGGAAATCAATTACTATTGTAACCGTCTTCATACAAATTTGAGTCTCCCCACCTGTCCCTTATCCTAAGAAACCCTAAATATATATTTTGTTTCTAGCGAGAAGTCAATTAAGATAAATTTTAGCAATTTATATTGACCTTAGTTGCATGTGGTACACGATACTAGTAAATAGGGTGTCGAGTTATTACTTATACGCCTCAGGTTCGAAACTATCCAATTTGAAACGAGTTCCCTTCCATGGACTTACTCGAAGTGCTTGCTAGAAATTAACAACTTCGACTATTGTATTTGGTAGATGCTCTCATGCGTCATCACTAGGGCTGGAAAAAATTCCCGAAAATCCCAAACCAAATCGAAAAAGTCCCTAACCCAAACCGAAAAATCTCAAACCAAAACCATCCCGAAGTTTGGTAATCCCATCCCGAAAAATACCGAAATTTTCGGTATAGGATTGGTTTCCAAATTCCATTTGTTTGGTAATCCCGAAATCCTGAAAAATACCGAAATATTCGGTTTCTTATTGACTTTTGGGTTTCGGTTCCCACTTCCCAACTCAAAAAGTAGAGCCTTTTGGCTCCCACTAATAGAAGGCACAAAATAATATTAAAAAAAGAAAGAAAAGTAAAGGCACAAAATTCAATTGGCTTTCGGTTCCCACTTCCCAACTCAAAAGAATGAGTCTTTTGGCTCCCACTAATAGAAGGAGGAATGAGTAGAAACAAGATGGAGTATCACTCTTCGTGTTGAGAAGCAGAGAGATGAAGGAGCTACTACTGCCAAAAGCTCTCTCAAATCTTCGAAGCTTTCTCATCTCTAGTATCGACCTATCTCATTCTCTATCCTCTCTAAAGCTTTCTCTGAATTAGGGTTCGTTTTGGATTTGGATTTGGATTTGGATTTCCATGGTTGATTTTTGCTTTGCATGTTCGATTTCTGGATTTCCATGATCGATTTCTGCTTTGCATGTTCGATTTCTTTTCTGCTTTGCATTCTCGATCTGCAGGTTTGAATTGAATTTATCAGCTTCTTTCGTTAACAAGAAGACAAATTCCTGCCCTCTGAAATCCTGAATTTATTTCAGGAATCCCGAAATTTGGTAATACCTAAGAATCGGTTTGGGATCGGGATTCGGATTTTCATCCCAAAAAAGATCGGTTTGGGATTCGAGATCCCATTTTCGGGACATGATCCCATATCGAACCAGCCCTAGTCATCACCTTGTTCCCTCAAATAATCAATAATATGTATGTATGTGTATTTAACTAGATGACAACATTCATGATTTCTCCGTATATCCAAATTGCTGAAAAGCGAAGATTCTACAAAATCACTCAGAAGGTTCACTTGGCTAATTTATTTGAAAAATAATATAACAGTTTGCATTTACGATTATATTAGTTTTCTCAAATATCTCATTTTTTTTATGCCTCAAAATTAAAATATACATCGTTTCTAGTATGTAAGTAAAGAAAGAACAAATTGCACAATAAATATAGAAACGAGTACCGATTAATTTCATGAACTTACAAAGAATCATGAACATGAGATGTTGTCTCATGATAGACATGAACAAGATAACGTAAAAACTATGAATCACTTTCATTTCACTAAAATCATATAAAACGTGTTATAAATTTATAACGCGTGAACTAGTAACATTATCTGACACGAGTAAATATAATGCTCATGGAATTGGGCCTATTGGCCCATCATCAGTCTTTCTAATCTGGGCCGGACCAGCCCCGCGAGTAGGACAGTCTTCGGTCTTCCCACCAAACCTTTTGGATTTTGGGACCAAGAATTTGAGAAATCCAATTGCTGCTGTTGCCTGCTGGTACGCGCGCGTAAAGACACGGCCGAGAAGAAAGAAACTACGACGGAGCTGCATTTCTTCGTCTTCTTCCTTGGCACTCTCTCTGTATCTATCTCCCTCTCCTCGTAGAAAGAGTGCTAAGCCCCTCCCCTCTCTCTCTCTCTCTCTCTCTTTCTCTCTCTACCTAAACGTACCCTCTGAAACCCCTTTCTAATTTCGCTTGAATAATTTCAAATTTATCATCCCACCACATCAATTTCTCGACCCCTTTATCGAATTTGATATCTTTTTGTTTTTCCGATTTCCCATTTGATTTCATCAGAACCCTCGAGTTTCTTTGTTTGTTCTGCTCGGCGGTTCTCGATCGGCGTCTGTTCGAGTTTGGAATTCAGAAATTTAGGGTTTGATCGGTGGGGGGGGGGTCGGGAATAGAAATCATGATTAAACCCAAGTGGTTTTTGGGGGAGAAAAATTCCCAATTTCGTGGGCTTTTCAATGGAATTTGTACTTTGGTATTGGTCTTCTTGTTCTACAGCCAGGACAGTTTTCTCAGAAACCCTTTTCTGGGTAGCTCGCATTCGGTTCTTCCTCCTCGATGGAGCTCCAAAGTCAATGGATTTGGCGATCCGGGTAGTCGGGTTGATATTATTCGCAGGAGAATGGCCGAAATTGATGTTTCTCCTTCGAATTATAGTGTCAGTGTTAATGAGTCGGATGCCAAATCGTTATCAGAACCTAATCCCGAATTATGCACCGGGTTGTTCAAACACGAAGGTTATGGGAGCAAATGTGAGTTCTTGATCGCCCATCCGGAGTGTACTTCCGGTGGTTATTTTAATTACATTCATTTCTTTTACTGCAGCTGTGAGAAAGTTAGCATTTTGGGGTATGTAGTGTTGGCAATATGGTTAGCTGCTTTGTTCTATCTATTGGGCAATACCGCGGCAGATTATTTTTGTTGTTCTCTGGAGAAGCTGTCGAGTCTCTTGAAGCTACCGGCGACTGTGGCCGGTGTGTCACTGCTTCCGCTCGGGAATGGTGCTCCTGATGTGTTTGCCAGCATTGCTGCTTTTGTGGGTAAGGATACCGGGGGAGTTGGTCTTAATAGTGTGTTGGGTGGAGCTGTCTTTGTTACTTGTATTGTTGTTGGGACTATATCCCTATGCGTGGCGGACAAGGGGTTTCAGATTGATAAGAAATGCTTTATCAGAGATATATGTTTTTTCCTCTTTACTGTTATGTCTCTTGCCTTAATGTTGATGGTTGGTGAGGTAACTGTCGGGGGTGCTATAGCGTTTGTCTTGATTTATGTGGTTTATGCGTTTGTGGTCGCTGCAAACGAGCTTCTGAGGAAACATGTTCGGAAATTGAAGTTGGATGCTGTAACACCGTTGCTACCGGTCAGGGGAAGTATATTTTCTCAGGGACGCGACGAGGAGGAATCTGTATATGCTACACTCCTTGAGTCTGAATCAGACAGTGAGGTACCTCATCTCCTAAGTAAGTTGCCACAGTGGATGTGGGCATCAAATGTGGCAATTTATTCAAATCAGAATGTGAAGGCTTGTTCAGACAGTCCAAGGTCATTGTGGGGTTGGAACGAGGATGAAACAGTGAAGGAAAACTCTTCCTCTTTTAGATTTTTATCACTGCTGGAAATTCCGTTGACGCTGCCAAGACGGTTGACAATCCCTATAGTCGAGGAGGATAGGTGGTCCAAAGGTTATGCTGTTGCCAGTGCTGTACTAGCTCCCATTCTTCTGTTATTTTTATGGAACACCCAAGAAGATGTCGGATCTCTGAGTAAGGAAATTGCCTACTTTATAGGCTTTCCCTGCAGTGGTGTCTTTGGTATTCTTGCATATCTACACACAAGACCGGACCAGCCCCCTCAGAAATTTTTATTTCCATGGGTTTTAGGAGGGTTTTTTATGAGCATCATCTGGTTCTACGTTCTTGCAAATGAGCTGGTCGGGTTGCTGGTGGTGTTTGGCGTAATTTTTGGAGTAAATCCATCAATCCTTGGATTGACTGTATTAGCATGGGGCAACTCAATGGGTGATTTAATGTCGAACACTGCATTGGCAATGAATGGTGCAGATGGTGTACAAATTGCAATGTCAGGATGTTATGCCGGGCCTATGTTTAACACACTTGCTGGTTTGGGGATCTCAATGGTCCTTGCATCCTGGTCTCAGAGACCGGAACCATACAAAATTCCCAAAGACAATAGCCTGTTTTATACAATGGGATTTCTAATATCAGGGCTTCTTTGGTCACTTGCTGTGCTACCGAGGAATGGCATGCGCCCTAACAAGACCTTAGGACTCGGCCTCATAACCATCTATCTGGTATTTCTCTCCCTTAGGCTAGGCACGTCAATGGGCTTATTGTGGTAGATCTATGAGGAAGATCTCATTGATTGATAACTAAAAATATGTTGTGTCTTGTACAGTGTTGAGTTGGAATGGTAATGTTGACGCTATTATTTGTGTCTTTCAGCATTGTTAACTGATGCCGAATTATTATCCCAGATAATGTATTACAACTTCCATGTTAATATGAAAACGAGTTTTTGTTTCCACGAATTCAATTTGCCTACTTGTATAACCAATCTTATGGTTATTTGAGATTGTTATTTCTCTGTGGCGTTTTACACCTCTATTTGGTGATGGAATGTTGCGATACTTCTATTCATTAATCGGTTTGTTATGTATGGTTCTGTTGAAGAATGCTTGGCATACTTTTGTAACATTTCCCGTGCCTACTGCGAACTGGTTAACTGAATCGGGCATCTCAGCTAATGTTTAGATTTCGCGGTGCATGCCTGCCTGCGAAGTCGGTAGAAACATAAAGCTGAGATGTCCGAAGGCCCGTGGACAGAAATCTTGCACCAGTACTCGGTAGGTTAGCATCAAAGATGTTGTCATTTATCTGTCTCTTGTAATCAAATTTCCCATCCCATTAGTTGTAGCAAAAACATGTTTCATTTCAGAAACGTTTCCTTTGTTTGAAATTCCCCGTTTTGGCAACTCAAAACGGGAATGACATGCTCCGTTTTGGCAACTGAGAAAAGTAAAATGCAGCAAACTAAATGATTATCCATCAAACAATCCAAGAAAAATGAAAATTAAAGGATTAGCAGCTTCCAAAATGCAGAAAGTTGAACTCTCGTCTGCTGCAGAATCGCAGATCATCTTGTTTCAACGTGAAATCAAGGAAAGCTTCTCTTTAGAATCTGTATAAAATTTAACACCTGGTGGATTCACCATAGATGTAGTCGAGAATCGTAATGATTCCAATAACGAAAGCTTGATCCGTTCCCGGTGTCACCACGACATGGTAGAGATCCTCGCTTGCCATCAGTTCCTTCTTCACCCCGATCTGCGTTTCATTTTAAACAACGAGGAGTCCACACCTTAATCATTTCAGAAGCAATTTACAAACAAAGAAAGTCTTATATGTTCATCACGAATGCAAATTACTTACCTGTGCCATTGTTTTGCCCTTGGAGTCAACAATACAACAATCCTTATCAGGAAAATTGCCCTTGATCTCAAAGTCCCAGTCTTTGTTCTTCGTGGCTTTCGTTGAGATTCTGATTGCTTGAGTCCTTGCCAAGCACGAGTTTGGCTCTTTTAAACAGAAAACCATCTGGTCCTGCGATCCCTCGTAGTCTAAACTGTACCCCCTCCATCTCCGATAAATGCTTAGGGCCTCGACAGTTGCACCCTGGTACAGATACGAGTCAAAATGCATGAGCGTTAATTGATTAAGCATCCCTAACACCTCTGAATGCACATGTACAATTCAAAAAATACACGTATATGCGTGATTGATAGTGTACCTTTTGGCGAAAGAGAAGCAAGGCGTCTCCATCACTGTCCCTCAGAATCATCTCATCCTTTTTCCCCAGAATTCCACATCCGTCAACCTTGAAAGCAACCTTCTGACTGCAGTCCGTAACCACAAAACCACCTCCGCTTATCACGTGCGGCCTCCTCCTCACGACAAGCACGGCCTGAGAAGACGAACAGTGCATCTTACTAATTATAGGCATGACGGTATTGTCTTTTGCTGCCATCTCTTTCTTTGATATCTACCGGAGACTGTTCTACTGCGCTCGATGACAAACTTCAAGCTTGATCTCGTTGCTAACAAGGGTCTTTTCTTTTATACACCAAGCTTAGAGAGAGACTAGTAGTTTCTTGCGCAACAAGAGTTGGAGGAATATCTGATTTCAAATGTTTGGCAAGTTTTGACTCTGCACTGCATATACAATATGTATTAGTTGGAAGAATATCTGAATTCGAATGTGCTTGGCAGAGATGTAGTTGCTTGCTCGAAACGACGATTTCTGGCCAATGAGACGGCAGAGTTTTCGCGTGGGATCAACAGTTTTCCTCAAGGTATGAGGCTTTTGGTTTAATCTTTAAAAGAGGTAGACCAAGTTTCTTAATTTGGTTTAGCTTTTTGTTTAATTATCTGAGTTTGGTAGCTCAAAGTCTTAAAAGAGAATACTTCAAAGTGTAAAGCTCTTCGAAAGCATCTTGTTTGGAATCCAATTGGACTGCAGTTCAAAGAATCGTTCATATCTTTATGTGAGCTTTTGAATTATTGCAAGAGATGCTTGTCACCTTTCAAAGTAAGCTTGTCACCTTTCAAAGTAAGCAATATTTAACAAAAGGATTCAACTCCATATAATTATGTTAATTTTGCACTTAAAGTTGTATCCAAGGGAAGGGTGGGTAACAAAAAAAAACCTAAAATTGGGGCTCTAAAACCTCTCCAAGGCATGTATTTTGGGAAGAGAGTTTTGGGATTTTGTGTTTGGGGTTGGGAATTTGGGATTGGTACCCACTACCCACCCCAGATAGATAAAAACATCTCCAAATGAGATGTCAAAAGATAAATGTCAAATGTTAATTTGATGGCTAATGTCAGATTTTCTCTTTTTCTAAGCGATATATATTTTTTGTTATAAATGATATTTGTAGGACTCATTTCAAAAAGAAATAAATTAAAATAAATTTTCAAGATTTATAATTGGTACATTTTTGGGACCCACACAATAAAATAATTAAAAATTATTTGACATCGCCTTTTCTCATATGTCAAATTTGACATATGAAAACTCATATTTCAATCCACATAAGACATATCGGTTGGAGCTTGATCCTACCTTTAAATTTGATTACATGGCATTCAATTTAGAATTTGATATCTCCTTCGAAGATGGTCTAAGGTTGCAAGTGAGCCGAGGGAACCACAATTCACCACTTGCAAATTGAAGAGCAAATAGAGGCAGGCCCAGCGTGTCTACAACATCAACAAGAACGGTTGTATGCTGGCGAGCGCATGGAAGACACAATTTCTACGGCCTAAAGGGTCGTTCAGATCCAATGGTTGGTGCACCTCTTGAGTTTTGATCCAAAGTGGCGTGCCCAACTTCATTAATTTCTGAGATTTTAAACTCTTGAGTTGGAGATAGCCTAATTGCCCCTTAAAAGTTGTTTTGGATTGTGTTTTATGGTCCGTTTCTAATTGGATTGTGTTTTGTGGTCCATTTCTAACCTACAATATAGGAGCATAAGCAACATTCTTATCAAGAGCATGTGTCACCTGAATTCAATCACGAAGTACAAGTACAAAATGCCATATGGGGAAAATGGCCTACCAATCCACTGGCCCATATGCCAAACTAGACTTGCAAAACGGGTCAAGTTTATTGGATTTGGGTCGGATTTCATCCGACCCGTTAAGTTAACGGGTCATCCGAACCCAACCCGTTAAGATAACGGGTCATCCAAACTCAACCCGTTAAGCTCATTGGTCACCCGCTTCATCCGTTTCACCCGTTAAGACCCATTAACAATTTCTTTTTGTTTTGTGTTTAATTTTGCATTCCAATACAAGTTACACATTTGAATCAAAATTTCAAGCATGGAGGTACAACACATTTGGAAGCCCCAAATGCAAAGTTCATTATCCACGTGAGCCGATGGTATAAGACCTCCCAATTACGAATAAATACGAATGTTACCGATCCTTTACTCAACCTAATGGTTGAGTGCACTTGCATGAAATTTTTGGTTGGTGCTGATGTTGCTATGCTATTGTCGAAGCGTATATTATATTGTTATTTTGCTTGAATAATAAAAAATAATAAGGTAGAAGACAACAAACATGATTAAACACGATCCCGTGAGAAGCTAAAAATGGTGTATACATTGCTTGAATAGCCATATATGTTTATCATTTTCTAAAATAAAAGATAGATACATGGCAGTTTTGAGAACACCATGAAGAATCAGGGTCCAACTGGTAAAAAAGAAACTGTTGTGGACCAAAACCTGAAAACGCGACTGGACCGGTCCGATACTCTCCCAGTTCCAAACTCACAGGAGCTGTGTAGATCGCATCGCAGTGCAACGTGCAGTAAGCAAAAGTTTATAGGTAAACTTCCACTGCCTTTGAGGATTAATTAATCGTTAATTAGCTTGTAATCTCAATTAGTATGCTGCTCTCAAGTTCTTTCACTTCCATAAGCTTCCCTTCACCAAACTTTAATCTTCCCCACAATCGCAGCCCGAAACGAATCTTGAAAATGGCAGAAGCTGCAAAAAACCCAGGTCAGAAATTTCATCGCCTCAAGTTGTATATGTTTGTCTGTGAATTTCCATGTTCTTATTGCCATCTTGTTTCAGTGGGTCAGCAACAGAAAATCATCGTACCCAACAAACACGGGGAAAAGCTTGTGGGATTGTTACACGAAACCGGTTCCGCGGACCTTGTAATCTTATGTCATGGTTTTCGAGACACCAAGGTTGAATTTTTGATACATCAAGTGTTGTTATTATTGTTGTTGTTGTTGGATTCGCTTCCAGCTTGGTTAGGATGTTCTTAATTTAAGTTTTTTTTTTCTAATATTTCGTTCACAATCTATCGTCGAACTTTGATTGTTAGATGATTTAGTTTGTAATTTGAAGACGACGATGTTTAAGAATTGATGAATAAAGAATAATGCACCCTGGGCGGGTTCGATCCTCACCGATTCCCTACCCCCTAACAACTATCTAACCCACTAACGCTATCGCTCTACTGAAAGAAAAGGAATACTACATCGTTGGTGGAAAATTGTAATGCTTGGTTGGCAACTTGGCATCATTGTGGGCAAAGTTCACAGCTTGTGTCTCTTGATTTCCGGGAAAATCATATTATGGTGAACCTTGCTGTTGCACTGGAAAATGAAGGGATCAGTTCCTTCCGTTTTGACTTTGCCGGAAATGGGTAAGGCTGTCGAATTACAGGGTTTGAAATTCTTGAATATAACAGGATTTGTGTAGTGTTTCGTTGTGTGCATCTCGTTTGTTTCATAGCTGTAAGCATGGCTCTCTGTCTTCGCCATACTGTTCCTACTTGCAAAGTTTGCGTTGTTGTCAGTTTGAGATCTAATGATTACATTGATGCTCATTAGTTGTGGGTTCTTGGTTGTCAGGGAAAGTGAAGGCACCTTTCAGTTTGGTAACTATCGGAGAGAGACGGATGACTTGCACTCTGTGGTCAAGTACTTCTCTGGGGCAAAACGTGCACCCAGTGCAATTGTTGGACACAGTAAAGGTACATTGGATTGTTTTGCACGATCGTTATGTAAGATTTTATTCGGATCAAATAAAGAACAAAATGCTATTGATGAATGTTTTGAATGAGTAATTTCGTACTGTGTACCAAAGGTTTTGCTGAAAATTGTTACTACAGGAGGCGATGCTGTGCTCCTGTATGCTTCTACCTATCATGACATTCGTACGGTTGTCAATGTTTCTGGACGTTATGATCTGAAGAAAGGCATCGAAGAACGCTTGGGGAAAGACATTATGGAAGTAATCAAGAAGGAAGGGTTCATTGATGTTAAGAATAAGTCAGGTAATTTTCTAATTCCTATCGTGTGGTGAATTGCAAAATTCGTTTATGAGGGCAGATGTATGCAGATGAATTGCGTAATTTTCAGTAACACATGCACACACTTAAAACACACAAAAACGAGCAACGCGTATGCTGGTGTTCAACAAGGTTAATGGATGCTATGCTTGTAGGAGACGGTAGTTATCGTGTGACCGAGGAGAGTTTGATGGATCGCCTAAGTACTGATATGCACCAATCATGCCTTCAGATTGACAATGAATGCCGGTAAGCAAACTTTAGTTAACTCGGTTCTCATGGTTTCATGTTTCCTCTCTTTTTGTTGCATTTCCCGCATGACCAAGTTGATCGGCCATTATCCACATACAGGGTGGTGACAATCCATGGAACTGCCGACGAGGTCATCCCTGTTGAAGATGCATCAGATTTTGCCAAGATAATACCTAACCACAAATTACATCTTATAGAAGGCGCTAATCATTCGTACACCTCGCATCAAGCCGAGTTAGGATCGCTCGTCGTGGACTTCATTAAGGCAGCCCTGCAGCAGGACAAGGCTACTTCAAACTAGATACTCTGCCAATCAGCATATAAATTTCTCAAAGTGTTGCACCCGTTGACGACTCGGCCGGGTGGAGTTCTTATCTTGAATTTTGATGTAGCTTGGTACATACATGCTTTGCCACAAGTTTGTGCTTACTAATCGAAATTCATCTTCTCGATTGTCAATTGTACGCGAATTCAACGGATTGTTTTCGCTACGTGATGCAAGCCATTGCATAACAAATCGAGTTTTCACCTCAGAATTTGGTATAATCAGTAAATTTATACCTCAAAGATCAATAAAATAACACAATTCCGACATAATTATGAATGAAAGATTATCAAGTTGAGCTGACATAAGAGTAATTATATAACGTAACGGTAGGTGACATATCGCCCTGCAGTCTCACTTGGTCGAATTATCTTCACAACTTGTGCGCGCTTAAGCCCGTAGTATTTCGCAATTGGATCAGTCACCTGAATCCGAGGGAGCTGGACAATAAAAAAAACACAAATACAAGAGAAACAGTTAGTATGCAAATTTCCCTAATTTGCCACAGATATGCAGGCTAAGATATGTTTGGAAAACAAACGTAAAATAGGCATTAGGAGGAGAGAGAAGGCTTTGTTACTTTGTCGTAATAGTTTAGATGGTATTAAGACGCATTAAGCATGACTCTGTAATTGAGTTAATATTCCAACACAAACAGTTGAATAAATGAGGTGGTAGATTTGTAACACTTCTTAGTGTTATAAATCAAGATTTAAAGTCATGGCATGCCTTATGTAGCATCGGAATTTCGTAAATGCAAGATTAACAACAATGTGCAGCACTGACCTGTGTTTCTTTTACGGTGTATCTCTCCAGCAAAGTCTTCTTTTCCTCACTTGTAAGCACCCGATGCTCAGGAACTAGAACGTGTTCTTTAATATTCACCAACAATTCTGCCTCCTGAATCAATAGAGACAGAGCAAACGTTAATATCCTCTAAGTTCGTATTGAAAGCACCTGATACAATTATAGGTGGAGCCAATTTTTTGTAAGTGGGGTAAAAATAATTCTCTTGCAAAGCTGAAGTTAAAGCTGCATACCCAGAAAAAGTAAATCAAACAATGCAAAGTAATTATTCAAGATGACCCTAGCTAGGCCTCTTGGTTAATGGACATTATTAAGATGACCTATGCATCCAACCCGTCCCTCTAAAAGGGAGGGCCATACCTACTCATCAGATTAACAATACTTTTACGAGCATTTGATCAGATAAAGGCCCTTAGAAGTTAGAATATAAACAAACTAATCAGGTAATTGCAACGGCAATTTGTATGTGTATAGCCTTCAAATTTCTGATACTAAGAACTCTGATATTTCTGGTTTAATTGATTAACGTGATATTCGTGAGGTTTCAAGAACAAAACTTCGTACTAACAACAGATTAAGCAATGAACCTCACCAGAAAAACCTCCAAGTGGAACTTTCCAGATATCTCACTGATACAGGTCTTTGCAAAGGGTGTCAGACTTTGTTGAGTAACCAAGATTGCTCGGAACACATTCTCCGATTTCATGCGGTTGGTATAAGTCTTCATTGTCTTGACCCCAACCTTTGGTTCGTCAGGAAAGAAGACATAAATCTGAAACACATAAACCAACAATCAGACACCGTCAACAGTTAAAGTACTACATCCACTGCAATAAAAAGCATCGGGGAAACACCTGATCGTTGCTATCTATGCGCTTAGTTTTATTGATGATAAGATCTTCCCTTTTCATGTTCTCTCCGTATTTGTCCTTGAACTGTTCTTTTTACATGTTGATCTCAAAATCTCCAACCAAGTAATTCCGATCTTTCAGCATTTGCATCACAGTCTTTCGGACTCTGTAAAGCCTTGTGATTTCTTCTTCTGTTAAAACCATCTTCGTCTCTGATATGTTACAAAACACAGCTTGTCAGTTATGTTCCACTTCCTCCAGAAATACGAAATTTCGGTTTCACAAATATTACAACAAAAATCCCCATTTACAGCCTAAAATTCAACCTTTTATATTGAAAATTTGTCATATAGGCAGCCTGCCAATCTGCCAATCTGCCAAGTATATAGCCAGGCTGAAAATTTGCCATATAACCAATCTGTGCACAATAGCATCTGCCTATTCAATTTCTACTACACATGCATGCAATAAAAATAAATTAAGTAACAAATCCAAAAGAAAAAAAAATTAGTTACAAGCCAAGGTTTCAAAATAAATAAAGTAACAAACCCCAAAGCAAAAAATTAGTTATGAGCACAATAGCACGGTAGAAATTATGATTATGTTTCACCAGGCTCCGGTTGTAGTGATAAACATCTGTAGAAACATGACTCCCACACATTTTACATTATTACATATATAGTTGTTGGTAAACCTTTTCATATGCCATGATGATCCAAGTGACTTCATTCAAACCAACTGCTCAATACACCATTTTTTTCTTAAGATATCTTATTTCAGATTTGTCCTTCCATACCACCAAATATATATACAATCTCGAAGAAAATCAAGTGAAAAGTAGTAGGGTTTGTAAACGTATGGATGATAAGCAAGCTATATATATATATATATATATATATGCATTCTCGGGTCCCAAATTGCACTAAAATCACATGGGGACAGTACAGAGGAGCTTTTGATGAACAATTGTTAGTGGAATCCGTAGTGGTTTTATCTCAACAGTGCCTGCTGATGTAACATGCATTTTTTGTTTTTGTTCTTATATATAGGCCATCACACATGAGAAATTATATGTAAAAGATAACATCTGACATAAAGGGTGCAGAATGGGAAATGACTACAACCAGGCTCCGTGCTAGTGAAATGGATGAGGGTGGACATGAATTGAGCTTAGGAAGCACAGAAGCTGACAATGAGGACTTTGACAGAAGTAAAAAGTATGCAATGGGTACAGAAGGCACTGATACTCTGGACTTCCAACGGAGGGGTAAGAGATACTCTGTAAAGAAGCAAAAGGTTGCAAAAATAAAAGCAATCATTTTGAAGACATTAAAGAGGTCGGTAGCAGAACAGAGGAAGGACAGCAAGGAACAAAGAAACAAAAGTAAAAAAGCTCTGATTGCAGAAGGTTTCCAAAAGCCCTAATTCAGAAACCCTAATTTCAAAATTCCTAATTCAGAAACCCAAATTCAAAATCCCTAATCGAATTTGGAATCAAACAATTTGTATGAACTTTGGTTGAGTTTATTGCAGGAATTTCTTACCTTTTGCAGTGAGGAGGAGTGCGGCCTGAGACCGAGCTCGATTCAGGAGCCGGATTCGGGTGGTATAGACAGTGGGTGAGGAGTGAGGATTGAGAGGAATGAGGACTGGTGTGGGTAGATTCGGGAGAGACAAATCGACGAGGAGAGTGGTGAGGTTCCGTTCAGAAGATACTGAGGTGAGGTGAGGTGAGGTGAGGTTTGAGTTTGAGTATGAGGGGAGAGGTGAGTGTGATAACTTTAATTTATACTCAACGGAATACAGAATGCAAGTGCTATTATAACGGGAGTTTTAACGAAAAGCACACGGTACTGTTCATTTTAACGAAAAATCACATTTTTACACTAAAAAGTCAAACCTGATACTATTCACTTTACCCTTTATTTTGTCCTTATCATTAAAACTCAAAGTTTTCAAGTCCTTTTCATCAGTTAAAAATTAGCTATCTGGTATTTCTCCCCCTTAGGCTAGGCACGTCAATGGGCTTATTGTGGTAGATCTATGAGGAAGATCTCATGGATTGATAACTAAAAATATGTTGTCTTGTACAGTGTTGAGTTGGAATGGCAATGTTGACGCTATTAGTTGCGTCTTTCAGCATTGTTAACTGATGCCGAATTATTATCCCGGATAATGTATTACAACTTCCATGTTAATATGAAAACGAGTTTTTGTTTCCAAGAATTCAAGTTGCCTACTTGTATAACCAACCTTATGGTTATTTGAGATTGTTATTTCTCTGTGGCGTTTTACACCTCTATTTGGTGATGGAATGTTGCGATACTTCTATTCATTAATCGGTTTGTTATGTATGGTTTTGTTGAAGAATGCTTGGAATACTTTTGTAACATTTCTCGAGCCTACCGTGAACTGGTTAACTGAATCAGGCATCTCAGCTAATGTTTAGATTTCGCGGCGCATGCCTGCCTGTGAAGACGGTAGAAACATAAAGCTGAGATGTCCCAAGGCCCGTGGACAGAAATCTTACGCCAGTACTCGGTAGGTTAGCATCAAAGATGTTGTCATTTATCAGTCTCTTGTAATCAAATTTCCCATCCCATTAGTTGTAGCGAAAACATGTTTCAAGAATTCTTGTTTCGTTTTCTTTACGTTGTGGAATTGGTTTTCACTTTTCATTGCTTATTTATATAGAAACGGATTCTGTATCGACGGTTAGTACATTGGTGGTGCATCCTTTTGAGAAAAGTAAAATGTTGCCAAAAAACACCTAAAAGCTTTAACAGATGAGTTCCCAGTTAGTACAGGTTGGGGCAACTAAATGATTATCCATCAAACAATCCATGAAAAATGAAAATTAAAGGATTAGCAGCTTCCAAAATGCAGAAAATTGAACTCTCGTCTGCTGCAGAATCGCAGATCATCTTGTTTCGACGTGAAATCAAGGAAAGCTTCTCTTTAGAATCTGTATAAAATTTAACACCTGGTGGATTCACCATAGATGTAGTCGAGAATCGTAATAACTCCAATAACAAAAGCTTGATCCGTTCCTGGCGTCACCACGACATGGTAGAGATCCTCGCTTGCCATCAGTTCCTTCTTCACCCCGATCTGCATTTCATTTTAAACAACGAGGAGTCCACACCTTAATCATTTCAGAAGCAATTTACAAACAAAGAAGGTCTTGTATGTTCATCGCGAATGCGAATTACTTACCTGTGCCATTGTTTTGCCCTTGGAGTCAACAATACAACAATCCTTATCAGGAAAATTGCCCTTGATCTCAAAGTCCCAGTCTTTGTTCTTCGTGGCTTTCGTTGAGATTCTGATTGCTCGAGTCCTTGCCAAGCACGAGTTTGGCTCTTTTAAACAGAAAACCATCTGGTCCTGCGATCCTTCGTAGTCTAAACTGTACCCCCTCCATCTCCGATAAATGCTTAGGGCCTCAACCGTTGCACCCTGGTGCATATTCGAATCAATATGCATGAACGTAAATTGATCAAGCATCCCTAACACCTCTGCATGCACATGTACAATTCAAAAAATACACGTATATGCGTGATTGATAGTGTACCTTTCGGCGAAAGAGAAGCAAGGCGTCTCCATCACTGTCCCTCAGAATCATCTCATCCTTTTTCCCCAGAATTCCACATCCGTCAACCTTGAAAGCAACCTTCTGACTGCAGTCCGTAACCACAAAACCACCTCCGCTTATCACGTGCGGCCTCCTCCTCACGACAAGCACAGCCTGAGAAGACGAACAGTACATCTTGCTAATTATAGGCATGGCGGTATTGTCTTTTGCTGCCATCTCTTTCTTTGATATCTACCGGAGACTGTTCTACTGCGCTCGATGACAAACTTCAAGCTTGATCTCGTTGCTAACAAGGGTCTTTTCTTTTATACACCAAGCTTAGAGAGAGACTAGTTGTTTCTTGCGCAACAAGAGTTGGAGGAATATCTGATTTCAAATGTTTGGCAAGTTTTGACTCTGCACTGCATATACAATATGTATTAGTTGGAAGAATATCTGAATTCGAATGTGCTTGGCAGAGATGTAGTTGCTTGCTCGAAACGACGATTTCTGGCCAATGAGACGGCAGAGTTTTCGCGTGGGATCAACAGTTTTCCTCAAGGTATGAGGCTTTTGGTTTAATCTTTAAAAGAGGTAGACCAAGTTTCTTAATTTGGTTTAGCTTTTTGTTTAATTATCTGAGTTTGGTAGCTCAAAGTCTTAAAAGAGAATACTTCAAAGTGTAAAGCTCTTCGAAAGCATCTTGTTTGGAGTCCAATTGGACTGCAGTTCATGATAAATGATTATCCATCAAACAATCCATGAAAAATGAAAATTAAAGGATTAGCATCTTCCAAAATGCAGAAAATTGAACTCTCGTCTGCTGCAGAACGCAGATCATCTTGTTTCGACGTGAAATCAAGGAAAGCTTCTCTTTAGAATCTGTATAAAATTTAACACCTGGTGGATTCACCATAGATGTAGTCGAGAATCGTAATGATTCCAATAACGAAAGCTTGATCCGTTCCCGGTGTCACCACGACATGGTAGAGATCCTCGCTTGCCATCAGTTCCTTCTTCACCCCGATCTGCGTTTCATTTTAAACAACGAGGAGTCCACACCTTAATCATTTCAGAAGCAATTTACAAACAAAGAAAGTCTTATATGTTCATTGTGAATGCAAATTACTTACCTGTGCCATTGTTTTGCCCTTGGAGTCAACAATACAACAATCCTTATCAGGAAAATTGCCCTTGATCTCAAAGTCCCAGTCTTTGTTCTTCGTGGCTTTCGTTGAGATTCTGATTGCTTGAGTCCTTGCCAAGCATGAGTTTGGTTCTTTTAAACAGAAAACCATCTGGTCCTGCGATCCCTCGTAGTCTAAACTGTACCCCCTCCATCTCCGATAAATGCTTAGGGCCTCGACGGTTGCACCCTGGTACAGATACGAGTCAAAATGCATGAGCGTTAATTGATTAAGCATCCCTAACACCTCTGCATGCACATGTACAATTCAAAAAATACACGTATATGCGTGATTGATAGTGTACCTTTCGGCGAAAGAGAAGCAAGGCGTCTCCATCACTGTCCCTCAGAATCATCTCATCCTTTTTCCCCAGAATTCCACATCCGTCAACCTTGAAAGCAACCTTCTGACTGCAGTCCGTAACCACAAAACCACCTCCGCTTATCACGTGCGGCCTCCTCCTCACGACAAGCACGGCCTGAGAAGACGAACAGTGCATCTTACTAATTATAGGCATGACGGTATTGTCTTTTGCTGCCATCTCTTTCTTTGATATCTACCGGAGACTGTTCTACTGCGCTCGATGACAAACTTCAAGCTTGATCTCGTTGCTAACAAGGGTCTTTTCTTTTATACACCAAGCTTAGAGAGAGACTAGTTGTTTCTTGCGCAACAAGAGTTGGAGGAATATCTGATTTCAAATGTTTGGCAAGTTTTGACTCTGCACTGCATATACAATATGTATTAGTTGGAAGAATATCTGAATTCGAATGTGCTTGGCAGAGATGTAGTTGCTTGCTCGAAACGACGATTTCTGGCCAATGAGACGGCAGAGTTTTCGCGTGGGATCAACAGTTTTCCTCAAGGTATGAGGCTTTTGGTTTAATCTTTAAAAGAGGTAGACCAAGTTTCTTAATTTGGTTTAGCTTTTTGTTTAATTATCTGAGTTTGGTAGCTCAAAGTCTTAAAAGAGAATACTTCAAAGTGTAAAGCTCTTCGAAAGCATCTTGTTTGGAGTCCAATTGGACTGCAGTTCAAAGAATCGTTCATATCTTTATGTGAGCTTTTGAATTATTGCAAGAGATGCTTGTCACCTTTCAAAGTAAGCTTGTCACTTTTCAAAGTAAGCAATATTTAACAAAAGGATTCAACTCCATATAATTATGTTAATTTTGCACTTAAAGTTGTATCCAAGGGAAGGGTGGGTAACAAAAAAAAACCTAAAATTGGGGCTCTAAAACCTCTCCAAGGCATGTATTTTGGGAAGAGAGTTTTGGGATTTTGTGTTTGGGGTTGGGAATTTGGGATTGGTACCCACTACCCACCCCAGATAGATAAAAACATCTCCAAATGAGATGTCAAAAGATAAATGTCAAATGTTAATTTGATGGCTAATGTCAGATTTTCTCTTTTTCTAAGCGATATATATTTTTTGTTATAAATGATATTTGTAGGACTCATTTCAAAAAGAAATAAATTAAAATAAATTTTCAAGATTTATAATTGGTACATATTTGGGACCCACACAATAAAATAATTAAAAATTATTTGACATCGCCTTTTCTCATATGTCAAATTTGACATATGAAAAATCATATTTCAATCCACATAAGACATATCGGTTGGAGCTTGATCCTACCTTTAAATTTGATTACATGGCATTCAATTTAGAATTTGATATCTCCTTCGAAGATGGTCTAAGGTTGCAAGTGAGCCGAGGGAACCACAATTCACCACTTGCAAATTGAAGAGCAAATAGAGGCAGGCCCAGCGTGTCTACAAAATCAGCAAGAACGGTTGTATGCTGGCGAGCGCATGGAAGACACAATTTCTACGGCCTAAAGGGTCGTTCAGATCCAATGGTTGGTGCACCTCTTGAGTTTTGATCCAAAGTGGCGTGCCCAACTTCATTAATTTCTGAGATTTTAAACTCTTGAGTTGGAGATAGCCTAATTGCCCCTTAAAAGTTGTTTTGGATTGTGTTTTATGGTCCGTTTCTAATTGGATTGTGTTTTGTGGTCCATTTCTAACCTACAATATAGGAGCATAAGCAACATTCTTATCAAGAGCATGTGTCACCTGAATTCAATCACGAAGTACAAGTACAAAATGCCATATGGGGAAAATGGCCTACCAATCCACTGGCCCATATGCCAAACTAGACTTGCAAAACGGGTCAAGTTTATTGGATTTGGGTCGGATTTCATCCGACCCGTTAAGTTAACGGGTCATCCGAACCCAACCCGTTAAGATAACGGGTCATCCAAACTCAACCCGTTAAGCTCATTGGTCACCCGCTTCATCCGTTTCACCCGTTAAGACCCATTAACAATTTCTTTTTGTTTTGTGTTTAATTTTGCATTCCAATACAAGTTACACATTTGAATCAAAATTTCAAGCATGGAGGTACAACACATTTGGAAGCCCCAATTGCGAAGTTCATTATCCACGTGAGCCGATGGTATAAGACCTCCCAATTACGAATAAATACGAATGTTACCGATCCTCTACTCAACCTAATGGTTGAGTGCACTTGCATGAAATTTTTGGTTGGTGCTGATGTTGCTATGCTATTGTCGAAACGTATATTATATTGTTATTTTGCTTGAATAATAAAAAATAATAAGTTAGAAGACAACAAACATGATTAAACACGATCCCGTGAGAAGCTAAAAATGGTGCATACATTGCTTGAATAGCCATATATGTTTATCATTTTCTAAAAGAAAAGATAGATACATGGCAGTTTTGAGAACACCATGAAGAATCAGGGACCAACTGGTAAAAAAGAAACTGTTGTGGACCAAAACCTGAAAACGCGACTGGACTGGTCCGATACTCTCCCAGTTCCAAACTCACAGGAGCTGTGTAGATCGCATCGCAGTGCAACGAGCAGCAAGCAAAAGTTTATATAGGTAAACTTCCACTGCCTTTGAGGATTAATTAATCGTTAATTAGCTTATAATCTCAATTAGTATGCTGCTCCCAAGTTCTTTCACTTCCATAAGCTTCCCTTCACCAAACTTTAATCTTCCCCACAATCGCAGCCCGAAACGAATCTTGAAAATGGCAGAAGCTGCAAAAAACCCAGGTCAGAAATTTCATCGCCTCAAGTTGTATATGTTTGTCTGTGAATTTCCATGTTCTTATTGCCATCTTGTTTCAGTGGGTCAGCAACAGAAAATCATCGTACCCAACAAACACGGGGAAAAGCTTGTGGGATTGTTACACGAAACCGGTTCCGCGGACCTTGTAATCTTATGTCATGGTTTTCGAGACACCAAGGTTGAATTTTTGATACATCAAGTGTTGTTATTATTGTTGTTGTTGTTGGATTCGCTTCCAGCTTGGTTAGGATGTTCTTAATTTAAGTTTTTTTTCTTCTAATATTTCGTTCACAATCTATCGTCGAACTTTGATTGTTAGATGATTTAGTTTGTAATTTGAAGACGACGATGTTTAAGAATTGATGAATAAAGAATAATGCACCCTGGGCGGGTTCGATCCTCACCGATTCCCTACCCCCTAACAACTATCTAACCCACTAACGCTATCGCTCTACTGAAAGAAAAGGAATACTACATCGTTGGTGGAAAATTGTAATGCTTGGTTGGCAACTTGGCATCATTGTGGGCAAAGTTCACAGCTTGTGTCTCTTGATTTCCGGGAAAATCATATTATGGTGAACCTTGCTGTTGCACTGGAAAATGAAGGGATCAGTTCCTTCCGTTTTGACTTTGCCGGAAATGGGTAAGGCTGTCGAATTACAGGGTTTGAAATTCTTGAATATAACAGGATTTGTGTAGTGTTTCGTTGTGTGCATCTCGTTTGTTTCATAGCTGTAAGCATGGCTCTCTGTCTTCGCCATACTGTTCCTACTTGCAAAGTTTGCGTTGTTGTCAGTTTGAGATCTAACGATTACATTGATGCTCATTAGTTGTGGGTTCTTGGTTGTCAGGGAAAGTGAAGGCACCTTTCAGTTTGGTAACTATCGGAGAGAGGCGGATGACTTGCACTCTGTGGTCAAGTACTTCTCTGGGGCAAAACGTGCACCCAGTGCAATTGTTGGACACAGTAAAGGTACATTGGATTGTTTTGCACGATCGTTATGTAAGATTTTATTCGGATCAAATAAAGAACAAAATGCTATTGATGAATGTTTTGAATGAGTAATTTCCTATTGTGTACCAAAGGTATTGCTGAAAATTGTTACTACAGGAGGTGATGCTGTGCTCCTGTATGCTTCTACCTATCATGACATTCGTACGGTTGTCAATGTTTCTGGACGTTATGATCTGAAGAAAGGCATCGAAGAACGCTTGGGGAAAGACATTATGGAAGTAATCAAGAAGGAAGGGTTCATTGATGTTAAGAATAAGTCAGGTAATTTTCTAATTCCTATCGTGTGGTGAATTGCAAAATTCGTTTATGAGGGCAGATGTATGCAGATGAATTGCGTAATTTTCAGTAACACATGCACACACTTAAAACACACAAAAACGAGCAACGCGTATGCTGGTGTTCAACAAGGTTAATGGATGCTATGCTTGTAGGAGACGGTAGTTATCGTGTGACCGAGGAGAGTTTGATGGATCGCCTAAGTACTGATATGCACCAATCATGCCTTCAGATTGACAATGAATGCCGGTAAGCAAACTTTAGTTAACTCGGTTCTCATGGTTTCATGTTTCCTCTCTTTTTGTTGCATTTCCCGCATGACCAAGTTGATCGGCCATTATCCACATACAGGGTGGTGACAATCCATGGAACTGCCGACGAGGTCATCCCTGTTGAAGATGCATCAGATTTTGCCAAGATAATACCTAACCACAAATTACATCTTATAGAAGGCGCTAATCATTCGTACACCTCGCATCAAGCCGAGTTAGGATCGCTCGTCGTGGACTTCATTAAGGCAGCCCTGCAGCAGGACAAGGCTACTTCAAACTAGATACTCTGCCAATCAGCATATAAATTTCTCAAAGTGTTGCACCCGTTGACGACTCGGCCGGGTGGAGTTCTTATCTTGAATTTTGATGTAGCTTGGTACATACATGCTTTGCCACAAGTTTGTGCTTACTAATCGAAATTCATCTTCTCGATTGTCAATTGTACGCGAATTCAACGGATTGTTTTCGCAACGTGATGCAAGCCATTGCATCACAAATCGAGTTTTCACCTCAGAATTTGGTATAATCAGTAAATTTATACCTCAAAGATCAATAAAATAACACAATTCCGACATAATTATGAATGAAAGATTATCAAGTTGAGCTGACATAAGAGTAATTATATAACGTAACGGTAGGTGACATATCGCCCTGCAGTCTCACTTGGTCGAATTATCTTCACAACTTGTGCGCGCTTAAGCCCGTAGTATTTCGCAATTGGATCAGTCACCTGAATCCGAGGGAGCTGGACAATAAAAAAACACAAATACAAGAGAAACAGTTAGTATGCAAATTTCCCTAATTTGCCACAGATATGCAGGCTAAGATATGTTTGGAAAACAAACGTAAAACAGCCATTAGGAGGAGAGAGAAGGCTTTGTTACTTTGTCGTAATAGTTTAGATGGTATTAAGACGCATTAAGCATGACTCTGTACTTGAGTTAATATTCCAACACAAACAGTTGAATAAATGAGGTGGTAGATTTGTAACACTTCTTAGTGTTATAAATCAAGATTTAAAGTCATGGCATGCCTTATGTAGCATCGGAATTTCGTAAATGCAAGATTAACAACAATGTGCAGCACTGACCTGTGTTTCTTTTACGGTGTATCTCTCCAGCAAAGTCTTCTTTTCCTCACTTGTAAGCACCCGATGCTCAGGAACTAGAACGTGTTCTTTAATATTCACCAACAATTCTGCCTCCTGAATCAATAGAGACAGAGCAAACGTTAATATCCTCTAAGTTCGTATTGAAAGCACCTGATACAATTATAGGTGGAGCCAATTTTTTGTAAGTGGGGTAAAAATAATTCTCTTGCAAAGCTGAAGTTAAAGCTGCATACCCAGAAAAAGTAAATCAAACAATGCAAAGTAATTATTCAAGATGACCCTAGCTAGGCCTCTTGGTTAATGGACATTATTAAGATGACCTATGCATCCAACCCGTCCCTCTAAAAGGGAGGGCCATACCTACTCATCAGATTAACAATACTTTTACGAGCATTTGATCAGATAAAGGCCCTTAGAAGTTAGAATATAAACAAACTAATCAGGTAATTGCAACGGCAATTTGTATGTGTATAGCCTTCAAATTTCTGATACTAAGAACTCTGATATTTCTGGTTTAATTGATTAACGTGATATTCGTGAGGTTTCAAGAACAAAACTTCGTACTAACAACAGATTAAGCAATGAACCTCACCAGAAAAACCTCCAAGTGGAACTTTCCAGATATCTCACTGATACAGGTCTTTGCAAAGGGTGTCAGACTTTGTTGAGTAACCAAGATTGCTCGGAACACATTCTCTGATTTCATGCGGTTGGTATAAGTCTTCATTGTCTTGACCCCAACCTTTGGTTCGTCAGGAAAGAAGACATAAATCTGAAACACATAAACCAACAATCAGACACCGTCAACAGTTAAAGTACTACATCCACTGCAATAAAAAGCATCGGGGAAACACCTGATCGTTGCTATCTATGCGCTTAGTTTTATTGATGATAAGATCTTCCCTTTTCATGTTCTCTCCGTATTTGTCCTTGAACTGTTCTTTTGACATGTTGATCTCAAAATCTCCAACCAAGTAATTCCGATCTTTCAGCATTTGCATCACAGTCTTTCGGACTCTGTAAAGCCTTGTGATTTCTTCTTCTGTTAAAACCATCTTCGTCTCTGATATGTTACAAAACACAGCTTGTCAGTTATGTTCCACTTCCTCCAGAAATACGAAATTTCGGTTTCACAAATATTACAACAAAAATCCCCATTTACAGCCTAAAATTCAACCTTTTATATTGAAAATTTGTCATATAGGCAGCCTGCCAATCTGCCAATCTGCCAAGTATATAGCCAGGCTGAAAATTTGCCATATAACCAATCTGTGCACAATAGCATCTGCCTATTCAATTTCTACGACACATGCATGCAATAAAAATAAATTAAGTAACAAATCCAAAAGAAAAAAAAAATTAGTTACAAGCCAAGGTTTTAAAATAAATAAAGTAACAAACCCAAAAGCAAAAAATTAGTTATGAGCACAATAGCACGGTAGAAATTATGATTATGTTTCACCAGGCTCCGGTTGTAGTGATAAACATCTGTAGAAACATGACTCCCACACATTTTACATTATTACATATATAGTTGTTGGTAAACCTTTTCATATGCCATGATGATCCAAGTGACTTCATTCAAACCAACTGCTCAATACACCATTTTTTTCTTAAGATATCTTATTTCAGATTTGTCCTTCCATACCACCAAATATATATACAATCTCGAAGAAAATCAAGTGAAAAGTAGTAGGGTTTGTAAACGTATGGATGATAAGCAATCTATATATATATATATATATGCATTCTCGGGTCCCAAATTGCACTAAAACGACATGGGGACAGTACAGAGGAGCTTGTGATGAACAATTGTTAGTGGAATCCGTAGTGGTTTTATCTCAACAGTGCCTGCTGATGTAACATGCATTTTTTGTTTTTGTTCTTATATATAGGCCATCACACATGAGAAATTATATGTAAAAGATAACATCTGACATAAAGGGTGCAGAATGGGAAATGACTACAACCAGGCTCCGTGCTAGTGAAATGGATGAGGGTGGACATGAATTGAGCTTAAGAAGCACAGAAGCTGACAATGAGGACTTTGACAGAAGTAAAAAGTATGCAATGGGTACAGAAGGCACTGATACTCTGGACTTCCAACGGAGGGGGAAGAGATACTCTGTAAAGAAGCAAAAGGTTGCAAAAATAAAAGCAATCATTTTGAAGACATTAAAGAGGTCGGTAGCAGAACAGAGGAAAACTTGAAACTAAGTTGAGAAATCCTTTTACAAGGAACAAAGAAACAAAAGGAAAAAAGCTCTGATTGCAGAAGGTATTCCAAAAGCCCTAATTCAGAAACCCTAATTTCAAAATTCCTAATTCAGAAACCCAAATTCAAAATCCCCAATCGAATTTGGAATCAAACAATTTGTATGAACTTTGGTTGAGTTTATTGCAGGAATTTCTTACCTTTTGCGGTGAGGAGGAGTGCGGACTGAGACCGAGCTCGATTCAGGAGCCGGATTCCGGTGGTATAGACAGTGGGTGAAGGTGCGATTCAGGTGAGGAGTGAGGATTGAGAGGAACGAGGACTGGTGTGGGTAGATTCGGGAGAGACAAATCGACGAGGAGAGTGGTGAGGTTCCGTTCAGAAGATACTGAGGTGAGGTGAGGTGAGGTTTGAGTTTGAGTATGAGGGGAGAGGTGAGTGTGATAACTTTGATTTATACTCAACGGAATACAGAATCCAACGGATATTATAATTCTAAATATATATTTAAAAATTAAATAATATATATATTTTTTTCGGTTCAGTTTGGTATTACCGAAATTCCAAAAACTTGAGACCGATTTCCGTACCGAAAGTTCAGGATCGGTTCGGTATTGGGTACCGAAATTTTCGGGAATTTCGGTTTGGGATTTTTTCGATTTTTTTCCAACCCTATTTACAGATGTTGCCCCCAAAATTAGCTCCCAAAAAATTAAATCACAAAACTGGCCATTCAAATTGAATCACAATCAAGTAACAAGAGATCAATCTTAAACAAAATTATAATAGTTTCACTAACTTTCTCGGTTTCTCCCAAAGTTTGAAATCTTTAAGGCGTATAGCGAGGCGTTCCAAACACGGCTTGTGAGGCATAAGAAACCCAAATATATATATATATATATATATATATATATATATATATATATATATTAAAAAACAGCTTCATCATTCATCTTCAATAATCAACAAAAACACGTATAAATTTATGTTTAACAACACCATAAAAACTTTACAACAAAAACAACCCAAATTCCAACAGTAAAAACTTGTTTATCCCACTTAATCACTGCCCTGAACAGAAAAATTGCAAAAATAAAAAAATCGAAACCTTTCACAGCTGCAGAAACACCATATCCAATCCTAACTCCTAACAACACAACACAATCTTTCGAGGAAAACAAAAGGAGAAATAGCAGACGAAATCGAAAAAGATGAAACCTTTGGTATGACAGTATCTAATGATTCTAACCTGTTCGGCAGAAAAAATGAAAAAATTAGCTATCTGGTATTTCTCTCCCTTATTGTGGTAGATCTATGAGGAATATCTCATGGATTGATAACTAAAAATATGTTGTGTCTTGTACAGTGTTGAGTTGGAATGGCAATGATGACGCTATTAGTTGCGTCTTTCAGCATTGTTAACTGATGCCGAATTATTATCCCGGATAATGTATTACAACTTCCATGTTAATATGAAAACGAATTTTTGTTTCCACGAATTCAATTTGCCTACTTGTATAACCAACCTTATGGTTATTTGAGATTGTTATTTCTCTGTGGCGTTTTACACCTCTATTTGGTGATGAAATGTTGCGATACTTTTTCATTAATCAGTTTGTTATGTATGGTTTTGTTGAAGAATGCTTGGAATACTTTTGTAACATTTCTCGTGCCTACCGTGAACTGGTTAACTGAATCAGGCATCTCAGCTAATGTTTAGATTTCGCGGCGCATGCCTGCCTGTGAAGACGGTAGAAACATAAAGCTGAGATGTCCCAAGGCCCGTGGACAGAAATCTTACGCCAGTACTCGGTAGGTTAGCATCAAAGATGTTGTCATTTATCAGTCTCTTGTAATCAAATTTCCCATCCCGTTAGTTGTAGGGAAAACATGTTTCACTTCAGAAACGTTTCCTTCGTTTGAAATTCCCCATTAGTTGTAGCGAAAACATGTTTCAAGAATTCTTGTTTCGTTTTCTTTACGTTGTGGAATTGGTTTTCACTTTTCATTGCTTATTTATATAGAAACGGATTCTGTATCGACGGTTAGTACATTGGTGGTGCATCCTTTTGAGAAAAGTAAAATGTTGCCAAAAAACACCTAAAAGCTTTAACAGATGAGTTCCCAGTTAGTACAGGTTGGGGCAACTAAATGATTATCCATCAAACAATCCATGAAAAATGAAAATTAAAGGATTAGCAGCTTCCAAAATTCAGAAAATTGAACTCTCGTCTGCTGCAGAATCGCAGATCATCTTGTTTCGACGTGAAATCAAGGAAAGCTTCTCTTTAGAATCTGTATAAAATTTAACACCTGGTGGATTCACCATAGATGTAGTCGAGAATCGTAATAACTCCAATAACAAAAGCTTGATCCGTTCCTGGCGTCACCACGACATGGTAGAGATCCTCGCTTGCCATCAGTTCCTTCTTCACCCCGATCTGCATTTCATTTTAAACAACGAGGAGTCCACACCTTAATCATTTCAGAAGCAATTTACAAACAAAGAAGGTCTTGTATGTTCATTGCGAATGCGAATTACTTACCTGTGCCATTGTTTTGCCCTTGGAGTCAACAATACAACAATCCTTATCAGGAAAATTGCCCTTGATCTCAAAGTCCCAGTCTTTGTTCTTCGTGGCTTTCGTTGAGATTCTGATTGCTCGAGTCCTTGCCAAGCACGAGTTTGGCTCTTTTAAACAGAAAACCATCTGGTCCTGCGATCCTTCGTAGTCTAAACTGTACCCCCTCCATCTCCGATAAATGCTTAAGGCCTCAACCGTTGCACCCTGGTGCATATTCAAATCAATATGCATGAACATAAATTGATCAAGCATCCCTAACACCTCTGCATGCACATGTACAATTAAAAAAATACATGTATATGCGTGATTGATAGTGTACCTTTCGGCGAAAGAGAAGCAAGGCGTCTACATCACTGTCCCTCAGAATCATCTCATCCTTTTTCCCCAGAATTCCACATCCGTCAACCTTGAAAGCAACCTTCTGACTACAATCCGTAACCACAAAACCACCTCCGCTTATCACGTGCGGCCTCCTCCTCACGACAAGCACAGCCTGAGAAGACGAACAGTACATCTTGCTAATTATAGGCATGGCGGTATTGTCTTTTGCTGCCATCTCTTTCTTTGATATCTACCGGAGACTGCTCTACTGCGCTCGATGACAAACTTCAAGCTTGATCTCGTTTCTAACAAGGGTCTATTCTTTTATACACAAAGCTTAGAGAGAGACTAGTTGTTTCTTGCGCAACAAGAGTTGGAGGAATATCTGATTTCAAATGTTTGGCAAGTTTTGACTCTGCATATACAATGTGCATTAGTTGGAAGAGTATCTGAATTCAAATGTGCTTGGCAGAGATGCAGTTGCTTGCTTGAGACGGCCATTTCTGGCCAATGAAACGACAGAGTTTTCGCGTGGGATCAACAGTTAAGAGGCTTTTGGTTTAATCTTCAAAAGAGGTAGACCAAGTTTCTTAATTTGGTTCAGCTTTTTGTTTAATTATCTGAGTTTGGTAGCTCAAAGTCGTAAAGGAGAATATTTCAAAGTGTGAATCTCTTCGAAAGCATCTTGTTTGGAGTCCAATTGCACTGCAGTTCAAAGAATCATTCATATCTTTACGTGAGCTTTTGAATTATTGCAACAGATGCTTGTCACCTTTCAAAGTAAGCAAAATTTAACAAAAGGATTCAACTCCATATAATTATGTTAATTTTGCACTTAAAGTTGTATCCAAGGGTAAAAACCCAAAATTGGGGCTCAAAACCTCTCCAAGGCTTGTATTTTGGGGTTGGGAATTTGGGATTGGTACCCACTATCCACCCCAGATGGATAAGGTTGCAAATGGGCTGAGGGAACCACAATTCACCGGACTAGGATTCTCTTCCCTCCTCTTTTCATCATCTTCGATCCACTCCTCTCACATTCTCTATTTTGTCTTTCTCTTTCTATAAAAAATTACTATAAGATGTTGACGTGGCTTAATCATGACCGTTCAAATATGAGGGGAGGGAAGGGGAGGGAAAAAAAGATGGGAGAGAATATGCAAATTGAAGAGCAGATAGAGGCAGGCACCGTGTGTCTGCAACATCAGCATGAACGATTGTATGCTGGCGAGCGTAAGGAAGACACAATTTCTACGGCCCAGATTAAAGGGTCGTTCAGATCCAATGGTTGGCGCGCCTCTTGGGTTTTGATCAAGTGTGGCGTTCCCAACTTCATCCATTTTTAAGATTTTAAACCCTTGTGTTGGAGATAGCCTAATTGCCTTTTAAAAGTTGTTTTGGATTGTGTTTTAGGGTCCATTTCTAATTGGATTGTGTTTTGTGGTCCATTTCTAACCGACAACATAGGAACATAAGCGACATTTTTATCAAGAGCATGTGTTACCTAATACAATAACGACGGACAAGTACAAAATGCCATATAGGGAAAATGGCCTACCAGTCCACTGGCCCATATGCCAAACTGAACAGGAAAGCCATCTTTCTAACTCATGTGATCGTTTATTTAAAACTCATTTCCTAGATTGGCTTGGTTAACCACCACGGTGTGGCTCAGTGGTTAAAGATGAATTTTAAGTTTGTATTTCAAACGGTACGTCTTGGATTTGATTTCTGGTACTAGTGAATTGCACGATGGTGATCAGTGGGAGGTTGAAATGTCTTTGTAAGTCTTCCCATAACCCTGAAAAAGTAAACTACCGTAACGAAACCACCAACTAGTCCATTTTTTGAAAAAAAAAAAAACAAAAAAACAAAACAATTTCCATGAATTTCGGTGAAGGACAAATGGTCATACTAGCGTACCAATGAAATGCACAAATGGGAAACGTCTATAAAATAGTGAAAAAAATTGTCACAATTCTAATTTGTGTAAGTTCAGCCTTCAGTTATCAAAGAAGATCAATTAGCTCAAATCTCATAAACATGTCTTCACTTTAACGATTTTTCCTCTTTCACATTTTTTTCAAATTTTTCTATCTCCTGTGTATTACCAACAACAACAAAAAACTTTTATATTTACACTCACAGTGTGTCTTATCTGGTGTATATTAACAAAACGTTAAAAGAAAAGACAAATTCTCCACTTGTCGAGCTCTCTCTCCCCCATGGCTTTTCCGTTGATTTTGATGTGAGCTAGAGGTTAGAAGCTACGATTTCAAAGATATTCTACTTTCAATACGATTGCGACTCGTTTCCCATTAGTTCATTATGAATTCGAGCTGCAAAAGACTTCGTTAGGGCTTTGATATGTTGAGATCCGAGGTAATTTAGTGTTCTTGAGCGTTGAATCGTTTCTTATGATTGGATTGAATTGTTTCGATTCACATTTTTTTCATTTTTTTTAAATTTATTTTTTATTTTGTTGAAATTAATCCAATCAGTTTTTCAAAAATGAAATAAAAAACAAATTCAGAAAAATGAATAAAAAGCGAATCGAATCAATTCAATACAATCATAAGAAACAATTCAATGCTCAAGAATACTAAATTTCCTCGAATCTCAACAAATCAAAATCCAAACGGAGTCCTCTACAACTCGAATTTAGACTGGATTAGTATAAACGAGTCGAAATCGTATTGAAAGTAGAATACCTTTGAAATCGTAGCATCTAACCTCTAGCTCACATCAAAATCGACGGACAAGCCATGGGAGAGAGAGCTCCCGACGAGCTGGAGAATTTGTTTTTTCTTTCTATGATTCGTTAATATACACTAGATGAAACACATTGTGAGCGTAAATAGAAAAGATTTTTGTTGTTGTTGGATAATATGTGGAAGATAGAGAAGTTGTAGAGAAATGTGAAAGACAAGCTTTGCCTTGCCTGTGAGTCAGTGAGGGCATATTTGCCAAACAAGGTGACTGTAAGCGTGCGCACGTGTGGGGTGTTGCACGGCCAACTATAGCAAAGGAAGAAGAAGACGCCAACCATTACAGCTTTTACACACCACCTGCGCACGTTAGCATCTTCACGGAGGAGAGAGAGAGAGAGAGGCAGTAGTGCCTTGGGTTTTGTAGCCCGAGAGATGGTGGGCCCGGCCCACTGGACACCAGTGACCGATCCTTTTGCCGTAGTACTTTGGGAAAGAGCGGGAAATTCATCGGTTTGCATTATGCGTCGCCTCAGCGGCGGGACCCACGTGAACGAAGGAATGATAAGACACTGTGGCCCACCTCCCTCCACAAACGTGCCCACCCCACCGATGGCGCGTGGAGCTCAGAAACTAGTCCGCAACCGTGCAGAAGCCTCAAACTTGTGCAATTAGTTAGGGACTAGCATATGGTCACACATAAAGTGTGTGAGAAATTTTTTTATTTTTGTTTTTTGAAATAGAGGAAGAGAGTGATAGAGAATGTGAGCGTGGGAAGTTTTTTTTTTTTTTGTTTTTTTATTATTATTTTTTTAATTAGAGATATGTTAGGATTACATGTAAATAAGGTTTTGAAAAAAAACATCAAAATTTGGTTGTGTGAACTTACATTTCCGCCTCATATTTCTTATTCATATTTTGTTTTAATTAGAGGGTTAAACTAGTAATTTCATAGAATTTTGGTTGACAATGAGTGTTTTATTAATTAATAGAGATAATGTTTTGTACGCACCTATTTTTATTTCTACCATATTCTTATTAATTTTTTTTAATTCATTTGCTCCGACGATCGAAAATTGAGATATATGTAAAAAGTAAAAATGGGTGTTTGAATAACATTATTCTTGATTAATCTAATTTGGTAAATTCATTCTCTATTTCACTTAGGCCAATCGATGAAGACATCCCTAGTTCAAATTCTCATTCCGCATCACAACCGAAAGTCGTTTGAGTTTGGCACATGAAGCGGCTGAGTTTGCGAATGGTTGAGTTTGGGTTGGGGGAAGAGGACATTTTTATTGTGTACATATATGTGTTACTTAACTACAAGTCTACAAGCACGCATCAAACTCACAACATATCTATATCATGATTCTATTTTTGTGAAAGTCAAACCTAAGATAAAATCACTACATCAAAGAACTAATTGGTAATTGGCTTGACAAGTTTGTTTGCTCCGTATGAGTTTCGAGTAATATTATAGTAGGGTCTTACCAATTTTATGCTTTCATACATAAATTTAAATAGGGTAAATTACACTTTACCACCTCAGGTTTGATATATATTGCAACATCACACAACATCTTTAAAACATTTCATTTTCATACCTCAAGTACTATTTTATTTCAATATAATACATCCGTTACATTTTTCATCCATTGATCCGATAAGAGCTGACGTGGCTGCTAAATTTCTGCCACGTGCCAAAAAATAAATAAATTATACATTAAAAATATTATAATAATTTATCCTATTAAAAAGAAAAAACATTGAAACCCTCTCCCTGACCCACCTTCTCCTCCTCCACTCTCTTCACCTCCACTCCTATCTAAAAAACCCACCCCACCCCCACCTCTCCTGCAACCCCCCACCCTACATCTTCTCCACATCGTCTTCTCCAGCAACCTCTCTCTTTCGCTATGCATCTCCATCTTCTAAAGCTATTCCACCGAAATCAATCAGATCTAGTCGTCGAGGATGACATCTCCGTCACCAGGGATGACCACACATCGTCAGGTCTATGAGCCTCATTGGAAAAAGGCGAATCGACACTATTGCAGCGTCAGAGAGATCTGGAAAGACGATGTCAGCGTTGTATTTTGAGAATTGGCATGGCTACAACGCCAGCACCCCCAGATAGGGATGGGCAAAATACCCGCGGATATGGGTAACCGCGGTTACCCGCCCATTTAAATTTCACGGTTACAGTTATGGGTAACCGTTTAGATAAATAAACGGTTATGGGTATAACCGTTTACCCGTGAAATTTAAATGGGTGGTTATGGGTATTAACCGCGGTTATAAACAAGTAACCGTTTACCCATTTATTTTATATATGTAAAATTTAACACAAACCATGTTCTCTATCGAACAAAACTTAGATCAATGCTATTGACTATAGTGCATGGTTTATATAGCTAATTATATATATATATTATGTTAATACTTTACATTATAGGTTAAATAACTCAAGAATATTGTCTTCTAAACAGTTTTCGGAACCAAAAATACTTAACAAATATTATATTACCTTTATTGGTAACATGGATTAGTAGTACAAGTTTTCCCAAAAGATTAGGAAAATAAATGACAATTCCCCTCAGCCCCACTCACTTAATTCAACCCAAGACTTATTCCTTAAACATGTTGCGACTTGCCATTTCAGCTAATCCCTCACTTTTGTTAGCATTGTTATTGTAATTTATATATCCCATATTCCAATTTTGTTCTTTAAAACTAATTTTCTTGCTTTTTCATTCTACATCAATTAAAAATATTGTTCGTAAATTATTATTTCAATTATTGGAATGGTATAAGGACTTAAAAATTTAAAATACGGAAATGTATGATGAATGTACCTATAACGGTGTTTAATTGTTAAAAAAAAAAGGGTAAAGTACAAAAAACTACCCCAACTATTGGTGTCACGACACTTTCATACCTCATCTTTAGAATTTGTGCCAATGTCATACCTCCGTTAGTTTTTCTGTTAATTTTTCTGTTAAGTGCTGACGTGGCTACATGCAGGATCCACTAACTAATAATTAAATATATTTTTAATAATTAAAAATTAAAAAAATAATTTTTTAAAAACTTTCTCTATCTCTCTCTCCCCTCTCTCTTCCCATTTTTAATAGAAAGTCTTCCCTCCCCCTCTCTCTCTCTTCCCCATCTTCCTGCAACCCAGAAAGAAGAAGAATGAGGACGAAGAAGAATAAGGGAAAAAAAAAAACCCAACCCAGTTCCTCCCCCCACCAACAAACCCAGAAAGAAGAAGAAGAAGAAGAAAAAAAAAAAATCCAAACCAAACCCAGTTCGTCCCTCATCCCCCCACCATAAACCCAATCCCCTGCAACTTAGAAAGAATGAGGAGGAGGAGGAAGAAGAAGAAGAAAAGAAAAAAAAAATGGAAATCGAGTTCGTCCGCCCCCCCCATCCAACCTGCAGAAGAAGAAGATAGAGAATGAAAAAAAAGGGTATGTCCCCCCCAACACCCAACATGTAGAAGAAGAAGAAGAAGAGAGATAAGGAAAAAAAAAAAAGGACACCCAGTTCGTCCATCCCGCCCCCTGCGCGCGCGCGTGTACCCAACCTCTTCTCTCCACATCCATTCCCCCATTTTCCCGATTCCACCTCAACGAGATATGGGGGTTTTTTTTTTGGGTTGCAGGTAGTGGGTGCGAGGTTGGGTGCGGGGAGAAGAGGGGGTAGGGAGCGGGGAAGACAAATTGGTTTATTTTTTTCTGTTCTTTTTTCTGGGTTGAAGTTGTAAGAAGGGGGAAGAAGAGAAGATGGGGAGAAGAGAGAGAATGGGGGAAGGGGACGAACTGATTGTTGGTTTTTTTTTTTAAATTTTTTTAAAAAACTTTTCTTTATTATTTTAATATTTAAAAAATATTAAATGATTTTTTTTTAGTTTTTAATAAATTTTTAATAGAAAATGGGCCCCGAATCAAGCTACGTCAGCATTTAATTGAGAAATTCACGCCAAGCTAACAGAAAGTATAACATTGGCACAAATTCATAAGATGAGGTATGACATTGTCAATTTTAAAAGATGAGGTATGAAAGTGTCGTGACACCAATAGTTAAGGTAGTTTTTTGTACTTTACCTAAAAAAAATTATGACATTTTTTTTTAAATTTTCAAGTTGTTAAAAAACATGTAGACGGGTGAAAAAGGGGTAATGGTAAAAAAAAAAAGATAAACAGGTTAAAAAGGGTAAATGGGTAAACGGGTATTAAACGATTACGGTTAAAAAGGTATGCGGTTATGGGTATTGTTAACCGTTTATAAACGGTTATGGGTATGAGTATAACCGTTTAGGCAATTACCCAACGGGTAAACGGTTATGCGGGTATAAGCATAAACAGTTATGGGTAAATAACCGCAGTTACCCGCCCGCCATAACCGTTGCCCATCCCAACCCCCAGAAGCATCGCCATCCTCACCGACTTGTAGTGGTCCGGAACAGCGCACACCCGTCAGCACAAATGGTAGGAGGGAGATAGAGCTTTGTAGAGAGGGATTTGGAGTTGCTGGGTTTTGATTCAAGGTGTGTGGGAATTGCAAGGATTTGCAGAGTGTGTTGGTGAGAGGGAGGGAGGAAAGAAAAGGTTGAAGATGAGGGGTAGGTGAAGAGAGTGGATGAGAGGGAGGTGGTCGGGAGGAATGGGTTTCTGGTTTTTTTTTTTAATATAATTTTTTTAATTTTTTAATAGGGTAAATTATTATAATATTTTTAATGTATAAATTTTTTTTTTCCACATGGCGCAAATTTGGCAGCCACGTCAGCTCTTAACGAATCAATGGATGGAAAATGTAACAAATGTATTATATTGAAATAAAATAGTACTTGAGGTATGAAAGTGAAATGTTTCGAAGATGTTGTGTGAGGTTGCAATAGACCTCAAACCTGAGGTGATAAAGTGTAATTTATCAATTTAAATATGATACATGTTTACAGTTTAATATATCAAATGCAAAATTAAATTATATGCATTCACAACCACGAGCTGGTGGCCCAATGATAAATGACAGATTACGATGCATAACCGTGACTTGCCATTAGTTGTCCCATTTTTATTAAAAAAAAAAAAACTATATGTATTCACAAAAGTATCAAGTTACCAACACTTTTTAATTTATTTAGAAGAATCAACTTGATCAACGATTCAGATCAACTATAAATAATAATCAACCTTATATGAACATGTATTAGGATTCAATTATTGGAGCATATACTCCATGACTCAACAAGTTGCGTGAAGAGCAGTTGTTTATATATGCATTTTTTTTAACAAGAAAGTCAAGCTTTGGATACCAAATTGGCAAATTATTGTAGGAGGAGGCATAGGATTTTATATTTTTATTTAAATTTCATATGAATTTATATATTTTTTGTACTTTATCATATAAACTAAAATTTTAAGAGACTTTATGCTTTTTACGAATATATGCTCAATGATCCGTTAAGCACGGTTTGTAAAGGTATTTATGGTGGCTAATATTTTTATTTATAGAGTAATATGTCCAACTGAATGATGTTTTATCCTAATGTATGTTAACTTGTGTGATTTAGAATGTGTCATTTGTTATGGCAGTGTTGAATTGTGTGCTACAGGTTGGTTTTGCAGTGGGTTATGTCGTATTGATACATGTTATGAATGTTGTTGATGCACAAAATCAGTGAGGACTTTGGTACAACAGAAAGTGTTAAGTTTGTGACATTCGCTAGATTGCTCCGGTCACTAGTATGGATAAGTAAGTAAATGGATAGGGACATGGAAGCAAACATAAGATGTACGTGGTTCACCCAGATTGGCTACGTCCACGGAGTAGAGGAGTTCTCATTAATGTGAAGGGTTTACACAAGTACATAGGTTCAAGCTCTCCTTTAGTGAGTACTAGTGAATGATTTAGTACAAATGACATTTGGCAATATTGTGAGAGAATGATCTCTATTTATAGAAGAGAGTTTCTAGTTTCATTCTGACATTGACATGTGTCGTGTTGTGATTGGCTTCTGATGTTGACACGTGTCGTGCTATGATTGGCTTCTGATGTCGACACGTGTCGCGCTGTGATTGGCCTCCTGGTTGGAGGGAAACTCTAATGGGTCATTGACGGTATAACGTTGACCGGTGCTCAGTAGTTTCGGGATTGGTCAAGTATGGTACAAACAAATGTTTATGACTAAATCTGATTAGTTATGAAAGTATATGAAAGGTAAAGACATAAGCACTAATTGAAACAGTAAATCAAATTAACATTCGTAAATGGTATTAAATGATTGACCTTATAATAAGGTTCTAAAAATCGCTAGGCGCTAGTCCGGCGGCTGGCAGGGGTCTAGCGCCTAGGCGGATTTATGTTAATTTATTATATATCTTGTAAAATAAGTGTCTATTTACACCTAAAAAAAAAACTATATTTGTATGGATAATAAAAGAATGATAAAATGCAAAAATTGAAGTATAAGAATACACAAATTATATACATCCAAAAATTCAATATTTAAAAAATAGTAAGCATATAATCATAATGAGGAGGATTTGGATGATAGACTAAATTATTCTTGTTCATGAATCATGATCCTTGTATTGGATTAGACATAGACTAAATTATTTAACCTTGATATATCTAGTTTATTTCTTTTCTTTGTATGTATCCCCTCAAAAGTGCTCAAATTCGTTTCACTATTGGATGAACTTGTAGTAAATCCATCATTTGCAAATTAGGTACACCATTTCCATAAGTATACCGCCATGAAACCAAAAAAGAAAAAAGCACACAATTAATAAAAAAACAAAGGCCCTTGGACCGCCTAGGTGTTGCATAGCTCTCTGCCTAGGCGCCGCCTAGCTTCCAGCCGATATTTCCAAAAGCCTTGCCCAAAATCGGGGCGGGGCTCCACCGCCCAGCGCCTAGGCCGATTTTTACAACAGTGCTTTATAGACAAGCATAACAATATACATCCAAGAACTTGTACAAGTGTAGCATGTAACAAATCATGAAACTTGTACAAGTGTGTCACGTTACATGACAAACACCAAGTACCCAATGTAGCATTTGTGAAGTTCTCCTATTAGATTTCAACTCGTAATCAAGGTTTTATGCTCATTTCTCGGTAAGCATTGTTCAAGGACTTCTGGCAACTAGCACATTGTGATTTTTTTTGAATTTTTATATGATCATTTTATACGAATTTGTATAAGGTGTCACATGACATATATTGAATATGCCACGTGACATCTTGTGATTCATTTTATACAACTTTTCTCAAGCTCTTTTTGCATACAAACGACGAGCACCCTGCAACGATCCCATTGCAACTTTCGAAATATTTTCTGATTGTTTTCCTATTGTACATAAAATTTTCAACTTATATTACATTTTATTCAAAATCTGCCCATTAATTAACGGGTCATTTATGAACCAATTCCACCGATGAGAGTAGTTTTATTGTAAGCCATCCAGATCGAATCCAACGGAACAACTTGGTCCACCCTGTTGTTCTGCAAAGGGTGATCCGCACAAGAGAATTGGCATAATTGAGATAAAATCTCTGATTGCTGAACCTGACAAAAACGACATTGCAGGGAGGAGTAGGAGACAATGCCTTGGGTTTGGGGGGTAGAAATTAAATTATGGGAAGGATCTTGGTGCAAGAATATTACCCCAGTACATGAAAAAGTTCTCAAAAGCGGGACTGAGGGTAAAAGAGGACTATTATCACTGTCATTTTTTTTGTAAGATGCAGTAAAAAGGTTACCCCCAAAGTTCAAACCGAAAAGGACAACTTGTTTAGACACTCTTGTTGAGAGAATTTTCAATTGAAGTGTGGCCTTATCATCGTTTATGGGACTACCTGTATTAGAGAGTGTTTAACAAGTACGATAAGTGGTGAATCGGTAGTATGGATATGGTGGTATGCGGTTGCCCATGATAGTAGCTGCAACGTGAAACGGTGAAAGCGTGGAAGAAGATTGATCTTTATTTTATTTATTTTTCTTCTTATTCAAACCTGACCAAAACGACGTTGTTTTGGCCATTTCTAAAATAGAAAACGTCTCTTTTAAAAGCGACTTTTTATGAGATTGCATATGCCTTTTTCAGCATCTTCTCTATTTCAAACCTATTTCAACAAAAATTACCCACTTCGCTCAAATTTCTCTATCCAACTTCTTTCCTCAATTCCTCAGTGAGAAAATAACTTGTTAGCTTTTATATTTCTCTCAATATAACTTTTTTTAAATATTCCATGTCAGTTTATATGTCGAAATAGCATTACTCTTAGCATTTAGTCCATGTAGTTTTAATTTTGACAATTGTGATTATGTAGTTTGTTTACTTTTGCAATTATTGAAAAATCACTAGTTTGGTGACTTAAGAATGAAACCTAACGTGGCAGCAATGTGCATTGGCAATTTTGACATTTCAAGTGCGTTGATTTTACAAGAAAACCTCACTTGCGTAGACACAAATCAATAAGAGAAAAGTGGAGATAACATGTGAATAAATCAAAATGTTCATGGTTTTTTTATGAATTTGGATTGTCGTTTTAGGTACACGAATACCCAATATGCATGTATAGCCATGTATTTCTACTTCACTTCAACAAAGTTAATGATTGAAACTACCAAATTTACAAAAGTAAATGAACTATGCCAAAATTGAAACTTCAAAAATTAAATGAAAAACTACTGCTTAACCTAAAAACTAAGATAAAAGTTGATGACGGTACAACTTTCATAACACGAGCAAGTAGCGTCTCATACTAATACTACAACAATGTGTGTAAATTCCTCTTCTCATAAGGTTAAATATTTGGCACGAAACATCAGTATAGCAGCTAGGTAAAGGCAAAGGTAAAATTGACATGAGATTTTACCCAGATGGTTAGTTATTCTCAGAGTCAGGGCTGATTTGTCCAAGGGCTCTGATTTGCCCGAACACCTCTGATTTCCCCGCCTTTTCTCTTTCCTACGCAGTGGTCACGTGCGGTCTGAGGTACTTCCCCATCGTGCTTTTCGCTTCTTCCTCTGCAAATCCTGCAACTCACTCACCCCTTCACACTAAAAATAATGCAAATTGGACTAATTTATTTATTTTTAATTTAAAAAAAAACCCACAATCAAACAAAAAGCTTGAGTTTTTACTTGTTTTTCTATAAATCCAACTCCAAAAATCTCACTCAAAAGCTCTCAACTTTGCCAAATGTGTTCGTACAGAGACACTTGCAGTTGCAGGCTTTTTGCACTGCCGTCTTTACTATTACCATTGCCATTATTAACTGATTAATTTATTAATTTATTGGGTTAATTAATTAATTATCTCTGCAAATTACCAAAACATGCAAACAAAACACAGATTAGATGTGCCTCGGGAAGGAAAACAAAACAAATCAAAACCCAAAAACCCATCTTTTTTGAAAAACATTCTTTCACTCGAATCACTCCATTGAGCCCTGTGAGTTGTGAGAATTTTCAATTAATGGCGACCCCTTTTTGTAATTCTAGTTAATATTAATACCCTTTTAATTATGTTTTGATAAAGTTTAAATCTTTACACTCCCCCATTAATCCCCTCTCCTGTTTGCAGAGCATTTATGCACCGTGCAACGTCTCTTTTTATCCCTGTCAGAGCCCCTAATTACTGCTTTCTACCATTTCATTTCTACACCTACCATCATTTGCTTTGCCGTTTCATAAGTGCTTTTCTGCTGATTGCTTTTGATTGATGAGCGTTTTTATTTGTAATTTACTAATAGCTGCAACTGCAGTGCTTCTATCAGCAGCAATACTGCTACTGCTTTTCTCTCTGTAATCTCCGCTGTCGTTTTCTTCATTTGGGGTCTGTGTTTTAGGTGATTGAGCAACTGGGATTTGGGATTTGGTTACTATTTGGAATGGCAGCTCCTTCTGGTAGCTCTGCTTCTGTGCCGTCTCTGCCACCGCCACGCCCAAAGTCGCCGCCGCAGTATCCTGATTTGTATGGGAAGCGCAGAGAAACAGCCAGGGTTCAGATGCTCGAGAGGGAGATTGGTTTTCTTGAGGTAACTCTAATTTTTTTTTTTTTTACTTTTTGTTAATTAATTAATTTAAATCTCCTTTGAGTTGAAAAACCAAAACTTTGAGTGCAATTATCATTGGGTTAAGTTGGTAATTAAAAATTTTCAAGTCCTGTTTCTCTTTGTTTTTGTAAATCATTCTTGGATTAAGAATGTAATCTTTTAGTTAATTGGACTGGAAAAAGCTTAACTTTTATTTAATTTCATTAGCTTAATTCTGTGAAAAGTGAAAAGGTGGGACTTCCATTTTTGTGAACAACAAGATCATGATTAAGAAAATCTTCCTTTGAGGGTGTGCTCATAAAGCTAGACAATATGCTGGTTTAACACTTAATTTAAAGTTAATTAACGCGGAAATGATCAGTTCAAGTTATTTGGTGGAGAGTGATCCTGATTTACTACAAACCATTTCAATGTTGTTCCGTTTTAAGGACTAATTAACTCGAAAGTTTCGGAACTTAATGTAGTCGATCCAATGAATAATACTCCTCTGTTTGCTTGGTTTAGCAAGTTTTGGTTAATCATATTATACAGGTGACTCTAATTAACTTCGTTTAGCAGCGCTAACCCCACCGGCGTGGAGGATGAACTCCGTGAACTATTCTTACCGGTTTTGCATAATCTTCAACCGGGGATCAAACTTGAATGAGTGATGGTGAATTAGAATTGGTGGTATTCTGTTTGTCCTGTCACTTCGTACACTCGAAAGTGTTCGGCAGGTTTTCATCGACTTCATGTGGTACCCTGTTTATCTTTAACATATCAGATAATAATACCAAAGTAGTTTGTCGGACCAATAGATAGGGATGGTCTTTGGGTTCATACGATCCGTATGTAACTCAATCGGATTAGATTAACTCGAGGCGTTAGAGACCATTGAGATGTTTCCAACTTGAGCTCAAAACGGTTCATCTCTCATCTTTCAATGCTGATGTGGTAGCTTTCCACTGAATAGTTGAATTTTGTGTGGTTGTCTATTGGAACCAAAGGTACTTCCGATAATTGAAGTCCTGCTCCTGCGTATCCCGAACGGAAATGCGCCTTTAATCAATCATGTCATAGAGTTTCCAAACAGAAGAGATATTACTTAATGTGTCATTTCTGTTTACTTGATTCTTCTTCTTTGGTTTATGTGGAAGTTAAACAATTACCTTGTTTGTTCGCAGGAGGAACTAAAATCTGTTGAACGGCTTCAACCTGCTTCCAGATGCTGCAAAGAGTAAGTCACTTTATCCATTACCTTTTGTAGCACGTAGTTCTCAAAATTTGAACTAGAAGAAGTCAAACTGAAAACCTACTAAATTTGTTTGCTTTAGTCATTTCATGATGAGGTGGTGATTCTCTTTAAATGTCGTGTTCGTCAATTGAGAGTAGATTGAACATGACTATTTTGCAGGGTTGTTGATTTTGTGGTTGCAAACCCAGATCCGTTAATACCTACGTAAGAACAATGTCACCATTTTTTTTGTTGTTGTAAAGTTTAGTGCACCTTATGTGTATATGATCATTAGATTTTCTCTCTTTTAAACAGGAATCGAAAGAAACGCAGGTCATGCCGCTTCTGGAAATGGCTATGGTACCATTTTCTCTTCGTCTTAAAGAATTATGTTAGTTTACGAGTTAAGATGAAAATCGGTTTATACTGTACAGTGACTGCAATAAGAAAAACTGTGTTGACATTATAGAAACATTAAAGGATGTTGACTACTAATACTTTGGGTGATCTTGAATTAGTATATGCTGAGCACCGAGCATCCTTCCGTCAATATTGCAAAGACTTAAAACATTTAAGATCCAGCGGAAATTTTTGAGTTTTGTTGTGCTTTACATTAACGTTAATGGATTTCTACATTCGATACCAGTATTAGAAAAGTTGAATCGTTCCGAATATGACATAAGCTTGTTTGTGGTACAGCGGAATGCCCTGTTTCAGCTGCTCATGGATTTTCTGTTGCTGCTGCAACGGGTGCTCTCTCCACCTAGAAATGCCACGCTGCTGTGACTGCGGTCTGTGTAACTGTAATCCATGTGCCTGCTGTCCGCTCCCAAAGTGGCGATGTTGCTGCTCATGTCCCCGCTCCAACTGCTGCAAAAATATTTCATGCAGCAGAAATTGTTGCATTTTTCCATCCTGTTCATGTCCCGATTGCTCTTGCGCAAATTGTTGCATTTTCCCGTCCTGTTCATGTCCCGATTGCTCTTGCGCAAATTGTTGCAAATGGAAATGCTCTTGCCCTAAATGTCCGAAGGTACGACCGTGTTGCTGTTGTAGAATAACCTGTTGCAACCCTTGTAGTATATGTTTTTAGTATTTATACCATCACTGTGGAAGCTTTGTTTTTCCTTTTTAGTCTAAATTATGCAAATATTGAAGGATGCAAATATTATGTGAGCTATGAAGAAACAGTTATGTATGAGAAACTCTCGACCTAAATGATCGACAATGGTTTTCAATACAAAAATTTGTACCTTTGTACGCAAGGTAGGTCTTATGTATGTGAAACTCTCGAGCTACATGATCGACAAGCGTCAAATCCGTTAACAGTCAAGATTTCCGTAGCGGGCGGGAAACTTATGAGTCAAACTCAAGCAGTCTGATTCCTATATATGAGAATTAAACTCGCATGAACTACTAGATTTCCGTAGCAGGCGGGGAAATTTATGAGTCAAACTCAAGCAGTCTGATTCCTATATATGAGAATTAAACTCGCATGAACTACTGTGGAAGGTCTTTTTAACTTGCTTACGCGTCGGTGACCTCTAAACAAAATGGATTGGTGCAATTTGGAACAAGATTATATATGCAAGCAAACTCCACTATGCAAATTAAAACATCGGTATGTCATATTTTGATTCTATTACATTAGTTTTCGCCGGTAAACGAATTTCCAGCAGTTCTCTTATGAACTCCCACCCAAATTCTGTTAGACCAAGTCAGAGTTATCAAGAATCCAGCTCATGTTTAAACTCTAAAGTCTGTTATTCAGGAATGCAGTCCTTATCCAAGGATAACTCTGATAGGTCTAGATTACTTTAAATGTTTTAAAGTTTGTTTTCAGAGATATTGTATTATTCAAATTCAAATATTGCCGTGTAAATAGGGATGATAAACCCCTGATGTAATCTCAAGATTATTATAAATACATGCAACCTATCAGTTGATGGGTATGCAAATTCTGAGCTGGAAACCTGAGAGACCTAAAGTTTTACAAATTCAACCCAAAACCAAAAGCACTTTCTGGCCCAACAGCAGAAAAAAAACACGAATTCTTAGTCTATTAACTGCGTCCATGCAAAAGCAACAGGGCTTTTGACTTGGTGTTGTGGGTTTGCCCACACAATTGACCCAAATTCCGACCTTGCTGTTTTCTCTGCACCCGGCAAAGCCACAAATGTGACCGTGTACTTCTGCTTCTCTCCTACATTGTTGAACACGAGCCCTGTGGGCTTCACGATGGTCCTCACCGTCGAAGGACTGGTCACGGAGGCTCTGTATACAGACCCGGCTGCACCGACATTCGTCAATTCCCGGGTGTACCTCACAACCCTTTTGTTTTTGCTCCCGAACACGATTGAGAACGAAGGGTAGTTGAGCTGGCCGGGGTCCGAATACTTTCTTGCACAAGTAACATTGGGCCTGTTGACAATGGCTTGGACATGCTCAATGGTGTACTCCAATGAGCACAAAAATGCAATGTAGTCCTCGGCGGTGGTGTCGTAAACCAGGCCCGGTGAGAGCGCCTTCGAGGGGTCGACATGGCCGGAGCCGTGCGCCCACGGGTTAGAAAGCGTGCCGTCGGCCGCGTCTCTGAGAGGGGAGTTGGTGTTGTCATGGGTGTAAGCTGTGGTCATTAGGGCAGATTTCACAGTGCTTGGGCTCCATTCTGGATGGGCCGCCTTGAGCAGTGCTGCAAGCCCACTAATGTGTGGGCATGACATTGATGTACCTGCCACAAAAGCACAGAGGTCGAGTCAACTTCAAATTGGTCAACATCGTCAACGGTCATGATCAAATCAAACTGTTAACAAACTAGCCGTCACCTGACATAATGTTGAACTGACTCTGCCTGTTGTCCTCCTCAATCCCGGTGGGCCCGAGCGCCTCCGACCATGCTGCCAAAATGTTAACACCTGGACCAATCACGTCCGGCTTCAAGATCTCGGGGTTCACCGTATTGGGCCCCCGTGAACTAAACACTGCCACGACCGGTGACGGCCGTACATTCAACACGGTCCCGCCGAAGGTAATAACAGCCGTAGGATTGGGATCGTGCTGAGCATATGCCCTGATTTGATCACCGACTTTTCTTCCGACGGCGACAGCTGGTAGCAAGTGACTGTCAGCTACCAACTCCTCACCGCTGGCGGCGGTGTTGGCGAGTATCATCCCAATCCCGCCGGCTGCGCGCACGACGCCACCTTTCTCGACACGTGCGTTGACGCCTCGGTCGCACATCACCACTCTCCCACGCACCAAATCCGGGTTGAGCGAACCGGGTATGCACAAGTTACTAGAGCCGTTGGACCCCTTATTGTAAATCAACTGGACCGGTTTGTTTCCCATTCCGGTCCCGCTGTAAAGAGAGACGCCGGTGAACCGGAGTTTGTTGCCTAGCAAAGCGTAAGCCGGGAAATCCCGATCCAAGGTCCCGGCTCCAACGGTCATGATCCATGGGGCTGTGTTGGCCAACGAGGCCTTAGTGGGCCCACTGTTCCCTGCCGAGCATGAGACGAAAATACCCCTCTCCATAGCCGTGAACGCGCCAATCGCGATCGTGTCGCTGTAGTAAGGAGTGGAGTCAGCGCCTAGAGAGAGCGACAAGACGTCGACGCCGTCGATGATGGCGCGATCCATTCCCGCGATAATGTCCGAACCGAGACATCCGGTGCTCCAGCAGACCTTGTAGGCGGCGACGCGTGCGTGAGGCGCTATTCCGCGAGCCGTTCCGCTCGCGTATCCGAGGAGGCTGGCGTTGGCCACGAGGGACCCGGCGGCGGTGCTGGAGGTGTGAGTGCCGTGACCGTCTCTGTCTCGAGGGGACACGACTTCCCTCGGCTTTCTCAAGTTGCTTCCGTCGGAGGCCATTTGATAGCCTTTGGAGAAGCTCCGAGCTCCGATTAGCTTCTTGTTGCAGAGAGTAGCGGCAAAATCGGGGGCAGATTCGCACTGGCCGCGCCACTTGGTCGGGATCTCGGGCATTCCGGTGTCGTCGAAGCTCTTGGACTCGGGCCAGACCCCGGTGTCGAGAACTCCGATGATAACGTCATTGGATGCTTGGTTCAAATCCTGGGTCGAGTGACCCGCCCAGAGTCCCGATTCGGTATCAAGACCCAGGAACTCGGGGGTACGAGTGGTGTGGAGGTTGTAAACCGTGTCTTCGTAGACGCCAATGACAGAGTCGGACTGGCGGAGCAGCTCGGCCTGGTCCGGATCCAAGGAGGCGGCGAAGCCGTGGTAGGCATCGGTGTAGGTGTAAAGGAGGGAGTCTGAGTCGGAGGAGAGGGACTGGAGGGTGGCGGAGTACCAGTCATGGTGAGTCGCGTAAGATTCCGGGTTGGAGCGTTGGTTCATGTGGACAATGTAAGTCTGCTTCGCCATGGCTGAGAGAGATAGGAGAAGAAGGAGCAGAGCTCCGAACCCGAAGGGCTCGGAGGGCATGGCTAAAAACCTTGAGCTGGGGTAGAAGGTGAAGAGAGATTGAGAGAGTGGATAGAAGAAGAGGGTAGAAGGAGAAAGAGACGGAGGTGGGGCTTATAAGCATGCGGGGATCTCGAATGCGACATTCATTTGGGTTTAATTACCCCGATGCCATTTACCTACAATAATAATCACATTTTGTTAATTATATTTGCGTTGAAGTGCAGTGCTTTAGATTTCTATTTTTAGAGTGTGTGTAAAAACAAGAGCATCATTTGTCATGCTTCAGAACCTTCCTACCAAGCCCACCTCTTTATTGCCAGAGTTTTCCAACTTGGCGGCTTCTAGTGGTTCTGTCTTTTTCTATTTTAAGTAATTCGTTAATTAATTTGCATCAGCTTGAATCTTAAATTTCTTAGCTTAATTATGAGCTTAACACAACTCCGGTTAATCCTTTTAAAGTACAAATGTTTCCGAGCCTTTACTTGTGAGGTATCAAATAATTCTGATCACCAATTAGTCAATAACCTTTAGCCTAGAGGGTTTGGTGGAAAGGCCGTGTCTTTTGTAAACAATCACATGTTTGTATAAAAATAGGGCACGGAATCATGGCATCGTTTTCCTTACACAAATTTTTACACATGTTTTTATGGGGCTCATTTCATGATGTATGTCAATAATTCGAACCGTCTATCTTTTAGATCTTCCTTCAAATTGACACTTGGGGATGCTCCAGAAGTGAGTTGGAAGCCGGTCACTTGGTAGGGTCCATGCTCAAGCACCAATTGTTACCCTAATTTTAATTACTAACTTATGAACAAAGCTCAAATTCATGTGATATTTTTTTTTGGGAGATTTTTGGCTCTCCACCATAAAATACAGTGTATTCTCACCATACATCTAATCATCCGTCATGTGTCATTTCATTAAATCTTGGTTAGGTGGAGGATGAGCGTACATTATATTTTATGGTGGTGGGAAAAAACCTCCCTTTTTTTTTACTACCCTTCTTCAGTGTTTGAGCTAAAATTTTATCACATTAGAGGCGTAAAATATCAGAAACTCTTTGATTTTGTTTACACTACTTTAATTTACTATCACATGGTGGTTCAATGGTTGAGAACGAATTTCATACAATTGAGTCGTTCAACATTTTTCATCTCCATATTTTTGCGTAAACTGGCAAATGAAAGGTAATGGCCACATTTTTGGGTCAATATATTCGCTCCTCTTTTTTACCGGAAATGGGTTTCCCGACCATTCCCAATATCCAACGGCATTATTTGTAACCTCAATTATTCATTATAATTCGTGGCAGTTAGGCGTCCATGTTATTCAATCAAAGGTAACCTTCAATCTTCTCTCTCTTATGTGCGGGAGGAGAAATTTTTCATTGTGATGGGAACATGAGTAGTACATCACGTGTTTTTATGTAAGTAGGGAGAAATTTTAATTTTTAAGTTATTAATTTTTACACACATATCCCACCATTTATATGGTGACACGTGGTGTACCACCCCGTGTCTCTGTCACACTGAAAAATCTCTCTTGCGGGAGTAAGATTATCTTCCCTTCTATTTCCATCCCCCATCCTCATCTCCTCTCACACATTGCTTTTTGTCTTATCGTCTCTATAAAAAATTAATATAAGATGTCAACGTGGTTTAATCGTAACTATTTAAGTAGGAGATGAAGGAATCCTCCTACTATGGCAAATTTGAACCAAATTATTGCTAGTCTATTGTGAGGCTGTTGACCCTAAAAACTACCAAGCTTACGTGGTACGCAGGCCGAGTAATCTATGAGCTAACTACGTCATTCGGTTGAATGCGGGGCGTGCCAACTCGACGGCCGAGCTCGGCCGATGAGTAAATGTGTTGACGTTGCGTTGAGCGCGCGGCTGACTTCGTCTTGCGATTGCGACCGAGGAAGGAACACGTCTCGGCCTCTTGGGTTCTCGAACCTGAAGACAAGGTTACTATTCTTACGAAGTTCACAAATCGTCGTCGTCGGATTCGGTCACAGTGATGGTATTCGTCAGAGTAAACTCACGCCGAATCGACACCAAAGTGTAAGGGCACAAGTACTCAAAGCGGGTATAAGTCTTAACAGTAAACGTGGTTCGGCCGTTGAAATGCCGAACTCTAAATCCCACTTGAGAGTATCCAATCATAAAATAACTCGTCGTGCAATGTGCCGAGCCCAATAAACTGTAACACCTCACTTCGCCAAGAAGGCTGATGAGATGACCTCGACCAATAAGGATTCGGAAATCCTTCTCGACCGAGACTTGGATAGATAACCAGTCCCCCTCGACGCAGTGATGTTTATGCCAACTGAAGATGCTGCGAGATCGGCTGATTCTACGGTGACAGTGCTGTTTATGACAACTGAAGATATCACCGGTTGCCTTCACAATGTTGTTTATCCAAACTGAAGGTGTATCGGTGAAAAGAGAAAAGAAAAAATCTCAAGGTTGTTGAGAAAATTTGCGCAGGGCAGTTGTGTGTTGAATTGGAGGGGGTCTCCTTCCGTTACACCGAGTCTTGTACTTATAGGGTTGGATATCTGCTTGCCGCAGCTGGATGATAAACATCTCAATCGCACCCAAAGTCTTTGTGACGGAATATCCTGAGAAATAAAACCATGACCACATGTGAATCTGACGAAAAATAGGGACTTCTGCATGCCAATCCCACTTTATCCCACCTTTGACTTATCTCTATCCAATCACTGAATCTTTTGGGATGGTTCTACACGGCTCTTCACGTCAGAAATCTCACCTTGCTGTCATCCTGACAACCTGACCTTCCATCATATTAGAAGCCTAGCTAGGCTAGGCCTCCTTTTCTTGCCATATGCATGTTACGGCAACCATTAATAAAAAAATAATATATATATATATAATTATATATAATCATATATATATATACTCATATATATGTATATATGTATATACTCATATATATATATATATAATTATATAACAGGCAACTTTTCACACGGCATATATATATATATGTATATACTCATATATATATATATATATATGTATATACTCATATATATATATATAATTATATAACAGGCAACTTTTCACACGGCATGCACATGTCAATCAATTCAATTCATCTGACAACATCCATAAATAACCCAGCCTACCTAGGTCTCCTATCTCACCATTATCCAAGCCTTGCAAATCCCATATTATGCCACGTGATAAGAATCCAAGCCGAGTTGCTCTAACCCACACGGTACATTGCTAACAAATCCAAATTAAATTGGACGGTTCCACCTGTCTCTCTGTTGAGATATAATTTGAATCTTATTTATCTGGTTTAAGAAGATGCAGATAATTCTTATTAAAAGATAATTATGATAAAAACTATAATATTATCCTTTAACAAAAATATCTTCCATTTTCCATTCGACGGTTGAGAACTACGCTTACTCAACGACCTTGATTACATGGGCCGATGGTGTAAATTTGGGTCGAAACAGAGGCTAAACCCACATCTTCCTCTTTAGTGTAGATAATATTCATTGTTCGAAAAAAAAAAAGTAAAAGGGGAGACTTGTTGAAACTAGTGAATTTATTCAAGAATTCAAGATTGGATGCATGTTTGTATTCACGTATGAACGTCAAATTCGGAAAAGAAAAAAAAAGTAGGAGGGGAGACTTGTTGAAATTAAAGAATTATTCAAGAATTCATGAAGATTGGATGCATGTTTCTATCAAGTACGAACGTCCAAATGAAAATGTTGAAAAAAAAAGAATGATGACGAGAGTGAAGAGTAGGAGAATTGACAGAAATAGAATCTTGACTGCCCCACTGTCATACTTTGGATGACAATCCTGTCCTTGTAAAGTAGCCGACAAACTCGTATTTATTGACATCACCATGTGATTTGTGGATGTGCTTTTAAAATGATTGAAAACGTTTTTAGAGAAAATATTTTTGAATTTCAAAAGCATTTTAAGTGTTTTATGCAAAAAGCACTAGTTATGTGCTTCTTCTAAGAAGCACTTTAAGTGATTTTCCATGATTTATTGACATCTTTACTAATGATTGATTCTAAAAATATTTTCACTAAAAGTGTTTTTGGTCATTTCAAAAACACATCGAAACGAACTCTAAGTCATCCAACTTGGTTGGTTATTCTTTTTGGGGTGTGATATTCACACACCCCTTTTTACTTCTCACACATATTTTTAATTTTCGGTCGTTGGATCGGATGAAGTGAAGAAGATCAATAGATAGAAATTAAAAAGAGATATGTGAGAAGTAAAAAGGGATGTGTGGATAGCACACCCCTTCTTTTTTGTTTTCCCTCTACTCTCAAATGGATAAAAAAAATGTAGTATATTTGGAAAAAAGCAACCAAATCATGATTTTGTTAAATGACTTGTTCTTCCCAAAATAGGAAGCGTGTTCCTTTACTAGGTTTTCCGTGTAGATATATTTATTTATTAAAATGATTTAAGTTTCTTTGTTCATGTCGTAGACTGCTCCACAGATATATGACAGACATGATTGCAATCTAATGTAAACCTAAAATTAACTAAACAAGAATTAATCATATTTTATAAGGCAATGATATCCTAAAAAGCTTAAGCTGAGTCCAACTAGATTCGAGTTTAATTGGATAATTAACTATTTAAGCATTTTTCATTTCTGCTTTTCAAAAGATTGCTTTTTCCTTATCAGTGGTTGAATTATTAAATAGTAACACTGTTCATGCGTAAATTGCTGAAATTATAGTCAACTTGGATATTTGCTTAATTAGTGAAAGGTAGCTAGGTGCAATGTTTGCCTTATCTAACCGTAAAGATATACAATTTTTGCTCCTGAGATTAGTTTTAAAACTTTTATATTCACTTTATTGGGGGGTATTGTATTTTCACTTGAATTCATTATATCTTTTTTAGCTAGTCATCGATCAATTATCATGAAGGAGGATGCATGCAGTAATAGAAATGGCAAAATATTGCTTCTACCGAAAGAAAAAGAACGTGAAGTGCTAATAAGTTTAGGAAAATACATAACATCCCAACCTAGGTGACAAGCTATGAACACCACATTATCGCATCAAAAGAGAGCAAATTGTATTATCCAACATAAGAAGGATTAGATGCCCCCATGCATTCCTAAACTTTTTTGAGTTTGCGAAGACTCATGTCTTTGAGTAAAGGATTAGATCACACAATTATGTAGTAGCTATTGGCTAGGTCATGGGCATGTATTCAGTAGGAGAGATTATTTAGTGTACTGAGAACACAGCACGAACATTATATGTTAGGGTTAATCCCAGTTTACTCCTCTGATGTTTCGTGGTTTTCAACGTTTGTTATATGAAGTTTTTTTCATCCCAGAGTCATACCTTAAGTCTTATTTTTTGGACATTTTCATACATCCGTTAAGTTTTCCGTTAGAAATTCTGTTAAATGATGACGTGACGCCCACGTGGACAATAATTGAGCGCCACGTGTCAATATGGGCCCACTTCAATATAAAAAAAAAACAACCAACCAACCTTCCCGCACCTCTCCCTCCATTTTCTCTCCTGCAAATCCCAGCACCTCTCGATTTTCCATCAATTTGACCCATTTTCAAGGGAAATGGGGAAAACCTAGATGGCAATCTGATTCACCATTAGAGATAGAACCGGATTTGGGTATTTGCACGGTGCAGAGCTCAGATCCGTTCACAATCGAGCTATTGTAGAAGAAGGCTTGAGTTTGGACTTGCAGGCAGCAGTGTTGGCCAACATCCACACATTTTGGCAGAGGCTGGTGACCTCGACAAGGATCAGGAGAGAGAGAATGGCGGCTGCGTTGTGCGATGTGACGTAGCGGCATGTGAGGAAGATGAAAAACGTGATGAGGACGACGGTGGGGGTGTTGTGGGCGAGGATAACAGAGGCGTGGAATTAGAGAAGAGTGAAGGGAGAAGGGAGGGGAGGGCTGAGGGTTGCAGAATAGAGAGTGCGCCACTTTAATAAGTTATTGACCAGGGATTGGGAATGATTCGATGCAAGGATTGACCAAGGATTGGGAATGATTCGATGCAGTTATTGCAGAAGAAAGATGGCTGAGGGCTGAGGGTTGCAGAAGAGAAGGGAGGGAAAGGGTGCCGGGGGGTGAGGGACTGGTGGGTTTTTTTGTAATTTTTTTATTTTTTAATATTGAAGTGGGCCCATATTGACATGTGGCACTCAATTATTGTCCACGTGGTCGCCACATCATCAGTTAACAGAATTTCTAACGGAAAACTTAACGGATATATAAAACTGTCCCAAAAATAAGACTTGAGGTATGACTCTGGGATGAAAAAAACTTCATGTATTAAATAAATGTTGAAAACCACGAAACTTCAGGGCAGTAAACTGAGATTAACCATATATGTTATTATACAAGTTGTGTGAGATATTTATATGAAAAATTAAACAACTTAAAATATAAAATATTCATCCAGCTTATATAATGACACGTAATATATCACCCAACACTCAGACACCGTAAAAGATCCTCTGGAGAAGATGGCGCTAATGGATGGTTTCCTCTCGCTTTTTCTGCTTCCCAATTATCATATTATCCACGCACCCTCTTTTGCAATCCCAATTATGTGCCTAGTTTAATTATTTAACCTAAGACCATTTGAAGCATTTTTTCAAGTATCTTGCACGTCACATCCATGCTTGTTGACAATATCAGAGCAACGTTGGAGAATTTTATATATAACAATAGTCGAAGTGAGGGCACTTGCATATATAAAAGTTTGTAGCATTTGAATCATACAAAAATTAAGTGGTTTAAATTAAGTTAAAAGGGTATTTTTTTTCATATGCACTGATGCATAATAAGAGTTAAATTAGATCCTTAACCGCATAGTCAATTATTCATTGATCCAGTCCATGTTATATATCGGGGTGCCGTATCTCAACAGAATTGGCAGCTTGAAATATTATGAAAGTATAGGCAGTGCAGCCCGCCACTGTATTGGTTATATTCTTCTAATCGTTTACAAATCTGAGAGAGAATATCATCATAGACATGGAGCCTCCTGTGATGGATCCATGATGGGCAGCTGTGGGCCTCTCATACTAGGCTCTTCGGTTCTAATTTAGGTTGGTTTCTCACATCAGCAGAGCACCAAGTGAACCACAAATGAGGCAGCTCACATGGATGTTAGGCCAACGGAGTTTTCCAATTTTTTATTTTTTATTTTTTATGGGGACATACGATTGGATTGGTAAATGAAGAAATGATGGAATTTTGTTTAAGTTGATAGTAGAAGATGAATTGTTGATAAATGAACTCGTTTCTTCGAATTCCAACAGAACGTCAAGATTTAATCTTTCACCTTTCCATTCATTTCTTATTTTAAAATGATGTGATCATTCGATTCTATCTTAAGCACCAAACAAGTCTTTCGCTTGTTTTGTTCTTTTATTGCTGTGTTGTAGGAGAGAAACTTTCGTGCCCCGACTTTTTTTACCGCATTTTCTTATCTCCCTCTTCATAGACAGATGGTATGAGGAGATAGAAAAGATGAAGAGATACATGTTGCAGGAGGAGAGAACTAAGATTAGGGGATTATGAATTTGGGGGGGGGGACTATATTTTATGTTGTAGGTAGAGAGCAATTTTGGATCCGAAGAGGTCCACCCCCAACACCTTTTTGTGCAACAACTCTCATAGTCATACACATTTTCACAAACTCGCAACAACTTTTCCCCACTTCTATATATAGTGCTAAAATATCTGGTGGGGTTTGTAAAAATCCTAATTATTATAATTATTTTGGGTTTGTTATTTGTTTTCATTTTTTGAGAGTGAGGGTCTGCTACTTCTTGAGAGTCCGTGATTCGCTTTGAATTTCTATTACCAGAGTTCATAGACTCAAAAATCTAGATCGTTGAAGGAACATAAAGAGAAATTTAGACCTTTGATTTGTTTGAGGTAGACTAACATAATGGACTAATAAAAACCATATAATTTAAAATAAGGAGTATGAATTTCATAATCTGTCAGCTCCGGATACAAAAATCAGATGATGATCGCAATTCACTTCTTAGTGGCAGTACAACAATTTAAACGTACACATTATTTTTTTAATTCCAAAGTGGAACCTTTATATATATATATATATATATATATAGTAAACAAAGGCAAAATAGGAAATAAATTGGATGTCCTATAAAGCTTGTGAAGCTTTTAAGTGACAAATAGATAAAAGCATCTAGAACTATGAGTGGCTACGAGGTCCAATTTCCACTACAAATGATGTACAATTGCGCATGTCAATTGTCACACAATTATTTAAAGTCACCTTTTTCCTCTAAGCACCAAACATTATGCACTACCATCATTTTTCTGCTATAGCCTATGCAAGAATTATGCTTTTCTCTAGCTAGAGGATATAGCAGGAGAATTTGTTTAGTGTGCTGGAAATACGTAGGTCTTGGTACATCAAGTGTCAGAATATGAGTTGTTGAATACATAAAAAAAGAATTTTAATCACTTATATTATGATTTTTGGTGTACCGAACCGTGTTTCTGTCACTTAAAAAATTCACATATAGTAGAATCCATTCAGTTGAGAAAAATGTGAAATCTTTAAGCTATATTTCATATTCCTTTCCAATGTTTTTCTGGGTCCATCATGCCTCGGTCAAATTTCATGAAGTTCCTTGCCCAATGTTGATGGTATTTTATGTATGTGGTTGCAATGAGTTATGTTCGAGTTTACTTACAGATCGTGTATGTGTCAACCGATTAACAATCTTGTAAAATAGTATAAAAATTATGTTCGAGTTTACTTACACATCGAGTCGTACATTCGCTCATAGGACGTCTAGTGCCAATGAAACAAGAAAATGTGTAAGTCTTGAATTTCTAGTCGTCGATACTCTATTTTTAAAATTGCCACGCTATGATTTGTGAGGATGTGAAAGAAGATAAATGCTAAGGAGATTCTCTTGAAGTGGGACTCTTGATGAACTCTTCGTCACTTTATATTTTTTATGCAATGTTTTATAATGTTGACACATGAATTGTGTCAAAAACATGAGGTGCCGGAAAGTCCATAAAAAGTCTTCTTAACATTTCTAGTGAAATCATGTTTCACATTGGAGAGTTAAGAAAACCTTGCGTGAAAACTTATAAGATCACCCAACTTTAGCCTCAACTTCCTTCATAATAAGTGTAAATATGTTGTGTCATACAATAATACATTACAAACAAAATGATTAATTTAAAGTGCTAAAAAAAACTTCCGTCATATATTTGGGAACAGTATATATCAGCATTGATTAGTGGGTTGACTGGTGAAGAAAAAGAAAAGATTCGAGTAAACAAGAAGTTAAACATTGATGGCTTCAAGTGTTTAGAGGAGTAAGCATTCCAAGATGTAATTATTGTTAAATAAACACAATCATATCCCTCTGTAGCTGTGCCTCCTCAAAGCTTGTGTGCAAAATTAAAAAAATGGTTAAATACTGTTTACTACCTTCATGATTCGTGGTTTTCAACATTTGGTACTTCAAGTTTTTTTCGTCTCAGAGTCATACCTAAAGTGTAAATTTTGGGACAGTCTCATACATGTGTTAGTCAAACTGTTAAGTCTTTCGTTAACTGAGACGTGGCGCCCACGTGGACAATGACTGGGCGCTACGTGTCATTCAAAAAATATTAAAATATTTATATAAAAAAAAATCCACTCCCTTCCCCCAACCCAGAAGAAGGAGGAGGAAGAAGAAAAAAAAAACCGAATCTGGGAAGAAGGAAACCCGGAAGAAGAAGAAGAAAAAAAAAAACGATTCTGGGAAGAAAAAAAAAAGGAATCTGGTAATAAGAAGAAGAAAAAGAAAAAGAAAAAAAAACGAATCTGGGAAGAAGAAGAAGGAGAAGAAAAAAAAAAGAATCTGGGAAGAAGAAGAAGAAGAAAAAAAAACAAAAAAAAAAACCGAATCTGGGAAGAAGAAGAAGAAGAAACCGAATCTGGGAAGAAGAAGAAGAGAAAGAAGAAGAAAAAAAAAGCTAGGGAGGGTGCGGGTTTCAGGGAAGAAGAAGGTTTTTTTTTATTTTTAATATTTTAATATTTTTTTAATGACACTTGGCGCCCAATCATTGTCCACTTGGACGACACGTCATCAGTTAACGAAAGATTTAACCGTTTGACTAACAGATGTATAAGACTGTCCCAAAATTTACACTTTAGGTATGACTCTGGGACGAAAAAAACTTGATATACCAAATGTTAAAAATCACGAACCATGAGGGTAGTAAATAGAGTTTAACCCTTAAAAAAATAAAAAAATAAAAGAAAAGAAAAGAGTGTGAATTGTTAAGAAATACAAATGAGAATGTTCCATCAACGAAAACATTGGTAGTTGGAAAGCAACTACTGTCAATCGTCAAAATATTTTGACAACGGACAAGGATTGTTTGCCCTCCCCTTATGGTACCTTTCTGTTTGTATGGTCACGGTTAAGCCACGTCAACATTTTATATTACTATTCATTTTTGACAACAATCCATATCGAATATCTAGGTCTCAAAAGTTGTTTTCGTGCTCTAATTTTCAAAGCAAAACTAATGAAAATGGTTTGAAAACTTTGAGTTTTAATGATTTGGACAAAATAAAGGGTAAAATGAATAGTATCATGATTGACTTTTTAGTGTAAAAATGTCGTTTTTCGTTAAAGTGAACAGTATCGGGAGCTTTTCGTTAAAGTTCCCAATTTTCAACTCAAGATTTTTTATTTAATTTTTTTTTTTGTTGATAAAAACACAGAATAGTCAAATGATTGAAATACATGATAATATATATAGGGAGAGAAAATAAATGTTCGAAAATCGATGTCTTCAAGTTTTAGAACTTCCTTAATCATGTGGTCAACATTTGTATTTGATTATAAGTGATGTTGACAAAGTTATCTATAGTTATCAAATAAATAGACTAATCATGTTTCACTTATAAACGCTGAAATTTTGACAAAATTAGTTGATTGGTTAAACAATTTATAATTTTTTATTAAATCATCTGAGTAACAAGGTTCTCATCATTCTTTCATTTCTATTGCTAAAGAGCATAAATCAACCACCTCAAAATCCGCTTAATATCCAAAAAGGCAAAATTTAGTTAAAGCTGAGGTATGTAACAGGGGCCACGCGTTCTTATTTTTACTTTCCACATATCATTCTCAATTTTAAGTCATCAAATTGATTGAATTAAGAAAAATTAATGGATAAAAATACACCATCTCCTTTGCGTCCAAGAAACAACTTCAACATCAATACACCATCATCTAACCTTCCATTGCTATCATATGCACGTGCCTAGTTTAATTATTTGACCTAATTTGTGTCAACTTTTGATAATTCTTTTGGTCATATTGGTAACCCTTCCATGCCTAAGACCATTTGTCGTACTCTAATTTTCAAGTATCGTGCACGTCACATCCATGCTCGTTGACAATATCAGAGAAACGTTGGAGAATTTTTATATATAATAATAGTTGAAGTGAGGGCAATTGCATATACACAAGTTTGTAGATAGGAATGACAATTCTAACCATTAAACCCGATAACCTTGGATAACTGCCCAAATGAATTGAATTTGGATACGAAAATTCGGGTATGGTATGGATATGGAGAAAAACCGTGAACTTTATTCGGTTATGGTTTTGGATATAGTTATAGGGATCCTCAATCCGTATCTGTCCCCGAATCCGACCCGAATATTATATATATATATATTTGATATATAATATAACTTTATTCAATTTACCGAACCCTTCCTATACTAATTCATTATGCATGCATCAAACCCTATACTATCTTTATTATGCACCAAACATCATGCATACCGAACCCTTCCTATACTAATTCATTATGCATGCATCAAACCCTATACTATCTTTATTATGCACCAAACATCATGCATGGGGCATACCAACAACCTCATCAATTCAATACTCTTATTGTTATACTCAACCAAATTAATTCATTGATCATTTTATATATCAATTATCAAATTTATAGTGCGTCAATTGGATGAATATATATATATATATATATATATTTTTTTTTTGACGAATATGGATATAACCGATAACTTGTTGAAAATCCGTTACCCAGTGGATATGGTTAATTTTCGCGGTTATGAGGATGGATGTAGTATTTCCGTCCCCAAACCAAACCGTTGCCATCCTTGTTTGTAGCATTTGAATCATACAAAAATTAAGTGGTTTAAATTAAGTTAAAGGGTATTTTTGTATGCACTAAAGCATAATAAAAGTTAAATTAGATCCTTAACCGCATATTCAATTATTCATTGATCCAGTGCATGTTATATATCGGGGTGCACAGAATTGGCAGCTTGGAATAATATGAAGTATAGGTGGTGCAGCCCGCCACTTCATTGGTTATATTCTTTTAATCGTTTACAAATCTGGGAGAGAATATCATCATAGACATGGAGCCTCCTGTGATGGATCCATGATGGGTAGCTGTGGGCCTCTTGTTAGGATGATATTTTACACATATTTTGTACCTTTTTTGTCTATTATGTAGTCATGATCATGTAGTAAATTGTTGAGTTTAATGCACTTTGTGTATGTATTGTAGGAACTACGGTTTTGAGAACAAAAGATGGGATTAAATGCCTAAATACAAGAAAATCCGCCGATTGCCAAGTTGGACTGTGGTATAATTTTGGGTTGGAGAAATAAGAGACAAATCATGAAGATGGACCAGTCAAAGCTTCAAATAGTTGGCCCAATGGAATGGATTTATACAAAATAGTCCAAGAAGGCTGCGGCACAAATAAAATAGGAGGGGGATTTTAAAGGAAAAAGGGCACATATAAGGAAAGAGGACTCCTGCAGCCGCAGGGAATTGGAGGGGGATATATTTTGCACACTTACAGATTACTAGGGGGGAGAACTGCAGAGAGGTTCGAAGTTATTCCCAGCGCATATACATACTCAAATACAAAGTTGGAGTTCAACATTTATTCCATGTCGTCGAATTTGTCCATGTTTGTTATTAGTTTGATCATGAACTAAGTCTTTTTGCTATGACTAGGGTGTACTCTTATCATGAACATCTAATTCTCGTTATTTTATATTAATCTCAGTTATTTTCCATGTTGAGTAATTGTTATTGTACTTTATCGTTATCAAATAACTAGCCATTATTTGTGTGAAGAACTAAATTGTGACTGACAGGTTGAGTTTAGTAGATTGCTTCTCATAACAATTACCATGAATTTCATAATTGAGTAGATATACTGGTTATGATTTATGTAGTATTATGAAATTATCCATTTAGATTATCTATATCTGTGGGCTAGACATAGCATGGGTTGATAGTTAGAAACACAGTTAGTATATTCTGACAGGAAATATTGACGAATCAAGGGATAATTAGTAGCAACATGGGAATACTTTGATGTTAATATGAATAACGGGAATAGATGAGATTGAGAATGAGGAACCTGATGTCCTAGTGCTTCAATATATTAATCTTTCATAATTCATTCACTTTTACTTCGTGTTTGATCAATTGATATTTTCACTTTCACTTGGTTTCTTTGCATATTTGAATTTGTCAATGTAATCTTTCTTTTATTTAAGTTTAGTGTGGAGTCAATCTCAATAGAAAATTTTTATTTAAGTTTAGTGTGGAGTCAATCTCAATAGAAAATTTAGGTTAATCCAATCTTTATTTGAACAATACTCTACTTATCACTATATTACTTGGACGATATTGTACACTTGCAATTATCAACAACACCTCTCATTCTACGCTCAGCGGTTCTAATTTATGTTGGTTTGTCACGTCAGCAGAGCACCAAGTGAACCACAAATGAGGCAGCTCACATGGATGTTAGGCCAATTATTTATTTATTTTTTGTTGATAAAACCACAGAATAGTCAAATGATTGAAATACATGATAATATATATAGGGAGAGAAAATGAATGTTTGAAAATCAATTTCTTCAAGTTTTAGGACTTCCTCAACTATGTGGTCCGCCTTCGTATTTGATCGAATTGACTGAATTAAGAAAAATTAATGGATAAAAATTTGCAAATGTGTGTGAAAAGTAAAAAGAAACGTGTTAATAGCATTGCCCTACTTTCTTTGTAGTGAAATTTATCTTTTCGAACCAAAAACAAAAAAGAAGAAGATAAAGCCGAATCTAAAGGGATCTTTTCATTGTAGCCCATAGCAGAATTAAGTAAATAGGCTCGGCTACTCCTCAGTTTGCTGCACTCCAGGCCCAGTATTATTGATGGGTTTTAGCCCAATTGTTGTTATATTGGAGAAAGGGTTGCCCTGATTTTCTATGGGCCCAAAACAAACAACCTAGTGGTCTAAGGGAAGTACATTTTTTACCGACATATAAACTTTTATTAATGAAAGAAACCCCTAGTACAGCGGAAATATTTTTGCCGATGGTGGTGACGCTCATCACTTCATTCATTTATGTTAGATGATTTTCATTTAATCCATCTGTTGCACAAATTTAAAATTTAAACTTAACGACAATCTATGAGTTGATGAGTAGCACCACCATATAACTTAATGGTATTGAGCACAAATGCGCTCTAGTCCAGCCAAGACCAACATGGGTCATAAGACAATTCATGATTCAGATAGTTATTAAGAATAAGATAATTGATTTGAGTTCATGGATTAAACTAGGTTGGAGTACATATCAATAAATGATTTTTCTATTCGAAACCCTCGTAATCAAAGATAAAAGTGTTTCTTGCTGCATAAGGAAGAGTGTACAATCCAAAAAATAAGTACTAGAAACAATACAGCACGAGATATTTCAGTTTAACTTTCATTTTTGAGCTCATAAACTTTTTAGTTTGATCATCTAAACCTTATGATTATTCCTCCAATGTCATGTCATGGTAATAAATAGGGCGGTGAGTAAACATATTTACCTATGCTGCTAACTTGTTTAACCTCACACCAAATTATAGGAACTTTTGATCAAACATAGTTGGACAAATTAATCCTTTTGTTTTTCTCTATTTCTTCACAAAAATACACAATTAGTCTTCTAATTTTTCTTTAATCAGCAACGATCTGAATAAATAGAAGAAAAAAAAAACACAAGGATCATCGTAAAAACAAGATAAATAATAACAAAAAACACAGTTTATTTTTTCTTCAATGAATCCAAGAAAAATCCAGTATTTCTGGGATTTGCTACACTTCTAGATTCTTATATATGAAAATAAACTGTACCATATTCAATCCATCTTATTTATTTTTGATACAAGTGATGTTTAACGCTAAGTTTATCTCAAATATAAGAAGAAATATTTGAACTTTAATACGTACATGAGAAAACACAAACTCTAACCAACTTAATTAAATCTTTCAACACATTTTGTTCTTATTACAAATTGTATATGCTGAAATTAAAGGAAGGAGAAATTAGGTTCCCATCTCTCATTTTGCTACTCCATTGTTTAAAACCTTACTCTTTTCAATTTTTGATCAAGGTCCTTGGGTATTAATAATATCATTAATTATTTCAATAATAAAATATTTTTTATTTCTAAATATATTCATTTAGTGTTAAAAATGTTACAATTAGTATATTTATATTTATGGCTTAATTTTTCATCATATATTTTTATTTTTAGTTTGTACCCCATTTGCAACCCTATTTAATTTGTACCCATTTATTAATTTCTTTTCATGCCCATATTTTTTAAAGTTTTATTTGTATTTGTACCAATTTTTAATTTTGCTAAATGTACCCATGCTAATTATATGTATTTATTTTATGTTTTAAAATATGTCAGTAGTTATTTTTTAAAGTATGTTAATAATTATATGGGTACATTATTTTCTTGCTATAATTTTTTGAAGAACAATATTACTCTAATATTTATTATATTTTAAAAATATTATTTGTTTAAATTTCATAATTTGTGGGACATTAAATGCATGAGTTTCTTTTCAAAAAAAAAAAATGCATGAGTTAAATTTCTTAAATGATGTTAAGGACCTTGATCAAAATATTTAAACAAACAAGGTTTTAGTCAAATAATTAGGTTGATTAAGGATCGGAACCAAAATGACCCTTAAAGGAATATTGTTATAAAATTCAGGTGCATGGAGCTCCATCCAGGCATCGGCCCACCCTTCCCAACCATCGATGTACAAAACTTTTTCTCACCACTCTCATCGAACGGCTATTAAGATGCATAGCCTTACATGGATGGCGATTTCTCCCCTCATGAGTCCTGGTACGATGCACTGTCAAAAATCAGATGCCAAACATAAAGAAGAAACACAAACAAGATGACAAGAAGGAAGTATTTAAGGCACCAACGGTTGATAAGACGGCAGCCGCGGTTGCCACGGCGGCGGCTGCCATCGCAGCCTTCCTTCTCCTTGTGTCTCCGTCGCCGCTGTTTGTGCTGCTTGGTGACTTTGTCTATGCTTTTATCCCTCCCCATTTTCCTCTCTCAAAAGTACTATCAATACCTAAATTTAACAAGAAAACAACCCAAAAGTTTGAAAGGAAATATCTGGTACAAATATACAAAAAAAAGAAAGAGGAGAGTGTTTGTGATTCTGCGAATGTTTTTTGAAAGAACAAAAAGTTAAAAAAATGAAGCATTCGATGATGATCTATGAGTTTTCGGTTATGGTGTGAGCCGTTTTTATAACTTTTTTTTCTTTCAATTTTTGTTAATTTATGTGGTTCTGGGGAGAGTGGAAGCAGGTTCGGGGAAATCAAGAGGCGCGTCTGAATTCTACTCGGCTCTCCGGCCAACCCAATCCAAGAGTAACGCAAATTTGCAAATGGAGTTTGGAGTTTTCTGAAGGCTTTTTTTGTTGTGGCTAAAATAGTCCTTTGGTATGGTCTCTGACAATAAAAATGGTAGAAGTGATTATTGAGTTTGATTACATTAACTTATTTTCGTCGTTCCGTACAAAATTTGTTAGTATTTTCGTTAAATTGGACCACGTGGTTACCTTTTTAAGGGTACTTTTGTCAAACAATTTGACAAATTTTTTACGGAATGATTAAAATAAGTTACGGTAGACAAATTCAAAAACCACTTATCTCTATTTTTTTTTTTTTTTAAATTACTCGCGGCTATATGGCCTTGTTTGAATGAGCATGTCGAAGTAGGGTTCTGGGTTTATGGATAGCGGTTCCAGGTCTACTGTCCCCTTTTGTGTGTCTCATTACTAATATTTTGACACATGTCATCTAACTTAACCTCAAACTCTGTTAACTTTTTATTTAACATTTAAAAGTTAAAAAAATCCAAAATAATCTACAAATCCAAAATAGAATTCTTTCTGTGGTTGTTGGGTTACCAACATAAGCAAACTTCTTCCAAATTTTTCTGCATCGTTGTACTGCTTCTTCACTTCTTTCCAAGTCAGCTCTGGTTGAACTTGGAGTCTGTCCAGTTGAAACTTGAAAACAAGCTCTTATAGGAGTTCGTTTTCTCCATGGTTGTACTGCGTTTTCTCTATAGTTTATCCTTGAGAAGTTAAGCAACAAATCAGGTATAGGATATATATATATATATATGTATGTATGTATATTTGAATCATTTATAGTTTTCTTGCTTCTTATTCATATATAAATTTCACTCTCATATTGTATTTTTCATTTTTCCTCAAAGACATGGACGGACAAAATAATCCATGTGAAGCCAATGGAACCGAAGCATATGAAAAGCACCAAAGAAGGATTTAGGCTTTGATCAGCTCTCAAATGACAAGCACCACAAAGACTCATGATAATGATATGAAACTGCAAGATGCTACGAGAAAAATGCTCAACGAATTTACTCTGTTTTGGGCCTAAAGTTTCAGTTAATACTTTTTATTAAAGATTAATTTTATTTGGTTTGATGTTTGGAAAGTAGTAGCGACTATCAATTCTTGTGATTTTCTGATGACTCATAAAATAGTTTGATTGAGAAGAAAGAATTTTATTTTGTTTTTAGAGTGAAATTTGTTTGACACCAAGGAAACGAACCCTGCAAAAGCTTTCTTCGAGTCACAAATCAGTTCTTGCATTTAAATGACATACAGAGCACTACAATTGTGAAGGATGATTTCATATTTGTTGTAATCTCAGTCACCTCAAACTGAGATTTTCTGCACGACAATAACAACAGCAACATACACACAATTGATAATGAATAAAACCCTCCGTTTGCTTACTCAACTCTTCACCCAGTATGCTTGTCCCACTGTTTCGAATCGTTTCCGTCTTCACTAAACAATTTATACCTCTTCTTCGATCCAGAATTCCCAGAGAATCCTTGACTCCTAGAATACAACGGGATTTCACACCTGAAAAACTCTCACTCTACCACCTCTTAGCAAATCCATATTATGTGATCTTCTCGTTGACTTCAGCCAACAGCTTTTGGCATATTTGGTAGAGAAATGTTGGCAGGATATGGGGTCTCATGGTAAGCTTGTTTTCAAGTTTCAACTGGACATAATCCAAGTTCAACCAGAGCTGGCCTAGAAAGAAGTGAAGAAGCAGTACAACGATGGAGAAAAATTGGGAAGAAGTTTGCTCACGTTGGTAACCCGACAGCCACATAAAGAATTCTATTTTTGGATTTGCAGACCTCGATAACCCAACAGTCAGATTATTTTGGAATTTTTTTTTTAACTTTTAAATGTTAAATAAAAAGTTAACAGAGTTAGAAACCAAGTTAAGCTAAAAGACATGTGTCAAAATATTAGCAATGAGACATAAAGGAGACACATTTTGTTTTTGTTACATCGGGATATTAGGGCTTTCAAGTTTCAAAAACTAGAAAAGATATCCCTTAATATCTCATTTCTGTTTACTTGATTCTTCTTATTTGGTTTATGTGGAAGTCAACAATCACCTTGTTTGCTTGAAGGAGGAACTAAAATCTGTTGAACGGCTTCAACCTGCTTCCAGATCCTGCAAAGAATATGCACTTTTTCCATTACCTTTTGCAGCACGTAGTTTTCAAAATTTGAACTAGAAGAAGTCAAATGGAAAACCAACTAAATTTGTTTGTTTGAGTCGTTTAATGACAAGGTGGTGATTCTCTTATTATCTCGTGTTCGTCAACTGACAGTAGACTGAACATGACTGTTTTGCAGGGTTGCTGATTTTGTGGTTGCAAACCTAGATCCTTTAATACCTACGTAAGAACAATGTCACCATTTTTTTTTTTTTTGGTTGTAAAGTTTGGTACACCTTATGTGTATATGATCATTAGATTCTCTCTCTCTTAGACAGGAGTCGAAAGAAACGCAGGTCATGCCGCTTCTGGAAATGGCTATGGTACCATTTTCTCTTCTTCTTAAAGAATTATGTTAGTTTAAGAGTTTTGCATTCCAAAGTGTTGTTTTTATGCTTTTATAAGATGAATTCGGTTTATACTGTATAGTGACTGCAATAAGAAAAAGTGTGTTGACATTATAGAAACATTAAAGGATGTTGACTTCGAACACTTAACTTCGGGTGATCTTGATAAGTATGCTGAGCACGAGCATCTTTCCGTCAATATTGGTAAGACTTCTAACATTTTAAGATACAGCAGACAACTATTGACTAACCTTGTTATGGTGATGGAGGGGTGAAACAAACCTTTTGCGTTTTCTTGTGCTTTACAAATATGACAAAACCTTGTTTGTGGTACAGTGGAATGCCCTGTTTCAGCTGCTCATGGATTTTCTGTTGCTGCTGCGACGGGTGCTCTCTCCACCTAGAAATGCCACGCTGCTGTGACTGCGGTCCGTGTAACTGTAATCCGTGTGCCTGCTGTCCGCTCCCCAAGTGGCGATGTTGCTGCTCATGTCCCCGCTCCAACTGCTGCAAAACTAATTCGTGCAGCAGAAGTTGTTGCATTTTTCCGTCTTGTTCATGTCCCGATTGCTCTTGCGGGAATTGTTGCAACTGGAAACGCTCTTGCGGGAATTGTTGCAAATGGAAATGCTGTTGCCCTAAATGTCCGAAGGTACGACCATGTTGCTGTTGTAGAATAACCTGCTGTAACCCTTGTAGTATATGTTTTTAGAATTCATACTATCACTGTGGAAGCTTTGTTTTTCCTTTTTAGTCGAAATTATGCAAATATTGAAGGATACAAATATCATGTGAGCTATGAAGAAACAATTATGTATGAGATGTTGGATTTATTCCGATGTAAATCAACCTTAAATGGTCTACAACATATAATAGGAATGTAATATTGGAGATTAATATAGATATTGTGATTTGATTTCCTAAAGATATCAATCTTATATTAGGTGTCTTGTAATACAAGCAAGATTGATGGAATCCTTGATTTTATGTGATTATGATACCTAACTGATAAGCTAAAAAGGTGAGATTTGGGATTCCTTTATGGACGGAACCTTAATACCTTAGCCAGTATAAATACTAAGGTCGATGCAAACCCTAGATACACAACAAACGCTTCCCATAAAGTAGTTGTATCCGGCTAGGTGCTTTGTAGAAGACTTTGGTGTTGCCGCATCCATCATCTTCTCCGTTTGATCTCCAATGGCTATCACTTCATGATCAGGTCAACTAACTCATTCGTTTGTGTTTTAATTATATAACCACATAAAGTTTACATGTGGTATCAGAGCCTTTAATTATATAATTAAAACCTATTAGGTTTAATGTTGGATTACATAATATTATCATGAATTGTGTGTGTTTAATCCAAGTTGTGATTGCATATGATTGGCAACACCACCATGCTGGACCTCCTTGAAAACGGGATCAATACGTTTCCGCATATAATTGCATATACTTGACATATTAATATGATATGCACAACACATATTTTGCATCAGTTCCTATTTGGTCTTAGAGACCTAAATTATCAGTTAAATAAAACGATTACATAATTGGATAATCTATTTCTGCGAGTGGTGTCTCTTGAGTTCAAGTTTTTCTTCCACCGCCACCACCCTTAAAACCCAAACGTGGGCCTTTATTTTAATTGAAGCGCTTAATGATGATATTGAATTAACTATAATAAAGAAAGATTGAAATAGTTAGTTCATTATTTTATTGAATTAGTTTTAATTGGAAGACCTGGTGCTTTAGGCTTCCTATTTCAATGTTCATGTTAATGTTTTGGTTCAATTGAAATAGTCATGTGTTCTAACTTTGCACTGGAGAATTTTTGAGATGATCAATGAGCCCAATGAAGAGGTTCATATATGCATCGGCATATGAGATCCTGTTTGTTTTGTTTTTCTTTTTCCTTTTGATCTTATGATTAGAAATTAGTTAAATATAAAAGAAACCAGAATCAGATGGAGGTCGGTTAAAGAGCGGATAAAGCCAATGAACCGTGCTGAGGCATAAAGACAACGTCGTCCAACGGAAGACAAGTCATGGATGTCACCTCCCAAGGCATGTGCAGCCTTGCAGAGAATCACATCTCCTTGGAATCACATATTCTGCTATTTGATATATCACTCTTAAATTGGTAAACTAATAATTGTTGAATGGTAGGTTTTCAAGCACTTAAAGCTTTCTTTCTTGTATTCAGTTCTCATAAAGAAAGATTGGTACAGTTTGTTCATCTTTACTAAATTAATCGTGATTGAAAGAATATGGCATGCTTTAAGTTTTCTATTTCGACTTTCATGCTAATGGTTTTGGTTGAATAAATTTAGTGACAGATACAACCACTTTCGGCTAATGTCGTTGTCAATTTTGTAAGCATATGCAAATATATACTTTTGTTCTGACCTTGCCAAGGAATATTGATGAAGCGTCTCAACTCAGCAAGATCGGTAAAGTCCTCTATCAAAGCAAAATGGTGTTGATCATTATATATGTCAAGTACGAAATAGTAGATCATACATATGGTTAGTTTTGATTATTAAGGTTTGAACTTGGTAATTATAACAAAGAGAAAATATATGCTTTGAACATGATAAATTCTTATATGCATATGAAAAGCATACCGAGAAGCATATGTAAATATGCATAAATTATTTTACTTGTTTTTTAGACTATATTATTTTACTTGTTTTTTAGACTATATTCTGTCAAAATAGTTTGGGTGTTTCGGCACTAGTACATGAGTAAGTCTATTGCTCTGTTTTTCATGGGTAATATAAATTCATGGAAATATTTTCAATCAATTGTGTTACATGATAATGTGTAGGAAATATATATAGACCGAAAGTAATAGCCATGTCATTGGTTGTTGTTGGAAATAATCAATATGGATTAAAATTTCAAGTTTTGCAAACATGTAGCAAAATGACATATGGTTTCTTTTTAAGGGGATTGAGTTGTCCTATATTGCTTGAGATGATCCTATGCAAAGACACAAGTATATGACAAATCTGGCAGATTAGCACTAATAATGCTATAAAATTATTGTTATGTCCATAATATATACACTATGTACTCGTACTTGAGTATGACTGGGGATTAATTTAAGTAATGTTCAGAGTCATATTAACTCCATAAGGAATCTGCATGACTAATCAAAATTAGTTTTGTCTACAATTTTGCTTTCCTATCTCAGTATAATCATGTAATTGTACATGACTAGTTAACTATGAAATTGATGCATAACTTGTGGATTGACTAAGAGTGATAGAAAGCATCTGGTGGCAAGAATTATGTGACAATTCTCATTTGTATTTTATCTATTTATATGAGAATTATGGTTGGTCATGTACAATTACAAGTGAATGAGGTTTGCAATAATTATGTGACAATTCTCATTTGTATTTTATCTATTTATATGAGAATTATGGTTGGTCATGTGATTATATATATGTTTATAAAGAAGTGGTGAACATATGAAGGCATGAGGTATGTATTTCATTCAAAGCATATGACTAAAATTGATAAGCATAAGTTTTCAAACTTGTATATAGTTTGTTAGTTTTTCCAATGCCTAAAGAATTTAAACAATGTTTTGATGAGTCAAGTTTTATGTGCCATAAGGGGAGAAGAAAAGAAATTATTCAAGGCTAATGTATGGCATGTATTGGAGATTTTTCTTTTGGAAAAAAAGAATTTTGTTTGTTCCTTTACTTAATTTGGTATTTACAAGGCTAATGCACGATTTTGATGCTAATGTTTTAGGAGTCTTGTACTACGGAAATAAAGATACAAAAGGAGAGGAACCCGTTTGACTTAAGAGAGCATTTAGGTGATCTCACAATTTGGCTTTTGAATTAAAGAGACTGTATTGTTTAAAGTGTTTCTATTTTGAATCTATTAGCTCCATCATGTTTTCTCATACGTGTTGATATCCTTGTGGTGGAAGATTGATATTACAGTTCTTATGCAACTTGATCTATATGTGATTAATCTCTTTTTCAAGTGTCAGGTTTTTTTATAGATTAATTGGATATCGAAGGGAGTCATGAAGGAGATTATTAAATTAAGGCCATTTGTTGGCAAGACTCGAAGCTTGAATCAGGTTATCGTAATTTTGTCACTTACAGCTAATTAATCCATGTGACTTTTGTATTGTTTCAGGTTGGAGATGATCAATGTCTTGTCAACTAAGCAAGTCGTAGAGGCTTAGTTGATGCTAGGACTGTGGTTTTAAGTTACTTCGATCAACATTGCATTTTAATTAGAAGAAAGTGGATAATTTTCTTGCCCGTAGGTGTGGATCATTTCCTTTGTTTTAATTAAGATGACATAGTATGGGTTTTATTTCACAAGAGTTTGTGAAAACTTCATCTTGCCCGTAGGTGTTGAAGTTTTTTACGAAGGTAACTCTTGTGACATATAATCCAGTACTAGAAACTAATTAATTTGCTTGCTCGTAGGTGTAAATTAATCTAGTTTCATGAAGTTTAATGGGGATAAAGTTCCATGCCATCAGTTATAAAATCCCACTATGAGCCCCATAATAGGTTGTGGTTTTAAGGCATGGAAATCGGTTGCATCATGACGTATTTTGTGTCTCTTCATGAGACTTGTTGATGCAAAGTATTGGACCCATGAAGGTTAATCAAGGATTGCTAAGGTACGTATTATTTAAGTCTTATGCTTGTAAATATTTTCAATTTGAACTATGATGTCATTTTAGAGGATGAAATTTGACTACTAGAGTTTTATTTGGACATCAAAATTGAAATGATATTGAATTGTTATGGATGTGTAATTTCATGATAGAAGCACATAATTGATTCTGGCAGATTGCGTGTCTTGATTTAAATCGGGTGAATGAGACGACTAATGGTCACCAAATGACCTGAATTTTTTATATGTTCAACATATATATGTCTACTATGTATCTGCAAATTTCCGTAAGTTTTTGCCATGTAGTGTAATTATGGTGAATTTACTAGTAACCCATGCTTGTACAGACAGTTTTGCTGGCAGATTGTTTTTTGTCTTTTGAAACCTCACTTTAGACAATTATTTTAACCTAAAACGGCTCTATATTTTTATTTTATGAAGATTAGTATGTCCATTTTGATCTGTGAAATTTTGGTAGCAATTAAGCTTATAAATTAATTATGATAAATTCTAAAGCAAGTGTAACGCATTGTTGAAAGTCTGTTTGATAACTTTATGTTGGTTGTGATGACTATTTAATTATGTCAAAAATATGAAGCAATTTTGTTTAGGTACATCCTTGAAAGAATATATGAATGAGTGTTTGCCCAAGTTGGAAAATTAGTGAAAGAAAATTGGGCTTCACACTCATTAACTTATTTGCAATAAGTGTATAAACTCTAAAAGTTTAGTTTGTTCTAAAGTTTTGAGCATTAAGTGGACTTGCATAAATTGTTATTCTATCTTCCATGAATATGTGTTTTGGTTGATGAAATTAGAATTATGCCATGACTCGAATGACAATAATATGTTTAAGTTGCAGAATGAGTACTTGGTGTATGTGTATATTTTTACTTGCAATCATTTGAATGCCTTGATTGATTATTTGTTAATCTTTAGAAAGAATTTTGAGGCTCATGGGGACTTAGCACAAATATGGAATTATTAATGCAAATAGATGGTTGTGAAATGCATGATTTTATATAAACAACGGTGAATGTCTTAGTTTTACCTTTCATTGAGATTATGTTATTTAAGGTGTTAAGGAAAGGTTAAAGAAAGACAATTTTGTAGTGATATACATTCATTGACAAAGTAAGGGTGTTCACAAAAGCATATTTCAAAAGTATGATTTAAGTAGTGATTTGCAAATTAAGTGATGATGTTGCAGATCAGTGGGAGCTTGAGTTTCATGTAATTAATGTCTTACATTTGCAGATGACCTATAAGGTATGTATGGTTGTTTGAATCCATTTATTCAGTTTAATCTCCGGTTGGATTCATTGAGTCACATGTTTATGTGTTGGTCAATTATCAGATGACGATATATCTGATATCCAATTAAGCAAATTGCATTTTAAATCATAAAGGAATGGTTAATCTTCTTGCTCGTAAGTGTGGATTAATTCTTTTGGTTTGACTTAAAATGGCATGACATGATTTATATGTCGTATTAGTTGTGAGGGTTTTTTCATCTTGCTCATAAATGTTGAAAATTTTCTCACGAAAGTAACTAATATGGTATATGAATCAGTGTCAAAAATATGTTAATTCATCTTGCTCATAGGTATTGAATTAATTATGTTTTATGAAGTTTTGTTTGCAACTGCAGTAGAAGTTTGCATTAAAGAGGACCTAAGATGATAAAAGTTGAGACACATTCAGGTAATTAAAGTTCATCTCTGCAATCATAATTTGACGGTGTTTCATGTGGATGAGGATTTTAGCATGTGTGATTATGAAGGTTTTGGGTTGTGTCAACCTTACAACCTTGTTAGTTCCATGTTGAAAGACTTATTTGACAGAAACTTGTATCAATGATAGGATGTTATTGCAACTACATGGCCATTAAAGTGACATTAATTTCCAATTTCAAGTATAAACATAAATATTATATGTGTAGACCAGTGGGAGAATGTTGGATTTATTCCGATTTAAATCAACCTTAAATGGTCTACAACATGTAATAGGAATGTAATATTGGAGATTAATGTAGATATTGTGATTTGATTTCCTAAAGATATCAATCTTATATTAGGTGTCTTGTAATACAAGTAAGATTGATGAAATCCTTGATTTTATGTGATTATGATACCTAACTGAGATAGGCTAAAAATGTGGGATTTGGGATTCCTTTATGGACGGAACCTTAATACCTTACCTAGTATAAATACTAAGGTCCCTGCAAACCCTAGATACACAACAAATGCTTCTCATAAAGTAGTTGTATCCGGCTAGGTGCTTTGTAGAAGACTTTGGTGTTGCCGCATCCCTCATCTTCTTCGTTTGATCTCCAATGGCTATCGCTTCATGATCAGGTCAGCTAACTCCTTTGTTTGTGTTTTAATTATATAAACACATAAAGTTTACATGAGAAACTCTCGACCTAAATGATCGACAATGGTTTTCAATACAAATTTGTACCTTTGTACGCAAGGTAGGTCTTAGACTATCAATACGTAGAAACTATTATGTATGAGGAACTCTCGAGCCACGTGATCGACATCAAATTGGATAAGAGTCATTAGCACACAAGATTTCCGTAGCAGGCGGGAAACTTTATGGTCTCGAATCAAACTCAAGCAGTCTGATTCCTGTATATGAGAATTAAACTCGCATGAACCACTGTGGAAGGTCTTTTTAACTTGCTTACGCGTCGGTGATCTCTAAACAAAATGGATTGATGCAATTTGGAACAAGATTATATATGCAAGCAAACTCCACTATGCAAATTAAACATCGGTAAGTCATATTTTGATTCTATTACATTAGTTTTCGCCGGTAAACGAATTTCCAGCAGTTCTCTTACGAACTCCCACCCAAATTCAACCCAAAACCAAAAGCACTTTCTGGCCCAACAGCAGAAAAAACCCGAATTCTTAGTCTATCAACTGCGTCCATGCAAAAGTAACCGGGCTTTTGACTTGGTGTTGTGGGTTTGCCCACACAATTGACCCAAACTCCGACCTTGCTGTTTTCTCTGCACCCGGCAAAGCCACAAATGTGACCGTGTACTTCTGCTTCTCTCCTACATTGTTGAACACGAGCCTTGTGGGCTTCACGATGGTCCTCACCGTCGAAGGACTGGTCACGGAGGCTCTGTATACAGAGCCGGCTGCGCCGACATTCGTCAATTCCCGGGTATACCTCACAACCCTTTTGTTTTTGCTCCCGAACACGATTGAGAAGGAAGGGTAGTTGAGCTGGCCGGGGTCCGAATACTTTCTCGCACAAGTAACATTGGGCCTCTTGACAATGGCTTGGACATGCTCAATGGTGTACTCCAATGAGCACAAAAATGCAATGTAGTCCTCTGCGGTAGTGTCGTAAACCAGGCCCGGTGAGAGCGCCTTCGAGGGGTCGACATGGCCGGAGCCGTGCGCCCACGGGTTAGAAAGCGTGCCGTCGGCCGCGTCTCGGAGAGGGGAGTTGGTGTTGTCATGGGTGTAAGCTGTGGTCATTAGGGCAGATTTCACAGCGCTTGGGCTCCATTCTGGATGGGCCGCCTTGAGCAGTGCTGCAAGCCCACTAATGTGTGGGCATGACATTGATGTACCTGCAACAAAATCACAGAGGTCGAGTCAACTTCAAATTGGTCAACATCGTCAACGGTCATGATCAAATCACTGTTAACAAACTAGCCGTTACCTGACATGATGTTGAACTGGCTCTTCCTCTTGTCCTCCTCAAGCCCGGTGGGCCCGATCGCCTCCGACCACGCTGCCAAAATGTTGACACCTGGACCAATCACGTCCGGCTTCAAGATCTGGGGGTTCACAGTATTGGGCCCCCGTGAACTAAACGCCGCCACGACCGGTGACGGCCGTACATTCAACACGGTTCCGCCGAAGGTAATAACAGCCGTAGGATTGGGATCGTGCTGAGCGTATGCCCTGATTTGATCACCGACTTTTCTTCCGACGGCGACAGCTGGTAGCAAGTGACTGTCAGCCACCAACTCCTCACCGCTGGCGGCGGTGTTGGCGATTATCATCCCAATCCCACCAGCTGCGCGCACGACTCCACCTTTCTCGACACGTGCGTTGACGCCTCGGTCGCACATCACCACTTTCCCACGCACCGAATCCGGGTTGAGCGAACCGGGTAGGCACAAGTTACTAGAGCCGTTGGACCCCTTATTGTAAACCAACTGGACCGGTTTGTTTCCCATTCCGGTCCCGCTGTAAAGAGAGACGCCGGTGAACCGGAGTTTGTTGCCTAGCAAAGCGTAAGCCGGGAAATCCCGATCCAAGGTTCCGGCTCCAACTGTCATGATCCATGGGGCTGTGTTGGCCAACGAGGCCTCAGTGGGCCCACTGTTCCCGGCCGAGCATGAGACGAAAATACCCCTCTCCATAGCCGTGAACGCGCCAATCGCGATCGTGTCGCGGTAGTAAGGAGCGGAGCCACCGCCTAGAGAGAGCGACAAGACGTCGACGCCGTCGATGATGGCGCGATCCATTCCCGCGATAATGTCCGAACCGAAACATCCGGTGCTCCAGCAGACCTTGTAGGCGGCGACGCGCGCGTGAGGCGCCATTCCGCGAGCCGTTCCGCTCGCGTATCCGAGGAGGCTGGCGTTGGCCACGAGGGACCCGGCGGCGGTGCTGGAGGTGTGGGTGCCGTGACCGTCTATATCGCGAGGGGACACGACTTCCTTCGGCTTTCTTAAGTTGCTTCCGCCGGAGGCCATTTGATAGCCTTTGGAGAAGCTCCGAGCTCCGATTAGCTTCTTGTTGCAGAGAGTAGCAGCAAAATCGGGGGCAGATTCGCACTGGCCGCGCCACTTGGTCGGGATCTCGGGCATTCCGGTGTCGTCGAAGCTCTTGGACTCGGGCCAGACCCCGGTGTCGAGAACTCCGATGATAACGTCATTGGATGCCTGGTTCAAATCCTGGGTCGAGTGACCCGCCCAGAGTCCCGATTCGGTATCAAGACCCAGGAACTCGGGGGTACGAGTGGTGTGGAGGTTGTAAACTGTGTCTTCGTAGACGCCAATGACAGAGTCGGACTGGCGGAGCAGCTCGGCCTGGTCCGGATCTAAGGAGGCGGCGAAGCCGTGGTAGGCGTCGGTGTAGGTGTAAAGGAGGGAATCTGAGTCGGAGGAGAGGGACTGGAGGCTGGCGGAGTACCAGTCATGGTGGGTCGCGTAGGATTCCGGCTTGGACTGTTGGTTCATGTGCACAATGTAAGTCTGCTTTGCCATGGCTGAGAGACATGGAAGAAGAAGGAGCAGAGCTCCGAACCAGAAGGCCTCGGAGGCCATGGCTAAAAAGCTTGAGCTGGGTAGATTTAGTATATCCAAATGTGGAAGATGAAGAGAGAGTGAGAGAGTACAGTCGCTCTGGAGCCGCGACTGCCAGCAAGGGATGGAAGAGGGTAGAAGGAGAAAGAGACCGATGTCGGGCTTATAAGCATGCGGGGACCTCGAATGCGACATTCATTTGGGTTTAATTACTCCGATGCCATTTCCCTACAATAATAATCAAAATTTTGTTTTGGTTAATATTCAATTTTTAGTTTAATAGTTAATTAGGATTAGTAATTTAGTATCATCGAAGTAAACCCTGGTTTGGTACTGAGGTGATTCTGAAAAAAATGGCTATCAAAAAAAGTTTTTTTTCACAGTTTTGGATAAAAAAAAAAAGTAAAAAACATTCAGCTTCAGCTTTTTTTTGACAATTTTGGATGAAAAAAGCCAAAAACACAAAGCTGCAAAACCCAGCTTTGAAAAACCAGTTTTTTTTCACATCTGTTTTACATAAAAATTTATCAAACACTATAATACTGTTTTTTTTTTTTTCAAAAGCACTTTTACAAAAAAATTTACCAAACACTTTGCTGCTTTATTTCACAACTACTTATTCTCACAGCACAGCAAAAACAGTTTTTTTTCAAAGCACATAAATACCAAACCAGCCCTAAAGCTGGATTCTACGTGATTAAGGTGAGGTTTGGTATTTGTTAATTATATTTGCGTTAAAATTCAGTGTTTTATATGGGTTTTTTTATTAGCACCCAAACAATGTTGAATACACCCTACACTTTAAATAACTTATAAGTTCTAATATGCAATGACAATTTTGACCTAATTAAATATACAAATGGAACACCGCCAGAAAATGGAAGACATGGCCGGCCACCACCGGTTAACACCACCCTATCTGGATGGAAATGAACAAAGCTTCCCATTTGGGGATTAAGGTCACTTGACCATCTCGTATAGCTCTGAACCCGGTGTTTGTCACAGCAATAGAAGCAAAGGCAAGTAGGATGGTGAAACAATCCATTATGTGGGTAAAGCCCATATGGATCAGGATTATTTTCAGCATAATGTCCATAAAAGTATGAAAGCGACAGTTGCTCGTATTGCCTGGGAAAGGGACGAGGAGCTCCACTGTGCATGTGAAACCCAAGATGATCGCCATATCTAGGATAATTGTTTGAAATATGCGCAGAACAATGTGGATTGTCTGTACAAAATGTGGAGTTTATGTTTAAAGTGTAGTGTGTGAGGATATTATTGGAAGTAATGTGAGGTGTATTAAGATAAATTTTAATTGAAAAAGCAAATATGGGATGTATTAGTATGTGGGGTGTATTCAACAATATATGAGATGTTGATAAAACAACCCGTTTTATATTTCTAATCCTAGGCATGTTCATGGAACTTTCTTTATAGTATTCACTTTATAATTAGATATTAATTTCAATCTTTACCTTGGTTTCTACTAATAAAAAGAAAGATGGTGGAAAGACTGTATTTTGTAAACAATCAGATCTCTGTATAAAAATAGGGGCCTGATCCATGGCATCGTTTTCTTTACACAAAATTTTACACATGTTTTTCTCTGTCCATTTTATAGTATATTTCAACAAGTTTGAAATCATATAACCGTTAGATTAATTGTTTAGGGTTTTATGTAGAATTGTACTCATCCATTTTGTTGCCTATAAATAATGCCCAAGTGGTCTTGGATTTGTAATTTTTTTACAAAAATGATTTATGAATGATGATATAAAACATAAACAGTTCTGATTATTAAAGTATATTACCGATTGGACCTTCAGAAAAATGTATGTAAAAAATTGAGTAAAAAAGTAATATCACAGATCCGTCTCTTGTTCAATAAAAAGAGGATTAAATAGATTAAAACGAAATGCAATTATTGTAAAAGCATTCACGGGCGTGTTGTAGATCTTTCACTTTAGCGAAAGGAACAAAATTGTTTGACTATAGGGTTAATTTGTCTATGGATCAAATTGACACATGAGGACACTACGGATGAGAGCTGGAAGCCGGTCACTTGGTAGGGTCCATGCTCAAGCATCAATTGTTTTCTTAATTTTAAGGGAACTTTAACGAAAAGTTTTTAGTATTGTTCATTTCAACTAAAAATCACATTTTTATACTAAAAAATCAATCATGGTACTATTCATTTTACCCTTTATTTTGTCCTTATCGTTAAAACTTAAAGTTTTCAAATCATTTTCATTAGTTTTTCTTAATTTTAATTACTAACAACAACTTATGAATAATGTTGTCAAGTTCAGCCGCGTGAGGGCTTTTTTCTTTGTGTGAGAGTTTTTTTAATTGTGTGATTGTTTTCTTTCCTAGTTTTTAGTGTCAGAACCAAAATTTTATCACATTGCAGGCGTAAAAGAGAAACTCTTTGATTTTGTTTACACTACTTTAATTTATCATTACAGGGTGGTCCATTAGTTGATGATGAATTTCAGACCCATATTTCATACAGCATGTCCTGAGTTCAATTCATTGTGTTAGTGAATCGCATGAGGTGACCAGAAGAGGCTGAAAAAAGAAACTCTTCGATTTTGTTTACAATGGAGGCGTAAAAGAGAAACTCTTTGATTTTATTTTTTTTTTGGCAAACACTCTTTGATTTTGTTTACACTACTTTAATTTACCATCACGGATGATCCAGTGGTTGATGTCGAATTTCATGCTTGTATTTCAAACAGCATGTTCTAGGTTCAATTTCTGGCGCTGGTGAATCGCATAAGGTGGCAAAGAAATGCTGAAATGTCTTTGTGAGTTTTTATGACTATCGAAAAGGTGAACTGCTATAACGAAACTATCAACCGATCTCCTTTTCAAAATAAGAAGAGAACTCCGAGACCAAAAATAAAAAAACAGTTGTCCACAAACAATTGTACGAGAATCGAGTGATATGGAGTGCAGATCTGCTAAAAGCCCGCAAAGCCTCCGCTCACCCTCACTCTCCGCCTGCATCCTCGCTTCAACATCTGTCCTCCCATTTGACAGCAATTTACAGAAATAACTCAGTGATATGATATTTCCTATTGAATAATGTCGGCATTGAGCAAGGTTTTCAACAAGATCAATAAAACAAATAGGTTTTTTAATTTCTTCTTAATTAGATTGCTTAATTAAGAGTTTACCCATCGATGAGTCATCACAAATATCTAAGCAAGTGAAACAAAGCAAAAGAGAAGGGTAAAGTCGTAATTTCGGGAGGCACGAGGTTCAAGAAATTGAGTCATGCAAAATAATTTTGTCGTTTATTTGACTATTGGGGATAGGAAAAGACTAAAAAGCACAGCAGCGTTCAACAGTGGCAAAGGAAAAGTAACGGCTATATTTTTTGGTTGTCTTATTCGCCCTTTTTTTTGGACCGGGAATGGGTTTCCCAGCCATTCTCAACATCCAATGGGAAACGTAACTGCGAAGGGTGGTTGGATCTCTCAATTTTCATTATAATACGTGGCAGTTAGGCTTCCATGTTCTGCGATCAAAGGTAACCCTTAATCTTATCTTGGGGGAGTAGAATTCTCTCATATATTATTTTTTGTCTTATTGTTTTTATAAAAAAATTAATATAAGATATTAACGTGGTTTAATCATAATTATTTAAGTAGGAGGGGAGGGAATCCTTCTACTATGGTCTAGTGATATTTATCTTCACTTGTAAAGGAGATCTTAGGTTCGATTCTCGCCAAAGACGAATTTGAACTAATTTATTGCTAGCTCATTATGAGACTAAGTCCACCTCTTCCCCTTTAGTGTAGATAATATTGTTTGTTCGGAAAAAAAAAGTAGGAGGGAAGGGAAAGGAAGAGAGATTAGGAATGGAGATAATCCTCCTTCTTATACACATCCTCAACCGGTTATCTTTTTAGGGTTGATGCATGAGATGTGTTATGATTGGTAGGTTTGAGACTCGTTATTTCGCTTATCAAATTAACTAGTCAATTATATCTAAGCATCTCTTAATAATCATGACATAATTAGGTCTGGCATATAATTATCTCGTTTAATTTATTACGAGTGTGATCTAGTTATATTTAGACATCAAAATACGTGTCCAAGCAGACATGGTGGCTATCTTTGCTTAACATGTGGATGTTTTCCCGCGTGTAAGTGAGAGGGTAATCTAGTCAAACACACCCTTGCCCGTTCACATGTAATTACTTTGTAGGGAACCGGATCCCTTCCTGAGCCTCCTGAGCAAAAGATCTGGACCGTTGAAATTTAATCCAACGGCTATAAATAAGGGGCCCCTCTAAAAGTTATAATAATTGCAGCTGTTAAATCAAATTTCAACAGCTCGTGTGATTTGCTCAGGAGGCTCAACCTCCTAAGCTCAGGAGGGGATCTGGTTCCCCCTTATAGGGCGGTGAAATTTGATCACCACACTTACCTTAGTGTTTCTTATGATAGAAATAGAGTCTAATTGACAATGTTAGAATGAGATTAGAATGAGAATATTTCTACATTGTGCTTGATGTTAGAAACACACGGTTTCAAGATGTAGGTTTGTATTCAAGTAAAGCAGGTAAGTAGATGCATGTTTCTATCACGTATGTACATCAAAATGGAAACGTTGGAAAACAACCGTGCTTGTTCCAACTTTCTCTTATTCGAATAGCCATGATCAAGCCACGCGAAAGTTGACTTCTTTATAAAAAATAAAGACAAAAAAAAAAAAGAAAAAAAAAAAGAGAGATGATGAGAGTGAAGAGGAGGAGAATTGACAGAAATAGAATCTTATCCACATACAAAGAAAAGTGTGAACACATGACTGCCTCACTGTCATACTTTCGAGAAAGAGAGATTTTTTAGGGCATATTTTATATGCCGTCTTTAATTTTTAACATTCTTTGACTAAAATCTTAATAGTATTTAAAGTTTGATCAAAGTCGCTTCACTTTGTACACCTCATTATATTACAATTAATATTTATATTTTTATAGTTTTAACATTAATTGTTTGATATTTTATGAGATTTATAATCCTATAAATTTAAAATTTCTCATTATAATACTATCAGAAATTGTTATAATAAAAAAATTCAAACATTTTGATTGAATAAATGGATAAAAACTATGTAAAAATAAGAAGTAAGAAATGGCAAAAGAATGTATCCATAGTGTTAAAAAAATTGGTACATTTCACATATAACAAAGTGGTACATTAATAAAGAAGAATGAGTACATTATAAATAAATTAGGGTACAGATAAAAGATTAAAAAATTATGAGTACAAATGAATTTTTAAAAAATATAGGCACTAATAGAAATTAATACATGGGTACAAAATAAAATTAAAAAGAAAATACTACAAATTTAAAAAAGGAAAACTAATGAAAAGAGCTTGAAAACTTTGAGTTTTAACAATAAAGACAAAATAAAGGGTAAAGTGAATAGTACCATGTTTGACTTTTTAGTGTAAAAATGTGGTTTTTCGTTAAAGTGAATAGTACCGTGAGTTTTTTGTTAAAACTCCCATTTAAAAAATGTTGCAAATTAAAAGTGGGTACAAACTAAAAATATAAATATATGATACAAAGTTTAGGCATAAAACATAAATACACCATATGTAATTTTTCTATAATTGATTAAATATATAATGTTACGTGACGGTATACACATAGGTACAAACACAAATAAAACTTTAAAAAATATGGGCACAAAAAGAAACTAATATTTTGGGTACAAATTAAAAATGAAAAAAAATTTGGTACAAATTAAAAATAGGTACAAACTAAAAATAAAAATATATGATAAAAATTTAGCCATAAATATAAATATACTAATTGTAACATTTTTAACACTAAAGGAATTTATTTAAAAATAAAAATATTTTATTATTCAAATAATTAATGATGTTATTAATACCCAAGAACCTTAATAAAAAAATTGAAAATAAATAGGATTTTAATCAATGGAGTAGCAAAAAGAAGGATGTCAATCAAATACTCAGAACATAGGGCGAGACATTATCTGTTATTAAACAAGTTGTGAGATACTTATTTGAAAAATTAAACAACTTAAAATATAAAATAGGGAGTTTTAACGAAAAGCCCACGGTACTGTTCACTTTAACGAAAAACCACATTTTTACACTAAAAAGTCAAACCTGGTACTATTTACTTTACCCTTTATTTTGTCTTTATCATTAAAACTCAAAGTTTTCAAACCATTTTTATTAGTTTTCCTTAAAATATTCCTCTAACTTGTAAAATGACACGTAATGTATCACTGGAAATTATAAAAGATCTCCCGCAGATGGCGCTAATAGAAGGATCCCCAACGTGAAAAGTGCATAAATTACGCACGCCCGCGCTGCTTTTCAGCAGTTTCCTCTCACTCTTTTCGCTTCCCAATTATCATACTATCCTCCACGCGCCCTCTTTTCATTCCCAATTATGTCGCCGACTTAATCTTTCATCATCTCCTTTGTGTCCAAGAAACAACCTCAACATCAATACACCATCATCTTTTCCTTTCATTACTATCATTTGCATGTGCCTAGTTTAATTATTTTACCTAATTTGTGTCACACTTTTGATAATTCTTTCGGTTATATTGGTAACCCTTCCATGCCTAAGACTATTTGAAACATTTTTTCAAGCATCTTGTACGTGACATCCATGCTCGTCGACAATATCAGAGAAACGTTGGAGAATTTTATATCTAACAATGGTCGAAGTGAGGGCAATTGCATATACAGAAGTTTGTAGCATTTGAATCATACAAAAATTAAGTAAGTGGTCTAAATTAAGTTAAAGGGTCTTTTTTCGTATGCACTGATGCATAGTAAGGATTCACTTATATCCTTAACCGCATATTCAATTATTGAGTAAACTGTCGATTTGCCCCCTGAATTATCACCTAACTTTCGATTTCCCCCCTGAACTTTTTAATTGGAAAATTAAGGACTTAAACTAAATTTTTTGGCCGATTTGCCCATGCTGTTAATTTTTCATTCATTCCATCCAAATTTCTATTAAATGGAAGCATGTGCACAACATGTGTGGGTAGTTCGATCGCTTCATTCTTTAAAATAATTGAAAACCTTAGATTTCTATAATATAAACTTATGCAAATCTGTGTGATTCTATAGCTTTTGTGTCTAAATGTATAGTGAAGTAACGTTTTTTATCACAAATGAGAGTTACGTGGTTTGCACATGATAAAAGTTAACGTTAATTTGGATGAAATTTATTAAAAACTAACGGTAGGGGGGAAATCGGCCAAAAAAATTAGTTTAAGTCCTTAATTTTCCAATTAAAAAGTTCAGGGGGAAAATCGAATGTTGGGTGATAGTTCAGAGGGCAAATCGGCAGTTTACTCTTCAATTATTCATTGATCTAGTGCAATATATATATATCGGAGTGCTGTATCTCAACAGAATTGGCAGCTTGGAATAATATGTGTATAGGTAGGTGCAACCCGCCACTTTATTTGTTATGTTCTGTTAATCGTTTCCAAATCTGGGAGAGAATATCACCATAGACATGGAGCCTCCTGTGATGGAGCCATGATAGGCAGCTGTGGGCCTCTCGCACTACCCTCATCGTTTCCAATTTAGGTTGGCTTCTCACATCAGCAGAGCACCAAGTGAACCACAAATGAGGCAACTCACATGGATGTTAGGCCAATGGAGTTTTCCATTTTTTTTTATGGGGACATATGATTGGATTGGTAAATGAAGAAATGACGGAATTTTTGTTCAAGTTGATAGTAGAAGATGAATTACTGATAAATGAAGTTGTCTCTTCGAATCCCAACAAAACGTCGAGATTCAATCTTTCACTTTTACATTTGTTTCTTATTTTAATAAGCTGTGACTTTTGTACTCATTTGATTCTATCTTAAGCACCAAACAAGTCTTTCGCTTGTTTTGTTCTTTTATTGATGTGTTGTAGGATAGAAACTTTCGTGCCCCCGACTTTTTTTACCGCATTTTCTTATCTCCCTCCTCATACAACATATGGTATGAGGAGATAGATAAGATGAAGAGATACATGTTGCAGGAGGAGAGAAATAAGATTAGGGGATTATGAAATTGGGGGAGGGAACTATATTTTATGTTGTAGGTAGAGAGCAATATTGGATACGAAGAGGTCCACCCCCAACACCTCTTTGTGCAACAACTCTCATACACATTTTCGCAAACTCACTGTGGAGGTGGAGCTACAACTTTTCCCCACTTCAATATAGTGCCAAATATCGGGTGGGATTTGTAAAAATCTTAATGTTTATTTTTATTTTTTGAGAGTGAGGGTCTACTACTTTTTAACAGTCGAGATTTTCTTCAGATTTACATGTTTGGAACCTAAAGATTCAAAGATCTAAGTTGTTGAATAGAGACAATAAAAGATCGAGACATTTATTTGTGTGAGGTGGATCAGTATAATAAATTAATGAGGACCACATAATTTAAAATGAGTAGCTCAAATTTTATAATCCGTCAGCTCCATACAAAAAAAAAATCTAGAAATAATCTCAATTCACTTCTTAGTGGCAGTACAGCAATTTAAGGGTACACATTATCTTTTTAATTCCAAAGTGGAACCTTTATATATATAAAGTAAACAAAGGCTGGCCATTATATGAATGAAAAAAGTAAATAAATTGGATGTCCTATAAAGCTTGTGAAGCTTTTAAGTGACAAATAGTTAAAGGCATCCAGCACTATGAGTGGCTACGAGGTCCAATTTCCACTACAAATGACGTACAATTGCGCATGTCAAATGTCACACAATTATTTAATTTCTCTATTGATTCAAACGTTGTACCTAAGGAATAGGGATAGAGAAAGAGGAAAAAAATCAAAGATTTCACATATTACTTTTGATCGAAAAATCAATTTGATTTATTTTGTACTTTTCGCTCAATGATAAAATATGTCAGATTCTACAAGATCAAACCTATAGGACTTAAGGAATGATGGAAGGGGGAAAAAAAAAAGGGAAAAAAAATGAAGTAGAAGATCCCAGATTCCAAATGAATGAAAACGTGACTAAATTGGTCCTAGTTACTTACTCTTTGGAATGGAGTGGAAGAAGGGAAGAGATTCTCGAACGAGGAAAATGATCCAATGACTTCAAAAGAATTGAACGAGGAGCCGTATGCAGTGAAAATCTCATGTACGGTTCTGTAGAGTGACAGTAAGGGTGACTTATCTGTCAACTTTTCCACTATCACTCCCAAAAAACCAAACTCTGCCTTACGTAAAGTTACCAGAGTACGCTAAGCAACAAACATTATGCACTACCATCAATTTTCTGCTATACTCTATGCAAGAATAATGCTTTTCTCTAGCTAGAGGATATAGTAATGCGTCGAGACTATTATTCGGTATACCAAGTGTCAGAATATAAGTTATTGAATTCTTAAAAAGAAATTCCAACTACTTATATCATATGACGTTTGATGTACCGAATCGTGTTTCTGTCACTAAACAATTTCGCATATAGTATAATCCATTTGCAGTTGAGAAAATGTAAATCTTTAAGCTATATTTCATAATTTTTTCCAATGTTTTTCTGGGTCCATCATGCCTTGGTCAAATTTCATGAAGTTCCTTGCCCAATGTTGATGGTATTTTATGTATGTGGTTGCAATTAGTTATGTTCAAGTTTACTTACAGATCGTGTATGTCTCAACCGATTAACAAATTTGTAAAATAGTGTAACAATTATGTTCAAGTTTACTTACGCATCGTGTAATTGTCTACACATTGAGTTGTATATTCGCTCATATGACATCTGGTGCTAATGAAACAAGAAAATGTGTAAGTGTCGAATTTCTAATCGTCTATACTCTATTTTCAAAATTGCCACACTGTGATTTGTGAGGATGTGAAAGAAGAGAGATGCTAAGAAGATTCTCTCAAATTGGGACTCTCATGGACTCTCCACCACCTCGTACTTTTGGCACAATGTTTTTTGGCACTTAGATTGTGCCAAAAAATATAAAATGGCGAATAGTCCATGAAGAGTCCCACTTTTGAGAAAGTCTCCATAACATTTCTTGTGAAAGATTGTTTCACATTGGAGACTTAGGAAAACCTTGCTTGAAAACTTATAAGATCATCTAGCTTTAACCTCAACTTCCTTCATAATAGGTGCAAATATGTTGATTCATACAATAATACTTTATAAACAAAATGATTAGTTTAAAGTGCTAAAAACAACTCCCGTCGTATGTTGTTGGATTGACTGGTGAAGAAAAAGAAAAGATTCGAGTAAAAAAGAAGTTCAAATATTGATGGCTTCAAGTGTTTAGAGGAGTAAGCATTCCAAGATGTAATTATTATTAAAATAAACACAATCATATCCCTCTTTAGGTGTGCCTTCTCAAAGCTTGTGTGCAAAAAAAATAAATAAAAAAAATAGAAAAGAAAAGAGTGTGAAATGTGAAGAAATACAAATGAGAAAGTTCGGTTGGCGTTTCTTACTTTCTCTGTTGGCTGCTTGTGGGAGTAAGCACATGCAGAGATGCTCTGTTTCTTCCTTGTGCTCTCGGTCTCAGACTTCCAGCCAACAAAAGCATCGGTAGTTGGAAAGCAGCTGCTGTCCATCGTCAAAGTATTTCAGATTTTTCGCTCTTTATTTGTACAATTTTTTATGTTCCATATTTTAACAACAATCCCTATTGAATATCTAGGTCTCAAAAGTTACTTTCGCACTCTAATTTTCGGCTCAGCATATTTTTGTTTATTTTTTGTCGATAGAAACACAAAATAGTCAAATAATTGAAAATTTGAAATACATGACATAGTATATATATATATATATAAAGAGAAAATGAATGTGGAAAATCATTTTCTTCAAGTTTTAGGACTTCCTTAACCAGGTGGTCAACTTTCGTATTTGATTACTAGTGACGTTGACAAAGTTATCTAATAAATAGACAAATAATGTTTCACATATAAACGCTGAAATTTTGACAAAATTAATTAAATGATTAAATAATTTATAATTTTTCATCTAATCTTCCGCTAAGTTAATCTTTACAGCTGACTGTGAACTTAAAATGGTTTTGATTATTAAGCAACAAAAAGGTCTGAGTAACAAGGTTCTTATCATTCTCATTCTTTCATTTCTATTGCCAAATAGCATAATTCAACCACCTCAAAATCCGCTTGATATCCAAAAAGGCAAAATTTAGGTAAAGCTGAATGAAAGCCTTTGGATTTTAAGTCGTCAAATTGACTGAGTTAAGAAAGATTAATGGACAAAAATTAACAAAAATATGTGAAAAGTAAAAAAAAAAACGTGTTAATAGCATTGCCCTACTTTCTTTGTAGTGAAATTTATCTTTTCGAACCAAAAAAAAAACAAGAAAAGAAAAAACACAGAATTACGTAAATAGGCTCGGGCTACTCCTCAGTTTGCTACACTCCAGGCCCAATATTATTGATGGGTTTTAGCCCAATTGTTGTTATATTGTAGAAAGGGATGCCCTGATTTTCTATGAGGCTCAAAACAAACGACCTACTGGTCTAAGGGAAGTACATTTTTTACCGTCATATAAGCTTTCATTAAAGAGAGAAACCCTATTACACCGGAAATATTTTTGCCGGTGGTGGTGACTCCCATCACTTCATTGATTTTGATTAAATGAGTTTCATTTAATTTAGGGTTTTTTTTTTAATTACAAATGGTCCATGAAATTAACCCTCACCATCAAGATGGTCCATGAAATTGAAAATTAATCAATGTAGTCCCTGAAAATAGGTGTTGCAAATTAATGTGGTCATTTTGTCATAATTCTGTTAAAATTTTTGTTAAGTGTTGATGTGGCACATAAATGGGCCACAAATTCAATTTTTTTCTCACAAATTGTCATTGAAGTTGACCCGCGACATCAAAATGGTCCCATAAATTGACATCCGACATCAAAATGATCCCTGAAATTGAAAATTGATCAATGTAGTCCCGCAAGTAAGTGTCTCAAATCAATGTAGTTCTTCCGTCACAATTCTGTCAAAAATTCTGTTATGTGATGATGTGACACATAAATGAGTCACACAAGTCTAATTAAATTTATAAAAAAAAATTACAATAGGATTAATAATTTAATAGTTAATAAAAAAATTGTCAACCCAAAAACCAGTCCTACAATCACCTCTGATCCCAATCCACATTTATCTACCTCATTCGCTCTCTGTTCTCTAAAAAAAATCTCAGTATACACATTTCGATGCCCTTCACCGAGTTAAACTTGGATCGAGATCACATTTGGTGACGGCTTGGCTATTGGCAAAGACTTCTGGGACATCACAGTTGACATTTAGACGATCAACATCCTCACAACCTTAACTTGTTCAGTGCTTCCTTGGTGGTCTGGTGATGCAAAGAATGACGATGTCTGCCTTGAGATAATGAGGTTATAACTAAGGTGCGTCTATTGTTGGTTGAAAACTATTTCCACACCCCCTTTTAGGCCTTGGTTAAGCCTTGTGTCTTTGAGAATTTATGGAATGGATCTCTCTTCAGAGTAAGCCCTACTATAAGAAAAAAAAAAAAATTTCATCGTGCAAAATGGTATTTCGACAACGTTTTTAATTAATTATTAAACCCACATCAAGACATAACAATTTTTTTTACAGAATTGTGACGGAATGGTCATATTGATTTGCAACACCTACTTTCAAGGACTACATTGATCGATTTTCAATTTTAGGGACCATCTTGATGGTGTGGGTCAATTTCAGGGACCATTTGTGATAAAAACCTGTAAATCTTGTGGGACCCATTTATGTGCCACATCATCACTTAACTTAATTTTTAACAGAATTGTGATGGAAAGACCACATTGATTTGCGACACCTATTTTCAGGGACTACATTGATTGATTTTTAATTTCAGAGACCATCTTAAAGGTGATGATCAATTTCAGAGACTATTTGTGATAAAAACGCTTTAATTTATTTGTTGGTCAAATTTTAATTTAAACTTAACTACAATCTATGAGTTGATGAGTAGCACCACCATTTAACTTAATGGTAGTGAGCAAAAATGCACTCTAGTGTAAACAAGGCCAACATGGGTCAGAAGACAATTCACAGTTCAGAAAATTATTAAGAATAAGAAGGGATAAGACAATTGGATTGAGTTCATGGATTAAACTAGGTCAGAATACATATCAATAAATGATTTTTCTATCCGAAACCCTCACAATCAAAGATAAAAGTGTTTCTTGCTGCATAAGGAAGAGTGTACAATCCAAAAAATAAGTACCACAAACAATACAGCACGAGATATTGCAGTTTAACCTTTATTTTTGGTCTCGGAAACTTTTTAGTTTGATCATCTAAACCTTATGATTATTCCTCCATGTCACGTAGTATTATTCTTTCGTTCATGTTATAATGTCTATTTATTTATCAATATCATATACTCCAAATCAAACATAAAGTTTTCGTCAACACATTATAACACTTGACTTAATAACGGCACATTTACAGTGATTGTTACATTAAAAAATCCGCAAATGATTCTCATAAAAATTGGTCAATTTTGACCATAAAGCATTCATCTATGACTTATAGACCAGTTCACTTGTATTGACTAGTGTTATCAAACTTTAGCTTATGCACTTTTAATTTCGTGTCTCATTCAAGTCCCTTTCAACTTGAATTTGACCATAATATTTTTGTTCAACATCATATTTATCATGAGTTTAAATTTCAAGATCTGTATAGTAAATAGGCACAAATATCAAAATTAAAATTCACCCTATGGTAATAAATAAGGTAGTGAGTATATATATGCACCAATGCTGCTAACTTGTTGACCTTACACCAAATTATTGGAACGTTTGATCAAACATAGTTGGACAAGCTAATCCTTTTGTTTTTCTCTATTTCTTCACAAAAATACAAAATTAATATTCTTCTAATTTTTCTTTGATCAACAACGATCTGAATAAATAGAAGAAAAAACACAAGGATCATCGTAAAAACAAGAAAAATAATAAATAATAAATAATAACAAAAAACACTTTTATATCCAAGAAAAATCCAGTATTGCTGGGATTTGCTACACTTTTAGATTCGTATTTATGAAAGTAAACTGTACTATATTGAATCCATCTTATTTATTTTTGATACAAGTGATGTTTAATGCTAAATTCATCTCAAATATAAGGAGAAATATTTGAACTTTAATACGTAGATGAGAAAACAAAAGCTCTAACCAACTTAATTACAACTTAATTAAGTCTTTCAACACATTTTGTTCTTATTTATAAATTGTATATGCTGAAGTTAAAGGAATATTGTTGTAAAATTGAGGTGCATGGAGCTCCATCCAGGCATCCACCCACCCTTCCCAACCATCGATGTACAAAACATTTTGTCACCACCCTCATGTGTCCCGGTACGATGCACTGTCAAAAATCAGATGCCAAACATAAAGAAGAAACAAAACCAAGATGACAAGAAGGAAGTTTTTAAGACACCAACAGTTGGTAGGACGACAGCCGCTGTTGCCACGGCGGCGGCCGCCATCACCGCCTTCCTTCTCCTTGTGTCTCCGTCGCCGCTGGTTATGCTGCTTGGTGACTTTGTCTATGCTTTTATCCCTCCCCATTTCTTCTCTCAAAAGTACTATCAATACCTAAATTTAACAAGAAAACGACCCAAAAGTTTAAAGGAAATATCTGGTAAAAATATACAAAAAACAAATCGTGTTTGTGATTCTGCGAATGCTTTTGGAAATAAAAAAAGAGTTAAAAGAAAAAGCATTCGATGATGATCTATGAGTTTCCAGTTATGGTGTCAGCTAGGTTTTATAACTTGATTTTTTCAATTTTTGTTAATTTAATTAGGTGGTTTCTGGGGATAGTGGAAGCAGCTTCGGGGAAATTAAGAGGCGCGCGCGTCTGAATTCTACTCGGCTGCCGGCTAATCCAATCCACGAGTTATGCAAATTTGCAAATGGTCGGAGTTTGGAGTTTTCTGAAGGCTTTTGGCTAAAATAGTGGTTTGGTATATCTCTTTACTTTGGTTATTCCATGAAAAAAAACTATTAATATTCTCGTTAAATCGTCACTGAACGATCACGTGATTACCGTTTAAAGGATATTTTGGTTAAACCAACTCATCTGATTAACGAGGATATTGACAAATTTTTTACGAAATGACCAAAATAAGTTACAGTTGAAAAACTCAATAATCACTTCTATCAAGTTTTATTGTAAAGACCAAAATGAAAAATTAGGCTCCCAATCTCATAGAATATTAGACACGGCTAAAAGAACTTTTTTTTTAAAGAAAACTAATGAAAAAAAATTCAAAACTTTGAATTTTAACCAAAAGTCATGTACTAATTTTATTTAATGGTCAGGACAAAGCCTAACTCTAAACCATTCCAATTAAAATGACCCAAAGATTGAGTTTCCAATTTTGCCCCTGACAGCAACACAACACGTCGTCCCTCCCTCCTCCTACTTCTGTTGCATTTCCTTCGTTCATATAAAAAGGACAAAAGTGTTCTCCAAAAAATAAAAATAAAAATAAAAATAAAAATAAAATAAAAAGGACAAAAGTTGATTTTTCCTACCTCTGCTGCATTTCCTCCATTCATATAAAAATGACAAAAGTTGATTTTTTTGTTAAGCTTTACATTTCATTGTTACACATGGTGGAATTGAAGCCGCGCTCCCGGAAAGAGAGAGATCGAGAGAAGATGAGATAGAGGATGTGCTTCCCGTGGAGAGAGAGGCCGAGAAAAGATGAGATAGAAACCTCGCTTGCCCACTGCAATTTCTGAAATTGCAATGAAAGTTTGATGGACGCCATCTCTCTCCTTGAAGAGATTTTTCAGTGTGACCGGCACACGAGGTGGTACACCACGTGTCATTATACAAATGGTGGGATATGTGTGTTAAAAATTTAATAACTTAAAAAATAAAAAATTTCACCACTTACATAAAAACATGTGGTGTACCATTCATGTTCCCGTCACAATAAAAAATTGCATCTTTCCTTGGAGAAGAAGGTGGGTGGGTGGGTCCCTTATAACTTTTAATTTAGTTTTATTTTTAAAATGGTTTTTTAATATTTAATTAATTTTTTTCCCACATCATAAACACATGTAAGCTTTATATTTGTCACGTTATCACTTAATGATCAAAACTGAAGAACACACACTGTTTCTCATGGTTCTAAAAGACGTTAGGTGCTTGTCGAATGGAAGTCTAGGCAAATATAAGTAAATTTATTATTTATTTTTAGTACTTTGGTGAATTTGATAGAATGAAATGAAAATTTAAATAATTACAACTCCATAGTACTTTAAGAAATATGTTTATAGAAATCATATGAATTTATTGTAAATTTAAAACAAAATGAAAGTGTAAAACATATGATGTAAAAAGCATTTGAACAACAATATATATATATAAATATATATTTATAAAAAATAAAAAAAAGAGCTAAGTGATGTGACGCATAAAGGCTGAGAGGTGGGGACTTGGATCCTCTCCTGAGCCCAATGAGAGGATCCTCCTGACCAAAGGACTTAGCCCGTTGGATGAAAATTCAACGGCTACAAACAGGGGGTCCCTTTAAAGTTATAATAATTATAGCCGTTGGATTTTCATCCAACGGCCCAAATCCTTTGGTGAGGAGGATCCTCTCCTTGGGCTCAGGAGAGGATCCTAGTCCGAGAGGTGGGGCACCACATAAATTCTTAAAACATGTAGGGATGCTAGCTGTTCCAATTTCATTGGAAAACAATTTAATAAAAAACTAAATATGAGAGTGAAGAGAGAGAAACTTTTCTTCTTCTCTTTTTCTCTTAAGGTAATTATGGAAAGTTACATTTGAGCGTGTTGGGCCTTGTAACTCAGCTTGTGTATAATTTAGGGCTTTTGTCCTTGTTAAACCCCGTCCCAAAATATGTAATTTCGTTTTAACGAAAATAATGAAGTTACGAATTCGCCCCCTTATCCTTCTACCCTATCCGGATTTCCCATCCCCTTTTTAGATTTTTGTTATCATTTTTATAACTTCTCTTCCTCTTTCTGCCTGCCACGTGGCAGCACCCTATCTTCTTCTCTCTTTCTTCCTCACCCCCCGAGTCAACACACACTCTCTCTCCCTCAACTCTCACTTTCATCTCTCATTCTTGTAGATCTCTCTCTCGCGGACCCTCTCTTTTTCCCTTCCTGGCCGACATACAACCACCCACACATACACCATCATCACCACCTGTTGGCAGTGACGACGACCCTCGACCTCGACCAAACACCCAACTCTCCATCTCTCATTCCCGACACCGTTGCAGTCACGGTGCAAGCTTTTCCGACAAAGATAAGTCGAAATCACCATTCGATCTCCTTCCCTCGTAGTCTAGACTTCTTAATTATTAAATGGAAAATGGTTTTAGTGAAGGTTTGAGCACGAAAATAGCTCAGGGAAGCAGTTTTCAATTTTCCAGCAAGAGACCGTAGATTGCAGGCAATTTTCTGGCCAATCCCAACCTCGACATGATCTCATCTTGGTACAACTCGAATCACTATTATTTTATCTTCAATTTGGCTTTAGAATGATGATTTTTGGTTGAGTTTCGACCCCTAATCGGAATCGGGGGAATTTTTCGGTCGGATTCCGGTTTTCTCTTCCAATGGGCCCAACCCTTTTAGCCTAAACCCCAAACCCTATGTCACTTAGGCCTTTGGGCCATTTAGGACTCGAGCCTTAGGCTCGTTAAACCCAACACCCAAGCCCTTTAGAACCCTCAGACCACCATTTGAACTCGGGCATTCGGCCTGTTGGACTCCAAACCTAACACATTAAACCCAGGCCTCTGGGCCATAGAACCCGGCCTAGTTGTGAGGCCCAGGCCCACCGAACCCAAGCCCAAACCCAGGCCCGTTTGACCCGGCCTGTGACTCGACCCGGTTAACCTGATCTGACCAGTTGACCGTTGACCCGTCAACGTTGACTTTTTGTTGACTTTTTTGGGTTTCGGTCGGGACCTCTCCTAGGCTAATTTCAACGTCCTGGATCCGTTTTTTTATGTTCGTTTTCTAAAATTCAATCGTTTGAGTAGAGTTTTATTAATTGGACCATTTATGTGCTTAGGTGCAATTATCGACGACGGAGTATCTGTGAGTGGACCCCTTCTAAAATGCATGTTTTAATAGTAGAAATGCATACATGAAAATCATGATTTAATGGTTACGTTTTATAAGTAAATTAGATTCACACTTTATGGTTATCATGCTTACTGAGAATATTTTGGAATACCATACTTTATCGAACTTATGTTCTTTGTAGTATATATGATGGATGACTATATACTACGAAGTGGTTTTGAGATATACGCATTTGTGTTGGAAATATTATATTAAATGTTTTGTGCCTATCTAGTGGTCACTATATATGTCTTTGGATGGGTGATGTAGATGGGCGATTGATACTTGTGAAGGAACTGTTATGAAGGAAGAGTTCTATGTGCCTTCGGGCGATACTGATACCACTAGTTAGCACACTATATACGACATATGTTTTATGAAAAGTTTTATGGCATGCTAGGGTTTTCGGAAAACCTATTACATATTATGCTATCGAGTTTTCATAAAACTTTGGGGGTTAATATATTGATAACTGTTTCAGTATTATATGTATATATCAACTTGGTCCACTCATGTTTGTTTTGCGTCCCCTCAGGACATAGGAACGAGGCGTACGATCCGAGCTACGAGGCATTCCCTTACCAGTGATATCATATCATCCTCTATGCTTTGACATCTATTGTAATAACACCTCTCTATTTTACCTTCCGCTTGTACTCTGGATTAGTTGTATGCTCTGAACATGTCATGCATTATCATTATATTCATTGTTGGCAATTGAATATTATTATGTTATTTTAGTAGCTTGTATTTAATTATTATTTATGCGCGAAATTTATATGCATGTTTCACATGTTCTCAGCATATGCATTCATTAAATGGCTTGCGTCACCCTCGGGTGTTAGCCAGCACGTGGCCATCCCGATGTTCCTAGGACATCGGGATTGAGGCGTGTCAGTCCTTATGGTTAAATTTGAAGAGTTTTTTGTTAAACAATATTTTAGGCAGGTTTTTTGTTAAAATAATCTTCATCCAAGCCCTTTTTATTAAAGTTCCATTTTTTTTTTATTACACAAGGCTAAAAGAACTTTTTTGAAGGGAAATTTTATTTGAACCCATGTAACCTCTTTCTACACCAAATTTTCTCTTTAAACCCTTATTATTTTTAATTAAAGAATTAATATCTCTTTAAATCCAAAATTATTACCTAAATTACCCTCCCAAATCCAATTAAAAATGTAAATTTATCTTTACACCCATTTAGAAAATAAAATCCAAAATTAATTAATTTGGTGAAGTTTCTACTTGTTTATGAATCTTCCATATACCTAACACTTTTCAATTTCTTGTTTTCTTGATATTCATGTACCCTTGATTTTATTTGCATGTAGGAATAATAGATTTTCTTGAGCAGAAGAAGATGCTTCAAAGGTTGTGTATTCAAAGAAACTCGAAATAAAAAATCTTTTGGGTCCTTTGTCTGCCCTCCCACCTTGAGCTCTTTGAAACATAGCTTTTAGCCCTTTGTCTCCTCTTAAGCTTTTAGCTAGTGGCTAAGCTTTTTAAAATTTATTTCTGAATTTTTCTATCAATTGCTTCACCGCATCTTATTTGATTTTTTTGTTAAGTTTCAAATTTCCAACTGGAGCTTTTTTACAACACTATGGCATCTCCTATGTGTGCATCTTATTTAATCTTTTTTGTATAATCTTCCTAGTAAAGCAAAGGCCCCTCAATTTTCACGGGCTATCAACTTATTCATGAAAGGTCAGCGATAGCATGGTAACTAATGCTTGCTTAATATGGGAGGACAAACTAATACGGCAACAAATTGTAATGCCAAAGAAACAATTTTTTCTTTCTAATATGCCAAACAAATTATTAATACTTCTACCTTCCATAGAAAGGGTTTCGTATCCAAGAAATTTGGTGTCTGCAACAAATTATTAATACTTTCACTGCGGTTGTTGCAGATAGGATTTTGTATCAAGTAAATTTGGTGTCTGCAACATCTTTTGTAACATCTGCACTATTTCCCATAGAAAGTTTATCAAACTATGCACAACCTGGATTGACGAAAAAAATGAAACGCAAATACTCATCTTCTAAACTCTAAAAAATTGAAATCAAACGATTTTTTTTTTTCACAAATTGATTTATACCTTAGGAGTATTCAAAACTTCAAAATCACCATCTATCGATAAAAAAAAAAAACTTGTTTTTTTCTATAAGAGCTATTAGGGTTTTAGCCGGAATGAACATAGAATAAATAAAGAGTGATGGTGAGTTTAATTATAGGGTGCGAGTTTATTGATAAATTTAAGTTTTATTATTAATTTTATATTGTATTTGATGGTAATTATACAATATGATGAAAAAGATAATTAACATTTAAAATTTAAGTTAAGTGTAGAAAGAAGTTATGTGGGTTCAAATAAAATTTCTCTTTTTTTGAATGAGCATGTTTTATGAATGAGCATGTTTTTTTTTTTTGCTTTTTTTGCATGAGCATGTTGAGTAGGGCTTTAATTTGCTTCATTATTGGGCTTCCAGGTTTTAAATTATCATTGGGTATAGTTTTTTTTTTGGGTAAATATCATTGGGTATTTTTGGGCTTATGGATAGCTGGACACACTTTGTTTTTGTTATATTGGGAAATTAGGACTTTCAAGTTTCAACAATTAGAATTTGTAGCAGGATGAGTTTTTTTTTTGTTTTTTTTTTTAAACAAACGATAGTATCTACACTAACAGTGAAAATTTTAGTTAAATCTCACAGAGGATTAGCCATAACATGTAGTAGGATATATAGTCTTTTGCACTTTATTTTTTGGGATATAATAAAAGTCAACGAAGAATAAGGGACATGAGAAATAAAAGAAGCGCAGGAGGATAAATCATGAGTGAAAATCATAACCATTTGTAATGCAATATTTCTTTGTCAACACAGGTTTTCGAGCTTCTAGGGTTTTTGTGATGTGGCCACTTTTTAGCCTCATACATTATTTTTATTGGGTTGAAGCCCAAGTTTGTAATTGTTTTTATGGTGTGTAGAAAAGAACTATTACTCGTGTTATGTTTTATAAGTAGTGTTCTAAAAATCACCACTAATAATGTTTAGGCATTAAGCGGATGGTCACCATCCCGATTTATTTCTAGGCGTTTGAAAATTAAGAAATGACACCTAAATTTCTAGGCTTTTGAAAACTAAGAAAGGGTGCCTAGGTAGGCAAGGCGCCATTCTAGCTTATCTAGACTTGCCTAAGCACCTGTCTATGTCATGACTCTCACTTAGATAGAAGATAAATAACTTTTATTTTGCATTTTATTTTTTCAATAAATTGGAAGAGACTTGTTGAATACTTTGGTGAATACTCATTATATGCTTGTTCCCTATGTTTTTAGTATGATCTAGTACTTTATGATCTAGTACTTTATAATCTATATGTAATTATACGTTGCAATTTATATATCCAAGTACAATTATGTAATTTTCAAGGTATAAATAAACATTTATTTATATGTTATATATTAAATTTCACTAAAATTATTATAAAAAAAAAAGCCTAGGTCCCTCTTAGACGCCTATTCCCATTGCCTTCCAACAATAGCGCGCGCATTGCCAAATTTTTTTTCCAATGTTTTCGATGAGGAATTGTTATTTGAGCTTTCAAACGAATATCTAGAATTACTCTTATCACATTTTTCATACCATATTTGTATCATATTTCTAATAGAATTAGGGTCTACCAACAATGTGAGCCCCATTTCTATTTAAGAGATTATACAATTGTGAAATAATCGTATAAAAAATGTAATAAAAAAAATGTAATAAAAAAAATATTTTTTGAGGATATATAGATAAAAGGTAGAGCAACGAAATGTTGATATCGTTGCATCATTACCTTTAATATTTGCCAATGAAGAGAGCTAGTTATATCTCGGTGCGTGAGTTGATTTGGTGCTTAACGAATCCGGATCCTCTTTGTGAGGATCCCGGGGATCCTCTTTGTGAGGATCCCGGGGATCCATGAATCATATTCGTTTATCGTATATCGTACGATCAGAAATAATTTTAAATAATTTTATTTAATATTAAATACAAACAATACTTGATAAAAACTGATCACACGATAAATGATGAACGAATACGATTTATAGATCCCCATGATCCTCATCAAAATTGTCACGCCCCAGACCCATAGTCAGTGGGACCCCACGCCCGTCGCGCGAATAAAAGTAAAATAAAACTAAAAACGTAAAACAAGAACTTTTTTTTATACAAGTAACTATTACAAAATCCTAAAAGAGTACAAAAAATAAGGAAAACTCTTAAATCCCTTGTCTAAAACAATCTCAGCTCGTCTAGCACCTGTCTTGTCAAATAACTCATATGTAAAATAAAAAGGTGAGGGGTGAGCAACAACCACGTCGCTCAGTGAGTAGAATATGTAATATGCCAGTCAATCGATGTCATTTTAATCACTATAGAAAATACAATAATAATATCAAATCATTATGCAAGTAGTGCCATATCACATCATTCATTTACGTGTTCATTATATCCTTCATAATAACTCACCACGTGACTCCTATTGGCCATTCTGCCCTAATGTCTCCGTGTGCAGTTTACATTTATCCCTCGGATTAATGCAACATTAAAGTTGTCATGCTCCATGAACAATTCCAAATATCCACATATACTATATTAATAATTCCGAAAGCATTTCCACCAATCCAACATGCTTGAATTGAAATAGAGATATTTGAAAATAAATATAAATTGTAACACATTACATAAACCACTCATCTTGATAATTCTAGCTTTGACAAGACAACCCATCTAAAAATTTCCAAAACTTAAAGCTTACATGCATACCGACTAACTCCTTTGCATGATAACAAAGGAGAGCATTTGCTCTCTTACTTATAAAACTCACGGGTCTCGGCCTCTCTGTGCGTGCAGAAAAATGAGAGAGGGAAAGAGAGATGTAAAATAGAGAGACGAAGTGGGATGGCAGAAAATATAAAAAGAAGGGGAAGAGTTGAGTGGAAGTCAATGAGAAGGGAGAGTAAGGAAGAATATTATATTGGTTGAGTGGACAGGTAGAGAGTGTGTGTGGTTAGGCTGAAAATGGGGAAAAAGGAGGGGAGGTAGAGTGTGAGAGAGAAAAGGTGTGATGATTGTGTTGGCTTTTGGTAATAAAACAATAGGAAAAATGATTGTTATGAGAGCAACTCCACCCATGTGGATTGCTGGGGGGACAGTGGAGAGGAAAGGGCTCGAGGCCTTGTGAACTTGCTCCAGCCTTGAGGAGCCCGAGCTGACGTGGAGGCCTGAGCTCCAGGCCTGTCAACTCATCACAGCCCGAGAGCCCGAGTGGGTGTGACGCTAGCGCTGGCGTCTGCCTTTTTTTTTAATTTTTTTCTGTCAGGCGCGTGCACCCCACTCACGCGTGGGGGCGCGTCGCCCGACAACTTTTCAGAATTTTCAGCGCCTTTTGCAGAAGTCAATGTTACCGTTGGGAAGCCACGTGGCTTCCCACGGTGCGTTCGATCCCAACGGCTCTTTAATACGAGTCGTCCGATTTCCAACGGTAATAAAAAAAGCTGATTTAATATCAACGGTTCGATCTGAGTTCAACGATTGATGTTAATCTGCTTTATAAATTAAAAAAAAAAAGAAAAAATATCTTATCGAAATCTATGACCAATAATAGTCGTTTTGGGTAAATGACACGTGACGCAACGAGAACGATTTAAAATATCTTATCCAAAATTACAAATAAATTTATTTAGTATTATTTTGTAAAAAAAAATTAATAATATTTTATTGCCTATTGTCAGGGCTATTCAAGTGCAAGGGTGGAGATGCAAAATGCATTTACTGTTCATTATGGCGGTTACTGTTCACATGGTGGATTGAATAGTAGATTGCCTCGGGGGAGGGCTCCAAGGGTGGAGTTGCTATGAGGAGTGCTTTAGGTATAGGCCGGTGATGGAAGTGGGATAGATTTTTTAGTGTGGTGAGTTATGTGTGTTAAAAGGTTAATAACACAAAAATTGAAATTTTATACTACTTATATAAAAACACATGATGTACCATCCGTATTTCCGTCACGACTAACAATTTCTTTGAAAATGGGAAAGGATCCCACTTTCTGATTCTAAAACTTTACAAAAACCTAACCAAAAATGGGTTTTCACAAAAATGATCCGGAGAGGATCATGTTGGGAGCTTAACAATCTTTCGGAAGGGTTTAAGGTTTGTAGAAATCACATCACCTAGCACAAAGGACTTGTACGTACAACGTACCTAAGCCTATTGCATGTAGCATTTTTTTTATTCATTTTATTTTCAGAATTATAATGTAGCATTCATGTTAATATTTTTGTAGTGTTGTGACAATAAAATATTGAAACTATTATTGACACACTTAAATTTTGATTAGGCACTTCTCATATAAGTATTTTTATTTTTACTATAAAAGATTTAAAGTTTATAATTAATTTTTTAAGGGATGGATGTGTGACATCACTTTTTTACACAATTTTTTGTATAAGTTTTTGTGAAGCTCACTCTGTAATGTATTTCAATGATTTAAATCGTCTATCTTTTAGGTCTTCACTCAAAGGCCATGTCTACCAAAAATGTCTATCATGTACTTATATTTTTCTCATCACTTTGCCACTTTCCACTACTATATTGAAATTTTTGTAACATTGAAATTGTGATACATCATCATTTGAAATCATCTTTAATATCATATTGCGTATAACCATATTATAATAAAGTTTTCGGTTACCCCCATTAGAATAAATTTCTGACTCCGTCCCTGCACACATCCACTCACATTTCTAAAATGCCAATAATAATTTATGAGGAGCAGAGGTGGAGAATGAATCTTTGGCGAGTCGCTTGTCCTATATTTGTACCCACCCCAATATCTTTCACTGTTTGCAACGAGACAGGTGTGTGAAAAAAAAATTGGGAAACACTATCTCTGCAAATATTTTGGCAGTCATTTTCAAAACACCATCTCTGGAACCATCTCCAGTACCAAAAGTCGTGTATTTTTAAAAAATTATTTCCTGCGAATCTTCCGCATCCGTTAAACAACATAAAGTTTTAAATGATCTGGCGCGGTTTTAGGGTAAAGTTAAAATCGAAACTGAAATTATTTCAGTTTGGTTCGATTTTAGGGTAACAAATTAAAATGGGAGCAAATCATTTAATTTTGATTTGGTTTAGTTTCAAACGGTTTTAGTTTTGGTTTGTGCTTCACTTGTAGGCTCATTAAAAAAATTGACTTTAATACAAGTATTCAACAACATCCAAACAAACTCAAAAGTTCAAAATCTAGTCATCTACAAACGAAATGATTTATGTCATTAATAATGCTCAATTGACAAAAAAAACTTATGATGATCACCATGCTAAAATTCAACTTGAAACAAAGTTCAACATCAAATTTTCTTATGGCATACTAGTACAACTCAATTAGATCTTGAATGATTTTTAATTAAAATTACAAACAGTTAAAAATTATAAAATATCTTTTACTTGAGAGCTCCATAGATATTAGATTATTCGGTGAATCTTCTGCATCAATTAAACAGCATAAAGTTTTTAATTCTGATATCAAGTAACCACCTACTACTTCAACTATATAAGATCACAACTCTCAACCGTTCACCATTGCAGCCACAATCCACACAATGGAGTACTTTTCTTGTGCTGTAATTTTAACCTTGGCATGCCTCGCCACTCTAGCCCTTGTCTCAAAAACCTTGTTTCCCCAACTCAAGAAACAAAAATTTCCACCAGGTCCCAAAACCTGGCCTATAATTGGAAACCTCAACCTCATTGGCCCTCTCCCACATCAATCCCTTCACAAATTATCCCAAACTTATGGACCTATAATGCAACTCAGGTTTGGCTCCCGCCCAGTTGTAGTTGCCTCGTCTCCAGAAATGGCTAAACAATTTTTGAAGACACATGATCATGTGTTTTCCTCTAGGCCTCAAACTGCAGCAGGCAAGTACCTCACCTATGACTACCAAAATGTCACTTGGTCACCTTACGGTCCATATTGGCGTCAAGGCCGGAAAATCTTCCTCTACGAGTTGTTTAGTTCCAAAAGACTAGAGTCCTTTGAGTACATTCGTGCCGACGAAAATCGCGCTTTTACATCGCGACTCTATGCCATCGCCAAGTCAGGTAACCCAATTGTGCTCAAAGAGCATCTGTCACGCCTTAATCTTAGCATTATGAGCAGAACTGTGTTGGGTAAGGATTATTTTAGCGTGGCCGAATACGAGGGCTCTATAATGTCACTCAAAGAATTTCAGGACATGATAGATGAGTTGTTTGTGCTTAATGGGGTGTTTAACATTGGGGATTGGATACCATGGCTTAATTTCTTGGACTTGCAAGGATACATAAAGCGAATGAAGGCCATGCAGAAAAGAATCAATCGGTTTTATGATTTTGTGCTCAACGAACACAAGGCGCAGAAGGAAGGAGTGGAGGAATTTGTGCCTAAGGACATGGTGGATTTACTACTGCAGCTGGTTGATGGTTCAAATGATCTTGAAGTTAAACTCAACTATGACAGTATCAAGGCATTCACTCAGGTATATATCATATATGATCCCAAATCTATTCAATTGTTAATATTTGTAAGATATGTACACATCATACACGCATTCTATACACTTACGTACATATTTATCACGTTTAATATATATTTCTCGTATTCGACTAACCATCTATAAAACATAATTGTTCATTAAAATTTAAACCAGGACTTAATAGCTGGAGGCACTGATACCTCAGCAACAAATTTAGAGTGGGCAATGTCTGAGCTCATAAAACAACCAAACCTCATAAAAAAGGCAACAGAAGAACTTGACAGAGTGATCGGGAGAGAGAGATGGGTAGAAGAGAAAGACCTAGCACAACTTCCTTACATAGATGCGATCATGAAAGAGACAATGAGGAGGCATCCTGCGGTTGTAATTCTGCCACCACATCTAGCAGTTGAAAACTCCAACGTGGCAGGTTACGATGTTTGCAAAGGAACCATAGTTTTTGTGAACACGTGGAGCATGGGGAGAGACCCTAAACTGTGGGAAGAACCAGAAGAGTTTAGGCCAGAGAGGTTCTTAGGGAATACTGGGATTGACTTGCAGGGACAGAGTTTTGAATTGCTGCCGTTTGGGTCGGGGAGGAGGATGTGCCCTGGTTATAAGCTAGGGCTGAAGATGATAAGAACTTGTTTGGCTAACATGTTGCATGGGTTTAATTGGAAGTTGCCTGGGAATGTGAAAGTGGAAGATTTGGGTATGGAGGAAGCTTATGGATTGGTCACAACTCGGAAGTTCCCACTTGTTGCTGTTATGGAACCTCGGCTGCCAGTCCATCTTTATTAGTTATATTTGTATTTGGCCGGTTACTCGTATTTTTGTTGGTCAAGAGCGTTTATTTTAGTACTTGAGGTCTGGAGCTTGATTTGGACTTGCACAACTCTGTTGGTTAAGAGTGTCAACCCATGCACTTGCATGAGATAACACTCCTCATTGCTCACACATCCCGAAATCGTTTGTATCAACAACATAGTTATGTTTAACTCTGAAAGTATCCCTCCTTTATTTACATTATCTGTGTAGTGTTCTTTTTTATTCTTATGAATATTAGTGTAGTGAGTTAGATTGATCCTCACTCCTGGAGTCCTTTTTATTGCCATACTTTACCATCAAGTGAGTTTGATTGAATAGTAATCTTTTTTATTCTCATACTTTAAAATCATGTGGTCGTGCCGGAGTGGTTATCGGGCATGACTAGAAATCATGTGGGCTTTGCCCGCGCAGGTTCGAATCCTGCCGACCACGTATTTTTTCAATGGTTTTTGTTTATATATGATTTCTGCTCCAATACCATTCCAACGTTGGGAGAAATTAATGTCAACGTGTATGAATCATAAAAACTTACTTTTGTGTTGTTTGCCCATTTTTGGTTGGTTCTAGGCTCAATGTTGTAGTTTTCGTGGGGTAACCGTAAATTACCTTTCTAATCAGTTGCACTTTCACTAAAAAATAAGGATAAATGTCGACGTGTATGAGATATTTGTTGAATGGTGTTAAGTCTGCACAACATTATTTACTTTTGTGTTGCTTGCTCATTTTTTGTTGGTTCTAGGCTCAATGTTGTAGTTTTCGTGGGGTTAATTACCTTTCTAATCCGTTATAATTTCAGCTAAAAAATAAGGAGAAATGTCGACGTGTGTGACGCGTGTGAGATATTTATTGAATGATGTTAAGTCCGACAACATTATTTTCTTTATAATATGAATGATTGCCAATGCTAGCCAAAAGCAAATTATTGTGATAGATAGTCCGTTGTCGTATATAGGCTCTAGTCCCCTTCAATTATCTCTCTGGTACAATTGTGTTTCACTTTGCAAACTAGGCCAAGGTGTCAACTATACATGGATGTTTTTGGATCGTCCTTTTTATTTTTGTCGATTGGATCGTCCATTTAATGCCACACATATAGCCGGGGAGGCAGATTGTCTACCCTCCTGTTTGGGTGTCATTCTCATCCCCTCGTATTTTGTGCGGTCACGGTTAAGTTACGTCAACATTTTATATTAATTTTTTTTATAGAAATAATAAGACAAAAAGTAATAAGAATATAAAATGATCACGTGACTTAACCGTGACCGCACAAATAGGAGGGGATGAGAAGGGAACTCAAACAAACAGGAGGGCAGACAATCTGCCTCCTATAGTCGGAGCACGGAGACTTGATTACTGAACAAGGGAAACAACCACAGCTCATCGAAGAGTAAGAGCTGCATACAGTGATTGAGAGCGATGGGTGGAAGAAAAAGGAATTGGATCCTCTCCGACGCAAACCCTCGGGATCCTTTAACATGGACCGTTAGATCGAAATACAACAGTTACAATTATTATAATTTTAAAGGGACCCTCCTATTTGTAGCCGTTGGATTTCGATCCAACGGCCTGTGTTAATGGATCTCGAGGGTTTGCCTCGAAGACGATCCAATTCCGAAGAAAAAGACTTGCCACCTGACAAACACATATATAGGCCCCCTAGCTGCATACAGCTTTGGATAGCATGTTACAAGAATTCAAGTACTGGAAATATCTACTCATCATGATAATTTGTAATCCAAAGAGTCCCAATATTGTTACTGAACAAAAAGCATGAATATATAACAAACTAAGGTTTAGTAGGTATGAACTTGTTACACTTTACCTCGATCTAGGTTAGAAATGACTAGCAAGCCAGGGTTTATGCACCTTTTACGAATTACTAAGTTTCTGGTAAACAGGTTTTAGCTAGGCATTCCATGGATGATTAGGGTTAGGATTCATCACCTAGCTCTGCATCAAAATTTCCAACTATTTAAAAAGGTTCTTTAATATAGACTCTTGCAACTCTTATTTCCTAGATAAAAACCCACATAATTCTAAACATCCAACTACAACCCAAATTTGAAAAAGATTGCCAAGTAAAAATGTAATTGACCTATTATTACAAAATATTTACAACTTGTGCCACAATATTCAAATCAAATCAATAAATGTTATTACTCACCTTAATTATAATGAACGAATAATTATTGCACATACTATTACCCCTAACATATATATATATATGCACATACACACGTCAAAATAATATAGTACTACTATATGTTCAATAATATGTAATTTACCAATATGTACTACTATACGTTCAAATATATATATGCACAGTAATAACATTATGTTAAAAAAATATTGTATGTAATTAATGAACTTATATGTAAATTTATGAATAGCAAATAATATATATTTTGTCACAACCCGTCCCGGAAAGGGTTGTGAAAAGACTAAAATGCCCTTGAGCGTTGGTGGCATTGTGAGTCGTATGTGACAGTTTTAGAAATGGACCAATGTGGTTATTTTCCTAAGTTTTTGGGGCCAATGAGAACTTAACCTTGGTTAGTTATGATTGGTGTGTAGGTTGGACCACACACACACATCCACATCACCTCCATTCTCTCTCTAACTCCCATGCACTCTCTCTCTCTTTGACTCACTCTCTCTTCCCTCTCCTTCGTACGGACAAGGTCAAACCAAGCCAAATCTTCACTGATCGAGGAAGAAAATGGTACCATTGTGTTCGTGAGGACCATACGAGTTCAAAGGTACCCATTTCAGGTAAGAACTCGTTCAATATCATGTTGAAAATTCAAGCTCCGAGTTGAGCACTATTCACAAACTTTTAAATGGTTGTGTTTTAGGACAATCCAAGCTTATAGCGAGCTTAGTGAGGTCCCAAGGAAGCTCGGAGTGCTTCGTTTGAAGGTTTTGGACGTCGGGATCACGAGGTTCGAAGTTGGCCGGTTTTGGTGAAATTGTCCCGACGAGTTTTCGAAGGATTTGGAAGTTTTAAAAGGTATAGCCTTCTTCCTCTTGAAATTTGTGAAGTTATGGTGAAAATTTCATGAAAAATGGTGTAGAATCGAGTGAGAAATCGTTGATTGCAGGGTTGCCCAATTTTCCAGTGCCGGCGAGTTTTCCGGCGTCTGGACGAAGAAGATGATGCGCGTGGGGGGCGCGTGGCACCGTGGCCTCCTCGGCGCGTGGGCCCTAGGAAATTTAAAAAAAAAATATCTCGACGTCCGCACCGTCGAGTAGATCATTGTGGTATATTCATATACCCATTTTGAGCAATGTATGAGAAGTTATTAGCTAGTTTTGCCTATATGCTTTAAAATAACGTTTTTATAGTTTATTCGCATATATGTGAGGCTTATCCCGAGGACGAGCGTATCCACGGGCGAATCGGGGGCTACAACCCTTCGACATATCAGTGAGTGGACTTTTGTTTTCAGTATATAATAATATACTTGATATATTTCCCAGAAACGTGTTTTAAATGAAAGTATGCTTTGAAATAATATGTTAAATGCCTCTATATTCTAAATATGCATTTCATGGTTGCATATATATATATATAATTGTGGTGCTGTGGAGGCACATGTAAGTACAGGTAAGTTATGTTTGGTTTATGGGAACTACGAATGGCTTGATCCCTGTTTAGGGTACGTAGGCAGCCTAACGAAATGTTAGGTGCAGCCATACAATATATGACATGAAATAAATGAGATATAAGTTTATTTGAAGAATTCAATAAATGACATGAACATGTTGATTGTCTATATGAGATGTGATTGAGATAAAGACCTTAGTTGTGAATAGAATGATTATAAACGTATTGATGAACATTGAGCTCATAATCCGCACTTGGGTGATTGCGATTTAGCCATAGAGAGAGTTGGCACAGACCTGTATATTATGTCACCTCCCGCACCATTTGCTCACATCAGATCCAATTAGGTGCACAGCCTTGTCGTACAGACCCCTATATGTGGTTCCAACTCGTATGTGACTAACGTATTATCGCACAGCTAGCATTGAGAGAGTAAATTGAGCATAACTATATTACACCCAACCTTGTCGTACATACCATTTTCAGTGGTTCCGACTTATGTGCAGTATATTGCCATATAGGTCATAGAAGTGACTCCGGCTAGATTGAAGTTGAGCTATGAATTCAGCCGTACAGACTACCACAGGAGTTCCGGCTATCACATCATAATTCTATGAATTTATTCTTAACTGGATTGCTTACTTTGTTATATTTTGGCATGACATACATATGAAAATGATATTGTGAAGCCTGAATTGGATAGTTATTGACACACCCCGATCGGAGTCAAGGCATGCTGGCCGTCACGTGAGCGTGACGTAGCCATGTGCGATGTGCGGAAGCGATATTTTATAAGGAAATTACGAATAATTAAAACCAAATCCATGGTTTCTAACGTAAGTTTAAGTGTGAATACACAACCAGAGCACAAGGTCTAAGTGCAGTCAAACATAAGAAGTACTAATTTATCAACACTCGAAGATGGTCCTACATGAGTGATGGTCTGTCAGAACTTCAGCTGGAAACCTCGAGATCCACCAACAACACTACTTAGAACCTGGAGGGGCGCAAAACAAAGTTGAGTGGGTCAGTAAAACAAACTTATTCAAAGCCTTCTTTTCTCTTTGAATATATTAACCCCTCGCCGTAAAACAAGTATAATTTTCCAGAAATAAAGTATATACTCATATACGTAATATATCTCAAAATCAGTCTGGACAATATGAATGTATGTCATGCCAAAGTATCATAAATGAACGCTCATCATCTCTATGTAAAAGTGATGGAATAACATATAATCAATTCAATCCTCGGCTATAAGTATAGTTTATACTCTTTCATCATAATCAACTCAGCCATCGGCTGCATATATAACTCATAATCAACTCAGCCATCGGCTGCATATATAGCTCATAATCATCTCATCACTAATCAACTCAGCTATCGGCTGCATATATAGCTCATAAATCAACTCATTCATAATCATCTCAGCCCTCGGCTGCATATATAGCTCATAATCATCTCATCACATCATGTATACATATGTATAACTTGCACACATTCAATACCACCTCACGTGGTCTGCAATTCATCATCGTATATATCATAATATGCTCTAGTGCTACAATCACGTGAAGACTGTGCGGTAAACCGCGGGTCACCTACGAGTCGTACCCACATAAGTGGTCTATACGACAGGACTGTGCACCTAACTTGGATCCAAGGCGAGCATGCGGTGCGGGAGGTGAACATCACGTGAAAGACTGTGCCTCTATCTCTGGGCGGGAGCACTAATATACGTGTGCAAGTAAATGAGCTTTCAATCATATCTCGATCATATCATTCATCATATCTCAATCATATCTCATGATCGTTATCAGCATAATATCTCATTCGTATCTCAATTCTATCTCAATCACATCTCAATTATATCTCAAACATATCTCAAACATATCTCAACCATATCTCAACCATATCTCAATCATATTTCAATCACATCGCAGTCGTATAATTCATCATATTTCAATCACATCGCAGTCGTATAATTCATCATATTCCAATCATATCTCAATTATTTCAATCACATTTCATACGTATTTCAAATGTATTTCAAACCTATTTCATACGTATATCAAATGTATTTCATACGTATTTCAAATGTATTTCGAAAGTATTTCATACGTATATTAAATGTATTTCAAATATATATTATACGTATTTCAAATGTATTTCAAATATAATATACTCACATGTAGCTTACCTGGGCCTCCTCAGCACCATGCAACAATATGCATAATTATGGTAATGCATATACTAAAATATGATGCATACATGACAGGTTACTTAAATCGTATTTCTTTTAAAATACGTTTTCTGGGAAATACGTCAAGTATACGTATATATATACTGAAAAATAACTGCCCACTCACTGATATGTAGCCGGTTCGTAACCCCCTCGCCTAGATTGGTTAGGTTCTTCGTCCGTATAAGTTTCACCTATACAAAAATAATTATAAAAACATCATTTAAACGCACATACACAAACATTCGTCAATAACTTTCTCATATATTGCTCAATTTGGGTATGTAAATATACCACCGTGATCTACTCGACGTCACGATCCCGTACAAATTTTTAGAACAATTTTTGGACCACTCACGCGCCCCAACGCGCCGTGGGTGGCACGGACCTACGCGCCCCCACGCGCGTCTTATTCCTTGGGTTCGCCGGACTGGTTTCGCCGGTTTCTGGGCAGTTTTTCAAATTGCCATAACTTTGTCATTTCTTCACCATTTTCAACGTTCTTTATATCAAAATGAAGGTATTGACGAGACGAACACATTGATACCTGCCTCGACCCTTAACTCGCCAGGAATTCTCCCGAAAAAGCCTCGAAAGCCGTCGGACTCGCCGGAAACTGGGTAAGATTCAAATAAGTATAACTTCTTTAATACTCAACGAAATTGGGTGAAACAAAAACGAAAGTTGTAGTTCTCGAAGAGACGAAGAGAATGGTACCTCGAACGACATCTAACTCTCCGTGGTTTGGCCGGAAAACACCTCGAAAGGAACGGGTCAAACTTGAACTTTTCGATCTCCGTGTTCTTACGTCCAAAAACTTCCAACGAATTACCCCGAGCCTCCTAAGGACCTCACGAAGCTTCCTACAAGCTTGAAAACTCCTAAAAATCAACCAATACAAAGTTGATGAATAGTGTCAAACACGGAGGTGAGTTGTTCGACGTGAAAACGTTGAAGTTCTTACCTGAAATGGGTATGGATGAACTCGTATCGTCGAAACGAAGAAGATGGTGATTTTATTTTCGTCGATTTGTGAAGTTTTCGAAAACTTGGTGTTTTACCGTGGGTTTGAGAGTGAGGGAGTGAGAGAGAATGAGAGCTTGAGAGTTTGTCGGGGAGAGATAGAGAGAATGAGTGAGATGACAAGGTTGAGGAAATCACGGATTAAAGAAAGTAAAAGGGAAAATGAATGATTTCTGTAAGCCCCGTGATGGCATAGGATTCCAAAGTTTAACCATTCAAACATATACGGCCGAAAACGTCCCTATCCGTCCATTATCAACCAACTTTAAAAAGAATTAGGATAATTAAACACACTTCACACAAACGAAAGTGTTAATGCGGGACGGGCTGTCACAGTTATGATTTCATATATATATATATATATATATATGTATATGCTTATATCTTGATTCTAGGAAAATTATACATGTTTTACAACGAGAGGTTAGATATATTGATTAATGAAATGATTTTGTAAAACATTTGTTTTGCCCACTCCCGTTTTCTGTTTTGCGCCCCTCCAGGTTTTAAGTAAGATTGTTGTTGGTGGCTAGAGGACGTCGGCAGTTCTGACTTATCCTTATTATAGTAGGACATTCCTGGTACTGTATAATTAGTACTTGTCCTACTGGACTGCACCTAGAATTTATACTTTGAATTATGAGTGCTTACTGTTGTAATTAACTCCTATCACCTTTCGTTTAGTAGTGCACTCTAGTAACTTGGTTTTTTAATTATTCGTATATTTGCTATCTTTATCGCTTCCGTACTGTGATATGGCTACGTCACTTTCACGTGACGGCCAGCATGCCTTGACCTCGGTAGGGGTATGTCATATTTTGTAGGTAAATTAATAATGAATCAAATAACATTCCTTTGTTTTGTAGGTAACTTATTTTTCATATATTATTACATATATCTGACACATTTTATTATTATAAGATATATACAAATAATAGGTAAATTAACTTCGAATCAAATAACCTTGCTTTATTTTGTAAGTAAATTAATTTTGAATCAAATAGCATTCTTTTGTTATGTAGGCATTTTATTTTGTATGTATAAATATCATATATATATATATATTTATATATTTGGCACATTTTAACATTATGTATATATAATAGGTAAATTAGTATTAAATTAAATAAATATTTTTTTTATTATGTAGGTAAATTATTTTGTTTGTATTTTGCATATATTGGATTTGTTATTATGTAGGTAAATTATTTTTCATGTATTTTACATATGTTGGGTAAATTATTATTTTTTTAAGTAATCTTTAATAGTAGGTGCACTATTTGAATCAAATGTTTTTTTTGTAGGTAAATTATTTTGCTTGAATTTTACATATATCAGGCTTATATATATATGTGTGTGTGTGTGTGTGAAATAATTTAATGATATATATATATATATGTGTGTGTGTGTGTGTGTGAAATAATTTAATGATATATGTGTGTGTGTGTGTGTGAAATAATTTAATGATATATATATATATATGTGTGTGTGTGTGTGTGAAATAATTTAATGATATATATATATGTGTGTGTGTGTGTGTGTGAAATAATTTAATGATATATATGTGTGTGTGTGTGTGTGTGAAATAATTTAATGATATATATATATATATGTGTGTGTGTGTGTGAAAGTGTGTGTGTGTGTGAAATAATTTAATGATATATATATATGTGTGTGTGTGTGTGTTAGAAATAATTTAACTAGATTAATATGTAATTATTGACTTAATTAAGCATGTATAACAAGGAAAAGGATCCGGATCCTAGAGACCCTGCGATCGTGATAATTCATTGTAAATCGTGTGGTCAGTTTTCGTTAGATACTATTTATATTTAATTTTAAATTTTAAATTTTGAAATGATTTCTCACTGCACGATGAACGGTCACGATCATGGGATTCCTAGGATCCTCACTGCACGATGAACGGTCACGATCATGGGATTCCTAGGATCCCCAGGAAAAGGATGCGGCGAGAATCCTTTTCCATATTATAACATATATTAAACATGTCTTATGTTATTATTATATTAGGCAATGAATTTATAACATTAATGTTTTTTTAATATCATTAATTCTTCCTTACAACCTGCATGGTATTAATTATATACATCAAACATCCAAATAAGGTTTATAAAAAAAAAAAAATTCAAATAGGGGTATTTTAGGCATTCAAAATTTGTAAATGTGTGAAGTCAAACATAATTAATGAATTTGCTGATGTGGAATCTAATCAATGAGTTTTATTCAAGTAAAAAATTTATGTCCAGTTTTATGTAGAGAGAATTACGTTTTGTGGGCTAAAGTTATATTTTCAGATTTAAAAACCCTTATCTTATCCTTATATCACAATTCAATGGCTACAAGTTTATGATGCATTTAGATTAGATGATGGGTTTTGTTCCCACCTGAATGTCTGCAGGTTCCCACCTGAATGTCTGCATTTAGATTTAGATGATCTGCATTCATGTAAGCAAATCATGAAGATTTGTATATGTTGGGTTGGCGAGGAAGTTGCAGAGCTGGATTATTTGGTGACTCATCTAATTATTCGTATCTAATTTTTCTTTCACATAACGACGTCGTTGTCTTTGCCATTGTGTTTGTTAGTTAGACACATATAAAGAAAACTTCCTATTAGTGGATTTCTTTTTAAGGAAAACTAACGAAAAGTAAAAAAAAAAAAAAATAGTTTTAATGAAAAATGACAAATAAAGGTGTAATGAATAGTACGAGGAAAAAGTAAAAATGTGGTTTTTCGTTAAAAGTGAACAGTACCTGAAGTGTTTTGTTAAAACTTTTTTTTTAGGGGTGTATCCACACACCCCTTCTCACACACCCCTTGATAATTTCTATTCGCTGATATTCTTCAATTTATCCGATCCAACGGTCGAAAATTTAAAAAATGTGTGAGAAGTAAAATGGGATGTGTAGATATCACATTTTTTTTATTGAAAAAGGAATTGTTCATGTCGGTAACTTGGTACAAGAATAATCATCAAATAATTAGAAAATGGGTAATGGACTTGGTGGAAGTCAACAGCAATATCAAAGAAATGACGGCTACAAGCCCACAACACCGCCAAAAGGTTAGTGATTTCCTACTTTTATTTATTTATTTATTTTGGTAATATTGGAGAGAATTAAATCATGTTTGTTTGGAAGTGTTCGTCAAGTGTATTTTTTAAGAAGTATCAGTTATGTGATTCTTATAAAAACCATTTCAAGTATTTTTTTCAAGATTATTTGCATTTTTACCAAAAATAGGTACCAAAAATACTTTCGTAAAAAATGATTTTAACCATTTTAAAAGCACTTCCAAACATGCTATAATTAATAAGTATGCTACATGTTTTCTTAAGTAACCTTAGGCCCAACAAGAATGCACAAGAGGCCACTGTTTTGTGTAAAGTGGGCCCAATACAAGGCCCAACCATATTAACGACATGGCGTTTTCTAGCCTAGCTAGTACGAATAATACTTTACATTAACCCATGACTCAAGTACAGTGGAGGGCACATCTGTTCTTGCCTACTAATGTTTATAACTCTAGCGTGCATCAAGATTCAAGGCATTCTTTGTTTCTTAATTGATTAACTGACATTATAAGACGTGATAACTTTAGAATTTATATATCGGTACATTTTTTCGTAACTATTCACTAGTAGAATGATCGTCGTAGATGACCATTCGATCAATTAGCATTTAGCCAATATTCTATCAATATAGAATCTGAGCCGAAATCATCCTTGACATCGCCGGAGGAGATTGGCAAAAAATGGTGGAAGTACCGGAACTTCCCGGCGTCATTCCACAGACATGTGTTCAACCTAATCACTCATAACCAAGGTATAAAATATCGATGATATTGGAAATATCGGTAGTCCAAAAACATGGAAATTTCGATGGAAATATCGGGATATTATCGATATCAATAAAAATTGAATAAAAACCACGGAAATTGTAAGAAAAACTTGGAAATTTTTATTGAAACTTTGCAGGATGTTTATTTAGTCAATTATCTATTAGTTTATCACAAAAAATTGGAAGGAAATGCATTGCATGATAGATATAACTGATTTAAGTTGATTATATAGCGAGCTGGCAAACATTGTGCGGTATAAAATATGTAGTAATTAATGAAAGAAGTTTAAACACACCATAATCATTTATATATAATGAATTAGTACAATATTTTACACTTTATACATTGCATGGTAAGATACATGAGTTACTTAGCAAGGTCTAAAATATCGATGATATCAGAAATATCGATAGTCCAAAAAAATATCGGTAGTCCAAAAACACGAAAATTTCGATAGAAATATCGGAATATTATGGATATTTTAGACCATGCTCATAACTGAGATAGAGTTTAGCTTTGGCAGACACATGAGGGCAGGCCGGTGGATGTGAACGAGGGCAAGTCTGATTTGAGGTTTTCCATTGACCAAATAAATTCCAGTCCAAAATAATGATCAGCAATTATTGAGAGGCTGTCATTGTCATTTTCTTGTAGCCTGCCCATTTAGATTCTATATTTTTTTCACATGATTTCTGAGCTTGCACAAAATAATGTCAACTAAAATCCAATAATAACTTATGCACATTGCATTGTTCATTGTCATCAGTATTTGTTAATAGGTCAAATTGGATTATTAGTTCCCATGATAGGGGTGGTCGGAAATAAAACTTTATTTTTTCAGGCCAATTCATTCTTGTTTTTCGCTCCTCCAAGATTTAGCAGTAGAGCTCATGTTGTTGACGAGGACCTCTGACAAAAGCTGATAACTAGGAGGCTACTCCTAACGGTATAATTATTACTCTACTTTTACTGCATTTTACTTATGTTTTGACATCACTTATGTGATATGGGTTCAAAACTATCCACATGCGCACTCTAGAATTAGTTACTTTAGGTTTAAATTAGTAGCACTTTCCACATCACCATCACTCTATGGCTTTATCACATTCCTAGTGTCGGCCAACACAACTCGATTCAGTGTCCAGTGGATATTTCTGGTCGGGGTGTATCAGGATTCCGTTAATTGTTAGCATGTGAGGCTTACGTAATAACAATTAACGGAGAGTTGACGAAACTTTCAATTTTGAGTCTAAGTCCTAACAGATTTCACCACATTCCAACTACCTTATCATCACATGGACTATTAACCCAATTAAGCCTTCTTATTAAGATGACCAAACCTATTATTTTATTATTTAATATATTATACACTAGGGTTTGCCGGTTTGGTGTTGCATCATGCCATATGAGTTCACATGCCAGTGGACAAGGAAAATCAGTTGCAGTGTTTCTGAGTTCTAACATCAAATAATTGGCTTCCAATCTCGACTCACGTAGCCACCTTCTGTTAGTTATTTTTTTAGCTAAACAACATTTGCATTGATGGGAATGGGATCCCATATTTTTACAAAAGGAATGTGAGAAATGCTAATCAATGTCACCAACAATTCTGATTCACACTGTTCATTTGTATTTAATCGTTTTGAAATTAATATATTCTAAGTGTTAAATCAATTGCGGATATGCGAGTGAGCTGATCCTGACCGTTCCTGTTTTGTGGGCTTCACAAACATAAATGACATAAATCGGTCCTTAATTGTATCATTTCCCTTACCTCTACATTTATTTGATGGTGATTTTCCACTTTATTATGAGTTTTGCTAATTAATCGAAAGCATGAACGGTTAGGATCATAATCTAACCGTACAACCCACTTTTTGAATTAGGTGTTTTGGTTCATTAAAAAAAGAAACTCTATTCAATATACAATCAAATAGAAGAAAAACAAAAAGAAGAAAAAGGTCTCTGAATTTGAAAAATTAATTCAAGAAGAACTAAAATGAATGGCCCAAAAAGTCAAGAAAATTAACATTTCCCCTGACAAGAGTTGTTGCACTTGAGTCTGCGGGTGCTGTACAGCATATGCAGCCAAAGGCAACTTTGACAAATCTCTATTTACATTTTTAAAGTGTGAATGCAAGATATGATTTACATATGCATTTTAGTACTACTCTATGTTCCCTTGACTCTTTGGTGCAAAGGAGATTTCAAGCCATTATTTCTATGATTCCGTTGCAGCATAATTTTCTGACGAGTAATGTGGAGACCTTGATGATCTTATTTGATCATGCTTGTCGTGGTTGTGGTTGTTCTCTGCATCACCATCTTTTACGTCTTTAATCGAATTATCGGATTCGGTTGGTGATCTTAGCTGATGATGCTTGTAGTTATGGTGGTTGTTATTTTTCTTCAAATCCTTCTGTGCATCACCATCTTTTACATCCTTAATCGAATTATCGGATTCAGGTGGAACTGTGTACACGAATCCAAAGGGGACGTCTTCAAAATCCTTGAGTGGCTCTAAGGTCTTGACCACTTCGCTCATTTTTGGTCTTTGTTTCGCCCGGTGGCTGAGGCATTGGAAGGCCAATGCAGCGGCTTTTCTAGCCCCATGTTCGGAGTACTGGCCTTCAAGTCTCGGGTCCATGATCCGGCTGAGTTTCCGGGGTTCGTTTAACTTGGGCCTTGCCCACTCTACTAGGTTTTGCTCTCTGTGAGGTCTGTTTTTGTCCACAGATCTCCTTCCTGTTAGAAGCTCCAATAGTACAACTCCAAAGCTATACACATCACTCGCTGCTGTCAAGTGACCTGAAAATTAACACAAGTATTAGAAACTAATCCAAAATTAACTTGACTAAGCCTTTAAGTTGCATTAGGTCGGACGGATTGGATTGGATTGGATTAATTAGTACCTGTCATGACGTATTCAGGAGCAGCGTAGCCTTGTGTGCCCATAACTCTTGTGGAAACATGCGTTTCATCTCCTTCTGGGCCGTCTTTTGCTAATCCGAAATCAGAGAGCTTGGGAGTACAATCCTGTAAACAAAAAAGAATAGGAATATAAGCATTTAGTAAATTAGGATTAGCAATAAGGACAGGATTATTTAGTCCTGGAAGAAAAAAAGAGGGTAATACTTACAGAGTCCAACAAGATGTTTGAAGCTTTAAAATCACGATATATGACGGGTTTCTCTGCTCCATGGAGGAAGGCAAGGCCTTTTGCTGCTCCAAGCGCAATTTTCATTCTTGACGACCATGGAAGGGACATCGAATATCCTGCACAACAAGAAAATAGACATTAGGAATTGAAGGATGAATTTGGGTCAAGATGAGGCGATATTTTAAACTATTTTAATCATCAGAGTGGAGAGATTGGATTTGATATGCAAGTGGCATACAAATTGTAATGATCAACTGGCCTAACGCACATCTGCTCAAGAAAGAAATTTAAAAGCTTTGAAAAATGAAGAGTTTGAACAGAAATTAAACATACTTCTGAATAGCTGGTTCTCTAAACTGCCTCTCGGCATGTACTCATAAACCAGAAGTCTGTGTGCATCTTCACAGCAATAGCCTATGAGCTTCACAAGGTGTGGATGTCTCAATTGCCCAAGAAAAATCACCTCAGTCTGCAGAAAAAAAAATTAAAAATCATTAAAAACAGAAGATTTATGGAAAAGGCAAGTGCTTAAAATGAGAAAGTGTCTTGAAATTTTCAAAAAAAGTTGCTCACCAGCCACTCCCTATGGCCCTGAGTGCCATCCAAGTCCAAGAGTTTCACCGCCACCGGCTGCGCTGCCAAACCAGGCCTAAGCTTGTCATCAATGAACCCTTTATGCACCGGCCCGAACCCGCCTTCTCCAAGAAAGTTGCTTTGCGAGAAGCTCTGTGTGATCACTTTCAGCTCCTCAAGTGTGAAGACGTGAAGATTAGAGCCTGCAAGAGATATCGAAAGATCTTCCGACAGTGTTGTGCTTGGATTGCTCAGATCAGATGGTGAAATCCTTTGGGATGAGGTTTCTTTTGCCACCACTTTCTTGCTGCTCTTTTTTGGTGGAACCTCAGTTTTGTAGCAGTTCGGCACAAAAGACCTCCATGAGACGACCTTCTTGACCACCATATTTTACGAAAATGTTTCCGAAAACTAGAGCTCGAAACGCCTTCTTCTTTCGTTTCCAAATGATTCCGGATCAATCCCAGATTTCTTGTTGTTGTTTTGGTGAGGTTTTCTTCAGGGTTTTGGGAAGAATGAAAGAATTGGGTTAGAAAATGTGAGAGGAGAGAGATGTGATGAAATGAACAAATGATATGGGAGACTTTAAAGGAGAAGACAAGGCCTAATTTTCAAACAAAAAAAACCCAACTGCCTCCCAAGCCAAACGAACCATCAAACCCCTTTTGAATTTTTCCATGTTTTTTTGTCACATTCTTTGTATCACCAGTTTTTTTGTCACATTATTTGCATCACCATATATATATATATATATATATATATATTTGAAAGTTTTAGGTATACTGTAATTATTTTTATAACATGGGGTGATGAGTACTTAGTCCATATGGCTCTTAGACAAAAATGACACGGTTTTCCTCCTTGACCTTGACTTTTTGGCATGAGGGTAAAACGAACAGAAAAAGAGAAAAAAAAACAGAAATTGGTTTTATGTGCTTTGGAAAGTTGGATTGGAAAGCACAATTAAGAACTTTTCTTAATGTTTTTATAATGACAAGTTTGTTTTCGTGTAAAGCATTAGCGCCAAATTACCCTTATTATTATTTTTTTTTCTAAATAAATAATAAACCGGCCGAAGAAGAAAGGTCCTAATAGAACAAAAACAATCCAGCTATGATGTTGAAAAAATCCTCAAGAGAAACAAAGAAAATCCAGCTATTTCACACTAGGTATGCAAATGGGATGGGGCTTCGTAGTAGTTGAGAGTAGACCAGGCAAAGAGCTTTTGTTTTGTCGTGTTCGTGTCATATTCGATATTTTAACGGACTGTATCATGTCAAACTTATTATCTTAACGAGTTCTTAATAGGTGATCCGATAACAACCTAATTCGTTAAAGGTAGTTTTGTGTCGGGTTAACATGTAATGCAAGAAATTGACATGCCTAGTGTCTAGACCTGACAAATTGGTCGTGTTCATGTTTTTTTCGTGTCATACCCGTTTAGATTTTTAATGGGTGACTAGATAAAGATTTGACTTGTTAATGGATTCTTAACAAATAACCTGATAACGACACGACTCGTTTACGAATTAACTCAAAATTTGTTAATTTTATATCATTTTATGTCAAATTAATAGTTCTTGCAAGAAATTCCCAAGCCTAATTAAGAGGTTTTAGGGTGGGAAAAAAGGTTGGTCGACCTGTAATACATTTTAGCTTCTAGAACATTGGTCCCAAGACAATGCATTATCCCCAAAAGACCATGCTCACCAACTACGCGTCATCATAGAGTAAAAGGTGGAGAGCTTGCTTAAATTAGGTTAATTAGCAGACAATGTGTCTGTCTTTATGCACTCAAGTTCAATATCTATTAAGTGAAATTTTTAATATGATTATACATTGTTAGGCTGAGTGGTATTATAATCAACCTATATTGTAAGTGGTATTTTGTGTCGTTCATGCATATTATAACAAGTTTATCAATAAGTATTAGTGTTGTCAACTCACGATCAAATTGGATATATAAGAAAGAGTCTCCATCTCAGCATATCAGATGATTAGGATACTCTGTTTATATTCATAAGTTGACTTATCGATTTTTATGTTTTTTCAAAAGTGGGTCCCCATGTGGGGTGGTTGAGGTATCATATGTTATAATGATGCTAATGATAAAATTAATGTTTAATCTTTGTTTTAAAACGAGTGTTTCAAACAGATGAGTAGGGAGGGATATTGTCAATGAACTAGGTCGACTGAATGGCCGTGTGAAAGAAGCTTCGATCGGCAGATGAATATGGAATTACAATCATATCCATCAGAGATGTCACAAATAGGTGTGTGGTGCGGGGACATTGTTTCATGAAAGTCAATGGGCATTGTTGTCATTTGGGAGCAGAAAGAAACGACTGCTTCATTTACCTTCCTAATATTGTCACTAGAAACTTGCAAGGCAAGAATATTTGAAATTCAAATGACGACTTAATTTACTTTAAGGGAGTTTTGGTAAATAAAAGATTAATTTCTTTTGACTTTACTCAGTAAATTGGAAAAAGAAACGCGTTGGAATGCAATTTAAATTGAATTCAATAATATATATAAAAATTAACGATCGATGTTAGGGGATCATTCATTTAAACTACATTTGTAAATCACATGCTATGACGATTGATGGTTGGAATTTTTTCATAAATTTTAAATCATTAAGAAAACATTCAGCTATCAATCCTCGTATCATGTAATTTACAAAATGCGGTCCAAAAACATAATCTTCTTAGCATTGTCCAAAAGTGAATGTTAATAATATTGCATGAAAAAGACGAAAGACACAACTTTTATACAAATTTTCATTTTCAATAAGTCATTTCATAAATTTTCCCTCTTCAAAAAAGTTGTCTTGAATCGAATACAATTTATAATTTTGTTATTTTTATTTTTTACATCGTGTAGATTGCATGATAAACATGATGATTAAGGATACAATCTAGCTGAGTAAAAGTTGGAAAAAGAAACGCGTAGGAATGTAATTTAAATTGAATTCAATAAATATATAAAAACTGACAACCGATGTTAGAGGGACCATTCATTTAAACTACATTTGTAAATCACATGTTATGACGATGGTTGGATTTCTTTCTTAAAATTTTAAATCATTAAAGAAAACATTCAGCAATCAACCGTCGTTTCATGTAATCTACAAAATACGATCTAAAAACTTAGCATTGTCCAAAAGTGAATGTTAATAATATTGCATGAAAAACACAAAAGACACAACTTTTATACAAATTTTCATTTTCAATAAATCATTTCATAAATTTTCCCTCTTCAAAGAAGTTGTTTTGAATTGAACACAATTTATAATTTTGTTATTTTTATTTTTATTTTTTGCATCGTATAGTATTGCATTATAAACATGATGATTAAGTATATAATCTAGCTGCAGCTAGCATTTAACAACTATAAGCCAATAAATTTAATTTAATTAACCCTTTGTGGTATTCTATCAGACGTCGGGACAGCAAGCTAATGAGGAAATTAACCTAACTTATTTGCCCTAACCCTCCTAGCCAGGCAATGATCAAACTGTCCCTCTCAAGTCTCAAGTGATCACTGCTTTATCAAAGTTCATGATAAATTAATATCCACTTGAGCACTACTTTATCATCCCTTATTATCTTAGTAACCGTGAAGGGGTGCGCAACGGGTGAAAATGATGTGCATTACTAATTTTCCTTTATAATCTCATATTCTGAGGAAATTAATTGGTTAAAAATTGTATTGATGAATTAATCAAATCAATGAAAACGAGATACTAAATAAATGCTAAAGAGATTCTCTTAAAACGATATCAATGAAAACGATAAATTTAATTTAATTAACCCTTTGTGGTATTCTATCAGACGTCGGGGCAGCAAGCTAATGAGGAAATTAACCTAACTTATTTGCCCTAACCCTCCTAGCCAGGCAATGATCAAACTGTCCCTCTCAAGTCTCAAGTGATCACTGCTTTATCAAAGTTCATGATAAATTAATATCCACTTGAGCACTACTTTATCATCCCTTATTATCTTAGTAGTCGTGAAGGGGTGCGCAACGGGTGAAAATGATGTGAATTACTAATTTTCCTTTAAATCTCATATTCTGAGGAAATTAATTGGTTAAAAATTGTATTGATGAATAAATCAAATCAATGAAAACGATATTAAGATGCTAGAGAAATACTAAAGAGACTCTCTTAAAAGTGAGACTTTCTATGAACTCTCTATCATCTTATGTTTTTTGACATAATGTTTAATTAATAATGTTGCCATGGAAATTAGCTTTAAATTATGAGGTGGCAGAGAATCCCGCTTTAAGGAGAGACTTTTCAGTGTACCTAGAATATGGACGGTATGCCCATGTCATTATATAATCAGAACCCTGTATTCCAGATAAATTGAAAAATCTGTCCACTATAAAAAAAATTCTCCTTAGCATTTCTTTAAGGTACTATTTCAAAAGTGTTCATTCATATTTTGGTAAGAGTATTGTTTTAGTAACAAACGCTAAATAGAATGCATCCACACACGCATGACACAAAACAATGAATATCAAATGAGTAAATGAAAATCTATTGTTCTATGCATGGTAATATTTCAAATAGGTCAAAAATTAGAATGGATCAATATTCAATCTAACTACAACTACACCGACCTTCTCTATGGAGATGGAACTTTACCAAACCACCAAACACAAATCAAACTTCTTGAAAGCGTACGCAGTTATGTAATACATCTTTGACTTCAGATCAACTCTCTTCTAAGATATTCCTTCATGTAGACAAATAAACGGGCCGTGTATGATCATAAAAATGAAAAAAAGAAGAAAATACTCAATTTGTATGAATAATAAATACGGTGTTATAATAAAGTTGTACTATAATCGTCAAAGTTTGCAATTCAAAGTTACATAATAAGAATTAGATTATAGTTAATAATACAAAATGACATTGTTATGACTTATGTAATATCGTCATATACACGGTCGTAGTTGTTACGCGTATATATACATACATAAATTTATATATATGTGATATCATCACAACGGCTCTGCGGAGTTAATGATAATCGTAAACATCTGTGCTCAGTTCAACCACCTGAGAATTTTGTCTAATATTATTGGAAACTATATATGACTGATTCAATTAAACCGAGTACTACTAGGGCTAGCGCATAACCTGGATTTTGTTAGGCCACAAGCTCTTAGAGGACGTATTTAAGCACGCAACATTAACATATATAATATGATTGCAAATATATCTAAGCTACTTATTATATGAAACCCTCTTTGTCAACTAAAAGATGATGAAATTTTTATTTTTTTTTGTCTTCTATCACAACAACAAAATTAAGGACAATAACGTAATTTCACAAAACAAAATTTTATCTTTTTTATTTAAACCTCATATACATGTGATTGTATCATGTCTAATTTAAAAAGTAGAAAAAAAATAAAAATCTCTCTCCCTCTCTCCCCACTTCCATGTTCTCTTCCTCTCTTCCTCTCTTCCTCTCTTCCTCTCTTCCTCTCTCCTTCAATTTTAAAAACAAAATATTTTACACACATTTTATTTGTGGGCATGAACTGTAGATATATATATATATATATATATATATATATATATATATAAACACGGAGTGAAACTGTTTCCTTTCTTGCTTTCAATGTTTTTTATTTAGGTCAACAGTCAACTATCCAGTGGTCTATATTGTTTGAAGAAATATCCAGGGGTTTGATTTGGGGACAAAGATTGTCTGCCCTCCTTGTTTCCGTGCCTTTTTGTTTTGTGTGGTCACGGTTAAATCACGTTAACATTTTATATTGTTTTTTATAGAGATAATAAGACAAAAATGAATAGTAATATAAAATGTTGACGTGGCTTAATCGTGACCACACAAACAGGAATCATGAGAGGGCACGGGAACAAGGAGGACAGACAATCCTTATCCTTGATTTGGTTTGTGTGCATGTAATGATTGGTTCTTCTGAACCGTGTGGGGACTGACGAGTCAGCATATAAATATTGGGGGAGCCACGCATGCATGATCGGTTCTTCTGTATGCCTTTTTGTCCAGGTATTGTAGAAAAGGAAGGGATCTGTGAGCGATTATAGTGCTGCGAAACTGACGCGACTCTTTTTTTTGTTTTTTTTTGTTTGTCAAATAATAGATTCAACTCATTTTCATCATTAGAGTAGGGAATTATTATTATCATTCTAAATCTTCTATATTAAAAAAGAAAAATACACTTATAAAAAATGTATAATGAGATTTTTGAAGTGCCGATAACATTTCGCTTATAATAAAGGGATATTTGCCGAAAGTGACTTGACTTGACTCTTGAGAGATTATATAGTTTTCATGTGTGTTATGACACATGAGACTTAGACCTAGTTTGGGAGTGAGGTGCTTAAAAAAAAGCACCCATGAAAAAAAACTGTGAGGGTTTTAGGTGTTTGGTAAACTGAAAAAAAAGGGCTTATTTTGGAAGCTGCTGTGAGAATAAGCTGAAATCAAAGGAAAAAGCTGAAGTTGCTATTTGCAGCTTTGGAAAAATGGCTTTTTTTCAAAGCACACGGAGCTACAGTGCTTCTTTAATGAAAAGACCCACTATTAGACTGTTTTTTTTTTTCCAAAAGCACTTTTACAAAAAAGTTTACCAAACACTCTGCTGATTTATTTCACAGCCGCTTATTCTCATAGCACAACCGCTTATTCTCACAGCAGTTTTTTTTCAAAGCACAACAATACCAAACCAGCCCTTATTCAGAAGTTATGGGTTGTTTATGCGCATTAATTGGGCTTCTTGGTAGGTAGAAGAAACGCATGAGGGCTCAAAGCACGGTTGGGCTTCATGGAAAGTTGATAAGGAAAGTAAAACATGGGCTTGGTTTTTTGTTGGATAAAAGAAAATAAAAATATGGTGGTGGAAACATAGCACTTTGAATCGTCACATAGGCTCAAAAGTTTTACAATATAGAAAACCTAAGCTAGCTGTGATTTAATATTACGGTTTAATAATATTACTCTTCATCGGTAAGTAATAGGTTTTAATTTTAAATATCATAAATAACAAGTTTGCAACCAATTTATTTCCCCTTTTTTTAGGCGATTCTATACAAAAAACCGGAGCTAGCTTCGCTAACTTAAGCAAAATTAGGTGGTTCTAATAAACAACAAAATATAAAAAAAATAAAAAAAACAAACTTGGGTAGTTATGATTGATTTATATTCAAAATTATCTTTGCTTAGCCTCTATAATCCCGTAGCATCTCTTCTCCATATTAAAGTTAAAGATTTTGTATTTGATCTCCACTAAAAGGATAAAACAATATTAAAAAGGATTAGGAGGATTTTGAATATTCTTAAGGGGCCAAAGTTTCAACTTGTACTGCATTCATATATTGATTAATGAAGATTCTCCTGTCACTATATACCATATGTTAATTACAAAATCAACTATTAGACAAAAGCTTAGGGTAACAACCGAATCTTGTTTAGGTGAAAAATCGTGTGCCAAAAGACAAAGAAATGGATCAATATTTTAAGTGATTCCCATATTTTTTGGTACTTGCAAATTAATTGTCTACAAAATAATTATAAATTATTAGACGGACTGAGGTCTAAAATAATCTTAACATATTACTCATACTCTACTTTTGTCTATGACTTCCGACAATCCATTTGATATTGTAAGACGTATATTTGTGCAAATAGTTCTCTTTCAAATTATATATATATATATATATTTTTTTTTTCTTTGTCGAATGAAACATCTATATGTCCATCACTTTTCCTTCATGATATGCCGCCTTTGTGACTTTTTTTTTTTTTTTTTTCTTTTTATAAAAATGATATTAGAGGTGGAGGGGAGGGATTTGAACATAATAACTCAAATACAAGAATAATTGAATAAACGCTCTAAACTAATTAAGCTACAAATCTCTCATTGTATAGCACTTACTCGACTTCTGTTGTCTTGACAATAGTGAGATGGTCGAAATATGTCTCGTTACATGTAGTGTATCCTTTCCCAGCCAATATTGAAATTAAGATACATCATGCATGACCAAACTGTTATTTCATTTTAAAATCAAGTTTCTCCATCATTCGAATGACATATTATTTGTGTAGTTATGTTATTTATGTTGGAAAATATTAGTATTTTGGTTTATTTGAATGTTAGGTTTTATGGGCTTAGCCCGTTAGAATTAGGTTTTGTTAGAGATTAGGGTTAGTTTATTATAAATAGGGTGCTTTGCTATTCATTAGAGAACAAGTTAGTCACAATGTAGTCTCTTAGGGTTTTGTAGCCGTTTCGGCATTCTCGTTTATTTAATAATATTCCTATTATTTTGTTAGTCTTATTCGTTGCGCACTCTGATATTCAACTCTTTATTTGAAAATCATACAACACTGGTGTAGTTCAGTTAATTAAAAAAAAATTATTTTTACAATTTGTACTTGAAATTTCCAATTTGATTCTCCACTTCCTCAATATTATTTGTATAATAAACACGTTAAAATTAAGTTGCGTAAGTTTTAAGCTTAATTAACATGTTCTTATCATTCATCACCAACCATACAAGTTGATTTTTTCTTCCTTAGAATCTTATCTTAGACATGGATTCCCTCCTGTAGTGGGACCAATTCTTATTGACATTTCCATCTTTTCTTGGTTTGTTTTGTTGAACATCATTTTCATAGTGTTCCATATCTCGTTCTATCTTCTGTTTTTATTCCATTTTATAATGCAGCATTTTCCATGGATGAATAAATAAATAGTGGATTCGAGGATTTTTTTCTTTGAAGATGACAAAATGGTGATGGCTGTTGAGTCCAACAATGACAAAAAAAACAAAAAAAAACAAAAGAATATATCTGGTTCGATTATTAGGAGTAGCGTGAGAACGTAGCTAGGAAAAGTCATCACCACAAACTGAAATATTTTGAAATGAGTATATTCGGTTCATATAGTGTTAGGGATAACAAGATCGTTTTCTCATGATTGTTTTGTTTTGTAAATTTGTAAATACAGTTTGCCATTGAATCTCTACTATAGGGGTTTCATTGATTCAAAATCAGTAAAATTTAGGCAATCACATTCGATCTAGCGTAAATTGAATTGTTGTATCTTATTCAATCTTATAAGAGCGTACGATTCAAACCAGTCCAACCTAATGATAGAGTTGGATGAAAAAGTCGATTTTAACAACGAAAAGAAATGAAATATCAAACGATTAGAATCAAATCTGATATGATCACCTATTTTAATTAGATGAAAATTAACACGTGTTTGGGTTGTATGATGTCAAACAATTAGACACATTGTCCAACAAAACTTGATTGAATATTACACTGGATTCTCACCAAGTAAATTCCTCGTTTGATCCAACCGTGTCGGTTTTGCAAGTTAGGGACTTAATCCAATATGCTAAATCATTCAAAGAGTTGGTTAATTTTGATAAACAATATTAAACACTTTTAGATTTTACATTAAAAAAGATCACGAGTTTATATCATGGATCACGATTATTAATCAAGTTTTGCTGCAATATTCACGACTATTGCATCACAAAACGTACACTCAAGAGAAAAACAATATGGAAAGAGAAAGAAAAGGAAAATGCCTTTGGTGTCGATGATAACAGAAACGGTTCAAAAACCTTTTCAGGTCACGCCGTACGTCATCGACAACGGAACCCTAAAGTCCTAAACCCTAAAAAGTCAAAACCATGCCAAAGAAAATAGACTTGGCTTCTCTGCCCTTCCAGTTCCATACATTCTCATCCCCTCCTATTTGTGCGGGTCACGGTTAAGCCACATCAACATTTTATATCACTATTTTTTTTTGTCTTATTATCTCTATAAAAAAAATCAATATAAATATTGACGTGGCTTAACCGTGACCGTACAAAATATGAGAGGATAGGAGTGTATGAGAACTGGGAGGGCAGAGAAGCCGGGTCCAAAGAAAATTCCAGTAAAAACATACGTATACGCAACGTGGCGACTGCTGATTGGTCAGGTTGGTCTAATAAGAAGCCCAATCTGTGAACTGCAGAGCACCCAGGCCTCCCGCTCACCAATATTCAAGCAGCAGAATCTCCATCGATCTTCTCCCCACTCCGACATATCAGCAAAAACATGGCGCGGCTGATGCTGTTCTTGTCCGCTGCCTTGGTCCTGGCGGCGATCAGCTGCGGGGTGGCAGCGTCGAGCTTCGATGAGTCCAACCCAATCCGATTGGTGTCCGACTCTCTCCGTGACATGGAGGAGCAAGTCGTCCAAGTCCTCGGCAGCTCCCGCCACGTCCTCTCGTTCGCCCGTTTCGCTCACAGGTGGGACAGCGGACCCACACGAAGCAGTTCGTCCCTGATCAGTGATCACCGCCGTCCGGTTAACTGACTAGTTTTTCTTTGGTTTTGGTAACAATCAGGTACGGGAAGAAGTACGAGAGCGCGGAGGAGATGAAGCTGCGATATGCGATTTTCTTCGAGAATAAGAAGCTGATTCGATCCACCAACAGGAAGGGCTTGTCTTACACTCTTGCTGTTAATCGTAAGTCAACCTTTTTCATTTCTGTCGCTCTGTTCTTTCGGTTTTTTTTTTTTTTTTTTTTTTAAATTTAGGAAAAGAGCGACCCAAGTCGAAAAGGCTCTCTAATGTCTGTCGCTCTGTTTTTTTTCCCTTTTCTAACATTTAGAAAAATCATATTTATTTTGTTTTTGGGTTGGATTATACTGAGTTATTGATGCATCTGGTTCAAATTTAGAGCAAAAAGATAGGAAATTGACTGAAATAATGAATTTATAAATTTCAAATCGTTGAAATGAATCATTTTTCCGCATTTGATCGATCTGTTGTAAATGTTATTTGATTTTGATTAGTGTAGCAATTGAAAGTCGTAAATTTATCGTTTGAATTAGTTTCCCATAAAATACTCATAGTTTCTGTGTAATTAAGTATTATACGCGAATTTACTAACTCTGATTGAATTGATACGGTTGACGGATCACAACTACAGGGTTTGCTGATTGGAGCTGGGAAGAGTTCGCGAGGCACAGGTTGGGAGCTGCTCAGAACTGCTCTGCCACTACAAAGGGCAACCACAAGCTCACTGATGCCGTTCTCCCTGAGTCGGTAAATAAGTTTTTCGTTCATGAGATTTAAACGCATGATATTTTCTAATCAAGTGGAGACTGAGTGACGCTAAATCAAGTAGTCGTTATACTGCAATATAATAGTTTTCTCAACTTTATATTAAGACATGGAAAATGTAAGAGAAGCCCCGATTACGCAGTAAATCGGTATGAAATTAATATTGACTGTTCCTCTGTGTGTATGTGCAGAAAAACTGGAAAGAAGAAGGCATAGTGACCCCGGTTAAAGATCAAGGTCACTGTGGATCTTGCTGGACATTCAGGTTTATTTTCTAGCTCGAGTATTTTCGATCATCATCGAATGAAAATTGTAAATTAAGGCCTACTAATTATCGTGTACTTCAAATGTTTGACACTAATATATGGCTGCTGCAGCACCACTGGAGCTCTCGAGGCAGCGTATGTGCAGGCATTTGGAAAGCAAATCTCCCTCTCCGAGCAGCAGCTTGTGGATTGTGCCGGAGATTTCAACAACAACGGCTGCAATGGTGGGCTGCCATCTCAAGCATTTGAGTACATTAAGTATAACGGGGGTCTTGACACTGAGGCTGCGTATCCCTACGTTGGAGTCGACGGTGCTTGTAAATTTTCGTCGGAAAATGTTGGCGTCCAAGTCGTCGACTCTGTCAATATCACCCTGGTAAGCGTAATGGGACTGAAAAGCAGAGCTTATAAGCACTTTTGACAATTGACATGCTTTAAATTTCAAGGGGCAGCTTGTAATGTTATGTGCAAAATTATGCAGGGTGCTGAAGAAGAATTGAAGCATGCCGTTGCATTTGTGCGGCCGGTCAGCGTGGCGTTTCAGGTCGTCCAAAGTTTCCGGTTTTACAAGTCGGGAGTTTACACCAGTGACACATGCGGCAGCAGTTCCATGGTGAGTTTAACTTCTGATCATTACTCTTAATCTATTTGTGTTTTCAAAATTAAGCAAAGTGTTATCCTAATCTGGTGTTGTGTTTGCAGGATGTGAACCATGCAGTTCTTGCAGTTGGGTACGGAGTGGAGGACGGCGTCCCGTTCTGGCTCATCAAGAACTCTTGGGGACAAAGCTGGGGGGACAATGGCTACTTCAAGATGGAGTACGGGAAGAACATGTGTGGTAAGTTTTTCGGATTGCTAAACTAATAAATGCGAGATATGTTTTCGACCGGAAACTGAGGTGCAGCTTCTTATTCATTTCACTGATCTGGATTGCAGGCGTTGCAACATGCGCATCGTACCCCGTTGTCGCGTAAGTCTGTCGAGAGAAACGGCGGCCTTGGTTGTGGATATGTAAACGAAATTCATCGTTGTTTCGGGCTGGGAGATGTTCTGTTGCAGTAGGGTTTCCAGTTTGAAGGTGAACGAAAGGGTCGTTGTTCAGTGGCCGATTGTAATGTTTCTGTCTTGATGCACAAATAAGTTACAAGACTCGATTTGTTTTTGGACATTGTAATGTAAGCAACAAAAGGTCCTTTGTTTAAATTCTCTATAAATCAAGATACAAAACGAAAAACAGGTTATGAGATCAATTAGCCTGCTTTATTTGAAATAAAGGAAGTCATAAATTATAATATAACGTAAAACTCACAATATTTTTTTCATTCCATGTGTCATGAGAACTTTTTATTTTTTATTCAAAAAAAGAGATCAGTTGATAGTTTGCCACGACAATTCATAGACACCATCACGTGATTCACAAGTGCCAGGAATTGAATACAGAATGTGTCATGTGAAATACAAGACCAAAATTCGCCCCCAACCACTGAGCAACCCATCATAGTTATGTGCCAATGTTCTGGAAAACATATGGAAGACAAGAAAGGGAATATAATTCCATACTCATTCATGTATAAAAACAATGTCAAATTTCGAAAATGGTTGGCATAGATGCACGTGCCGAAACGTCAAAATTTCCATCTTCAACTTGAACGAGGTTAGTGTTTGGGACTACATTTGAAGAAGTAGACAAACCACACGACTAAATTGGAAAATCGTTCTAATTACAGGGACCAACAGTGTAATTTGGCCAACCGATAATTTTGTAACAGTACCATCATCAATGAAATGGAATGGAATTCATGCACATCAATTTCTCTGTAACGCAGTAAAGCAAGGATTGTGGCAATGATTTTTATAACTTGGAAGAATCGTGGTAAGCCAGCAACATATAAAGAAACGAGCAAAACGCTTATGAAGTGATTAACATGAACAAGTATGCACAAAAAAACTTATATGATTCGAAGCGATTTGCTGAGTTTATGAAGTTCTGTAATTGCTCCCTCCCAACTCCCTCTGCCTTGCCATGATACTAGATGCATAGTGGCTGAAACGCCGGAACATGGACAAGCATAACCATGTTGAGTGCAGGGACAGCCTATTGAGGAATTATATCATTGAGCAAAATTGGTATGACAAGGCAAATATACAGTCTCGACTCTCAACTCAAAATGAACACGGGCAAAGTACTTACTGGTTTTCAACCCATTTGTGTCACCGAGCATGCTCCATTTGGTACTTGATTCACCATTGCGCGTGAAAGGACCTCCTCCAACCATTGGAAGAAGTACTCCAATTCCACTTTTGTGGTAGAGCTTCAATCAAACAGCCACTGGAATTTGTGCATTTGCTTTCATATGATCAGTTCTTCCTGAAGGTGACATGCCCGAATTGAGGTCATTATATGCAATTTGCTTAATGTGATGGGCTTCATTAGGCATCCCAGCCTTCATGAGACAAGATGTCAAAGAATTTACGGTGATGTTGTCTGGGGCACAACCAATTGCCAACATCTTTTTAAAATTGCTAATTGCCTCGGACATTCTCCCTTTCATACAATTCCCGAGAATGAGAATGGTAAATGTCACTTTATCAGGGCTGCATCTCTTCTCTTCCATCTCTGCCACAATGGCATTTGCCTCATCAACATTGCCAGCCTTACAGAATCCATCTATCACGGGGTTATATATAAAAGGTTTCGGAACCACATTACTCCACTTTAATTGCCTCAAGAAATCACGTGCTTCATGTAGTCTACTCTCCTTGCACAAAGCATTAATAAGGACAGAGAAAGTATACGCACTTGGAGACACATTTTTCCCATTCATCTCCTGCCAAAGCTTTAGTCCCTGACTCAGTTGCCCAGCTCGACAATGGCCATCAATTAGGGAAGTGAAGGTAAAAACGTCTGAATGATAACCATGAAAGAGCATTTTCTGATGCATAGCAAGTGCAGAACCCATGTTGCCAGTCTTACCAAATCCATCAATCATTGCATTGAAAGTAACAGAAGTTGGTCTAACTCCGGCATTAATCATCTCATCAAAAAGAACGGAGGCCTCCTCCATCTTACCCAACTTGCAATATCCTGATATGACTGACGTAAAAGTTATAACATCAGGTGAAAGTTCGATTCTTGATTGAACCTCTTTAAGTAATTGAAATCCCCTATCTACTTCATTAGCCCTACAAAGTCCACTAATTAGTGTGTTATATGTAACTATATCGGGGTAGCAACTAGAACTCCCCATATCACTGAACAACTCAAAAGCCTTGTCAATTTCTCCAACTCTGCATAAACCTCGAATTAGAATATTGAAAGTCCAGTTATCCGGGCGACAATGCGACCCCATATGCTTTCTAAACAAGCAAACAGCCTCATCTACTTTATTCTGTTTAACCAACACATTGAACAAGTTATTGTACACGAAAGGAGGCAATCTAATCTCACCACAATGAGCCTCATTAAGAAACTTCTCAGCATCATCCAACTTGCCCATCTGCGCATACGACGACACCAAGAGTTCTACAACCGAATCATCGGGTGTATGCCCGTCACTCCTCATGTAATCAAACACCAATTTAGCAGAATCTTGAAGCCCCATTTGACACAGAGACCTCAAAAGAAAATTGTAAGTCCATACACTATGCTTAACACTCAGACTAACCCTACTGAGCTCAAAGAATTTCAACCCCAATTTCGGATTGTTCAACCGCTTAATAACCTCAAAAGCAATCGAAGGCGAAAGGTTCTTACTAAGATAACCCAAATCCAACGAATGCGAGCGAAGAAACAGAGTGCAAACAACTTTTACAAACCAAACCTCTGGGTTTGACGTTACCTCAAAGTCGTAAAGCGGGCGCGGCCGAGCTCCGCCGTGGGCGAGGCTGTGGAAATGAGAAATGGCGATCTTGGAGGCTCGAACCCAGAAGGTCGGACGGGCTGTGAAGAACAGGAGGGTCATCTGCACCGCCGCGCCATCACGCGGCTCAGCTCTGCTCTCGTAGATGTTTTCAATGAAAATCCTGTTCTGGGTTCCGGTTGATTGGCCGGATTTTCTCACGGGTCGGCCGGAATTCGGATTGGGATCCTGGGTCTTCATGGATATGAAGAAAAACCCAGAAATGTCAGCATAGCAAACCGGAGCTTTATCGGGGCTTTAGGCCTTTTTGTGGTGAGATTAGTCGGAGGGCTACGAAAACGAAGAAATGGAGGAAAACCCAGCAACCAGAAATGGAGGAAGAAGATGAAATCCTGGAATTTGGCTCATTTTTTATGAAGTTGTGAGGTCACTGCCTTAGGGTTTATCAGTGATCCAGTGGTGGCTTTGAGTTGGAGATTATGTCACCGGCCTGTCCATATAAGATTGCCCATCTGAAAACTTGGCCTCCTCTTTTGGCCCAATATTAAGTTGCGCAAACGACATCTTTATTTTTTCACTCTTGTTTTATTCTCATAATATTTTACCATTTACAGCCTAAACTTAAAACCAATTGACCATAATTAGTTTTATTCTCATTTTTTCATTATACATTTCTCTTGTGTTGTTATTCTCTTTCAATTTATTAAGTACTAAAACTAGAAAACGATGAGAGAAATGAATGTAGATAAATTGGCAGTGCCAAACTCACTTCTCTTCTATAAAAACACCTCAAAAATATGAGCCTATGAACTAACAAGAATGCATCCGAAAATGGTTCCTCATGCAAGTCACGAGCTTATATTTGACGGAATTGTGGATGAAAATTAGATTGAAATTCCACATTGTCAAAAAAACCCAAATTTGGAGTCTTTAAGTGTAAATATTTGTTTGTTAAAGGATAGATACATAAAAGAAGAAAACTTCAGGCCCCATTTGTGCAATTTTATATAATTAATAAACAAAAGTATTAGCAAAGCTCTGGGGAGTTCCGAGTCTGAGACTGAACTCTCCTTCCAAAAGTCTGAAACTTGAAAGCAGAGATCGCAGTTCGCAAATACACAGAACCGAAAATCCGTGTCTAAAAATGTCAACAGAGAGAGAACGGCAAGGTTCTCTGCCGTCAACATCGCCGGAGGACAACGCACTGTAAGTCTTCCTGCTCAATCTCCCTCCAATTCCCACACACAACTCGCCAATGCCATCGTTTTCCGCCTCCCGATTCCAAATCCCCGCCGTTGATTTCGGCGCTTCACCTTTCAGGTTTTTGGATATCATGCACGAGGCTCCGCTGTTCGGCCACCGGAAGTCGAGGAACCTCTTCGGAAGTGTTTTCTACTTAATCATACTCGCCGGTTACTCTGCCGTGGCCGTCGCGGCTCCGTGGATATTTCAGGCCATAGACGATTTGATACCCCAATTGCTCTGCAGCTGCAACGTCCTTCTTCTGGTAGTCACAGGTATCTTTAATTTTTTTTATCTGGGCAGTCTTCAAATTTAGAGACTTTTCGTGTTTTCGCATCAAAATTTAATCTTTCAACTTCTTTCAGGCATTTTTCAGCAGTATCTGGTGTCCCAGGTTCAGAAAATTCGCTTACAGGTAACCTTTTAGTTTACTCGGATATCGATTATCTAGGATAGGAACGGCATTATGCGCAGATGGAAATTTTCCAGTTGCTAATAAATCCTTTGAACCGATAATTTTGGTTATATTGGTGGATTAATCTGCCCCAACATCTCAGAATTGAATAGATATTAAATCGGTACGGCTAACTAAAGTCCAGTTCTTTTGTAGTCTTGTCCACTAGTATTTGCATCCCGCTGAATCAAATACTTGTCCACTTGTATTTGATTCAGCGGGATGCTAAATCGTGTTGTTTAGTGCTGCTTACTTGATTTGTGAAAGATGAGATGCACATTGTTTTGTAGGGTTATTATAGTTTCAGCCAGAAGTTGAAGCATATTGTTCGCGTACCTTTTGCAGTTACTTCATATGGTATGTGGTTTTGTATTTGAGTTGTCTGTTTTTCTTCTTTTTGTTTGAAATGTGGTGGCTTCCATTTTTTAGCATTGCAAAGACTCTACACTTCTTTCCTATGAGTCTGCCGTTATATTTTCCCTCGAAAATATTGTTATCATCATTATTGTCACAATTCAGTTTCTGATCTTCGTCGAATGTTAGGAACTGCTGCATTGTTACTTGTTATGGTCTGGAGACCCAACATCAGTTTCCTTACTCTCCCAGCAATATTGAGGTATAGGAATTACCAACCTATGATTCCAAGCATAAGCATTTCTTCATTCAGAATTTGTAGTTGTTGTCTCCTTTATAGTTTCTTTGCCCTTTTTCGGATTCGTGGTCTCAACAGCATTGATAATGAGATCAATATATGGGATAGTTCAAGATCTTGTCTAACTTTTGTTGGATGAGTTTAATGTGAAGGCTAGTTTTCATCTGTGACCGACTATTTGTTACTCATAAAATCTGCAGGACTATAATGGTAATTGAAGCAATATGTGCCGGATCTTTTATGAGTCTCTATATTGGTGAGCTTATTCCTGAATCATTTTCATGTCTAGCACAAACCTACATAAACATGAACTCTTAAATTTATAGTACTCACGCCACTCAGTACTACGGTCTGGTGGTATTCCTCTTCACTTGTAAGTGAGAGGTCTTAGGTTTGAATCTCGTGGATGGCAAATTCAATACCAAATTAGGTTGCCCATTGTGTGGCTTAACCAAACTCCCCCCTCCCCTTAGTGTAAAATATATTGTTGTACTTAAAAAAAAAAAAAAATTATTGTACTCACGTATCATCAATCGCTAATTTTGGCGTTTGCAGCTTATGTTCACCAGTACAACTCATTAAACTCCCAGCCTGATGTCTTAAAGTCGTTATATTCTCCTCTTCAACCCTCGAGTTCTTTAGAAGGTTTGAGGTAATCATACATTTTTTCTTCTGGAATACCCCATGATCTTCCTTCCTGATTTTATATACAGAAATTGAAGTGAGATCAATCACCAGGAGTTGTGTCAAGAACTTTAACAGTTTATAACATAAGATAAGTCTCATAGTTGGTTTACTGGAAACTGCTATATTTCATGGATCCTAATGTAAGAACACGCGTTATGTGTTGTGACAGGTATCATGATGCTGGTCGACTTTCTGATCAGCAAATGGCTTTGTTGCAATATCAGCGTGAAAACCTTCATTTTTTGAGTGAAGAGGTATCTCACCTTGACATTGGTGGTTGTACTATTGTACTCAATGTTATTACATGCAGCTTCTTCGGGTTTTCAACTAATGATTTTAGGTACTGAAGTGTGGTATGGACGGTTAGGTGTTCCATGCTGCAAATTAAGTTCTTCAAATCAACAGTCTTATTTTATTCTAAACATGTGTTTGTTACAGATCCTTCAGTTACAAGAGTGCTTAAGTAAATACGAAAGGACTAATGATGGGAGCACACCTCAGGTAATTAGTAACTAACTTACTATTATTTTCGTATTCTATAGGATATACAAAGCTCTTGAAAATGTGAGCACACAACTGCCAGTGTAATTTGAGCACTGATCTTGTTTCATGCTCTGTGTTATATGAAAAATTGACAGAACAATACCGATGTCTGTCTTTGCAGGTGGACCTTGCCCATCTGTTGGCAGCTCGTGATCAGGAATTACGGACGCTTTCCGCTGAGGTAATGACTGGTTAGAAATACCAAGTGGTTTTCTCTTGTTTCATTATGAAAATTAGAATGTTCTTGGTGTTATGCAGTTACCTCATTCACGGTTCCTTTCAATGTTTCATTTGCTGCTCTCTTCTACATCGCATAATTGACATTAGAAGGTGAGTGAGAGTCTGAGAGATGTGTTTACATTGCAGATGAATCAATTGCAGTCTGAGCTCAGGCTTGCTCGGTCTTTGATAGCTGAGAGGGATTCCGAAATCCAGCAAGTCCGGACCACCAACAATCAGGTTTCCTACTGCATTATGGTCACTACGGACTTGAATCCTTATCTATTTTTTTCGTTTCTTCTCTTCTCCCATTTCCTAACCTCCGCAATTCAAACAGTACGTGGAGGAAAATGAAAGGTTGAGAGCCATTTTAGGAGAATGGAGTACACGAGCAGCAAAGGTATTGTCGTCCTACCTTGGTCGATCTAGTTGGGGCATCATTTTCTTTCCCATGAGAATTTTTTTGTGACAAATGTTGTAATGTTTTGAAATTAAAGCTTGAACGAGCACTGGAGGCGGAGCGGATCTCCAATCTTGAACTCCAAAAGAAGATTCCGACGCTCAGAAGTCAATCACAATCGTCAGCTGAACCAAGCAAGTAGCTTTTCTGCAATTCTCTTGCTTTCATTTACTTTAGTTTGGAAAAGAAAATCTAGGAGGAGAAGTAGACATGAAGCATTACACATGTACATAAAAATAGACGTGAAGAAAGAAATCTATCATTACCTATAGTACTCAAAATTGAACGAATGGAAGTCTGTCCGACTTTTGACACTCAGTTAAAGTTAGAATAATGCTTGGTTACTCAAGGATGAGTAGGAATTCCGACTCAAAACTCTTCTAGTTCGAATCACAGAGCTTCGTGCTTATGATCAAAACCGTTCATAGTATGACTCACGTTGTAAAGATCATCTCTACAAAAAATGAATTAAAAGTAAGATCGTTTAGTCAATCTATTTATGCAAATATATAGACGGTTTCGTAATGCTTTTACTAATTCTGTTCATTTGTTTTTCTACAATTAGATGACTAAAGAACCTTAGTTTTAATTGATTTTTATAGAATGATTTGTAATATGAACGTCCAGATTATAAACGCAAAGTTCTATGAATCGGTAATCAATAGTTTTGAGTAAGAACTCTTGCTCATTCTTTGAGTAGCCACTAGCCAGTATTGTTCTTAAAGTTATTATACTCTCAACTTTTTGTATTTAAAAAACAAATACAATTTGTAAATCGTCAAAATAACCTTTTGCAGTATCAATAGCATCTTCCAAACCAGAAGTTAGTGATCAATTTGGGATGGCTTTAATGACATGAGTATTTTACTTTACCTTTAAATTTAATTTCAAAAAATATTTAATTTTTTTATTTTTAATCACAACTATTCATTTCCGTATCATTGAATTTGGTGGGCTTTTATATAGTTGGTCCTATGGGCTTTGTTAGGCTAAGTGTTGTTTGACTTGAATTGGGTCAAAGCAGAAATCAATGGCCAGGAGACAAAGGGCTGGTTTTGTATTGTTGTGCTTTGAAAAAAAAAAATTGTTTTTGCTGTGCTGCGAGAATAAACAGCTGTGAAATAAAGTAGTAGAGTGTTTGGTAAACTTTTTTGTAGAAGTGCTTTTAACAAAAAAAGCAGTATTAAAGTGTTCGGTAAAATTTTTATGTAAAACCGCTACGATTGTGTAAAATGACAAAAAAATATATGATGTTGAATATTATATAATAATTTATGACATTTATAAGATTTATATAAACTATTTATAAACAGTTATAAACCCCCAAGAGCCGATCGGTTCGGACCGACGATGGATTGTTGTCGATCTTATTGAACAACCGGTTAGGAGCTTTCTTCTTGATTAAGAATATGGACATGTGAACGAGTACGATCAAGACGGGTGCTGGAATCGACTTAGCGATCTCCAAACGAGGAAGCAATTGACGATGAACGAGTTCGAGAAATGTGTCGGCTACTCGCTGATGGTGAAAGAGGTTATGCGAAGACAGAGCATTTCCAGCGAAGGCAGTGGCGACGACAAGAAGGTTAGTGCATGGGTGAATTCGTTTGTTTCGAAGAGCTTGAGGATGAGCAAAATAAGAGGGGTTACTCTGTTGAAGAACAACATACGAGGCGTGGGGACCGCTGTGAGTGTGTTGATTGGGGAGAAAGATAGGGAAAACACGACGCTACCGCTGACACCATCGCCAGAGCAGAAACCCACCAATAACTCGAGTTCTTCTTCGTCGGCTTCATCGGAGTGGGTCAAAGTTAGGCAGACGGGGAAGCATTACAAGGAGTTATCGGCATTGCATTTGTGTCAAAAGATTCAAGCTCACGAGGGGGCAAGCAAAAAAAGTCCGTTTTTCAAAGCTGGTTTTGCAGCTTTGTGTTTTTTGTTTTTTTTCACCAAAAACTGTGAAAAAAAACTGAAGTTGAATGTTTACCAAACACAAAGCTTTTTTGATACCCACTCTTTTCATAAGCACTTCAGTACCAAATCAGGACAAAGATCACAAGAGATCGGGATCATGTGGTTGGACCCCACTTTACTACAACAAGGCTCTGCTTATTCTTCTTCAAAATATCTGTATGTTGTTTTTAACTTGGCAGTCAAGTCGGTCGGCGTGACATCATCTCTTACGTCCTCTAAATTCTCCACATTGAATGGAGACATACAATACAATACAGGGCTTTCCCTATACTTTACAAGAAAAAAAAAAGGAGCAACTTCCCCTATGTCATCCAAACATTCAGATCCATGTTTCACACGACATATTTTGAAATTTATTTATAGCGCTGGTGAATTACATGATAGTGTTCAGAGAAATGATAAAATGCCTCTGTAAATTTGTTTGAAATTTGAAAGGTAGACTGTTGTGGGCAAATCACTCGATGTTTGTTTTGAAAAAAAAAAAAAAGTATTAAAGATTGATTTCTCTCTTTAGTGGTGGATGCATCCATTACTATAATGGTTTGAGTTTAAACTTCATTTTTGGTGCATCTTTGCTTTTGCCAAAAGAAGAAAAAGTTTGCACAAAAAAGTTGGATCATTAACTTCAATTTTGGTGCACTGACCTACTTTTCTCATCCATGCAAAATCTTAAAGTTCTAAATCTATACAATTACTCGTAAGCTACATGTATTCATTAAACTTAGACGCTTTTATGTTTGCAACGATTCAATTTTATATATTGCGGTAGGTATTCATGATTTACAATTTACTTATGTGATAAGAAAGGGATTTTTGTATGAGATGGCACCAATTATATACCTATTTTTACATCCACAATCCCGATTTTCTTCAATTTATTCAATTCGATGACAACAAATTGAAAGAAGTGCGAAAAATAAAAGTGAGTGTATGGATATTACTACCCTTTTGCATGCCATGAGATATGTAAGCAACTTATATGATACGTTTGCACTATTACTATGATGTCCAATGCCAATTATAAGTACAAATAAAAACAACTTACACAATTACTATACTAATTATATGAAATGTCACGATGACTGCATACATGAGTTTTTCGAACATACTAGAGATATTTTCTTTAAACTTACAAAAATATTATAGTGGGTCCATCTATACTATAAGAGAAAATTATAAAAGAAATGTAGCTATTATATAAATCAACCAATATGCTAGAATATGCTAGAGTGTGAAACCAAAAGTGTGACCCACTAGAGGGTTCCACTAATCATGATTATCAATGTTATTCTTACCATATTTTTGTATCATAATTGTATATCATCTTAGGTGGCATCTGATGTGGACAACCACATCATCTAAATTAATTAGTATTTAATTTCAAACTGTTAATCAATAATTAATAAAAATATTGTTAATTAAATGATGATTGTGATATACGAAGAGTCTCCTTCTTCCTTCCCCTATCCATTTTGCTTCTTCTTCCTTCCCTTTTCTTTTTCACGCCAGTTTTTTTTTTATTTCTGTTGATTTCCATGATTATGGTTAAGCTTTATAGAACTTACTTGTATACCACAATCACCATTGATTTCTATCTCCAGACTCATGCCCCGTAGCCCCAATCCTCATTCCCCTTCTCGTATTTCTGTCTCCAATCTTCATTGGTACTCCATGGTTGTTCATCAGGTGATTTTTTTTGTTTTCTTTTCAAAATATTTATTTTGGGGTTTAAAAGAAGGATTTAATCTGATTATTTCATTTAGTAATGCCTATTAGCTTTCATGCGAATTAGGAGTCAAAATCAAATTTGTTTATCTGATTAAGGTTAATACCCAATTAAGTTACTAACGCCAAGGGGATATCTTAAAGTATGCAATTTTCCTTATTTAAGTGTAGCATTACTCTTATCAAAATCACATTGGGATCCACCATTCCACGCGTCACAATCACACACAATAAGTCAAAGAGTCAAACCAAATCCTTGTACATTTTCGTAACCCAACAAAGTGTACCATGAGTCCACCACACCCAAAAGCACCCCAATCACCCAAAAAATATATTTGAGAAATATATTTAAAAAGTGGATAAATAAGTATGTAATCAGATAACTTAGTTTACTATTCCCTACAAACCTATACTTCCATATTCCCATATTTTATGCCATGTTTCAAATCATGATAAGGTTCGCCCTCACTTCTTTATTCTCTTTTTTTCCTTCTTGATTATCTACTATAGACTTTTCAGTGTGTTCGTAACACTGAATAGAATAACACATATTATTTATTATATAATTAGAAGAATTATTTTTCTCTAATGTATAATAACATGTGATTTTCCGCTTCTAATTGCATATACGCTAAAAATATATATATTTATTCATTTACTCAAATAATAGCATATTTACATTTGTAAGTATTTTTTGATAAAAGTGTTTGCAAGTTTATTGTAAATCATTTATATTCGTAAGTATTTTTTGATAAAAGTGTTTTTATTATGCACATGTTTTAAATTTATTATAAATCCAAATATTTTATAACCACTTCGACAACTTTGTGTAAAATGTTATCATATCGGAAAAGGATCCTCGTTGGATCTTTTTTTTGGGGATCCGGAGAATTCCGTAATCGTGTGTGTTCATCATACATCGTACGGTCATTTTTCGTTAGATACTATTTATATTTAATTTTAAATTTTAAATATCAAATAATTTATGACTGCACGATATACGATGAACGGATACAATCACGAGATCCCTTGGATCTCCAGGAAAATGATCCAGCGAGGACCCTTTTTCCATCATTATCACTCTAGTAGTGTCATAAAATATATTTAACCATTTTATATCAAATAATTCCATAATATCAAAAACACCGTAAATATATAATTTTTGTTTTGAAGTTACGTGAGTTAAATTGAAATTATAAACTCTTTTAACAAAGTAGACTGACTAATTGGTCAAGAAAATTTTATGTATATCCAAACACAAGATGAAACATTATGTAAACGACGGAGTTGATATAACTCACTTCAAAATATATTTTTCACTCTCACTTTATTTATATAATAATAATAAGCAGTATACTTCTCCGATCATATTATTAATTTATGAGTTTTATTTTTTTGGATAATGGAGATTAATTTATGAGTGTATATACATAAGAAAATGGCGAAATCATCGCCACCCCATGTGCTGATCACCAGCTATTATTATCCCATCTCAGTCCTTTCCCTTCTATCCAAAATTCGCACTCTTTTCTTCTTCTATCCAAAATCTCTCGACTTTGAACCCGGAACCAGCCCCCATCATGTCAATCGCTCTACAGAGAAACGGCGGTGGCGGCAATAATATGATCCGACGGCCGAGGTTCATCCACGGGGCGCCTTGCATCCCCATCCACGACTCGTCGGAAAATAAAGGGTTTGCTCAAGATCGTCGTCTTGACCAGGAGGACTCTTGCAGCAGCTCGTCGTCTTCAGTTGGAAGGAACAGCGACTCGTCCGATGGGTCGTCGGAAGGGGAGGAATCCGGTGAGGCTGAGGTGCAGAGCTCGCTTAAAGGACCGTTGGACACCATGGACCAGCTCGAGGAGGTTTTGCCTGTCAAGTATGTTACTTGGTACCTTTTACTTTAGTGGTTTTGAACTTTTGATTTGAATGATCTGGATTTTGATTTATTTGTGTTGTAGTTTTGGTGAATTAGAAAGGTGGGTTTTGATTTAATTTGGATTTTGATTGGTTGGTGTTGTGGTTTTACTGAATTAGCAAGTTGGGTTTTTGATATAATCTGGATTTTGAGTGGTTGATGTTGTGGTTTCATGGATTAGCAATTTGGGTTATGGTAATTTTGGATAAAGTTTGATGCTTTGATTGTTTTTTGAGCATATTATTGCTTTTTGCTGCAAAAAAATTAGAGCTTGAAAGTTATTAGCAGGTGCGTTTGTTAGTTAATGATTCAGTAATTTGCAGAAAATACAAAAGATGCAAACTAAACAAGAAATAATGGAAAGAAGCTATTAAGATTGAATGGCAATAAATTGAACACTACTGACGATGACGTGATTAGGATTCGTTAATCACAACTGGGTGGATTTCCAAATATTGTTCTAAGAAATTAAGATTAAAAGCTCACTCATTTCTCTGAAATTTGGATTTTTTTGTATGCTTGTATGGTTTCGTGAAACTAGAGGAAATGAAAGAATATTAAATGTTTGGGCTTTGTGGATGCTCTTGTTGTTTGAGTATTGAAAAGGGAAGTCAGTTGGCAATGTCTAATTCTCATTCGGATTTTTGTTTGTTCTTGTTTGTTGTCACTTCATTGTTTTCTTCCTTTTGGTCTTTACAATCCTCCGGTGATGAAACATGTTTGAAATTTATTTTTCTACCTTATCTGGTCTTCTCAGCAACCAGCAGAGCATTTAGGAAAACTTTGAGGGTGTCGTGGTGTGGCGGCGATGCAATCATAGTATAGTTCTTATACTCTTTTTGCCATGCAAGCTAATAAGCTTGTAGTTATCTATTTTATTTTCTTGAAGTTTATTGACACACAAGCCTGAATTAATGTTCAATCTTTGATGAAAGAGGAAAATTGAGTTCTCGACTGTCTTATTAGGAAGTTGTTAAGTTAATGGTTAAAAAATAGGAAAACTAATGAAAATGGCTTGAAAACTTTGAGTTTTAATGATAAGGACACAATAAAGGGTTAAGTGAATAGTATCAGGATTGACTTTTTAGCGTAAAAATGTGGTTTTTCATTAAAGTGAACAGTACCGGAAGCTTTTCGTTAAGGTTCCCTTAAAAATGTCCTAATGGTTGAAAGAATTAGGTTGAAACAAACAAGGGGGTCAGGTCGATTGTTATAAAAATGTCTTAATGGTTAAAAGTATTGTTCAAAACGCCTCGAAAGCAAGGCACTTCACACTCCTTCCATGCCTTGTGCAAGTTTTTGTGACTTAGTTGTTTTGCGTCATGCGAGAATCAAATTTTGTTTGTGGCAATATTTAGCCATTATGGTTGGATTAGATGAATCTTTAAGATCATTAAGTACAATCAACAAGCTCAAAAACCGTACTTACGTATATTATCTTATGTTTTTCATGCATTTGATTTGTGATATATTTATAATGTCTTCTCTCATTTCAGGAGAGGTATATCCAAGTTTTATAGCGGTAAATCAAAGTCCTTCACAAGCCTAGCAGATATCTCGTCTGTTTCTTCTGTCAAGGAGCTTGCAAAGCCAAAAAATCGTTATACCAAGAAGCGCAAGAATGTATTAGCCCAGAATTATTTTCAGGATAAAAACTGCAATGACTTATCAAAGAGACCAGCTGCTAACTCTAGTCGAGCATCATTTCTTATTGGGGAGACTTTGAGCCGCTCCCCTAGCTATAGCAACGGGGAGGGATCCAACTCAATTTCACCATCACCTTCTTCCTGTCTTCCACCTCTGCCTCCACACGGTAGACGATCACCTGATAAAGAACCATCACCACCTCTTCCTCGACGGAGTTCTCCTTGGAGATCATTCTCTCTTTCTGATCTGCAGTGCATCGCTGCAGAAACACCTGACATAACTGGCGTGGGAGTTTGAAGCGGGGAGGACAACAATCTACATTGACGTTTTAGCTTCCTGTTTCGTTTTCACGATTCTGGAAGCATGTTGGTCGTGTTTTAAGTTTCAGTCTCCTGGGGTTTTCCACTGTAGTTGTAGAATCTGCAGGCCCGTTTCTCTACGTGTACGATTTAGTTGTTATGCGATGACTATAATGGGTCCTTTGTATCATACAAGCATCAATTTTATGTTTCTGTTTCCGAATTTGGAAATGTTTTCCATCTTTTATAGACAAGCAAATTTATTGACAAAGTTGATTTATCTTTTCCTTGTATGCCGCAATCCAATTCAGTTGTTCAGTTCAATGCTTGTCCTGGGAAAGGCTTACGAATTGATACATAGGCACCCGGAGACACAGGAAGGTTGCTGTAAGTTAATGCTTGAACACTGGCAGCTTGAAATGCTCGAAGAACGACATAGTTTTCAGAGATGTTATTGGTACTCAAAAAATAATTATCTTAGTTACGAAATGCTTGAGGAACGACATACAGCTTGAAATGCTCGAAGAACGACATAGCTTTCAGAGATGTTATTGGTACTCGAAAATAATCATCCTAGTTACGAAACGCTTGAAGAACGACATAGTTCTATCAGTGGAAATATAGCCAAATAGTGCATTTTAATACTGGTAGATCAAAGGATGGGAAAATAAAGAGGAAAAGTTGATCGCAACTTCCGAGTTCTGTTGACATAAAATAAAGAAAAAAATAAAAATTGGTCAATACGTGCATCTTCTCATAGGAAAATTGCACATATTTCACAATTTGTGAATATTGTATATTTATGGAGTCAATAAATATATATAAATTAATGGTTCATTATGAATATATTATTTGGTACTCATTGTCGATTTCTTTCATATACTTGAATGTATAAACGTTCTCCGATTCAAATAATTTTTTTTTTATACAGATGATCTTTAATGAATGTTAAGAAATTGAATTGTTCCGATTACAAGATTTATACGGTGAAAATACATTATTTGCAAAGAGTGTATAATGTGTTTTGAATTGGGGATATTGTTCATTCTCTTATCGGAGATGCAAGTATTATCCATAACAATTTTCCAAGACGGCTATATAACGAAAATAGTACCTCTTGTCAAGACTTAGTTTCTCTTAGCCCTGGTTTGACATTGAGGTGCTTAAAAAAACAAACAGGGATGAAAAAAAAGCTGGAGTAAAATTTGTGTTTGGTAACTCTGCTTATTTTCAAAGTCACTGTCATTTTAAGCTGAAAAGTGGCAAAATGCTGCTTCTCAAAACCAACTTTTTTTTTCAAGAGGTGGGTGAACAGTAGAATTTAATGAAACTTTCACAATCTCAAAAATACCCTCCTCCGTTTCTCCTTGCTGGGTTGAAGATCGAATCTTCATAGTTGATGTTCTTATTTCGCCAGATATGTAGAGGAGGGAGGGGCGATGAGATCCAAGAGGTGGGTGGAGGAACCGAGGCGGGTAATGGGGGCGGCGCACGCCTTGGGACAGGGGACAGTGAAGGAAGCCATTGGAGTGTGCGGTGAAGCAAAGCAAAAGCAGAGTGAGCTCCTCGTTTTTATTCCCGCAGAGAGATGGGAATTAGGAATGGGGAAATGGGGAAATGGGGAGGTGAGATCTGAAGGGGGAATGGGAATGGTGGGGGAGGGATATGTAGATGAGGGAGGGGCGATGAGATCCAAATGGTGGGTTTGTTTTGGTTTTTGGGGACTGAGAAATCTGAGAGAGGGGGGAAATGGGCAGAAGGGAAAAGACTGATTTTGTCCTGATTCTTGCCGGAGCTCAGGGATTTGAGTTCTCAGATTTTCTTATCCCCAACACCCAAAACACGATTCCCGTAACCCAAACTTGGGGTTAAATTCATAGGGGTGGAGATGATGATAATCTAGTGGTGAGATGGTCTGAGTTGAAAGGTTTGTGTGTGGAGTTGTCTCAGTGGAGGAGAGAGTGCAGATAGAAAGAGAGCTGAGAGTTTTCGAGAGAGTTCGGGAGTGTAGATGGAAAGGAAGACACGGGGATAAGGGAAATGGGGTGTGGGCCCCACGGCCACACAAAATCCTCACATAAAAATAGTAATATTAAATAAAATACCATAATAATAATATAGTATTATACATTTTTTGGTCATTTCACACAGTCATAACTGTTTTACATAAAAGTTTACCAAATACTATCATACTGCATTTTTTCCAAAAGCACTTTTACGAAAATGTTTATAAAACACTCTACTGCTTTATTCCACAACTACTTATTCTCACAGCACAGCAAAAACAGTTTTTTTTCAAAGCACAACAATACCAAACCAGCCTTTAGTGAGTCACAAGAGGTGTAATTATAAAGGCCTAATTGTGATATAAACTAGAAAGTAATAAAAGGAAAGTAATCTTGAAAGTAGTTCAAAATAGGAAAGGAATCCTAATCTTTATCCTATTAGTAAACATAAAGAACATCCCTAAACTGGGGAATCGCTTGGATTCTTGGAATATCAGGAGTCTGGTTACTGATTTTGGGTGGAGCCAACGAATATTTTCATTACCAAAATTTGGTACTCGCAGAAATCACTCAGGGAAGAATTTAATTCTTATTATTCTACCTCCATTTTGGTTTCGTAAACACGCTACGAGAAGACTACATCTCATCAAGACTTAATTTCTTCTGCTAAGTTACAGAAGGTGATATAAAAGCCTAATACAAATAGGAAAACAAATTCTGAATCCCAAAAAAATAGGAAAGAAATCATAATCCTCATCCTACTAGAAAACAATGCCCTAATATAAAGAAGAGATTTTTCATTGCCAAGAATATAACACGATGCATCAAGTGTTATAATACAAGTGTCAACTTGTTTTATAACACTCGGTGTACAATATCGTATTTTTAGTTCACTGAAAAATTTCTCATATAAAACAAATCAAACTGCCAACTTGCTAAATTTTCCAGCACACTTAGAAATTTTCTGGTGTCTATGAGAGTGATCAAACACTTTATGGTTTGTTGTTCTTTGTGGAATACTGGAGTTGGACTTCCTCGTATAGAAGGGACGTCGTGGAGAGGCATCTGCCAACACAAACCTTTCGAGGGGCAAATTTCAGGTTCTTCTACCCAATGTTTAACATTATATTCTTTAAATTTAACAATTAGACCCCAATTTTTTAACAATTACTTACTCTAAGCACTACAAATTTCAGCAGTTTTCAACTAACATCTCTCAATTAATTCTTGTGCCGTTTCTTCTGCAGCAGAGGAAAACACAGAAAATGCATGAAACACACTGGTCGCTAATTGTTGAGATTCATGCAGAGCCGTTTTACGGAAAACAGAGAAAAAGCTGCAGCAATCCGTCAAATTATTATATTAAATTTATAAATCGAATGGAAATTAGAAGTGGTGTGCCATTGAGTTCCCCAAAGACCTCGTGCTATAGAAAGGGGAGTATGCACATATAAGGCACATTACCCACTCTCTGTTGGTCGATGTGGGATGTTACAATCCATCCCCCCTTAGGGGCCGACGTTCTCGTCGGCACACTCGCACCACATGGCAGAGTGGCTCTAATACTATTCTGTTACATCCCAGTTCCGACTCCGCCGTAGCACGATATTGTCCGATTTGAGCCCTGGCCTCACGGTTTTGTTCTTGGGAACTCAAACGAGAACTTCCCAGTGGGTCACCCATCCTGGGAATGAGACCTCGTGCTACAGGGAGGGGAGCATGCTCATATAAGACACATTACCCCCTCTTCGTTGGTCGATGTGGGATGTTACAATCCACCCCCCCCTTAGGGGCCCGACGTCCTCGTCGACACACTCGCACCTCACGACATAGTGACTCTGATACTATTATGTCACATCCCAATCCCAACTTCGCCGTAGCACGATATTGTCCGCTTTGGACCCCGGCCTCACGGTTTTGTTCTTGAGAACTCAGACGAGAACTTCCCAGTGAGTCACCAATCCTAGGAATGCTCTCGCTCGAACTCGCTTAACTTCGGAGTTCCGATGGAACCCGAAGCCAGTGAGTTCCCAAAAGACCTCGTGCTATAGGGATGGGAGTATGCACATATAAGTCACATTACCCCATCTCCGTTGGTCAATGTGGAATGTTACACTTTTGGTATAACGATATATCTAATTAAATGAAGAGTTACAATTTTTAACCTTTTATGAATAGTCACATGTTTTCTAAAGAGGTATCTCAAATTGTATAAATAGAGAAGCCTCCATAATCATTGTATAATTTTTTATTGTACGTATAATCATAAATATAGTGCACTAAATATTAGAGTGTCTTATTGAGTTTATATCAGAGAGTTTTCAACACAAATGTGGTTCATTGGAGTCATGTGATTTGGAGTACTACTATTACACAAACATGTTATTACACAAACATGTTCGTTGTATCCTGGGAGACAAGCGCGCGATCAATTTCCAGGTGGGGCGTAAACATGTCTTAAGGACAGATTTGCCTTGACCAATTTTCAGGTTTTCTAATCCATTACGTCATGTTCATTCAACATTAATTATTCATGTGTATGCATTACTTTGATATATAATTGCATGAATCATTTCTTAATTTTCTATACGATTTAATCTAGCAATTACACCCCACTTTTTCCAAGATAAGGCACCCACGATAAAAACCGTACTTACTGATAAAGCCACCCATTGATTGGACAAACATCCGCAAAATTTCTAGATGAACAAATATATATACAAACAAAAAAAAAAAGATTAAAAACGTAAATACAATTTTCTCAGAAGGAGGGGAAAAGCAGAGAGATTTAATGACACCAGGCAACAATTCCATAAAACAAGTTGGGAGCAAACATACATTTTTTGTTTTTGCATTAATTATTTCTTGCTTAAAAGTAATCTCTAAAACGAACAATATCCTCTGAAAATTTGATAAGAACACCAACATTGTGACAGCACCTCAGCATCGGTTTCGAATTTCTGGACTGCCAGTCTCACTCCTCTTTAAATCTTCTGGGTCCTTCAGCTGTGAGAGAAAACAAACGCAAAAAACCCATCCCAGCAGAAGAGCAAAACAGCTTCAGAAGGTTCGATTTTTATCATGAAAATCTCGTATTTTTCAAATTTTCCTTTCTGGGTTTCTTTTTTTTCATCTGATTTTTCACTTTTATGTTTCATCTTTTTTAATTTCTATTTTCTGGGCATTTTGTCGTAACCTTTGTGTTTTTCCTACCAAAAAGGTGGCAGCTTTTGAAGTTTTGGAGCTGCGGAAAGATCGACATGGCTTCGAGTTATTCGCTTTTCACTGAGGAGAACTTCAAACAGTTTCACAACGTCGACAGAAGTCTGTACACGATTCTGGTGCTGAAGCTCTTCCGGGACCCACTGGAGTCCATGCAGGTTCTGGCCCTGTGGCTCTGGCTGGAGACAGACGGGTTCAAGAATGTGGTGAAAAGGATGCTCTCTTTGCCCTACATTTTGATCAACGAGCTCGCTGACGAGGCCGTCACCTGTCTCGGCCTCATCAACGGGACCCATTTCTCTCTTTCCTCTGAGCAGACGGACATCCCACTCATGCAAAGCTTTCTAGAGAAAGAAATCTCAGTCCAGTTTTTCCACGAGAACCGGGATGCAGCGGCTCGCGACGTCACCAAGGCCGTCAACGAGGTCTGCCTCCCGGCTTTCGACGACATCATGCAGAAGACAATTGAGCGGAATTTCGCTCAGAATTCTGTGGATCACTGCAACGTGGTGTTACCATCACAACGATCATCGTCTTCGTTACCATCCCAACAACCATCGTCTTCGTCTTTATTCCCATTTTCTCTTTCAATTAATGAGCAGCCATATCTGCAGCAGCAGCAGCAACCTCTGCAGATGAGGAACGAGGAGGCGCCACCACACGACAGGACGATGTTTGTCACGTTCTCGAAAGGGTACCCGGTGCAGGAATCGGAAGTGAGGCAGTTTTTCACGATGACTTTCGGGGCTAGAATCGAGTCGCTGCAAATGCAGGAGGTGCAGCCACACGAGCAGTCACTGTTTGCGAAAATTGTCTTCCACTGTCCGACGACGATCGAGGCCATACTCAATGGGATGAGGAAGGCAAAGTTTACAATCAATGGAAAACACATTTGGGTGAGGAGATATGAACCGAGAAGGACACGATCGTTGCTTCCACCAATGCTTTGGCAACCACCAATTGCTCCTTTTGGGGCATGAATTGGTGAAGGTGGTGGACTTTTGTAATTGTATGGTGAAAGTTTGATGAAATAAATGAAAGTTTGGAACTCTGTGTCAATCTTTATTGTTTTTTTTTTCTTTTCAATTAATAGTAAGGAAAGTAATATTCACACACTCATATTAATATATTTATTGATTTCGATTGATTTATTAAATTCGATGATCATAAACGAAAATGAGTGTCTGAGAAGCTAAAAATTGTGTGAAAATCACTTTCTTAATAATAAAATATAAAAGTTAAATCAATATAAGGTGAATAAAAAATTATGACAGATGGAGTAAATGTCACATCCCGGCCCGGGTCCACCACATCTCGGGCCCGCTCCACCACCGTAGCACGATATTGTTTGTTTTGGGCTTACCATTCCCTCACGGTTTTGTTTTTGGGAACCCACGAGCAACTTCCCAATGGGTCACCCATCATGGGGGTGCTCTGGCCTTCTTCTCGCTTAACTTCGGAGTTCCTACGAAACCTGAAGCCAGTGAGCTCACAAAAGGCCTTGTGCTAGGTAGGGATAAGAATATACATTTAAGGATCACTCCCCTGGTCGATGTGAGATGTTACAATCCACCCCCCTTAGGGACCCGACGTCCTCGTCAGCACACTTCCGGCCAGAGATTGGCTCTGATACCATTTGTCACATCCCGGCCCGGGTCCACCACATCTCGGGCTCGCTCCACCACCGTAGCACGATATTGTCCGCTTTGGGCTTACCATTCCCTCACGGTTTTGTTTTTGGGAACTCACGAGCAACTTCCTAGTGGGTCACCCATCCTGGGAGTGACCTGACCTCCTTCTTGCTTAACTTCAGAGTTCCTACAAAACCCGAAGCCAGTGAGCTCCCAAAATGTCTCGTGCTAGGTAGGGATGAGAATATACATTTAAGGATCACTCATCTGGGCGATGTGAAATGTTACAGTGAAAATAATTGATAGGAACATAATATATGCATAAATATCACATAGGATATAATTTTGAAGAATATCTTAGTTTAACAAATGATAGGAATATAATTGGGGGTTTAGCCACGTTGTTAACCGATAAAATTGATAGGAACATAGTATATGCATCATTATTTTTAGACTGCAAATCAATCTTTAATTCGGACCATGCCAAGTATAAACGCGTTTAATTACTTGGACGATGTCAAGAACATAAAGTGCTACATTGTTGTGGTGCACGTATTAACCTAGGCGCGAAGTTGAGGTTTCTTTACGAAGGGGCCAATGATTAAGGATAACGTTAAGAACATAAAGTGTTACATTGTCGTATATGAAGAACGGCGGAGTCAGAAGATTGTTTTGGAAGAGGCTTTCAACGTTTAAATATCATAATTATAGTGTAGATACCATAATCTCATTGATAGAAATGTAACCCAACTATTGTCAAAGCTTGAAGAAATTAATGTCTTCAAATTTACTTTATCACGAAAATGTGAGAAGTGATCAATGTACAAACCAAATAAAAGGAAAATATTTGGACAACTCGTTTGTGTAATAAGCAAAACCCTAAAAACTACCTTGGAAAAAAAGGACTATAAAAATACTTATTTTCTTTGAGGGAAAAATAACTATAAGCTATTGAGTGAGACCAAGAGAAATTAAGTAAGATTTAAGAAAGTGAAACACAATCATGGTTGATGTAACCAAATTTAGTTTCTAATTAAGATTTAAGAAAACAAGGCTAACTTGTCACTCTTTTTAATGGTTGATTTAATTTTGTAGCTTGGAAGGTCATAGTCTAAGCAAAAATTTCAAATTTCAAATTGGAATGAGAGAAATGTTAAGGAGACTCTTAAAAGTGAGACTTTCTATGAATTCTTCGCCACCTTACATGTTAACGTTATTATCTGTGCCAATATTATAAAACATTGTACTAAAAACATAAGATGATAGAGAATCCATAAAAAATCTCACTATAAAAGAGTTACCTTAGTATTTCTCTAAACAATGCTAATCCTTCATCACTAGTAATGGCTTCATAATAATTTTGAAAATTTGGGTAGGATCTTAATGAAGAGGTAGCACACCCAAGCCACTACTTGGATCATGTGCCTTCATCATCATGCCATTAGATAAACTTGAAGTCCTCGAATTTTGTTGTAAATAAGGAATTCATGATATCGTAAACTTGATGCATTTGAGTTTGACTTTTCTTGTAATTTTGATTAGAGAAATGCTATTGAGATTATCAAAATCGGTATTCTCTATAAACTCTTCATCACATCATATTTTTGGCATAATATTTATTTTGTTGGTAAATGAATTACTGAGAGTCCATGAAGAGTTTCACTTGAGAGTCTCCTTAACATTTCTCTTTTGATTAATATAAACTAGAATATCCCTGTAGACTTGCATTCAACTAAATTGGTTAAAGCAGTGTTCTTTCTCCTCGATATCCAAGTTTGAATAACTCCCTTTATAATTTAGATGAATTTTGTGTAGAACATCGTTTGTGAAAAAAAAAAAATAGCTTTGAAGGTTTGGTGGGCCACTTTTAATCAAAATGAATCCCATCTTCATAATGACGATTTGTGGACAATGGCCCAATGGACCGTCCCCTCCTCCACTCTTATCCAAAGAAGGTTCCTAGTTTAATGGCGCATCTGCAATTTACGTCTGCATTTTCATCAACCTCCTCCCGGCTCTCCTCTCCCTCTCAGCTCCTCTCACACTGAAGAAGCAGAGAGCGACTGCTCCAAAGCCTCGTCCGTACAGTTCACGGCTCCGAATTCATCAAAAAAATGGATTGGGGTTCGAGTGGGGAAGAACCAACTTCGTGCGAAGAACTTTACAGTGTAAATTTGATACCGTCGGAGTTATTTTTCAAGTTCCGGAAAGAAGTGCAGAATTTAAGGGTCGGCCTCAATCTGGAGGTACGAAATTCCAATTTCTTCAAGAGTTTTAACTGTTTCCTTACCTTCCCAGTTCAAAAGGTTTGAATTTTTTGATAATCCAATGCTTAATTCTCTGTTTTCTGTGTTAATATGAAGAATTACTCGGGTTACTCCATGCTAGTCACAAGTTAAAGTGTCCTGTTCGTAAAGATTGGTTTTTTGGATTGAATTTTTGTTTGGAATTGGAGAGATTCGTTATCTTTTGTGTTTGTAAACATTGAGGACCGTCTGATAACTATTTCGGTTTTAGTTTTTACTTTCGGTTCATTGGGTAGAGATAAAGGGAAAGTAGAGGGGGAAGAGAGGGACGAAAAGGGTGGAGAGGGGGCGGTGGGATGACGGAGAAATGGTTATCAAACGGTTCCTAAACAATCGATGAGAATACTAAATTTCTATGTGTTTATATTGAACAACTGAAAGTACTTGATAAATGTTCAAATTTTCATAAAGATTGGCTGCAGTTGTTTATGTGTACTGTATAAATTGTGGAACATAAGCTTCTATGAGTCTTAGGTTTGTTTATTAATCCGTATTGAGTGCTTCCGAATTTTGATTTGTTGAGATCATCGATTTGGTTCAGTTCTATAATGCTCCAATCAATGAGTTTCAAGGAAAGATTGTATTGAAGCCGTTGGCTCCTGAACGGATGTGGAAGTTCATCTACGAGCCTATCCATCAGGATGTTCGTGTTCTTTCAAAAAAGATTCCTCTAACTGGATATCTAAATCTTCAGGTTTGATACTTTTCAATCCACATTTTTATTCAACTCCCCGCTCCACTTTCCTACACTATTAACGTATGCCAAACTTAATTTCGGATCCTTTGCACCATCTCAAGCACATTTGGATTAACGTATGCCAAACTTACTAGGAATTCATAATGTTTTAGCTTGAACAATCATATATTCTGCGTATGTGCCCCCCTGCCTGGACTGAGCTCATATTTCTTCAACTATCGTAGTATTAACGTTACAAAATGTTGGAAAAAGCAGGTTGGCATAGGCCATAATTTTCAAATGAATGCAACCGGGTGGAAATGGAAACTTACTACTTGTTTTGGTGGAGATGGTATATCTCGGATCCGGAATAAGACATCGGTTGGCTTGGTCCCTGGTGTGGATTTGCGCTTTGGGTGGAGGGCGGATTATGTGCTTCCAGAAATCACCGGGCAAGTTCCTTAGTCTTTTATGCATTTATGGAAGTAGAGATAATTCAAAGTACCATCTCTTGTAGTGTGCTTTCAAGTTAGCTCCTTATCATTATTTATTTTTCATATCTGTTAAGGTTTTACCGTCTTTTATTGTTTAGTATTCGAATTATTTTTCTTCAAATTACATGCGGTTTTGTTCTTGTTTCTGTTTCAACTTCTAATTTGATTGTGAGTAGTTATGGCTCATGGTCGAAACCTTGAATTAATTAGTGCGTTGGGTACTGGTGAACCGTGGTTCAACATGAACTCGGGAAAGTTGCAAGCATCACTAGATAGAGTTGAGGCCATCGTAAACTACACTGATATCTACAATACATACAAGTCCAAAGACAAGGTACGACTGTTGAATTTACACATGAAAACTCGCTTTTGACAGTGTACTCGATTACCTAGCTCTTACTGTTGTACGTTTTGTTCTTATTTTCTTCGTTGACACCCACGTACTCCACACATCCTAGGGTCGATTAGCATGCTTGTTATTTGCTATGTCTTTTCTACGGTGAAGATTGTTTCTTTTGTTCCTGATTCCCCGTGTCTGCTGAATTCACAAACGTGCATTTTCGTAGTTTAGATTTTTCAGAATCGCTAATGGTATTTGCACCTTGATGGGGACGGATTAGATGACTTTGTGATTAATCTGTTGCGAAATACTCCAGAGACTGAGTTTACGTTGCATTGTTCTTCAGCAGGAACAGCAGCAGAGACCTGAAACGGATGTAATTTCTTATTCCAGTCCTTCGGATCCCTTAAAATGAAGCGATTTTTCGCGCAAACGGGTTTGTTAATGTTTCATCACACAATGGCCTTTCTGTGTGGATCGATGGATAAGAGGACGCTGCAGATTTACACAATTGTACATGCTGTTGTGTCCTTGAGCTGAGCATGCTTGCAAATCAGATCACGGTTTTGTCTACTTTTGTTGTTTAGCATCGTGTAAATGATGTTTAAATTTCTGCCTAATGCAATGTTCACCTCGTTCTCCATCTTCTTGCTGGGTGCTGCTACCGATCCTTTACATTGAAATGGAGGAGTATTAGAACAAAGTTTTTGTCCGTAGTTTATGTATTGGCGAACTTCACGAGATATAGGAAAATCAATGAATATCGACCATATTTACAATTCATTACATAAATTTTGTCGGAACATATTGAAGATGTTGAACTTTTGAAAATTTTCTCTAATTTCAGCTAAATCTGGATGAGTTGATATATCTAACCATTGCAAATTTCCAAAATTTCTTGAAAAACAATCATGGTCGGTATCGATATACATCCATTGATATTTCTATAAATTTACATATTGTTATTTCCACCTCTATCGATATTTTAGGATTTGGATCCTCGCCGGATCCCCTCCCTGGAGATCCTAGGGATCAATGCACACAGATCGTTGATAAAAAATCGTGCACTAAATATTAGAGCGTCTTATTGAGTTTATATCAGAGAGTTTTCAACACAAATGTGGTTCATTGGAGTCCTGTGATTTGGAGTGCTACTATTACACAAACATGTTATTACACAAACATGTTCGTTGTATCCTGGGAGACAAGCGCGCGATCAATTTCCAGGTGGGGCGTAAACATGTCTTAAGGACAGATTTGCCTTGACCAATTTTCAGGTTTTCTAATCCATTACGTCATGTTCATTCAACATTAATTACTCATGTGTATGCATTACTTTGATATATAATTGCATGAAAAATATAAAAAAGAAAAAAATTGTGGCCGCATGATTTTTAATCAACAGTCTGTGTGTGTTGATCCTTAGAATTCCTAGGAAGGGGATCCGACGATGATCCAATTCCGATATTTTAAACATGTTTTGAACTATTTATCAAAGGGCCCACAATTATACGACATCCGAACCTTCTCTTATAACTAATTTTCATTTTTTAATTTTCAAAGGAAAACGTCGCAAGTCATCGACTCATCGCTGTGCGCGCCTACAAAGCAAAATGCTTTCCACTTCTTCTCTCCCCAAAAATCCAACCGCGCCGTAACCGTTGCCCACAGCGCCACCGCAAACCACCGTGACCTCCGTCCCAAAGTATCGATCCATTTCAACCGCAGACAAGCCAAAAAGCCCGCGCTTTTGCATGTATTCGCCGCACAACTCCATCGCCAACGACGCGAAGCTTTGATTCTTTGCCACCAAGAAATTGAGTAAGCTTTCTTTTTCTTGTTCTTCTTTAGTTTGAAATTGCATGCGAGTTTGTGCGTTTCAATGGCGCGAAACCCTTAGCTTTCTTGATTCCGTCGAAATTCTGGCGTTTAACTGTAGGGGAGTAGGTCGGGAATATCTCCTCCGAGTCGACTCAGTCGACAATGGCGACTGTTGCCCTCTTTCCCCAACGAAAGTATAAAACTACGCTACAAGAAAAAGAATTGTAAAAAGAAATGTTTGTACTTTCTCTTACATTGTGGTTGTGGATATCGATTGATTGACGTGGGTAGAAATATTGCGTTAATTTTTTTAAATTAAATTCCATAATTTATGTCATCATCCATGTGGGGCTAAATGCTCTCTGCAATTGGAGCTTCAAGCCCCCAAATTTGGTAAATTATTTTTTTGGATAATATTTTCTGAGTGGTCCTCAGTAATTATTATTCAAGTCCCACCATTAAGAGCATGTTATGCTAATTATCCACTAATTACTCTCAACAAAATCTTTGGCCAAGATTTTGATTGCCATTTTTGTTTTTGTTTATCTTAGGAAATAATTGGTATTATAGAAAAAAATTGAAATAAAAAGGAATAAAAGAATGAGGTTTCAATGATATCAACTTGTTGTAAACATTTAGAGCTGCCCCTGGTTTTGTCCACAAACCTGTGTATTTGCTGCATACCCACTTCTTGTTTCCTTCACCAGATAGATCCTTCCGCGGAACGCAATGAAGATAAACCGCTTATGGCCGTTTTTGTTAGGACCACTTTTGAGTTTGGGTTCCTCTTCAGTGCTGGAGGTCTAGAATCCAAACTCTATCTCGCCCCAAAATCATCATGGGAATCCAGATTTCGGTCCCGTATGATATGGTAATAATTGTGTACTGCGAAGTCACAAGAATGGTATTTTAACTAACGTTGTTTAGGCACTTTTTGATAGATTGTTCTTTTTCATTAATAAATCAATAGACTCAAGCCTACATGGTGTCATCTTTGTCTTATCCACTATTTACTGCCCCGCGCTTGACAGCTAGGTAGTTATAACTGGTATTATATCCGCAGTCATGTTTTTTGAAATTATTTGCTTTTGTTCTAATAGACAGCCACATCCAGCAGGGATCAAACAAGCGTTTCACATGCCGGGAATGATTGTCACCAACTTTGTGACGTAAGACATTTCTCTAAGAAGCATCTCTCTGTGTGAAAGTCAATTCCAGAGGAATAACTGTTCTGATGTTGACAATTTCAATTGACAAGCCTGTGCTGTTGAGATTTTCCCATGTCAAATGCAGAAGTCATCAAAAGTTTCTCAGGATCAATGCCACTTGGTACGTGTGAGTTACAATTTATATTTCGATTGATATTGGGTTAGTTCATTTACTTTCTGTTGTAACTTGTATTCTTAAATTCTTATTGTACTGTATTCTTCAAGGTTTTTCTTTTTTTGTGTGCTGATGTCCTATATGGAAATTCTTTAGTTTTATTTGATCTAGCCAGTTAGTTTTGTTTCTTATGCAATACTCTAATTCAAGTAAGGCGTCTCCTTATAGCTAGTTGAAATTTAGCATATTAGCAGCACTACATATCCTTCATTATCTTATTTCATTACCAAATGAACAGGAAAAGGGATTCAAAGTCCTCTCATCCAAGGAAGATGGAAGAACTTTCAGTAGAGCTTCCAACACAAACTATTCCTCACTGTGAACCATCAAAGCATCCTGATCTGCAATTTGACCGGCTGCAGCCATCAGATGAAGATTTAGATCAAGAGAAAAAGTTGGAATTTGGACAATTTGTTGCACGAGAAGCCACACTGGATGAAGAATACTGGGTGAGTAATCAATCTCTAGATGATCACATCTTGGCCACGAAATTTCTAAGTGTAAGTTATTTGTGCCCACGAATAATATTTGGTTTTTTTGGTGCTTTTGGGTTTGTGACAGACAGCAGCATGGCTACGTGCAGAAAGTCACTGGGAGGAGCGAAAAAATGACCGGTGTGTACTGTAGTTCTTTATTACTTTCAGACTTCCCTCTTCGTCTTTCTGTCTGTCTCTGTCTCTTTGGTCTTTGCCTTTGGTCTTTGTTAATCGAACTACTCAAACTAAATGGGGAACATAAAGTTCCTATCATAGGTAGGCCGACTAAATGGTCTAGACCATCTGAAGTCATTATATAGAGCATACATGCAGAGGAATAGTCCTGCCCTTTTAACAAAAGCTGGCAATCAAGGTGATAGATAAAACAAGGGAGGAAAGGTTCAGAACTTCTAGTTCTGAATCAATCAAGACTTCTACAGAATTACCCCCATGGCTGGATCCTGCCAGTGGTGGAATTCTCTCTGCATGTGCAGTCTTTAGTAGGCTTGAAGCGTCTGTTAAGTTTTTTTTTTATCAATCAAATGGAGGGTTGGACACTGCTGATTCTAGCTATGCTTGATTGACACAGATTTGCTGATAGTAACAAAAGGAAATTTGCAGACCGGGTAGGGAAGATTCATTTGCATTTCCCATGTGTGTAAATTGATGTCTCAAATAAAATTCTGAATTATACTTTTAATCTTTTTAGGCATTCAATGCTATAAAAAGACGAGCAAAGGGGCAGAATGGGCAGCTATGCACATGCATTGTTACGGTATGACATATTTGAATGAGTGTGGTTCTGGTTTGTTAGTTTGAACTCAGAAAACCCTTCTTTGCATTAGGGCATGTTATATTTAGCTAAAGTTCCCAGTCTATAAAAATATACCATTGATGGTGACTGTTTGCTTTTGAATTTGTCAGGTGAAGAAGGACACAAAGAATGTGAAACGCACTGTTGTGAAAAGTGTAGTTGGAACACTTGATTTGAGCATTCGGTACTTGTTGGATGGAGAGACCTTTCCAGGGGTACAAACATCTTGTTTAAAAACTGAAGACCCTACTGCATTTGTATCTACCGGTCTATCCAGTTATTGGCTTTGCTGAACTGACCATGAGATTAATCTCTGTTGCAGGAACGGGTAAAAGCTCCTCTCTTTTGCAGTACCAACAGGACACAGTCAAGTAAATATGGTTATATTTCAAACTTATGTGTGGCCAAAGCAGCACGACGACAGGGTATTGCAAGCAATATGCTACAGTTTGCTATTAGATCCGCAATGTTAAATGGTAAGATGAAATACTGCATGAACTGTTCTCTGGGATTATAGAAATGTCTGACTATGGCGCAGTTGAATTCCTCTTCCGAGTCTTCTCATTCCCTTTCTTTTTCTGTTTAAATGTAGCTAATGTGGAGCAGATATATGTGCATGTGGATAGAAAGAACAAACCCGCCCAGGAACTGTACCGAAAGATGGGCTTTGAGGTATTATTATCGTGGTTGTGCATTTGTAGTTTGCAGTTATAGCATATGATCTCTAGTTTTTATATTTAGAACAAGGAGGAATGATGCAGATTTTCGTTATTGTCAGATCATTGAAAGGGCGAACTCTCAATTGTCAGAGGAGCAGACTTACTTGCTTTGTTTCATGACCTGAAAGCCGATTCAACAGAAATTCATGAATTGTATTTCATTCTTTAGGAGTTAAAAGAAAATTACAGTAGAAGAATACAAAATCCGAAATTCACTTCCCGCGCAAAGTCCTGGTGTCAAAAGAGACCCTGCAAGGTTCTTGGTATAGATTGTACTTCCTTGTTCAACAAATATTGTCAATGAAACACGATATTCACGCTCTCTCTCTCTCTCTCTCTCTCTCTCTCTAGTTTCTGCTTTCAAGAAATTATTGTTGTTCTAGCTTCTCCGACAAATTTAATATTACACAGAAATTGTGAGAATTCACTGTTTGGGAATGCCATTGATTGTCTCCTTAGTCTCCTCGAAGGTTTATCCGAACCAGTCTAAGTATTCGAGGAGATTAAGGAGACATTAATCTATGGTTTTTGAAAGATACACGTACAACATAAATTGATACAATTATTTGCCAGATTTTCCGGACAAGCTAGGGTTTTAGGGGGAAAAGATGCCGGATCCATAAGTTGATCGGATCATCTGGATAAACAATGGAAGCTGTAAGATCACGAACATAGCCACCGGAAAACAAGCCAGTAAAGTAATTGGAACATAAATCCAATCCAATCTCTGAGTTAGCACCATCATGGTGGCTAACGAAAAGAAGAGAGATCCGAGTCCCAAAATCAACCTCTTCGGCAAGGCCTCCAAGAAGTCTTTCTCAGCGTAGCGTGTTGTTAGCAGTGATAAGAATCCTTGCTGCTGTCCAGCTGCATTTGCATGCATGAATCCCACTAATTTTTTTTTTTTTTTTTAGTTTATTGAAGGAAAATCAACAGTTGCGAAAACAACAATGTTTTTTTTTTTATATTTTATTTTATTTTTAAACCTTTTAGTCTTTAAATTTAAGGACTATACTATAAGGACACTCCCAAGTATATTTGTTTTAAATCCCTAAATGGCGGTGATGGACATTCCTAAAAAGAGACTCAGTCAGACAAGGAAATTATTTGGGAAGTGCTTTTAAATACTGAAAGCGTTTTTAGAAAAAATGATTTTGAATTTTAAAAATACTGAATTGCTTCTTGCAAATAACACTTGCTTTTTCAAGTTTCATTTTTATTTTTACTAAAGATTGATTAGAAACACAATTTTCATTAAAAATGTTTTAAGTCATTTAAAAGCACTTCCCAGAAGTGACCAAGGTTTTTTAGAACAACAGAGAATTCATAAATAATTGTGATTAATTTCTTGTCTAGCCAAACAATGACAATTAAATCACCAGTAATATGAGCCACAACATACACAAGTACTCTGGATTTTTGCGTAATTTGCCCTTCATCGTTGATCAGTAATTCAGTATACAAAAACACAGCCAAAACACAAGTTCTAACATTTTTTCTTCCATCCGTCCTTCGAGTTACCGAAGTTTTTTAAGGCGAAACATGCTCCGTCCAAATGTCGATCGGACCATTTGGATAAACAAGGGAAGCTGCTGCAAGGCAAAAAGAGTCACCGGAAAACATGCCAGCAAAGTGATTGGGGTGGAAACCCAATTGAATTTGTTGCTGAGCACAATCGAAAGGGTTGCACCGAAGGCTACCATAGTGGCGGCTATGGCAAAGAAGAGGGTGGCCAAACCGATTATCAACCGCCTTGGTAGTGAGTAGAGGAAATCTTCTTCAGCATAACGTGCGGTTAGGATTGATAGAAACATCAAAAGGGAAGTTAAAGAAGAAAATAGAGCTACTGCATCCGAAACAACAAACACCATGAATATGACTGACTTCTTCTCTAAGAAATTTGGAGCTCCTTCGTTGTCGTTACCTCCAGGTACTGTAAAAGCAGCAGCAAACACAACTGTGGCAATGAGAGTTGCTACGAGCATGCAAGAATTTGATGTATCCTTTAGCCATTTCTCTCCACTCTCAGCCAATGCTTTGTGCTCCTTGGTGAATAATTCCCTAGCAGTTTCTTCGTTTTTGTTCCGGCTTTCCTTATAATAAGGGTGAACTATTTTCTCCACCATCTAAACATACAAAATAAAAGAATTATTAAGAATGTCAAACATTAGCAAATACTAACAATTGATAAATTTTGCGAGTGAACACCTTAAACCACTGCAACTCTCTCTGCATTTGTAGAGCTGCGCCGGAAATTGATGAGAGTTGGGGAAGAGGAGCCAACTTTGCTGCCAGATGCAAGATGGTATCCCTCGATTCAGGTAGTGCAGTAGCCATTAATTTACTTCGTGCAGTCTTATCATACACAGCACGAAAAAGATGTTCATGCCGAAGTTCAATAGCAGAGGGGAGTAACAAATATTGGTCGGTGCTGTGCTTGCAAACCCATATTAGATGAGGAAAAGATTCTAGGAGCGTTCTTATAATTTCAACTATTCCATTAACGGTGGCTATGTACAGTATATCTGATTTCAAAAGACGATTGAAACGCCAAGAAATATGCGTTTGTGAAAGTTGAAAGCAAATACGTTTTACTAGTTCAAATGCACAGTGATGACTAAGTTTTGCATCGTGGAGTCGCGTGAATTGATCTGGTGCTGCAAATTAAAAATGTGAAAGATGTGGGTGAAAGGCATCCAGCAGTGGTAAATATGGTAGGGTAAGGTTTCAAATCGCACCTATTCGTTTAATAGCTCCAAAAAGTGTTCTTCTTAACCCGTGAAGAACTGCAACAGAGAACCAAACCAAGCAAGAAGTGTCAATTATGCAGATTGATACCTGACAATTCCTTTCGGAGTAACATGACCGGTTTCATCTCTAAGTGGTCACTAAAACCATGAAGGTGATTTGACAAATCCATTTTTCTTTCATACTATGAAGTTTAAAAATAGACAAGGTTCGATTATTTTCATTTAAAAGGCAGTACAACTATAGCGGTACGACAATATTTGGCTGTAGGGTACACTTCCTTTGGCTCCTTATTCCTATTCAAACGTATAACATTTAGAGCTCACAATCTACACCTTCAGTCAATGTGAGTTCCGAAAAATTATGAAAATAAAATTCAAAAAGGTGTAATTTTACCCCAGAATCACCTAATTACATCTTTTCACTGCAACCCCTGTTTTTCCTTTCTTTTATCCAACCAAAAGAAGATAGAACTTTGCCTAATATCGTTGTACTATAGAGGTAAACCTCATCGTCGTTTTTTCTCACATATGATAAAAAGCTGACAATAGTTAAACAACAAATTAATATAGAAATCGCAAACCCTGACCTCCATACTGTTCTGGTGTTGGCATTGCCAGAAGGTTTTGGATGCTTCCATGGTAGCGAGCCACATCGGCTCTCACTGAGTGTGGTGGTCTGGAGTGCACTTCAACTGGGAGAACTGAAACGAAATGGAAAATAATAAGCAACCTCTTTAAAATCAGTACGATAAACAAATTGAACAAGTAAGCAGGAAAATGTTAAAGTTGAAAATGAGACGAGGGTCTTAACATGAGTAAATGCAGCTTTCCCAGAAGCCAAGCCTGCTGCCACTGAGGAAGTATGACTGGTTGCTTGCCAAAACATATAAAGGAGTACAATCTTCTTGATCAATAGCAATGGCCAACTCAGGATATAGATGAAGCAGATATAGTGAAATTTCTGTTGCAGAAAATTGTAAGCAATCAAATTATAATGATAGGATTAGCGAAAAGGAACATGTTCCACATTGTGAGTGGTTTTTACCAAGGAAACCAGAGGCGATAAGCACATTGACAAGGTTAGCAGCCCAATCACCAGTGAAAGGACGACCAGGCGCCTCATCAGTAGTTACCAACAAGAAGTACCACACCAATTCCTTATTCTCAGATGCGAAAGTGGCGGCTAGGAGCAACGGAGTTCTTCCCTTGGCATCTACACATTGTGCCAACTTTGGATTTGCCATCAACAAAGCCTTGGCAGACCTCGGGCTTCCACCTATTGCAGCATAGTGAAGCGGCGTGAATCCCACTTTGTCCTGCATTTCGAGGACATCACTAGGAACACGTTTCACTAATTTCTCAACGAATTCGGAGTGCCCTTCACTTGCAGCAACATGCAGTGCGGTCATTGATAAATCTGAGATCCTAGCTTTCGCAGCATCTGGATCATTGTCCAGAAACTTGCTAGCCTCTTCCCAATTGCCACTAAATGCAGCACGGTAGAGTGGCAGGTACTGATCCAAGATCACTTTTTTCCACCATATTTGCAAGAATCATTTACTGGGTTCAGTTAAAAACTCTCACCCCACCAAAAAGATGGAATCTTTTACGTGTGATTTAAGCATTATATATGCAGTAGAAGTAAAATCAAAATATGGGTAATTAGCAGCAGTACAGTACAATACAGTAGAGTAGTTTTCAATTAATCACTTACTGGGTTCAGTTAAAAGTCCTCCACCCCGCAAAAAAAGATGACATCTTTAAGCATCATTTGAGAGTTACATGGCCGTAAAAGTAAAATCAAAACATGGGTAATTAGCAGCTTACCTTCTTGACCATCGCTGTCATGCTGGGTAGGAATAGACCAAGTTGCAGAAGTTGCTGGGTTTCCACCAGTTTTGAGATAAGGACTGGTAGGGGGATTTCCCTCCACATCGAGTGTAATTACCCTGTCTGCAATTGCCATTGATTCAGTGTTGTTTGTGTGAGAATTTTTGTGCTGCAATTTCTCGTTTGGTTCTGCGACGAGCCCAAATATTAGAGGAAAGATGCCTACTCTACTTCGTATTCCGATAAAGGGAAAAGAGAAAATTGTAGAAAAGCACTTTCTTTGACGAAAGAAATCCAAGTCTTTGAGAGAGAGAAAAGCATCTCAACCAGGAGACGTCAACATCTTATATTAATTTTAACGGTCATAATTAAGTTATATTAAGTCACGTTAATATTTTTTCTTTTTTCTTTTTTTTCTATTTAAACGATCACGGTTAAACTATGTCAATATTATAATAAGAGAAAGATAAAATAAAAGAATGTAAGATATAGGGATGAAAGGGAGAGAATCCTAGTCCATCGATCAGACTTTCCAATCACCTTCAAAGAAGTACCTTAACTTTCAAAAACAAAAAATGACACCGAGCATTTCTGAGTCCGTTCTTCGGAATCAGCCGCTTTATATTTGGTTGGGTTTTATCCGTAAAGTTTTTTTTCCTGGGTAATAGAATAGAAGCCCAAAGATTTACGAACTAATTTATGTTTTTTTTTAATTAAAAATTCTTGATTGTTGATTTTTTAATACATCAAAACTTGCAATTATAGTCATTTTTATCAATTTCATTAAAATGAGTCATTTTGAAAAGACTATTGCTACAATTAGGTTAAAGTTGAAGGATCATTACTCAAATTGGATTAAACTTGATGGACTATTGCCACAATTTTTATCATTTGATTTTTCACATTTATACTCATTTTGACGGAGTTCTAATGAAGTAGATGAAAAAGACTATAACTGCAAATTTTGGTGAGTAAAAGGGGGTCAAAAATTTTAGTTAAGTTATCATTACTCCGATTAAATTAAAATCAAGAGACTGTTGCTACAATTTTCTTAAAAAATAAATAAAAACACAGAAATTCGTGTATATATTGTTAGTCCTTTCACCTTTTTCTTTTTCTCTCTCTTTTTCTTATTGCTTTGTTTCCAGACAACTTTAGTTTTTATCTGCTTTTTCTCTCTTTTTCTACGTTCATTTTAACATTCCATTCACATTTACCTCCTTATTTGCCCTTTAACTTTTAAGCAATGCTAACTCTTACCTTTTCGCTAACTGAAGAGGGTAAAAGGTCATAATTTACCTCTACCTCGTCTCTTGAAGTGGAAAAACTAATGACAGTCTAACTAGAACAACTCTCACATTTAAATGAGAAAAACTTGAGAACCAAAATATGAAAGATCTTATACTGATAACCGTTACATAAGTTAAATTCACTTGAAGATGCTCTTACAATATTTATTATCTCTTTGAAGCGATTTTATAGAAAAGCAGTTCCCATGTTCTTTCCAAAAATAATTACAACCCTTCGAGAATCATTTTCAAATGAGCCCTTAACACGTCATTCCCATAACGTCTTTTTTTCGGGTTGAATCCCATAGAACTAGTTCCTTAATTTCCAATTTCCTTTACTTGTCCAGCTGATACTTTGGGTTGTTGACAAATGAAAATACCAGATTTCTAGTTAAAGAAAAGCTAAAGATACAAATTCTCCATCCACCGAAAGTGCAAGGAAGAAAAGCATTCGTCTTGATTACTATGAAACGACTACCAAAATATCCATCTTTCCACTGTTTGATTACAGATACAGGAAAACGCTGCATTTCCTTTACAAAAGTTGATGGATTGGCTACAGAATGTTGCGACAATGACCCGAACAGGTGATTAAATTCAACAGACCGAGGAATAACGCAATGGGCCTTCGTGAGGATTGAGCTCCTTGAGATGTTCTAGTATCGGAGAAAATTTCAAGCCAATAATTCTCACCTCTGGATTTGAGTGTCCATCCAGAAAAGTATCTGTGATCTGCAACGAGCACCATTCGACATGACTTATCATGCCACAGATTGTCAAGACACGATACAAAATTAGAACACTGATCACAGTTTGTACGTACCTGAGTGCATCCAAGAAGTTTTAGTATCCTCAGTGATAGGCAGCTGTCCACAATTAAACCCAGGGCCTCATCTGTCAAATTCCGGCACCATGATAGATCTAGAGTATGCAACATCCTTGAACGTTTGGCAAGTGATATGGCTGTGTTGTGGCCGACCTGAAAAGAACCCAATCCGTATTCATAATGTAAGAACAACTAGTTATCGCTATGTAGACCAGGGTCTCAATCAACTTCAGGCCTATGGCTCAAGCAAGTGGCGAGCAGATTATCACAGTCAAACCCCAACTTTGGCTCGTGCAATTTAGCAGACATAAATTATCGACAGTGTGAGTGCACGTGAGTTTGGGTGGGTGTGCACACACAAACTCACTGCGAATGTGTGTATTCTGGTTCTCATACAAGATGTGACTCTGTGTGTGTGTGTGTGTGTGTGTGTGTGTGAGAGAGAGAGAGAGAGAGAGCAAAGTTTTACCATCTCAATATGATTTAGTGAAAGTTCCTGTAAGCATTCTCCAGAAGTTTCCAAGAATGCAGCAATGGCTTCATCACTGTCACACAGGGAACAGATTGTTCTGTAAGTGTATCACTCAGAGGAATGCCTATTTTGTGCATTGAGCACCAAAATGAAACTAAAATCACATCAGCATGTAACAGTAAAAATATATCAGGTTCTATTAACGACTCAATGGGGGTTGACAATCCAACCCAGAAAATTTATCAAAGATCAGCGCAATTAAGAACTACTCCATTAAGTCCCATACCAAATTAATTAGTCACGTGCACTCTGTCTAAACAGGACTGAGTACTAGCATTGCAATAATCTCTAGCAAAAACAAACTAAAAATCATATCTACTTTGATGGAAAAAGAATAAACTAATCCTATTCAATAAGGAAAGCACCTGAATGGATTCCGTCGAAAATTTAATGTTTGAATTGCTCGGCAACCATTTGCAAGATATCCTAAAGTAGAATCAGTCAATTTGTTCAAGTTAGCAAGGTCAAGTGCACATAATCCAGAACATGTTTCAGCTATCACTTTTACAGAAGAATCTGTCAATTTTCTGCACAAAATAAAAAGCAACCCGCATAAGTAGAAAAACAACATATAATTGAGGAACAAATGAGAGAGAGTTTATTGCAAAAGTTGTGCACTGAGATGTGTTAGAAAGACTTACACACAATCAGTCAGAACAAGCTCCTTCAAACTGTGACCACGAGCAGTGATAAATTCCCTAATAAAATTGTCGCAAACATTTTCGAAGCCTGCTAGCGAGAAAACCTCCAAACGCTCAAGCTTATTCAGTTCTGGTAGCATAAGCATAGCATCAATGCCTTGGCAATCATTTAGATATAGTTCCTTCAGAACTGATCCCAATGAGTCAGCTAAAGTGCCAATACTCGAGTAAGTGAGAAGAGAGCACTGGCTGAGGTTTAGAGATCTTAGTGCAGGGGCAGAAGAAATAAGTTGACCAAGCCCAACATCTGAGAGACGGCATGCACCACTTAGGGATAAAGTGACTAGGTTAGGCAAGCAATTTGATGACCGAGCTAAAGTAGAATGCAATATATAATCTGGCAGACAACGCCCACACTGATCAAGTTGTAGCACCTGATTTTTTCACCAGAGAGTAAAAAAGTTTCAGATTAAGTTTCAGATTACAAGACAAGAAGCTGGAAGTCTACACTCAATGAACAATGAACTTCCATATTACTGATAAAACAACAGAAATGGCTTTCGGTGAGTAATTAGGGTTGAGGATCACTGGAATTAATCCTTTTATAAAACATTAATGCAGGTTGCTAAGCTACGTTTATCAGGATCACTGGAAACATGAGAAAATATGAAGTACGAATACTATACGTAGACTTTCAGCTCTTTCAGCACCAATAATTTCCCACATCCTTGTGGCTCTCTCTCTCTCTCTCTCTCTCTCTCTCCGCTCCCAGTTAACAGGAGTGTCGATACTATAAGAAGCAAGACTCTAATTATTCAGAATAAAAGCTCAGTTCAGTTAAATGAGCATCACAATACAATAAGAGCAGAGTATTCTCATCTTCTACCTATGAACCATAATTGCATTCATACATAGCAAGCTTGTCTATTGACTCAGATTAAGTATTTCAAATTCACCTGATATATCACACACGCACCAGATATAAATGAATGTTATATATGCAAAACTGAAGACCAAAAATAAGAGAACGTACTGTTAAATTGACGGTGTCGCACTGCTGAAAAGATTTTGTAAACTGCTCCTCAGTCATCCATGAGCAATCCCGTAACCGAACCTCTGTTGGAGATCCCTGAACAAGAAGTTCGAATAGATGACTGTTCATTTTTCGAGAATCACAAAGCATCTGACTTAGCCGGTGCCTCAAAGCATCTGCCACATGGTCAAGTGAAACAATTGCATCAGCATTCTTAGCAAGAACCCACAAGCATAGATCTTGCAGTGAGGGAACCAAAATTTTTGGGAGGGGACGATCTGGAAACTTCTTAGGAACCCAATTCACTGATGGTGGCTTGGTCTTGTCTTTATAGGGCACTTGCACATCTTTTTCTGCTCGATCCTTAATAATTTTGATGGCCGTAGAGAAGGGACCAGGCCAATCTTCGATGTCCTGTGGCACTTCAGCATCAGGAGGCAAATGATTCACCTGTTCCTCTTCAGCAGAAAAATATGCAAATCGAGACGCATTTCGCCTAGCTATTTCTCGAAACCGCTCCATGTATACGTTTCCATCTGATACATTCTCTCTTGTATTACTGTTACTGCCATTTACCTGCCTCTGATCGTGCAATGCTACCTTCTCTCCAGTATGAATAGGAGCAGAAAACACATTGTCCACGGCTACATTCTCTCCTCCATCATTAGCATTCGATAAATCCGCTTCTCCAACCAATTTCCCCTTCCCTTTTTCTTTGCTGCTGTATCTCCTTCTGCCCTTTTCTGTATCATTCTCGCTGGGAGTCACGTCATCTTCAAGATCTTCAATGGCTTCGCTCAACTTCTTCTTCCCTTTAGGACTACTACTCTTCAATACACTCTCACTTGCCCTCTCCGTGTCCGAATCCGAATCTGAATCCATCTCCACCACATCGACACCATTGACTGCAGAACGACTCTCCCCCAACTTTCTCTTCCCTCTCTCTCCTCTTCCAACTCCACCTTCCCTCGTCACGCTACCATTCTCATCGGCAACTAAATCAATCACCAAAGCACCATTACTACTACCATCCACTCCCCGTTTCGCCACTTTCTTCCCCGACCGCAAACTCAAAAACCGCCTACTCTCTCCATCTTCCCCTTCACATTCGGAAGCCGGCACATTAATATCGATCTCCAACTTCCTTTTCTTCTCCTCAGTCTCTTCCTCAACTCCCGCACCCGCAACCATAACCCTCTTCCCAAACAGAGCAAAACCCACCTCTCCATTCGAATCACGATCATCACCTTCTCCCCAGCCACTCGCTCTCCCCACCGCTTCGGCAGAACCCAGAGACTTGGAAGCGAGACGCAGACTCCGGCGCCGCATCACTCCCACAACAGGAGCCGAACCGGAGCCCAACCCGACAGAGCCCTTTCGGGGATTCGGGGCAAAATTAGGGCCAGGGTTTTGGGGTTGGGAGGAGGAGGAAGTCGAAGCGGTGAGTGAAGGAGTGGAGGACTCGTGGGTCTGGGCTGGCGTGGGGGGCTCTAATTTGAGCGGCGTCTTGGGCTTCCGAGGCGTCGTTTTGGGCGGAGCAATATCGCGAGACCTATGAACCGTCATTTGACCGGATTGATTGATGGGGAGAAATGGCGCCAAATGTCGGGAAAATGAGCGGAGACGATCGGAGAATTGGAAGTGACAGGTCCACTTAATTAGGGTTTTTGTAAGAGAGAAGCTTTCACCGTACGATTAATTTGGGGCCGGTTCGATTTTCCCGCCAAATATATAGAGCGTGTGGAAGTGCAACTCTTTTCGCACCTTTTCATTACTACTACTATTTGAAATCTAAACCGAGTAATATTATTCATATTATATTTTTATATCATCTTATATGCTATCTGATGTGCACAGTTATATTATTTGAAAAATTTATAAAACCTAAAGAAATAAAGGAGAAAGACTAATCGTATACCACAATCATCATTTAATTGACTAATTTTTTTTTAATTATTAGTTTATGAAATAATGAACTAATTTAAAAATCTAATTAATTCAAATAATGTGGTTGTTCATATCAAATGCCACCTAAAATTGTACAAAAATATAGTACAAAAACATAGTATAAATAGTATTACTCATCTAAAATTGGCCCCTAAAAATCTATCACAATTTCGCAAACAAATCCCTCAACTTTATGGACTTGGCTGTAATATTTATATTTATGTAATACAATTATCATCTCAACGATAACCAACTTTTAATTTCGTTAATTTGCCATTGGTTGATGTGTGTATTGATTTGACTTGCTTGGACATTAGCTTAGGACCTGATTGTAATTGACGCATGTATGGTGACGAGGCTTTATCGTTAGTGAGCTATCTCGTTGTAAATATTCTATATTTTATCAAACAGAAAGAAAACTCAAAATATTCCATATTTATTGTTTTACATTTAATATATTAAATGGCAAAATGTACCATTTTTTCGTGAAAAATATATTAAAGAGTTTTGGGAAGAAAATAATATATCGCTAAATTATCAATAAGCTGAATGTCACAATATCAAATCACTATAAAATAAAAATATCAGCAATATTTCGCTAATAATTTTGAACACACGCTGACCATCACCTAACCACTCCAAATTTCCAACACGACATCTCACACTTTTTGAAGGAAATATAATGTGTACACTTAACACCATTCAACTAATATTATAATAAAATGATAAACTTTCTCCCAAGTCATCTTATATCCTTTTGCATGGTGATCACTTTGTAATTTAACACAAACATAGTTACATAACAACGATACAAAGTCATTTCCAATTTCAACCGAGGACTAATATGCTACTTTTAGCCCCAAACCATCTCTAGGGTTTCGCAAACTACAAACCGCTGTTTCTTGCACGCGTAGAAACTTGTTAAATGGAAATTGGACAAGGATTGTCTGCCTCCCACTTCCGGTGTCCTCCTATTTATGTGGTCATGATTAAGTCACGTCAACATTTTATATTACTATTCATTTTTATCTTATTATCTCTATAAAAAAACAATAAAATGTTAATGTGGCTTAACCGTGACCATACAAAACAGGAGGGCACGGGAGGGTATCAGAAGTAGAAGGGCAGACCATCCTTATCCATGGAAATTTCCCTTGTCCCTTTTCTTTTTGTCAATGAATGTCGAATTTCGTTCCATAGACCATTGAGAAATGGCCAAAGGGAAATGACTCGGAAACTCCTTGTTTAGTCGTTTAGGAAGAACATTGGATGCCCGGAGGCCCAGACAGGTATAATTCCATTACTTTCCAACCAGGCAGCTTGAATTCATCCCAATCGTGAGTTATGAAAAACATTAATTTATACACACATATTTTTTTTGACTATCGGATCGAATGAATTTAAAATTATTAAAATACAGAAATTAACAGAGGGTGTATGGAAAGTAAAAAATAGTGAATGCATAGCACCACCCATAAACATATGTTCAATAGATGGAGCCCAAGAAACTTGAACTTAAGAATTTCGAGTCAGTGATAACACGTTTAACACAATAGGTTAAAGTGTTTCACAATTATAAAAGCACTTAGATTAAAATTCTTAGGGCTCGTTGGAAGCTCTTTCAAAATAACTGAAAGAGTTTTTAGTGAAAATATTATGGGTTCTAAAAGCACTTGAAGTGCTTCATGTAAGAACTACTTCAAATGTTTTTTCAAGATTTACTCGCATTTTTATTAAGAATTAGTTCCAAAACCATTTCACCAAAAACACTTTCAGTAGAGGATGGGGGCCTAGTTGTAGTGGCACTAGAGCCAAGAAAACTCCCACCTCACCCAAGTTTGATTTCCCCCACCCCCAAATTTAACTAATGACAAAAAAAAAAAAAAAAAAAAAAAAACAAACTTTCAGTAAAAATGCTCAAAGAAGCATATACTAGAGTTTGTGTGATTAGAAAACTATGGTAATGTGTAAGATCATCTCTTCCATTTCATCAAGGTCACCGGATCAAGTGATTTATATATTTGAAATTTCATTCAACGGTAAAAAATTATTATAGCTTTTAAGAGATTAAAACAGGTGGGCCGCTTGATGAAATTTCAAAAGCTCGGATCATTTGATCCGGTGACCTTGGTAGAAGAGATCCATAAAAGGAAAATGGCAACACTTTTTAGGATCATTGGTTAAGATATTGAGTTATCTTTCCGTACGTATAACATAATGGTGATGTCCCCTTCAATTCTCTATATAGTTTACAATTGGGCACGCATTCACACTAGCAAACATAAGTGAACAAACAAAGTATGTTCAAAATTAAAATACTAAAATACAAATAAGAGAAGACGCGTCGTCCTAAAAGGTCTGGACTCTTTCTGTCATCCCATTTGGACCCATTGTGATTATTGACTTGCATATATACATACATTATATATATATATACACACACACACACACAAGTGCATTTTACTTGCATATATACATACACTTTACATATATATATATATATATATATATACACACACACACAAGTGCATTTTACTTGCATATATACATACACTTTACAATATATATATATATACACACAAGTGCATTTTACTTGCATATATACATACACTTTACATATATATATATATATATATATATATACACACACAAGTGCATTTTACTTGCATATATACATACACTTTACAATATATATATATATACACACAAGTGCATTTTACTTGCATATATACATACACTTTACATATATATATATATATATATATATACACACACACACAAGTGCATTTTACTTGCATATATACATACACTTTACATATATATATATATACACAAGTGCATTTTATATACATGCATATATCATATATGTATACATATCAATAATTATTAAATTATACACATGTACATAACAATAATTATTTAGTTTACCTAGCATTATCCTATCAATAATATTACACAATTCAGAATTTGACTAAAATACTTATTCAATACAACAATTTTGCTCTCCAAAGGTTCTTATTTTGGGGAGTTATGAGGACCAAGTGCATATTAACTAGCATGTGTGGTCCAATATGTTAGTAGATAGGGTATTAAGTTTTTCACTCTTGTGTTTCGGGTTCGAAACTCTCTTCTCCCTTAAATTATTGTAATAGTTTTGAATTATCTTTATCTCCTTAATAATAGTAATAATAATAATAATAATAAGGACATATTAACCACAATATTATAGTATAGATCCAAAATTTAAATTATTTAACAACTTAATAAAGTAAACCATTAAAATACGAATATTTAAAGCTTTTTAATCTAAATTAATATAATCTTAACGTTAATATGCATTTGTTCCTCGTAGATTCTAAAAGGAAGACCTCAAAACTCATCAATACAATCATAAATCATCATCTAACAGCTAAATATAATTTACACGAATATTTAAATTAGAAGAAATTTAATCATCTGAGATAGTGAAAAGTATTGAATACGATTAGTATTAGTCAAAGTTATTCATAAAGAATAAAAAAGTATTCTCCCAATAAAGGATGCAATCAAGCAAGCACTATCAACTCTGCAGTCAAACTTACATTACAATCAAAGTCAGCATCCAAATAAATTACATATATTTCTTTCGAATAAAATTAAATTTGTAGATAAAATTAGCAAACTAAATAATATGTTGTTTATAACCAAGAGCTAGTAGTTCAGTAGTAAATGTCAGATTTTGAGGCTTCCTTCACACTAAAAACTAGAGGGTTCGAAACCTGTTGCTGGTGTGGAAGTCAGACTTGTGGTCAGTAGAGGCTGAAATGCTTCTATGAGTCTTTCCGGCTCTCGGATATGGTGGATAATCGTGGCTCGCCACCAATTGTTCCTCTTTTTTTTCTTTTTTTTTTAATAATGTGTCTTTTATAAGCATATTTATCAATGCTTAAGTAATAACATAATCGTCAACTTATATGTCATTTAATTTACAAAATTTTATTTACAACCTCTTAAATCTTTTTTAATAAAAAAAAAGGAAAGAAAATGGAATCATGGTGAATATTGGATCCAAATATTATAATCGGAATTAGTGTCACCATCTTCATTGGCTGGCCACTGCCTTACTAAACAAATCCAAATTCCGCCCCCAACACATTTTCGGATTTCAGGACTTTCTGACGCATCACAATTCTAGAGAGAGAAAGATAAGAGAAGAGAAGAGAAAGCCTGGCTGTTGCTGCTGCTTTGTGGACAGCTTTAATGGCGATCGCAACCCAATCCAATCACCAACGATAACCAATAAATACCACTCTGATCGCTTCAAAACGCAGCGTTTTACAGTGTTACAGAGTTTCAGGACATGGGTCACCACCACCACCTCCACAACGCCGGCGATGGCGTCTCGCAGCGAGTCAACAGCCCGAGATTCTCGGGCGCAATGACTCGCCGAGCTCACTCGTTCAAGCGCAACCCCAACGCCAGCGCTGCTGCTGCCGCCAACAATGGAAGTTCTCACAGCAGCAACATCGGAAGTAGCAGTAACACCAACGGCGGCAATGGCGGGTTCGTAGGCGAGTACGCGATTGATCTCCAGCTGAACTCGCCCAGATCTGAAATCGGCGGGAACCCGGTTCCGGCTGATGGGTTGGAAAGGAAGCAGACCCACAACCATGTGAGCCAGAGAGTTGCGGTGAGGGGGTTCCTGAGGAGGCCAATTGGATCTGTGGTGGCGGACTTGGGGTTGAGGGAGAAGCGGAAGCTTGGCCATTGGATGTTCTTTGCGTTTTGTGGGGTTTGTTTGTTTCTCGGGATTCTGAAGATTTGTGTTACTGGTTGGTTTGGATCTGCTATTGAAACTGCTAGGTCCAACCAGGTTGGCAAATTATTATGTTTCTATAATATATGCTTTTATTTCGTAGCTAAGTTAGCTAGAGCAGTTCGAATCCCCTTCCCGTAGCTCTGATTGGTTAGAATATCGCTCATAAAAAAATAAATATACGGTAGTATGTTTATATATATGTTTTCATATGTGTGCGCGCGTGCTTTAGTGAGCGAGTGCTTTCGATACTGTATGTTTTATGCTTGATGAGATTGTTTTAGGATGGATTGCATTTGCTCTATGTTAGATTTTTCGTGTATTTGTTCAAATTTTCCTAAGATGGTTTCTTCTAAATTTAGGATGCTGCCGACTCCATGAATCTTTTAAAACGGATGGATCAAAGCTCTCACGAATATGGATGTAGGGATGGAGGAAGTCATGTTGAACAAACAATAATGATGGCGTCTGGTGTGAACCGTGTGGTCGTTGAAGAGAAAAGCGCTGAAGTAAGTCTTAAATCTTAAGTCTTGATCACATTCCCTTCGCTTTTTGCTCTCTTGTTTCCTGAAAGTAATCGAGGGTATGGAAATTGACTTCTGGTTCAGTACACAGGTGTCTGGTCCCGACCGAACAATGAGAATTTCAGTCAGTGCATTGAGTTGCCAAAAACTCACAAACGTATGTAACACATGCAACTAAATGACTCTACTCTTCTCTTTCTCTGTCTTTGTGCCTCTGTGTGTTTAGATTTGTGAGCTTGAGGTTTTCATTATCTCATGTCCTACTTGCATCTTTTGGCAGAGCTGGACGCAAAGACCAACGGTTACATTCTTATAAATGCTAATGGCGGCTTGAATCAGATGAGATTTGGGGTCTGGCTATTGTGCATTTTGATTATTCTACTGGTTTGAGATTTCATTGGTGTTAACTATAGTCTGATGCATTATATTTTGAGAGTGCAGATCTGTGATATGGTTGCTGTTGCTAAGATTATGAAGGCGACGCTTGTCCTACCTTCACTTGATCACACTAGCTACTGGGCTGATGAGAGGTTTGTTTATTTCCGTAGTTCTGAGTATATCATAGAGTTGTTCAAGTTTCTTTATGCTCCAAATGATATGATTGCGTTCAAGTTTTCCTGGTGGTATAATCTGAACTAATTACTTCTTATCTACTCGCAGTGGTTTTAAAGATCTGTTCAATTGGCAACACTTCATTGAGACTCTAAAGGATGATATCCACATAGTAGAGACATTACCCCCTGCCTATGCTGGAATCGAGCCTTTCAACAAAACACTGATATCTTGGTCTAAGGTCAGCGTCCGTGTAAACTTATCTATCGTACAGTAATGTTTATTACTTTAATATTGGCAGAGGAACATAGGTTGAGCATTCATTAGGGATGCTCTGCTATGTTCTAAAAACGATCCAGATATTTTGTCCATTCAATGCACACGAATGGCTATGCTTAACTGTAATTCCCAACGTATCTCATATCATTTATTACTATTTCTTAGATTAATTATTGCCAGCTGATTAGCTTGTTTTGCATTCATTTGTCCAGGCTAGTTATTATAAGTCAGAGGTTCTCCCACTGTTGAAGCAGCACAAAGTAATCTATTTCACTCATACGGATTCTCGAATTGCCAACAATGACCTCTCAATTTCCATTCAAAGGCTGAGGTGCCGTGTGAATTACAAGGCATTGAAGTATTCAGCTCCAATAGAAGAACTTGGAAGAACCTTGATTTCTAGAATGCGGAAAAATGGAGGCCCTTATCTTGCTCTTCATTTGAGGCAAGTGGTGTATAAGTTTTAACTTTAGTATCCGATGGACCATTTCACTCTTTTGGTGATGAAGTTAGTGATCTTTCAGAGATGAAATGGCGATTCACGTTAAATATTTGTATTGATATATATAATGAATTTGCATTAGTAAAAGTAGGTTTTCGTTTGCTTTCTTTGATATGTAGGGTGATTGCAGCAACTTATTGTAAACTTATCTCCCTCTTATGTAAATTGTAATTTCCTCATCAGGTATGAGAAGGATATGCTTGCATTTACGGGCTGCAGTCATAGTTTGACAGCAGAAGAGGATGAAGAACTACGTAGAATGCGATATGAAGTCAGCCACTGGAAGGAGAAAGAAATTAATGGGACAGAGAGAAGGTTGCTTGGGGGCTGCCCATTGACCCCAAGGGAGACTTCGCTTTTGCTCAGAGGGCTTGGATTTCCATCCAGTACCAGGATTTACTTGGTAGCTGGTGAAGCATATGGGAATGGAAGTATGCAACATCTTGAGGATGAATTCCCGAACATATTTTCCCATTCCACTCTCGCTAAAGACGAAGAGCTGAATCCATTCAGGAATCATCAGAACATGTTGGCTGGTATAGACTATGTTGTTGCCTTACAGAGTGACGTTTTTCTTTATACATATGATGGAAACATGGCAAAAGCAGTGCAAGGTCATAGGCGCTTTGAGAACTTTAAGAAGACCATTAATCCAGACAGGTAATTACATAACCTATTTTCTTACAACTCCTTTTAGCATGATTATTTTTCTTTTTCATTCATTACATTTTCAGCGTACATTAAGTTCCATTCCATTGGGGATGCAGGATGAATTTTGTGAAACTTGTTGATGAGTTTGACGAAGGAAAAATCTCTTGGAACAAGTTCAGTTCCAAGGTGAAAAAGCTTCACATAGACAGAGTTGGAGCTCCATATCCGAGAGAGGCTGGCGAGTTTCCAAAACTGGAGGAAAGCTTTTACGCAAATCCATATCCAGGCTGTATATGTGAAGCAAGAAGGAAAGAGTAGAGTGCGGTAACAGGTTTTGCATTAAATCACGGTATGAGTTCAGCAGCGTGCAAGACATCAAGGTCTGTGCTGCCATTATTTCAAACGAATCAGCAAGGGAGTGGCAATCTTAAATTTCCAATTGCAAAGAGAAATCAGTAGGTTGGTTGGCAATTCCACCAGCTCATTTGGGTGAAGAAAAAAAACCTTCGAGTAGTGTAGAACTGTGACACGATGTTGTTTGCAGCCTAATTTGAGGTTCAACACAGAAGTCATGTGTGCGTTCTCCCGAGCCACCACTGGAAAGTAAAGATTGATACGATGAACAGAAGACCTCCTTGCCAGTGTACCACAGCAGTTAAATTTACACTGTTGTTTTATATTGCACTTAATTTTTCGTTCTTTTTTCGTCCTTAACATAGGGGGTTTCAAAATTTGATTGGGGTACAAAGGTTTGATACTGAATTGAATGTATTACTTCAAGATTACAAAAATGTAATTCAAAGAATATCAATTTATTACAAGCTGCTTTTCCTTATCAAATGACTCATTCACTCGTCATGGATCATTTTTCCAGCTGCAACTTGTGGAATTATCTTTTTTTGTCAGGGCCGGTGCAGAGATTTCGGGGACCAGGGTTGTTGGCTTGTAGGGCTTCTCTCAGGGCCGGGTTATGTCAAGTGGTTCACATTTTTTTGTCAATCCGAGTATAACAATGTTTTGATATACATTGCTAACTTTAATGATTGAATGTGTGTTGAAGAATTCCAAGAAATTAACTGGTGAATCTGAGTCGCTTACAAGTACCCGAATGAAATTACCAATCCAATCATCCAAATTGATGCACGACTAGCAATTTTAATCGAACAGGTTGTAAAGTTGTAATTTGACATGAGATAATTGCTTGGAACATAAAATTACAAGCAGAAACAGCTTTCTTAAAATTCCCAAAATCTAAGAAAATGTTCCATAACAGGGACAGGAGAGGGATATAGAAAAGAAGCTGACAAAAATGTGAACCAAAATCCAGAAACATCAGACCAAAATTCCAGAGATCACTTAGGCTGTAAAATGGACTCAACCAGGTCCGGAAGAGGCGCAAGCTCCCCTTTGTCGATCAAGCGGAATTCCTGCGTCACAACACGAAGAATGAACATCAAGCAAATAGAATCGAAGCGAAGAACTTAAACTTACGAAAGAAAGGAGGTAGGGCAAAAGCTTACGCATGTGAAGAGAACAAAGTGCTTGAAGCAAGTGTTGAGATGAGCTTCTTCCTTCAAGCTCACAATTTTCTGGAAATGAGAATGGTAGATATGCGCGTAAACGCGAAACAGCCGCTTAAAAATGGTCTTGACGACATCTTGGAAATTGGACGGAAACGGCGCTCCTGTAACACATAACAGACAGCAGATAAGTTGATGGAGGGAGCTTCATCAAAATTCAGGTCTAATTAACTTCGGAAAAGTTTTCTGCTTACCCAATCTTTGAGGAAAGATGGATTCCTCATCGAGCTGAACTTCGATCCAGTCCATTAGATACTCGACATATTTTGGAGCAGAGACCTCAATCGGTTTCTTGATGTTTACTCCATCAGCCCATCTGTACTCATACCTGTGGAGAGTTTAACCACACTTAGCACTCAGGAAATATGTTCCCAAAAAAATGCTTATCGAAGGAACTGATGTCGAATGGGGAGGATTGATCAGAGTTAACAAAATTATATAAAGAATTTACTGGACGATCAAGAACTATACTTTGGCCCTGCAGACATAGTCGGACAATTGACCGGCGTGCAGAACTCCGTGAGAGTTCCATATAGAATGTTCACTTGGTTGAAAAAATCGACAGCTGCGGAAAAGGTTCAAGATTGAAAGAAGTTAAAATATAGTGCAATAACAATTTTCCAAGTGAATCGATACATAAACATGCACACATTAACAACATAAGAATTATGATGATCATATTGAAGTTCTTACTGTTTACTGCCAGCCATTCGTTTATATCTTCGCCGGGAGGCAGACGAACCGCCTCCCTCAGGTTGCCACTGCCCAAAGTAGCATCAATGTGTTTCTGAAGCTGGGCACCCTGCATTTATCAACGTATATATATAAACATATTGCTTCCATCAGGAAAAAAAAAATCATGAAAAACCTTTGAGAAATAAAAAATAGAAAACTAGATTTTAATCCTTAAAGAAGATGAAGTTTAGAAAAATATCTTATACAACATTAAAAATTGATTTTAGTCCTTAGACTTTATTTAATGCTAGCATATGTATTCAATGTCTTTTTTAATAGTTTTATGGTGTTCAAATTAAATTTTATGAAAATATTATAAATTTTAATTCTCATTAGGGTAAGTTATATAAGAAAATATTTTTGTAGAGATTTTTCGGTACACTTATGTTTTTGCATTTTTTCTTATGTGCCACTAATTCATTACAATATATTTAGGTACAAACATTTTGGTACACTAGGTTAGTATAATATGTTTAGGTACAGACATTTCCGTACACTAGTTTAGTATAATATATTTAGTTATTGACATTTCGGTACACTAGTTTAATATCCTATATTTAGGTACGAAATTTTTCGGTACACTTATGTTTTTGCATATTTTCTTATGTGCAAATAATTCACTACAATATATTTAGGTATGGATATTTTGGTACACTAATTAGAGGAAGTAAAATAAAATAAATTAATTAAATGCGTATAATAATTATAAAGTTTTAATGTAATGACATTAAATAAGATTTTTATTAAATATTAAAACAAAAATTTAATATAATGAATTTGAATTAAGTACACGGACTAAAACCAATATCCAATCTAACACTAGGTTTTTATTGAATTTTAATCTTCTTCAAGGATTAAACTTCAAAAACCACAGAAGTAAGTAAACATGATTAGGGTTGGCTGAGGAATGTATGTATGTAATAAACCAACCTTACTGCCGGACGGAGCGCTCTTTTTCGGCCGGAATGTCTTCTGGTTTCTGCAGAATTATCAAAGATGTGAAGAATTATCAAAGATGTGATTGAGGGGAAGGACGAAAACAAAAAACATGTTCCGAATTCGAACAAACAAATTTCTATTGGGTTTTTTGTTTTTCTGATCCAAATTTCAGTGAGTAAACAGATAAATTTTTAAATTTTGATTGATCCGCATTTAGCAGAATCCTCTAGCAAAACAAAATATGACAAGAGTTTTGGTGCAAACTGCAAAAGCATGCATCAAACATGACAGATATATCAAAATCGTCACAAAAACCCAAGAAAAAAGCCCGAGACAAAAAAAAAATAGGGTTCTAGAGTTCATGATCCTGAATTCAATATAGTTTTGGATTTAAAAAATTGGGATCATTAGGTACAAACCTGCTTCCCAGGCCAAAGAGACTCATCTCGTCCCTCTCTCTCTAGCTCTGCAGAACCCAAGGCGATAATTGAGGGACAATTCTAGGACAAAGAAGGAATATACACACAGAGACACACTATATATGAACGGCATATTTATCTGTCTTTATATATATATATATATATATATATATTCTCTCTCTCTGCTTGACCTTGCTAATGCCAGTCTGTCATTTACATCTCAGACGTAGAAAGGGTTTGTCTTCCTTTCTTTTCCATTTGGTTGTCACCCTGCTAACCTTGCTCATTCTCCTTATTTCTTTCTCATTTACTCTAAATTATGTGTATATGAAAATGTTTGATACAACATGGGAAATAATTTCCGTACATCTCTCTTTTCTCCTTCTACAAATTATGCTTATTTTTTATCTTTAAAAAAATAAATTAAATAGTTAAAGAAAAATTAAAGAGACATAATAAACACGAGCATACGGAAATAGAAAAAAGGGTCAGAAAATCATTTTCATGTTTAATGTAACACTAACTAAAAAGAAAAATCTTTCTACCGTCCAAAAGAGGAAAGACAAAGAAGATTATGACTGCTGAGGTGGCAATTTACTCTATTGTATTATTACGATCAAGTACGAGATGAAGTGAACAATAAAACTTTTATCAATAAATCCATACCCAATAATCAAACCCTTTCCATCGCGCAATCTTTCTCCTATGTTCTATTTTGGTTGAAATCCTAAGGCTATCTCATAGAGAAAAATAAGCTCTTTTTTACGCATAGATGTTGATTTTGAAAATTTGGATCCTCCTATTAAGGTATGATGAAGCGATTTATGCAAGTTTTTTTTTTTTTTGAATTATTTTGTTTAGGGTTTATGAGTGTATTGCCTGCAATAAAAAGACTTTGTTATCCCAATTCCGTGTGCAAAACAAAAGAAAAAATAGATCTATCCACAAGCTTTTGCCTTGACAAAGAGGGGGTTTATGTTGAAATTAATGTTGTGGCCCTGCGATGGGACCCCAAGAGGAGAGGACGGCTTGCTTAACATGGCCATGCAAGAGAACCTGGAATTTATTGAGAGCAACACTGTAGAGAGTGATGGAGACTCCATCAAAAGCAAGTGTCTGGTGTTGGCAATGTCCTTTCTGTCATCCTCCTATAAACTCAAACGATGAATTAATTCTCTCCAATTTTAATTAAGTTCTATTTCTATTTCTATTAATCATGAAGAATTGAAAAAAAAGTCGATGAACCTGTTGGAAGGAGGAACATATTCTTTGACTTTGTGTTTTTATCTTCTAAATGGGTCTAGAGAAAATTTACATATTAAATTGGATTTGTGAGGAAAGTTTAGATAGTTAAATTGAGTTTAAGAAGATGTTAATAGTTTAATTAAAATAATACAGTACAGAGTGAGTTGGGCGTAGAATAAAATTATTGATTCAAATAAAATTTCTCAAAATTAATTAAAGAGGACTTAAGTAGAGGATAGAATAATTTTTATATCTTAATCATAGGGATTAGGGACTTTGATTTCAATGATTGGGAATTTAGCATAATTAAAGAGGATCATCCTGGTGATTAGTGTTAGATATGATTCATTAGAAAGTGAAACAAATAGAGAAAAAGATAACGCACCATATTCAGCATCAGGATCTGTGTTAGTGATTAGGTTTGTGAGAAAACTTTTCTTTTTGGAGGACGGAATTCGAATTTGTGTGTAGCAAGACCGACATACCACATGATTAATTAGGTTAATTTGTGTTCACAGACTTAATTAAGAGAAAGACTTACATGGTAACATGGCACATGTACACTGTCACAGTAACATAATGTGATAGTAAAATAAAGATATGTAATATGTGTAAGTTTTTATACAAATATTTTTGTTTTACTAGCACAAAACAGTGTATGGTTAACTCGTATTATGTAAATTATTCTTTTAGTGAAGAGTGGGACCAAGAAAGTGATAATATGATATGCATCTTAGCTGTATACCTACTGGCAAAATTAATATGTTAAATATTCTACGAATTTAATTTGTCCAATCAAGTTGAGTTGGAGATGGACCATGTCTTATAAATCAATTGTTTATGTATAAACTACTTGGTCTTAAATATAAATAGGATTGTATTATTGCTTGGGGTTGAAGCTTTGATTTCGATGTTGATCTATCATCCCACCAACAACTTGGGGTCATTTTTGATTAGACAAATAATAACCTTACTTGTGGGATTAGATTAGTGACAAGTCTCTAGAGAAATGGGAAGGAAACTTTCTATAAGTGATATTCTCTATGAATTTTCTGTCACCTTATGTTTTAGCACAATATTTTATAATGTTGGTATGAAAATTAACGTTAAACTGTGAGGTGACATAGAATTCATGGAGAGTCCTACTTTGAGAAGGTCTCCTTAACATTTCTCAAGTCTCTACCATCCAAATGTCAAATTGATGTTGAAAAACCCATGGGATTTATAGCTTTAGTGATAATAATATTGAGAAATGATAAATACAAACTATTTTTAGCTTTTTATACATTCTTGTTTATTTATGTTTGTTTTGTTAATTTGATTTACTCTATTTGACAGCTAGAAATAGATAATGGTATGTGAGAGGCTAAAAATTGTGTAAAAATCACCTCCCATAACAATTATAATATTTGGATACAAAAAAAGTGACCTTAACATTGTATGTGGAATCTACCTACACTACGCGCGTGTAGAAGGCATTTTTTGAATCACGGCGTGTTACGCGCGACTTACATATTTTAAATGTATTTATATGCGTAAATTGATAAAATGAAAGTCAAATATTTGAAGTAAATAAATAATCTTAGATCATGCTAGAAGAAACCCTCATAAACTAATTAAAGAAGCTGAATTCATATAATAAAATCGGTCTTTATAGAATTTATATTAAGAATAGAGAAAATAATATTTAATGAGCAATTGATTGAATCACATTATTGCTAGTCTATTGCGAGGTTAAGCCCACCCCGCCTCCTTAGTGTAGATAATATCGTTTGTTAAAAAAAAACAATCATTTGACAACTAATTTAATCACATTATTATCCGCGTGCAAAAGACATTTTTTATAACCGGCATTTCACTCATCTTAAAATGTTTTGAACGTGTTTAAAAATAGAGAAAATAATATTTAATAAACAACTGATTGAATCACATCACTGCCCAACCCCTCATCTCCCTTAGTGTAGATAATATTGTTTGTTAAAAAAAAAAATCATTTGACAACTAATTTAATCACATTATTATCCGCGTGCGAAAGACCTTTTTTATAACCGGCATTACACGCATCTTAAGATGTTTTGAATGTGTTTGCAAAATAGAGAAATTGAATCACATTATTGCTAGCCTATTGTGAGGTACTAATTAAAAAAAAACACAAAAAAGTAATTATTAAAAAAAACAATATTAAAATGATGAAAATACCCCTGCATTATTTGATGCATTATTTTGGTATGCCTTTGAAGTTTTTTGTCTTGGAGGCATTTTTGTCCAAATTTTTTGTTGAAGCTTGGTGACACCAAAAGCACCATTCACCTTTGTTTGGCTTTATATAGGCTTTATATATGAGATTAAAGAGTGTGTCAGCATTATCACTTTAAGTGTCCAAATAACATAACCTTAATATCTACCTGCCCTGATAATTAACTTCAATTCCAATTTTTCGCTCGTCTTTTGAAATTTTTGCTTGTATTATAATATGTGCATTAATTATATTAAGTGCTGTACTCTTTGAAAAACGATAAAATGTCTACATTAAGCAACGAGGATAAGGATTCGAACACGGAACCTCAAGTGTAAAGATGAATACTCTTAATCAACTGATTTATAAGCTACTTGTAATACTAAAGAACATTGAATTAATGATATAATTTTGTATATGAGGTAAGAGCAAGTCCATTCCTAAAGACTTTGCGCCAGCACCCAGCCTATTTATCCACTCAAGTGAACAGTAATAGACCCCAGTGAACAGTAATAGGCCAAAGCATCTTCACCCCTAACAAAAAATAGCCTAGTCAATTTTATTAAAATATTATTATTTTTTATTATAAAATAATAAAAAATAATAATTTGACAGATTGTACATCAAAGCACGCCAACCCACCACCACCTTCATCATCACCGTGAGCTCTCTCTCCCTCTCCTTCCCCCTCTCTCCAAAAAATGCTCCTCAAACCAGAGCACGCCAACCCCACACCCCCCCATCTCCACCCTCCATCAAATCCCCACCTCCCCTTCACTCTCCGCTTTCTCTCCACCGCCCACCGCCCTTCACGGTCTGACCTCCCCCAAACTGGTCGACATCGGCACCTGGGCTCGCCAGCTCTAAACCCGCCGCCTTTGGACCTACGCCCTGACCTTCAGCTGCATCGCCGGATTTGATGTCATCGTCCTCAACAGCTTCCAAGACCAGCTCGTCTTCAACAGCAAGTTCCGGGTCGGCGGCCTCGTCCTCGAAGGTAGCGTCGTCCAGCCGTCTTCCTCGTCGGAGATGGAGTTCATCGTCACCGATTTCAGATCATGACGTCATATAGGCCGGACACAAGGTCTGTCAATTTTGGGCTGGCCTGGAGACCAGCTTGGGCTGGGTGCCAGGCAATCTCGTGGGCTGGAGTGGGTTGACAGGGTCCTAACCTGGTTTTTTTACTGGGTGCTGGGCTATTCCACCTTCGGTGGACTTGCTCTAAACACTCACTACGACTAGATTTGGAAAGTTTACTAAAAACACGTATCGTTCCATTTCAAAAGTAAATTAACGAACATGAGCTTCATCAAGAAAAAAAGTAACAATATTAACGGATTTTTGGGTAGTTGACATTTCCCGCCATCTCGGAGCTCAATGTACCGTTATAATAACGGCTTTTCAAACTCTCTCAAGCTCAAAGAAGGAAGCCCGCCCACCCACCCACCTCCATTATTAAAAGCCTAATCCAGGTAAGGAATTGTTATTAGCACTTCAAAAATTTCATTTGACATTCCTCACAAGTGTATTTTTCTTTTTAAATATAGAAAGTTTGGAGTGCCAATAACAATTCTCATCCAGTAAGGCCAAACCAAACTCACCCACCACTCTTGGCCTTCCTTGCAGTTGGCTCCGTTCATCCCATTGTCATCATCACATTTCGCCATTTTCTCGCATGTGTTCAAATCCCTACTTTCTCCTCACGCGCTCCTCTTTTTATTGTTATACATTGATTCTTTTTTGTATTATTCAATCCGAGAAAAAGAGAAGAGTGCAGAAGAAGGAAATGAGAGTATGGATAAAACATTGTCGTACGAATTCAAATAACCTTAATTCAACATCGTAAGAGAGTGATTTATTGACGTGGATGTATTGATTGGTAATTTATGAAATTAACTTAAGTTGTGAACTTGATGTTTCTTTCATGGAAAGTTCCTAAGGAAAGTGATTGAAAAGTGCCAATAAAGTTTTCTTTTTCTTTAACAGCCATAACGCCTTTTGATGTAGAAAAGAAGGGAGATGGAAAATGTGATTTTGATCGATAACCGTCGTGCAAAATTGGATTTGGCATGAAATTTTGGTTAATCTGCAGAAATTAAGCCCAGATTGATGGCTTAATTATGCTACTGATTGAAGTCTTCTTGAGAAAGAAACTACATGGTGGTATTAATTCACGTGTGTTATAATGTATGTAAACTATAGTAAATAGTTGATGGAAATTAGGTATAGTACAATATAAAGATACTTGTGTTATTATACAAGTGGATTAGTAACACCATGTGGAGTTGAGGTGACATTGGAACTTGGCATATAATCCATAAAGAAATTTAAACCATACAAATATTAGTTAAGGTCAACATTGAGAGTTTATGGTTGAGGTCAACACTTTGTTCGTTTCAACGTTCAGGTTTAATTGTGCCGTAGCTCTGTAATTCGGATTCAGTAGTTGATCGTCGGATGAACTGCATTGCTGATATCGATCCTAAAGTTGTTCGACCCGACTTGTTTCTTGCTTCAAATTATACAAGATATGTAAAGAAACATGCATTTATTATCTTCAGATGCAAATATGAACAGGGTTTCAAATAAATGGGGCATTTCGCCTTTAAGAATAAGCCCACACAACTATACTTCTACTACAAGCATACAAAAATCGAGCATGGTACTCTTCTACAACGAATCCAGAAACTGCCACCAAGAGGAAACCGAAATGAGAGAGCTTAACTACTAATTAGTACCACCAAGAACACCCTTCAGTTTCTTGATCTGAGCAGCATCGAGGAAAGTAGTCTGCGCAATCAGTTCCGTTGCTAAATCGTTTTTAAACAGCGCAAAGTCCAGAATCTGTCGCCCTGGGCTTGGACTACTGAAGCTAGCAAATGCAAGGGCTGGAGTCTCACCTCCATTCACTTGGAAGTGCAATAACCCCCGAGGGAAAACCATAATATCACCCTTCTCAAGAGTTTGTAGATAAACTGTGTTCGCCAAGGAAACAAAGCTGGCACAGATTGTCCCTTCGATGACAATCAGGACTCCCGAAGCTCCAGGGTGTGTGTGTGGAATGGGACGACTCCACCAACAGCCAGGTCTAGACGTGTGAGCGAAATGCCAAGGCCGTTGGCACCAGGGAACTGAGCAGCAAATGCCGGGGTGACTGCAGCTTTGATGATGTTTGTGGTGTTGCCAGCAATGTCTAGGCCTGAGAAAACAAAGTCATCCACTTTAACTTTTGCAAGAGTAGCCTGCAGGGCCGTCGGGCACTGTGAGGTCTGCAACACAGAAGTCCTGCTCAGCTGCATTGGAGGAGGAGAAGAGGTGAAAAAATGTGAAGAAGATAGGAAAAAGCATGGTTACAAAGCGCAACAGTTGTGTGCTTGCTAAAGCCTTTTCTAAGTTGTGTTTCTTGATAAGGAATTTGGGATCATATATACACACAGTGGGATAATGTAAATATCTTGAGCTCATATCGCAATTGGTTGTTCGGAATATGCCCATTAGGGTTCACATGTATTGTATTTTGAAATTATACGATGAGGCATAGGACAGATTTCAAGCCGTGAAGCATGTGAGTGTGATATTTTATTCAGATAACAAGAAGAAGCCTCTTTTTGTTTTTGACAATACAGTAACAGCAACAATATGATATGAAGAAAACTACTGACTTACTGTTATTCGAGTTCCCAAATCTTTCACTGTTTCAAGTAAATCCCATCCCAATAGTACTATAAAAATTTGGTGTTCCACACAACGAAAACTAGTAAGTTTTTTTTGGTCTGTTATATATAATTATCAACTATAGATTACCTAACATATTTTGCAACCGTTTTTCTAAACAATCAATGCATTAACGAGATATAGACGTATTTCGTGTTTTGTGAACTTATATATCTTTTCTACTTAGAGGGTCCAAGGTTGTGTCCTAAGATTTGAAGTCCATCGAGAGATTCCGAAAATGGTGAACAGATTGTGGTCCTTGAGAAAATGGACGGGATTGGGGGGTGGGGGGACATAAGAAGATAGTTTTCAAATTCTGTCTTTTTTTGTGTATGATAACTGTAAAATTCTTCTCTTGTTCACCTTATCGTGCAATTTTCAATGAATAAGGTACGCTAGTGTTCTTGTTTCTTGATTGAAAATTAAGCATGTTACCTCAATAATATAGAAATATATAAAAAGAAAGAATTTTGTTTCAAAGATGCATATATTGCCTTCAACATAATTGTTGCTACATTGGTCAGACTGAAGCAGTATAATGCTTCCAAACACTAAACAGAACTCTTTTACTCTCAATCACAACAAGAAAACAAAGGGACATGGAATAACCCCAGAAGACGGGGGATGAAAAGAAAGAGGCAATCTAATTGGTACCACCGAGAACACCCTTAAGCTTCTTTATCTGCGCAGCGTCGAGGACAGTAGTCTGCGCTATCAATTCAGTAGGTAAGTCGTTTTGGAACAGCGCATAGTCCAGAATCTGCAGACCAGGGCTTGGACTACTGAAGCTAACAAATGCAAGGGCTGGAGTTTTATCTCCATTCACTTGGAAGTGCAGTAGACCTTGAGGGATCGCCATAATGTCACCCTTTTTAAGAGTTTTCCTATAAACCGTGTTATTAGCTGAGGAAACAAACCCGGCAATTATTGTTCCTTGAGCAACAAGTAGGATTTCCGAACCCCTGGGGTGCGTGTGAAGTGGCATGACTCCACCCACAGCTAGGTCTAGGCGCGCGAATGAAATGCCGAGGCCATTCACACCAGGAAATTGAGCAGCAAAAGCAGGGGTGACTGCGGATTTGAAGATATTCGTGGTGTTGCCGGGAATGCCTAGGCCAGAGTACACGAAATCATCTACCGTAACTTTAGCAGGCTTTTTGCAAGAGTAGCCTGCAGGGCCCTCCGGGGCTTTGTAGTTTGCGATGCAGAAGTCTTTCACAGAAGCAAGGGAGGAGGAGAGGAGGAGAGAGAATGTGAAGAAGACAGGGAAAATCATCTTCACGGATCGTTTGGTAATTTTTTCGGTTGTAGCCTTCTATTTTGAGGTGTTTCTTGATAAGGAAATTAGGACTGTATTTATAGAGGGATAATGTGAATTTCTTGAGCCATTTGCAATTGGTTGTTTGGAATATGCCCATGAAGGATTCACATGTGCAGTAATATTAGAACGTAACGTACACGACCGAGGCAAGCGACATCAGTAATATTATAATGTAACGTATACGACCGAGTCAAGCGACAGATTTCAAACTTTGAGGCATGTGATTAAGATATTTTCTACCTCAATCTTTGCAATTGTGACTTAAGAATCTAAGATCGACGTAGCTATATCAATCAAGCAGAAGCAGTACAGCCAACTACATTGCAGATTGGCAATCAAATTGAGGTACTCAAAGACTCTAGCTTGGTCAAACACGTACAGCCAGCTCATATGCAAACGTTTAATTTGGTCCGAAATGTTTCTACGTCAATCTTTACAATTGTGACTTAAGAATCTAAGTTTGAAAACAACGAGGAGTGTCCGAAAATGGAGCAGAAGATTGTCGTCCTTGAGTCAGGGGGAGGCATAAGATGACATCTTGACGGCTAAAAGGGGGCAGGAAAATGGGAAATGTGTGGATATCAGAAGTTCCCCGGCCGTCTCGCAGGGTTCTTAGATTTCGTTATTGGGAATTGTGGAAAGTCTTTTCAAATTCTGTCTCTTTATATATATAGTAACTGTAATATTTTTTTACATTTCACCTATCATTACAATATCAGTCAATGCAGAATAACCATACATATTGCAGATTGCATATATATCATACTAATGTCAAAGTAAACCCTAGTGCTTGGGTGACACGTGCTGGCCGACACCCAAGGTGACGAAAGCCATTAATTGATTTCAAGAGTAATAATTAGGAGAAAATATTCATGAATAGCATCAGAATTTAAGAGTAATTAACCACAATTAAGGAAGCGTCTAGAATGAACCAGACATAGTCTAAAACAAGATTTACAAAAAGAAAGAAGATTACAAGATATCACACAAGTGGGTGATAGAGTGCTACTTGTAGGGAAATGCCTCGTACGTCCAGTCGTGGTCCTCGTTACTATGACCTGAATGGGGGCGCAAAACAAAGGTGAGTGGACCAAGTTCATATGTACGATAATAGTGAAACAGTTATCAAGATACTAACCCCCAAAGTTTATATAAATGAAAACTACTAGCATAATAAATGATGGATTTAATAAAAATCCTAGCATGCCAAATATCTCAACAAATCATATATATAGCGGAAAATCATCGCAGAAATCAAAACAGTAAACGCATCATAAATCGTCTCGTAAGCGCGGTGTGCTGCTAGAAAGATCACTGAATAAATATAACTTCCGGCTCAGTGCCTGCACCTCAGTCTCTGTGCCCGTAGCCAGAGATAACTCCCTCCCGGCCCAATGCCTGTCTCCGTGTCCCTCAGCCTTTCGCTAGGGATTATTTCTCCCGGCCTACATGCCAACACCAGATCCTCGCCCCAGGCGGCATAGTGTCCACTAGGTACGCACAAATAGTTACGTCTCTCTTAAATAACCACTTCATAGCATAGGTTACCGATCATCGTCTATACTATAAAGAGGGGTTCAAAAACATGTTCTAGCATCCTATCGTCACCTATCAGATAGTCTACCAGTTCATGGTTTTTATAAAAACTACGATATATTAAAATATAGCTCAAAATAGGCTAACAATTAATTCCTCACCAAAACGCGAGACGATAATCAATATCTTAAATCATCAAGCTTCACATAAATCAAATCATAAATTCGTAGGCATGCTAATCATTTATGCAACTAAATTATCAAATCATGTAATTTTAGAAGGGGTCCACTCACAAATATTCCTTAGCAGAAGAGTCGTGCGAATAAGGATATAGAATTTCTCCACTAGCAATAATACCTAAGGACAAGAATGTAATAATTAAATAAAAGGATTTTCTAAAAGATTAGGTTAAATAATAAAATAAGGGAATTGGGTTTGGATGGTTTTAGGATTTTTAAGGGATTTTAGGAAACCTAGGTTTTGGGTTAAAATAGTTTAGGGTTAGGAAAAAGGGTTTGGGCATTAAGCCCAAACATATACTACAACACACACACACACACCTAACAGCACACACACACACACACGGGCTGCTTAAAGCAGCCCACCCAAAACACCCACACAAGCACAAGGCCTTAAGGCCTCACTAACTGAAACAGGGCTTTAAGCCCTTGATTAAAAACCGGCCCAAGGCCGAATCAAAACTAGGGCCCGAGCCCTTTGGGCTTTAAAACTAAATAACTAAAAATAAAAAAAAGAAAGGGTTAGGGTACTGGGCTTAGGCAAAACGGGCTGGAGGCCCGCGGGTCAGGAAATGGGAGAGGCTGGAGGCCTGGTGCCGAGGAAGAAGAAGGCCGGAGCTGCTACAGCTCCGGTCACCTAAAAACTATGGCTCCAAACTCCGATCTAAGTACGAATGAGAAGAACAAAGAGAGGGGAAGAGATTGCTACCTTCCAAATGTCGTAACTCGGTCGGAGGTGATCGGAAAAGTCTCCAAGGCCCACGGTTTCGCCGGAAAACGGGTGTGCTCACCCAAAACGTTCCCGAGGTAAAGCCTACGTAAGAAATGGAAGGTTTCAACTTCCAAAACACAACCAAACTTCAACCTGGTTAAGAGAATGAGGGATCGAGACTTACCCCAACTGAAACAAGGAGGAAACTCGTCGGAGCTTTGCTCCGAGCCGTCTATTTTGCTGGGCAGGGATCCCGGCTTCGTAGAAAGCCTCTCCTGGTGGTGCTGGGGTCCTCGCTAGTCCAGGGAGAGGGATATACGAGAGTTTGAGGGAGAGATATGCACGGGAGAGTGAGAGAGAGAGTTACGGGAGAGTTGAGAGGGAGAGAGGTGAAGAAAAAGAAGGAGTTACGGGGTGGGGGTCAGAGAAACAAAGAAAAAGAAATGGGTTTGATGATTGACACGTGGCGGCTTAGGGGTGAAAATAACAACTTTCCAATATTTTGGGGGGTGGTTGTAACATTGGGTGTCACCAGGAGTATATCCTTGTGTGAAAAAAATGCAAAACATGTTACATATGGCAAAATAAAAAAGCAAAATGAACAGGACTGACCTAAAATTGAATAGCAGCATTCAACGTGCATATAAGAAAATCTGAGGAAAAGTTAAACAATCAGGTTACGACATTAAAACCAGACAAGCATCTCAAATCAGGGCATATATATGGAATGAACTACTCTTGATTTAATCCAAGGCTCATGTTGTTTTAGGTAGAGAGACCTCATTTAGCCATCTCATCAATCAGGTAGTGTAATCCCTCCAACCAGTAGCCACCGGTTCACCCCGATCGCCCGTTGAGATTGTGTTACCTTCATATAAATTGTTATCCACTAAATAATAGGCTCCGTTTTTAAATAAATTTGCTGCAAACTTATGCCTAGTTAAGTTGGCTAGACCGATATGCTCCTACTTCTGCACCCGATTTCGAATTCCACTCCCGTAGTTTAGAATAGGGTGTTAATTTTTTTTATTGACATCTATTCATGATCATCTCATGTGATTTCGTCTATATATGATTAGAATGAATTAATTATCTAATGCAATTTTTCACTAGAATTTGATCAGTCTTGACAGAATTTTTTGCTACATAATCAAGATGCCGTGAACTCATGGTTTAATACCAATGTAGAAACATACCTAAATGACGTTAACTTCCATTTCATTGCTGTTAGTAATGAGGTTATTCCTGGTTCCTTGGGAGGGTATGTCCTGCCTGTAATGAAGTATCTACAAAAAGTCCTCCACGATTAAAACTTAGCGGTATTAAGGTGACAACTGTTTTGCCCGGAAATGCCTTACAATCTTCCTATCCGCCTTCGAGTGGTGCATTCACATCAGAACAAGCAGTGTTATGAGTGGCATTCTTGCATTTTTATCCACGAAAGGATCACCCCTTGTGATCAATGTGTATCCTTACTTTGCCTATGCATCAGACCCTACGAATCTACTCTTGGAGTCTGCACAATTTACCCCGTGGTTCAGGATGGGTCGTGAGCTGTTACAACCTGTTTGATGCCATGGTGGGTGCTTTATTGGCGGCAATGGAGAAATCTGGAGGGTGATGTCAGTGTTGTGGTGGCGGAGAGTGGTTGGCCTTCGGACGGGGTTGGAAATTTCACCACTCCAAAACTTGCTGGGACATATAATAGGAATTTTGTGAAAAAACAGAACCTCGAAACAGGGACACCAAAAAAACCTGGTGCTTACGTTAGAGGGTGCCTTTTTGCCATGTTCAATGAGAATCAGAAACCTAGTGGTTCTTCAAAAAAAAAAAAAAAAAAAAAGAAACCTAGTGGCGTGGAGCAACATTTTGGACTTTGTTATCCTAACAAGCAACCTGTTAACCTTTAAGAAAACTTATGTATCCATCATGTAATTAATAAAGAGTATGCATGATCTTGAAATTTCTCTTGAACTTTTTCCAATTAAGGAGGGTAATTGAACTTGACACGGCCCAACCCCGATATCCTCATATACCAGGGTAAGCATGTGTTGGCCGACACCCGAGGGTGACGAAGCCATTTTAAACATGCATTCAAGTAAAAGATATGTAATTAGGATGATCATGCTAAAGCAGGAACGTGTTCAAAGCGTACAAATAATTTGAAATAATAGGGAAGAATTACTATAAAAAGATACGAACAAGGAAATGATACCTACACTGAGAAGACTCGAGAATACCTAAGTCAGAATGCCCTGACGTTGGGATCATGTGCCTCGATCCTAACCCCTGAGGGGACACAAAAACAGAAAAGGTGAGTGGACCAAAATTTATAATAATAATATTAGTAATACGAAAACCATTTTATTTTTGAACATACTAACCCCCTGTTTTGGAAACACATATATAATACTACATATAGGTTTTATGAAAAACCCTAGCATGCAGTGTAAAACATTTGTGAAACATCGTAAATCATATCCGTGCTGTACTCAACTAGGGGTATCATAGTCGCCCGAAGGCAGTACCTGTCCATCACCCAAAGGTGAAGTTGAATAACCTGTCCATCACCCGAAGGTGAAGCTGAACAACCTGTCCATCACTCGTAGGTAAAGTTGAATCAAATAGCATAACATCCACACCGACATTAGCCGTAGCTAGTGAAGCTGTCCGACACCGCTTTTGGTGGTGAAGTTGGGGGTATAATATATATCATAACTCACTCCTCCATCATCTGTGTCCTATGGCCATAGATGACACCCCCCAACCCCGATATCCCCAAATACCAGGGTAGGCATGTGTTGACCAACACCTGAGGGTGACGAAGCCATTAAAAACATGCATATCGATATAATATTTAATTAGAAAGATATAAACCAATGCAGAATCGTGTTCAGAGCATACAACTACTAAAAATAATATGAAAGGATTACTAAGCCGAAGTGCCCCAACACCAGGATCATGTGCCTCGATCCTAATTCCTGAGGGGGCACAAAACTAGAAAAGGTGAGTGGACCAGAGTTTATAATAATAATATTAATAATAGAAAAACCGTTTTCTTTATGAACATAGTAACCCCCTGTTTTGAAAACATATATATAATACTACATAGTAGATTTTATGAAAACCCTAGCATGCAATGAAAAATGTTCGTAAAATCGATACGTGTAAAACCATGCTCAAAAATGCTGAAAACGTCGCCCGAAGGCAAATCCGTAAATGTCATCAGTGAAGTACTCAACTAGGGGTATCATAGTCGCCCGAAGGCAATACATGTCCATCACCCGAAGGTGAAGCTGTATAACATGTCCATCACCCGTAGGTGAAGCTGAATCAAATAGCATAACATCCACACCGACACTAGCCGTGGCTAGTGAAGCTGTCCGACACCGCTTTCGAAGGTGAAGCTGGGGGTATATAATATATCATATCTCACTCCTCCATCATCTGTGTCCTATGGCCATAGACATAATACCCGTGATGTGATGATGTGCCGTATGATAACCCACTAGATAAGTACTAAAAACATGTCTCAAAAACTCCTATTAAATCTCGAAGTTCAAATGCTCAAAGCATCATAAAATCATATAACTTTCTAGTTCAAACCATCATCATAACCATAATAAATCCATATTCGTAAATCCATCATATTTCATAAATCCGTAATATAAATTATATTCGAAAACCATGCAAATCCAATAATTCATACTCTTTAGTAAAGCGTAATTTTGATAAATCATAATTATAGAAATCCGGAAAAACGTATTGTAAAACATATTAAATGCACGAAATATGAAATGCATGCTAAGCTAATATTTTATAAAAATATATAAGTTATGAAGGGGTCCACTCACTATTTTTTCCATTGCCCGAAGCCGCTCGAACTATTGAGGATGTAATCATTTCCCGCTAACGCACCTAAACACAAATAAGGACCTTTTAGTAAAACTCTACCGAAACGTTACAATTTTGGAAAATGGATGGCGGATTCGGATTCGGCACATCGAGGAACCGCGGGTTTTTCCTCCACTCGCTGCCGCACGTGCCGCCGCTTGTGACGGTCGGCCGCCCCGACTCGCCTGAAAATCCAACAACTCCAAAAATTCTCAAACTTTACAAGAATGAAGATCTTGATGAGTGGAGCAACTTTCATTCCTGTGACTAAGGCCAATTTATCCGGAAAAAGCTCCAATTTCACTAAAACCCATTTGGGTGTGCTTGATTCGACCTATATACTATAATATTATAACGTAACGTATACGACTGAGGCAAGCGACAGCAGTAATATTATTACTCAACGTATACGACCGAGGCAAGCGACAGATTTCAAACTGTGATGCATGTGATTAAGATATTTCTAAGTCAATCTTTGCAACTGTGACTTAAGAATCTAAGATCGACGTAGCTAAGGGGGCAGGAAAATGGGAAATGTGTGGATATCAGAAGTTTCCCGGCCGTCTCGCAGGGTTCTTAGATTTCATTATTCGGAATTGTGGAAAGTCTTTTCCAATTCTGTCTCTTTGTATATATAGTAACGGTAATATTTGTTTACATTTCACCTTATCATTACAATGTCGGTCAATGCAGATTAACCATACATATTGCAGATTGCATATATATCATACTAATCTCAAAGTAAACCCTGGTACTTGGGTGTCACTGGGAGTATATCCTTGTGTGAAACAAATGAAAAAAATATGGCAAAATAAAAAAGCAAAATGAACAAGACTGACCTAAAATTGAATAGCAGCATTCAACGTGCATATAAGAAAATCTGAGGAAAAGTTAAACAATCAGGTTACAACATTAAAACCAGACAAACATCTCAAATCGGGGCATATATATGGAATGAGCTACTCTTGATTTAATCCAAGGCTCAAGTTGTTTTAGGTAGAGAGACCTCATTTAGCCATCTCATCAATCAGGTAGTGTAATCCCTCCAACCAGTAGCCACCGGTTTACCCCGATCGCTCGTTGAGATTGTGTTACCTTCATATACATTGTTATCGGTTTTTAGGCTCCGTTTTTAAATAAATTTGCTGCAAACTTATGCCTAGTTAAGTTGGCTAGATCGATATGCTCCTACTTCTGCACCTGATTTCGAATTCCACTCCCATAGTTTAGAATAGGGTGTTAATGCTAAAGATCAACACCGGCCCATTAAAATCAGTCGGTATAAAGGAACTAGATTATTCTAGTTCAAACGTGCATGGAATTGTTCTAGAAGATTCTAGCATATAATATTGAAGATGGCTGGTGCATGCTTGAATATGCTAGAATATTCTAGCAAGCTAATGTCGGTGGGTAGCTGCAAATGAACTTTAAATATGCATGTTAAGTAGGTGATTAGGCTAGAAAGTTCTAGCAGCTTGTAATACTGTGTGGCCAATATGCAACGCCTAGGTCGGTGTTGTGTGTGCATGATCATGCACTAGAAAATTCTAGTGATGACATATGTCGGCAAATATGCCTATAAATATGTATGCATGTGTGTTGTTAAGTAACCAACCAAAGAAGAAAATAACCAACAAAAAAAAAAAAAAACAATCAAGAAAGTAGCCAAGAAGAGAGAGCTAAGTAAGAGAGTGAGAAATCTTGTAAGTGAGTAGTCTTGTGAAGAATGTGAGTGGTCTAGAGTGTGTCTCTAGAAAGAGTGAGTGTCATAGCTTCTAAAGAGTGTCCTTGAGAGTTTGTGTTGTAATATTTTGTTTGTGTAATAAAAATAATTTGTTTACTTGTGTTGTCTCGCCAACACTTGTGTTAGAGTTGTGTACTCTAATCTTTCCTCAACAATTGGAATCAGAGTGGTACGATCGGGGACCATCTCTAGTGAAGCTTTTGAGAATCGTGAGAAGTTTAGTACTTCGCAAGACTGTTGACTTATCTTATTCGGCTTATTGAAGTTCTACCGACACGATGGGAGATCTTTAAGTTGTTGGAGGAATCAAAAAGTTGAACAACAAAAATTACAACACATAGGCGACGTGTATGGAGTCTTACCTACAAGGCCAAGATCCTTGGGATGTCGTCGGCGGTAATGAAGTTACACAATCGGAAGAAGACACCAGCAGCACTTTGAGGAAGTGGAAGATCAAGGCAGGTAAAGCCATGTTTGCCTTAAAAATCACAGTTGAAGAGGATATGTTGCAGCACATAAGAAAGGTCAAGACACCAAAAAAAGCATGGGACACCTTCGCCACACTCTTTTCAAAGAGGAACGATACAAGGCTGCATCTTCTTGAGAACGAGTTGTTATCGTTGGCCCAACGAGACATGACGATTGCCCAATATTTCCACAAGGTAAAGTCTATTTGCCATGAAATTTCTGAGTTAGATCCTAGTGCTGCCATTGTAGAATCCAAGATAAAAAGAATAATTAACCATGGATTAAGACCTGAATATCGAGGTTTCGTTGTTGCTGTACAATGATGGCCAACCCAACAATCACTTGTTGAGTTTGAGAATTTGCTTGCAGATCAAGAAGCTTTGGAAAACAAATGAGAGGGGTCTTGTTAAAAGGTGAGGAGAAAACGATCTACACCAAAAGTAAAGGCAGAGTTAAGTAGCGTGCTGATAGTGGATCTAAAAGAAGTGATGACAAGGAAAAAGGTCATCAAGGAGGAGATAGTTCTTGACCAGGGGGAGCTCCGAAGTATCACGACAACCGTGGTCAGTCCCAGAATAATAAAAGGTTTGAGGGTAAGTGTTACAATTATGGAAAGAAGGGCCATATGGCAAATGATTGCTGGTTCAAAAAACTCGCAGAGAGTAACGTTGCCAACTCAGAGAATAAAAGTGAAGATGACTGGGACGCCCTAGCATATCTAACTATGGAGGAAGAATGGAACGCTGAAGCATCTTCTTGGTGGTACTCAGAAAATGAGGTGTTTCCTGACTTGAGAGAAATTGAAGATACGTTGCAGAAGAAAATGGGAGATCAAGTCGCCCAAACCCAATCGAGTCTAGATGAGCTCGAGGAAATGCTTGATGGTGACGATGTCAAGCAAGAAGTGCCTAAGAGTCATTCACAAACTGATGTGTATCAACTACCAAGAGAAGTTAGACCTAGTGAAGTGGAAGTATCAACTCCACGATCACAACTAAGGAGGTCAACGGGAATACCGAAGCCAAATACCAAATACGTCAATGCATCCATAGTTAAAGAAGCAATTAAAGCTGAGATGCGTAAAGAAGCATCACATAATTCTGAGTGGCGTAAAGCTAGGAGAAGAGGTCAGTGCATTAAAGAAATATCAAACTTGGGATCCAGTGGCAAGGCCAAGAGATTTGAAACCCATATCATGCAAATGGGTGTTCAAGATAAAGTGTCGACTCAGCGAGAAGAAAAGAATGAGCTGGTGTTGAGAGGGAGTGTTAAAGATCAACACCAGCCCATTAAGATTAGTCAGTATAAAGGAACTAGATTATTCTAGTTCAAACGTGCATGGAATTGTTCTAGAAGATTCTAGCATATAATATTAAAGATGGCTGGTGCATGCTTGAATATGCTAGAATATTCTAGCAAGCTAATGTCGATGGGCAGTTGCAAATGAACTTCAAATGTGCATGTTAAGTATAGAAAATCCGAAAAAACATAATATAAAGCATATTCAGTGCATGAAATATGAAATGCATGCTAGGTTAATAATTTATAAAAATATATAGTTAAGAAGGGGTCCACTCACAAGTTTTCCATTGCCCGAAAACTGCTCGAACTATTGAGAATGTGATCACTTCTCGCCAACGCTCCTAAACACAATTAAGGACCTTTAGTAAAACTCTACTAAAACGTTATAATTTGGGATAACGGATAGTGGATTCGGATTCGGCACATCAAGAAACCTAAAGAAGAACCTCGGGGTTTTCCCCCACGCGCCGCCGTGCGTGGCGGCCGGCCGCTCCGACTCGCTGGAAAATCGAATAACTCCAAAAATTCCCAAATTTTACAGGAATGAAGATCTTAATGAGAAAAACCACTTTCATACCTGTGACCAAGGCTAATTTGGCTGGGAAAAGCCCCAATTTCAATAGAATCCATTGGAACCCTAGAATTGGGTGTGCTTCGATCCGTCAACTCTAGTGCTCCACCGCCTCCAAGGTTTTTTGGGCTTTGTTCCTGGGTTAAAGGAGAATGTAATGGTGGTGGAGATCGAAGGAAATCGTTGCAGGAATGGTAGATTCGCCACCATGCACCCATGAACACGTACGGTTTGTTCTTAGTGATTTGGAGGTCAAACGAAATGGAATCTAGGTGTAAATGGGAGAGGGAAGGTCGTGGAGTTGTTCCTAGGTGGTGGCTGGCCATGAAAAGCTCAGAAAATGCCATGAAATGTGTTGAAAAAGTCGCAGAATACAGGGTTAGAGACCGGGTCTCGACTGGAAACGGGTTGGGGTCTGGGTTGGCTACACCTTATTTCCCTCATTTCTCTCCCTTCTCTTCCTGCTAATTAGTCAGACTCTCTTCTCTTCTTTCCTGATTGGGCAGCACCCATCCTCTTTCCTTTCCTCTATCTTCTCTCCCATCCGTCTGTTTCTCCTTTCCTTCAATCTGGGCCACACACGTGGCTCAATCAGATATTGCTCCAAAATCTGGAGCCTTCTTGAAAATAATTAATTGACCATTTTGTCCTCGACTTTGTTCGTTAACAACTCATTTGTTATAACTCCAAATTGTGTTCCGTTTGCACCCACATGTTTGTAACGACGAGTACTACGAGGATACGCCAAGAAAATGGATCTTACATGAAGTCAACGCATTTTCCTCGAAGGGCATTTTTCATAAATTCACGTTTTAAAAGTATAAAACTATAATTTTTGAAGACGGGTCATTACAGAATTGGTGTGTGCAGGGGAACCGCAATGCCCCGACCAATTAGCACCTACTACTGGACTAGCCACAGGGATCAAACTCATTGCATATATATATATATATATATATATATATATATATATATATATATATATATATTCTCCTCACCATTTTAATTTTTTAAGGGAATAGTACGATATTCGTTGATATGGTGAATGAAGAAGCAAAAAAGAGGGATATTGTGCATTTATTCAGACCTGGATAAATATCGTCATGGGGATTCTTATCATGATAGATTTAATTGTATTGATTAGAAAATCATTAAGTATAAATGCAAAAACTTGAAATTTATGGAATGAGTGAGAAATTTGCGAGGGCAGTCTTGTTCATTGTTAAAGCAATAAAAAAAAAAAAAAAGATATACCCGTGCACTCCAAGAATCAACTCCTGAATCATATATTGGTCTTTAATTCTCATAACTTTGTCTTTATTCAGTGTATCTGCTGCTGTAAATTGGAGTTTAAAGATTTAATCCCTGCCAGGTCAAATTTTGTAATTATAAAGTCTCTTCTCTCTGAGATGAAAAATATTCACAAAAATTCTCAGCCATTTCATTTGCGCTCAGTGATCAGAAAGTGATGGCGGTACTGCATTGGATTGCACTCATTTTATCCTTTGTAGCAACCATCCACAACCATATAGGCCTCGTCGAAGCTTCGCCCGACATAGGTGTTTGCTATGGAATGATAGGAAATGACCTGCCTTCTGCAACAGAAGTGGTTAATCTCTACAAAACTTACGGTATCGGGAAGATGAGGCTCTTTGATCCCAACCCCTCAGCACTCCAAGCACTGAGAGGGAGACAAATCAATGTCACGCTAGGCATTCGTAACGAAGACTTACCAAATTTAGCTGTTAGTCAAGATGCTGTGAACTCATGGTTTGCATCCAATGTAGAGCCTTACTTAAATGATATCATCTTCAACTACATTTCAGTTGGTAACGAGGTTATTCCTGGCGCCTTGGGTGACTATGTTTTGCCGGTAATGCTTTCCCTACAGAACATCCTAGATGAAAAAAATTTGGCCGGTATTAAGGTCACCACAGTTGTGCCAGGGTCTGCTTTGGGAGTTTCATACCCACCTTCGAGTGGTGAGTTTACGTCCGAGGTAAGTAGTATTATGAGTGGCATTGTTCCATTTTTAGCGCAACAATCTTCGCCCCTTATGATCAACGTGTACCCTTACTTTGCCTATGCATCGGACCCTGCAAACATTCGATTAGACTACGCTCAGTTTGCTGCGACAAGTCCCGTGGTTCAGGATGGGAGCTTGAGCTATTATAACATGTTTGATGCCATGGTTGATGCATTTTTGGCAGCAATGGAGAAAATAGGCGGTGTTGGCGCTAATGTGGTTGATGTGGCAGTGTCTGAGAGCGGTTGGCCTTCAGATGGGAACGGAAATTTCACCACTCCAGAACTTGCCGGAACATATAACAAGAATTACATGAACCACATAACGTCGATGGCAGGGACACCGAAAAGACCTGGTGCTTACATTGAAGGCTACATGTTTGCCATGTTCAATGAGAATCAGAAACCTAATGGCGTGGAGCAACATTTTGGACTTTTTCATCCTAACATGCAACCTGTTTATCCTGTCTTTTAATTTACAGATTAGATATTATCCAAGATCAGATTATGTATCATTGTATTCTTTCTTTTATATATTAATTATAAAGATTCAGTTAAACATATCTTGTAATTATAAGATGACGGAATATATTTGCAATTATTCAGTGCGACTCACTATTTATTTAAGATAATGGATAAACACACACCATTTTTAGCCTCTCACACACCTAAAAGTGTGACTTTTTTCTCATCTCGTTTTAGTTTTCTGTAGCTTAGCTTGCATGTTTTATCAGTTCAGTTACATTTAGGAGCTCTATGGCTTGAATGTAAATGCACATACAATATTTTCTTAGTATGTTTGCATCGATGTGATCATTTCGAGTAAGATTTTGGAGTTACTTTGTCATCCCAGAAACTCCTCGAGTGGCATCTTAAGAGTCAGTAGTACATCTGATGCTTACTGGTACTGATATTTATGCATTCTCAATGTACTGGTACAATACGAGGCATGATATATATATATAGAGGCAACTTTGTTTCCATTGGAAGCTGAGCCAATTTTTCTATATCATGCCTCGTATTTGAGGTTCCTCTGTTGCTATTTCTTTATATCGTTGATTTTCAACACCGCCGCCATGATTCAAACTACATTTGATACTTATCTTTTACTAGATTGTGATTGACTAGAGGGAGGTGGAGTGACATATGAGTAATTCAAATTGGAAGCATTGTAATGCTTGTTTCCATTGGAAGCTGAGCCAATTTTTCTATATCATGCCTCGTATTTGAGGTTCCTCTGTTGCTATTTCTTTATATCGTTGATTTTCAACACCGCCGCCATGATTCAAACTACATTTGATACTTATCTTTTACTAGATTGTGATTGACTAGAGGGAGGTGGAGTGACATATGAGTAATTCAAATTGGAAGCATTGTAATGCTCGTGCAATTTTCAGCGGATAAGATGGATGAACACTACCGGTCTTATTTCTTGATTGCCACTCATTCAAGCGAGAAGGTAACCATTCTTCAACCACAACATGGAGCTCTATTTACATTGCACCAACTCTAGCTTAGGGTTGCAAAATCCTGCCTCTATCTAAATTTCAGTTTCAATAATGTGATTGGAAATAAAAAAATCTGTCGATTTTACATTTCTTTATCGTGTTGTTTATAATTAAGTCGTCCCGATTTAGGGTTTGCTCATTAAGTTGAGTGTCTTTTGAGAGTGGCAACGGTTTTAAGGAATGTTTGTTCCAATAATTATACAAATAAGAAAATACATTCAAATTATGAGAATAGATATGCTAAACATAGAACCATATCAAGTCGGATTTAGTAAACATTCTGATATACTAAACATAGAATAATATCATGTTTTTTTTTTTAACAAACGATATTATTTACACTAAGAAGGTGGAAGAGTGGCTAAGCCTCATAATAGGTTAGCAATAATGTGATTCAGATTCGTCTTTGGCGAGAATCAAACCTAAGACTTCTCACTTACAAGCAGTGGCGAAGCTACGTGAGGGCAAGGAGTGGCAGCCGCCCCTCCCCTCGCCGGAAATCAAGCACAGGAGCGGCGATTCCGCCCCACCGGTCTCGTCGGAAGTGATGAAATTCCGTCTGGTTTTCTGGTCTTTTGGGTTTCCCTGTTCTATCACAGCACAAGCTAATCACGGGCTCTCTTTTTTTTCCAAAAAAATAAAACCTAGGCCAAAGAAATGTGGAATGAAGATATGCATTTAGCAGCTTCTGGATATTGGAAATGTTCTGGTTTGGTTCTAACGAAGAAGAGGAGAAAGGAAGAAGAGATAGACTCTCTCTCTCCCATCCCACCCCACTTGACCTTTACAATTTTTTTTTTTTTTAAATATTGGCCAATCAATTTGCGCCACCTAACCTGCTTTTGCTGACTTATATTGGAATTTATTTTATTTTTTAATTATTGTCCAATTAATTTGACCAATCTTTCAATATTTATTAAACCACTTGTTTGACACTGTTATTTATCTTAAAATTCACTATAATTTATACGAGCTTCAAAAAATAATTTGTAAAATATTAAAAACTTGTAATTATTTGTTTTTTCTTCTTTTACCATCAAATTCAACAAAGTAATGAAGAAAATTTGTCAATATTTTTATATATTATATGTTTTATAATCAATGTTTTTTGGATATTACAAACTATATAATAAATAGACAATTATTTATACGGTGTATAATAAATTTATTCAAATTTGCCTAGGTCCTTGCCGAAGTGTAAAGTCATGTCCATCGTCTGACTAGAGCTTAGCATCTTTTAAAACTTTGCTAATTATACAATTAAGTAATAGGACGATACAACGAGAAACGGTGCTAAATCATCCTTCAAATAATATTGTTTTTCAAACCCTCCTTCGACTATTTTGAGTAGTCCAAATCCTCTTTTGAATATTTCGGTTAGTGCAAATTCTCCTATGAATATTACGGGTGGTTCAAATAATCTTCTTGCAAATGCAGGACTTACACCTCGAATGAATGTTCACATTTTTCGGGACCCTAAATTTTTTAAATTTCGCCCCTCCTCCTGAGAATTCCTGGCTTCGCCACTGCTTACAAGTGCAGATGAATATCATTAAACCATAGTATTAAATGACTAATATTAGATTTTACATACTAACATTAAATTACAGTTCCCAACGATTACACTACTATACAACATTGTCCTATATGGGAAAAAAAAAACAAAGAACTCTACAGCCGAGCGAGGCCAGAACCTACTCCTCACACTTAAATCATGGTCACTGCTCTCATATGAAATGGCACCGGCCACCATTACACCAACTCTAATCTACAAAATAAGAACACGACGAATCTGATGTCATATGGATGGCTATCTGGAGAGTTTCGTCGACAGACCTTTGAGTAGCTTCCGTTACACCAACCCTAATCCTTTATTAAAATTTGTTTCTAGGGTCTTTCTCAAGATTATCCAAATAATCATAGCATTAACTATAATCTACTATAAATTCTAAACTATAATCTATTTTAGTTTGATGTAGGAGATGATGTTCCAGGGCGACGGTTGTGTGTCGTATGCCAGATGATATAAGGCAATCCGCATTCATTCCTTGTGGGCATCTGGTTTGTTGCCAACGCTGTACGTAATGCATTAGTGAAAAGTTCCTATTTTACCGAAGTGCCCTATTTGCCAGCAAGAAATTCTCGTTGCAGTGCGAATATATATGAATGTTAGCATCAATTTGCATTTCTTAGGGTTTAGTGTTAGAGTTCCATAAGTTTCGGTAATTTTCCCCCTCATGAAGTAAGTACTCTTGTTTTGTGTATTTACCTTCTCTATTTTTTTTTTTTTTTTTTTTTTTTTTTTGGAGAACCTCGGCGGTACGAGGGAATTTTATTGATAAGAAAAAAGAAGTTACACCTAGACAGGGGGGGACATAAACCTAACCCCTCATAGAACAAGAGAAAAGAAATACAAAAGAAAAAGGGGGGGACATGCACCTTACCCCTTTCGAGAAAGGAAATGCCGGAAAAAGAGGGGGGGACATAGACCGTACCCCTCTTGGAAAAGAAAATACAAGGAAAAGACTAGGCGGACATAAGCCCAAACCCCTCTATAAACCTTAAAAGGTAATAACCTGCAAAACAAACTGCAAAACAAAAGGAATCCAAAAAGGTTAGGAAAAGAAAGGAGAAGACACATCAAGAAGAGGAGACAAACCTGTAGGTTGGCATGCCCAAGAAATCTGAGTGCAGAGGAGGGAGGATCTCAATTGGGGGAGTGGAGTGCCAGACAAGTGAAGATGATAGAAGCCCTAAATTGGCTAGTTTGTCAGCAACAACATTCCCTTCTCGAAAAATATGAGAGCAACGAAAAACCATGTTCTGCAAAAGGAGAGTACAATTGTTCCAGCGTGTCTGGAGCGACCAAGGGGGAGAGAAAGATCCAGAAGCAAAACATGATATTACACTCGAAGAGTCGCTTTCAAGCCATAAATTTTGCCAGCCTCGCGCGTGGGCCAATTCGACAGCAAGGATGACAGCATGGAGCTCCGCATAGAAAGAAGTACGATGGCCCAAGCTTAGGGAGAAACCACCAAGAAAATAACCCGCAGAATCTCGAAAAACCCCGCCACATGCCGCAGGACCCGGATTACCTTTAGCAAGGCCATCAGTATTCACTTTGACCCAAGAAGAAGGAGGGGGGTGCCAAAGAACAGGGACAATAGAAGGAGCTTTACAGGGGTTAGGCGAAATTCCAAGAGATACTAAAAGTTGCCGGTCCAAAGTGCCTCGTACAAGGCCAGGGGTGAGAGCTCCAACCTGCCTAATCCAGGCCGAGGTGGAGCGGCATAGACGTGAGAATGAGGGAGGTTTGCCTTCAAACTTCACTTTATTACGCATCTTCCAAATAGCCATGAGTAAGAAAAACCCTGAAGCTAGCCAGACATTGCGAAGATGAGGAGAGAACCGCTTTGACAGAAAATCAAGCCATAGATCAGAGAGGGAGCCCGTAGGTTGAATAATAGTGCCAAATTGGGTAGCTAGCCAACGCCAAGCACATTGTGCAAAGTCACAGCTAGAAAATAAGTGGTCAATAGATTCAGAATTCTTGTGACATAGTTGGCATATTGGAGCCAGCGGGATGCCTCGGCGCTGAAGTTGATCCTCCGTTGGGAGCTTGTTGAATAGAATCTTCCAAACTAAAATAGAGTAACGAGGTGGGATGAAAGGACGCCAGATAATGGAAGCCCAACTCTTGACAGGAAACCGATGACGAACAATTTCATAGCCATCGGAAAACGAAAAACCACCAGAAGTAGAAGCTTCCCAAATTAAAACGTCCTTATCCTCATCAATTGGAAGAGGCATTTCTAAAATCTCTTTAGTTAGGTCTGGGAAAGTAGAAGAAAAGATAGAAGGAATAACCCATTGTCCCATACGAATAATATTGGAGACCTTAGTACGAGATAGAGAAGGGGCAATCTCTGTTGCACCAACGACGTCCACAATAGGCTTATCCAGCCATTTATCAACCCAAAGGGAAGTAGTAGAACCATTTCCAATCACCCAACGACAATTCTGAAACAAGATATGAAGAATGGATTTAATACCAGGCCATATAGAAGATCGCATATAACTACAAGAGTATAGGCGACCATGTAGCTTGAAACGTGTCCGAGTATAAATACTCCAAGGGGAATCAGTAGTAATAATAAGTCATCCAAGCTTTAAGAGAGCTGTAGTGTTAAGAGAGCCAAGATCACGCAAACCCAAACCACCTTCATTCTTCGGAGCACATATCTGATGCCAAGAAACGGTAACCAACTTCTTGGAGGTTACGTCACCAGACCATATAAAATTGCGAGCACAACGTGAAAGAGACCTTAGCAAGGAAGAAGGCCACTTATAAACAGAAAAGCTATGCAAGAGCATACTTTGAAAAACTGATTGAGTGAGTTGAACTCTTCCTGCCATAGATAAAAGCTTCCCCTTCCTAGCTTTATCTGCCAAGGCTTGAAGATGACTCCTTTTAGGCTTGCCACAGAAGATTGGAACTCCAAGGTAGACAAAAGGTGCTTTGCCTTCTTTGAAACCCAAGTAACTCTCAACCACAGCTTTGCGATGCCTTGAGGTAGAGCCCAAGTAGAAAGTACTTTTTGCCTTATTGATAAATTGACCAGAGGCTCTACTATATCTATCGAAGAAACCTTGCAAGTTACGCAGGGTGACACCATCACTTCTACAGAAAATGAATAAGTCATCTGCATAGAGAACGTGAGAGGGAGATATACAACCTCTTGGAGCAAAAGTTGGCTTAGTAAGCCCATCAAGTTGAAGACGACTCAAGCCCCTTGATAAAGCCTCCTCAGCTAGACAGAAAAGTAACGGAGAGAGAGGATCCCCTTGGCGCACTCCTCGTGAACAAGAGAAAAAACCATGCGGGGAACCATTGATTAGGATGGACAATTTAGCAGATCGTAAGATGGTAGAAACCCAGTCTATAAAACGAGTGGAGAACCCAAAGTTAGTAAGCACCCGCAATAGAAATGACCAATCTAAAGTATCAAAAGCCTTAGCTATATCAACTTTGACTCCCATATTGCCACCACGAGTTTTTTTGTCAAGCACATTGAGACATTCTGAAACTAGGCCAATACAGTCAGTGATACGTCGGCCAGGTATGAAAGCAGCTTGCTGTGGAGAAATAATGCGTTGAACAACATGAGAAAGGCGAACTGCCAAAATTTTGGGAATAATCTTAAAGAGAAAGTTTGCCAAAGCAATAGGTCTAAAATGAGTCATGGAAATAGCGTCTTCCACCTTCGGTATCAAAACTAAGAAGTTACTATTGGTATTGGGGTATAGCCAATTTGATTGAAAGAATTGCTTCACAAATTGAATGACATCAAAGCTGACAATATCCCAACAGTGATGATAGAAAAAACCTGGAAAACCATCTGGCCCTGGCGCACTGGAAGCACTTAATGAGAAAACTGCCTCCTTAATTTCCTCATCAGTAGGTAATGCAGATAAGAGATCATTTTCAGAGTCTGTGACCATCGGCTGGATGACCTCACAAACCTCATCAATACCTGAAGGGTTGAAAGAAAAGCCGAACAAAGTCTGATAGAAATTAACAATATGGTTCTCAATATGCCTCCTTCTCTAGTTGCATCACTTTCTTTGCTCTCATGGGCTATAAGCGTAACAAAATAGCACTGATGACTGCTAGTTTTGGGACCAGTTTTGAACAATGCAAGGAGCCTTCCTACAAACATATTTCAAAACATAGGCAGTTAACTTAATTCATATCAGATGTATGAATGTACATTTATGCACGTTTACACATATGATATGGCACTCGATCTATCGGTTAAATATCAGAAGGTGATGGCAGTTTCGCATGGATAATGCTCATTCTCTAGCTCGTAGCAGCCATTCAAATCCATATGGGCATCGTTGAAGCTTAAACTCTTCAAAGCGTATGGTATTGGCAAAATAAGGTTGTTCAATCCCAATCCAAAAGCACTCAACGCACTGGCTGGGTCAATAAATCGACTAGTAGGGGAGCGGGGAAGACAATTAGGAGAAAGAAAAATAGGAAAGGTAGTTAACATTCCCAACAATTCACCCATATACCAAAGGAATTACCAGCTACGGAGATTACATTTTTAAATGTACATCTCTCTTATAGCGGTGGGACCGGGTTGCTTTGGTGGATCTATCTTTATTAGAGACATGGTTCAAATGTAGTTTACACAATGAGGTTTCTTTAGAATTGTTAGGATTATAGGATGTTATGATCTCATAGAATCACTTTTGCTAGAGAATATGCTGTTAATTAAGGTGATAAGTACGAGAGTAATAGACTCTCTGTAAGTCTCTATGTAATTTCAAAAATCTATTCACTGAAAGACTTCCTTCTTCTATATAATTTATTTGGCCTCTTAACAAGCATCACCCTATACCAAATAATCTGTCACGTTCTTTCTCGTTTAGGTTTACGGTTAAGGCCATCGCTCATCTTGTATAAGCAAACCCTGACGAAAACCACTGCCAATGCCATCGCCGCAGCAAGTTTTAATCTTCCTAGTCTCCAAACTCACCCTCTCCTTCGACAGCCCCATTTTGGGCGTTGCCCTAGGGTATGCCGCCGTGCGCACCTTGCTCAAATTGAGCTCCTACTCCTCGGTCCTACCCAAGGTCCGTATCGCTCCCTCCGTACAAATTTCTGATCTCCGGTCAAGCCTCGCGTTTGATCAATCCGACCAGTCCACTGCAAAGCTCGCCGTCTTCCGTGGCACCGTTGAAGCCAAGTCTGCCTTGGACGACAGCAAATGGAATATCTTTAAAAAGTCTGATGTACTCGTCTCTCGAGGAACAACAGATAGAGCCGTCATTGTTCGGAGAACTCAAACGGTACGTTTTTGTTTCTTGTCACTGTAGTCTGTCTGTAGTCTTTTTGGATGAAACTGAATTGGAAATTGAATTTTTGTGAAGTGTGTATTTAACGAATGGATGGCCCTTTTCGGATGGTGGGATTTTCGAGCGTATTGGAGAGCACTTTGGAGAGCTTTGACAGATCCAGGATCAAGCTCCTTACGAAAGGTGCTCAAATTATTTATTTTCATTATTTTCTGTGAATTTTGCTCTTATATAATTCATTTGACCACATACAAAAAAGAAAAAGAAAAAGAAAAAGAACATGAATGGTAATTTTGAATCATATTTGTGTAGGTTCCTTTCATTCTTGTTGAAGGCGGTGGTCGCGGAAAAAAACCGATTTCCGATTTTGTTGTTGTAAATGTGCATAGATCAAGGCAGCCGTTACCTCTCACTACAGTTTATCGACGCTTGCACCCTGTTATCGCTTCTCCTTCTCCTATTTCATTCTTCGAGGCACTTTATGGCCGTGACGAGTGCCAAGTGAGTTTTGCAATTTTTCTTTCTCATTGTTTTAGGCGTCCAAAATATCATTTTCTTAATGTATAACCCGAACCCTATCTTTTTCGTCTCTAGCATAGGGCTACATACTAATATAGAAAGAGTGCCCATGTGGGTTCCACAAAAAATATAGCTCGAGCTAAAGGAGTTGCTTGCTATATTTAGCAAGCATGGTAGCCCGCTTGCTATAGACGGGGTCCGATCGACCATAGCTGGAGATGGTCTTATCATCTGAGTTAGTGTTTTTAACTTCACTAACTCTTGTAATGTGATTTTTTGTTTGTTTGTTTTGCTTCTGGTTTTGAAGGGTGGAGTGCTCGAGGAAGAGGAGATTCTTCGTTTGGGAAGGGAAATTAGTGCTATTGGTCTCTACAGTTTCAAAAACGGAGTGCTGGAAGTCAAGTCCTGCAAGGATCTTCCCTATTTTCTGTAAGTGGATTTTATTCTCAGCGCATTCTTTTGAATCTGTACTTTGATGTGTGCATTATAACTGATATATCCTTTGCAGCTCTGGGATGTCTAAGGAACAGATGGTTGTAGATCTTGCATTACGTACAAAAAAATTGTTCCAGAGTGGTATTGTTCTTGGTTCAATGTCAATTGGCCTCCTTGGCTATTCTGCTGTCAGGTGCAAATATTTCCTCTTGTTCCTTCACATTCAACCAATGATTAAAAAATTGTCGATATGTCACTCGGTACTACGGTCTGGTGGTATTCCTCTTCACTTTGAAGTGAGAGGTCTTAGGTTCGAATCTCGTGAAAAACGAATTCGATACCAAATTAAGCTACCCATTATATGACTTAGCCGAACTCATCATACCTTTAGTGTAAAAATATCGATGTACTAAACAAAATTGTTGATATATACTCGTTAGGGGGCAAAGCACTGTCTTTCCTAGATTTCTCTGAAATTTCGGAGATATTTTGGCAGTATTGGCAATGTGAGTTATAATTATCTCGGTGAATAATTCACAATCTAGACATTTGAGAAATTCCATGGTACAAGTTTTGATAAAAAATAAATGAGTAAACTGCCGATTTGCCCCCTAAACTATCACCCAACTTTCGATTTGCCCCCTGAACTTTTTAATTAGAAAATTAAGGACTTAAACTAATTTTTTTGGCCGATTTCCCCCCTACCGTTAGTTTTTCATAAATTTCATCCAAATTAACGTTAACTCTTATCATGTGCAAACCACATAACTCTCATTTGTGGACAAAAGCGTCATTTCACTAGACCTTTAGACAAAAAAGCTATAGAATCACACATATTTGCATAGGTTTATATTTTAGAAATTTAAGGTTTTCAATTATTTTAAAGAATGAAGTGACCGAACTACCCACACATGTTGTGCATATGCTTCCATTTAACAGAAATTTGGATGGAATAAATGAAAAATTAACATCAGGGGGCAAATTGGCCAAAAAAATTAGTTTAAGTCCTTAATTTTCCAATTAAAAAGTTCAGGGGGCAAATCGAAAGTTGGGTTATGAAAAATCATTCCTATAAACGTCTACCTTCGCCATCCATTGCAAAGGCAAACCCTCTCAGCACTTCTTCATCTCCGAGAATGCCTTCCCAACGAAGCCTCTCGAGTTACTCTGTGTTTCTCATCCCTTGGGATACCTCTGCAAACAAATGACACCAAAGCAAAAGTATCTCATATCACCAGGGTAGAAAGCAAGAGTATCTCATATCATGCTTTCTCCCTGTCCTTTCCTTCGTCCTTGTTATTACCTGCAAAGACAAGGATGAAGAAAGCAGTATGCCGGAACCTCCACTCAAACTCGGGTAAGGAACCGACTGCTTAAAACCCTTCCCTGATTGCCTACCTAGCGCTGCTCTCGAGTACTCGTCTTCCACTGCTACTGTACTTCCAAAGAAGCTGCCACATCTGCCTGGAGAACAGATAAGGCAAGTGAAAATGATACCTTGAAGCATGTGGAGACAACGTGCAAAAGAAACAAGCAGAGAAGAATGCAGCCTGCACAGTCAACTCAGCAGAAGGAGTCTGAGTTGAGGAACTCGAGAAGATGCCACATTCTGCCAGAAGAATAGATAAGGCAAGGGAAAATGATACATTGAAGCATGTAGAGACAAGCACAACAAAGCATGTGTTGATCCGCTACTTCTTCAAAAGCAAAAGTATCTCATATCATCAGGGTTGCAATCACTCTGGACGGTGAGCTCGTTTTGACCCTCAAATTCTTGGGTCAACTTACTAGGCGTTGTGAGCTGTACGTGCCGATTCACCACCCTTGAATCGAATCCTTAAAGATCAAGTCACCAACTGGAAGAATAGCCCATCAATCTTGAAGATCATACCGTTGACCAAACTGCTCAGGTGTGAATTAGAAAGATTGAACAAAGCAACAAGTCATCACTTTCACCTCGTGCCCGCTTGCCATGTGTTCGAGTCAACCTTCAAGAATCAAGCCTTAACGGCCCTTGAGGAAATCACAAGTCCGATTCAAGATCAAGTGTCTATCACCCTTGAATCAAAACCAGTTCAAGAATAAGCTGTGGAAAGTCAACAAGCGCAACGAAATACGTGCCGATTCATCCAATACCGAAGCCAAATATCATCGTCCACATGAAGCTCCTTGTGGTCCAATTTCAACCTTCAAGATCAAGCCTCGACGGCCCTTGAAGAAATTTCAAACAAAGTTCAAAATCAAGCCCCGACGGCCCTTGAAGAAATTTCAAACAAAGTTCAAGATCAAGCCCCGACGGCCCTTGAAGAAACTTTCAGCCCAATTCAAGATCAAGCCTCAACGGCCCTTGAAGAAATTTCCAGTCCAATTCAAGATCAAGCCTCAACAGCCCTTGGATCGACATCTACAGTAAGGGACTTCAAAACGCATCTCCTACACGCGACAAGCACATGTATACGACGCGCCTTGAAGTGGGGGCATTTGTAGACATCGAAATTTCGATAAAATAAATGTTGACCGATAAATCAAAGTTTCAACGCTCATGTATTACATAAATTTTACACGTAGCGTGTGTCTAAACAGAAATCAAAATAAGTTGGAAAAGTCATCAAATAGGACACGTGTCAACACCTGGCAGAAACAACTTATTTCATCTGGGATATTATATTCAAAATTAAGCCTTGGAAAATTCTATAAATACAAGCCCATTTCATTCATTTGAAGGGAACCAAAATTATTATGCAAAATTCTTGAAGCTCTGAAGCTCTGAAACTCCGAAGCTCTCAAGCATCCAGGTTCCCGAAGAATCAAGAAAGCGTTCTTCGTTCTTCGTTCATCGTTCATCCAAGATCAAGCCCTGACGGCCCTTGGATCAACAATCATCCACCTTCAAGCCCAAGCCTCAACGGCCCCTTGAAGAAAGCGTTCATCGTTTATCAACTGTTCATCCTCAAGGATCAAGCCCCAACGGCCCCTTTGGATCGACAACATCAACAAATCCGCTCATCCGCTGTTCATCAAGCCCAAGCCCCGACGGCCCTTGAAGAAAGTGTTCTTCGTTCTTCGTTCATCGTTCTTCCAAGATCAAGCCCCGACGGCCCTTGGATCAACAATCCACCAATTCAAGATCAAGCCCCAAAGGCCCTTGAAGAACTTCCACCAATTCAAGATCAAGCCCCGACGGCCCTTGAAGAAAGTACCATCGTTCATCACTGTTATTCGAGATCAAGCCCAAAAGCCCTCGAAGATCCGTTCAAGCCCAAAAGCTCTCGAAGATCCGTTCGTCACTGTTCTTCGAGTTCAAGCCCAAAAGCCCTCGGAAATCCGTTCATCACTGTTCATCCAAGATCAAGCCTCGACGGCCCTTGGATCAACGAAATAGCCACCAATTTGCCCATTACGGAGATCTAATCAGAGGATCAAAATAGAGAGAGATTGTAACCCAAAATCAAATCAAATACATAATATTTGTTAGCACACGTTGTTCTTGTCTCTTTCGTTTCAGGAATTTTTCGTGTTCACAAATTGGCACGCCCAGTGGGACAATCTCTACCTCTCATCTCTTTCTCCGTTCAAGAAATTCAAGCACACTTCCAAAATCAATGGCATCAAGCAAAGGAAAAGCCGTTCTCACAAAGGGAAGAAGCCTGAGCACTTCCGCCATGAACGGAGCATCCATTGGCGCCACAACCGCTCCTCAACATGCCACTTCAACGTTGGTACCACTAAAGGAGCAAGGGGAGCATCAAAGGTGCGAGTCCGTCATCAACCTGACCTCGCTGGGGGCACCGAAACATGCTGCTGAGGCACACAAGATGACATCCCAAAGCAGCCAACGACATTCTTCGTCAGCACCCTGGACGTCTGAAGAAAAATTGCGTCCATTGGTTGCACAAGTCATGACCATTGGCGTCACCTCAATCAAAGAACAACTGGCTCAAATGAATGAAGCGATTGCAAGGCTAACACGGACTGTGGAAGAAAAAGACTTGCAAATTGCTACACTCGTCAGCCGACTGGAGGCGCAGGACGGCGAGAAACCCGACCCAGAGAATGATCCACTAAAGAGAAGAGACGACGAAGAAGAGGAGCCTCAGGTGGAGAAAAACGATGTGAAACCGGAGCCAGACCAAACAGCGGCACTCATGGGATCTCTTTCTATCCAGCAGCTGCAGGAGATGATCACCAACACCATCAAGGCACAGTACGAAGGGAGCTCACATACCTCCTTGTTCTACTCGAAGCCCTACTCCAAGAAGATTGATGCCCTGAAGATGCCAAGGGGTTATCAACCACCAAAGTTCATGCAGTTTGATGGAAAAGGAAACCCGAAACAGCACGTTGCCCACTTTGTTGAAACTTGCAACAACGCAGGGACCGAAGGGGACTACCTCGCCAAGCAGTTTGTGCGCTCGCTGAAAGGAAACGCCTTTGAGTGGTACACGGACCTAGAGCCCGAGTCCATCAACAGCTGGGAGCAATTGGAGCGGGAATTCCTCAACCGCTTCTATAGCACTCGCCGCACTGTAAGCATGCTAGAGCTAACAAACACAAAGCAATGGAAGGACGAGCCAGTCATTGACTACATCAACAGATGGCGCACTCTGAGCCTCGACTGTAAAGACAGGCTCTCGGAAACCTCTTCAATCGAGATGTGCATCCAAGGCATGCAATGGGGTTTGCAATACATCCTTCAAGGCATTAAACCACGGACCTTCGAGGAATTGGCCACTCGCGCCCATGATATGGAGTTGAGCATCGCCCATCATGGGAAGAAAGAACCAATCACCGACTACAAGAACGACAAAGTTCTTGGGCCAAAATTGGAGAAGACTGCGTGGAAACCCACCAAAGAAGCAATGACGGTCAACACAGCTCCCGTCAAAATCTCCACACGAGGCAAGGCGATTCAAACCGAAGCTTTTCGTGATCAAGAGATGCGTAGACGCACTTTGAAGGAGCTTGAAGAGAAGACTTATCCATTCCCCGACTCTGATATGGTTGCCATGCTGGATGACTGTTGGACAAGAAGGTGATCAGTTTGCCTGAATGCAGACGGCCAGAAGAGATGAATCGTACCGATAGTCCAAGGTACTGTAAATTCCACCGTTTCATCAGTCATCCAACGGAAAAGTGCTTCGTACTGAAAGATCTCATCATGAAGCTGGCTCAGAAAGGAATCATCGAGCTAGATCTTGACGATATGGTGAAGTCAAACTATACCACCTTCATTTCTGGCTCTTCCGACTCAAAGTTTTCACCTCAACCGTTGGGGGCATCCTCCAAGACAAGCAAAGTTGAAGGATGGACTCAAGTCACTCCTAAGAAATTGCACAAGAAGCATACGTCTCCTCCACAAATCCGCCAATCGGAATGGGGGCAAAACAGCTCTCGTCAACCTTCAAAGCAACGTGAACGTGTTGAAGATGATGAAATTTCGACACATAGATCGTCCATCCCCATCACAATGCGCGATTTCTTGCCCGAAGACTTCTTCAATCACTCGATCAAGGCTCCTTGCTATGAAGATTGTGAGGAACGCCTTTCCAAGATTGCTTGACAAATTCACCAATGCTCCTTGTTCGCACGAGCCTAAACTGCACGAACCAAGGCTCCTCGCCTGCATGAGCCTAAACTGCATGGCACAACGCTCCTTGTCTGCACGAGCATAAAAGGCAACACCAAAGCTCCTGGTCCGCACGAGCATAAAAGGCAACAACAAACACTCATTGCCTGCATGAGTTAAAACTGCAAACGGCACAAAAAGAAAATACCAAAAATATGTATGTATTCGAACTACGTTTTGACTTGATCTCTTTCTTTGGAAGGGTACGTAGGCAGCTTGATAATTCAACTTCGAGTTCAGTCATATCAAAATAAAAAAATAAGTGTTTTATTAAATAGAGTCAATTTTATTACAAAAAAAAAAATGAATACATATGTTATTATGTATTTACCAAAACAAAAAACAAAAACAAAAAACAAAAAAAGGAAAAGGAATATACAAGTATTATATATATATATATGTATATATATGCGTATACATAACTCAAAAGCCGGGCCCTCGTCAGCGACCCATCCTCATTAGTGTCTCGGTCTAGGAGCAGAAGGGCTCAAGCCACAACGGCCCAAACTCCAGCTTGTCTTCTTCCCCATTTCTTCTCGGCCTACAGTGCGGCCCAGCAGCTCTCTCTGCTCCCACCTCCATGTTCTCGAGCTCCACGATAACCTCTTAGTGGGAACATTGCCGAAGTTTCAGCCGGAGTTCACCGACTTGCGAATCCTGAACCTCATAAACAACAACTTCACCGGCGATATCCCGGCGAGTTTCGGCTGGTTTCCCTCTCTGCAAGTCTTGATGCTCTCCGGGAACTTGCTCACCGGTACAATCCCCAAGTTCTTGGGCAATCTTACCGAGTTGACTCGCTTGGAACTCGCTATCAATCCATTGAAGCTCGGCGAGTTGCCTTCCGAAATTGGAAACTTGACGAAGCTACAGACCCTCTTCGCCCCGCAATGCAACATCAGAGGCCGCTTACCAGACTCCATCGGAAACCTCGTCTCGCTGATGAACCTCGATTTGTCAACGAATTTCCTATCCGGTCCGATTCCGGCAAGCATTGGTGGATTGAGGAGCGTGACGCAGATCGAGCTGTACGAAAATCACCTGTTTGGCGAATTGCCTGAGAGCATTGGAAACCTGACCTCTTTCCGGAACTTAGATCTCTCTCTGAACGCCTTCACCGAAAAAATCCCATAAACAATTGCAGGACTGCAATTGGAGTCTTTGAATCTCAATGACAATCTCCTCTCCGGCGAGCTTCCTCCGATCTTGGCCTCCAATCCGAAACTGCGGCAGTTCAAGATCTTCAACAACAGCTTCCCCGGTTCCTTCCCGGAAAATCTCGGCCGATATTCTGATTTGGCAGAAGTCGACGTCTCGACGAACACGTTTTCCGGCGAGCTGCCGAAGTTCCTCTGTTACCAGAAAAAGCTCTGGAATTTCATCGTAAGGGCGAACCTGTTTTGTGTCTGGTGTGTTGGTCGGAAAGATCAGAACCGAATGGACTATGACCCAAATCAATCCAGTGTGAATTGTCTGATGACTCACTGAAGATTGGACTCTTCAAATTCTCCCCAAGCGGCGACAAATCCCCGGACGTCGAAATCAACCTCGAGCAACCCACCATGATGAACGACTTCGCCATTACCGAACGACACATCGTAATCCCCGACCAGCAGGTGGTGTTCAAGTTGCAGGAGATGATCGGCGGTGGGTCCCCCGTAATTTACGACAAGAGCAAGATGTCGCGTTTCGGGATCCTCGACAAGAATGCCAAGGACGCGTCGGGAATCCAGTGGGTCGACTGCCCCGACTGCTTCTGCTTCCACCTCTGGAACGCGTGGGAGGAGCCGGAGACCGACGAGATCGTCGTAATCGGCTCCTGCATGACACCGCCGGACTCCATTTTCAACGAATGCGACGAGAATTTAGAAAGCGTCTTGTCAGAAATCCGGCTTAATTTGAAAATCGGGAAGTCAACGCACCGCCGCATTTGCGCAGAGAATCTGAACCTGGAAGCGGGGATGGTGAACCGGAACAGGCTAGGGAGAAACCCGGTTCATTTATTTGGCTCTAGCGGAGCCGTGGCCCAAAGTTTCGGGCTTTGCCAAGGTGGACCTCTCCACCGGCGAGGTGAAGAAGCATATCTATGGCGAGGAGAAGTACGGCGGGGAGCCTCTGTTTCTTCCCAGAGACCCCAACTCGGAGAATGAGGACGATGGCAGTCCAGTAGCAGGTTCTCGATTCTCTCCGCTCCCGCTGCAAGTTACTACCAAGGTGGTGGTTAGTGCACCAGGCGGTTTTCGATCCCCACGGACACTCTCTTACCTGGCCAGGAGTCCTTGCAAGGAATGCAGCTCAAAAGTTTTCGCAACTCCAATAACGTGTTTCACTATCTTGAAATTCAGTCAGGGGATCTGGTCTTGTATACAGGATACGAACCTCCTCAAATCTATTGGTCCTTGGCGGTTGGCAGCAGGCGGAGCGAGAGAGACGCCAACGGCAAGGATCTCGACCTCGAGAGAGACGGCTCTCGTGGCATCAGCGACGAAGAGGATGGCGAGACGTGCAGGAAGAAGCTCAGGCTCTCCAAGGATCAATCTCCGCTGTCTCTGCGACATCCAGCCCAACCCCTCTTCACCATTAGAGCTCCACATTCGAGATGCTGGAAGGTGGTGCCAACTCTGTCGCCGCGTCATCTGAATCTCCACCAAACCCCACCTGCTGCACATGGTGCGCACACCCGGAGCAAGTTGGGCTGCGCTCTCGGCATCGACTCCTTCCACCGCAGCGCCTGGCCTCCCTTGAGCTCGTCACTATGACCACCATGATAGCAAAGAACTTCAAACGACCGCCGTCAAACGACTAGCCGGTCGTGAAGCTCGAAGCACCATCTTCTCCGTCCGCCTTCGTCCTTCCCTGCAAATTCCTCAGCCCATCATCAAAATTTATACAAAAAAAAATATAATAAAAAAAAAAAAAAGGGTGGTGGAGCAAAGCAAAGTGGTGCATCTGGCACCACGTGAAAAAAAAGGGGAATGGTGGATCAAGCACCATGTGAAAGCAGACGAAAAATAATAATAAAATAATAAAATAAAATAAAAGAGAAGGTGGATTCTTGGTGGCTAGCAAAAAAAAAAAAAAAAAAAAAAAAAAAAAAAAAAAAAAGGGAAAATGGGTTTAGGATGGTAGATCACTCCACGTGAATATATATATATATATATATATGTAGCAAATGAAAAAAAAAAAAAATATATATATATATATATATATATAAAATATATAAAGTAATGGGTGGGATGGTGCGGATTGCACCATATATGAAAAAAATATATATATATATATATATATATAATATATAAAGTAATGGGTGGGATGGTGCGGATTGCACCATATATATAAAAAAAAAAAAAAAAAATAATAATAATAATAATATATAAAGTAATGGGTGGGATTGTGCGGATTACACCACATGAAGAAAAAAAAAATGCATTGAGAGAGATAAAGTCCATTTCATTGATTTTTCTGGAAAATTACAGAGGGAACATTTACATACCTAAAAAAAAAAAAAAAAAAAAAAAAAAAAAAAAAAAGAAAGTCAAATCAAATTTACAGGAGGGGATCTTCAAGGATGATCAGGTGGCGCCTCATCGCTCGGCGGAGCTCCAGAAAGACGAAGCACAAGAGATTGATTATCCGGAGCTTCAACACTTGGAGAAGCGCCAGAAGACGAAGGCAGAAGTTGCCGCTGGAGTAATGCCACAAACTTCTGATGATCACTTTGAATCCGAACTTCGGACTCCTGCAGCTGATCAAGCTTCCTCTTCATGCTTGTTGAGTAATTAGTTGCGAGCATGTGCAAATCTCTATTCTCGTGCCTAAGCACTCTGACCTCTTGCCGAAGACTGGCCACCTCAGCCATCAACGACTCAACCTGACGAGATCGAGCAAGAAGGCGTTGGCCCATGTTCGAAACAGAACCTGCACATCGGACGCTGTAAGCCAGAGAGTCCTGAACAGCCAGCTCGTCGGACCGCCTGGAAAGTATCCTAGTGTCTCTAGGAGTGAGAAGACTTTTGGCCACCACCGAAGCAGTTGTATCATTCATCATCATAGAATCCCCAACTGTAAGAGGACCATTGGGAGATACGAAGGATGGCTGCCAAATGTTGTTCGGAGAAGATATGTCACTATCTTCCCCGACATTCAAGTTAAGACGACGGTAAGAAGGGCAAGACATTTTTGAAGGTGTGAAGAAAAAGAAGAGGTCGGACAAATCAAGATCTCAGAAATGCAAGAAGGGAGCTTCTACAGGCAGTAATTCAAGTGTGTTGTGGAACAAAATTAGCGCCTCTATAAAAAGAAGAAATCAAAGAGGCGCTCCTCAGAAGTCGAAGAGGCAAATCTCACAAATCAAAGAGCCGGGTTCCTTTCTCAAAAGACGGACTCCGTCTCAAAAGTCGGGCGCCTTTCTCAAAAGACGGAGCGGTCAGGAATCACGAGGCGAGCAGCTTTTTCAGTTTTGTCGTCATTCGTCACGCGCACTGTCAGCTTTGCGCAAATTACGGGTAGCTTTTTCAGAAAGCGCGTAACCTGTACTGTTCATCCATCCACCGGCTACCGACAGGGGTAAAGAAACAGTTTCGGTTATGAAAAATCATTCCTATAAACGTCTACCTTCGCCATCCATTGCAAAGGCAAACCCTCTCAGCACTTCTTCATCTCCGAGAATGCCTTCCCAACGAAGCCTCTCGAGTTACTCTGTGTTTCTCATCCCTTGGGATACCTCTGCAAACAAATGACACCAAAGCAAAAGTATCTCATATCACCAGGGTAGAAAGCAAGAGTATCTCATATCATGCTTTCTCCCTGTCCTTTCCTTCGTCCTTGTTATTACCTGCAAAGACAAGGATGAAGAAAGCAGTATGCCGGAACCTCCACTCAAACTCGGGTAAGGAACCGACTGCTTAAAACCCTTCCCTGATTGCCTACCTAGCGCTGCTCTCGAGTACTCGTCTTCCACTGCTACTGTACTTCCAAAGAAGCTGCCACATCTGCCTGGAGAACAGATAAGGCAAGTGAAAATGATACCTTGAAGCATGTGGAGACAACGTGCAAAAGAAACAAGCAGAGAAGAATGCAGCCTGCACAGTCAACTCAGCAGAAGGAGTCTGAGTTGAGGAACTCGAGAAGATGCCACATTCTGCCAGAAGAATAGATAAGGCAAGGGAAAATGATACATTGAAGCATGTAGAGACAAGCACAACAAAGCATGTGTTGATCCGCTACTTCTTCAAAAGCAAAAGTATCTCATATCATCAGGGTTGCAATCACTCTGGACGGTGAGCTCGTTTTGACCCTCAAATTCTTGGGTCAACTTACTAGGCGTTGTGAGCTGTACGTGCCGATTCACCACCCTTGAATCGAATCCTTAAAGATCAAGTCACCAACTGGAAGAATAGCCCATCAATCTTGAAGATCATACCGTTGACCAAACTGCTCAGGTGTGAATTAGAAAGATTGAACAAAGCAACAAGTCATCACTTTCACCTCGTGCCCGCTTGCCATGTGTTCGAGTCAACCTTCAAGAATCAAGCCTTAACGGCCCTTGAGGAAATCACAAGTCCGATTCAAGATCAAGTGTCTATCACCCTTGAATCAAAACCAGTTCAAGAATAAGCTGTGGAAAGTCAACAAGCGCAACGAAATACGTGCCGATTCATCCAATACCGAAGCCAAATATCATCGTCCACATGAAGCTCCTTGTGGTCCAATTTCAACCTTCAAGATCAAGCCTCGACGGCCCTTGAAGAAATTTCAAACAAAGTTCAAAATCAAGCCCCGACGGCCCTTGAAGAAATTTCAAACAAAGTTCAAGATCAAGCCCCGACGGCCCTTGAAGAAACTTTCAGCCCAATTCAAGATCAAGCCTCAACGGCCCTTGAAGAAATTTCCAGTCCAATTCAAGATCAAGCCTCAACAGCCCTTGGATCGACATCTACAGTAAGGGACTTCAAAACGCATCTCCTACACGCGACAAGCACATGTATACGACGCGCCTTGAAGTGGGGGCATTTGTAGACATCGAAATTTCGATAAAATAAATGTTGACCGATAAATCAAAGTTTCAACGCTCATGTATTACATAAATTTTACACGTAGCGTGTGTCTAAACAGAAATCAAAATAAGTTGGAAAAGTCATCAAATAGGACACGTGTCAACACCTGGCAGAAACAACTTATTTCATCTGGGATATTATATTCAAAATTAAGCCTTGGAAAATTCTATAAATACAAGCCCATTTCATTCATTTGAAGGGAACCAAAATTATTATGCAAAATTCTTGAAGCTCTGAAGCTCTGAAACTCCGAAGCTCTCAAGCATCCAGGTTCCCGAAGAATCAAGAAAGCGTTCTTCGTTCTTCGTTCATCGTTCATCCAAGATCAAGCCCTGACGGCCCTTGGATCAACAATCATCCACCTTCAAGCCCAAGCCTCAACGGCCCCTTGAAGAAAGCGTTCATCGTTTATCAACTGTTCATCCTCAAGGATCAAGCCCCAACGGCCCCTTTGGATCGACAACATCAACAAATCCGCTCATCCGCTGTTCATCAAGCCCAAGCCCCGACGGCCCTTGAAGAAAGTGTTCTTCGTTCTTCGTTCATCGTTCTTCCAAGATCAAGCCCCGACGGCCCTTGGATCAACAATCCACCAATTCAAGATCAAGCCCCAAAGGCCCTTGAAGAACTTCCACCAATTCAAGATCAAGCCCCGACGGCCCTTGAAGAAAGTACCATCGTTCATCACTGTTATTCGAGATCAAGCCCAAAAGCCCTCGAAGATCCGTTCAAGCCCAAAAGCTCTCGAAGATCCGTTCGTCACTGTTCTTCGAGTTCAAGCCCAAAAGCCCTCGGAAATCCGTTCATCACTGTTCATCCAAGATCAAGCCTCGACGGCCCTTGGATCAACGAAATAGCCACCAATTTGCCCATTACGGAGATCTAATCAGAGGATCAAAATAGAGAGAGATTGTAACCCAAAATCAAATCAAATACATAATATTTGTTAGCACACGTTGTTCTTGTCTCTTTCGTTTCAGGAATTTTTCGTGTTCACAATTACGATAGTTTAAAAATATTGTTTAAATTTGTCTAAAGTTAAAAAAAATTGGGATATTGAATGCATAAATGCAAGAGTTAAACCTCTTAAATGATGGTAATAACCTCGATCAAAATATTTAAACAAATTAAGTTTTAGTCTAATAATTAGGTTGACTAAACACCAGAACCAAAATAACCTTGTGATAAAATTCAGCCGATATGGGATCAATTTCGAGAATAAGATTCATTGCATTTTCTAGTCAATGTTCCATGAGTTTGGTTTGAAATTCAAAGGCATATAAAGTTTTTATACAACTGCTCTATCTATGTTCGCATACTTAACATGATGCTTTAATATTTTAATTACTTTTTCTACATAATTTTTGTCTTACAAGGTTTCGTAAAAACCCTAAAGTATAAACAAAATGGAATGGAATAGAACAAATCCCTTTCCACATTGCATCTAATATTCCAAGTTTTGTTACTAAGTTTATATGTTAAATGCGGATGGTTGATTTTGGGAATTTTGTAGAAGTTTCAGACAATTTATGTGTTTTATATCACGTTTCCATTGTTTATTGTTCTTCCACCGATATCGATATATATATCTTTCAATATTTCTCTAAGATCAAGCTATCGATACAACCAAAACCAAAACTTGAATCCTTGTTAATCTACAAATATTTGTTTCAGGATTTGGAATAGATGGAAAGCGTGGAAGCAACAAAGGCAGCTACAGCAATCAATCCGTGCTTCTGAGAACAAAGCTGAAACTCAAGTTCAAGAAGTGGATGCAGAGGATGATGTTCCAAGGCATCAGTTGTGTGCCGTCTGTCTTACGAGTAGAAGACAGAACGCATTCCTTCCTTGTGGGCATCTGCTTTGTTGCCAACCATGTAGTGTACTGATGAAAAATCACATTTCACCGAAGTGCCCTCTTTGTCGGAAGGAAATTCTAGTTTTGGTACGAATATATGAATCTTAGCATCAGTTTTTCTAGTCATATTTTGTGGCTTAGCCAAATCCCCTTCCCTCAATATCTTTGTGGGAAAAAAAAAAACACTTTGGCTAGTAGCAGGAAACTAGTTATATGGTGAGGGGGTTTGCATCTCTTGGGTTAAGTGGACATATCTGGGGTTGACATCGAGTGACTATGCCTCTCTTGGGTTAAGTGTTAGAGGTCCATAGGAATTTCAGTAATTTTTTCACTCATGAAGTAAATACTCCTGTTTTGTGTCTTTACCTTTTCTAGTTACATCGTTTCATCACTTTCTTTGCTCTCAGCATAATGGTCTATAAACGAGCTGCGCTCGAACGAGCTTAAAAGCTTAGAAGTTCTATATTGAACTCAAACTATCTTGAGCTATTTTACTATGATGAGTTGTCCGCTCTTGTAACAAAACATGAATGATATAACACAACACTTTCAAATATAATGCTTTATCTCGCATAAACGTGATTTTTTTAATGCACGTAGTCTCTTTAGAAACAAAAGATCGGAGGGATATAATATCAATATCCTCCCTAGAAAAGTTCAAATTGAAGATCGTCAGTCATAACTTGAAAAAAAAAACATAATTCTCCAAAAACAAAATCTCCAATAAGATCTTTCATTACAAGTAAGTTTATTTTGAATAAGATCTAGTTCAACATGTCTTGTGAAAAGAAAAAAAGAAAAACGAATTACCTATGAGCTTTACGTGCCAATCATACCAATGTTCTTTGTTTCTTATTGAACCGAACGTTAGTGGCTTTGCTTGTCTCTTTCACGAGCTGAACGCCGAACGTTAGTGGATTGCGTTCTTCAAATAAGACATGATAGAAGCCTTCACAGCCTTTCCTCAATATCCGTTTCGCCTTTATGGCAGAGATTAATTCGTGCTTCAGTTTCCTACGTTCACCTGTGAGAGTGACCATATGCATGCTTGGTCGTTGAAAAGTGACCACTTTGTTTCGGCAATCTACCAAAGCATGATTATGAAACAGCCAATCCGTTCCTAAGATTACGTCAAAGTCCACGATATCCAACGGAATGAGATTAACTGGCACCATTTAATGAGGACGGGCATCCTCTGTACTCCCATTGGATGTAACAGACTTCGCCTCGTAGCATAGCGATTCACATACGTACCTGATAGGAATACCTTGAGGTTGGATCATTTGAGAATGGATGGCATTCGGATCAATCAAAATTTTTGTGAAGTGACCAAGGATGTTTAACGTACCTAAGATCATGTCGGGGTTGTTCTGAGGATCCTTGTGAGTGATGTTTTTGACACAGCCATGGGTCTACTATCCTTCCGCACAACCTGTTCCTCAGTTTCCCGATTCAGGTTACCTCGACCCTGGTTGCCTAGGTTTGCATGCCTATATGCCAGCTTTGCCATTGATGGACGTTCTCTTTTGATATTGACCACGTCCATTCCAGTGTGCCCTGACATCCTAGTAATGAGGTGCGCCTCCCTGGTGTTACATGGTGCTTTCAGCATAGGAACCTTACCGTCTGAATACTAGTTGACAGCTCTCGGATATAGGGTAGTATTGCTCTGATAGTGGATGACGCCTCCATATGCGGCCAGTTGAAATGGGCCAGTTCCTAGAGTAAGTTTGGCTAATAAGGGACTGTTGTGAGCTAATTCTGCTACTTTTGGGACATTGGTTAGCCCGATGTCCTTACTGACCGCATGTATAACAACATGTACTCTTGCATTGAAAACAATTTTGAGCACTGGATTTGCTGGAACTGTCATGAGAGCAGAAACGAGAATTACTCGTAGACTTAGACCTCAGAACGTGGTGTACTGGAACTGGAACCTCCACTAGAAGATAAAGGGTTGTAATTGCTCCGTTAGAAAGATAAACTCTATCAGGGTTCAAAGGAAGACTGCCCCCTGGTGCTCTCATGCTGAATGCTGCTACCTTCATCACCAACATTGTCACTCGGGGCATTTCCCGAATCCTCGATGCGAAGTAAAGCATCGTAAAATTTGAGATATGCGGTACATTTCACAAATGCCGCTAGAGAAGTCTGCAAGTGACGTTTTTGGAATCCTCGACGCAAAGTAAAGTCTCAAATAATTTCAGGTCTTGTATTTCGGAGGCAACCTGCTCTCGAATCGTTGCTTGAATATATCCAGTCTTCTCTTTCGCCTTTGGGGATTTTTTCCTTCTTATACCTCCACCACGACATTGCTACTCTTTGCAAGAACCATATTGCCGTCACGACCCATTGGATAGAAATTAACTAAAGTGTGTGAGAGGTAAAAAGAGGTGTGTGGATAGCACCACCCTAAATCAATATGATTGTTTGTTTAAATGAATATCAAAACACTATGTTATATGTATGGTATTTTTTTACTTCATTTTTTTTGTCGACAACTTGAACTTCATATAATAAAAGAAATACATCCTCGAAGGGTCTATGAATTAGAATTATAAGGAAATGAACATAGACTCCTTTAAAAGGATTGAAATAATGCAAAGCTCTACGAATATCACATTTTCTTAGAACCAGATAACATAAGTGTTGAAAGTAATGAGTATGTTTTCCTTGATTTAAGAGAGATGAGTATGTTTTCCTTGATTTAAGGGAAATGTTTTAAGACTTAGACTAGGCTAGGTAGTAATGAGTATAAGGCTAGTTTGCTTTTGCTTTTCTTAGTCTTTGTCGACTACTTTCTTTCTTCTCTTTTCTGTCAGCTGTTTTTTAGCTTTCTTTCTTCTCTCTTTCTTTCTACCTCCTTCCTCATATATACCCGAACCATTGTACATTGAACCTATGAAAAATATATCACAAATTAAAGCTATAATTTCTATATGGTATCAGAGCAGGTTCTTTTGTAACCTGTCTCTGCCATTCTTGCTGCTGCGATTTTTTCTTTCTTTCAAAGTCTAAGTCATGGCTGAAGAAAGTTCTGTGAACCATGATGAGGAAACCCGGCACAATCTCTCTCCAAACTTCTCAGACGTGGAGGTTAACACCAATCAACGTTTATGTTCAGTTCTCTTGAACGAGTTCAATTATCTTCCTTGGTCCCGAGCTGTTTCACTAGCTCTCGGAGGCAAAGGGAAGTTAGGGTTTGTAAATGGAAGCGTGGAAGCTCCAGACCGTTCTTCCTTTACATACGATGCATGGCTCTGCAAAGATCAACTTGTCATGTCCTTGTTGCTCAACACCATGGAGAAACGTGTTGCTGAAATTTTTAGCTACTCCAATTCTGCACATGATCTTTGGAAAGCTTTGCAGGATATGTATGGAAATCAAAACAACTATGCACGGGTCTTCCAATTAAAGAAGGACATTGCCAGTGCTCAACAAGAAGGGAAAGCATTTGTTCAACACCTTGGGAGCCTCAAAGCCATGTGGAATGAGTTGGATGTATATCTCCCTCATACCACAGATCCTACCATTCTCCTAAAACGAGCTGAGGAAGACAAAATTTATCAATTGTTAGGGAGTTTGAGCTCTGAGTACGAGGACCTAAGGAGTCACATCTTGATGAGTCAAGACCTGCCTACCTTCAACAATGTTTGTGCAACTATCCAACGAGAAGAAGCAAGGAAGAAGGTTATGAATGTTGATCACAACCCCAGATTAACGAAGACTCGGGCATATGCATCAAATTACAAGAACTCAGAAGCCAAGGTATACAAGGGAGAAACACACATCTAAAATGCAAATATTGCAATGGTGTTGGTCATGTGGAAGACAAGTGTTGGGAACTTCATCCTGAACTCAAGCCTAAGTTCAGCAAAGATGGAAAGATGATACCAAGGTCCTCACAACAATTTCAACCTCATTTCAAGGCACAACTTGCTAATGTTCACGCTCCTACTATCTCACAAGGATCCATGGAGTTCACTGCCAATCCATTGTCATTGATCAATGAATTTGCAGCTTACCTACAAAGTAAGGGGCACGGAGGAGGCTCACATGGTCAAGGCAATGAAGAGGGTAGTCACACAGCTATGTTGGGACAATTTGCCGGCTTTCTTGCTGGAAATGAGAAAGTTCCAAAGGGAGAAGCATCAGGTATACTCAAAGCCTTTACTACTGCCCTATTAACTAGTACTGAAACTGATTGTTGGATAATTGATTCAGGCGCCACAGATCATATGACAAACAAAGTTACAAATTTACATCATTTTAAAAAAATTTCAAGCCCCTCACATGTGTCTGTTGCAAATGGAAAAAATGTCTTAGTTTTGGGAAAAGGAGAAATAAACTTACTCTCTAAAAAAACACCTTCCACTGCCATTTATGTACCAACCTTTCCTTTCCAACTTTTGTCAATTGGAAAGATCACCAACACCCTAAACTGCCGTGCTATTTTCTCACCAAATAATGTGATGTTTCAGGATGTTCTCACCATGAAGATGATTGGTGAAGGGGTCTTCATAAATGGACTTTACTACCTGTGCAAGAATGCATGTTTCACTCAGGCTCTTCAAGCTCAATCGAAGTCCATAGATGAAAACCAACTTTGGCATAGGAGATTAGCTCACCCCTCTGAAGTTGTCTTGTCTAAATTGTTTCCAAATTTTTGTAACCCTATCCTACTTGTGATACTTGTCAATTTTCTAAGTTTACTAGGCTACCTTTTGGTAATTCAATGTCTAGGACAAGTAAACCTTTTGAAATGGTACACACCGATGTATGGGGACCTGCAACTGAATCAATGGAAGGGTTTAAATACTTTGTTCTATTTGTTGATGATTTCTCTCGAACAAGTTTTCTATATCTTATGAAATCAAAGAGTGAAGTCCCTACCATTTTCAAAGACTTTCACATGCATGTTAAAACGCAATTTCAATCAAACATTAATGTTTTAAGGTCAGATAATGGCAGTGAATTTCTATCCAACAACATGCTTCAATACATAAGTTCTCAGGGTATCATACATCAAACCAGCTGTGTGGGGACTCCCCAACAAAATGGAGTAGCCGAGAGGAAAAATAGAGATCTCTTGGAGAAGACTCGTGCTCTCATGATTCACATGCACGTTCCAAAGAAATTTTGGTCGTTTGCCATCCTTATTGCCACTTATCTCATCAATCGACTTCCAAGTCGTGTGCTAGGGTTTAAATCTCCCTATGAAGTTCTCAATGAGAGGAAAATAGATTTGACACATCTCAAGGTGTTTGGTTGTGTTTGTTTTGTTCACATCCAAACCTTGAACCGTGACAAACTAGATGCCAGGGCAACCAAGTGTGTGTTTATGGGATACTCGACCACTCAAAAGGGATACAAGTGCTTCAATCCAGTCACTAAGAAGTGCACAGTTTCAAGAGATGTGAAGTTCGAAGAAGACTGTCCCTATTTTACAAGTCAGGGGGAGGATTTAGTTGACATGTTCCCACTCCCTCAAAACTTTAATTATCCGATGTTGGAAAATAGATCAGTCATTGTAAGTCCAGATTGTGAAAAAGTTCAAACTGACCAAATTACTGCCAGTGAGAGTGAAGACGAGCCCTGCTCTGATCATTCTTCGCCCTCTATAGAGTCTCATGTGATTAAAAGAAATCATCCTCGAATCAGAAAACCTCCAGCTAGGTTGCAGAACTATGTTACATATGCCTCACGACATCCAATCAATGAATGTATCAGCTTTAGTAAGTTCTCAACATCTCATGCTACATTTCTCAGTGAAATTGATAAGCATTATGAACCAAGAAGCTTTCAAGAAGCTTATCTTCTCCCACAATGGAACCAAGCCATGACAGAAGAGATTCGTGCACTGGAAGAGAATTGCACCTGGAGCCTAGTTCAACTACCACCAGGAAAAAAGGCTGTTGGAAGTCGTTGGATTTACAAGACTAAATTCAAAGCTGATGGATCTATCGAGAGACACAAGGCTAGACTTGTTGCTCGAGGTTTCACCCAAACCTTTGGAGTAGATTATAAGGAAACATTTGCACCGGTGGCCAAGATGAACTCAGTCAGGGTTTTACTTTCAGTTGCAATCAATTGTGGGTGGTCACTCTACCAAATGGACTTGAATAATGCTTTCCTTCACGGCGAGTTGCAGGAAGAAGTGTATATGCAACCTCCTCCAGGCTATGATGGTATCCAAGGCAACATGGTTTGCAAATTGCACAAGGCAATATACGGATTGAAACAATCACCAAGAGCTTGGTATGCCAAGCTCAGTTCTGTTCTGGAAAAAGGCTGGATTCGTGCAAAGTAATGTTGATTCTTCGTTATTTGTAAGAACTGGCACCATGGGGAAGTTGGTGGTTCTTATCTACGTTGATGATCTTATCATCACTGGAGATAGTACCGTGGAGATTGAGGCACTAAAACTCTCACTACATCAAGTTTTCGCTATCAAAGATTTGGGGAGGTTAAAGTATTTTTTGGGGATCGAAATGGCAACATCTTCAAAAGGACTGTTTCTACATCAACGAAAATATGTATTGGACCTCCTTCAAGAAGCAAAAATGCTTGACTGCAAGCCTGCTATCACTCCCATTGATTGTAAATTGAAGCTCAACATAGATGGAGAAGCCATGCATGATGTAAGCTACTATCAACGATTAGTAGGCAAGCTCATATACCTCACTATCACTCGTCCAGATATCACATATGCAGTGAGCTTGGCTAGTCAGTTCATGCACTCTCCCACTGTTGATCACCTTAACATTGTTAAGAGAATCCTTCGTTATCTTAAGGGTTCAATAGGGCAAGGAATTACAATGCATAACAATCAGTCCACTGTCATTAGTGGCTACACAGATGCAGACTGGGCAGGTAATGCAATTGATAGGAAATCAATCACAGGCTATTGTACATTTGTTGGTGGAAACCTTGTCACATGGAAGAGTAAGAAGCAACAGGTAATTGCTCGTTCCAGCGCAGAGGCTGAGTATCGAGCCATGGCAGCCACTGCTTGTGAACTCATTTGGCTTAAAGGGCTTCTTTCAAACTTAGGGTTTCCTAGTTCTACTCCTATGTTGCTTATGTGTGATAATCAGGTAGCCATGCACATTGCTGCCAATCCTGTGTTCCATGAAAGAACCAAACATATTGAAGTGGATTGTCATTTCATCAGAGCTCAAGTTCAAACTCAAATCATCCGGACCATGTTCACACGAAGTCATGATCAACTGGCAGATCTTTTTACAAAGGCACTGGCATCAGCTCAGTTTCATCGGTTATTGGGCAAGCTTGGCTCGGTGAACCTCCTCGATCCAGCTTGAGGGGGAGTGTTGAAAGTAATGAGTATGTTTTCCTTGATTTAAGAGAGATGAGTATGTTTTCCTTGATTTAAGGGAAATGTTTTAAGGCTTAGACTAGGCTAGGTAGTAATGAGTATAAGGCTAGTTTGCTTTTGCTTTTCTTAGTCTTTGTCGACTACTTTCTTTCTTCTCTTTTCTGTCAGCTGTTTTTTAGCTTTCTTTCTTCTCTCTTTCTTTCTACCTCCTTCCTCATATATACCCGAACCATTGTACATTGAACCTATGAAAAATATATCACAAATTAAAGCTATAATTTCTATAATAAGGAATCATATCACTTTAACTATGTAGTCACTTTTCATAGTTAAAGTGATATGATTCCTTATGTTATCTGGATATGATTCCTTATGTAGTCACTTTAACTATGAATTCAAGACTTCTCTCCGTGCTCTCTCATCCGTCGCCCGCCTTGTATAAGCAAATCCTGACGACAACCACCGCGCGCAATGCCGTCGCCCGGTCAAATTTTAAACTCCCTAGTCTCCGGACTCGCGCCCTCCTTCAAAAGCCACCTTGTGGGCTTCGCCCTAGCCTACGCCGCTGTGCTCACCATCCACAAATTCAGCTCCTACTCGTCAGCCCTACGCAAGATCCGCAAAGCTCCCTCCGTCAAAGTCTCCGGGCTCCGTTCAATCCCAGCGCTCGATCAATCCGACCAGTCCGAGGCAAAGCTCGTTGTCGTACGGGGCATCGTTGTAGCCAAGTCTGCCTTCGACCGCAGATGGAATATTTTCAAGTCCGGCGTACTTGTTCAGAATACCCAACTTTTTCAGAGAACCCAATCTGTGCGTTTTGTTTTTTGTATTATTCTACAAAAACTTCCATAACTTAATACCGTTAAATTAATAACCTCGGTCCGGTTCCGAGTTGAGATAAAATAATTTGCTAAATTTATGAACTAATACATTATAAAATAAAATAAATTATATAAGTCCAACGTAATATATAAGTTAATAATATTTACTTAAATAGAGTTTTTAAATATTTATTAAAATAAATAACATAATATATTTATAACATATTTTAAGAAAAATGATTAGATTTATGAATTTTATTTGGTTAAATAAATATATATTATTGTTAGTTAATAAAGAGGATAAAATTCTAATGTTAGTTTCTGAAGAAAGTTTGTTCAAAAAAATAAAGAGGATAAAGAATACCTTAATTAATTAATAAGTTGTTAAATTTATCAATTATTTTATATTTGCTAAATTAGTAGATTTCCTTTGGTCTTAAGGTTACTAATTTATTGAGATTTAATTATAATCTAAATTTTGGGTCCGTCTTACCTGTAGTCTATTTGCATAATACTGAATTGGAAATTGAATTTTTGTGTGAAGTGTGTATTTAACTATTGGATGTCCCTTTTCGGATGGCGGTCTGATGATAGTATTATTCTTGTTGATCGTGGTTTCGGCCTGAAGTCAATTCTTGATTTTGTTTATCGACGTAATCATCATGTTGACGCTTCCCTCTATTCAGCCCTGAAGACACTTATTGGCGATAAGTACCCTGTGAGTTTTGCAAACTTTTGGCTCTTACTGTGCTTATTTTTACTACTTTACTGTTTTTTTAACAAAAGAATATAGGTCGGGCTGCACGTCTTGCTGCATTTTGCAGTCCTAGGATTTAGCCCACCTTAGCATGCTTGCTGGAGTCGGGTTTTGGGCATTTTCGGGCCGAAAGGAGCCGGTTGAATGGACACTCTAAAACCTTGGACACGTCCTCGACAAGGTTTGGACACGGATAAGACACGATTAAGACACTGGTCAAGATGCGGTAGAGGCATTTTTTGTAAATATAGAATATATTTTGGGGCATTTTTATAAAAATATTTTGTGTTTTAATTATTGTGTATGGTGAACGAATTTGATGAACATGAGTACTGTGTTATATTATGAATTCAAAATATTATTTTTAATATATGTAATATTTATTATATTTTAATCTTCATTCCTAGCCGTGTCCGTATTCTTGTTTTTTGAAATTTGTCATGTCGCGTGTCACAATATCCGTGTCCGTGTCCGTGCAACCTATCCATAATTGGAGATGGTAGTGTCTTTAGTTTCTATAATCTTTTTAATGTAAATTTTTTTTGTTCTGATTTGCTTTTGGTTTTGAAGGTTGGTGTGCTGGATGACGTGAAGATTCTTCCTTTGGGAAAGGAAATTAGTGCGGTTGGTCTCTACAGTTTCAAAAATGGAGTGCCGGTAGTCAGGCCCTGCAAGGATCTTCCCTATTTTCTGTAAGTGGCTTTGTTCTCAGCACATTCATTTGAATCTTCAGTATTAATCTTATTATGGCAATTGTGCTTTAATACTAGCTCTCTATACTTTGATGTGCATTAAGGCTATTTCCAACCGAAATAGTTAAATATAGCTCTGTCCATAATTATAGCCTTGTAAATAATTATTTTTCATTGAACAGTATCAGACCATACTCATATATCATTTCCAACCAAAGAAGCTAAACATAGCCCTTCAATAATTTATTATTTTAAAGTTTATACTTTAGATTTATTAGTTAATTTAATTAAACTATTTTTGGATATTTTCAAATCTAACCGTTAAATTTAAATCAATTATTGCATTTGAAGAGCTGGGTCCCAAAAAAGGTTAAAAGGTGGGCTACATTTGGCTAGCCTGATATCCTTCGGTCAAATAATGGTCTGGTGGTGGGTTCTATAAAATTATAGCTCATCCATCGGTTAAAGATGAGTTTTTGGGCCAATTAGACCATTTTTTAGCTTTTGGACCTTTTGCTCTCTCAATTGAAGATGGCCTGAGTGATTTTGTATCTTTTGCAGCACTGAGATGTCTAAGGATCAGATGGTTGTAGATCTTATACTACGCACAAAAATACTCTTCTGGAGTGGGATTGTTCTTGGATCAATATCAATCGGAGTCCTTGGCCATTCTGTTGCCAGGTACAGTTTTCCTTGAAACGTTAAATTCTTGTCTTGCAAGTTACGTTCAACCTTTATAGCTATTGTATGTTTATAGGCTCGTCCAAAGGTCAACCTTTTGTAGTGCTACTGAATTTGGATAATACGCGTGTAGTTTCCTCTTGTTCCTTCAACGGCGTTCAACCAAGGATTAAAAACTTGCCGAAACTTAAATTCTTGTTGACAAATATTTGTTTCAGGAATTGGAACAGATGGAAAGTGTTGATTTGCAAATATTTGTTTCCGCAACAAGGGCAGCGACAGCAATCAGATCCTGCTAATGCGAGGCCTGAGAGCAACGCTGAAACTCAAGCTGAAGTAAGAGTGGATGCAGCGGATGATGTTCCAATGCATCAGTTGTGTGTCGTATGTCATACAAGTAGAACGCAATGCGCGTTCATTCCTTGTGGGCATCTGCTTTGTTGCGAAATCTGTAGTGTAATAGTGAGAAGTCTAGCTTCACCAAGGTGCCCTCTTTGTCGGGAAATTATCCTTTCGGCGCGAATCTATGAACCTTAGATCATATTGATGTATCTTTCAGTATTTCTTAATATCGAGTTCAGGCTCTCAATGTCAAGAACAAATTTGTGTGCATAAATGAAAATGATCACTATGCAAACCAAAGGAACCTAACAAACTAAGGAGGGTAAGGGATATCAGATCACTGACTTCATGAATGCATGATCTCGAGGGCTTATCCATTCCAACATAATCCTAAAGACTAAAGGAGTGGCCATTTACTAGACTCAACAATTGAACTCACCCGAGCGCCCATTTACTAGACTCAACAATTGAACTCACCCACCACTTAGGACATGGATTTAGTATAATTCATTACTTGTAAGTGAAAGGTAGGTTTAAATCTTATAAATTAACAATAAAATTAAAATTTATCAATAAACTCACACTCAATAATCAAACTCTATCATCACGCAAGCTTTATTCTAAAACTCTAAAACGCTCTTATTGAGAAAAACAAGCACTTTTTGACATACGGATGATGATTTTGAATCGTTCAACTAAGATATGAATCTATTTTTGCAAGTTTTTTTCGTTTGATTTCAATTTTTTTGGGAGTTCAGGAAATTAATCAATTGCTGAATTGACTCATATCTTGCATAATATAAAAGGTTTTGTACCTTATTTTCATGTTTATACTAGAAAACGATATTAGACTGAAAAATTTGGGTTGAACTCTTTAAATTTGATAGATTTATATATGTTTAAAAATATATTATGATTGTCAATTAAAGTTAACAGAAATTATTTAAGACGATAACCCCTTCTTTCCTATATTCTTCTACTTATTTAATTTGTTTATGTGACATGAAATTAGTTCTTTCTGCTCGACCATAATGTATATGATTTTGTTTTAATGTGAATTTGTTTCTTCATTTCGCGGATGATCCATTTTGTACAGTACTTGGTTTGAAGGTTGCTGAAACCCTCTGGATTGCTATTTCCTTGTAGCATCTGCACAGAAGAAAAAGGTTGGAATGATTAACGTAAGGCATGGATCTTTTAGATTTAGAAAACCCAAAGGATTATGACTATGGTAAAATTTTGCAAGATAATACAGAAGAAACTACAAATGGTGTATCACTAAGTAGTAGAACCGAGGAGCACGTACGGAATGGAACAGCTGAGTTTTCTCAATCAGGGAGATTTACACCTAGATAATCAAGTGCTTGATGGGGATTTTAACTTGACGACGAGAAGGGTTAGTGGAAATGTTGTTGTTCCAGTTGATCCTGAAACCAAGATGGTTAGTTTCAAAAGAGAAACTGGTGGTGCAAATGCTGAAGTATCTGAGGCCTACGTTGACGATTTCTTTACAAACAAGCAAACTGTAGAAAAGCAATCACCAAATCCTGTCCTACCTCTCCTGCGTTTCTATCAATACGAAAGCTCCGATTCTTCCTCCAGGTACGTGGCAGTTATTATCTTTTTGGTTTCTTACTGATTCATGGCCTATTCTAAGGTCTAACCTTCTGTACTTATTTCATTTGCAAGCGTTTTATGCAGCTTACAGGGCTCTCCTAGTGAGAACAGAAATTTTAGGAGTGACGTTGATTTTACAGAAACGAAGAGTCATCTTTCTCTAGCCAAGGTGCAAACAATCATGGATCATTGCAGATAATAAGTGAGTAGTACCAATTACTTTGCTCTGCTAGAGGCCCCTGCTTCACGACTGAATTTGGGTTTGATGCACCTCATACTTTGCAGGTATTATATAAATTTGTATAAGTTGTGACTAAAATTTAAATTAAGCATTGATGACACTCATTCGAGCTCTCTTCGCCTTTCGACAGTACACTGTAGGAGCTTTGATTTTATTGATTGACAAACCAGTATACGATAGGAGCTCTAATTTTATTGATTGACAAAACAAAGATATGATACACAAAACGTAGAGTTTCAAAACAGAGAACAGTTTCTGATTTTGTTTATCGACGTAATCATCCTGTTGACGCCTCCCTCTATTCAGCCCTGAAGACACTTTTTGGTAATGCATGTCACGGCATCATTTTGTTGATGCTTCCCTCTATTAAGCCCTGAAGACACTTTTTGGTAATGCATGTCACGGCATCCTAATCTCGTAACATTCTCATCCAATGTTTTAAAAGGCGGAAGCGTAGGCGAGGCGTTCCATGGATAGTCTTACCTAGGTGAGAAGCCTCACGAAACCTAAATTTATATATATATATATATATATATATATATATATATATATATCAATGTATTAAAAGTGTGAGGCGTGGGCGAGGCGTCCGAGGCGAAGCCCGGCCTAGGCGTGAGGCGTGAGGCGAAGCCTTACGGGATTTAATTTTTTTTATATATATGTTTTATATATTATACATATAATTGTATAAAAATAATACTATGTAAAATAAACATCCATTCTCAATTTTTCATTCAAATCCATAGTCATTCAAAAGATAATATCATCTAAATTCATCATTCAAAGGTAATATCATCCAAATTCATCATTCAAAAGGTAATACAAACAAAGAAATCAATCAATCATCCAAATCCTCTTCATCTAAATAAAAGGCATCATCCTCTTCATTGCCAACTCTAGATGAACTTGTAGGGTATGTCATTAATTAATTAATAATAATAAACGGGTTATACATCAAAACATTATAGCTCTAAAACCCTTTTCACTAATTACAAACTAAACTACTTTGTTTTGCCAACTTTATCAAATGGCTTCTCAATAACTTTCAAAAGTTTGTGTATTATTTTTTTATTTTCAATCAAGATCGTACTTCTTTCAACGGCATGCCAATAGCTTACTGAGTTTACTTTATTTGTTTAAATAAAGAGTGCAATGCTGCAGATAATTGTATTCTCCATTAATTAATTAACATTATTTATCGTGTCAAAGTATTCAAAATTCAATTAAATCCTTCCCCACTCCCCAGAAACAAGGCACCACGTAGAGGCAGAGCTCTTCCCCCCAGAAAACCTTCCCCAGAAAACTAAATCCCTAAGTTTTTCTGAAACCCTAACCTTTGGGATCTTGCTGACGGCGCTGGGCTGACGGCGGCGAGGTGATGGTGGTGACGGTGCTGCTCCAAGCGGCGTGGCGTGGCGGCTGTGTTCTATGTTCTGGGCTTCTGGCGCCCGGGAGAAGAAGCAAGAAGGCAGGCGATCGAAGGTATGGAATGAAGAGGATGTTTAAAGCTGAAAATCCTTACCCAAACAACGTCGTTTTGGGTTTGGATGATTTAAAAAAAAAAAAAAAAAAAAAACAGGGTCAGACACGGCGCCTGGACGCCTTGAGGCGCGCCGCTGCCGCCTCGGCGTCTCCGGCGAAGCATTTCGCCTACTCCAGCAAAATTGAGGCGTTTGCATCACCGCCCAGCCTCAAGGGCGCCCTAGGCGCGCCCCGAGGCGAGTTCTTTAAAACATTGATATATATATATATATATATATATATTATCTTGATGAGATATATATAGTCTTAAAAAAAACAAGGAATAATATATAACAAAATTATGCTAAAAAGTACAGATATCTTCTGAGATTTTTAGGTCTATATATCAAAAGTATTAAGAAAATTCTTTGTGCTTATCTTTTAGTTTTTTAATATATATAAAATAATATAAAAACAAAAACTTACAAAAAAGAATACTATAAGAATATGCTGATAAAAGCTGTTAGGAAAGAGAAAAATCAGCCACAAAAGCTTGCGTCTTCTTCATTTCTCCAAACTCTTTGTAACCCAAGAAAAAACCCAGATTTCAACTGGATTTTTTTCCAGGTTTCATCAACTTTTAAACAAAGCCAACGCCCAATCGAACACCCTGAGGTGCGCCCTAACGAAGCTAGGTGAGTTTTTCGTCCACTCCCACAAAACAGAGGCGAAATGGCTGTTGCCCCGCCTCCAAGGCCGCCTTGGCGCGCCCTAAGGCGAGTTTTTTAAAACACTATTCCCATCGCATGCCAAGCGCTCAAAACGTCGGCAAAATGCATGCCAACAGTGATGCTTTGGCGTGCCACGATGCGAGGGTTAGTGTGTCAAAGTGTTAGAAAAATGCATGGCATGACAAGCTAACCTTCGCATCGTGGCACGCCAAAACATTGATGTTGGCCCCGACACACCATGCATAATGTCGACAATTCGCGAGGCTTGTTATGACGTGCCACAATGGGAGGGTTAGTGTGTTGAGACAAGTCATGGCTTGTCAAGACATGACATGTCATCACATGTCAACAACAATGTTTTAGCATGCCACGATGCGAAGGTTAGCGCATGTTAGAAAAATGCATGGACATGACACGCTAACCCTCTCATCGTGGCACGCCAAAACATCAATGTTGGTCCCGACATGATAAGCGTCGTGAATTGTTGGCAGAATGCATGTCATGACATGCGGTGCATTCTGTCGACAATTCACGAGTCTTGTTATGGCATGCCACAATGGGAGTGTTAACGTGTCAAGACAAGTCATGGTTTGTCAAGACATGTCACTCCCTGCATTCTGCCGACAATTCGTGAGGGTTGCTATGACATGCATTTTTCTAGCACTTTGCTTATTATTTTGGAATATATATATATATATATATATATATTAAAAGATCTAGGAAAAAAGTAGATCCCGGGGCTTAAAATTAATTTTTTAGAAATTAGTACAAAACAGGACGCTAGAATATGAACGTGTTCTTACCAGTAAGAACATGTTCATTAGTAGAGCTGAAAATTTACACGTGTTCTTATAGGTAAGAACACATTCATTAGTAGATCTAAAAGTTTACAAGCGTTCTTACCGGTAATAACCTTTGTAAATTTTCAGCTCACTCATGGAACGTGTGCTTACCGGTAAGAACACTTCATATATAATTGGCTACTATTTTTTTGTAATTTCCAAAAAAAATAATTTAAGACTCTCTGGTCTTTTCTTTCCTAGATCTTTTTTTAACACTTTCAAACATCATGCCTTAGATTATCACATATGATAAACCACTACTGTCTTCTTCCACGACTGGATATAGTCCTATCAGGAGTCCAATTTCTAATCTACTTTGAATTGTAATTATGTTATCACTTGTACATTAGTTTTGTCCTCCACGGATTACTATTAGCTTTGTACTGTTATAAATATCAAAGATCAGTAGACTCGCTCATTCATTGAGTTAGAGATCACAAACTTTGTTCTATTCTCTTTCAACATATACGTGATTTTTTTACATAATATCAGTCTCTTTCTTAGAAAAAATTCAAACTGAAGATCGTTAATCTCTTTCTTAGAAAGATTTCATTTCCTCAATACGTAGGACACCGAATCAGCATCCGGGAAGCCACAGCTTGTATTCCATGCTCTCTAGTGAACCCAGCAACAAATGTACCAGTTTTGAGCCACGTGAAGATAGGTCAGTTTTTGTTGAATTGTAATCTTGTCTTGGCCAAAAGATAATGGATCCAGCCCATGCACAAAGAAAGATCCATGCACATGCTAGAGAATTCTAGCAAAGTTCAAGTTGGTGGAAGAGTCTAGAAGAATGGTGAGGATTCCACCAACATACAAGATTAGTGTAGATAATTCTAGCTTCGGAAGGTAGTGGAATTATCTAGATATCTCTAGCATGATGCTTCCATGCTTCTCCAAGGTTCCATCCATGCCTATAAAATGAGAAGGCATCCACACCATTTGTAACAACCGAGAGAGCAAGTAGTGAGAAGTGAGAAGAAGCAACAAAGCTTCTAAGAGTGTTTGAGTGTTTCCTCTTGTACTAAGTTTGTGAGTGAATAAAAATCTTGTGTAATACTTTGAGTATTCTTTCTTTCTCTTGCCTATCAATTCCGATGCGTTACATTCTTCTTTGTGAGATAAACATCTCCAAAGTAGTGAAGTCTTTTTAAGCCCCAACAGTTTTGAGCCCCAGTTTTGTTGAAGCTTATTGAGCCTTTCGATCACTGCCAGACCTAGAATAAGTGGATCAGAGTCAACAACATCCATGCGAGCAATCGCCGGTGACAGCATGAAAATGTGTCAAATTAAGACTCAGAGCTATACGAAAATGAAACATAGAAATGAAAAATGCAGAAATTCACCTGGACAACTTTTTTCTTTTTGACAATGGATATCGTTAATGGGTTAAATTTTAGTTGTCAGGATAGGATTGCTTTTCCTCACTGCTCTAAACCGCCATCTGCGAACCTAGTGCAAATTTGAAATGTTTCAAATCAATTTACAGCCTTAGTAGAATTCCCCATCGAACAGAGAAATATGGATAAATATTGGTCAAAATGTCAATAAAAAGTATAAAATGACGAAAAACTTGCTATAAAAAGTAAAATCTTCTACAAACTTTAAAATGGAAAAAAAAATAATTCATTAAGCCCAAATTGTTAGAGCAGTCAATAGCATGTATCCTCATCACCAATTCAAATAAATAAAAAATATATTCTTAGCTAATTTGTCCAATTCCAAATTTACCATATTTTTCCAAAAAATCACCATCTTATCTCGAATCAGTTGAATCTGTAATTGTAGAGCACTAATTGTTAGTGTATATATATACAGAGGAATGGACACCTACCAGAGACTCAAATTAGATAAGGTAGATAGACTAGGCTTTCATCATTTGGATCAGGCAATCCAATCCTTCCTATAGAAAAACCACTGCGCGCCGCTAATCTGATCAGTGTATCTTGAGGTAGTATCAACCTGCTATTCCTTATTTCATAATTTTTTTTTTTTGTAGGATACGATCTGTACTTGAGGGTTGTTATTTTGTTGATTTTACGATTGGATGGATATTCTTGATAGAACTGTTTCCTGAAGAAATTCCTGTGCACAATCTAAAAAATTTGTATGGAAGGAGTGCAAGAAATTTGAGAGGATCAATATTTTGATTACAATGAAAGTAATCACATAAAGAGTGCAACAAATTTATGTATGGATGTATATGTATGTATATTATACGTATATGCTTTCTAAGAGAGTTTGTATGTATATAGAAGGTTGTCCTCCGTTTAAGCTATATATAGTTTGGTATTATACTATTTCGGTCCTTTTGGACACGATGCTAGCTCCACAGTTTTTGCTTTCTGTCCCATCTCTCATTAGTTTATTATGTACACTTATGAAGGTTTACATATATAACAGGCACTCGATGGGTTATCAGAAGGCGATGGCAGTTTTGCAATGGATTGCGCTCATTCTGTCGTTTCTAGCAGCGATTCAAGGTGTTGTGGATGGTTATTCGGTTGACATTGGTGTTAACTATGGATTGTTAGGGGATGACCTACCTAAACCTAGAGAAGTGGTTAACCTCTTCAAAGCGTATGGTATTGGCAAGGTAAGGCTGTTCAATCCTGATCCAGATGTACTCTGGGCACTGAGGGGGCAAGACATTGATGTCATGGTAGGCGTTCCTAATGAAAACTTAAACGCTTTGGCAGAAAACCAAGGTGCTGTGAACAACTGGTTTGATAACAATATAGAGCCCTACCTAAATGACGTTAACATCTACTTCATCACCGTTGGCAACGAGGTTATTCCCGGTCCCTTAGGAAACTCCGTTTGGCAAGTAATGCAGTATCTACAAAACATCCTCGACGAAAGGAGCTACCGTGGTATTAAAATCTCCACTGTTTTACCAGGGACTGCCTTAAAAACTTCATTTCCACCTTCAAAGGGTGAATTCAACGGACAGTCGAGCGGTGTTATGACTTCCATTTGTGGGTTTTTACTTTTTCGAGGATCGCCACTTTTGATCAATGTGTATCCTTACTTTGCCTATGCATCAAACCCTACCAAAGCTCCCTTACAATATGCTCTATTTAATTCATCAACACCCGTACAAGACGGGAACTTGAGCTATTACAACCTGTTTGATGCCACCGTTGATGCTTTTATCTCAGCAATGGAGAGAGTCGGGGGAGCTGGTGTCGAGGTGGCGGTAACGGAGAGTGGCTGGCCTTCTGCCGGGAACGGAATTTTCACTAGTCCGGAGCTTGCTGGTACATATAACCGGAATTTCATGAAACACGTAACCTCCCTGAAAGGGACACCTAAACGACCTGGTCATTACATCGAAGGCTTTATCTTTGCCCTGTTCAACGAGAATCAGAAACCCGCTGGTGTGGAGCAAAACTTCGGACTGTTTTATCCTACCATGAAACCTGTTTACACTGTATTTTAATGATTCAACGTATCAATTTGTTATGTAATCAACCTTTCATGCATTCATCAATAAAGTTACACATCTGAGTTTTCTTTTAGTTTTCGACTTAATTTCATCCTGTATTTTATTAAATTGCAACACCATATCGGTTTATTAAATTTCGAAATTTGAACATACAGGCAGACAAGAGATGCATCGAGAGAGGTGTCTTTTGGACTTGAACCTACCCTAGTGAATACTTATCGGATTTACTTGGTGACACAGTGGATGTGGAAGATCTTGAACTGTTCACCGCAGTAGTAAACCGAGACAATAAGTAACACACATCACTTATCCTAATATATTACGGTTCATACGGTTGTGTTCATTTTGGTCCTAAACAAATCCTGGATTCATAAGAGCTTTAGAGAATTTAGCCATCTCATTCTCATAGAAGCGACCCATTTCTACTCTCACATAGGTGACGACTGATTAAGAATAGTATGTTCTATTCCTCTTATTTATAAGATATTACTGTCATTAAGTATAAATATACACCCTAAAACTTTTGCAGACAACACACTTCTTCCATCATAGGAATGAGGTATATAGTGTGTTAACTTCTTCGAATCATGCCCAACCAGTTTGCCTATTGAACTTAGACCATGGGATCTCCAATCAACTAAGTTAGGTTTCCACCCGACTAATTCATTACTTATGTTGGCTTTAGCCTCATTCCCCTCGATGATCAACTTACTCTCTAGTCAGTCCATTAATAATGGATCCACTACTAGGTTGACTATCTTTAATGGTGTGCACAATCCATCTTATGAAATTATATTTCATACGAGAGTAGTTGTTTGACATTGTTTGAAATGTCAAGTCCTCAAAATTATATTAGGACTTAATTACTAAGTAATTTGCTAACACTAAGCACTTGGGTAAATTCCCCCATATTTAAGGTATTTGTAAGAAGGTCTCTAACCTTGCCATACCTTAAACAAGTTATCCATAATAAGAGATATTGCTTATTATCTCTTTTAAATGCAAATTACTCTTCCTAATTTAGACATTGTTCTTTGCCTTATTTGACAAGCCATCATAATACATGCATTATCATTCATATGTTTACTTAATAAACATCATCAGGTATAATACATTTTTCCAAATATCCCACCTTTTAGTGTCTAGTCTTTTCTTTTCCCAAAGACCCCCACACTTCCAATGTATTATTCCTCTCACATTGAGTGTCTAGTCTTTTCCTTTTCCAAAGACCCCCACATTTCCAGTGTATAATTCCTCTCAAAGGAATTTCCTTTGGTTTCATCCATGACTAACATGGGCACCGCAAGATTCCTTTTATGATACTTATCATAAAACTAATCGTCTTCTTTTGCTAGTGCTTGTATTCGTCTCACTTTCTTTGCAATTCTAACACCACTCTCATTAGTAATTACTAGCAACGCTAGTGTCTAGTGCCAATTATTAGTTTGAAATTGCTTCTCTATAGATGAATAACACAATTTTGCAAAGAGTTGCAACGGCTTGTAAAAATAATCACATCAGCACCTTCTTGTGTGGTTTTCTACACGTGTTTTCACAGCTCTTTTCAAACTGCACATTCATGATATTTCCTCATAAATATATAAAAATTCATGGTCATTTCAAATTAGAATCAAGCAACCATTATGTTCCCTTTGGTAGAAAAATCAAAGGCATTTGACATATTTCAATACCAAACTTTTCTACTTCGATAACACATCTCCTTTCTAGGAAAATGATCCATTTCATAAACTGGTATGAATCCAGTACACCACTTTGGCGTTCACTTGGCCTTAACTGACGTCTTTCTTCTCATAAAGGAGACATATACTGAACATGACCTTTAAACGAATCTCATATTAATTGCAGGAATTAACCACATGATGAAAATCGTTATCACTGTTTCTTTCACGAAACCAGAATCTCCAGCTTTTCTATATCCCAAACGGCACTAACACTATAACCGATATGGTTATAGTCTGAAAAGAACCAAACTAGTGACCACGTCATCTCTATCCGTAACCAGTGACCGAATGGTTCACCAATTCGTTTCCTTATCCTTGTGTTCGTACCGTTTGAGAAAACTTGGAGACCTTCGCATCTTGTTTGGCATCTGTTTGTTATTTGAACAGATAAATCCATTCAAATAGAAAATCATGTCTGGTTTCAGCCCACCACGAACCTCACCTATCATAACTGATTGTGTTGGTTAAAAGCACCAAATGCCTTTTTCAAGAAATTTTGTTTGATAAGTTTAAACACCAACCAAGCATCAGCCTGATATATCAAGCCCAGATATGGCTTCGTTAAAACATATGTTGTGGTTTGCATCTTCCCTATCAAGACAAGATTTGTCTGGATCATGAAGCCACCATCTTCCATGTTAAATAATGGGATTCGTAATACTGCATATCAATTTGATTCTATTAGAGGAATCACTCCATAACAACATTGTTGAGAAACCATTTAACAGGCACAACGGTTGGCGAGATTTAGAATTGGCAAAACCAATCACAATACACAAGAACTGATCGCCATTCTCAGTGTCTAATTTTTAGAGTATTGAACCAACGACAATAACGTTAAATGGCAAAAACATTAAATAAACAATCCCTTAACAAACTGCCCATTTCATTCTTAATGAAATTCAAGAACAATATCTTCACAGCATGCATTTCAAAGTCTAAATTTTAAATGGCAGTTTCAATAACATATATTCAAATCATTCTTTCCTACTTTCTCAATATAATTATTTCTTAAATCCATATTTTTCTAATTATTGCATAAAGAAATTTCTATCTTTAGATTGTTGGAGCAATATTAGAAAATATGAAAATAACACAAGAATTCCAATGATAATAATAATAAAGGAAATTAACAACATCTATAGTATGCAAGATTAATATAAACAACTAGAGATAGAGTTAGAAAAACTGACATACTTGGAGATTGAGGCTTGCATAAATGCAATGTCCTAAAGATAGAATTTCGCCCTAACTCTTGTGCTTGTAGTTCGGTAAGCATCCATCTCCTAGGATTCAACAATCTATAATCCGAAGTCAAAACACTTCAATCTTCGGACTCTGGCGAACTTTATATATTTCATACTCTCAAGACACGACTAGGAATTTGACACACGAATCATTTGAGAAACAAAGTGGGGAAACCCTATTTCTCAAAAGTAAAAATTAACTCTAATTTTCTATATTTAATACCAATGGTTTCATGGGTTTATATAGAATCCAATTTCTACTTATTAAAGAGATGTAACTTTTCATTTATAAGTATACATCATTTATCAAGGGAATACACCTAAACAACATAACATTTCTAAGAAATTGGTTAACACTATTTTTCATTCAATTATTAAACTTATATATTACAATATTTCATATTATAATATATAATTTCCAACAACTATTACACTCTATGAATCAGGGCATCGCTTTTACAGAAAATAATGTTTTTGGGTTCTAAAAGCACTTGAAGTGCTTTATGCAAGAAACATCAGTTATGTGCTTCTTCCAATAAGCACTTTCTTCCAAGAAGCACTTTAAGTGCTTTTTCATAATTTACTTTCATTTTTACTAAGGATTGGTTCATTTTCATCAAAAGCGCTTCAGTTATTTTAAAAGCACATCCAAACAAGCTCAATTACTTAAGTAATTATCCTCGAAATTAATTCAATAATCTCTCCTTTTATCGGGAATGACTTCCCAAAATTAGTTTTTAGACACACGACATAATTTAATTTAGAAGGGGATAAGGCCACACATGTGTGAGCAAAATGGACTCACTTGTTTCCCGCAATCATACTAAGAAAGGTAACTTTGAAAGTCAAATAATACAATTAAATGGGTAAAACTAAAGAAGTAAGCAATTAACCAAACAAGGAAACAAAAGTCAAATAAATGAAAATCTCTGACGAACATGACGAGTGGTAATGGGGATTCAACGAATCAAAGAAATCAAAGCAAATAGTAAGGTTTCGTGAAAATTTGTGGACTTCTGTTATCCGTTTTTTGTAACATCTTAGCTAATTTGTGGACTTCCTAATTCACCATTTTCCCCCGAAAATTGTGTTCTTATCTCCAATTAGTTGAATCTGTACTTGTTGCAGACCATTTAAACATATATATATATAAAGAGAGGAATGGACACTTTCCACAGACTCCATTTTCATCATCTGGATCAGCCTTCAGTTAATCCAATCCTTCCGGAAGAAACACAGCACGCCGCTAATCTGTTCAGTGTTCCTTGAGGTAGTATGTATCAGCATGCAATTCTTTAGTCATACCTTATTTTTTCCTTTGAAAGATACGATCAACTGGCCGTAGTGTAATAGTAGAGTACAATTTTCAGTTTTGAGGGTATTACTGTTATTCTGTTGATTCTACCATTTGAAATCCTTGATAAAACTTTTTAATGAAGCAACCAATTCATGTATAAATGTATATATACAACCTATAAGTGAGTTTATATATATTTATACTGCTAGCTAGCTCCACAGTTTAGCTTTCTGTTCCGTCTCTCATCAGTTTATTATGTACATTTTATGCAGGTTTTATATTATAAGGCACTCAGTGATCAGAAAGTGATGGCAGTTTCGCAATGGATTGCGTTCATTCTATCATTCCTAGCAACCATTTACAACCACAACATAGAAATTGTGGAAGCTAAGATGACATTTGACATCGGTGTTAACTATGGGACGTTGGGGGATAACCTCCCTTCTCACGAAGAAGTGGTTCAGCTCTTCAAAGACAACCATATTAACAAGATGAGGCTGTTCAATCCTAATCCGGAGGTACTCAAAGCGCTGATGGGGCAAGGAATCTCCATAGTGCTAGGCATCCCTAACGAAGACTTAGCCGGTTTGTCGGAAAGTCAAGAAGCTGTGGATCAATGGTTTGCTGTCAATGTACAGCCCTACATAGATGACATTGAATTCAACTACATTGCCGTTGGAAACGAGGTTATACCCGGGGAATTAGGCAGCTATGTTTGGCAAGTAATGCAGTATCTACAGCACACCATCGACGAATACCACTACCAAAGCCTAAAGGTGACCACTGTTTTGCCAGCGACTGCCTTGGGAGTTTCATATCCACCTTCAGCCGGTCAGTTCAGCGGAGAGGCAGCCGGTATCATGGCTTCCATTTGTCCCTTTTTGAATTATCAAGGGTCGCCCCTTATGATCAACGTGTATCCTTACTTTGCCTACGCGTCAAAAGCTTCCGATATTCCCTTAGACTACGCTCAATTTACGGCAACAAAACCCTGGTTACAAGATGGGAACTTGAGCTATTACAACCTATTTGATGCCACAGTTGATGCTTTTTTCTCAGCAATAGAGAAATCCGGGGGACCTGATGTAGCCGTGGTGGTGTCCGAGAGTGGTTGGCCATCTGCTGGGAACGGAGATTTCACTGATACAGAACTTGCCGGGACGTATGTTAGAAATTTCGTAAGACATATAACCTCGAACGTAGGAACGCCGAAAAGACCCGGTGCTTACATAGAAGGCTTCGTCTTTGCAATGTTTAATGAGAATCAGAAACCCAGCGAAGAGGAGCAAAACTTCGGAATATTTTATCCCAACAAGAAACCTGTGTATCCTGTATTTTAATGATTCAACAAAATCTAATATACATGCATTAATAAAGTCACATATCCGAGTTTTTCTGTGAGCTTTCTACTCCATTTCATCTTGTATTTTCAAGCTCTCAAGTCTATAAAACATTAACCAATTAGCTTGTTCAGAATTGATCATGAAAGAACAACTTCTGCTAAAAGAGCACGTACAAATTTGTATTAAAAGCCAAAGCAATCCATGCTTAAGCACTTGGAATTGCTTCTTGAAGAAGCACATCACAAAGTGCTTCCACGACCAAGAAGCACTTTTCAGTTTTTGGAAAAAATAGTCAAAAGAGCAATCTCTCGTACTTTTTAGCCTTATCAGAAGCAATCATAAACAAAAGCAAAATCATCTCAAAATCATGTAAACAACCACATAACCTTATATTATTTGAACCAGATCACTCAATATCCAAATGGTAACCCTAAATTATTTGAACCAGATAATTCAATATCCAAATGGTAAAGTAAAACTTCCAAAACATTCAAATCAAAGACGGGAGAGCGGTTCCTCTTTCCCGTTTGATTTGTTCAGGAAAGGGTAGTCAGTGTACCCAACAACAGGATCTTGTGTGTAGAAAGTCTTCCTGTTATACTTGGTCAAGGGTGCATTAAGCTTAAATCTCAGAACCAAATCAGGGTTTGAAATAAAAAGGCGACCGTAGGACACCAAATCAGCATCCCCAGAAGCCACAGCTTGCATTCCAAGCTCTCTAGTGAACCCTCCGCTAGCAAGAAATGTACCGTGATAAGTTTTCCTCAAAGTCCTCATAAACACAGCTTCCTCTTCATCACTACCAGGTTTTCCAGCTTCCGCTTGACCATAGGCTGCGTAGCGAGGCTGAGTCACATGAAGATAGGTCAGTTTTGTGCCCCAGTTTTGTTGGAGCTTATTGAGCCTTTCGATCACTGCCAGACCTAGAATAAGCGGATTAGAGTCAACAGCATCCATGTGATCAATAGCTGGTGACATTCTGACCCCAACTCTATCAGCACCTATTGCTCCAACCACTGCTTGAACAATCTGAATCAAGAATTTGCACCGGTTTTCAAGCGATCCACCATACTCATCTGTTCGATCATTGATCCCGTCTTTCAAGAATTGGTCAATGAGATAGCCATGTGCCCCATGAATCTCAATTCCATCAAAACCTAAACAACATGAAAATGGATCACAATAAGACTCAGAGCTATACAAAAAATGAAACATCGAAACGAAAATGGACATAGAAACAGACCTGCACGAATGGCATTCAAGGCAGCCTGGCGATATTGCTCAACAACTTGAGAAATTTCATGGGTTTCGAGTGCTCGAGGCTTAGGGTAAAAGCCATAAGAGCCATCCGGCAACAGAATTCTCCACCTCCTTGAAACAGGATTGTTGGTTGACGATATTGGTGCTACCCCAGCAGGTTGATAAACTAAATCAATTCAAATTAAAAGTAAAAATAATCAGTTCACTGCTCGAAACCTTAAACCAAACTCTATTGTAACAATTGATTGAATGTGAAGTTTACCTTCATGAGATGATCGGCCAACGTGCCAGAGTTGACAGAAAATAATGGCGCCTTTGGCGTGAACCGCGTCCACCACCTTCTTCCATGCCTCCACTTGTTCGTCGTTGTAAATCCCAGGAACATGCGGAAATCTGCTTCCACATTAACAATTCAGTATCAATAAGGTAGAGGCGGCATTGAAGGGGAGCGAGAGGTGCAATCGCGCATGGCCCCCAAATACGAAGGGCCCCAAAAAACTTTTGGTATCTTATATTTATATGTAATAATGTTATTTTTACTTGGTTGAGTAAGATTGAAGTTTTTTTTTTCTTTATTTGGTTGGGTAAGATTGAACTGGTTTTGAATTATTTAGTGAAGGTTATGTTAGTAACTCTTTTTACTTATTATTTAATGACATTTGTAAACTTACAATCAATGAGTCCTAAAGTTTGTACAAGGTCCCGAAATCTCAGAGACGGCCCTGCAATAAGGCACATCATTTGGAGAGAAAAAAAATCACAGAGTATGTGAAATAGTAAAGAGTTCAAATTACAAAACATTATTAAAGCGTGTTAATAAAAACAGGCCGACATTTTACGTGTAACGTTATTAGATTGTAAATCAAAACCGAATTTTAAACAAGTCTGCTCGAGTTTTATTTTATAATCTGACAACTTAATATATTAAACCATCAGCCGAAAGATATGAAGCATTGTACTAGACATTGATTAACCTATTGAATTAACTATAGAAAACTAGTACAAACTCAATTTTTTGCAGACTAGTTTTGCGGAAGAGGATCCTCTCGAGATCCACTTTGTGAAGATTCTAAGCATCATAATCATTCATTGTAAATCGTGCGATCAGTTTTCGTCAGATATTATTTGTGTTTAATTTTAAATAAAAAAATCAAATAATTTATGATCACACGATGCATAATAAATGACTAAAACATAGGATCCCTAAAATCTCCAAAAAAGTGAATACATATGGAATCCAAATCCTAGTTTTGCTTCCGGTTCTCGTAAGTCAAAGTCAACATTATGGAGCAAAGTACTTCAACACAAGATGCACAAAGTGGGGCCCTCTAACCAATGCCACCCTATAATTACTAAAAAACCATGAGAAACATCGGAAACTACAAAATTACCCGGCCCCAGTGTCGGAGATGATAGTGCCTTCACTGATTAGAAAGCCGCCGGCGGTTGACCTTTGAGCGTAGTACTCGGCCAGTGCTGGCTGCGGCACTCCGTTCAACGCCCGGCACCTCGTCATCGGCGCCAGCACCACCCTGCCAAAAAGGACGAATCCGTCAAAACACCCCCAAAACTAAAAAACCAAATGACAAATATACGCTCCCGGATTTCGGAAGAAATCGGAACCCTCCAAATTCGACCAACTGCGAACTGTCCTAAGAAGGGAGCACCAAACTTGATGCATCCGCGAAGTATTGTATCATCAAAAGGCGAAGGACTGACCTGTGAGAGAGATTGAACTTCCCCATCTTGTACGGAGAAAAGAGAGTGGTGTGCCCTCCCTGCGACGAAGCCTCCGCCATTTTTGCCGATCTCAGATCGCGGGGTTGAAATCTAAGGACGAGCAATGAAGTCAATACAAAGTAGAAGAAAAGGAGGGAGCTTTATAAGCTGGGGCTGCCTGTGATCCGACGGCAGTAGACTCGCGGATCCTGAAGCGCTGCCGTTGGGATGATGATGGTGGACTTTTTGGTTGCTGATGCTGCTCCTCGTTAGTGGGTTTTAATTGTGGTGGTGGACGGTCATCGTTGGCGGGACCCACGACGGAGAGAATCATTGGGCATTTCCAAATGGCAATGAAATTCACGTGGGGATTAATGTATTTCCCATGCCGTTAGTTTCCGAACTTGGAATGTTACTTACCGCAGGATCCGACCTTAAAATTTGTGAATCATATCCGTTCATTGTACATGCGGTCAATTTTTATCATGTACTATTTATATTTATTTAAATAAAAATATTTAAAATAATTTTTGATCGCACGATACACGATAAACGAACATAATTCACGAATTTTTTGAATCTTACAACAAAAGATACGGCGAGTATCCGAACTCTGTTACTTAAGACGTGTTTGACCGTCGAGTTGACTGGACTCTGTTTCGTGTTTGTGATGACAATGATGTGGTCGGAAATGGGCTGGATTTTGATTTGGGTTTGTAATGTGATAGAATTAGGCCCAATTTGTCGATTTGGTTCAATTTTGATCTATAAAAATTGAATTGAAAATCCATGTTTCAATAGATTAGAGCTGACCATATACTCATGACACGAATAAGGACTTATATAATACATGTACATCATTATTATCACATTTTGTATTAATAATGCAACTATATATGAAAGTTTCTTTAAATGCGTTGTATCACTGACACAAAATATTACGTTGACAATTAATTCATATCATATAAGTTGATAATCCAAAAAACAGACATAGTACACTAGTCGCTAGCACCAATAAAGGAATGATATTCATCTTTTCCAATCCTAAAACCAAACCATGCTCTACTCTATTTACTTCATCTTTACATGTTAAGTGTTGTTAGCTATGGGATGGAAGATAAGGTATTAAACATTTGAGATTTAATTGATGCATTGCGGTCCAAGTCTTTAGAACGATAGGCGCGTAAGCAATGACTTTTTTCATCAATACTCAATAAAATATCCTTATCATCATGTAATATAAGAGTAATACAACATTGGTATTTTATCCAATTCATCCATTCATTAGGAAAGATTTTTCAGTGTGCCAAAAACATGTCTCGGTACATCAAGTTATCAACGGTTATAACACAAGAGGCTGGAAACTTGAAAGAAAAAAAATCAACTACTTGTGTTATAATACTTAATGTATTAGACTGTGTTTCTAACACACTAAAAAATTTCTCATCAACTAGATACTTCCAATTGTTGCATTGGCAAAAGATTTGAGACTCGTTTGGTTTGATTTGTGCCACCAATGGCAATGAAAAGTCATAAAAATACACCCACAACTCTTTCATCGATCTATACACATACATGTTCAATATTCATAAATACATATATATAAAAAAAAAAATCCTTACATATTGAATTGAAATCTATATAAATCTAAGTGGATGATTGCTATGGTAGTTAGGGTTTTTATCCTCAACTTACTGTATTTCTGGTTTAGATCTTTTCCCCTTCCCTTCGGTATAGATTGTGTAGAATATTGTTTGTATGTATCAAAACAATTCTTGTACATATTGAATTGAAGATCTATACAAATTCAATTGGAAATCAATGTCAATTAAGATGGGGATCCAAGACTTGCACAAAAACATGATATGAAGATATTATTGAAAATGTCCATGATTATGCATTTACAATTTGTGAAAGGGAAATGAAAAGAAAGGCCAAATCTTTTGGATTTTTGGCTAATGAAGAAATATCCTTTTCATAATTCAACCATTCCTTACTATTAAGAGCTATAATTTATCATGGTGGTTTGAGTTTGTCTTGTATACTTCAAACAATCTTATGCCAAAAGTTTTTATGCCAATTTATGTAGAATTAATATATTGGTTGAAGTTTTTTATTTCTTTCAAATTTAATTGCATTTCATTTCACTTAAGATTTAACATATCCTTTGAAGATACTATAAGAGTTTTCCCACCTTTCAGCTAACCTATTCTTATTAATCTACTATTTAACGCACATACCGACGTTACCCATCAATTCTACATGTCATTATTTGGTTGCATTGCACAGAAACAAGATGTTTGACATGTCAGAGATCCTAATTCATTAAATCACCATTTCAAAATCAAAATACTCTATCACGTTATGAAGAAATCGAACTCTTAACACGTCGTAAAACTAACATCACTCATCTATATTCCTCAAATGCACAAACCCTAATAATTTGCTTTCTTTTTTTTGCACACCTTTTGTTTTCTCCACTTCTTTGATAGGGTTTGGTAGGTACAATTATATGATGTTTAAAAGCTTAGAACAGATAAAATTCATAATTCCCCACCCCACAGTGTCACGCTAGCAATGATGTAGTCATGTTGGTCATCCAGTTTGAACTTCGACCTAAGCTTATAACTGACGTGGCATGTGGTCCCCATCCCCTACAACATGAGTAGCAAGGGGACAATTTTGTCGCCCTAATCATGCCTACACATCCATGCTCAATTTATGTTTTTTTATAAGTTAGAAAAATAAATTTAAAATAAAAATAACCGACAAAATATTAAGAAGAAAATGAGTAAGAAAAACCCATTGCGCCACGTGTCCTCCACATCCCTGTAAACGGTGTAAGCACTTACACCTCACCAACCCCTAAAATGTCTACCGAGGAAATGCGCGGTCCGCGCCGTGTGTACCAGACAGAGAGAGCAACGCCGCTGGTAAAGGAAAAAAGATAATATTTTTAAAATGGGAAAGTATTAAATAATTAGGGAACAGTAGAAAGAAAAAATAAATAAATAGAGGAAGGTGGGTCAATGTGATACAAGAAATTTTTTTTTTTTAATCAAACGATAAATTTTGTTAATTTTTTTGTTAAAATAAAAAATTAATCACTTTGCTAAATTAAACAATTGAACTCACTTGTTACTCAATACCATAATATAGTACTGTTATACTATCTACTTGTAAGTTAGAGGCAGAGTTTAAAATTTCTTCGATACAGTCGATATTTTCATAGAAATATTCAAAAAATTAGAGAAAGATAAGTAAATGGAGGGTGAAATCTAAACTTCACCTCATATCATAATTTTTTTTAAGTCTATGCTAAAATTGACATATACTGTTGATATTTATGACATATCTGTTAAATATTGAAGAAACTCTTATATTTATGACAATCCTTAAAGTTTCATTTTAAAATTTCTATCATTTCCATGAAAAGCAACCGATATTGATATTTGATATATCCGTCGATATTTCTATAAATTCACATGTATGACTGTAAACTGCAAGTAGTTTTTCTCTCAACTCATAAGTAAAACGTTTAAATAAATAAGAGAAAAATAGGGCAATAGTCCCTAAATTTTAACTAAATGGTAGCTTTGATCCTTGAACTATAATTCCATTAAATTTAGTCCTTGAATTTGATTGAATGTGTATTACTGGTCCTTTTATGTTACCTCCGTTGGATCTTAGGTTAGTTTGTTGACGTGATTAATGTGGCTTCACATTTTGTTTTCTTGTACTTGCCATGTAGCTATAAAAAAATTATGAAAATAAAATAAAATACAGACATTACGTAATGAGATTTCTAGCACTCCCTCCCCAAGCCGTCTCTAAAACAAGTTAAATACTAATTATTAGGCTTTTTAGTTAAAATAGTTCATGAGATTATCATACATCTTTACTTGAATCCATGAAATTTAAAATCGATAGAACTCGTCTTTGAGTTTGTCCACAGTAAATTATTTTGATCATTCCGTAAAAAACCTTCGTTAAATAAGGACAAAATGACAAAAAAAATTCCTTAATTTTTATCAAATATTTTGGTCCATTTGTTTATTAAATTGATGGTATTCTTGTCATTTTAATCCTTATTTAATAGAGATTTTTCACGGAATGATTAAAATGATTCGTGATGGAGCACTTCCATCTATTTCAAATATCGATGACTAAAGTGAGAAGTTATGTCAATCTAAAAATCATTTGACTAAAATGCCTTATTATTATCGTCTAACTATGTCTAAAAGAAGTTCTATTGCTTAAGAGCAAAATTGAGTATCGCTCATGTACACAAGTTACTAAAGTTTATAACATGTTTATGTCGTAGTATTTAATTTAATAACGATACGTGACAATGTCGAGAGTACTGACATAGGATGGCCATGCACTCGTTACCGAGTACAAACCCGTGATACGGAACAAGAGAGAGAGAGTTTTCACACGGTTAAGCGCACAAACACGAACCAAACAAACGAGAAAAAAAATTGTAAGCAGCCGACTGCCGTTACTGACCGTCCCTCCTTTTTCCTCCTCCATTTTTCGACGCACACGACGCGAGGCCTCCTCTCTCTCTCTCTCTCTCTCTCTCTCTCTTCGTAATTTCTGTTTATTTTGATCCGATAATGCAATTAGAAACTAATTGATTAATCAAATTAATTAATCAAATTAATTAAGCTTAAAGCCGATTATTAGTTTAACACCTTCCTCCTCGTCCTCTCCTCCATCATTTCGTTCGAGGAGAAGAACAAGAAGCAGCAGAAAAAGAGGAAAGCTTTGTTACGGCCGCCGGAGATTCCTCCCCCTGAAATTCTTTTATTCCTTTTCGAATTTCAAGAGAATTCAGAGGTCAGTTCATAATTTTTTTTGGATTAATTTGTCGCGCATATTCTAAAGTTTCCATCTTTTGTGATTATAATTTCCAATTATCTATTTTTCGTTAAGTACTGATGATTATTGGTGCTTTATGCTCCAATTTCATGGTTTTTTTTGCTGAAAATCTTCCAATTTTATTCAGCTGGGAAATTCATGTTTACCAAAAATATGTGAACTTTATTATTCTCTCTCTCTCTCTCTCTCTATCTCTCTCGTGTAACTGAAAGGGCTTGGCAGCAGAAAGTTAACTGATCGATTTTTAAGACGGAGGAATAACGTTATAGCATAATTATCTACTTTTAATTCGATTTAGGAACTTCTTTCCGGCTGAAGAATTAAGTTTTTTTTTAATTGTTTAATTTATTGTTAATTTTGGAGATTAATCAACCGGAAAGGTTGAAGTGAACATCAAAGGTTAAAACTTTAAGTAGTGACAACGAAACTGATCCTTCGGAGATTTTCGGCTCGGAGACGATCGAATTAGGAAATATCTGTTATTTTTATGCTCTGTAAGTTCGAAGTTTCGGGGTTTAAGGAGTGAAGTGTTGTCAATGTCGAATTTTTTGATAGGAAGAAAGCCTTTTAGTATGAATAAAGATGAAGAGACGGGTAGCCCCAGTTGGGGTGCTTCGTTTTTCGCGCAAACGGAAGATGTTGCAAGAGCAGTTGCTGCTGTAGCGGCTGCTGCTACTGCCACTCATTCTCCGCGGCCATCTGCTGTGTACTCATTGAATGAAGATGGTGGTGGTGGCAGTCCGCTTCAGAGGTTACAACGCCATGTTACAAAAGTTCTAAAAGGTTTCCAGCATCCTCCTGAAGTGAAGCGAGGAACTTACAATCCTGAAGTTTTGACTAGCCAGAAGCGGCAATGGGCAAACTTTCAGTTGCAGTATTTGGTATGCAGTTTCGTATAGTGACCCATTTGTTTCCATGCAACTTATTTGTATGCATTTCAGCATTTGGTTAATCAAGAATCAAGATAAATAATTTTACATCGTACATTCCAAATTACTTCCATTTTTTTAGATTAAACGGTTCAAGGAAAAATTACTTCCATCTCTAAAACAAGTTCTGTATGTTAGTTTCAAAATACATTCGCATATAGAAGCAAAAATTTTGTCCCAAGAGATTCCGTAACACCTCTGTATTTCAAGTGTGCAGGATCATAAGTCTTTAAAGCAGCCAACGAGGCTTTTTGAGAGCATGGTAGTTGTGGGGCTTCATCCTAATTGTGATATTCAGGCATTTCAAGGGCAATACATTGGAAGAAAGTCTGAAGGTTCAGGGAGATTTAGTAGTCAGAATCACTCTCGTATAGAACCTAATATCGAACCTCAGGTGGGGATTTTGTTGCCAAATGGCCAATTTATTTGCATAGTGATATGCTTGGAAGTAATTTGAGTGCTAGGTATTAACATGTGTTTCTACTTCCAGGTGTTATTTGTTTATCCTCCGGAAAAGCAGCTGCCTCTACAATACAAGGATCTGCTTTCATTTTGCTTTCCCAGAGGTGTAGAGGTTAGGTTTTTTCTTGACAGATGTTTTGCCATCCTGTTGACTCCTCGGATGTGAATGACACCGTGGAAATAATCATTTTTTAATATTGACACCTCGTATGTGAATGAATTCAGGTTCATGCTGTTGAGAGAACTCCTTCAATGAGTGAGTTGAATGAAATTCTTCTGGGGCAGGTATTGTGTGACATTCTGCTCTCATAGTATAATTGCTAATTAATACTTAGGCCACTTTCTTCCTTCATCTGTTTTCTACCTTTTCCCCTTAGAGAATCATATATAAAAGGTTTTAGCGTAGGATAATGTTTTTTCCTATCCAAGCTCAACCAGATATAGAACCCCTATTCTTCATGTTTCCACTAGAAAATGAGATTAAACGGAAAGTTTGTGTGTTGAGTTTACTAAGGTTTTAGGATGGTTGTATAGCAACTCTTCTTTCCATGGGACTTTAAACCATTATGTTATGATAAGATAATTGATAAAGCTGTAGCAGAATGATATAACAATATCAATTGCAGAAGTTTTTGACTTCTAATAAAAAGCATTAGGCAAAACTTGTTTTATTTACTTGTACTGACCATGGTGATGCTTATTTTCAGGAGCATTTTAAACGGAGCGATCTGTCATTTGTATTCAGACTACAGGTAAATTATAATCTGATATGCATCCGCGACTCCTTTGTTCTTGATTTTCCTCAATTCGTTATAAAATTTATCTATTTTGCTGCATTTGCCTTTTGACATTTAAATATCTAGTGGTGGTGCTGTGCAATAGAACCATTAGTGGTGTTGCTTGAAATTTATCATTGAAACAACATTGTTTCGGTCGTAATTCAGACAACTGGTTACTTAGAGTTGTATTAGTGCCCACAGAGAAGAAGATTGCTGAGAAAGCGCAAAGCATAGTTACTCGGATTGAATTTTTTTTCCTTAATTTTGATTACATTTATATATGTTTAAGTGGATATTATGGATTGCCAGTTACAGTTAACATACATTATTTAAGAAGATAATCCCTTTCTACTATATTCTTTATATTGATTTAATTTGTTTTTGTGACATGAAATTATTCTTCGTGCTCAAACCTAGACAATTTAATTTTGTTTGAATGTGAATTATTTCTTCATTTCCTGGATGACCTATTTTGTACAATACTTGGTTTGAAGGTTGCCGATGATTCAACTTTGTATGGGTGCTGCGTGTTAGTGGAAGAAGTAGTGCAAAAACCCTCTGGATTGCTTTCCATGATTGCAGAGAAACATCCTTCTCGCCCTTCTTTGAGCCGTCATATATTAACCACTCAGAGATGTTATTGCATTCTCTCAAGGGTTCCAGCATTTGAGTTACATTTTGGTGTATTGAATAGGTGTGTTGTTGTTGTATTGGATGCTCGTACTTATGCGTGCAAAAAATAAATGCTTGTTTCCTGCTATCTATTTATGCATTAGATGGAAGGTCGTGCTATAACTAATCTAAAAACAAATGAGAGATTCAATTCTTAGTTCATTGAGGAAAAAATTATGGTAGCTTTCTCAATATAAGGTGGAACCGATGTGACTTCTAAACAACACATAAAAGCTTTTTAACTGTCAGCTAAAGGACTCTTGAAACTAAGGTTTAGGTTTTTTGAGTAACTGGCGCATAGTTGTGTGCAGGAATACATATGCTCTTTTGGTCTTTGATAGGTCCTATGATTAGACAATCATCTTTACCATTTGACAATGTTACTCAACTTGAATATGTTTGCTATTTTCGTGTAGCATCTTCACAGAGGAAAGGTTGGAGCGATTAACCCAAGGAATAGATCTTTTAGATTTAGAAAGCCCAAAGGATTGTGACAATGGTGAAATTTTCGAAGATACTACAGAAGAAACTTCAAATGGTGTATCACTAAGTAGTAGAACTGAGGAGGACTTGCTGAATGGAACAGCGGAGTTTTCTCAATCAGGGAGATTTGCAGGTAATGGGAGTCACCTAGACAATCAAATGGTTGATGGGGATTTTAACTTGCCAACGGGAAGGGTTAGTGAAGATGTTGTTCCAGTTGATCCTGAAACCAAGATGGTTAGTTGCAAAAGAGAATCTGGTGGTGTAAATGCTGAAGTTTGTGAGGTCTACGTTGATGACTTCTCTACAAACAAGCAAGCCGTAGAAAGGCGATTACCAAATGCTGTCCTACCTCTCCTGCGCTTCTATCAGTATGAAAGCTCTGATTCTTCCTCCAGGTAGCAGTTGTACTTTTTTCTATGAAGTTTTGGGGGGTGGTGGTTGGTAATTATCAAGGATATGGGCTACTTAAATGTCTAAGTTTCTGTACTTATTATTTGGAAGTGTTTTATGCAGTTTACAAGGCTCTCCTAGTGAGGACAGAAATTTTAGGAGCGATGTTGTTGATTTTACAGAAACGGACGAGGCATCTTTCTCTGGCCAAGATGATTCTGACCTCATTGATATTCTTGAATGGGCCAAGGTGCAAAAAGGACTGTTTTCTGGGATCTAGATATGAACTGAAGCTCTTTTTTAATGAGAATCTAGAGCCCAATGTCTCTTGACAAAATAATCCCAATTTTTCAGGCAAACAATCATGGATCATTGCAGATAATAAGTGAGTACTACCAATTACGTTGCCCTGCTAGAGGTACCACTGTCAAGTTTCATCCTTTGGACCACCTGCATCCCTTGGAATATCATAGACCAAAAGCAAACGTTTTACGTACTGCTGGCTCAACCATTGATCTGGGTTCATGCAGTACGAGTCTGGAATTTGCTGAGGTAGAGACTTATGATAGCTTTATGAACTTATCTCATGTGCGGTGGATTTGGTTGATCTTTTCCCTTAATAATGTTCGTGTTCATTTGAATTGTATTTCTGTTGGTTGTTATCAGGCACAAAGTGCTTTCTTGGTAGAGGAGGAAGCAACTGCATTATCAGTATGGGCTATTGCATGCATATGTGGCTCCTTACGACTTGAAAATGTAAGTGAATGGCTCAACATAAGTATGCTGTATTGATTACCTTTGTATGAATGAGTGCCGATTTGGGTTACTTCTCTTAGAGGCCTGCTTCATGGCTGACGTTGGGTTTGATTCTCCTCCATACTTTGCAGGTATTAGCATTATTTGCAGGAGCACTGTTGGAGAAGCAGATTGTAATCATTTGTTCCAATTTGGTATGTATTATACATTATTCCAAGTTTATATAGGTCTTGTGAAGATTAACAATCCGATTTATGTATTCTTTTTACACCTGTGTTTTCTGATGTGTACAGGGGATCTTATCGGCCTCAGTGTTATCAATTATCCCTCTGATCCGCCCCTACCAGTGGCAAAGCCTTCTAATGCCGGTATACTTCCCTTACTGCCTACATGTTATTTTTTAAATATTTATACTTCCCTTACTGCCTACAAGTTATTTTTTAAATATATTAAATGCATTGCTGTTTTCATGTGAATGACAATGTGCATAAACTTTCCAGGTTTTACCAAATGACATGCTGGACTTTTTAGACGCACCCGTCCCTTACATAGTGAGTTCTCAAGTTTTTGGTTTATCTGGATCCAGCATTTTCTCAAATTATTATTTGAAAGGAAAACCTCTGTCTGTTTATCTTCTCCAAGTAATATTACAAATATAAAACATTAGTGCCCCTTCCCCATCCAGCAAAGACTCCGAATACACAGATCACTTTTTAAACCCTTTGCACTAAGCCATCTTTTTCCTTTTTCTAGTTAGCCTTAGTATCATATCTGACATTTGATTGGTTATTAAACAAATTTTTCTTCTGTAGGTTGGTGTGAAGAACAAAACAGATGAAGTACAGTCGAAACTTTCCAATACAATTGTAGTTGATGCCAACAAGAACCAGGTTTGTTGTTTTCAAGCAGTTTATTTTTCTACTCGTGGAACATGCATAAAAGGCTCATATAAGTCGTACCTAAAATTCAATCGTATAGTCATTATTCATTGCAATGGTCTCAAGTATATGGTTTTCTCACCATAAAAGAATATTAGCTTATCATCTTTTGAGATAATTATGTTTCAGTGCCAGACAGTTCGTTCTAAGAATAATTTTGTGGGTTCAGGGCATGGACAAATCTGCAATTTGGCCGTGGGTTGACAAATAATGTGTGATATTCTTGCCCATAAAACTGAAACCAAAAATCTTTAATTGACGCATCATGTGTTTAGCATTTTCTCATGCTTATTTTAGTCAATTGTCGTGTATTATCTGGTTTCTCGTGTATGATTAATGACTAATGTTTATTAAAATGCAAGTATTCTGATAGAAAAAAATAAATGCTTCCATTGCATGATATAATAGGTGAAGTCGCCGACATTACCTCATTTACCACAACATAAGGAATTATTTTCATCCTTAAGTCCTTATCACGCAAAGCTTGTGGGAGAGAGTTTTTTGGGTAGGAAAAGGCCGGTGTACGAGTGCACAGAAGAACAGGTGTGTTCTGCTTTGTTCTATTGTGTCGGATTCCAAAAAATTTACTCGTCCACCTTTAATTTTCATGTATTTATTTGCTGCTTGTAGGTTGAAGCTGCCAAGGGTTTCCTAGGAGTGTTAAGAACTTACTTGGATTCTCTTTGCTCCAATCTCCGTTCACATACAATTACTAACGTACAGTCCAATGATGATAAGGTCAGTTTGTTGTCCAATAATGACAGCTTTTAAGGGACTCAAGTGCCTTAGAGGATTATTATGTTTCTTTGACCTTCTTTTGTAATGATTGGTACTTTAAAAGATAATCTGTCCAAAAAATATAATATATATATGCATGGACTAAGTTATGTCTCAGATATATGGAACGTCAGCGTAAATGTAATGCATCATTATATCCATTCATTTGGCTCTGAAGTTTTTATGAGAATAGTGCAGATAATCGTTTGTTTGAATGTGAAAATTCCTAGCTTGTAGATCTAGTGAACATTCATATGTGGATGCACGTTCATAGTGCTACAGATCTGACACTGATTTCCCTCGAATTAGGTATCGTTACTTCTGAAGGAGAGTTTCATCGACTCATTTCCTAGTCGCGATCGACCATTTATGAAGGTGCGTTCTTTGAGATAGTTTTCTTTTGTCTATGAGAGTAATAAAATTGTCAAAGAAAACATAAATCTAAGCTCCGAAAGAGGCGTGACTTCGGTCAAGAATGGATAATGTTCGTTTCGGTATTCCGTGTTTGTATATTGTAATCAATTTATGCAAGATAAATATTAACCATCTTTTTGCTTTATTTCTGAAAGTGACTTGTAATCTTGCTTCAATGCTTACTCTGGGTGCGCTTTGAGTTGTATCGTATAAAGCTGAAAGCACACTGATGCATCATTTTCCTCCCTAAATGCTATGCAGCTTTTTTTGGACACACAAATGTTTTCTGTACATACGGATCTCGTTCTCTCTTTCTTCCAGAAGGAATAGTGCCGCTGCCATGCGAGGTCAGGCCTCGTGTTATATTTTCGTGTTGTAAACCTGAACGCAAGTTCAGTAATGTTACATCGTAAGTTCCATCATTCATGAATTCAATCTTTGTTTCTTGAGATCATGCTTCGCATCTCCGAATGAAAAGATTGTCCGCTTTGCTGCATATTGTATCATGATGAATCTGTATTTTAACATATGAGAGACCTCAAAAGAATTATCCCGCTTTAATTGTAAATAGTAATTTTGTTTATTTATTTACTGCCACCAGTAGCAAGATTTTCCGTTGGCTTATTTGTTTGATAAGTAAGACATGGTCGATTCATCTGCCAAAAGACACCATGTTTGGGTATATGTCAATTTGTATGCCTAACAAAACCATGTTTGGCCCTGCACTTCGAGATTTTGGAATGGCTGAAAGTGCCTTCGACGCTTTCGGATAATCCAAAAGCATTTGAACTTGGTAAATTTTGTTGTGCTTCTGTGAAAGGAATTCTAGCAGATGCGCTTACGAACAGAAATACTTTCTACGTAAAATTGGAATTTGTAATATTTTGTTTTGTTGTGCTTTAAATTGAAATATTTTTTAGCGGATGCGGTTACGAGCAAAAGTACTTTTTTGCTCACTAACTTCTGAATGCAGTATAATTGTGGTCTGCCCACCAGTGCATAGGGACATTTGAAGGGATGTCTTGGCTCAAGTGGGATCTTTGTACAGAAAAAAATGCATGTGTTTGGCCCGCCATGTGAGGTAGCAACAGTGCCAGACAGTGCAGAGTACTGCATTGTGCTACTTCCAAACGTACAACAGAAAAATAGTTCCAAGAGAATTGAATGGAACCAAACTATAGCAAACTCTCTTTAATACATTGGCTTTTTTTTTTTTTGTTTTTTTTTTTTTAACTCTAACTTTTAACCCCAAGCTTGGGGACTTAATACTCGGGATGTCAGTGCGGCGTTATCTAAAAATGTTAACGACTATCATGTGAAATAGATATACTCGTAACAATGCGTTATTGACTTAAGATATTGCGACATGAAAATCACAAGAGTAGGTAAGTCCATCTTCTTAGCACGCTCACTTGATAACTACTATTTTTGAAACAAGATTTGTTTCAAGAGATATGATTTCCGCCCTTGTTTTTTTCCTTCTGCACTCCTCTGTTTTAGCTGTTAGGCCATCTTCATTCGAGAGCTATATACCACATTTTGCCCGAATTTATATGTAACATGTCTCCAGCCAAGGGGCAAAAGCCAATTTGGAAAGATTTAGCAGTGCAAAGTTCGAGATTGAAAAATTCATTCTTACAAATATTCTTTAAAATAACAATTTTTAAGAAGCTAAAATATATGCAAAAGCTACGTTTAGGCCTTCATAACTGGACATGGCCTTAGATCGAATAAAATTGAGGGAAGGAAAACAACATAAACTAAGGAGAAGTACGGAAGGTAAAAAAATGGGAGTTTGAAAATCATTTCCTTTTGTTTCAAAACTCAATATATGGTTTTGAAATGCTATTTATATTAGCAACCCATAAAATGTTGAATGCACCCCATATTAAAAATTAATATTAAATGACTTATTTACCATACTATGTAATGGCAATTTTGACCTTATTAGGTAAAAAAAAAAAATTCTATATACACCCCAAATCACTGTTAACGTATTATTTATCTTCTTCAACTATCAAAACCCCTCCGACCCTCTATTATTGAATAAAACTCTAATCAATGAAACTACAAACATGTTGATTGAGAAAAATTATTTTTGACGAATGAAACAAGAAATTGATGTTTCAGAAGCTTCACATGAGGTAAGACTTCATATTTTTTATTGTTTAGTGATTTTGACGACATTGATAATTATTTAATCTTGCTTTTGATGCGTTTTTCAAGTTTCTATGTTCGTATTCATCTTTTAGGGATCACATGGATTATTAAACACTAAAATAACCACCAAATATTAAAACCAGACGACATGGATTTAATGGTGGAATTGAAAACAACCCACATATGCTTTAAATCTCAGGCGGCATCTTTTGTCAAAATTCCAGTCGGCATTTTTTGTCCAAATTAAAAACTTTACAAGATTTGAGAAATATGAGGCGTATATTAAGAATGTGGGGTGTGAGGGTATTATGGGAAAGTAATGTGGGGTGTGTTAAGATAATTTTTAATTGAAAAAGTAAATATGAAGTGTATTAAGTATGTGAGGTTTATTCAATAATTTGTAGGGTGTTAATATAATAAGCCTTTTGAAACCCCAAGTAAAACTGTAACAAATAACTATAAGAACAAAAAAGGAAAGACTTTCACTATAATTTGTTTACAAACTTTGGGTCTGTGGGTGATGTTATCTAAATCAGAGAACCGTCGTCTACTGTTGAAAATTCATCATCTAGTAACTTGCATGCTCTACAGTTACCTTGGGTTGGAGATATTTTTCAGTGTGTCGGAAATACGATCTTAATACACCAAGTATTATAATACAAGTAGTTGATACTTAAAAAAAAAATTCAACCACTTACAACGACGTTTGGTTTGCCGGACCGTATTGCGGCACACTGAAAAACTCTCCATGAGTTGGACAGTACCTTATATGGAGGGACCAATTCGGAGTTCAGATTTATTTTTTAGAAAAATGAGTTTCATTTCATATTTTCTTGCTAAAATAAAATAATATACATATGTTCATACTTAACATGTATACAATGTCCTCCTGCTACCCCATTTATTGAAAACTTGATATTTCAGCCAGAAAAAAAAAATTCAAGTAAAGAGTTTGTTATAATTTGTTGTTTTAAAAAATAATTGTAGTTATTTCCGTAAGAAATTAATCCAATGAGAAACGCTACCCCATTTATTGAAAACTTGATATTTCAGCCAGAAAAAAAAATTCAAGTAAAGAGTTTGTTATAATTTGTTGTTTTAAAAAATAATTGTAGTTATTTCCGTAAGAAATTAATCCAATGAGAAACCACAAAACATTTCCTTTGAATTAGTAATAATGATACTTAACCATATATTAAGGAAAGTGATTCCCGAACATCATTTTCTTCTCTCATTTATATTCCTATTTATTTTCAGCTTTGAATTTAATAAATTAAACGAGAATAAACCGAGATTAAAAACAAAGGCAATGTGCAAATGAACAAAGGAGTGTGAATCATTCTGCAAAATTAATGATTTTAGCGCTCTCTCTTTGGCATGGTGCACTTCTGTGAGGTGCTAGAGATAGTGAAAAATAATCAACTTAAGTGCATATGGTTACAAGAAGAGGGTCAAAACCGCTACGCGTGTTGGAGATGACAAATCAATTCATTAAATTTATAACAAGTTACTATTAACACCTGTTTAATTTGATTAAAAGAAGAGCGTCGAACCGCTCTGGTCATAAAGATCAAATCAAGGATTATGGTCTGCACGCTGAGGGAGAAAAAAGTTGAATGAAGAAGAAGACAAGCCAACGAACAGTGTAAAATCTGAACATTTGAAGCAAAGCAAAAGCGATGAAACCATAAAAATATCACAATAAAGTTCAAGAAAAAGATAAAGAAAAAAGGAAAGATGGAGGGGGTAGGAAGTAAAGTGAGGGTGAGTTGCTGGTGTGTTTGATCAGAGAAAGCAGAAGCCAAAAGCGGACCTGCTGCTCTGAAAGCTGAATCACTGAGGTTTTTCTAAATTTCCGAAAGAGAAAAAGGCCAGATTGTAAGTGGGGTCTCTCTGACCCTTCTGAGGTAAATGAACAGAAAAGAAAAGAACAGTAAAAAGAGTTAGTAGCTGAGTAAAACCCCCAACACCGTACAATCACTGCTCAGACCTACCCAGACGCACACACCAACTCTATCGTGTCTCTCTCTCTAGACATAATAATATTAAGGAAAGTACTCGACTTCTTGTACAGTAAGCATTCATGGGTTTTTGCAAATCTTGTGATTTTTTCTTTGTGTTTGTAGTGAATTATTTTTGGTATGCGTAAATTGCAATATACATAAATGAAGTTCGTTTCTGCGCGGAATGGTTGATTATCTTTGTAGTTATGGTATTTTTTTTCTTCAACTTATTGTGTTTTGAATTCAAATCTTCTTACCTCTTCTTAATATAAATTAACGTAGAATATCGTTTGTAATAAGAATTGATTTGTTTCTCAGTAAATCAATCAATATATCAATAAATAAGAAACATCATTTCCCTTTCACTTGTTTTCTTTTCTCCGTTGCTACATACTAATTTTTGCTTTTGAACTGAATAAGTAAAAACACTCAGAGAAACAAAAATAACCAGAGGTGTAAAAAAGGAAAATAAGTTGTGAAAAACATCATTTCTACTAATGATAATGAAATTTTCCCTTCCTTTTTATTTATTTAAAGTCTTCACAATTGATTTGTTTATATATTCACTTGGCTTTATGGATTTCTGCAGAGTTGTCAGAGACAAGAGCTGACACAGAGGCAGCAGCTTAGCTGAAGAGTCAGAAGCAACAGAGGTGCAGTCATAATATTTGCAGAGTTAGAGGGAGAGTTTAGAGAGAGAGCGGTGGCAAGTGGCAATGGCATGCAGCAGAGGCAGCGGCAGCACTGTAATCAGAACCATTAGTTTTATCCATGTACAGAAAATTTTGCAGCTCTATGGTCCCTGAAAATAAATATACCTATTACCTACTCTACTTTCTCTCTCTCTCTCTCTAACCCTTCTCTCTTTTGTTTCTGCACTCTAAAATCTGAAACAAACCAGTCTCTGGTTTCATCTTTTCTTTCTCTCTTCGTCTTTGGTTTCTTTGAAAAACCAAGTTCCTTCTGATTTGGGAAATAATTAAAAAAATATGAATAGCACTGGAAGAAACAGCGGGTTTCCTTTCACTCCATCTCAGTGGCAAGAGCTTGAGCACCAAGCTCTTATCTACAAGTACATGGTTTCTGGAATCTCCATCCCTCCTGATCTCCTCTTCTCCCTCAAAAGAAGCACCTACAACTTGGACTCCCCTCTCCCTCCAAAGCTCTTCTCTCACCACCCTCCTCACAGTAAGCCTCTCTCTCTCTCTCTCTCTCTCTATATATATATATATACATCTCTCTCTCTCTCTCTAAAATGAAGGGAACTTTATACTTTTGACAGCATATTATTTCTGGGTTTTGTAAAAGAAATGAAACTTTGAAAATTTGAAAATTTGAGTGCATAATATTTCTGGGTTTTGTAAGAAAAATGGAACTTTAAAGTTTTGATTGGATAATATTTCCGGGATTTGTGAAAAGAATGGAACTTCGAAGTTTTGTGAAGTTGAGTGCATAATATGTGTGGGTTTTCTGAAAAGAATTGAACTTTGAAGTTTTGAGCGGATAATATTTTTGGGTTTTTGTGGGTTTTTCTTGCAGTTGGATGGAACTGTTTCCAGATGGGATTAGGGAGAAAAATAGACCCAGAGCCAGGAAGGTGCCGAAGAACAGACGGGAAAAAATGGAGGTGCTCAAAAGAGGCGTTTCCGGATTCGAAATACTGCGAGAAGCACATGCACAGAGGGAAAAACCGTTCAAGAAAGCCTGTGGAAGTTCTGAAAGCATCACAAATTTCAACAACAAACTCATCAGACACTTCAACAATTACCACCAGAATCAACACTTCTTCTGCTTCTCCTAGTCCTGCAGCTTTTCATTCCCTTTCATCATCACTCTCTTCTCTCTCCTCCTCTGATTCCCACGCTTACCCTTTCCTCTATCATCATAACTCACCTTCTCCAAGGCCTACTGGAATCGGATTCCCACATCAAGAGAGAAGCACTACTTCCTTGTTTTTGGACTCTGGTTCTTATCCCCAACCCAGCTCAGATTACAGGTTTGTCCCAAAAACAAAATTACGGTACTTATTTTTCTGTATCTGTTTAAGCATTTTAGGCCAGTTGGTAAGGGCGGTGTGTTTGTCCTCACTGTTTGCCCGCCCTTTAGGCCGGTTGGCTAGAGTAATGTGCGCGTCTTAGGTTTAAGTCAGTTGGTCACGTCAGTGTGTACGTCTTTATTTATTGCTCGTGGGTTTAGGCCAGTTGATCAGAGCAATGTGACCATCCTTGAGTTTATGCCGCTTTTTGGGTTTACATTGGTTGGTCACAGCAACGCGTTCGGTCTTGACTCTTGAACTTGTTTGCCTTCTTTGTAAATTAGAAAATTAGAGTAGTTTAAAATATCTTGAGGTCAAGAAAAACTTACTGATGGTAGTTGTGATTTTTTTTTTTTTTTTTTTGTGTTACGGATCGAGAAGAAACAGGTATGCTTATGGGATGAAAGAGGAGGTGGATGAACATGCATTCTTCTCAGAGCCTTCAGGCACAGTGAGAGGCTTCTCTGGCTCTTCATCCATGGACGATTCCTGGCAGTTCACACCGCTCACAATTAGTACTTCTTCGTCTTCGAAACAGAGAAGCTGCTCTGCTTTTCAAAGTGATCAGCAGCTTCAGAGCATCAAACATCAAAAGCAAGATCATCATCAGCAGCAGCAGCATTACTATGCTTTGGACAGAAACGAAGGATCCCAGAAGACCATTCATCGATTCTTCGACGAATGGCCCCCGAAAGATAAAGATTCATGGCTCGATTTGGATGATAAATCATCAAACAGCGGATCGGTTTCCACCACCAGGCTCTCAATCTCCATCCCTACTTCTGTTCATGACTTCCCCATCTTCACCTCAAGACATCATAATAGTAAGCTGACTTCCAAATGCATTTACTTTTGAATTTGTTTATGATATAAGCAATATTTACTCTAATCCCTTAAATTAACTTAAACTCCGCAAGATGATTCGAACTCGGGTGCATCTGCTTTAGCTTATGTGGCTACGCTTACGTCGGTTAATTAGCCAATACATTGTTCATGATTATTCAGACCCAGTTGAGATCTTTGTCTAATTATTTCCTTTTGTTTTTTCGCAGATGACTGAGTTTTCCAGTACTGGTTTTCTGAACCAAAGGCCAAAAATGTACTTGGTGTCACTATTTTATTTTATTTTATTTTTTAAATTTTATTTAATTATGTCTGAATGTGGTTGAATCAGATAATTGTGTTTTAAATGAGGATCCTAAGTGTCTCTCTGGCAAACTTGTGTTTTAAATGGGTCTGCCAAATATCTGGTTTCTTTGTTTTTTGGGTACAATTTTTTTTGATGTTTTGTGTTGTTTGAAGACATAATTGAGGAGGGGACCCAAATGGACCCAAGATTTTGGCTAAAAAAAAATACTTTGTCAGTGGTGAATCTGAGCTTCCCCACCCTAGTTATGTTGGCAAAAGAGTGAACTCCAATCTTTCCTTTTAAATCTTTAAACCAACGGCTACAAGCATTCATCACCCTTAATATCCACCAGCTACTATACTTGGAAAATGACTCCTCATCACAATGGAGTCATCTCTCATGCTCTCTCTTGGTGTATCCCTCCCGTGTGCCCTACTTTCGTTTTTAGCACCTTTAGAAATGTTTTTGGACGGCTAAAAGTAAAAGTAGGGCACATGCTCTTTCTTGGTGTATCCCTCATGTGTGCCCTACTTTCGTTTTTAGCACCTTTAAAGATGTTTTTGGACGGCTAAAAGTAAAAGTAGGGCACGTGAGGGGAGAGAGGGAACATGGGAGAGAATTTGACTCCATCACAATGGCTTTGCCCTCTTTTCTCGTGGCAGAACTTCGAGTGGACTGTGTAATCAGGGAAGTTTTCACAATAGGGCGATCAACGTGGAGATGGAGTCAACTTAAATCAAGATACATGGTGTCTTATACTATGATACGAGTTGCCTTACAAATGACGCGGTCTGGATGCATCTACACAAAACTTTTCTCCTTTCTTGAGAGCTAGTACATTTTCCTCTACCATGGATGTGCCTCCTCTTTCATTGGGAAACTTTATTAGAGTTGTCTGACTAGAGCACGGTCGCACCTGGTGTGACCAACATGACTAAAATACACAACGTTCCATGCTTTTGTGGAGAGTTGACCTACTAATGACATGGTTCGAGTGTCCATTCACAAGTCATCATTTCTTGCGAGGGTCTGAAAAACATTTGGCTTCGCGATTACTTGTTACAAACAAATTACAGTTTGACATGTGCATTGTGCAATGAGTTTACACTTCCACGCGTGCAACACTGAGATTTGCAGATCTAAGAAAACGATACTTTACATTCAAGTTAGCTCTGTTTTACTTTTTTTAACCTTTTGTATTTCCATATATACTCAGATATTTATGGGTAAAAGAAACCAGAAAAAAGAAAACGACAAAGTAAGTGGAAAAGGAAAAGAAAGAGATACACGTGCACTGGTAATACATTTTATATTTAAAAAGTATAAAATATGTAAAAAAAATTATTTTAATCCTTGGTAAAAATGACTTTTAGATTAAAACTATGATTAAAATCAAAATCTAATTTTAATCACTTGATACATTAATAACCTCATTTATTAGTTATATTTTAATTTTTTTAATTATTTCTCTTTTTCTTCCTAATTTTTAATGTATTAATTTTATTTCATTATAATTTTCATTTTCATTTCATTTATCGTAATATATTTTGTTGTAAACATTTAGATAAACTAATTTTTATTATATAATATATTTCGATGTACTTTGTCTTCTTCATTTAGATATATTAAATTCATTATAATACATTTCGGTGCATACATTTAGGTATACACACATTTTGGTACATACATTTCTATACAAACATTTAGGTACATTAATTCAATATAATACATTTCAGTACTAACATTTAAATACATTAGTTCAATATAATACATTTTGGTACTAACATTTAGATACATTAATTGAGTTTTTCAAGTTTGAAGAATGTTAAATAAAATTAATAAATTACAAAACTCTTTTTTGGTCAAAAAATAAAAAAAAAATTGTATGTTAATAAATTTAAATATTTAATGGGAGACATTAAATAAAATACACATTAATTATTTTGAATTAAGGACACATCAAAGAATTCTAAACAATATGTATCTAACACCATATTTATTTTAAATTTCAATCTTCTTGAATGATTAAAGTTAAAAAAACCCCATACAATATGACAAACACTACATTTCCAGAGATACAATATCTTGGTTGCAAAATTCAGTTTTTTTTTTAAATAAAATAAAATAAGAAAAAACAGAGCTAGCTGCCAATTCCTCAGGTATTAAATAGAATATTTATGTTGGATCCCAAGCATTTAAATCTTAATAATTTACAATTACGTCTTTTGTTTTTGTGAAATAAGACTAAACTCATGAGCTTATTATCCTAGGTCGGAACAAGTTGATAGGATCCCCTTTTTTACATCCCAAATAGAGTCTACAGGTGGATCCTCATACAAAATATCAATTTTCAGGCAGTAAGGTTTTGAGCCAATCAAGACCTGTATCCGTCTCTACTGTCGCAGGTGATGAAGTATTGGGAGTAAGAACAAAGGGAAGTAAACTACTCAAGAATTTCACATTTCATTTATTTTCTTGGCTGTTGATGTGTCCGCCGCACAAATTTGGCACTTGCAGAAAATCATCTTCACTCTGTGAACAAAGATGTAGCAATTTGGGCCGTCTGCACTCCTAAATAAATAATTTACAAAATAAAAATAAAAAAGGATCGTGAAAATCATTGGCCACGAAAAAGAAATAGTGGGGAAAAAGTATAAAAAGTGGGAAAAGACCCTTAAGTATTCTAATGTTCTCTTGGATTTGAAGTTACTGAGTTGTAAAAAGTTAAATCTGCAGAAGCAGAAAAAAGAATGAGTGGGCGTGAAAGTTGTCTAATCATAGAAACGAGGCATGGTACAGAAAGCCTGTGTTGAGTGAGTGGGTCTGTGGTTGGAGATATAACTGCTTTTCAGATGGAAGTGCTTTCAGATTACAGCACTTTCAGAGAAGTGCTTTTCAGATAGATGTGCATGTGCACTCTCATGTCTCAATCGTCACATATCACAGAATCTGAGTGAGTTTCATTTTGTCCATTAAGTACCTCACAGTTTCGAAAAGAACAAAAAATGCACTGTCGTTTCAACGTAAGGAGAAATCAACCCATCTCAGATGCATGGCGGTCTTGCTGAACCGTCATGCATCTCTATCAACGATTGACAATCACCAACAGCCTACAGAAAATCAAAGCATCGACAATGAGATGATGTTACGCCATTCAGGGTGCATATATATACTCCCTGCTCCACTTTTCAACTTGCAGAATAAAACACTAGGAATCGACATTCACAGCAATGGATACGAAATGAAGGTGTTGGAGAGCCAAGCACGACGAATGATGAAGTGAAGCTTCTATTAGAATTTTTTCTGGAGTACAAAACACTAATGCACAGAATTGTCAAAACTAATGGGGATCACAAAAAGAAATTAAAGATAATTATTTGTTCAAAATTGTAAGACATATTTACTGCTGATCCTGTAGAGCTCAAGATAATGAATGGATATTAATCCTCATCGTCAAGAGCGGCGTCTCCATCCAGTTTATCACCGCCACCTTCTCTTCCTTCCCCGTCACTCTGTAACTCGGCAGAATTTTCTCTTACAGGGCTGGACTCAGGTTGGTGCTCTGGTTGCTCATCATCATCAGATTCTGAAAATGCCCGCCTTCGTCGAGCCGTGGATAGTGCAGCCTAGAACATAAAGGTGAATATGTTATGGCCACCAGCAAGGAATTTTTTACTGGGCAGGTTAATTTCAATAAATATTCCATTAAAAATTAATTGATGACGAGGCACCATGACATCCAGTCTAAATATTTTCAGTCCATGTCATGCGGTGACAAGATATGTTAGTATCCTTGGATTTATAGAGAGAATTTACTACCTCCTCGTCAGCGTCAGAATCTTCAAGCCCAGCTGCTGCAAGATGATCTTGAACATTCTCTTCTTCATCCTGCTCATTCATCTGACCCATGGGCTCCCTGTAATTCATGTTGGCATCTTCATATTCCGGTTCTTCCTGATCATCCATCATCTCAGCTTCTGCTCCCTCGGTTTCATAGCGTGATCTTGAGTGCTTGTCCTTCTTTCTCCTCTTTCCACCCTTTCTCCGTCTCTTTTCACTATGCCCGCCCTCCTCATCATCCATTTCTGACCTTTCCCTTCGCTTAGAACCAGGTGTACTGCTCTTCCATTGCTCCTGAAGATGCAAAAAGTTCAGACAATTAGCATGTTGAAATTCTTAAAGTTTGGGGAACCAGGAGTACTCCAATTAATTGATATGATGCTAAGTGGCATCATATTAAATTGACAGGTGTCTATTTGAGTAGTTAGAATTGTAGCTAAATGTTGTTAAGTCTGCTTACTAGCTAAGTTTGTGACTGTTACTATAAACAGGAGGGTCTTGTAAGGAAACAGTTGTCATTGTAAAAGAGTTTGTTACTGTTAGTAGAATTACAATTTACTGTACATCGAGTAAGATGTAGAGCGGCTCTGAGTTACTGTTAATAGAATTACGATTTACTGTACATTGAGGAAGACATAGACAGGCTCTAACATTAATGGATACAAAAAAGGAAGAATCGGTTTAGGCACTGCAGTTATCAATCTTTACCTTTACGCGTTCAAATTGTTCCTCCTGTTGTCTCACTCGCTTTAGTTCATCCTCTTGCATTCTCCTCTCCAACTGTTACACGAAAGCATGAGTGAATATATGACTATGATGTAAACTCATACAAATGTATACATTTATAACCAGAGGTACACAGAATGAAGCAACTTTCGAATGCCAAACCTGGAATTTCCTCTGTTCTTCAGCCTTACGACGGGCCTCCTCAGCCAATGCCATTTGACGAGCAACTTCTTGTTTGTGCTTGATCTTCTGCTCCTCATGCTCAGCTGCTTTGAAGTGAACTCTCGCAGCATCAAGCAAGTGACTACAATACTCAACATGGGTATCAATTTTTTTCTCATCAAATCCATGGATGTGAAGGCTGGAAGCAGCAGACAACTGTCTAAATAAACGAACAGCATTTTCTAGCTCTGAAACTGTTGATCGCACCTGAAATATTGATACAAATTTTGATGAAATGGTATGCAAACAAATGAAGGAAAGAAATACTTGAGAAGGTTTTCATCAAACCTCATCAACAGATTTCTTTGGCTTTTGTAACGTTGAAGCTGAGAACTTTTGCATTACAACGCCTGCATCAAACCTCAGCGTGTAATTTGAAGGTGCCAAATGAATGGCTCTCAGTAGACTCTTTTTGCAGTCTTGCCACTGCTCAGCTTCATAATGGGTACGAGCCAAATAGAGTAGAATCTGAGAGTCCGTGTTATTAAAGAACTTTCTCAAGCAGTTTTGATACTGCAATACATCATAAGTCATCAGCACATGTATGCATTCATCAAAAGAATCTGTCCAAGGAAAAGGAAGATGCATAGTATAGAGAAGTGAGAGAACTCACCATTTTCACAGCCAATGCAAAATTGCCTTGAGCAAAATAAACATGTGCCAAATTTATCCACACGTCTGGCATCTGAACAAAAATGTTTCCACTGGCAGCTTCTTGAACCTACACAAATGCAGACAGGAAACCACTCATGTACTATACATGGGGTAGCATACAGTTGCAATAAACCAATTGTCCAACTTACCTGCGTAAAAATGTCTTTTGAAACATCAAAGTGACCTTTCTCTGCAAAGACCACTCCGGCACCATTGGCAGCATACAAATTAGCAGAATGTTGAGATAGGACCTATAAGAATGTAAAAATCAGTACGAAAATAACCATCTGGTTTTTTGACTGATAAAACATGCTACATGAACTAAAACAGAGAAGAAAAAAGTTATACTTTAGTATAGAGTTCTTTGGATTTTTCCAGATGTGTAGCTTCCAACTTGGGATTTCTCTTCTCATTGCGAATTGCTGCGAAGTAGTTCCAGTTGCCCTTAAAGAGTTTCAAAAAAGTGTATGAGATGTAAATAGTATTAAAGTAACAACTACAGTTCCAAACGTGTTTCCCATTGAAAAGCAGATAAAATTGTAAAAATAATAATAAACACACCAGAGATAGGGTGGCATAGGAATCCTTCCCTTCAGTTGCTTCACTAGCAGCCCGCAAGGTTTCTTTTGCCTTAACCCAATCATCATTTTTCAATTCCAAGTCACCAAGCATTAATAATGCATTTGGGCACTTGTTATTCACCTTCAGAGCATCATTAACCTATAGAAAGGAGCTCGTTATAGTTTGAATAAAATGCATAGAGAGATAGAGAGAGTTTTTGGAAAAAGAGAGTTATAGGTATAATAACAACCAGTTCAATGCTTAGTTGAAAGTTATTTCGAGCTTTGGCCAAGGCAGCGAGTCTCAGATAAGCATCTACATAGTCTGGATACTGCAAAAGAAGAAAAAGTTTATAACCAACCCAAAAAAATTTGAACCATGATACATTAAAAGGTCAGCTTCGTCAGTGTAGATGTTTTTTTCTTTCTTATATTCAGAACGTTCTTGCCACCATGGTGGTATTACACATAAGAAAACAAGCACATTCATGCATGTGCACAAATAGCAAAAAAACGTACCTTAAACAAAATGAGACGGTACAGTATGCTTGCAGTTTCAGTGATATGTAACTGCTCGAGTAATCTGGCCAGGTTAAATAGTGCTGTGACTTTATCCCAAGGTAATTCGACTAAGTGACCTTCTTTCTCAAGATGATGAAATATACCCATGTCCTTGTACTGTGAAATAGTCGCATTCGCATCAATAGATGGGGGGTTTTCTTTACCATCTATGAAGGCCAGCCATACTCCATCACCTAGTGCCTCCCTGAAAGTTTGTTGAGCAAGCTGACAGATAGAAAAACATGCATAGTTATCAAGCTAGTCTTCTTTACAAAAACAACTTTCATACACATACAACATTTTATGAAAATGCAAAATTTGGATGCTCATATATAGTCTCTGCCATACTACATAATTTTAATTGCATCAAACATATCCTTGGAGCGCACAAACCTCAAATTCTCCCCTCTCAAAATGGAGAACCCCAAGATTGTTAAGAACTTCAATTGGTACTTCTTGACCTTCCTTTTTCAAAAGATTATGTGCCTGTAATAATTCACAGCTTTATTATTTTTTAAAGGAGATTACTAGATTCCAGAAACCAAGGGCTAAAGAGCTCTATTCAATATAAGGATGAAATTTTTTGCTATATAGGACAAATTAACATACAGTTTTTAGGCAATCCAGAGCTGCTCCAGCATCAGATGAAATCAACAGTTCCCCCAGGTCAAGAAATGCCTGCATTGCCATACATAGTGAAAATATAAGTTCAAGGTAGGATATGGCTTGCCATACATAGTAGAAGTTCAAGCCATCTTCACAATCACCAGACAACAACTCAAGTCACAAACATAAAATATCAACTATTAACATCTTGGTTATCCTGTTTTTGTATGAGCACAGGATGAAGGACCACAGAACAGCATGAGGACACGCTTTACACAAGGGTTCTATAGAGCATTATACTGATCATGTACTGTCTTTAGTCTTACTGTGTGAAGAACAACAAAGACTAAAGCAATGATGTAAGTAGTGTATACAAGGAAAACCCCTAACCAATTGGCATACAACACTTTTTAATAAACGGAAACACACTTCTGTAAGAGTGGAACACAACAATAAACAGAAAAGAAAGTATCAGACAAGTGAACTGTGGATTAGTTGTTATGTTAGCAGATTCACACACACCAATTCTTACTAACGAAAACAATTCACAAGGTCAGAACAGATCAGAGACTAATAGAGAGGATTGGTTACCTGGGAATCATTTGGGTCCACTTTTGTGGCCTTCCTCATAAATTCCAAGGCCTTCTCAGTCTGCCCAAGCTGAACATATATGTGCCCAAGGACCTACAAGAAGGGGAAATTGGTAAAAGTACAAAAAATAAAAACAAATGGATCATTTTACATATTTCATTTCAGGTATTAACTCACTTTCAATGTGTCGCTATTATCAGGATAAACCTCCAAAACCTTTTCAAAGTTCGACAGTGCACTTCTAAGATCTCCCATCTTCAGTTGTACTTGTCCCAAACCTGTCACAAAGAGCCCAAATATATGAAAGATCTAAGTGAAAGTGAACAACGTTGCACTAACATTAATCATGCTTCAACAATCAGATTTTGGCGTATGTTGAAAATGACATGGGCCAGGTTGAAATAATGCATGCCAATCCAAACAATGACAACAAAGGATGTGGACCGCAAAAAAAAAAGAGAGAAATTATGTTGAAGTCTTGCAGAAGATACGTTAAATACATCATAATCATTACTAATACTATGCCAACACATCACTCTCAAGAAAATTATAAGCACAGAAGATTGTTAATGGTTGATGGTTACTGACCATAATAAGGAAATACGAACTCATGGGGTTTACTGATTTCCTTAACAGATGCCATGTAGTACACTCCAGCCTTATCATAGTCACCCTGCAATCCAGCAACAACAAAAATTGGTAACATTTAAAATCCAAAGTACATGGCCAAAATTAATGCCCTTGATTGCATTAAATCAGATGAGACCACAAGACTTTCTAATAATTTATTTTCACTTGTTTGAAAGTGTTCATTTCCAGCAGCAAGTAACGAAAATTACTGACAATTTCATCATAGGGCCACCTTAGAAATTTGTTTAGCTAGACACCACATTTGAAGGCAGAGTAGCATGTGGAATTAAATGTGGCCTAAATTAATCAATGGACAATCAACCACATCTACAGAGACACACAGAGAAGCCGCCAAAAAAGCATTGACATTTTACAGAAAAAACCTTTTTCTGCCTCAAAATGTTTAACCGACACAATATAGAAAATGTAAAGAACCCCATCAACATAATAATACCAAGAAACAGAAAGACCTTTTCGTTTAAAAAGGAAAGGCATAACTTTTTCCTAACCTTGCTATGGTAAGATCGCGCCAAGTTGTAGTAGGAATGTGACTTTGTCGGTCCATGGTTGGTCACAGCCAGTGCAGTTTCCGTTAATTGCTCAACCAGAAAGTGCTGACCAGTGTAGAAAAAATGGTTTGCCAAATAGTTCAAGGCCATTGCACAATAAGGGTAAATCTCAAAAGCTCTTTGCATTTTTTCCATTCCTCTCCTTATTCCAGCAGCTATCAAGTATAATATAGCCTGAATGTTAGACTGCTCGTTGAAACAGAGAAGCACGCCCATGATAACAATCAAGTAAACAAACAGTAATGAGTTAAGAAAACTCTAAAAATGCTGACTTGCAAAGTTGTACCTGTATTTGCATGCAAATCCAGAATTGCAAGTGCAACAAGAGCCTCAACATTTTCTGGATCTAACTGCAATTATAAATTCATTTTGGTAAAAACCATTGCATGCAAATAGCACCTTCACCTGCTTTTAATGCATCATTAATCGGCTGATATCACTTGCCTGTAGAACCCGTTCAAAGGCCTGCCGAGCTTTATCAAATTGACCCATTTTGTAACGACAGAGACCTATGCCAAGCCTTACAGCGGCAGGACAATCAGGATGTACTTGCAGGGCCCTCTTTATCAAATTCACAAATTACAAATTACAAATTAGACCAGTAATTAGTGTTTATAACCGTATCTTCACAAAAAATACCAAATTTCTGATAGGTAAGAGCCATAATTGCAACCAATTCAAATACAAATAACAAATTCTAGAGGTTGAGAACATATGCATTCTTGTGTTCTTTCCTTTAGAAAAAAGTGGGATGAAAATACAAACCTTGTAGAGCTCCAATGAATCTGAATAGTGCCCACGATTGAATTCAACGCATGCCTGCAGATACCAGGGGGGCAAATTGTTTACAAATCACAAAAAAATGAAGTGTTTCTACACTAATCAAGCGAGTCCCAATTTGATCTCTCTTGTTCTCACTGGGGCAACCAGGTCTATTATATTTCAAATGAGTACCCCCTTGAGTCTCAATGTATATTTTATTTCCCTAGCTGATATCTGTCATTTAAATATCCACTCCTGTGTACCTTTGCCAATTTTCCTATCTCAAAATATTTTTGCTAGCCGGAGCATCATGCTCATAGATCATGGATTCCTGGATAGCCAGGTACATCGCATAGTGGACACCCATCAAAATTATTGCTCCCATAATCAAAAGACTATAAAAAAATTTATTGTAAGTAAAAGAGAGCGTTGAAGATTTGATGTACAGATAAAGCCTAGACAGGGAAGAGCAATAGTAAAAAGCTAAGAATATCTTCTATATTACTTTTCTACTGAAATTTTCATCACATCTTCATGCATGTAATCGTTGAAAAGGGCAGGCATAATTGCATTGTTAGGCAGAGAAATTAAATGAATATACCTGACCCAAAAGGGCAGGAACATTATCTCGGTCTCCATCTAATACAATCTTGAATGCAGAAAATGCCTGATCTACTTCACCTTTAGCCAGTAAAAGCTGACCTGTAAGACAGGTAACAAAATTTGAAGCATCTTCGAATACATGATATAAATATGGCTCAGCTTCGAATAGAAAAAGTTGCCGCTATATTATCTCGCCAACATAGATATTCTTGTGGCAATCATTGAGAATGCAAGACAGATAGCAGTACAAGTAAGCAGACAGTTTCTAGGATGCCAAATCAAACAGGGCCAGTTATTACAAAGTCTAAGATGACAAACCAAGCAGTTTCTAGGATGACAAACTATGGATCAACTATTAAGCTTGTCTAAACACATCCTAAACGCAAAATCCAGCGAAAAGACGATATCTTTGGGCGACCTATTTCTCATTACGAACAATCAGAAATTTGATGTAGGTTGCAATCAAATATTTACTCAGATATATAAAAAGGTAAAGAGGCTCTGTGGTATCCACACCTTTCCCAACCCAAGTAGAAGGCTCGTGAATGTCGATTCTCGACGCTTTGTTGTAGAATTGTGTTGCTAAAATAAAATGCTCCTCCTTTTCTCTCTGTTTTGTCTCAATTTTTCCAAGGTAGGTGTAGTAGGCCCCTAAAGCATTCAAGATGGCAATCCTTTCATAACGAACATCAGAATAATATTCATCAATTTCTGCACCAAAGAACATAATAACCACCAACATTATTCCACATTGATCACCTATAACAAGTACAATAAACAGCACTAAAAAGTAATAAACTTTTCGGATATGGAACGAGTGGGAAAACAATGATTACCAGCACCGGAGCCTTCCTCCAAAATCTGGCGGAACTGGTCAAGCTTTCCTTGTTTGAAATACTCTCTCTGCAGCATTACCAATTCAAAATTAATACACCAACATATCGAAACTTCGTGCACTGGAAAAAAATCGAAACCCTATTGCTCAGAAGCTCAAACAATCACACCATGAATTCAAATAAATAATCAATTTACACTGAAAATTACGAACCGCGATAATGAGCCAGAGATCGAGAGATGCTTGCTCGGCCTTGAGGATGTCGATGATATCTGTAGCTTCCTTAGGGAGCTGATCCAGAACCACCATCACCTCCTCCTCCGAATTCTGCACCGGTATATACACGCACGCCATTGTTTCCGCAAATCACCCAGAAAATTAAGGGAAAAAAAAACCCTAGCTCCTCCTATACACCCAGCTCTTCCTCCTCTGAATTGGCCGGAGAATGTGATCGGCGGCCGCAAATTGGGCGCAAAGAAGGCAACTTTTCTTCGCGTTTTGAAGTTGGAATTTTGGGGTTGGGGATTGAGAGAAAACGGAAGACGCTCACACGGTCACTCTCTTGTTTCTGTGTTTCTCATAATTTACTTTTAACTTTTTAAAATATAAAAACCAAACCTATTTTTTTCTTCTTATTTTCTTTAAACCGCCTCGCGCTAAATATATGTCCTTTTTTGCCCTCCGAACTTTCAATTTCCCTCAATTTAGTCCTTTAAAATCTACGAATTCCATCAGTGTCCTATATCGCTGCTAAACCCTAATAAAAAACCGCCGATATCCGAGGCAATGCCACTCAAATGGTAACCGTTGAAACCCATACAATCTCACTTTACATCTAACTTAAATTTTAATTGTGAATTGTCTTTTATTGCCCTATTATGTAATTACCATTAAGTACAAGATGAAATAAACACAAAAATCAAAATTTACCAATAAATCCACATTCTATACTCATATCCGTACAATCACGCTATGATTCTTTTACGTTCTGTTTTGGTTAAAACCCTAAGACGTTGTGAAAGAGAAAAATAAGCTTTTTTTTTTAACGGATGGATGATAATTTTGAAGTTTTAGATCCTCCGTATAAAGTATGCATCAATTTATGTTAATTCTTTATTTGATTTCAATTCTTTATTTTGAGGCTTTAGTAGCAGTTTTATACCGCCTGCAAATAGGCTTGAAATCAAAGGATAATAAAGGTGGATGATGTATTTTCTGGTATTTTGTTTCTCTGCCGCCACATGTTCTAGTTTTTTCAAAGATCCATATATATGGCTAATCATCTTTACCAAGGATCACCTTGGAGACAAGTTTTAGTGGTAGTGTCCTGATAAATATATGTCAGAACATTGTAAAATCAAATAATTGAACTGGGTAATTATACTTGGTAAAATCTCATTGAAACAAACTTGCTCAGAGTATCAGGTGCGAAAGAAACCCACACGATTACTCAATCCAATTTTCTCATAGTTCTCCACTAATTCAACCTCTAAATCACTACACTCTGTACGATTGAAAAACGCTAAATTTCTGCAAACTAAAAAAATATTTTGAATACCTCAACGCTTGGGTTGGTTAGTTGAAGAAAACGAGCAATGCGAAATATGCAATAAAAGAAGGATTAAATACGAGACAAATATGTAAGATATACTGTTATTTTTAAGTTTGAATGAGTTGTAGAAAACTGATTTTGTGTTTTTATTTTATCAATGAGCGTAAAGTAAAGATAAACTTACATATTGAATTGAGTTTGTAAGGATAATTTAGGTAGTAAATGTGGATTTAGAGAGATATTGATGATTTAATTAAAATTAATATTGGTGTAAAAATTAAATTGGACGTAAAAATAGTTATATGAGTTCAAATAAAATTTCTCAAACCCTAATCACAGACTCGGACAGTTATGTATAATAAAGTATTGTGCTTGATTTTTGTGGTGCTGCAATTTTAGGGTTTTGCAGTGGCAGCCCAACGCAGGGACGACGGTCAACAGTCAGATCATAAACGAAGTCACGCAGTGCGTCGAGAGCATCAATGGCGTCAAGGAAGGAAGGTGGAAAGCCACCATCACCTTCTACAAACCCATCCTTCGAGGTAGATTACCAAATTTCTCGTCTTTCAAGTCTTAATTTGTTTTGTTTTTGGATATTGTTTGTGGGTTTTGTTAATTGTTTGAAAGATTGGATTTTGATATGGTACATTGTGTGTGCATCATCAGAGCCATCTTTAACCGGGGAACCCCCGCGTGATCTTCTGGGGATTGCGGTTGCAGCGGATAATTCTCGAGGTGGATTCAGCGATTCAGGCGATTATGGATAAGTTACAGTCGTACAAATCGAGGGTCGCTTTATTTTGAGCTTTCCCCCTCCAATTGGTGTAGTTGGAAGGTTTGATGTACTGAATTTTGGAGGTGGAAATCGAGAAAACGGTTTTACTTGATTCTTTGTGGTTTATGGTTTGATGTGTAGGGGTTTCAGTATCAAGTCGGGGACCTACAATTGAGAGTGGGGAAAGTTATTCCTACTCATTCGGAGAATTTAAGAGGAATAGCTATGGAGGTATGGACGTTGCTATAAGCTTGAAATTTGGTTGAGATTTGAAAATTTCGTTTTTTACGAGTTTTAGAAGTTAGATGTGCATTTTGAAATAGCTGTGAAGTTTGACAAAGCTTGCCATTGAGAAGGTGCCTTTTGGTTTTATGTGAGTATTTTCCTTGGTTCTTACGGAGCTCTCTGTTGGAACGTTTAGCGCTGATAGAAATGCATGGTGAAAGTAGTTTACTTGTTTAGGCACCTCGATTACACTTGTGCACGAGTTTGGAATACAGGGTGAAGTACTCTTTGCCGAGCAATGTGATTACCAAGCTCTGGCTAATATATGAAAGTTGGATTTTTGACGATTGTTCGTTCTAATTAAGCTTTCACTTTATAGATTAGTGACTCAAATAAGTAATGTTGGATTTCTTAATCTCCATGATATTCTGGTTCTGAGAAATAGTTTCAAGTTAACTCTGTGTTCTGCAGCTGGAGTACCTTCACATTTCTTCGATGGAAAAAGCGAGGCAAGTCATGGAAGAGTTCATGGATATATGGCAGCAGGCTTTGTCGAAAAGATCATTACCGGGGCACTTCATGCACGTGGAACCAAACTTTTCCGAGTATGGCCTTGCAGACCAATGTACTTCACAACATACTGCTGTCCAGTATGCTGCCATTATGGCTCAACTCATTGCGACTGTGCAAGCAGTGCAGCAATCAGCAAGAAATTAGGAAACGAAGAAAAAGAATTTGATGTGTGTCACTCATCAACTGGTTTGAGGAATGGATGATTCCAATTCCATATCTTCTTAGCGCTGACTCTCCCGCTGTTTGGATAGAAGAAAACGGGGAGGAATGAAGTTCTGTATGTGGGTTTGATTGTCCATGGAAGAATAGAAAGCAAACGATAGGATGTTTGAAATCGAAAAGAAGTAATTTCTTGAGAACCCTTTTCCCTCAACTTGTTAATTATGGTTTGGAGTAAAGCCGATTCTGCGTTTATTTTCTGTGATAATTTTGACATGATCAGAACTTCATTCTTGTTTCTCTGACATACGATGAACATATTTGCAGAGGAATCGCCAAGAGAAGGAACCATTTTTTTCCGGAAAAAAAGATTTGTTGTTTTGATAAACCTCTTGAAATAACAAGCAAGGTAGTACATATATACATACAAAAGCAAAACAATGTTTAGGAGTTCCCCACAAAATGATAAACCTCTTGAAAATGAGAACAACTTGTATTGCCATAGGTTTGTTCATCACAATGGTGTTCTATGTCAATAACATAAGAACGTGTGGAAAAAAGCTAACACGTGTCCTTATATTATTGGGATGTGACGTCACTTGGCGGTAAACTTGTACCGTGCAAGTCATTCTCCATGAAAATATGATGAAATTAGAATATAGGGAAAAGTTTGTCAAAAAGACCAAAATCATTCCCAAGTATTGAGACAAACTTTTCTACACCTGGGATCTCATTGTCTCGTTTTAAACCAATGATACAATATAACACATGAGAAAGCTGCATTTTGTTGTCAAGTAGCATCCTAGCATCCTGGGTGTAGTGAAGGGCAAAATCTTGGGTGAAACCGTTCTCTATCTCTTTTAACACGTGGCGTGGCAGAAGCCGTTTGTAGTTATGTGCATGTGGTAACCGTTTAGGAGTTTTACTCTATCGTAAAAAGTCACGTGACTACCCAAGTCAATCCACAAGTATTTTCAACCTGGGCCTTTTCTATGTGTTTCGGATAGGCTGAACTGTAGAGCCCTTGTTGAACTGAAGTACTATAACCCATGCGAATCCGCAAAGAATAAAATTTTATGCTTTTTGCACGTACTGTGTAAATTAAGAGAGAGAAAAACTGGTGCGAGTGCGAGTGGGAACAAAAGGGCCGCAAATCCACGTGAAGCCGCACACTAGCACTGCAGAGGCCCTTACCGCCCCTATAAAACCTCCGCTTGTTGAACAGAAGAGGAAGAGAGGGCGTTGTGTTCATCAGCCACCACTCTCTCTCCTCTCTCTCTCTCTCCCCTCCAATACAGGTGAGCCTCCACCACCTCCATCATCATATCATATCATCGTTCTGCATAGGTTATACATGTTTTTTATTTGGGTTTCTTGTTTACAATCATGGGTTACCAATTTTTTTCTCTAATTTTATTCATTCTTTCTCTGAAGATTCTCGTTTAATCTCCAATGGAGCCAGAACCAGCTCCCAGAAAGGTTTGTTTGACACACACACACACACACACATATATTCTGCAGTTATTCGGTTCTCTTTTGTTTTTTGTTTTTTTTTCAGTCGTTAAAAAGTTTCACTGATCGTGTTTTTTCTGATATGGTTTTGCTCGCTGCAGAGGAGATTCATACCGAAAGCTGCCCCGCGCCGGGTTCCAAAACCTGAAGTCAAAATGTATGTTTCACTTATGGTTAAAAGTTCAAACTCGATGGCAATGCCAATATGCCCTTTGTTGGTTTAATTTGATTTTTAACTTGTGTTGTTCTTAATCTCTTGTTCTTCAGCGAAGCGGACCATGTGACGGAGGAGTCTGATGCTGAGAAGGCTAGGGAACTGCTGAAACGATTCAGTGTATGTAACTGTGTTGAGCAAATGTACTCAATTTCAGTTTTTATTCCAATATCTCATGTTATTTTTTGTTTATATTCGTTATTGGGTCATCTGATATTGTAGGAAAGATCAATACACGCAAGGCCGAAAGATGAAAAGAAATGTAAGGCTCTTCCAACTCTGCGTTGTGACTCTTGAATTCGGATTTAAATAGGCCAGATATTATTGTGGTAGTCCAATTGCGATAATGCTACAAAATTCGTATCCTTTCGATGTTTTTGGAGTTTCGTTGAGTTTTGCTTAAGTAGAGGGAAGTTGCATTTTCTCAAGAAGATAATACTGCCCTACAATTTTTTTGGGATTAGAATAGTTTTCATTTGTTATTTAAATTTGCAGTGGCGCCTACACAAATTGCATTTGGTGGTGCTGCATCCACATCCGTTAAAGTGTATGGTGCTCACAAAAGCGGGGGTACTTCAGCCACTGATGGTATGGTATCCTTCGATGTAGTCTTTTCGTTTATCTGCTAATGAGATGCTTCTAGTACCTCACCCTGGATCGTGTTTTTGCAGCTGCTGCCTCGGGCATGAAAGTGGAGAAAGAATACGGTTCGCCATGGGTAGGTTACGTTATGACTCAGATATGCATAGTTATTAGTTTCTTCACTATCCCTATTTTTCTGAATTTTATGTGTGTGTGAATGTGGATGTTGTTGCAGAATCAGTACAGTTATTACCCTGTAACTCTTCCTCTCAGACCGCCATATTCCGGTGATCCTGGTAAGTTGTGGAATGCATCTTAGAAAAGAAATATTATGTCGCATGAGAGAAGCAATAGGACTGTCAAATTTTCAACAACACGACACGTTGTAGCCGTTATATAGTTGTCTAGGCATTGCTTTTTCGTTATAGGATCCACATCCAACAGGTTTCGTTTTCCATCTGATCATATATGTTTCATCTGCTGTCAAGGTTAATCTCAACCTGTGTTTGAATAATGCACCAAATGTTCTACCTATACCACTTGCAGAAATTCGTAATCAGGAAGAATTTGGAGACGGTTCAGAGGAGTCAACTTATGATGAAAACTCAACAAAACCGGCAAATGATCTTGATCTATTGGTTGGTATTTCGAAAGTTAAAGCTCAAACAGTGCATGCTTGTATCCTATGATTTACATTTGATAGTTTGTTGGCAGGAGGAAAATAAAGCAACAAGTATGTTCTTTCTTCAGTTACCGCAGTATCTGCCTACGATGAAACGATCAGCTACAGCAGATGGCCCTGAGGCAACAAAAAGCTCACGGCCACCAGGAAGCGCACACAATATGCAGAAGTTTTGTGCTTTGTCTGATTTACCACCTGGCCACATGGGTAAGATGCTGGTGTACAGAAGCGGTGCTATCAAGCTGAAGCTAGGAGATACCCTTTTCGATGTGAGTACATTTCATAATGAAGATGCTAAATCGAATATCTTCTCTTGTCTTCCTCACTTTCGCCTTAACTGTTCGTGCTGAAAATACCTTAAAAGAGATTGTAGATTTCTGTATGTGTTAGCGAACTCCAGTTAACTACGTTCTTGTATAAAATCTTGTCAATTTTCTGCAGGTCTCCTCAGGAATGAAGTGTGGTTTTGCCCAGGATCTTGTGGTTACTAATGAGAACGAGAAGGGATTTGGTATTATCGGCGAGCTGAACAAGCGAGCTATTGCAACCCCAGATATTGACTCCATTTTGGAAAGTGTAGATGGTTTATTCTAGCTTTTTTGGCCCATTTACGAATACAGTTTTGGTTTGTGAGGGTGAAAAATTGCGGCACTTTCTTCATTCGACATTATCCGAGAAAATAGATGACAAGTTCCAATAGGTAAGACTAAATACCTTGATAAGATGCAGAAGAGTGGAGTGTTTCAAGTGAACGTATTGCAACTAACCCTCTCTGTTCTGATGGTATTGAAATAAATCCATATTCTTTGTGTGCTTGCGAAGTTTCTACGTTCTCTGTTTGCAAATAACATTACACATTCGATTCTCCATTAGACATTAGACAGATAGGATTCTTAAATCTACTGCTCTTGTAAATCGGGCTCTTGTCGGCCATCTGAATCCAAGACACGGCAGTCAAAGATCATATCGGCTTCTCACTCTCTCGTGGGTCGATTCTCATAATCTGAATACATTTTTCTTAATCCATAATTACTGGGACAAACAATCCTAATGGTGGTGGTGATATGTTTATTTGGACTCTAAGAAGACACTGAACTTAATAAGCAAACCCTACATCTTGACTTCTTCACTATGAAGAACACACTGTTGAAATGTAAAGGCCACACAGTTTGTGATTTCAAATCACATTATTGAAACCGAAATTTAGATAACCCTCCCTAGATTTGGTGCAATGTGATTAGAGCTCCATGTTGTGGTTGAAGAATGGTAACCGTATATGGAGCATGAGTATAGGAAGGCGAGAGCTCGAACGAGAAGTGTTGCAGAAGCATAGCTAGAGCAACCTTTGCTTCCATTATTGCAAAGTTCTGGCCGATGCAGGTCCTCGGGCCCCATCCGAATGGAAAGAACGCTTGCTGGTGGTCCTTCGTTGCCTTGGACACTCCTGAGAATCTCTCTGGTTTGAATTCCCCTGCATCATCACCCCACAGGCTGGGATCATGGTGAATCAGTAGGGTTGGGAGAGTAATGTCAACTCCTGCTGGAACAATGATATCTCCTATTTTCGTTTCTTTGTACGTGTGTTGGTACCCTGCAATCGCTGGCGGGTACAGCCTTAAAACTTCATTAAGTATCATGGTTACCTGCAAAAGAATTACAAAGTATTTAGAAGAAGCTGCAAAGATTTTTGTGATTGTAAAGAGTGGTCATGCAGAGAGAAATGCTCACAATTTTGAGGTGGCTTATAGCTTCAAAATCGGGTTCCTTTTTCCCACAAACTCGAAGGACTTCGTGCCTTGCCTTTTCTTGCCAGTCTGGGTGCATAGCTAAGACAATCAGGGTCCATGTTATCCAGCTTGAGGTGGTTTCTTGGCCGGCAAGATAAAACTGCTTGCACTCCTCTATCACCTCTTCGATTGTCAACGTCTCATTGGTTTTCACGTTGCTTGGATTTTCTGATGAATCCTTCTGGTTATTAGACTGCAACAGCACTCCTAGCAAGTCATCAACCCTTGATTCCCCAGCCCTCATCGCATTCATTTTCTTCTCAATTATGTTTCGTAGCATTGACGTGATGTCTTTGGCCAATCTCTTTCTCCTTTGGTTCTTTTTTGTTGGAACAAATCTGTACTCAAACAGTCAAAATGTTAATTTTTATCGCTAACAAATATGAAAGCATGAAAGCTAGGGTTTTAGACAATGGAAATTGGAAATGCACCTGAAACCAGGAACGTATAAAGTAGTCATTGCTTCAAATGTCAGCACTAGAAGCTCTTTCTGAAGCTCGAAAACCTTCTTCCCTTCTTCGTACGTGCTTCCAAATGCTGCTCGAGAAATAACTTCTGCACTAAGATTTTGGATCTCAGGCCAGATATCCATTTCAAAACCTCCTCCTCCTCCAAGGGGAACCACCCTCTTCCACTGCTCTATCATTTCGTCACAACTTACTGCGAAAACCGATTTCATTTCCTACATGTAAAAAGAGGAGGAATGAATCATTCTGAAAAGGAAAAAAAAGGAGTCTCTAAAAGCAGAACAAAATTTTCTGGAAATACAAACCTTGATCGTTCTAAGTGGAAAGCAGGATTGATAATTCTTCTGTGTTTGGTCCATTTCTCACCCTCTAGACTTGCAAGTCCTCTCGTCAGGATGAGAATCAATGGATTCAATGGCGGCTTACCGAAATGGCCTTGCTTGTTCAACAAAATTTCTTTCATCAGCTCTGTGTCCATGATGATCAATCTTGGTGTTGTCCCAACCCAATACATTGATATTTTGCCTGTATTCAACCCAATACATTGATATTTTGCCTGTATTCAAGAAGGGGAGAAATTTTGAAATGCCCAATTAACTTACAACCTTCTTCTGAATTGTCTTCTCGACTTTTAATTTGATTTTAAGTCTCCCATAATCTTTTAAAACATGTCAAAATTTTCAAGTGAATGGACAAAAATAACCTTCAATTTAATGTAAAATTGACATATTTGATTGTAGGAGTAACTTGACACGTTTTAAAAGTTAGAACATCAAGGAAACCAAAACCAAATTAAAGTTCATAGGCACAATATTGACCTAGAAAATATAAAGAACCTCTTATTGGCATTATGAAAAGTAACATAATTCACAAGGTGTGTTACCATATTTCTGCATGATAGTTGAGGTGAACGGGTCGACACGTGAGGCAATCTGGTGAGTTAAGCTCATAGGCTTGGACCATGCTTCCTTGATCAGCCTAACAAACTCCTTCATGTCTCCAATGAGTGGCCTGTAAGGGGTGCCTCTAATCCCTTGTCGCTTCAGCTGCTTCTCTAGCCACTTGGGTTTCCAAAAAATGGAGTAGGAAACCCTAGCAGCACCATAGAGCAGCAGAACAAATGCAAGAGAACATAATAGCAGTACATATTCTTCCATACTAAATAAAACTGAGATTGTTTGGATGTTTGATGAATGATGATTCACAAACTCAAACCTGAGCAATATATAATAGAGATTTTGGAGCTCCCAGTCAAATGCTTATCTTGTAACAAGGGAAATAATCTGTCAAATCTGATGTTCTTTTATAATGTTAATTAGACATTTTTGTTGATTAATGATGTTCTATCTTGTAAAAAAGGAAATAATCTGTCAAATCTAATGTTGCTTTACAATGTTAATTCGACATTTTTGTTGACTAATGATGTTTCATTACTTTAAATGAAGTCATTTATCTAGTTATTCTTGATAAGTGGACAATACACCATCTGATTAGTCAACTTTTGTTCATGCTTTCTGAGATATCAGATATGACTTTTTATTTTGTTCCTCTTGGAATGTTCTGTGTTTACTTGAGGCCCAACTGTTGTAGTTTGCTTGAAGACCAAGCTCTGGTTGGGAGGATCAAATGTGCCTTTTCGTGAGGATCAAGCCTTCGACCCATAAAATAAATAAGAAATAAGAAATTATTACGCCAATTTGGACAAATCATCTATATATGTGGTGTATTACATCAATGCTACTTATGTGGTGAAAAAATTCTTAATAATATATATTTGATAAGTCTATTATCAATCTCAGTTTAATTCGAACTTTTTATCTAAAATGTTTAACTTTGTCATGTATGCGTCATATACAATGGTGAAAAGGTTTTTTAAGGAATTGGTTGATTGAAACATGCTTTACACTTGAATCAAATTTGCAAAGCGATGCATGTATTTGTGTGACTTGGAAGGATTTTGGATGGAATGTTCGATTTGGACCGAGACAGCTAAGAAACACAACCACACACATATTACTATCAAGTTTTTCACCACAAGAGAAACATTGAGTTGTGCAATTTAGCCTACAAATTTATATAACACAAACTCTTTAGTTAAGTGGTTGAGAGTAGTAATCCTACATTTGGGAAATAAGGAACTTTGCATGTGTTAAAAAGTAGTTGGGGTATTCCCCATATTGTCACTTGGTTTTATGGTGGAACCTCAATTTTCTTCATGGTATCAAAGCATTGTCGAATGTTTGAAGCCCAATGGCCACACCCGATTTGTGTTGTCCACGTGTTAGACATTCACCACACCCTATATGTGCATATAAGTAGTTAGGCTAAGCAAATTAAAGATGGATTCTACAATCATGTGCATATAAGTAGTTGGGCTAAGTAAATTAAAGATAGATTCTACAAGAATAAAATTGAAAATTGAAAAGCAAGGCTTCCTAACTATTAATATTTATGAATCAACATGTTTTTCTATTTTCCATCACATGGATAATGAAACTGTGTCTGCCATCTGGTTACCAACTTGAGTCAACTCACCCAGATCATTATCTAAAACTCCCCTTCTAATCAACTGCTGCAGAGCTTGTGCCAACGCTTCAGGAGCTGGAGGATCCACAAACCCAAATTTAAATACATCAACAAACCCTAGTCTCTTTTTTTTTTTTTTTTTTTTTTTTTTTTTTTTTGAGAACCTCGGCGGTACGAGGGAATTTTATTGATAAGAAAAAAGAAGTTACACCTAGACAGGGGGGGACATAAACCTAACCCCTCATAGAACAAGAGAAAAGAAATACAAAAGAAAAAAAGGGGGGGACATGCACCTTACCCCTTTCGAGAAAGGAAATGCCGGAAAAAGAGGGGGGGACATAGACCGTACCCCTCTTGGAAAAGAAAATACAAGGAAAAGACAAGGCGGACATAAGCCCAAACCCCTCTATAAACCTTAAAAGGTAATAACCTGCAAAACAAACTGCAAAACAAAAGGGAATCCAAAAAGGTTAGGAAAAGAAAGGAGAAGACACATCAAGAAGAGGAGACAAACCTGTAGGTTGGCATGCCCAAGAAATCTGAGTGCAGAGGAGGGAGGATCTCAATTGGGGGAGTGGAATGCCAGACAAGTGAAGATGATAGAAGCCCTAAATTGGCTAATTTGTCAGCAACAACATTCCCTTCTCGAAAAATATGAGAGCAACGAAAAACCATGTTCTGCAAAAGGAGAGTACAATTGTTCCAGCGTGTCTGGAGCGACCAAGGGGGAGAGAAAGATCCAGAAGCAAAACATGATATTACACTCGAAGAGTCGCTTTCAAGCCATAAATTTTGCCAGCCTCGCACGTGGGCCAATTCGACAGCAAGGATGACAGCATGGAGCTCCGCATAGAAAGAAGTACGATGGCCCAAGCTTAGGGAGAAACCACCAAGAAAATAACCCGCAGAATCTCGAAAAACCCCGCCACATGCCGCAGGACCCGGATTACCTTTAGCAAGGCCATCAGTATTCACTTTGACCCAAGAAGAAGGAGGGGGTGCCAAAGAACAGGGACAATAGAAGGAGCTTTACAGGGGTTAGGCGAAATTCCAAGAGAGACTAAAAGATGCCGGTCCAAAGTGCCTCGTACATGGCCAGGGGTGAGAGCTCCAACCTGCCTAATCCAGGCCGAGGTGTGATAAGCTCATATATATACATATTTTACATCAAATTCTCTCGTCTTTTCTTAGTTAGTTTCTTATATTTTTGAGTTATTTGCTTTGTTTTTGTGTTTTATCGAATTTATCTAGCTAAAAAAATAAAAATAGCATAAGTGTGATTTTATGTAATAAATTCGTCCGATGTAGATTAGCTTTTAAATTAAATAATATATATATATATATATAATAATAATAATAAAACATGATGATGTTTGAAACATCATCATGGTTTGTTTTGTAGAAAAAAAAAGCAAAAGAATAGAAATTGGAGGGACAATGTGCGGATATGGAAAGCAAAAAGAAATAAAGAAAAGCTAAAGGGGACAGAAATAATTAAAGAGAAGTGAGGGGGAAGTCTCGGCATTTTTTTGGGGGGATTGAAAGGCAGCAAAAGGGCCTTTGCAGCTTGAAAAGAAGGGAACTGGAGAAGAAGCTGCCTTTGGCAGCAGGACACGCGGGACTGCGAGAGAAGAAGGGGAGCTGCCAACTAAGGCAGCTGGTAGAGGCGGAAGGTGAGCTGCGCAGAAAAATGTGAGAGCTGCCTGACGCAAGAAGACAGGGACCAAGGCAGACAGAGACCAAGGAGAACTAAGAGAGGACGTGGGACTTGGCAGGAGCTTGCGGGCAGCGTCAGAAGTGTGTGCAGGGATAAAGAAGAAAAGCAGTGCATGCAGAACCAAGGTGACTGCCTTGGGCAGTCAGCGCAAAAACAGAAAACGAGCAAAGTTTCACTGCAATTCTCTCTCGGTTAATTCGTTCCAAACTCGCGTTTTATTTTTCTTAAACTCATGTTTAATTTAATTTGCGTTTCAATTATATTAAACATGTGTAATTAATTTCTGTTTAGTTAGAGGTGAATTTGAAACCATGGATAAATGTTTATTATGATTTGATTTACTCCAGTTATGAATTCTTGAACGTTGGATGTGGTTTATTTTTCTGTGTTGATTAAGAACTTGTTTATGTATGTGGGTTGAGGGTCGACACTTAATTTGCATGCTTAGACTTGATGCTAGGATATAAGGGAATTTCACCTAATCGTTATGAACTTATATCCATGAGTAGTAAAAATCGCTAGTCACGATTGTGTTTAGTAAACCCTAGGTTGGATTAACATGCGTATTCCATAGTTATGAATACCTAGTCGATGTTTATGATTTCCATTGAACTTAATGATTTTTGATATGTCTCTCTATCATGCGTATTCCATAGTTAGGGAACTTGATAAAAATAATTTGGTTGTGATGCGTATCCCGTCCAATTCAATGAATCTAGGGAAATCTGAAGGTTAATTTAAGCGGACCTAATTAACTTGGAGCATTGTCATTTATTCGTTTGTTGAAGTCATAACTGGGAATCAAATTGTATGCATTTATTCATGTGTGGATAAGGAACCCTCTAACTAACGTCTCATCATTTTAATTCTATAAAATATATTTTCTTTGAAGTTTGTTTTTAAGTTTCTGTTTTAAATTTACTTTTCTTTAAAAATCAATTCCCCCGTTTATTTTAAAGTGTTAGATTTGTTAGAAATCAATTTAGTTTGTGTTTTCTAAAGTCTTGAATTATTTTGAGTCTTTTAATTTATTTTGGTTTATTTGTTAGTTTTATTTTGAGTGATTCTAATTAAGTGTTTTGATTTTAGTTTAGAGTTTTAAATTTTGTTTTTACGTTTTTAATTTAATTTTACTTTGGTTAGCATCCCTAGTTAATCCCCGGTTAGAACGATCCCTACTTATCCATATACTACAACTGTCACAAATAGGGTTTAAATTTGTGCGTTAGTAAATTTTCGCATCAAATTTTTGGCGCCGTTGCCGGGGATTAGCAAATTTGCTAATCCCTTGTTTATGTTTTTGTTTGTGTTTTATTTTATTTTATTTTTTTGTGTTTATTGTATTTTATTTGTTTGTGTTTGTTATGTTTTTTTTTTAACTTTTGATATTTGATTTAGTTTTCTTTGATTTTAGGTACAATGGAGCGAGACATGGCACTCGAATCCATCCAAGCTCAATTGGCACAACTCACTGCTCAATTGACTCAGAATGCCGGAATGACCACAATGCCAAGTGGCCCTACATTTGATATGCCCTATGAGCAAGGATTTCAAACTCATCAATATCCCCAATTTTCTGCAAATGAAGATGTTTGGGGATATCAAGGCTATAACCAATCAAGGGGCAACATGTTTTCCAACGCTTATAATTCGGATTGGAGAAGTAATTCAGAGTATATGTGGGATGAACCTCAACAAATTCAACAAGGTGGATATTGGCAGCAAGACGAGTTCTATTCAAGACCTATGCAGCCACCACAGCATCCCCCACAGCAATTTCAATCGAATTCAAGTGTGCCCATTAATTATAATGAAATTCTTGATGGACTCATTTCTTTGGCGCAGGGTTCACAAAATCAAGCTGAGGAGATTCACCAAGCAGAATATTGGCAGCCATCGGAGGAGTACTATCAATGGCCATATGAACCACCACAGCCTCCACCACAATCTCCCCAACCAAATTCAGGTACGTCCTCGGATAATGACATTTTGAATAAGTTACTAACCTCTTTGACCCAGGACGTAGAAAATCGAAACATGGAGATGCAAAATAAAGCCAACAAGGTGGATGCTTTGGAGGAGCAAGTTGGGCAGATTATGGAATTCATGGCACAGATTCGAGATCAAGGTGACATGGAGGATGAAGTTGTCCCAGAACCATCCAAACAGAGCCCGAACATGGATGAATTGCCAATTCAAGAAGAAGATGAGGATGACGACTTGGGCAGTTTAGAAGAATTCTTATCGCAAACCCCCCAAGTCCTTATGTCATCCAACTCAGGTGAGGAGGTTCTAAGTTCAATTCATTCTGACATCGTTCCACCAAATGTCCTTTTTCCTTGCAGGTTTTTAAATCCCAAGGAAGAAGTGAATGAAAAATACGTTGTGGAAGATCTTCCCAAGGTGCAAAGTGATATCCAAATTCTTGGTGTACCAAATCAAGTTCCCGATGGTATTGAAACGATCAAAGAAACTTGTACACCAAGAAGAGGGATTCCAGAAAATGAGGTGGCCGGAGAATTTCAAGAATACATCCAAGAGGTTGTGCATGAGACAATCAAGCCCAAAGCAGTTGAGTTTGATGACACGGGACAAGCCACAACCATCATAGTAAACCTGGCCAAGTTCAAAGTCCCTGAAACGTTCAAAGATGTGGTGTTTGTAATTGAGTTTGAACGTGATTGTAAGCCATCTTCTCCATTTTTAATTTTATGTTATACTAACAATTTAATTTTGATGATTCAGGCACCGTCATTAGAACTTAGACCGTTGTCGGATCATTTCAAGTACCACCGTCCGTTTAATGATAAGCCCATGCATTTGAATAATGAAGGGAGGCCTAGGAATCACCCACAATCAGATTTGCATTCCTAATCCCTTCTCTTTACTGAATTTATTTTACTTTGTTTAGTTCTTTCATTGTTTGTTTGCTCTTGTGTGAATTTATTTTACGTTGATTTTTTTTACGTTGATTTCATTATGTTTTGTTATTTAGTTGTGATTTTTGTTTTGTTTATTTAGTTGTGATTTTTGTTTAGGAGATTAAACTTAGTCTTTTTTTTTTACTTTGATTTACTTATTTTACATTTATATAAAATAAAAAATGAAAAAAAAAATAAAAAATGAAAAAAAAAATAATAATAATAATAAACATCACATAATAAAAAAAAATAAAAAAAAAAAATAAAAAAAAAAAAAAAAAAAAAAAACAAAACAAAACAAAAATACTTTTATTTATATTTATAATTAAATAAACTTAAAGCATAAATATTTTACAATAATGTAAAACTAATAGCTTTCATTGGTCGTTGGTAGGTGGTGCCTCGGAGGTCGACGGAGCCCCTGAAAGACGAAGCGCCAGAGCTGGATCATTCGGAGCCTCAATACTTGGTGATGCTCCCGAGGACGAAGGCAACACAAACCTCGGGAGTAACGTCATAAACCGTTGATGATCACTCTGAATCCGCACTTCGGACTCCTGCAGCTGATCAAGCTTCCTCTTCATGCTTGTGGAGTAATTGGTTGCGAGCATGTGCAAATCCCTGTTCTCATGCCTGAGCACTCTGACCTCCTGCCGAAGACTAGCCACTTCAGCCATCAACGACTCCACCTGACGGGTTCGTGCAAGAAGGCGCTGGCCCATGTTTGATACGGAACCTGCGCATCGGACGCTGTAGGCCATAGAGTCCTGAACAGCTAGTTCGTCGGACCGCCTTGAAAGTATCCTAGTGTCTCTAGGAGTGAGCAGATTTCTGGCCACCACCGATGCGGTTGTTTCGTTCATCATCATGGAATCCCCAACTGTAAGAGGACCATTTGGGGATATGAAGGATGGCTGCCAAATGTTGGTTGGAGAAGATATATCACTATCTTCCCCAACATTCAAGTTAAGGCGACGGTCAGAGGGGCAAGACATATTTGAAGGTGTTGAGAATGAAGAGTCAGAATGATCAAGATTAAAAGAAATGCAAGGAGGAAGTGTTTACAGGAGGGAGTGTTTACAGGGGGAGCTTAAGTGTGTTGTGGAACAAAAATGAGCGTTCTTATAAGAAGAAGAAATCGTTGAGGCATCACTCAGCAGTCGAAGAGGCGCCCTCTCGCAAATCGAAGAGCCGGGCTCCTTTCTCAAAAGCCGGACTCTTTTCTCAAAAGCGACGTCGCCGTTCTCAAAAGTCGGACTCCGTCTCAAAAGTCGGTTCCTTTCTCAAAAGTCGGACGCCGCTCTCTCAAAAGTCGGGCGTCTCTCTCAAAAGCCGGAGCAGTCAGGAATCACGAGGCGTGCAGCTTTTCCATTTTTGTCGTCACTCGTCACGCGCGCTGTCAGCTTTGCGCAAATTACGGGTGGCTTTTTCAGAAAGCGCGTAACTTGTACTGTTCATCCATCCACCGGCTGCCGACAGGGGTAAAGGAATAGTTTCGGTTGTGAAGAAAAAATTCTATAAACGTCTACCTTCGCCTTCAACAGCAAAGGCAAACTCTCTCAACACTTCTTCATCTCCGAAATTTTTCATCTCCGAAAATGCCTTTCCATCAAACCCTCTCGAGTTTCTCTGTGTTTCTCATTCCCTGGGATACCTTTGCAAACAAGTCATCTAGAGCTAGAGTATTTCATATCATGAAGGTTGAAAGCAAGAGTATCTCATATCACGCTTTCTCCCTGTCCTTTTCCTTGTCTTTGGGGCAAGGAGAAAGCGGGCAATCAGCCAGCACTCGGTGTCAATCTTCCAATCTAAGAACCGACTGCCTGGAAATCCTTCCTGATTGCTTACCTAGCATTGCTCTTGAATGCTCTTCTTCAACCACTGATGTACTTCCGAAGAAGTCGCCACATCTGCCTGGAGAACAGACATGGCAAGTGAAAATGATACTTGAAGCATGTGGAGACAAGGTGCTGCTTCATCTTCAAAGATCAAGTCTCATTTTCCTTGCTAAGAAGTTCCCCAGCCCAGTTCAAGCATACACCTGTGGAACGATACTTCTTCAAAAGCAAAAGTATCCCATATCATCAGAGTCAGAGGCAAAGATATCTCATGGCACGCTTTTCCTTTACCCTTGCTCTTGGCTACGAGTCAAGGTGAAAGAAAGGAAATCGGTCGGCACTTGGACAGATTGAACAAAGATGCAGACCACCACCTCTTCCTCGTGCCTACCTGCCATGCAGAAGAACAAAAAGAGAAGAATGTAGCCTGAGACTCAATCAACCCGGCAGAAGGAGTCCGAGTTGAAACCAAGAGCTCGAGAAGCCTCAACAACACCACCAATCAAGTCTCATTTTCCTTGCTAAGAAGTTCCGAGGCCAGTTCAAGTTCAAAGCTGTGGAATGTCACCAAACAAGACCAATGATCACCTATTAGTTCTTTTCATTGTCTTTTATTTTCATTTTCAATTTTTTGCTTGCATTTTTTACATTTTCTTGCGTGCTTAACTGATTTATTTCTTTTCTTTGCAGGAACTTTTGGTTATTTCCACCCTTGAAGTTGATTGCAAAATTTTAGCTTGGGGGTCATCGCTTGATTTTCTGCAAATTAGGGAAGTTTTCAGTCCTATTACTTTATTTTGTTTCTTTATATTTATTTATTTTATTTTTATATGCATTTTATTATATTTTCTGACATTGGGGACAATGTCTAGTTTAAGTGTGGGGGTAAAGAGTATAAAAATGACCAAATTGAAAAATTGAAAATTTTTATACATGACCAAATTGAAAATTTTTATACCTTCGACTTTGAACTGGTTTCATTTGTTTCCATGTTATTGCTTTGTTTTCTTAATTAGTTTTGTTTTATTTAAAAAAAAAAAAAAAAAAAAAAAAATTCTGAAAATTTAAAAAAATCCAAAAATATTTCCTTGTTTTCCTTATTGTTTTGAATTAGATTTTTGTTAGTTTCCCGACCCAATGATATAATTGGATAAAATTTGAACCATGATGATCAAGAACTTAGTTAACATATGTTGTGTAAAATTCCTTATTCTCGTGTTAGTTTGTACATTTTTGATCATCTTTGAAAAACCAAATGCACATAGCCTTGTTGATGTGAAACTGAAGCATGATTTAAAGCTCCATATGTGAATTTAGTGACCATATACATCCTATGTGAGTTTTTTTTGAGCCTATTGAAAGTGTGTGCATTTTTCATACACTCCTATTCTTTCATGTGTGATGAACTTATGTGAGATACTTCTCTAGAACTTGCATAACGATCTTTCAAAATTTTTGTCATTGATTGCATGAACTTGAAAATGATAGAGGCATTAGGTTTACCACCATGGCCCAAATAACCTTGTTTCCCAAAGAAAAATGATATCATTAGATTGCCAATTTGAGCCGTGTTTGTTGAGCCTTTTATTTCTTATCACCAGATATGTCTACCCTTATACCTGAAATAAATATTTTTCCTTACCCTTTCCAAGCGAGCCATGCAAGATTGTCTTATATGAAACGTTTGTGAAGTACTTTGAAGGTGTTTGGCAAAAGAATAAGTGTGGGGGTATTTCATGTTTGTATTAAAAAAAAAAAAAAAAAAAAAAAAAAAGAAGAAAAGAAAGAAAGTTTGTTTACAAAGAAAATAAAAAGTGTTTAAAGTTTCAGTTTAAAGTTGTGGTTGGAGGTGACTTGTAGAATAGCTGGAAATGTTGAGTTCTTATAAATCTAAAGAAAGAATTGCTTGCAATGTAGCTTGGAACTTGTGTTTTCCTATTCTCTCGTTTCAATAACCCTATCCCGAAGCCTCATTACATCCAATAAAAGTCCTCTTGATTTAAGTTTTGCAATTATGACTGTGGAGAAGTGATCTTTATGCAAGCTTATGGTAGAAATTTCACATTTGTTTCTTTGAGCGAAACACATTAAAACTAAACACATGTGTGATTGAGTGCATATCCCGTGAGAAGGTCGCTAGTTTGCATATGGTGATTCTAAAAATAAAAATTTTGAAATTGCATTAGCATGGCTATCTCACACACTACACTTCAAGGATGTTTCAAAGATTACTGCTAATATTTGAATTAGGAAAATGAACTTGGATTAGCTTGTTGGTGTTAGCTATGGTTCTTGATGATTGTGTTCTCAAATGAAATTCTATGAGGGTTACATAGGGGGAATCTAATAATATTTTCATGTTATTACTTTTTCATGTTTTCGTTGTTTTGCTCGAGGACTAGCAAAAGTTAAGTGTGGGGGTATTTGATAAGCTCATATATATACATATTTTACATCAAATTCTCTCGTCTTTTCTTAGTTAGTTTCTTATATTTTTGAGTTATTTGCTTTGTTTTTGTGTTTTATCGAATTTATCTAGCTAAAAAAATAAAAATAGCATAAGTGTGATTTTATGTAATAAATTCGTCCGATGTAGATTAGCTTTTAAATTAAATAATATATATATATATAATAATAATAATAAAACATGATGATGTTTGAAACATCATCATGGTTTGTTTTGTAGAAAAAAAAAGCAAAAGAATAGAAATTGGAGGGACAATGTGCGGATATGGAAAGCAAAAAGAAATAAAGAAAAGCTAAAGGGGACAGAAATAATTAAAGAGAAGTGAGGGGGAAGTCTCGGCATTTTTTTGGGGGGATTGAAAGGCAGCAAAAGGGCCTTTGCAGCTTGAAAAGAAGGGAACTGGAGAAGAAGCTGCCTTTGGCAGCAGGACACGCGGGACTGCGAGAGAAGAAGGGGAGCTGCCAACTAAGGCAGCTGGTAGAGGCGGAAGGTGAGCTGCGCAGAAAAATGTGAGAGCTGCCTGACGCAGGAAGACAGGGACCAAGGCAGACAGAGACCAAGGAGAACTAAGAGAGGACGTGGGACTTGGCAGGAGCTTGCGGGCAGCGTCAGAAGTGTGTGCAGGGATAAAGAAGAAAAGCAGTGCATGCAGAACCAAGGTGACTGCCTTGGGCAGTCAGCGCAAAAACAGAAAACGAGCAAAGTTTCACTGCAATTCTCTCTCGGTTAATTCGTTCCAAACTCGCGTTTTATTTTTCTTAAACTCATGTTTAATTTAATTTGCGTTTCAATTATATTAAACATGTGTAATTAATTTCTGTTTAGTTAGAGGTGAATTTGAAACCATGGATAAATGTTTATTATGATTTGATTTACTCCAGTTATGAATTCTTGAACGTTGGATGTGGTTTATTTTTCTGTGTTGATTAAGAACTTGTTTATGTATGTGGGTTGAGGGTCGACACTTAATTTGCATGCTTAGACTTGATGCTAGGATATAAGGGAATTTCACCTAATCGTTATGAACTTATATCCATGAGTAGTAAAAATCGCTAGTCACGATTGTGTTTAGTAAACCCTAGGTTGGATTAACATGCGTATTCCATAGTTATGAATACCTAGTCGATGTTTATGATTTCCATTGAACTTAATGATTTTTGATATGTCTCTCTATCATGCGTATTCCATAGTTAGGGAACTTGATAAAAATAATTTGGTTGTGATGCGTATCCCGTCCAATTCAATGAATCTAGGGAAATCTGAAGGTTAATTTAAGCGGACCTAATTAACTTGGAGCATTGTCATTTATTCGTTTGTTGAAGTCATAACTGGGAATCAAATTGTATGCATTTATTCATGTGTGGATAAGGAACCCTCTAACTAACGTCTCATCATTTTAATTCTATAAAATATATTTTCTTTGAAGTTTGTTTTTAAGTTTCTGTTTTAAATTTACTTTTCTTTAAAAATCAATTCCCCCGTTTATTTTAAAGTGTTAGATTTGTTAGAAATCAATTTAGTTTGTGTTTTCTAAAGTCTTGAATTATTTTGAGTCTTTTAATTTATTTTGGTTTATTTGTTAGTTTTATTTTGAGTGATTCTAATTAAGTGTTTTGATTTTAGTTTAGAGTTTTAAATTTTGTTTTTACGTTTTTAATTTAATTTTACTTTGGTTAGCATCCCTAGTTAATCCCCGGTTAGAACGATCCCTACTTATCCATATACTACAACTGTCACAAATAGGGTTTAAATTTGTGCGTTAGTAAATTTTCGCATTAAGGTGGAGCGGCAGAGACGTGAGAATGAGGGAGGTTTGCCTTCAAACTTCACTTTATTACGCATCTTCCAAATAGCCATGAGTAAGAAGAACCCTGAAGCTAGCCAGACATTGCGAAGATGTGGAGAGAACCGCTTTGACAGAAAATCAAGCCATAGATCAGAGAGGGAGCCCGTAGGTTGAATAATAGTGCCAAATTGGGTAGCTAGCCAACGCCAAGCACATTGTGCAAAGTCACAGCTAGAAAATAAGTGGTCAATAGATTCAGAATTCTTGTGACATAGTTGGCATATTGGAGCCAGCGGGATGCCTCGGCGCTGAAGTTGATCCTCCGTTGGGAGCTTGTTGAATAGAATCTTCCAAACTAAAATAGAGTAACGAGGTGGGATGAAAGGACGCCAGATAATGGAAGCCCAACTCTTGACAGGAAACCGATGACGAACAATTTCATAGCCATCGGAAAACGAAAAACCACCAGAAGTAGAAGCTTCCCAAATTAAAACGTCCTTATCCTCATCAATTGGAAGAGGCATTTCTAAAATCTCTTTAGTTAGGTCTGGGAAAGTAGAAGAAAAGATAGAAGGAATAACCCATTGTCCCATACGAATAATATTTGAGACCTTAGTACGAGATAGAGAAGGGGCAATCTCTGTTGCACCAACGACGTCCACAATAGGCTTATCCAGCCATTTATCAACCCAAAGGGAAGTAGTAGAACCATTTCCAATCACCCAACGACAATTCTGAAACAAGATATGAAGAATGGATTTAATACCAGGCCATATAGAAGATCGCATATAACTACAAGAGTATAGGCGACCATGAAGCTTGAAACGTGTCCGAGTATAAATACTCCAAGGGGAATCAGTAGTAATAATAAGCCATCCAAGCTTTAAGAGAGCTGTAGTGTTTAGAGAGCCAAGATCACGCAAACCCAAACCACCTTCATTCTTCGGAGCACATATCTGATGCCAAGAAACGGTAACCAACTTCTTGGAGGTTACGTCACCAGACCATATAAAATTGCGAGCGCAACGTGAAAGAGACCTTAGCAAGGAAGAAGGCCACTTATAAACAGAAAAGCTATGCAAGAGCATACTTTGAAAAACTGATTGAGTGAGTTGAACTCTTCCTGCCATAGATAAAAGCTTCCCCTTCCAACCAGTTAGCTTAGCTTTAGCTTTATCTGCCAAGGCTTGAAGATGACTCCTTTTAGGCTTGCCACAGAAGATTGGAACTCCAAGGTAGACAAAAGGTGCTTTGCCTTCTTTGAAACCCAAGTAACTCTCAACCACAGCTTTGCGATGCCTTGAGGTAGAGCCCAAGTAGAAAGTACTTTTTGCCTTATTGATAAATTGACCAGAGGCTCTACTATATCTATCGAAGAAACCTTGCAAGTTACGCAGGGTGACACCATCACTTCTACAGAAAATGAATAAGTCATCTGCATAGAGAACGTGAGAAGGAGATATACAACCTCTTGGAGCAAAAGTTGGCTTAGTAAGCCCATCGAGTTGAAGACGACTCAAGCCCCTTGATAAAGCCTCCTCAGCTAGACAGAAAAGTAACGGAGAGAGAGGATCCCCTTGGCGCACTCCTCGTGAACAAGAGAAAAAACCATGCGGGGAACCATTGATTAGGATGGACAATTTAGCAGATCGTAAGATGGTAGAAACCCAGTCTATAAAACAAGTGGAGAACCCAAAGTTAGTAAGCACCCGCAATAGAAATGACCAATCAAAAGTATCAAAAGCCTTAGCTATATCAACTTTGACTCCCATATTGCCACCACGAGTTTTTTTGTCAAGCACATTGAGACATTCTGAAACTAGGCCAATACAATCAGTGATACGTCGGCCAGGTATGAAAGCAGCTTGATGTGGAGAAATAATGCGTTGAACAACATGAGAAAGGCGAACTGCCAAAATTTTGGGAATAATCTTAAAGAGAAAGTTTGCCAAAGCAATAGGTCTAAAATGGGTCATGGAAATAGCGTCTTCCACCTTCGGAATCAAAACTAAGAAGTTACTATTGGTATTGGGGTATAGCCAATTTGATTGAAAGAATTGCTTCACAAATTGAATGACATCAAAGCTGACAATATCCCAACAGTGATGATAGAAAAAACCTGGAAAGCCATCTGGCCCTGGCGCACTGGAAGCACTTAATGAGAAAACTGCCTCCTTAATTTCCTCATCAGTAGGTAATGCAGATAAGAGATCATTTTCAGAGTCTGTGACCATCGGCTGGATGACCTCACAAACCTCATCAATACCTGAAGGGTTGAAAGAAGAGCCGAACAAAGTCTGATAGAAATTAACAATATGGTTCTCAATAGCCAGCGGGTCGGTAAGAAGATTATTTCCATCAAGAATACAACTGATATGAGAGCTGGATGATTTAATACGAGCATAAGCATGAAAGAAAGAAGAATTTCTATCCCCTTTAGTTAACCACTTAACACGAGCTCTATCTTTCCAAAATGCCTCTTGCATTTGAAGAGACTCCATTACTGTAGTCTTGGCGACAATCTCCTCCTCGAAAAGATCATTATTTATACCCTCAATTGAAATTCTTTGTTGAATCATAGAAAGATTATGCCGAGCATTAGCCACTCTATTATGAACATCACCAAAAACCGAAAAATTCCATTGGCGCAGGCAGGTTTTTAGAGCTTTCAATTTTTGCAGAATGATAAACATAGGACAACCATATACAACTGTATTGCTCCAGCAATGAGTTACAGTTTCTCGAAAAGATGGATGTTGAACCCACATTGATTGAAAACGGAAAGGACGATGACCATTGCGCAAAACTCTAGAACCAGAGAAAATAAGAGGGTTATGATCTGAGACTACCTTTGGCAACGCTATGCAGTTAGAGTGGGGCCAAGAATCAAACCAACTTATATCACACAAGGAGCGATCTAACCTTCGTTCAGTGCGACCACGAGATCTCCAGCCATTAGACCATGTAAAGGCTGCCCCAGATGTGTTCAAGTGGGTAAAGTTACAAGTGTCAGACATGTTACTAAACTCAGCACATGAAGCTTGGGAACCCTAGTCTCTTAATTAAGCACAAGAACAACATTTACAAGGTTTCTCCTTAGTACTTCTGGTGTGGTGTTCTCTTGTAAACCCTCGTAAAAATGATTAGCGTACAACCTGTAGCACGTAGATCCCGCTAGCCCTAGCTTTGCCCTCTGCGTTGCCTCCGCCTTCGAGACGGGACTCACTCGATCCAACTCCTTCCCGGCCATCAGATCATAAGACTTCATCTTGCAAAGACCAGAGTCAATGAAATACTGAATACTGTTCAACATTAGCCATGAAATTTCAGCCGGGCTTGTTGCAAGTACAACCTTCCTAACCCCTTGAGGTGTTGGCTCCAAAACTTCTGCACTAATGGGGCATGTAATCAACTGGGTATGACCACGGGCAATAATTATTTGCTTCAACGAATGGTCAAAGGTTTCGATTTCTTGTTGACCAGGCAAAAATACCAATATGTCACCAGGTGCTTCCGTCACATGAAGTACCAGGGTTTGTGTAACTACTAAATCCACCAAGTCGTAGCCATCTTCCATGGTATGCATGTAGTGTATCTGATTACGCCCCCTTTGTCGGGGAATTTGGAAAATCGGGTCAGAATCGAAAAAGTCACAATTTTTTTGAGCATCTATGACACTTGATTAACAGCTTAAAAGCGGACGGTCTTAGTCGAGTAATATTTTTAAGTATTCTAAGTAAATATCAGTTGAGAGCGTTCTCTATTGTGCCTCATCCACCATCGCCACACTGTAGCTCTCCAAATTTGCTTCCCTCTCAAATATTTGACGCACTAAAATCCCATCCGTCATGTATTTAATTTGATCAAAACATTAGTATGACCCAAATTATTAGGGTTGGAATAGCCTACCTCATGTCCAAGCTGGACTCCCATCTCCTCAGCAACTTTGGCGGCAACATCTGGCATGACATGAGCGAGTCCACGTGGCAGTGAGATTCCAATCTTTTTCTTTCCATCCATTGTGTACCTGGCCTCATGTAGGTATTGAGGGATTTCTGTAGTTTTTCCACATCCAGGTTCCCCAACAATAACAAGAACCTGATATTGCTTCGAGCAACCGATCATGAAAGAAGTAGAGGGGTAGTTTTTTTCTCTCCTCGTCGAGCTTCTAGCTTAATGTTGGTTTCGAGTTCGCCAGAGAAATAGATGTTGCTGATGAAGATGCCAACTTCAGATTTCTGAAAGTTTAGGATTGAAGCCACCGGAAAACTGTACTGCATTTCAATTTAGAAGGTAGAATGCTCCATGAAAGGCCTTTATATAGAGATCTAATCAGTTTTAAACTCTTTTACAACACGGACTGGGATTACTTGTTCTTGGTGGAAAAGATAAACCTGAACTGATTAGACTTCTTGAACCAATCCAAGAAACACCAAACCTAATTGCCCGGCCCTTTGTTTGGATGTCCAAAACAATAACAAAAGTGAAAAAATAAATTGGGCTTTAATTTATCAGGGCTTGTAAAATGCATAACAAAATCTGGACCCAGGCCTTGCCCCATTAAAGCGTTTTTGAGACTACTAATATCATTGTCCAAACTCTTCTTTTCTTAATAACGGTTGTACCATTCCATTTTTTTATTCTATTATTATTAAGTGTGGAGGGTTCGAAAATATTACAATTTAATTTAGGAGAAGATGGAGTTTCGAACTTGAGATACATGAGTGAAAATCCAACACCCTATTCACTAGGATATTGGATCACATGCAAAAATATTAACACTTTCGATCACTTGTATTTAGAGAGGAGGGAGAGATCAAACCTAGAACGCAATAGGTTGAAAAAGAAAGCCCTAACCACCTGGTCAATCCATCACTCACAAAAATGTATTCTAGCTGGAAAAATTTATAAAGTGACATATTGGGGTTTAAAGTGACATGAAATTACGGGTGTAATTTGTGCAAATTGATTGAGTTGAATACCCAATCTGACTTCAATAATTTTTTAGGAGTGTTAGGGAGTGCTTTTGTATGAAGCAGTTCAGCTCGCAAGCACTTTGGTCATGACCGCATTTAATTTTTTTCATTCAAACATTGTCAAAAGCATCCTATAATCACTCTCGAACATGCCATTAGTTGGCAGTAGGTATACCAAAATTTAATCGGAACCGAAAAGTCTTAATACTTGCACTAAGTAAGTAAGATTATGCCTTCTAGTCAAATTATTGTAAGGTAGCCCTCCCCTCCTATACCCTATATATTCCTATTTCGCCACATCCTTTCTTTTTTGTCGTTAAAGCTGTTGAAAAGTCATGGAATATTTACCCTGGTTTCATATTTTGTTCCACTTGGTTATCGTTATTTCCCTTTCGCTGATCCATTAAAACTTGATACTGGCTAGAAATAGCATTCTAGGGTTTCCGGCGTGCTTGAAAAGTCTCCTCCACAGACAGATATATAAATCAACTGAAGGGAATGTTTGAGAATGGTGAGAGATCTGAAAACGCATAATCAATAAACAATATTCCTCCTGAATTGGTAAAAGAAAATGGATGTCGATCAGTACTTTCTTCACAGTCTATTAATTTTCAGTAAAAACCATAGCTCCTCCATATATATAGGTCATTTTTTTGGCTTGGTGCGTTTGGACTTGGAGCATAGACTTGAGCAGTTCACTTACCGTATGAAAGTGGGTAAATGAGGAATGATATATTTGTACAAGGACAATGCTTTCCTTATTTTCTTGGAGGAGGAAATCCTTATTCCCTACTATCATGGTCTAAAATATTCATAATATCCCGATATTTCTATTGAAATTTTCGTGTTTTTGGACTACCGATATTTTTTTAGACTACCGATATTTCCGATATCATCGATATTTTAGACCTTGCTAAGTCACTCATATATCTTACCATGCAATGTATAAAGTGTAAAATATTGTACTAATTCATTATATATAAATGATTATGGTGTGTTTAAACTTCTTTCATTAATTACTACATATTTTCTACACTCACAATGTTTGCCAGCTCGCTATATAATCAACTTAAATCAATTATATCTATCATGCAATGCATTTCCTTCCAAGTTTTTGTGATAAACTAATAGATAATTGATTAAATAAACATCCTGCAAAGTTTCAATAAAAATTTCCAAGTTTTTCTTACAATTTCCGTGGTTTTTATTCAATTTTTATCGATATCGATAATATCCCGATATTTCCATCGAAATTTCCATGTTTTTGGACTATCGATATTTCCGACATCATCGATATTTTATACCTTGCCTACTATTGTGACTGTGACATCATTTAACCGTACAATAAGGGTAATCAGAACAATCCATTCTCTTTAGTATCATTTACAAATCATCTCTAGAAATATTCATTTGGTTTAAAAATTGTTTAGTCATCCATATGAATCAAATAAATTGACAACTCATCATCGTAAAGATGGCAAAATGGTCTCCAAATCAATTGAATATTGAATGGTTAATGGGAGAAGAGGAGTTTCCTCCTTTTAAAAAAATGAGTAAAGTATTATCCTTTGTACAAGCTTACGCTACAAATTGACAAACAAACAACATGAACAAAAAAGATTGAGGTGCCTATGTCATGTGATATATTAAAATTTACCCTGCATACAGTGCTATATCTCGCTACTATATATTAATCAGTAAGACCAAAAAAATATATTAGTTAAGTTTTTGTTGCTTGTCATCATGAAGATCAAATTGCTTCAATTGAAGAAAATAACACGAGCTGACAACTTTACATCAGATCGGATTCAGTAAGATTCTCAAATATAAATTATATATATATTAAAAGAAGGGAACATACAAACATTGTCCAAAATATTCTTCTTTGAGAATTAATTCAATCCACAAACTTTCAAACACATAAACTGGCAACAGAAAACTATAGAAGAGAACATACAAACATTGTGCATGCTACAAAGAATATTAGACAGAAATGTTAATTAGCATGGAACTTAGTGGAGTAGGTAGCACACTGAAGCTTAAAATATAAGGAAGTTGTATAAAATTAAACTTACGATCATATCCAATATTGTTTTTAGATTAAGTGGTTGAGATTAGCAAAAAACTTAACGTACATCACGTTGAATATAATCAAGGCTTTTTAGCCAAAATGGTTTCTGAGATTTGCATAACACATAAATTTAGTCATTGAGATTTACAATCAATAGAAGTGGTCCCTGATATTGTCCATCATCCATAATTTTGGTCATTCCATTAAAAAACTCCATTAAGTGATCACTGAGCTTTTTAACAGAATGACCAAAATGATGGATGGTGGACAATCTCTGGAACCAAAGTTATGTGTTATGCAAATCTTAGGGATCAAAATTATGTGTTTTGCAAATCTCATGGACCAAAATTATGTGTTATACCCTCAACTTAACGGAGTTTTGTAATGGAATGACCAAAATAATGAATGGTGGACAATCTCAGGGATCACTTCTATTGATTTTAAATTTCAGGAATCAAAATTATGTGTTATGTAAATCTCACAGACCATGCTGAAGTCCAAAAGCAATGTCCTGGAAATAATGGAGAAAATTTCGTCCTTTATACTTAAAATATTATATTAGTATCTGTCGAAATCTTTGTGCTAAAAGTCTCTGGTGATGAAAAATAAAAATAAAAGAGCTGTATGAGATAAAGAAGTAAACCACGAAAGAAGCATGGCTCATGGCTGGCGACTTTAATGCCATATAATTTAGGTGTGAAAGATCGAGAAATGATTCATGGATGAGAGAGATTTTTCAATGTGATCATCATACGAGGTAATACATTACATATCTTTATATAAATGGTGTGTTATATGTGTTAAAATATTAATAACTTAAAAATAAAAAAAATTTATCACTTACATAAAAACACGTGATGTACCATCCGTGTTTCCATCACAACTAAAAATTTCTCTATGGATGGAACTTGGAAGTCTCTCTCTCTCTCTCATGGAGAGAAAACACGTACCTACTACCTAATGCCATAGAACACCAAATCTGTGTGATCGAGGGGACAGCAAGATATGTTAGGACTAGCATTTCTCCCGTAATTGTGGTCTCGAATTCTGCTAATTTGTCAATTATTATATTTTTATCTCATTCAGCAATTTTGAACTTTAATGTATTATATGAAATAAAAATAATATGCATGCTAATTTAATCACCAGCTTGCTTCAAACCAGTTCACAGTACTCATTATCGCATTTCTCTCTCTCTCTCTCTCTCTCTCTCTCTCTCCCTCCCTCTCAATAACTTCCATCACTTTTCATAAGTATGATGTTTGTAATTTGGGTTTAAGAATAATTTTTTGTCCAGACTAATCCTGGAGAGATCTTAAAGATAATTTCAATTGAATAAATATTATAAAGTATACGTCGTGTTTAAATTCTACTAGTATTTATTATTGTCACATGATCCACATTTGATTTTCTATCTTCTACCATTAGATGATACTAATATGACAGTACACAATAATGGTTAATGGTACATCAATCATATAACAATAATGAAATTTAGACTTTTCTTGTGCTCCAACTTGTTAGTGCATGGATGGATGTGGTACGCTAGCTAAAGTGCTTATATCATCCACCTCCCAAACAGTTTTATTGATTTTGTTTGGCTTATTATACAAAATAGTTCTTGAGATTTGCATGATCAATAGAAATGGTTCTTGAGATTGAAAATCAATAGAAATGGTCCATGAGATTGAAAATCAATAGAAATGGTCCCTGATATTGTTCACCATCTATGATTTTGATCTTTCAGTTAAAAACTCTTTGGGCAATTTTTAAAACTTCGTAACTCAATCGATTCTTAACCAAATTCGACCCATAATATATCAAAATGAAGATAAGAAGTGTAGAACAAGATTATACATTTTTGGAAGCCCAATGATTGTTGGATATGGCTAGAAAATAGCCTGAAAGGTGACTGGTACGCGGGAAAACTGGAAAACTCGCCAGAAACTGGGTAAACTTTAAACATTCATAACTTCTTCAATACTCAACGAAATCGAGTGATTCAAAAACAAAAATCATACTTCTCGACGAGACAAAGAGAATGACATCTTTTTTTTTACTGCTAACGCATCGTGGTTTGGCCGGAAAACTGCTCGAAAATGGTTAGCCACTTTAGAGCCTTTTTCCGACCAAACCACTGTGAGTTAGCCTTCAAAAAGGTAACATTCTCTTTGTCTCGTCAAGAAGTATGATTTTCGTTTTTGAATCACTCGATTTCGTTGAGTATTGAAGAAGTTATGAACGTTTAAAGTTTACCCAGTTTCCGACAAGTTTTCCAGTTTTCCCGCGGACCAGTCACCTTTCAGGCTATTTTCCGGCCATCTCCGGCAATCATTGAGCTTCCAAATAGATATAATCTTATTCTACACTTTCTTATCTTCATTTTAATATATTATGGGTCGATTTTGGTTAATAAACGATTGAGCTACAAAGCTTTGAAAATTGCTCAAAGAGTTTTTAACGGAATGACCAAAATCATGGATGATGGACAATCTCAGGGACCATTTCTATTGATTTTTAATATCAGAGACCATTTTTATTGATCATGCAAATCTTAAGGACTATTCAGATTAGCACTATTTTGTATAATAACCCATTTTGTTTCATTGACAAAGAGTGTTAGATGTTGGCCCAATGAAGTAAATTACCTTTCGACCCCAAATAAATGAAGCTTATAGTTTAGACCTTCGTAACCTTCTGGCTACCACCGCTTGCATGCCCTCGTTGGGTTAATATATCATAAGCACTTTATTATTGTCACATCACCCCTTCTGTGCACATTCCCAACATAGAGGCACGATAGGCCCCCCAATCCACCCTAAAGGCAATGAGCACTTTGCAGCACCTTAAGGGCTGACATCGTTGGACGTTCACCTACTTCTGCTACAGATGGAGTAGTGTGTGGGGAGGCTTCGTTGGATTGGGACCATTTGAACGATCATTTGTGGCCAGCAGCCTCGCTTGATCGCAGATCATTTGACCGAGACACGTGTTTACTATTGAGAGAGAGACAGAAGCTAGATTTGAGAAATGTTATGTTCAATCATTTGGTACGATATGTTTAGTTAGTTACAACGTAACATCATCTTCAAAGAAGATGTTAAAATTATCATGTAAGCATACAACAGTAAAAAATAGTAGCAAACTCTCTTCAACTTAACCTTCAATTTCTTACGTGGCGATGAATCATTTGAAGGCAAAACCTTTTGTTGTCAAATTTGACAGCAGATGTCAAATTCATTAAATGATTTTTTAATAGATTAATATAATATATAATAAATGTTGTTATGTTTTTGAAATATTTGATTGGTTGCCTTAATCATTGAGCTCCACAAAAAGATAAAAAATTTATTAAATGACAACATTATTTAACATATCGCAAAATATTGTACAAAATGTTAAATTGTCACATAGGCTATCAATTATCATTTTAATGTTTAAAATTTGACATCTCTTTTGAAAATGCTCTAACAAGTCACGTGATAATAAATAGATATGTAATAATTTATATTTTGCGACAGAGAAAGTTTTTTCCTCTATTAGAGAAATAGCTCACAGGGATGGTATACCTATTTTTAAACCTTGCACACTGATGCAAGACGTAGGTAACTGAAGAGAAAAACTTACCAGTCATTTGTTGTTACACCTCTCTTCTCTTTTTTTTTTCTTTTTTTTTTCATGAACATATACACTTCTCTCTTTATTTCTAATGGTACATGACTTTTTAAACTTTTAAAAAATGGAACAACGGATGGCAAGTCATGGTTATCCATCTATTCTGGGGGGCTGGGAAGACTTACAGAGACATTTCAACCTTCTCTCTTTATTTCTAATGGTACATGACTTTTTAAACTTTTAAAAAGGGAACAACGGGTGGCAAGCCACGGTTATCCATTCCTTCTGGGGGGCTGGAAAGACTTACAGAGACATTTCATGAACCTTCTCCTGGCCACAAGTTTAGCTTCCACACCAGCAGCAGGTTTCGAACCTGAGACCTCCAATTTTTAGTTTGAAGGAAGCCTCGCAATCCGTTCTTTACCACTAGACTACCAGCTCGTGGTTAACTGTACATGACTAATATAGAACAAAAAAACCATATTCACAATTGGGTTCAATTAAATGGAAGCACAAGAAGCACTTTTTAGCTCCTCTATGATTGTAAAGGCTTGAAAATACACTTTTTAATTAGTTCCTCTAAGATTGCTATTGCCAATTCTTTTGACTAATACAATCTCGTTTCTCTTGAAAATTTGAAATCAAGAACTTAATAGATTTTTATAGGGCATGCCCGTAAGCTAATTGGAGTGAAAAAGTCAAATTAATTGAAACTTAAGATATGAAGAATGTTGTGCCACACACATACTTTTTAGGGTGAACTGTCGATTTAGTCTCTAAATCATCATCTCAGTGAAATTAGGTCCCTAAATTATTTTTCGATAAAATAAGTCATAGAATTCATTACAAATTGCGAATTTCATCCCTAATATTATACTCAAAATTATTTTATCTAATTGTTTGTCAGCGTAATCACATAACATATTTTAGAGACTCTTGCCGCCATTTTCTTGCCTACATGCCCTCAATGTTGCATATAAGTTGCGAATCAAATGTCTAATTTACCCTTTAAAGTTAACTCCGTACACTATTTCTTTGAAAAAAACAAGTCTTTAAACTATGAAAATCTACCAATCTACTCTCTAAAGTGTATCACATGCTAGTCACGCGACTTAAATTGACGAAAAATTAAATAGTATAGATTTGAATTTAATATTATGGATGTAATTGGCAGATTTTATTAGTTTGATGACTGAATATTTCGAAAAAATAATTTAAGGACTTAATTTTCACTTAGGTAATAATTTAAGGACTAAATTGACAATTCATCCTACTTTTTAATCTTTTCAATTAATTGACTTCTTGAACATGAGTTTCACAACTGGGCATTATCATGTCTATAATGGGAAATATTCAAAGTGAGATTTTTTATGAACTCTCTGTCGTCTCACAGTTTATCGTTAGTTCTCATGTCAATATTATAAAAACATTATGCAAAACAAATGAGGGAGCGGAAAGTTAATAGAAAATCTCACTTTTAGAAGAATCTCCATAGTATTTCTCTTCTATAATTACACAAAGTTGGTCCACATAAATAAATGTTAACGTGAATGACTCTTATCAATCATAAGGGGCTGGGTCCTCTACTTTTGAGAGTATTAAACTTACAAGAAAGGACGAACTCTGTATGAAATTCCACTCTTTGTTTATTTTTTTAAATTGTTTTCCTTCAAATTTTTTTCATTAAAAAACTTGCACTGAAGAATCTGTGATAATTGACGGAAACAAAATAAAAAATCATAAAAATCCAGATTTGTGTCAATTTATTTGTATGTACTTTAAGCAAGCTTGCTATTTTCTCCAGGGGAAGCAGTGCATTTCTTTTCTCTTTTTCATAGCATATACATAAAGTTCAACTTAGAAATCAAAAGGTTCTCGCTCCACTGCAGGACAACATATGAAACACACCACACATGAGGCCATATTCCATCGAAAAATAACACATCTCAAAAGCGATTTCTCTGATCATATAAATCAAAGAAAAGTAGGACTGCACTGATAATTATGATAAATATCCAACATGACCAGCATGGAGACAAGATGACACCATAAAAAATATTACAATATGTAATAACTAGGAAAAATTATTCAACTACTCTCTCCAACTCCAAGGCATTCTTCCCCTTGATGATCAGAACCCAGAAAAGAAGTGAAGGAATGGAAATTGAGAATAAAATTTGGCCGAACTTGAACTCGATCATCACCATCGTCGCTACCACCATTCTACCAATGTTGCAGCATTCCTTCTGAAAAAAATTGAGCAGTTTCATCTACACAACGTGACATAACATTGTCACTGCTAATATGATTCAAGTCGTCGTGATTAATCTCCGGAAAATCCGAGTTCAGAAGATTGGCTAAGCTAATCTCATCCATGTCAAAATCCACCAAAAAATCCGAGGTTGAATTTTCTTGATCAGCATTGATATTAGAGAATGAAGAAAATGACCGTGTCCTATTAATGTGGTCATCATCCATAGCTGCTGGCTTGTCATCAAACATTAGTCCCCCTGCATTTGTTTCCTCATTGTAATGTTGATGATTATGACCAAGGGGGATTTTGTGTGGGTGTGGGTTGATAAAAACTTTGGTACACTTAGCAGCTTTGGTACGGACAACATGGGATGATGCTGCTGCCATGTCCATCATTTTTGCTTTCTTGGAATTTGGTTCACCATTTTTGTGGTGCTTGAGATCTGAAGCAGATCCTTGTTGTTGGTGGTCATGAACTTTTTTACCTAAATTTGTGTTCCAGTAGTTCTTTATTTCATTGTCTGTTCGCCCTGGAAGCCTACCAGCTATTAGAGACCATCTGAAATTAAAAAATAAAATAAAATCAATCAAAATAAAGAACCCAATTACTAGAATTTCATAAATAAAAAAAATCAGAAGAAAATTACCGGTTCCCCAAAAGCTTGTGAAGCCTAATGATAAGCTCTTCTTCATCTGGAGATATGTTACCTCTCTTAATGTCTGGCCTCAGATAATTCAACCACCTAAGCCTGCAGCTCTTCCCACATCTGTTTAAACCTGCTTATATAATTAAGTACTAATTAATTAGACATTTATATGATTTTCATGCACAATTTAGAAAACCAGCAATGGGCTTGCTCTAAAGTAAGCTGCTATTAAGCCATTGTGGTTAGCCCAGCGGTGAAAGTTGGTAAGAGTAGTCTAGGTTCAAGTTCGAAGCCCTTCAATGTAACCGGAAAAAAGGGTAAGCTACTATTGATTCTAAGTTAGCATTTTGATTTAACTGTTACCTGCATTTTTGGGAAGGTTTCTCCATCTGCCTTCTCCATGGAGCTTGATGTATTCAGTGAGAACTTTGTCTTCATGGGCAGTCCAAGCACCTCTGTTCATGCCCTCCTTTGCACAACAAGGGCTTCTCCCCATTATTGTTTAGGTGCTTGGTCACACCAGAAAACTATATATTTTCACTCTGAAACTTGTTTCCCTCTCCAGCCTCTGGTTTTTCGCCAAGACTTATGCTTAGTTGATTTGGTCTCTTGTGGCCTTGGAGTCGGATACTTATATATATATATATATATATGGTAACTTTAACGAAAAACTCATGGTACTGTTCATTTTAACGAAAAACCATATTTTTACATTAAAAAATCAATCCTTGTACTATTTACTTTATCCTTTATTTTGTCCTGTTAAAACTCAAAATTTTCAAACTATTTTCATTAGTTTTTCTTATATATATAGCTGCACATTGTCATCACGCTATACTATGTTTATATTATAAAGACATTTTTTATTACACGTTACTTGTGGTCTTAGATTTAGCGAGGCCCATCTCACTTATAGCGCGTTTACTAATCCGTAATCAAATTGAGAGGAATTGAATTGAGGAGGAATTGAAATGGGGTGGAATCAGAATCAGATTCCTGTTGAAGTTGTTTATTAAAACTGTCTGGAATCGGAATACAATTCCATAAAGCTGTTTACTAATTCAGCAAAATTGGAATATAAACCAGTATGATTACTAAAATACCCTTGTCTCAAATCAAATATTTTATATACTTTTTTTAATAAAATTTGATATAGTATATAATAGTAAGAAAAAATTAAATTACTTTTTTATTTCATAGACATACTAAAATGATTTTGTTTATTTTTTTATAAATTTAAGTATTGACTTTTAATATCTAAATTTTCTCGCTCAAGTTGTAGTTTTTTCTCTTCGGTATATGTATGGAGTTGTGCATAATGTGAATGAGCATAGAATTATGCTTAATGAGCTAGAAGGACATGGGTTGGGTGAAAAGAAATGAGTTAGGTGAAGATAAAAAATGAGTTGGGTGAAAAGAAAAATAAGTCTAGGGTTAAAAGGATAATCTTGGAAATAATGAAAGTAAGTGAAATACCATTCCGATTGCTTGGGCAATCCGGAATCCAAATACCTTGTATATGTCGGGAATCCAAATCCTCCAATTTAAGGAATTGGATTCCATTTTTTGTGTGGGCCCCACACACTTTTGATTCCACCCAATTTTAGTAAACACATGTATAATCCATAATCGGAATCAAATTCCTTATTCTCATTCCGATTACGGGTTAGTAAACGCGCTATTAATTCAATGGAAAATGCTAACCATTTTCTCGATCTAAAGAACGTCACTCTTAGAACACCACATAGGATGGAAAAGAACTTGAAGGAAAACTATTGTGTCGCGTGGCAGGCTGAATGACATTTACGTTGAGTTAAGTGCGAAATATAAATTACAAATAAGAACTTTTTTTTTTATTATCATAATTACAAATAAAAACTTATAGCACATGTTATGTATATAGATTATATCATCCGCTTAACTGTTTACTTCCTACATCTTTTGGTAGCATTTTGATCTGAATATGTGATCATATTGATTTAATTTCATCATTTAATGTGTACGTTAATTCAAATTTATGTATTGTTTTTGTTTGAATATTTAATGTGTATTTTATTCAATATCTCTTATAATTAAATATTTGAATTTATAATCTACACATTTTGATTTATTATTTTTGTTTAACTCTGACACATTTAACTCGGATAATCTAGATGGATACTCGAAATGACCCAAATGTTTAAGTGAACATCTAAATCGAAATGTGTTGATCGATACCTTAAAAAAAAAACCATAATTGAAGGTGAGGTGTAAAAAGAACAAGATATAAACAAATAAAATTGAGAGCAAAAGGATGAACCAATAAATTTGTATGCAAGAGCAGACGATAAGAATTTCACAATATATAGAATATTAGCAGGGCTTCCTCTGGTCACAAAGTCAACTGGTGGACCAGTTTGGCATTATTATTATTCTATTATTTTTCGTCAGATTGTGACGCACTACGACCATTCATCGTTTTAAATCCCCGAATGATCCCTTAGATCCAATTTCCATTAATTTTATGAATTTAACCATCATATGCCTCCCTAAGTACATACAGGAATGGTTCCTTGATTTCTGGTTCCTACCACACGTCTCCCAAAATTTTCATCTGTCATTTCAATCTGTCATCACACAACCCCGCTCAAATTGGGTGGGATGGAGTCATTCATATAAAGACCTAGGCTGATTTGGTATTGCTATACTTTGAAAAAAAAAAAAAAAACTATTTTTACTATACTGTGAGAATAAGTAGCTATAAGATAAAACAGCAGAGTGTTTAATAAATTTTTTTTGTAAAAGTGTTATTGGAAAAAAAAATATTATAGTGTTTGGTAAACTTTTATGTAAAACAGTTATGATTGTGTGAAATGACCAAAAAATGTATAATACTAGATGTGCCATTAATTTAATTTTCTTAACAAATAAAGATGAATTACTAAATATATTTTATTTATAAAATTGATAACAAAGAGTAAAATTCGTCCCTTTTTGGAGACCCAACGATGATTACAAAAGCAAATCTTAATTGTCATTAGAGAATTAGAACACTAATTAAAGAACAACAATAACAAATCACAACCAAACAATAATTTAAAAAGAAAATAACTAAAATTTAGAACAAACCCAATAGGCAGTGAGTGGAGTCCTGAGTAGTGAACCCGTCAATTGGTTTTCGGGTCCGGTATGGGGAACAACCCGGAACTGGTGCCTCTCGGCGGAGAAAAGCCCAAGAACTTCTGCAAATTGGTCTAAGTACTGATCGAGCACATAAAGTACAAAAACACCATTGAACAGTCCGTCGCATCCTCCCCTTGCAGCCCTCTGTGGCTCATCTTAATCACCAACCTAAATGGGCTTGAAGGGTAATTTCGCTACTGCCTTCCCCTCGAACAACGAGTTGAGCAGTCCGAAGACAACGAAGAGGACGAGGGTGATAAGGGCGCTAGACTTGAACTTGAAGAGCAACAAATCGTGGCTGGATTCCTTGAGGCTGCTCTCGACGCAGTCGATCTTCTTGTTGTTGGACTTTTTGGTAATTTTGGCGGCGGAGGATGAGTCGGTCTTCATGGTCTCGAGCTTCTTGGCGGCTTTGTTGATGAAGGAGCGGAGGGACTTGTAGGAGTTGGTGCGGTAGATGAGAACCCATGAGGTCGCCTGGAGTGGAGGGACTTGCAAGAGTGAAAGTGTGAGGAATGCAGGAGAAATGAGGGCAATGTTGGCAAATTGAAAAATTCATTAATGAATTTACTATTCACCTGTGTTTTTCAAATAAGCTGGTTTTTGGCTTTTTTCATCCTAAACTTTGAAAAAAAAGTTGGTTTGGAGTGTTTACCAAACACAAAAAACTCTCCCAATTTTTTTTTATACTCACTTTTTTAAAATCACCTCAGTACGAAACCAGGGTTAAGGGCTGGTTTAGTATTGCTATGCTTTAAAAAAAAAAATTGCTTATGTTGTGCTGTGAGAATAAGCTCATTGTTACTGCTTCACGTTTTCAGCTTTTTTTCACCCAAAACTGTGAAAATAAGCTGTTTTTAAATGTTTACCAAACACATTTTTGAGCTCAGCTTTTTTTAATACCCACTTTTTATAAAATCACTTTAGTACCAAACCAGTACTACGTACCAATGAGTGAGTTTGGTTTAAAGCGTTGTATATATTTATAGTTTCCACTAATGCTTTGTTTAATGTGTTTTCTACATCATGCCATGATTATACTTATGTTTATAAGTATTATTATATTGGTTTAACGTATTTTCTACATCATGCCATGATTTAACGTCCGTTCTTTCATACATCTTGTTAAAAGGTCCAACTGTTCAGATTAAGAGCAGATCTTCTCATTTACCACGGCTCCAAAGGGAGAATTAATCCCACTCACTAAAAAAATGAATTGCACATGTGAGACTTAAATGGATAAATGACAACAGTGACTAAAGTAGCTTAAATTTGATGTCTATTTTTTCAATCCTCATACTAAAATGTCCAACTGCTCAAATTACAGACCAAGTCTTCTCATCTACTATGTAGAGTTGATAGATCTGATAAACAAGTCGTATTTGTGTCTTTTTTATGGTATATTCATTATCTTGTTGGATTTGATCGTTTCAAATCCATTATCTTAACGAGTCCTTACATGTAACCCGATAATGTTCGACTCGTTAACGAGTCGTGTCGGGTTATTGGGTGCAAAAAATTGTCATGCATAATGTCTATACTGGTAAACGGGTTGTGTTTGTGTTGTTTACTTGTCATGCCCGCTATCTTAATAGATTCTTAACGGGTGACTCGATAATAACCTGATTCATTAATTGATTCTTAATGGGTGATCTAATAATGATCAACTCGTTAACGAGTTGACCTAAAACCTGATAATAAGATATGTATTGGTAACATCATGATAAGATATGTATTGGTTGGTATTGGGAACATCATAATAACAAATGTATTGGTTGTCAGATCTTCATTTGTATTTTGAATTTGGGAACATCATAATAAGGTATGTATTGATTGGTATTGCACAACTGAAAGCAAATATTATATAAGTCACTAGAGTTTGCCTGGTTTGAAATTGAGGTGCTTAAAAAAAAGCTGCTTATTTTTTAAGTTTTTATGTTGAAGGTGTTTGGTAAATTAAAAAAAAAAGGAAAACTAATGAAAAGGGTTTGAAAACTTTGAGTTTTAATGATAAGGACAAAATAAAGAGTAAAGTGAATAGTACCAGGTTTGACTTTTTAGTGTAAAAATGTGATTTTTCGTTAAAGTGAACAGTACCGTGGGCTTTTCGTTAAAACTCCCAAAAAAAAGGATTATTTTGGAAGCTGTGGTGATTAGCAGCTGAAATCATCAGAAAACTGGCTTTTTTTTCAAAGCACGGAGAGCTACAGTGCATCTTTAATGAAACTTTCTAAAGTCCAATAACACCCTCATCATTTTTACAAAATGATAGGCCTTGTCTTTAATACTCAAACTAGAATCTCTCACACTCGTTCATCCCCTCGCATCAGAGTAGGACCATAATTGTCCCGCCCACTCCTACTCAAGACCAACCAACACCACTGCACCAACATTCATCCCTATTCTCCTTCCAGATCCTCCAAATACACAAATAAGAAAACGATTCAATCTTTTTGAGAAACCATTTTTGAAGCATTCATCTCCATCGTCTGGAAGCATGCTTCAAATTGAAACGGCTCTACCACCTTTTCTAATCACCAAACTAGAAACAGCTTCGCCGATCTCCATCATCCCTCGAACCCAACCCCTTATTTGCTTCAAATTGATTTCTCCCTCTCTCTTACGCGACCCGATGGATATGTCTCTATCATCCGACGCATGAACCCACAACTTCTTGTTCGAAAGATTTAGAGTTCGTCTGAATTTGGATTTGGGTTTTAGAAAGGCGTCTTTTGGTATCTGATATGATGGGGTAGAAAAGTTTGTGGATTGGAACTGGAGGGATCGGAGGTCGAGTTTTTGTCGGGTAAAAAGAGGTTGAAGGGGAAGGATGGCGGAGTGGGATTGAAGCTCGTTGAAGAAGCCAACGCCAGAACCTAAAGCCTGCACTTCCTTTTTCTTGACCGCCAAAGCTGCTTGATTTTGGGTTCGTGAGAGCAACTCCAGCGGGATGAATTACTGGAGGGATCGTGGGTGGAACAGGGCTCGATCGCCCGATGGAGCAAGGCCAGCGTTGGCTGGCGAGGGAGCCCGAGCAGGCCCGAGCGCCAGGGTCGTGAATTTGTGCTGGCCTGAGAGCTTGGGATGGATTTGACGTCAGACGCCTTTTTGGATAATGATGCCTGAAATCTGCCTGGAAGATCACGGGTCCCCTTGCAGAAAAACTGAGGAAATGTTTCCCGAGTTGCATCTGCACCAAAACTCTACCAAATTATGCATGCAGACTCAGGAATCGCATCTGGTCACCAAAAGGAAGAGAAATAAGGTATCCCCGAGACTTACCTTGGCCGTGAACGGTAGAATTTCGTCAGAGTTTTCCCTCGAGTTTGCACCGAATTTCGTGGCATGTCGGTCTCTGTTTGAGTCCATTGTCTGAAATTCTAGGACTCGAGGATGGTCGAGAGGAAGAAAGGTGGATGTTTGGGTGGCTTAGGTTTCGACAGAAAACAGCGGCGAGGCGCCGTTTGTGTTTTCTGTCCATGTGCTGTTGATCGAGAGAGAGAGGTGAGGGAAGTAGAGAGAGTGGAAGAGAGAGATGGCAGCTCAGAAACCGTCCGGATTCGGCGAGATGTGATAGTGGTGTGCCTTCAGGGTTTCTGTGCAAAACAGAGAGGGGAGAGTTACAGAGGTTAGGGGAGAGAGTTAGTGAGAGAGATAATAACAAATAAAATTATTTTGTATTATTTTATAGTCAATTGACAGGGCTATTTAATGTAGGGGTGGAGATGCAAATGACGATTACTGTTCATTAAAGGCAATTACTGTTCACTGAGTGGATAACATAATTGATAGCCCTAGGGGGGCTACACCACGCTGGAACTGCTCTGAGAGAGAAGAGTTTGAGAAAGGGATAACTTTGGGCATATCAACAAATACATTTTCATAACTCATTAAATTTTTAAATGTTGAAATAACTACAAACAAAGGGATAACCTTCTCGTACTAATTAATATTTAAAATAAGGTTTATAAATATTTTTCTTTTAAAAATAAAGTATATTTCGTTATTCACCTTTATTTGTTAAGAAAATTAAATTAATGGCACATCTAGTATTATACATTTCTTGATCATTTCACACAGTCACAACTGTTTACATAAAAGTTTACCAAACACTATTATATTGCTTTTTTTTCTTCCAAAAAGACTTTTACAAAAAAGTTTACCAAACACTCAGCTGCTTTATTTCACAGCTACTTATTCTCACAGCACAGCAGAAACAGTTTTTATTTAAAGCACAACAATACCAAACCAGGCCTTAGTCTAGTGGTGAGAGTAAATAAAAGGGAGTTTCAATGAAACACTCTCGGTACTGTTCACTTTTAATGAAAATTCTCTGTACTGTTCACTTTTAACGAAAATGACATTTTAACTCTAAAAAGTCACTCTTGGTACTATTCACTTACAACACATTTTTGTCTTTTTGGTTAAAACTCAAAATTTTCAAGTCATTTTCATTAATTTTTCTTAAATAAAATGATCGGCATAATTAGATTAGATTTAGTGTTCGAAATCTTTGGATATACCATAAAAATCAAATATTGCAGAAAACATGTGGACTCTTATTTACTAACTTTTTTTTCATAGTTTAAATTTTTATTTGATGCACATTCTTTCATCACTGAACACTGAAAAAATTATTAATTATTCTTATCAACAAAATTAGACATTGTTATTAGTATTTTAAAATTCTCATTATACTCTCCAAATTTTTTATATTTAAAAAGAAAAATATACTTGTAAAAAATGCAAAACAAGATCTTTAGAGCGCCAATAATAATTCTCGCATTATTATATTATATTTATTAGCAGAGTTAGGTGGATTATTTACATATGGTTGTTTACGTAGATTTTGTGATAATGAGGCCAGGACAGAAGAATCTTCCACAACTTATAAATCAGTAATTAAATGAGAATTGTTATTAACTCTCTAAAAATTTAATTGTTTATTCCAAATTTTTTTACATTTATAAAGAAAAATAAGAGTGCATAATTAGATTTTTAAGTGTTAATAATAGTTCTCTAATTTAATAATATGTAGGATTAAGTATTAACACACATTTGGGCCACTTAGTACTACGGTCCAGTGATATTCCTCTTCACTTGTAAGTGAGAGGTCTAGGGTTCAATTCTCGCCAAAGGTGAATTTGAACCACATTATTGCTAATCCATTGTGAGGTCAAGCTCACCCATTCTCACTTAGTGTAGATAATATCGTTTGTTAAAAACACACACACACACACATTTGGAAGAAGAAAAAAATAAGTAGGATAATACTTCTGTAAAGTACAAAGTGTATGAGCTCGTTTGGATGTGTTTTTAAAATGATTGAAAGCGATTTTGGTAAAAATGTTTTTAGAACCAATCATTAGTAAAAATGCAAGTAAATCCTGAAAAAGCACTTAAAGTGCTTCATGGAGGAAGCACATAATTGGTGCTTCTTGCAGAAAGCACTTCAAGTGCTTTTGGAACCAAAAAAGATTTTTTCTAAAAACACTTTCAATCATTTTAAAAGCACATCCAAACGAGCCATATATGTAGAAAAGTGCTTCTTAATTACTCTCAAACTAATGTTTTTTTCATTAGCTGATCAAAAAATACTGTAAAGAATTTTGTATGCTCATATTATTGACTATGGGAAATTTTATTTAAACCCATGTAACCTACACCCAACTTAAGTTTTAAATGTTAATTGTCTATTTTACCCTATGGCATAATTACTATTAAGTACAAAATGAAATTAATAATAAAACTCAAATTTCTCAATAAACCCAGATAGTATAATTAAACCCTAGCATCACCCTTTGTTTATCCTACGTCCATTTTGGCTAAAACCCTAATAGTTCTGATAAAGAAAAACAAACTTTTCTATTGATAGATAGTGATTTTGAAGTTTTGAATTCTCCAACTAAGGTATGACTCGATTTATGAATATTTTGTTTGTTTGCTTCTTCTTTGGATTAAATTTTATACTTATTATATTATATTGTATTTCCTTTTCTCTGCCGTCTGTCTGCGCCCCAAAACACCATTGCAAGGACTTTTGATTAGTAGTGCAAAGACATATATAACTTGATTCTTGGTGCAAATAAAGATTGCCCAACCTCATAAACCTTGACCACTATAACTAGCAGGTGACATGTCTCCATCCAAATCCAAAGCATCAAGGTCAAATGTTTCCGGCAAAGTGATGGACTGAATTGGAGCTTGCATTGCATCCTCTAGCAAATTCAAATCTATGGAAGGATCTCTTGGATCCTAAGTCTATGGATGAGTTTGGTAGCAGAAAGAAAGAAAAAAACATCCATGGAAATGCTAGTCATATGCAATTATACAGGGGCAAAGGACTCCTCTTTGAAGAAAAAAACATTCAATTAAAGATGCTATTTTATAAAAGGAATGGGTGTAAAAATAACTTTACATTTTGAATTGGGTTTGAGAGGGTAATTTAGGTAATAAATTTGAGTTTAAAGAGATATTAATTCTTTAATAAAAAAACAATATGGGTGAAAAGAGTAAGCTGGGCGTAGAAAGAGGTTAAATGGGTTCAAATAAAATTTCCCTTGTAGTATTTAGTTGTTGTCGACTTTGAGTCTGCCTTATTTGTTTCCTTACTCTCAAACTAACATTCAAATTCCAAAAAGAAACATCCATGGAAATGTTAGTCATATGCAATTATACAGGGGCAAAGGACGTCTCTTTGAAGAAAAAAACATTCAATTAAAGATGCTATTTTATAAAAGGAATGGGTGTAAAAATAACTTTACATTTTGAATTGGGTTTGAGAGGGTAGTTTAGGTAATAAATTTGAGTTTAAAGAGATATTAATTCTTTAATAAAAAAACAATATGGGTGAAAAGAGTAAGCTGGACGTAGAAAGAGGTTAAATGAGTTCAAATAAAATTTCCCTTGTAGTATTTAGTTGTTGTCGACTTTGAGTCTGCCTTATTTGTTTCATTCCTCTCAAACTAACATTCAAATTCCAAAAAGCCCTAATATTCGAGTTCCCAAAAATCCTTGAAAGTTTGTTAGGGACAGCGCCCACCACACCATTCAAATTCCAAAAAGCCTTAATATTCGAGTTCCAAAAAACCCTTGAAAGTTTGTTAGGGACAGCGCCCACCCCCCCCCCCCCCCCCCCCCCCCCCCCCCTCCTCTTCCCTCTTCTCTTCTCTCGCTCTGTCTATAAAAAAGTATGTAATATTGCGTATGTGAGAGGTTTCCAAGAGTGTTAACATCTTGGAAGTAAAGCCACTGGAAAATGTTTGAATAAGACTCATCACTCTCATGAGGTCTCCCGGCATCGATCGATTCGAATCGTCCATGTCTCCATCATACATCAATATATTGCAGGCAGTTTCCTTTTCTTTTAATTATGCACCGTACATATAAACATTACAGGGTCCTCTGATTAAATTTGTGATAGAGAGATTCAATTCACTACATATTTTCGATCGTTCATATATGATACGTGGGTCACACAAGATGAATTATTGGCTTCCATGCATGTAGAGACAGTGAAATGGTCAGTGCATGTGTTTTTCAATACCTTCTTTCTTTTGGTTGGTCAAATATATATGATCAAACCTTCCAGATCCATCACTTCATTGTGTCTTTTTGTTTGTTTGTTTAATCATCTAGTATGTTCAGCTAGTGACGAAGCCAGGATTTCTCGGGGGAAGAGGCGAACTTAAAAGAGCGCAAGGTTAAAGAAAAATGGCAACAACTAAATCTTTTTATATAGTAATGTCTTCCATAATTAATCGATACAAACAAATTACAATTGTTGCCGGCGAGATTTCATATCATGAAAACGTCGCATAATAGGCTTATTATCAATAAAAGCAAATACATCTCTCTCAATGTAAACAATCATGCTATCACTCAACCATTGATCTCCCATTTTGTTACGCAATGGTGTTTTCACAATTCAATTAACTATACTAATATGCATAATAACTAATTCAACCAACAATTCAATTAATCAATACCAATTAGCATACAAATTATTCAATAAATAAAAATTCAATTCAACTAATCATATGAATAATTGTACACATTATGTAATAATTCAATTAATTAATCAATAATCACGAATTCAAATTTTTATTTTCACCCTAAAAATTAATTTCATATCAATAATCAACAACCAATAACCAACTTAGTGCATTACCATATGAATATGATTCTATTTCTATACCAATTAAATAAAATTCGTATTAAATAATTATTTAGGGTTAGGTAGGGATTATAAATTTACCTTTGAAGTTTGAAGGATGGCTTGGAAGCCAGCGGCTCAGTGGCTGTTGGAGTGAGAGAGACTGAGAGAGGAAACGGCTGGGAATCAGCCAGCCAAACCCAAACAGGAATTTCAAATTCTTCCATTCCGTTCCGTTTGCTGCTATCTGCTGGGATTTTGGGGGGTAGCTTTGCTGCTCTCTGGTCTCTGATTGGTTTTGAGGGGCTGAGAGAGAGAGAGAGTAAAGGAAGAAAGGATGAATGGGGGACACGCGGTCCCCCCCCCCACCACACCCCTACTATATATATATATATATATTTTTTTTTTTTTTTTCAAACATACGAAACGATGCCGTTTTGGTGTAATTTTATTTTATTTTTTATTTTTTACCAGGACCAAAACGACATCGTTTTGGCCTGGATTTTTTTTTTTTTAAAAGAAACTCAATATGCAGTAGAACCAGTTCACCGGAGGTAAAAGAACAGACATGGAGATGGAGCGGCTGGGTTTTCCGGGAAGGAGTGGCGGCCGCCACTCCTCGCCCTCATGTGGCTTCGCCATTGTGTTCAGCCATATACATATACATAGTTTGCACAAAGTAATGCAATTGTATAAAATTTGAAAGCATATACATTCTAACGCTCATTTTGTAGGGTCCACTTCGTAATGTATTGCAAGATCCAAAATGTTTATATTTTAGTACATCATTTATGAATCATCAAAATCATTAAGATATTTATTTGTAATAAAGAAAATGGATGAATATGATTCTAAAATAAATATTGGTTCATATTGTTATATTATGAAATGGGCCATACAAAAACATGTATTAAAATGTATGTCAAAAAGGGGTGTCATTGGATCCTAACTTATATATATAGCTAAAATGCTTTCTAATTTCTACAACTTGTTTTACATGCTATACAAATGATTCATAAGCAAGTTATGATCTTCTAAAAACTGGCAGAGTTTGGAATCTCATTATAATTTCTAAAAAGTATTCTATTTTTGTTCATGATTGAAGCCTATCATTGTATTTGTTTTAAGCACTTTTTATGGTAACTACTGCTTTTTCTAGCACATCGAGTGGGCAATGCTCTCCTACAAGTTGGCCACTGCCAATTATGGATAAGATTGAGTTTAGCTTTGGAAATAGAAAGTAACTTTGTTTTCTTGAATAAATTCCTATAGGTTTAAGGATGTTAATTAGAGGTTCTAATGGAGAAAAACTTGTGTGGAACTCAGCATGTCATTGGACTTTCCTCAGTGGCACTATCGCCCACTCAAAACTTGCCATTTGTTAAACATTAATATAATTTCTATTTTAAAATTTTAAAATATTTAGGTATATAAAACTAAAAAGATTAGTAAAAATAACTAGAAGATAAAAATTATAATAATAAAAGCAAATAAAAATAGACAAACAACACACCCCCCCCGCGGTTCATCTCCATCGGCACACTTACTATCCACCCCCTCTCAGTTCATCAGAATCCCTCAATGCAGTAGGGGCCCCGGCCCCCAAAGGCTCATGTCGATGGTCTGGCCCTCGCGGCGGACGAGCCGCGGTGGCCGCCTTGAATCGTAATTCCCACCGAGCGGCGGGTAGAATCCTTTGCAGACGACTTAAATACGCGACGGGGTATTGTAAGTGGCAGAGTGGCCTTGCTGCCACGATCCATTGAGATTCAGCCCTGCGTCGCTTCGATTCGTCCCTCCCCCTTTCCTCCCCGGCCCATCCTTTTCATTTTACCCATGTTTCGAGAGGCGAGGCTATTAGTCAACAATTGGCCAAAAATTCCCAACACATTGGCATGTCCGACAATTGTCCATAAGATCAGTTGCATTAGTGAATTTTTCTTCTTATCCCCTCTACAACTGACCTTGCTTGGTCTCCCCCCATTCATTAATGTTTTCCCTTCATTATTTAGAATGACTTTTACTGGTCTGATCATAATAGGTTTCTGGGTAAATGCTTTGATTAAATTTACAGAGAGCAGTGACATTCAAACCCCGGCCGAATAAAACTCTCCTCTTTCTTTCTTAACAATTCTCACTTTGTAAAAAAGAGTTTGATGATTAGAGGAAAACAAGAAAGGTTTGATGAATCAAGAAATATGTATTTCTGGGCATCATTGAACAATGTACTAAATGAAGGAGTTGGGTTGGCGGGGACAGGAAGGATGGAGAGAGAGAGAGGGAGGAGGTGAGCTTGAGATAATAAATCTTCTACATTTTTTTTTAAGTTAGTTTATATAGTAATTTGGTTTAACACATGACAAGTTTTGAGTGGTGGTGGAGTGTCACTCAGTAAAATTCAGTAACAAATTAAGCCCCAACAAGTTTTACGAGTGATGTGCACATGGATCGTTTGGCCTCAATATTTGAGTCACATGTTCTAATATAATGAAAGAAAAAAAACTTGAAATTTTACAGTAATTTTTTTTTTCTGTAGCGTGAGATTCAAGCTCCTAGTTGAATTTAAGTTTGAATGGGACGTGACTTTGATTTCTTGAATATAAATTCCTAAAGGTGGATGATAATATTTTTAGGTACCTGCACAAAGAGGTTAAAATCACACAAAATACTTGCAAGAGAACAAGGTAGTTGTAGTATAAATGGCTCAAGTAAGGTTGTTTTATGCCGGGATTATTTAAAACAATTTATGAAAAACAACTAATCCTAGTTAATTATTTGAAAACAAAAATTGAAAAAGGTTGAATTTGAATTTAAAAATAATAAAAACGAAATTTAATAAAAGTAATTTAGGAAAAACAACTAATAACCAATTAAGAAGAAAACAAATCAAAGAGAAAAAGTTTTGAGAAATAAATTTGGAAAAGCACTAGGGTTCCGCCGTCCCCCTAAGAGCAATTCCACCCCTAAAAAAAATGCGTCAGCACCCAACCCATTTATCCACTCAGTGAACAGTGATAGACCCCAATGAACAATAATAGGCCAAATCATCTTCATCCCTAACAAAAAATAAACCAGTCAATTTTATTAAAATAGTATTATTATTTATTATAAAATAATAAAAATAATTATTTTATTTTTAATTTATGACTTTAATCTCTGTAAGCTCTTTGCAGCTTCTTCTTTCCCAACCTCACTCCCACACTCCAAAACTTGAATCAACGGTGTGATAATCCTGGCTCCGATCAGAACAACCTTGTATGAACGAAACCCAGAAAAAACAGAAACAATCTTTGCAGACAACCTCATGTCATCTCCGCAAGCTCTGTTGCTGGGCCTCGAAACGACGATTGCGAACCGCTGTGTCAAAACGTCGGCGTTGTAAATCTCTGATAGGTTTCTTGCGTGAATATCGAGTTTTGCGGAAAGCATGTCCAAGTCGCTCTGCATCATAAGCTTCCCGTTGTACGAAAGATCGATGCAGCGACGAGCTTCTCTCCCCCTTCTCCCTCCGTGACTCCTTCCCTTTATGTCTCCTTGCCTTCTGACGCCACACTGGCGTCAGATGGGCTGGTCCCAATGTCTGTCAATTTTGGGCTGGCCTGGAGACCAGCTTAGGTTGGGTGTTAGGCAATCTGTTGGGCTGGACAGACTTCCCTAGGTGTCGGGCCATTTTTTTTGCTGTGTGCCGGCCTATCCCACCTCGGTGGAAGTGCTCTAACAATTCTACGTAGTTCTTCTAATTTCTTACGAATTACACATGCATATTTTGAAGGTTAGGTTTTCCTAAAATATATACTACTTGGAACCTCCAACATAGAACGTATATCTAACATGCAATCCGTCCGTGACGTCCAGATCGAATGTGAACATGCAAAACTCATTAAGCTTTGTGAAAACCTTTTGAAAAACCATATAACTCTTAAGACGTGTTGTCTATCCCTAGTAGCTACACATGTTAACCACAAGAAGCCTTCGTCAATTTTAGGGACAACCCTCCACCAAAATTGCATCAAATTACTTTTCTAAATATCCTAATGGTCGCGAATCATTAAGACAAATAGATAGTTTAAACTGATGATTAACAATCCAAACTTGCATGCATAAATTCATAAGAAAATTAAAAGGATACTACATATTCTCGCTAAGGATCTTGGCCTCACCCTACTAAAAAGGATTAGTTGCGCATATTCATAATTAAAATCAAAAGAATTGTATTAAACTATAAAAAGAATGAAAACACCTTGTAAAATAAAGTCTGAAAATCTCTAAGCTTTAGCCAAATTCTTCTCTCAATCTTGCGTACGTTAAAACCCTAAGGCTGGCCAAAAAGGCTTATTTATATTACTCTAAATAAAATCCTCCTAGTAAAAGGTCTTAGAATAAGACTAGAAAACCAAATAAATTGAAATAAAATAGGAAACATAATCCTAAATTGACTTGGTAAATTCGCCTAAAAATCTACACAGCCACATTTTAATCTACACAGCCACATTTTGGACCCAAATCAGCTCCAAAACTGGCCCAAAATAGCTGGATTTAAAGCTTGGACTATTATAAACACTTCTCCAAAAGACCATGAACCCATCTAAGGTCATCTTGGACTCCAAAACTTGCATTTAAGCCCAAAAATGTCACTTTCCAGCAACGCGTACTGCTCTTTATTTAATTGTCAGAAAATAACCGCTTAGTAGAAAAATCCCAAATTTGGGCACGAACAAGCTAAGAGACACACGGATGTCCTCCAATTTGAATCACTCCAAAATTCATCCGTTTGGTCACGTTTTGCTCTAGAGGAAATCAAATGTTCTACATTGAAAAGATAAAGTAAAATATCAACATTCTACCAAAATAATTACTAAATTATATTAAAAATAAGGTACAATATATAATATAATTTTGACTTATCAGTGGACATCCCCCAAGTAGTAAGGAAATGAGAAGTCCCTTGATGTCAATTGTCAAGGGAGTAGTAGGTATATTGGAGTAATAAATTAGGTAGTTGGTATTTTACCAAATCCAAAGCCATGCATCGTTTTCCATGGCCTTGAACAACAACACCTATTAATTCCCCCCATGTTACTTACACTATTTCTACCACTTGCTGAGAAATTAATATGGCATAAACATTGAATTAGAACACTGACTATTCTACCACTTGCTGAGAAATTACCATGACTGAAAAGAGTAATGCTATTCATACCATGTTTTTGTACCATATTTTTATATCACCTTAGGTGGTATTTGATGTGGACAGCCACATCATTTGAATTAATCAGATTTTTAAATTTAATTTATTATTTAATAAACTAATAATTAAGAAAAACTAGTTAATTAAATGATTATTGTGGTATACGAGAACTCTTTCTCTTTCATTTCCTTGGGTTTTGCAAATTTTTCAAATGATGTGGCTGTTCACATCAGATGCTACCTAAGGTGGTATAGAAATATGATATAAAAACATGATATGAATAACATTACTCGACTGAAAATGATTTTAGAGAAAGTGTTTTTGAGTTTTAAAAGCATTTAAAATATTACATGCAAAAAATACCAGATATTTGCTTATTGTAGAAACACTTCAACTATTTTTCTAATTTTTACTAAAAATTAATTTCAAAAATATTTTCACAAAGCTTTCAGCCATTTTGCTTTCTGGATCCAATAATTACCACCGAACTTCCAAACTGATTGCAGATATCCAGATTCACTTTTGTCGTCCAAAGAAACGTCGAAATGCAAAAAGATAATGTCCTCATATATACTTTTTTCTAGGGCCCATGATATTATATATCATATATCATCCTTTACTTAAAATACCTCTTCAAGTTTTTGATATGGTAAATGTCCCAGATGATGGAAATTAAACGACAGTCATGTAATGATAGTTGGCTTGGCTCCACATGATAGACACATTTTTAACAACTTCTAGAAATGCATTATCAATTTTCTTTCATGATATGTTATTAAGTGATTTGGAAAATGAGTAATGAATCTTTGCAAATTTTAGATCTTGTATAAATATTGTTCACTAAATGGGACGTAACATTGTAACCAAACCCCTTTAGTACCACAAAATTTGTTACAAGTTAAAACGATGTGGTTTCATTGGTAATAGTAAATAATTCTTACATCAATTTTTTTTTAATACTACTATATATTTAACTAAGAAGGTGGAGAGTTTGGAATAAGCCACAATGAATATGTCATAATCATTTGGTATTGAACATTGTTGCGAGTTATATATTAGTTAGAGTGTATGGTGAAGTACATATGTAATACCAATTGTAACTCCTATATATACTTCACTTTGTAGATTAATGAATATATAAGAAATTCCCAAATATTGTCATATATATATTTTTGGTATTTACCATGTTTAGTTCAATATGGTATCAGAGCAGTTCGCTCTTGGTGACCTGTGTGCTTTAATTTTGTGACCACATTTTTCGTGATTTCCTTCGTGAAAAAAAAAAGTGAATAGTATCGCGCAACAGTACAGTGTGTGAACAGTGGTCCTCTACAGTGTTGTAAACAGTGCTTGCTACAGTGCCGTGAACAGTCTGCTGCTACAGTGTTTTGGTAAATTATTTTCATTCCGCTGCGTATCTTTTGTGCCTTTATTGTTCGTGATTTTGTTCAATGGCTCAATATAATCATAGTGTTGTTATGCATCTTGATGGAACAAATAAATGGATAATTGATAATGGGGTCACTGATCATGTGACTAGTGACCCTAGAGTGTTTGATGAGTTATGTGACTATGTTCGTGATCCGTATGTTACTAGTGCAAATGGAGCACATTCCCCTGTGAAGGGTGAAGGCACTATCTCTCTGACTCCAACCTTATTATTGGTCCGTGCTTTACTTGTTCCTGATCTTAAGTGCAATCTTTTGTCTGTAGGAAAACTTCTTGATACCTTATATTGTTCTACTCACTTCTACCTTACGTATTGTTATTTTCAAGATATTCAAACTCAGAAGATAATTGGTTATGGTAAAAGAATATGGGGTTTTTACATCTTGACTATGGAGGATACTGTTGTTTCTGGTTCAAATAATCATCAAGTTTTAAGTGCTAAAGTGGATGACAGACATCAAATTTGGTTGTGGCATCGACGATTGGGACATCCATCATTCAGTTATATAAAACATCTATTTCATTCTTTGTTTCGCACTTGTAGTGATTCGGAGTTCAAGTGTGAAACATGTGTTATGGGTAAGAGTCATCGTGCTTCCTTTCCCGTAAGCGATTCTAAAGCTACTTTGCCATTTGATTTGATACATTCTGATGTGTGGGGTCCGGCGAAAGTTAATTCTAATGGATTCTGTTGGTTTGTTACTTTTATTGATGATTGTACTCGGTTAACTTGGGTGTTCTTGATGAAGAATAAGAGTGATGTTCCGTTACTTCATCAAGAATTTTGTACAATGGTGTCTACTCAGTTTCAGACCAAAGTTAAGGTCTTCAGGTCTGATAACGGGGGAGAATATGTGAATCACACTTTGGCATGTTTTTTTCGTGATAATGGTATTATTCACCAGACGACTACTCCGTTTACACCCCAACAAAATGGTGTGTCCGAACGGAAGAATCGTCAAATAATGGAAGTTGCTCGCTCCTTGATGTTGGATAAATATGTTCCTAATCATTTGTGGGGTCATGCTGTTTTGGCTGCTGTGTATTTGATCAATTGTGTTCCAAGTATGGTTCTTGATTTTCAGACACCGTTCGATGTGCTACAAAAACATGTTTCTCTTGTTTCTGTATCAAAGCTTCCTCCGAAAGTGTTTGGGTGTATTGCGTATGTGCATGTCTACTCTCATCAGCGGAGTAAACTTGATGCATGTGCTCTCCGGTGTGTCTTTATTGGGTATGCTAACAATCAGAAAGGCTATAAGTGTTATCGTCCTCCGACTCAAAAAACTTATATTACCATGGATGTCACCTTCCATGAGGAAGTTTCGTATTTTGTGAAGCCCTTTTCCGACTCTCCACTTCAGGGGGAGAGGGGAAGTGAAGTGCAGATTCGAAGAGATGGTATGAATGATGTATTACAGGCAGAGTTGGGAACATAACCTATTATGTTGCGTGATACTGATCAGTCGACTACAGATAGTGATCGGTCATCTGTTATTCCCAGAACTATTTCTACTGACGATAGATCAGATGTGCCCAGCGAGTTGCATGTTAGTATGTCTGACGAATTACCTTCTAATGATCGGTTGCCTACTGCTGATATGTCTAACGAGTTGCCTAATAATGGTTCGTCCAGTGATGATTCTTTTAACAGTTTGGTACAAGATGATGACATACATGAGGTAAATTCTGACGATTCTTCTACTTATCAGTTGCTTCCACGAGCTAATTGTGGAAAACCTAAAGTACAATATAAGCCTGATATGCATGCCAAAGCCAAATATCCTATCAACAATTATGTGTCTACTCATCGTTTATCCAAACCATATGCATCTTACATATGTCAGCTATCTAGTGTATCAATTCCAACAAAATTGCAAGATGCTTTGTCTGACCCTAAGTGGGTTAATGCCATGCAAGTTGAGATGGAAGCTTTGGAAAAGAATTCTACCTGGGATTTGGTTCCTTTACCAAACGGAAAAAAAGCCGTTGGATGTAGATAGGTGTTTACTATTAAGCACAAAGCAGATGGTTCTATTAACTGGTATAAAGCTAGATTAGTTGCTAAGGGTTATACTCAAACCTATGGGGTGGACTATCAGGAGACATTTGCTCCTGTTGCCAAACTTAATATTATGCATGTTCTTCTGTCCTTAACAGCAAGCCAGGATTGGCCTTTGTTGCAGTTTGATGTTAAGAATGCTTTCCTTCATGGTGATCTTAAGGATGAAGTGTATATGGATCTCCCACCTAGTATTGGAACATCTCCTGGAAAAGGTGTTGTATGCAGGTTACGAAAGGCCTTGTATGGTTTGAAACAATCTCCTAGAGCGTGGTTTGGGAGGTTTACAAGTTCAATGAAGAAGTTTGGGTATATCCAGAGTCATTCAGATCATACTTTGTTTCTAAAGCGATAAAATGGTAAGCTAACTGCATTGATTATTTATGTTGATGACATGATAATGACTGGTGATGACCAGAAGGAGATACAACGTCTTCAAAAGTACCTAGCTATTGAGTTTGAGATGAAAGAATTGGGTGAATTGAAGTATTTTCTTGGAATCGAGGTTGCACGATCCAAGCATGGTATTTTTCTGTCTCAACGGAAATATGTTCTTGATTTGTTAGCTAAAACAGGTATGTTAGATTGCAAACCTGTTGATACTCCGATTGAGCAGAATCATCGTTTGAGCTTATTTCCAGATCAAGTTCCTACTCATAAGGAACGATATCAGAGGCTTGTGGGGAGATTAATTTATTTGTCTCACACTCGCCCTAACATTGCTTATGCAGTTAGTGTGGTAAGTCAGTTTATGCACTCACCTAGTGAAGCTCATATGGATGCAGTCACCCGTATTTTGAGGTACTTGAAGATGGCTCCTGGCAGAGGCCTGTTTTTTTCCAAGAATGGTCATTTGAATGTCGAAGGGTATACAGATGCAGATTGGGCATGTTCTATCACTGATCGGCGATCTACATCTGGATACTTTACATTTGTGGGTGGTAATTTAGTTACTTGGAGAAGCAAGAAACAAAAAGTGGTGGCTAGGTCAAGTGCAGAAGCTGAGTTTCGTGGTATGTCGCATGGTGTATGTGACTTGTTGTGGTTGAAAAAATTGTTGAGAGATCTTGGGTTTAACCCCAAAGGTGCTATGAAATTTCATTGTGATAACAAGGCTGCTATTGAGATTGCTCATAACCAGTGCAACATGATCGAACAAAACATATGGAGATTGATCGACATTTCATTAAGGAAAAATTGGATGCTGAAATTATTATGTTTCCGTTTGTGAGATCTGAAGATCAACTTGCTGATGCTTTTACTAAGGTTGTGTCTAATAGTGTGTTTTCCAACTCGCTTGACAAGTTGGGCATGCGTGACATCTTTGCACCAACTTGAGGGGGAGTGTTGCGAGTTATATATTAGTTAGAGTGTAAATAGTAGTTTATTGTCCCACATTGGTGAAATACATATGTAATACCAATTGTAACTCCTATATATACTCCACTTTGGAGATTAATGAATATATAAGAAATTCCCAAATATTGTCATATATATATTTTTGGTATTTACCATGTTTAGTTTAATATTGGTATTTACCATGTTTAGTTCAATAAACATACCATCCATAAGAGTCGAACTTAAGATCTCTCACTTATAAGTGAAGAGAAATACTACTAAACTGTAGTACTAAGGGGCTCAATAATTTGGTTCAAACTCACCATCCAAAAGAGTTGATCCTAATCTTGGAGTATAAAAGATTGTGTAAGTCTGTGGTTAGTATTGTTAGAAGGATAATTATGTAACTTACAAGTAGAGAAGAATACCACTAAATGTAGTAAATTTTTTTTAACACACGATATTATCTACACTAAGGGGGTAGGACCGTAAGGGTATGAGTTAAGCCTCACAATAGGCTAGCAATAAGGTAGTTCAAATTCGTCTTTGGCGAGAATCGAATCTAAGACATCTCATTTACAATTGAAGAGAAATATTACTAGACTGTAGTACTAAATGACACCATTAGATGCAGTATTAAAGTGAAAAACTTACATCAAACAAAGTTTTATTTATTTAATTTTTTTATTTTTACAATAGATTGAAGTATCTTAATTTATTTTAGGTTAAAAAAAAAAGAAATTTTATTTGTGTTACTTGTAATAAGATTACATAGTTTGTTAATTAGTTAGTTAAAGTGGTTTACAATACTATAAATGCTCTTTCACATAATAACTTCCTCATTAAGAAAATACAAGATTAAATACAATTTCCCTCTCCTTCTTGGCCATCTATCTTTTTCTACGAGCTTTCATTTCTTCAGCTCACTTCTGGTTTATATGATTAACAATTTGAACCCTATAACCTCTTTCTATACCCACTTATATTGTAAATGTGAATTGTCGTTTTTACCTTATTGCATAATTATCATCAAGTACAAGATGAAATTAACAATAAAATTAAAAGGGTAAAAGACTGTTTACTACCCTTATGTTTCGTGGTTTTCAACATTTAGTACATCAAGTTTTTTTCGTCTCAGAGTCATACCTAAAGTGTAAATTTTGGGACAGTCTCATACATCCGTTAGTCAAACTGTTAAATCTGCCGTTAATTGTGACGTGGCGCCCATGTGGACAATGACTGGGCGCCACGTGTCAGCCACGTTTTTTTTTTTTTTTTTTTTTTCTTTTTTTCTTCTTTCTTCTTTCTTCTTCTTCTTCTTCCTCCGACTGCAACTTTTTTTTTTCTTCCTCCTTCTCCTTCTTCCTTCCTCCTTCTTCCTTCCCCTTCTTCTCATTCTTCCTTCTTCTTCTTTCTCCCTTCTCATTCTCCTTCTTCTTCCTCCGAATCTGGGGAAGTTTTTTTTTTCCTTCTTCCTCCTTCTTCCTCCTTCTTTCTTCTTCCTTCTCATTCCTCCTCTTCTTCTTCCTTCCTCTTCTTCTTCTTCTTCCTCCGAATCTGCCCAGATTCGGTTTTTTTTTTTCTTCCTTCTTTTTCTCCTTCTTCCTTCCTCATTCCTCCTTCTTCCTTCCCCTTCTTCTTCCTTCTTCCTTCCCCTTCTTCTCCTTCTTCTTTCTTCTTCCTTCTTCTTCCTCCGAATTTGGGGAAGATGAAGGGTTTTTTTTTTTTTTTGAGGAAGATGAAGAAGAAGGAAGAAGGAAGAAGGAGGAAGGAAGAAGGAGAAGAAGAAGGAGGGAAAAGGAGGAAGAAGAAGAAAGAAGAAAAAAAAAGTTGTAGTCGGAGGAAGAAGAAGAAAGAAGAAAAAAAAAAAGTGGTAGTCGGAGGAAGAAGAAGAAAGAAGAAGAAGAAAAAAAAAGCCAAATCTGGGCAGATTCGGAGGAAGAAGAAGAAGAAGAAGAAGAAGAAGAGGAAGGAAGAAGGAGGAAGGAAAAGAAAAAAAAAAAAAAAAACTTCCCCAAATTTGGAGGAAGAAGAAGGAAGAAGGAAGAAGGAGGAAGGAGAAGGAAGAAGGAGGAAGAAAAAAAAAAAAAAAAACTTCCCCAGATTCGGAGGAAGGAGAAGGAGAAGGGAGAAGGGAGAAGAGAGAAGGAAGAAGAAGGAAGAAGAAGGAAGAAGGAGAAGAAGGGAAAGGAAGAAGGAGAATGAGGAAGAAAAAAAAAAGTTGCAGTCGGAGGAAGAAGAAGAAGAAGAAGAAGAAGAAGAAAGAAGAAGAAAAAAGAAAAAGAAAAAAGAAAAAAAAACGTGGCTGACACGTGGCGCCCAGTCATTGTCCACATGGGCGCCACGTCACAATTAACGGCAAATTTAACAGTTTGACTAACAGATGTATGAGATTGTCCCAAAATTTACACTTTAGGTATGACTCTGAGATGAAAAAAACTTGATGTACTAAATGTTGAAAACCAAGAAACATGAGGGTAGTAAACAGTCTTTTACCCAAATTAAAATTTATCAATAAACCCCACTCAATAATCAACCCTACCATCAACTAAAACCCTAAGAGCTCTCATACAGGAAAACAAACTCTTTTTGACCCATGGATAATGATTTTGAAATTTTAAATCATCCAACTAAGGTATGTATCGATTTATGCAAGTTTTTTTTTTCGTTTGATTTCAATTTTTTTTAGAGTTTAAATGCAAGGATTCGGTGATTGTGGAGTTTCTTATATTTATGTGCCCTCTTCGAATGTTCCCTTGAATTATCTTTTACTTCTTAATTTCGTTTTAGGAATTGGAGAAATTCTTTGGTCCTATCTTGTAGGCTTATTCCATAAATATTGCTACAATTTGAACCGTCTATCTTTTAGGATTTTGCCTCAAAGATCAAATCTACAAAAAATAACTCAAATCCAAAACCATATAACTGTTGGATTAAATAATAATCCTTTTAGTATTTTTTTGTGAAACCATATTGTTCATTTTCGTCACTACAAATGAACGTTTTAATGGTTTTGGATTTGTTTGCTATTTTTTTAATGAATGATCTATGAATGATAAATTAAAATATAACAATTCGGATCGTTGAGATATAATATATATACATATATCACAATATTGTCGGTAATTAAGTCTATTGTAATAGTAGGGCTTACGAAAATTGTAGGAGACTAGCAAACCTTGTATACACACAAACCATAAACACTAGGAAAGAGATGGCAACATAAAATTCCAATTTAGAAAACCAGGAAACTAGGTACATGTCATTATTATTTCCCGTGCCATGGAACCTAAATTTCAGACAAAATCATTCAGTCTTCGAACAAAATGTTTCCTCGACGTATGAATTCATAATTTTCTTGATTTTCAGATCTAAATTAATAATTTCACGCAGAATTCCTATACCTAATACTTAAAAGGTCAAAACCCACATATATAATTCGAACCATTCATATATCTCATACTGTAAACAATGAGTGCCAGTTCAGTATGTGATTGTTCTTGGAATTTTATCTTATGTCGGTTCGTTTTTATTTTGGCTCAAAGTCCTTATAATAAACTAAGCAATGAATAATACGTTTTGTGAAAAGATAAATCATAAATAATACGATTTTATTTTTATGTATGCATGTGAATCACATGCTACCCAGTCCAATTCAAGTATGTTATAATTTATGTCGATATAATATCAATTATCAATGGAGAAAGACTTGGCTCCTCCAGGGTTGAGGAGGAACTCTCCTTAAAATACTTCATAGCCGATTCACAAACTTTCGTTTTTATGAGCTGTTCATATTATAAATCACTTTATATGTATCATTTCTACAAAAATCAATCAAAACTAAAATCATTTAGCATTCAAACGGTATAAGGAGTAACTTCTCCTCAAACCTTAGGGAGACAAGCTCTTCTCTTATCAAAGCTAGTCGTATGTTGATGGAGCCAGCAAATAAGGCTACTTTGGGGTATGGCCCATGTGCATGTGTTCTCATGTAGTTAAATGTAATTCACCTCAAGTTAAATAGAATAGTTGATCCGTCACTTAATATTACAATCTAGTAATATTCTTTTTTACTTACAAACAATAAATTTTCTGATTCTCGTTGAATTCGAATTTGAATCAAAATGATAAAGATCATCCCTTGATAAACACATTGTTGATTCTAACTTACTCTCTCTCTCTCTCCCTCCCTCCCTCCCTCCCTGTTGACACTTCAAAATGTCATTCTATACTCTTATTAATTTTTCTTTATATTCTCTCATATCAGTTGACACTTCAAAATGTCATTCTATACTCTTATTAATTTTTCTTTATATTAAGAAAGGAATGTATGCCAACATTTTTGGAATTTAATTAGAATATATTCAAATGTTCCAAAACACTTTTATATTAAAACTAATGCATCGATCAATGACACAATGACACAATGACACAAGTAATCTTGATCTTGCCAAAGATAATACTCATTTTTTATCATCGAAAAGCTCATAGGTTGCTTGACCAAAAAAAGAAAGGAATTTTACCGAAAAGTTTCCGGTACTGTTTATTTTAACGAAAAATCACATTTTTACACTAAAAAGTCAATTATGGTACTATTTACTTTACCCTTTATTTTATCCTTATCGTTAAAACTCAAAATTTTCAAGCTATTTTCATTAGTTTTCTTAAAAAATGAAAGGAAAGCTTCCAGGTTGTATTGACACGTAAAGATTTGTATGGTCTTCAAGCTATTTCCCAAAATTTTTTACGTTACACTCTTCTTCCCAAACATTCCATTTCTCTTCTCTCACACTATGAATTGGTAACCATGGCTGTCAATTGGAAAACATCCATCGAAATACACTGGGAAAACCGAGGATTTGAATCTGCAAACGTTACAACTCAAGATCTGAATTTCGGATCTGGAAAAAGTCTGGAGTAAACCCACAATTTGATTTTGTCTCTCTCTTTTCCAAACTTAGTTTTTTTTCTTATGGATTTCTCCCTATATCTTATTTTTCTCTAAATTTTTTCCATCGGAAATTTGTGAATGTAAAGTACATGTTCTAGAATCATGAATAATTTGTATATTTTAAGCTCTATGAGCTATTGGGTTTGCTTGATAGGTTTTTAATGAAGTTTTCGTAAATTCAGAGCCATGAGTCCATGACCTTTTCATGGTTTGAGAGATGGGACCATAAATTTTTTATAGATCCTGGCGAGAGAGGGTGAGGAAGCGGAGAGAGGAGAGAGAAGTACCATTTTCCTTTCTTTATCTTTTATTTTAGGGAACTTTAGCGAAAAGCTTCTGGTACTGTTCACTTTAATGAAAAACCACATTTTTACACTAAAAAGTCAATCCTGGCACTATTCACTTTACCCTTTATTTTGTCCTTATCATTAAAACTCAAAGTTTTCAAGCTATTTTCATTAGTTTTCCTTTTATTTTATGCTTAGCTTTTATATTAATACACTGAAACTTAAGAGCATCTCCAAATGAGATGTCAAATTATCCAAATCAGCAATAACGGTAACAAAAGACAACATTAATGTTTTCCAACCAAGAATCCAAATCTAATGTGGCATGACATGGATTGACATCTCTCCCCCTTGCTACCAAATTTGACAGCACCTTCAGATTTTTTTAATTAATTATTAAATGCTTTTTATTAATTTTTTAGGGGAAACTTAATACGAGTCTAATTTTATGAGCCATTTTAGTTATAGTCCAATTTTGCTTAATTTTTAGGTTAGGTCCAGTGATTCATTGTCCACATAAGCTTATTTGTATTATCTTGCCAAATTTACCCTTAAATTGACCAATTAAGTAATTACTGTTTTTTTAAGTTTGTTATTAATGTTAATCTTATCCTTAATTATATGATTAGTGATTTAAATCTCCTTTTTTTCTTCTCCTTCCCCAAACCGTTCATTTCTCTTTTTTCTTGTTTCAATTCTCATTTCTTGTTTCTCCCTCACAATATCTTTCTCTTCGTGCGTTATTTTGCTCAGTAATCTTCTACCATAATATTCTTATTCTGCTCCTCCTTTCATAAGGATGATCAATATACATTTGATTGGTTAAAAAAAAAAAAAAATTGTATTAGCCAATCTTGTGTTTTGGGCTCTTCGTCTCATCTTTTTTTTTTTTTTTGTTTCATTCTCCTTTATATATATATATATATATATATTTTTTTTTTACTTTGAAGTTCTATCGAATTAGCATTTTCTCTAGTGTTTCCTCCCTCAATATCATTTTTCTTCACGATTTTTTCTTGGTTTTTATCTACCTATATCACTTGTCCTTTTTTTTAATCTTTTTATATTATAATGTGCCTATATCATGAATAATTGTATTTATCTAACTATATATATTACATATTTTGTTGATAATCTATCTAAGATTAATTGTGTTTATCTACCTATATATCACAAATTAACTATGTTATCTACCTATACAATATGTTTTTGTTCATAGTCTATCTGTATCACATATTATTTTGTATTATCTATCTATACAATAGGTTTTTGTTCAAATTTTTTATTTTATTTTTTATCTACCTCTGGCAATATTTCTTTTAATTTTTGATAAACTTATAAGATTTGTAATAATGTCTTTTTAATTAGAAAACGGGTAGATAAAGGTATTTGAAGATTCAAATTTTAAAAATTCAAATTTAAAGAATTAAAAAAAAATTTGAGGGGCAAAACAAGTGTAATAGAAAATCAAATAAAATTGGACCCAATTCAAAAACAGCTGAATTTTTTGGACCTGAATCAAAGTGCCCCAATTTTTTTTATTGGTTTAAAGCATATCCTTTTGTTTCTTTTCATTCCCAATGCAAGGAAAATACATATGAATTATTATTTTATGTTTAAAATTTGACATATCAGTTGGAGAGCAAAAGTTTAAAAGATGCTAAAATGCCACGTAAGCCTTCAAATTTAAATTTTAGGTTTAAAATTTGACATCTTCTTTGGAGATGGTCTAACAGTGTCAATTTTTGAGTTAAGTGAATGGACACGTGTCAACTAAATAAGAAATGAGACATAAACGAGACACCAAAATCAGGACAGGAGACCCGCTGTCAATCATGAAATCTGTGGTCCATAATGTACAGAGTAGGATCCTGTCTCTTTTCATTGATCTCTCTCTCTCTCTACAGTAAAAGCAATACAATGTTGATAGAATTTAATCGTGAATGTTAAAATAGAAGGACACTGAAAGGAAGGAAAATATGAGTGGAAAGCGGATCCATAATGTCAAATGGTCGTAGTAAGTAACAATTTGCATATGTTTATAAAACTACCTCCTCAACTTCCGTTCTTATGGTATATATTGAAATTCGGATGGTGCTGTTGCAGCCTGGCAGCTGGAACACGAGGCTTGCAGAGACTTGACATTACGTACAATATTGTAATTAACTTGGATCCTGTGTACATCCATGGGATTCTCGTTATCCTTTTTCAAGAAAAAACAAAAACAATCAACAACAAATAATGTGATGATTTTTGCTGATTTTTTTTCACGTGCGTACATATATACATGCATGCTTGCAGATTTTCTTTCTTATATGTATTTTGGTTCATATATGCGATGATAAGGCCCATCGTGTATTTCTCTTTCCAAATGATTTGATCACCATGTGCATATAGTGCGCTGTGCGGAGCCGTGGGGATTGTATATTGTGCTGTTAGACTTGTGAGGTTGAACTTTATTTTTCAACAATCAACCTTGTTCCAATAAAATAAAATAAAAAACTTTGTCATCTATCCTATTATACCTAAAATGATGCATTAAATCACTTGTGTTTTCGGTACCTGTAAAAAAATTATCATCTACAATGTTTGGGGCATTTGAAATTGTATCCACCCGAAAAAAAAAAAAAAAAAATCTAATAGTAACCTAGGGATGGTTTGAAATTGTATCCAATTTCGATCCGTTTCAAAAATTTGAAATCGGATCATATTGGATCACAATTTTTAAATTAGAAATTTTCGGCATATTAAAATTTTTTGGAATCTTAGTAATCTTGAAAATTTCGGAACGTAATTTGGAAACAGTAATGATATTCTTATCATGTTTTTATACCGCATTTATATACCACCTTATGTGGTATCTGATGCGGACAGTCACATCATTTAAATTAATCAGAATTTAATTTAAATTAAAAACCATTTAATAATGTGACATCCCACATCGCCCATGGGAGTGATCCTTAAATGTATATTCTCATCCCTACTTAGCACGAGGCATTTTGGGAGTTCACTGGCTTCGGGTTCCGTAGGAACTCCGAAGTTAAGCGAGAAAAAGGCCAGAGCACTCCCAGGATGGGTGACCCACTAGAAAGTTGCTCGTGAGTTCCCAAAAACAAAACCGTGAGGGAATGGTAGACCCAAAGATGGTGGATTTGACTGACCTGAAAAAATGGCGTAAAAGAACTAGCGTGGGAAAAGAAGCAGGATTGAACGAGGAAGGAAAGAGAAGACTTTTCGTATGCCACAATCACCATTTAATTCCAACTTAAAAAAAAAAATTGGTTTATTAAATGGTTTTTAATTTAAATTAAATTCTGATTAATTTAAATGATGTGGTTATCCACATCAGATGCTACATAAAGTGATAAATAAATGTGGTATAAAAATATGGTAAGAATAACATTACTGATTCGGAAATTCATATAATTCATATGTTTTTTAATACTATCAAACTTTTTTGTATATGCAATTTATTTTCTTTCTCAGTATTTAGTATATGCTTATGTATAAATTCAATTAATTTTTGTTATAATAGTACGCTTTTTCTTTTTTATGTATAAGTATATGTTTAATACAAAAAATGAATAAAAGGTATCCAAAACTAACAATAAAATATAAAAGTTCATTACAAATCCAATCGGATCAAATCGGAGCACAATTTTTAAATTAGGAAGTTTTGGCATATTACAAATTTTTGGAATTTTAGTAATCTTGAAAATTTCGGAACATAATTCCGAAATTCATATAATTCATATGTTTTTTAATACTCTCAAACTTTTTCATATATGCAATTTATTTTATTTCTTAGTATTTGGTATATGCTTATATATAATGTGACATCCCGTCCCGAAGTTTATTGTATTTTATTCTCAGTAGTAGTGAAATTATCATAAGAGATGCCATGTAAGCCTTCCACTTGGACCTTAATTTTCCTTTCACCTTTCCAGTTTTATTTTACTATTTTTGAATAGTACTCATTTCTACAAACTTGCGATTGCAGACGAAACTTAATTCGAAGTTATAACGAATAAATGATGTCCAAAACTGTATGAAAATACCAAAGGAAAATCCAAAACTTAGAATCTCTTATTATGCAGCGTGCACCACCACATGGATTCTATCTGGAACACGAAATCAGCCTTTGTGCAGTGTAAAAGCTTGCATAAGTAAACTGATTTGTGTTTAAGAATTTTGCTACATCAATGTGACTTGGTATAAGTACAAGCTTATTCAGATTTATGAATGACAAGGCTTATCCAGAGCAAGCGAGCTATGGTTATGTGAGTGGATCTTTTCTTTGATATATATATATATAATTGCTATATGAATGCCACGATTAAATAACGTTATAAGAAATGTTGTACTGTTGTGAAATGCTAAAATAATCCTACGGGACGCGTAGGTAAGTTTACTATGTTGACTAGAATTATTGAATCATTATGACATGATTATATTAAGTAGTATGCTCATCATTGCTGCACCCCGGTGTTAGTGCTTGCCTAGGGCCAGGGCCAATTTTTCACGTGTATGTTCACCTCCGCACTGCACGTTTGCATTGGATCCAAGTAAGTGCCAGTCATGTCGTACATGTTGCATTAGGCAATTCCAACTCGTAGGTGACCGCGAATAAAGCCAGTTTTCACTTGATTGTAGCATTAGAACGTATATTATGATTACACCCAGTCATGTCCTGCAAGTCGCATTAGGCGACTCCAACTCCTGTGCTAACATAGATTAATGATCATCAGTTCAGTCGTACAGGTCATATTCGGCGACTCCGACTTCTGTGCTAGCATAGATTGTTTGAACACCTGATTTTACTTATATTGTTGTTGAGATTTTGTGATTTTGGATATTCTGCCCTTAGTTACGTGATATTGTGGCATAATGAATTCTTGAGATTTTGCAGGCTATGGTAAGTATTTTTATACCATACATAGTAAGTATATTTTGAAAACTATACTTGTTTTACGGCGATGGGTTATAATGTTTTCAGAAAGGTTTTTATAAAACTTTATTTTTAGACCCACTCACCCTTGTTTTCACCCCTCCAGGTTCTAGTAGCAGAGTTTTCGTACCAACGAGGATTATTAGGGGTGGGCAAGGTGCGGTTCGGTGTGGTTCCACCCCTAAATCTGAACTGGAACCGAAAATATCAACGATTCGGTTCGGTTCAGTTCCGTTTAAATTTATTACTAGAATCGTACGGTTCGGTCTACACTGGTTCCGATTCGGTTCTTGTCGGTTTACGGTTTCGCATACTAAATTATTTGAACACCAAATCATCATGCATTCAAATTATTTATGGCACAAATCCTCAAGAATTGTACAGTATGTTTTCACAAAAGGGGTTTGGCCGAATAGAAGAATAACTACCTAATTTCCATTTGGACTGTCCCTCAAACTGATCCATAAGCAGCATCAATTTGAAGTCCACATAATTTTGTTTTCTTGTTCTTTTGTCAAGAAATTGGCATAAAGTTTATGTAAAAAACCTAGGAAAAGCAATGAAACAAAATGTTCTTCAATTGACATGAGATCAATATCCTAGCAACAGGACATCATAGCAATAGATGCACCGCACCGCACCACCCCTTTCCTCTACTCATAGAACACTAAACCAAAGCAATGACACTCCTCTTGTGAGAATTCTCAATTTAAGGTAGCCACTGATATTGGTTTCTATAGAATAGAGTGCAAACATTCTTTTTTTCCAAATGGCAACGACATCTAAAAAAGTGCAACCAAGTGGGGTCGGCTGTGTGAAACTGAAATGGGGGAATGGGAATGTGAGGCCGTGAGTGAGGTGAGAGGGTGAAGTGAGTGAGCTCTAATTGGGATGGGATCCATTGCTTTGCAACTTGGTAAAACTAATTTTTCAACCTATTATACCATGACATGTGTGTATATATAATTTATTTATTTATTATTAATAAACGGTTCGGTTCAGTTTCGGCCGGTTCTTGTTCATTCGAAATCGGAACCGGTTTGAACTGTTCGATTCGGTTTTTGACTCAAAGTTGACTTTTCCGGTCAACACGGTTCTTTTCGATTTTTTTTTTCATACGGTTCGATGCGATTTTGTAGTTTGGCAGTTTTTATGCCAAACCCTAAGGATTATTGGCAAATCTTGGTGTAGACGATTACCTTCGATGGTATAATTCTCACCCTATTTTACTGTAATCTACTTATACTTTGTCATCACGTGTGAATTTGGTTCATTCCCGCTCACAACGCACTCTTTAAATTAGGCACTTTTAGGTTTAAATTTATTCACATATTCCACTACACTACACTTTATGGCTTTGTCAACTTCCAGGTGTCGGCCATCACAACTCAATTTGGAGCCCAAGTGGGCAATCTGGGTCCGGGTGTGTCATATAAATTCAATTAATTGTTGTTATAATAGTATGCTTTTTTCGTTTTAATGTATAAGTATATGTTTAATACAAAAAAATGAATAAAAGGTATCCAAAACTAACAATAAAATATAAAAATTCATTACAAATGCATTATTTGAGTAAATAACTATAAAAATTGGAGTGTTCAATAACTTTTTTTTTGTTGAAATAAGTTCAGAACACTTCAGATCAAAAATTCAGAATTATCTGAATCCCTAAATGCGCTCCAATCTCTAGGGGTGTGTTTCAGAAGGATCAGATCATAAACAACATTTCCAATTTTCATTCCAAAATTTCGGAATCGGGTCGGATAAACAAAAATTAATTTGGAAGTTTTAGCATATTTAGAAATTTCGGAATCAGAGTAATCTCGAAAATTTTGGGACATAAATCAGGAATACATATATTTTCTATGTTTTTGTAACATTCTCTAACTTTTTCGTACATGCAATTTATTTATTTTAATATTTGGTATATGGTTATGTATAAATTCTATTAATTTGTGATACACTAGGATGCTTATCTTTTTAATATATAAATGTATGTTTAATATTAAAACAATAAACCAAATGTATCCAAAACTAACAATAAATACAAAAGTTAATTACAAAATATATAATTTGAGTAAATAACTATAAAATCGAAAGTTTTTGAAAGTTTTTTTATTTGAATACTTCAAAAAAATTTGCATAAAAAATTTATAATTCTCATAATCTCTCTAAATGCATTTCCGTTTTAATTTTTTTGGAAAATATTCGAATTTGGAATTTTCAGATTTGGAAAATTTTCCAATTCCAGGAGTTGGAAATAAATACCATTCCAACTTGCACCCCTACCAATCTCCATTCCAAGTTTTTAGAATTTCCGGATTCGAATTCAGAAATTTTATCTTTAGAACCGGAAACACCATTCTAAATTGCACCCCAATAAACAAACCCACCAAGTGTCATCTATGTCCAATTGAGGCCATTAACCCAGCCCCATTTCTGTTATCTTATTCTTTCATTCTTTTATGTTTTTGCTGTAACCTGCCCCTTTTTCAAGCTACGGTTAATATGGTTGTTCTTAATTTGAAGCTCAATGTACTATAACTAATGGTGTTGAGAGTTTTGAGACCCACTACTGACACTTTTTAATACAAGCAGATCCTACATGCATAATATAGTTTATTTATTAAAAAGTGTATCAACAAGTGTGTAACCCTAATTTTAATACATTTGAAGCTCAACGTACTACATGATACCCCGTAGCTTGACAAGCATACACAACAATGTTGAAGACTTGTCTTTATTCTTTATATAGTAGAGTAATGTTACACTTACCATATATTTGTATCATCTCTCTAACAAAAGAAGAGTCCACAAATACATGTGGGTTCCATCTCTGTTAAAAAAATATACCAAATGATGGTACAAGTACTTGTGGCAAAAGTAGCATTTTTGTATATAGTATGCTTATGTGCATTATACTCCATATACTGAAACTCGCCATAACAAAAAAGAAAGTACATGTCTCCCACTTATTGACCAATTCAAATCAAATAAAACAGAATCTAATTACGAAAATGATCTCTCGTAATTAATTTAAGGAATGTTTTATTGTCAACATTAATATTAGCCCTAGCTAGCTGGCTTGTAGGGTTTGATTGATTTTCACTAATTACTGCTCCACTTTTCATGATCGTCTTCTAAATTCAGAAAAGATGAAATTGCATTGAGGCCATGGACACGATCATGATCATCATTTGGCTGAAATATCTGGTCATCGTGATGACCATGAACACTAGCGGTCCCATTTTCCAACATTGCTTCACCCATCAAACCTTCAAGCTTGGTGATTCCATCTTCCATTTCTTGATCACATTTATTGATTTGATCTTGGGGAAAATTATCTGTATTTAATAAATCAGATATGAAAAGGTCATCGATATTGAAATCTATGAGAAAACCACAAGGAGATGAGTCCTCCTGTGGATCCTGAGACGCTGATGAACTAGGGCTTTCACACTGGAACAAACCAGGGTTTACATTTAACCTATCAACCATTTGATCGTGACCGTCCAAATGTGACGGGATGACAACCTTCCTGCACTTAAATGCTTTCGTTCGAATCACCTGGACCGTCTGATGAGACTTTGATGCTGGTTTTGGTTTTGGTGTGTACTCTTTTGAGTTAGTAGTACTAGTACGTTCATGATGAGGAGCCTTGTCGCTTCCTTGCTCCGTTTTCTTGCTCAGAGTAGTGTTCCAGTAGTTCTTGATCTCATTGTCGGTTCGTCCCGGCAGTCTTCCAGCGATCAATGACCACCTGATGAAATACATACATCACCATAACATGTACAAATTCAAAAGTTAATCTTGCTTCAATATGTGCTTTAATGAGTATGCATGGATATACTGGCTTCCATTTTCTCTACAGTTTAGGAATTGTGACATGTTTTTCTTTCTTTTTGTTTCTTTTGTTCTGGCCTTTTTTCGTTTCCATTTTCTCTATAATTCTCTATAATTGGACGACTTTACTATTTATTCTTGTGAGCTTTGTTTTTCTATAGATGGGGGACGGCCGGTGGGATCCCAGAGCGTATAGAACTTTCATCTTCAAGTCTAAATCGTCTTACTTCGGAAGAGCTAATATTGCCTAATATTCTATTTATTATTCAATAGAAACAAATATTTGCATCAATATTATTATTCAGATGTGTGTTGTTGATGTCAAAATTTGAACTGACGGTCAAGATTGAATTGAAAAAAATAATAATCAACATAAAAACGGAGTTGTACTCATTCTTGCATGCATACATACATACATACCTGTTTCCAAGAAGCTTATGTAGTCTAATGATGAGCTCTTCTTCTTCACTGGAAATGTTACCTCTCTTAATGTCAGGCCTCAGATAATTCAACCATCGCAGTCTGCAGCTCTTTCCACACCTGTTTAACCCTGCAGCAACATAGTTAATGCTAATTTGGATCCTACGCATACAGCATCTGAAAAGAAATATTGTAAATTTAAATATGTAAAGTGCATACACACACATACCAGCTCTTCGAGGAAGGTCTCGCCATTTTTCTTCTCCATTTGTTTCAATGTAGTTGGTAAGGATTTTATCTTCCCAAGCTAACCATGCTCCCCTGTTTAGCCCTTCTTTATCACAGCCTGGTTTTCTTCCCATCTCTCTCTCTCTCTCTCTCATAGAGAGTTCAAAGTTCAAAAACAACAACAGTCCAGCCTTGGAGCGTGTTTGATGGATTAGAGCTTTAGATTACTCCCCATGGTGATATGAAAGGACATATATATATGTGCATGGAGTAATGCTAGAGACTAAAAAAGTTTGAAAACTAAAAGATATGCTAGAGACTATAACAAAATTAACAATTATATATTACAGATTCTCTATGGCATAGATTGGGTTCCAAATAACAGAAACAAGAGTAATGCTATTTATACCATGTTTTTGTACCACATTTTCATACCACCTTAGGTGACATTTGATGTGGACAATCACATCATTTGAATTAATCAAATTTTTAAATTTAGATCATTATTTATTAGACTAATAATTAAGACAAACTAGTTAATTAAATGATGATTGTGGTATACGAGGAGTCTTTCTCCTTCATTTTCTTGGCTTTTGCAAATTTTTCAAATGATGTGGCTGTCAACATCAGATGTCACTTAAGATGGCATAGAAATGTGGTATAAAAACATAATATGAATATGATTACTAAGGGACACAGTTCTCAGAACTGAATCTGAATATTTGGTGTCATCTTCTCACACCACTTGGCCTCAGCATTAAATATTCAACGGCTGTGATTCTGACCATCTTTGCCTCATTTTTTAAAAGGGCCAATTGAAGCCAATTTATCTTAATAGAAAAAAGATTAATTAAAGCTAATCATCAGAGCTTAATTAATCATCAACAATCACGTTTTTCAATATCTCCGTTAATTAAGATCTCTTCACACCATGTACCAAATCTTCATCAAAATTCTGCCTGGGGAGAAATTGGTAGTCGAAACAGGAAGACAAGTGGTACATCACATGGTGTATAGTGACATGTATCCCACCATTTGTATAATGATACGTGGTGTACCATCTCGTGTACCAATCACACTAAAAAATCTCTCCTAGTTGGGACCACTTCCACTCATATTCAATTACCATGTGGACCTTCTGTAAATATTAATTAAGTTTAACCATGTTTAGTCCATTACTTTTACTTTATGTAGTAGGGATTTGGGTGTTCACTGACATTATTTCTCTGGTTAACCACTTGAATCCAAAAAAAACTTTTGATTTCCCCACTCCCTGTTCTTGCCGCTACACAGTCGGTTTAGATGACCGATATTTTATTAGATTCTTAATAGATGATCTAATAACGATTCGGTTCGTTAAAAAAATTTAACTGGTGATTTGATAACGACCTAATTTGTTAACGAGTTGACCTAACATCTATTATTTCATATCTAGTTAACAAGTCATGTAAAAAATTATTAAGCCTAGTTAGAAGGTTTGAGATCGTTCAAAATCTTTGACTCGTTGAGTCATTGGTGGGCTTTGGGGCATCTACCATCGCCATAAAAGAGTGCTAGATGTATTAGATGACAAAATGGAAAGGAAAATAAAAACATCTTTAGGCTCTTGGTACTATTAAAGAAAGATGATACTGTAAAATAATGTCTAAATAAAGATGATGATGATGTAAAATATTGAAAAGAAACTTGTATAGGGGTTTACATTGACAACCAATGAAAGAATCACTCCTCTAATTAAGCTATAAATAATTTTCTTATGGAACTATCAAATCAAATATACATGTAAGTAAATTTCTTCCTTAATTTTTGGATATCAGACAATGAAATTTGATAGGAAATCATTTACTATCGTAACAATTACTACATTTTATATTAAGAGTATCCAGGGCCGGTTCTAAGAGTAGCCGAGGTAGACGGTCACCTAGGGCTCCCAAGTTCGGGGGGGGGGTCCCAATTTTTTTTATACATCCTATATATAAAATATAAACAAAGAAAACATAAGAAACAACACAATTATTTCGTTGGTGTAGTGGAAACGGTTCCACTCCGTTTTCATTGGGTTGGGAAGTTCGAAACAGCTTGTAGGCAATAGTTTTTGCTTTTTTCAAATCTATGAAATTAAAGATTAAAATTAAAGATAAATTGCTCTTTAAAAATTTTAAAATTACAAGAATCAAAAGGAGTTAAAATAATTCAACAAATATTAATTTTGAATGAATTTAAAATTTTCAACTTTAGAAGAAAAAAATAACAAAACCTCTGGGTGGTTTATGTTTAAATTCTTATTTATTTTCAAAAATATTTTAAATAAAAATTGTATAAATAGAAAAAAACTTGAGTTTCTTAAATAAAAAACATACAAAGGTCAATTGTCACATGCCTACAAGAGGCTAGTGAAATTAATTGTAACATCCCACATCGCCTAGGGGAGTGGATCATGTAAGCCTTATATGTATATTCCCATCTTTACCTAGCACGAGGCCTTTTGGGAGCTCACTAAGTTAAGCTAGTTCGCGCGAGAGCATTCTCAGGATGGGTGACCCACTGGGAAGTTCTCGTGTGAGTTCCCAGAAACAAAACCGTAAGGGCGTGGTCGGGGCCCAAAGCAAACAATATCGCTAGTGTGTGTTGATTTTAGAAGGAACACTCTTTAAAAATTTTAAAATTACAAGAATCAAAAGGAGTTAAAATTTCAACAAATATTAATTTTGAATGAATTTAAAATTAAAAAACAAAAAACAAAACCTCTGGGTGGTTTATGTTTAAATTCTTATTTATTTTCAAAAATATTTTAAATAAAAATTGTATAAATAGAAAAAAACTTGAGTTTCTTAAATAAAAAACATACAAAGGCCAATTGTCACACGCCTACACGTGTGACAAGAGGCTAGTGAAATTAATGGCCTCAATCTGTCCAAATGCGATTTTTGTTCTTTTGCTTTTGAAAATAACCTAAAACAAAAAACAAAAACCAGAATAATCATAACTTTGTAATCCTTTTTCTTTCAACTTCCCAGTCTTTCTATCACTTGGTCTTGAAGATTGTAATTTGAGGTAACCATAACTTTGAATTTAAATTTTCCTTTTCAATAATTTATTGTTAAACTAGGTTATTCTAAAATTTGATTCGCTAGTGTGTGTTGATTTTAGAAAGAACACAAGAGAACCACTTGGCGTTGTTGAATTATTATATTCGTCAATCAAGTTTTATTGTTTTTTACTCTCTTGATCATCAAGTTTTATTGCTCTTCACTCTCAAAGCTTATTTTCACCCAAAACTGTGAAAATAAGCTATTTTTAAGTGTTTACCAAACACCTTTTTGAACTCAGCTTTTTTTTTATACCCACTTTTTATAAAAGCACATCAGTACCAAACTAGTACTTTGACTCTTGACTGCAAACACTTAGTGCATTTGTGTCTAAAGACATGTGACATGTAATATTAAGTAATGTTAGTATATCTTTTTTCTTTTGATATTAATTTTTAATGATATTCGATGAAGAAATAGACTTTTTATGTAATTAGCGAATTCTTTTTACTACATACCAGTATACAAAGAGTCGGGGGTCCGAGAACTTTAGGGCCCCACTTTGAAGACTCATGTAGGGCCTCCAAATTCTCAGGGCCGGCCCTGAGAGTATCTAAGTATTCATGCTAAGAGAAATTTTTTAATGTATCTGAAACAGGAGGTGATACGTCATATGTTATTATACAAATGGATAAAAGTTTTTTTTAAGTATTCTTCCACTTATATAATAACATATGACGTATGTACTCGAATTCTATACTAAAAATCTCGCGTGCTAGAGCTTGCATGCATAATTGCATATGCAATGCAGCCAAACTTGCCAGTTCTGATACATTCGAAAAGTCCTAGTCAGCTGACGGTACCTATTCTTTTCCAAATATGTAGCACATTTTTTTTTTTTTTTGTGTGGAGAAATTTGGAAGTATCCCACTTTAAATAGCCTCTAAATTGATGTTTAGATGACTTTAGCACCCTCTGCCAAAACTTTCTCTTTCTCCCAACATTGTGATTTTTTTATTCTAAACCTCATCCTCGTTGTTGAACCACCAGGGTCCAACACCACCATGTTACTCTGTTATCTCTACTCAAACACAATAAAATCAAGAGATCAGCACATTAATCACTTGGCGCAAGCGACTGTCAGTTTTTTCTTATCACAAACTCCGCAGCTAACAACCTCCATCGCACGATGAGTTTCACAATTGCTACCCGAGCTGTAATTGAGTAGTCATTGAGCGATGTGTGAGTCTATGAGAGGTATTCGAGACCCCGAGTAGTAAAATTCAATAATTGAAATAGAGATGAGGGGTTTAGAGAGGATAAACACCGGAGTTCAGGGAAGAGAGTTTTAGTCTTAGAGCAATTTAGTCTTTAAAACATCAAATTTGGTTAGTTTAATAAGAGTTAGAGACTGTTAGCAATTTTTTTTTAAAGTAGGATTATCTCCCTTCAAATTCTCTCCCCTTTCCTCCTATTCTCTCTCACTTTCCTCTTTTTTTTTTTCTCTCTATATAAAAAAGTCAACACAAATGTTGACGTGATTTAATCATAACCGTTCAAATAAAAGAAGAATAGAGATAAGGAGAATTTAAAAGATAGAGAATCCTACTATATTTTTTTTAATTGTCCCATTGAATAATGTATGTCGGGTGTTTTTGTGGTCCGTGATCGTATTCTTGACTTGTTAGGCTTGATTAAGTTGGACCATGCACATTTATATTTTGTGGATCCACAAGGGACCTTTAAATTTGAACACTACAATATGAAGAAGAAAACTACGAAAATCAGCAAAGCTGCAGTGCACAGTCGACACTTTTTATACTCCACCAGAACTTTGAAAACCGTTGGATTATTCGAGGCATATAATATCTAAACAATTTCTATGCTAATTTGATTAGTTTTTACTAAGATGAACTATTCATGATGATGATGAGGAGGCGGAGGAGAATGGAAATCGCAAATTTTAATCATAAATGGGTGAATAAGGAAGTACACCTAGCGGCGAATCTATGATTCAAACGTTAAGGGTTTAAATGTTAAAGATCAAACTTTTTTAATTGAAACAGAGCATGAAGCGTATAAAAAATATTTCAATTTATTCACTGAGACATTTCATCAAACACTTGGTGGGCTTGTTGTCGTCAATTGAACCATATAGCACACATGTTAACATCGACATATATTGAAGCAATCCGATAAGTGCTATTGAGAGAATTTGTGTATTGCTCTCGATGCAGCCTACCGAGTGCTGTCGTGTATGCTTGATATGCATTATATCAAACACTTGGTGGGCACAAAAGGAAACCATACCAAACATTCAAATGATCATCAGAAAACCTTCACATGTATATTTTTCATATTCCAATTGGTCTTGGGACCACCTTGGTCCCAATGTGCATCCCCTAATGGGTACACGAATGTATAAACACTATGTTTTTTTTTTTGGTCAAAAGATATATTTTGTTAAATTAGATGTTATATTAGCTAACATCGTCATACAGTGGCGGAACCAGAAATTCATGTTAGGAGGGGCACACTTTAGATCAAAATGGACATAATACATGTAGAAACTATCTTGTTCTTTTGATCGTCTTGGTATCAAATTTAAAAGTGAGTGACCATGCATTTATTCTTCATTATAAATGGTCAACTATATCAAGAGTTGAAACATTATTAAAAGCACATTCATTTATTCTTCATTCTTGATATTAAATTCAAAGGTGACTGACCATGCATTCATTTTCTCGTAGCGACCAAGAAAACATTTTTCTAAAAACATTAAGACATGAGAGCATTTGAAGGGTTTTTTGTGCTAATTTGGAAAAAGGAAATATTTTTCTCTTCTTGATTTCATAGATGATATAATACAGGGAAATGAGAAATTAATGAAAATATGGGTCTTTTGATATGGGTCCAATTTTATAAGCATATTTTGAATGGAATCCACTTATATTACATAAGCATAAGTGGGGGCTAGTAAGTACAACAATAATCCATGTCAGCAATTAAAATGCACATAATTTACCAACAAAATTACAACAACTGCCATTAGATGGTTTATTAGGTGTCTTGCAGATTAAACTCATTGTTTATTCAAAAGAAGCCATTTATTAGGACTCTTGCAGATCAAACGACCCCTTTATTCAAAACCTTATCCTCCTATCTTTCAAATTGGTTTGCATCCGTATCCAGCGGAAACCGGGTTTTGAATCCTAAATCCGTATGAAGCTATGAAAGCTATAAATTTTCTCCCAGTATATGATGGAAACAAAATAGGCGATTATCTGGTTCGGGTTTCTGTTATACCTGGAGAACAGGTAGTGTATCTTCTCGGAAGATTTCAGCTTCGTACATGGTAATCTGGTTTTTTTTTAAATATTTTGATTTGGTGATTTGAGCTTTGTTTTTTGCAGTGTTCGTTACTTGGATAACAGGTATTACACTCCCTCGATTTCAATACCAGTATTTGATAACAGGTGCTACCGTATCTTTGCTCTAAATTTCTTCTTCTTTTTTTTCACTTCAATTGTTCGAGATTTTAGAGTTTGACGACGAGTATGAATTGGTGGCCAGTGTTTACGACGCATTAGTGAAGGCTTGCACTAGTTTGAAATCGATTAGGGGGGTTAAGAGGGTTTATAATTACATATTAGTAATGGGTTTGAGTTGGATCAGAATACAAAAAACAGGGTGCTGCTTATGCATGTGAAATGTGGGATGATGATTGGTTGAATTTGTTTCCCTAGTATTTTGGTATGCTGCTTTGACTTTTTACTTTTGTGGTGTTTGATACCTAGATTACAGGTACTAAAGTTCATCTATCATATTCTACAAGGATAGGTAGTTTATATTGTAAGCCAAATTGATAGGTAGGATAAAATTTAACATCTTATGGCTGCTTGTTACATATAGGTTTGATTTGGAAGGTTTAGTAATGATTAGTTTAAGTTTGGAAGGTTTAATTTTATCAATTTAAATTACGGATTATTTGGAACTTTAATAATTGGTAGTTTAAATTGATACGTCGTTTATTTTGTAGAGTTACTTTTAGAATAATTAGTTCATATTGTTAATTTAGTCTCTTTTTAACATTGCTTATATAAATATGATATGTAGTTTGTCTTGATATGTTATCATTTGGGCGTTATTTAGTATGTTTTGGAATAATCATGCTTATAGCAGACTTTGTATTACTTGTAGCCAAAGATGTTTTGCATGGAGAGAAAAAAAAAAGATAAGCCTGGAGTATAGGTCTGACCTTTTGAAGTTTCGTCGCGTTATGGAAGAAATGAGACTTAGTGTGACAAATGCGCATCTTGAGTTAATGAACCGTACACCGTTTGGGAGGTTGTTCAAAGCGTACCATGAGAATTTGATCATTGATAGTGTTTGCAGGAAATGTGATGCGAATATTGTGTCTATATTGAAGTGCTACGACCCCGTACAAAAATCATTTGTGTTTGGTGGAATAATTGCAACAATATCTGCCGAAGATATAGCTGAGATTTTCGGGTTGCCTGATGAAGGGGAAGAGATCAACCTGAATAGTAGGAAAAGAAAAAGTGCGTTTACAGGTTTTTATGAGAGATGTCTTGCATACGTCAAAGATATAAGTAAGAAGATATTGGAAGAAAGGATCTTGAGAGTGGTTAAGTTGCATGGTAGTGTGCATGAGGGTGATTTTGTGCAACTGGTTTGTTTATATTTTTGCTTGACACTATTTTTCAGTACGAGTGGAAATAATACTAGTTTGTACATGGTTGGGTACATTGAGGATATTACCAAGATGAAGGATTATGTGTGGGCTGTAGCAGTAAAGAATTGGTTGTTGGGCACAATTGATAATATGGGAGAACGTTACGAAAGTGTAACTGGTTGTGTAATTGGATTATTAGTATGTTAATCTACATTTTATTTCATTTTATTCTATCTGTGTTCAAATGAAATAACATATTAATATCTTACTGATGCAGTTCTGGTTTTGTGAGCGTACTCATTTGATCAATCCAATCAGAGGAAGGGAAAATATGCCTCTTAAGGTTGTTAAGTGGAATTTGTCGGAATTGTATGCAAAGATGGAAATTATGAAGATCCATGAGTTGGAGGTATGTTTATCCAACACATCCATTTGGTTTAAAAATATAAACTACCTACCATTGTAGAATATGACTTTCACATGATAATTAGTTGTAGAATGTGATTTTTACATCATAATTAGTTGTGCAAGTATACTACTGTTTGGCTACTGTGCTTCTATTCTAATATGTGTTGGCTTGTTTTTGGATTTCCCATTTTAATCTAATCCATGAGTGAGCTAGACTATGAGTTGGTTCGTTTTTGGATTTCCCATTCTAATCGAATTCCTTAGTGAGCTATTGTGCTTCTAATTCGTGTTGGAGTAGGTATGTTATTTTTTGAGCAGATTATGTAACTAAAGTCTTATGTACTTTAATAAAATTAAACATGGTGTGTTTATGTAACAGGAAGTTGTACAGGTAGGTTGGGGCAGTCCAAAAACACCTGAAACAGGGAAGAAAATCATACAACTGCGTTCATATGGTGGGGGGATAAATGTGGAGCCTCATAAAGTGTCAGATGAAGAATTTCTCCCAATGTTTGATATACTGCCATCAGAATTTATGGAAAACAACTTGGGAGAGCCTTCCAACAGTAAGGCGGACCTTAATGACTTGGAGAGAAAATTACAAGAGATGAGTCTTTTGGTGGAGGACTACCGTTCAGAAATTATGAAGCTTACTATTGAAAACGAGAATATGAAGAAGGAGCTGAAATGTAAGGAAAATTACATAGTGAAAGACAAATCTCCAAAACAAAACTCAATGATTTTGCGGGTGAAATCAAAACAAAGGAAGCCCTTGTTGATGCCAGATTACAAGTATGATGCTTGTGTTAATAAAAAAATGGTAGTTCATATGGATAAAAATTGTGTTGGTTCACGAGCAATTCAAATGCATGAATATGGGAGCACAAAAATAATGGCACCGGTGAAGACAATAGATGTGCGTAGGCTACGAGTGGGCAAGTGTCTTCCAATACCGTACGCAGAGAAGTTGAAACAATTTCTGGATTTAAATGATGATAGGTAATGTATAATTTTTAATCCTTATTTTTACATTTTTTTACCTGTTAGTTATAAAGTTGTTGATTATGTTGTTTAAACTATATATATAGGGTTTCAATGTGGAAAGGAGAGCATTGTGCAGTGATCCGTGATGATATCCTCGCACTCTTGAATCAGGGAGGTGTTAGTCGACAGGTATTTGTAATTTTTATAATTATTTGACTTAGATAGCAATGAATACAATTACATTTGAATGAAAGGTTTACAAATGATTCATAAGATGTTTTGGTTCTTTCTGTAGGTAGTTGATTCTTTTTTTGAAATTTTGAATGACGACCAAATTGGGATTCCAAAAGATCAGCTGAAATATGGGTTTATGCCGACATTTGCGTGGGTGCGTAAATTTTAGTTCTTCAAACATTGCAGTTAATTCTCCTCCATTCTAGCTAGTTTAATACCGTCCAATGCTATTTAGTGATGAGTAGTGTAATTGTCAAATGTTGATTTTTATTATTTTTTTCTGATCCATTTTTATTAGTATCTGTTGTAATTATAAACTAAATGCCCCTGTAACACAGTAATCCGTTTTTATTCTGATCTTCTAGCATTAATCTAAAGAATCTTCTACCTGCCCTTGTAGAATATGATTTTTACATCATAATTAGTTGTACAGGTATATCACTTTTTGGCTACTGTGCTTCTAATCCGTTTTGGCTTGTAGGATATTGTGGATGAATCGAATTCTGCAGTGAGAATATATATTTATCTTGAATTCTATTGAAGAAGGTACGGGAGAACGACTATGTTTTCTTTCCGATTAACTATTTCAAAGGAATGCATTATACTTTGCTTGTTTTCAACAAACAAAGTGGATGGTGGGAACATTACAACACATTACAAATCAAGATGAATATGTATGTGGATCCTTATTTCAAAGAGGCTAAAAAATTGGTAAGTTGATAACTATGTAGTATACCTCTTATCCTTCGAATTTTATTTCACACACTAACTTTGTAATGTGTTCTTTTTTTATTTTATTATTATTTTTTTGTAGCATGTGAAAATTTCTGACTACTTTAAGCAAATGAAAGATAGTATTTCAAGAAAGCTCAATGAGAACTCTATTTGCAAACATATCATGAAAGGTGATAAGGTACAGACATTGTTGTACACGCTTAGCCATGATGACAGAGAATTTCTCATGTGGCTGAGGCAAACTAATGTTGAGTATCCACTGAAAGCAAACATACATGCTTACAACAATTTCCTAACATGTAAGTGTTAATTTCATCTGTATTATGCCTCTTTGTTGGTTTCTTGGTGATAGAATGTAATATTTAAGTTCATACCCTTTTTTTTTTGTTAAACAGTTATGACTCTGGAGTTGCTGTGATGTATATTGCACAAAAAAAAGCTGATGGAGAATTAGTCGAAGGTGTCTTTTCGACAGAGGCAATGAAGAATATGAGAGCACATGTCATTTGTAGATTCATAAATGAGGGAGATGGTAGCTGGGAAAAGGAAGAGTAGGATAAAGATGTTATGCGAAATTTGAGTTTTTGTTTCATATAAGTGTTCCAATTTAATAAATGATGGGACTCCAATCCATCTGAATTCATTTTCTGCTAGATAAGTTTGGATGTTATGTGAACTGAGATATGCTTTGTCATATCTGTTTTTTAATTTCAATTTCAAGTGAAAGGGGATATTCTTCATGTTTTCCTTTATTGATTGCACAATAAGATTTGTTTGTAATCTCAGATAATGTTATTTTGTCATTATCTGGACATACTTCGTCTGGTGTACTTTCAAATTGTACAAGGATAGGTACTTTCGAAGTGTTGATAAAAAATGGTTGTCGGTAATTTTCCTACATGTTAGGTAGTTTAAAACCATTTGAAAAAGTAATGTACCTGTACAACTAATTGTGTCTTGAAAAATCATATTCTACAACAATAGGTAGTTTATATTGTAAGCCAAAGTGATAGGTAGGATAAAATTTAACATCTTATGCCTGCTTGTTACATATAGGTTTGATTTGGAATGTTTAGTAATGATATCATAATAAATATTTAGTCTTCACAGATTGCATAAGCCATATGACATGTAAGTAGATAATGGAAAAAAGAAGAATATGAGTAAACTAAAAAGTCGAAGGCATCATTTTATTACATTGATAAAAAAAATAAAACAAAAGCATGTGTTCATATATTTGAAAAAAAAAATCCAAATGGCAATGGAGATGTATGTCAAATAGGGGCGTTGCAAGTTTTCCGGTTGTGGCGTGTAGCATCACCACACCTACTGCACTTGTTGGGGCGTGTTTCTTCCCCAATAGATTTTAGTCTTTTAACTTTTGGTCTAACTGGGGGCCTCTTTGTCAATGGGGGTTCTATCACAAACTCCTGACTCATAGATTGTTCATCCTTTTCAATATCAGGTACATGAATGATGGGATATGGATAAGAAGACTTATAGAAATCTGTTGTGAAATAATCTTCGACATAATCATATGGGTTACCTCCATCTTTCAAAATAGCTGCCAAAGCATGTGCACAAGGGAACCCTTTAATTTGCCACTGATAACAAGAACAAGTATGACTTTGTAAGTCCACCATGACAGAATACTCATCTCTGACTTCAAAAATATGTTCACTTGAATGACACACATTCCAATGTCTTCCAACTTCAACCATTTCCATCATTTCGTCATCCATTGTTGGGCATATTGGTGAGGTCCATCTTTCGGCTTCACGTTGCCTATCAGAACTCATCTCCATCAACTTCACACGTATGTTATCAATCATTTGGTAAGTTGGCATCTTGCGTTCATCCAAAATCCAAGAATTGAAGGATTCTGCAATATTAGAGCACATCTCACCATATTTTTCCCCCTGAAGTAGGCATTGGAACAGTTTTCTTTGGGTGTGTTTTGCAAAAATTTCTAAATTATTGTACCACCATCCTTGATGAGAGTTTTCATTTCCTGATCGAACACAAGTTGGGATGGAGCGTAACAACATTTTTGGAATAGGTTAGCAATGACTTCACCATAACTAGAACCCATCTGCTTTGGATATTTACTTTGTATATTCAATTTCAAATGAAACATGCAGAATGCATGTGGTGCTTCTGGAAAAACGCTGGAAACAACTTCAAGTAAACCTCTGTTGTGGTCTGATATGAATGTAACCGTACGACCTTGGGGAAGCAATATCTCTGCTAAATTTTCCAGAAACCATGTCCAATTGTTTTCGCTTTCAGAGTCCACAATGCCAAAAGCTAGCGGGAAAAATCCTGAGCCATGTGTTGAGGAAGAAGAACATGTTAGAGAAAAATCTGTTAAGGATGAATACATAAGAACAAGTTATAATAAAGGATGGACACAACATGTATAAAGTTATAAAACAATACTTTCTCATATATTACTGTTTGGGACCCTATTAAACTACCTAACATGGAGCAAAATTAACAAAATGATCAATTTTGTCAATAGCATGGATAAACATTTAAACTACCTATCAATGTGGAAAAAAAATTATTAGCTTTCATGCAGCCTATAATATAAGTAGATGTCTAAATCATACCTTGATTACCATTTTTCCCAATGGCTACCAACAAATGACCTTTATACTTGTTTTTTTATAAAAGTTCCATCAAGGCACAAGAAAGGTCTGCAGAATTTGAACCCTTCAATACTAGCATTATATGAAATGAATAAAAGCTCGAACTGACATGAACTATCATGCTGGACATGGGAGCCTAGGTTGGTTGCTAACACTGCTTCTGCATACCATAATAGTTGTCTGTATGACTGTGTATCATCACCATGGACCTTCATCTTTGCTAACTCTTTACCATACCAAGCATTATAGTAAGAAATAGCTATACCATAGTTTTTCTTGAAATCTCTAACAACATCGATTAGTCTTACAATTGGATTGGTTCGAATCTCGTCAACAAGGACCGACGCCACAATTTTGGAACCCATCTTGATGCTTTTTTGATCATGAAACCTAGCTTTACATGTATGTACATTATTCATACTTTTAATGTAGAATAACCTGCTAGGACGATTCAAAATGGCATGCACACGCAAAACACAAGCCTCATCATCTTTATTGAAGCATTCAGCAGTAACACGTTCACTATCATTTCTTACATAGACATACCTGAAACCCTTTTCAACTGCATACTTCATCAATCTTTGTCTAAACTTCTTGACACCACCTGGAAATTCTTGACCAACATGGCTAATGTAGTTTCTCCAAGCATGGGACAAATATGTCTTCCCATGAGGAGTGGCAAACTTCCCTAAATCTGCACGATCATCTGAGGGTTTTAAGCCTTCATATGTAAAAATCTGCTTATCATGTGGGGAAGAAATGGGATCAAGTTGCTCAACTGGTTCAACCATGGAAACACTGACAGGAATAGATGCTATGTTTTCAGCACAACATGAAAATTTCATTACACTCACATCCATGTTAGATTGCAGTAAACAAGATTGGTGTTCTCCTAGAGACTAGGTCAACTCCATGACTTCAAGACTTAATCACCCATCCTGGGAGTGCTCTGACCCCCTTCTCGCTTAACTTCGGAGTTCCTATGAAACCAGAAGCCAGTGAGCTCCCAAAAGGCCTCGTGCTAGGTAGGGATGAGAATATACATTTAAGGATCACTCCCTGGGCGATGTGGGATGTCACAATCCACCCCCATAGGGGCCCGACGTCCTCGTCGGCACACTTCCGGCCAGGGATGGGCTCTGATACCATTTGTCACATCCCGGCCCGGGTCCACCACATCCCGGGCCCGTTCCACCACCGTAGCACGATATTGTCCGCTTTAGGCTTACCAGTCCAAGATGTGACATCTCGTGTTCTGTGATTCTGCATTCAGATTCAAGTAGGTATATTTCTAGTTTTGTAGATTCAAACACTTTGTTGCAGTGTCTGTTTTCTGTTATGTGATTATGCATTGAGATTCAAATAGGTTTATTGATTCAGACATTGCAGCACAATGTTAGTTTCTTGTTCTGTGAATTTAGACACTTCGTTGCAGTGTCTATTTCATGTTCTGTGCTTTTACGTTAATGGATTTAGACATATAGTATTAATATTGTTATCACAAACTTTATATTTTTTTTCTTTTACAGTTGAAACATGTCCCAAAAAAAAGTTAAAGGGATACGTAAACAAGCGAAGATATTACTGATTTGCACAATGGAAAGTGTTGTTAGTTTTATGTAGCCTCTCATGGAAAATTTGGTTCTAGTTAGGCTGTTTTGTGATCTATATATTCTAAGCCATATATATCTCTACTGGTCATATATATGGTTCTAATTAATATGAAAAAAAAATTCCATGGCTCAGCTTTACTTTTTGTGATTACGAACCGTTATTAGGTTCTATCTTGAGGGGCCGATAGGATTTGGAGCTAGGCAACAAGTTTTGATAGGGAGTAGATAAGAATCAGAGAGGGGGAAAAATAAAAAAAGAAATAAAGTCAAGAGAGAAGGGTATAAAAGAGAATTTGAAGGAAGAGAATTCTACTGCATTGACTTATTTATAGAGATAGGAAAAAAAGAGGAAATTGAGAGAGAAGAGGAGGAGGAGGGGGGGGGGGAGGAATCCTACTTAAAAAAATTGTTATAAATCTCTAACTCTTATTGAACTAACCAAGTTTGATGTTCGAAAGACTAAATTGCTCTAAGACTAAAACTTTCTCTTCTTTGAACTCTGATGTTTCTCCTCTCTAAACCCCTCATCTCTATTTCAATACATGAATTTTACTACTCGAGGTCTCGACTACCTCTCACTTACTAGCACATCACTCAATGTGCGGTGGAGGTTGTTAACTGCGAAGTTTGTGATAAGAAAAAACTGGTACTCGCTTGGGCCAAGTGATTGATATGTTGATCTCTTAATTTTATTGCGTTTGAGTAGAGATAACAGAGTCACGTGGTATTGTCAAACCCCTGGTGGTTCAACAACAAGGATGAGGTTTAGAGTAAAAAAATCACAATATTAGAAGGAGAAAGTTTTGTCAGAGGGTACTGAAGTCTTCTAAACATCAATTTTAAAGGCCATTTAAATGGCATATTTCCAACTTTCTCAACAAAAAAAATGTGGTACATATTGGGAAAAGAATAAGTACCGTCAGCTGACTAGGACTTTCCGAATGTATCAGAACTGGCGAGTTTGGCTGCATTGCATATGCAATTATGCATGCAAGTTCTAGCACGCAAGAGATTTTTTCAGTGTAGAATATGTCATATGTCATTATACAATTGGAATAACACTTAAAAAAAAACTTTTATCTATTTGTATAATAACATATGACGTACCACTTCTGTTTCAGATACATTGTAGAATTTCTCCTAACATTAATATAAAATGTAGTAATTGTTACGATAGTAAGCGATTTCCTATCCAATTCGATTGTCATATCCAAAAATTAAGGAAGAAATTTACTTACATGTTGGATATTTGATTTGATAGCTTAATTAGAGGAGTTATTCTTTCATTGGTTGTCAATGCAAACCCCTGTACAATTTTCTATTCAATATTTTACATCATCATCATCTTTAATTAGACATTATTTTACAGTATAATCTTTCTTTAATGTTACCAAGAGCCTAAAGATGTTTTTATTTTCCAGTTTGCTCTAATACATCTGTTTAGAAGCAAACTCTTTTTTGGCGATGGTAGATGCCCCAAAGCCCACCAATGACACAACGAGTCAAAGATTTTGAGCGATCTCGAACCTTCTAACTAGGCTTTACAATTTTTTTGCATGATTTGTTAATCTGATACGAAACGATACGAAATAACAAGTGTCAGGTCAACTCGTTAATAAGTTGGGTAGTTATCAGATCATCCGTTAAGAACAATTAGCGAACCAAATTGTTATTTGATCACCTATTAAGAACCCAATAAGATATCGGTCATCTGAACCAACTGTGTAGTGGCAAGAACAGGGAGTGGGGAAATCAAAAGTTTTTTTTGGATTCAAGTGGTTGGAAAAGGATCCTCGCCGGAAAATTTTTCACCTGTGAGGGCGAAGGGGTACTCGATCGCGTCGCTAGCGATGTTTCCAGGCGTGAGCTTGAAGGCTTGGATTCGAAGCAGCAGCTAGTGAAGACGGAGAAGGACAAGGTCAGGGAGTATGTGGAAAACGTGATCGAAGTTGATTACGTTGTTGGGGCGCCTCAATCTGCAAAGTCTCTAAAGATTTTTTGTGCTCTGTTATGTGTCCATAATATTAATAAGATTAAGCATGATTTTGATAAATTAATGGTTTTTATCAGTTTTGAATGAAAACGCAAGTATGGAATTTTGGTTTCTTTGATTTGATTAGTGTTTTGATCCATTGGTTTGGTTGATGCAATGCAATTTGGTGTTAGGGCATTTGAGTACTTCTTGTGGGCTTCAACCTAGAGTTTCGGTGGACTTTACAAGGCTTTTGACGGAGTTTGGAAATCTAGGCGTATTCAATCGAGGGTTTTGCAAAACCTCAAGGTTATGAAAGTGATGGGGAGTTTAAAGATTTCATTAAATGGTAGATTTTGGTGGAATTTGAAGACTAAAACACCGATATCAACACTCCAACTTTCCCCCCAAATATTTATGGGCCCTAAGATTTATATGAATTTGGTAGACTTTGTGCTTTCTTTTAAAAAGTTTGGGGAAAATATTTAGGAAGTGCTTTCAAAAAAGCACTATCAAGTCCTTTTCCAAGATATCCTTCTACGACAGTAAGTATTTTAAAATTTTCCATTGAATACAGTGAGGAACAATTTCCAGACCTTGAACTTACAACCAATTTATATCATCCTTGGAAGATAATAATGGTAGGAATATGGAAGTTCAAGTTGAAAGTAGTATTAGTCTTTGAACTGCACTGAAAAGCAACTTTGATCTTTGAACTTCAAATTTGTAAGTATTAGTCTCAAATTCTAAATTTATTATAATATAGAATAATGAAGCTTTTAACTAACTCCATTTAAATTTTTGTCCCTTAATTTTCCGTCAAAACACAACCCTAAATTTGTTAGCGTCAAGGATCAAATTAGTTACACTATGATATTCTTGTTGTGCTACCTAGATATGATTGTTTAAACCCGTCCAAATTTTCTTTGAGTTTTGGGCTTCTAAACTACTTGTTATAAAAATAACTTATATTTATTGGCCCACGTCCGTGGAAGTTGAACGTATTTAATAAAATATGTGACTAAGGGATTGCTCGACGTTTAGTAACTGGATTGGATAATTCACTATATTGAAGATAAGAAAGAAATTATAAAATTATGTCTAATTTAAAGGTACAAGATATATTACTCGTTAAAGAAATTTATTCTTTCAATCTTTAAAAAAAAAAATAGTAGGACTAGAAGAGATAAGTTTCTTTCATGTTCCCCTCCAATCTTCCCCAAAATAAAAAAAATTATTTACATCTACCTTCAATATATGCATTGTATTTATGTGTCATCCAATTCAATCCAATTCTAGGCACCAAAGGTGGCTTAAGAATTTTATAATTTATTACCATGGACATTGTAGTCACCTTTCTTGGTCGAGTTTAATGAGACGTGGTAATGTTTGTGTTATTTATATATATAAAGGAGAAGACAAAAATGGTAAAACTTTCATAATATCCAAATTACCCTTTTCCCATTAGGATTTCAAAAAATAAAAAAAAACGTGCATACAAAAATACCCCACATAGTGGGACTGTGGGTGGTTACGTTCATTATTTTTCACAACCTACTTTGACAAAAAAACAATGATACTAAAATAAGTGAACTTAAAAATAAAAGTAAAACGACAAAAACGAGATAATTGCCAAACACGTAGATGTGAGGCAGATGACTAATTTTTCTATAGAACATGAGGACATATAGGTACGAGGGGTATATGATTTGGCTAACAAAGTCACTCCCTTTCTTTTTCCACATGACATGAGTAATGACAATGCAACATGAAAACTCGTGGGTGGAATGTGTTGATGCTAATGTTCAGCTGATGCGAAGTTTCATGCGTCCACCTACCACTCAGTAACAAATACTCAAATTTGAATAGCTCTAGATTCTCTGATTTATGTTAGGTGCGAACAATAAATCCCACAACAACACTCAGTGTTTATACGCAAGTGGACCTTTACCGCAGTGGTGAAAATAAGTTAAGCCATTATATGACGGCAGTGGTGGAGCCACCTTTAGACTAGGGTATGCTCGAGCCTATTCTCAAATAATTTTTTTCCTAACAACCTCTACTAACATTAATTAATTTTATAATACCACTATCAACTTGAATTTGAAATTGTATTAGTTAGTCCAATTAACTTCAATCCAACACATACAAAGCCTTCAATTTTTTACATTAGAGATTTGAAACTATAGTTATATACTAATATTAGTTGATCGTATTCTCTATTTCTTACCTATATACATTTTTTCCCTTTCCTTGCAGACTATTATTTTCATGGGGAAACTTGAAATAGATCCAATTTTATAGCCCAACATTAGAATTAGTCCAATTTTTCGTTACTTTTGACTTAGCTCCAATGACTAGGATTCCATGTCAGCAATTTTTCTGATTAAGTTGATTTTTTTGCATTATTATTACTATTTTACCCTCCTATGACTTTTGCACGTTCTCCATATATTTCCCACGTTTTAAATTTTTATCAGAATTCAAATTCATTATTCAGTTCATCTTTCTACCTGATTTCTTGATAACAATTTTTGAATTTGAATTTCTTATCAATCTATTTTTAAGGAAGGCAGATTTCTTAATCTAGTTTTATACGTGTTGTTTTCTTCAGAGACCTATTCTCCAGATACAATTTTATACGTGCAGATTTTGTCAACAGCATGGCTTAATCTAGTTTTATACGTGCAGATTTCTTTAGAGACCTATTCTCCAGATACAATTTTTATGATCGTGTTTTTCCTTCGTGGTTTGCCGATAACCTTCTCCATCTATCAAAGGACTAAAACACAGCAAATTGAATGCCACAACCGGAAATCTATTGGGGAAGAAACACGTCTCAACAAGTGATGTAGGTGTAATTGAGTGCCAATTATTTTCAAGTCAGGTATATTATAATTGTTTTCTCCTTTACTGTTGTTTGTTGTTCGAATTCAAAATATGAAGAATATATCCTAATCCCCCTAATCCCTTTCTATCATCTCTCATTGATATGCTTCTTTCTCTTTTTATTCAAAAAAACCAATGCACATAAGGTGTTTGATGTTATGCCTCTTTGAAAATTCAACAAACAAAGTAATATACCTGTACAATATCCTACAAGCCAACACGGATTAGAAGCACAGTAGCCTTGTGTTCTCACTGCAGAATTCGATTCATCCACAATATCCTACAAGCCAATACGGATTAGAAGCACAGTAGCCAAAATGAAATAAACTTGTACAACTAATTATGATATGTATATATGCTAAGTTCCTAACATTATATGAAATAGCTAATTATGATATGTACAATTATCAGTATGCTGAATAAATTTACATAGTCATATCTTTTTCTGCCTATTACATTTATGTTTTTTTCCTGTGTTTTATAATTGTTTAGTTATGGAAGGAGCTATCATTGCGAAGTGCACCTTTGAGAGCAAGACTCTTTTAATTCCAGTATTTAATCATACTAAGTTCAAGGATATTGCTGAACAAATTTGTTCCCGATTTATGAGCCACTGGGAAGTTGCTCGTGAGTTCCCAAAAACAAAACCGTGAGGGCATGGTCAGGACCCACAGCGGACAATATCGTGCTACGGTGGTGGAGTAGGCCCGGGAAATGATCCGCCCTGGGCCGGGATGTGACAAATAGTATCAGAGCCAATCCCTGGCCGGAAGTGTGCCGACAAGGACGTCGGGCCCCTAAGGGGGGTGGATTGTGACATCCCACATCGCCCAAGGGAGTGATCCTTAAATGTATATTCTCATCCCTACCTAGCACGAGGCCTTTTGGGAGCTCACTGGCTTCGGGTTCCATAGGAACTCCGAAACCATGAGGGAATGGTAATCCCAAAGCGGACAATATCGTGCTACGGTGGTGGAACGGGCCTGGGATGTGGTGGACCCGGGCCAAGATGTGACACGGGAAACGGCGATTAAACTAAACAACATAACCACCATGAATAAACATACACAAAGCCAACAAATATGTCGAAACAGACTAAATTTGTTATATGCCCAAACCAATTTTAACATCCAAACAAGCTCAAATTCAAAATTAAAAGGTATAGTGTGCTAAGTTACACCAAATCTCTCAAAAACACAACTCAAATAACCTAAAATGTAAAAATTGAAGAACAAGAAGAAAATAGGAAGAAACAAATTACCTTGACCGTGATTTCTCAGTCGCAAGTGCGAATTGTTCGTTGGAATTAGCGCAAATGCGAATTATTAGTCGGAATCGTTCGTTGGACAATAAAGGTGGTGGGAGGCGATAAAGGTTGAAGGTGGTGGGAGGCAGGGAGGTTGAAGTCTAAGAGTGTTTTATGGCTGCTGCGTGATTTACAATGAGGGAGATGGAAGGGTTTGGTGTTTTAAATGATAATTGCATCATTTGTAATTTTAATTTGATTGAGGTGTTTTAATGTATCTTAAAGTCTCATTGACCTATTTATAATTCTAATAAATTTGATTAACCTATTGTTAATATCATAACTTTTAATTGATTTTATACAAAATCACCCTAAAAGTTATTTAGTTATGTTTAATTAGTTTTAATTAAATAAAGCTAACATGGCAATGTAGAGTCCAAGTCAAGCTAGAGTCCTAGATTGTAGGAGTTATGGTTGAGTCTGTTCACCACGTTCAAATTTGTTTCCGTTGCTTAAGGTAGTTGAACTCCACAAAATCTGTACATGTTATGCTAGTGGTTATCGTGGAGATTGCTATTTTCTATTTAAGTTGTAAGCTTTGTTTTCAATTAATGAGAAGAGAAAACTGCAATATTCAAGCACTGTGTAATACATTTATTCAAGCATCCTTTTACGTTTAAGTTAATTCCAGTATCCAACATCTGGTATCAGAGCCCCTTATGGGCCTGAACAAACTTGAGAAAAAAGGTGAAAGATTGTGTCTTGCAGCAGCAAGAAACAATGACAACTGACAAAGCTACTGAGAGTTTTGTTCAACCAGCGATTCAACGGTTGGATGGTCACTACGACCATTAGAGCATGCTGATGGAGAACTTCCTCAGGTCAAAGAAGTACTGGAATCTTGTGGAATCAGGGATTGACACCCCAGCAAAGGGAGTTGTGTTGACTAAACAACAACAAAAGAGGGTTACTGAACAGAAGCTGAAGGACTTGAAAGTAAAACTACCCTTTTAAGGCATTTGATTGATCTATTTTGGAGACCATACTCGAGAATGAGACCTTCAAACAAATATGGGTTTCTTTGAAGAAGAAATATAAAGGGCCAGAGAGTGTGAAGCATGCAGTGCTTCAAACTCTAACAAGGGACTTTGAAACTCAACAAATGATCATGTGAGTCCATCACTGATTTCTTTGCTATAACTCTGGGAATAGCAAGCAAGATAAGATCCAATGGTGACACCATGGAAGAAGTCAAAGTTGGGAAGAAAATTATGAGATCATCGACTCCAAAATTTGACTACATTGTATGTTCAATTGAGGAGATAAAAGATGTTGCTGGGTTACGAGTTGATGAATTGCAAAGCTCTTTGTTAGTGCATGAACAAAGACTTAACCGCACCATTGCCAGTGAAGAACAAATAGCACTGAAAGCTTCCACTTTTTCTGAGTCCTCAAGTTCTCTAGGAGGAAGAGGTCATGGAAGAGATGGAAAAGGTGGCCGAGGCCATCAAGGTGGTGGACGATCTGGACAGTGAGATGACAGCAAGTTACCTCGTGTTTTCAAAAGAGATGATGATTCTGAAGGAAAATGAGCATACCACTATGATAAGTCAAAAGTGGAATGTTATAGGTGTGGAAATTTTGGCCACTACAAGGATGAGTGTTACACTAAGTTACCAAAAGAAAATTGAGAAAAGTCAAACTTTATGGAGAGAAATGAGGAAGACACACTTTTGATGGCTTTTCATACACTGGCAGAGACTAATTAGGAGACATGGTATGTGGACACGAGTTGCAGCAATCACATGAATGGATGTAAGTCTTCCTTTATTAATTTGGATGAAAGCTTTCACACGGTGGTAAGTTTTGGTGACAAATTAATAGTGAAAGTGATGGGTAAGGGAGATATTCAAATCAGAACCAAAAATGACTTTATTGAAACTGATTTAAAGATAAATTTGTTGAGTGCTGGTCAATTACAAGATAAAGGTTACATGATTACAATATATAAAGGAGAGTGTGAAATGTACGATCCAAAAAAAGGCTCCATTGCTGTTGTAAAAATGCCTTCCAACAGATTGTTTCCTTTGAAAACCAAGACTGTGCAGGCTTACCTGCTTGCCAAAGAAGATGACCTGTGGAGATGGCACTATAGATATGGTCATTTGAACTTTAATGGCTTGAGAACACTTCACCAGAAAATGATGGTCATTGGCTTACCTGAGATAACTCCTTCATCAATGGTGTGTGAAAAACGCATCACTGGGAAGCATCAAAGATATTATTTTCCAAGTGGCAACACAGCAAGGGCTCAATCAATCCTAGAGATGGTTCACTCTAATCTACGTGGACCAATAAATCCCATCTCAAATGGTAACAAAAAATATTTCATCTCCATTATTGATGATTTTAGTTGGAAAACATGAGTCTATTTGAAAAATCAGAAACATTTGAAGCATTCAAAAGCTTCAAGGCTCTAGTTCAAAATGAATCAGACAAGAAGATTAAAACACTAAGAACTGACTGTGGGGGATAGTATTGTTCGAAGGAGTTTGATGCATTTTGCAAAGAAAATGCATCAAGAGACAGCTAACCACTGCCTATACACCATAACAAAATGGTGTAAGTGAGAGGAAGAATCGCACCATTCTCAACAGAGTTCCAAGTCTGCTAGTCAAAGGAAGCATTCCCAAGAAGTTTTGGCATGAAGCTGTGCTATGGTCCGTTCATATCTTAAACAGAATTCCCACATTTTCTGTTAAGAATATGACTCCTCAAGAAGCTTGGAGTGGATTGAAGCCTGTGGTTGAAGCCTCAAGCTTGGTACAGTCGCATAGATGCTCACTTTGCTAAGCTTGAATTTCACAAATGTCCCTTCGAGCACTCTTTATGTCAAGACTAAGGAATAAGGTAAACTACTCATGGTATGCTTATATGCTGATGACTTTCACGAGAAATGATGCTAAAATGTTTGATGAATTTAAGAAGTCTATGATGACGGAGTTTGAAATGACTAATCTGGGATTAATGCATTATTTTCTTGGATTGGAAGTTATTCAAACTACTGATGGTAATTTCATCTACCAGAAAAAGTATGCGCAAGACATTCTTAAAAGGTTTCAGATGCATGATTGCAAGCCATTTGGAACTCCAGATGAACTCGGCTTAAAGCTATGCAAAGACAAAGGTGGGAAAAAGGTTGACAGTACTTTCTATAAGCAAATCATTGGCAGTCTCATGTACTTAACATCCACGAGGCCTGACATCATGTATGCAGTGAGTTTAGTGAGTCGATATATGGAAAAACCAACTGAAATGCATCTCAATGCAGCAAAGAGAATTCTTAGGTATGTAAATGGGACAATTGATTATGGTGTGTTTTATAAAAGGGAAGATGGTTCTGGTTTTGTTGCGTACACAGATAGTGATTATGCAGTTGATATAGATGATCGTAAGAGCACTTCTGGGCACACATTTCTGCTCAACTCTAGTGCAGTATCGTGGTCCTAAAAAAAGCAACAAATTGTGACACTTTCCTCAACAGAAGCTGAGTTTGTAGCAGCAGTTGCGAGCTCCTATCAAGCTATATGGCTCAGAAAAATGTTTGAAGTGCTTGGTGATGTTAAAAAAGGATCAATGACCATCTACTGCGACAATATGTCAACTATCTAGCTATCAAGGAATCCAGTCATGCATGGGAGAAATAAACACGTTGATGTACGTTTTCATTTTCTGCGTGATTTGTGCAAAGATGGGAAGATTGAACTAGAATATTGCAAGAGTGGGGAACAGGTTGCAGACATCTTAACTAAGCCTTTGAAGCAGCCTGCATTCGAGAAGCTGAGGAGCATGTTGGGAGTCTGTTCACTTCGAAGCATTGATTAGAAAGATGATTATGTGATGGTGGAGAAACACCCGAAACTGTTTTTCGTAAAAATCAGTTTAAGGGAGGGTGTTAAAAGTTATTTAGTTATGTTTAATTAGTTTTTAATTAAATAAAGCCAACATGGCAACGTAGAGTCCAAGTCAAGCTGGAGTCCTAGATTGTAGGAGTTGTGGTTGAGTCTGTTCACCACGTTCAAATTTGTTTCCGTTGCTTAAGGTAGTTGAACTCCACAAAATCTGCACATGTTGTGCTAGTGGTTATCATGGAGATTGTTATTTTCTATTTAAGTTGTAAGCTTTGTTTTCAGTTAATGAGAAGAGAAAATTGCAGTATTCAAGCTCTGTGAAATACATTTGTTCAAGCATCCTTTTACATTTAAGTTAATTCCAGTATCAAACATGGAGAAACGGAGGAGGTGTTTGTTAGGTGAGAAAGTGCGGGAAAATGAAGGGGTGAAAAATGTGCTAGGTGCATGCAGGGGGAGATTCATACTGTCGTTGGAAGGTGAGAAAGCGCGGGAAAATGAAGGGGTGGAAGATGTGCTGGGTGCACGCACGGTGAGATTCAGTTGTCGTCTGGAAAATCACACGATCGCGTTGGGTGTGCTGGGTGTGTGGTTGGTGTCCTGTTGTAGTATTATATAGTGTATGATATTGACGGTTGGATTGCTACTGGGTGTGTGGTAAGTGTGTTTATTATTTCATGATTGGTATTTAACATTAAAGTATATAAATAGGGGTGGTCACTTGGAACCGAAAACTGAAATCAAAACACGAATTAAATCAGGCTGTATCAAACGGTTCGATTTTTTGCGGTTTTGAAACGGTTTCCATTTGAAAGTGCCGCAATCTAGAAATATCATTAGAGTAACCAAATTAACTGTAGGTTTGAAGAAATAAAGAGACTATAAATTGTAAGTCTTAAGTTCAATTCTCATAGATAGGTTTGGAGTAAGGAAACTCTACTATTCGTCGTGCATCATGACTTAATTATAAAGCAAAAGCTGTGGAAATTGAAGTGTTTTCTTCTTGAAACACTTGGGAAAATGTTTAATACATACATATAGAACTCCATTGATGCTGATTTAGGTGGAGGCTACTTGTTGTTGCAGCTGCTTCACCTTTACAATGTATTCAGTCATTGCTTCTTCTTTGCTCTTCCTTAATTAGTAACACATACATCAGGGTCAGTTTAGCAAAACTACTCTTTTATATCTCAATTTATAATCACCAAGCTGAAGAAGTTCTCTAATAGATTGTGCCCTGATATTGTATGTGAAACGCACTTGTATCAGAGGTTGTCAACAACTATGTCAGTTTTGTATACAAAGAACCCCTACCACATCAGTGAAAATAACCTCTCTTATCGCAGTTGACAAAATGGGATAAAGTTGGACAAAAAAAATTACAAGGGTAAAGTGAGATGTGTAAAAGTACAAACCACAGCTAAAAATACAGGGGTAAAGCGAGATTTTGTGAAAAGTATACAGTATATGTAAAAACAAGCCTATTTCCGATTTAAACGTTTCTTATATAATCTACGGTTTTGTTTGTTTTGTCAATTTATAGGTATTATAAGACCTAAATACTACTCCTTTTAAGTTGGTGTCCCCGCTTGTCCCTTGGACGCTACTAAATTTCAAAAAAATCTCGACAATATTTGCAAATCCACAAGAAATTATCATTTTGTGTTGTCTGCATTAAATAGCAATGATGTCTCTTAGAAAAACATTTTTGGTGAGTAGTTAAGTCCAAATAATATGCTTCATGATTGTGGCCTTATTATTATTATTTTTTTCCTTCTTGAAATAACATTGCATTTAGTCGTAGCTATATTTGATTTAGGTAGTACTATCACCCCATTTTTATCTTCCACACACCCTTATTTGTTTTGTCGTTGATCTTCTTCAATCACTACAAGAAAAATGGCCTTTGGGCACAAAATTAGGGACACAAATGAGGTGTTTGTGTCTGTTTAAACACCAATAGGGTGGAACAGTGCTCATTCCGTAATGGGCACCAAGTATTGTGCCCAATGTGAAGAAAAATAGACACAAACTCATTATTAGGCACATAACCATGACTTTTGTGCCTTTAATGTCTGCAATTGAATTTTTTTATTAATTTGCAATGACACCATAAATGTTATCGTGCCTTGTAATTTAATATATTTAAAGTAAAGGTAGATTTTTTGCGCCCTTTGTTCAAAATAATGTTGTAAACAAAATAAAAAACACTTTCCTCAATCTTCACACCTCACACTGTCCTCATTTTCCTTCCTTCCGCCTCTCTGTGTTTCCCCATTCAAACCCACCCTCTCCTCAATTCCTCCGCCTCTCCTCTCTCTCTCGCTTTCCCTTTCCGAATCGAACCGAGCCCCTCTTCAACCCCAGGCTCTCTCTTTATAATTTTCCCCGAATTTTTCTATTTCCCTCTCTCTTTTTCTGTCTCGCCTCTCATCTGGAAAATTTGAAAAAGTGGCCAAATTTTTAATCATGAATAGAATTTTAGCCAACAATTATAATATTTAATAATTTTAACCAAATTTGACGTAAAAATACTTGAACACCCTTATTGACTGAAAATTGCTAAATCTATTTTCTGCAACTTCTTTTCTTTCGTCCCAACCGGCATCAAATCAAAATCGTCTAATTGATTCCACGATCATATGGCTATCTTTTTAATGTCGGATCTTCCAATGATCATCAAGGTCGTTAAGCTTTGATGCTCCAAAACCTTCAAATTGGAGCAACTCAATATCAAATCCTCCATCGTCCGATTGAGTCCTAATTTCTCAACACAACCATTCCTCAAAACGGAGAACTGAAAATTGTAATTCCTGACTATATTGTCAGGAGAATCAAAGAATTCAAATTTGATTTCTTAACCTTGTCTGCAATTGCCTGCCATTGAAGCCATTTCTTCTTCACTACGCTTCCCTGAATTCACAATTTCCAAATTTGTCGATGTAGAGAGGAGTTAATCGCAAACACTGAAAGCGATGAACAGAAAAGGATGGTAAGGTGGAAGAAGATGAGGCATAGATTCACCTTCTTCTTCTTCTACCCTTGAGATTCATGGCCACTTCTCAGCACCACTGCGTTTTTGGAACTCTTTCTTTCTCATTCATTCATCCTTTTGTTTCCCAAGAAAATTTGTCGAAAAAATTATATGAAATCTTGCGGCTTTGATTTTGATTCGAGAATGATTACAATGAGTTTCAATTGAGTCTGAATGCCAATTCTTAAGGGTTTTGCAGAAATTGGGTTGAAATTTTATGTTGGTAATTTTCTGTCAACAACAAGGATGTTTAAGTATTTTCAGGTTAAGTTTTGGTTAGAATTACTAGAAATTATAATGGTTGGTTAAAATTCTATTCATGGACCAAAATTTGGCCATTTTTCCAAATTTCCCCTCTCATCTCACTTCTAAAGTCGAGTTTACATCTCACGCAGAATCAGAATTTGCTAATCCTTCCCCTTTAAATTTCACACACACTGTGAATCGCTGGGTCTCAACTCAAGTCCTAAGTCGAGTTCACACATTCTCACAGACTCTGCAAATTCTTCTCCTTCACACAGACTCTGCAAATTCTTCTTCTTCACACAGAATCTGGAAATCAGTCGGCCTCAACTCTCATCTCATCCACAGTTCCCCTTCAGTTTAGTGCCTGCATAATGCGACTCCTTCATCTCCACTTCGTTCCAAGTAAAACGGTAAGAACTTAGACCTTGTATTGGTTAATTTAGTTAATAATTTGTGATTAATTTTAGGGTTAGGGTTAGGGTTAAGGTTCATTTGAAAAAAAAAAGGAACTGAGCTTTTTTTCTCTTTTGGGTTATAATCAAAAGGGGATTTGATCTGGTTCAGATTCAAACAAACCCATTTGTACCTCTCTCAGACGATGTCGTCTGTCAGCTGGACAACCACCGCATCAGATCGACAACCATTACATCAGTTGACAACCACTGCATCACGGACTCCTCTCAGATCTGGGCTTTTCCTTTGTTATTTTTCTATGATTTTTGTGTAATTTTTTTAACAAATTTTACGTGTTTTTTATTTTATTTTTTATTTTTTATTTGATCCCGCAAGAAACTCAACGTCTCCTCAGGGAACCTGGTAAGTGATTCACTTTCTTCCCACTAATTATTTGGAGCTTGAATTTGAGACTCTGCTTAAATTCGTTTGATTTGTCTACAAGTTTGTTTTATAAAGAAAATCAAAAGAAATGTGAGTTTGATAGTTGTTTTTAGGCTTTAGATGTAATATAAATATGCTAATTTTGTTGGGGTCTAATTGATGGAACTCTGCATGAGAGTGTGAAGCCTTTTCTCATCTAATTTAGATTGAAAATTGTTCTACATTGGTGTTCAGTAAAAATGGATATCTATGGTTCATTAACACTTTTCTTGCTCTATGATATAATATTGAGTTTGGGCGCCGGTGAGTTGCCATTTCATATCTTTTTCTTGCTCTGTGATATAATATTGAGTTTGGGCGCTGGTGAATTGCCATGTCATATCTGCCAGTGCATTCCTTAATCAATCAGAAAATGATAGATGAGATTAGGATAACGTCATTATCATTGAATGTGAAAATTTGTCAATGTCTTATAGTTAATTGTGATGCCCATGACGAGATGTGCATTTTTTTTTCATTACACTTATGTGTTCTGTCAATTAAACTCCATACCAACTACTAATTATCTCCTAAGTTCCTAAAATTCGTGTTTGTTATATGTTGTAGGAAATGACCTATTTTGAGATTTTTTTTTGCATCTTTCTCTTTTATTCTACATTCGAAAGAGGTAGAATCACATTATTGGGACTGTGGATTGCTTTTTTTCACGTGTTAATTTGTGTGAAGATTGATTGTCAAGCATGAAGAGATTAAAAATGTTACTAAAGTGTCTGGCAAAAGTCATTATGTTTCGATCACAAACGAGTGCGTGTATACATAGCAGAATTACACCAATTAATCTGTAGGAGGAAGGATATATAACATCTCATCAGGTAAAGAAAAGGAATCATGATTTAAAAATTTGTAAGCCATTACATACTCATTCCTGCTACTCTGTGTAAATGATGTCACCTTCATTTTCAAGAGCTTCTTGGTAGTCTAAATTTATAGTTCATTTTTTCAATGATATCCAATATGATAATGTATTTTACTGCTTGATTTATTTCTTACTCATGGTCATTTTTTAAAGGCTGTCAGAGCAGGGGATGTCAATACTGGGTTATCTATGGTAGTTGAAGGTTATTTGGCTTCCGACGAAATCAAATGCAATGGTATTAGGAATTATTGGTTTCATTATCTGTATGAATCGGTTTGTAGAACTAAATCATAAAAGCTTGTTTTTGCCCTACCCATAGTTTAATTGCATGATCTACAAGGTATTGATATTTTGGTGGATCGATCGGATGGTATCTTTAGAAGATATACAAATGCTTTTATCAATCTCTGCAAGGAGAAATGGCTTGAGGGGTTTGCTGTTTTGCATTCCAGTTATACTATGTCTTCTTGGAATTGTATATAAGATGCACTTTTTTCTTTAATTATTCTTACTAAAGACTAAAGAGTACTGGTTTTTTGTTTGTGTGTTTGTCTTGTTACCATAGATTTGGAAGTATCAGCACGCTGGCCTCCCTATTTGGACGTTCCACGCTTTGAAAATTTAAGTATTACTGACAATTAAGACTCATTTTCTCCATTGTTTAGTTGTATATTTGTGAATATTCTATTTATCCATTGTTTCCAACAGTTAAGACTCATTTTCTCCTTCAAAATTGCGGGTTGATTGATGATGTATACTAGATATGTCATTAAAATAAGCAACTCACTTTGACCCTAAATAATATGCAAACTTACATATTTTTTTTATTCAGGTGACTATGAGCTGAAGAAATGTGTTGTCTCAGACCCAGAAGCTACTTTTACAACTTGGAGTGAGGAATATGAATCTTTGATATGGCAAATCTGGAACTTGTACGTATTGATTTTAACTAACTTCTTTTTAGGTGTAATTTTGGACTGGTTTTGTTTTGAATTCGACTATATTTGTTATGGCTTCTAATGAGGTGCAAGGCTTGCTGGGGAAAATGCATTTGTCCAAAAATATGTGCTTTCAAGTTTTATTGTTTTATGTAACATTACATTATGTTTGTGAGATTGGGAATGTGTTGTAGACCTTTTCATTTTAAGAAAATTAAAAATTTTCATTTCCTCAATTTTAGTTTCAAATTTTCATTTTTTTAATATTTAATTCATGTTGACACAATTACAATATGAAGTGCCAACTTGTCTAGAAAAGGTTATTTGACAAGTTGTTAGAAACGAGGCACAAATAGTAGTCCATTTGTGCCTGCCTTTTGAGCACCAAACAGACTATTGTGCTCTTTTAGCAAAGGTAACGCCTATAGAGGGCACAAATATAAATATAGTTGTTGCACTGTCGCTATTGGTCTATGGGCACATATGTTGGTGCTCTTTGGCCTCAAATGGCACAGATAATTGATTGTGTGCAGTGACCATATTTTTTGTAGTGAATTTATTCGATCAGACGGCTAGAAATTGAGAGAATGTATGAAAAGTAAAATAGGTGTGGATAATACTAGTCCCCTTGATTTATTGAGAAAAAACAAGCTTTTTTTAGTCTGAGGAAAGTGCTTCCATCGTCTACGGAACATTAGTTGTTGATGAGGAGTTGCAGCAAGATTAGTTGTTGGTAAAGAGTTGCAACCAGACAAGGTGAAAGGGAAAATGTTAGTTTCCAACTGCAAGCTTTCAGTGCACTCTGAGGCTGCTGAGGTGAGATTTCTTCAAGCATCATATAACACATAATTCAAAAGTTGGTGTTTGTGGAACTTTTCAAAGCAAAAAAAAAAAAAAAAGTACTCTTTCTTTCATTCAAAAGTTGGTGTTTGTGGAAAGTTTTCATGCACCTCTCTTCTCTTTGTTTTTCTTATAATTCGGGTTGACGAGAGGGAGAGAGGAAAGAGCATAAAAAAGAGGTATATTTACAACGGAAGGAGAAAATAAATAGGGGTTAGGATTGGGGACACATACTTTTTTTATGCACATTTTGTAGGCCCATTCCGTAAATATTGCTACAATTTGAACGTTCTATCTTTTAGGATTTTGCCTCAAAGATCAAGTCTACAAAAAATCATCAAAATTCAAAACCATATAACCGTTGGATTAAATAATAATCATTTTAGTAATTTTTTTGTGAAACCATATTGTTCATTTTCATAACTACAAATGAACGTTTTAATGATTTCGAATTTGTCTATGTTTTTTTAATAGATGATGAATGATGAATTGAAATATAAATGATTCGATCGTTGAGATATAATATATATACATATATCACAATGTTGTTGGCAAGTATATTGTAAGGCTTATGAAAATTGTAGGAGACTAGCAAACCTCGTATACACACAAACCATAAACACTAGGAAAGAGATGGCAACATAAAATTCCAATTTAGAAAACCAGGAAAACTAGGTAAATGTCATTATTATTTCCCGTACCATGGAACCTAAATTTCAGACAAAATCATTCAGTCTTCGAACAAAATGTTTCCTCGACGTATGAATTCATAATTTTCTTGATTTTCAGATCTAAATTAATAATTTCACGCAGAATTCCTATACCTAATACTTAAAAGGTCAAAACCCACATATATAATTCGAACCATTCATATATCTCATACTGTAAACAATGAGTGCCAGTTCAGCATGTGATTGTTCTTGGAATTTTATATTATGTATGCATGTGAATCACATGCTACCCAGTCCAATTCAAGTATGTTATAATTTGTGTCGATATAATATCAATTATCAATGGAGAAAGACTTGGCTCCTCAAGGGTGGAGGAGGAACTCTCCTTAAAAATGCTTCATAGCCGATTCACAAACTTTCAATTTTATGAGATGTTCGTATTATAAATCACTTTATATGTATCATTTCTACAAAAAATCAATCAAAATTAAAATCATTTAGCCTTCAAACGGTATAAAGAGTAACTTCTCCTCAAACCTTAGGGAGACAAGCTCTTCTCTTATCAAAGCTAGTCGTATGTTGATGGAGCCAGCAAATAAGGCTACTTTGGGGTATGGCCCATGTGCATGTGTTCTCATGTAGTTAAATGTAATTCACCTCAAGTTAAATAGAATAGTTGACCCGTCACTTAATATTACAATCTAGTAATATTCCTTTTTACTTATAAACAATAAATTTTTCGATTCTCGTCGAATTCGAATTCGAACCAAAATGATAAAGATCATCCCTTAATAAACACATTGTTGATTCTAACTTACACACACACACTCACTCAATCTCTCTCTCTCTCTCTCTCTCTCTCTCTCTCTCTCTCTCTCTCTCTCTCTCTCTCTCTCTCTCTCTCTCTCTCTCTCTCATGTCAGTTGACACTTCAAAATGCCATTCTACACTCTTATTAATTTTTCTTTATATTAAGAAAGGAATGTATGCCAACATTTTTGGAATTTTATTAGAATCAATTCAAATGTTCCAAAACACTTTTGTAATAACTAATGCATCGATCAATGACACAATGAGAGAAGTAATCTTGATCTTGCCAAAGATATTACTCATTTTTTTTATCATCGATCAATTCAAATGTTCCGCAGATGATGATTGAAATTAACGAGTCATGCAATCTGTGGTCCATAAGTACGGAGTAGGAACCTGTCTCCTCCCATTGATCTCTCCTCCAGTCTCCTCCTCTCACTCTTTTTCTTTTCCTCTTTCTACAGTAAAAGCAGTACAAAATGTTTACGGGATTTAATCGTGAATGTTCAAATAGAATGAGACTGGAAAAAGGAAAATATGAGGGGAGAGCGGATCCATAATGTCCAATGGTCGTAGTAAGTAATAATGTGCATATGTTATAAAACTACCCTTCCTCAACCACCATTATTATGGTATATATTGAAAGTCGGATGGTGCTCTTGCAGCCTGGCAGCTGGAACACGAGGCTTGCACAGACTTGACATTACGTACAATATTGTAATTAACTTGGATCCTGCTTACATCTAAGGGATTCTCGTTGTCCTCCTTCATGAAAAAAAGCAAAAACAACAAACAATAAATAATGTGCTGATTAATGTGCTGATTTTTTTCACGTGCGTACTACATGCATGCTTGCAGATTTTCTTTCTTATATGTATTTTGGTTCATATATGCGATGATAAGGTGCATCGTGTATTTCTCTTTCCAAATGATTTGATTACAACGTGCATATAGTGCACTGTGCGGAGCGGTGGGGATTGTATATTGTGTTGTTATACTTCTAAGGTTGAACTTTATTCCCTAAATGCGTTCCAATCTCTAGGGGTGTGTTTCAGAAGGATCGGATCAGAAACAACATTTACAATTTTCATTCCAAAATTTCATAATCGGGTCAGATAAAAAAAAAAATTAAATTTGGAAGTTTTAGCATATTCAGAAATTTTAGAATCAGAGTAATCTCAAAAATTTCGGGACAAAAATTGGAAATACATATATTTTCTATGTTTTTTGAACATTCTCTAACTTTTTCGTACATGCAATTTATTTATTTATTTATTTTAATATTTGGTATATGGTTATGTATAAATTCTATTAACTTTGTGATATACTAGAGTGCTTATCCTTTTTAATATATAAATGTATGTTTAATATTAAAACAATAAACCAAATGTATCCAAAACTAACAATAAATACAAAAGTTAATTACAAAATATATAATTTGAGTAAATAACTATAAAACTCGAAAGTATTTGAAAGTTTTTTTTTATTTGAATACTTCAAAAAAAAAACGCATAAAACATTTATAATTCTCATAATCTCTCTAAATGCATTTCCTTTTTAATTTTTTGGAAAATATTCGGATTTGGAATTTTCAGATTCGGAAAATTTTCCAATTCCAAGAATTGGAAATACCATTCCAACTTCCACCCCTACCAATCTCCATTCCAATTATTTAGAATTTCCGGATTCAAATTCAGAAATTTCATTTTTAGAACCGGAAACACCATTCTAACTTGCACCGCAATAAGCAAACCCACCAAGTGTCATCTATGTCCAATTGAGGCCATTAACCCAGCCCCATTTCTGTTATCTCATTCTTTCATTCTTTTATGTTTTTGCTGTAACCTGCCCCTTTTTCAAGCTACGGTTAACATGGTTGTTCTTAATTTGAAGCTCAATGTACTATAACTAATGGTGTTGAGAGTTTTGAGACCCACTACTGACACTTTTTAATACAAGCAGATCCTACATGCATAATATAGTTTATTTATTAAAGAGTGTATCAGCAAGTGTGTAACCCTAATTTTAATACATTTGAAGCTCAACATACTACATGATACCTGTAGCTTGACAAGCATACACAACAATGTTGGAGACTTGTCTTTACTCTTTATATAGTAGAGTAATGTTACACTTATCATATATTTGTATCATTTCTCTAACAAAAGAAGAGTCCACAAATATATGTGGGTTTCATCTCTCTTAAAAAAAATATACCAAATGATGGTACAAGTACTTGTGGCAAAAGTAGCATTTTTGTATTTAGTGTGCTCACTATATGTGCATTATACTCCATATACTGAAACTAGCCATAACAAAAAAGAAAGTACATGTCTCCCACTTATTGACCAATTCAAATCAAATAAAACAGAATCTAATTACGAAACTGATCTCTCGTAATTAATTTAAGGAATGTTTTATTGTCAACATTAATATTAGCCCTAGCTAGCTGGCTTGTAGGGTTTGATTGATTTTCACTAATTACTGCTCCACTTTTCATGATCGTCTTCTAAATTCAGAAAAGATGAAATTGCATTGAGGCCATGGACACGATCATGATCATCATTTGGCTGAAATATCTGGTCATCGTGATGACCATGAACACTAGCGGTCCCATTTTCCAACATTGCTTCACCCATCAAACCTTCAAGCTTGGTGATTCCATCTTCCATTTCTTGATCACATTTATTGATTTGATCTTGGGGAAAATTATCTGTATTTAATAAATCAGATATGAAAAGGTCATCGATATTGAAATCTATGAGAAAACCACAAGGAGATGAGTCCTCCTGTGGATCCTGAGACGCTGATGAACTAGGGCTTTCACACTGGAACAAACCAGGGTTTACATTTAACCTATCAACCATTTGATCGTGACCGTCCAAATGTGACGGGATGACAACCTTCCTGCACTTAAATGCTTTCGTTCGAATCACCTGGACCGTCTGATGAGACTTTGATGCTGGTTTTGGTTTTGGTGTGTACTCTTTTGAGTTAGTAGTACTAGTACGTTCATGATGAGGAGCCTTGTCGCTTCCTTGCTCCGTTTTCTTGCTCAGAGTAGTGTTCCAGTAGTTCTTGATCTCATTGTCGGTTCGTCCCGGCAGTCTTCCAGCGATCAATGACCACCTGATGAAATACATACATCACCATAACAAGTACAAATTCAAAAGTTAATCTTGCTTCAATATGTGCTTTAATGAGTATGCATGGATATGCTGGCTTCCATTTTCTCTATAATTTAAGGGATTGTGACATGTTTTTCTTTCTTTTGGTTTCTTTTGTTCTGGCCTTTTTTCGTTTCCATTTTCTCTATAATTCTCTATAATTGGACGACTTTACTATTTATTCTTGTGAGCTTTGTTTTTCTATAGATGGGGGACGGCCGGTGGGATCCCAGAGCGTATAGAACTTTCATCTTCAAGTCTAAATCGTCTTACTCCGGAAGAGCTAATATCACCTAATATTCTATTTATTATTCAATAGAAAAAAATATTTGCATCAATATTATTGTTCAGATGTGTGTTGTTGATGTCAAAATTTCAACTGACGGTCAAGATTGAATTGAAAAAATAATAATCAACATAAAAACGGAGTTGTACTCATTCTTGCGTGCGTACATACCTGTTTCCAAGAAGCTTATGTAGTCTAATGATGAGCTCTTCTTCTTCACTGGAAATGTTACCTCTCTTAATGTCAGGCCTCAGATAATTCAACCATCGCAGTCTGCAGCTCTTTCCACACCGGTTTAACCCTGCAGCAACATAGTTAATGCTAATTTGGATCCTACGCATACAGCATCTGAAAAAAAAAAATTGTAAATTTAAATATGTAAAGTGCATACACACTCATACCAGCTCTTTGAGGAAGGTCTCGCCATTTTCCTTCTCCATTTGTTTCAATGTAGTTGGTAAGGATTTTATCTTCCCAAGCTAACCATGCTCCCCTGTTTAGCCCTTCTTTATCAGAGCATGGTTTTCTTCCCATTTCTCTCTCTCTCTCTCTCTCTCTCACATAGAGAGTTCAAAGTTCAAAAACAACAACAGTCCAGCTTTGGAGCGTGTTTGATGGATTAGAGCTTCAGACTACTCCCCATGGTGATATAAAAGGACATATATAGTGCATGGAGTAATGCCAAATACTAAAAAAGTATGAAAACTAAAAGATATGAAAGTTGATGATTGATTTATTACTTATATGTTGATAAACGTGTTTATTCTTATTGGTGGCACATCATTTAGTTTGTAAATTTAGTTTTCAAATTTAGTCTCCTTAGCATTACCCATGTGCATGTGATGTAAGATTCGGAAATGGATCCTCTCCGAATCCCTTCCACCAAATACTCCCCATCAATTAATCCGGACTTTTGAAATTTAATCTAACGGTTAAAAATAGGGGTCCACTTTAAAATTATAATAATTTTAGTCGTTGGATTAAATTTCAATAGTCCGAAATAATTGACGTGAAGAATTTGGTGAAATGGATTCGGAAATAATCATTTCCGTAAGATTCTCAGAACTGAATCTGAACATTTGGTGTCATCTTCTCACACCACTTGGCCTTAGCATTAAATATTCAACGTCTGTGATTCTGACCACTCTGCCTCAGTTTTTAAAAGGGCCAATTGAAGCCAATTTAGCTTAATAGAAAAATGATTAATTAAAGCTAATCATCAACAGTCACGTTTTTCAATATCTTCGTTAATTAAGATCTCTTCACACCATGTACCAAATTTTCACCAAAATTCTTTTTTTTGGGGAGGATATTAGTTATGACGGGAATACAAGTGATATATCACGTGTTTTAATAGGAGTGGTGTGAAATTTTATTTTTTAAGTTATTAACTTTTTAGCACACATATCCCACTATTTATATAGTGACACGTAATATACCATCTTGTTTACCGATCACATCGAAAAATCTTTTCTGACCGGGACCACTTCCACTCATTTTCAATTACCATGTGGACCTTCTGTAAATATTAATTAAGTTTAACCATGTTTAGTCCATTAGTTTTACTTTATGTACTCGGGATTTGGGTTTTCATTGACATTATTTCTCTGGTTAATCCCAAAAAAGCTTTTGATTTCCCCACTCCTGATCTTGCCGCTACACAGTTGGTTTAGATGATCGATATCTTATTAGATTTTTAATATATGATCTAATAACAATTTAGTTCGGTAAAAAAATTTAACGAATGATTTGATAACGATCTAATTTGTACAAGTTGACTTGACATCTGTTATTTCGTATCATTTCGTATCTGGTTAACAAAGTCATGTAAAAAATTGTTAAGCCTAGTTAGAAGGTTTGAGATCGTTCAAAATCTTTGGCTCGTTGAGTCATTGGTGGGCTTTGGGGCATCTACCATCGCCATAAAAGAGTGCTAGATGTATTAGATGACAAAATGGAAAGGAAAATAAAAACATCTTTAGGCTCGTAGTACTATTAAAGAAAGATGATAATGTAAAATAATGTCTAAATAATGTCTATGATGATGTAAAATATTGAAAATAAACTTGTACAGGGGTTTACATTGACAACCAATGAAAGAATCACTCCTCTAATTGAGCTATAAATTTTTTTTTTTAATGGAACTATCAAATCAAATATACAACATGTAAGTAAATTTATTCCTTAATTTTTGGATATCAGACAACGAAATTTGATAGGAAATCGTTTACTATTGTAACAATTACTACATTTTATATTAAGAGTATCTAAGTATTCATGCTAAGAGAAATTCTTCAATGTATTTGGAACAAGAGATGGTACGTCATATGTTATTATACAAATGAATGAAAGATTTTTTTAAATATTCTTCCACTTATATAATAACATATAACGTATGTACTCGAATTCTATACTGAAAATCTCGCGTGCTAGAGCTTATATGCATAATTGCACATGCAATGCAGCCAAACTTGCCAGTTCTTATACATTCGAATAGTCCTAGTCAACTAACGGTACTTATTCTTTTCCAAATATGTAGCACATTTTTTGTTGTTGAGAAATTGGGAAATATGTCATTTTAAATAACCTCTAAAATTGATGTTTAGATGACTTTAGTACCCTCTGCCAAAACTTTCTCTTTCTTCCAACATTGTGATTTTTTTATTCCAAACCTTATCCTCGTTGTTGAACCACCATGTTACTCTGTTATCTCTACTCAAACACAATAAAATCAAGAGATCAACACATCAATCACTTGGTGCAAGCGACTGTCAGTTTTTTCTTATCACAAACTCCGCTGCTAACAACCTCCATCGCATGATGAGTTTCACAATTGCCATCCGAGCTGTACTTGAGTAGTCATTGAGTGATGTGTGAGTCTATGAGAGGTATTCGAGACCTCGAGTAGTAAAATTCAATAATTGAAATAGAGATGAGGGGTTTAGAGAGGAGAAACACCGGAGTTCAGAGAAGAGAGTTTTAGTCTTAGAGCAATTTAGTCTTTAAAACCATCAAATTTGTTTAATTTAATAAGAGTTAGGGACTGATAGCAATTTTTTTGAAAGTAGAATCATCTCCCTTTAAATTATCTCCCCTCTCCTCCTCTTCTCTCTCACTTTCCTCTTCTTTTTTTCTCTCTATATAAAAAAGTCAACACAAATATTGACGTGGTTTAATCGTAACCGTTCAAATAAAAGATGACTACAGAGAAAGAGAATCTAAAAGAGAGAGAATACTACTATATTTTTTTTAATTGTCCCATTGAATAATGTATGTCGGGTGTCGTGACCACTACAATAATAATATGGTGTTTTTGTGGTCCGTGATCGTATTCTTGATTTGTTAGGCTGAGTGACGTGCTTCAGTTGGACCATGCACATTTATATTTTCTGGATCCACAAGGGACCTTTAAATTTAAACACTACAATATGAAGAAGAAAACTACGAAAATCAGCAAAGCTGCAGTGCACAGTCGACACTTTTTATACTCCACCAGAACTTTGAAAACCGTTGGATTATTCGAGGAATATAATGTCTAAACAATTTCTATGCTAATTTGATTAGTTTTGACTGAGATGAACTATTCATGATGATGATGATGATGATGAGAATGGAAATCGCAAATTTTAATCATAAATGGGTGAATAAGGAAGTACACATAGTGGCGGATCTAGGATTCGAACGTTGAGGGTCTAAATGTTAAAGATCAAACTTTTTTAATTGAAACAGAGCATGAAGCGTATAAAAAATATTTCAGTTTATTCACTGAGATATTTCATCGAACACTTGATGAGCTTGTTGTCGTCAGCTGAACCATGCAGCACACATGTTAACATCGACATATATTGAAGCAATCAGATAAATGCTATTGAGAAATTTATCGATTGCTCCCCGATGCAACCTACCGAGTGCTGCAGAGTATGTCTGATATGCATTATATCTAACACTTGGTGGGCACAAAAGGGAACCATACCAAACATTCAAAGGATCCTCAGAAGACCTTCACATGTATATTTCCAGATTCCAATTGGTCTTGGGACCACCTTGGTCCCCATGTGCATCCCCTAATGGGTACCCGAATGTATAAACACTATGTTTTTTATTTGGTCAAAAAATATATTTTTTTAGATTAAATGTTATATTAGCTAACACCATCATATAATGACTTAACTCATTTGCACAACTGTGGTAAATGTCCACTTACGTATAAACACTGTGTGTTGTGGGATTTATTGTTCGCACCTAACATAAATCAGAGAATATACAGCAATTCAAATTTGAGTATTTGTTACTGAGTGGTAGGTGGACGCATGAAACTTCGCATCAGCTGAACATTAGCATCAACACATTCCACCCACGAGTTTTACATGTTACATTGTCATTAGGGGTGTGATATCCACATACCTATTTTTACTTCTCACACACCCCTTGTTAATTTATGTCCGTTGATCTTCTTCAATTCATCCGATCCGACGGCCGAAAACTAAAAAGGTGTGGAAGAAGTAAAAAGGGGTGTGTGGATATCACACCCCTTGTCATTACTCATGTCATGTGGAAAAAGAAAGGGAGTGACTTTGTTAGCCAAATCATATACCCATCATACCTGTTTGGGTTAAAATTCCTGCTACGAACAATACCTATATGTCCTCATGTTCTATAGAAAAATTAGTCATCTGCCTCACATCTACGTGTTTGGCAATTATCTCATTTTTGTCGTGTTACTTTTATTTTTAAGTTCACTTATTTTAGTATCATTGTTTTTTTGTCAAAGTAGGTTGTGAAAAATAATGAACGTAACCACCCACAGTCCCACTATGTGGGGTATTTTTGTATGCACGTTTTTTTTATTTTTTGAAATCCTAATGGGAAAAGGGTAATTTGGATATTATGAAAGTTTTACCATTTTTGTCTTCTCCTATATATATAAATAACACAAACATTAGCACGTCTCGTTAAACTCGACCAAGAAGGTGACTGCAGTGTCCATGGTAATAAATTATAAAATTCTTAAGCCACATTTTGTGCCTAGAATTGGATTGAATCGAATGACACATAAATACAATGCATATATTGAGGTAGATGTAAATATTTTTTTTTCTTTTATTTTGGGGAAGATTAAAAGGGAACATGAAAGAAACTTATCTCTTCTAGTCCTACTATTTTTTTTTTTAAAGATTGAAAGAATAAATTTCTTTAACAAGTGATATATCTTGTACCTTTAAATTAGACATAATTTCATAATTTCCTTCTTATCTTCATTATAGTGAATTATCCAATCCAGTTACTAAACGTTGAGCAATCCCTTAGACCATCTTCAACCCTGACCTAAAACCTAAAAATATTTAGCCCAGAAAATTTAGGTTTTAGCTCAGAAACAGCTTTTCTACTCCAATCATTTTGGCCTAAAATTTTAGCCCCAGATTATCAAAAAATGAATTAAGGCTAATTTTTTTTATAAAAAAAATTATGTAGACTATCCTAAATTAATTTTGTGAACATTTTAACCTAAAAATATTTAAATTCTGATAAATTTTGAAAAATCACTAAATCAATACATGAAAATCATGATAAACCACATAAACTTAAAAAAAAAAAGACAATTAATAAACCACATAAACTTAATACAATCGAAAACTCATAGACTACATAAACCTAATAATGATATCCATCATCTTGACTTGGTGGTGGACTTGGGTGATAGTCTTGAGATGAATCATCATCTTGAAATATACTCTTTGTGGCATTCCTCCGTAAAATTTCTTTTTGCTTATCACGTAAGTATCTCTTCCTCTCTGGAGTGTATTTGTCGAGGTCCTCCATTATCAAATTAGTTTCGTACCTTTCTTGCTCCCTATCCCCTTCTTGCTTCATGGCCAAAAACATTTGGGCCGATTCTTCTTGCCGACGACACTGGTTTTCGTTCATTCTTGCCATTTCGCTAGCAAATTGTGCACGTATCGGATCTTGGGACTTCCCTTTTCTCTTTGCTTCCTTTTGCTTATCTCTACCCGAGGGCCTTGGCAAAGAAGAAGTTGGGCTCATTTGGTCGATACCTTCATTGTCGGAAAAATTCACACATTCATTGACATCATTTGGGGGTGGGGCTTCATTATGAAATAATCTTCCACATTGTTGATTCGCATCGGTTCCCCACCTCGGACAATCCTTGAGGATGTTCCAAGCATGATGCAACTTAAAAGCTTGATTTTTTGGTGTAGTTCTTGTCTTGTAAATTGCCATTGCTTTGTCACCCTATGCAACAAATACATAAAAATAATTAGTTGCAAAATACTATTATGTACATGACAAGTAAAATATCAACAAAGAAACTCACAATTTATGAGTCGCCCCTTCCACTAGGCATGTCAACCATGGCTCTCTCCAAGCTTCCTTTCCACAAAATGCACGCTTTGTTGATAATCCTCCACCGATCATAAATACCACCAACTTCCCTTCGACCGGCGTTGGAGTTTTCATGGAACTTATCAACGATTTTACCCCACAAATCCTTTCTATTTTGATTGGTGCCGACGGCACCATCTTCACTAACAGAAATCCGTGCCAAACATAAAGCAATATCTTCATCAAAGGTCCAATTACGACCTCTAACATGCTCTTTTGCCATCTTGAAAATTTTTGAAATGAGAAGAAATGGTAGAAAAAAAAATTGGAAGAATTGTAGGAGAAAAGTGAGTTTTGTGTGGATGTTTGAACAAATACATAGGTATTTATAGAGTTTTTGGTTGAATTTTAAGTTAAATTATTTTTTTTAAATTATTTTAGCCATTGGATTTAAATTTGGACCGTTAGATCTTTCTTTTTACTGTTAGATTTGATTATATTCGATCTAAGCCGTTGGATTCAATAAATATATAAATATAAAACTAAAAAAAATTAATTTGAACTTGGACCGTTGGATTAACCAACGGCCCATTTAAAAGGAGCCGTTGGATGAAGAAAAGTAGTCGTTGGGCTACAGTAACTCTGACGGGGGAAGGGGACAGCCCACATGGGTGAGCCTTCTGCTGTCTGTTTTGTGGCGCGTGATGAGAGTTGGGGAGAGTGGGTTTTGGGGTGTGGGCTTCACAACCCACTTTTCACTCTTAGCCGTAGGTCCCACTTGATTTTGTGGGCTAAATTGTGGCTGGAATTTGCTTTCTTTTTGGGTTTTAGGTTTTAGGTTTGGTTTAGGTTTTGGGTTGGAATGGATTTGGGGGGGGGAGGGGAAAATTTAGGTTATGAGTCACCATTGGAGATGGTCTTAGTCACATATTTTATTAAATACGTTCAACTTCCACGGACGTGGGCCAATAAATATAAGTTATTTTTATAACAAGTAGTTTAGAAGCCCAAAACTCAAAGAAAATTTGGACGGGTTTAAACAATCATATATGGGTAGCACAACAAGAATATCATATTGTGTAACAAATTTGATCCTTGACGCTAAAAAAATTAGGGTTGTGTTTTGACGGAAAATTAAGGGACAGAAATTTAAATGGAGTTAGTTAAAAGGTTCATTATTCTATATTATAATAAATTTAGAATTAGAGACTAATACTTACAAATTTTAAGTTCAAAGATCAAAGTTGCTTTTCAGTGCAGTTCAAAGACTAACACTACTTTCAACTTAAGCTTCCATATTCCTACCATTATTATCTTGCAAGGATGATATAAATTGGTTGTAAGTTCAAGGTCTGGAAATTGTTCCTCACTGTATTCAATGGAAAATTTTAAAATACTTACAGTCGTAAAAGGATATCTTGGAAAAGGACTTGATAGTGCTTCTTTGAAAGCACTTCCTAAATATTTTCCCCAAACTTTTTAAAAGAAAGCGCAAAGTTTACCAAATTCATGTAAATCTTTGGGCCCATAGATATTTGGGGGAAAAGTTGGAGTGTTGATATCGGTGTTTTAGTCTTCAAATTCCACCAAAATCTACCATTTAATGGAATCTTTAAACTCCCCATCACTTTCATAGCCTTGAGGTTTTTCGAAACTCTCGATTGAATACGCCTAGATTTTCAAACTCCGTCAAAAGCCTTGTAAAGTCCACCGAAAGTTGAAGACTACAAGAAGTACTCAAATGCCCAAACACCAAATTGTATTGCATCAACCAAACCAATGGATCAAAACACTAATCAAATCAAAGAAACCAAAATTCCCTACTTGCGTTTTCATTCAAAACAGATAAAAACCATTGTTTGTACCATACTTGACCAATCCCGAAATTACCAAGCACCGGTCAACGTTATACCATCAAGGACCCAGAAGAGTTTCCCTCCAACCAGGAGGCCAATCACATGGCGAAACGTGTCAACACCAAGAGGCCAATCACAGGGCGACACATGTTAACATCAAAGGCCAATCATAGCATGACACGTGTCAAGGCCAGAACAAAGCTGGAAACTCTCTTCTATAAAAGGAGATCATTCTCCCACAATAATCCCTAATGTTATTTGTACTAAGTCATTCACTAGTACTCACTAAAGAAGAGCTTGAACCTATGTACTTGTGTAAGCCCTTCACAATTAATGAGAACTCCTCTACTCCGTGGACGTAGCTGATAGGAGCATATTTATGCGCCTTAGTTAGCTAGTTCTTGTGCATTTAAGTTGTTTTTCCTTAGTTAAAGTAGTCTTTTAAGCTAGTTTTATGTATTTTCAGGTTTTAAGGGCAAAGTAAGCAAAACGATGCGTTTTGGAGCCTTTTGGAGCACAATTGAGCTTGGATTGGACATCACATACTTGGAGCCAAAATAATGGACGAAATTGAAGATTTGAAGATGATGATTCCTACTTGAACAAGGTTTCCTAGTTGAAGTAGGAAAGTGCCTAATTGAAGATGAAATCCTAGTCAACAAAGGATTCCTAATTGAAGAAGGATTCCTAATCAACGAGGGATTCTTAGTTGAAGATGGATTCCTAGAAGAATGAAGATTCCTACTCAAACAAGGTTTCCTACTTGAAGTAGGAAAGTTAAACCTCAATGGCCTCAAGTTTCAGCAACAAAGAAGTTTTGCAAGTCCAAGAAGGAGAAGGAATCCAAGAAGAAAGAGGAGTCCCAAACACTTTAGGACACCTTATCCTTGTGCTAGATGTTGCCGTGCACTTTCCTTGCATTGGAGGGCTTCTAGAAGCCCTATCCCTTCACATTCAACCCATGCCGCACCTAGCCCTTCTAGAAACCCTTTGTTCCTTGCCTTGCAAGGCATTCTAGAAGCCTTATCCTCCCTATCCCTTATCAGCCGCACCTTATTAACCTATTCCTCTTGGGTTTTGGTTACATAATCCTTGTTCTACTTTAATTTCAGAAACCTATCCAAATCCTTAGGGATTTTGGCATGTATTTCAGCCTATAAATACACCTCATTGCCGCACATATCATTCACCATCCTCTACCATATTTTTCTACATTCATACATCCCTCAAACACACTCATCCCTTTAGTGCCGCAGATTGCAAGGAATGAGAAAGAATGAATAACCTGGTGTCGTGCATATGCCCAAGCCTTGGGAGTGTTGGAGCGTTTCTAGGTGTTTTCTATCTTTGATTTCAATGTTTAATTTAAGTTATCTTTATGTAATTGCGATTATGAGGAACTAAACCCCCCTTGGCTAGGGGGGATTCGAAACCATGTTTATGCTTGCTATATAATTTGATTACCTTCAATTGCGTTTCATAAGTTGTGAATTCAATTTGCTTATCTATATGAATTAAAACTGATTTGTGTATGTTGGTTGAAAGTGCACGCTTAATTTTCATGCATAAGTTTGATGCTAGGATATAAGGGAGTTTCACCTAATCGTTATGAACTTATATTCACGAGTAGTAAAGGTTGTTGATCACAATCGTGTTAAGTAAATTCTTGGCATAAGTTTCATGCAATTCATAGTAACAAGTGCCTCGCCAATGCTTATGATTTTCATATAACTTAATGATCTTTGCTTGTATCTTTGTTATGCAGTTCATGCAAGGAACTTGTGAGGAATGCTTTGGGTTGTCGTATGCAATTCATCCCATTCAATAACTTTAGGAAAATCTGAGGGTTAATTAGTGCAGTTCACGGTTAATCTGGGGCGTTGGGAATTCATGGTTTATTGAGAACCAATTGGAAATCGTTTTGTATGCAAGTGTGACATGTGTGGAGAAGAACCCCTTAGCTAACTTTCCATCCACTCAATTCAACCAAATTCGTTTTAAAATCTGTTTAGTTTACAAAGTTTTTGTTTTGTTTTCAAATTCGTCTAAAATCAATCCCCCTTTATTTTGTTGAGTCATCTTAGTTAGAAATCAATTTAGTTTGTGTTTTTAAGTGTCTTGAGTCAAGTTATAACCTATTTTCGTCCAAATTTGTGTTTAGTGTTCAAAACTGCCCAGATTGTGTTTTTAAGGCAGTTTTGAGTGTTTTTGTGATGTTTTGAGTCTTTTGGTTTGTTTTAGTGTTTTAAAGTTTAGTTTTGCATTCTTTGAGTCTAGTTTAGTGTTTTAAACTTTGTTTTTACGTTTTTGAGTCAGTTTTCAAGTGATTTAGCAATCTCTCCTAATCCCCGGCCTAGAACGATCCCTACTTACATTCCTTACTACAATTGATAAAAAGAGGGTTTAATTTGTGTGCTTATATATTTCGAATCAGTAGCCAATCTGGGTGAACCACATACATCTTGTGTTTGCTTCCCTGTCTCTATCCATTTACATACTTATCCACACTAGTGACCGGAGCAATCTAGCGAATGTCACAAACTTGACACTTTCTGTTGTACCAAAGTCCTCACTGATTTTGTGCATCAACATTTGGAGCCGTCTGTGGGAAACTCACTTATTCCTACTCTCTTCAGCTTTGTCAAGCTAGTTTCCACCATTCGTACACTCTATTTTGACCAGGAATCCCTCTCCAACATGGGAAGCGAATGAAGCCATAGCACGCAGAACGACACCCCTATCGCATCTAGTGCGAAGCAACGAAAGAAGCTCGTTCTTTAAGCTAAAGTCGATGAGCTGGAGGCTCATAACTACAAGATAGCAATAAAGAATGAGATCCTTCAAGAACAATATAAGAAGCTTTTCGAGACGCTCCACGAAACTAGGCGTACTCAAACACGTGAGCTTGTTACCCTTGTAGACATCAACCATCATCTGGGTGCCCCCCAACACAGAGGGTCACCTTCCTTCGATATAGGTATCCCTGATGAGGAGCAAGCTAATCATCAAAACATTGATAAACATGAGACTTCTCTCAACCCAGCTGCTTCGACTTGAAGCAGGAGAAGTGGAGGAAGACACCTCCTTGCAGAAGGGTTAGAAGAATCGAAAGCCGTTTATCGTGACTGCCAAAACTTCCTAAAGCAACGTCGAGAGAATCCCCTGCACATAAGCTCGAAGATCAATGACCCAAGGGTTTCTGAAAGACTTGGTCCCCTCCCACGACCCAGGTCAGCTGCCAATCTAGGGAAGAAACGACAGGTCCCAGAGGAACATGAAGGTACAGAGGACTCGGAGGTATTCCGACAAACTCGCCTTAGAAGTCAGTAAGGCGAGTCTAAGGAAAAACCACACGTTTTTGTTTAAACTTTCCTACTTCCAAGAGGCGATGGAGACTTACGGAAGAAAATTTCAGTGGTACATGACTACACTCAAGACCCCATTGTCCTACAGCTCATTGAGGAAGTAAACAAGTTGAAGGCTGAACGTCAGGCCGAGATACCTGACTGGAACCAACCCAGGTCTGGCCCTACCACAAAGAGGATCATCGACACCCCCATTCAAGTAAAGATAAAACAAAAGCTTGGTTTACAACTCTATACTGGAAGGGAGGACCCGATTGAACACCTTAACCTCTTTGAGTCCACCATGGCATATCAGATGCACACCGACGAAGAGCGATGTATTCTCTTCCCTTCCACCCTCTCTGGCGGAGCTCTAAACTGGTATTGTCGTCTTCCACCCGAGACAGTAGACTCATTTGGGGAACTAAGGAAACTGTTTGTATCTCAACACATCTTCCAAATCGATCACTTACATTCTGCAAATGACTTGTACACTATTCGCCAGAAGCCGGACGAGTCACTACGAAGTATGCCGGTCGCTTCAGCCATGAGTATTCTCGCTGCGCTGAGGCAGATGACAAGACCGCTCTCAAAGCCTTCACGGCAGGCCTACGTGATTGTTTCTTCGAGTACATGATCAATGTCAACACTTGGAAAACTTACTCTGAGGTGATGGCATAAGCTTACAACCACGCATCCGCCAAAGTAAGGATATACCAAGGGAACCTCCATATGGTTGGCCCCTATTAACAAGTGGGAAGTGGAAGTCAAGTTCTACCAAGTGAGGAGATCTTGGCCACTCAGACACCCATTGCATCATCTTCTGCCTCATTTAGCTACTTGTTAAGTCACCAAACGTATTTATCTCTTAGTAAGATGAATGATTTTTACTCTCAGCAAGCCCATTACAACAAGAGGGATACAAGTTCGTATCAAGACAACCAGGGGTGCGCATGCCGTCGACTATTATGACTATGGGGCCAAGCTTCACTCTTTCAAAGCGGAGGACTAGGTACTGAAGGAAATGCTATTATAAGAGGGCATACACATAACAAATGTTTTGATTCTCAACCGCTTGAGATCTTTTGTCACACAAGCCATTCGGCAAATATTTAAAGAAGAGAAAATTCAGACAACTTCTTCTGAGTCTTTTGCATTCCTAGCACTGGAACACTTGGTCTACGCTGACCTACCCCTATACTCCAACTCAAAGCTTCAATATGCGTACTTTGACACAAAGTATGTGATACTAAGTGTTACAACCAACATGGTTCACATATCGAAAGCATGAATCCCTTCATGCATAGCAAAATATTCATAAGCATCACTCATGTCAATCAACATAAACATCATACATTCCAACACATTCATACATAAACATCATACATTACAATGCATACATACATAAACATCATACATTCCAACACATTCATACATAAGCCAACTGTGCTTCGAAAGGGTTCAACATACATTGTGTCATTCGACACTTGCTACAATGTACCTCGGCACCTTGCCCTTATTCTCACCAACTAGGTGATGAAGGAACTCATCTTCATGCCACCAACCAGGTGATGAAATGTACAACCCGTACTCTAATATTATATGGCAACTTGCCACTCTTATCACCAACCAGGTAAAGAAGGAACTTACCTTCATGCCACCAACCAAGTGATGAAATATACAACCTGTACTCTAATATTATTTGGCAACTTGCCACTCTTATCACCAACCAGGTGAAGAAAGAACTCATCTTCATGCCACCAACCATGTGATGAAATGTACAACCCGTACTTTCCTTCATGCCACCAACCAGGTGATGAAATGTGAAGAATGAACTTATCTTCGTGCTACCAACCAGGTGATGAAAGGTGATAAAGGAACCCACATTCATACCACCAACCAAGTGATGAAAGCAACTCACCATTCATTCCACCAACCAGATGACGAGTGGTACAACTTGTACATGTGAACTCCTAGCATTCACAAATAATCAAAAACCCTTAAGCTTTAGAACTCAACTAGGGGAACACTTATGCCTAACAAGAGTTATAGTCACCAACAAAGTCTTATTGCAAGCCAACAACGGCTTCAGTGTATGGTATACGAAGATCAAGCTCTTTAGCCCTCTTGCATCTGCTTCAGACATTTCTCCTCTGTAACAATGCAAACACTACAACTCGTAGAAAGCTTCACACACTCTTGATCAAGATTGTTCGAAGCAAATTCAATTTATATGGTTCATCCAAACCTTCGACTACTACAAGGTGTGGCTTGCATCACACTCTCTTGCTCAACAGTGTGAAAGCAAAATTTGTATATGTTGTCTCTCCCATATTTTTAAATTTCTAGTTTTCCCAAAAAAAGAAAAAAAATGAAATTGGGAAATTGGGAAATTCAACAAAGCTTCAACCTCAAAGCTTCACCTACAAAGCTTCACCACAAAAGCTTTACCACAAAAGCTTCACCAACAAAAGCTTCAACAAATGAAGGGTAACTACAATTCTCAAAAGTTTCACACACTCTTGATCAAGATAGTGTGAAACAAAATCAATGCATGGTACCCAACAAAGCTTCAACCTCAAAGTTTCACCTACAAAGCTTCACCACAAAAGCTTCACCAACAAAAACTTCAACAAATGGAAGGCAACTACAATTCTCAAAAGCTTCACACACTCTTGATCAAGATAGTGTTAAGCAAAATCAATTCATGTTACCCAACAAAGCTTCAACCTCAAAGCTTCACCAACAAAAGCTTCAACAAATGGAGGGCAACTACAATTCTCAAAAGCTTCGCACACTCTTGATCAAGATAGTGTGAAGCAAAATCAATTCATGGTACCGAACAAAGCTTCAACCTCAAAGCTTCACCTACAAAGCTTCACCACAAAAGCTCCACCACAAAAGCTTCAACAAATGGAGGGCAACTACAATTCTCAAAAGTTTCACGCACTCTTGATCAATATAGTATAAAGCAAAATCAATTCATGGTACCAACAAATCTTAACCACAAAAGCTTCACCAACAAAAGCTTCAACAAATGGAGGGCAACTACAAATGCCAAAAGCTTCACACTCTTAATCAAGATAGTGTGAAGCAAAATCAATTCATGGTACCCAACAAAACTTCAACCTCAAAGCTTCATCTACAAAGCTTCAATACAAAAGCTTCAATAAATGGAGGGCAACTACAAATGCCAAAAGCTTCACACACTCTTGATCAAGATAGTGTGAAGCAAAATCAATTTATGGTGTCAACAAAGCTTTACCTACAAAGCTTCAACATCAAAGCTTCACCTACAAAACTTCAACTCCAAAGCTTCACCTACAAAAGCTTCAACTCCAAAGCTTCACCCACAAAGCTTCAACTCCAAAGCTTCATCTACAAAAGCTTCAACTCCAAAGCTTCACCTACAAAGCTTCAACACAAAAGCTTCACCTACAAAGCTTCAACACCAAAGCTTCAACTATAAATGCCAAAAGCTTCACACACTCTTGATCAAGATAGTGTGAAGCAAAATCAATTCATGGTACCCAACAAAGTTTCACCTACAAAGCTTCAACATCAAAGCTTCACCTATAAAGCTTAATATATATTCGGAAATTCAAAAATTCAAAAATTCGGAAATTCGGAAAGAAAAAAAAATCGAAAAATAAAAAAAGGGCCTAGGCCTCCTTTTCTTTGGGCCTAACAACTTTCATAACAAATATATATGAAGGAGGAGTTTTGGGCTACCACTTAGAAAGGAAAACGGTGAAGTTTTGTTACTTTGGAAATTTGGCTACTAGCAAGACATCTCATTCGTCAACTTCCTCGACCGAAGACTTGGGGGACTCCTCCCATATGCTACTACACCTTGGTACTTGAAAGGTTCACGACTACTCAATGACTCGAATCTTTCAAGTCTCCAACCGAGAAGTTTTCTTCACTCGAAAAATTAAGGGAGCACTACCTCAACCTACATGCTTCACTCACAAAGCTTCAACATAAGAAAAAATTCAAAGAACTTTAGTGAAGAAAGCCTTGGTGTATTTAACACAATACGTTGAAATGAAGCAAAGCTTATTTATTGATATCTCCAATAAGTTACAAATATGTACATATACATGAATCAAAATAAACAAACAAGATGGAGCATTCACAAAGGTTGCTCAGGAGAAGTCTTAACAGTTGGCAGAGCCCCAGAAAGAGGAGAACAGAGGGTGATCATTCGGAGTCCCAGTACGGGTAGAACCCCAGAAGAATGAGGCACTTAAGGTATCATTTGGAGCTTCATTATGCGGTACAGCCCCAGAAGACGAAGGCAATAAATGCATTTGGAACAAACTCACAAACCTCTGATGATCAAGTAAAATCTGACCATCAGATTCCTACAACTGGTCGAGCTTCATCTTCATGTCTGTAGCATAGTCATGTGTGAGTCTGTGCAACTGTTTATTCTTATGCTTGAGCCATCTGATCTCCTGTTTGAGATTTATCACTTCAGCCGCCAATGATTCAACTTGGCGGGTTCGAGCAAATAGGCATTGGGCCATATTAGACACAGAACCTGCACACTGAACACTGAAAGCCAGAGAATCCTTAACAGCCAACTCATCAGACCGTTTGGAAAGTAGTCTGTTATCTTTGGGAGTGAGAAGGTTCCTGGCCACCACTGCAACGGTCATATCATTCTGCATCACAGAGTCCCCAACGGTAAGAGGACTAGTAGGGGATAAGAAGGATGGGCGCCATATGTTGTCTTGATGAGGCATGGCTGCCTCTTCACCAAAGTTTAAGTCAAAACAACAGTCAGATGGACCAGACATTTTCAGAAATGATGAAAGAGAAATGAGGTCCAATAAACCTCTGAAGTACAAAAACAAGGGGAAAATTCCTACAAGCAATAACTCTCTGAACGTACTTCTTGCACACAATTGGTGCCCCTATAAAAGAAAGGGCAGCAGGGCCGTTTGTTCAAAAATCGAAGAGACACCACTTTCCGGATTTCGAGAAGAGGATTTTCCTGAATAAAATCTGTCAACAATCTCCACACACAACATTAACTCCTCGGGTACCCCATATAACTTTGCCAAAGATTTCTGACAAAGTTTAGACACATAAAATTTGAAGGTCCAACTACTCTACTATTACCCACAAGGGTAAAGGAACAGCATCATTGCTTGATAACTGGAAAGTCATTTTGTGTGTCAACCTCCGTGCTCCGTGGCAAGGCAAACTGGCAAAAATGTACAACATTTACTCACATCCGATAAAACACTCCCAAAAAGATTACTTGCTCAAAAATCGAAGAGGCACCGCTCTTCGAATCTCGAGAGCCAGATCCCCCAACAGAATTACTTGCCCAAAAATCAAAGAGGCACCGCTCTCCGAATCTCGAGAGCTAGACCCCCAACAGGATTACTTGCTCAAAAATCGAAGAGGCACCGCTTTCTGAATCTCGAGAGCCAGACTCCCAACATGATTACTTTCTCAAAAATCGAAGAGTCACCGCTCTCCGAATCTCGAAAGCCAGACTCCCAAAGATTGCTTGTTCAAAAATCGAAGAGGCAACGCTCTCCGAATTTCAAGAGTCGGATTTTTAACATATCTTCTGTTGATGCACAAAATCAGCAAGGACTTTGGTACAACAGAAAGTGCTAAGTTTGTGACCTTTGCTAGATTGCTCCGATCACTAGTGTGGATAAGTATGTAAATTGATAGAGACAGGGAAGCAAACACAAGATGTACGTGGTTCACTCAGATTGGCTACATCCACGGAGTAGATGAGTTCTCATTAATTTTGAAGGGTTTCCACAAGTACATAGGTTCAAGCTCTCTTTTAGTGAGTACTAGTGAATGATTTAGTACAAATGATATTAGGAAATATTGTGAGAGAATGATCTTTATTTATAGAAGAGAGTTTCTAGTTTCATTCTGACATTGACACGTGTCGTGTTGTGATTGGCTTCTGATGTTGACACGTGTCGCGCTATGATTAGCTTCTGATGTCTACACGTGTCGCGCTGTGATTGGCCTCCTGGTTGGAGGGAAACTCTTCTGGGTCCTTTATGGTATAACGTTGACCGGTGCTCAGTAGTTTCGGGATTGGTCAAGTATGGTACAAACAGTGCTCCCCTAAGTTCCCGAGTGAGGGAAGCTCCTCGGTTGGGGACTTGCAAGATCCAAGCCATCGAGTAATCACGAAACTTCTAAGTACCGAAGTGTGGTATCATTTTCATTTGCCTTATTTGTCTCATATGTAGATGTGGCATCTTCTCTGAAAGTACTTTTCCTCCATCCAGGGGTGGTATCTTTAACCGATGAAGATGCACAAGGTAATGTATCAATTTCACTTGAAGCTTACTTGTAGTTTTGAGCTTGGTCAAGTGCGATACAAACCCTATAGTAGGAGTCCCCCAAGTCGCCGAGCTAGGAGATTTGCCGAATGAGGTAACATACAAGGTAAGCAATCAGACTTCCAAGCAAGCAACCTGGATCGGAGGTTCGACTTCGGCTTCCGATTGATTATTCTCTTTCTCCTTGTGTCGTAAACAACAACAAGGATAAGGAGAAGCAAATGGAGAAGAGATGATATGAGATGCTTTTGCTTTTGAAGAAGTAACTTTCCACAGGCTTATTCTTGAACTGGGTTTAAGGGTTTTCTGGTTTCCTCCAGAGTATAAGGCCGACTCAAGAATTTGAAGGTCAAAACAAGTCCATCAAATCTAGAGTACGTTCGACCCTAATGATATGGGATACTTTTGCTGTTGACAAAGTAGTGGATGTATCGGCACGTGTTCTGTTAGGTACCGTTTGGTACATGGGACGGGACGGGACAGAACGGGACGAGCCGTTCTGTCCCACGTTTGGTGCGCCTAAAAACTGTGGAACGGGTTGTCCCATGGGACGAAATTTGGCTGATTTTTCGTTCCACCTCTTCCCCTTGGAACGACCCGTTCCACATCCGTGGAACACAAATTTATAACATTTTATGACAAAATTTCTCCTTATCTTTTTCAATATTTACATCATCTGTTTCGTCCTATTCTATCCCGTCCCGTCCTGTTCCGTCCTGTCTGCGTACCAAACGGTACCTTACGCTTGTATCCACATGCTTCCTTGTATCCTTCTCACTTGCCATATATGTTCCTCAGACAGATGTGGTACCTTCTCTGGAAGCATAAGATGTTGAAGATGAGTACTAGAGAGCAATGCCAGGTAAGTAATCAGGCAAGGGGTTCCAGACAGTCAGTTCTTGACTGGAAGCTTGATTCCAAGTGCTGACTGATTGCTCTATTTCTCCTTGTCTTGCAGGTAAGAACAAGGCCAAAGGAAAAGACAGGGAAAAAGCATGATATGGGATACTCTTGCTTTTAACCATGATGATATGAGATACTCTTGCTTTGGTATGGCTTGTTTGCAGAGGTATTATCGGGGGGAAAAGAAGTTGAGTATTTCGAGAGACTCTGCTGAGATTGCCCTCTCGAATGTGAAGAAAAGTTGAGCATTTTTTTTTATTTGCAGGTCTGCCTGGCTGTGGAGGATGAAGGTCGACATATATAGAAATTGTCCCAATAACGAGTGGTAACATTGTTCTGATAAGCTCATATTTATATATATTTTACATCAAATTTTCTTGTCTTTTCTTAGTTATTTCCTCATATTTTTGTGCTATTTACTTTGTTTTTGTGTTTTATAGAATTTATCTAGCTGAGAAAATAAAAATAACACTAGTGAGGTTTTAAGTAATAAATTCGCTAAAACAACCTTACCCACTCTATCTGGTTAATAAATTTGTTAACTGCATTGTCACTGTCCCTTTTGTTTGAAAGCAGAAAATAATAATAGGAGTGGCGTGAGCATAATTTTGTTTGTTGCAAGGGTGTCACCGTTAATATATGTTTGTGCGTACATGCTTGCATGATAGATCACATGCACAGAGAATAAAGGAGAATTATGTTTTTATCAATTGATGCAAATTTACTAGGATGCTATGAAGGCAAGATGGGAAGGGACTGTGCATGCGGGAGCACGGCTGACATTGAAATAATAAGGAAAGCTGCCCTTGGCAGCTGGAAAGAAGAAACCAACCAGGAAAACAGTGGGAATAAAGAAATAAAAAGGAAACCAAAGCTGCCTTTGCAGCTGGCAGCATACAGGGGATAAGTTGGTGGAAACGTGGAAGGTGGGCTGCTGATGATTGAGTGGGCTGAAAAGAAAAAAAGAAGGCAGCAAGCTGCCTTAGATATAATAAGAGAAAGGTGTGTGCACGTGAGAGGAAAGGACGAGGAGACGCGGGATAGGAGGAAAGGCGCGCTGCCTTAGGCAGCTGGCGAGAGAGAGCGAGACGTGGGCGCTGAAGTGAAGAACGAGGAGCAGAAGCTGCCTCGTGGGAGACGCGGGAGAGAGGACCGACAGCTCGCAGGAAAGCGAGGGACGTGCTGGAGCTGCCAGGCGGCAGCAGTGGCAGACGGAACCAGATGGAGGAAGCTGCCAAATAAGGCAGCAGCACGGAGAGAAGCAAGTCAGCCTTGGGACGTCGAGCACAGAAACTGCACGGGGACAGAGAGGAAGAAATTCCTCATTCGGTGTTATTCTTCCTCAAACTTATGTTTTATTTTATGTTTTAATTTAAGAATAATGTGTAATTAATTTCTGTTTAGTTAGAGGTGAATTTGAAACCATGGATAAATGTTTATTATGATTTGATTTACTCCAGTTATGAATTTATGAATGTTGGATGTGGTTTACTTTTCTGTGTTGATTAAGAACTTGTTTATGTATGTGGGTTGAGGGTCGACACTTAATTTGCATGCTTAGACTTGATGCTAGGATATAAGGGAATTTCACCTAATCGTTATGAACTTATATTCATGAGTAGTAAAAATCGCTAGTCACTATTGTGTTTAGTAAACCCTAGGTTGGATTAACATGCGTATTCCATAGTTATGAATGCCTAGTCGATGTTTATGATTTCCATTAAACTTAATGATCTTTGATATGTCTCTCTATCATGCGTATTCCATAGTTAGGGAACTTGATAAGAATAATTTGGTTGTGATGCGTATTCCGTCCAATTCAATGAATCTAGGGAAATCTGAAAGTTAATTTAAGCGGACCTAATTAACTTGGAGCGTTGTCATTTATTCATTTGTTGAAATCATAACTGGGAATCAAATTATATGCATATGTTCATGTGTGGATAAGGAACCCTCTAACTATTGTCTCATCATTTTATTTCATCAAAATATATTTCCTTTGAAGTTTGTTTTTAAGTTTCTGTTTTAAATTCAATTTCGTCAAAAATCAATCCCCCATTTATTTTAAAGTGTTAGATTTGTTAGAAATCAATTTAGTTTGTGTTTTCTTGAGTCTTGAATTATTTTGAGTCTTTTGATTTGTTTTAGTTTATTTGTTAGTTTTATTTTGAGTTATTCTAGTTAAGTGTTTTGAGTCTAATTTAGTGTTTTAAATTTTGTTTTTACGTTTTTAATTTAATTTTACTTTGGTTAGCATCCCTAGTTAATCCCTGGTTAGAACGATCCCTACTTACATCATTACTACAATTGTCACAAATAGGGTTTAATTTGTGCGTTAACTTATTTTCGCATCATGTTCCTTTACCCTTCTCGGTTATAACAATGTAGTGGGAGCTGCAAGATTCACGTGTTTTAACTTTGTCAAAGCACTTTGAAAAAGTGGTGTGTGGTATCTGGAAAGCTGATGTTGCATGTAAAGATTGCAGACAAGCTTTATCCAAGGAAATCTAGCTCTCGAAGTTTGGAGAGCGGTGTATCTTCGGTTTTCGAACAAGCAATCCTGTCAGGGATCTGGCTCTCGAGATTCGGAGAACGGTGCCTCTTCGATTTTTGAGAAATCAATCATGTTGGGAGTCTGGCTCTTGAGATTTGGATAACGGTGCCTCTTTGATTTTTTAGCAAGTAATCATGTTGGGAGTCTGGCTCTTGAGATTCGAAGAGATGTGCCTCTTCAATTTTTGAGCAAGTAATCTTGTTAGGAGTCTGGCTCTCGAGATTCAGAGAGATGTGCCTCTTCGATTTTTGAGCAAGTAATCCTGATGAGAGTCTGGCTCTCTAGATTCGGAGGACAATACCTCTTCGATGTGAACCAACGACCTTGTTGCCCTTTCTTTTATAGGGGCACCAATTGTGTGCAAGAAGTACGTTCAGAGAGTTATTGCTTGCAGGAATTTTCCCCTTATTTTTGTACTTCAGAGATTTATTGCACCTCATTTCTCCTTCATCATTTCTGAGAATGTCTGGCCCATCCGACCGTCGTTTTGACTTGAACTTTGGTGAAGAGGCAGCCATGCCTTCTCAAGACAACATATGGGGCCCATCCTTCTTATCCCCTACTGGTCCTCTTACCGTTGGGGACTCTGTGATGAAGAATGATGTGACAGCTTCTGTTAAGGATTCTCTAGCTCTCAGTGTTCAGTGTGCAGGTTCTGTGTCTAATATGGCCTAACGCCTATTTGCTCGAACCCGCCAAGTTGAATCATTGGCGGCTGAAGTGATAAGTCTCAAACAGGATATCAGATGGCTCAAGCATGAGAATAAACAGTTGCACAGGCTCGCACATGACTATGCTGCAAACATGAAGAGGAAGCTCGACCAGCTGCAGGAATCTGATGGTCAGATTTTACTTGATCATCAAAGGTTTGTGAGTTTGTTCCAAATGCATTTATTGCCTTCGTCTTCTGAGGCTGTACCGCATAATGAAGCTCCAAATGATCAACCTTCGGTGCCTCCTCCTTCTGGGGTTCTACCCAGAACTGAGGCTCCAAATAATCACCATCCGGTGCCTCCTCTTTCTGGGGCTCTGCAGACTGCTGAGACTGCTTCTGAGCAACCTTTGTGAAGGCTCCCTCTTGTTTGTTTATTTTGATTTATGTATATGTACATATTTATAACTTAGCGGAGATATCAATAAACAAGATTTGCTTCATTTCAACATATTGTGTTAAATACACCAAGGCATTCTTCACTAAGTTCTTTGAGTTTTTTCTTTTGTTGAAGCTTGTATGTTGAAGCTTTGTGAGTCAAGCATGTATGTTGAGGTAGTGCTCCCTTAATTTCCCGAGTGAGGAAAACTTCTCGGTTGGAGACTTGAAAAATCCAAGTCACTGAGTGGTCGTGAGACTTCCGAGTATCAAGGTGCAGTAGCATATGGTATAAGTCCCCCAAGTCTCCGGTCGAGGGAGTTGACGAAGGAGGTGTCTTACTAGTAGCCAAGCTTCTAAAGTAACAACACTTCACCATTTTCCTTTCTAAGTGGTAGCCCAAAACTCCTTATTCATATATATTTGTTATAAAAGTTGTTAGGCCCAAAAAAGATGAGGCTTAGGCAAAATTTTTTTTTTTTTTTTTTTTTTTTTTAGAATTTTCAAATTTCTGAATTTTCGAATTTTTTAATTTCTGAAGAAAAAAATAATATATATATATATATATATTAAGCTTTGTAAGTGAAGCTTTGAGGTTGAAGCTTTGTTGGGTACTATGAATTGATTTTGCTTCACACTATCTTGATCAAGAGAAGCTTTTGTTGGGTACCATGAATTGATTTTGCTTCACACTATCTTGATCAAGATAGTGTGAAGCTTTCGAGAATTTGTAGTTGTCCTCCATTGATGAAGCTTTTGTTGGTGAAGCTTTGTAGGTGAAGCTTTGGAGTTGAAGCTTTTGTTGGGTATCATGAATTGATTTTGCTTCACACTATCTTGATCAAGATAGTGTGAAGCTTTTGAGAATTTGTAGTTGTCCTCCATTGATGAAGCTTTTGTTGGTGAAGCTTTTGTGTTGAAGCTTTGTAGGTGAAGCTTTGGAGTTGAAGCTTTGTAGGTGAAGCTTTTGTGGGTGAAGTTTTTGTGTTGAAGCTTTGTAGGGTACCATGAATTGATTTTGTTTCATACTATCTTGATCAAGATAGTGTGAAGCTTTTGAGAATTTGTAGTTGTCCTCCATTGGTGAAGCTTTCTACGAGTTGTAGTTGCCCTTCAGTGATGAAGCTTTTGTTGGCACCATAAATTGGTTTTGCTTCACACTGTCTTGATCAAGAGTGTGTGAAGCTTTTGAGAGTTGTGGTTGAACTCCTTTGATGAAGCTCTTGTTGGCACTATAAATTGGTTTTGCTTCACACTATCTTGATCATGAGTGTTTGAAGCTTTTGAGAATTGTGGTTGCCCTATATTGATGAAGCTCTTGTTGGCACCATAAATTGGTTTTGCTTCACACTGTCTTGATCAATAGTGTGTGAAGCTTTTGAGAATTGTGGTTGCCCTCCATTGATGAAGCTCTTGTTGGCACCATAAATTGGTTTTGTTTCACACTGTCTTGATCAAGAATGTATGAAGCTTTTGAGAATTGTGATTGAACTCTTTTGATGAAGCTCTTGATGAAGTTCTTGTTGGCACCATAAATTGGTTTTGCTTCACACTGTCTTGATCAAGAGTGTGTGAAGCTTTTGAGAATTGTGGTTGCCCTCCATTGATGAAGCTCTTGTTGGCACCATAAATTGGTTTTGCTTCACACTGTCTTGATCAAGAGTGTGTGAAACTTTTGAGAATTGTGGTTGAACTCCTCTGATGAAGCTCTTGTTGGCACCATAAATTGATAAAGCTAATGTGTTCACCTCCTCCACCCCCCCCCCTTTTTTCTTTTTTTTTTTTTTTTTTTTTTTTTGAGGGGGAGATGGGTGCTGCAAGTTTGAAAACTCTCTAACTTATGTGGAAGTTTGAAGACTTTCCATGTGAGGTTTTCTCATGGTTTGAATTTTGAATTTTGAATTTCTTTGGCCATGTTGAACCCTATAAGAATGAGAAGTTTCCACTCTTTTCATTGTCTTCATTTGCTCATTTTGTAGTGATTTTTGGAGATAGGGTGCTCTTATAGTTGAGATGGATTCCGGCATTGCTTTGCACCATCTTCAGGTTGGTAGTCTTCTCCACTATATCACATGCTTTCATTCTTGTTGAATTGTTTGAGTGTTCATGTATTTGGTTGAGAACATAATGAACTAATTGAGCTTTTCTCCACGCCCTAGGAACAACTTCCTTATGTTTCGATCTTCATGTGGTGATAGAGTTTGTTTCTGTTTGTTGTAGATGTCAGAGTTTGGAAGTCCTAATGATGGGGGCTCCCCTAACTCTAACTCTAGGTTTGAGCTTGCAATGTTGGAGTCTTGTACAAAAAATTCGAGATTGGGTGATCTTCGCAATTGCCAAGCCTTAGCCAATATTGGTTATTTCTCATTCATGTCAGTGGGTGAGGGGGTTGTTTGTGAGATCATACCCATATTTCGCTCTGAGTTCACAGCAGACCATTTAGTGCAAAACTTGTTAGATAGCGAAAAGCAGCTTGAGGCCCTCAGGCAATCATGTAGTATCCCCCGTAGTGTAGGAATGCGTTTGGTGCATCATGAAGAATTGACATCTGAACCGCCCAAGGGTCATGTTATGTTCTATACCCAGATATTATTGACTTTAGAGGTGAAGCTGCCTTTGCACCTGTGGTTGCAACGGATGCTGTCTTTCATTGTATATGCGCATGGGCAACTCTACCCTGGTTTTTGGGATACCTTGATCAGGTTTTATATTATTTGGATGGAATATGGGTTAGGTGAGCCTTCCTTTCATCAGTGGCGCTACTGCTATAAGATGCGCCCGTTGAAAGCATGCACTAGGTATGCCGAGTGTGCATCGGAGTGAGAGAGAACGTATTGTCTTTGGTAAGAAAAAGGCGTACTACATTTGGAAAAACCGTTAGTGTTTTCTTTATAATGATTGGGAGTAAGCTAAAGGTGTCACGCCTGAGCGACGTGTTCCTACTCACTTCCAGACTGTAGGTTGTAATGTGTCCATTGTTTGCATTATTTGCTGTTTGTTGTGATTTTCTCTTGCTTCTAACATTTTTTCTTCGTGCAGTGACGCTAGGGACCATCAAGCTGTTTGGACGGGAGCTAGCTGATGTAGAGAAGGTGTTGATGATGCCCAAAGAGGATAGACATTTGGGTAAGCTACGACCCTTATTTCGAAAGTACGGTTTCCAGCCCCTAGGGTCGGAGTGCCAGAGACGAGCAAGTAAGTTGTGTCTTTCATTTCGCCCCCTCTTTCTTTTACAAAGTCGCATTCCTTACTTTGATTTTTCTTGTTCAGTGGAGAAAGTGGGCAAGAAAGGGGAAACTAGCGCCAAGAAAGGGAAAGCACCCATGTTAGTTCCCGTAGAGGACATTTTGTTTCATAAGGGAGCTCATAAGCACCGGGTGAGGCCAACCACAAAACCTAAGTCATAAGAGGAGGTCCTCAAGATTGCTGCCTCAAATAAGGCTGAAGTTGAGGCCATCGGGTGTGCTACTGCCATAGTTGCAGGGGAGGAGAGACGACTATTGCCTCATCTTCCTACCATCAATCCCATATTTCCTCCACCATGGAGTCTACTGACCAAGAATGTGGCCCTAGCTGTAGCCGTAAGAGAAAGTACAAGGAAGAGGTTGGCAGCATTCATTGGAAGGACTTGAAGGTTGCCATGCAACCAAGTAGTTTTAGGTATGTCAATAATTGCCTGGCAGGACGTCGATCCACTGTTAATGAGCTTGGCGAGCCGCTAGATGAGAACGAATCAGATCGTGACCGGATGATGAGGCTATCTTCTTATGTAAGTGTTACTTTGTCATTTCTTTGCTTTCTCCCCTCTTTTTCCTGGTAGTGACGATCATCTTGTCATGTAGGTCATGACCGAGTACGATGACAGATTATGAGAGGTCGAGCGGTACAAGGCAAAGTTTAAAGAGAATAAGCAGTTTGTGAATGACGCCAGAAAAATGAGCAAAGCTTTGGCTGATGCCATCTACCTTAAGGATGAAAACTTTGAGAGTTTAAAGAGGCAGAATGGTGAGAACGTGAGGCTCAAGAAACAATTGGAAACGATTAAGGAACAGTTGGAGACAACCATCCTTGAGGTTTCCAAGGTTAAAGGGGAGTTGAATAGTGCCTTGGTTGAGGTTTATAGGCTGAAGATGAGTATCCCAACTGAGAGGAATGCTGCTGTGCAGGAGTTCTTAGGTTCCCAGGCCTTTCACGATGCCTTTAGACCTCACTGCATCCGGGCGGCTAATTTTGAGAAAAGGAAATGGATAGTCGTCCTTGAGCGTTACGACAATGGAAGCATTATCCGAAAGTACCGTGATGAGATGGATGAGTACCGACAAAAGGGTGAAGCCTTCGTCCTCGCATGATCCTAGTAGTGATGATGACTCTGATAATGAGGCTAGTATCAATGAGCAGTCTCAGGAGAGTGAGGATGGTCCTGGAGATGCTGAGGAAGGTGGTGATGGCAATGGGGTTGAAACGTAAAGTGATATTGTCAGGGGTTCGACCTCAGATGAGGATGACTCATAGTGCCCTCTTTTTCTGGATGTACGAGTTTGTTGTTTGTGTGGCATGTGCCATGTACTCTGGATGTACTAGTTTGTTATTTGTGTGGCATGTGCCATGTACTCTGGATGTACTAGTTTGTTGTTTGTGTGGCTTGTGCCATGTACTCTGGATGTACTAGTTTGTTGTTTGTGTGGCATATGACATGTACTGTGGATGTACTAGTTTGTTGTTTGTGTGGCTTATGCCATGTACTATGGATGTACTAGTTTGTTGTTAATTACCAAGTATTTGCACTATCATTGATGAATGCCTGGTTATGTTTGAGCAAATCCTTTGTTTAGATATAAGCCATAACTTGGGTCAGATATTGTGGAGTTGTTCGTTTATTTGTATAGTCTTGTTGACATATACTTAGACTTGATTTCCTGTTGGAAGCATTCATGTTGAAGCTTTGAACCTAAGTGTTTCATTGCTAGGAATGTAAGAGGATTAGGACCGAGTTTTCTAAATCACCTCTTTATTGAATTCATGCCAAATAGTCTTCGTTACATAAGATGCCGAACGGCTGAAGCTTAACACTTATACAATGTGAGTTTACTTGTAATAGTACTTCAAGTGATCAGCGTTCCATGGATGGCCAAGGGTCTTGCCATTGGAGCTTCTAAGCTTTTAGGAGCCAGGGCGACTGATGCCAACAACTTCAAACGGTCCATCCCAGTTTGGACTAAGTGTTCCTTCACTCGGGACTCTGTCGCAAAGTAATCTTTTCTTCAATACCCAGTCCCCCACTTTGAAAGAACGAGGTTTGACCCTCGAGTCATAGTAGTTGGAGATGCGCTGCTTGTAGGCGACATTCCTCAAGTGAGCCTGGTTTCTGTGTTCCTCGACTAGATCTAAGTTGAGGGTAAGTTGTTTGTCATTTTCGCTTTGCACGTAGTTTTGGACTCGGAACGTTGCTTGCTCAAGCTCAACTGGGACAACTGCCTCTGTACCAAAGGCAAGTGAGAATGGGGTTTCCCCTGTTGATGTCCGACACGAAGTGCGGTATAACCAAAGAACTTGGGGTAAAAATTCTGGCCAACAACCTTTAGCCTTGTCCAAGCTGGTTTTCAAAGTTCGCTTGATTATTTTGTTGATGGCTTCAACTTGTCCTTTAGACTGGGGATGAGCTGGGGAGGCAAAACATAAGTTGATGTTGAACTTAGAGTAGAACATCCTGAACTTATTGTTGTCGAACTGCCGCCCGTTGTCAGTGACTATCGCATTAGGAATGCCAAATCTGCAAAGGATGTTCTTCCATACGAAGTCTTCTATTTTTGCCTCAGTAATGGTTGCCAAGGGTTCTACTTCGGCCCACTTTGTGAAGTAGTCAACTGCAACAATTGCATAGCGGACCTTGCCCTTCCCTGCAGGCATTAGGCCGATCAAATCAAGTCCCCATTGGGCGAATGGCCAAGGGATGATCATAGAAGTGAGCGGCTGGGGAGGGGATTGAGGAATAGTTGCATAGCGTTAACACTTATCACATGAGCGAGATATTCTGATGGCATCTTGGTGGAGTGTTAGTCAGTAATATCCTTGGCGAAAAGCCTTGTGTACTAAGGATCGAGATCCAGCATGATCTCCGCAGACTTCTTCATGTATTTCCCGAATGACAGTTTCCGCCTCTGCGGGCGTAAGGCATCTTAGGTATGGTAGGTTAAAACCCCGTTTGTAGAGTTGGTCATTAATGATCAAGTAACGGGTAGCCTTGTATCGAATCTGCTTAGCTTGGACTTTGTCATTTGGAAGGGTGCCATGAGCAAGGAATTTATAATCGAGGTAATCCAACTATCCCCATGTTGTAAGTTGCACACTTCTGCAGCCATGGTGCTTGGTGCTGCCAACAATTCGACCTGAATTTTTCTCCCAATCTTGTCTTCCACCGCTAAGGCGAGGCGAGCCAAAGCATCTGCATGATTGTTTGCCACTCGAGGAATTTGGGTGATCTGGTAGTGGAAGTGCTGGAGCAACAATTATGTTTGTGCCAGATATGCTGCCATGGAGTTATCCTTAGCGTCAAAGTTGTTGGTGACCTGGTTAACCACCAATTGGGAGTCACCGAAGATATCAATTCATTTAACCCCAAGGTGTTTGGCCAAACGTAAGCCTGCTATGAGGGCTTCATATTCGGCCTCATTGTTTGACGCCTTGAATTTGAAACGAAGAGCATACTCCATCCCCACTTTGTCAGGGGTCGTAAAGACTAGTCCTGCTCCACAACCCTGTTGGTTGGATGAGCCATCAACATATAGACTCCATGCTGGGGTTGTTGGTTCTATTTTCTGAGCTTCCGAGGGTAATGAAACCACTTCTTTAGGCGTAGAAACAATGTCAACAGGATATGTGAAGTCGGCGATGAAGTCTGCCACCGCTTGGCCCTTCTCAGCTGGCTTTGGTTGGTAGGAGATGTTAAACTCACCCAATGATATCGCCCATTTGATCATTAGCACGATATACATATACATATATATATATATGCTTCTCCAAATTCCAATATAATTATACGATTGAAACACGATTTATAGCCATTTCTGATAAAATTTTCCATAATCGTGCCATAAGATTAATTAGTAAGAAATAATCTTGATACCATGAACAACACAATTGTAAGCCCTGTCAACCTTTGCTCTTTAACCGACCTCCATCTGATTTTTAATATTTAACAAACACTTGAATTTAGGATCAAAAGGAAATTGATCATAGAATATGTCTGAACATATCATATTAGTACGCCAAGGATATGGAATCACACTGAATTTAAGACCAAAATTCAGTTTATGTATTTTGTAAAATGACTTTATGTATCGTCGAACTTAATAGGTTTTAATTATATAACCAAAGGCTCTGATACCAATTGTTAGTCTTATAAGGTTATACAATTAAAACACAAACGAATGAGTAACTGACCTGATTCCAACGGCGGCCACGGAAATCAAACACAAAAGTAGTAGGGCACGGCAACACCAGGATCTTCTTTAAACTCCTAGCCGGATACAACTATTTTATAGGAAGCATTATGTTGTGTTCTAGGGCTTATAAGGACCGGTGTTTTATATAGGTTAAAAGCTAGAGCTTGCATCCATAAAGGAAACCTAAACTTTACTTTCTTAGTCTCCAAGTCAAGTATCATAATCATATTCAATTAAGGATTCTATCAATCTTATTTCCAATATAAGACACCTTATATAGAATTGATATCTTTAAGAGATCAAATCACAATCAACATTATTCTCCAATATTACATTCCTATTACATGTAGTAGACCACTTAAAGGTCGATTTATAGTGGATAAATCCAACATATGGTGCATACACACATATACCAGCTCTTTGAGGAAGGTCTCGCCATTTTCCTTCTCCATTTGGTTCAATGTAGCTGGTAAGGATTTTATCTTCCCAAGCTGACCATGCTCCCCTGTTTAGCCCTTCTTTATCACAGCATGGTTTTCTTCCCATCTCTCTCTCTCTCTCTCTCTCTCTCTCTCTCTCATAGAGAGTTCAAAGTTCAAAAACAACAACAGTCCAGCTTTGGAGTGTGTTTGATGGATTAGAGATTTAGATTACTCCCCATGGTGATATGAAAGGACATATATATATGCATGGAGTAATGCTAGAGACTAAAAAAGTTTGAAAACTAAAAGATATGGAAGTTGATGATTGATTTATTACTTATACGTTCATAAACGTACTTATTCTTATTGGTGACACATCATTTAGTTTTCAAATTTAGTCTCCTTAGTATTACCCATGTGCATGTGATGTAAGATTCGGAAAGGGATCCTCTTCGGATCCCTTCCACCAAATCTTCCCCATTAACTAATCTGGATCTTTGAAATTTAATCTAACGGCTAAAAATAGGGGTCCACTTAAAAGTTATAATAACTTTAGCCGTTGAATTAAATTTCAAGGGTCCGAATTAATTGATGGGAAGAATTTGATGAAAGAGATCCGGAAAGAATCATTTCCGTAAGATTCTACCAATTATAAAACTATAACAAAATTAACAATTATATATTACAGATTCTCCATGGCATAGATTGGGTTCCAAATAACAGAAACAATGGACACAGTTCTCAGAACTGAATCTGAACATTTGGTGTCATCTTCTCACACCACCTGGCCTCAACATTAAATATTCAACGACTGTGATTCTGCCCATCTCTACCTCATTTTTTTTAACGGGAACTTTTACACTAAATATTCAACTACTATTCACTTTAATGAAAAATCATATTTTTACACTAAAAAGTCAATCATTGTACTATTCACTTTACCCTTTATTTTGTTCTTATAGTTAAAACTCAAAGTTTTCAAACTTTTTTCATTAGTTTTAATTTTTTTTAAATGACCAATTGAAGCCAATTTATCTTAATAGAAAAAAGATTAATTAAAGAATCATCATAGCTTAACTAATCATCAACAGTCACGTTTTTCAATATCTTCGTTAGTTAAGATCTCTTCACACCATGTACCAAATCTTCATCAAAATTCTGCCTGGGGAGAAATTGTTAGTTGCGACGGGAACAAAAGTGATATACCACGTGTTTTAATAGGAGTGGTGTGAAATTTTATTTTTTAAGTTATTAACTTTTTAGCACACATATTCCACAATTTGTATAGTGACACATGATATATCATTCTGTGTACCGATCACATTGAAAAATCTCTCCTGACTGGTTGGGACCAATTTCACTCATATTCAATTACCATGTGGACCTTCTGTAAATATTAATTTAGTATAACCATGTTTAGTCCATTAGTTTTACTTTATGTACTCGGGATTTGGGTGTTCATTGACATTATTTCTCTGGTTAACCGCGTGAATCCAAAAAAAGCTTTTGATTTCCCCTCCCTGTTCTTGCCGCTACACAGTGGGTTTAGAAGCCCGATATCTTATTAGATTCTTAATAAATGATCTAATAACAATTTGGTTCGTTAAAAAAAATTAACGGATGATCTGATAACGACTTAATTTATTAACGAGTTGACTTGACATCTGTTATTTCGTATCTGGTTAACAAATCGTGTAAAAAATTGTTAAGCCTAGTTAGAAGGTTTGAGATCGTTCAAAATCTTTGACTCGTTCAGTCATTGGTGGGCTTTGGGGCATCGACCATCGCCATAAAAAGAAACTTGTACAGGGGTTTACATTGACAACCAATGAAAGAATCACTCCTCCAATAAAGCTATAAATAATTTTTTTTTTATATGGAACTATCAAATCAAATATACAACATGTAAGTAAATTTCTTCCTTAATTTTTGGATATCAGACAATGAAATTTGATAGGAAATCGTTTACTATCATAACAATTACTACTTTTTATATTAAGAGTATCTAAGTATTCATGCTAAGAGAAATTCTTCAATGTATCTGGAACAGGAGGTGGTACGCCATATGTTATTATACAAATGAATGAAAGTTTTTTTTTAAGTATTCTTCCACTTATATAATAACATATATAAAACGACAAAAAAAAGAGATAATAACATATGTAAAACGGAGGAGGTGTTTGGAAGGTGAGAAAGTGCGAGAAAATGAAGGGGTGAAAAATGTGCTAGGTGCATGCAGGGTGAGATTCATACTGTCGTTGGAAGGTGAGAAAGCGCGGGAAGATGAAGGGGTGGAAGATGTGCTGGGTGCACGCAGGGTGAGATTCAGTTGTCGTCTGGAAAATCACTCGATCGTGTGGGGTGTGCTGGGTGTGTGGCTGGTGTTCTGTTGTTGTATTATATAGTGTATGATATTGACGGTTGGATTGCTACTGAAAGAGTTGGGCTCAATAAAATTGGACATAAAGCCCAACTGTTAGTCCAGGATCCTTAATTGGTCCCATATTTGCTCTGACTAGGCCCATTTAAAATCTTCTTAGCGTTCCTCTTTTCAATTAATGGGTGAGTAAGTGTGTTTATTATTTCATGATTGGTATTTCAATGTGCAACATTTAAAGTGTATAAATATTAGGGGTGGGCACTTGGAACAGAAAACTAAAACCGAAACGCGAACTAAACCGGGTTGTGAAACGGTTCGATTTTTTGTGGTTTTGAAACGGTTTCTGTTTGAAAATGCCACGATCTATAAATATTATTAGAGTAACCAAATTAACTGTAGGTTTGAAGAAATAAAGAGATTATAAATTGCAATTCGTATGTTCAATTCTCATAAATAACTATAGGTTTGGAGTAAGGAAACTCTACTACTCGTCGTGCATCGTGACTTAATTACAAAGCAAAAGCTGTGGAAATTGAAGTGTTTTCTTCTTGAAACACATGGGAAAATGTTTAATACATACATATAGAACTTCATTGATGCTGATTTAGGTGGAGGCTACTTCTTGTTGTTGCAGCTGCTTCACCTTTACAATGTATTCAGTCATTGCTTCTTCTTTGCTCTTCCCTGATTAGTAACACATACATCAGGGTCAGTTTAGCAAAACTACTCTTCTATATCTCAATTTATAATCACCAAGCTGAAGAAGTTCTCTAATAGACTCTGCCCTGATATTGTATGTGAAACGCACTTGTATCAGAGGTTGTCAACAACTATGTTAGTTTTGTATACAAAGAACCCCTGCCACATCAGTGAAAATAACCTTTCTCTTATCCCAGTTGACGAAATGGGATAAAGTTGGACTAAAAAAATTACAAGGGTAAAGTGAGAAGTGTAAAAGTACAAACCACAGCTAAAAATACAGGGGTAAAGTGAGATTTTGTGAAAAGTATACAGTACATGTAAAAAACAAGCCTATTTCCGATTTAAACGTTTCTTATATAATCTAGGGTTTTGTTTAATTTGTCAATTTATAGGTATTATTACCATCAACAGCTTTCCATGCATCCCATTTGGCCCTCTCTGTTGGGCTGAAAAATCCAGGTCGATCTGCATAATATATACATATATATAGTTATTAGTTAACATGAAAATTGCTGCATGCATGCATATAATTTGAAGATACATACAGATCAATTGAATAACGATGGAGTGAAATTAAATTGTAAATTAGAGAAATTCATTAGGCCAATTATATATAATTATTGAAAGTACTCACTAGTATTAAACGACCCAACTGTTGCCTGCTTGTAAAGGCCGTACAGGATTAGTTTTTCTGCATCGGTTGTTCTTGGGGGTAAAGACTTGGCCTTCTCTGCATACACTTTAAATTCCTCCTCAAGCTTCAATTATTCATATATATATATGGATTTATTAAAATTAATAAACTCTCACAAAACGAGTGTCGTGGAGATGAGAATGTTTTTTTGGATGTGTGGACATACGAGAAAGAACATGATTAAGAACGAAAATATACGAGGCAAAGTAGAAATGACCGCAATTGAAAATAAGATGAGAGAAAATCTTTTAAGGTGGTTTAGACATATAAACGGAAGACCTACAAATGCTCCGGTATAAAGATGTGATTATGAGACAAAGACTCATGGAAAAGGAGTAGACGCCTATGAAGATTTGGGAAAAGACTCTAAGAAAAGGCATGGAGTACTTGGAGCTAACGAAAGATTTGACACAAAACCGTGCGCAGTGGTGTTCTAAGATTTATACAACCGACTCCATTTAATGGGATAAAACTTTGTTATTATTGATGATGAGCACTTCATATAATACACACACATATATTGCATTAATTCTCTACATTTTTAAGCAGGTATCAAAACTATATTCTTATGAGAGAGATAATTGTTGTGCGGAAGCGTCAACCAAGTGTGAGTGAAAAATAAACCACAATAACTGACAAAAGATAAATGGAACAATACCAACAAGAACACCAAGATTTATACTGGTTCGGCAATGCCTACATCCAGTTTGGAGACGACGGAGTATTCCACTATAATCAATGAGAACATACAATAGTGTTTATCACTCAATTTCCCAAAGACCCGAATAACCCAAGCTCTCACACTTACAATAGGAAGAGAAAACCAAAAAAATACAAAGCAAGACAATTTGAGAAAATTCTTCTCTATGCCGAATGGCTTCTTGCTATTTTCCTTCCTCCTTGTTGTTCCCTCTTGTCTCTACTTCTAGGGATGCACCTTGCTTCTTCTTTTATAGCCAAAGAAAAGCTTCTCAAAGACATCAATGGCCAAATAACATCAAGTCAAAAAGAGTTAGGCACAATTGTTGTTTGCCTCCCATTACCACAAAGTAGCCCAAAGAATTGGACTTTGACTACATGTTTGAGTCAATAATCAACAATCTCCACCTTGGCTCAAACCCTCTAAGTAGAACTCCAAATAGTCGTCTCCTAATCCCCCATGGGGCAATCAACAAATTTTACAAATGCCAATCAAGTCTAAGCAGTGCTTAAACTTGTGCAACGAAACTGGCTTTGTTAACATATCCGCAGGATTGTCAGCGGTCCCAATCTTCTGAAGAAGAATATCTCCCTCGTCAATAATCTCACGAACAAAATGGAACCTCACATCAATGTGTTTCGTACGTGCATGATGAACTTGATTCTTTGCTAAATGAATAGCACTCTGACTGTCGCAATGAACATCCACATGATCTTGTTGAACCCCTAAGTCATCAAGCAACCCTTGAAGCCAGATGGCTTCCTTTATAGCTTCTGTTACAGCCATGTATTCAGCCTCAGTAGTCGACAAAGCAACTGTAGATTGCAGAATCGACCTCCAACTTACTGGACCTCCAGCAATAGCGAATACAAAACCAATAGTGGACCTACGCTTGTCCAAATCACCTGCGTAATCAGAATCCACATATCCAACAACACATTTACCAGTAACTTTATCCTGCTGGAACAATAAACCAACATCCACAGTACCCAGAATATACCGTAGAATCCATTTCACAGCTTGCCAATGCCCTTTTCCTGGATTATGCATATATCTACTGACAATACTAACAGCTTGTGAAATATCAGGCCTAGTACACACCATAGCATACATCAAACTACCAACAACATTTGCATAAGGAATTTGAGCCATGTACTGACTCTCTTCAACAGTTTTAGGAGACATAGAAGCGCTAAGTTTGAAATGAGAGGCAAGAGGTGTACTAACCGGTTTTGAATTTTCATTCATCCTGAAACGTTGTAGTACCTTCTTCAAATACTGCTTCTGACACAGACTAATCTTGCCCTTCACTCTATCTCTTTCAATTTCCATACCTAGTATCTTCCGAGCTTCTCCCAAGTCCTTCATCTCAAATTCATTACTTAGTTGAGTCTTCAACCTTTCAATCTCCACTTTGCTCTTACATGCTATAAGCATATCATCAACATATAAAAGCAGATAAATGAAGGTTCCATCTTGTAGTTTGCGAAAGTATACACAATGGTCATAGTGACTTCTTGTGTACTTTTCCCCGATCATAAATCGATCAAATCGCTTGTACCATTGTCTTGGAGACTGCTTCAAGCCATACAATGATTTTTCCAATTTGCAAACCCAATTTTCCTTTCCAACAACCTTAAAACCTTCTGGTTGAGACATATAAATCTCTTCCTCCAAATCACCATGTAAGAACGCAGTCTTGACATCTAGTTGGGCCAACTCAAGGTCAAACTGCACAACCAAAGCCAATAGAATACGAATAGAAGAATGTTTTACTACAGAAGAAAATACCTCATTGTAGTCAATGCCTTCCTTCTGAGCGTAGCCTTTAGCTACCAATCTGGCTTTGAATCTTACATTATCTTTTCCCAAAGATTCCATCTTCTTGGCATACACCCATTTACAACCAATTGCTTTCTTCCCCTTTGGTAACTGAACCAGCTTCCAAGTCTTATTTTTATGAAGAGATTTCATCTCCTCATCCATAGATTTCTTCCACAACTCGCACTCTGAACTCATGACAGCTTCTTTGTAGGCGGATGGAATATCATCTTCAATAACGGGAAGTGCATATGCCACAATATCAGTAAATCGAGCAGGTTTTCGAATTTCCCTTCTCGATCTTCTGGTTGCAATATAGTCTTGTTGCTGTGGAGGCTCTTGGGTAAGTGCTTCCTCTTCATCATCCTCGTCCTCTTCATCAGAATTAACTGTAGGACTAGTGGTTGTAACATCAGACCTTACTGGAACAACTGGAGCTTTCAGTAACTCCACCTGCTTTGAGCTACTCATGGTCTCGGTCGCTTCAGTTTCACCTTCATGCTTGTTCTGATTAACCATAGCAGCCTCATCAAAAGTAACATCTCTGCTTACAACAAATTTCTTCTCATCTGGACACCAGAGTCGGTATCCCTTCACGCCAGTGCTAAAGCCCATAAATAGAGCTTTCTTTGCTCTTGGATCCAACTTGCTTTCTCTGACATAATAGTAAGCAGGACAACCAAATATGTGTAAAAACTTGTAATCAGTACAAGGTTTACCAGACCATACCTCCATGGGCGTTTTGCCCTCGTTCGCAGCAGCTGGCAATCGATTAATGAGATGGCTTGCATAAGTGAGTGCCTCAGCCCAAAATGCCTTGCCTAATCCAGCATTAGACAACATACACCGAACTTTCTCAAGCAAAGTACGGTTCATGCGCTCCGCCACCCCATTCTGTTGCGGTGTCTCCCTAACCGTGAAGTGCCTCACAATTCCCTCATCTTGACAAACTTTCAAGAAATGATCAGACTTATATTCACCCCCATTGTCTGATCTGAGAGTCTTGATCTTTCGACCGTTTTGCGTTTCAATCATCTTTTTCCACTTCAGGAATATCTTCAAGACTTCATCTTTACGCTTCATGGTGTACACCCATATTCTTCTAGAGAAGTCATCAACAAAGGAGACAAAATAATGGCTACCTCCCCAAGATGCATTCTTGGAAGGTCCCCAAACATCAGTGTGAACATAATCAAGAATGCCTTTAGTGTGGTGAATAGCAGTGCCAAATTTTACTCTAGTTTGCTTACCCAACACACAATGCTCACAGAATTCCAATTTGCATGCCTTTACACCTTTCAATAAGCCTTGCTTCACTAATCCTTGCAACGCTTTTTCACCAGCATGCCCAAGACGCATATGCCATAACCTCGTGGTGTCTGTGTTATCTGCGTCAGCAGCTTCGGTGACAGCTGCTCCACCAATAACTGTACTCCTCTGCAAGAAATACAAGTTATTTCATCTTGTACCTTTCATCACCACCAGTGCCCCGTACACAGCTTTAAGAACTCCACCCTCCATGGTGATCTTGAGACCCTTAGATTCCAATGCACCCAGTGAGATGAGATTTTTCTTCATATCCGGTACATACCGAACATCACTTAATTCTCTGACTGTTCCATCATGCATCTTCAAACAGATTTTGCCTATCCCTTGTGTTTTGCAGGCATTATTATTACCCATCAAAACAACTCCACCATCTAGCTCCTCGAAAGTAGAAAACCATTCCCGAATGGGACACATATGATAGGTGCAACCTGAATCCAAAATCCACTCATTTGAGTGACCATCAGCATATGAACTAGCCAAAGCAAACTCGAAATCATCATCATCTCCAGATTTTGCAATATTTGCTTCAGAACCCGCTTTCTCCTTCTCTTTGTTGTTCAATTTGGGGCAGTCTTTCTTCCAATGACCCTTTTGGCGACAAAAAGCACATTCATCTTTAGCAGGAAACTTCCCTCGTGACTTTGAACGAGATTTTCCCCGCTTCCCAGATTTTCTTTCCTCTATTCGACCCCTTGCAACAAGTGCCTCGGTTTGTGAATTGTGAGTCTTCAGTTCCTTCTTACGACACTCATGATTCACCAATGCCGCAGACACCTCATCAAGTTTCACCTCGGATTTTCCATACAACAGAGTAGTTGTCAAATGATCATAATCATCAGGCAATGAATTTAACAAACATAGTGCCTTGTCCTCGTCAGGAATTTTCACATCAAGGTTTGCTAAATCAGCAAGTATTTTATTATAATCATTGAGGTGTTCATGCATAGAAATACCTGGACTATACTGAAATCGGAAGAGTCGCTTCTTCAGGAAAAGCCGATTTTCTACGCTCTTGGTCATATACTTCTCCTCCAATTTCGTCCATAACTCCTTAGCAGAAGTTTCCTTCATATACGGGTATTTCAACTCCTTATCAAGGAACGATCGAATAGCAGCACAAGCATGAAGATTAATTCGCGTCCACTGCTTGTCATCAATATCTTCTGGTTTATCTTCCAGAACCATATCCAACTCTTGTTGATACAACACATCCATAACTTCACATTGCCACATACCAAAATTATTAGAGCCATTGAATTTATCAACCTCTAACCTTGTAGTAGCAATTGGATGTCTATTGGATGGTGCCGACGAAGACGATGCCGACTCCTTCCCCTTCCCAGATTCATCTTGATCTCCAGCCATCTACTCGGCACTATTCACGGGACTGTAGCGCCAACAAATTTTTCACTCCCACGAAAAACCCTAGTCGAAAAAACTGGGCTCTGATACCACTTGTTGTGCGGAAGCGTCAACCAAGTGTGAGTGAAAAATAAACCACAATAACTGACAAAAGATAAATGGAACAATACCAACAAGAACACCAAGATTTATACTGGTTCGGCAATGCCTACATCCAGTTTGGAGACGACGGAGTATTCCACTATAATCAATGAGAACATACAATAGTGTTTATCACTCAATTTCCCAAAGACCCGAATAACCCAAGCTCTCACACTTACAATAGGAAGAGAAAACCAAAAAAATACAAAGCAAGACAATTTGAGAAAATTCTTCTCTATGCCGAATGGCTTCTTGCTATTTTCCTTCCTCCTTGTTGTTCCCTCTTGTCTCTACTTCTAGGGATGCACCTTGCTTCTTCTTTTATAGCCAAAGAAAAGCTTCTCAAAGACATCAATGGCCAAAGGCCTAACATCAAGTCAAAAAGAGTTAGGCACAATTGTTGTTTGCCTCCCATTACCACAAAGTAGCCCAAAGAATTGGACTTTGACTACATGTTTGAGTCAATAATCAACAATAATTACCTGCAGAGCCATTGTCGTATGCAAAGCAAGACTGTTAGCAGCAATTAGGATCAACTGTGAAATGGTTGTTATGATTTTGGGGTCTTCTTCTAGTTGGTGGTGGAGTGCATGGACGAGACTCACAAAGAATTTCTGTACATATATGTATGAACTTCTTAGATGATTACAATGACAATGTAACATGGGTCCGCTAGCACCACTACCACACAATATATATATATATATATATGCCTATGTGTATGTTAATTTCCAAGATATCTGCAATATTTGGAGTTAGAGGTGATTTTCACAATGTTTTCAGTTGTTTATACGTTTTTTTATTTATAGTCATCGACTCAACAATTAATTAAATTAAACAAAAACAACGAATATAATTAAATAAGAAAGTGTTGGGGAAAAAAAAGACGCATGTTTATCATTTTCTTTAAAGTTATTAATTGAGCTCGACATGTAAACAACTTGTTTTGGTAAAGTTAATATTATCATACAGTGTGTGAATATAATATAAAATTAGAAGTTGATTTCTTTCTTTTTTAAAAAGTGGACCAGCTAGTGGTTTCGTCACGGCAATCCACCCTTCTGGGCCTGGGAAGACTCACAGAGGCATTTTAGCCTCCACTGGCCACTATCGTGTGATTCAACAACGCCAGAAACCGAACACGGGAAGTGCCGTGTGGAATACGGGTCTGAAATTCATCATCAACCACTGAACCACCCCATGGTGGTTAGAAGCAGATTTCCAATAACTTCATTTTTCATACGAAAAAAGTGCTCTCAACAATATAAAAAAGAAAACAGTAATCTTTTACAATAAAATCAAGAAAAAATTTGCTCGACTCCTAACAAAAACTTATAAGAATAAAACGGTTTTACGCATGTGCTAAATTGTAATTGATATGTAACTATAAAAATAATGCTAGAAAGACAAGATAATGTATTTCTAGTATTTCCGTAACCATAAGTGGGTGCCCTTTTAAAAATAATAATTTATAATTAATAAAAACTAAAAAGATGAGTAAAATTCGAAACTATTACAAATATTTTTCAAATCATATAATACATGCGTAGTTAATTTCATAACTTTTTGTTTGTGTGTGTGTAAACAATAATGCAACATGAAGAACACATGTATGGAAGTATATATATCATGTGATCGACTCTAGCTATTCATCGACCATCAACTTTTTGTGTTGGTGAGAAAGACTTAAATTCAAGAGTTTGATCATTTTTCTAAGAAATTTTTTAGTATGCCCGGAATATAGAGTGGTGCATCACATGTTATTATATAAGTAGAGGGAAATTTTATTTCAAATGTTATTTTACTTTATAATGACATGTGGTGTACCATCCCTTGTTCCGGATACACTGTAAAATCTTTCCTCCTATACAGAAAGGGAATTATGTCCTATTAAATTGCACAAACTGATTTAGGACTTGCTTGTTAATTGTATCAAAAAATGGTGCAGAAAATTAAGTTTTCTTTCAATTTTGCTTGTTGAACTAATACAATTACTTACTGAAGTTTGAAGATCACAAAAGCATATAAATGATCCCAGGAGATCAATATCACAGCATATTATTAGTGAATGTCAAAATTATGTGTGGGATCGAAGCAACATTTACTTCATCTGTAGTTTTTCTTGGTTTCAGCAAGTAATTATGGCTTTGTAGTTCTCTACCAACCAAGGCAGAGTCACTGTACATACATAAATTTGATGACGATTATAATTCTTTTATTGTAGGCAATATCACTATTTTATAAGTTACAATAAAGAAAATGGGGATTTGAATTTGAGGTGCAAAAGGTTGAAAAAAAAGACTTCTTTTCACATAATTAATCCATTACTACTTACGGTTAATCATCATGAGTCACCGCCAATACACACACATTGTACAATTAACAACAATTAATATTGGTGCATCTATACTAGTGAATAATGGATATTGATGTTTAGTAAAGGTGAAGTTGAGTTACATACGAATGAACATTTTTTTGGACATTAAGTATACAATAAATATGCAGTTATTGGCACTTCAAAAATGACATCCACACCCCTTTTTATACAACGTTTTTCCCGTATTTTTGTGAATTTGAAATGCATACCAAACTTATTTAAGTAATTAAGAAGGAGATTGTAGCGAGATGGAGTAGGCAAAATTGGACTGGCGATAAGGGTTTGATTAATCTTAATTAACCCACTGATGATAGCCATCTTGTGAATTGAGAAAAGCTGAAATTGCATGGAGGTCTACATCTTCATGGTTTGGTTGAAATAATAAGTGATCACTGGTAGCACCCAAAATTTTCCACTTTGCAGCTTCTGCATCCTCCCTTAGTACTAAATCCTCACACTTGGTTCCATTACCATGTCCAACAAAGTTCGAATCATCCACCACATAATTTCCAAATCCATTGATTTCGGCCTCGTGTGAAAGGCCATGGATGTAACTGTCGAAATCTCTTAGAAAACTCAACGACGAATTCTGATCACGATCATCTGAGATGTCTGATAGTGCCACCGGATTGGATTTCACTGGATTGGATTGATCATCTTCATCTTTAGAAGGATTAGAACAATAATTACCACGTTGATGATGATTATCGCCAGCATTAGGTGCTTGCTTGTTATTAATTATACGTCGAGGTCTTTCTTCTTGAATTCTCTTGCTCAAACTGATATTCCAGAAATTCTTGATTTCATTATCTGTTCGACCAGGCAATCTTCCGGCTATGAGAGACCACCTAATATATCAATGCGTCCACCATTATTATTTTTTAACTAATTTTGTACGTGTGCTTGGATCATAGAAATACACAATATAATCAAAAGCTTGGAGGACTAGTTTAAATTGCGGTTTGACCCCCTAAACTATTACCCCAGTTGAAATTGACCCCTAGAACTATTTTTTTGGTAAATTAACCCCTGAACTACTTAAATAAGCCAATTAACCCCTTGTCGTTAGATTTCCTCCACTATTCTGTCAAATTCAAGGGCAAATTAATCTTTTCATCATCAATTCTCACTTATCAACTATAACCACCAATAAAATAATGACACGTGGACACGGAATAATTCAAAAACTTATAGCATAGTAAGAAACATAAAGAAACGAAACGTTTACATAAGGACCATTTCATATTATCATTACACATTTTATGTGTCCACATGTCATAATTTTATTGGTGATTATAAGTGACATGTAAGAATTGATGTTAAAATACTAATTTGCCCTTGAATTTGACAGAATAATAGACATAATCTAATGACCAAGGGTTTAATTGACTTATTTCAAATAGTTCAGGGGGTTAATTTACCAAACAAATAGTTTACGGGGTCAATTTCAACTGGAGTAAGAGTTCAGGGGGGCCAAACGACAATTTATCCTTTATCTATTTGCATCAAATTTAATTATATAAAAAAATTAAAAGCTATTGGTTAAAAATATTATAAAGTGAGTATTTAACCCAAAACCAATAAACAATGGATAGAGATGTTCAAGATAATTTAAACACTTATGCAAGGCTCCGATGTGAAATTTACTTTCTCAATACGTCTGCTTACATATGAGAATGTGAATAGTCTACTTCATATCATGTTATAGTTAATGTGAATATCCAATCCGAAATCAATTGGCAGTTAGTGGGAGACCTATCATGTAAACACTCTTGCAAGCCTTTGCTTCACCGTCTTGGGATTCACACTATTGATGTGCAAAAATATGTCATACCTGTTTCCAAGAAGCTTGTGCAATCTGATAATGAGGTCTTCTTCTTCCGGAGAAATGTTGCCTCTCTTAACACCAGGTTTAAGATAATTCAACCATCGCAGTCTGCAACTCTTCCCACTCCGATTCAACCCTACAAATATATACAGTAACAATCAATTAAATGGTATTATATATGTATATTATCACCACGAAAAATAGTTTATTATGTAAATAAAAATAAAAACGTTCACTATACGAACCAGCTTTTTTAGCAACATGTCTCCATTGTCCTTCTCCATGTGTTTTGACGTAGTCAGTAAGGACTTCATCTTCCTCAGCACACCATGCTCCTCTTTTTAGCCCGTCTGTATCACCGGATGGTTTTCTCCCCATCTCTCTCTCTCTCTCTCTCTCTCTCTCTCTCTCTCTCTCTCTCTCTCTCTCTCTCTCTGTATATAAATTTTCTGGGTGGAGAAATCATTGCATATTAGTGGGTATATATATAGGGCGATTGAGGAACTAAACTTTGGTTTCCGTTTTTGGAGTGAAGGTCCTAGAACAATAAATGTTTCTGAGATTTAGCGACTTAATGCAGTAATAAAACAAAGATATTTATAATTTACCAACTATATATGTTTGTGTGTGTTTTTAAATTTAAATGTGACTAGGTATTTTTTGACGATCGAGAGAAAGATAGAAAGAAAGAAAAAAAAAAGACCTAGAAAATAATGTTGTGTTTCCGATCAGTTTTGTCTTAAATGAATGAGCAGAAACATTAATGCAAACGACTAACTATATGGACCATATATAGATGTCCATGTTAAAGCAGAGTTTGATTTTAACCAGTATATATTTACCCAATAGAGCAATGTCGAGAATTACAGTATTTTGGTTGACATTCAGATGTACGTTTCACTGTCATGCATGCATATGGAATAATTTATCAGTACTGTAAAAGCTATTTTACATCTTAAGCTGGCTAGTCACAGTAGATATATGTGTGTGTGTTCTGGTTAGTCTCATATATATGTAAAAAGCTGCTAGGGTTTCAGTAGGGAAGGAAACCATACTGCATAAACGATGCCAGAGGTTCTGGAGTCACGGTTGATATACACACACACATATGTATATTTTTTTATGAGCGATGTTATTTAAATGGGAACTTTAACAAAAAGCTCCCGGTACTGTTCATTTTAACAAAAAACCACATTTTTACACTAAAAAGTCAATCCTGGTACTATTCACTTTACCCTTTATTTTGTCCTTATCGTTAAAACTCAAAGTTTTCAAGCATTTTTCATTAGTTTTCCTTATTTAAATATACAAAAGTGACAAACTTTTTACGCACCCTTTCATAAAGATGGGCCCAAACAATGGAGCCCCAGACGTATTGATTGAAGTAAAAATTCACACAACTAATTGTATCATGGCCTTTTGCATAAAAACCACCCACACCTATTGATTGCATGGGTAGTTAAGTAGGGACAGTATTGATGCAATTAGTGGTGATCGTGGTCTGCCTCTCTAAAAGTTTAACATAGTATCCGAGTGGGTTGGCCCGCATGATTGGGTTCATTTACAAACATGACCGATATGGAATTGGCTCCATGCGTGCCCCACCCACGTGAGGTGAGAGGGGGGCGCGAATTGAACAAAATAAAAAGTCTCACATCAGTAATTTCACAAGATAAATCACAACTTATGTCAAATAATTCTACTTCTAATTGTATCGAGGTATTTTGCATAAAAACCCCATACATATTGATTGCAGGGTGGTTAGTGTGAGGACAATATTAATGCAATTATTAGTTGACCACAACCAGTCTTTCTGAAACTTTGATCGTACACCTCATACCTATTGATTGCATGAGTGATTAAGTGGGACATTGATAATGCAATTAGTGGTGAACCGCGACTCGTTTGTCTAAAACTTTAACAGTACATATATCAGCAAATGTGTCAATTTTATGTGTTTGAATGGTTTTATTTTCACACGCTATGAAAAAAGGTTGACAATAACCACTAACATTAGTTTTACATAGTGAGTAAAGACTGGTAAGCTAATGAGATTGGTAAAACATATCCACCTCCTTAGCCACCCCCTTAGGGGGCGTTTGTTTGCCCTCACTAAGTGGGACTGGACTGGACTGGACTAAGAGTTAGTGTAGTCCAGTGTTTGTTAGCAGAAGGGACTAACTTTAATGAGATTAGGTGGGACTCGCATGGACTAAAGAGCTCGCTAGGGGGTCTTAGCGAGAGACCCCGAAAAGCATCGGACTACTAAGACCGTTTCTGGGTTTTGCAAAGTCTCAAGAAATCCAAGCGTTCCCAAGTCACCTTCGTCTCTCACTTCACTGACTCCACAATCCCCCACTCCCCGCCGGTTAGCTCGCCGGACCTTGCTGCAGGCCGGTTTCACCGCTCCCCAGAAGCTGTTTGAAGATTCGACGACGAATAACGCGATTTCTCAACACATTATTTGGCCAAAACACGAAGAAGGGGAGAATTTGGGAATTGCAAAAACCCCCAAATTTGCTGAGAACGCAAGAAGTGGAAGGGCAAAGAGGAGGGAGATTTGACTAATTGGGAGAAAAGAGAATGGCAGAGAGATAGGGGATAGATGCAGGGTTTGATAGAAACAATGAAGATAAGAGAAAGGAAAGTAAATTAAAATAATATTTTATAATATAATATTTGACTGTTTTTTGTTTTTTAAAATAAAAGTAAATTAAAAATGATAAAAAAAATATTTTGGGCTCTAAAATAATTTTAGTCCATAAATTAGTCCAACAATGCACCAAACGCTTCACTAAGTCAGTCTAGCTTAGTCTAGTCTAAGCCAGTCCAGCTTAGTTCCTGCAGCTAGTCCAGTCCGAGACAGTCCGGTGCAACAAACGCACCCTTAGAGTTTATTCACCTCATTCTGTAGAACCAATATCGATAATTATTAACAAGTTTTCTTGTAGAGATCTACCTTGTGAGGTATTAGTAGTTAGTACAATATGTTAGAAGAGGTATATATTTAGGCTTTTTATATTAGCACCCCACAAAATGTTGAATGCACCCCATATTAAAATTTAATATTAATAACTTATTTACTCTATTATGCAAAGACAATTTTGACCTTATTAGGTTTAAAAATAATAATAAAATTAACTTTTAACGTATTATTTATCTCCTTCAACTATCAAAACCCATCACACGCTCCATTGTTGAATAAAACTCTAAGCAATGAAAATACAAACATGTTGATTAAGAAAAATTATTTTTGACGAATGGAACACGAAATTGATGTTTCGAAAGCTTTGAAATTATTATTATTGTTATTGAAAAACATTCAAATGAACCTAAACATTTTTTCAAATCATTCAATTTGAAATCATTCGGCAAACTAAAGTTTAGATGGTTTGAAATCATTTGGCAAAATTAAAAATGACTGTTATAAGATTTGAGAAATGTGGGGTGTATAAAAAATGTGGGGTGTGTATAGAAAATGTAAGGTGTATATTAAGAATATGGGGTGTGAGGGTATTATGGGGAAGGAAGTGAGGTGTATTAAGATAATTTTTAATTGAAATAGTAAATATGAGGTGTATTAAGTAAGTGAAGTTTATTCAACAATTTGTGGAGTGCTAATATAATAAACCTATATTTATCTTCCAATATTAGAATAAGTCTTAAGATCCAAACCCTAATGAAAAAAATGTGAGCAACAATGCGCAACACAACTTTCATTCTGTGTGGCTAGCCTTGCATGCGTAGATCATGCATGAGTAGTCATGACACTTAAACTCCCAATTGAATTCAATATCTAACCGATGGTCCAATTAACTATCCAATTGACCAACTACTTTTATTGGTGAGAATATCTGCCCTACCATGCTGGTCGATCATCCACTGCAAAAATTAAATAAATAAATAGTTAAAATAATAATAAAATAATAAAATAATAATAAAATAATAAAATAATATAAAAATATTAAAAAAAAAACCTAATCAGATAAATGATTTTTGTGATGATATAATATTCAAAAGATAGGTTCAGTGTTAACAAAAATTATGATTTAAACTCTCGTGGTATAGTTCGTTAACAAATTTAGTCCCAAAATAATATTTTAATTAAATGCAGAGATAAAAATGTATTTTTTAAGATATTATATTAACATCCCACAAATTGTTGAATAAACCACACATACTTAATATACCCCACATTTACTTTTTCAATTAAAAATTATCTTTATACACCCTACATACCTCTCCATAATACCCTCACACACCACATTCTCAAAACACACATTATATTTCTATATACACCCCAATTTCTTCAAATTTTATAATACTCATTTTTAATTTTGATGGATTGAATCTAGATATCCTGCTGTTCCCAGGCTAATTACTTCTATGATTGACTTGTTTTTTGTTTCCAGCTTGAGAGCATATTATCATTAACCGATTTGGACGCTAACACTTATCTTAAATTTTTTTTATCTTTGTGCAGATTGGAATATCTTATGTCACTTCCAAACTCAAGATCTTATGTAACTTTCTATAACAAAAGAAATAAAAAATAAAAAAGAATTATTCGAAAGTTTCAAGTTGTTGGCATTGCAATTCACAGAGCTGGTTCAAAGGCATAAGTTCTGAAGTTTTTTGATAAAGTAAATGTCGGGATGTGATAAAATGTGTGGTTGGAGAGAAAATAATTTCTTGCAGTCACAGTGATCAATAGCATTGGCATATTCATAGACATTTTGTTAGGGTTTTCTCAATCAATGTGTTTGTAGTTTCATTAGTTAGGATTTTGTTCAACAATGGAGGGTGTGAGGGTTTTGATAATTGAAGAAGATAAATAATACGTTAAAAATGATGTGGGGTGTATTTGGAAATTTTTTTTTAAAAAAAAAAAACTTAATAAGGTCGAAATTGTCATTGCATAGTAGAATAAATAAGTAATTTAATATTGAATTTTTTGTGGGATGCATTCAACAATATGTGGGGTGCTAATAAAAAACTCATTTTTTCTTTGTTTTCACCTTCTCTCCCCATCTCTCTTACTTCTGCCTCTGATTTGTATCTTCACCTTCCTCAAGTCTTTCTCTCTATGCCCAACTATTTGTATGGGTTTTCTGTTCAAACCAAATTAATTACTAGGATCACAAAAACAGAAAGTGGGTATAGCTGATTCTTTTTCTCCAACCTGCAGCCAACCTTTTTTAATAGGAAATTTTAACGAAAAACCCACGGTATTGTTCACTTTAACGAAAAACCACATTTTTAGACTAAAAAATCAAACATGGTACTATTCATTTTACCCTTTATTTTGTCCTTATCATTAAAACTCAAAGTTTTCAAGCCATTTTCATTGATTTTCTTTTTTTAATATTATGGACAAGCTTAGGATGGAGAACATAACAGTACAAATCACCACATTCACTTGCGTCGCTGCAGCCATTAGGCTTTCTTCGTTTTCCAGCACACCATGAAACAAAGGCAAGAAGTTTATATAAATCGTTTTGAAATTGTTTCATTATTTTTTAGAGAGTGTGTGTGTGAAAATACAAATTGGAATGTGGTTGAGATTTCCTATTTCCTGTCACCACAAGAAAGAATAGAGTAAAAATACAAATTACAAAGAGAAAGAAGAGCGACGATGAAGAAGAAGATGCACACATGAAAGTACATTTTTATCCTGTACTTTTAATAGAAATATCATTTTTGGACTGAAATTTTTAATAGACTACACCGCTAGGATTAAATCCTAATTTTTTTAGCTCAGATGCTATTTTTTGAATATCTTATAACCACAATAATCATTTATCCAATTACACCATAAAAATTCTCTACGGGTGCATATACGCACTGCGAGAAATTAAATAAACTTACATATTCTCAAAGATTGCCCAATCATTAGAGCTATTTGGATCATTGACAAACAACTTAAGCCTATACAATGTGATTATATCGATGTGTATCTATAATATCCTATACTTGTCACCTATGAAGTGTTGAACAATTCAAGGTTCATCTTGAAAATTTGACAAATTTAAATATAACTTATATTAAATGATTTTGCTTTTAATTGTATTGAAATTTTTTTTGATAAAATTCTCATACATATCATGTTGTGTGATGGTTGTAGATACGATTCAAACCAAAACTTTCTGACTACTTTAAAAGGTGGTTTGAAGCAATGAACTTCTAGAACGTGATGACCATCGAACCTAAGATCAACTGGCAACGAGATATACTAAAGTTATTTCTTTTAAGTCATTTTATAAAAGATATTTGCAGCAAAACCCTCTTACGTGCATCTCCTTTTGCTCCTAACACATGAACAAACATGTGGGATGGTTAGACTAGCCACAGATAGAGATCAAACAACAATATTTTCCTTAAGAAGAGAAAACACAGATTTGGGCTCAGAAAATAACCATACATACTAATCGTAACTTAAACAGTAATGAGCCTAAGCAAATTGGGTTTGAGGGTTTACACCTTCACCTTGGGCCTTTAGATACTGTAGTAGGTAGCCCAACCAAACTATAGCCTTGTTATTTAATTGAAAGAAAAAAAAGCATTTCATTCATATATTAGTGGATCATTTTTCTTTTTGATGACAGAATACATAATAGATGTGTATATGGGTGTGGGGTAATAATTTTCACTCTTATATTTTCACTTTTGCACTTCTATTCATGTTGTTTAATTTTTCTTTAATATATTCAATTCCAAATTTAAAAATAAAGCACTAGCATAAAGAGAAAATTCGAGTGCAAAATTGTTATCTATATACACATAAGTATGATATTTTGTACTATGATCGAGTGATATCTCTCTCGAGACCTATATACATTGAATTATGCTTATGTTAAAAGGAGAAAAATTAGGCCAGATTATTTCTCCGGAAATACACATAAGTATGATATTTAGTACTAAGGTCTAATGATGTGTTTCTTTACTTGTAAGTGAGAGATATTAAGTTTGATTTGACTCTTATAAATGACGAGTTCAATATTAAATTATTATGACATGCACATGGACTTAAACCCAAATATTTTCATATATTGTTATATTAAAAAAAATTATAAACACATAAGTATAGATAGGGGATAAGATTTCATTGGTGACCAAATGTGTTACAACTTTTAAAAGACAAAAGTCACCATAAAAATATGATAGTGTCATGTAGGCCTAGTAAGGTTAAAAGCTTACTGTGTACACAATAGAAAGGACCAAAGTGTGTTTATTGGATACAGGGAGAGCAAAGTCTAAAAAGTAATCAAATACCCAAAAAAACTAATACAAAAAAAATGTAGGATAGTGCTATTCACACACCCATTTGTTCCTCTTACACAATTTGTGGCCATTTTTCTTCTTCAACTTATCAATCTGATAGCCAAAAGTTGAAAAGCGTATGTAAGAAATAAAAATAGGTATGTGAATAGCACTATTCAAAAGGTATTACAGGATTTTAAGTTTGAAAAAAAAAATTGAAAATAAAAGAAGGTCTGACCAAAAGCGACAAGGCTTGAGTTGGGTCAAGTGATGAAGTCACTCCCATAATCTCTCCAATGCATTTGGGGTTTGGCATTGCAAATTTGCAAATTCCCCCTCCTGTCCAATAATGTTTCAAAGGGGGGTTCTACATCTCCCAAGTCCCATCCCATGTGCTTGCTTTTTCGCATATGGGACTTATCTTCATCGTCCACATATTCCCTTTCCAAAACTCCTATCATCTTCCCCATCTATTAATGTGTCGCACGTTTCTAGGGCTAGTTTCGGAGTGCTGTATTTTTTTTCAAAACTGTTTTTGATGTGCAGTACTGTAATAATAAATAGTATAAAAAAATCAGGTAAATGTTTGGTAAGCTATAATGCTAAAGGGATGTGATATCCACACAACTTTTTTTACTTCTCTCATACCCTTTTATTTTTCAGCCGTTGAATCGGATGAATTGAAGAAGATCAAATGATAGAAATTAATAAGGGGTGTGGGAGAAGTAAAAAGGGGTGTGTGGATAGCACACCCCATGCTAAAAGTACGTTTAGCAAAACAAAGATGAGAGTATGATAGTTAATATGAAAGTTTCATTAACTGGTATTGTTTACCTGCCTCCAATGGAAAAAAAGGTTTTTTTAGAAAGCATGTGTAGAGCTGTTTTTGCTTTCCACAATTTTGGATCTATAATTTTGAAGAAAAAAACACTTTTTTTTTTTTCATTTACCAAACACAATTAAGACCCCAGCTTTTTTAAGAATGTGCTTTTAGGCAACCCCAAACCAGCTCTTAGGCAATAGATTCTCATATGAATATCCTTCTATTTTGATTAAACTATTGCACATGAAATTTGAACTCATACTCGTTCAACTAAGCAAAAAATCAATATCGTTAAATTAAATGATCATGCGCATAACGCCAGTCCATTGAGTGTCTGGTGCCTAAATACTTACATAAGCATAAGTGTTTTTTTTTTTAAGAGATCATGTAAGCATAAAATTTAAAAATAACACATCTTCGTTCTCGAAAACTACAAGCAAAAGTTAATATGGTGGGTTGGTGGGTCGGATTTGGATAACTATTTTAGCAACGGGTGGGTATGGGGTTGTACACATTATTATACAATCGGATGTGGACGAGTGTGGGTGAGAAGAATTTTAAGCAAAGCATTTAACGATATTAAGAAGAGAAGCACCACTGTTTACCTGTCGTAAACTAAAAAAACAGAAAGAGAAAAAAAAGATGGAGAGAGTTCGAGAAGAAAACTGTTTTTATATAAGACTTTATGCACATCAATTTTATCTCATGCACGTCTGTCGTTTTCAGTTGAAATTAAGCTATTCAAAAAATTAATTAAATCTTGCACATATAAATTTAACAAATCTTTACAAGGGTTAAATCTTACATAAGTGACATGTAATATTGTAGCTGGACCCAAAAATGGTAAGAGAACTCAAGAAAAGAAAAGCAATCTTAAGATTCTCAACCCATAAGACTTTATGCACGTCAATTTTATCTCCTGCACATTTGTCGTTTTGAGTTGGAATTGAGCAATTTTTTTTTTCTGTAATGTACTACTGAGTGGTTTAAAAAATCAATAGATCTTGCGTATATAAATTCAATGAATCTTTACATCAGTTAAATCTCAAATAAGTGAAACGTAATATTATAACTGGACTCGGAAATAAAAAGAGAACTCATGAAAAGAAAAGCAATCTCAAGATTCTCAACACAAGACACCACAACCGTTCCCATTATAAAAAGGGATGTGTTATTCACACATCCCTTTTTACTTCTCCCACACTCTTTGTTAATTTCTGTCATTTGATATTCTTCAATTCATCCGATCCGACAGCCAAAAATTAAAAATGTGTGAGAGAAGTAAAAAGGGGTGTGTGGATATCACATCCCTTATAAAAAAAGTTGGCGTGTTTTGTGGAGACTGAAACATTTGCCTTCAGATTGTCTCCTATTTAGAAAACCAATCGTGGAGATTAAAGATAATCATTGATATCATTGGGGTTTTAAATGCTAATTACAACAACAACAACACTGAGCTTATGGTGCACAGATCCATACTCAATATTCTCTCTTTATCTATTTGTCAAAAGATACTCAAAAAATAAAGAGTAAACTTGATATAAGTTTAATTTTGTGAGTTGTTATTGGGTTTAGGTTTATTTGATGATTATTTACATCTAATTTTTTTTATTAAATTGTGATACATGTCATCCTTTATTTATAGTGTATCTTTTGGTTGGTTCTATCCACATACTCTTTTTACTTCTCACTTCCCTCTTAATTTTTAGCCGTCAAATCAAATGAATTGAAGAATATCAAAACACATAAATTAACAAGGGGTGTGTAGAGGTTAAAAATAGGCATGTCAAGATAGCACCCCCCAATCCTTTACTCAATTTTAGGATTAACTATAAAAATTAAATATTGTTCTTCCTTTTTCCTGCTCCTAATTCATATCTCAATTTTTTCTTTTACCTCCCTCTCATGTTAAATGTGTTAACTAATCTATGTTGTATGTACTACATATATCACTACAACTGCTAGTATGGGTTTATAAATGTATGAAAGATGAAATTTCTTTGAACTATTTTCATGGATGATAGGTAGATTAATTTATATTTATTTTCGTGGATACCTCTATTACGGGTTAAATGTACTTTATCAATATAGGTATCATATATGATAACATATAAATTTTCTTTTAACTATTTTCCGTAACAGTGGTTATATTTTCATATTTAAATATTCAAATAACAAATTTGAGTAAAGATGCATAAATTAGAAAAATTAATTAAAGTTGAAAAAAAAAATACTAGACTAAATCCAACAACAAGGACCTTTATCAAAGTGAAAAATTAAATAAAATCTAAAAAAATGCTAAAGGCAAATGGTCTTGTTTATTTGTTTATGATCAACTTGTGAAAACGACCGTGGCCAATAATGTAGTGTACTTGTGAAAGTGCTCCTTGATTAGCATTAATCATAGTTTTATTAGCGTGGTCCATACGGTTCTCTTAATATGATTAATAACTTGAGAATCTTGTTGGCAATTGGATTAGACTCTAATTATCCTTTCATTATTCATGCTAAGCTACAAAATGCATGTCGTCATGAACATGATTTGAACTTTGGATTGGATTTTATCTAGTTCCTATACTTCCTAACTATCAGAGTGTTCTTTATCGTAGGTCGTTATTAGTTAACTAATTATGGACTCGTTTGGAAATGTTTTTAACATGACTGAAAACATTTTTTTGGTGCAGGTACTTCTGGAATCAATCTTTGGTAAATATACAAGTGAATCCTGGAAAAACACTTCAAGTGTTTTTGGAACCCAAAAACATTTTCTCTCAAAACGTTTTCAATCATTTTAAAAACAATTCTAAAATGAGTTTTATTTGTGTGTGTAGAATACATACATAGTAACATAGGTACTAAGTTGCAACCAAGAGATCACGGGCCTTGCTAATATGGGGAATGTATTCAAATCCAAGGATCATGAAATTTGTAGGTACAACGTGACCAAACACAAGTATGATCATAGTGATGCTCTTAATTAGCTAATTCCTATGTTGTCATATTTGCTTGTCTATTAAGTATGTTGAAAAATTAGACTGAATTTGTCCCGAAAGATGCTAATTATCTTAAATAATTGGTTGGGTGCGCTAAAGAACTTGAGTTAATTTATTTTGTGTTGGAGTTTGGTGGCTGAGATTAGAGCCACATTTGTACCTCACATTGGCTAGAGGGAGAGCCATATAGTACTTTATAAGCAATGGTGCCACATATATTGTCAAGATTTTTTGATAAAATCTCATACCCGTTTCTCTCGGATGATTAAGGAAGGGAGAAAGACGGCAATACCAACTCGTGTGTGTGGACCCTGTTCGTGTGCTCAGCACTATATTTCGTAGTAAGTCCATTGATATTAAGGAGTCACCTTCATGTGCTAAATTATAGTTGGCATGCCAATTGAAGCGCTTGTTGTAGTGTCAAAAGCCTCAGCTTCTAAACTATCAAAATGCTTATTGATTGTAACATACTTTTTTCTATACTCTGAAACACTATAAAAAAAGTTGTGATTTTTTTTTTTTTTGCGCTTATTATCGTCGAAAACATGTTTGATTGAAATTCCTTGTTCAATTTTTACATAAGATAAATTAACCCAATAGAGTTTGAAAGTGAAGTGAGTAGGCTCTGTTACACGTGTGGATAAATTTCTCAGTGTGCCTAAAACACAGAGTGATACACCATATCCACATGTCATTTATATAAATAGAGAAAAAAATTATTTTTTAAATGTTTATTCACTTGTATAATGACATGTAATGTAACATTTCGTATTTCGAAGAAACCGAACAATTTCCTCACACTAGATAGCAACAAACAAAATATTGGTCTTGAATGGCGTGTCCACAAGATACACCTCTTTAAAGAGAGATTTTTCAATGTGATCGGAACATGAGGTAGTACACACGTGTCACTATACAAATGGTGGGATATGTGTGTTAAAAAGTTAATAACTTTAAAAATAAATATTTCCACAATTTATATAAAAACACTTGATGTACCACTCGTGTTCCGGTCACAATGAAAAGTTTCTCCTCTTTAAGACTCTCTTTTATTATTATTTTTTTTTTCTAATTTTTCACAAGGAAATTAAGAATAATTATTTATTTATATTATAATGTCGAAGCATGATATTAGAGAGTGGGTCCACTTTGATCGAATGAAAGAACAGCAGCAGGAAGAGCATAACCAGCAAATCAGCAGGCTGGGGACCTGGTTAGGTTTGGAACCAAACTTGCAGATCTCCCGAGCCTCCGAGGACACGCGTCTTCACCTGATTAGTCAAGCTTTTAGATATACCATGGTTTGTTTATTTATTTTCTGATGGGACAATCGAAACAAAATTAAGAGTTTGGATATGAGTTTGGTTCGAATCTATTTCTAAAAGGGACGAAAAAAACATACTTTAAGAAAGTGGTTCAGGTTGCTCAGCTGGTTAGAGCAAATAACTAAAAATTTCTAATTACCATTGTAGTATTTATATATATATTTTTTTATTAAGCATAAGATCCAAACTCTAGCAGTGTATGTGTAGTAGATGATTGAGCATGATCAAGTCATACATTTTTCTTTTAGAAAAATGAAAAGTTGGATGTCATAATTTTCCTTAATTCAAATTTTTTACGAAAAAAAATATAAGGATGATAGTTTTGTGAAGAGAATTCAAACTCTGAGCGGATGAGAAGGACATGGATAACCAAAATAATGTGGTTATACTTTATCATCTTTTTAGATCCAATATGGTTCATTAGTAACATGATCGATATTGGCCTAACTTAACTATCTATTATTAAAATTTTATCACAAAAAATATTGGTGATGTTAAAAGTAAAATCTCTCAAATATTAATTGTATTTTATTTTGTACGCCTGATATAGAATTCTATTTTCTACACGTCTCCAAACTCTCGTTCTTCTTCTTAAGTGCACCAAAGATGATGAAAGTTTTGTGAATATTATATATATATATATGTATATATATAAGATTAGGATGATAGAACACCCATTTTTTATACAACCCTTTAACACACTTTTTTGTAAAAACTTCCACTACCTTGAATTCAAAGATGGGCGTGAAAGTGAAAAGCTAACTTTGTTGACTTTCATAGTCTTCTTAAAGTAAAGGCTAGATGTGTATTTTTCTATTTTGGTTTGAGAATCAAATGCATCAAAATTTTTAATGATACGGCAGGACATGTCATTGGAGGAATAAGAGACTTTTCGAATCCTTTAATTATATCCGTTCAACCGAATATCGAAAAGTAAAATATTAATGATTTTTTTTTGTTGCCTTTTTTCTTGTTTATCTTCTTCCCCCTCCTCACTATCTCTCTCTATCTCCGACACTCTTCTCTCTCTATCTGGGATTACCTGGTTCCAGTTTTGGGCAACCAGAGGCCAGAAGACGATGGTGTGGGCATGGTGGGTCGGTAATCGGGGCCAACACCCATCGAAGAATGTAGAGAATTAAGGGCGTGTTTACGTATCCGTAATCGGAATGATAATGTGGAATTGAATTCCGATTACGGAGTACTCCGGTGTTTACTAAACATAGATGAATCAAAAAAGCAGTGGGGCCCACACAAACTTTGGAATTCAATTCCTTGTATTGGTGGAATTGGATCCCCTAGATATTGGTGGTAATCCAATTCCTGATTGTTTGGGTAATCGGAATGACACTTTTGTTCCCTTTATGCCCTCACTTAATTTTTTTTATTTCCAAGACTATCCTTTATAAACCCATTAGGGTGCGTTTGTTGTACTGGACTGTCTCGGACTGGAATAGACTCAGGGACTAAGTTTGACTGACTTAGACTAGACTAAGCTGGACTAGCTTAATGAAGCGTTTGGTGCAGTGTCAGACTAACAAGCAGGATAATTAACAAACTCTAATATTAACTCTAATATTATATTATTTAATCCATAATTATTAATATTTTATTTTTATCCTATTTTTTTATCCCTTTATTCCTCCCTTACGGTCCCATTATGTCCCTCTTTTTCTCGCTTTTCCGTTCCAATCTTTTCCTCCCCAGATAAAACCTTTCGATTCCAGCCTATTTCTCCTCCCTCCTTCTCGATTTCAGTATGTATCTCTCTCTCCCCTCCATTTCTCTCTTTAGCTCTGCACTAGTCGAATGGAACCCTCATAGCTCCATTTTTTTCGATGAGTTGCAGGTTTCCCGACGAGTTTTCCGACTAAACCTCTTCGGATTAGATGATGTTTGCACCACTAACAAACTCTTCCCCATCTCTGGTCCCAGATCCGAGCTTTGCAAGCTCGAATCTGTCATGGATTCGATAAACCCCAAACCGGCTGAGACTTCCAGGCCATTTTCCGGCCACCTCCGACCACCTTTTGGCCTCAATTCAGGTAGAATCGTAATCCCCTCACTCCCATCTTCAATTTGGTATTTTATATGAAAATTGGTTGTGAGGAGGAGAGAGGGGACAGTCTTAGCTAGTCCCATGGTTTTCGAGGGGTCTCACTAAGACCAGATAGTCCCTGATTTAGTCTAGGCGAGTGAGACTTAGTCTCATTAAACCTAGTCCCTGTCGGGAACAAACATGGGACTGGACTAACAGTCTAGTACACTTTAGTGAGGGCAAATAAACGCCCCCTTAAAGTATATAAAATATTTGATTTGGGACAAAGGCATTTTAGTAATCATACTGGTTTATATTCCGATTCTACTGAATTAGTAAACAGTTTTATGGAATTCTATTTCGATTCCAGAACATTTAAGTAAACAACTTCAACAGGAATCCGATTCTGACTTCTCCTCATTCCAACTCCTCCTCAATTCAATTCCTCCTATTTTACCGTTACGTAAACGTGCCATAAAGGATCAGAAAAAGCTAGATAGAAAGGATCTGAAGAAAATCCTGACCCGTCATCGGTATTACATTACACTACGTGCAATATGTATAAAACTAGAGGTACAATGTTACAATTGAAAATTGAAAGGAAATTGTGTTTTAAGATCAAAGAAAACATCCTGAAAAATATGGATCTAATTCACACACAAAACCAAAACTCCTTTCAAGCAAAAACATACGTAAACCAACCCTTGAGAGACTTTCCATGTATATATCAGATGAATCTCGCATGTAAATGCAAACCTAACTAACATTGCTTTAGAGTCTAAAACAAGTCGGTTCTTAAATTCTAAAAGTTCAATCATTAATACATAGATGAGTTTATAGACTACATTACGGATAAATCTTATGCATGTCTTACACATGGTTAACGATTCATATCTTTTATTCAAATGAAATTTTAAAATAGAGAGAGGGTGAGGGTAAAAGGCGACTATTATTAATTAAACAAAATACAACAATCGCAACTTTACGAGAAATTACGAAATGATTGCTTATTAAATGAGAAAAATGCGGTTTCACACATGGCACAAAAATTAAAGAACATTTACCTAGTGACAATCGCCTTATAAGAGCAATGAGACTTTATCAAGCAAGAAACTTATATGCAACATTTGATTGTGTACTACAAAGTGATACAGAGAGATGAGTGCTAACGACTCTATTACAATGTATATAGATGTGGTCAGTCAATTAAATGGCTATATTACAAATGTGGTGAGTATATCAAACGATTCTATTACAGTAAATTACACGGTTATATTAGAGGTGTGATCAGCAATGTGGTCAAACCTCTAGATACCTTAATTCAGGTAGCAATTGCAGATTCCATCATCAATCACTAGCAACGTGGCTCATAAATAGACCAATAGACAACTCATTTTAGGATATGAGGAAACACACAAGCAAATCCCAACTAAATCCAAAATAAAATAAAGGAAATATTTTTACTTACCAACCTAAAGTATTGGTAATGTTAACCACCCTTGAAAAAAAAATTAATGTGCCGTGAACACGGTTCGGTACTTCAAGTATCATACTTCAAATTGTTAAAAAAAATTATTCAAGTATCCAATCACTTGTATTATGACACTTGGTATAATGAGCCGTTTTCCCGATACATTGAAAAATCTCTCTCTCCACCCTATTTGGAAAGATTGGATAAGATTAAATTTCAAGATCTGTATAGTATGCAGACATAAATCTCAAAATTTAAACTAATACAATAATAATAAGTAAGACGACGTTAACACCATTTCAAAGTGGTGAACAAAATGCACCCTAAAATAAAATAGGGAAATAACAGGTAGATATGGATTTTATACTATTATACGACAACAATATATTAAGTGAGCTAAAATATTTAGACACACTCAGAGGGGGTCCGAGCGTGAGCGTGACTGTCAAATCTACATATTCTCTCTTCTCCTCTCTCTCTCTCTCTAAAAATTTTCAGAATTCAGAGGTGTGGTGTTCTGTTCTCTTCTCCTCTCTTTCTGTTCTCCTGTTCCGGAGATTCGATTCAATCGCCGATCTTTTGCAGCGTTTTTTCGGATTCCGTCGTCGTCTTCCTCCTCCTCCATTCAATCTCTGTCTTTTCGCAGAATATAATGTTCCAGATTTTCAAGGTACGAATCTATTGTAATTTAATTATGTGTTTAGAAAACATGGTTGAATAAAAAAACACAAAAGGATTTTTTTTGTTTAGCTGGATTATATGTATTTTTTGTATATTGAATTTATGGGTTTTGTTTAATTTTCTTCTGCTAACACATTGACCATGTCGGCTTCTTGTTCTTCCTCCAAAGTTCTGATCTTTATTGTGGATTTCTGGATTTTTTGGTTCTTCCCAAATGGAAATTTGAGATATTTTCTTGGTGTGTAAATTTGGTTTGTGAAGATATTTATATTTATTTATTACAGGCATTATTTTTTTTCTTACTTTATTCAGTATTGTTTTCCACTACTTCAGGAGTTTTTGCAAATTTTCATGTACCTCTGAATTCCCAATTAGTTCTGGTTTCTGCTATTTTTTCAATTTCTTGTAAAAACCCAATTTAGATTTTTTTTATTTTTTGGTTGTTAACTTAACCCAATTGGGGTATTTAATTGATTTAATTGTGATTTAAGAGATTTAATTTTGTTCTTGTACTTTTGTCTGGAAAGATCAAAGAATGCTGTTTGTATCTGCAGCAGTAGTACCCTCATGGCCTCATCTTCTTTGCATCATTGACTGACTTTTTATTTTTTATTTATTTATTTTAATTTTTGGGTGTTTGAGATTCTTCTTTGGGAACTCTGAGCTTTAGTTGGGTATTTTCTTAGTACATTATAAAAGGTTCCCTTTTGTGGAAATGGGATCTGCTTTTTCCCCCATCTTATCATAAATCACACAAAAACAATAATAAAAACAATAATAATAATTATAATCACAGCAAAACTCATGTCTGTTTTCTGATTCTCCCGTGGAAAAGAAGAACCCTCGGAGGTCATGATTTTTTCCACAGAAACTGTCTCGTGTACACTTATGTTCTGGAAGTGATTATCGCACTCTCCTTTTCTCTTCTGACACTAGTTAAAGCATAATCAAGGGACAAAGACAAGGGTGATAAGTGTAGCAAAAGGAGAGAACGAGAGTGCGGAAATCACTTTCCTACTTTTTCTTTGGGTGTTTTGGTTAGTGCAAGCATGTTCAGATAAGAAGTTATGATTGTGGGTGTTTGTAAAAAACTAAAAGATAAGAACTTTATCTTAAATTGGATTAAAGAATGCTTCTTTTCCAATTTTGCTTATTGGGGTTTCCTTTTTTTTTCGACCATCATCACAATCTTCTTCTTTTTCTGTTCTTGATCTTGCAGGACTGGTTCTGATCTGATCCGAATTTTTCTGAGTCCTCAGAAATAAAAGAGTTTTAATTTAATTCAATCAATGGAGGGTGACACATTCTCAGGGCTTGGCAATGGCAGCACACAAATTGATGGAAAAGTTCTGCAGACGTTTCAGAAGAGCTTTGTGCAAGTGCAGAATATCTTGGACCAAAACAGGCTGCTGATAAATGAGATTAATCACAACCATGAATCCAAAATCCCGGACAATTTAAGCAGAAATGTGGGTCTGATCAGGGAGCTCAACAACAACATCAGGAGAGTGGTTGATCTTTATGCTGATCTCTCAAGCTCCTTCACCAAATCCATGGATACTTCTTCTGAGGGAGGAGATTCCAGTGGGGCTTTGAAGTCTGATGGAAAAGCTGGGCACAAGAGAATTAGGCCTGCTTAGAGAGAGAAAGTGAGAGAGAGAGAGAGAGAGATTATAATTTGTCTTCCTAATTCTTTTGCATGTTGAGATGGTAGAAAGAAAAAAAGGAGAAAAATTGATCAGATTCTGTAAACTCCGCTGTATCTGTTAGATAATAATTCCCCAGAATTGCTGTTTCAATGTAAGTCTGTAACTGTGGATCTAATTGAAGAGATAAAAAGAAGTTAAGCTGTGTTTGTGTAATTCCATATCTTCTTAATTGGTAATAAAAGTTTATATTTGCCCTTTTGTTTATCTGTGTTCGTCTTTCTCTTTCTCTTAATTGGAGCGATATTCTAATTAATCAAATACAAATCACCGAGAGGATAATCCAAACTTGAGTGCAGATGGAGAAGCACATTGTTAGAGTCGAACCATATAATTTCTCAGGGAATTTAAAGAGTGCTGATATATTCCTTAAGAGCTGTACAGCTTTTATTTAACTTTTGTTGTTGTCAAAAAGGACTATCTATCTATGAATGATGAATCTCCTTTTTGATCAAGGGTTCAAGATTAACTTTTGATGCAAATTCTTCCACAGAAACAAAAACCCTTTATTCCCCTTTTTCTCAAAGTTTTCTTCTTGATTTTAACTAAGAACTGGAGAGAGAGAGAGAGAGAGATAGAGAGAGAGAGAGATAGAGAGAGAGAGAGTTTTCTCTGTAATCTGCTTCCCATGAAGCCAAAACTGCTTTTTTCCCACACTTCTTTATGCTGTTTTTATGGATTTTGTTATTGTTTTCAGCTTTGAAATGTGGAGAACTTGTGTTTGGGTACATAGTTTTTACAGGCATATGATACATACATCTGTGTGAAGATGCTCTGAAATAATTGGAAGGAAAAGCAGCTTTTAGATTAATCTTTTTGGTTCCCAATCACACACCACCACAGGAACAGAATCTCAGATAAGGGATGATGAGCTTTTTTGACCAGTTTTTCCAATTTTTTTTTTATAAATTTTATTATATTTGCTGTGACCAATGACAGTCCTTTTGATTGTACTGATAGAGAAAATAAAGTATTCCATAGGTAGTTTAAAACAAAGCACTATAGTTCCAAGAGACAGACAGATATGTATAAACAGTGACCCCCAACAACATGACAGGGGCCCCAAAGCTTCCCCCCTCTCTCTCTCTCTCTCTCTCTCTCTCTCTCTCTCTCGTAGATTGAACTTAACTTCTCCATGCCTACGCTTTTGGACAAGGATTGTCTCTTTTCTTTTTTTTCTTCTCTTTTCTTTATTTTTGTTTAAATGTCCAAGATTTTATCTTTGCAAAAAGAGAAAGAAGAAAAAATAGAGAGAGAAAGAAGAAGAAGAAAAAATAGAGAGAGAAATAAGAAGAAGAAAAAAAACTGTGGGAGGACTAAAGGAGGGGAAAGAATCCCCATCCTATGCTTATTCCCTCCACTCTCATATATATTTTATGCATCTAGGACGTCACGTTATTGATATTTTGAAGTATGCACTGATGTACGGAAAAAATAAAATAAAGACAAGTGGCAACGTGTGATTGACTTTAAATAACGCTAGCATGTCATCAATATACTCAGAAGTGATTCTCCCACTAAAGAAACTTTTTGTATTGAAATCGAGTGTATACTCCCAATAGTCTCTCTTATCTTCCACTCATGTCGTATGCTGAAAGAGATCCTAATGAGACGATATACGCCCGGTTATATTTACGAATCTTTCCTATAATTTACTTATTGCCTTTAAGCAATAAATATCCTTTATGGCTATTCTCAAGTTGATGATTCCTTGGCATCTATTTCACTTTTTCTGATTGAGTACATGTCTCTGTTGATGGACCCATTTATTTTGCAACCTAATTTCCTGATCTTTGGAGCGGGGGCCCACATGAGTGATTGCTGCAAATGGTTTTTGGATTTTTGAATATTCAATGGAGGGGTTAGCTCAACTGAAAAATAAATTAAAAGTTATGTAAACGCTCACCTGAGTGAGTAGATTATGTCGAATATATCGTATCGGTATAATGATATTAAATTGACACACTTCGATCCGGATATCGAACGTGGACACCGGACGTTCGAAGTGTTCCGATCAATAATTGTAGAGTGACGAATTCATAAAGGGTAAGTGATGTGGATAAAGTGTAAGTAAATTAAAATGAGGCAAAATAAAAGGTGTGAGTGTACAAAAAAATAAAGATTTTTAAAAATCAGTTCTCTTTCGAACATACCAAGTTCCTCATTGTAAAAACTTGTACAATAGTCATATGTTCGCTTTGAATCCATAGTAGGTGTCAGCTTGTCCCTAAATTGTGCTAGGCAACTACGACCTCGTATGTGAGCGTTAAGCGCCAAAACACGGTACGTCCGCTTAGTTGTGCATATTCCAGGGGAAGATTCATCTAAACATTGCATAAGATCACACTAATCTTTGTAACCAAAACACGGTATGTCTCATGCGGCCATGCCTAATTAGATTTTATAGAATAAACATGAACAATGAGAACAACAGCTAATCAACAACATTAAACATGTAATGATCACATGTGCTAATTATAATTAGCGACAATAATCTTGATCATACCGTCAAATCGCGCCTAATACGAGCCGGCCAACAATGCAAATAAAAAAGTGCTTTTGCTTAGTAATCCACTTGATCAAGTTTAATATATAAACTAACAATTAACCTGCTAAACCATGGTCGTACAATTAATTAACGATTATGGAATGCTTTGTTATAAACATGATCGTACAATTAATTAACAAATATGGAATGCTTTGTTTATTGTGAAAAATTAAGGTAATCACAAAGGGGTTAGAAAACTAGAAGATAGAAAAGGAGGGTGAGGAAAAACTAAGACAAGAAGAGAACATCCAAATTTGAGACAATCACTCGGAAAAACTAAGATAAAATTTTTGAAAACTTTAGGCTAAGAAAACTAGCGCTTGGGCATCTAGGCGAGGGCCTAGCGCTTAGGAGTTTAGGCGAGAGCCTAACGCTTAGGCGTCTAGACGGGGGCCCATGAAATTTTTTATTTTAATTAAATTCTTTATATAACATATAAATAAATGTCTAATTATACTTTAAAAAAATACATAATTGTATTGGGCCCTAGATTTTTCAGTTTCGGTTTTTTCTTTGCCTCATATTATTGCTCATGCTCATCCTCATCCTTACCACATATGTGGACTTCGAGTCTGTCAACAGATGGACCTATGGTCAATTTTGACCCTTTCCTTGATCGATTGAGGCCCCGTTTGGGATTGAGGTGATTTTAAAAAAAGCCACTGTGAAAAAAAGCTGAGGGTCATTTTTGTGTTTTGTAAACTGAAAAAGGGCTTATTTTGGAAGCTGCTGTGAGAATAAGCTGAAAATCAAAGGAAAAGCTGAAGCTGCTATTTGCTGCTTTGAAAAAAAGCCAGTGTGCTCCTTTAATGAAAAGACACACTATCATCCTGCTTTTTTTCTTCCAAAAGCACTTTCACAAAAAAGTTTACCAAACACTCTACTGGCTTTATTTCACAGCCGCTTATTCTCACAGCACAGCCGCTTATTCTCACAGCAGCTTTTTTTCAAAGCACAGCAATACCAAACCAACCCTGAGAATGACACACATTGAATCGGGTACGAAGCTCCAACCCCATCCTCTAAAGATTTTTTATCGAGGCTTGTTCTTTGCCTCTTCCTTGGTTGCTAATGGCGATGACGGCAGTTCTTGCGGTAGACGAGTAGTTCGGATTCTTAGGATTTGTTCGTATGTTTTGGGCTTAAATCATTGTATTAGACCCTTGATTTTGTTGCTTGGCTGTCCACATCTTTAATTTGTGCTTAACTTTGCATTTGGACCACTTTATGTACTTTTGTGTATAATAATAAATTATCATTAAGAAAAAAGAAAAACTAGAAATATCAGATATAATTGGTCGCCTAATAAACCAGGCCAGACAAATTAAACATTGCCATAACATGTGCAATCCTGCAGTGGGAATCTACTTTTGTGCCCATTCCTTCTTTTGTGTTCCTTGCATTTCCAGCAAACTGCAGGTTGGAAGGGAGCCCATAATGTCTAGTTTTCCCCTTTTGACAAAGTTTTACAATTCTTTGATTACTCGACTCACAAAAAGTCACAATGAATCACAATTTAGTATCGAGCTCATTCTAAACGTGTACTCTCTTCGCGTCTTGGCGAGTTGAACATGAAACTCGGGTATAGTTCCAATGCTACGAAGCAATATTACATGTGTTTTAGTCGTTAGATTTGATTTTATACAATTACTAGATCTTCTATTTTCATTTTCAACCATTCATTTTACGTAACATTCAATGTTGAGTGATATTAAAGAAACACTTATCAAACTTACTATAAATTGTTAAATATATATCATCCTCGCACTCTAGTGATTCGAACATGAAACCTCGTTCAACTATGTGGAGTTTAAATGTCGTTAGACCAATTGGTCATGTAATTTTTTACATTTCCCTCTAAATCATTATTAATTGAACCAAATTAGGTAATGAGATTATAATAATCGTCTTCCCATACTTGAAAAGGCCTATTTATGCCCTAATGACAATGCCAGTAATGATGATGTTAGTCCCTTAAGTTCCCCACTTTGTTTCTTTTTCCCTAAGGAAAGAAGTTTGGTGGTGGGTTGACAGATTCATCGAGCCCCAAATAATTTGGATATTAACAAATATCATGTGCAGCACTAAGAGAAAATATGAAAAACAATAATAGGTAGAGAGCTGACAATCTCCAAGCTTGCACGAATGCAGTGTCTTGAAGACAAAATTTTGTCCTACTCTTGTGTTTGTAGTTCGGTAGACATTTGTCCCCCAAGATTCAACAATTTGTATTTTATTATTTATAAGATATAAATGTCATTAAGTATAAATATAAGGAAAACTAATGAAAATGACTTGAAAACTCTGAGTTTTAACGATAAAGACAAAATAAATTGTAAAATGAATAGTAACAGGATTGACTGTTTAGTGTAAAAATGTGATTTTTCGTTAAAATGAACAGTACCGGAAGCTTTTCGCTTAAAGTTCCCATAAATATATCCCCTAAAACTTACGCAAAATACACACTTCTTTCACCATATGAATGAGGTATATAGTATGTTAACTTCTTTCAATCATACCCAATCAATTTGCCTATTGAAATTAGACTATGGAATTTTCAATTAACTAAGTTAGGTTTCCGTTCAGCTTATTCATTGGTTGTGTTGACTTTAGCCTCGTTCCTCTCGATAATCAACTTACTCTCTAACCGCACCTTTAATAATTGGATCCTCTATAGTCCTAACCCACGTTTAAACAATTTGTACCAATGTTACCTTCAAACTTTCTCTTCAGCTAAGAACATAATGGCAGGACTTGGGCCGCACAGTTAACTTCTACTTACACAACCCAAATCTTCTAGACATGGACTGACGGACAGTGGTCCATTATTATTTACCACATACTATAGCCCAAAAATAAAATTTTGGGCTACTTTCTTGGTTTTTGGGCCTTAAGGTCTAAAAAATTGAGTTTGTTAAGGTCATGTTTGTCTGACTCACAACGGTTGATGCATAAAGCGACACATATCTCACCAACCGCTGGTATAGTGGTACTTTTTTTAACTTGTAGGTGGAAAATCTAGTTGTTATATTATGTATTGTGTGGTTTAACACAAACCTATACTCCATGTCTAAAAAAAAACATTTTGCGACAACAAACTTTCAATGTTACTGTATGTAGGTTTGAAGTTTGAATCTTCCATTTCCGTTAGTGAACACGAACACTTTTCTTGATTACGTCTGACCAAGAAGAAACATTGATGTTCCAACAAAATTGCTAATTTTGTTACTAACTATAAATCTTGGCAATTACTTTCTCAACGTTGAAAGAGGTGTAAACTTGAATTTCCCGTTCCTTGAATAGTCCAATCTAATATATGTTTTTGAATTCTAATCGACGTTTTTTATCAACTATTGTCGTTCATGAGATTCAACTTAGAACGATGTTGTTATAGTAAAAACTAAATCCATTACCATGAGATTGAAGTCATGACATGCTCCAACATAGTGAAAACTGAAAACTGAAGTCTTGTGTTAGTTTTATTTATTTATTTATTTTAATATGGAAAATGAAGTCTAGGACAAATCTCATCCGTCCATAGATCTAACCGTCAGATCCATCTCCACCTATACATATAAACCCCCTCATATCATTTATCCCAAAACCCGGTGACAAACAAGAGCTAGGGTTTTCAGAGCTCCCGCCACCACATTTCAGATCCCATCTCTGCAACTTTCACACCCACAACCATGGCGACTGCGACCCAAATGAGCAAGAAGCGAAAGGTCAGCCCCTCTCCTCCCCTGTTTGTTTCCCGAGAAAAGCGAGAAAATCAATCTCATTTTCAACTAAAGCTCTCGTCTTTGTTTTTGGTTGCAGTTCGTCGCCGACGGCGTTTTCTTCGCCGAGCTGAACGAGGTGCTGACGAGAGAGCTCGCCGAAGACGGCTACTCCGGCGTTGAAGTTAGGGTTACGCCGATGCGAACCGAGATCATCATCCGAGCCACCCGAACCCAAAACGTTCTCGGTATGATTCTCATTAGAAATGAGCTAAATAATCGATGTTATTGTGATTTAATTAAGTTTTATGTTAAATAATTGATTGGTTTGTGGGCATTGTATTGTGATTCTTAGGAGAGAAGGGGAGGAGGATTAGGGAGCTAACCTCTGTTGTACAGAAGAGGTTTAAGTTTCCAGAAAACAGCGTTGAGCTTTACGCTGAGAAGGTTAACAACAGAGGGCTGTGCGCTATTGCTCAGGCCGAGTCTCTCCGTTACAAGCTTCTCGGTGGCCTTGCCGTCCGCAGGTATATGATGCCATCTCAAAACTTTAGTTTGTTACTGATCGAATGCCGAGTCAATTTATTAGATAGTCTAGAACTATTATTAAAATGTGCATTGTTTGAGAAAGATGGGGAATAGGTGTATTGTGTATTTTGTATGTTGAAAATGTGCAGCATTTGTATTTCTGATTTGGCTTTCTTTAGATGTGGGTATGTCATCTACAAAGCAGATTGGTGTTCTCATACCAACTCCGTGTCGGAAGTTGACGAAATTGATTCATATCCTCCATTCCATCATCCTCATGAAAGTCACTTTCTTTCATGCGGTAACCGTGCGGAGGGTAAATGGTTAATCGTTGCTACCTGTGTACTTTCACCATAGTTATATGTAGTCCAACGGTATTCCGTTTAAAGTGATTGGGAATGGGACTTCAAATTAATTTTTTTGGTAATTGGATGTAGTTTGTATTTCAAACATATAGTGATAACTTTTCCAATTTGTTAGATTTGGTCTTATGTCATCTACAAAGCATATTGGTGTTTCTGTACCAAATTTGTGTCGGAAGTTGACGAAATTGATTGACATCCTCCGTGAGATAATCCCGTGAAATGTTCTTATATTCATGTAGTAATCTTAGGGAGGGTACATGGTTATCATGGATCATTACTGTTAGTCGGGCCCGGGGTATCTGACACTCATTTTGATCTATTTTTCTAGTAATCAGGCTATTGTTTGGAATCACTGGCGTTTTGATTTGTGTCATGTCATCTACAAAGCATTTTGGTGTTTTCATATCAATTTTGTGTCGGAAGTTGACAAAAGTGATTGACAACCTCCATGAGATATTGCTCGTGAAATGCTCTTGCTTTCATGCAGTTACCTTGGGGAGGGTACATGTTTATAATGGACCATTACTGGTAGTTTCACCTGTGGTTTCTGGTACTCTTTTTGAACTGGAAATAAAGGCAACGATGCTTTGTGAAACTGTAATCTCTAGGCTCTCATTCTTTTGGGATCAGTGGCTTTGTGTCATGTCATCTACAAAGTATATTGGTGTTTTCATAGCAAATTTGTGTCGGAAGTTGACAAAATTGATTGACTTCCTCCGTGAGATATTCCTTGTGAAATGCCCTTGTTTTCATGCAGTAACCTTGGGGAGGGAACATATTTGTAATCCACTATTACTTTAGGTAGGTTTGGCACTCATTCAGAAGTATAAACAAAGGCACTGATGCTCGGTCGAACCGTGATTTCTAGTAATCAGGCTATTTTTTTAATCAGTGGCTCTGAAATCTTCTTTGAGTTGGCGAGGGCGAGTGATTTTCTATGTTTATCTAAATGGTGGCACTGCCAATGATCTCAATTATGTTTATTAATTGACTCCATATTGGTATGCATTTTAATATGTCAGATGGATGTCCACTAACTAATCCGCCAATGACTGTTCCTTTCAGGGCTTGCTACGGTGTTTTGAGATTTGTCATGGAAAGTGGAGCAAAGGGTTGTGAGGTTGGTCATTAGCAGTTTTCAGCTATGATTTTCCTGTTGCAATTTTAACTTGATGTTAGATTTTATCGGTACATTAACAGTTGATACTGGTATGTTAACAGGTGATCATTAGTGGAAAGCTAAGGGCTGCGCGAGCCAAGTCCATGAAATTCAAAGACGGATACATGATTTCTTCTGGTCAGCCAGTCAACGAATACATTGATTCTGCTGTGAGGCACGTCCTCCTTAGACAGGTTTGTCCCACTCACCCGTTTCTTCTTCTTCTTATTGTGCTTCATGGGCTGGTTTTGTTCTGTCCAAATCATTCGCCGTTATTAATCAACTGATCGCCTCATACATTTGCATACAGGGTGTGCTTGGTATAAAGGTCAAGATTATGCTCGATTGGGATCCCAAGGGCAAGCAAGGCCCCAAGACCCCCTTACCCGACCTTGTTACAATTCACCAACCGAAGGAGGACGTATACATCAGGCCGGCACTAGCTGCCCCTGTTGCAGAGCCTTTTTTGGCCCCAACTGAGGTCGAGGCCCCCGTCCCGATTGTGGCTTGAAGTCCATCATATATGTTCCCGAGATATTCATCCATTTTTTCTTTTGTAACTTGAGTGTCGACTTCTTCATTCATATTGGTTTCCTGTGTCAATTTTTCCGCACCAAAATATGGGCCTATGCGTTTCTCAAATTTTGTTACACTCGGACGGTTTTATTTAAAATTTATCCCTCCAGGCCGCTTCTTTTGCTCCATTTTGTTTTTTTTTTCTTTCTTTTTTTGCTCAATTTTGTTAAACTTGCAATTCTGAACTAAAACGAAAGAATTGGATCCCGCGGCGAAATTAAAATTTAAGAGAAGATTTAAAGACTTGTTTGGAATTGCTTTTAGAATGATTAAAAGTGCTTTTACACCACCATAAGTATTTCTTGAAGAAGCCTGTTTATCTAGGGAGAACTTGGGCGCTTAATTAGAATTTTCTAAATTCTTTTAGTAAAAGCTCTTTTAGCTTAAAACATTTACGAGCAGAAGTGAGTCCTATATAATATAAGAGTCCCCAAAGAGTCACTAGTTGCATATTTATTTATCGCTAACGGGCGTGCAAAGTAGAGAAATCATTCGGACTCTTGATATAATCATACGGATAGTTGTTTATCTCATATTTAAATTAGACATAATTCACAACTTTTATAATTCAATGAGGGCATTCTTATATTCTTTAGAAAAAATTCATAGACGTCTTCTGTATTTTGGATTTTTTTTAGTCTGTAACTTTGACTAAAACGAATGTTCACATGAATTCAAATTATTTTTTTTCGGCAAGTGATCATTTACCACAGTGGTGAAAATGAGTTGAGTCCTTACATAACGGTGTAAATTCGAATCCTATCTACATCTAATCTAATAAATTATACCGTTTGACTAAAAAAAAAATCATTTTTTTCGCATTTTAGATTTTGTTTAATAAATTTCCAACAAAAAATAATATGGTTTTAAAGGCACACATTCCAATTTGGACAAATGCGCCGGGAAGAAGACAAAAAATTAGAAGGGCGGTGACATAATTGTAATTTCAAAGAGCCAGAGCGCCTATCTGTATAAACCCCTAAAAGCCAGTTTCGAAAAATCAAAATCCCTCTCACTCGGTCTTTTCCTCCCAAACGCCCCCGCCAATTACACAACTGCCTCTCACTCCGTCGTCTATCTCTCGTCAAATTCCCAATCTACCTTCCCTCGCCGTCGGCGTCCTCCTCGAACCGACACACGCCTATCACTAGGGTGTATCAGAATGCCGGTGAACCTGACGCCGAACGCCATCGCGGCGATGATAGGCGGCGACGTGAATTTGAAGCCGTTGGTGCAGGTGGTCGATATTAAGCTCATCGGCACGCAGGAGAGGTACCGTTTCATGGTCTCCGACGGCGTTTCGTGCCAGCATGCCATGATCTCTTCGCAGCTCAACGACCGAATCAAGACCAACCGAGTCCAGATAGGCTCCGTCGTCCAGCTCACCGAGTACATTAGCACCGTCCTCCAGAACCGCCAGTCCGTATCTCTCTCTCTCTCTGGTTTTCAGTTTTGGTTAATTAAAATTAATTTTGATTGTTAGATGAGATTATGCTTGTGATTAGAATGTGTTTGTGATAATGTTAGGGTTCTAATTCAATTATCTGAATTGATATTTTGGCACCAAATGAGTGCTATGGAGTCTGAATCTGAGCTGATAAAACTGCGATTTTCGATAAAGAAATTGAGATTTCAAAATTTGATGAATCAGTTTATGAGCTTGTATATAATAATTGAGTAGTTTATTTTGATTGTGTAGATTGGTGTAAGTTAGCTGTCGCAATTCTGTGCTTGATGTTCATCTAACTCGAAAAACGAAGAATGTTATTTGCTCTACGCTAGGATGATTTTTTCTTAATCACAAGCTATAATGCAGTCCGTTTGTATTTTAGGAAAGATAACTTAAAAATTAACCGAAGAGCTTGAAATCATTGTGAGTTGCAAAACCTTGTGAATGAATGTAAAGAGTCGGCAGTGTTTTGACACAAGAATGTGTTTCCGTATGATTATTTGTTACATTTTTCTGTATCGAAGTGTGCAGCGAGCTTTGAATTGTACTCTCTGTACAGGGTTATTGTTGTGCTGAACATGGAAACTATCATACTGAACTCTGACGTGATTGGGAATCCAAAACCATATGGTCCACCTGATTCAGCTGCTCAAAATGCGTTGCGTAATGGCAGTGTTCAGCGATCAGCTGGTAATCATATGATTTCGCAAAATCCTGTTCACAATGTACAGAATCTTAGACCTACTTCTCATTCTGAGAGGCCGAGCGTCAGACCTCGTCTTCATCCTCAAAGCTCTCCACACGATGGGCCAAATTTTCGAGCTACTGTTCAGCCTCCTGACCAACCACCTCCACATTACAAAAATCATGGCCCAATCATGAAGAACGAGGCACCAGCACGGATCATTCCTATTAATGCTCTGAATCCTTATCAGGGAAGATGGGCCATCAAGGCACGGGTTACAGCAAAGGGGGATCCCCGTCGGTATAATAATGCTAAAGGAGATGGTAAAGTTTTCTCTTTCGACCTCCTTGACTCTGAAGGAGGGGAAATACGAGTTACCTGCTTCAATGCTGTTCTTGACCGCTTCTATGATATTATTGAGGTTGGCAGAGTTTACTTGATTTCAAAGGGAAGCTTGAAACCTGCCCAGAAGAATTTCAACCATCTGAAGAATGACTGGGAGATAACTTTGGATGCAAGTTCAACCGTGGACCTCTGCCCTGATGAAGATGGTTCCATACCAGCGCAAAACTTCAACTTCAGGCCGATTAGTGAAATTGAAAATGCTGATAGTAATTCTATTGTTGATGTTATTGGTATTGTGATATCTCTCAATCCTTCAGTTCCTATCATGAGGAAGAACGGTATGGAAACTCAGAGAAGAATTCTGAATCTAAAGGACCGGTCGGACAAGAGCGTTGAGGTAACCCTTTGGGGGGATTTCTGCAACAGGGAAGGTCAAAAGCTTGAAGAGATGTTGGCTTCTGGGTTTTCCCCAGTTTTAGCCGTTAAAGCTGGGAAGATTAATGATTTCAGTGGGAAGTCTGTTGGAACAATTCATTCTACACAGCTATTTATAAACCCAGATATTTCTGATGCTCGTACCTTGAGAGACTGGTTTGACCGAGGGGGCAAGGATACTGCTTCAGTCTCCATTTCTAAAGACATTGTTCCAGGAGGAACTAAGAATGAGATACGCAAAACTGTTTCTCAGATCAGGGACGAAGGTCTCGGAAGATCAGATAAGCCAGACTGGGTCACTGTGAAGGGGACGATTTCTTTTATCAAAACAGATTCTTTCTGTTACACAGCTTGTCCGTTGATGATCGGGGATAGGCAGTGCAACAAAAAGGTGTCGAGGTCAGGAAACAGTGGATGGCAATGTGACAGATGCAATCAAGATTTCGAGGAGTGCGACTACAGATATCTCCTTCAAGCCCAAATTCAAGACCACACTGGATTGACTTGGGCGACAGCTTTTCAGGAAGCCGGGGAAGAGATCTTAGGTTGCTCAGCAAAGGAGCTGTACTTGTTGAAGTACGAAGAACAGGATGAATCAAGATTTGGAGACATAGTCCGGCGCAGCATCTTTAATCAGTTTCTATTCAAGCTTAAAATCAAAGCGGAGATGTATGGCGATGAGCAGAGGGTGAAGATCACCGTGGTGAAGGCAGATAAGGTGAACTATTCTTCAGAAAGCAGATACATGCTCGATATGATTTCGAAGCACTCTAGGTAAAGTACATGATCGAGTTAAATTGAACGGATTTAGTTAGATGCTGCTGATTGCATTGTTCGGAAATTATTTTAATTTTTTTCGATAAGTTTACACTGAAATTGTTCTCTAGTGACTCTGAATAGCATTTATATAGCAGGTATTGTAGACATAGGTGGACTCGCCGGCAACTTCATAAATTTCTGATTTGAGTTCATGGTGTTTTCTTTCTTTGATCGTTTTCCATTGCCCTCTGTTATTTTCATCCTCTACGTTTGCATTGTGTTTCGAACTGTTGCACAAAAATCGAAAAACGAAAGAGCGAAATTTCGGAATTCACAGTTTTCTGCCAAATTACGAGTTGAATAAGCCTTGGTTTGGTACTGAAGTGATTCTGAAAAAAGCTGGTATAAAAAAAAGCTTGGAGCTAGCTTTTTTGTGTTTGGTAAACATTCAGCTTCAGCTTTTTTTCACAATTTTGGGTGAAAAAAAGTCAAAAACAAGAAGCTGCAAAACCCAACTTTGAAAAACCGGTTTTTTTTTCACATCTGTATTACATAAAAGTTTACCAAACACTATAATGCTGCCTTTTTTTTTTTCAAAAGCATTTTTACAAAAAAGTTCACCAAACACTCTGCTGCCTTATTTCACGTTTGTTTATTCTTACAGCACAGCAGAAGCAGCTTTTTTTCGAAGCAGCAATACCAAGCCCTAAGAGTCACTTCTTACACAGATGGAAAACAGACAGAAAAAATTTCTTGACATATACAATAAGATAGATTTGTGAATACTTCGTATCCTCAGCCTCTCTTAACAGGGTCGAAATTGGCCACGCCAACTACAGCACCAACGATCACAACAACTACGACGCCGCCGGCCGCAATGCTGAGCAAGAAGTTCTTGAGAGAAGGAGAAACTCCCGAGGCCGCTTCGGCCACTTCCGGGATCACCATTGAGGCGGTGAGCGCGGCCGCCGTGATTCCGGTCACCGCCTTCTCCTTCAAGGAAGCCCTGACTTGGAGCCTCCCGCTCGATTTTGACGCGGCGGGTGCCAATGCCTTTGAGGGCCTCAGTGGCATTGGCTTGAACAAGCTCTCGGCGGAGGATTGGATCCTCTTTTGGGTTGCATTGGTCAATGGCATGGCCATTGTAACTGCTGCGGTTGCTGCCATTTTCTCTCTCTAGACTAGCTCAGCTTTCTCTCTCTAAACCGGCTGCTTTTTTCTGTGTAAAATTTGTGTCAGATTTGAGGTGCTTCTTGCTAAGATAGTCATAGAGGTAGGGGCTACCGGGGAAGGGAAGAGGAGCTTAATGAGAGGTGGCAAGTTTGTCAATTATCTTTGTCCGACGTGGCAGCTTCTGTTTTGGGATTGGTCGATAAGGCTATCTTGTTGGACCAATCACCGTCGAGATCGGAATTTTCATCACCCCAATCACCGTCGAGATCGGAATTTTCATCACCCTTCTCATTCGAATTGTCTAATGGCGTCAAACAACCTTCCAGAAGGGAGTATTTTTGGATGTTACATTCTATCTTGGCTATTTAATTGGGATATATGGACAAACCAAAACTTGGGACAAGGGCATTTTAGTAATCGTACTGATTTATATTCCGATTCTGCTGAATTCGTACAGTTTTATGGAATCAATACCATTTCTATTCTGATTCCAAAACATTCTAGTAAATAGCTTTTAATGAAATCTGGATTCTGATTCTCTTCAATTCAATTTCTCCAATTTTGATTACGGTTCCGTAAACGAGCTATAATAAGCAATTGACCGGATAAAGACACACTAAAACGTGTTGGTTTGGTATAACCTGTATTAATTTTTAAGGTTGTTAATTTTTTATTTGCTACTAGCCTTTTAGGGTGGGAGTGTGCTTTACAGAATTCAAGAACTTAGGTGTGTTTAATCTGAAACATGATAATAAATCACTCACCCCTACGCTCTTAACTTATTCACCATAAATTAAATTGCCTAATCTCCTGCATTATTTTGGTCAATACTTTCACATCATCAATTATAAGCTGAACGCAACAACCAATCACTTTAATACCGTGTTTTAATATTGAAACTCAGTGCTCCATGAACATATGGCTTCTCATCAAAGGGATTGAAAAAGGTAGAGAGGAAGAAAACTCAACAGTTCATGCATTAAAACAAATCAATTCCAAAATTACAACATCGTGTTTCCACCAGCTCTCACAAATCTCAGTATCTCAGTGTTGAGACCTTTTCCCCTTCCACTGAGCATTCTTCATCAAACTTAGTCATACAAAGTGCACAATTTCAATCGAACAATCAAAACTTCCTCGAGATGAATTGTAACACATCCAACATTTTCGTTTTTGTTCCGATGAGACTCACGGCGACTTCATTCGCACCTCCCCCTGGAAAATGCAACGAAAATTTCGAGTTAACGACACGAGTCAGAATCTTTGCTCGTAGTCATAAAACTGGACTGGAACTAAAACAGAAGAAAGGTACATACTTGCGGCATACACAACGAAAAATCACTGCCACGTTGGTGGAAGTTCTGCAGTGGATGATCCGACATAGCGGAGATGAACTTCTTGAGGCAGGAGTTTATATTTTATACCGAGATCTTCAAATATTTTCTTCAGCTCTAAGACCAAATCTGATCTCCGACTGCTCTTGTCTCCGTAGTTCTGAAAGTTTATGGTATGCGTAACATAAAGAGCCATTTTCATTTTGTTGACGTCCTCAATATCCTTAACCACCACGCTATGGGCAGGACGCCAGTGCTGACTCTTGCTGTCCAAGTACCTGAAATATTCAATTTTCTTCAGCAACTCATTTCTATCGTTCAGAGGTGTGCTTATGCCAGTGGATGTCTGTGTATAGAGAACGTACGACATGAAACCAGAAATATCAACAGCAATGCAAAATCATAAGTAAACAATTCCAGTACCAAAAGAGAAGCAAAACGAAAAAACGGAGCTATATAACCACCAAAAGATACAAAACAGATGAATCAAATGCCATACTAGGATAGCAGAATCACCTAAACAGAACTATTTTATTGACGAATCCATGCGAGAATCCTAGCTAGCAGCTATTAAATTCTATCTGTTCCAAGGATCCTAAACTCTAATCTTGCATGTCATGATAATGTGACATAAGCAGCATGCTGTTATAAGTTGGTTTTGTTGAGCTGAGAAAGCCTCTCTATATGTAGATTGAAATTTGAATGCAATAAATAATTGAGAGTTCGAATAAGTTTAAGTCAATGTACTCTTTTATTCTGGCTTTTAGAGCCACAATAGTATCAGCCGTTGTAGAAACATGAACAGCAAATTCAACAGAATCACCCATCTCCGGACTCCTGTAGAAGTTGCTGATGGGTTTAGAAGCCAGTACTGAATTTGGATAGAAAATTTTCTCGTTGTCATATCTTAGGAAGATTGTTGTCAATATGTTCATCTCTTCAACTATGAGCTGTTAGGTTGAAATATGTCAAGTAAAGACGTTCCAATAGAAGTGAAAAGTTATTTGAGGAATGAAGATTTCGAAGTTACCTGTACTCCATCAACGACACAACGGTCCCCTACATCAAAAGGGTGCATCACAAAGACGAAAATGATTGCTTCAAACACAGTTTTAGCAGTATTACCAAATACAAAGACCACCAGTAAAAGCTGAGATGATATAAAGACCAGTATGTTGGTTGTCAAAAATCCCATCAGAAGTAGCCACACGATAATGATCACAAGAAGCAATACCCCTGAGGCAAGCCTATTCAGCTCCTCTATCGCTGTTTTAGTGTCATTTAACGAATGTGCCAGAGATTTGCGTTCAAGGTAGACATTCACCTGAAAACAAGAAAAAGGTTAAGAGTCCAGAATTCCAACTCTAACGAAAAACGAATTGAAATTCAAGGTTCACGACATGTAGAATTAAGATCCTATCAAAGGGTCGTTTATAAGAATTATAACTGCGTGTAAACTGTAGTTTGTGGTAGCATTATACATTGTTGGTTTTTTTCTCAGTGCAGAAGTGTCAGGTGAATTCGAAATGCAACTTTTGCGCAGGTGGGTACATAAAACGAAAGAATAAGAAGTTTCAGATACAAAAACCAACTGGAATTTACCAGCCAGTTCTTCAAAGCTTTTCTCTTGATCTTGCCAGTTTCTGCTGCCCCTTCAAACAGAGGTAATACATTGTCGACCTCCTCCTTTTTCATGAAGCGCAAGAGGTCATCTTCCTCAATGTACCTAGTCCATTTAACCGTAAAAATAGTGAGAAAATTATAGATGAATAAGTCATCAAAAAGGTCGGAGGAACTTTTAAGATAAACAAAAATGAAATTCTTACTTGTTGCTATGCTTGGCGACATTCAGGAAAATATCATAAGCCACAGCCTTTGCTTCCCACTCACTAGTAATCTCCTTACCTTTCTGCTCACTCTCCTCATCGTCAAGACTCTCAAGTGTGTCGGAGATGGTAGATAGCCCGGAACTCCTTACCACGTTAATCAACCCTTTCAAGGTCCAAGCAGAAATTTTCTTTTGGTTCATCTTTTTTAGCTTTTCAACATCAATCACCTCTTCTTTGGGCCCTTCCTTCCCCTCCTTTTTCCCTCCCTTCAAATTTTTGAAGCTCAACTGGCCCCTACTTGGGGTCTTCCCGACTCTTTCCGCCATTTCCATCAGAGGAGGCCCGGAAAGGGTGCGGAGAACATACTGATGAAAAATTGATTCTTGAATCCGATCAAAGAATCTATTGCATTGGAACGAAGAAGCTACCACTTTGACAAACAAATTCTTCACCAGCCATATGCCCGCTCCAATTAGACACGAAGCCAGACCCCTTGTAACGTAACCTAGAATCCTAGAGGTTTTCCTTGACCTCTTCACTCCGCGGTTGAACAACAAACCCCATGCCAGAAGAACCAAACTCAACCAAATAAAAATCTGTACGCTTCCCTTCAACCCGTAAACGAAATACAGAACATTCTTCTTAAGCAAAAAGTTCAACTCAATCACGAAAACCAGAACATTGATAAACCATTCTGTGACCAATCTACCACACAAAACAACCAACACCAAGACAGACCATTTCCACAATTCCAACCCCCAATACATCTTCTTTTCCAACTTAGGAACAGTTAAGCAAGCAATCAAAAACCCAACAATACAAACAAATGCAGTCAACTCAACTAGTGCCAACTTTTTCATCTTCTTGCCAGACTTCTCACGCACCTTAAGCTTTGCAGTCTTGTAAACCTCCTCATCGTCGTCCTCCTCGCTGCTGTTGATCAACGGCGTTCGTGGGGTTATCGGGGCTGATCTCAGAGCGTCTCTCGGTGTTGTGGCTGCGATTTTGGAGCTTGGCGATGCCACATTGGGGGAATTAGCAGTTGACTTCAACTGGGGAATTTCGTCGGCCGCCTTCTTTTCAGCAGGAGGAACCGGCTCCACGAACCTCGACTTGGGCTTCGAGAACGCGGACCGGGAAAACGAAGCTCGCCGGGAAGTGGGTTCGGCTGGGATTTTCGGCGGCTTCCCCGGCGGCGGCGAGGGACTCGGCTTTGGGATTTCTGGAGAAGCAGAGCCCGAGACCCTGAGGCTCTGAAGCTCTGTAAGCTGGAGATTCGAGTCTCTGATTTCGTTACCGTATCTCGTGTGTTCTTCTCCGACCGAAATCTGCAAAACCACATCGTTTGTTCCTTTCTTCTCCCTCACGCCTTTTCCACCTTCCATTGTAACTTTCCTCCGCCAATGAAGCAGAAGATTCAAGCTTTAGATACCCATTTGGACAGTGAGCAAAATATGAAAATACCCTTTTAATTTTCCGGGAAAGTTGTGAAATTTCTCGAGAATATTTGCAATGTCCGGAGAGAGACAGAGCTTCAAGCAATTTTGGCAGAGTGCTGTGTAATGTGAGTTTTAGAGGGAGAAAATTAGAAACATAAATTGGGAAGACAAATTTTGACGTTTATTAATGAATATATAAAGTTGTAAATTTGTAATGGCGCTGGAAATTATTGACCGACTGACAGACAGAGACCGACTGAGGAGGCTTCTATTTTGTGTTCTTATTTAAGCCGCGAAATAATAACGAATTTAAACAAATCCAACCACAACCAAACAAAACAAAAGAGAAAAATAAGATAAAAAAAGTGTAGTGACTTTTACCCACCTAATTCGAAATCCTTCAGTTGACCAAAAAAATTATTTGAATCGGAGATCATTTAGTCATCAAAATGTATTAAATAAATCAACGGCTCGTTATTAATAATTACTTGGTACCTATGCCGTTGATTCAGTTAATATATTTGGATAACTAAACTATCTTGATTTTGAATGATATTTTTGTAGGAATGATTTTCAAATGAAGGTTAGGAATTTAAACAGTTTCGATTATAAAGTTTCTACGGGAAAGAATATCATTTGCAAGTGGGAAATGAAACACCCCCCCCCCCCGAAGAAGAAATGCAATTATTAACTTTAATACAATCACCATTTGATATAATAATTAGGATAATGCTTGTATTCCCTCTTAGGCAGTGGCGGATCCACAGTGGGGTCAATGGGATCGCACAACCCCTTGGAAGCCATGGAAACAACCTTAGAGACCCCTTGGAGCTGCTGGTGCGACCCCTTGGCTGCACACCAAGTGTTCGACGAAAGGTCCGAAAGAACTCTCGGTTGGGCAAGACGAAGATGAAGGCGCAGGCGCGCGCCTGTTTTTTTTTTTTAAAACCTGGGCAAAACGACGTCGTTTTGGCCCAGGAATTTTTTTTAAATGATCTGAACAAAAAAAAAATGCCCAGCGTGTCCTGGGCAGGTCTGAACAAAAAAAAAATACCGACCGTGTCCTTTTCAGCCCTATTTCACACAGATTCGAAGCCTTTCATTCCAAAACCCTCAAATTTCTTTTGTTTTCTCCTCCTCCAACCCTAAGTTCCGAACTCAATCCCCCCCCCCCAACCCTCAACTCCATCTCCTCCCTTGCTGCCGCCATTAAGGTGCCTCCAACTCCATCTCCTCCCTTGCACCACCAGCTTTGCTCTTTGTATTTGCTCATTGTTATTGTGAAATTTCACAATTCAAGTAAGTTTTTATTTTCATTATTTTGTATATGTAGAATGCAAGATGAGATATTTAATTTAATTGAAATCCAATTCATACTTATTTTGATTATGTTGATGGTTTGTTTATATTGTGAGTATTTATTTTGAATATTTTGTATATGTAGAATATATTTAATTTAATTGAAATTCAATTCATATTTATTTTGATTATATTGATGGTTTGTTTATATTGTGAGTATTTATTTTCATTATTTTGTATATGTAGAATTATTATGGAACGGTTTTTTAAGAGAAAGTCATCATCGGGTTCGGGTAGTTCGAATAATGTTGATAGTTCAAATACTGTTGGTAGTTCAAGAACTCCAAGTTCAAGGCAAAGTCAGTTAGATGATGTTTTGGGTAATCTTGAAGCGGATCCTGGATTGAGAACTCGAATAATAGATTATGATGCTAATATGAGAGATGAGGTCCGAAGATCATATCTACAAAAAAGACCTTGTCAACCTAGAGGTCATAATTTCCCAATAACTAATATGTCGGGAATTAATCGACGCTTCATTCCCCAATGGTTTGATGAGTTTGATTGGTTGGAGTATAGTATATCTAAAGATGCGGCATTTTGTCTCTATTGCTCTCTCTTTAAAACCAATTTTGCACAAGTGGGTAGTGAATCTTTCACTGGAGATGGATTTAAGACTTGGAAGAAAGGGAGAGAAAGATTTAAGATGCATGTTGGACCGGTTGGGAGTGTTCATAATAAGGCTAGAGAAGCTGCTACAAATTTGATGAATCAAGCTACACATATTGAAACGGCAGTAAGCAAACACTCTGACCAAGCTCGTAAGGCTTATCGCACATGCTTGAATGCATCAATCAAGTGCACTAAGTTTTTATTGCGACAAGGTCTTCCTTTTCGTGGCCATGATGAAAGTGCCACTTCAAGCAATAGGGGAAATTACTTGGAGCTATTGCAATTCCTTGCAGATAATAATGATAAAGTTAGAGAAGTTGTGATGGAAAATGCTCCGGGGAATCTCAGATTAGTAGCTCCTAGCATTCAAAAAGAAATTGTGAATTCATGTGCCATTGAAACACTTGATGATATCATGAATGGTCTAAAAGATAGATTCTTTTCAATATTGGTGAATGAAGCACGTGATGTGTCGGTGAAAGAGCAAATGGCTATGGTGTTGCGTTATGTGGATGACAACGGGCATGTAATTGAAAGATTTGTGGGTATCCAACATGTTACCAACAATACTTCAAGTTCACTAAAGGATGCTATTGACACATTATTTTCTCGCTACGGTTTGAGCATTTCCAAGCTACGAGGACAAGGTTATGATGGTGCTAGCAATATGAGAGGTGAGTTGAATGGCCTTAAAACAAAGATATTGAGAGAACAACCTTGTGCATATTATGTTCATTGCTTTGCTTATCAACTTCAACTAGCTCTTGTTGCCGTAGCAAAGAAGAATATAGACATTGCCTCTTTTTTTGCAACGGCTAATAGTGTGGTTAATCATGTTGGAACATCTTGTAAGCGGCGTGATTTACTTAGAGAGCAACTTCAAGAAGAGCTTGTGATAGCTTTTGAAAATGATTGTCTTATAACGGGGCGACGCTTAAATCAAGAAACAAGTCTCAAACGTGTCAGTGACACACAATAGAACTCACACTATGGTACCTTGATTAGCATCATTTCCATGTTTTCATCCGTGGTTCATGTGCTTCAAATGGTTATTGATGATAATCCCAATGAAAGTGCGGGTGAAGCAAATAAGTTAATGAGAGATATACGTACTTTTGAGTTTGTGTTTCACCTTTTCTTGATGAAAGTCATATTGGGACTCACAAATGATTTGTCACAAGCATTGCAAAAGAAAAATCAAGAAATTGTGAATGCAATGGCTTTAGTTAAATCATGCAAGGAAAAGCTACATTGGATGAGGAATAATGGGTTCGATGCATTGGTTGATGAAGTATCTTCTTTTTGTGAAAAACATTATATTGATGTTCCTAACATGGAAGAGGCATTTATACTTCCAGGGAGGTCAAGGCGTAATGCTCCAATAAAGACAAATCGTCATCATTATCGTGTGAAGCTCTTTATTTATGTCATTGATGAGCAAATTACGGAGTTAGAGGATCGCTTTAATGAGGTAAATACCGAGTTGCTTATTTGTTTGGCATGTTTGAGTCCGAAAGATTCATTTGTAGCTTTTGATAAACCAAAGTTACTTCGTCTTGCTCAATTTTATCCTCAAGACTTTTCGGATGAAGATCGTTTGGCACTTGAAGATCAACTTGAGATTTATATTCATTATGTGCGTTCCAGTAGTGATTTCTCTCAATTGGAAGGGATTGGTGATCTTGCAAAAAAAAATGGTGGAGACAAGGATGCATCAAGTATTCAATTATGTATATTTGCTCATTAAATTGTCTTTAGTTTTACCAGTTGCAACTGCTTCAGTGGAGAGAACATTTTCTGTCATGAATATTGTTAAGGGTCCACTTAGGAACAAAATGGGAGATCAATGGTTGAGTGATAGCTTGCTTGTTTATATTGAGAGAGATATTTTTGCTTGTATTGAAAATGAAGCTATAATGCTTCGTTTTCAAAATATGAAACATCGTCGTGGACAATTATAGCTTGTAATATTGTTTCCGTTATGAATTATGAATGAAAGTACTATGATTTCATTTTCAACATGTTTTTCTTGTTGGTATTTAGACAATCTTTCATCATTAATAAAACTTGAATAAAATGATAAAGATTGAAAATCAAAGAAACAGAGTGCAGAGAGCTTTGGAAACAGAGGGCTGATGTTTTTTCTTAAAACATAGATCTTATCTTTTCATTCAGATATTTCTGATATATATGGCTCAATACATAAGCCGACTGAAGTAATTGGGTCGACTGATAAATAAAATGGGTCGACTGATAAATAGAATGGGTCGACTGATAAAGGCAACAGTCAGCCTTTTTACACAGAATCAGTTTAAGTAAAGCATTAACTTTAACATTTCCATCCTAAATTTTTTTTTCTGGACTTTTACACTACGACCCCTTGTGGTAAGATTCCTGGCTCCGCCACTGCTCTTAGGGGTGAGCTAATTCCCCCACTTATTTATGACAAATCTTCACCGTAAAACTTTTATAATCAGAACCATTCAATCTTCTAATCTTGATTGAAGGTAAACCTTACAAAAAAGTCACTCGAATTGGATATCGTTTAGTCATCTAAATGTATGAAAGAAATCAACGGTTAATTATAAATATGCTACTTGGTACATGCACCTTTGATTTATTCGATAGATTTAGATGACTAAATGATCACGATTCAAATGATTTTTTATAGGGATGATCTTCAAATAAAGATTAAGAGATTGAATGTCTCTGATTATAATATTTTTATAGTGAATATACATTATTTGCAAGTGGAAAATGAGCATATCCCCAAAGAAAGAATGCAAACATTATTCCAGTAATTATTTGTAGTAATATCTTCTATGTAATCTTACTCTCTTTTTTCAAGAAAAATATTATTATTCTTGTATATATTAAGAAGAGGCTCGCTTGTGTATATATATTAACATTTCTTTTCTTATGTTCTTGTTATTACTTGTTAGTAGGGATCAGCTCGGTTTGGTTTAAAACGGTCTTGAAATTGTGAACCGAATCAAAGAAAAAGACTCGGTTCGGTTTGAAAACCAAGTTTTTTCTTTTTTTGCATGGGGTTGGTGGCATGTGATGTGGATGGCGCAGCCAGTTTCCTAATCAAGGAAAAGGTCGTCTTCAACTCCAAATTATCTTAATCTCAGGTGTGGAGAATGAGGAAATTAAAATATACTATTTACTTTACCCTGTATTTTGTCCTTATCGTTAAAACTCAAAGTTTTCAAACAATTTTCATTAGTTTTCCTTTTGTAAAATTGTTGTCATTTAATTTATTTAATTAAAAAATTAAAGAATTTTATGAAACTGAGAAAATTATTTTTCATAAAAAATATTTTTGTAAACACAATTAGGCATATAACACCATTTTCAATTATACAATTAATCACTTTTACAGAAAAAAGTTAATATAACAATGATGTGAGAGCACATATTTATAAGATTGGTTATAATACTTACATATATTTAATACAAGAATAATGTTTGCATTCCTTGTTTGAAGTATGACCTCATTCTTACATTTGCAAAAAACGTAATTTCATTGTAGAAAATTCATAATCAAAATCGTTCAACTTTTAATCTTCATTTAAAAATTGTCCTTACAAAAAATTATTTGAATAAGATATCATTTACTCATCAAAATGTATCAAATAAATTAACGGCTCGTTATTAACAGTTACTTGGTACCTATGTCGTTGATTCAGTTAATATATTTGGATGACTAAACTATTTTGATTTCGAATGATATTTTTGTAGAAATGATCTTCAAATGAAGATTAAGAATTTAAACAGTTTCGATTTTAAAGTTTCTACGAGAAAGAATGTCATTTGCAAGTGGGAAATGAACTCATATCCCCAAAGAAGAAATGCAAGTATTAACTTTAATACAATCACCATTTAATATAATAATTAGGGTAATGCTTGCATTCCCTCTTAGGGGTGAGCTGTTCGTTCAAATAAGAGTTGTACCCGCACGAAATTTGTCTATTTCTCATTATGATCTCTATCATAATCTCTATTCCCCTTATCAATCCCCCACTTACTTATGATGTATTTTTACTGTAAAACTTTTATAATCAAAATCATTTAATCTTCTAATCTTCATTTGAAGGTAAACCTTATATATAAGTCACTCGAATTGGATATCGTCTAAAGGTATGAAAGAAATCAACGGTTGATCATAACTATGCTACTTGGTACTTGCACCTTTGATTTATTTGATAAATTAGATGACTAAACGATCACGATTCAAATGATTTTTTGTAGGAATGATCTTCAAATAACGATTAAGAGATTGAACGTCTTCGAATATAATATTTTTATGGTGAATATACATTATTTGCAAGTGGGAAATGAGCATATCCCCAAAGGAAGAATGCAAATATTATTCCAGTAATTATTTGTATCAGGGCATCTCGAACCTCACATTACCACATAGCAAAGTTGTTTGTTCCATCAAATTTTTCAATTTCAAACCTAGCACTCTGAACCGTCGTCTTGGTTCCACTAGTGCCAAACTTTTCTTCAACATCATCACCACTGGTAGAATCACCAGTCTTCGTCATTGCTTGATAGTCATAACTCACGTAAGAACTTAAGCTCTTGATACCACTTGTTGTAAACTAAACAAAAAACCAATCCAGCAATAAACAAAAACACAACGATTTCAGAGTTCCTCCAATATAGGAGTACCTCACTAACAATGGAAGCTTTATTGATTACCAACAAATACAAGAGAACTCACAAACACAAAGTATTCTCAAGTATATTTATGTCTCTCACAACTTTCACACACAAAACTCTATTCCACATCCATCTATTTATACTAATAGATGTCCTAGGTTTACACAAAGTCCCTAGAATATAGGAAACCAAATTATACATATACTAAAAATGGGTTCCCCCCAGAACTGTTTTTCACTGTTTTATATACATCTCTGTATATCTCTCCCACGCTTCATGAAATTCTTTGTTTGACTTTTGAGTGAATGTCATAATCTCCCGCTTGTAATTCAATGTCTTGGATGCCGGATAATATTTGTTCAGGAATCTTGTATGCAATTGTTGCCAAGTAGTAATGCTATTAGCCGGTAGAGTGAATAACCAAGTTTCAGCCTTATCCTTCAAAGTAAAAGGAAAAAGACGTAACTTAATAGCCTCGGCAGAAAAACCCCTGATCAAGATATTTTTGCAACCCACGATGAATTTTGCAACATGTAAATTCGCATCCTCGTTAGGCAGCCCACGAAAAGTAGGTAAAATTTCAAGCATATGGTGCTTGATCTCAAATGAATCGCCATCTTCCTGGGCAGGATACACAATACAATTAGGAACATCATTGGCTCGGGTAGCCAATGACTCTCTAAGTGGCCTGCCTGCAGCAGGCAATTGCAACGTCATTGTGATTTTACTGTCTACAAAACCAGCAAACAATTCCTGCAGAAATGTGCCTTGCAGTGCACAGTCCCAAACCAAATTATTTTCTCTCCTCTGTCTATGCAGTGTGCGTTCGGGTTCTGGATCAAACTGTGCAATCTAGGCAGTTCCTGATCTAGTGTGGACCATGCGGTTTACAGAATCTGCAATAACACAAAAACGTTAAAATAAATTGTTTTTTTTTTTTTTGACGAAACAAAAAATCAGAAAAAGTTTAAACAAAAATTATCTAAAATAGTCCACGGTAGCGGCACCAATTTCTTGATAGGATTTTTAACGTCTATGCAAATAGGGTCAAAATCACATGAAATACTTGCAAGAATACAAGGATGTTGTAGTATAGATGCTCATGCAAGGTCGTTTTCCTCAAGGACTATTTGGATAATTTATGTAGAAACAATTCCTAATTAAATACTTAGAAGTAAAACTTGAGAAAAGAGAGTTTGAGAGTGGGTAATATTAAAAACGAATTGTAAACAAAAACTAATATAATCAAAGAAAAGAGTTTTAAATACAAATTTATAAAGGCACTAGGGTTCCACCATCACCTAGCAATTCTATGTATTTTTACCAATTACTTATGATTTACACATGCCACTTCGAAGGTTAGGTTTTCCTAACACATATTCTCCTCGTGATATTCAAGCAAGAACATATATCTAACATGCAATCCGTCTGTGATATTCAGATCAAATATGAACATGCAAGACTCATTAAGTTTTATGAAAACCTTTTGAAGAACCATGCAACCCCTAAGAACGTGATATTCGCCTTAGATGAAATTACAATTATCAATCACAAGAAGCAATACTCAATCCTTCGGTGATATTCTGACCGAATTGCATCCAATTACTTGTCTAAACATCCTAATGGTGGCCAGTCATCAAGATAATTAGATAGTTTAAAACAGTGATCAATAATTCAAAGTGTGCATGCAATCAATCATAAGCAATTAAATAAAAATTACATATTCATGCTAAGGCTCAAGGCTTCGCCCTAACAAAAGGAATTAGTTATGCATATTCATAGTTGAAATCATAGAAAATATTATTAAAAATAAAAGGAATGAAAGCACCTTAAAGTAGAAAATCTCCAAGAACCCTAGCCAAGTTCTTTGTCTTTGAAGTTGAATAATAATAAGCGTAGAGAAAAACTGTAGACGGCCAAAACAATATATTTGCTCAGCCCTTACAAACCTTAAGACATAGGTTTCTTATTCCAACTAGGAAACTAAGAAAAATAATAAAATATCTTAGAAAATAAAACCCTAATTAAACTAGGAGAATCTGCCAAGTACTTGTCCAGCCACGTTTTAGCCTCAGATCTCCTCCAAATCCGGCCCAAGATAGCTTGTTTTAAAGATAAGGATGTTCCGAACACATCTCCAGAAGGCCACGAAACCATCTGAGGTCATCTTGGGCTCCAAAAACGCAATTTAAGCCCAGAAACGTCATTTTCCAACACCGCGCATTGCTCCTTTATTTTATCGGCAGAAAATAACCGCTTGATGGAAAAATCCCAATTTTTTATACAATCAAACTAAGTGACTCACGAACGTCTTCCAACTGGAATTACTCCAAAATTCATCCATTTGACCACGTTTTGCTCCAGAGGAAGTCGAAAGTCCTATATTGAAAATACAATTCAAAGTATCAAAATTCTTCCAAAATATGAACCAAAATATACCAAGAATAGGGTTAAATATATAATATAAAATTCACTTATCAGCTTGCGTTCTGATTTGAAGAAATTTTAAACCCAGAAAGCTTGGGTTGAGTTCTCAGACATATTTGTTTTGCGTTTGGTTTTTGGGTTCTTTGTTCAAATTTTTGTGATTTTAATTTTAAAAATCTGGGGTTTTTTGTTTGACGGTTTGGTCCATCTTGGAGTAAATTGTAGCAATGGTCCCTTAACTTTAATTAAATTGGAGCAATGGTCCCTTAACTAAAAATCCATTACCATTGGTACCTCAACTTATCAAAATATGTAGTTATAGTCCTTTTCATAAATTTCATCAAAATTTTGTCAAAATAAGTTATGTTGGAATGATCATTTATACAATTAGGGTCCCTCAACTCATCAAAGTGTGTAATTATGGTCATTTTCATCAACTGCGTAAAAAAATTTGTCAAAACAAGTTATGTTAGAAGGACCATTGCTACAATTGGGTTAAAGTTAAGGGACAATTTCTCCAGTTGAATTAAAGTTTAGGGACCAATGGTAATGGGTTTTTAGTTGAGGGATCATAGTTGCACGTTTTGATGAGTTGAGGGACCAATGGTAATGGATTTTTAGTTGAGGGATCATTGCTCCAATTGAGTTAAAGTTAAGGGACCATAACTACAATTTACTCTCCATCTTATTAACTTTCTCACCAGAGATCTCTGCCATCACTGTTCCACCAAACTCGCCAATAGCGTCCGCTCTTTCGAACCAGGTACGACTTCTTTCACTTTCTGTTTGTTTCCGAGAAAATTTAGGGCTCTGAAAGTGTGTAGAGTTGTAGAAGTTAAAAAAAAAAAAGTCTCAATCTTTATGTTGTCATGTACACAAAGAAATTGAATTTTTGATTTTGTGTTTCGGCATACCCATACTGGAATTTTGTGATTTGGAAATTATAGAAGTTAGTACCCAGATAAAATTTCAGATTGGGGTTTTGAACATTGTTCTAGGTTATGGATTGGAACAAAAAGTTACCTTCTAGAAGAGACGTAAAGATATGTAGTTTTCAGTGTATAAATTGGCTTTTAAACATTGTTCTGGGTTATTACAAAGATTTACCTTCAAGCAAAATGACATTTGATTTACCAGAGGAGATCTTTGAAAATGATGTCTTAGCAGGCCATGATTCATTGCTATTTTAGAAGAATGGACGCGCTGACATGTTTCTTAAACAATAATGCGTGACTTTTAAGTGGACAATTTCACTTTTTTGTTTTCATGTCAAACCAACTTGCCTCACATACATGGTTCCGTTGTTAACATATTTTCTTCCATTGGTTCTCAACAATGCTATCGATGCTTTAGCAGTTTCAAAATACATGTTTTTCATGACAGTGTATGACATTTATAAAATACTTTATGTTAGAGTCTTATTCTTTTTCCCTTCCCTTCACTGCAGTCCCGACAAAAGTACTTGGAGACTAGCAGCAGATGCAAACTCTCTACTTAACTAAAACTGTTTACTATCTGGTCTTTCTTGGTTTGTGATTCTGGTATAGCTGATCAATGTGAATATCAATTGTGTGTTTAATTTTCACGTGTGTAAATAATGTCTATCATGTATATGCATCATAACTTTCTACATGTTTTATTCAGTTTAAAAACCCGCAGCAACGCGTGGGTACTAATAGCTAGTCCTGTACTAAAACCAAATCCCAAACCAACTAGGAAACACAAATCCAAATATCTTGCGTCCAAGATATCCTAATTTTGTTTTAGTTTAGGCATATTGATTTAATGCCAAATCCAACATAAGGGTACATACTTGCAGCATACACAACGAAAAATCACTGCTACATTGGTGGAAGTTGTGCAGTGGATGATCCGACATAGCGGAGATGAACTTCTTGAGGCAGGAGTTTATATTTTATACCGAGATCTTCAAATATGTTCTTCAGCTCTAAGACCAAATCCGATCTCCTACTGCTCTTTTCTGGGTAGTTATGAAAGTTCATGGTATGCGTAACATAAAGAGCCATTTTCATTTTGTTGGCGTCCTCAATATCCTTAACCACCACGCTATGGGCAGGACGCCAGTGCTGACTGTTGCTGTCCAAGTACCTGAAATGTTGAATTTTCTTCGGCAACTCATTTCTATCGTTCAGAGGTGCGCTTATGCCAGTGGATGTTTGTGTATAGAGAACGTACGACATGAAATCGGAAATACCAACAGCAATGCAAAATCACAAGTAAACAATTCCCGTACCAAAAGAGAAGCAAAACGAAAAAAAGGAGCTACATAACCACCAAAAGATACAAACAGATGAATAAAAAGTTACTCTAGGATAGCAGAATCACCCAAACAGAACTTTTTAGGGAAAAGCTCTCGGTACTGTTCACTTTAACGAAAAATCACATTTTTACACTAAAAAATCAATCATGGTACTATTCACTTTACTCTTTATTGTGTTCTTATCGTTAAAACTCAAAGTTTTCAAGCCCTTGTCATTAGTTTTCCTAACTTTTTATTGACGAATCCATGCGAGAATCCTAGCTAGCAGCTATTAAACTCTATCTGTTCCAAGGATCCTAAACTCTAATCTTGCATGTCATGATATTGTGACCAAAGCAGTATGATGTTATAAGTTGGTTTTGTTGAGCTGAGAGAGCCTCTCTCTACATAGATTGAAATTTGAATTCAACAAATAATTGAGAGGTCGAATTAAGTTCAAGTCAACGTACTCTTTTATTCTGGCTTTTAGAGCCACAATAGTATCAGCCGTTGTAGAAACGTGAACAGAAAATTCAACAGAATCACCCATATCCGGACTCCTGGAGAAGTTGCTGATGGGTTTAGAAGCCAGTACTGAATTTGGATAGGAAATTATCTCGTTGTCATATCTTAGGAAGATCGTTGTCATTATGTTCATCTCTTCAACCATGAGCTGTCAGGTTGAAATATGTCAAGTAAAGTCGTTCTAATACAAGTGAAAAGTTATTTGAGGAATGAAGATTTCCAAGTTACCTGTACTCCATCAACGACACAACGGTCCCCTACATCAAAAGGGTGCCTCACAAAGACGAAAATGATTGCTTCAAACACAGTTTTAGCAGTATTACCAAATACAAAGGCCATCAGTAAAAGCTGAGATGATATAAAGACCAGTATGTTGGTTGTCAAAAATCCCATCAGAAGTAGCCACACGATGATGATCACAAGAAGAAAAACCCCTGAGGCAAGCCTGTTCAGCTCCTCTATCGCTGTTTTACTGTCATGTAACGAACGTGCCAGTGATTTGCGTTCAAGGTAGACTTTCACCTGAAGAAAAAGAATAAGGTTAAGATAAAAAAAGGGACTGGAATATACCAGCCACTTCTGCGCAAGTGGGTACATAAAACGAACGAATAAGAAGTTTCAGATAAAAAAAGGGACTGGAATTTACCAGCCACTTCTTAAAAGCTTTTTTCTTGATCTTGCCAGTTTCTGGTGCCCCTTCAAACAGATGTAATACATTGTCGACCTCCTCCTTTTTCATGTGGTTCAAGAGGATCTCTTTCTCAATGTGCCTAGTCCATTTAACCGTAAAAATGGTGAGAAAATTGAAGATAAATAAGTCATCAAAAAGGTCGGAGGAACTTTTCAGATAAACAAAAATGAAATTCTTACTCGCCATGGTTGGCGACATTCTGGAAAATATGTTTAGCCACATCCTTTGCTTCCCGCTCGCTGGTAATCTCCTTACCTTTCTGCTCACTCTCCTCGCTCTCAAGTGTGTCGGAGATGGTAAATAGCCCGGAACTCCTTACCACGTTAATCAACCCTTTCAAGGTCCAAGCAGAAATTTTCTTTTGGTTCATCTTTTTTAGCTTTTCTACATCAATCACCTCTTCTTTGAGCCCGCCCTTCCCCTCCTTTTTCCCTCCCTTCAAATTTTTGAAACTCAACTGGCCCCTACTTGGGATCTTCCTGACTTGTTTACACCTTTCCATCACAGAAATCCAGGAAAGAGTGCGGACAACATACTGATGAAAAATTGATTCTTGAATCCGATCAAAGAATCTATTGCATTGAAACAAAGAAGCTACCACTTTGACAAACAAATTCTTCACCAGCCATATGCCCGCTCCAATTAGACACGAAGCCAGACCCCTTGTAACGTAGCCTAGAATCCTAGAGGTTTTCCTTGACCTCTTCACTCCGCGGTGGAACAACAAACCCCATGCCAGAAGAACCAAACCCAACCAAATAAAAATCTGTACGCTTCTCTTCAACCCGTTAACGAAATACAGAACATTCTTCTTAAGCAAAAAGTTCAACTCAATCACGAAAACCAGAACATTGATAAACCATTCTGTGACCAATCTACCACACAAAACAACCAACACCAAGACAGACCATTTCCACAATTCCAACCCCCAATACATCTTCTTTTCCAACTTAGGAACAGTTAAGCAAGCAATCAAAAACCCAACAATACAAACAAATGCAATCTGTAAGGTTGTGAATGACAATGAATGATGTATTGGATTACTTATGTTGTAGGCCACTTGTTTATTGAGTTGTTAACAACTTAAGTAATCTGATAGTCCAAATGAAATAAGGATTATGGAGTCTTATCCTTTGCAATTGACCTAAAAGAAATCTGATGGATTTCACTATAAAGATACAGTATCATGGTGGGACTTAAATACTTAAGTGATAGGGTTCGACTTTCACAACCAATAATAGGCTGATTGTGATTAAACCCTAATGATATAAATACTATGGTTAAGTCCCTGCTTCCATACGCTCAATCTCTAAAAATACGCTAAACCCTATTCACAGCAGAGAGATATTTTGAAGTACCGGAAGTAGAAGACGACCTAGAACTCTTCAATGTCTTCCGTATTCTACAGATAAGTTTAATATAATTAGTCGATCTCTATTTTATATTGATTTGATTTATTCGTGATCCTAATGTCTTGTTGTTGTGATTTCAGAATATATCTTACATGTGGTATCAGAGCCGCACAACAAGCTTAGGGTCCAATATAAAGGTATAAGCAAATTTGTTTATTGAAGATGATTCACATACTAAAGAAAATTTGCTTATCGTTTTGGTTGGATGCCTTCTATTGTTCCATCTCATGAAAATTTGTTTTGATGCTTCCGCAATTTTGTGTTGGTATGCAATCATTTTCGTGGTTAATAATATATGGATTGGTCTGGGGGTGACTATGCATACTGCTGCCCTTAAGTAGTTTTCATGAAATTTAATTATTTATTTTTCTTGTTGGCTCTCGTTTAATTATTAAGAGTGGGTTTGTTTTGGTTCGACTAATCGCACTCTTGTGATATGATTCTGGGGTTTTTCTTGCTTCCGCGTTTTTTCTTCTTGTATGGATATGTTAACCTTGTATTGCCGAGAAGATCGTGTCATCTATGTTGTGTTTTCTGCAAATTTTTCTCGAAATTTTTTTTTTTTATCACGTTTACCTGAGCATCAAGATAAACTGAAATTAGGTATACAACTCCAACTAGGTTTGTTGTATGCGACTTTATGAACTCCTATTTGATAATTATGAATTAATAATTAATATATATAGATATATATATATATATATATATATATATATATCAAGGTCCGGTGAACGATGGCCTAATCTTATCTTGGGTAATATTTTGATTTATTATATAATTTTCTGATTATTAATTTAGTTGATAAATATTACCAGTTCCTATTTGGTTATTAAAAAAAAAAAAAAAAAAAAAAGGGGGTTAAAACATGCGAACAGTAAAGGGTTTCTCCCTCGCGTGAGGGTTTCTGTTCATCAATGCCCAGCTTACACCAACCTCCTTCAATCACTGTAATGCTAGAATTGAAGCTTGAAAGTTTGGGGTATTCCCGCGAAAGTATGAAGAAACTGCTTCTCAAAAAAAAAAAAAAAAAAAAAAAAAAAAAAAAAAAAATTATTGCAATTTGGTTGAATTGAAATTAAGCTTTTGGTTTCAACTGAATTGATTTTGTGATATTATAATTGAGAAGTTGAAAACTATCTTGTTGTTTCTCAGCAAATATAGTGTTTTTCATTTGGGATTAATTCGATTTTGCATTTTTTCGATTCTTATCCTTATAGTGCATATACAAATGAATAAGTAAGTTTTGGTTCTTGGTTATTCTCTGTGAAATGATTGCAGTGAATATTACTTTTAGTATTCTATATAACTGATGTAATTTTCATAAGGAAAACCATTCATGTCAATAACCTGGGCTTAATAGACTTTCATAACTCCAAGTATTATGAAATTTTGTCATGTTGTAATATCGAATGGATTGTAGATGCTGGAATTATTTCCAATTTTTTTTTTTGGATAAGAAATGGATTTATGGTAAATTTTTAAGTGTGATACCTTGTTGCTCGAATTCTGCAGACTTCTGCAGAATAGTCTGTTTGTGATATTATTTTGATATATCAATGTACCTCATAAATTCATGAAATTTTAGTATGATATACATTGAGATGTTTGTTTCAAATATGGAAATTTTCACTAGCATTGGTTTGAAAATGAATTATTGGTGAATTTTTTATCTCGAGACTGTACTGCATAATTTATGCAGTTTCTGCAGCACATTCCATTTCGATTTTATTTTTAGCCCACTTGTAAAATCGAACAAATTACGAAATTTTGGGGGACAGTAAATTTTTATGTCTACTTCATTTCTGAAAATTTTCATGCACATTGGAGGAAGATTGAAGTTTTGGTGAATTATTTAGTCTCGGGTATGTTTTGCAGAATTTCTGTTGTTTCAGCAGCACATTCCATTTCGAATTTGCTTTTGTTACACCTTTAGAATCTCAAAAATTATGAAATTTTGGAAATTAACAGATTTGTATGTTTACTGTATGTGTGAAAAGTTTCATGCATATCAGATGAACAATGAATATTTGGTGAATTTGTAATCTCAGGTATTTACTGAACAATTTCTGCTGTTTCTGCATCACCTCTCTTTTCGAATTCATTTTTGGCTCACTTATAAGATTTTAAAAATCATGAAATTTTGCGAAATAGTAGTCATATATGTCTAGTTCATACCTGAAAATTTTCATGACAATCTAAAGAGAATTGAGGTTTTAGTGAATTTGCAAACTAAAGTAGTACTGCTGAATTTTGGTACTTCAAAACTAGTTTTGTTATGTGATATTGTTTCACTGATTTGTGCACATCTATTGGTACCGATTATTATAAAAGTTTATGGTTCCAATATGTCCTTATGTTAAGCAAATTCTCAATACTAATGAATTTTATAGACAACACTGATTAAATTTTGATTTAAAGATGTATTGGTTTGTTTTGTTTAAACCAATGTTTTGTTTGGTCATCAATTCTGATTATGATGATAATTGTCTTTTGAGAGAAAATTGGAAAGTGGCATCAATTTACTAATTGATCATTTTGGTCCCTATCGAATAACTGAATAACCATGTTTCCTCTTTCGAGAACTCTATTGTTCAATGTCAATAACGACATACTTTTGTGTCTGATTGAATCTTTTGAGAATCATTGAATATCCAACAAAACGGTTATTTAATACTGTTCTAAAAGATTATTTTGAAAAATCAGAATTCTAATTTATATGGTGAATACTTTTGTCCCAATGGGAATTTCAGGAAATCACTCACCAATTATAAATTAGTATTATAGCAAATCATAAAGTACTTCTAACATATTTTCATCTGGCCAAAGCTGTTGAAGCTATATGTATTTTGTGTATTTTATGTTTTGGCTAGCTATGCAGGTATTTTCTTTGCATGATTAGTTTCTGCCCAAAGGTGTAACAATCATGCAATTTGGAGTTGGTTTGAATCTCCACAACTCGACTACTTCCATGATGAATCTTGCAGAATCGAGAATGAGTAGGTAAATTTGCCAATCTTTTGCCTTAATTTTCTGTGAGTTCTAAATTGGATTAAAATGATTGTTGAAAAAGTTGATGTTGTTGAGATATCTATGTGTTTACTTTTATCGACTTTGTTTTAGAATTAAAACATAAATTTTGAGTTTGGATTCTCTTATTAGGTTTCATTTTAATTTATGACCTAATCTTTAACACATATGTGGGTCTTCTCTCATACACTAAAATAAATTTTGTAGCCATTGGTTTATCTAATCACTTGTCACTTTTAGATCGATTAATAATGTTGAGATATTGTTCCTGATATAAGCCTAATTTTGATACATGGATACATATAGATTGGTTTATTATGTCCAAACCAACTATTTTGTGACTCAACAAATTTGTGTAAGAAATTTTAATGTTTTGGGCATATTAGAGGTTATTTATCTAATGAAATGAACCTTTAATTTATTTAAGAAATTTTTGTGTTTTGAGCATATTAAAGATTGTAAATTGGTTTTATTTAAATTATGATTAAATCTGAAATTTTGGTAGAGCTTGGGAAATACTGATGGAGTTTTTACATACCTTGCAACAAATCCTATTTGATTACAATTTTGATAGATTTTCTAACTCCAAACTTTGTAAAAATTTGTCATCTTATATTATTAATGGATTGTGTACACTATCTTTATTGATTCAACTAGCCTATATTTTGTTATATGAAAACCACTTTCTCTAGTGTTTAATCTTGCAATTTTGAGTGTTTGCCCAAGTGGGAGAAATAATGTATTATGGGCTTCACACTCATCAATTTTGCATGCTTTTAATGATCATAGTTTTGGTAGATAAAACGTACATTATCATACTTGTTTATATTTTATTTGTTACATATGCAACTAATCTTGTAAGAAATTCAAGAAGGGTTAATGAGTATATTCTGCTCAAAAGTGTTTTGCTTATTAATTCTTGTATGTTCAAGAAATTGAACTTGTGATTTATATGTTATTGATGAATAATTAATCTGCTCAAAAGTGTTTTCTTATTCAGTACAACTATAAATCAATGTATAGTGAAGCATGGAATTGACAAGATTGTATATACTTCATCTGCTCAAAAGTGTTGAAGCTATATATGTTTGCCCTTGTATTTTATGTTTTAGCTATGCAAACCTAATATAATTAGTTTCTGTCCAAAGATGATTCTAGAATTATATGCTTTTGATGCATTAGAAAACATTCAGTTAAAGTTTTCTATTTCTGTCAATTGTTAGATGAACAAAACTGACCAAATAATTTTGTATAGTTTTTCAGTCATGAGAATCACTTCCCTACAAATATCTAAAATAAAGATGTTGAGCTCATAAATTTTATGTTTTAGATCCCATGACTAATGTTTTGCTAATGGGAGTATTTGAAAGGTGTCTGTTTCATTTTATAGGCATTTATAAAGTTTTTTTTACTCTCTTAATCAGTGGGAGTAATAATTTGTTTGTCTCTTTTAATCAGTGGGAGTAAGAGATTACCTTTTGTGTTAAAAAATTTTAAGTGTTAGTGGCTGATATTTTAAGAGTTTTTTGTTTAAGTTTTGTTTATAAGTTTTAATAAGAGATCCTGATTTTGTAAATGGTATGTCGTATTTTACTTGTTCTCTTATCATATTCTAAATTGACAGAAAAGTTGGATGTTGTTACCAACGTTGTTGAGTTCTTTTGTGAACTACTTTTGTACTGAAATATATTTTCATATTTTCAGTTCGACTATTGTGAGCTAATGTTTTGACTATTAGCTCTTGACACCATGACTTTGTTAGCAACAAAGTGCTTTAAGTTGAATGTGTATGTGATCTTGGAGTGCAAGGAACAGACCAAGTTGTTCTTTGTTTTCTTTGGTTCTGCATTCGATTCAAAGTGACAGGTTGCTAGGAAAGGTTGTTGCATACTTATGAAGACTCAGTGATCACCATGAGTTCTTATTTGTTAGGATAAATCATTGACATTCAAGTGGGAGAATGTAAGGTTGTGAATGACAATGAATGATGTATTGGATTACTTATGTTGTAGGCCACTTGTTTATTGAGTTGTTAACAACTTAAGTAATCTGATAGTCCAAATGAAATAAGGATTATGGAGTCTTATCCTTTGCAATTGACCTAAAAGAAATCTGATGGATTTCACTATAAAGATACAGTATCATGGTGGGACTTAAATACTTAAGTGATAGGGTTCGACTTTCACAACCAATAATAGGCTGATTGTGATTAAACCCTAATGATATAAATACTATGGTTAAGTCCCTGCTTCCATACGCTCAATCTCTAAAAATACGCTAAACCCTATTCACAGCAGAGAGATATTTTGAAGTACCGGAAGTAGAAGACGACCTAGAACTCTTCAATGTCTTCCGTATTCTACAGATAAGTTTAATATAATTAGTCGATCTCTATTTTATATTGATTTGATTTATTCGTGATCCTAATGTCTTGTTGTTGTGATTTCAGAATATATCTTACACAATCAACTCAATTAGTGCCAACTTTTTCATCTTCTTACCACACTTCTCACGCACCTTAAGCTTTGCAGTCTTGTAAACCTCCTCATCGTCGTCCTCCTCGCTGGATGACACATTGGGGGAATTAGCAGTTGACTTCAACTGGGGAATTTCGTCGGTCGCCTTCTTTTCAGCAGGAGAAACCGGCTCCACGAACCTGGACTTGGGCTTCGAGAACGCGGACCGGGAAAACGAAGCTCGCCGGGAAGTGGTTTCGGCTGGGATTTTCGGCGGCGAGGGACTCGGCTTTGGGATTTCTGGAGAAGCAGAGCCCGAGACCCTGAGGCTCTGAAGCTCTGTCAGCTGGAGATTCGAGTCTCTGATTTCGTTACTGTATCTCGTGTGTTCTTCTCCGCCCGAAATCTGCAAAACCACATCGTTTGTACCTTTCTTCTCCCCCACGCCTTTTCCACCTTCCATTGTAACTTTTCTCCGCCACTGAAGCAGAAGATTCAAGCTTTAGATACCCATTTGGACAGTGAGCAAAATATGAAAACACGCTTTGGATTTTCCGGGAAAGTTATGAAATTTCTCGAGAATATTTGATATGTCCGCAGAGAGACAGAGCTTCAAGCAATTTTGCAGCAGAGTGCTGTGTCATGTGAGTTTTAGAGAGAGAAAGAGAGATTTAGTAGGATTTTATGGAAAAGGATTGTGTGAGAAAATTAGAAACATAAATTGGGAAGACAAAGAGAGCCGACTGACAGAGGGATAGGTGACTTCCATTTTGTGTTCTTATTTATGCCGCGAAATCTATATATATAGCGAGAGGCAGTGAACAGTGGGATTTGGTGTCACCGGCTTCGACAAAAAGCATTGGACCAAAATGACCCTCAGCCAAAAAAATCCAAAACCAACCTAAAATAATATATCAAATCATACAAGGGTACTTTGGTAATTTGATCATTATAAAATATAATATAAATATAAGTGGGAAGAGAGAAAATAATAAAAAGAATGAAAGGGAAGAGCGAAAAGAATAAACAAATGACAAAATTGATGGTGCCCATGTGATGGGGGAAGAAAAATATAATAAAAAATAAGAAAAATCATGAATGTTGTGTTCAAAACATCTTAAAAGGCGCATAGCGCTATTGATAAAAAAAAAATAACGAAATAAAAAAATATTGAAACAATTCACGCATATAAACAGTGGCGAATCCATGATTTCAACATTAGGTGATCCAAATTGTAAAAGTTTCAAAAAAACTTAAAACGAAAATAACATTGAAAATTTTTACAATAAATTACTATATGATGTTAGAGAGAAACTGACACCCCGACCCGGAATGTCCACTAGGACTTCGAATCGAGCTGTGATGGCTGACACCTGGAAGGTGACGCAGCCATAAAGTGTGATAATAAATAAAATGTGAATAAATTAAAATCTAAAAGTGCCTAAGTACACGAGTGCGTGGTGGGCGGATCTGGACCCATTTCACGCGCGATACAGAGCATAGGTATAGTACAGTAAGGTGAGATAATGATTATACCATCATAAAAGACATATGTGCTGAAAAGTGCCACGAATCTTCGTCGATACGGAACTCTACTGCTAGAACATGGAGGGGTACAAAAACAGAAAATGTGAGTGAGTGAAATAAAACTCTTCAAACCAATTCCAACTACCAAATATAGTAGCCCCTCGCCGTAATACCTGTTTAATTTCCCAGAAAATAACAGGCGTGACTATAAATCAAAACCATAACCAAAATAATAGTCTTACGGTTATGCTACGTCAAATATCTTAACAGAAATGAGTAACCCAAGTGAAATAAACCAATAGGAAATGACATGTTAGCCGGATCCACCTATCATGTAAGGTTGAATCAATATCTCATCCCATATATGCTAGCATCTCATCACATATCTCATCATAAATATATGCTAGTATCTCATCATAAATATATGCTAGAATATATGCTAGCATCTCATCATAAATATATGCTAGCATCTCATCATATATGCTAGCATCTCATTACATATGTCATCACATATATGCTAGCATCTCATTACATATCTCATCATAAATATATGCTAGCATCTCATCATATATGCTAGCTCGTAACATATCTCATCATATATGCTAGCATCTCATTACATATCTCATCACATATATGCTAGCATCTCATCACATAACTCATCATAAATATATGCTAGCATCTCATCATATATCATCACATATATGCTAGCATCTCATCTCATCATAAATGTATGCTAGAATATATGCCAACTCGTAACATATCTCATCATATATGCTAGCATCTCATTACAAATGTCATCACATATATGCTAGCATCTCATTACATATCTCATCACATATATGCTAGCATTTCATCACATTTAATTTATTTAATTAAAAAATTAAAGAATTTTATGAAATTGAGAAAATTATTTTTCATAAAAATATTTTTGTAAACACAATTAGGCATAGAACACCATTTTCAATTATACAATTAATCACTTTTACAGAAAAATTTTGTCACAGCCTGTTCCGGAATTTCATATTCATTGATATGAAATGACGGAATTGCCCTTATCGATTTCTAAGGTATGTGTGTGATATGTAATTTGAAGAATTATATGTTCCTAAGTTTTTGGAAAATTTCAGTGGGATTAAAGGTTATGTACAATTTGTGTGGTTAGGGTGTATTGTGGACCACACACAATCCCTTTCTCTCTCTCACTCTCTCGTACCCTCTCTCTCTCTCGAACTTGTACAGACGAGGGCCAAAACCCTCAATTCTTCACGGATCAACGCCAAAAAAGTGAGTTTCCTTATCCTTTCAACTCCCTGATTCGAATGGTACTATTTTGGAACTTAAAACCCTCGAAATCACGTAGAAACCCTAACCCCGAAAATGTGCATTGTTCATGCACACGTGAAATATTGGTTTTCAGGGAATTTCAAGCTCATAGTGAGCTTAAGGAGGTTCTCACGAGCTTAGGGGTACTTCGTTGGGAAGATTTGGACGTCGGAGGACTTAGAACGACGAGTTTGTAGGTGAGCCGAGCTATCGACCTTTCTCATGAAAAATCTAGTGGAATTTCAGCTTTGAAACTTGTATAACGTGATTCTACATGTTATTAGCTTCATTTTGGTACCAATTGCATGAAAAATGGTTGAGAAACGAAGGAGAATAAGGAATTTGAAAAATTGCCTAGTTTCCGGCGCCGGCGACGGTCGCCGGAGCTGGAGGAAGAAGACAGGAGAATATTCCGTCAAGTCTGACGGAATATTCTCACACCGTCAGTCAGTTCTAACGGAAACCGTTGGGTTTTAACGGAATATTCTGAGGAATATTCCTAACGGCGTCACAGTCTCAGCCCCGTGTGCCAGGCACGTGCCACGCGTGGGTGGTGCGTTTGGCCGTGCCTTGGCCGGCGCGTGAGGGCGCGTGGGAAGTCCAAAAATATTTCTAAAAATTTGGGGATGTTCGTGGAGTTGTGTAGATCACGTTGGTATATTCAAATACCAAAATTGAGCAATGTATGAGAAGTTATTACAAATTGTTGGTTATGTGCTTTAAATAACGTTGTTATAGTTGTTTCGCATATAGGTGAGACCTATCCCGAGGACGAGCACATTCAAGGGCGTCACGGGGGTTACGACCCTTCGACATATCAGTGAGTGGGCAGTTATTTTCTGTATTTACCTATATACTGATGATTTTCCCAGAAATCGAATTTAAATGAAAGTATGTTTTAAATGCCATGCATGCATATTATATGAAATATATGAATTAGTATTTGATGCATATAGGTGAATGGTGTTGTGGACGCACATGTGAGTATCATGTGAGTTTATGTTATTCATATGATTTATTGTTGATGTGAATTGTGTTGAGAGCTCATAACCTGCACCATTGGTGTTAGTGCTTATGTTGTTCACCCCGCACCACACGCTCACCTTGGATCCAAGTAGGTGCATGTCGTACAAACCATTAGAGGGTTCCGACATGTCGTACAGACCATGAGAGGGTTCCGACTTGTAGGTGATTTTAGATTATTATACAGCTGTTGATGAGAGAAGCACTAGAGCGTATTCTTACACCATTCTTGTCGTACAAACTACTTCAGGTAGTTCTGACTTATGTGCAGAGTAGTACCGTACAGGTCACAATTAGTGACTCCGGCTGGATTGGATATTGAGCTACCGAATTAACCGTATAGGACCAACTGCAGGGTCTCCGGTTGATTCCTTATTTCACCTGTTATATCATTGCATCTTCATACTCACGTGATGGCCAGCACGCCCTGATTTTAGGATCGGGGTGTGTCAAATTTAATATAACAATGATGTGAGGGCACATATTTATAAAATTGATTATAATACTTACATATATTTAATACAAGAATAATACTTGCATTCCTTGTTTGACGTATGACCTCATTCCTACATTTACAAAAAACGTAATTTCATTGTAGAAAATTCATAATCGAAATCGTTTAATCTTCCTTTAAAAATTATCCTTACAAAAAATTATTTGAATCGGAGATCATTTACTCATCAAAATGTATCAAATAAATCAACGGCTCGTTATTAATAGTTACTTGGTACCTATGTCGTTGATTCAATTAATATATTTGGATGACCAAACTATCTTGATTTTGAATGATATTTTTGTAGGAATGATCTTTAAATGAAGGTTAAGAATTTAAACAGTTTCGATTATAAAGTTTCTACGGGAAAGAATGTCATTTGCAAGTGGGAAATGAACTCATATCCCCAAAGAAGAAATGCAAGTATTAACCTTAATACAATCACCATTTGATATAATAATTAGGATAATGCTTGCATGCCCTCTTAGGGGTAAGCTAATTCCCCCACTTATTTATGACGTATCTTCACCGTAAAACTTTTATAATCAGAACTATTCAATCTTCTAATCTTGATTTGAAGGTAAACCTTACAAAAAAAGTCACTTGAATTGGATATTGTTTAGTCATCTAAATGTATGAAAGAAATCAACGGTTGATCATAAATATGCTACTTGTTACATGCACCTTTGATTAATTCGATAGATTTACATGACTAAATGATCACGATTCAAATGATTTTTTATAGGGATGATCTTCAAATAAAGATTAAGATATTGAACATCAAATTCATTCATTGTATTCTTATAGGGTCGAGGAGTGTAGCTACAAAAAGTTATCATAATAGGAGCTAAAATAACCGTTAAATCATGATTTTTCATTTATAATCGTTTGTCCCGTTACCTAATCTTTTAATGTTCTTTGTTTGCAATTCTTGACGTATGCAATCTTAAAGTATATACAAACAAGTTTGATGAATGGATCGTTGAAACTAGTTTCATAGAATGCGTATCTCATCAAAACGATAGATTCAACAAACATTGAGAATGTATTTTATACTTCCATTAAGTATAACATAAGATTTTATAGTATCCACTTGTGTAAATATTTTAAATTATAGATCAAATTCGTTCATTGTCTTCTTATAGGGTCAAAGAGTGTAATTGTAAAAAATCATCAAAATCGGAACTAAAATAATCATTAAATCGTGATTTTTCGTTTATAACAGTCGAAAAGTTTTGTCCCATTACATAATCTTTGAATATTTATTTCTTGCAATTTTTGACGTATGTGATATCAGAGTTTACACAAACATTTTTGACGATTGGATCGTTGAAGTTAGTTTTGTAGAACACATATCGCCTAAAACAATCAATTCAAATATAATCATACATTTGACCAAAAAAAGAAGAATCATATATACAATACAATTAAAAAAAAATTGGCGGAGGCGGGAGACTAAAATTTTGGTGGGATGCCAAAATTTTGGCATGGACCTCTAAAAACTCAACTCTCAATTTCCAAAGAGAGCACTCAGTGCCCTTTAGCTCTCTCTCGTCCTTTTCACTTCTCTCAAGCAGCTTCTCTGCCTTTCCTTTTCATAAACAAAACCCTAGCCTCCAGCCTTCATTTCGTTCATCAAAATCAACACCATCTTCTCCGTTGCTCTCTATCTCTGCCTTCATCCAAAAATTTCCACACGCTCCCACCTTTGCAAACCCGAGCCCAGTTCCACCTTTTCGAAATCAAAAGCAAAACCATCTCTGATTGCAAACTCGGCGAGTTCCTCGCGAACTCGTCCTCCCTTATACTCTGCAACAACAAACCCCTCAAAATTCATTGATCTGAACTTAACTCCAGAAGGGAAAACCATGGGTTCCTTTGCTACACACCACAGCTGTGCCGAGTTTCGGTCGACTGCGCACCCAAGTCCACTTCTTCTGTAACGGTGAGCACCTGTTTTTTCTTGTAATTTTTCGTTAAGAGTAGGATGACCACCAAGTGTTTGATGAAATGTCTCAAAGGGTTATGACATTTTGGAACGCGTTTGGAAACTGGGTTATTTGCTACTTTACTTGTAAATCCAAGTTTTTCCTTGAAAATTGTATTTATCAGGAAATTCGATGAGACCACTTGCTTATTTTAGGAAATGGGGCTGTTTCTTATGCTATAAGATTTGATGTGAGTGTGATGTTAATCAGCCATTGAAATACCACAAATTTTGGTTGTAATGTTGTTTGGTGTTGGCTCTGCAGGGGATATCTATTTTAATTTGAAATGGGTTAGAAAGACAAGGGTGGTTGTCATCAAGCGAGGGTGGGTGTTAATAGTTTTCTAATCTGTTATTTATTAATTAATAGTTTTCTAATCTCATTTTCAGGTAATGATAACAAGAGGCAAATACAAGGGTGAGTGTCATCAAGCAATTCATTCCCTCTCAGACGCACGCCATCGTGGAAGGCAACAATCTGGTATTAGTCCAGCCCTATTATTTGTAATTTGGTATATTGTTCTCGTTTAACTAATTTTGTCTTGCAATTCTTTAAGCAACTTTATATACAGTTTCATTCAATATCATAGCATCTTTCTTCATGAGAGAACTTCTTACAAATCCATTCTGTTGTGGTCACTCCAATCTGGTTGAGATTGTAGATGATCTCTATGATTATCTCAACAAAAATGTTCGATCATGTTTTTGGGCTTATGCTTTTTTCTCACGACTACCATTGAGCAATTGGAATTGGCCAGTGTAATGTGGTTGATAGTCTGTAGACAGTATGCTTATTTATTAAAAGTATCTTTAATGCTTGGAAGCTCTTCTAATGGTCATATTAGTATTCAAGTTCCCTGTCTTGTGTAATGCATATTGGATGAGTTCTATTGTGTTGAAAAAAATAATTACGTTTGAAGGATACCATTCAGACGCGAATGTAGTATATAATGTTCAAGGCTTTTTGCTATTCGATCCTTAATAGTCTCAAATCTAATTTCTTTCAATGCTCAAGGTAAAGAAACATATCAAGCACGGCCAAAGTCATGAAGGTGGGATTTTCATAGTTGAAGCGCTTCTACATTCGAACTCCTCAATGGTTGGTTAAAGCGGACATGGAAAACTAGCATTACAAGACGTATCATAGGATTGTAACAAGTACTTTAAATTTTTTACATTGATTTTTGGAATATGTAGTTGAATATATGGTTTCATTAATATAAAACAATTCATTCAATAAAAATTGCCATTGAAAATATTATTGAACTTATATAAAAAAAAAATTGTATTTGTATCCTTTTGTTTTTTTTACCGACAAAATAGGATAATCGCCCATATATAATTCCAACGCCTCTTGACCCTCATAAATATGTTTTTATGCATATTTTTGACAATTCTTAATTGTTAGTAATGGTAATTGCGACGATTATATACTCTTGTAAATAACATTTTACTATTGGAAAAACATTTTTTGACACAATGTTTTGGTCATAAAAAAATCTTCGGAAAAAAGAGATGCCATCGTTTAGAAAGTATATTCAACGGGCATATAAGTATTTGCGACCACATTGACATGTCGAAAATAAAATAATTTTGCCATATTGAAAATTCATTTCCAATGGAAAGATAACTAGTAACAACGAGCCTCATGCCTTGGAAATGAACCATTTTCGACGGCTGGTCGAGAAAAAAGTATTTCCAATGTAGCAATTTCCGACGCCCAGCGAGGGCTTTTTCCTGTCGGAAACAAGTATTTGCGACGGAAAATTACCTTTTCCGACAGCATTTGACCATCGCTAATGACGTTTAATTTTGTAGTGAATTAAAATATTTTTATGGTGAATATACATTATTTGCAAGTGGGAAATAAGCATATCCCCAAAGGAAGAATGCAAACATTATTCCAGTAATTATTTGTAGTAATATCTTCTATGTAATCTTACTCTTTTTTTTCAAGAAAAATATTATTATTCTTGTATATATTAAGAAGAGGCTCGCATGTGTATATATATTAACATTTCTTTTCTTGTGTTCTCTTTATTACTTGTTAGTAGGGATCAGCTCGGTTTGGTTTGGTTTAAAATGGTCTTGAAATTGTGAACCGAATTGAAGAAAAAGACTCGGTTCGGTTTGAAAACCAAGTTTTTTCTTTTTTTGCATGGGGTTGGTGGCATGTGATGTGGATGGCGCAGCCAGTGTCCTAATCAAGGAAAAGGTCGTCTTCAACTCCAAATTATCTTAATCTCAGGTGTTGAGAATGAGGAAATTAAAATATAAATTAAACTAGCAACTTGGCTTCAGTGTTTAGGGTTTAAAAATTTTCCCTTATCTTCTGGATCCACTCTCTTAGCTGTCAATCAATATTTTGTTGTTTTAAGTTAAAGCTGTGTTTGATCAATTAATTTGGGGGGCAAGTGGCCTTTACCAAAGCGGTGAAAAGGTTTCGATCATTTACATGACAGCATGAATTCAAAACACGTCGGTGGTTAATCTAACAAAACTTATTACTTGACAAAAAAAAAATTTAATTTGTGGAATAATGAATTGAAGAGAAGTTGACAATGGCTTTTGCTGATCGGATCATCTTTCCCTACAGTCGGTGTGGGCTGTATATGGGTTGTTAGGCCATTTCCAACCGAAGGGTCCAGAAGGCCGAAAATAGCCCGAAAACCGTCTCCAACCGAGGGCCAAGCCAAAGGGCTCGTAGGCCTCACTAGACAAAAAAGGGCCAAAGGGCCAACCGGCTGGCCCAAAGTAGCCAGCTAGCCGGCCCCGGGCTGGGCTGGAAATCAAACCCCCAACGGCTAGCTGACGTCAGCTAGCCGTTATTTTTGAATTTTTTTTTTAACAAAATTTGTTTAAAACATTTTTAAAATTCTTTTTTTTCCCCTATAACTTCCTAAACCATTAAACATTACATGAAACAACATTAAACAATATTAAACAACATTAGATAACATTAAATAACATTAAACAACATAAAAATTATACAACATAAAAAAAAACATTTAACAACATGAAACTTAAACAACATTTTTAAAAACATTTAACAACATAAAACTTAAATGTTTACTGCATGCTTCTTTAGGCCCAAAGATGTGCAACAATGACGTCACTTAGCCGTTTGATTTGAATTTAAGTTGTAGTTTTTAAATAATAAATTATGTTTGGCCCTATGACCATTTGGTCCTCAGTTGGAGATGGTTTTTTGTGACAGGGCTAAAACGAGCTCTCTGACCCTTTGGCCCTCGGTTGGAGATGGTAAGAAATATGGTCATGCACTGTTTATTAAAATATTAATTTCTTGAAGGGCCAGAGGGCTAAAACGAGCCCTCTGACCAGTCCTCGGTTGAAGATGACCTTACTTGGCTCTATTATATCTAAAGTGGGCAAGTCTTTATATAAGCATTTAAAACCACTAAATAGACCAAATGCAAACAAGAAGATGAAACCAAAATCTTGCGGTCTCCATTGACCCCTCAAGTTAACTCTCTCAAAATCCGACTGCTACTTTAAAACCTCATCAGGTCGATTTTCTAGCCGAACCACGTTACGTACAACTAGAATCTTGAAATTTGTAAAAGATTACTTTGTGGAACCCTGTCTTTAATTAGTTTAATGTCACTGTTGTAAAATGTTACAGGAGAAGGATGAGCACAACAGCCACCAGATGTCGAAGCACTTCAAGATTGATGGGAAGAATCTGTTTCCAGTTCCATAATTGGTCATTGAGATTTGAAATTGATACAGTTGGTTAACGAGTTTGCCCACGTCAATTATTTTGGTTATTCCGTGGAAAATCTCGGTTAAATAAGGATAAAATGACAAAAATACTCTCAATTTAATCCTTATTTAACAGAGATTTTTCACGAAATAACCAAAATGATTAGTAGTGGATAAACTCAATGACAAGTTCCATCGATTTAAATCTCAGAGATCAAAGTAAGGAATTATGTCAATTTCAAATATAGCACTTTACTTGTACGTACATAGAAATCCTATATCGTTCACTTAAAGCATACCATGTGAATTAGTTAGTGATATTATATGACGGTTGTAATATTTACACCAAAACAATTTCATCAAATTGAGGTCATGTACAACTAATCAAGGAATTCATTAGGTGTTGTTATGTGCTAGAATATGACCAAGACATATTTCTGAAGTAATTGATGGCGATGAAAGGCCGAGAGCGACTGTATTAGGATTGGAATTTTCTCATGAACTTTAGGGTGTCGAGATGTGATGTGATTTTAATTAGCTCAATGTATCAATTAGCTATATTAGTCTAGTTGTATCTCTTTTTAATGTTTCAAATAGGTCCAAAAATTAAGTTTCAATCTCCCCTTTCTCTCACAACATTAGGATATCTTTCACTACAAGCTTCGAGTTTCACTATTTGTTTCTTCTTGCATTCTAGAAATAACATGCCCAAAAGTTTATTGTTTTTTGCGTTTGACTTGGTGTTGGAAACTTGGGGCCAAAGAAATTGCTTGAACAAACCATTAGGTTCATTCTCTCCGAGCGAGTCTTTATCTCCGTGTTTGAGAATTTTTCTTCATGTTGAAAGTTTTTCTCATTTTTAGTGTGAGGCTTTTAATCTTGAGCATATTCAGTGGCGTCGATCCTAACTTCTGCTGGGGTCGGTCGCCTTCCTCCCCCCCCCCCCTATTTTCTTTCTTCCTTTTCTCTTTTCCTGGAGTCAATTGATCTTTCCCCATAATTTCTTTACCGATCTGTACAGTTCCTTTGCCCTTATGGATATCTCTCCTCCTGGCTCATCCCTATTCAGATCTTTAGCCATGCATCATGTTGAGATCGTGTAAAGTTCCAATGTTTCCACCGGCTCGAGTGTTTCCAACACCAATTCTCTATGTTGTCTGCCTTTACTGGCAGTGTCACTCGTGGGTTTCCACAAGCTTTATCTTGGTAGTTGGCTTCTCTTGATTAGTTGCCGGCTATCCTATTTTTATGGTTGTGCTTGAGGAGCAGATTGGAGTTAGAGGTTGCGATTGATGAGGCGATGCTCGACGGTGGAATTGGATGATCGTGCGGAATTGTGGAGGCGGAGATTGCGTAGAGGTTTTTAGTTTATGTTGTTTAGTTTTGGTCTTGGGCCTACCTGTTGGTTGGCTCACTTTGTGTTTTGTTTTGTTTTTGGCCCATTTTTTGTTTGTTTATATGTTTACTTTGGGCCTTTAGTTTGCTTGTATATATGTTTTAGTTGGTTGGTAATAAAAAACAACTTTTTACCAAAAAAAAAAGAAATACATCAAGTGTTATACTATAAGTGGTTCTAATTTTTTTATTTATTTTTAAGTATTAAATCACTTATATAATGATACTTGATGTATCAAACCGTAATTCCGGCACATTAAAAAATTATCCCTAAGTAGAATGGAAATTGGTAACAATGATATTTTTGTAGACCTTCCCACAAATATGACATGTCTTTTGTGTACAACAACAAAAACAATACCCAAAAAAAAAAAAAAAAACCTAGCAAAGTAGATCATAAGTAAATCATTAAAGAATAAATTAATTAACTAAAATACAAAGGCAGTACTTATAAACCTAACACAAAACATAAACCATAACTAAACATAGCAAACGCAAACAAGAAGAAGATGAAGCTAAAATCTTGCCACCTCCATGGACCCTTCAAAATAACTTTCTCAAAATCCGACTGCACCTTGAAAATCTCATCAGGTTGTGGATCCTCTAGCCACGTTACAAATAGAATCCTGAAATTTGTAAAAGATTACTCTGAGGTACCCTCTCATTAGTGCAATATCACTTTTGTAAAGTGCTACAGGAGAAGGAGGAGCACAGTAGCTTCCAGATCTCCAAGAACTTCAAGATTGATGTTCAATGCTTGTCTCTTACTCCATACTTTTTTATCATGATCTTCCATGACCCATAAGTTCATGAACGTCTCTCTTCTATCAAAATAAATCAAACCAAGGCGACCTTGGTAGTCCACGAGTTGGTTGGAATTAAAACATTCACTATCACTTACCGGCCGGCTGAGGTAATTTCCCATCGATCTTCATGATCTTCCTAATAAAAAGCGAATACTTGGTTGTTCGTCAGAAGCCAGTACACGTGCCGCATGCTGTTACACAAGGTTGGTGAAAAGAACTGAAGTAAACACAAGAGGGTAAACTAATAACATCCTTCAATTTCTTCCATGCCCAACTGTTTGAATCAAACACCTCGCCCATTAGGTTGTTGTAGCTTTTTAGTTTATGATAAGGGGTTTGTAGACGGAGATTGGAGTTTTAGGGTTTGAGAACCGAATAATCTTGTACCTTAAAGGTTTCGAGCTCGATCAACATAACCATGGCAGTTATTCAGGTACCACAGAGGAGCTTCTAGGGTTTTGGCTCATGCAAAACACTAGGCCATGAGTACTATTCACATATTTGATCTAGACAGGAACAGGCATGAAGTTTAGTAGCGATGAAAGTATCAAAGTCTTGTTGGACTTGTTATCAACAGACCAAGGTTGATGATATTTGTTCTGAATTAAAAACCCAGAAACCGTGTCACTCCTCTTACAAAACAAATGCCATAACGATGAGTCATATGTGATGTGATTCCAGTCCTTGGCTCATGCAAAACACTAGGCCATGACTACAACCACTATTGAGTGATTTGATTCGCGTTAAAATCTGATAACATATTTCAGAAGGAAGAGATGGTGGTGAGGCCATTAGAGCTCGTTAAAGAAAGGCGATGCAAATTACAGTGGGATCCTCCTCTACGGAGATTTGAACTCTAGAGCACCTTTAAGTTTTTTGTTTTTTTGTTTTGTTTTCACAGTATTAGATCAAGAGGTTTAAATAGCAAGATGCTACTAGACAAATATTAGGTCAAGAGGTTTAGTTCTTTGAGTAAATTTTAGCAATGATTCTTCAACTTTAACTCAATTGGAGCAATGATTCCTCAATTAAAAATCTATTAGCATTGCTCCCTCAACTCATCAAAACGTGCAGCTATAATCCTTCAACTAAAAATTCATTACCAATGGTCCCTTAACTCTAATTCAACTGAAGAAATGACCCATAAACTTTAACCCAATTGGAGAAATGGTCCTTCCAACATAACTTATTTTGACAAAATTTTGACAAAGTTGACGAAAATGACTATAGTTATACGTTTTGATGAGTTGAGGACTAATGGTAATAGATTTTTAGTTGAGGGACCGTTGCTCCAATTTGATTAAAATTGAAGGACCATTGCTACAATTTACTCTTAGTTCTTTTGGTTTCTTCATGAGTAAGTCCTCCAAAACTATTTTATAGTAAAAAACATTTAGAAGCCTCATATTGAGGGGAAAAAAATAGAAGGAAATGTCTATTATTGAAACCGACTATTGCGCTAGACAGTTAAAAAGGCATTCTGAGTCTCTGCATTTAGACATTCTATATTTACCGGTTAATTATTTATACGGTTAACTTCACCTAACGAGATAAGATTTGGTTGTTGTTGTATGTAAGTTTCAACTTAAATTGAAAAATTGTAATTGTAAAGCCATGGTTTACTAATTGAAGGACAAATACTTACACAAGATTAGTAAATAAAACAATAGAACAATAATATATTTATTTAATTGTTGTCTTAGCCAAGAATAAGGCGGCAGACTGAAAGTGAAATAATTCTTATCTATAAATTTAAGTCCCTCTCAAGTCTCATCCACCCTTGCTGCTATCTTGTGTTTAACTGTGCATTCCTTTTGTCTCCTTCCAATCATTCTTATTCTTTACCCCCCAAAGATTATTAAACAAAGTTTATTATTTCCACAACTACATAACCACCACGGCTTTTCGATTAACTACTTGTTATAATGAAAATGGTTATCTTGATATACTAGATTAAGAACTCATTTGAAAGAGTTTTTAAAATGACTGAAAGCGTTTTTGATGAAAATATTTTTGGAACCAATCTTAGTACAAATGTAAGTAAATCCTAGAAAAACTTAAATGTTTCTTAAAATGAGCACATAAAAAACACTAAGTGCTTTTGAAACTTAAAACATTTTCTCTAAAAGTACTTTTAGTCATTTAAAAACACTTCCAAACGAGCGTCCAAACTTATTTGTTAATACATTCTCTAACATAGGTGAAAATTACAATGAAACCTCTCAATTGTATTGAAGAATGTATATAAGCAAATGTGTCAATTTTGTGTGTCTAAGACTAAGTAGTATTATTCGTTGCATTCCTAATTTCATTAGTAGTGTAATTATGTAAATCTTAGTAGATTATGTGCAGAATTCTACAATATTTTTTAGATAGTTTTCTTGTTGTAATTGTATTACTTGGAGAGCAAGAATTCTCTTTCCCTTATTAATATAGATAAAAAAAACAAAACATGAGAAATATCCCTTACTAATTCATCTACATAAAGACACAAAGCACAAAGAAAATAAAACACAAAATTCCTCAAGCAGTTCTCTCTCTTCCCCTTCCGCCGGTTTCGTGCTTCTCTTTTCCCACAGTAAAATAGGCCAACAACATGATTGTTGTTTTAATCTAATTTAAACCTAATTAATAATAACAGGATTAGAGTAGAGAATCTTCTTGATGAAATTAAAACAACTACCTAGTACTAATTTAAGGCCCCTCCTCCTCTCCAAATCCTCTTGCTACTTTCGCCAAAAACCCCCCAAAAAAATGGGTTACAAGCTCCACACAATACAAAGCCCTTTTTCACAGCCACCACAGCCCCCGCCTACTCCACCACCAAAAACCAACTTACCCATGTTCTATTACGGCCTCATAATCGTCTCAATAGCCGCCATAATCCTAGCCATGTACAACCTTATCTTCGTCAAACTGACTTCGAACCGCCACGACCAGTCTCAGCTACCAAGATCATCAATCAGTTTGGTTGATCTCTCAAGAACAAGGAGGAGTAGAAGCTTTGGGAACTTGGACAGCTTCATGTACAAGAAGAACGAAGGGTCAACGTCAAGAGATGAAAGTTGTGTCGAATGTGCTGTTTGCTTGTCAGTTTTTGAGGACGGAGAAGAAGTAAGAAAGCTTCCTACTTGCAAGCACTCCTTTCATGCTCCTTGCATAGACATGTGGTTCAACTCTCACTCTGACTGCCCGCTCTGCCGCACTCCCCTGCCGGCGAGCTCATGGAGTCATCCGCAGCTGACTACTACGCCGGAGGAGAATTCCAGAGAAGTCCTACTAGCAAGCACTAGTCCTTTCATGCTCCTTGCATAGACATGTGGCTCCACTCTCGCTCCGACTACCCGCTCTGCCGCACTCCCCTCCCAGTGAGCTCATGGTGTCATCTGCAGCTGACGACTGCGCCAGAGGAGAATTTCAGGGAAGTCCTGCTACTGTGAGCTTTCTAGGGTTTCCTTTTTTCGGCTTTTTTTTTCATTTCCATATCTAGGGTTTCTTGGATTTTGTTGGTTTGTGTAGGACGATGGTATCAAGGAGTGGAAGTAGAAAACAAGGATTAGTTGGAGATATTTTTATGATTATCAGAAACACAACCATTCCACGTGTTATAATAAAGATAAATGATAGAGCTGATACCCTTCTTTTAGGGTATATTAACACAAAACAAATCTACTTATTGTAGTTTGAGTATAATAGTAATGTTACTTGGCCATGTTCATGGTACACTCGATTAAGTGAACGGAGTGTAAACATATTTCGCCTTTTAATTGGTTCCATCATTGTGTTCAAGCTCAAATTCCCCTCTCACAGTTTAGATTAAATTAGAATATTGCTCGAATATTTTTTTTGTGTACAAACTCATCGAATGTAATTTTATTAAAATATGTCCGTCTCAGATCCTGATTCGATAAATTCCGGCATAAATTTCTCACAGATATTACAATGCCCAAAGTAACTCCCATCTTTCACACTATGCCAATAATATACAAGAGATGAAATCTACATCCTTCTTAAATTGTCTAGCCTCGCCTGTAAATCACTATCTATCCCACCGTCATCAGCTCCAGCTGCCGCTGTTTCAACTTGTGGAACTTTGTTCTTCGCAGCCGGTGCAGCAACGGCAGCGGATGGTGCATTAACAAGCTGCAGAGAACAAGAAAACCGAAAAAATCGTTATTGCTGCTCCAAAAAAATTTAATTCTTGGTAACGACAGTTGAGAGGAAAAATGTAGGAGTGTGTTATCCACACACCCTTTTTTACTTCTCACACACCCCTTATTAATTTTTGTCATTTGATCTTCTTCAATTCATCCGATCCGACGGTCGAAAATTAAAAGGTTGTGTGAGAAGTAAAAAAAGGTGCGGATATCACACCTCAAAATGTATTTCTCGACTGATGTAAGTACCTCTTGGTTGACATCAATTCCAATCTCATCAAGAACTTGGCTCACTAGTTCGTCGGTTTCCTCCTCTTCCTCATCTCCTTCCAGCGCATCATCAATGGCATCGCCCATCACCTCAGTTGTCAATTCCATCTTCTCATTCTGCCTCTCAAATTCTTGCATGATTTTCTGCAGTGATGGCAAGTTCATCTGCCTGTTCATCTGGCCCATGGCCTTTGTCACTCCTTTCATCGCCTCTCCCATAGCTTGTGTCGATTTCAAAGTCTGAAAAGAAAAAGTGAATTTTAGAACCCAACCCATCCAATATGATAACAAAATAATGACGGTGTTAAAAATTGCGAAAGAAACTTTCATTCATATAATTAAAAAGGGATAATGTAGGATATACCTGAATTCTAAGAGATACACCCTGGAGTTGTGATTTGAGCTTGTAGAACTTTTCAATCTGATGCCGTGTTCGAACAAGGTCTTTCGCCATAACTTTAACAGCTCCCTGAAACAAAGTTGGACAAATAAAAACCACAGTTAGGCTTTGTGACCATCAAATCAAAGTCTATCCGCTACAAGATAAACACGGAAAATGTTTTACGCATGTATAACACCAACTGCATAACTAAAACTCAGCGACAGATAATTAGGCAACAATGAGCCGAGGGAGTTTAGGTCTGCGGTCAATAGTAGCTCAGCCACAGAGCACAGACAGAGGAAGATACTGAAATCGACCTTCACAAACAATTAATAAAGCAAAACAGCTACTAGCAGAGAGAAAATAACATACCATCTGCCCTTGCTTGGCACTTTTCTTAATCTCTAGAATTAGTTTCTTCTCTTGTCCTTGGAGAGCTCCTCTCTCCCTCTCTATTTCTCGAATAGATTTGTCCAACATCCTCTTGTTTTCCCGCAAAAGTTCTGAAATCTCAAATTCAGACGCATGTATACAATTTCAGCTTATAAAAAAGTAATTCTTAAAGAACACTGATATGAATAACAAAATAGCGTTACGTGTCCAGAAACCAAACAACCGGATTACCAATTGAGCAATCAAATTCAGATATCGATGTGCAAATAACGGTGTATAACGCACAAACCAAAGATTATCAATTATTATAGACATCCTTGTGCTTCAAGTGCTTAGAATTTCTTCATTTCGTCTATACATAACCCAACTGAAGGTTACACATTACAAATTTACACACCACTACAGGTTCAACTCTGGATATCTGGTGGAATTTAAGGTCTATGATCATTACGACGCCACCTACGTATACAGATATATTGAAAAACTAAGCACTGGAAATAGCATTGACTAACTAGATTGAATTGTAAAGGATTAAAGTTTTATATCAGCTCCAATTGAGCTTCCTAAGCACAATCAGCTCCAAAGCATCAATAATTAACAACAAAAAACATTAAATTCTTTGATTAACACATAAATTATTTAAATTTCTGGTTATTGCTCCAATCAGTCTCTCTATAATTTCCAAATCTATTAAAACATAACACAAAATTCCCAATTTTGTTTAAAGATGTTACAAATTTTACATCAGGAAAGTCAAATATCACAGAAATTCAACAAATCAAAACCCTCAATAACATAAAACCAAACCAAATTCACCAAAACCGGATCAATCTACGAACCTGCGGGCGTCTTCCGCTTCCCGAAGAGGAAACTCATGGCGCCGGATCGAACGGTCGAAAATCAATCCGAAACTTCTCCGGTTCGGCCTGGATCGGATCGGATCGTCTCTGCGCGCGTTCGACTCCGATTTCTCAGAAAACCGATTGAATTCGTCGGCTTTTCAAAGCTTTTGCCTCTCGATTCGTCGAGCTTTCCCTTCACGCGGTGTGTTTGCGTAGTGGTTATTGGTTAAGGAAAGGAATCGAAGCGTCGTGGACGACGACGACGCACCTTACACGCGGCAAATCTCGAGTCCTGGGCCCCGCACGATCGTTTTTTTCGCACGCTTTTTGGTTAATTTGTTTCTCGAAGGCCCAATGGACTTTCTCAAATTGCATCTGAGGCCCGTATGGTGATGTTTGGGCTTTGAATTGAGGCCCATATGTGGGGGTCGGCGTTTTTGTCAGAAGTTGGTTGGTTTAACCGCACGCGGGAAAAGGCGTCTGGCGTTTTTACCTTTTTTTTGTTTTAACCGCCGAGTGAAAGCTGTACATTCGGAGCTGACAGCAACAGAGCGCACGGGTGCACGTGGGGAGCATTGGTTTTAAAGACACTGGGAAGACGCAGACAGGGTTCAGGGAGTCACGTGCGGGTTTGTCCCACTACGTCGTACGTGAGAGTATAGTATACTATACTGTTCCTCTAGCATGCACGTTTGGAACTCACGGTTTGTTCGGAAGTTCTTTTCTAGAAAGTACTTATTTATAATTCTTTCAAAAAAATGCTTCTAATGAAAGCATAGGGTAAGTTTCATAAACATTTCGAGTGTTTCTTGAAGAATCAGTGTTTTTGAAAATTTGTATCGCCGTTTAATAATTATTTTAGTTTTAATTTTAATTTTTTGTTGTTTCGAATCTGAACACTTGATTCAAAATTATTTGAAAAACTATTTCTTTGCATTTTCAAAAATTGGCTTTCAATTTTTTTTTTCTTTTTCTTAACTGAAAACTAATGATAGTTACTAAACAAGTTTTCTTATGTCAAGTTTTTCCTTAAGTACAAAACTGAAAACTTCCCAGTGGGTCACCCATTATGGGATTGCTTTCACCCAAACTCGCATAACTTCGTAGTTCCGATAGAATCCGAAGTCAATGAGTTTTCAAAAGGCCTCGTGCTATAAGGAGGGGGGAGCATGTACATATAAGGCACCTCACCCCCTCTCCGTTGGTTGATGTGGGATCTTACATGAAATTGAAATGTTTCAAACGGCCCCTTAAACTTTTCTATTAAAACCATGTCCAAAATGATTATGAATCCACAAAAACACTTTTAGTCATTTGGAAACAAACTCTAACCGACGTTTGCTTTAAGTATGCCAACAGGATCCTCTCAGGATCCTTTTGGTGATGATCATGGGGATCCATGAATCGTGTTCATTCATCGTACATCGTGCAGTCAGTTTTTATCAAGTACTGTTTGTGTTTAATTTTAAATAAAGATATTTAAAATAATTTATGACCACACGATGTACGATGAACGGACATGATAGACGAATCTCCATGATCCACATAAAGATGATATGGCGAGGATTCGATTTCTATGGAGTCAAACTATGGGGGAGGTGGATTGTCTGCCCTCCCATTTCCATACTCTTCTCATCCCTTTCTGTTTGTGTGGTCACGGTTAAGCCACGTCAATATTTTATATTGATTTTTTTATAAAAATAATAAAATAAAAAGTAATAGAAATATAAAATGTTGACGTAGCTTAACCCCTCCTATTTCATACAGTCACGGTTAAGCCACGTCTCCCACTTCCCATACACTTTCATCCCCTCCTATTTTGTACACTCTCATACAGTCACAGTTAAGCTACGTCAATATTTTATATTACTATTGTTTTTTGTCTTATTATCTCTATAAAAAAAATTAATATAAAATGTTAACGTGACTTAACTGTGACCGTACAAAATAAGAGAGAATGAAAATGTATGAGAAGTGGGAGGACAGAAAAACCGGGTCCCTCCTTAACATTTATCAACTCAAAATATCCAATATTCCGAAACACCGGATAAATCCTTGCAGCTGAAAAGACAATTGCATAATTTTATTTTGGACTCACATATGTTATGGAAATCATGCAAATAATGCAGAATGGGCAACTGGCATACTGTCAGATTGCAGAGAACCTAACCAGTTCTCTGCAGCGGCCACCCATTGAGATCATTAGCCACAGACAAATATGGAGAAGATCCAACCACAGATAGCTGGTGCGTGGTCCTCCTGCAGTCCTGCTCCTCTATATATATCCGCTCTGTGTTCATATAATTCAAATTAATTATATAAATAATTTCGTATTAATTTGCTCACATGCATTTGTTTTAAATCATCCTCCATTAATCAAATTTCCAGGCTATTTGCCACGGATTTATGCACGGTTGTTGAGAAGCATGAAGTGATTTATTTGGTAGATTGCAATTTCCCATTTGTTTATACGTGCTTATGCGATCACTAGAACGATACAGTATTCCTATTCATTAAGTGAGAAACTTTAAGTTTGTTTCATGTAGATAGTGAGTTTGATATCATATTTTGCGGATCTCGCTTAGCTTAACTTATTGATATGTTGATCATGTTTGTTTTCACTAAAATGTGTAGGTCAAATTTACAGTTTGACAAAAAAACATTACTGATTGTGTTTCGCTCTTAAAGATTGAGATTGGTGACCACAAATATAAATTGATGACATGTATTGCTTTTAGATCTTCAACTCACGTTAACACACTGATTAAACAAGATATATAGAGCCATATATTAATTTAATATCTTGACTGACTAAATATTCCCTCTCATTTCACTACAACAACCACCAAATATTATTTCAATCAACAAGGTTGACTGTATGAATTCTAGAACGTCACGGTATTCGGTTTTGCATCGTCTTTCCAAGCCTTCCTTTACCCTTTTTGCATGAGCCTATGTGTTATAGTCGCACCTTCTAACTAGATCATCTGTAAATCTTTAGTTCACATATCCAAACCACTTTAATTAATTTTCTCATATCTTATCTTCAATTGCGCTGCTCCTATTTTACCTTTCATTCCATTTCACTAATTTACCAATTTTTTGTTATTTTTATTATAATTTTTTTCACTTTTGAGAAGCAATTGAGAGCTAATGTGCCCAAAGTCAATGAAAGGGGCCAATATGGGTGTCCCATTAACCATCCCAAGAATATATAGATTTGAAGATCAAAGAACTTTAATCTTCTATGGTGTAAAAGTTTGTTGGGATATATGCCTTAATGCTTGATCCTGCAAATATATTGACTTCTTAGATTCCTCCATGAGTGGCCCCCTCCTTGTCTCCCAAGCTTCAAAACTCTTCTAATTTCAATCCCTAATGTCATTTCTGCACATTCAGATCATCTTTAAGATTTAGCATTGCCTTCCTCTTCATGGATGTTGCAATGTGTCTAATGGCCAACTCAATAATGAATCCTACTGTATCTCTACCGAGCGACGAGTAGAATTTTTTGCGTTCGACTTAAATACGTAATGAAATATTATAAGTGACAGAATAATCTTGCTTTCACAATCTATTGAAATTCAATCATTTCATATTTGTAAGAAAAGAGCATATTGTAATAATGGTCTTACAACTTTAACTGAATTAGAGCAATAGTCTCTCGACTAAAAATCCCTGATCATTGGTCTCTTAACTCATCAAAACGTGCTACTATGATTTTTTACGTCAATTTTATCGAAATGAGTAACGTGCTACGCACATGAGGTTGAATCAAGGGGCAAATATGGAAAACCAAATGAGAAATTGTAGCAATGATCCCTTACCTTTAACCAAATTTGAGCAATGATCTCTTAACTTTAACCCAATTGTAGCAATGGTCATTCTACCAACACTCATTTTGACCGAAGTTCTAGTAGAATTAACGAAATAGACCATAGATATACGTTTTAATGAGTTAATATACTAATGGTCACATATTTTTAGTTGAGCAACCAGACATAACGATTTTTGAAAACCCTTGCCAATCCTGCTGTGTTGACCAATAAAATTTATATTTCTGCTGTGCAGACAATAATTAAATGGCCGAAAAGCTCTGAGTCGTTAATCATTTCTAACCCCTTTGAGACCAAAGCGATTGAAATTTTTACCTGTAAACACTTGAGGTGGTTGAGGCCATGTGCTAAAGCACCAAGCAAGAACTGCTAGCTAGCTGCTTTCACTTTCTCTCTTCTCTAGCAGATAACATTGGTGTGTTTCTACTTTTTCCGTTCTCTCTTTTCAATCTGCTTTTTTTTTTAGTACTTATAGCTTAAGCGTGTGAATGTGACATCAACAGAGAAAGTGCTTACAAAGTGCTTGTAGTTTGAGCAACGTTATCTTATCATGTTTGAGTTGTTGGAGTGTAAATTCAAACCATATACATCGGCGAGAAAGCGCTTAAATGTAGCTTGAGTATTGTTTTCTCATCAAATTTTATTTTATCACGATAATATTTATGTTGTAAAATTGTAAACCTAAACACATTTTCTGGCAGCAAGGTTGTTCGAAGTACTTGTAGTTTAAGTAACTTCGCTTGTCGAACTTATGTTATTAGACTCTGAATCTAAACCATAAAAATTAACTAAATAATAACTTACTCAAGAATTTGAAAGTAGAAATCCTTAATTAATTTGCTCAACCTTTTCACTAGAAAAAAATAAAGAACAAGAAAATTACAAGAACCCTTGTGCAATAGCTTGATTGGTTCTGAAATTAGTAGTCTCATACACTGGAAGTTCTTCCATGTACCTTCCAACCCCAACTGGATGATTCAGCTCAAAAAGATCAGAACTTGAACAACTCTCAGCATCATGATCACTTCCTTCATCATCTGCATTGTCACAAAAACTTCTCACAAAAGTTGGACCAACCGCGCCGGTCGTCCTATAACTTGTTGGACTAACCGCGCAAGTCTTCCTGTAACTCGTTGATTTTGTGGTACAATTGAATGTAACGAGGTCTTGCGTTAGACTCTCGCCCGATTGGATCAGCGTATCATAATTACCAGGACAAGACCTTGCATATTTTTGAAAAGAGGGTTTTGGCATCAAGCTTGGGTCTTCTTCAAACACACATTTGTGGTGGCTTGAAAGCTGAGAATCCTCACCAAGAACCATACTCGTCGGGTAAAATCTAACCGTCCTTTTCGTGCCATTGCTCGATTTTTTCGCTCTTGAAGACGGTTTGCTCAAGCACGACCTTGAGAAAGTAGAAGCCGGCGCAGAAGAAGAAGAAGATGATTTCGAATTCGACACATGCTCTGTGATGCTCACATCTTCCACAGCTCCAACATGACACATTTTTGCCTTTTTGACGTTCCCGGAATTGAAAATTGAATTGATGAAGCTCGCAATACGCCCGCCGGGGGAAATGGGTTGCTTCACTTTCTTCAGCTCTCCATAGATTTTCAAAGCTCGGAGCTTAGTCTTTGAAAACCCACCTCCCCCGCCACCCTCACTCTTTTCCTTCTCCTCGAACTGCACGAACCTCCCCTCGACCGCCTTCGGTTTTGTTCTTGATCTGCAGCTCGAATCTGTTTCGGAAGACGAAAATGCAGCTCCCGAGCTCGACTCCGAGGAACTCGAAGCGGAGTTCGAGAACATGGAGCTGTGAACATTCTGCTTCTCGACCCATTTCTCAATCATAATAGCCCTTCGTAGATTAACCTTCTCCTTGCCTCCTTTAGCAGAGCAGCTCTGTTTCTTTACCATTGTACTCGAATCTCGAACATAACCCTGATCTCCATCTCCACCGCTCGATTCATCAATCGAGCGGTAGATGGAGTCGAGCAGCGAAGAAGAGAAAGACGGGTTTCTTCTTCGCCTCGAAAACGTTTCTTCTCTCGGTGACCTCTCCCTCACATACATCTTGATTTGCTTACACAAAATTCACAGAGGAAAAAACAGAGTTTTATAGGCAAAAAACATAGGACACAGAGAGAGTGAGAAAAGCAGAGGACAGTGAGAAATAGTTTAAGAAGATGTGTTTGCTGGGGTGTCTGCTTAGAGAAGGTCAAAAGCTGCAGAAGGGAATTTTATAGGGTGCAAGTAGATCATGTGAAAGAACAAGAAAGAACAGGGAGAGATTGCAAGTTCCCTCTGTTTTATATCAGAAATATTATCACGGTTGCCAAATGCCTCCAGCCACGGATATAGGAGGACCCTTTTAGCTTGAATATTATGAAAATTAATGAAAATAGCTCGAAAATTTTGAGTTTTAACGATAAGAACAAAGTAAAGGATAAAGTGAATGGTACCATGATTGATTTTTTAATGTAAAAATGTAGTTTTTCGTTAAAGTGAACAGTACCGAAAACTTTTCGTTAAAGTTCCGTTGAATATTTGTAAAATCTATGTCCAATCAATGGCTAAAATGAACTTGTAAAAAAGAATCAGCGTGAATTTAGCCAAGAGCTAGGGACATACGGCAAGCCCCCTCCCATCGACGGGACTTTACATGCACATCGCAAGTCAAGATAGAAAAATTTAGAGCTAGTTTGAAATTGATGTGTTTTAAAAAATAAAAATTATTTTTGATGTTTTAAGAATAATCAATTGTAAAATAAAATAGATGAGCGTTTGATAAATTGTGTTGTGAGTATGAAAACAGTATTTGTTACAAGGGTTACTTTTAGCCCTCTGACTGAAGATAACCTAAGAATGCAATGTCACTCACTTTTAAATTTGTTATTAAAGATGGTAACTGAAAGAACGAAACTCGTTTTTATTTTAATTTTTTGGTTCTTTTGTAGTAACAAGAACAGAGATTGGAAAGAAAGACAAACACAGAGAAAGTAGGGTTTTGGGAATAAATTAAAAAAGAAAGTGCCGTGCGTGCGGGTGAATTATGGTTTTTGCGGGTTTTCCAGGCTGGCGTACTATATTTTTGGGGTTTACAAGTTGGACGATCCTATTCGGATTCTCTTTACAGAGATCTTAGGAATCATAACATTATGAACGTTTATCGTATATCGTACGGTCAGTTTTCGTTAAGTACTATTTATATTTAATTTTAAATAAATAAATTCAAAATGATTTATGACCGCACAATGTACGATAAATGGTTAGAATGTAAGGATTCATATGATCCCCACAACTTGGATCCAGATGGGCTCCATCTCCTTACAAGTTTACTGTGTTTCAATTTTCTTTTTGAAGAAGAAAATAACTGTGTTTGGTTGCAAGTGGTAACTTTATTGATTCTTCCTTTTGATTTTGGATGGTAACACCAATGAGTGGATGAATTTTTTTGTTTCTTTTTCGATTTTTTCTTGTACGATTATTTCATACCAACTCTTGAGATTTATTGCATTGTAAGTAGTGGCCGATGTAGGATTTGAATCTTGAGAGATTTCAGTGTTAAATATAAGTTGTTTAGATAGAAATAGAGTGCGAAACACGCAAAAAAAAAATCAGTTTATTTACTTAGTGGGCTTGTTGTGCATATGTCAACAGATATCAGCATATGCTGAAACAATCTGATAAGTGATATAGAGACAATTTGTCGAGTGTTGACGATAGAGCATGTCGAAATATATCTAGCATGCATTACATCAAACATTTAGTAAGCATAATGGAGACATGTACTAAATATTCAGAGGTTCCCTGAAAGACTTTCACGTGTATATTTTCTAAACTTGAGTTGTCTGGGACTCGAGTGATCGTGGGACCACCTTGGTCCCTATTTCCATCCGCCCCTAGTTTTTAGCATATGATAAATTTGTTATTCTTAATAAAAATAAAAAAGAACAATGTCCAACAAGATTATATCGATGTATTGAAAATCTTACGCTAAATAATTTCTACATTGACAAGAACAAAATATATATAATCCTTATAAGACAGATACGGGTAGAGGCTTGTAACTATTTGATCGGAATAGAACTTTTAACATATTTGCTAGGCAATGACACTTTGATTATTTAAAAAAAAAAAAAAACTTATGGTAATATATATATATTCTTCATGCATTTGATGAAATTACTTTTGTTTCTCAATAAATTTTATAAGTTCCATGAAAATCGCCATTTGAGCCTCGTAAAGATCTCCAAAGCTGTTTATGAATAAAAATGATACAAATGCATATTAAAGCTACATGTTTCTAAGAATTTTGCGTATTTCTTTACTGTAATAAGAGTTTGTATAAGCATGCAGAAGAAAAGAATTTGTAGTTCAAATGCTTGAAAGAATAAGAGTTTGTACTGGTTTTGTACTGAGGTGCTTTTATAAAAAATGGGTATAAAAAAAAGCTGAGCTCAAAAAGATGTTTGATAAACATTTAAAAATAGCTTATTTTCACAGTTTTGGGTGAAAAAAGCTGAAAACATGAAGCGGCAAAAATGAGCTTATTCTCACAGTACAGCAAAAGTAATTTTTTTTTAAAAGTACAGCAATACCAAACCAGCTCCTTGTACAAGCACTTAAAAGAAAAGGGTTTGTAGTTCAATCACTTAAAAACATTTACATTTACAACCGAGATCTTAAATTCAATTCTTCTCGCAACACTTTCATTTGTAAACTCATTAATGACCAATTCAATTTTCACTTCACTCATCTCATCTGGGCTTCTTTTTTTAATCCCCTTCCCGGGTTTTGATGGACTTTACATTGTACTTGCGTGGATTTGGCCCATTGACATTCGGATTTTATAACCAATTACCTTTTTATTTTTTGGCGAAACTAATTCACTTGCTTATTTACTACGAGAAAAAGATTCGAACTGAATGCAGAGACGAGAAAAAGATTCGAACTGGATGCAGAGTCTATATGCCATAACCAATTTACTTCCCCTCCAACATTTTTACAGCATATAAAAATGCACTGAACAGAAGAAAGAAGTGCCACAGGAACGAGAGAAGAGATCATATCCTCCATTTGGTATTGACATACACATCTTTTCAACTCCTGAACCGAAATTCAGATACAACTGATGCTATTCATCCACCAATAAACAGAAAAATTAACAAAAATTAAGACTATAACTTTACCCCCCAGCCAATCCCGTACGAATATTTTGGACCATGAACAGGGGAAGCTTTATATTCATCCCGCCGAACATCATGAGGTGCTAGTGGCACCCATTTGGATATCTCTATAGACAAGGCTTTACCTGTATGGAAAACCCGAAAAAGAAAACCAAACCACGAAAGCAACACCTCCTCAAGTTTTCTTGAAGCCACCCGATTTCCACAATCACAAGTATTGTTCGTGTATCCTTGCCCGATTCTCTTCCCACCACAATCTGGCATGCATCTCCCCAAATTTTTCTCGGCTGCACAAATCATGTCAAGGCAATATAATTGCGAATCATGACGATAAATGAGCACGAGAATAAATAGCATTTTCACACTCGAAAATGTTATGTTAGACGTGTACCACCTAAGGATGAAAAGCACTAGTGGAAGCAGAATTATTGCAGTAATATTGATGTCATATGGTTGATGATAGCATTTCATATGACTGGCAATTTAAGTCATAATTGTCAGTAAGCTGAGCCTCAAGTATTCTATAATGATATGTAGGGCCAACGTGTCGAAAAACAGTCTACTTAACAAAAGAAAAGCAATCATTGTGGCCTGAAATCTTGCAACGAATCATCTCCTGTGAGAATGATAAGCTTAAGCAATCCGTTGGATGTTCACTTGAAGGGCCACAGGAATAGTAAAATTTTGAGTAGCACTGTATAAATCATATACTCAACCAGGTTTTGACAAGACTACAAGAATCCTTTGACTGGATCATGGTCATTTTTCGGGTCAAAGAATTGATCAAGCAGGTCCTAAGGCAGAGTCACTATGTGGCCATGCAATGTCGATAGTCTCAAATGCATCGCAAATTTTCCCTACAAGTTCTTACTCTTTCAGGTAGTTGCAAAATCATCTAACAGAAACAATTTGATGTAACTCTACTCAATTTCTTACTAGTAAACGGTTGTTGCGCATTGTAAAAGTTGAGTTGTTAAGGATAAGGATATTACCTGAATCTGACCCGTCTAAGCTCCCGTTTGCCCCCTGGTAATGCTCTGATTGTGATGTAAACCCCTGGCTCATCCTGTTCAACCCATTCAGTCTCCATATCGCTGGCATTGCTGATTGATAGCTCCCCTGAGCGATCTGCATCCCTTGACGAACTACTTCTGATAGAAGCATCCATGGATGATGTCTCTGTCTTGGTCCCACTTATGCTGGAGAGTTTTGGGGTGGAATTGACACCAACTGAATCGCTGTAATGGCGGGACTGCATTGGGTGATGATCGAGCGAATCTGAGGATGAGTAGCTCATAGCCATCCCTGTGGGACGATACAAGTTGCGAGGTAGGCGTTCTCTAGTTAGTGGTGGAGTTACAGGGCTGGCTTCTGCAGATTCCATCTTCGAACTCTACAAACACGAGAGGAACAAGACATCATTCATCTGAAAATAAATAAAGAAAACAACATAACTTATATACTGTACGCATTAAATGTAATACTTTATATAAGTGCAAATGCTGAACTAGAATTGTCATCGGAAACCAAGTATTGCCTTCAGATATCAAGAGAGAATCGCCATTGTAACCGAATTGCCACAATGCCATTTCTGTACATAGCTAGCTTGGGGTTTACCTCATCTTCAGATCTTCGTGGGGTTGGAAGCGGGAAAGCATTCCGGTTAAACCTTTGAACATTGTAAAGTTCCATGACCCTGTCATAGTTGTCAGCCCACCACCTCTGAGCTTGCCATTTGTTGAAAATATCTCGACTAGCCAGAGAAGATAAAACAAGAATTAAGAATCCCCGATGTCATGAAATTACAGCATAAGAAGCGACAACAAGAGGCACGCCACAAGCACAAAACAGTTGGAAACATTCGTTTAGCGTAACTAGGGCACTACGATCAGTTTTCGCAGAAATTAGCAACAACGAAACACACATTTCCCGTTACTGCAGCTTCATTATATCTTACACAGTTGAAAAAAAATCAAATGCCACTGTTAAATATGTTACGCCACTTCAAATTGGGCGCGCAACGCCTTTTGACAAAGTGAAAACAGTACTCAGGAAAGGCAAAGCCATATTTCGGTGCGTGGAATAAAGTGGCCTCCAAAGTTTGGCCAAACTGGCTTTTTTCAGCAGTGCCTAACCCGTCAAACCTAATAAGTGGCTTTTTCCAAAAGCCGATCAACAAAACGAATCTATTCAAATACTAAATTGACATCACCAACCAAAAACAAAAGCAAGCAACCCCATTTTTGTTTGTCTCCTAGGCAGCAAGAAAGCTACTGGCGTGGAAATCTAACGTTGGATGTTCATATTTTGTCACGTACGTAGTTTTCGGAATCACGCTAGTACTTATCCAGTTCGAGATAACGTGATGCAACAAACGCATCCAGAGAAAGACAAAGACAAAGGCAACGGAGAGTCAGGACAGGCGGGGTAGAATTTAAGAAAAAGAAATCTAAAGGGCTTCTCCGACAGGACGACAACCCTGGCCCACCAACCACTTCAATCCTCACCATCCCTCCTCTCCTTTTAGACTGTTCTTTGCTTTGCCATCAGGAGGCGTGAAATTTACCGGTCCTCTGTAGGGCCCATCCGGGCCCCACCTAAATGGTTCGTATTGAATAAGGTCATGTTTGGATGGGTGCTGAGAAAAAAAGAGAAAATTTTGGGTAGCGACACCAAAATACGAGTAACAACTCTACCCGACTCTGCAAAGATCACATTTTGTGTGAGAGCTACCTTATCGAAGTTTTTCGGTAGGCTAAATGGGTTAACATAGTTAGGAACAGGTCGTAGTTAACGGGCAATTATACTTGCAAGCGAAGTTACATATTCAAATAACTCAGTCCTCCAATATCGCTTGTATGAAAAACAAAGCTACTCAATACCCTACCTATAAAGAAGAAACCTTTTGCTCGGAATATTTAATTTTTAATTTATTAAAATTAAAAATAAAAGGAAAACAAGCATCCAAACATCACCTAACGTACTCGAGCATAACAAATATTAAACTCCGACATCCACCGTCGGATAAGAATCCAAAGAACAAAACGGACGGTCAATTTTTCGAGGGAGATTTATTTACCTGAACCGAATGCGCTTGAGATCGTTCCCGCCACGTGGCAGGGAGACGAACGTGATGAGAACTCCGGCCTCCACCTGAGCCACCCACTCCTTGGGCTCGCGCTCTTCCACGAACACGACCGGGTCGACTCGCCGCCCGCTGGCCGAGTTCGGCGTCCCCTCGCCGCTGGAGATCCCTTTCAGCCTCGCCTCCATCTCCTTCCCCCAAGTCCTCGGCGTCGTCGAGCTCGAGCTCCCGGTCCGCCGGTACGACCACCTGAACCGGTCAGAGTCGGCGTCCGACTCGCCGCTCCCCTTGAACCGACTCTGAGCCGCCGTCGCCGGCCCCGCGCAGGGGGCGCAGTGCCTGTAGGCTCCCGAAGCCTTTAATGCCATGTCCTTGAGCTGCAAAATTCGAACAATCACGCCAATTCAGGTCGATACATACATATCCATGTATCTATACGTCAGGGTTTTGAATTAGTACCTGAAACGTGAGCGATTTAATTGCGGCTTGCTGCTTGGTACTGGAGGAAGCCGGAGTGTTGGTGGAGTCGGAGACCTCGGGCTGACTCAGCGAGTTGTCGCCGAGTTTCTTCGGGCGAGCTATGCACGTCAGCATTGTGACTGCGCTCACACTTCGTCTGCGAAACTCCCAGAGAGAGGAGAATTGAAACGGAATGCGGTTGCGAAACGAGGTCGTTTCGTGTTTCCCGGCGCCGTAGGGATGGAATTTGGAGTGGAAGAAGAAGGCGTGGAGAACGAAGCGAGCGCTGCAACTGTCAGCTACCAAAGACACGACCGAGACAGAGTACTTAAATGCCACCTTAAATTACGCTACCAGAAAGAAGATTCGCTCATCAAAATTTACTAATTAAAAAAAACATAAATAATTATTACAAAATTAAATTAATTTAATAAAAAAAAGTAAGAACTTATTTAGAGCAAGTCCACCGGAGGGTACAGCTCGGTGGACAGGGGACCAAAAAAACCCAATAGCCATCCTTCCTTGCTCTAGCCCATGCGGGCGATTGCGCTAGGGGCGGGCCTGTGGGAGAGGGGAGGCAGGAATCAACGGCCCAAGCGCCTGAGGGCGCTGATGCAAGAGTGCAGTCAGAATTACATCATCCACAATAAAAAATTAATAAATAATGTAATAAATAACTAAAATATAAAAAGATTAATTTTTCTATAAATCTCTTATCATTATCTTCCACCTTTCACCATAATTTTATATTTTCTCAAATATTTAGGTTATAATTTCTTATTTAATGATATGTGCCGCAACGAGACCGATTAAAAATTTTATCTGAAATTACAAATAAAATTATTTTTTATTATTTTATAAAATAAAAAATACTAATATTTTATTGCATATTGTCATAGCTATTCAGTTTAGGGATTGAGATGTAAAAAACAATTACTGCTCATTAAAGATAATTATTATTCATTGAAGGGGATTTAATAAGCAGTTGCTCTGGGGGCCTTCCAACACTGGAAGTGCTCTTAGAGGCGCTTTTAAAATGAACTTAAAATACTTCATAGAAGAAGTACATAACTGATTATTTTTTTTACATAAAACATTTTAAAAAGTACTTTTAAAAATACTTTCAAACGATCGTACGATTTACCTACCAATATATAGTTTCAGTGTCATCGGAGTTAATGGTGATGTTGAAGTGACCAGTGAAGAGAGAGAAGAATGTGGAGAGAGAGAGAGAGAGAGAGAGGAGTGTGTTCTGTTTTCTTTTTGGCTCGAGGCTCCCTGATTGGCTATAACAGGAAACGTGACGTTTCACCGGGAACCGGGTGTTTACCGGGTTGTGTTTCTGGGGCCCATTATCCATTTGGTTGTGGAGTTCTAGAGAGGCCTGTTTAAAATACGTTTTGTTGAGTTGGAAGTCCAAGATCTAAGATTTTGTGGGCTGCGGTTGTTGATGTTTCACCTGGATGGTCCAACAGTTAGTTTGGAGAGTTATATCAAAACATATGGAGAGCAACTTACTTTAGCACAATAGATACTGTTATCGGAGCGTTTCGTGTCAATTTAATCGGGATGTTATTATAAAAAAAGATAATTGGAGCAATGGTCTATAAACTTTAGCTTAATTGGAGTTTTGGTTCTTGAACTAAAAATCTGTGAGTATTAGTCTCTGGACTTGTTATAATATGGAGCAATAATTCTTATGGCTAACTCTTTTAGAACTTTCATCCAAAATAAGAAGTTTAAAGGGACAAGAAATGGATAGAAATTCTAACGTAATTAGCCAAAATGAGCATTGCTCCACATTATAACAAGTTCAGCGACCAATACTCATGAATTTTAAGATCAGGGACTAAAGCTCTAATTGGGCAAAGTTCATAAGTTGTTGCCCTAATTTTCTCTGATAATAATGTACTCGTACTATATAAGTCATTATCGAATATCTGATCATAAGTTAGGTGTTAGGCTAACGTCTATTTATCAATTCTTTTCCCTTTATTCTTGACTTAGGATTAGAAAAAGGGTAAGAATCAAACTCTTTTCAAGTGGACTTAACTTCAGACCCATTAAAGTTGGATTCGCGTAAAAATTGAAATAAACTAATCTACTGTGTTGTGAGAATAAACAGTTGTGAAGAAAAGTAAGTAAGTGTTTGATAAGCTATACTGGTAAAAGTGCTTTTAGTTAAAAAAAAAAAAAAAAAAAAAAAAGAAGATAAGATTAGGATTGTAAATATGAAAGTTTCATTAATTAATTGATACCGTTCACTTGCCTCCAATGAAAAAGGCACTTTTTTGAGAAGCATGTAGAGCTGCTTTTGCTTTATGTTGATTTAGATCCATGATTTTGAAAAGAAAAAAAACACTTTTTTTATTTACCAAACTCAATTAAGACCTTAACTTTTTTAAGAAGCTGATTTAAAAAAAAATTAAGCAAACCAAAACGAGCCCGTAGTTAGTCTCCTTTCGGCCTGGACACGGTTTTGTTCGGTTCGATATGAAAGTGGAATCAAAACCCAAATTGAAAAAAAAATCAATACAGTTCGGTTTGATTTTAAGGTATGTACCAAATTTATACGGAACCGTTCGGTTCGATTTCAAGGTTTTAGTATGGAATAGAAGTGAGTCGGTTTTTCGCTTCAATTATAGGCCCATTTTTTTCTTTCTTTTCGATCCAATAGGCCCACTTTTTTAAGAGAGAGATCTGCCGGCAGGGAGGAGGGTAGGGGCTGCCTCCGGCGGAGGTGGGGTGGCTGACGGGATTATGAGGGTACGGTTGCGAGTTCTCCGGTTTGGTTTTCTTATTTTCTTTGAATTTTTATTTATGAAGTTAACAGAGTTAACTTATGGTCAAGTAAAGGGACACTTGTCCACACCAAAATGCAGCAGAGGGTGGACAATGATACTCTGACACAGCAGATCCGGACTCTAAAGAAAGCCGCAACCACAACCGTAACGGCCCTACCTGCCCTTTGATTTTTTTTTATTTTGATCGGAACATGAGTAGTGCATCACGTATTCTTATATAAACGATTAAAAATTTATTTGTTAAATTATTAATTTTTTAACACACCTATTCCAATATTTTTGTAGTGACACGGGATGTATCACCTTGTATTCCGGTCACACTGAAAAATCTTTTCCTTCGAAAAATCTGTCCTTTAGCTTCAACTTTGTGGTCCGTATTATCTTGTCTGGTTTTTTCTCCAAAAGTTATTGTAATCTATCTTGGTGCTGCCGACAACCTAAATATAACTAAAAAACAACATAAGCCAATAATATTACTAGAGACAGTCAACAAAATAATTATATTATAATCATGCACTATAAAATATTTCGGAATTGGATCAAGGAAATGCCTCCGGATTCTACTGACCAGACAATATGGGTCGTTGAATTTTGATTTAACGGCTACAAATAGAAAGATCCCTCTAAAAGTTATAATAATTGTAATTGTTGGCTCAAAATCCAACTGTCTATGTTGTCCGGTCAGTAGGATCCCGATGCATTACCTCGGAAAAAATTCAATTCCAAAATTTGACTAATAAAATAAAAAAGCACTTTAAAATAATGTTATCTGGTCTCCACCCAATAATAAATAAAAAAAAGCGTAACGCTTGTCTTCTAATGAGGGGACTTATTTTATTTGTCTCCAACTGCGACGAATTTTACAGTTAGAACATTATAATTAAAACCGGTTATTTCAATTAAAATCGTTTATTTTTTTATTGTCTATATAAAAAAAATTCAATTTTGATATAATTTAATAATTTCATGTGTTAAACTAATTAATTATTTTAGTAACAAGTGGTACTTGTATAATAAATTGTCTATATGTTTTATTTAAATAAATGGTTAAAGATTTTCAAAGTGAATAATTTTTGCATATATGTTTTTTAATTAAATGATGATAAAAAAATGAAATGATCACATTCTATTGATAAATCGTCTTTATATTTTTATTCATACAATAAAAATTCATTAATTATAAATAAGAAGACGAGTAAGACGTAAAGTACACAAAGCATTATACAACAAAATGTTTCGCTCAAAGAAAAGAACAAGTCAAACTTAATTTAATTTCCTTTTCATGCCGGAAAGGGATCCTCTCCGGATCCCTTCCACCTAATCTTCCTCATTAAATAATTTGGCCATTGAAATTTGATCAAACGGTTAAAATGCGGGTCTACTTTAAAAATTATAAAAATTTTAACCGTTGAATCAAATTTTAAAGGTCCAGATTGTTTGATGAGGAGAATTCCGGATCCTGTCATGCCCACTCGGACACAGATTAAAGTAAGGAAAACGTCGTCCCAACTAAACCACCGTTTATCACATCCATTATCTCCCACAGGCTTCCGCCACGTGTCCTAGAGCAGTGTGTTGTGGGACCCTTGGAGGTTCTGGGAGCTACCAGGCTCAGTCCCTCCGATTTTCTAAACACAAGTACACAACCAGTTCGACAGCCAATCAGAATCCTCCACATCCCCACTCGCTGGCGAATACATCTCCCCCCGCCGCCACAGCTACCATCGCCGCCGTGTATAAATATAGTCACCGTATTTCTTGGGCTTGGGGTTTCGATCAGCTGCTTCGCTGAGCACCGAGGGACCAGAAAATGAACTTTGTAACTCATCGGAGAGAGAGCGTTTAAAGCCGCCCACTTTTTTTCTCCCGTTATCAAAACGATGTCGTTTCTTAGACGGAGGAAGGGAAAAGCCGCTTCCGACTCAGAGCCGCCGTCTCCGCCGATTGGCGACGACAGCCAGAAAGAAAAGGAACCCCAAACGCAGAAGGAGGAACAGCAGCAAAAGCACACCCACAAGAAAAATGGCGGCGAAAAGCAGCAGAGGTGGTCGTGCGTCGACAGCTGCTGCTGGTTCATTGGGTTCATATGCTCGATCTGGTGGTTCCTGCTCTTCCTCTACAACGCAATGCCCGCCTCGTTTCCGCAGTACGTGACGGAGGCGATAACGGGGCCGATGACGGACCCGCCGGGGGTGAAATTGAGGAAGGAGGGGCTCACGGTGAAGCACCCGGTGGTGTTCGTGCCCGGGATTGTCACGGGCGGGCTCGAACTGTGGGAAGGGCATAGTTGTGCAGATGGGTTGTTCAGGAAGCGGCTGTGGGGCGGCACATTTGGTGAAGTGTATAAAAGGTGAGTGCTTTCTTGGATTTTCATGCTAAAGCATGATTAATAATTTAATTGGGGATTAATTTGATTTGGATTTTTGGACTTTGAGCTTTTTGTTGATTATTTAGTGATTTGGCGTCGTTTAGAAGGAAGTGTGACATACTAAGAGGGTAATCAATGCAGTTGTCGTTGCGGCGAGGTTGCTTAATTTACCAGTTTTTACTTAAATCTGTAAAGTGAGTTGAATGGTGTGGTTTTGTCTTGAAAATATAGTGCTACCTAGTTCAACTGTATGCCATGTGTAAAAGTAGATTGATAAACTTCCTGAATTGTAGATGTGAAGAAAATGTTGTCAGGGTGCTTGTTAGAGTGTGGATGTGAAACTCATTCATTTTTTCTTTCTGTTATCCGAAAGAAATACGGAGTTATTTCATGCTCGAAACACTAATCATTGGGGTGTTTTGGTTTTCCCCATTTGTTTTCTGAAGTCGATCTCCTATTTGTTTTCTGAAGTTTTGGAATATTGGTGGTGGAATTGAATCTTACATCGCGATTCTTGTCAACCACGTTTCCTTTCATCTTTCGCAGACCGTTGTGCTGGGTTGAGCACATGTCTCTGGATAATGAGACTGGACTGGACCCTCCAGGTATACGGGTCAGGCCTGTTTCTGGCCTTGTGGCAGCTGATTACTTTGCACCAGGTTATTTTGTATGGGCAGTTTTGATTGCAAATTTGGCTCGCATTGGATATGAAGAGAAAACAATGTATATGGCGTCATATGATTGGAGACTATCATTTCAAAATACTGAGGTATTGTTTTGTAACCCATTTAGCTTCCTGTGATGGAAATTCGTACAGTTTCTTTGTTCATCGTAGCATGATAGATTTTACCATGGAAAATGACTCATATTGTATTTGTCTGCTTGATTGCCTTTGTCAGGTTAGGGACCAAACTTTAAGCAGGATAAAGAGTAACATAGAGCTTATGGTAGCCACAAATGGCGGTAACAAGGTGGTTGTTATTCCTCACTCAATGGGTGTTCTGTACTTTTTGCATTTCATGAAGTGGGTTGAGGCACCGGGACCAATGGGTGGTGGGGGTGGGTCAGATTGGTGTGCGAAGCATATTAAAGCTGTAATGAACATTGGTGGACCCTTTCTAGGGGTTCCAAAAGCCATTGCGGGAATTTTCTCAATGGAAGCCAGAGATATTGCTGTTGCCAGGTTTATCTCATATACTTTTGCACCATATTCGTCTGCCTAGAAATGTGAATTATGGTTGTGTCCTGCTTTATCTAGTCTGCTAGAAACATGTATGCATTTTTGTACCCTGCTTTGGGCTCTTGATCAACCGTGAATCTTTATTGCAGGGCTTTCGCACCAGGTGTTTTGGATAAGGATGTTTTTGGCCTCCAAACCTTACAACATATGATGCGAATGACCCGTACATGGGATGCAACCATGTCAATGATACCAAAAGGCGGGGACACTATTTGGGGTGGCCTTGATTGGTCACCTGAAGGATTCTGCAATTGTAGTGCAAAGAAGGTGAAGAATAACGATACAAACAGTGCAGTTGAAAAGCGAGTAAACTATGGGAGGATTGTATCATTTGGGAAAGATGTAGCGGAGGCAGATTCCTCCAAGATTGAGATGATCGATTTTAGGGTATTGCTCTGTGCTCAAGTATAATTAACCAAAGGCATTCCATTAGAAGTATATATGTCCCCTAGCCCTTATATTTGTACCATCGTTTAGTAGTTTACCTAGCATCTTGGTTTAGTCATTTGTTTTTTAATATGGGATTATTCATAAAAATGTGAAGGAGGTTGCCTGGATTGTTCGTCTTCCAAGATGTGTACTGTCTTATCTTTTCTTAGAATCTCAAGATGCATACTATCATAATTGTTTAACGTGTATCACTTTGACTTGTGCGTGATTGGAAGGATGCTGTGAAGGGTAATTTCCTTGCAAATGCTACCCAGTGTGATGTATGGACTGAGTACCATGAAATGGGTGTTGGTGGTGTCAAAGCCGTTGCAGATTACAAGGTCTACACAGCTGGATCAATTTTGGATCTCTTTCACTTTGTTGCCCCCAAGCTGATGGCACGTGGCGATAATCATTTTTCTTATGGGATTGCTGACAATTTGGATGACCCAAAATATGAACACTACAAGTATTGGTCGAATCCCCTAGAAACAAAGTGAGTTTTCATCTTTTTGTGTTGTTCTATCAGCTTTCCCCCTAGTGAATCATATATTGAACTTAAACTCGTTTTCCACCTTTTTGGCGATCCTTAATTGAGCGTAGCCAGTATTAGTGCTTTAAATTGTATCTGCACGCACCACTCTCCAATGCCTTTTATATGCTCAGAGATGAATCCTTAAGTAGGAAATGCCCCAGTTTTGCCTAGGTAGTAAAAAATTCTCTAGGTGGTTTCGGGAAACTGCTTCCCAATGCTTTACCCAAAGTGTGAAAACAGTCACACTCCAAACACGTCCTGTATGTTTCAGTCAAATTTTCCATTTTCGATCAAAAGGCTTTATATACTTAAATTTCCAGCTCATATTATCTTAAAATAAACACTTCATTTGTTCATGTGTTGTTTATTTAGTTGTTCTTCTGGGCTTGTGTTCACTGTTTAAGCAAATAATCTGTTAGTGTGGTGCCTGAACTTCTGACTGCTTGTGCAGATTACCAAATGCTCCGGATATGGAGATCTATTCCATGTATGGAGTTGGAATCCCGACAGAGAGAGCATATGTATACAAGTTAACTCCTAGTGCTGAATGCTACATTCCCTTTCAGATAGATACCTCAGCAGAGGGTGGAAGTGAGGACCCTTGTTTAAAAGGTGGAATATATTCCACTGATGGCGATGAAACTGTTCCTGTTCTGAGTGCGGGTTTCATGTGCGCTAAAGCTTGGAGGGGTAAGACCCGATTCAATCCTGCAGGCATCCCTACTTACATAAGGGAATATGATCATGCCCCTCCGGCTAATCTTCTTGAGGGACGAGGCACCCAAAGTGGTGCTCATGTTGACATAATGGGAAACTTTGCTTTGATCGAGGATGTTTTAAGAGTGGCAGCAGGTGCTACGGGAGAGGAATTGGGCGGAGACAAAGTGCACTCTGATATTTTCAAATGGTCTGAAAGAATCAACTTAGATCTCTGATTTACATGGTGAGTTATAAAGCGCTCCCTCTCTCACTCTTGCGCTACGGATACAATCACATGCACCTTTTACTGCTAGCTATGTTTTCTGAAGGCGGAAAACTGTTCTTTTGTTCAACTTGCCTCCTTCAACCTTTGTTTTCAGGTTATCCGGTGCTTCAAGATGCACCTGATGAATTATCGGCTTCCAATGGTGGCGGTTGTGATTAAACGCCCGTTCATGTATTTTCGTTGAAGCCTAAGAAATGAATAGCAAATTGCTGAAACAAACACTTTCAAGATTATATTGTCATGTATCTGTACTCTGCAGTCTTGATTGCTTCAAGGAGCCGCGAAACGGCTTCAAGATTCGGATCGAATCGGATCCCACGACACGCCGGGCTCCTACCAATTTACGTGTAGCTAAGTTTACAGATGATATATAGCTCGTTGGAATTTTGGATGTTCGATTAATTTGTTGGAAATTGCCAATAAGTCCATTCAATTGACAAACGTTATGCTTCTCCAGTTCTTCTACCTGTAATTATGCAGTATTTCACTGCTCCATAGCCTTTGATATTTTCGTGAACATATTTACAACGTTTTGGAAATCTTCACTAAGATTTTATATGTTTTCTTTTCCTTTAAAGGTAAATCACTATTATTATAACTTTTGACACAAACGAAAATTTAAACTACTTAATCATATTAGAACGGGTAATTAAATTTACGAAATTGGTCGAAATGATTAGAAATTAAATTTGAGAGTGAATTGTCAATTTAGTCTTTAAATGATTACTTGAGTGAAAATTAGGTCTTTAAATTATTTTTTCAGAAGAACTAGTCATTGAATTATAAAAATTTGCCAATTACATTTATAATATTAGATTTAAAGCTACTACGTTCAATCTTCTTTCAATTTAAGTCACGTTACTTGCATTTGATACGTATTTAACGGTAGATTGATAATTTTTTTTTATAAAGAAATAGAGTATGGAGTTAACTTTAGAAGGTAAATTAGACGTTAGATTCGCAACCTATATGAAATGTTAAGAGATTAACGGCGAGAAAATGATGGTATTACACTTTAAAGTGTGTCAAGTGACTTAAATTGATGAAAATTTTGATAAAATAGTTTTGAATATAATAGTAATTTTTAATGAATTTAGAGACTTATTTTACTGAAAAAATAATTCAAGCACCTAATTTTCACTAAAATGATAGTATAGGGACTAATCCGCATTTCACCCTAAATTTTAATGGTTGAACTCAATAAAATTAAGGACTGAATATTGACAATATATTTAAAATTGATTAGTATTGAGTTTTGAAAATGGTAATTTTGATTCGTTTATGTTCAAATTTATATGTGAGGAAGAAAGTACATACACATTACTTTAATCAAGTGGCCTAACTTCTCCGAATCAAACTTTTAATTTCTTGCTTTCTCTTTCATGAGCCTCCTTGGAAGGCAAGGTAACGGTAGGAAGACTCTAGATATAAAATTTGTGAACTAAATGATGTGTCACCAATAAGAATGAGCATGTTTATCAACTCTTGAGTAATGCTATTCATACCATGTTTTTGTACCACATTTTCATACCACCTTAGGTGGTATTTGATGTGGACAGCCACATCATTTGAATTAATCATATTTTTAAATTTAGTTCATTATTTAATAAACTAATAATTAAGAAAAACTAGTTAATTAAATGATAATTATGGTATACGAGGATTCTTTCTCCTTCATTTTCTTGGGTTTTGAAAAATTTTCAATTGATGTGCCACCTAAGGTGGTATAGAAATGTGATATAAAAACATGGTATGAATAACATTACTGCTAAATTTAGTCTTCCTAGCATTACCCCAACAAAATATTGTCCTTCAAATATCCTTCCTTCCTCTATCATTCTCTTTCACTTTCTTTTTTGTCTCTCTCTCTATAAAGAATTCAAGACAAAATATTGACGTGACTTAATTGTAGCCATTCAAATAAGAAAAAGAGAAATTTAGAAGAGAAAGAATGCTACTCCTTAATTTCCCATCTGAAAGCAGGATCCTAGTTACAAGTTCCAAAGCTAATCGAACACTTATTCTTTTCTTGCAAGTTTTCCAATCAAAGTAGGAAATAGGAAATCAGAAAGTTGAAAGAAAAAGAATCATTACGTTACCCCTTCTCCAAACCCATCAAGGACTAGTAAGAAACATCTCTGATATTCTCTCGCTGTGTGTATATATATGTATATACTTGTATATAAAACCAAAGATTCTCTCTCTCTCTGTCTCTCTCTCTCAACCAGTGTCAAAGAAAAACACATACTTTTCTCTAATGGCTTCTTCTTCACCAACTCTCCCTTCCGACGTTATACGTTCCGAGATTTTAACCCGAGTATCCCCGGAAACCCTAGGCAGTTGCAGACTTGTCTCGAAGGAATGGTACCATGCCGCCTATGACTCCTTCAAACTATTTTGTGAGAAAACCAACACAACATATGGCTTCTTCCTTCAGAGCAAGTTCTACCCAAACCGTGTTTGCACCTTCTTACCAGTGGAAGATAACAACATCGACAACTCCAAAACTATTTCGCTTAGGTTCTTACATTTTCCCTACAGTATTGAAGCCGCCGATCGAGGTTTACTCGTCGGCGTGAGCCATAAAAACCATAAGATTCCTCGCTACTTTGTTTGCGCTCCTACTACTCAATACTGGAAACAAATACCAAACCCTAAGACTAGGTATTTTACTCGGGGCACTGCTGTTGCCGTGTTGAGGTCGAGTTCGAATTCGAACCCAGTTTTGAGCAGCTGGTTTAAGATTATTCGATTATCGGAGCCCGAGACCAACCCCTCATATGACAACCACTATATATGCGAAGTCTTTGATTCAAACACTTGGTCTTGGAAGCAGCTGAACGATGTGATTTTACCTCACGGGGTTTTGTTGGGCACCAATTCACCTGTTTCAGCGTGCTGCGCGCTTTACTGGCATCTTACCAACAACCAAATACTGGCTTTCTATCAAGACAAGGAAACCTGGGAAACCTTCGCGCTACCACACCCTATGTGCAACAACTTGCATTGGAAGTACACTTTAACCGCTTACCAAGGCCGTCTCGCGTTGGTTCGCAAAGAAGGAGAGGATGAGTTCACGGAATACTGGATAATGGAAGACCACAGAGAAAAAATATGGAGTGAGAGGAAGAGACTAAGCACCCGAGGGACTTCTGTTGTAGCATTCTGCGACAGTGACGTTGCGCTCATGAAGGAATATGGGAAGATGATATTTTACAATTTTAAAGAGTGCAAAGTATCCAAGCTAGTGGAACTAGAGAGCTGGCATGATCCGGACTACATTTTCAGTTTTCCGGCCACAAAAAATCCGTGAAATATTGCCGATCATGTCACTCACAACTTAGCTTGGGGCTGGTGTTTCAAGTTCATCCTTTTGTTGTTTGTCATTACTTTGTTTTGGTTTTGGTTATTAGACATTTAAAATCATGTTCCAACGTATTTCATGGGGGGCGACAATCAACGACGGCTATGTGTTTTGCTGTGGTAGCAACAGGGCGGTTAGGGTTTCTTTCTTGGGGTCTTTTGATATGCGTCCAATTGGACTAAAAATTAGACCTATTTCAAAAATAAAAATCATTAAAAATTGGACCTATTTCAAAAATAAAAATCATTAAAAATTGGACCTCTTTCAAATTTTCCATTCTTTCTTTCTGTGTGTGTTGTTTTCTGTGTTTTGTTGTGGGCTCAACCTTTGGGTTGAGTTTTTTGCTTTGAGGTCCATCTGTTAGTGTTGTTTGTTTTGTAGATAGGCCTTTGTTTGTGATGTTTGTTGTTTTGGTAATGAATTTTACCCTTGATAAAAAATAAACAAAAGGATTGAGTACCTATTTCAGAGGTGATATTGATGATATTTGGGTTTTATTTCTTATTTTTTCAAGAGACATTTAATTCTACCTCAAACCAAATGAATCCAAACAATTTAGTTTAGCTTAATCACTTGAAAAGTATAGTTAATCTTCAACCAAACTAAAGAGTAATGTTACACTTACCACATATTTGTATCATTATTTGTACATCTCTTTAATGCAGGTAAAGGTCCACCAACACATATAGATCTTATCTCTATTAGAAAGATGATACAAATATGTGGTAAGAGTAATATTTCTGAATAACTAGTCACTAATTTTATTCGATTCAATATGGCATGTCTCACTGCTAATCAGAATTTGCCACCCCTATAGGAGACAAATCATAATTTTACAATCTAGTAATTCCCCATGTGGAAGCAGGAAACTAATTTACTAGTTATAGAATTAATCAAACGCTATTTCTTTTCTTGCAAGTTTTCCAATCAAACTAGGAAATACATTGGAAACAGAAAGTTGAAAACCCGTTGATGCTTGTAGGAAAAGAATAATAACCCAACAAGGATTAGCAAAACAAGGAGTATATTGTAGCTAGAGAAATGCTTAAGGAGAATCTCTTAAAAACAGAACTCTTGATGAACTATCTCTCATTTCATGTTTTTGGCATAATATTTTATAAAGTTGGCTCAGGAATTGTGCAAAAAACATGAGATGACGGAGAGTCCACGATGAATCCCACTTTAAGAGAGTCTCCTTAACATTTCTCATTGTAGATATGACATTTGAACTATGACTGAATTGTAGCTATGGTTACTTAAATAAAAATTAAATAATGTTATTCAATGCTTGTAAGAAAAGATATGGAACGAGGAGTTTATGGAGCCACAGGTGATCCGAGACTATGACAAAAAGATCTGGAGCGAGAATGAGAAACTACTATGCATCAAAACGCTTAATAACGATGAAATGGAGATGGATCAAGTATTCCTTTCGTGTTGTTTGCAACAGTGATGTTGCACTTGTGCTCGAAACATCCGACAAGAAAGCCCCCTTTTGCGTAATTTTCAAGAGTTGGCAACGTTTGCACTCTCTGATGATGAGGCGAGGACTTGAGGCGTCAAATCCTGCACAAAATATCATCTTCATCATATCATACCCAACTTATTTACGATGATTTGAGCCGTTTATTGGTGCGCAAAATATTACACTCTGATGATTATAGTCGTTTTGACATTTGGACGTGATTAAGATCTAGTCATACCCGTCTCGTTTCTATTTGAGCTTTGTTGTTGGTATTCTCTTCCTATTGTAAAAAAAAAAAAAAAAAAAAAAAAAAAAGTAAGTAAAAAAGTCAAGAAAGAAGCACAAATTCTAACACGTTACAACCCGAACGCGAACTTTTCCATCCCGTCATCATCGAGAATACAATTTTCCCTTTCATTTGAAGAAAACGTTTGATGCTTTTAGTGTGGTTTTTATAGAATTAGGTGATAGAATGATGTATCTTAGGTTAAAAAATATTAAACCTCGTCCTAATGACGTCTTAGGTTGATGTGTCTTTTCCTTTGGAGTTATCTTAATTGGCCATAGAATACTTTCTTATATTTTTCAAATTTTGAAAGAAATTAATAAAAAAACAAACAATATATAAATAATTAGGAAAACTAATGAAAAAGACTTGAAAACTTTGAGTTTTAACGATAATGACAAAATAAAAGGTAGAGTGAATAGTACCAGGATTGACTTTTTAGTTTAAAAATATAATTTTTCGTTAAAATAAACAGTACCAAGAGTTTTTCGTTAAAATCTCATAATAATTTCTCCAGTAGAATCATCACGCAGAGAAGCTCACTCGCCGCACGGTGCACGGAATACATTTTCCAGCCTGATGGAAGCGTAACACAGAATACTGTGCTTGCATTTGTGGCGGCGCGTGAGAAATGCGGGCGTGGGAAACAAGTGAGGAAAACAGTGAAGGGCGGCTGAGATAAGGAACGTGAATGCAGCCAAGCGTTAAGGGTGCGTTTGGGCGTGCGAGTGGGGCCACCACCAAAGGAAGATGAAGATAAAGACGAAAGCTTGAAAAATACAAGAAAAATATAGAGGAGAGAGAGAGAGAGAGAGAGAGAGAGAGAGAGAGAGAGAGAGAGAGGGCGAGGGAGGGAGAGAGAGAGAGAGAGAGAGAGAGAGAGAGAGAGAGTGAGAGGGAGGTAGGTGGCAAGTGCTTTCAATTAGAAATTTATGATTTTTGTGTGTGTGTGTGTTGTGTTGTCATAGCAGCAAAGCCCAAGAAGGAAAATATAGTGAAGAGAGAGAGAGAGTGAGGTGAGAGAAAGACCGAGACTTTGAGGAGGAAGAAGAGGAGAGAGAGAGAGAGTGTTTTTATTTAGACAGAGTTGGAGGAAAGGAGACATGTCCAAGTTCTTCCCTACACCTATATTCTTCGCTGATTCATCCCTTACCAGATCCCAAAGGTCTCTCTCCCCCTCTCTCACTCTCCTTCTCTGTCTCCCCTCTCTCTCTCTCTCCTATTGCTCATTTCTCTCTTGCCTTTCTATTTTCTTTTTCCATTTATGGGTTTTAATTTTCTGCTAATTTATTTTATGATGATTTTTATTTATTTATGGGTGTAGAATCCAAGTGGGTTGCTTTCTATTTGCTATTTACTAATTGCATGTGGATTTTGAGATCTTTTGATTTTGTTTTCAGGTGCTTCTGAAGATGGGAAAGTAGAAAAGTTGTCTCCTTTATCAGTTTCTGGTTTATACCTGTTTTGGGTATGTTCTTATTTCCATTTTTGTACATTTTACTCCATATTTTCTGTTTTTATTTAAATCTTATTTATTTTCCTCTTTTATTATTAATCTCAAGTCTTTTTACTAATTTTCCGGATTAATCTCTCATTGATCTGTTTTTGTTGGTCTAATTTGTTGCATACTGATGCTGCAAGTGCATGTAAATTTCTCTGTAGTATTTACTGACATTTTGGATCTGGTTTTCTAAACCTTCTTTTTTCCTTACATGGTAATTGAGATATTAAATGCAATCTATATAAACTTGGAAAAACCACTTCTTGGTGTTCTTAGCGTGTTCTGAGCTTTTGGAGTCTGATTTTTCGTGTAATTGGTAGAAACAGGAACACCAACTTGCTTGCTGTAAATGTTTTGTTTTCCGATGTACATCTGGTTCGAAATAGGAGAGGTGCCGTGGATTCTGCCCGGCGAAAATAATATATTAAGAGAAGATATCATTTGATATGTGTTGAATATGTGGTTAGGATAGAATAATCTGTTGGGTAGTTCCAGTTCGTCGGTGAGTTTTCTTATGTTGTTTTGTTTTGCGATATTGGTGTGATTGATGGGGTGTTATAATGAAGAACGCGATTGTATGCTTGCATACATAGCCGTTATGTGTGTATGTGTATTTAGTTGTTGTTGATAATCTGTGAGTGTGAGGTTGTACTTACATCCTCATTAAGGATCTTTCCGATTTTGCATGTGTTTCAGGACACGACGATAGAATTATATATACCAACAACTCAAAAGTTGGATAAGAACATTTTCAACCAGAGTTCTGTGGCAATGCCCCTTTATACTAATTCCATGTCGTGGAATCCAAGTGAACAACAAGTTCCACAACCTTTATCCAAAGATGTAAGCTTCAAAGTGAAATTTCCGCCACAGGTTCATCATGGCGCAAAGCATTTAGGACTCCAACTACAAACAGACCAGGGATCATCATCCATAACCCAATCAATCGGTCACTCTCAAGATCAATGCAATTCATCAGATTCTGGTATACAGACTCCTGGTTTATGATCTTATTGTAAAAGTTACGTTTATAAGAAGAGAATGCTACGTGGTAGTTGTCATATAAAACCTTTATTATTTTTTTCGTATGATACATGGTCTATGTTCATGTGTAGTAGCTATATATCATTCTGTGTTCCCCTTTCGTGTACTTAGTTCTTTTGTTTTTCTTGCCCTTGAACCCAGGCGAAGTTCAAACATGTGGTAAGGATGCTGAAGGCAACATGAAGCCAGTTTTCTTGCAGAGTAATCAAGATTTCATGCTGAATCCTTCTCAAGTTAGTCACGGAAATTTAATGGTAGGTTGAGCTGTTATACCCAGAATTTAACCTGTTAGGTGGTTGTTAATTTGTCTCTTTCTTCCAGGGTTGTGTACCGTATCCTTATGTCGACCCTTACTTCAGCGGGTTCTTGACTGCATATGGACCACAGGCGATGGTTAGTTTTTATTGAGCACTTTGTTTTCATTTTCCGTTGATTTGTAGTTACAATGCTTCCCCACTCAGTTATATCTGAAAACAATTACATTAAATGGACACTGTTAATTTGCCAAAAGGTGTCCGATTATATTCTCTCACCGTATTTTGTCAAAAGAAATGACGGTGGTTTTAACGCTTAAGATGTACATCTGATTGGAGAAATCCAATTTTATGTTGGTTTGAGTGCCATCGTCCAGATTATACGTATTAGTTTTTCATTATTTTTTGTGATTGTCACTACCTTTTATGAGCTTATAAGTGGAATTCAACTTAATTCAGTCCCATATGCTTGGGATGGCACCTACACGAGTTCCATTGCCTCCCGATCTGGCACAAGACGGACCCATCTACGTCAATGCAAAACAATACCACGGAATCCTCAGAAGGAGACAGTCCCGTGCAAAGTTGGAGGCTCGTAACAAACTTCTCAAAGCTCGAAAGGTATGTATGTCTACCGAGTTATAAATCATTTTGATTCCTTTGCTGCATTTGGTTCTATATGGAAGTACGTGTTCTTAGTTTGGAGACCAGAATCTCATGTTACTCATCCTGACCTTGTCAATGGAAGAGAATCAGCGGTTGTGTAACAAATGATACCCCATCCATCCAAACCGTGCCTTAACCCACGTTTTGATGTCACTTTTAAATCAATGCAGCCTTATCTCCATGAGTCTCGCCATCTTCATGCCGTGAATAGGGTAAGGGGCACTGGTGGACGTTTTCTCAGCACAAAACGGCAGTCAGACCAGAACCCCTCCAGTAACACCCACCATGTTTCGGACTCCATCAGCTCACATCAGAAAGATACAGGGGGCACAGAAAGTAATCACTCGGGAAGCAGTGATTTCCTCCCTAGTGTTGCACTCCACCCAGACATGACTAGCGTTCCCAACACCAATGACAACTTTCAGCAACCAGATCACAGATTCTCAGGCATCCCTCCCCACATGAGTGGAGCAATGCAGTTCCCTGGCGGGTTTATGCGTGCTGGAAACCAGCACTGTGCTTCTGTTGTCCGGTGAGAGGTCAGCGCAAACAAGACCGTCATGTTCTCACCGGTTAGGCAATTCATCCTTGGCTTTTCTCACTTGACATTCCACCCTTCGTGCTTCTAACAAAATGGTGGCATCTAGAGATGCTGTAATCTCGTAGGTTTCATATGTATTCCCTATTGTTCTAAGTCTAGGATGTTAACCTTGATGTTATGTGATTGTGTTTGATTCAAATCAGCTAAGCACCACGTCGCGAATGTCGCGAAAGAACGGTTTGGTTTGATTCGATTCCGATATGTACGATATTACATTCGTGTGGCAAATTCCTTGCAGATGATGGATGTTTTATTTATATATTTATTTGGGTTAAAATAGTTTGGATGATAATGTTTTTCTGGGTTAAAAGTTGATAACTTGATACTGAAGCATTCTTGGAACAATTCCTTACCTGGAACTCGCACCCATTTCATTACTCTTTACGCAAAGCTCTGATTTGTCCGAAAGAGAATGATTCCGAATTACTCTTTTCGATGTTTAATTTAAGTAATTTTCTTTACACGTACGGAGCCAAGGATTCTCCTCCATAAAATGTCGGAGGTAGATTGTTTGTCCTCCTGTTTGGGTGTCCTTCCCATCCCTTCATATTTGTGCGGTCACGGTTAAACCACATCAACTTTTTATATTCTTATTGCTTTTAGTCTTATTATCTCTGAAAAAAAATTAATATAAAATATTGACGTGATTTAACCGTGACCGCACAAAATAGGAAGGGATAGGAAGGGCATCCAAACAAGAGGGCTGACAATCTGCCTCCTAAATGTCACTAAGGTATAATGATGGCATTCGGTAACAAACAATTTTTTCCTAAATAATTTGACAAACTTGGTGCTCCCGATTGAATTTCTCAACCGTTAAATCTTGATTTTTTCTGGTTTTGTTTAGTTTAACTGTTAGATCTTGATTTTCTAGTTTTGACCAAAAAAAATAAAATTGAGCCTTAAAAAAATTTGAAGTATCTGACTATAGAGAGAGTTTTCAATGTGCTGGAAGCACGACTCGGTTTATTAAGTATGTGTTTTTTTTTTTTTTAATAAACGATATTTTTTACACTAAGGAGGAGGGGATGTGCTTATCCTCACAATGAGTTAGCAATAGTAATGTGGTTCAAATTTACCTTTGAAGAGAATCGAACATAAAACTTCTCTTACAAATAAAGAGAAATACTACTAAATCGTAACACCAAATGACAAGTATGTTACCATAATTAATTAAAAACTTTAAAAATATATTTAATTACTTATATTATAACACTTGATGTTCGGAGCCGACAAAATTTTCGAGACCATGAATTAGTACTACAGAAAATATCATAGAAAATTGCAAACCAAGCGACAGGGCCCCACCGTGACCTTCCAAAATTCCAGAATTTTCAACCCGCAAAAATTCAATTCTCAGGACAATTCAGTTTTCCACTTTGCACTTTCCAGATGGTTAAAGAAGGAGCTGGAGATTAGAACAACCCGAAAATCCAAACCCAGCAAAAGGCTCCACACACCCAGCAGCCATGGTGTCGTACGTGAGCGCGCTGCTGTACGGAGTGGGAGGCCTGGTGGTGGCCGGCATGACATTGCTCGTCGCCCTCCAGGAGCGCCTCGTCTACGTCCCCGTCTTGCCGGGTCTCACCAAGTCCTACCCGATTACCCCCGCCCGCCTCCGCCTCACTTACGAGGACGTCTGGCTCCAGTCCTCCGACGGCGTTCGCCTCCACGCTTGGTTCATCAAGCTCTTTCCCCTCTGCCGAGGTCCGATCCGCTTCTCCATACCCGATTTGTTTTTCACTTTCATGTTTTGTTTTGATTTGGTTGAGCTCTGAATTCTGCTGAATTGGAATTGGGTTTTTGGTTTTGCTGAGACAATTAGGGTTTTGTTGGTTATGGGGCTTAGTGAATTACTCAAAGCAGCTAGCGAATTGTGTTTGTTTTTGTTAATTTAGCCTACAGCTCACTAGAAATGCATGCATTCCACACAGTAATCCCTATTCATTTTGTATATAATTCGTCTCAATTTCAAGTAATTAGGTGCTTACTTCAAAAATTAAACTGTTATTTTGAGCTGCCTTCGAATTTTTCGGTATTTCTTAGAACTCAAGGCACAGCTGTGATTGTAAGATTCTGATATTCTTTGAGGGCTTCTAAAGTTACTTTGCTTGCTTTGCAGGTCCAACCCTATTGTTTTTCCAAGAAAATGCTGGAAGTATCCTTTTCTTTCTGAATAGTCGTCGACTTTGTTACTATAATTTGGACATTAACATTGTGTGTTGTTTTTCGTGGTTTTTCATTCGGGTTTACATGTAACTTTCATGAACTTAATGATGAATTGGGGGTTCTTTTTGCTTTATTGGCCTTGACCACTGGCCTGCAGATATTGCTCATCGTCTTGAAATGGTCCGCATAATGTTACAACAACTGCAATGCAACGTGTTTATGCTTTCATATCGAGGGTATGTGCGGGTTTTTTCTTGTTGCTTTGTTATCTTGAAACCAGCTTAATTTGAGTGATATGTGATGGTTGGAAAGAAAAGTTGGGATATTTTATGTATACCAATATTATTATACTATTATTTCATGCTAATTTTCATCTATATAAACAACAGTTATGGAGCAAGTGAAGGATATCCTTCTCAGCACGGGATCATAAAAGATGCTCAGGTATGCGATTCACTTACAGTTGTATGATGATTCTACTCTTATTTTCATGTTTCAGCACTGTTTTATACTTTATCTTTCTTTCTTTCTTTCTGTTAGGTTGCATTGGATCACCTATCGCAGAGGACTGACATTGACACATCTAGAATAGTTGTCTTTGGAAGGTCACTTGGGGGTGCAGTTGGAACTGTGGTTGCTAAAAACAACCCTGATAAGGTATCACTCTATTAAATCTGTTGCAACTTAATGTTTTTCACTTCCTTCGAGTATTGTAAATTTCGCCACCATTTAAGGTACTTAAATTGTATATTTTGAGTTGGTAGGCTGAGATAGTTTTTCTATGCTTATGCATTGTAGGTTGCTGCACTGATACTGGAAAACACTTTCACATCTATTTTGGACTTGGCTGGAGTTTTATTTCCTTTCTTGAAGTGGTTCATTGGAGGCAGTGGTTCAAAAGGTCCTAAATTACTTAATTTTCTCGTACGTTCTCCTTGGAGTACAATTGATGTCATTGGTGAGGTGAGCTTTCTCGGTGGTAGAATTTCTTGTTTCACCCTGCAATTATACATGAAAAGCTGAAACAATATGGTAGACTTTTATTGTCGGTCTTTTTCAATTTTCTACATTTTCCAGTTTTCTGATTGTACCGGTCCATGCTTGATCCTACACAGGATATCTGGTTGAAATAACCGTATTTTAAGTCAAGTTTTCAACAAAATCTGCACCAGTATTGCATTTCAGCAAATGTTAGTAACAATAAAACATGATTCTTAAAGATGTAAAAAATTACCCTTTCTAAACAGGAATCGCCTCAAGATCAACAAAGTGTGAGGAGACACATTTCTTCTGTCATTACCTTAATGTTCTGTCCCTCATGTGTGACCATCTAAATGCAGGTTAAGCAGCCAATCCTCTTTCTATCCGGCTTGCAAGATGAGATGATTCCTCCATCCCATTTGCAAATGCTGTATGCCAAAGCAGCTGCCCATAATAAGCGGTGTGTTTTTGTGGAATTTCCCACTGGCATGCATATGGATACTTGGCTTGCTGGTGGTGACGATTATTGGAGAACGGTCCAGGAGTTTCTTCAACAACATGTTCCAGCGAAAAAAGATGATGAATCCTCTCACAGTGATAGCGGTAAGTTTTGGTTAATGAAGTCTTCCAAATTCTTTACACACATACAGGGCGCACACAAAAGTTGAATGAAGGAAAAGAACACTCAATAAGATAATAAATTTGTAAGAATTATGAACAGAGTGGGAAAGTTCATATTGGATCATTTTTCACATACTGAACTATGTAATTCAAGGATTAACTTGGAATGGATGTGGGCCTACCGCCTACTGATTTCTGGTTGAGACTACATAATTGTTTGACTGTGTACCACTGTGGCGGGTTACTTCTCAAACACACTATTTTGTGGAGCCTGAAGGATGGAAGTTCCTTATACTGTTTTTCGATTACATTATTTACATTCGTCAGTTATCCTAGATGTGGGGGCAAAGTGATTTGGATGGATTTTAGACATCTTTGAGCGTTCTTTTGTGCTTGCCTTCTCCCATGCTTCTCAATTCTTACTCTCTTTCTCCACTCTCAGATGTGGGGGCAAAGTGATTGGATGGATTTTAGACTTCTTCAAGCAATCTGATTGGCTCCTCACTCAACACAATCTGAACCTTCTTTTTTGAAGCTGCAGCAATTGGAAGCTCGCTTTGAGGAGTCGCTCTACAAAGACCTGCTGCACCCGTTCAGGTTTTCCCTGTCGAAGTTTTTTTGTTGGTTTACAAACTTGAGACAGATTCGGAGAAAATGTGAATGCCTTGGGATATACTATATGACTTCTGACATACACGCTCGATGCCTAATCCGTTCTTACTGACCCATTGTATGAAATAAGAAGTCACTAAATGTATATGTTCAGTTGGTGCACCGAACCGTCTGTATTGTATCTCATTTGTGGTCCGTTGGGACAAATGTTGCTTTGAAAATTGTTCGGTTTATATCGAAGTCTTTCGGAGTGGTCTATTTGATTACCTTTTATTGATTTACTTTCGAGTCTCAACCGCGCAATGCGATTGAGTTTTTTGTTTTTCCGGTTACAATGCGATTGAGATTATGTGCCTTGTTTTGATCCTACACCAAGCAAGGCTTCTAAAATCGGCTTCATTGCCGGAAAACTGGATTTTTCCCCTGTAGTTGCCGAAACAAATGAAGCAAACCGAATTTGATCGTAACAAATTCTTCCCCTGTATCCTCATACGCACTGATGAAATTTGGCGTCTCCTATCTAAATAAGTTAGGTTTTATTTACCTCTCATATGAGATCCTATGTTCGATACCGTTTGGTACGTGGGACGGGACGGAACGGAGTGGGACAAGGCGTTCCTTCCCACGTTTGGTGCGCCTAAAACTGGTGGAACGCGTTGTTCCACGGGACGAATTTTGGATGAATTTTCGTTCCGTCTCACCCTTTGGAACGATTCGTTTCACATCCGTGGAACACAAAATTATAACCTCTTCGTCTCATTCTTCTTCCTCCTTGTTTCCATCTGAGGGCATCTTTGCTCCCTCTCAGTTCCGTCCCGTCCCGTCCTTTTTCCGTTCTGTTTCGTCCCTTTCCGTCTGTATACCAAACGATACCTTACTTCTCCCAATACCGCTTAGTCTTAATCTTCTCTATTTTGGTAGGGATATATTTGTCAATTCCAAGTTCTGTTTCATGAACGCATTGAGTCCTCAATGCCAGCCGACGGTCACGGTGGTACTCCTCCCCTTCTATCCACCGTGTACCAAAACGTAGCCCTGGTTCAAGATCTTCCGGTCCAAATCACGACGCGTGGATGGCCCCTCTAATCCCACTGTCCCACAGGTAAACATAGGACCCACTAATCCGTGGTCCAATCACCTTCGCGGATCCAAACGACTGGGAAATTCAAATGGGGACCACCGTTTTTAATGAACAACTCCTGCCAATTTCACGTAACCACGTGTCAAAATTTATTTATTTTATTTATTGGGTTTTGGTGGTTTTTTAATTTACCTAAACAAATATACGCTTGGGATTTTATGGCTTCTCTTTATGCGCCGTCGCTCCTCCTAAATAAAATAAAATAAAATAAAATAAATAAATCAGTAATTACGATTCGGCAACCCAAGCCAATTACGATTCTACCCCCACCTTCCCTCCTGCTTTCTTAAATTTTCTATACTATTTACTAAGCTCAATTAGTCAATTTCGCTCTCAGGAGAGAGAGAGAGAGAGAGAGAGAGAGAGAAAGGACAGTGAACGGAGATGGTGATGGAAGTAGAAGAAGGAGGAATAGCACCGTACAGCCCGCGCACTGTGGAGGAGGTTTTCACCGACTTCAAGGGCCGTCGAGCCGGCTTGATCAAAGCTCTCACCACTGGTCTCCCTCTCTTCTTTCTATTTTTTTTTATTTTTTTTATTTTATCTTAATTTTTAACTTTTGTCACTTCATATTTTGGCGTTTAGTTAGGGCTTTTTTCTTTTTCTTTTTCCAATTTCCTGTTATTTATGCACATTCTAAATGCTTTCCTGATTTTTCTAACTTTATTTATTTATTTATTTTGGTGCAGATGTTGAACGTTTTTACCAGCAATGCGATCCTGGTGAATGCTCTCTCTCTCTCTCTGTTTCTGAATTTTTTTTTATTTTTTTGTCAAATTTTCTGATTAATTACTGTTTTCCCTTGTCTCCATGGCCTTGCAATTTTATTAATCTGTTCTCACTGTAAATTATTACAACAACCAAGCCTTATCTCGAGTCGGTGGTATGAATCCTAGAACCTAAATGTATTGGGTTTGTGTCACTATAAATTAGAGTAAATTGTAACAATGGTCCCTCAACTTTAATCAAATTGGAGTAATGGTCCCTCAACTAAAAATTCATTACCATTAGTCCCTCAACTTATCAAAATGTGTAGCTACGATCCTTTTCGTAAACTTGCTACAATTGGGTTAGAGTTGAGAGACCATTACTCCAATTGGGTTAAAGTTGAGAGATCATTTCTCCAGTTGAATTAAAGTTGAATGACCAATGGTAATAAAGTTGAATGACCAATGGTAATGATTTTTTAGTTGAGGGACCATAGTTGCACGTTTTGATGAGTTGAAGTACCAATGGTAATGGATTTATAGTTGAGGGTCCATTGCTCCAATTGAGTTAAAGTTAAGGTACCATTGCTACAATTTACTCTATAAATTATTACTATGTAAAATTATTGCTTTTTCTAACTTTGTATCTGTAGAATATAGCTGCTTTTTGTAGTTTTGGAGCTTGAACCTTTTAATTCTCCCCCTCCATTTTGTCTTTTTGATACAAACGATATATTTACACTAAGGGGCGGGAAAATAAACTGGTATCGAACTCCCTTTTTAAATGCTTAGGTTGTCCCGTTGGCTTGCTCTTTGTTTCGTTTTTCGTTGATCATTTTTACATGATGCTTATGATTTGTTTGTGTTGAGATGAAATTTTCCTTGTTTGAATGAGAGTATTAATTTCGTAATCACGTTTTAAAAACCTACCTTTCGGGGTCATTCAACTTGGATCAAGTTAGACTTTGTTGTATTTGATTGGATCCTGCCTGTAGTGAAGATGTAACTGCTAAACAGAGCGTTCACTTGCATTTTCTTCTTTTTTTTGATCATCGGAAATGGAAGATCGTTGTGGGATTTGGATAATGTACTTAAGATACTGCTTGATAATTTAACTAATTGGTAATTGATTGGTCAATGTTTCAGAAAAGGAGAATCTTTGTTTGTACGGATTCCCGAATGAAGAATGGGAGGTTAATCTACCTGCTGAAGAAGTTCCTCCCGAGCTCCCGGAACCTGCTTTGGGCATCAACTTTGCCCGAGATGGAATGCAAGAAAAGGACTGGTTGTCTCTGGTAGCTGTGCACAGCGACGCGTGGTTGCTTTCGGTGGCTTTCTACTTTGGTGCCAGATTCGGTTTTGACAAGACTGAAAGGTACGCAGATCTCCCTTCTTGCGTATGTCTGATGCTTTTGTTTCTATTTGCAAGAAAATAAGGTTGTTTTGAAGTTGCTCTTGATGTCGCTCGTTGATCTTTTGCCTATTGTTAGTGTTTTCAAATCTCAAGAAACAATGTTGTTATAAGTTCTGAAGAGGGTTTAAATTCAGCATTTGGGATGGTTTATTTATTTAATTTTGCTTTTCTAGAAAACTAGGTTCATTACAAATTTTGATGCAGGAAACGTCTCTTCACTCTGATGAATGATCTGCCATCTATCTTCGAGGTTGTGGCGGGCATTGAAAAGAGACAGTCAAAGGAGAAGTCATCAGTTTCAAATAACAGCATCCATAGGCCTAAGTCAAGCTCTAAAGGGGTAAAATGAATTGTCTTATGTCTCTCTCTCTCTCTCTCTCTCTCTCTCTCTCTCTCTCTCTCTGGTTCGTAACGGGTTTACCTTACATTGGTTATTAATTACGTGTTTCTGCGGCCAATTCTCCATCTGAGAACAGAGAGGCTCTGAATCGGTCAAATATGCAAAAGTAATGCCAAAGAATGAGGACGGGGGTCTGGATGAGGAAGGTGATGATGATGAGCACGGCGAGACTGTCTGTGGTGCATGTGGGGAGAGCTATGCTGCTGATGAATTCTGGATTTGCTGCGACATATGTGAGAAGTGGTTCCATGGAAAATGCGTGAAGATAACCCCTGCCAGAGCTGAGCACATCAAGCACTACAAGTGCCCGTCATGCAGCAACAAGAGAGTCCGTCCTTGAAATTACAACGGGGGGTTTGTGCGTCCGCCCCACTTGTAAGTAGTTCATGTTGGATAGAGCTAAGCTAACTATCGGCGTGTGAGCCATGGTGGCATAACCCTTCTACTTAGTACTTTGTTCTTCGTGATCTTGTTACTTGGATGATGTTAATGTCTCGTAATTAGTAGGATCTATGAACGGCGATACTATGACTGTTTTATGCAGTTCTGTCAAATGCTAATGGCCCTAAATTAGCCTGTCAAATTTCAAAATCTGATATCTGTTATCTGATGCATTTTACCAGATTCATCATCTGCTTGTTCTTACTGCGGTAAGAGGTTAAGGTTTTCGATTCTCCGAAAGCAACAGTTCCTGAAAGTCTTAGGGTAAATTCCAGTGGAACTCCGAGGTTTTGGATTCTAAGCAGGAAAGATTCTTCCAAGCCTAGCTTGAGCTCAAAAAAGTTAGACAAGCCAAAGCAATATTCGATTTGACTCTGCTTGTTTACAGACCTATTTCTGAAAACACAAAGCTATCTTTCCAACAATTATCCTTAATAACGATAACAACGAAAATAATGAACCCACGTACGTGTATTCTTGACAAAGAAGAAACTTCAATAGCAAACATGGGCTTAGCCAAGGTGCCTAGAGCAGTGTGCTCGTCTTCTGCACCCAAGTTTGAGCCCCCGTCCTCGTACTAGTGTATGGTCATGTTCTCTCCCTCCTAACAGTACTGAAAATACTACTAATAGTATACTAGTAATGGAGAAGGAGAAGAAGAAGAAGAAGAAGAAGATGTCTCGGTGATCAAATACATGACGGACGCGGTGTTGCTGGGCGAAATAATCGATGGGGAAGAAGCAGTTTTGCAGAGCCACAGTGTGGCGATGGTGGACGACGCACACGAGAGAGCGCTCTCGACTGACATTCTCCTTGGAGCTCTTAGGGAAATTGCTCGAGCAAGACCGCATGGTTTTAAACTGCGTATCTCGTGTGCCTCTCAAGTCGATTCCTTGTTCTTGTACTGTATATGATTTTTATCTGTAATGTCAGAAAGTGAGTGGAATGACGAATGGTAGAGGTTGCTAGGATTTCTTTTATAAGTAACGCTCGACGTTTTGTATAAAAATAAAAAAGAATCAAACACGAATAAAAATACTTGTTACACATTGAAATTTTAACGGTAAAATTCTTAATCAAAGATTTAATGACTAAATATTAATCGTAAAAGACTTCAAAGTATAACGTGCACGAAACATAGTAGAATTTTCCAAGTCGTCTCGTTTGCAAAATTGGAAGCTTCCATTCCAAAAGTCCCAAGTGGCGTCCCACCTCACCTAAAAACGTTTGACCATAGCAAGGCATTCTCTTTCCTCTTTCTCTTTAGAATACTAATCAAATTTGAACTTTGACTCGTTTTGGTCAATTTTTGTATGCAAACATATTAATTTTTGTTTATAGGTTTTCATTTTATTTATTTATTCAGCAGTGGCTTTCAGACGGCGACATCCATTGAAATCTCAATATTATTATACGAAATATTTTTCAATGTTATTAGAATACGACACGTTTCATTATATAAATTCTGATTATTATAAAAATAAATTTTTCCACCGTTAAAATAAAAATGTGTACCATCCGTACTTTGATCATAATAAAAAAATCCTGATTATTATTCGACTTCATGGCTGCAAAAGATTGAAGCTTGACGACTTTTCAGCTGACCCAGAAGAGAAAAACGAGCGGAGAAGATGGAGAAGATGGAGAAGATGGAGAAGAAGCTTATGGATGCAGCCATGGCGGGAGATACGGGGGCGCTTAATGATCTGATCGCAGAGGACCCACTTGTTCTCGACAGAGCTTTAGTCTCCTGCGTCGCCGAGACGCCGCTTCACGTGGCTTCAATGCTGGGTCACCTGGCTTTTGTTACCGAGTTACTTAGTCGCAACCCCGAGTTGGCGTCCGAGCTGGACTCGCAGGGGTCAACGCCTCTCCACCTGGCGGCAGCGAAGGGCCACGTGGAGATAGTGAAAGAGCTGGTTCTGGCGGATCCTGGGGCGTGTGCGGTGAGGAACTTAGACGGGAGGACGGCGCTCCACGTCGCGGCTGCCAAGGGGCGGGTTAAGGTGGTGGGTGAGTTGGTCGGAGTTGGGAGTGAGTGGACTCGGGCGTTGACGGACAGAGGCGAGACGGCGCTGCACTTGTGCGTTGGGCGTAATCAATTGGAGGGGTTGAAGGTTTTGGTTAAGGCGGTTGGGAAAGATGATGAGTTTGTGAATTGGAAGGATTGTGATGGTAACACCGTTTTGCATATTGCCGTGGCCAAGAAGCTAATCGAGGTACACATTAATTAATCATATTAACTTACTAACTGATTAACGCTCAAGCGCTACTGATATTAGCTAGCTACCTTTAGGCCTGGTTCGTTGTCTGGATTGAATAATTCACTAGGTTCAATGTATGTCGATGCAAGAAATGGATGTCGAATTTCAAATCTTGTCGGAGTTGGAAGGTAGAACATGTATTAGTCATGACGTAAACTTATACATCTAGAAACTACTGATTAGTGTTTGATAAATACTTTCTGTACATGATTATACATCTCTTAAAAGGGACTGAATTTGTGTGTTAGTTTCATTTTCTTTACTAAAGTGGTGTTTTGAATTTGTGCAGATTATCAAATTCTTGCTTTTTGAAACCGGAGTGGATGTGAATGCGTTGAATGCAAGCAGCGCTACGGCTTTAGACATTCTGATGCAGAGTCCTAGAGATTTGAGGGATATGGAGATTGAGGATTTCCTTCGAGGTGCTGGGGCTCAAAGTGCAAGGGATATACGTAACATTGAGCACGACTGGGTTCGCGCTCCAACTAAAGAACGTCAGATACTAAGACATCGAGGATCAGCGCTGTCCTCGAAAGTGAGCGAGTCTATGAAACCGGCTGAGAACAAGAAGCCTACTGATTGGCTTGGTAGGAAGAGAAGTTCATTGATGGTGGTGGCATCTCTCCTTGCAACTGTTGCCTTCCAAGCTGCAATAACCCCTCCGGGAGGTGTTTGGCAGGATGACCTGCAAGTCGATGAAAATGGCAACCCTGTGGAGAGCCCTCACACCGTTGGAACATCTGTCATGGCATATAAGCAGGGAAAAGAATATGGTCTAGTAATGATTTTTAACACAATCTCTTTCCTCGCGTCCCTAAGCATAATTCTTCTGCTCGTTAGCGGGCTACCTATCAAACGGAGGAGGTGGATGTGGATACAAATGGTCATAATGTGGGTTGCTGTCACAACACTAGTAGTAACATATTTCATCACTCTCCGTCATATGTCACCTAATGAAGAAAATGTGCAGATCGTGTTACGTAAGGTAACTGAGATATCAGGTTGGACATGGTTGACTTTAATGGTGGTTGTTTTCTTTGGCAATGTTATTCGTATGAATCTATGGATTCTCAGAAAGTATGGTTATATTAAGCCACAAGATGTGGAGCCATCTAACGTTGATGATGAACTTGAACTTGGAGAGGTGAGAACTGAGGATTAAGGTGAACAGCTCTCACTTTTTTATGGCTTCACAGACACAGAACTCGTCATTGCAGTATTGCGGATGTGTTTAACACTAAATTCATTAATCCGGGCGTGGCGTGGTATCTGGTTCTGATACCGGGTGTCAAACTAGTCTCCGAGAAAGTCTGACCCAAAGCATTATGAACTATATGATCGGATGCTTGAAGGTCTGTTTTCTAGCAGCAAATTTGGATGAAGATACTGCAGTTGAAGCCTTTGTTATATGATGATTCGAGTTGGAGGGGTAAACTCGCTGTTCTTGTACAACTATTCTTCTGTTAATGGCAGTACATTGAATGCTGTCTTTCAAATTCTGCAGGTCACGAATCTTCGTGGCTCGGAGATGGCATGCTGTTCTGTGTTTTGTGTTCTATCTGCCATCCTTGTAAATTTTGAGGGATAATTTTGATTTTTTGCTCTCATTATTTTCTGCCATTTCCTCTGTTTTTTATCTGGTTGGGTTCTGCTTAATAAAGAAATACAAGGTAAGAGAGTAATTCTTAGGGCACTTCTCATAAAAGTACGAGGCTCTTGTAGGTCTGGTTGAGTCGATTTTAAGTTGGTTTGACCCAATGTAAGGTTAAAGTTTTTGATTCCGAAAGCAAATGTTCTTGAAAGTCTTGGGTGGAACTCCGAGGTTTTGGATTTCAAGTAGGAAAGATCCTTCCAAAATTCTTCCAACCCTAGCTTGAGCTAAAAAAATAAGTTAAACAAGCTAGAGTGATATTCGATTTTACTCAGCTTGTTTACAGACCTAGTTCTGAAAACACAAAATTATCTTTCCACAATTATCATTAATAAGGATAATAACTAAAATAATAAATCCGCATGTATTCTTTACGAAGAAGAAACTCCAGTCTCAAACTTCAGCTTAGCCAAAGTGGCTAGCGCAGTGTGCTCTCTTTTTGCGCCAAAGTTTGAGTCCCCGTCCTCGTATCATTTGTCCCAAAATTATCTCATGGGGAAGATATGATGACTTAGATGAACTTGATGATGAATATTGGCCTAATGATGGATGAGACTAAAGGATGCGGAAGCATGGTGGATGGGGACAAGTCAAGACGTGACAAGCAAACATGAGGAATCGTATAATAGTAATTGATATGTTGTAAATTAAGGAATCTCATCTAGAGTATTGTAAAGTAAAGCTAATTGTGATGTAAAGGACATTCCTCCTTATCTTATGTAAGTAATGGACAAAAGAGGAAGATGTCTTTTGTCCCCTGATAGTTTTACGAGAGGTTCAAGTTCTTCCTCGGCCTATAAATATGTGTGTATACTCTGTAAGAAGATATACTTAAATAGAAATTAGTTCTATATATAAACTTCTCCTGAGTGAATATCCTTATTTGAGTCATCCTTAGTAAAGATCCTTAAATTGATGAAATGTAAAATCTCTCTATTTGGATTTAGCTGACCTGGGACTTGGTCAACAACACCAAGAATTGGTGTCCAAAATCTAAATTAAATTTAGGAAACATGTGGTGCGAGTAGAATGACTCTAACTTTGACTTATAACGAATGTTGTAAAAGTTCTCAAAATCGATTGGAAAATTATGGGTTATATAATAACTCACAGATTTTGTGAAAAAAAAATTGAAAATTTTAGTTTTAGGAAATATTTTGCGTCAGAGTTAAGGAAATTATTGGAAGACCTTTGGACGTGATCCTACCGTTTATCTCTTCTTCTTTTTTCTTCCTATGTTACTTTATTTAGATTCAAATACCTTTAGGTTTAGGTTTATACTTATATTCTTGTTTTCAAATTTTTTAACATGGATTATAAGAAAAAATTTCATTGAAATACATTTTGTAGAATACAAAGATGATAGTTTGGTGTTGTGGTATGGGAAAAACAAAAATTTAACAAAAATAAAAAATAAAATAAATAAAATTAACGGTTTAGGTGTAGAGAGATGCAGCCCAAACTCATGCCCTCGGGAAGGCCCAAGGCACAGCAAAAGCAGTAGAGGCCCATGAAGTTTAGGGTTTAGGGGTGTGTGAATGGTAACACCTTGAGTTCAAGTGTTTAGGGGTGTGTTAATAATAACACCCTGAGTTCAAGTGTTTAGGGGCATGTTAATAATAACACCCTGAGTTCAGCCTGTTTTAGTGTTCGTGCACTTGAATTTTTCCCTTGCCGCAACTCAGCGGAGAATTTTTTTTTAAATTTTTTTTAATTTTTTAATTTTTAAGATGGGGTTACTATGATAAAACTTACGACTTTAGGGTGAATTCTATCATGGTTGATAGCGACTTATAAATGCCCCACCCTACTTCGTCCGGCCAACCATGGTTGACCCCTGATATTAAAACAAAACCCTACCCCTATTGATAGCGACCTATAAATGCCCACCCCCAACACCAATGCTTCGTGCAAACAACAACAGTTGACCCATGGGATTAAAACTAAACATAAACCCTATAAATGCTCTATCCCCACTACTTATAGTTCGTACGGCAAACCATGGCTGACGCGTGGGAATTAAACTAAACTCTACCTCCTATAAATGCCCTACTCCCGACACAATTGGTTCGTACGGGCAATAATGGTTGACCCATGCATCCAAGGCCAACTCATTTGTGTGCGTCGAGCCCGCCTCGTTTTTCATGGGTGGAGATTGCATATTTTGGCACCCACCGAGCAAGACTTTAGGGAAATATTTTGCGTGAAAGTTGAGGAAAATGTTGCAAGACCTTGGATGTGATCCTAAAAACTTGTTTTCGCCTTCGTTCTTCAAGTCTTGGACCCTTGCACCCAAGTTCTAATCAGCCTTCTCGTAAATTAGAGTAGTAATACACTGTTGCATAAAGGGACAATTGAGTGAAAGAGAAATGTAAATAAAAAATATAAACACGATGATCAAAAGTCCTATTCACTTCCCCCAAACGAATCCAACAGGCGCACACCAAAAACCGCATTTCTGAACATTTTTGCAAGGTCCAAGAACAGCTACGATATTTTCGCACACAAATATCACCTGCCGACGGCTGTGAATTGAACACAGCGCCTTCAGACGGGCATAAATTACAATGCTTGCAAGCCTATACTCACATAACAAGGATTTACAACAGACAGACGACGATACAACACAACCTTTTCCCCTTCATCTCATCTTGTCTATCGGTCAACTATGTCTATGTTCATGTGACTACAAGAAAGAACCTCACAAGCAGAGACATCAGGTAACGCCCTGTTTATAGGGATTAGTCGACAACCCAGACGTGTAATGACAAGGTCAAAAGCACTAACCGATTCAAAAATTGAAATTCACCTTGAGATTCACCAACCACTCAGCTTAATCTGAGAGTTTCATTCGGAAAAATAACATTGGGGTTCCTTATATGTGGATTTAGTGCTGCCAATTCCTTCCATTTTTCTCCAGTACCATGAACGCGTGCTGAGATGCTCCACAAGGTATCACCAGGCTGAACCTTTGTTGTTGCTGGACCAGAAGATTTTGGAGCAGCTTTTGACTTCATAATTGGATGCTTATTGCTTTTCCCCATTCCATTAGCAAGCAACCAGCGGGAACCGGACTGTTTCTGGTTTGCAGTACCCCATGGCTTCTTTTTATCTGGCTCGGTTTTCAGACCTGCAACATGGACTTCAGTGATTCTAAACTGAGGAATAGCTTCCACTTCGGCCAATTTCTCATCTTTCATCTCCTCCTTTATTTCTTCTTTTCCCACTGACTCAGACTGATCATTCTCTTCATCATTCTTCCTCAGTTCTGAAACCGAGATGTATATTCTTGGCTTCGGTGGGAGAAACACTCTTTCTACTTGAATAAGAGAAAGCATTGGTGCCCCAACAGGTTCATAGTTTCGTAGTGGATCACGAAGTTGCACCATCAGTGCTACTGTGAAATTGTTCCCCAACAAGCCACACTTTCTAGCTCCTTTGCCACGCCTTCTCTCTCCCTTTGACCCTCCGCGAATCATGTCCAAAGAGTTTGCATGATGAGCCGCAAGGATTTGAGAAGTCCGTTCACTAATATGATCACCATCATCAATTTCACCAGAATCGAGTTTCAACCATTCATCAAGAGTTAATGAGAGGCCCATTAATCCGTCAACATCATTGCCAATGTCTTTTATGTCTAACAACTGCATCCCAGCGGCTCCTTCCAGACCAAGGGATTCACCAACGTTGACACCCTTGCCCTGCAGAGCTGAGATTTCCGCAACAGACTCTGCGCTGATGTTTGAAGGTGCATCTGCATCGGACATTCCGGCTTGTATTCTCAACCCCTCAATTGAGAGTGCTTCAATTTTATCCATGGCTAAAGGAGCAAGATCTTCTAAAGAGACATATTCTAAGCCCATCTCGTTGCCAGCTGCACTCGAACTTAACTTATTAGACTTAGGCCCAGATGAAATTCCTTTAGCTCTTGTTAGCCCATCTGATGTATGATACCCAACTGATTCATGCTGCGCCACAAATTCCCTGCAACAATAACGACATGCAATAAAGTTAACAATACTCACCAAAGACGTACTAGAAGTATTGGACTTCGAGCTTCAAAATTGAGTGTAAAAACAAGACGCACAAACCTCTGAGGTCCTTCCAAAGCAGGCACAGCTTCCCATGCTACTTGTTCCATTGTCTTTCCAGTGATATCTTCCAAGGGCATTAGCTTATTTGCCTGCATAGAAAGCTTCTCAATTCCTACTGATGCCAAATGCTGCAATATCTCCATTACCCCAGAACCCATTTCTGCCGGTACCACAACTGGACTAGAAACCTGCATGATCAAGTTCCCGCCACTTTTGGCCTCGCTGAAAAGTGAGGGATTCATGGACCGCACAAACCCTCCATTCTTTGTCTGAAGAAAAGGACCTAACCCTTCTCCAAGAGGAGGCAATTCTAAAGGTTCTTCAGCAGGCAAATCCATCGAACTTCCAAAACTAGCACAACCTTTTGGTGGAGAATGCTGAAAGGCCATCTCATTTAAGCCCCACTCCCGCATTAATGCTTCCGTCTCCAAGTCCTCCAACATTTTGGCTTTTGCTTTACTTTTTACTGCCTGAGCTGCTATCTGATGCTCTTCCTCTGCAGCTTGAATCACAGACGAGAAATCAAAACTATCAGATAAGTTCTCCCAACCAGTCTCAGTTGAAGGCGTGTATCCATAGTCTGTTTGGTCACTGATGCCTGCCTCAAAATCAAACAAAGAAGTACCTCCAGCAAGGGCTTCCTTCTCAAATTGTCTTAGCAGACGCTCTCTTGGAGATTCGGGATCACTCTCAGAACTCAAGGAAATTGGACTATGATCTATCCCTAGCATGTTCAAGAACTCGTTTTCAACAGATTCTGTAACATCATCCAAGCTATGCGATCTCGCCATCATATTTAGTTTTGAATCTAATTTACATTCCACATAACATCTTTGGTCTTCAGGTAAAGATTCTAGTGCTGCACTCTCCAAATCGGATACAATACTTAGAGCGGACTCTAGCTCTTTCATGAGTGATTCTTTGGTGCACAAGGCATCTCTGTTGGAAGTGGACTCACTTACCACAAGGTCATCAGTATGACCCTTTTCCCCAGCCTGGGATTCGAGCTCAGCTTCATCTTCAACTGCTACTTGTACACCAGTGGTGATTTCAGAAAAATGGCTTTCTGCTGGAGAAGCATCAGCAACCTGTGTAACAACTTCTGATTCCGCCAGTTCCTTTGATGGTAATTCTATCCCCTGTTCAACTACGGAAAATTTGTTTTCTTCACACTCATTTTCTACTTCTTTACCAGAATCAGATGATGTGAAAAAACTCATCTTCATAGGATCAAGATGCTTGTCAACTGGAGTATCTGACTTCTCTTCTTCGTCAAATTTCTGCAATAGTGTATTCACTGAACTAGAAAGTTCCGACCTTGATACTGGCAAAACCCCATGAAGATCCTTTATGCCCTCTACGGATTGAGATGAGGCCCGTGACTGCTGATTAGGAAGAGTTCCAGCACGCTTTATACCTGAGTTATTCTGCCTCGAAATCAATGCCTCAGGAACATTCTGGCTATTTCCTGTTGCTCTGGGATTATCTTCAAGCACTGTATACCCAAAACTAACATTCAATGAACCACCTTTAGCCTTTCCTGATAATTTGAAACTCGTCGTCCAGTTCCTTGAGCTTTTCTCCTCCTCTAACTCCTCCAATGTCAGAGGAAGCAGCCTCGTGAGATCAATCCTATGCTTCCCCAAATCAAGTTCTGGTGCACCAAACACAGAAGCATATAGCAAAAAATGCTTCGCTTCATACTTTGCCGAATGGTGGGGTCCACTCCTACTACCATACACTGAGCAAGTGTGAGCCAACTTCTCCTCAAATTTTGCTGTCCCTTGAACAACCTTCACTGGATTAGTAACGAAAATCCCATCCCGCCTCTTCCAATGTACACAGAGACTAATTCCATTCAAAGTGGAGGGCAACCCTTCAATGGAATGGACTTGAAGAGAAAAGCAGCAGTTAAACCTACGGTTTCGGATATGGGTAATCGCCTTCAGGGGCTTCCAATTCCAAAAGGACCTCTTCTCTTTGTTTAACAAGTTTTCACCACCAGACTTATTCTTCGATTTCGGATCAGGTAAACGGTTCTTCCCTAGAGACATTGACGGTTTACTCCCCGCCGGAATTGAACTCTTAGAGGATTTTTTGTCTACATATAAAGCCTTGCTTATACTCTCAATCTCATTCAACAGTTTCCGATTACCGGAATCTCCGCCCCTCTTCTTCCCACCTTCCAAATTTGACATCTTTTACTTTTTTCTTTCCACACAATTTTCCAATCAAATTTAGCAAAACCCAATTCTGCAAATTCACATAAAGGGGCAAATTTTGAGAATTCAAATTTATTGGGCAATCCTATTTTCTCACAGAACTTGGGAAAAATCGAAAATTTAATTGAAAATTTAGAAAATTAATGGAGAGTGAAACTTTAATTACCGAATTGAGCTGGCTGGGAAACAGAAGCTTGCTGGTGAATCGAGAACCAACAAAAACCCTAAATTGCACGATTCAAGTCGCTTGCTTGAAATTCCGAGATGGAATTTTGGGGAGAAGTGTTGAAGATTTTGAATTTAAAGAGGAGGAGGGAACGAAATCCGAAATCCGAAATCCAAAAGAAAAGGAGAGTTTCGGAGGTTTCTGAGCAGCGTTTCGGTCGCCAAAACTCTCTGTCACTCTCTCTCTCTCTCTCCTAGTCTCTGAGTTTCTCTCTGTGTTTGAATTGCCGTTGCCTCTTTCAAACAAAAATGAAAACAAAATTTTGAAAGCAAAAAATAAAAAATAAAAACAAAAAAATAGAGTACGTAATTTAGAAAGAGAACCTGAGATTTGATTGTATTTCATTTCTTACCCCTATATGTTTTGCATCCTTTTAATCTAGTCCTTTTCTTCTTTCTTTTTCTATTCTCTCTTTTTGTTTGTTTCCTTTTTGGTTCATTTTGGTTTATAATTGTAAATTAGCTTATTAAGACGAATTTAAAATTTGAGGGTTAATTATATGACATGTTTAAAACATGTGTATTTGAATTATTCACAACGAACGGTATAGGAATTATTTATGTTCCACATTAAAATTCAAAAAAATACTTACAAAATAAGGAATCAGATCAACTGAGGGTCTCATCCCAAGCAAATAAACATGTGAACCATCTTTAGAAAGTCACACGCCTCTTTCTCCTTCAAACTCTTGTTTAAATTTACCTCTTGATTTTCTATTAATTCATTTCATTCTAAAAGCCAAAGATATGCATATATATATATATATATATATATGTGCATAAGGGAGAAAAGGTTTATGAATTCTTCCTTGAATTAAAAGGTTATGAATTCTTCCTCCTTTGTGGGGTGGGGGGTCCTAATTTTTATTAATTTTGATTAAGTTTCCTCAACTACCTAATAAAATGGTTTTGTGGGCACCACTGCAATTAGCCCAAAAATAAATATTTTGTCTTCAATTAGATTAAAGATATAGGAAAGGGATCGTCTCGGGATCCCTTCCACCAAATCCACCTGATCCCTAAATTCGGGTCCTTGAAATTTGATACAACAGCTACAAATAGGGGTCCCTTTAAAAGTTATAATAACTTTAGCTATTGGATCAAATTTCAAGAACCCAAATTTGAGAATTTGGTGGAACGGATTTCCAAAGATATATACTTTGCTTCCATAACCATTCACAAGGTTTGGCAAACTACTCCTTTTTTGTCAATAAATGCTTCATTGAGCCAAAAGGCAAAGGAACTACCAAAAGGCCATCTATAATTTCCAAGTTTTTCATTTATATATGGATTATAAATGACACTTTAATTACTTGGAATAAGAATCTGAATTATCAGGTTTCTTATTTTTGAGTGTTCGCTAACAAATCGGCATTGAAATTATTTTAATTCATGACTTTTCTTACTTTTACTAACACATACGAATTAAAACCCACCACGAGGTTGTTTGGTGGTTGTGGACGAATTCTAAATTTATATTCCATATGGCATATTCTAAGTTCAATTTCTGACTTGGTGAATCACACACTGTAGGGAAGTTAAAATACTTCTGTGAGTCTTCTCGACGTCCAAAAGAGTGGACTGACAAAGTCACCAACAAATCTTTTTTTTCCTTAAAAAAACATACGAATTAAAAAACATGTGACTTTCGTTGTTCTAAATAAACATGTCATAAGTTACATAACTTGTGTCTTATTTTTCAATGTTGTCACTTGTAAGTGGTTTCTTGTGCTCTCGAGCCCATAGTAGAAATCGTTTCAAACCTTTCCCATTGAGATTCGCATCACAAAGAGCTAAGCATCACAAGATGTTGAAAGTTCCAGACCATATACGTTAGGATTTTAATTAAAAAACAGTCACTATTATATTCCTAGCTTTTTCTTAGTGGTGAATTCTTTTGGGTATATTTCTATCTTTGCATAAAATAAAGTGAAAATTATAGCAATGATTCGTCAATTTTAATTAATTAGTAGTCTTTCAACTAAAAATCATGACCATTTCAATTAAAAATCATGATCATTGGTCTCTTAACTCATCAAAACGTGCAGTTAAGGTTATTTTCATATACTCCATCAGAAATTCATCAAAATGAGTCATGTTTGAAGGATCATTGCTACAATTGGATTAAAGTTGAGTGACAATTGCTACAATTGGGTTAAAGTTGAGGGACAATTTCTCCAATTGAGTTAAAGTTGAGCGTCATTGCTACAATTTTTCTAATTTGGTTTTCCATATTTGCTATTTTATTCAGCCTCATATGTGTGGCGCATGACTCATGTTGAGGAAGTTTTAATGGAGTTGATTAAATGACTATAACTGCACGTTTTGATGAGTTAAGAGACCGATGATCATGAATTTTTAGTTCTTCAACCATTACTCCAATTGTGTTAAAGCTGAATGACCATTACTATAATTTCTTCAAAACAAACAAATATATATATATATATATATATATTTGTTTACTAGAACAAAAATAATTTTATTATTGTCATGTCATTATAATTATATATCTCCATTCTCGTGGGTCGGAAAATTTGTAATCATATATTACCTGATATTTTCTGGTTCATTGTAGAAGAATTAAGTTAAATTTGAAATCAAATGTAATATATAACTAGTGCTAAATTAAAAGTTATATTTGACTTTCTATATAACTTTAGAGTGAAATGTGAGACTCCACCTTTAAAAGATACGACATTTATGTTTAACTTTAAATTTGACTTAATCTCTCCCTAATTTAAAATTTTTGATTCAATCATTGAAATTTAACAAATAATAAATTTATGTTGCTCATGATTTACACGCACAAACTTAAATTTGACTTTATAATTTATTTCACACTTGACACGTTGTTGTTGTTTTTTGTTCCAAAAAAGGAAAGAAAAAAAACACGTTGTTGTTATTAGAAATTCAATCAATTATTCATGAAAGCTGAAAAAAAAAAAAAAAACCAAGAGAGCCACCCAATTACAAATTTTAAAATGACGCTCCAACCTGTGACATCTCTGTTTATCCCCTTATGCAATTATTGCTCATATTTCTCATTTTTTATACCCAAGTGGATAATGCTTGTGTCGCGATTAATAAATATTTATTGTCCGAATATCATAATCGAAATTGTTCATTTTCTTTATCACCATTTAAAGATTATATGTGCAAAAAATCATTCAATTTGAAAATCGTTTAGTCATTCATACATGTTAAACCAATTAACAGTTTTAGTAACAAGTAATGAAACCTACTGAATATGTATTGTAATGATTTAGAAGATACGCGTGAATAATGATCAACTGTTTATACAAGAACCATCCCAAGTCAACAAGATTCCTCGCTTTGAAATGATCGGGAGGGGAAAATGTCTATCATACGCAGTTTTACACTTGCTTTACAAAGAGACTGTTTACACGATTCGGACCTGTAACCTTTTTATGATCAACCATTCACAAATTATAAAATTTATTCTATGGTCTCATAATGTATCAACACGTAACATTTACCCACATAAAACATCACTTAATCATATCTTAACTCATAAGTTATGACTGCACGTGGTCCAATATCTTAATGGATAAGATGTTATAGGATGTTGAGTTTTTACCCATGCAGGCATCCAAGTTTGAAACTCCTTCTTCCCCTTTATTCTTATAATAATTTCAAATACTTTCCCCTTAATAATAATGAATTAAAAAAAAACTCATAAATTATGACTCGTTAGAGGCATCAGATTTATTTTTTATTGTGTGTTGTTCATAAAATTAAAACTTCAAACTTTATTTTTTATATTTACAAGCGATATCTAAACTACATATTAATAAAACACTCATTGTCAACCAAAACTATATAAAATTACCAGTTTAGCCCTCTAATTAAAACTGAACATGAATAAATAATATGGGTAAAAATGTAATTTCACACAACCAAATTTTGCTTTTTTTTTTTTTCAAAACCTCACCTACATGTAATCATAACATATATTTAATTAAAAACTAAAAAAAAAAATTCCACTCCCACATTCATCATCACTCTCTTCCTCTCTCCTTCTACTTCAAAAACAAAAATAAAAAATTTCACACACTTTGTGTGTGCCCATATGCTAGTTGGAAAGATATCATCTCCGGATCTCTTCCACCAAAGCCACCGGATCAAGTGATCCGAGCCTTTGAAATTTTATCAAATGATAAAAAATTATTATAGTTTTTAAAGGATCAAAACAGATTGGCCATTGAATAAAATTTCAAAGGTCTGGATCACTTGATCTGGTGGTCTTGATGGAAGAGATCCGAAAAAAGATCTCTTTTCATGCTAGTTTTCATTAAATTCATTTAAAATTATTGAAAAAAAAGATTTAGCGTCCATTGCAGGAGCACGATGCTTTAGCTAGCTTAACAAATTTACAGGAAACGAATAATTTGATTCGAAAATGTGACGTGAGCATTTTTCTAACTTATGCGATTTGATGGAAGCCCATGCCTTGATTCTCATGCAGAAATGTTTTAATTTCCGCCGTTCACCTTGAACAACGAGCTCGGCCCACTAGCCCAGGCCAAGGATAATTCTATTTAATCCCCTGCATCCCCGCGTACTGTTGTCACGAGCCAAGTTACAATCATGCTGCGCCACGTATGCAGATGCTTTCGTCATCCTTTAAAGTCAAGGCTGACCTGTGGAGAAAATACGCGTGGCAGGACGTCGAATCGCATATTCTTTTTTTTTTTGGTAAAAGAATCGCATATTCTTTTATTTCTTTGCGTCAAGAAAAAGGAAGATTATGATATTTAAGGTTACATTCCAATACAACGTAATTATTATTATTAATTTTTTTTAAATGACAACTGATGTTATTCACTTTTTTCGAGAGTCATAAAGATTTACAGAAATATTTCAACTTTCTTCTGATCACAAATTTGATTTCCATACCAACAACGGGTTTCGAACCCAAAATCTCCAGTTTTTAGTACAACGTAATTATTTGGTACCTATTAAAAATTGAAAATCTTATCTCATTCAAAAATGGAATTCTCCACTGATTTTCTACCACTTTATATTTTTAGTACAATATTTTATAATGTCGGCGTAAAAATTAACGTAAAACTGTGAGATGTCAGAAAATTAATGAAAAGTTCTACTTTGAGAAATTCTCGTAAGCATTTATCTTAAAAACTCAAAAGTCCTACTACACTACTCCATTACTTTCCATAAAATTTGTAAATTCTAATTATGTAGATTCAATTTTTTGAATTCACTTGCAACCTATGTCACACATTGAAATTATTTAATTTTAAACAAATTAATTATATCGTTCGTGTTTTTAATATTGTACATGAATTAATAGCGTCACACGATTTATACGCAAAATATTAAGATAATGAAAAGAAAATTAAGTTTATGATTGAACATGCTCTATAAATAAATACCTCGTAATGCAAAATTACAAGCAGAAACGTACAAATTATTTTTTAATTTTTTTGTGGAAAAAGAGCGCTTAACAGGATTTTGTGTTGTTCTCAAGAACCACCTTCCTTCTTCCCTCCCCTTCTCTCTCTCTCTCTCTCTCTCTGACTCTGATTCTGATTCTCCATAGCAAAAATGTCCAACGGCGACGACCCAATGGAGGAAACAAATGGGGATTCGTTTCACCAAGCAGTGAGGCAAGGGTTGAAAGACCGATCAAAGGTATGGCCAAATTCGTTTCCTTTTTTGGCATTTTGTTGTAAAGTTGGTTGTTTTGGATTCTGGGTTGTGTTTGCTTTTGGTTTTTGTTGATTTGGGAATGCTTGGTTTTTCCAGAAAGTTGCTCAAACCAAAGAGATTTTGTCGAAACAAGCGGTTCAGACCAGAGAGATCCTCTCAAAGCAGGCTGTGAAGATCGTCAAGCAAGCTGAGGAACACGAAAAGTTCATCAACAAGGTAAGCACTTCAATGTTTATGTAAAAAGTTGAAAACCAATTTCATGTGATTGAATTTTGATCAGCATGTATTGTGTTTGTGCCATTGTTTGAAGTGCATGTATTGGATTTGTTAATTTTTGTGTTGGAAGTTTATAAGTTGTTTTTTACCTGCTTTAGGTGACGCATCTTGTGGGGGTTCTCGGTTTCGGTGGAATTTGCTTCCTCTTAGGAGCAAGTAAGGTTTCTTGATTGGTGAAATGGTTTTAGTACTTACTATTTGAGAAAAGCAATTACATTGTGTTTTTGTTTCTTACATTTTTATCTTTTAACAGGACCGCAAGATACTCGATATGTATATTGTTTGTTCTATGTCATCTTTGTTCCTCTTCGTTGGATATACTATCGGTTCAAGAAGTGGCATTACTATCTTTTGGTAAGCTTTGCTATTTCATATTGATTTCGTTAAATGCATCTGTTATTCAATTAATGTATGTGGACCTCTTGTAGTGATTTAAAGTCTGTTAGTAAATTGTTACTGCATTTGGATGAATAGGGTATTGGTCGTATACATTGGACGATAGTGATAACCATTCGCGTAAAACAATTAAATCATTGGGGATGGTTTTGCCATCTTCAATACATCTTTCGGCTTGATATGGGATTCCAAGATGACATAGTGGGAAAAATTTTGGGTGTGTTCTAACTGGTTTTGTTCTTTTCTCCTTTTTATTGTCTTACCTACCTTGACAAAGAAGAATGAATACTTCATAAAAAGTTAGAGATAAGAGAGGAAGCAACTGTTGGTTTGAAATTAAGAATAGTGGCTAAGTGTTCAGGTTACCCTAGTTCCATGTTCTCTGATTGAAAGCTTGGTGGAAGCTTTTCAATCATTTGTAGAAAATCTCTGTGCTCCTATCATCCTTCGCTCTTGTACTTTCTACTTTCGTTGGAGTAATTATGATGAAAACTGAGGAAGTAATGTACCTGTTTGTATGTTTTAGGACTTTTGCTACTATGCCAATACGATATTTTTGGTTGACCTGCTTCTTTATCCAAGGAACGAAAAGTTTTTCATGGTTTGCTTCTCATTTGCTGAGGTAAGCAAGAACTCCTTAGTTACTTTGCTTTGCGATGAAGTAACGATTCACTTGTTCAATTGTTTATTCTTTCAAATGCGCAACCAGGGGCCGTTAGCATGGGCATTGATCATTTGGCGTTGTAGCTTGGTTTTTAGTTCTCTTGACAAAATTGTTAGTGTCCTCATACATCTTTTACCCGGTGAGTCAATTCTTTCCTTACATGTTCTTATGAAGTACCTTTGAAACAATTTTGCAGTGTTTGAATTCTATCTTTTTCGTTGGAAAATTAATACCACGACTTCAAATTGTTATAACTTATAGGTAAAAACATTGCCTAAAACAGTTCTCTCATTCTGTAGAATGTGCACAGAACTGCACATATCGAAGATCAGAGAGAGCTTCCTTTGTGGTGGGTTCTATGGTCTCATATAGATTCAAAAATTAAAATAGGAAAACTAATGAAAAGGGCTTGAAAACTTTGAGTTTTAACGATAAGTACAAAATAAAGGGTAATGTGAATAGTATCAGGATTGACTTTTTAGTATAAAAATGTGGTTTTTCGTTACAGTAAACAGTACCAGGAGCTTTACGTTAAAGTTCCCGAAAAGTTTATGTTGCATACTCTCTAGTGATCAATATACATTAATGTCATGCCCCTGACACAATAGGTTTACTTCAGGGTTAGTTTTCTTCACCATTCGATGGTGGGATCCAGCAACTTTTGCAGCCATGCATCCGGAAGGAACTTCTCGCAGAGCTTCATGGCCTTATGTAGAAGACAAATCCTACCTTTGGTTATGGCTCTTTTGGGTCCCCTTGTTTGCTTACACCCTCTGGCAGGCTTTGTATTTCCTCATTGTCAATGTTTTACGCCGGCAAAGGCTGTTGAGAGATCCCGAAGTCATGACTTCTTACAGGTTCTTACCGCCTCTCTCCCCATCATCCCTTGCATTTTGGTTCTCCTTTTTCTTTTTCCTCGATTCTGATTTCTTTTCCAACAGGGAGCTCTCAAAGAAGGCGCAGAAAGCAAACAATGTATGGTGGCGCTTGAGCGGTTTGCTTGGGGATCAGAATCGCTTGCTCATGTACATTCTACTCCAAGGCGTATTCACTGTGGCGACAATGGCGCTCACAGTCCCTATCTTCCTGTCATATGAACTGCACGTTAGCTTCCAAATACTCAAGGTTTCCGCAACTGTATGGAACGGAGGAAGTTTCTTGCTGGAGGTAATGCCGAGGCAAGTGATTCTCAAGGAGAAGAAGAAATCGGAAGTGCAGCCAACACAAACTCAGGGAGATCAATTGTTGGATTGTGATCAAACGACAAGTAATCCAGTCGAGGCATCCCCAAGTCCTGTGAAGTAGTAGGCTGTGTAATTTTGTGTTCCTAGAACTTAGCTTTTATTTGTAGGAGGTTCATATTTCTTTTCCAGACTGATGGGAAATGATTTGTTTGTGTACAAATTTGCAAAAAATGAAATTCGGACCGTTACGTGCAAGAACCTTAGTTATCTCTCTCTAGTTTCCTCTCAGCTAACCATTCCTTTCTTCTTATTTTTTTTTGAAGTACAACGATATATTTTACACTAAGGAGGGGGAGTTTGGCTGAGCCACACAATGGGCAACCTAATTTGGTATCAAATTCGCCATCTACGAGATTCAAACCTAAAACCTCTTACTTTCAAGTGAAGAGGAATATCACCAGACTGTAGTACCGAGTGGCAACCATTCCTTTCTTGTGGTTTAATTTTGGAAGATTTGGTGGGCATGGAGAGTAAATTATTTAGTTTCTAAAAAATTTTAGGCAGAAAAAGATTGTTGGGTGGGTAGAGTTAAAAGTTGGGTGCGAGTAGAAACTCCCCTTTTTTTAATGGTTCTAACTCATTGGTTAGGGGCAAGTTGGTTAATTAAGATGAGAATGACGAATGAAGATGATGAATATTGAACTGGATTCTTGGTTTTTCTTTCTTCCAAATATAATAAAAAGGGCAATCCCAAACTAGCAGGCTCCCCACTTTGTGAGGGTCAGAGAAGGGGAAACGTCTATCTTACGCAGCCTTACTCTTGCTTTTCAAAGAAATTGTTTCCACGACTCGGAACTTCTGACTTCGAGTTCTTACAAGTACCTAACTTCTGAGTTCTTAAAAGTAATGCAAAGTAATGCACAAATAAGGAATAATTGAAAGCAATTTTGAGGAAAAGAGGTCAAACAAAATAAAAATCAAATAAATTTTATATTCTGCAATCTTGTTAATACAAAGGCTTCCATCTAGTATTAGAAGTAACAAAAAAAAAAACATTACACACTTAATTACAACTTGCTTCCACATACAACAAATGATGGCCTACAAATCCACTCAAAAACCGGCAGACGACCTTAAAGAAGCTACCGGGCGCCAGTGCCCGTTTCCAGGCACGTCGTCGCATAAATTGCGACGCGGCAACCTACGAAAATACCCTCGTGTTGATAAAACTCGAGGGAAAGAATGAACTGACTCCGCCATCCAAACCAAAATGGATGGCATGAGCAGATAAAACAAGCTCTATACACAAATGTTGATGATTACAAACAATGAAACTATATGCACAGGTTTCAGCACATCACCTGATGTGCTGTGTGTCTTTCGACATAACCATGAAGACCCGAGCGGAGCATGAGAGACGATGATCACGAACATCATTCAGACCGGGGGAGCAAGAAGCCAAACCCAGAGTGTTCACGAATCAATGGTGGAGGTTCAATGTCAGTTACGTCTACTTGTTGCATTGACTTTGAGATGTCGTCCACCGAGAATGGTATGCTGCATGGAAATTCATCGAATTTAAGCAAAGATGTATAATTTTCAGATGGATAATCAAATATAGAATTACATTGTAGTTCGGGGATCACGAATATCAGTACCTTGAGTCATCGTCTAATAGGAAAGAGCTGCTGACAGCATTGTTGGAGTCCTCAGTCATCAGAACTCTCATGCTTGAAATAACCTGAGGCATCGAGGAAGAATTTTAGAAACGAAATGTTTTAACATACATCAGAGGACAGAGGCTATATGTCGGTGCCATTTGAAGTCGACTTACATCTGAGGACACACTATGTGTACCGTATTTGTCATCCCAGTACATTGTACTGATCCTGTATAACTGCTGTATGCTAAGCACCTGATGAAGCCACAAGCAGCAATAACATCAGAAGGAAGGAAACATACAATTACGGGAAAAGAAAGAGGTCCGACATTTCAAAGGGAGAGACACGAACCGGGCACAGTTCTTTTGTTATTTCATTCAAGGTCTTCTTCGGTTTCTGATGTATAACCTGAATTTTTCAGAAAATCGGTCAGCAAATTGTGCAAAAAGTGAGAATTCCCATTTACTGCAATTAAAAGATCATAGAAACGAAATTTTACTAGGAATCCAACAGCCTGCCTAATATGCTTCAGTTCATCCCAAGCTGAGCCGGCGTACTGTTGACAAAAAAGGTTTAAGGTAAAGACATGAGAGATTTGTAAAAAAAGGGTAAGACATGAAAGAATGCATAAAATAAAGTTACAAGTGTTGCATGGTTCTTACTTCCTCACTTGCCCCGTAGCACCACTGTTCTAATTCGGCCAAACCCGCTTTCACATACTCCCCATTACTGAACGAACAACACTCACGCCGCAAAAGAAGACTGCAGAAAATGATTGAATTAAATGCCACAAGACCTTTAAACAAAGAGTGGTGAATGGAAAAAAAAGGGGTGGGGAGGGAGGCCGCAGAGAGGCAGAGGACTGATTGGATCTACCTATTGAATAGCTGGACATTGATGAATGAGAATATCTGAGTGAACACCTTGCGGACCAAGAAGGGAGGCACCTGCGATACGCCAAACAATATAAGAATAAAATACTGTTCACCGGAGAGAATCACAATTTGTTTACGTTCTATGGGGAACTACAGAACTCACATAATTTGCTTTCATTGTCTTCAAGCAATTGTCCAAGCTTTTCACAATGCTTTGCCAATGAGCAATTAAAGCTTGCTGAGCGACAGCATTAGCTTGGGCACGTCCTTTCACTAAACTTGCCCGTGATGTCCTGGGGGCCTGCATAGTAAAAGCGAAATCAGTCAAACTTTCCAGTTGTTCAAGTTGGTATCCCCATTATTTAGGGAGGAGAACATCTACAACACCAATACACAGGCAACAAGAACAAAGTTTTCAATTCCTCTTTTATTAGCATATTCAGACACAATTCCTTCTTTTATTTTCTTTCTTATCTCACATATGGCTATGGATTCTCAAAGAACATGCTTTTGTTCACAGAACCATAAAAAAGTTAAGTAAGCCACCTGGATGCATAATCCGAGCAATGGTGATATCTCCTTCTTCAAATTGTCCCTCATCATTCCATATATCTTCTCAAGGAAGGCAGTAAGCTGCTGCTTAAACAATAATGCAGGATACTTGGCCTCAACTTGCCGTAAGTCATCCAGTCTACCAAGTCCTCTACCATTAAGAAATGAGAGCCCCCCACTTTGAGGAGAAGCCCGTAACCCCTATGAAGACGAAGGTACAGATGAAGATTGGTAGAAAAATAAGGGTAAGTACAATATGAAACAACAAACTAATTAAATTAGAAGATAAGTAAATGTAAATGCTTTGTACCTGAGACATCCTTCCAAAAAGAGATGCTGATGATGTTCTCCTCCGTTGTGGTGTCATGCTAGCTGCTCCACTTGCCTTTAGTGTGTGCTGGAGCAGCAACAATAAAGTTGAAGTATTGGATAACCAATAAGCTAATACGTCATTATTATCCGGGACCTGCAGTACGTAAAACCAATTGTAACATGTTTAAGAATATTCAAAACTTGTTCTAAAATGTAGTAAGAGGGTACGGCAAAGTTTGGAGTAACAGGCTGTGATTTCTTAAAACCACCCAGAGTAACTTACCTCTATGGCTGAAGCTATTGTTTGAATTACACGGTCGAAAATTCCAGTCCTTTCCACTTCAAAGGACCTCCAGTGAAGAAGACATTTGTATATGACACAAGCAGCAATTGGTCTTCCCCCGAAAAAACCCAAATCCTGTGATATGCATTTGACCAGCAAGTCCTGGTTCTCCTGAAAACGAGTGGATCGCGGTAAACTAATTAGAAAGACAAAAAGAAAAACCAAGGCATCAGGACATGCCAATAGCCACTTACCAGCTGCTTTTCATTTAGAGATTTCTGTGGCTTTTCCTCTGACTCGGGTTCGCGTGCATTTGATAAGGCAAGAGTCATATCCTGAAGCATATAGCAAACAGTAAGCAATACAAATAAATTCTTATCCTCTAAAGATTTGCAAAACTTTCATTCATTAAAGCAATGAAGTACACTTACCGATGTGACCTTGGATTCTCCATTTACATAATTCCCATTCTCTGGTGTCCTCTGCGGATTTCAAGAAACACTCAACCTATGAGTTTAAATGACAATGCAAATAGATGCAGAATGGGTAATGATCCTAAATTCAATAGATACCTGAATAATCACCGTCCTTGATCTTGAAGATAGAGATTTTCCAGTCGGTGACATGGTCAATGCTTGTTGACGAAGTACTTGATTCTCCGACTCTATGTTCGAAAGCTTCTCCTCTAGCCTGATATAGAGAATAAATCAACTCCAATGAATATGACTTCACAGAAAATCGAGAGAGACAGAGAGAGACAGAGAAAGACAAAGAGAGACAAAGAGAGACAGAGGGATGCTTTGGATAAAATTTAAAAAAAAAAAAAAAAAAAAAAAAAAACCAAAGGAGGGCACATTTCGAGACAAGAGAGGCAGAGGGAATAGTGCGTATCAAGGTGACAATTGATAGCAGCTTAAAAAAGCCTGATTCGTAAATGTAAAGGGGCAAAAAGGGAAAAAATGTAAAATTGAGTGAAGAATGGGATGAGGGTAAAGCAACTGTTCTGCAGTCTAAGTTGAGCTCTTTTTAGCATAATTTTCCTCCACCTTTTCTCTGGGGCCTCTTTATAATTATAAATTATATGCGTTTGGGCCCAAAAACATTTTCTAAATCTTTTTAGTTCCTTTTAAGTCAGGAGAAAAACAAAAGACCTCAAGTAAAAACGTGAGTAGTAATTGTAAAGGGGCGGTGTGGAAAAATAAACGTAAAAGTGAGTGAAGGGTGGTTAACAACCAACAAAATGTGACCTTGCATTTTAACCTGCTAGACATGATGGGAAAATCTCGAGCCAGCCAGGTGTATGAAGCATAATCGTTATTATAACATACTAGAAACCTGACAATTCCATTATCACAAGCGTTTACAAACCTCTGTGCAGATTCCTGAAGCTGGTCCACTTTTCTGCATGAATCTTCAAATTGTTTGACCAGCTCTGCATTTCTAGCCTCAGCATCAATAGAAGCTTTCCTTGCCTCTTCCGCTGCCTGTCTTTCTGAGAGCAGCAAGGCCTGTAAAGTTTTAAGGCGTCATTAAGTCAGCACCAACCATAACTTTTCTACATGATATAACTAGAACAACTTTTAAGCAAAAGAACATAAGCTTAACAAAACTCAGGTAATTAATTCAGGCCAAATAGATCAGGCTTCAAGCTAACCCAACCAATTGGCAGTCCTAAACCTAAAATGCACAACCAGTTGCATTTTCAATGTGACTGTCTGCATTACAGAGATATGACCTCCTCTGAATACAGCAATCATCAGGATCAACTATTATTTGTCTATTTTAGTTGAAAATGCATTATTGTCATCGTTATGGTTATCCGTTACAAACTGGTAAATCTAAAGGGAGAAGATACTTCATTGACAGATAGATAGCATTCATCATCCAAGTTAAAGAGTCCCCACCTTCAAACTCTCCACCTCAGCAGATAATGAGTCAATTTTTTCAGTGTCTTGAATTATTACAGGAGTCTCCTTAATGACAGGAGGTGCTTCTTTAACAGCTTTCTCAAGTGCTTCTCGTTCTCTAATTGCTCTGGCATTTGCTTCTTCTATTTGTATTTGCATTGCATGCAAAGCTTCTTGCAACTTAGCAGTTTCTTGGGCCTTTTCCTCTTCTAAATCAGTCTGCAATTTAACTCATCACACATTAATTTAGGTGCTATTAAATGACCTACTTTCTCTCACCAACCAACAACACCAACCAAAATGGGTATTAAATATAAACATATTTACCCTTAATCGCTTCTCAAGTTGTAGGCGCCATGTAAGTTCTTCCACACGCTTTTCTAGTTTGTCTTTAGCTTCTTTGAGGGCCCCTGTTTCTCTTGCAGCCTGAACAGATTTAAACCACAAAGTAATTGATACGACACCTGAGATCCTCCTATGGAAAAAAATCACATTAAGGAGTGTAATACAAACCATTTTGAGATTTCTGAGCTCTTTCCGGGCAACCCTACGCCTCCACCCACACTGCGTATATAATGCAGCTTTCTGGAGACTCCTATAGTAAGAATAGGCTATGTGGCCACGCAAATGAGTCTGGAAGCAATCAACAAGAACAACTAATCAATATTAATTCATCTGAAACAAGATGCATGAACAGAAACATAGAAGTTCCTAGATTTCCTTACGAAATTTAAAACAATACAGTAAGAATATGAGTGATGATAGGACCTGGATAAGAATTGCAGCCTTAGTTTGCTTTCTGAATCTGAATTCATTTCGAGCAGTCATTGCTCTCAACCCTGTCTGTATTGTGATTGCAGACAACCGTACTGTCGAGAATGATTTCCTGGCAATGTATCGTCGGAAATCTTTCTGTATCTTGACAGCTGCTGCTTGTTGTCGCAGCTGCTCAAATATCTCACGAGCATATGTTCCTGATTTTTTTTTATAAAAACCAAGAATACAATTATAATCTGGAATTATAATCTGGAATACCTCTGGGTTGAACACCAATTAATATGATGTGTTAGGCCAAAGGTTATTATTTAAATGCCAATAGATGATGATACCTCTCACATAAGATTGCAATTGAATAGCAGCTTTGCGTAATGCAAAGAACTCTTTGCGTGCAACATATGTACGGATTTGTCTTTGTATAGTTCTGGCTGCATTTCCAAGTACCTCTGCTCTCCTTGCATCCAACTCAGCCATCTGACCAGCTCTTAGAAAGACCTTTGTCTTGCCTATCTGCCAAGGAGTTGAACAAAATGATTATCAGACAAAAGGTACATCGACAAAATGCTTGGCAAAATATGAAAAATCAAGTGAATTGCGCAGAAAACAACAGCATACATATAGTAAGTTCAAACATGTTACACAAGCATCATCTATATGATAGCACCAAGAACTAAGAAAAAGTGAAGAAAATTCAGAAAGCTATTAGCCTGCTAGGGACAGCTGACAGGCATGGATAGTCGGGTCCCCGTCAACTCCTATTAGAACAGGGATGTTAGGCCTACAACCTGGGTTCGTGCAGTAATGACCTCATCTCAAGCCGGCATTGTTTAAAGATAAGCTTGGGTATAAAATATAGGGTGTATATGGGTCGCACTACCCAAGCCTGCCTAACTGCCGTAGCTAAGTAGTATCATCAATGAACATAAAAACTTGAATCACCTGATAACCAGTCAATCCCAGTTTATCCAGGATCATTTGGCATGCAACCTTGTCCTCGCAGCTGTTCAGGCAAAAGTAAAAACAATTCAACATTTCTGTTGAAAATGAAAGATATAGATAAAAAAATCTGTCTTTCACCTGGCATAAAAATGTGTACTTACTTTCCTTCCAAAACTTCAGGAGCAAGAACCCCAAAGCGGAGAAGAAAATCATAAAATGTACGTCGGGTAGGATATCCCGCGCAGCTGATCCTAATTGCCTCAAGAACACCCTGAAAAATAATAATAATGACTGGTATAAGCTAACCCAGATACACAGGATTTCGGATGATTATTTTTGCAGGTTATGAAGTAGAAATTAGCACAAGAGGAATTTATAGGCAGATCATACTCACACCACAGCGTAATTGTTGTATAATGTTAAAATTCTCAAAAATGGCAGGCTTGAGGACACTGTTCGGCTTCACACATCTGATATAGTGAGGTTCTGTTGAACTTAAGGTCTCCATCAAAGATTGTAGTTGTAACTGCATTTTCAAGAAGACAATCTCAGTTGTTGCCTCCATAACAAAAAGTTTTCAATAATATAATATATTAAGATGTAGCTGAACATTAAATTTAAACTAAAGGTGTTCTGTACAGACAATTCCATACATCGTGTCATGCAACAGACTCGGTGCTCCAGAAAGTGACTAAGAGAGTACATAGTGCTCAATAAATCAAACTTTTGGGTGTTATCTGAGACGACTTTGCAAGGTCAAGGATAAGATTTCATCCTCGTTTAGACTTATGGCGTCCCTCCGACTCACTACCATAAATTTAAATCTAAAATGTGGATACTAATTTAATAAAAAAAACTATAATCCACACCATTATAAGACAGTGTAGAGTACTTGATCCAAATAATACCTTGAAGCGTGATCCAATGGATGAAAACTTCGATGACTTGGATGAATCATCTGGAAGTGGAGGAAATAGCCCTGCCACAAAAGGGCATTTGGAGGCTGTCAACAGATCCTGGTGCTCTGCAACCACATAATCTTTGTTTTTATCAAGGAACTGATCAGCCAGATAAGTTACCTGAAAAACAATTGATGAAAGTTTAGCAAAAATTACAATAATATATAGAGGTACCGGACATGCATCATGGCCCCAACATGTATACCTCCCCTGCATAGTGAGATATGGTAAAGCTAGTACGAGAAAGCTTCGGTTTGATAAAGCGCTTGTTTTTTGTAAATGTCTGGTATAACTTCTGAGCGAATGTTTCATGCGTGGATTTAGGAAACATACTGCGAAGCAAAAAGACAAACATGAATCCAACCAAAAGGAAGAATTTAAAGAATTCAAGCTTGAGTACAATTGTTCATAAAAATGAAAATTAGAGGATAAAAGCCACAAAAACTAGAGCAAGTTAACTTCTAATGAAGGTAAGAATTCTGATTCCATCAACTTCATAAAAAATTGCATGATTAAATATTATCTACATACCAGGCTTCATCTAAAAGTGCAATTATCCCTCCAGGTTTCTGGAAACAGAAAAGAAAAAAATAAAAGATTAAACAATAACTCAAGTGAAATGGAATGAGGAAACCGTAGACTTCTGTTATTCTTTCAGATGAAGGAATCCCACATTATGAGTTTGTAGTCATGTAAACTATGGTAGCCATTTTGGATAATAAACAAGAATGCAGCAAGCAACAATCTGTCACCTTTTCAATCAGATCCAACACATCTTGGTTATCAACAAACTCGATGTAGCTCCAATTGATTTCTTCTTTTGTATATTCTTCCTGTTCCATCTTAAAGACATGCTGCAACATGCAATTACCAAAAGATTTTGATTAAGACTGAACTAAACTATTATCATTAAAATTAGGAAGTGAGAACTATGCCAAAAGTTTCTGACCTGATTGAAATGTTGTTGCAACTTCTCATTTGTAAAATTGATACAGAACTGCTCAAAACTGTGGAAAAGGAAACTTGTCAGCTGCAAGACTAGATCGTACATTGTAAACAATATTTGAAGTTGAAAGTTTACCTATTGAACTTAAAGCTCTCAAACCCATAAATATCAAGAACTCCAATCAATGTCTTTGAGTTTGGATCTTGACCAATTGAGATGTTAATTTTCTCCACAAGCCTGTTGCATTAAAGAGAATTTAACGTAAGAACCAAAAACAGTGGTTAGAATACATGTGTTTGATACTATACGACAACAGATGTTCATGGCTAAACATGCATGGACACAACAAACACGTACAAATAAAACCACTGTAAGGAAGTTGGATTACCAGTCAAACAAACGTGAATAAATAGTTTTGGCTAAGGCATCTCTGCTAGCCAATGCAGAAAGAGGGTCAAGAGTCCTTGTGATGATTTCTTCGGGTGTTACCATTACACGCTTAATGAGAGCATCTTCCAAGCTCTTAGGATCACACCTACAATAAAGAATAATTGATATGTCATTAATAAAAAGGTAATAATATGAGATTCAAAATGCATCAAATGCAGGAAATGATAAAAGGAGCATACTTAAGCAACTCAGCTGTCGTCTTCAGATGGAATCTAGACTTCTCATCCTTAATGACAGAAGAGTCAATATCCTCTCCTTTTGTAAATTCAACATTGCCAAGATGCAGAATTGCAGCTACTACCAAAAAAATTGCATCCTGGAAAAGAAGAATTATTATCAAACTGAATGTAACACCACACAATCTATAGCACATCTGAGAACACCGACCTGCTCTTCCTCACTGATCCCAACTACATCCATAGCCCTTCGGGTTGCAAGATATTCTTCACCGTCATCTATTCCATCCAGCTCATAGCAACTGGATTGATTCAAGTAATGGAATTGTTTGGGGTCTCCCAACTTAAATTTATCTCTCTCCTGAAAGATTTTAAGAAGCAACAATAAACTGTAACTATCCATCACAGGTATAGAACAGCAAAACATATGACGGATGGTGAGGTGTGTGGTTCAATGTCAAATACATTTTAAATACCTCAGGTGGAGAAGCACAAAGAAGGTAAAAGCAATGATAGTTTCTTTCAGGATCTGAGATTTGGCAAACTCGAGACCTTTCAAGCAAATAAGTCCTTATAGCTGCCCCAGAGATCCTCCCATTCTTGTCAAATTGAATCTCCACGAATTTACCAAACCGACTGCAATGTGCAAACAGAACAGACATTGAGAGAGTAAACTGTGAAAAGGGAAAGATGAACACCAAATTTCCCTGACATCAGTTGTATGATTTATGTATTAAGATATACAAAAATGATGTAGGCTTGTGTGGCCGGCCAACACAGATTTTACCGAACCAGAACAAAGTATCCAGTCAGAATTTTCTTATAATCTCAAGACAATCTCTCTTCCTTATTAACAATAGAATACTGTTAGATATATATTATATTATTATCTTGCATTTCTTCTTGCACATTGTCCATCATTCATTTGACAGTTAAATGCACGATATGGAAACCAGACACATTTACACTACAATCTTTCTGGCATTGGTGAAACCATGATTCGACTTGTCAAGCTCGGGAATGAAAATACTCACCTGGAGTTGTTGTTTCTGACAGTTTTGGCATTTCCAAATGCTTCAAGAACTGGATTGGACTGTGAATAATCAACCAGAAAATTAATCCAGGTAACGATATTCATCCCATTTGAACTTAAACAATATTACATTTTCAAGATAATATATGGACCACAGTCTAAAGGCAGAATATAGTCTCATCATACTTCTAGAACTTGTTGTTCAACTGTCCGCCCTTCTACACCAGTTCGACCTCCAAGGTATGCAAGATATCGCATAAGCATCTTTGTTGTCTCTGTTTTACCAGCACCACTCTCTCCACTAACCAGAATTGAATTGCTTTTTCCCTCATTGATCATTGCTCTGTTATATAAAATACTCAAATAGTAAGAACGTGATGGGAAGAAATGTGGGGGAACTGAGAACATAAATATTGCACCTGATAGGATATATTTAAGTTACCTATATGCAACATCTGCAATTGCAAAAACATGAGGGCTTAACTCCCCAAATTGGGCTCCTTTATATTGTTCCATCATATGTACGTCATACAAATGTGGTAACCTTTGAAATGGATTTACTGCAATCAAAATATTTCCAGTGTACGTCTGGAAAGATATTCAAGGATAAGACAACAAGACAGTCAAAAACTTTTCATTTCAACTCAAAAATTCCTCCAGCACTACTAACGAACAGAGAAAACTTTGTATCTTACATATATTTCATTGAGTTCATATCTGGCTGCCAAATTATTCAGAACTCCTGGTTCATGCAAATATGACAGCTTTGTCATGTCATCCACACCTCCAGGAGGAGCTTCAGTATCCTCGGGAAAGACTTTTGAGATATTTGAAACAACCTGCAACCAGATTTTCAGTTAGTGAACGTTATAATACCTAGCATAAAGTATATCATGATTAGTCGTACATCAAATTTCCACATTAAAATTTGATGATCAAAAAAACCAATTTCATTTGCATAGAGAAGTTTCCAATGCAACAAAAACATATCTCTCATCACACAGTAAATACATTAAGTATGGCTCACCGTTTTCCCATTTTTGGTACGTATGTGAACTTCTTCACCACTAATACGGAAAACTTCTCCACCAATCCATGCTTCCTTTGGATCTTCAACCCAGACATGAGAACCTACAATAATGTTAACTGGTGGAGCCTGCAAACACAAACACGTTAGAATGGAAAAGATAAAACGAATACAAGAAACTATTGTTCACAAACAACACATACATGAAAAAGAAACATTTCTCAAGAGAACTATTTTATAGCTCAACTTTTTGGATTTTATAAAATCAATGAAGTGTTTTAGTAACAACTTTCTACCATAATGGAATAGAGTCAATAGGAATTCGATCCAAAAGTAAACCTTATACGAGTGAGTTCATAATAAGTTCAACTATAAATAACACAGGTGTCCAAAGTATTTCATCGAAAATTGTTGGAAAGCTGTTTGAAAATTTAACTTAAAAGTTGAATCAAATAACGTACTCAATGGCTATAAAATTCTTTAGAAGACAAATGTAAGTGAAAATTTACACTAAAATCATATTGGTGGCTGGAAAAATCCATGAAGAAAAGTAATAGGGCCCCAACATGTATCTAACAAAATTCAACAGTTGTTCAAAACAAAAAACAAAAAATCAACAAATTGTTCACGGACTTCAAAACCACTAAAGGAAACTAAAACAAGAAATACGACTAAAAACCAGAAGTAGCAGACAATAAATTTACAATTGCAGCAACATTGCCACAGACACCCCTCTAACATCTTCGACCTCCATTTCAATATTTGACTTAATGTTGACTATGAAGCCACATTCAAAGTTTATGGCACAACTAACCACACTACTTCCAAAAGCTCCATTTCTTATATATATTGAAAGGCTGCGAACAACTACTATGCATGAAAGTTGCAATGCCAACGAACATCCAGAATTCAAAATCCTTCTAGCATGACGGGAGCCGACCAAGTCCTTGTTAATTGACTAAAATGGACCACCACCCTCTCACTAATTTCAAAAATTACCTTGCCAAGTCATTTCGTATGGAATTAGAACCTCTTATGGTAAGTAAATTATTCCCCATCCACTTCACCTATCACGTGATTACGCAAATGACTAAACTCAGCCGAATCTATCAAGTAGAATAGGATTGTTTAGACCACAATGCCTCTACTAGACAATCTTAATGCCCTTAGCATCAAAATCCAACAATACATTTTTTTCATCTCTTTTACTCGTTCCTCTTGTAGCGGCCATAGCTACCCATGCATATTCATTGAATTTGAATTTCGCAAACCCTTTTCGCATCGCAACCAATAAAAGCTGACAATTCAAAAATTAAAAATTAAACATTTTTTGTGCCTGTTTTTGCAAATTTCTTATCTTTTCAATTGCTACATGATTTGAGCTACAAAACTAAAAACCATACAATCAATCCGGAGCTTCGGATAATCAAACTTTCAGCAAACTAAGCCAAACCAACAATTTCACTAATAAAAAAAAAAAACTAAATCAAAATGAAACTTGCATAATCAAACTTCAGCTAAGCTAACCAATCAATCAAATAAATCAAACTAATCAACCATTTCCACATATTTCTTTCAAGTTACCATATCGATTGCACAGAGCGATCTCCTCTGCTATGACATCCGATACAGGGCCGAGGCAAACAGCAAGTGATTCGGCGAGTCAGATCGGAGCGAACCGGACCGGAAGCTTTGAACTTTCAGCCGCAATACCGACAAACAAATTTGAACTTCGAGCCGGCGAAGACGAGAAGGGGAAGCGTACAAAGCAGACGATAAAATTCTCGGCCCCTTTCTTCCGAAGCTTTCTTCTTTTTTTTTTTTTCGATTTTTTTGTTTCTCTCTCTAGAAATCGAGGTGTGGAAGCTTAAATACGAAAAAGCTTTGAAAGCTTCTACGTCTCTCTGTCTCTTTCTCTCTCTAAGTTTTTGAGTCTTTCTCTCTCCAAGTTGTTGAATCCTTCTCTCTCTAAAAGTTTTTGAAGTTGTGTGCTCTCTGTTGTTGCTTGCGGCTGTGCGTTTCGGACAGTTGAGTATTTTTCTACTTTTTTTTATTTTACTGGTCTGGTCAGCAGGGGTCCTAGAGAGAGAAAGTAGAGAGAGAAAGGAAGAAATGCTTCGTGAGCTCCACAAACGTTGGCTTTCGGCTCTAAAACCGACAGATTAGAATCAAAATCTATGTTTATTGGGTAGATACGTCTTTTTAAATTACGGAAAAACCCTTCTTCATTTTAAGAGGTATTTTTTTCTACCGACTTTGACTAAACGCTCATGTACAAGCTGCTAAAATACGTTAGGAAACTATTATTTGTATTAACTAACATATATTGTTTAGAGATCACAGATATTTGATAAGCATCACTCATCTTCAATGATTATGCTCGGTAATGTAGCGGAATTTAGAATATGGATATTTATGGAAATGTATCATGGATGGAATTAGTGAAAGGTAATAATACCTTGTAAATATCTATTTAACTTCATTATTGTAATATGTTTTCAATGTAGATAAAACGGTATAAATGATTAAAATTCACACGAGATTTATAGATTTATAATCCAATTACGGTTATTGAGAACCTTATAAGAATTAACGAATGTATGGAATTCATAATTATTATGAATTTTTGCGATATTATTTGAAACTGTAATGAACTAAGTTTCAAAATTTTGTAATTCTTTATTAAAAAAGGTAAAAACAAAAGATGGTATTTTCAATTTGAATTTGTGTTGTTGGAGTAATTAATCACTATTTTACCAACTTTTTGACTTGACTAATTTGCACAAGGCCGATTTGAGCAACTACATTAGTAGTTTTTTTATCACCAATTCACCATGGAGGTTAAAATGGTAATTCGCACAACGCCATACGACCAATATATTCTTAGGAATAGAATTAAGTTTTACGACATGACAATCCGATATCCGCCTACGATTCGCTGGCGCCTGAATTTTGTATTGCCTCTATATCCTTGGGCTGGAGGAAAGATTCGTGTAAACACTCACACTGTATGTTGGGTGTCCGTGGATTGCCAATTTATTTTTATTTTTTGGTGCAAAAGTAAAGTTCTTTACCAAAACACATACTCACAACACAAAGGCCCAAAGACAAAAACACAAGCAAGCAAAAGTGGGCCAGCCTAACAAACCAAAAAAGTGTCCAACCAAAAGTTGAGGCCCAAAGCAGAAAGAAAGCTAAAAAAACCGAGAATTCCACTGCAACTACCGCCGAAACAGTGCATCTCAACCCACACAACTTCATGCCCCCAACCGAGTATTGCCTCGTCGATCGCATCATTCGGCCCCAATCATCCCTCCAAGCGCAACCACAAAGTGAAGAGAACCAGCGACCAAGTGACAGAAGCCTGTGGGATTCCACGAGCAACACTGCCAACAAAGGCGGACAACATAAAGAAGGTGATGGTGTTAGGAACACCTGAGCCAGTGGAAGCACCAGAGATTTATTCACCATCTCGGTGGTCTGCAACCAATCGTGGTGAAGCGTGATAGCATATCAAAGCTTGAATAAACATGGAGGAAGAACACATGTGGGGTGAGAAGAAAAGGGCAAATTGAAATGGAGAATAGGGGAAAAGCAACATAAGGGAGATATGGAGGAGACAAAGAAAGATAGGAAATAGCAGCCATTGACCCCTGTCACAGCTAAAATCGACGACACCGAAATTGAACCCAATTAAAACCACTAACACAAACGGTGAGAATCGCCCTCAAACAGAGGGTCTCTCACAGGGTGAGAAAAAAGTAGCTAACGCAGGCTTAATTTGTGTTCCCCATGGCCACAAAGTATGAGATTCGTTATTTAGGTACCAACAAAGGATTTGAGAGAGATTATATTTAAACCATGTGGTGTGATGTCCACACACCCTATTAACAAAAAAATGTGTTGAAGTAAAAAAAAGTGTGTTTCAACCACGCCAATTGTTCTGACATTTGGTCACCATCTCTTGATCAAAAACCAAATTCTAAATTAGAGCTATGATAATCTTTTGGAACTAATTTTTTCCTAATTTCTTTTACTAATTAGAAAGGAAAAGAATTTAGTTATATTTGGATCATATTTCACGTGGGTGGCTCCAAATTTTATGATATTATTCAAAATATTTGTGGTTCAATTAAATAACTATTGACTCAATTGCTTACAAAAATAAATAAATATTGACACAATTAACTCATAAAATAAATAAATAAATAAATATTGACTCGCATGATTACAAAAATACTAGTCTCTTGTATGGCAATTTTTTTTATGCATGTTATTTTTTACTTGCATTTTTTTTTGTTTAAATAAGTTTTTATATTTTGTTATTAAAAAAAACAAAAATAGTCAGTCAGTACTACGATCAAGTCCTATTTACTTGTGAGTAAGATGTCTTAGGTTCGATTCTCGCAAATTACGAATTTGAACCACATTATTGCTAGTTCAGTGTCTCATGTTTTGGTTAGAGTTTTGCTAACCCCAACCCTTTGTCTTATTTTTCTACTCACATCAAATTATATCTTTTGTTGACAAATTTGCACTTTTGCAAAATGACCTTGAAGGACCTACATACACATAAACTTCTAAATAAAATTACAATTACAATTAATAATGCTAAAATAAAAAAAACCTAACATCGTCACCCCCGCAACCAAAAATCAACCTGACAGCCAACCCATCATCCAACCCTTCTCTGTCTCTCTTGATAGTGCGCCATATTGATTCAAATTTCGTGACTACAAATGTGTACCAAGGAGGCCTAGATGGGTTGGGGCGTTTTGGGAGCTTTGGCGGTTCTGCAAAATTTGGTACTTGATGGATTATGGGGAATCGGGATCCTCTTTGTAAGGATATTAGAGATTCGTGAATCGTATCTGTTCATCGTTCATTGTAGGGGTGGAATTTTTTCCCGAAAATCCCGAACCGTCCCGATCCCGTCCCGAAATTATCCCGAAAAATTCCCGAACCGAATTTCCCGAAACATTCGGTACCCGAAACCGATCCCGACCCGAAAGTTTCGGTTTGGGATTCGGCCCCAGCTTTGAAAGATTTCGGGAATCCCGAACCGAACCGAATATTATATATATATATATTTATTTATTTTTAATTTTTAATTAGAAATTACTTGAACCGTTGGATTTGTTAAAATCTAATCCAACCGTCCATAGTTAGGTCATTTGTTTGTTAGGTTATATCAGACTCTCTCAGTCTCAGTCGCTCTCGCTCTCTCACAGAGCCCCCGCTCCACTCCTCCGTCGAATCCACGCCGCTCCTCATCGTCCATCACTCCATTGACTCACGCCGCTCCACTCCTCCGTCGAATCCATGCCGGTCCTCGTCGTCCATTGACTCACGCCGCTTCTCCATGGACTGACGCTTCTCCATGGAAATGAAAAGTTGAAGGAAGCTCCGCTGGAGGTGACGGAAGAAAACTTCAAACTCATCAAAATTCATATATGATTAGGGCTTCAACATTTTGGGTCTCCTAATTAACCTTACTTAATGTGCCACACAAAGATCTTAATCCTACCTCATTAATGACTTTGCAATATTGTGTTTTGAATGGCCAGAGCTTTTAGGCATACCTGCGGGCTCACCTGAGGCTGCTGTCTTCACCAATAATGCATCATCAACGGCAACTCCCACTACTGGATCCGGCGGACAACAATCGGCACCGGAAAAGGCCGACAATTCCAACGGAGTTACAAAGCTTGGACCCCAGCATGCTGGTCTGAAGGCAATGGCTGTGGCCATCGTTTTCTTTGCATTCCCTGCTCTCTATGTTTAGCTAGCATCTGATCAGAAGACATTTTGGGCTTCAAGGCCCAATCCCGAAGTTTCCCGAAAATCCCGAAACACTTTCGGGAATCCCGAATTTCGGGATCCCAATAGTTTTGGTTCGGTTTCGGGATATAAAATCTCATCCCGAAATGTTTTGGTTTGGGAATCGGGTTCGGGGTTTCGGTTCGGGATCCCGACCCGAACCAGCCCTAGTTCATTGTACGGTCAAAAATTATTTTACGATGAACAGTACCTGATAAAAACTGATCGCACGATATACGATGGACATACACGATTCACGGATCCTCATCAAAAGAATCCGAAGAGGATCCTGTCGGGATTCTGGGTGTTGGTAAGTTCATCTGTGAGGGGTGCTCGTGCATGTGGAATTTTTTTTTATTATTTTTGTTTAGTTTAAGAAGAGGGGGCAATTTTTTGCATTTTAAATGTTTCACCGAATCTTGCCTCTCCCATTATATATAAAGATTCACCGAATGTATTCGATTTTCTTCTACTTTCAATATCGCTAGCAATTATCGAATAAAAAATTTGTGTATCACAAATTATATACCCGAACATGTTGCAACAAAACTATACACAACCTAATTTGATAAGTTGCTTGTAGAATACCCACACGTAATTTCTACAAATGGAAATCCCTTGATATATTAGGCGTAAGCATGGTGAGACTGTTTCCATATAGGCCTAAACTACAAGTGAATTAATGTTAACATCACAATTTGGGTTAGCTCTTTTAGTTCTCAATCTGGTTTGGTTCAATTTAAGTTCAAACGAGTCGCAATATTGAACCAAATCAATCGTTTTATTGACCAATTTGGTTCAATTTATTTTCCTCCGTAAACAAGTTAGCAAATATTCTAATGTAGCTTACATATATCTATAAGTCGACCAAGAGTTAAAATAAGAAAATTGAGAGATGATCAACGTGTTAGAAATAAGGCCAATTTTTTTTTGTAGTCCCTGTGGTGACACACCACTTTTAATGTAACCCTTGTGGTGAAAAAGCTATTAATTAAACCCTCGTGGTGAGCTCTGTTAGCAATTAAGGTCCAAATCCAAAGTTCCGTTAGTCTTCTGTTAAATAAATTTGGTCAAAATTAATTTTATTTATTTTGGAAAATAAAAGGACAAAAATATAATTGAATTAAAATAAAATTACAAATAAAGAAACTTGTGAAGATAAAAAAAACCCAACAGTTCCCGTATCTCAGGCTCCCAACCATCACCATAGCCACTAGTGGACCTCCATTGTTGTTAACCATAACCTCAAATCCTGTTAACCTAGTCAAATTGCAGATCAAGCCAAACCCATTGTGAAAAACACATCCCACCCTCCAAGTTTGCAGACTAATCAAAACGCAAGTGAAAAAGAGAGATAATATAATTAACCATTCACAAAAGAAAAAATTTCATCATTTTTCATACCATAATATATTTTGCACACTGATGACAAAATTATGTCCAGCCTAAAAAAAAAAAAAAAAAAAGCAAAGACAAAAGTATGTCTTCCACAATATATTGTGGTTCATCTTAACAAAATGCCATTGAAAATGTCTTCCACAAAATAAACAAATAATCTTGTCTCCCACAAAATAAAATCAATTTCCTCCGTTGCGTCATTTCTTTTGCAAGGTATGGTGCTTTTTCACTTGTTGGTTTTGCATATTGTGCATTGGGGACATTCCAGAAGGTCTCCAAGGATTCTTAGCATTGGATGATATTGCAGAGGTCATTCCTGGAGGTCTCCAATGTGCATTGGCAAAGTTGGAATTGGATGATATCACTGAAGGCAATACAACTAATGGAGCTGAACTTCCAACAATTTCAATGGTTGTCTGCCTCTTACACTGTTATTTTTGTACAATAAAATATTAGAATAACAAAATAACAACAAGTCTGGATCTACATTATCAAAATATATCATCTGCCCTCCGCATATGAACTCGAGTGTAAACAAATCAGCCCCTGCAATTTGATAGCACATGTATCTCAACCTATGTAATACAGAAAAATCACTTATGCATTGCAGTATTGGCCAACTAGGGCCTACATCAAACCACACTACCAATTAAAGACAAAACTGAAAGACATATATGCATTCGAACATGTACAAAGTGATACAAGAATGAAAATTCAAGTAAGACTAAGACTCTAACTCATGATCAAATACATGTTGGCATTGAAAAATAAACAATGGTTTATTAGAAGTATTAGGATTTTCAAACGAAATTAAATCATACCTAAGAAATTAGGTGCGACTTCACCTTCACCCCTTCTCCTAGCCATTGAAGTGGTTTTCCGAGTTTAGTTTCACTTGGGTTTTGGTTGGTCTGCAAATTTGAGGGGTGGGATGTGTTTTTCACAATGGGTTTGGCTTGATCTGCAAGACTAGGTTAATAGGATTTGAGGTGATGGTTAACGACGGTGGACGTCCACCAATGGCTATGGTGGTGGCTGGGAGCGAGATGAGATACAGAGACTGTTGAGTTTTTTTATCTTCACAAGTTTCTTTATTTGTAATTTTATTTTAATTCAATCATGTTTTTGTCCTTTTATTTTCTAAAATAAATAAACTTAATTTTGATAGTTTTTAATTAACAGAAGACTAACGGAATTTTGGATTTGGACCTTAATTGCTAAAAGAGCTCACCACATGGGTTCAATTAATAGCTTTTTCACCACAAGGGTCACATTGAAAGTAACGTGTCACCACAGGGACTACAAAAAAAATTTGGCCTAGAAATAAAGTATGGAGTAAGAGAAAATAGAGAGAGAGAGAGAGAGAGAGAGAGAGAGAGAGAGAGAGAGAGAGAGAGAGAGAGAGAGGAGAGACATTGGGGGAGGAATTAACGTACAATTTTGTTCTCATTAGAGTGTCTATTAATGACATGGAATTTACGTAGAAAGTTATTCAATGATTAAGATATTACATATTATTGAAGTAGAACGTGAATAGTCACATAATGAATAATATTGACAACACTTTACACACACACAAAAAAAGTAATGAGATTTCATAATAATAATGAAATTTCAATACATTTCTAGGGATGGCAACGGGACGGATTGGGTTCGGATGTGTCATCCCCATAACCAAACCCGTTTAATTTCCCCGAACACAAAAGCGTAAAATCCCCGAACGGGGATTCCCTATAACCGAATCCATTGGGTTCAGATTCCACATCGGATAACGGTTTTTCCCATTATGATATTTCTTTCTTGTGAAAAATTAAGCAAATGTTTGTAACTCTTTCTAAAATTCAACTAATAAAATAGTGATTCTTAAACAACATTACTTAGCTATTCTAGAAAAGTTCATCATAATTCAAAGTACTTCAGAGAAAAAAAGGAAATTCAGTAGAAAAAAAAAATCCAAAATGCTCCAGCTAATGCATTGCCCACATAACATATTAACATCTAATATTTCTCGCGTCCACAAAACAAGAAGCAATGCTTCATAATGTTCCTCCCTTACGACCATCTTCATGATGTTCCTTATCCACATACATATCCTCAAAGTTTGAGCGGCAATTGAGTAGCAACCAATATGTTCATCATCATCAGAAGAATCTGTTTATAAAACAACAGCCTAAATTAGTTTGTAAAATTCAATGCACAACAGGATCTGCTCAAACAGTAAGTAATAACACAATAAAATTATCTAATTAGCAGAATCTGCTCAAACTAATGTAATCATATTCACCTAAGGTAGTTTAATGCAAGAAAAATATTTCCTTTCCTCCTCCAATTATTCGGTCATGCGCTACTTGTTGAATACAAAGAACTAGATGCATTTTGATCACACAAAAGAGTTTGGAGAAAGCGTACTTATTGTCTATTGATGAATTCCCCAAATAAGAAGAGTTCGAAGAAAGCATACCTACTGATGGATTCAGAGACTTGGAGTTTTGTTTTAGCCAATGCAAGGAAGCAAATGACTGCTGCTGTCAATTTGTAAGAAAAAAATGAATAGGGTTTCTTCGAAATTTGAATTATTGAACCATCTATCATGGCCTTTGAGCTTTCTCACATTCCATCATTGATTGAAGGGATTGAATTTTTTTTTTAATAAAGTTGTTGGTGACCTTTGAAGTCTCCTAGAATCAATTGATTAAAGTTGCTGGAGAAAAAAAATAAAAAAAATATTTACATTTATTTCATTAAAGAATGCAAACGGGGTGGTTTGGGTACGGGTTCGGAATAGATACCCTAATAACCATAACAAAATTCAAAATTGAACCATGTACCTGATGGTTATCCATAACCGTAAAATAACCGAAATTTGATCACCGAAACTGAACTATTTAGATCGGTTACTTACGGGAATCGAATTTTTGACGTGTTAAATTGCCATTCCTAACATTTCCCATAAAAAATTTCCAAAATAAAAAAAGGATCGCATAAGTTTCATAAACACAAAACGAAAACGTGCCTAATTTATACACGTGTCCCAAACGGACCTACTAATGAGTCACTACCCTCTCGCTCCTCCTCTCTCCTCCTCCTTATGATCACCCACCACTCCAAACCCCTCCAAAATCCAAACGCCCGCCGCCTCCTTCCACACGCTTCCCCTCTCTTTCCTCTCAGCCATGGCTTCGTCCGCCTTGTTCCACTCCTCTCTCTCCTCCCTCTCCCCTGATCTCCCCGCGTTTTACCAAAACCCCGCATCCAAACGCCCCCCTACCTCCTCACTCTCCGTATCCTGCACATCCTCCACATTCGATCCCTCCACCGCATCAAACACCTCCTCGCCCCAGCCCTCTTCCAACAAGACCCGCCGCGCCGCCGACGAGAACATCCGCGACGAGGCCCGCCGCCACCGCTCCCCCCATAACTTCTCGGCCAAGTACATCCCGTTCAACTCGGGCTTCGACTCCCCCGAGTCCTACTCGCTCGACGAAATCGTCTACCGCAGCCAATCCGGCAGCCTCCTGGACGTCCAGCACGACATGGAAGCGTTGCGGAAGTTTGATGGCGCGTACTGGCGGAGGCTCTTCGACTCGCGCGTTGGGAAGACCACGTGGCCGTACGGCTCCGGCGTCTGGTCCAAGAAGGAGTGGGTCCTCCCTGAGATCGACGACGACGACATCGTTTCGGCGTTCGAGGGGAACTCCAACCTCTTCTGGGCGGAGCGTTTCGGAAAACAGTTTATGGGCATGAACGATCTCTGGGTCAAGCACTGCGGGATCAGCCACACCGGCAGCTTCAAGGACCTCGGCATGACGGTACTAATCAGCCAGGTCAACCGGCTCAGGAAGCTCAAACGACCGGTCATCGGAGTCGGCTGCGCCTCGACCGGAGACACGTCGGCCGCTCTCTCCGCCTATTGCGCATCCGCAGGTATTCCCTCGATTGTTTTCTTACCGGCGAACAAAATTTCAATGGCGCAATTGGTCCAGCCGATCGCGAACGGCGCGTTTGTGCTGAGCATCGACACCGACTTCGACGGCTGCATGAAGCTAATCAGAGAAATCACGGCCGAATTGCCGATTTACTTGGCGAATTCGCTGAATAGTTTGAGGCTGGAGGGGCAGAAGACGGCGGCGATTGAGATTTTGCAGCAGTTCGATTGGGAAGTGCCCGATTGGGTCATTGTTCCGGGGGGCAATCTCGGCAACATATATGCATTCTACAAAGGGTTCAAAATGTGCCAGGAATTGGGGTTAGTGGATCGAATTCCGCGGATGGTTTGTGCTCAGGCCGCGAATGCAAACCCGCTTTACTTGTATTACAAGTCAGGGTGGAAGGATTTCAAGCCGGTGAAGGCGAATTCGACATTTGCCTCTGCAATACAGATTGGGGATCCCGTTTCCATCGACAGAGCTGTGTATGCTCTGAAGAATTGTGACGGGATTGTGGAGGAAGCCAGTGAGGAGGAGCTGATGGACGCAATGGCGAAAGCCGACTCCACGGGGATGTTTATCTGCCCTCACACCGGCGTTGCCCTAACAGCATTGGATAAGCTCAGGAAGAGTGGTGTCATTGGAGCCGGTGATCGAACTGTGGTGGTCAGTACTGCTCACGGTCTGAAGTTTACGCAGGCGAAAGTTGACTATCACTCGAAGGCCATCCCGGACATGGCTTGCCGGTTCGCTAACCCGCCCACGGAGGTGAAGGCGGAATTCGGGGCGGTGATGGATGTGCTCAAGGATTATTTGTTGAACAAGGCTCCAAAGGAATAAGTGAGAGACGAGGGTTTTAGCAAGTTTTTTGTATTAATGCAACGAAGTATGCCTTTTCGCCGTTGATGCTCAGATTTCAACAGGTTGCTTTTTGGTTAATCCACACAATTAATTTTCAAATTTCGAACCAAGAAGCAACCACAATCAAACCAAATTTAATTCTAAGGCTTCACCAATTCGACGGTAAAAGATCCGTCGAATCGGCATGTGCATGCATTCCCTAGACCAACACTAGTTTCTTGTATTACACACAGAACATCAGAACAGGGTGTCAAACAAACCGATTACAAGCGCACGGTCTGGTAAATTTCATTTCTCCCCGAGGCAGCTACTTCAAGAGTAGTCGTACAGCGATATGCTCTTGTCATCGGACACGCTAGCAAGCCTACCAGGCATTCCTCCTGGTCGAAACGCCACTCCCCAGACTTGGTCAGTGTGGTTGCTCATTGTCTGCACAGCTCCCCTCATGCTGATATCCCACAGCCTCACAGTTCTATCACTCGAGCCCGTTGCAACAGCCGCCCCATCACTGCTCACATCCACACTCAGGACCCAACCTGCGTGACCTGACATAGCCCCGACCAAGGTTTTACCCTCAGCATCATACATGTGCACATGGGCATCATCCGAGCCTGTGAAGAGCAACCGGGGCTCAACGGGAGAAAACACGAGAGACCTCACTGGCATGAAGTGGCCTTCCAGGTGGTGCAGGAACTTGGCACGATCTGTATCAAAAACAGAAACAGTTCCATCCATCGACCCACAAGCAATGCGTCTCCCATCAGGACTCCAGGCAACCGATAGCACAAACTTCTTACTGCTGCTTTTGTCAGTTGGCTTGGTTCCTTCGGGGCGAGGAATCGACAATGTGGCTACTATATCCCATGTGGCAGTGTCCCAAACTTTGACTGATGCACTTCCCCCACCTGCCACAGCTAGCATGGTACCCTGATCAAGAGCCACAAGTTAGCATCAATTTGAATAAGCTTTTTGGCTAAAATGGTTCCTGAAATTTGCATAACTCATCACTTTGGTCCCTAAGATTTAAAATTGATAGAATTGGTTCCTGAGTTTGTCCACAATTAATCATTTTGGTCATTCCGTATAAAATCTCCATTAAATAAGGACAAAATGACAAAAACACTCTCAATTTTTGTCAAATCATTTTGGCCTATTGTTCATTATATTGAGGGTAATTTTGTCATTGTGATTCTTATTTAATATAATTTTTCACCGAATGACCAAAATGATTGATGATGGACGACCACTTCTATCGATTTCAAATCTTAGGGACCAAAGTGAGAAGTTAGGCAAATCCTATGGAACATTTTGACCAAAAAACCATTTGAATATAACCAAAAGGGTTTGCTTAATACTTCAATTCAGCGCCTCCAAACTTAATTTAGCAAAAATAAAAGATGGTTCTCAATTTGGTCCACTTTGAATATCAGTCTAACAATGAAGAACTAAAAGAGATCAACAACTTTTCGGGAAGAACTTTCCTGGAACGGTGATACCATTTTGGTGGTATCCAAGCCAATCACGCAATGTCATGTGAGAGATTTCAAATGGTATCCCCAAAGTCAATCACACAATGTCACGCGGGAAATTTAAGAAGCATGGCATTATAAAGACGAGTAACAGAGTGTGATTGCCTTGAGAAACCGACGCATCCCGCGTAGGCAAGTTTGTCTCCAGTTGGCATCTCTGACACTATTAGTAAAGTGTCCAAGCAAAATACACCATATTCTAAATCCCCAATTCTAATTTTAGCATAATTTCCCAAGTAAATAAAAAAAACAAAGCAGAATTAAATGCATACATACAAAAACAAGTAAACCAACATTTATAGACAAAACTTTATAAAAAAACATTAAAAATCCAAATTTTCCAACAAAGCAAAAATGTACCTGGGGATTGAATCGTAATTGCCACACTTCAGACGGCGGGGCTTCGAGACTGGCCACGGTGTTGTTGGTGTCAACATCAAAGATCCTCACGAAGCTATCGAGCGAGGCCGAGGCGGCGATGCGGCCTGAGGGGTGAGCCGCCACCGAGGCCACGCCGAGACAGTGGCCGGTCATTTTGCCCCGGTTAACCAGCTCGTCCGGTTGCCACAGCCTCACGGTCTCGTCCAGCGACCCGGTTAGCAGCAAAGCAGGTCGGGAATCGGTGGCCGGGACCCACGTCACCGCCCATACCGACTCGTCGTGCGCGTCGTCGATTGATTTCAGTCCGGCGAGCTTCATTGGCGATTGATTTTGGTGAAACGACAAGAACCCTAAGTTTGCTTGCTTCTTCACTCTTTTCAGTCTTCGATTTTCTGTTTCCGGGAGTTTTTGGGTTTTATATTTGGGCTAAGATTTTAGCTGGTGTTGAGATTGGGCCTTACCGAATTTGTCGGCCCGTAATTGAGTGGGTTTGTTTACGTGTTTGTTTATTTGAGCCAATCGTCAGGTTCGTTCAAGACTGATTTCGAAGGAAGTACTTTTGCTCGGAAGAGCTTTTTCTGTAAGTGCTTTAGTTCGTTTAATCTAATAAAATACTGGTTCATCTTTCCCTTTCATAATATAGAATAATGATATGCATTTGGGGTTCAAAACTTCATTGTTTCCTAAATTAATGTAATTGTTTCGAACTTTCTTTCCTCCCTCTTACAATAATAATAAAAAATTGTTAAATCTGCAATAACAATCATTGCTATATCTGCAATGTAATAAGAAATAGGATGAGATGATTGAATACAACTGGTTACATGTATGTTTAGGGAAACAAAATATTGTACTGAATTCATTTCATGCAAATTTCTCGTCTTACAAACATGTAAAAAAGATTGCACACGAAAACAAAATTAGGTCAAACTTGAAAACCCATATACATATTGTTGATCCTAAAAACTACCAAGCCTACGTGGCGCGCATGCCGAGTAATTAATAAGCTAACTACGTCATTCGGTTGTGTGCGGGGCGTGCCAACTCGTCGGCCGAGCTCGGCCGAGGAGTAAAATTTGTTGATGTTGCCTTGGGTGCGCTGCTGACTTCTTGATCTTGCGATTGTGGCCGAGGAAGGAACACGTCTCGGCCTTCGGGTTCTAGAGCCTGAAGACAAGGCTGCTAACTTAGCGAAGTTTAATATCAAATTCGGCTTTCAATGTGCCGAATGTAGTAACTCGTAACACCTCACTTTGCCGAGAAGGCTGATGAGATGACATCGACCAACAAGGATTCGGAAATCCTTCTCGACCGAGATTTGGATAGATAACCAACCGTCCTCGCCGTAGTGTTGTTGATGCCAACAGAAGATGCTGCGAGACCGGCTGATTCTACGGTGACAGAGCTATCTATGCCGACTTAAGATATCACCGGTTGCTTTCACAGTGCTGTTGATGCCAACAAAGGATGTGTCAGCGAAAAAGGAAAATAAAAATCTCAAAGTTGTTGAGAGAGTTTGCGCAGGGCAGTTGTGTGTTGAATTGGAGGTCATTTTGAACGTTGCATGCGACTCTGTATTTATAGTGACGAATACGCACTGGTTGATAAGCTTAAAAAGACTCCCAAACAATTAAAACTCATCTTATCGAATCCAAGATAATCTGCAAGCTTGGGTAACGTCCATCTAATCAACCACCAAAAATATATATATATATATATATATATATAACAAAGGTTGTACCTTTCCCATGAATTGGCAGGCCTCATGTCGTCAATTATATATATATATATATATATACATATATATATATATGGCTGATAGCTTTTGACACGGCATACGTGCCATGTCCATCATCATGTATCCTGATCCCAACTAAATAGATTTTAAAATCCATTTTGAACTGTGCCGCATACCCAGGCCACATCCGGATATCAACTTGAACTGTGCTGACATGTTTCCAATTGGAAATACATATCTCATCATTCATAAAAACTATTATTAAAAGATAATTATGATAAAACATCATAACATTATCCTTTAATAATAACGAAATGAATTACCTCTATTTCTCATCCGACGGTATGAAACTATATTTACTCAACGACCTCGATTGCACGGGCCGAAGATGTAAATTCGGGTCCAAACATTGCCCCCCAGTTTCCTTGAGCTTCGGCCCGTAAGCCGAAGGTTAAGGAAATTAATTGTTCACATCCAATAAAAAACATGCTGCAGCTTTCGACTGCCGAGGTCGAGAAAATTTTGGAGAGTCGAGAAAAATAGGGGCTGATGCAAACCACTCCTGGCCGCTCGGCCTGTCATCTATCAAAGATGTTGCCTTTCGTGTCTTTCTGGCCGAATAACTGGCCGAATACACTTGCCGAAAGACTATACACCAACTTATCAATGAAGAACAATTGTCGAAAAGCCATTCTTTTTTTATACACTACTCGGCAGACTAACAGCCGAGCCAGTGTGAAAACACCATAAATGCTCGACTTCATCTCTGCCAAATCAGTCATCTCGGCTGAATAAATAATTTGCTGAAGAATAGTACCCCATGACCACAACCATATTCTTTGACCGACTCAGTGAATCACCTTCACTCTTCATTCCTGCTTCTCTCATCCATTGCACTACAAAATAATATATATATATATATATATACATATTAGTGACATCCTGATGTGACAAGACATACTGTTGACCCTAAAAACTACAAAGCCTACGTGGCGCGCAGGCCGAGTAATTAATAAGCTAACTACGTCATTCGGTGAATGCGGGGCGTGCCAACTCGTCGGCCGAGGAGTAAATTTGTTGATGTTGCGTTGGGTGCGCGGCTGACTTCTGCGTCTTGCGATTGCGGCCGAGAAAGGAACACGTCTCGGCCTCTTGGGCTCTCGAACCTGAAGACAAGGTTGCTATTCTTACAAAGTTCACGAATCGAATTCGGCTTTCAATGTGCCGAATGGAATAACTGTAACACCTCACTTCGCCGAGAATGCTAATGAGATGACCTCGACCAATAAGGATTCAGAAATCCTTCTCGACCGAGACTTGGATAGGTAACCAACCGTTCTCGCCGCAGTGCTGTTGATGCCAACAGAAGATACTGCGAGATCGGCTGATTCTACGGTGACAGAGCTATCTATGCCGACTTAAGATATCACCGGTTGCTTCCACAGTGCTGTTGATGCCAACGGAAGATGTGTCAGCGAAAAGAAAAAATAAAAAAATCTCAAAGTTGTTGAGAGAGTTTGCGCAGGGCAATTGTGTGTTGAATTGGAGGTCCTTTTTGAATGTGCACAGCCTCCCCTATTTATAGCACCGGATCTCCTTGAATCCGAATTGAAATCCTACTCGGACTAGGTCATTCCCTCCGGATCAACACCAACTCGACCAGTCCTATTTTCACTAGGATTGTGAACCTAGTCCTTAATCGAGCCGGATTCGCTTCCAGGTTATTAATCCTGCCGAGACTCCTTATTGCACTAGGACTCGACTTGTTTTGCGTTATGACCTAGCCGACCCAGGTTTGGAGGCCCACGTACTGAACGATCCACGCCGCAAGGCCGAGCATGATTCTTTACTCGGCCCAAACTTTTATTTTGGGCCCAAACACGTGGCCAAAACCAACATCCCATCCAAAGGCAATTGAGATATAATAATTTAAAATATTACTAAGAGATAACATCATGATTAAAATTTTAATATTATCCCTTAATAATGATAAAAATTATCTTCACCTTGTCATCCAACGATTGAGAGCTATGCTCACTCAACGGTCTTGATTGCACGGGCCGATGGTGTAAATTTGGGTCCAAACACATACACACATACATATATATGTATATATATAGGTATATTAATCCCATGAAAAGATATGTCGGCCATGACTATAAAATTTCAAACAAATGCCAACAAATGGCTTTGTTAAAACCACGACTTGAAATGATGTTGTCAGCCACACATGTCTTTATCACCCTCCTTTCTGACTTGGTGACTAAAGCCATGGTTGAAGAAACATGTGGTCGAGGACAGCTATGGCCGAGGACAAGAACTGCTGAATGGCCGAGAACAAGTAACTATTTAAATTCACTCATTCTCGACGAGATTAAAATAATTTTAATCGCCGAAACCTTCGAACTGTACCACTTATGCCCCCTTTATTTTCGTAAGTATCGGCCCGAGCAGCCGAATGGTTAAGAAAATAAGTTATTTATTTTACAAAAGAAAACAAAAGTGGCCGAGCTATCAAGATGAGGAGGCCAACGATGTTTTATTCCAAGCCGAGATCTTTTCACATCAAAATTTTCACTTTGACATTTCCCAAAGCCGAATAAAATATCATCTCCAAATATTTCTGAATTGGTGAAATATTTTTCATTTTCGGCCACCGAATGTGTTAAACAATTATTATGCCCCCCAGGCATAATTTCGGCTTTTAATTCAAATAACTTGGCCGAATGAGATTTCTCCTTATCAGCTTTATCGCCAATAATCATATCAATTGTCGTGGTTTCTTGGGCTAAGCCAATGTTGCGGCCTTGTTCGTCATTGGAGCACTTTTCTGTCGAATCATTTTCTAAGTCGATTTGTGGCTCAGAAACTTGAATTTTTCCTTCTAGGCCTACCACACTTTCAGTTAGGGGTGGGTTCAAAAAATCGAAAACCGAAAAAAACCGAAAACCAAACCGAACCGAAACCGAAAAAACCGAACCGAACGAAAAAACCGAACCGAATTGAAAAAACCGAACCGAACCGAATTCTTTTGGTTCGGTTCGGTTTTAGTGATCTAGAAACCGAACCAAACCGAACCGAACCGAATTAATTAAATTAATTTTTTATTTAATTATTTGTTTTGGGTATTATTTTCTAAACCCAATTTGTAAGTTAAAATGTGCTAAACCCAATGTGTTGCCAAACTTTAAGCTCAAAATATTAAAAAAATGCCTATAAAAACTCTAAACCCTAACCTATTATTTCTCCCCCATATAAAGTTTCAGAATCAAACCTTCTCCTGAAGTACCTACATCCATCTCCATAGCACTGTCTACTTCTGCTCCAGCTTTCTTTTCCAAATCTACTCTCATATAACATGTAACATAATCCATAAACATTTATTTCTGGTAGATTATTTGGGTAATTTGTGATGAAAAAGAATTCAACACACACTAAATAAATTCACCCACGTATTACTTTTACTAATCAAGTTGTCAACATGCAGTTACAAGCAAACAACCCTGATCTTTGAACAACATCATACAATTTAACTTTTCTAAGTCATTTGTAGGATTTTTGTGTTGTGAGGTTGTTAGTTTGGACTTTGGAAGACTTGATTGATGATTTTAGTTCAACTTTAAATGTTTATTTTCATTGTAGTTAGAATGCTTATGTTATGATTGTGTTGGATATGTTAAAATTTAAAATTTCAATGTTTTTCATTTTTTGAAAAAGAAAAAAAACAAAAAACCGAACTGAAAAAAAACCGAACCGAAAAAAACCGAAAAAAAAATGAACCGAACCGAACCGAACCGAAATTTCGGTTTGGTTTCGGTTTTGGCAAAAAACCGAACCGATTTAAACCGAACCCACCCCTACTTTCAGTCTCGACCGAGAAAATAGGTAGCCTAGGTTTTTCTTCTTGGCCGACCATATTTTCAGCCTCGACCGAAAAAATAGGTGGCCTTTGTTCTTCGGCCAAATTAACAATTTTCTTAGGTCGAATATTGGTTGTGGCCGGAGTGGAAATTTGCCCCCCGGCCTCTTGCCTTTCAGAAATTCGACCCCATCTCTCGAAAAGTTGTTTTTGCTCCTTTAATATACGATGAAACTCATCCCATGAAGCCTGATCGAGATATATCATGTGAACTTCGTAGTTTTAGCACTGGGTCCCACTGGGCGTGCCAAAATGTTGACCCTAAAAACTACCAAGCCTACGTGGCGCGCATGCCGAGTAATTAATAAGCTAACTACGTCATTCGGTTGTGTGCGGGGCGTGCCAACTCGTCGGCCGAGCTCGGCCGAGGAGTAAAATTTGTTGATGTTGCGTTGGGTGCGCTGCTGACTTCTTGATCTTGCGATTGTGGTCGAGGAAGGAACACGTCTCGGCCTTCGGGTTCTAGAGCCTGAAGACAAGGCTGCTAACTTAGCGAAGTTCAATATCAAATTCGGCTTTCAATGTGCCGAATGTAGTAACTCGTAACACCTCACTTTGCCGAGAAGGCTGATGAGATGACCTCGACCAACAAGGATTCGGAAATCCTTCTCGACCGAGACTTGGATAGATAACCAACCGTCATCGCCGTAGTGCTGTTGATGCCAACGGAAGATGCTGCGAGACCGGCTGATTCTACGGTGACAGAGCTATCTATGCCGACTTAAGATATCACCGATTGCTTTCACAGTGCTGTTGATGCCAACGGAAGATGTGTCAGCGAAAAAGGAAAATAAAAATCTCAAAGTTGTTGAGAGAGTTTGCGCAGGGCAGTTGTGTGTTGAATTGGAGGTCCTTTTTCCGTTGCCACTGCATCTGTATTTATAGTTCACCAGTAACCCTAAGATTGTCGTCGCAATTAGAAGAATAATAGGAATATTCTCCTTCAAATATGCAGGATCCTGCCTGGCGCAGCGTGGATGATTTCGTAGAAACCAACTAGAACTCAAACTGATCAGTTGCATAAGCTTAAAGCCTATCTTTTAGATGTCATTAATACTCCTTATTTTATGCAAATAATTAGCATGCAGCAGCCTATCTGATGACCTTCACGGTGCTGGAATCAAGGCATGCAAGTTTATCCCTCAACCATGTATTTCAACAGGTCTCGGCAATAAAGGGGCACCTGACTCTTGATCTTTCCACAAAGCTGTCCAGGTGCAATCATGCACTCCACATGTATGCACGTTGACCACCAACTCCATATAGTCACCATATTCCAAGAAAAATCACGCCACACCCCCATCCATAAATTCCAAGTCAAATTGACTTGTACCACCCACTCTTGTATCAGAAATAGAACTCAGGCTTTGAGAATAATTTGCCACGCAGGAGATTTCATGAATATTAAATTCATTATCTGAAGCAGTGCGTATTTATCTCTAATAAGAAAAGTGTCGAGATAATTCATTATTAAAGATAACTATTATGATTAAAAATCATAATATTATCCTAACTTTTCTATCTGACGGTGTGGAGCTATGCTTACTCAACGGCCTCGATTACTTGGGCCGATGATGTAAAATCGGGTCCAAACACATATACATTGTACTTTAATACAAAATGGCTCTAAGATGTGAACAAAAACACATTTAGATCCCCCAATCCATACAAATATAGTACGAGCTCCAAGAGGTGAGGAAAAAATAAAGCCACTCAGAACCCGTTGTGTCCAATACACACACAGATCATCAAAACACAATAAACCCAGAATCCAATTCACATCACTCTGTATCTACAGAGGAGAAAGATTCTTCAATGTAACTAGAAATATAATCCCCACTCCTATATCTCTAGTCACGTATACCTCCGATAGATCTTCAATATAACCGGGAGTATATTTCCCCTCTTCTTATATCTCTCTTCACGTAAATCACTGATTGTATGCAAGAATATTAGCGCAGAAGGTGCTCCAAAAAATGAAAGAAAAAAAAACCACAATCAGAGCCCTAATGCCTTCCATCTTTTCTTTGCTAGAACGTACCATAATTCTATATCAAAGTGTTAAGATTGAAGGTGAATGTAAAAGTAGAAAATGGTAAGTAAAAAACCAGTGCATGCAGATTAGGGCATCTTCTTTTTCTGCCTCATTGAGTTCATCTTCTCAAGCCTCCACTCATCTTTCAGCCTAGCAATGAAGTTATCAGCTTTCGTATTAACATCTGGGCTAGGGCAGAACACGGAGGATCCGCCGCCGCCGTCCATCGCGTTGACTTTACTCTGTACTTCTGACTTTGACTTCATGTCTTCTTCCTTACGCGGAGATGCATCAACGTCGTCAACGTCCTCCAGTTCAGGAGATCCACAGCGCGAGCTCTGCGCGCTCTGTATCTTAACAAAATCCCCGCGCACGAAAAACTTCAGCTCTGGCATTTTAAACGGTGGAGGTGGTGGAGGCGCCGCGGGAATTAACGGACTCCGGCAGCCGCTATTCACATTCCCATCGTATAAATAACTGTTCGCCTTTGTTGGCAACGGGGGCCGGCCACTGGAGGCGGAGTGTCGCGGCCGGGAAGTAGCCGGAGGCGGTTGTTTCGGCGGAGTTGGTGGTGCCAGCGGGAAACTAGTATTCCAACTCTTGTGTTTTCGCAATGCGGGCTGCGGTGGCGGTGGTGGCGGAGTCGGAGGCGTCAAGACGGTGTGAACTTTCCTAGTTTTGCTCATTCCCTTTTTGAATAGATTGTGAAACACAGAATGTGGCGGCGGAGGAGGTGGCGGTGGAGGAGGTGGGGATGGTGGCTGTCTTGTGAAAAAATATTCCCCTTCTCGGTCTTCTTGTTCGTGTTCAGGCGGAGAAGCAGCGGTTTCGTAAATGTTTCTGGTACCGGTGACCTTGTGCTGCTTCTTCCTCTTTCTCTGGTTAGACAGAACCGAAGCCCAAACCATCGCTATCTCCTTCTTCACATTGCTCTTTCTACGCTTCGGGTCTGATCTAATCCGAATTGGTGACGGCGGCGCGGCCGGACGTGGCGGTGGAGGCGGCGGCGTCGGTGGTGGAGTTCGAACTTTCTCCAACTCTTCAGCCTCATTAATAACATTTTTATTAACTACTTTCTCTGTCTTTTGATCTCTCCGTCCAACAGTCTGATACGTCCTTCTCAGTTTCTGATTACGAGGCGGAGGAGGTGGCGGAGGTGGTGGCGTCGAAGGCTTGGATGGCAGCGGAGGAGAAGAGTGAAGCACAAAGTTATCCACCGGAATCTCCTTAATTACATCAGAGTACTCCTTGGGTCGCCTTTGGTGTGAAACTGGCGGGACACGATGGTAATCGCCGATTTCGAAGTCGTCGAAAAAGGGAAACTGCGACTTGTTGTGATCCCGAGTTTCCCACACCGAGTCCTGTCCGAGTGGCCTCAGATCCGGGTAGGAGCTGCTGCTCCTCCTCAACCGGTCGCCGCCGGATTCAGGCGTCCTGCTATCTGAATATCCAAACCATTGTTGCGGAAGTAGGGATGCAGCTGATTCCGATTCCGATATGTTGGCTCTGTTTGTACGAATGTTGTCCAAGGGGTGCGGAAAATTAGTGTCGGGAATGCGATCTTCTTCAGAGGATGATGCGTCGTCGTTTAGCTTGGCGAAGACGCCGCATAGGATTGCGAAAATGACGAGAAACACGTTGAGGGAGTCCCAACTTTTCTTGACGGAAATGGTGGGGCGGAGGAGTTGAGAGGTGAAGGAGAGGAATTGAGGGATGGCGTAGAAGAGGATGATGGAGATGATAATGGGGAACAGGATGAAGAGCAACGGTGAACTTAGAAGTGGCGATGGTGAGCGGCAGGGAGGCATGGAGGTGGAGGAGGAGGCGGTGGTGGTGGTGGTGATGGTGAGTTGGGACAAGTAGGTGGGGGGTGGTGATTTTGGTGGGTGTTTAGGCTTTGTTTACTTGCATTACAGAGATACTACTATGCCGTTTGAAAATGAAATTAACAATGCACGTTCCTTAATTTCTTATTAATAAAAAACCATTGAGTTACATCAAACATAATACGAAAATATTTTGAGTTACATCAAACATGATATTTGATGAAAGAGATACAAAAAGTATGCAATTGAAGATAATTAAGAATCTTTTAAACGTCCAACTCATTACTTGGCTCTTATTTGAAACTAAGGGGGTGTATTCAATTGAGAATTTGAGAGATTTTAATGGATTTATAAATCCATGGATTTTTATGGAGTTTAACTGATTTATAGAGATTTCATGTAAAATTTTGATTCAATTCCCTCGAAATCTCATGGGGAGAGGTGAGATTTGTGGATGCTTAAATTACACTACAAAATCTCTCTAATTCCCTCTAATTCCTCAACTTTTCCAAATTCTTTAAATTCAAATTCTAATTGAATACACCTGGAATGTTATAAACTTCTTTAAAATTCTAATTGAATACACCCGGATTTCTAAGGATTTTAATAAACTATCTTAAAATCCTGATTGAATACACATTGAATTTCAGATAATCACTTAAAATCCTGATTGAATACCCCTAGATTCATTAAAAGAATTAAAATCCCGCAAAATCCCAATTGAATACACCCCCTTAAGATAGCTAAGAACCTCTTAAGCGCACAACTAATTACTTCACTCTCTTGAGTTACTTGACCTAAATATCTTGGGTAAATTACATTTTACCCTCTCATGTTTGTGGTCGATTTCAATACCTTACAACATCTTTAAAACATTTCACTTTCATACCTCACCTACTATTTTATTTCAATTTCATACATCCGTTAGAAAATCTGTTAAGTAAACCGTTAAGTGATGATATGGCAATATATGCGATCCACATTTGTGCTGACGTGACTGCCAAATTTATGCCATGTGGCAAAAAAAAAATTATGCATTTAAAAATAATTAATTAAAGAAAAGGTCAAAAAAAAAACCTATCATTTTCTCAGCAACCAAGCACAACCCATAATCCCAATCTCCTATCCTCTTTCTTCGATACCTTCGTTAACTTCTCCGTCAGCGGAAGCCTCTTCCTCTTACGCTAAACCCTCAATCATTCATTTCCCGCCTCCCCTCAAAATCACTAGAATGCCCTACATGCCTGCCACATCTTCGACGATCCCCTACCCTTGCGCCCACCACTGCAAACCTATTACCCCCCGCAATACCGTTTGGTCGCAATCGACGACCCCCACGGCGACTTGGAGAAGACCAAGGAATCGATGAGGCTTGCTAAATTGATCGACCCGGACGGGTAAATGGGTCGGAGGCTCCACCACCGTGGTTCAATTATGCAACGTGATGGACCAGGGCGACGATGATATTAAAATCTTGAGGGATGGTGGGTGCGAGTTGTAGAGGGGAGAAGGGTGGGTGAGATTGCAGATGAGATAAAAGGGAGAAAGGGGGTGGGGGTGATGAGGTAGGAGATGAGTGGGTTTTGCGTGGGGTATGGGGTTGTGGGGAAGAAGGTAGGGGTGGGAGGATGGGGTGTTAGAGCAGCTCCAGCGGGAACAACTGCTCGAGGGACAGGCTGCGGAACGGGGCCTGATTGCCCGAATGAGGAAGTTCAGCGTTGGCTGGCAAGCGAGCCCGAGCAGGCTCGACCTCCAGGCCCGTGGATTCGTGCCGGCCCGAGCGACCGAAGTCTATCTGACGTGGGCTGAAGTCAACCACGTTATTAAGGCACCCACCGGCCTTGACGCCATCATTTCTGATCTTCTCACCGACGTTGGCGTCGCTCCGTCTCCTCTTTCTTTGTCTCCGTTTGCTTCTTCATCCTCCTCTATTTTGTCTCAAACAATCGCTCTCTCTCTTCAACTGAAATCGATGACACCGACTCTGATTCAAAGGCCTACAAAAATCCGACCACTCGTGCGATGGATCTGGTGGGAGATGGAGAAACAAACAGGCGAGACAAAAAAGGAGGACGAAGAGAGAGAATGAAGGACAGAGAGGTAAACGGATTGAGAGCTCAAGCTCTCGGCTTCAATGGTAGGACCTAACACCATGCACCGATGTCGCATGCAAGGCCATGGTTGGGTTCCTTGAGTTCCAGGGATTCCAAAAATATTATTTTTGAGCTTGATTTGTTGAAGGTTTGAAGAGGAATGAGGAAGAGAGCTCACGAGAGTGAGCTGGAAAAGAGGGAGAGAAAGAAAGAAAAATGATGAGGGAGATAGAAAGAAGAGAGAGAGACAGAGAGACAGAGAGGGAGAGAGAGGAAGAATCGGTCAAATGAGGGGAAAACGGGGAAGGGTGATGGGGATGGGTGAGGAAAAAATAGTAATATTTTATTACCAATTGATATGACTATTCAGTATAGGGGTGGAGATGTAAAAAGCGATTACTGTTCATTGAGAGCAGTTACTGTTCACTGGGTGGATAACATAGTGAATAGCTTGGGGGAGGGTTTCCAACGGTGGAACTGCTCTTAAGGTTGCAGGGAAGGGGAAGGGCTCGGGAAGAAGATAGGTTTGTTTTTTTTTTTTTTTTTTAATAAATAGTAATATTTTAAATGAATAAAAAAATAAAAATTTGCCACGTGGCACAAATTTGGCAGCCACGTCAACTTTTAACAGATCAATTAATGGAAAATGTAACGGAGGTACTATATTGAAATAAAATAGTAGGTGATGTATGAAAGTGAAATGTTTTAAAGATGTTGTAAGGAATTGAAATCGACCCCAAACATGAGGGGGTAAAATGTAATTTACCCAAATATCTTCTATTGATATTAAATTTGATCAGTGATAGGACTTAAAGAAACGACGTGTTACATGCATTGATCTGAACTATTAATCATGTAGATTTTCTTATGTAGACATGATGTATTACAAAAATATTATATTTTATGACCAAGATACTTGCTCGTGTGGTTAAATAATAGAGATAAGATTGATATGAAGATGTATAATCAAATAGAAACAAAACTATAAATGTGAGTCATGAGGGTGTGTTAGATTGAAACATTCGGATTAATACAAAACTTAATCACGCTTAATGCATGACACATAACTAGCTTTTACAATTGTATGGTAGTGTGTATCACTCAACAATAGTTGTTTGCTAATAACTAATAGTCTACCGACAAATGGCAACGTTGAGTTGGTAAGGATCATTTTCTACGCTAAATCAAAACTTAGATTTGAGTTTCGTTGCCGACAATCTCTTATCCAAATTAATAATCTGATATGCCAATTCCTCAAAATCAAAATCAAAATAAATTAAAACTGATTTAAAAAGAAAGAAAGATAACAATATTAATTTGAAGTATTTCTAAGGCAAGCAAGTTGCAGGTGGAGTCCATAAGACAGATCAGTAGAGGACGTGTACGTACGAGTCAACCAATTTTCTTCTTCTCTTCTCTCTTTGTTTGAATGATGGGAGCTTGACTGATGGGAGCGTGGTTGCAATCATTGAAATAATACCCTTTTACCATGAAACCACCAAGAATATGCCTCTTGGGTGACAATCTGTCAAAAGAATAATTTTTCCTTTTTCAAAATTAAGAAAAGACACTTAATTCTGGAGAATATGCTGTTTTATAGTTGGTTTTAGGGTTTACGTAAAGCTATGTATGTGATGAGAAATAAAGACATGCAAGTGTGTTGTGACGTATATTTTTCTGTGTTTACCTTTCATCACGTGACTTGAATTTCTGATTGCATGAGATAGACAAGCGAATTTCTGATTGCATGAGATAGACAAACGAAAAGGCACCAAAGGAATCTCTCCCGAATCTCTCCCTTTTTACTTTTCCTTAACAACCCATTATTGGTAATACGGCTTTTAACGTGATCAGTTTTCCTGCACATTTTTCTCTAACAATGTTGGTTGCAGACTGTTTTCTAATTATGGCTTTCCATGTGTGGAACAATTGACTTGGATAAGTAATAAGCAGAAGCTGTGCTGTGGGGAAAAAAGCTATAATTCGAATCCTAGTGCTTTTGGGTTATCCCATGTCCCACGCATGTCCTTAGATAGAGAGTTCACAGCTCCCATGGCTTGCAAGCAACTTTTTTAAACAGCAGAAAGGGACAGCTGCCATGGCCACCACGACCAATTGTCGTCCAAACTCCAAATCTCCCCAAAGGAGGGCTATGGCTATTAGCTAGCGTTTAGGGACACCCTTTTCTTTTTCGAACTTTTTCTTTATATTTTTCTTCACGTGAATATTGGGGAGATCTCCATTGTTTTGAGTCTTGAGTTTTTACTTAATTAGCAAAAGTAAGTGATTACCGATCTCGATCTCTCCTTTTTCATATGATATTTTCCGAGTTTCTAAATTGAATAAATTAAAAGACAGTCGAGATAAAGGAGAATATGGGAGTCATTTTGCAATACCCAATTTCTTGCTTCTCTCCAAATTTAACACAAGATAAACTCCATACTAATACAAATTGATTCACGACGTGGATTCGAACTTTATTAGTAGCTAATCTAATATCTAATATAACAAAATATATCATTTCGAAGAAAAAAAATACAAATTGATACTAGTAATTGGTGGATATTTTTATCATGCTGGTATTCAAGAGAGTGCTAAGTACTTAAAAGTTCAACATAATCATTGCTAAAACCAAAATTTCACTACTTTTTGGGATTTTGGAACCCACTTTGGATGGAAAGTTGTATTTTTAATAATAATAAATAAATAAATAAACTATGATACAAGAATGAAGCGACCCAATTTGATATCCAAATTATCAAAAAGAACACTCCTGAAAAAATGGACTTTTGGAGAAGAAAAAATATGAGTTAATGCAAGAATATAACCATTAATTTTAATAGGGATGAATTATAGTTTTTTTTTCCTAATTACTATGTGTTAGTACCTAATTGGAGTTGAGTTGGGAGCTAATTTCTACTAAAAGGTTTCTTGAAAATTAGCACCAATTATTTTTTTAATTTACATATATCAATGGTCAAGAATCTCCGCTTACCCCCAACACGTCTCAAAGTGTTATATATATTTAAAGCAGGAATGGACATAGCCAAGTTACATATACCAGAGTGTTCGTTTCTTTACTCAATAGTTTAAATTAGCTTAGAATATCACTCTGATAATAATAATAAAAAAGAGTGGTACTATCTGTACACCCAACATCTCTCAATTTCTAGTCATTGGATCGACTAAATTGAAGATGATCAATGAACAAAAAAAGGGTGAGCAGAACGGGAGCTAAAAACTAAACCTTCCTTTTCGGCCTAATTAACAAGGGTGTATGAAAGATAAAAGACGTGTGTGAATAGCACTACCATAATTCGGCCTAATTGACAAGAGTGTATGAAAGATAAAAGGACGTGTGTGAATAGCACTACCATAAAAAAAAAGTGTTGTCCAGAAAACTATGCAGAAGAATGGGCTTAAATTGAGATAGACATAGTTCAAATTTTGGGCCTCCAATTATCCTTCACATGTGGGCCGAAACATGTCGCCGATCATGTAAAATGAAACGAAGCGGATCGCAGTCGTTTTGGAATCGAAAACGTACAACCCAAAACCCTAATTCTAAATCCTCCTGCAAATGCCTTAAACCCTCCGGAAATTGGATCACCTCTTCGGTCACCTGGTCGTAGTCTCGTAGAGCTTTCTCTCTCTTCTGGATTTGAGCTTGGGTTTGTTGCATACAGCTTCATCGGAGAGAGATGGTGTGGTTTCAGTGCGAGGATTGCGGGGACAACCTCAAGAAACCCAAGGTTCTGGGTCACTTCAAGTGCTGCTCTGCTCGAAAGGTCTCTACTTTCCTAATCCCAAGACTGTTTGGTTGCCGAGAAAATTTGGGCATTTATTAAGTTTTGATCTTTTGACTTATTGGGTTGCTAATATTGTCGCTGTTGTTGCTGTTCATGTTTCAGTTTTCGTGCATTGATTGCGGAGAGACATTTGGGAGAGAAACCGTTCAGGGTCACACACAATGTATGACTGAGGCGGTGAGTGTTCATTGTTTGGATTATGAATCGAACGGTTTCGATGGGAAAATATTTTGAATTGAAGGGTTTGGATTTGAAAAATTAATGAATTGGGTAAAAGGGGGTGTTATTACTTTGCCGAACTTGTTATGGATTATAATGTTTGCCGGGATGTAGAGTTGATTCCTTTGTTTTTGTTTTCAGGAAAAATACGGTCCCAAGGGGGCACAAGGGAAACCTTTGAATGGTGGGGGAGCCAAGCCCAACAAGGACGGAAAGCAGCAACCCGATTTTGATATTACTGTCGGGTTGACTAAGCGATTTCCATGGTTTTGTAGGTATGTTCATCTCATCTTATTTTGTTGGTAATCTTTTATTCGCATGTTTATTTAGATTTCGTATCAAATGATTGCCGTGAACTTGAGAATTTCGCATGGCGATGCATAATGCATTTTATGTTTTTTTGTTAAATTCTATATGCATTCGTGCTAGCGCTGCCCTTTGAAGGTGATGGTTTCAAATTGCTGAATTAGTTTGTTTTGAACTTTTGAGTAAATGCATTGTCTGTTGTCGACATGAAACATGGAAGAGAGTCGGAGAAGAAAAAGATGTAAATTGACATTGTGATCTGATATAGTTTGCTGGATATATCTGTGTATTTTCAGTCTTTGCAATACTAAAGCTACCAGTGAGCAGACCCTGCTGCTGCATGCTGAAGGAAAGAAGCACAGGGCAAAAGCCCGAGCTATCCATGCTGCAAAGCAACAACCTAAGCAGCCGGAAGAATCTGTTCTGGATACAAAACCTCCACCCGAGGACACGCCAAAGGGTGAAGTTTTTGAGAATAAACAAATAGAGGAACCTAAGTCGCATGATGCGTCTAGGGTCAATCCCGAGCATAAAATTTCTGAAGCAGAGAATGATGCCTTACTGAAAAATAAAAAGAGAAAGCTTGACGCATCCAAGAACGATGAATCGACAAAGAAGACTAAGGATAGTACATCGTATGAAGTAGGAAATGGCAAAGTGGTTCAGAGTGGGAAGACAGAAGCAAATGGGAAAGAGGGAGAACTCACTACGAATATAAAGTGGAAGAAGTTGATTACATCAACCCTAAAATTGGTATGAAATCTAAATAATCGTTTCTTGCTTTACCCTAAAATTGTGCAATGCATCAGGCCACTCTCAAACAAAGAAGAAGATGGTAATATTCTCCTTTATATACAGATTAGTGAAATGAACACTATCATAAGAAAAGATTCACTTTTATTTATCACGCATTTGCTTTATGCCATTGCCAGTTATTCGATATAAACTCAATCGGCTTTTTATATGCATGGTGCAGAATGATGGAGTCCTGAAGATGAGGAAATTGAAAAAACTTGTGTTGAAGGCTCTTGAAGAATCCGGAGTAACAGATGACGAAACCAAACTGAGTAATATGTTTGAGCACAAGGTTTGCGGCCTATCCAATGTTTATTTATTCCTTTTTATTCATTATCTGCAAACTAGTAGTATCAATTGGTCATCAGACTCATCCGTTTACATTATTTTTGACGATACTGATTCTTTGGTCCCAGATCAATTCAAGTTCCAAATTTAGAGTCGAGAACAAGTATGTTCATTTGGCGGCCAAGGATTGAAGTACGGTCTGTTTGAACTGGAGTGTGACTGGGGGATTTCAGCAAGTTTCTTCTCCTTTGAAGCCCTTTCAGGCCGTGGTTTATCCCCTCGTTTGAATTCAAATTCGAATGCAGAGTTACAAATCTAGGAGACGGAGGAGCTTAGGTTATATCTACATTTCTCATGTCATTTCTTCTGTTTAAAAAAGTTTTCAGAAGAAATATCCTTGTCATTAATTCTTCAATTCTCTATGAATCAGACATTCTTCATTTGTTTTGTGTGTTTGGAGAGAAGCTTAATCTAAAACTTCATGTTCACGAACAAGGTCATAAAAATAACAAGAAGATGATCAAATAAAAACATGAAAAAGCATTACTGGTACTATGTTTTCAGGCAACCGGCGATAGTAATTCCGACGGGTTTACAAATGGAAGCACTTACAGTCTACAAAGCCGATGATTTTGGTATAGGACTGACCGGCAATCAATTCCGACGGGTTTACTCATAACTGATGACGAGTGAGTCACAGCAGCTGCTTGCAAGCACGGCTAGACACGTCAACGGATCGGAGTTTGATCCAAATTCGATATAACATTGTGCTTAGTGTTGTAATGAGGGCTCAGGGCCTTGCTTAATTACAAGTTCGCGCTACAAGGCTCATTAATTTTCTGTCATTTTAGTGAGCCACGGTGGTGGAAAGCTCGTAAAAAGCTCGTACATTAGCTGATATTATTTTCTGGTTGGGCAACTGAAATGCGTTCGAGGATTAAAGATCACACAGCCCTGTATTTCACCTCTATAAAATTCTGTATAATTACAATGTTTACACATATCGTCTCGCCTCATTTGTTCATACAAATATGAAAATACGAAAACGGTAGCTCATCATCATCCATAGCTTGTACTCTAGACGTCAGAAGAATTGTTTGGGAACAGTCCAGATTCCTTTCATCTGTCCTTTCCTTTTTTCGTTTACCTCCCTTTCAACCGGAATAAAAAAAATTCAGTATTTGTGTTCTTACGGTTCCTTCCAATCCCACTATGATTTCTTCATGCTTGTGAAGATGTTGCTAGCGCTTCCGATTGAGCAAATCTAGAACATCCGAAACAATGCCATGATCAACAGCACGACAGAACAAACTAGTGCCTGCAACAATTGGATAATCATGCCAATTAATTCTCTGATACATGGTTGAAGATGTAAACTTTAAACTGTAGAAACATGCTAGAATGGAAACACGTAATCGAGAGAGAGAGAGATACAGCAATTGCAGAGGCGGCTAGTCCTGCTCGCTCCCTAGGATCCTTCCGATAGAAATTTCCAAAATAGAGAACTGTGGCATAGTACCACATTAATGGGAAGACGAAGCCTAAAAGAAAACTGCAGTGCAAAAAACAGGAATGAGACAAGGAATCATGAAAACTAAGGAGGGATAGAGGAATTAAAGATACTCACGAAAACCATCCTATCCCGCAGCCAAAGCAGGGAAGCTGTTTCTCATACATCCCTGATGGAAAGTCATCTGCATCTCTAATTAAGGTATATTTTCCCTTTTCAGGATCCGCAGCTTCTGTTGCTTGCCCTACCATGACCATAAGACCTCTCACTTGTCTGGATAAACAGTTGATATAAAAGATCCAGTTGCTATAAAGATCTTGTTTATCGACAGAAAATAGAAATTATATACATCCCGGATCAGATTCATGACATTTTTAAATTACTACTGCATCCCAGCCCAATGTTTAATCAGGGAGGCTATTAACACAATCATCAATTCTAGCATGCCGATACACTCTCCCGCTAACAGGTCTTAAACAAGCTGATTGGTGCTGGAAGTTGATACGACAAGAGGCATTCCATTTTAAGTACTAAGTTAAAAAGCTATCTAAACAACAAACTATCATGGATGGAAACAGTGCATGAATGACAAAAAACACAATTTGATAGAACAAACACATTCCATAGTCCATGCGAGGAAGATTGATACTTGTCACGGATAATTGTAAAAGCACTTATAAGTTGCGAAACTCAAACAGGATTTGCTAAAGAAAACGTCCAAACAAGATCCTACCTTTAAATATTGCACTTAATCGAGCTGATGGTCTCAAAAGTTCAAGATGCTTTTCAGATGATGATCTCACCAGCTCAAGGTCGTTTCTCAAACCCTCTCCCGAAGCATCTGCAACACCAATAAATCTTGTATCAGAGTAAGGAAGTAGTAAAATCATGACTGGTCATGCTAACTTAATCGTTATAGTTCTGAACAAAGTGAATATATAGGCATAATTTATCATATACAAAAAAGATTAAGCTCGAGTAATCAAGAGATGTTCGAGTACTTTGATCCATGAGTCCTACAGCAGAATTGCAGAAGAATATGAGGGGCCAAAATCCTGACTTCTGTTACCACACCTTAAAATACCTGCTCCACAAAATTAGAATTTCAGTTCAGATCCAATTTATCCAGGATTTTTTTTTTTTTTGTTAATAATCTTTGAGAAAACATTTACTTGCTCGCATATCAAACATAAAACTTGAACTAAAGTTTGCAACTGCTTGGAGCTAAACAAGCCCTCGCCCTTACTATGGTTAAAAATCATTCAGAAATCACCTTTCTCATGGCAAGCAAATTCATTCCTTACAAATTAAAGCATACTACGGGAATCGGGATCATTATCTTAAACCGGAACTGAACACAAGCAATTGATTGTAGCTAAACAAGCACTCCCCTTACTATGGTTAAAGAAGATTCACAAATCACCTTTCCCGGGTCATGCAAACTCATTCAGTACAAAATTAAAGTATACTCCGGGATCATTCACTTAAACCGGAACTGAACACAGGGGTGGATTGGACCCAGCAACATTTTGCTATTCTCCAGCTCAGGTGGAACTACAACACAGGTTTTACATGGTACTAAGATGGACAACTACTTGGGGCAACAAAACCTTAGTTCTTTTGAGTTGTGTCCCAAAAAATTTCATTAACTAGTACCTCGCATCTAATTATCTATGCATGTGCTGCAAAACCTTCCACAAAAATTCCAAATCATCCCAATTCAGCTCATAAACCTTTGAATTAAGAAATCCGAAATTCAAGCACACACAATCATGTCAAGACAAATTATTGAAAACCCATCAAGTACTAACATCAAGTTTTGTAAAAGTTTTGAACTTTATGCAAATCCCAGCAAACCCAGAAGAGAAAAACAGTTTATTCAAACAAATGAATGATAAAAATTGAAAGAAAATTTGCAGATAGAACAGCTGGAAGAGGAGAAGGAACTTGCCCAATGATTTGCAGGAAATGGGGAGCAAAATTCCAATGAAATTTCTCCTGCACAGATCAAAAGTTGAGAGGGGCTCTTTGCGTATTTGAGAGAGAGAGGTAGGTCTTGTACTGTCGTACAGGTCAAGCAAGGCTACCTACAGTGCAGAAAAATTGACTCCTGCATTTTGTCTATTGTCTTTTAAAATTATAAAATACAATTTACATACTTATCAAGTTATAAATACATTATTTATATTCTTTTTTTATTTTTTATTTTTTATTTTTTTCAACTATTTTTATTTTATTTTTATTTTAATGGTTTTGGTTTGTATTAATAATATTTTTTTTTTAGTTGTAGTAGTAGTTGCTAAAATTATTTGAGGAATGGTTGGTAGAGGAATCAACGATTTTGATTGGATAATAGTTAAAAAGACATCTAAGCCCATTATTTGACTCTCAATTTTCTGCGAAACTACGCAATTTGATTGGGTGGGGGACTTGGGGCTTTAGAGCGCCCACGGTTGACATGTCGTTTTCCATTTTTTTTTTTTTTAATTTTCCGGTTTAAAATTAAATGTCGCCTCCTTGTGCCGGCAAAATAATTGGAAAGAAATTATGCTTTTAATCAAGATTTCTTTATCTGACCAAGAAAAGAGTTTTTTCTACTATTCTATATTATCTTTAATTTTTAAATTTCAATTTATATAAAATACTAGGTTGGATGCTTAGTGAAGTCCAAGTTTAGGAATAACGATTTACAACAAGAATAATGTTAGGTAAACTAAATTTATAGATTAAATTTTCAAATTAAATGATGCATCACCGATAAAAAATAAGCACGTTAATCAACATTTAAGTAATAATTCAATCGTCAATTTTCATGTCATTTTGTTTACAAAATTTATAAAATTGCACCTTAACCTTTTCATTAAAACTTCAAAAAATGTGTGCGCAATGCATACTTTATTCATATTTTTGTGTGTGTGTATATATATATATTTATTCATTCACTATGCTATGGACAGTAATCTCTTGTGAAATGTGATGGTGAGATTTATCAACGTGGTTAAAAAGCTCACAACATATTAACACATCAACATGGGATCCACCTTTATATGTATGGTTAATACTATTTTGAAAAGCATTCTAGGCGGGATCTAGGCGTTAGGCAGAGATTGAGCGCTATGGTTAGGGTCTAGACATTTAGAAAATCAGTTAACCTTTTAGGTAGCATTAGGCGGCTACCTAAGCGGTCTAGACAGCTCTAGGCGGTTCAATTTTTTTCTTTTTTTAATCTTTTTAGGTAAAGGCTTGAAGATAGTTTTCTTGTAACATAACTTTGAATACATATTTCATTTTTTCTATTCAATCAATCGTAGCCACTTATTTATATGTTTTTATTGTTATACTAATATATTTAAATTAAAAAAAAAACCTGCCTAGTCCCCTAAGCTTTAAGCTCCTGTACGGTGCCTAACTAGCGTCTAGCGCTTTATATAACCTTGATTACTACCCAAAACAAGTCGCATGATGATTAATTGTGGGTTTCCTTTGTTTTGTGACCCAAATTGTAATCAAGATTACATTATGGTTGCATGACACTCCAACAACTTCCCAAATAGAACAAGAACATTCTAGAGCAGCAAACCTGAATCAATGGGAAGAAGTAGAGGGAGAGCCATCTGGTTTGGCTTGGTGATTAGCTTGCTCAACAAATTAAAGGATGATTAATAATCTAACAATAATATTTTGGTTGTTAAATGAATCATTATCTTCTAAACTTCTCACCCGCTAATTAACATGCAAATTTCCTTAATTAATTAACTTTCATCATCTAAAGCAAAGGGGATATGGGGTTATACATCTTTTCAAGTTACTTGGCTTGCAAGAATTGATGAATATTGAGTTTTTCTTAATTAGGTTAACTATTCATCATATTTTTGAGTTTCATTGATCACTGATTGAACTTGCAAGTTGGTGTGATTTGATTGAAAATATCTAATCTCAAAGGACCAATCTATAAACTTGTTAAATATAGAGGCATAAATCAAATCTTTTCTTTGCCTTAACCACCACGAGATGGTCCAGTAGTTGGGAACGAATTTCAAGTCTGTATTTCACACAACACGTCTTAGGTTCGATTCCTGACATTGGTGAATCATACGAGAGTGCCCAGTGAGATACTGAAATGTCTCTGTGAGCCTTCTCGATCCTCGCGAAAGTGGACTAGACGAGTTGATCCCCTTTTAAAAAAAAATTGTATTTACCTTGTCAATCGAATTTACTCTCATTTTGTTCCTCTCGTATCACTTGAACTAAAACTTATTTTTGAACTTTATCGGTTATCATTCTGCGCACTTCTCCATCTGAAATCAGAAATGCCTTCCTCCACATTATTTAAATCTTGTCTATTTTTACATCCAATATAATAGTTACATTTTTTCACAAAGAAAATTGAAATTGCATAATTTACATTATTTGTGGCTAAAAGCAAAAAAGAAATGTACATTTGTTGGTGGAGTTTTATTGGGTCACCAAGCAAATCAGGCTTCGGTGGGTACAAAACGAGTCCATATTTGGACCCAAAGAACCCACAAAAAATCACCAAAAACATATCCAAGCCCTCCTACATAACACACATATACAATACATTGCCACCCTAACGTTTTGTGCTAAAAAACCAAAGACATGATTTTTCAATATGACGCGATTATATTATTGTTCGTGGCTAGAATTTCCGTTGGGAATGTTTCCTAGCGGACGAGCACACAGCTCCCCGAGAGGTTGGTGCCGGTTGATGCTTTCTGTCGGGCTTCTACTCACTGGCGGGCTTGTCGGGCAAAGCTTGTTGAGCAAGGCTGAAAGAAAAGGACATAGTTAACTTTGAAAGGTGCCTTTGTGGGGCCTTAGGTGTAGGCTTTTAGGCTCACAATCAAGATTAACTTTTAGGTGCTCAGGCGTGCCACTGCCATCTTTAGCATGGCAGATGTAAAACAGATGTTGAGTTTTAGTTGTATATATACCCGAGATGCTGTTTTAGTTATGAAAGGTGCCTTTGTGGGGCCTTAGGTGTAGGCCTTTAGGCTCACAATCAAGAACTAACCCAGTACTCGAACATATAATGTTTGTTTCATTGATTGCAGAAGTATTATGACTATTATACTTCTAATTACCCGAGCCCGGAGAGCAGAATGAATCCAAATATGTGCATTTGTAGGGCCTTAGATGTAGGCCTTGAGGCTTCCCATCATAATTACTTCTATACTCAAACGTTCTATGATAATCATAATATAACAGAATTAAAACTAAGAAATAGGTCGATTACTTGCGCCCCAAGTAACTTCGGACTTCTTGTTATCAAAGACCGTCGTGGATGGGTTAAGTCCACGTAAGGTTCTTTTTTATGCCTTGAGACCAAGGACTTTTGAATGATCAATCTTATATGCCCGAGGGTTTAGAACTCAGATCTGATTTAAACTGTGAATACATATTCCAATCGGATTCAAGAACTGAGGAGTCTTTTAATCATCAACTTGCTAGAAATAACTTGGATACAAATGGAAGTATACAACATATTACTAGACTTATGAATGAAAAGACAAAAACAAAGAGGGTCGGGCAAGACTAATCGTCTTGCAACTTCCTATCTTTGTGATTTATAAAGGGGTTTGAGAGCTTAGAAAGAGGGATAGGGAGATGAGTTTACAGAAGGAAATCGATACTGCAGCAAGGCTTAGACAAGGTAGCAGAGCTTTTACAAAGGCTTTTGGTGAGGGTTGATCCCGAAAGGGATGAAGGCTTGGGCTGACTACAGCTTCGTTGAAGGCAAATCTGGCTTGAGCAGAGTTTGTGCTTGTATTTGTTTGTTTGTTTGAGTGTCCTTATCTCTGATTTCTCTTTCTTCTTTTATAGACAGTTTGGCTTGGCCTCCTGTAGCATTAATCTTGCCCGAATACAGCTTGAAGGGCAATGACTCATCAGTTTTTTACTTGAACTGCCACTGTAAAGTGCTTTTGGGCGGATTAGCTGGCTGGTCTACACCACTTGGTCTCTAGGTAGGTGAGCAAGTGGTTCAAATGATCTGCACCTAGTAGGGAAAAGGCATTTTCTGCCTTCTGGGCTTTGGCTGAGCTTCGGGCTCCTTTCCTCCTAGTCCTTCTTTTGGGCCAACTCCCTTTTGAGCCCAAAGTTCAAGTTTTAACCTAAACAATTATTACTGTAGCATTTTGTATAATATAAAAACTTAAATAAATTTTTTCTGCGTGACAATGTTAAAGTTGACATGAAACGACACGATGCGGTATATCCCACTTCGTGAAGTTCTTATCTCACTAGTGAGAAGTAGCCAAGTAGCCAATTATCCAGGTCTCTCCGGACGCCACGTTCGAGAGATGACACAAGAATTCGTTACCAAACTCCATACACAGGCCACCTTTCCCATCACCCTCTCTCTCTCTCTCTCCCTCCCTCCCTCCTCCTCTCTCTCCTTTCCTATTTATTTCTCCTCCTGCGCCTGAAATTTCAGTTCTTCCCCTTCCTATCAGTGCTTCACTTCACAAGAATTCCAGAGAGGAGGGACACTTGAAAAATGGGGGATGAAAGGGGTTCCTTACACGTGTCAGACAGCAACGGTCTTGATCATCGTGACAACGATGATCAGAGCCGTACGCTGGACATATACCCTCTCAGCAGCTACTACTTCGCTTCCAAGGAAGCCATTCCTGTCAAGGTCGAACCTCCGGCCGATCGTCTTCACAGATTAAAGTCCAAGTACTTATATTTTTTTTCCTGGGTTTTTATTTATTTATTTATTTGTGTATTTTCAATTGGGGTTCCTTTATTTTCATCAATTTTTGCTTAAAAAAATAAGAAATATTAATTTGGGTTTTGTGCTTGTTGAAATATAGTTATGCTGCTTATGGATTGAGGACTTGTGTGGAAGCAGTTATTCTGGTTGGTTCTTTGTTCTTATCAAGCAACATTTTTTATTATTTATTTATTTTTATTCGAACGATATTCTAATTAATCTAATGTAAACTACCGGGGGGGGGGGGGGGGGCAGGGATTTCGATATCGAAAATGTGAGTAAATTTGATATTGCCTTCACCATGATTCAGGTTGAGTTGTTCAAACATCCTCATGTGCTGCTCTTGCAAATAAGAAACTGCATTTTTAAGCTGCCCGGGGGCCGCTTAAGACCCGGCGAATCAGGTGAATTTAACTCATCAGTTTCGCCGAAATAAGGACTTGAAAATCTTGTGAGGTTTTACTAAAATGGAATCTGTTTGAACTCGCAGAGATCGACGGATTGAAACGTAAGCTGTCGAGGAAGCTATGTATCAATGCTGATGGTGATGGGATTCCTTGGGAGGTAGGGAACATGGAAATATGTTGTTTTGTTTTCGGGTGGTATTCGAGTTGAAAAATGGTTGGTGTAAATTGTTTCAATGTTTAGGTTGGGGAATGTCTTGGGGCATGGTGGAGGCACGACTTCGAATCATTGCTCTGCCGGGACTTGCCAAGTAGAGTTGAAAGCCCAAAGGTAACGAGCTCGGTCTCCCTCTAACATGAGGTAGTTAACAGTTAACTGAATAATCGACGTGGCAACGAATCTGTCAAGATCATAATAATTGATGTATAGCGGGGTGCTAGGATCAGTTGGCAACACGCTGGTGCTGATTTGGCTGTGCTTTGCGGCTAGGATCTGCCCGCCTGGGTGTGCAACTGATCGTAGCATTCCCTTGATGTATAATATTGGGCATGAAGTATCATATTATGTCATCGACTCATCAGTTAATGTGTTTCCCCTCCTAACAAGGCTGCTTCACCTGGATGCCAAGAAGCGTGATTTCTTCTGTTTATGTCATTATGTAGGAGTGCACAAAACTCTACGTTGTGCAGTTACCAGATTGTCGGAAGTTCATTGCGCCAAAAAACCAAAAGCTGCTCGCTATTCCCTTGTGCCAGATCGCCAAAAACAACGAGGTAAATGAATCTTAAAATTTGTGTCCGTACATGTTTGTAAGCGTTTGAACGTGTGATGGGAGATTGAATTAGTCTATTGTGTTCCACAGACGTATGGACCGATAATATCAGGTGTTCCAGAGATGCTATCGAAATTTACCATCAACATTGTAGAAGATTAAGATCAATTTGATCGCCTTTGTAGAATATGCCGTGTGGTTTGCAGACGAGGATTAGCAGTAAAAACGTGCGTTGGAGAAAGTTGTTCCCTTGGCAGCTATCTCTCTGTAAATTTTGACAACCGTTTGTGTAATCTACATAGCGTGTAGATTTCGTGTGTAGATTTCTTCCGTAACTTCTATGTCCGACGCTATAGTTTTCAATAAGGTCGGAACATGGCTACAATGTCAGCTCTCTTAGAGAATTAAAAGAAAAAACAGCTTTGTTTATGGAAGTCGGAAGTCAAAAAATGAAGGTTACATTTTCACTGAACTTAAATTTCATGACTACCCAATTGCACTCTGCCCTGGTGCTTTTATGATGCAGTTTTCACTCATCAAATCTCTTACTTTCTCAACTTCGTCCCACCTGCCTTCTTCTGCATAAATATTTGACAGCAACACATAATTACCCGAATTCCATGGTTCGAGATTGATAAGCTCTTTAGCTGCGAGTTCCGCGAGCTCTACTTCACCGTGAGTAGAGCAAGCACCTAGTAGTGCACCCCATAAAGCAGCATTCGGTTTCGTAGGCATACTCTTAATCAGGTCATGAGCCTCTCTCACCCGTCCGCTTCGCCCGAGAACATCAACCATGCATCCATAATGCTCTAGTTTCGGCTCAATTTGGCGAGTCTCAATCATTGAAGCAAACAAATCCTTTCCCTTTTCCACCAAGCCTGCATGAGCACAACTTGTTAAAACCCCAACAAATGTTGCATCATTAGGTCTCTCGCCCTTGCTTATCATCTCCTCGAACAAGCCGATCCCAAGTTCACCTTTCCCATTAAAAGCATATCCCGAAATCAGTGTGTTCCAGGAAACAACGTTTTTGCGAGGTATTTGGTTGAAAACACTACAAGCAGCATCCAGGTCTCCACATTTACAATAAAAGTTTATAAGTGAATTCCCTACGGATACAACTTCTTGCAGAAGTCCTTTAGAATCCGTATAAGAGTGTATCCATTTCCCAACATCAACAGCTCCCAAATGAGCACACGCAGGCAAAACCGAAACCACAGTCGCTTCATCTGGTTCAAAACTCTGATCAAGCATCTCACGAAAAAGTTCCAAAACCTCACTATCTCGCCCACTATGCGCTAAGCACGAAATCATCGAGTTCCAAGAAACAACGTTCCGTTCACCCATCTGCTTAAACAAACACAATCCCTTATCGACATCACCTGTCTTGCAAAACCCACGAACCATCAAATTCCAAACGATGATATCTCTCTGAGACAAAGCATCAAACACCTTCTCAGCATCCCCCATTCTCCCACAAGTTACATAAAGCTCAATAACTCCAATCCTAATCGAACTAAACCATTCAAACCCAACTCTTAGAATCTGTCCATGGACGCACTGGCCTAGTCTGTAATCGCAAATGTTCGAGCATGACTTGAGCAACGGCGCGTAAGTGTACTCGTCGGGGCGGATGCTCTGGTATTTCATGAGAGAGAAGATGTATAGGGATTGTTCGAAGGGTTTGCAGAGTGAGAATCCTTTGACCATGGAATTGAAGAGGAGGATGTTGGGGTTGTGGGTTTGATTGAAAATGCGACTTGCGTAGCTCATTTTGTTGAGTGACCAACAAACGGAGACGAAGTGGGCGAGGACTTGATTGACTTGGCCAAGGCCATGGCGGAGGAGGTGGGCGTGGATCTGGCGGAGATGGGTTCGGGTTTTGTGGCCATGGAGGAGGCGGAGGACTCGCCGCTCCGCCTCACGGCATGCTCTGCTCATGGTTGTAGAGTGGAGCTCAGGATTACCGGAGTGGGTGAAGGTCGATAAGATGGGGAGTTCGCGGGAACGGTAACTGTAATTTAAAAAGGAAATGAGCTTGAACTTACAAAATAAAAATAAAAGGTAAAATGAATAGTATCAGAATTAATTTTTTAGTGTAAAAATATAGTTTTTCGTTAAAGTAAACAGCACTGGAAGTTTTTCGTTAAAGTTCTCATTCAAAAGGTAATGAAGTTTTTTACGACAACTCCAAAGGACGTCGTATAAGAAATAGGCTTTTTAGTCAAAATTGTTCTTGAGATTTGCATAACTCATAACTTTGGTCTCTGAGATTTAAAATCAATAGAAGTGGTCCCTGAGATTGTCCACCATCCATCATTTTGATCTTTCTGTTAAAAAACTTCGTTAAGTTGAAGATATTTTTGTAAAATCAAATTCTCCACTTCCTTTTTCACCCTTTTTCTCTCATCTCTCTCATCTTTTCTACCAAAGTCCTCATGTCTCTCGTCAATTCGTCCTTGTCGGTTGACAGAGAAGGGAAAAAGTGATTAGGGTTTCTGAATTGAGGGTTTGGGTGACGGACTAGGATTCTCTCCCTTCCTCTTTTCATCTCCTTCCATCCCCTCCTCTCACATTTTCTTGTTTTGTCTTTCTCTTGCTATAAAAAATTAATGTAAGATGTTGACGTTGCTTAACCATGACCGTTCAAATAGGAGGGGAAGGAAGGGGAGGCAAAAATAGAGGGGATATAATCTTACTTCTTGGGTGACAGAGAATCGGAAATCGGTACGGAATCTTTCGAATTGGTGAATTGCGAGGCAATGAAGTTAACTGCGACATGGCAGACCATTTTAGGCAGATCTGGGAAGGCTCCCAAATATAGCGGTTGGTGTGCATGTTTACTGCTGTCTTGTGGTGTGGAATAGTTTAAAGGTTTTGGCATTGAATAAGAGTAGGAAATATATGAGGAAGTAGGGTCCTCTGGTTATTGACATCTCAACCTTTTGGCCACCTTTTCTTCCTTTTGGTAAGCTTATTGATTGAGTGCTTTCCATTCACATTCATAGTTGGAAAGCAACACCGAGGTTTTAAAAAAAATTTGTAGGTTTTGATAATGAAAGTGAAGTCCATTAAATTGGTTGATATTGTAGGTGGGGAGGGGCAGGGGCATGGGAAGAGGAAGAGGAATAGGAATGGGAAGAGGGAGATAGTATCCAACTCACAATGCACTCCACAAGTTCAAATGGTACATTCAGTAGCCCTTTAGTTTTTGTATTGTTTATTCTTTTACTTTTTTTTTTCCAACAATAACTTGTGTAAATTGTAATAAAAGGAGTACGATTTGGATTTTACAGGGTGACTATTAACTGTAAGGTATTATCACTTGGTTTTCAACATGTACAAGGTTGCATTGGTGTCACTTCCCAAGTAGTGCCACCACAATCACAACCTACCAACAAACGATACAAATCACCAGCAAAGAGAGGCAAGCCCTGGAAGCCTTGAGCATGGAGAAAGTTTGTAGTTTGTATATCACTGCACAAATGGAAGAAAACAAGCTGCAACCATTTATTTTCTTCTTCTTTTTTCATTAGAACAGTTGGATAATGATTTTGCAGTTGAACATTTAGAGTTTGATCTTGCTGTTAAACATGTGGGATATTGTTTTTTGATATTGAACATTTGAACATATTTTGCTTTGGGATATTTTGCAAGTTATAATGCTAATCATGTTGAAAATTTCATGTAATAGAACATGGTATCTCTTTTTTGTTAATTCTATTAATTTAGTCTTGTCTATGGATATACCATAGTTTGAACCATTCATTTCATTATATTCAAGTGTGCAAACTGTACAATTTTTTTCCAAAAATTAACAAAAGGGAAAAAGTCAAGTACCGTTTGCGATGATTTACTTGAGTTTGATGCCAAATCGTTTTTAATAATAGTTGAAGAGTTGATATCACTGCCAAAATTAGCAAATAGAGGTATTCTTTTTTTAGAGAAATGAGAGAAAAAGGGTGAAAAAGCACGTGGAGAATTTGATTTGACAAAAATACCCTCCAATTAATGGAGTTTTTAAATGAAATGACCAAAATGATGAATGGTGGGCAATCTCAGGGATCACTTCTATTGATTTTAAATCTCAGGGACCAAAGTTATGCGTTATGCAAATCTCAGAGACCATTTTGGTCAAAAAACCTAAGAAATAAGACTAAGGGAATCTCTGTAGAAGATGTGACAAATTAACTCATTGGGTTGATACGGGTATCATTAGAGCAACTCCGCTCTTAAAAACTAAGTTGGCCCAAAGTCCATTTAATTCACCCAAATGAATAGTAATTAACTGCAATGAATAGTAATTGGCCAAATGCATCTCCACAACTAAACAAAATGAGCTGGCAAGAGTTTAGTTAATTTGTATTAAAATATTATTTTTTTTTTTACAAAATAGTAAAAAAATATTTTATTTTTAATTTCATATAGGATTTTTAACCAATCTTGTCACACCACGTGTCATTATTCGAAAGTAAAAGGTGGAAGATGATGATTAGGTATTTATAGAAATGTAGTGTAAGGTAGAAGATGATGGTTAGGTATTTATAGAAAAAAATAATAAAATTTTCGTTTTATTTTTTTCTGTATTTTTAAACAATTTTTATTAAGTAATTAATTTGGATCATTGGATTTCAAAAAGATTGAAATCCAACAGCCCAAAATTGGACACGTGGTCAACGATAAGATTTTTGACATTGTTTTTAATGTTTTTTGACCGAAAAACCTGGACCGTTGATCTGGAAATTGAATGGTCCAGATTTTGCCATGTCACTAGCCGTTAGATTTCAAATTCAAAGTTTTTTGACCGTTGGAAATCCAATGATCCAAAAAACTAGCCGTTGGAAATCAAACAACCATCGTCGCGTCACGTGGCCCAAGTTCGACGTCCAGTTAGTGTGCCTGTAGCGTGGGCCCCCCTTTACGAGCTGTCGGAAACGCGCGCTCACGTGCCAGCCACAAAAAAAACTCAACCTGGGGCTGACGTCAGATGAGCCAATTCCTCACTCAATCCATTCTGGCCCGAGTCCCTAGAAGCTGGGGTGGACTTAAGGCCAACCTATTGGGTGAGGTGGAGTGGGTTTTTGGGGGACTATGCTGTTTTGGGGGATTTTGGGCCAACCTATTTGGATGGGGTGGACTTACTCTTAAGACTCATTTAATTCGATTTCACCTTATACCATCATCACTACTACTAATCTCACATCTATATTAGGTAATACCAAATTAAATAGGTCTTAACGATTATCTACCCAATAGGTTGATTCGCCACCTTTGAAGATTGAAAAGCTAAATATGTGATGAGATATGTAGATTCCTTAAAAACCTAACCCATGGCAAAATACTTAAGTTTCATGTGCATCACCATTCTCTTCAAAAAGGCGCGTCATAAGCCAATTCGTAAAGCTGTATCCTTGATACTCGATTCGCGCGTTTTTTATTTTGATCTTCGATTCATTCCATCATCTGATATATATCAAAACAACAACCACATCTCAGCACAATCTTTTGTACCGTGGTCAAACTACCATTCAACATTCAAATTGTGGTATGTGTATGATCGAGTTTAATTTATTATAGTATAATACGACATACCAATCGAGTCATAACTTGGTGAAGTTCATCATCTTTTGCATTCTAGTGCCCTCATAGTTTCTCTTCTATTTATACACATGACATAGTCTTCTTTGTTGATAACATATACCAACCATTATCTTCTTTTGCCGACATATCTTTTTATCCTTATCCAAAAAAAAAGGAAGGTGACAACTAAAACGGTGTCTGTGTACTGTCTTATACGGTAAACACTAACAGAAAATAAAAAATAAGACAGACAAAGACAAGACATCAACTTTCCTATGTGCCAAGGTTAATGCTAAATCCTGTTAGCGACAATCGTCGTTTATGCATGCATGAATAATATTTACACTAGTAATAGAGCCCGCATGTTGCTGTGGGTTTTAAAAGTCTATAAAACATGTAAAAAGTTCTATTACAATAGTAGCACATTGTATCATGGTGTTACGATTATAAAAAAAAGGTTTGATTGGTTATGTACGAAATGAAATTTACTTACTGTGGGAGAGGTTGGTCTAGGTTTTCTGCCCAAATGCTAAGCAGATGCCAAAATTTGTATCCTGGAGACTTGTTGGTTCAACCTGGAAGGAAAATGAATAGATTTTCCAATTGAAATAGTGAAGAAAAATGATTTTAGTTGAACTATTGTCAAAACTGCGAATTGGGATTATCTTTTTTTGTTCAGGATTTTTACTTATTTGATCGGCCCCATATTTTTTCTGCAATTTTTTAAGCAGACGCAATGAGAAATTATGTAATTGCTGGATAAAAAAAAGGCATGAGTAGAAAATGATAGTAGGCAACAAAACGAAAAAAACGAAAAAAAAAAAGTTGTAAAAAGATGGATCAGATATATCTGGTTTGGTGTCTCTATGTAATATAGAGATATAATTTGCTGAGTTGTTTCAGCTTCCATGATTTGGACAAATAATCATCATTTCCATCATTACTCTTCAAAGGAATCGACTGTTACCAATTTGTAGACAAAGACTTGATTCTTTTCATTTGCTGTAAATACATAGCCAATCATTTGATTCTTTTCAAATGCATAACAAAATTTGTAAAAAAACGAATCAAAGATTAAGAAGATATAACCAAAATTTAAATATTGACAAATTACCCAGCTAACTCATACTACCCTTTTATCATGAATTAAAAACACTCATCATCTTCTTCTCAAGTGCATAACAAAGCTTCTAAAAAAAGGAATCGAAAATTCAGAAAATAACACCAAAATTTAAACACCAACAGACAAATGAATAATACAAAAATAGCAACAATCATTCATGCACAAATCCAGAGCTCACCCAATTGTTGACCTTCAGTTAACTGTAGAAACACTGCAGCTGCAGATGGGGAAACAAAAAGGGCATAACCGACTTTTCACTGCACAAATGAGGAAACAAAAAGGGAACTAAGCTTAATCAAAGGACATTTTTGCCACTTTACTGTTAATGAACATTAACCGAGTGTTTGGGTTTTAGTATATATAAATTTGTTGACGCGTTGATTATATGTGCTTAGATAGTAAATTACATTGTTTTATAGGCAGTTCACCGTCTCAATTAATCTCTAGATGTTTGAAAAATAAAAAATGACGTCGTCTAGGTGAAAGGCCCTGCACGCCTGCTAACTAGCACCTAATGTCTTTTAGAATCTTGATATTTGTTGACAAATTATGAAGGTTACCTTTCATCTACAATTGCATGCATGAAAGTTGACAAATTATGAAGGTTACCTTTCATCTACAATTGCATGCATGAAAGTTGGTTAGAATATGTTAGCAACAATCATTCATGCACCCTTAAATAGTCAATTACGATGTTAACGAGTTGTGAAACCTACTTCCGTCAACAACAGATGATTATTTACATGGCTAGTTGTGGATGGAAATGGGTATGTTGCTGTGAGTTGGTGACAATATATTTGTGTCATGCATGACACACCAACCCTAAATTTATCAAAATCGAAGCTGTGAGAGTGATTGGAAGTCGTAATAATATATGGATCCCATTTGTATTTATGGCCTCACGATTAACCAACCAACAAGCAACTATTCAAAGCAAAGTGTGAACCAAAAGATCTGTCAAATTCAATTTTCAAGTCCATTTTCAAGCAGTCAATCATGTGAATTAGTGCATCTAAGTTTTATATATAATCTTATTTCACACTTTACACGTGCCTTGACTTTTCCTTTTTCATCTTTTCAATAAAATAGAAATTATGCAACCTCTCCGTTGAGATGAAAAGATTTTTCAGTGTATTCGAAACAGGAAGTGTTACACAAAATATTATTATATAAGAGGTGGAATGCTTAAAAAATAAAACTTGCATCCACTTGTATAATGACCTGCAGTGCACCATCACTCTGTGTTTCAAGCACATTGAAAATTTCTCGGTAGAGACGGCTTATTAGACCAGAGCAGTGTTCATGTCTCATGTACGTAATTTGAGTTCGTACATTTAATTTTGTTTATATAATTTATATTCTAATTTAAGCTGGAAAAAAAAAAACTTGAATTGCTTGACAATAATTATATAAATAATTATATTTATTATTTTGACTATTTTTCAAGTGTTTACAATTATTATTTTTTGTCGATGTTCAAGAATTCAGATTAGTCATATGAATACATAACATGTGGTACAATTGTATAAGATAGAGTTTCATACTTTCCGTCTTTATAAAAATCAGGAGCATCAAACCCGTGCACTTGAAATCTCGACTTTCGGTTTCCTCTACATCCGTACATCATGTGTATAAGAAAAATACATTTAAGTCAAAATCAAGAATTTAACAATTGAAAGTAGAAACTGACGTTGTTTTAATTTAAATTAAAAAAATGGTTAATCTCAATTTCCTATTCTGAAATTTCTTAATTTTCAATATTTGATACATAAAGTTTTTTTTGTCCCAATCTGGTAGCTAAAGTCATAATTCCATAACACTTTCATACATCAATTAAGTTTTCCGTCAGAACTTCCGTTAACTGATGATGTAGCGTCCACGTGAACAATGACTAGATGCCCACTTGGACATTAAAAATAATAAATTAATAAAACTAAAATAAATTAAATTAAAAAAAATAATAATAAATTAAAACTTAAAGAAAAAACAAAAATTTAAAGAAAAAAAAACTAAGGGTTTTTCCCATCCCCATTTCGAACAATTAGCAAATCCCCAGCAGCCCCATCTCCGTCTTCACCATCGCAAATCCCCAGCAAACTCCTGCTCCAAACCCTCATCCTCCTCATCCCAAAACCCAAAACCCAACCCCATCCTCCACACCCCAAAACCCAACCCCAGCCAAGAGACGTCGCTGCATGAAGTTATTCACGGAGCCCAATCCTCCAACACGCCAAGCCCAAGGCCGCATATCTCTACGCCTCCTCCTCCGGATCCCGTCACGGCCTCCAACCCTTCCCCCGAAATCTGACGCCGACGTGGATCTTCCCGAATCCGACCCGGAATTCATACCGTTGGGCGCTCCCGAATCGGACCCCTACCCACATCCAGCCTGGGGACCCTGACATCCTGCAAATCCACTTGTTCTTAGCCGAGATTTGATTTTGAACTTCCTTCAAATTCACAAAAAAATGGAAAAAATAAAAATAAAAATCACAGAGGTAGAGAGAGACAGATCGAGGAGAAGAGAGAGAGTACATGCAAGATTTGGGTGTCTTCGTGTAGAGAAGAAGAATTGAAACTAGAGGTAGGGGAGGGGGACGGTGGCCGTCGAAGTGGGAATTGGAGAATTAATTGAATTTAGGGTTGCGTGGGTGGAGAGGAGAGAAGGGAGGGAGGGGAGTATTTACCAAATATAGTTAAAAATTAACTCTTAATTTCAAAAATGTCACTTTTTATAAAAACTTTTAAATATATTCAAAATTTGACTTATATAAACACAAATACCCTCAAATTTAACAATTAAATAAATTAAAAGCTTTTTAGCTCTTGTCGCCTCAAGCTCCGGTCCAACTTTTGCTTCTACACTCCACCACCACCACCCTATTCCCTTCAACCCCCTCATAACCGACATTGAGCGCAGCCGTGGTTACCGCAAGTAGGAGCAGAATAATTTCAATCATGCCTTCAACGCATTTTTTCTTACTAATATCATTTTTAGTTTTAAATATAAAAATAATTTTTAAAGTTAATCCACATGTCGGTATATGATTGTATTTGTAAGACCCACGTGGCGCCACATCATCACACTAACAAAGCAATTGATAGATTTTTCACGAAAAAACTAAAATGATCACGATGGACAAATTCAAAGAAATACTAAAATGATTCATGATAGATAAATTCAAGAACACTACTATTGATTATCATTAATTGTTAAGGATCATATTAAGGAGTTATGTCAATATCACGAATCATTTTGGCTAAAAAGCCTTTAATTTATTGATTGTTAAATTTGAGGGTATTTGTGTCTATTTAGGTGGAATTTTGGATATATTTGAAAGATTTTATAAAAAGTGACATTTTTGAAATTAAGATTAATTTTTGGCTATATTTGATAAATACTCGAGGGAGTGAGTGTTGGGACTCGGGGAAAGAGGTAGGAGACGACCCAAAATTTTAATTTTAATTTTTTATTATTTTTAATGTCCAAGTGGGATCAAATTTACAAGTGGCGTCTAGTCATTGTCCATGTGAGTGCCACGTTATCAGGTAACACACGAAAAACTTAACGAATGTATGAAAGTGTTCCAGAATTATAACTTTAGGTATCAAACTGAGACGAAAAAAACTTTATATATCAAATATTAAAAATCAAGAGATTTTATATAGTAAACTGAGATTAATCTAAAAAAAAGTGGTAAACTGAGATTAATCTAAAAAAAAATAGAGGTTGAAGTATATTAACGAAAAGTCATGGGTCCCATCTTCTTCCCCACCCATTTTGGAAAGGTTTTGAGTTGATGGGTCTCCGCCAAACTTCCAAAATTTCCCAACCAACAGTGGAAACACCACTATTACTAGTCCAAGTGGGGACCCACCTTATTTCCTTAATTACATATTAGTTAAATAAAACATTTTGTCGACATTTTGTAAATTCGAAGAGATTGACTTCGCTCAGAGTCTGTGAAGACCAAACGCAGAAGCACCAGAAGAAGTGCTTCGAAGAAGAACAATAAGCAAAAACAAGAAAAGCTCACATAGTCATGAAGACAGGAACCTTAGGACCCAACCTCAAGCTCACTCTCCCTCCTCCTGATGAAGTTTTCATCTCTAAATTCTTGTAACTCTCTCTCTCCCTCTCTCTCCCTCTCTCTCTCTCTCTCTCTCTCTCTCTCTCTCTCTCTCTCTCTCTCTCTAGATATGTGTGTGTGTACGTGTATATATACATATGTATATTACGAGTTTTGTGGTATGGCAGGACTCAAAGCGGCACGTTTAAGGATGGCGATCTCCTGGTTAATAAACAAGGGGTTCGGATCGTTTCTCATGGAGAAGTTGAATTTGTAAGATTTTTCTCAGAAGATTTCTATTCAATTTTGTGAAATGTAAAGATTGAATCTTTGAAGTGAATTGGGTTAAATTTTGCCAATTTGATGAGCATTGTTGTGATTAGGAAAATGGGGTTTGCTTATTACTCAAGGTTATGCACTGTGATATTGTGTATATATAAGAAAGATAGGTTTTTGATGTGTTTTTGTTTTGGTTGTGAATGTGAATGTGAATGTGCATGCAAATGCTCAGCCGCCACCTATTCAAGCATCGGACAACCAGATGATTTTAGCCGACCTCGACGCGATTAAAGTTATTGGCAAGGGAACTGGTGGGGTTGTGCAATTGGTTCAGCACAAATGGACTCGCCAGTTTTTTGCATTAAAGGTATGGCGGAAGGCCCATAATTTTCATATTATTTGTTCATGTTTTCCCAAGTCGAGTAACTCCTTGTGTAGCGTAGAAGGTTGGGGTCGTTTTTTGGAGGTAGGATCAATACAGTGTTGTGCCTTAGCACCATTTTAATTTTCCAAATATGTGTGTGCGCTGTCTGTTGTGACGATGTGCAACTCTTTGTGAGGACGTGAAGGTAAACGAGTCACACATTGGTAAAAGGAGAAACCTTGCAAGGTATTATAAGAGGTTGGGCTACTCCCCACAGTTTTGTGGTGGAACCTCAACTTTCTTCATGTGCTAGCCTAAAGATGGATTTACAAAAGTTATGCTGTAAGCTGCAATCGTGTTTGAATCTTGAGACGAGTAAAGTCGGAGTAGTAGAGTCTCTTGTAGAGCTATTTCAAAATTCTTACTATTTCAGGAACTTCTTTGAGTTAAGATTCTTTAATTATAAACACCACTCCTTACATGTTTGAAATTCACACTGTTAGAATTATCTTCATGCTTTTGTAGATTGTAGAGATATCCAGGGCCGGCCATGAGAATTTGGGAGCCTTAGGCGAGCTTTTGAAGTGGGGCTCTAAAATTCTTTAATCTTCGGTTCTTTGTATATTGATTTGTATAAAAAAATTCACTAATTACGTAAAAAGTTCTATGTTCACATCAAATATCATTAAAAATTAATATCAAAAGAAGATAAATATACAAACATTATTTAAACATTACACAATTCACTTTTTTAAACACAAATGTACTAAATGTTTGTAGTGAAGAGTTTAAGATTGAGAGTTTAAGATTGAGAGTGAAGAATAACAAAACTTGATGATCAAGAAAGTAAATAACAATAAAACTTGATTGACGAGTATAATAAATTCAACGCCAATTGTTTCTCTTGTGTTTTTTTTTCTTCTAAAATCAACATCACACTAACGAATTGAATATTAAAATAATCCATTGAATAAAAAGTTATTGAAAAGAAAAATATAAAATTCAAAGTTTTGATTACCTTAAAGTACAATTTTTAAGACCATATGATAGTTGGTTTAAACATTCGATAGAAATGGAGAGAATGAGAAGTTGAAAGAAAAAAGATTGCAAAGAGACTTGAGTTTTATAACTTTATATGCATTTGGACAGATGGATTGACAGTAAATTTGAAAAACAAGAAAAATCTAGTGACTAATCTAGTGACTAAAAGACAACTTCGTGTTTCGAACTCAACACCCCAAAGAAAAATGAAGCCAACATTTCCACTGCACTAACAAATGAATTATGATATTTTTTTTTTTTGTATTTATATGTTAATTACAGGATATAAATTTTTTTTGGGCCCTTCCGAAGTGGGGGCCCTAGGCGGACGCCTACTTGGGCTATCCTCAGGGCCGGCCGTGGAGATATCCACCGATATGCCTTCGATTGGATATTTCTGCATATTGTGTCGTTTGCTTTATGTTGTCCTTGCGTTATCCCAATTTCAGGTAATTCAGATGAACATTGAAGAGTCTATCCGCAGGCAGATTGTACAGGAATTGAAAATTAATCAATCATCACAATGTCCAAACATTGTTGTATGTTACCAGTCCTTCTACGATAACGGTACCATTTCAATCATCCTAGAGTACATGGATGGTGGGTCTTTGGCAAATCTTCTGAAGAAGGTCAAAACGATTCCAGAGTTTTATCTTGCTGCCATTTGTAAGCAGGCAAGTTACTTCACCTTGACGTATGAGACCTGAAACTCTCTGCCTTTCGTACTTTGATAAGTACTAATTATAACGTGTTGTTTTCTCCATTTCTTGTTGATGCAGGTGCTGCAGGGTTTGTGCTATCTTCATCATAAAAAGCACATCATCCATCGGGACTTCAAACCTTCCAATTTGTTAATCAATCATGGAGGAGAAGTTAAGATAACGGACTTTGGTGTGAGTGCAATAAAGGCAAGCACGTCCGAACAGGCAAATACTTTCATTGGCACATACAACTATATGTCGGTGAGTAACTTATTTATTATTGTATACAAGCATCATGTTTTCTTGTTCAGGGCTCTTGAGGTGCAGGCACTAACTGTTTCTGTTAAAATTTGTTTTGCAGCCAGAGAGAATCGCTTGTCGAAATTATAGCTATAAAAGTGACATTTGGAGCCTGGGGTTACTACTGCTGGAGTGTGCAACAGGTCAATTCCCATATGTACCACCAGATCAAAGTGAAGCATGGTGTAACTTTTTTGAGCTTATGAGTGCCATCGTTGACGAACCAGCACCTTGTGCCCCTTCCGATCAATTTTCTCCAGAGTTCTGCTCATTTATTTCTGCATGGTAAAGCTTAATTTTTCCGCTCGTATTAAGTTTGTGATATTCTAAAATTAAATATTTTTATGTTATTTCTCACTTGTAATTTTTGGTTAACGATTCTCACTTGTAAAATATTAGTCCTCATCTTCCTATCCATTGGTTTACGCCTGTAATAGCAATTTTGAACCAACTGTATTCTCTAAGGTTGTATTAGTTAAATTTCATTCGCCATTTGTTATTTTTTGGTCATTTCTGTCCATCCCCAAAAGGAATGAACCATCGAACCACAAGAAACTTGGGTTTCCTTCAAATTCTCTTTGTGTGATTGAGTTTCTACTCATTGCGTTGTCTGTTGATGAAGTTGCTGTTTTTGACTTTGTTGATGTTCATTTATTTTTTTCCCGTTTATCTCGAATGTTTACCCTTTTATATTCTTGCTCTTTGAGGTTACTAACCCTACCTTGGGGAACTTTTCTTTATCTCAGTGTACAGAAAGATCCGAAGGATAGACCATCAGCTCAAGATCTCCTGGTACGACCCATGAAACCCTTTGTCCCAGTTTCTTCTTCCTTGTACAAGTTTGCTGGATTTGTGGATGCTTTCAATCTGATTTGGTCTTTGTCTTTTGGTCTCATTTCAGAGACATCCCTTCATCAACATGTACGATGACTTGCATATTGACCTTTCCTCTTACTTCACCGAAGCAGGATCTCCCCTTGCAACATTTTAAAACTAGCTGGTATATTCACATCTGTATTTCGGTCCACATCTTGGATTCACTATTGAAACTGAAATACGAAAATTCGTTGCTTTTCTTTATTAGTGTAATTTGGTCTCGTGGATGAAGACAGTTGCGGAAATGAAGAATCACTGCTATGGCATGTCCTCGATAGTATATTTTTTTTCCTACAGAATATCCTTTTGTGTGGTAGATGAAAATTAAGCCTCTTTTCTTTGTTATGCCGTTTTCTGTTCAAATGTTTATACCGTACTCATTTTTTTCTTGAAGCTCCTTTACGTGAGATGTTTGAAGTTTCGTCTTGCTTACCAAGATTGAATTAGAACTGTAATCTAATGTATGCCTAGAGACCTTGTTCAACGAAAGATTGGATTGTAGAATGACTCTTCTGCTATGTTCTTGCCTATGACAGGATGTGGACTGCCGTTGTTACGGTGTTAGGGACCGCGGATGTACTGTCAGGAGTAAACTTTCTTTCCATTTTAGTTCCTCGGTAGCACAAGTTTTGTTTCGTAATTGACATTATTTTTACTAGTCATAACTTTTTCCTGCCGTATTGGAAATGCTTCTTGTAACTTGTAAGTGACTGGTTTCTCCTCCTTGATAAGTCGATTCGACTGTACACTCCTAAACCCAATTGTAGTATCAGCACGCCAATGAAAGAAGTATACTTTGCCTTCAACGCCGGAAAGCGAGCAACTTTCCATAAATTTGAGGTTTATGATTGTTGGGGGAAATCTGTTTGTTGTTCGTCAAATGCACTTGGAAATCTGTTCATCTGTCTAGTGTCGAAAGCATTTGTTTGTCTTTTACGATTGCAAATTCATTCGTCTGTGTTATGTAATTTGCCTTCTGTGCAAGTAATTTCTTATGGATTGTGGTTTATGCGGTCGGATTGTTAGAGAGACTATCAAACAAGAAGGAAAGGAACATAGAAAAACATCATTGTAATTCGTTGAACTACTGTGTTCATGTACAAATTAATAATATAGTAAGAACAACGCAAAGGAGGGCGAAAGAATTCTTAAACGCTACAGTTGTGGAGAGATTTTTCGCTGTGGTTGTCACACCGTCACGTGATTTTATCAACCTATCATTCATACAATTAACCACATGATGTGACGGTCCGACCAAAAATTTCTCCGTGTCACCCAACCCAGGTGAAAAACTTAGGGTTGCGTTATTTTGGTGATTAAGATAAAATCTCTGATTACCAATTTTAATTCTAATTAGGGTTTTTTCTTAAACTTCCTTGTGGGTTTCAAGTCTACTACTATAACAGTGATGTTGTCCTTGCTCCCCTTCTGCATGGCAAGCCTTGAGAGATACTCTGCCGCAGATTGCACAGCAGGATCAGCTCCCTCGCCCCGTTCCGTTGACATGGTATCACCGTACTTCTTGTGCCACAGAAGGATCCGCCTTCGTGCAATGTCGCAGGCCTCCTGGTTTGTGATGAAATCCCACAACCCGTCGCTGGCTAGAATTAAGCACTCGTCTTCCTTTTCTCGAGAAACAAACACTACTTCTGGATCCGGTATAATCCACGGTTTCAAATATCGGTCCCCTGATTAGATTGAACATCTCCATCAGCATGAATAAAATCAAACTCAGACCATATATACAAGCACAATATGAGTTTCCAAGGTTTGTACCAATGGATCTTGACGTTGCAAGAACACCGAAAACACGTGAACCATTCCACTGTATGACCCTGCCTCCTGCAGCCTCTATCCTTGCATATTCATCTTCTCTGTCTGGCTAAAACCAGAACAAAACCTAATTAGTCTCTCTAGAAACTTAGGTACGACCGGGATGATAAACACGCGTTTGCACTTAAGATTTTGTGAGATGCAAAATGGATGAAATAATGGAAAACTACAAAAATTAAAGGCCTTACCTTGTGGTCTACTGACAAAGGCACAGAAACTTTCCCTCTACACAATACTGCTCTCGAGTCGCCACAGTTTGCTACGATAATATGCGTTGGACAAATTACGGTGACTACAGCAGTTGATCCGGCGGTTTCAGGAGCTATAGGTTGGAGAAGGCCTCCTGGAGCTCCCCCAGAAGAAGCATCAGGTTTGCTCTCATACGTGCCTCTTGGAGCTCCTCCAATCTCAGCATCCACTTTAAAGAAACTATTCGAGAAGGCCTCCTTCCACCTCTCCTGCCAACCGTCCTCCCCATTGCTTCTGCCGCGTAAGCCTGTTTTCGCAATTTCTAGCTCTTCGGCCAGTGCAGAGTGCAGGCGTTCGCGACAATAATTAGCAACCTGCAGAATTGAGAGAATCCAAGTTGAGTAATTCGACACGAGAAGTTCTTTGATCAATGCAAAAATGGAAATTCTATAGGACAAAAATTCGAATTTCAGTTAAGCTATCATACCTGGCAACCTCCATGTCCATCATAAACTCCAAAAAAATGGGCGGTTAAGTCATTTGGGTCTTGATTCATGCCATTCAAGACACTGTCATCCATTAGCATTTGAACCGGAACCTGCGAGAATTGCGGCACAACTGCAACGTCATCTTCCATCTCCGGTCTCCTTCCAATGATAGACGTGGAACCCCAAAGGGGTACGCGATCCAAATCTAAAACTTTCTGACTGCAGCTTGTTCCGCACATTTTCTTACTATATTCCTGACTTCCCCGATTCACGACTTCCGCTCCCCGGTTTTCGTCATGAGGACTATTGGAGAACAAAGGTGACGCGTTCGCTATTAGCTTGAGGCCAGTAATTTCCATCTGGGATTTTACTGCTGAATCCTCATGGATCAAACTACCTAGCCTATATGGAACAGCAACTGCCTGAGCTAAATCCTCCATAGATTTAACCTTCACCTTCCAAACCCAACTTACAAAATTACCAGTGTTCAATTACTGCCTTCAGTAAAAATCAAATCTTTTGTGATCTAATTCAAAAACATGAACATTTAGAAATGGGAACTTGAAATTCCACAATATAAATAGAAAAACTTCAGAAATCCTTCAACTTCTTCAAGTCTCTAGAGATACCAAAACCTTCCTTTTCTAACTTTTATCAACCCACTGATCTCACAAAAAAAAAAGAAGAAAGCTTTGTCCTATTTCTAGCAAACAAAAGTCAGGAGAAGAAAAAGCCAAGGCAAATACAGAAAAACCCAGAAAGGAAAATGATTGAAAACTTAAGTTCCCTGGATCAAAGGCAACTCATATCAGCCTCTTGAAACTAGGGTTTTCTCTCTCTTGTCGAACTTTCATGTATATCTCGACCAAACCAACTTCAACTAACTTAAATCAAAAGCAGATGGAAAAGTTAAGCTGAGTCACCCAGCTACTTTACCTCATAACCCTCTCAACTGTTCTCACCACGAGACAGAAATGATTAAAAACGTTTATCCTTGCACCGAACAATTTTGGAAACATATCAGAAAATAGTAGACACAAGAAAAAAGGTGTTTGATGGTGAGTTTGCTCACTCACCTATATTATTCTCCGCTTCATAACCACTTGTAGCTCAAGCGATTAAGAGCGTTCACTTTACACTCGAACAGTTCTGGAAATAGATCAGAAAACAGTATGACAGAAGATACAAAATGTGTTCTGATGGGTTGGCCCAGAGTTTTCAAAACTGTGCATGCAGATTTAAGGTGGGAAGAACAAGAAGAAAGTGGCTAAACGAAGAAGAAGCGTAAGAGGACGGTGTGCAAATGCATTGATGCAAGGTCTTGGATATATATATAAATAACTTGAAAAATTATATTAAAAAAATGTTGGTAAAATTTGGAAAAGAGAAACATACACGTGTTCATGATATGTCAAGGAAGGGAATTAAACAAAGCAAGGCATCTATTGGTTACACACCTACGTAATCAATTTAATAAATAAAATAATATAAAATTGTCAAATAAATAAATAAGTGGGCCTAAAATATCCCAAGGGTTAAGAATCATATCTTTAAAATGGTGATTTGTAAGACTATTTACCTAATAATTCATTATTATTAAATAGAGCAAACCATACAAGACCATCTCAAGGAATTCTTTTAAGCATATAATATTGTAGTTTTTTGGCATCCTAGCAAAGACTTCATTATTTTAGCATATTCATATGGCACGTACAACAACAACAACAACAACAACAACAACAACAACAACAACAACAACAACAACAACAACAACAACAACAAAACTTTTATCTCACGAAATAGCGTCGATTGTATAAATTTTAGAATGTCATTGCGTTCGGTTTTGCTCAATTCTTCTATTAAGTTCAAGTATTATAAGTCTTTTCTTAAAGTCTCTTTATTTCCAAATCTTCTTACGTTTTCCTTTGTTCTTTTTACACGAACCTCGTCTCATAATCACAGTATTTGTGTCTATATCTTTCTGGATGTGATGAGATAAATATCTTGGATTGGATACACATGAGCCCCCTAAGATATTAGTATAATAACTATTTTCTTTGGAATTAGTTGGTTGAGCTCTTGAATTGAGTGGATCTTTTAATCATATTAAACTTTTTTCTTGCATAAGAGGAAGAGTTCCTTGTTTTAATAAAACGGTAGGCGAGATTTGAACAAATGCCCTCTTTCAACATTTGGAAGATTTGAAGTCACGTGACAAGATTGAGTTTGTAACATCAACAAATTAAGGGCTAATTTGGTGAGTTGGATATGGGTGGGCCTTAGAGATATGATTTGATTGTCAGATATTTGTAAGACATGACTTATAATCCATATATAAGAATAAGTTAGATAACTCACTTTATTGTAAACTCATAACTCATAATCTCCAGTCATGTCCATGTCACATTTAACACAACAAACAACATATTAGACTCAAGTCCATTTTAATTGGTGTTTAGGCCTAAAATATCAGTTTGGGCCGAGTATAAAATCATTCTCGGCCCGGAAGGCCTGCCGACAAGGGAGCCTTGGATCGTTTAGTACGTGGGCTTCTAAACCTAGGCCGGCTAGGTCATGCTACATTTGCAAGTCGAGTCCTAGCGCAATAAGGAGTCTCGGCAAGATTAATAACTCGGAAGTGAATCCGGCTTAATAAAGGACTAGGTTCACAATCCTAGTGAAAATAGGACTGGTCAAGTTGGTGTTTGATCAGGAGAAGAAGACCTAGTCCGGGTAGGGTTTCGACTCGACTTTAAAGATATCCAGTGCTATAAATAGAGGAGGCTGTGCATCATTCAAGCCCCTTCAATTCAACACACAACTGCCCTGCGCAAAACCTCTCAACAACTCTTGAGATTTTTATTTTCTCTTTTCGCTGACACATCTTCCGTTGACATCAACAACACTGTGAAAGCAACCAGTGATATCTTAAGTCGGCATAGATAGCTCTGTCACCGTAGAATTGGCCGAACTCGCAGTATCTTCCGTTGGCATCAACAGCACTGCGGCGAGGACGGTCGGTTACCTATCCAAGTCTCGGTCGAGAAGGATTTCCGAATCCTTATTGATTGAGGTCATCTCATCAGCCTTCTCGGCGAAGTGAGGTGTTACCGTTTACTGAGCTTAGCGCATTGCACGCCGAGTTGTTTTATGATCGGATACTCTCAAGTGGGATTTAGAGTTCGGCATTCAGACGGCCGAACCACGTTCACTATTAAGACTTATATTCGCTTTGAGTATTTGTGCCCTTACACTTTGGTGTCGATTCGGCGTGAGTTTACTCTGGCGAATAACATCACTGTGACCGAATCCGACGACGGCGATTCGTGAACTTTGTAAGAATAGTAGCCTTGTCTTCAGGTTCGAGGACCCAAGAGGCCGAGACGCGTTCCTTCCTCTGCCGCAATCGCAAGACGCAGAAGTCAGCCGCGCACCCAACGCAACATCAACAAATTTACTCCTCGGCCGAGCTCGGCCGACGAGTTGGCACGCCCCGCATTCACCGAAGGACGTAGTTAGCTTTTAGATTACTAGGCCTACGCGCCACGTAGGCTTGGTAGTTTTTAGGGTCAACAATTGGTCATAACATATCTCATCCAGCCCATAAACGAGGCCTAATAGGAAACTACCACAACTCTTTTCTTCTGGGTTGGAAGAGATGTTGGTCGATCATTCCCTTTCTTGCATATCACAGTTCAACACATGCATAAATAATTGATCGTAAACACAAAAAAATGTATTTTTACACACAACTCAAACTGTTATCGACTTGTAAGTAAGAATGACTACTTCCAAAAAAACATATCTAAAGCATAGAAGATATAGAAGGTTTGAAATTTCACCACTTTGATATTTAAAAAATAAAGAAAAATAAGACCGTCTCATCCACCCTCGTACTTTTTTTTTTATTAACAAACGAAGACTCTCACATGTACCTTACATTGTTTTCAATAGTCGACAAAGAGTGTAGGTTTTCTTGGAGGCATAAAACTAAACAACCCCATAGAACTTGGTACACAATATTTAAATCTAACTAGGATTAAAAATTAAGCACTATGGGATGACGCAATTATTAGTAAGAACCTTGCGTATATATTTTACATGTTAGTTCTAAATTCAATTCTCAACGTTAATAAATTACACTATAATTACCAAAAAAAATTTGAAATGTCTTTGTGTATCTTTTTATCTTCAAAAAAATAGATTGTCGTTTCCTTGCCCTGCATCCCTTTTTTTTTTTTCTTTTCTAAATGTGATTAAAAATTAAATATCCATTTTTCCTTTTCGTTTCCATGCATGAGCGACCACGAACCCTGTCACGTCATGGCTCTGAAATTCTGGGTAAAGATTTGGCGGAGGAAGGTTACGTGGGGGATTACGATTGCACTGTTATGTTGGGGGAAGATGTACCAAAATCATCTTCTCTCTCCTACTTTCTCTCTCTACATTTCTGGGACAGACAGGTGGATTCGTTCATTCATGCACTCGGTCGTATCTCAAACTGTCCGTTGTGTGACGCCTTCATTGGACAACACAAACACACAGAAAACCAACCCATCTTGCCGCGAATTTCGTGCCAAAGAAAAAGTTTGACACAACCACCCTCTGGTTTTCCGACACGTGTTTTCCAATCATTGGTGCTGTCAACTGGGAGTTGGAACCGACACGCAAGCACCACGAGCACTTTTAGTTAACTTGGTAATCTGTCTCACTGTTTTCAAGCTTTTTGAAACTCCCATTCCGTGGACTAATTTTGGTTTGTTTTTGGAAAGAACACAGCAAATGGGAGACGCATTTGGTGAGGTGTATTCTAGAAGTGATTGATTTGACCAGTGCGATTCCAACTACCCACAAAATAATCTACTAGGTAGGTAGGTTTTTACGTGTGTCTGGCCGAAAGACATCTTCATGTTATGCGAGTATAACACTTATCACGTGACATGATATGAGATAACATCAAGTTTTATGATCACATGGAATAGACCCAAATCTTTGGCATAAACTTTCTTGCAACCAAGGCACCAACCAAATGACATTACTCGTCCAATATACACTTTAAGATGTGTTCAAAACGTGAGCAACCCGTCCAACACACATTTGCCATATGATGAAATGGTGACAACAAAGAATCTCTAAAACTCCAAAATGAAAATAAAAAGCAACCTGAGTCTTATATTTGGGTCCTGATCCCCAAAAAACTTGAGCCCTGAAAGATTATACTGAAACAAAGATGGGCTGTCAAGAACGTAGAGGAGGTAGAATAGACAGTTGATCAAATCTAGTATGGATCGTACATGGACGATAATTGGAGTCAGTGGCTCTTCTAGGATTTCCCCATCTGGGATCCTTAAGGAAGAGGATCCTAAGCCTAATTTCCTCACCGGAATGATAAATTTGGGCCACCACCAAGGCCTGAGGCCAGCCGTATTGGCCCGTGGCCCCGACACACCAGAGCAAGGGTGGCCGGACATAAGAGGCCAGCAACACTAGCTAGCGAAGACTTCTCCCCACATAGACGGCATCACATTTAAGCTTGAATTTGACTATGGAGGCAGCCTGTGCCAGAAGAACTCGAGAAGGAAACATATTTTACCTAGCCAGATGCATACCAAGTAAAACTTTCGGTTTCGGGATAGAACGATAGGGTTGAACTCAGAAATTAAAGAAGGCCCTTCAACAATTGGAACAGGATAACTAATGGTAAAATACAACGAGTTATGAGTATGAAACTACTAAAAACAAGACACTCTAGAGGCCGAAACACATAAGCTGCGCGTACGAATTGTCACCTACAAATCCATCTACTGAGAACACCTCCAAAGAAGACGTCAAATTCAAATCAAATTTCAATTTGATGGCTGACTTGGCAATTTGACATATTGTCAATTTTTTCCTTCCACCCGATATGCCGAAATTTATTGCTTCATTTATGTTTTTTTTAACAAAAATAATAAATGTTGGATTGTTGGCCCTTTACCACAGTGGTAGAATGGTTTTGTGCCTTTGCATGACAACGTGCGTTCAAATCCTGTCAGTGGCTAATCTAACATCTAATATAATCTAACAAAATCTATTGTTTGACCAAAAAATAATAATAATAATAATAATAATAATAATAAAATAATACTTAAATATGTTAGCATTTAAGGTAAGGCAAGTGGAATGCCTTTGGAAATAGCAAAAATCAAATTTGAAGGCAGCTTCAAATTTGACATCTCTTTGTCCATGTCAGCTTAGCCTTCTTTTCCATGTCATCTTTAACATCTCGGTTGGAGTAAATAATACATCATTTGTTACTGTTGTATGTCTATGCGGCATTTTTGACATCTCCAAAGACGGTCTAAACAAGTGCAGAGTAGGCTGCATGCTCCGTACCTAACACATTTCTGGTCATCCTATGTTTTATAAGGGGGGAACCACGGGGCTGCAGCTCAGGGACATGTATATGTAAGATGGGTACAAGATATGATCCACCTTGCACAGGAAACTAAGGCAACAAATCAACATGATTCAGGAACACAGAGAATACATCAGTCAAACCCAACAAGTTAATTACTAACTGCATAAACGAAACACAACAAAAGATTGGACAATGGAAGCATTGGGAGACAATTGAACACAAGCTTGCCAGATAAATCCGTGATCTTAAATTAAACTCTAAAATTGGGTTTTGAATTCCTGAATTCACTGACGATAATCGAATATGTAGGGAATGAACTAAACACAAGGTATAAACACATTTCAAGTTTCAAACTAAATAAAACCAGAATCAAGTAAGTGCAAGACATAACGTAAGCCCGGAGGAGTGAGCGAAGCATAAAATTTGAGATGATAAAGCAATAAACCTCAAACAAGATGAGCATCAATGCAGTGCAAAGGCAATGAAACCAAAGGTTCAAACTCAAGATTCAAAACAAATTCAGATCAAGGTTCGGGAGTAGCTATAGGCTTAGGAGTAAAGACTTACCACGGCGGTCTGAAATCAAGGTCCACAAAAAGCACTTGAAGTTCATCTGTGCATATCATTCTAGGTACGGCATATCATATCAGAAAAGTACCGAGTCTACTAAATTGAAATCTACAACAACTGATATCTGATAAGAAGCAAAACTAAAATGGGGAAGGAAATTTTCTTACCATCAGTAAGCCTCATCAGTATACACACCGAAAGTAATCAAGTGTGGCGGAAGCTGAGTTGGAGAAGACCAAAAACTCAAAGGAGCATTCTCTGAAGATCTGTAGAACAATCATAAACCAATAGAGATACAGAAGGCAAAACCTCAAATAATGAGTTTGCCAGCTAGAGAATAATACATATAAATTAAGAGCTGATTTTTATTAGGAATATAAAATGTATGTACAAGAGGGCGTCGTTCTCTGATTTGTAAACGCTACAGGCAGGATACACTGTTTGCTAAGATATAATCACTAAGCCATACTAACTAGTGCCTTGAACAAAAAGATCTTTACAGTCAACGTAACCAACTTAATACAGGAGCAAAATCCAAAACATCCGAAAGGTTCACTCAAAATTTAACTTGCAGGAGCCTACGAAAGAATCTATATAACCTAACTGTGGACCGATAGCCAAACGACTATGCATGTGTAGCTGGGACTGTGGATACTCCAATGACTATTCTTATCACTGATCATTTCTTGAAACATCAATTTTGTTTCATTTGTCAATAGTATAATGAACAAGACTATACAGAGAAGCAACTTCAAACCATCATATTTAAGTCTGAGAGGTCATCCATCGGAATTTCAAGACCCATAAAATCATGATCTTGTAAATTGTCATCATCAATATTCAACCACGAACCCAAATCTTGCCCTTGGTCATCAATATCGTCAGGGCCACCCAATACATCCATTCCCGGTAATTGCAGGTGAGACAGGTCAATGGGATCCTCCATTACATCCGTGGAAAACTCATCCTTATCCTTGGCATTGTTACTGGCAGTCATTCCACCTGACTTTGATCCAGAAGGCAATACCGATTTATGTTGCTCTGATGGCTTGCCAACGAGGCCATTTACTGAAATAGATAGTTGCGTTTTCTGCTTAGGCTTCGTCTTTGACTTTCTTTCCCCTTTAGCATTAGATACCGCTGGCCGACCACTTTTTGGAGTTCCATTTCTAGATTGCACCTCCCTGTTGTGCCCTTTTCCATCTCTATCCCTCTCACTCCTCTTTCCTTTTGCACTGCTCGTTAAAGAACCACCCATACCCGATGCAGCAATTGAAGTTCCAATATTATTACCTACGTCATCCAGTGATAATTCCCTCTTCTTGACCCTGTTAAACCACGTCTCTTCTCTACCAGTAGTTTGTTCAGATAAGTGATTTAAAGGTTGAAGCACATCTGAAGAGATGACATTAAGATTATCCGCATTCTGACTAAACTGTGAATAGCTTGGCTGGGAACCCATGGAAGCTGCGGAAGAGACAATAAGAAATAAAAAATGACATGTCAAACAATAGATATTGAAAAAGAAAAGGAAGAAAATACCCAGAGTGCAAAGTCCTTCATCCCTTTATGCAATTGATTACACAAGTAATAGAAGAATATGCATCTGAAGATAATGGAACGGAAAGCACATACACAATATTACATTCAAAGGCATAAGAAGAAATACCCGAAACCCTGGAGGCATTACCACCCTCTGCAATAGCCTCTGCTTGTCTCGTGCCAGAAAGAAGTATATCCCTATATAAGGGTTCACTGAAACAGCTTTTCCCTGTATTTTTAAATTCATCACATCTGTCTAATGTCCGCTTAACAAATGCTAAGGCAGCTTGCTTGGCCATTTTATTACTGGAGCTCTTCCCACCAGTAGCATTAGGACCCCAAGCATTCTATCACAAAAATATATATGTCAAAGACAGCAAGCAAGAACTTTGACAGTAACAAGGGCCATCCTAAGAAAAAGTCGTTATTTTTATGGATCTATTATGGATCAGTTAAATGTTACAGCTCTAGCCCTCTAGTTATTACACCTAAATTTGCATCCTGAAAACCTTACAAGGAGTATTGCATAAAAAGAAAATAAGACGATGGAAGGTCAAAGAAATTACCATATACTTTTCATAAGCCATTCCAACAAGTTTGTCAAGGGCATGCTGTTCAAGCTCCCTATATGAAACCAATTTGAATCGTTATACCCTGATGGACAGAAAGTTAAGCAAAATTACCACAGGATAAAGGATTAATTACTTTTCTCGGAATTCTTCTGCCACAGAGGCAGACCTCATCAGTCTATCCAGCAAGCCCTTCTTCTTGGAGATCTGTTACATTGAAAAAAAAAAATTAAATGGAAACCTTAACAACAAAATCAGAAACGGAGTAACTAATAACTGTTCCAATACATCCACACGATTAATTTCTATAAGCTCCTATCCATATCCATTCCATAATACATTGTAATACAGAGTAATACTATACATGCAAATACCTGTTCACGGTGCTTCGCCTCTAATTTCCTGATTTCCTCCTCAATTCCTTCATCCTCCGTCTGTGTCATATCAGGCTGAACAAAGATTATGCAAAAACATGTATAATTAATAATATTCCATATTATGGAAGGATAAAATATATAATTCTGAAACATTAAGCCTAAAAGGAGTGATGAACTCCTAACCCCAGCAGCAGAAGGAAAAGAAAAAATGCAAAGCTTCAAAAGGAAAAGCTTGTTATGATATGTCAAGTAAAACCAAAGAAAATAAAATTAGCGTCTTCTAGAACCATACCTCTAGCTCTGGAAAAATTCCAACGCTTTGAACCTCCAGGACAAGTTTTTGATCTAACGACATGTTACCATACTGAAATTCTGAACAGGCCAATCCAGGCATCACCGCTGGGTCTGAAAGGAAACCATTTCGCAAGTGACCAAAGTCTGAACTCATTACTTTGTTTGGGATGCCCACTACACCTTCTGGCTCATCATATTCTGGCCTCCCAGTAATCCTATAACCATTAAAAGCAGTATGCCCAGCAAACTGAACGTTATCTTGTGATTGATAATCCAAACCATTGGATTCCACCTCTGCATCCAGATCAAAATCAACTCCGTATGAATCAAATGTAAAGTCTTCATTTACACTGCTAGAATCCTCCTCTGAAATCAATGCTGCTAAGAGTCTCTGACAGAAGGAAATTGCAGCATGATCTCCAGTTCCTGGCACAAATTGTTCTGGATGGAAGTCACCAATCCTTGGTTCACATTCAATTTTTTCATGCCCATTAGCAACAGTAGTGCTCCCATGTACACTAGAAGGAACTTGAGCAGGAGTTGTCACATTAGATTCAATGTCGCCCTGGTAAATCAATAGAAAATTAGAAGAACTCATTATCCACAGCAGAGACAGAGGTACAGTTGACCCATGAATATAAATACCAAATAAAACATTTTAGTGACATGACATTGTTTGCAGACATCATTTTTCAAGAAAATAACAACATATATTCCTTCGTCCCCTCTAATTAAAGCAGGCCATCACCTGTTGCTTCAGGAAAGCTATGTCGGCATCAGATAACAAACTAAAATATGGCTCCATTTGCCCCCAAAATGAGTTGGAGAAGGAACGAGCTGCAGCAATAATAGAACTATTAATTCAACAAAACATTAAATGCTGGAAAGGGGTAAAAACAAAAGTGATCAATGAGAAAGGCACCAGAATTAACAACAGCATTTGTAGCAGCCAAAAGCTCTTCATGTCCATCATCTGATCCCACTTAGGAAATTGCAACAAGAGTGAATAAGGAGCAATAAACACTAAAGTAAACAAAGATAAAGTCAAAAATTTATTCCTTCATAAATTTAAAGGTTTCCCTACCAAGAAAATCTGCTGCTGCATTGATTGCTGTGTGCTTTTGACGTGTATAGGCCTTTCGATCAGAAAGTCTCCTAGTTGGCGGTCGGCCTGCCTTGCTGTGTAACAATTTATATTAAATATGAGTCAATCCCAAATATTAAATGTTACAAAATAAACAGGATATTTATATGACAGTCAGATAAATATACAGAAGTACAATATTTAAACCTTTCACTCTTGTCAAAACCAAGTCTGGAACTTCTTAGCTGTTTTGCAGTTCCAACATTTCCAACCTTCTCGACAGTCATTGGCATGAGAGCCCTTGTGGAACTAAAACCTCGCCCTGTCCTCCCTTGCCTCCGAACACCATCTCCAAGGTCTTCCCCAGTAACCAGCTTATTCTTTCTTGATGGCAAGACCAGAGTGGACATCTTTTGAACATTCTGTCCAACTTTCTCATCTATCTCATCAGTCTTTTTGCCTTTATCTCTGGATTTAATCTCAGCAGCTCCCGACTCCTCACTCTCGGATAGTGCAGCAGAAGACAAAGGATCGGCTTTTAACTTAACCTGCTGAGGAGAACTTCCAGGCAGGCGTTTGGCAAATCCCAACCCAATGTCACCACCAGTAACATCAGATGGACTATCCATAGGAGGGGTTCCCTCATTACTTGAAACAACAGGAATAAAATTTGATCGCCTTGCAGTACGGGAGATCTTTTGTGGTCTCTGGCCAGCCCATTGAGCAACAGGTGGAGACGAAGATCGTGCTGATGTCATGCGTTTGCGATTGTTAGCTCCAACGGCAGCAGGGGGCTTATTCGTACAATGAGAAATCTCCCAATCATTAGGAACATTTGCTCGATTAACAACTGGGGACAACTTGGTTGCCACACCTGAGCCTGATCGTGGAGCCCGAACAGAAGCGTTCATCTTTGTGCTTGAGGTAGGACTAGCCGAATTAAAATCATCACGGACACTTGCCCTAAAAGAAATACAATATAAAAAGAAAGACATCAATGCAGTCTCATACTAAAAAAAAAAGGAAATTACTACATAAATAGGAGGAACGGAGCTAGAGATAAATATGCAGCTTTAAGCCCTCAACAAGCAGCAAAACACCATTCCAGAAGATAACCGCGTGAGTAAATACTAAGGCAGCTATGCTTACTTATTAGCAGCTCTGTGGTTTGCCCTTTCCTTATCTGTACCAATAGGGCGATCTCTCTTATCAGTGATAAGGGAAGAATTGTCTGGTTCAGTCTTTGGAATGGATGAACGAAAGCCGAAGCCAGTTGGTTGCGAGATTCCGTCAGACTTTCCGACTCCAACAGCTCCATTAGTGACTCCTGGCCTATAAAAATACAAGGTGTTAGCATTACCTCTCAGGCAGTATATCACAAAAATCAATCAACAAAATAAAATAAATATGTAAAATTTCAACGAAATAACATGTCAACAACAAGAAGATTGATCCTTCGATTCACCCATTTTTAAAAACGTTTTCTTATGACAGAAAAAACCTTTTGCTCTCTGTACTATGAGGTGAAAGCCCAGAAGAGAGTCCTGGGTTATCCATTCCAGTTCCAATCACGGGGTTCATTCTTGTCAATAACAGCAGAAGTTTAAACAATCACTACTGGTAGACAAAGGACTCCACAACGATAAAGATATCCTTCGGGCAATTGTTAACACCAAGCACATCGCCTCTTTTATCATCAGATCAAGATTACAAGTACCAAAGTCTTAGATAGTAATTATATTATAAAAGGCATAATTTGCCTACAATTTCTAAACATGGCTTTTCAGATTCAGAGAATCTGACCAAAAAATATTAACACGTTTTCCTTAAATAATTGGACAATACAACTCAAATGAAAACACGGAAATGAAGAAATAGTATCGTTTTACATATGAGGAAAAATAACTAAAACCATATAATCTGGTGTCATTCTTTTGTCTGATTCATCCAACCCTTTTACAACTTTTTGAGGGTGATGTCAAGTTGTGTCTACAAGTTATCTCTTATCATCAATATCCAAATATAATAGTGAAAAAAAATTAAGTGTAAATCAAACCTGATATTAACATAACCCTTAGATACATAAAATGCAACCTTGGCACTTTCAAATATTGCATATGTTGTGCAAGCTCTATGCATAAATGGTGATTGAAAGGTGACAAACAACAACTTGCACAACGTTTAAAGAACTATTACATCCACTATGGATCCTCAGTGGAAATATATAAACAATAAGCATAAGTTCGTTAGCATTGAAAATCACTGAGACTTCTTACCAGTAAGTTGACCCAAAAAGAACTACTTATTCCTCAGTTCCTTTTAGAAATAAAAATATAAAAACTGCGAAAATGCCAATCAAATTAACCTAAAACATGAAGGAATACAATTTAAAGTGATGGGGTCAATCTGTCCTTAAGGGAAGAGCAAGTCGTTCTTTAAGAAGTCATACCTAAACCCATGGGAGTCATTATTTGACCTTGAACGCACATCATTCACAGGCCTTTGCTGCATTCCCTGTTTAGTTTCACGGTAGCCATCAATTGGTTTACTGGATACCATACTTGGAGAAGCATCTGGCTTTATCCCGGAACGCTTCTTCTTCATTTTTGACTTTTCCCAGCCATCAACACTGACAGATAAATTTCGATCCTCTCCCTGAACTGCACCACTACTTGCAAGCCTCGGCATTTCCCTATCCTTGTCTACAGCCCCAGATGGCCGCACAAGAGAAGTACTCCGCACATCCATCTACAGTTATCATAAGAGTGCAGCAAATATTAATGGTGGAACTTAAAGATCACAACAGACATTATCAATTCATGGATTAGCAAGTGGAATGCATATGGTTAAAAGCACAAAAACCAAATGCAATGCCCAACCCAATCCACAGCTTGAGAACAATAAAACAGAGCTAAACTAGCATGCAGAATCATAATTATATGCAATCATATATGCACTATAATTCCAAGAAAAATAAACAAAAATACTACATATATCAAAATCTACTATAATGCACAAAAGCAAACTACCTTTCAGTACCATAACCCAACTCATTCAAATAAAGATGTTCCTACTCATGACATTTGAAAGCGATATTTAAGTGGAAGAAGGTTCCAGATTAGATCAATGTTAAGCATCCAAATAAGCCCATAAGCCTGGTAGCTACATACAACAATCACAACACCTTATGATGATTTTTAAGGAATCTTTAAACAAAACGTAGTTTAGCCACAACCACAAGTAAAATAGTAGCTAGAAGCTAATTCTGAACAAGACATGCATATACAATGCTCAATAAATTATTATTATATAAACAAGACGAGTCAAAAAAGGAAACGTAGCAGAATTTTTCCAAAATACGAACCCTCGCATCCACCAAAGAAGTACGAGTGCGTTTGTTTGGGATAGAGTTCTTTGTCCTTTCTTCTGACTTTTGTTGCTCAAGTTCAAAACCACCTGAGACAGCATGATTCTGAATACCAATCTTTCCCATATTTGGCCCCAGGACTGACCGATCACTCGATAGCATCGAACTAGAACGTTCATTAGAAAAACTTTCTGCTCTTGATCTCTTCTTAGATGGTATGCTTGGGAAAACCTTGTTGAATGCAGATAAGGCTTCATTGAAAGTTTTTACACGTTCCCTGTACAATTATTCAATGTTATGGAGCAGTTGAAAGTCACAACCACAAACCAGATTGCAAAACATACACAGAACTACCTGGCCTTAATAGAGCTTTCACGCAGACCAGCCTTAACTCGTTTGATTTCCTCCGGAATTGGAGACAGTAGCAACTTTCCTTTTACTGAAGCAGATGGAGATTCATCAGGTGAAATGCTAAGAGCGACGCTCATAAGTCTTTTTAAGTCCCCTTGTCTGTTAGACTTGTGCTCTGCAGCAACCAATTTTGGATCAAAGCGTAAACACTGGAAGAAGTTCGTTACATCTCCTTGTGTTATTGCGGACGTGCTTCTTGACATGTTTGGAAGTGAAGATAACATTGAATTTTCCATGCTTTCGCGAAAGCTACCAGATCTGTCCAATTGAGCAGCTATGTGGGATCCTCGCTGCCCACTGGTGTATAATGGTCTATCTGGGCTACCAGACGAGAGATCAAACTTGCTAGAATTTGCCATTGCATCAATTTCCACACAATATCCGTGTCACAAAGCCAGAAAATACAGAGGTGCATGACAAAGACGCACAACGGCACATAAAGCCCAAACTTTTAAGAACAATGACTGGGCAATACACCTGAAACAGATAAGGATCATAAGATACGAAGCCAAGTCCCTGTTCTTTTTTCCAAAGTATTGATCAAGTTTTCACCTATCATAGGATGGGTAGTCATTTTTAATCCTGAATGCTGAAAGAAAAGAAAGAATGATGGGAAACATAACATGAAGTAGCCAATTGCAAAAATGTATAAACAAAAAACTGGACTGAGATGCATAAACCATAGAGAACATTAATTAATAATTTCTTCTTTCAAGGGTAAAACAAGTTGAAAAGATCACATTTAAATTTGAAGGGTACATTTAATCTCAGAGAACTTGTCCACAGAATACAAACCTAAAGGATTCAAACAAACTCGCAAGCTCCCTGATCCAAAATGAAGATGAAGGAAAGAAATTAAGCCTTATATTAGATGTTCAATCTTGGTACATCCATAAAAGTGAATTAGTGAAGCAACCCACACGAGAAAGATTATCACATATCCCTGATATATAAGCAATCTAGCATTACAGCCCAGAAACCACGAGACCGTCACAAACAAGACACAATATAAACAAACATAAATACAACTGATGTGCATGCAATATGAGAATTTTGCGCAGGAACCAAAGCATGAGCATATCGTTATGGTTGCAGCTCCATTAATGTTAACATTATTCCGATCAACAAGATTATATTTGATTAAGATCAGTAAATTCAGGCACAAAGCAGATAAGCTGAAGTAAATAGAAAGCATTTTAACTTCAATTTTGCACAATTTACCAAACTGGGGTACTGTTCCATTCTTGAGTGTTTGGCAATGATTTGATTAAACTTCCTGAGGTATGGCTTCTCCAGGGTAACTAAGGGCACACCCAACCAAACAATCAGTAAAAAGAGTCTCCTTTGGTCAATCTCCTCCCAGGTCTATCCCCCGAATTTTACAACATGTTCATTAAAATAAGAGCACACCAAAGATCTAAGGAGAATCATATAAGCTGACATAAAAATGAATTACTTGTTGATACTATTTAATTATGAGTTTCACAGTTCCAGTTGACACTCCATAAGTAGCACATTGACCAATAAAAAGTAACTTAGATAATGAGCACACCAAATGGAACATGCTATCACCAACGCCCATATGACGGCTCAAGTAACATTACTCTTGAGCTTAGTAGAATAATCAATATTGACCGTCATTCTCTTTTAACCTAAAAAAGAACCTGAGATAATGAAATGCGCACAGCTATCTCTAAGTAACGCCGTAGTCACCATAGGTGCCTTTTACATTTATCATCTTCCCTTCCATGAAAATAAAATTTTCCCCCTAGTTTTTTTTTTAGGTGGATTATTCTAGCTGAAGTACGATTTGTAAGTTCAATGTCTTTCGCGCTAAATTTCACTCAACGAGACTACTATTTCCTAATTTTTCATCAATTATTCTCCATTCTAATCAACAAAACATACCTATCAAAACAAACAGATAGTCACATAAAAATTTCAAATTTTGGTCTACAGTTAAGATTTTGTACTTCATTGCATCCTAAGCTCAAATTTTTCTATAATTTCACTTCATTAATAAAAAAAAACCTTAAAACCCCCAAAAAATTCGCAGATACAAAATGGAACCCTGGAAGCTGAATCCACGAAACCCTAGATAAATCAAGCATTACAAATCAAGCATTACAAACCTTCAATCACACGTAAAAAATTCAACCCAAAATTCGACACGCAGAACTTAAATAGAGCAAAATTAAATCGAAATTGAAGTTCAAAATTCAAATCTGATACCTTTCAAAAATCGGAGCCAATGATGTCCAATTGGCGGCGAAGCAAGCGCGATTCTTTGATTTGGGGATTTGAAGATACGTCGGGAATCGAATATTCCAAGGGTTCTAATTAGAGTTCTGAGCTCGAAATCGAAGGTTCGTACGAAGCCATGGAGGACGAAGACGAACCCTGTGTTTTGATCGGCAATGCAACTGGGGGGCTGTTAAATTACAGTTATGCCCACGCTCCGTTTTACCGATGAATTAAAATGGACATTGAGGGCGGGGGCAGTTTGGGAACAATATGTTGAGCCGGCTCATAACAGCTACATAGAGTTTTCCATGGATGTATGTAATATATATGTATGTATGTATGATTGTATGAAGCTATATGTGTGTGTGTGTATATTATATATATATCACATGGGATGAATTAGGAAGTGACAATTATTGAGTAATTTGAAAAAAAAATATTACTTAGTGAGAAAAAATAATTCAAATCAAGTTTTTTTATTTAAAAATGTGATATAATAATGGTTTTCGATCATGATGTTAATTGAGTTATAAATAACTGAAAACGTTACAGTATATATTTGTTCGATCGTTAAACATTACATAGTGTAGAAGTCGCCAAATTATAACACGTACAATTGGTCACACAACATGTGCGGTTTTGTATGCACGGTTTAGAATTTGGATATTTGTGCATGTATTATAATTTAGGTTTATATAGAAGGCAAACAAAAAATTCACATCCTAATCTTTATGGTAATATCGTAAAAATGTTTACCTAGTTTGGGCATGTTTTCTTATTTGGTTCCATTGGTACATCTCCCTCAAAATGCTAAAATAAGTATTTAAAACACCGTCACTCTTTGCTGTAATTTATCAATTCAAACTGTTTATTTGTGGGATAATTTCGTTTTGTTTATTTTTAAATTTCAATTCATAGACTATTCTTACAACGTCGGGGTAGTTCAGATTCTTTTGGACTTCGAACGGTCTTAAACTGAAGCACGAATCAGACACATGAGAAGCCTCTGTCATCCGACAGCCATTACAACGTTTGATGTTTTGGAAGCCACTCATGCTATCTAAACCATGTCATGCAACTGAGGACTTTATGTGAAACATGAACATCGAGGTGGCACTGTGTCAAACTAATCATGCAAAGCTATAGGAGAAAATTAAACTATGTGGCAACATGCGAAACTTTGGAACTCATCCACCATGGATATCCCGCTTCATGTAAATCTCTCTCCTTGCACCTTGCATTTGTCTTGAGTGTTTGTTTTGTTCGAAACAACATGCATTTCGTCTATTGTTGCATTGACTCTTGGTCATGTTTATCTACGATTTGGTTTTTTTTTAAAAGGGTAAATTTAAAGACGCGGAGAATGGGAGAAGTATTTTCCCTCGTACCATCGAGATTTCCTAGTACCGTTTGGTATGTGGGACGGGACGGAACGGAGTGGGACGGGACGTTCCGTCCCACGTTTGGTGTGCCTAAAACAAGTGGAATGCGTTGTTCCACGAGACGAGTTTTGGATGAATTTTCGTTCCACCTCACCCCCCTGGAACGACTCGTTCCATATCTGTGGAACACAAAATTATAACCTCTCTATCTCCTTCTTATTCCTCCTTGTTTCCATCCGAGGGCATCTTTGCTCCCTCTCCGTTCTGTCCTGTCCCGTCTGCATACCAAATGATACCAGAAAGAAGAGAAAAACGGCATAGGGGAAGCCAGATAAATATTGGAAATATATGAGACTATAAGATTGCAACATCAGTAACATCCTCAAACTTAGGAATCAAAAACTCAATTTTTTCATGTTTCAGCAGCCATAATTTCCTAGACAATCAAAGAGAAGAAAGATCGAAAACCGCCACAAGTGAAGGCACATTGCCAACCTGGGTAGCCAGGACCTTGATAAAAATATCACCCCTACTCGGATACAAAAAGCTCTAACGATATTCTACTAATACTGTACACTTGAAGTTCTGCAAGATGTAGCAGTCAACTGTGTTGATCATGTGGTGGTCGGGGAAAAACCTAACCGGGAAAAACAAGCAGGCGTGCGCAGCATGTTCCTAGAAGGACCCTGTCCGCCTGTCATACGAGACGCTATGAGTCACTCTGACATGACATCCTCTGGTGCAGTAAGTACCTGAGCTTCCATGTCGTACGAGGGATACTTGGTGGAGTAGTCCAGTACAGAATCACCTGGACAGGAACACAGTCGATTATTACATGCACATTACAAATAAAAGTTACAGTTAATGAGACCAGTTCGGGTCAGGAATGCTTACTTTGAGAAGAGTCAACAGATGTCCGATTCAGCGATGTACTTCTCTTTAGATCTGTAACAGTAACGAACATAATCCAGGAAGTTTAGCAGATTGCAGACGATGTTGCTCATTAAATTAAAGCTTGTAGCATGTTGAGTCTAGAAAGAGAAAGGAAAAGGAGAAAGGTGAAGAAAATTGTACTTCGGTACAATGACATACCAGATGAACGATGTAACCCTTTGACAGCCTCAAAATTCTTGTATGTGTAGCCAACAAAACTGAGATCTTTAGGAGTCAACAACATCTGCAAAGAAAGATACAGAACAAGCATAAAGTGCCACGGAAAGTATTTTACATAAATCAAAACTAATATAACAGGAATTTTCTTTCTGCGTTTTCCCTTCTTCAAGAATAAAAATGTTCCTTCATACAAGATCATGAAAATAAGCACACCGGCCTCCAAAAGAAGATTAGTCAATGTTTTCGATAAGTTCAAAACCCCAAAAATCTAAAGAAAACTTGTTTTATTAATCTAGTAAGTCAAAATGGACCCTTTTAAGCGTTTAGATGGCGAAAGCCATCACCGGATAATGAATCAACATTACGCCACTTCAATTTTGGCTATGAGAAACATACCTTTCTCATGGGTCCAGATCCAGTTCTTCCAGGTGCTGGTGGATCCACCTGCAGCACAGTTGAATTTTAGACACAAAGGCACAATCCAGTACTTCACTAATAGTGACTAGTATAGGTCGGTGTTTTCGTGAGCAGTAAGCAGACAGGAATATATCTGACACCTTACCTCATCATACTTCATAAAGTTTTGAGTATCAAGTTCATCGTTGACCTCTGGTTTAAATGCTGCCTCCGTCTCGTAAAGTCTGTCCCAAGCAGTATCTCTAAACCAAGGATGAGCCTGATCCATTTAAAATAAGAGGACTTATTTCATTCAGAATGGCGTAACAATGTGAGGGTAAAACCATAAAGTTCATCTGAAATAGAGGGAAAATACCTTAATTTGGTCTGCTCTACCAAGTCTGTTTTCAACATCGCAAAGAAACCTTTTGATCAGATCCTTTGCTTCAGGTGTCAACCGTGCCTCGACAGGAAATTTCAAGTGATTTTTCCAATGTACAATCTGCATGCATTGTTCCGTATGTCAGATTATGCACGAGATATGAATTTATCAATAAAACTTTAGTAATTCTGTGAGTCCTCAAAGAGGTTTGTGGTATATGCCCTGATGCACTTGAATCCTAACATATAAGAAAACTGTGAACTGATTGCAAATTAACCTTTCTGCATGTTGTGACGGGATCATCAGAGTAAAATGGAGGATAACCAACAAGCATCTCATACATTATCGCACCAAGTGACCACCTACAACCAGGAATTGGGTGAGAAATAGTATTCACAAACGAACTTGCTCACACCATATTTTAGCTACTATAACACAATCCAATAATGCTGCAAAAATCCTGGACTCACCAGTCACACTCCATGCCATATCCTTTCTTCAACAATACCTCTGGAGCGATGTAATCTGGAGTTCCAACTGTCGAAAATGCCTACCATTGAAACAAAGGAAATGGCATTAAACATTGGATCTTAAATCTACACAGTATTAATTATCCACAAATAGCAAACATTTGTTGCTTTCACCTTATCCAGTTAAGAATCTAAGAGCAAGAGAGGTGAAATTCCATATTAGAAGATAAAGAAAAGATCATTTGAGTACCAATGTTCTCCTGTTTATCTGCCAATGCTGAAGTTGCTCAAGCGGGCTTTTCCAGCGCCTCCCATTTTTTGTTTGAGGGAAGGATTCATCAATATCCATTGCCTCATTCAGGTTCTCATCATCTAGCACTTCATTTTCATTTATGGAAGATAAATTCGAGCAGTCGAGAGGCTTGCAAAGACCAAAATCAGAGAGCTTCATGTGACCATTTTTGTCTAACAGGAGATTGTCTGGTTTTATGTCTCTGCAAAAATAGACGTACCAAATGCAAGAGTTAAGTTATGTTATCTTGATATACCATTTATTAATAAAATGTACTTTAAGAGAATCCAACTTCCGGTGTTGGCAAGCTTGTAACCAACAGGATAAACCAACCTGTGAATGTAGTTATGTTTATGAATAGATTCTATGGCCAAAACACTTTGCGCAATGTAAAATCTTGCGACAGTTTCAGTCAAAGACTCTTCTCTAATAAGCAAAGTCATCATGTCGCCACCAGGTAGATATTCCATGACCAGATACAAGTATTCAGCATCTTGAAAGGAATAGTAAAGTTTCACAATGCAATGACTGGCAACCTCTGCAAGCAAATTCCTTTCAGCTCTAACATGTTCAACCTACGTTGTGGATAGACAACCAGTGAGCGCTGGATTTGCACGAAAAGTAATGGATGAAAATTTGAGAACCTTTAATTGAAGTTTCTCTTTCCTTTAAGGTAATATAAGTCAAATTAAATCAACTCCTGATATCATATAATTACCTGCCCCCTACTGAGCATTTCTGACTTCTTCAACTTTTTCATGGCATAAATGTTGCCAGATTTCTTCTCCCGGCACAGTCTAACCTGCAAAATATTAATATAAAGATTATTTATCAAGAAATTATCAAACATAAACCAAAGAATAAAAAAAAAAACTACGACAAAGAAAATGAAAATGATTTGTTTTAGAAAATAATCAGCATATTGTAACAGTACACAACTCGAGGGTGACTGAAACAAGCTTATACTCACTTTCTCTGTATATTAATATGTTGAAAAGGAAATTAAAATATTTTACACCTAGCAACTATGCAAGTTCTAAGAGATGCATATCTCTAACCTCTCCAAAGGCCCCTCTCCCAATTATGGCCAGAAGGTCAAAATCATCTACACAAATTTTGTGCCTTTTAAGGCGTATGTATTGAGTCTCTGTGCGCTCCAAATCCTTCAACAAATTGATCTGTTCCTCCTCCGGTACATGTTCAGATGCCAACTTCTTTTCCAGCACCGAGCGCCTGGAAACAGTGAACACATTTGAGGGCGGATATCAAGATCAAAGACAGAACCTTTATCCTCTAACCATTGCCAATTTCACTTTAATTACCAGTGGTGGAGGCACATCACAACTATTGGACTCTAAAAACATATAACAAAACAAGAACATATTCAACACTAGCGACATAAAGTTTATGTGGCATGAATGCAAGAGTGTGTATGAAGCAGAACTGCCATAACGGACCCCTGAAAAAGAACAGACCAGGCATTAAAGATAAAGGTGAAACACTCCAGAAATAACCATACTAACAGACGCATTCTATTGCCTAAGAACTCAAACATTTAGCTTTTTCAGCACTCTCTTCCTGCTACTCTACCATGCACAAGTTGAATTACGAACACAAATTATACACCTGATGAAAAAATGCATGAGAAAAACACAACCGAGAAATAATCCAAACAATCCATAAAGAACCGATGACAGCCACCACCCATTTTATGTCATGAAACATGTCTCACGCTCATTGCTAAACCAAAGGGGCTCAATCACAGAGTCAACCGCCAAGTAATTCGTCTAAGGTGATTAAAATCATAACAAACCAATAACCAAATACTTTTCCAACTAAGGATTTGCGGATAATATCTTTGCGCAGCCGCCTCAAAACTAATAACCGTCACTATGCAATTCTTTACTAATTTGCAATGTCATTCGGCAACCAAATTCTTATCATATTTCATATTTGGTATTCCTGATAAGGTTTGTAACTTTGTCAACATCGTGTGCGCTGTTACAAAATCTAAATACAATCCGACTCCGCGATTTGCATAAGTAAACAACAATTACTTTCAGTTCATGCAAGCATATGCATTTCAAAAGCACAATCAATCAAATTCCAACTCGTTCCAGGAATGCAATTCCAAGGCAGTCAAAGAAACACCCTCATTTCTCAGAAAAATCAATACTTTCCATTCGAACAAAAAGAAAATAAAATACCCGGAAAAAAAAAATTATCGCAAAAAACCAGCTGAAATTGCAAAAACAAGAACCGGGCAAGGCAGAAAGATCCTTAAAAATAGTAAAAACAACAAAAGTTGATGTCTTTTTTTTTTTTTTTCCAACCTCTGTTTACGATCCTGGATGTGCTTCATCTGAGCCTTGTAGTGGCTCTCTATGAACTGCTTGGCCGCAGCCACCCTCTCCAGGGTCAGGCTGGACCCCACCTGCCCGTCCTCCTCCTCCACCGCCATGGGCCCCGCCTCGTCCTTCTCCATCTGCTTATGGCTCTCCATCCTCTCTCACCTCTCTCTCTCTCTCTCTCTCTCTCTCTGGCTTGAGAAATTTGGATGATTGTGACGAGTGACAACGAAGCAAAAACCCCGGGACGATTGAGAATATGAGACCCCTCCAAAAACAGCTTCAACAACTAATTTTTATATTTTCCTCTCCACCAACGTCTATTTTGTCTGTCTGACACGTGTCCGCCTCCGGTTGGTTGTTCCTGGGTTCGTACAGTTGGACTCTCTCTTGGGTGGCATTTCTCAGGTGGCAGAGCACGTTAAGTACAACTAAAATATATTCTCTATTTATTAAAAATAAGGGAATTAACCAATTTTTATTCCTTAATTTATAAATAATCCTATTTTGGAAAAGAAAAATTATAAATAATCATATTTAGAAAATGGTAGTTTCTAAAAATGGAAACCAAATATTTCACAGTTGTTAGTAGGCAGTTTTGCAGGTGCAATGAACTTTCTCAATGACAGTCATTGCAAAAAGGGAAATTGATCATGGTTCATGAATTTGGGGAGGTAATGAAATTGCCCTCAAAATGTTAAAACTTGCATGTCAAGGTGTATATGTATGTTCGTTCATTTGTATCTGTCTTTACGGGAGGAATGTATATATATTTTTGTCTATCTGTAACATCACGAAAGGAATGTATACACTGCATCGTCACAGGGGGAATGCATATACCTTTGTCTCTATCTGTATCATCACGGAAGGAATGCATACACCTTTGTGTCTATCTGTATCATCACATGTGGAATGACTATATATTTGTTTCTATATGTATCATCACGAGAGGAATGTATTCACATTTGTCTCTATCTGTATCATCACGAAGGGAATGAATACACCTTTGTGTCTTTCTGTATCATCACATGTGGAATGTATACAAATTTATTTCTATATGTACCATCATGGGGGAATGTATACATCGTTGTCTATATATGTATCATCACGGAATGAATGCACACAACTTCGTGTCTATATGTATCATCACGGAAGAAATGTATACACCTATGTCTCTATCTGTATCATCACGAAATGAATGTATACACTTATGTCTCTATATGTATCATCACGGAAAGAATGCACACAACTTTGTGTCTATATGTATCATCACGGAATGAATGTATATACCTATATCTTTAACTGTATCATCACGAAAGGAATGTATACACTTATGTCTCTATATGTATTATTACGGAAGGAATTTATACACTTTTGTGCCAACATGTATTACCATAGGAGAAATGTATATACATTTGTCTTATTTGTGCCCATCAATGTAATATAATACAGGAGGAAAGAGACCGACGCAATAATATATAAAACAGTGACACAAAAGTGATTTCCAAATTAGATTTTACATTCTTAATCAAAGGCTTCTCTTCAATAAATGCCAATCAAGCAAAAGCAGAGAAGCCCTGTTCGATCACTGCAAATATTTTGAAAGAGGCAGATGATGTAATCAACTTCCAAATGCAGACCAGCAAACCCAACTGGCTATAAACATCATGTCACAATAAGGTTTCCATCACTCCCTAAACTAGGGGCATAAATTCTTAAATGATCCACAGTAGTATGTATAAGTCTTTCTCGTCACGATACAAGTGAACAAACAACAGATAACAAGACAGATTCAACCTGGAACAAAACTAATGTAAATTTAAAATGTTCAATCTAGTAAAAGTGATTAATTAATTTATAAAATAGATTTGTAGGGCTGATTTAGAGTTGCTTAAAATAACTTTTTTTCTTTTCAAAATCATGGGTCCAAAACAGTATAAAGCAACAGCAGCTTTACATATACTTCTCAAAAAAACACTTTTTTCATTGCAGGTAGGTGAATAATACCAATTAATTAAACTTTCATACTGACAATCATACCCCTATCATTTTTTCGCAAAATGCACTTTTAGCACTATAGTTTACCAAATACTTGTCTGTTTTCTTTCACAAATATTTATTCTTACAGCACAGTAAAAATAATTTTGAAAAAAAAAACTCAATAACCCCAAACTATCCCCTAGTCTTCCCCATCACTACTACCAATTTGCCAAGAAAGGGTTGGTAAAAGTCTTCCCCATCATTGCGAATTTGCCAAGGAAGGGTTGGTAAAAGTCAAAGAACAGAGGAGACCAGAATTACTAATCTGATGCAAATAATTGAAAGGTCAGAGACTCAGAGGAAAGCAAATGAGAATTGTTGTTGTGCAAATGCCAGGGGAAACCGCGTTCCAATCAGCTTGTTGGACCAAAAGTTGATAAAATTAAAGACTGCAAAAGGGATTTGCCATGTTGAAAAATGGGAGTTTATGACATCACAAATTCTGTCAATACTTGGTTCTTTGGGGTCTGCATATTATGGTAGCCTGATATGGCCAAGAACTAAAAGTTACATGGTTGACAATGTTTGTATTTTCGTTTGTATCTATCTTCATGATACGTGACCGAGTAGGTAAGCGCGTAATGAGAGATGCATGATTATATACCAGCGATGTTATAAGAAATTCTCTCTTGACAATCTGATTTAAAATTCTCATATAGGATTATAAGCTCTCAAACTTCAGAATAAAGGAGATAGATGCACAATTATATACAACTGGTGACACGATAAATTTTTTCTGCAATGTAATTAAGAATCCCAATTACTCAAACTTTTTAAGTTAGAGAGATAGGCACAAAGTTGTATATAATTGGTGATGCATCAACTTTTGTCTTGGCAACTGAATTGAATATGTCAACTTTTCTCTTGACAGCGTAATTGAAAATCTCATCCAGTCATAATCATGCAAACTCCAGAATGTCGACGATGAAATCATAAATCAAAATCTCGAACAATTTACAAACTCAAACTTCAAAGTTAGAGAAATAGATGCACAGTTAAATACAATTGGTGATACGACAGATTTTATTTTCAACATAATCAAGAATCTCAACTATGGTCGCTCAAACTTCGAAACCAGATTTAGAATTTCAGATGGCAAAAATGAAGAACGAACTATATTGATTAAGATAATATACGAACTTATACACAAAGCTAATCAAAAGCCAAACTATATTTCTCTCCGTATAATCTTTTACTCTACAATATAACTACAACAAAGACAGCGCCAAAAGCCTAAAAGCACAATACTAAAGCTGAAACTCAAAAGCACCCCCTACAGAAAACCAGTGCCTGCAGCAAGGCCATGGTGCAACAAATTATGAGCAATGTGATCCCTCGCCTGCACCGAACCCGCCGACCTCAGACTATTCACCGGTGTCACCACATCGTCGAAGAGCTCGAACCCGAACTCGGGATCGAGCACCTCATTCCTCATTGCACAGATATTGTGCAAAACACAGCAGGCTCCAAGCACCACTGGCAAGTCCTGCAGTTTGACCTCAGTCCTCTTCTGCAAGCATGACCACCTCCCTTTCAACTTTGCAAATGCATCTTTAGTCACCCTTTCGACTTCTCCTATTTTCTCGTTGAATGCGTGCTGGGTCCACGTCAAGTTCTGGTGGGTGTAAGGAACCAGCACCCAATCCATCAGAGGAAACCCAGCATTTCCTACAATCCACACATCCTTCAATAGTCCTCTGGTTGCTCTCTGGTACAATGCAGATTTCTCCAGCACCTGTTCGTCCGGCATCGAACCCGGCCAGCCGATGCAAACGTCGGTGAAAACGCCTCTCGGATCGACAACCCCTTGAACCGTGATCGAATACGAAGTCTTCTGGTTGCGTTCCGTGTGCCGCTTGTTGAAATACGCCGCCACGTTCACCTTTGGAGCAATAATTGGAATGTGGGTGGTGTACATAGACCCAGCAACGTTTGGAATTCCGGAAATGGTCTCGAACTCCTCCTTGATTTCCTGCATCCTGCCTTCGTCCGGCCACTGGAGAAACTTGGGCATCAAGACAGTCTTGATAGCAAGGCAAACTTCCAGAACCAGCTTGTGGCAGGTGGAGATTCCAAGCCCGAAACGTTTGGAAACCTCCCGAAGCGGCTCCCCGGTGGCAAGCCGATATATGCACACAGCCACACGCTGCCGCACCGGAATCGCCTCGCGCAGCATTGTGTTCTTCTTGAAAACCGCCAACTCCAGCTCCGCGCATATCATGTCGAACGTTCCCTTGCTCATCCGAAACGCCTTTCGAAACTCCTCCTCCGGAACATCTGGGTGGCCCAAATTCTCCCACCACACCTTGGACCTGTCCTTCACCCAAAGCCTCCTGTGTGGACCCGGAATCGTAGCACTCGAACTCGCTTCCGGACCAGCCGCGGATGTCTCAGCTGCGGCAGTGGCCGCAGCGGCTGCAGCGGAAGCGGACTGCCGACTCCGTTTCGCCCTCGACTGCTCCGATTCATCAGATTGAGAATGATACTGCTGAAGATCAGTGTAATACTCCTCCATAGCTTGAGTCTTCTGCCTGTGATTAGCTTCAAGCATCAATCTTTCCTGCTGGGCTTCGACCAAGTAGCTCTCCTGCTCCTGCTTCTCCTCCTCGTCCAGCAGAATCAGCGAAGCCAGTATGTCGCTCATTGCTCCCGGAGCGGCTCCAGCGCCGCCACCAATACCATTGTTGCTTCCGTCGTCCTTTCTTCGCTTCTTCAGGTTGTGATTCCCTCCATTTATGTCGAATTCGTCCATGTCAGTGAACAGGGTGTAGAAATGGGTGTAATCTTCTTGATTAAGAAGTGGGAACGGAGTAATTTCCATTAAAGGTGTGGACTTTGATGGGTCTGAAAGGTGTTTGACGAAATGCCTGTGTGAATTCGAATCGCGAGTGCGGAGGTGAACTGGTGGAGATGGAGTTGTTGGTTGGAGGAATTGGACTGGGGACATATTTTATACCCGCGGGAGGCGTGTACGCAGGTGTGAACGCGGAGTGGGGAGGCTTTTGACTTGGACTTGACCCTTTTGGAAGAGAGCTTTTACGCGGTTGGGGTTTTGGGGGCGGTGGTTTTTGGGATAAACGTTGGGAATTTGGAAGGGGAGGGAAGGGGAAGGGGAAGTTTCGTTTTTGGGGAAGGAAGAAGGAAAGAGGGGAAAGGGGGGGGGAGAATAAGTGAAATGGTGACTTTGCTTGTACTCAATTGCAAAACAACTTTTGTTGCCAAAAAGATCCCCCAAAGGTTCACTATTTTGTGTGTGTGTGTGTGTGTGTGTGTGTTTTTTTTTTTTTTTTGAACAAAACTCTATTTTGTTTTTGGATGTGCTTGAGAGTTTTCTTTCTCGACGAAGTATGTAAAAAGCTGGTTAGTAAACTCTGAGTGCCTGTAGTCATTTACAAGCTAACGATGAGATGTCAAGTAAATTTGATTATTAGGCGCAAAAGAAGGTTTTTGAATTAAATTGGTCGGGTTTTGTCGTACGGGTATGTTTTGAAGCAATTCTAAAATACACGCGTAATCATTTGCTAGTAATGAGTGTTATAAACAATTGATTGTTTCGGGCCAAAGAAGGTTTTGAAGCAAAAATGTTATGAAGTAAGCTTTGGATGCATGTAGTCATATGCACCAAAGAAGATTTTCAACTAAATGATTCAATAACGCTCAATACGTGTAACCATTTGCAAGTGGTGAGGTATCGAGTACATGTACTAAAAATTGTTTTGTGAACCTGCAATTACCATGTTTTTTTAGAGAAGTTTGATGTCACATGAAATTTTTATTTAATTAAACAAAAAAAATGTTTCAGAGGATATAATAAATAACTTCGATCGTAGCCATTTTCCAAAAATCCGTAGTGAATTCTACATTGTCCACCCCAAATTTATTGAAGGCATTTCCTTGCTTAAAACACAACCTCGCATAATTAAAGTTTACATATTAACCAAATCCATAAACACATTCAACGTTGTTTTACCGATAAATTTTCCTTAATAACGAAACCTTGAATATTAATGTTATATTTAGTGGATCTTTACCGAATATCCTTTACTTTTTTGAATTAAATGTTTATCGAAAACTATATATTTTCTATTCTGATGTACTAAACAAAATTCTTTGGCTTTAGTAGTACTTTTTCGTATTAAAATTTTAAAGTGATTCATTTAAAAAGATTGAGGGGTGAGAATAGAATTATCTTAAATTTAAAGGTCAAAACCATCAACCATCATTTTTCTACAATGTACTTTTAATTAAATTACGAACTTCTAGTAAATGAGCGTTATTACCGTGGCCGTACAGTGTGAACAATTTAAAACGTGATTTGCATCAATTTAAAACTCTACCAAACATTTTACATTTTACTTTTTTTTTTTTTTTTAAGAAAAACTAATGAAAAAAGCTTGAAAACTTTGATTTATAACGATAAAGACAAAATAAAGGATAAAGTGAATAATACTATAATTGACTTTTTAGTGTAAAAATATAATTTTTCGTTATATTAAACAATACCGAAAGCTTTTCATCAAAGTACATTTTTTTTTCTATAAGATTCTTTTATTCAACTTCTCTTTTATTTAAGATGGTTCTTTTTCAAAACCAACAATTTATGTGGTCTATCCATAAAAATCCACTACCAGCAGTGAAACATGCTATCTTGTTTTCGATAAAGTGAATTTGTAATCAATGACGTTAGATGATAATTGTATTATATGCATTTATTTATATAAATTATATATGAACGTTAGATAATAACTGTATTAAATTCATACAAGTATTGTAGCCATGAATTGATTTAGATCACATTTGCCACCAATATAAAATAAGTACGTTAATCAACATTTAATAATAATACAATCATCAACAACCACGTCATATGATTTACAAGATATAGTTTAAATAAATGGTTTCCCTAGCATTACCCATATACATGTAAATAATAACTGCTATTTTTGGCATTTAACCAATAAATGTTGGGGACGGATTTGTGACATCTCTTTTTTTACACAACTTTTGACACGTTTTTTGTGGGGTCAACTTTATAATGTATTTCAACGATCTGAACCGTCAATCGTTTAGATATTTCCTAAAAAATCGTGTTTACCAAAACTCACTCAAATATGAAACTATATGACTGTTGGATTAAGGGTTTAGGCTTTCTTTGTAGAACCGTATTCGTCTATTTTTTTTCACTACAAACGAATGTTTTAATGATTTTGGATTTTTCTAATTTTTTGCAACGATGATCTATAAATGATATTCTAAAAGATGGACAGTTCAGATCATTAAAATACATTACAGAGTGGCTATGTTCTTTGTTCTTTCTCTCTTGCTTTAGTTTCTATTGACTTCGATTTAATTCCAATTGACTTCATCTGATTCCAAAATTAAAATGGATATTTTAAAATTAATGTTCTTTGTTCTTTCTCTCTAGCTTTAGTTTCTATTGACTTCGATTTAATTCCAATATTAAAATGGATATTTTAAATCTCATTGACCCATAAGCTATTGGTCAACGTTGTTACTTTCAAAATTATTGAGCTGAATTATTTTTTTGGTCTATTTGCTGATTGATAATTACATAAATATTTAAGTACAAGTCTGAAAGAAGAAACAAGTTTGAAGATCAGCATGTGGTACATAAACCTACATTATCAGGTTGTTTGACATCTTACATGTCCACTAAAACATTCCAATCACAACCCAAATTCGTTATAATTATAATTATACACACTAACGTTCATGCACGCGTTTATACTTGTGTAGAATACATTTTTTGAATTACGGCATGCTACGTGCAACTTACACGTTTTAAATATATTATTATGCACTTGCGAAAGAACTTTTTTTTATAACCGGTGAGCGTGTGCATAATGCATTTTTTTAATCATGACGTGCTACGTGCGACTTACACGTTTTAAATGTATTATTATGCTTGTGCGAAAGATCTTTTCTATAACCGGCATTTCACGTCTCTTAAGATCTTGTGAACGTACTTAAAAATAGAGAAAATAATATTTAATAAACAATTGATTGAATCACATTATTACTAACATATTGTGAGGTACTAATTAAAAAAACAAAAAAAAAATAAAAAACACTAAAAGAATTAATTATTAAAAACACTGTTTATATGACGAAAATACCCCTGCATTATTTTGGATTGCTTTTAAATTTTTTTATTTAGAGACAATTTTTGTCCTAAAATTTTTGGTGAATCCGGTGACCCCAAAAGATATGTGTGTAGTGTGAATTATTATGTGATCCAACGCAGTTGACCAAAAATACAAAGATGAAATCAAGTAACTTCAACGCTGGTTGGGTAAAGGTATTTGACCGTCTTATTTGATTTGAGATCGTATCTCATTCTTCGTAAATTAAATAATTTAAAATATAAGTTTGCTGACCATAATCGTAAAATATTAAATAGAAATAAAAATACATAGTGACAAACTAAAGCATGATCTAATTTGCTGGTCATCCAACAATTTCCCCTTACGTCTTTTAGTTTTGTTTTGTTTTATTAGCAACTTGACTTGCATGTCAACAACCTTCATAGTCCTCTTTCTTTTGGAATACACTTATTTTTGCCTCACACACACCTTTATTAATCTTTGGTCATTGATGTCTATTCATGTGGTCTGACGACCGAAAACTGAGAAAGGTGTGCGAGAAGTAAAAGTAGGTGTGTGGATAACACTACCTGGAATTATTGACTTTTAATTTGTAGGTAATGTCAAATTTATAATTAAAATACCCATATATATTAGTCTTTTATGATTGATCAAGGGAAGAGGATCCTCTCCGAATCCACTTTGTGAGGATCTTGGGGATCCCCACATCCTAGCCGTTCATCGTATATTTTACGGCCGGTTTTTGTCAGGTACTATTTGTATTTAATTTTAATTAAATAATTAAATAATTTATAACCACATAATACACGATGAATGATTAAGATATAAGGATCTCCACAATTTGGATCCGGATGGGATCCAAATCTTTGATCAAGTGGTTGAAAAGCCAGCTCTTAGATTGTTATAATTAATTTTTAATGGCCGGTGCAATTTTATTCATAGTGGACCAATGTAAACATGGACATGAGATCTTATCGTGTGATGATGAGTGTGATAAAGACATAAAAGCATAATTCTCGTGACACGTAATTTATCGATACAATCCATAACAGGTTTAGTTTAAAAATGAGTTATACTATATTATTACAAGCTCTTATAAACACAAGGAGTATATATATGCCTCAATAAGATTTATGTTTTTTTTATAGTGTTCTTTTAACATGTGTTTATATATACTTGTAGTTTGCAACTGGGGTAAACTGATGTTTGACCCTTGAAACTTACTTTAGTCGAAGTTGACATTCTGAACTATTTTTTTGGTAAATTAATTTATAAATGATTTGAAATTAGCAAATTAACAACTCACAATCAAATTTGATAAAATTTCATCCACTTTGCCATCTACCGGCATGACTTTACCCTCAAGAGTGAATCACGTGTTGGTCATGTGCTAGTATTTGACGGCAAAATAGATAAAATTTCATCAATCTAACAATGAAGGGTCAATTTGCTAATTTCAAATGACTGAGTTGGTTAATTTATCAAAAAACAGTTGAGAAGGTCAACTTCAACAAAATAATAATTTAAAAAGTCAAACCGTAATTTACGCATTGCAAGTTATTATATATGTCACCATCAATCATAAGAGTTGGCAAGAAATGAAAAAAAGATGTGTTTGTTACATTTATTTATACTCATCTACATCAAATAACTCATCACATTTTATAAAACCCCAAAACATCAAGTAATGGCTCATGATTTCTAAGCCTTTCAGGGCTGGAAATAGTAGATAATCGTGGTTTATCTCTAATTGTCTCCTTTTTAAGCGCAAATATAAAACATCAATTAATGGTTTATCATGATTTCTCTAATATTTTCTAATTTATTATATTTTATATTTCACCATATCGGCACAACACAAACACTGCGAGCTTGCAGCTGTAGGGAAATGGTCACAAAGAACACAAGGCACCGACAAAAACCCAGATGAGCAGCTGCTCTTCCATGGCTTCCCTTCTCATCCCACCACCCACTCTTCCTCTCCAACACAAGGTAATTTTATCATATTTCCCATTTATCCATTTTTCATTTTTCTGATTTGATTTTAATTTATTTCATTTAGGGTTTTGTTTATTTGATCTATTGCAGGAAGATGGGGATTAGAGTCAGCACTGTGCTTACGAACTTATCATCTAAAATTGACCGGACCGGTCTGAGAAGTTGCAGACGTCGGGGACGGTGTTTTGTGACGAAAGCTAAGGATTCATTAATTTGTAATTTGGTTTATTAGCGTATGACTCAACTGTATTAGTAAGGTTCGATGGTTATTTATGAAACTCTAAGACCAATTTTCCCCCTTTAGGAGAAACGACGTAGCTAAAACGTTAATTACAAGTAAAGGTACTTTCACATAATTAATATCTATAATAATATGAGTAAATTGTAGTTATGGTCTCTTAACTTTAACTCAATTGGAGCAAGTAGTGTGCTATCCACACACCCCTTTTTACTTCTCACACACCTCTTGTTAATTTCTACCATTTGATCTTCTTCAATTCACCTGATCCAACGGCCGAAACTTAGAAGGGTGTGTGAGAAGTAAAAAAGGTGTGTAGATATCACACCCCTTGGAGCAATGGTCTCTCAACTAAAAATTCATTACCATTGGTCCCTCAACTCCTCAAAACATGCAGCTATGGTCCATAAACTAAAGATCTATTACCATTGGTCCCTCAACTTTAATTCAACTGGTAAAATGGTCCCTTAACTTTAACCCAATTGTAGCAATGGTCATTCCAACATAACTCGTTTTGACAAAAAAAATTGACTTAGTTGACGAAAATGACCATAATTACACACTTTGATGAGTTGAGGGACCCTAATTGTATAAATGGTTATTCCAACATAACTTATTTTGATAAAATTTTGACGAAATTGATGAAAATGACTATATCTATACATTTTGATAAGTTGAGGGACCAATGGTAATGAATTTTTAGTTGATGGACCATTGCTCCAATTTGATTAAAGTTGAGGGACCATTGCTACAATTTACTCTAATAATATATTATAGGAAGGGAAATGTTTTTGACACTCCAAAAATCTCATTTTACACTCCTCATAAGTGTATTTTTCTTTCCAAATATAGAAAATTTGGAGTGTAGAATGAGATTTTTGAAGTGCCAATAACAATTTTCTATAGAAAAATGCAAGGGTTACTAATTTTTCTCTTTGTACCTTTTGCTTTTAAAGATGTTGTATATATCAAAAGAATAGTAGTTAATTAAGTTGGTGTTCAAAATAGTATTAACCATTGATAATACTTGTGTTCTCTGTATGAGATAACTTGCTTTTCTTCTACTTACGATTTACATATCTTCAGCGTATGGACATTATAATAGGAATCGTTTATTATTTATATCATAATATGGAGATCATATTTGTTAAAAAATGCAATTTAGAGATCATTTAGTTATACATACCTCTCAAACCAATCAACAGTTTAGGTAATAAATAACATCCTCATAATGAACCGTCTATTTGTTTGATCCATATGAATGGCTAAAAGATCTATAAATTGATTTTTTTTTCTTTTGTATATATGATATTTAGAGGATGATAAAGAGAATAAACAATTACGATTATGATGTTTGTAATGTGAAAATGCGTAAATCGTAAGTGGTGAAACAAGTATGGTTTCTCGTGAATAGAACACAAATATTATCCTTTCACAAAATCTATTGTAATGTAGAAACTTCAGGAACGAAAATCTAACATCAAGAGGAACAATTTACAGACAGAAGTGACAAGTCTTATCAGTTTTTTGCTTTAATCAGAATGCAAAACACATGCATGAGAATTAAAGATATGAATGGATGACCCCCCTTCTTATCACTATCTCGTCCGTACAAAGAGCAATGTGCGGGTAAAGGATTTCCTAGCCCTAAAGAATTGAGGTCAAGTTAGCAAGAATATTTTTACAAAAAATAAGATATGAGAGATTAGAAGATCCCTTCATGAGAATTAATTAAAAAGGTATGTGTTTGGGATTAGCAAAATTGGGACTCACCTCTGTAGCAAGTTACTAAGGCCATCTCCAAGCGAAATGACTAAATGTAGCCCTGCAATTTTTTTTTAATGAACAATGTCAAATCATACTCATATATCATTGGATTTCTAACCGAATGGTCTAAATATAGCCCCCTCAATAATTTATTTGTTTTAAGTTTATAATTTAAATTTATTGATTAATTTAATTAAACTATCTTTAAATGTTTTCAAATCTAACCGTTGAATTTAAATCAATTATTGCAACTGAGAAGCTGTGCCCTAAAAAAAGGGTTAAGAATAATGGTCTAGTTGGCTCCATAGAATTATAACTTAGTCATCGATTGTAGATAATTTTTTAACAAATCAAACCATTTTTACCTTTAACCCGAAGATGCCTAACGACTCTCCCTTCACTTATACTTTCAAGAGTTAATGGTAAATACGGGTCCCAATTTTGTTTTTAACTAAAACATTTATTTTATAATTTTACTTTCTCTCTTCCACCCTTTTCTCTTCTTTATTCTAGAAAGAGATCATCTCCGGATCTCTTCCATTAAGATCATCAGATTAAGTGATCCGGGCCCTTGAAATTTGATTCAACGGCTAAAAACATGAGCCCTCAAATTATAATAACTTTAACCGTTGAATCAAATTTCAAGAATCCGAATAACTTGAACTGATGATCTTGGTGGAAGAGATGAGAATCTGTTTCCCTTCATTCTCTCTCCTCCCTGCTGAAACCCAAAAGCATAGTGAACTTTTGGCTTTTTTTCCCTCCCCGAAATTCCTGTTGCTCTCTTCTCACGCCAAGAATTAGTAATCCTGGCTGCTAGTAATCACGTATACTGTCTCAAGAGTTCATGGTAAACACGGGTCTCACTTTTTTTTTACTCCCCGAAATTCCGGTTGCTCTCTTCTAATTTTATCTATCTACTTTTTTTGTGAGCTCAATCTTCGAAGAAATTTTTAAATATGACAGTAACACATAATGATACATCATGTGTCATGACTTATTATATAAATGATGATATATGTGTGTTAAAAAGTTATTAACTTAAAAAATAAAATTTTTCATCATTTATATAAAAACACATAACATAATATCTGTGTTCCGATTACAATGAAAAATTTCTCCAATCTTTGGAAACTTGGAAGTCTCTTGGGAAACGTAACCTTAAGAAAGAATTTGATTCCTTGATAAAGCCGAAATTATAAAACCACAGTGAAAGTAAAATTATATACTATTGACAAGTGAAGAAAAAAGAGAGTAATTATAGGAGAACACTCGGTACGTTCTTGGGACAAAGAATAACAAATATATACTTTCTTTTCTACCTTTTTCACCATATATTTGGAATTGAATTCAGATTTGAATAACAGAGATACTCTCTCTCTCTCTCTCTCTCTCTCTCTCTTCTATTGGTGTAAGCTTCAGCACTTGAGTCTCAGGTTAGTAGGGCTTCACCGCTTGTCTCTGTATTGGTGTATCTAAGTTCTAGTTTGCCATGCACATGCATATTTGACTACTAATAATTGACATTATTTTCTGGTACTTGTATTTTACCTAGCTGGCTTGCTCTTGTACCAGAGGATACAAATTATCATATGAACTTGAGTTATGGCGGAATCCAATTCTGATTCAATTGTAATCATGCGTGTTGGAGAGGAAAAATTCAGATCGTCCAATCTTCCAACAAGTAAATCTTGTAACCATGATGAGAAGCCCACAACACCATTTTCACTCGCCATCAATGAGGGAGGAGGGAATCTGTAAGAAAACACTCTAATGCTCAAGTCAGTATTTGTTCATAATGCTTATAAAATATGAAACGATCTTATACTTCTCTTTTTCTTTCCCATTCTAATGGGATTCTAGGCCCTTTATAGGATAAAAAGCTTGGGCTCCAAATCTCATTACCTCACTTCATGGTATGAGTAGTGGCTGATTCACGTTTCATTATTTTATCTCCATTCCCTTATTTTTAGGATGCATGGAAAATGGCTAGTTTTTAGGATACACTGACCCTTAAATTTTTGCACGCACAATAAGGTTCGTTTGTTTCTATAACTTTAAGATCATTTATTGTCTTCTTTCTTTACTTTAATTATCAGAAATGGCATAATTATTATAAGTTGAAAGAAGAATATTGTTAAATGAGAGGGGACGGAGGGTTTATATGATGATAAGTTTGTGATTGAGGAAGGTGAGATAATGAGAAACGTTGATAGGCCTTAAGGCGATTTTCTGTGGTTGTCAAGCTATTGGGAAACTTACTGGTGAGATAATGAGAAACGTTGATAGGCCTTAAGGCGATTTTCTGTGGTTGTCAAGCTATTGGGAAACTTACTTCTGCATAGTAGTAGTAGTAGTAGTAGTAGTAGTAGTAATAATAATTGACACATCCCGTCCCGAAGGAGGGTATGCTGGCCGTCACGTGAGAGTGACGTAACCATTTACACAGTTCGGAAGCTTTAAACAAAAATACAATTACTAAGATGAAACACCCGAGGGTGAGTCCTACTTTTGTGAATTCTGTCAGAACACCGTTGGATTCCTCGTGGCCACCAAAGCTCTGCTGAATCGGCGCTGGAGGTGGCATAGTGGTCTGCTGCGGTCTCTGCTGACCTTGTGGACACCCCGTCCTGAAGGAGGGTATGCTGGCCGTCACGTGAGAGTGACGTAACCATTTACACAGTTCGGAAGCTTAACTGACACACCCCGATCCAGAGGATCAAGGCGTGCTGGCCGTCACGTGAGCGTGACGTAACCAAAAGTGCGACACGGAAGCAAGATATAACAGAATACGAAGGAATTAAACCAATCACTAGTAGAACCACCTACTAGAATAAAATGATGAGTTAAGATAAACACATAAATTCATAGCATAGGTTTCAGTGCAGTCATGTAGGACTCACATGTGGGTGATGTACTTTTATTTTAGTCCTACTTGACTGCACTGAAACCTATGCTCTGAATTTATGTGTTTATCTTAACTCATCATTTTATTCTAGTAGGTGGTTCTACTAGTGATTGGTTTAATTCCTTCGTATTCTGTTATATCTTGCTTCCGTGTCGCACTTTTGGTTACGTCACGCTCACGTGACGGCCAGCACGCCTTGATCCTCTGGATCGGGGTGTGTCACATCCCGCCCCGGGGCGGACCACTTCCCGGGCTCGCTCCAGGCCGGGATGTGACAATAATAATAATAATAATAATAATAATAATAATAATAATAATAATAATAATAATATATTATTAATTGTTGTTGTTATTATTATTGTTATTGTTGTTGTTATTATTATTAGGGTAAAAGACTGTTTACTACCCTCATGTTTCGTGGTTTTCAACATTTAGTACATCAAGTTTTTTTCGTCTCAGAGTCATACCTAAAGTGTAAATTTTGGGACAGTCTCATACATCCGTTAGTCAAACTGTTTAAGTTTTTCGTTAACTGTGACGTGGCGCACTGACTAGGCGCCACGTGTCATCCCACGTTTTTTTTTTTTTTTTTTTTTTTTGCTTCTTCCTTCTCCTTCTTCCTTCCTTCCTCCGTCCTTCCCTTTCTTCCCCTTCTTCCTTCTCATTCTCCTTCTTCTTCCTCCGAAATCTGGGGAAGTTTGTTTGTTTTTTTTTTTTTTCTTATTCTTCCTTCCCCTTCTTCCTTCTTCTTCCTTCTCCTTCTTCTTCTTCTTCCTCCGAAATCTGGGGAAGTTTGTTTTTTTGTTTTTTTTTTGTTTTTTTCTTCTTCTTCCTCCTTCTTCCTTCTTCTTCTTCTTCTTCTTCCTCCGACTGCAATTTTTTCTTCATCCTTCTCCTTCTTCCTTCCCCTTCTTCTTCTTCTTCTTCCTCAAAAAAAAAAAAAAAAACTTTCATCTTCCCCCAAATTCGGAGGAAGAAGAAGAAGAACGAAGAAGGGGAAGGAAGAAGGAGAAGAAGGGGAAGGAAGAAGGAGGAAGCAAAAAAAAATTGAATCTGGGCAGATTCGGAGGAAGAAGAAGAAGAAGGAAGAAAAAAAAAAGAAATAAAAATGAAAAAACTGAATCTGGGTAGATTCGGCGGAAGAAGAAGAAGAAGAAGAAGGAAGGAGGAAAGAGAAAGAATAAGAAGAAGAAGAGAAAAAAAAAAAAAAAAAAGCTTCCCCAGATTCAGGAAGAAGAAGGAGAATGAGAAGGAAGAAGAAGGAAGAAGGGGAAGAAAGGGAAGGAAGGAGGAAGGAAGGAAGAAGGAGAAGGAGGAAGAAAAAAAAAAAAAAAAGTTGCAGTCAGAGGAAGAAGAAGAAGAAGAAGAAGGAAGAAAAAAAGAAAAGAAAGAAAAAAGAAAAAAAGAAGAAGAAAAAAACGTGGATGACACGTGGCGCCCAGTCAGTGCGCCACGTCACAGTTAACGGAAAACTTCTAAATGTTGAAAACCACGAAACATGAGGGTAGTAAATAGCCTTTTACCCTTATTATTATTATTAGCACATACTCACACAAAATGTGTGTAAAAACATTTTTTTTTCTTGTTTTTTTTTAGTACATCGATATTTTTACAGTAAGGAGAGGAGGAGTTTGGCTAAACCACATAATGAGCAACCCAATTTGGTATCAAATTTGTTATCAATGAGTTTCAAACCTAAGAGTAGGGAGGAAGAGAGTGAGATAGAACATGGGAGTGGGGGAGAGAGGTGAGAAAGGTTTTTTTATTTTTTATTTTTTATTTTTTATTATATATTTTCTAAATTAAAGATGTTAGAATCACATGTGGGTGAGGCTTACAAAAAGAACAATAAAATTTGGTTTTTGATATGACATTACTGCCAATATTTTTTTGGGAACTTCAACGAAAAACTTCTGGTACTGTTCACTTTAACGAAAAACCACATTTTTACATTAAAAAGTCAAACTTGATATCATTCACTTTACTCTTTATTTTGTCATTATCGTTAAAACTCAAAGTTTTCAAGTTCTTTTCATTAGTCTTCCTTATTTTTTATTGTTGCTCAGTTTTGATTAGAGGGTTAAATAGTAATTTTATGGGATTTTGGTTGCACAATCAGGTTTTATTAATGTAGTTTAGAATATTATTATGGGAATCGTTATTAGCACTCCAAAAATCTAATTATACACTCCTCACAAGTGTATTTTTCTTTCTAATTATAGAAAGTTTGGAGTGCTAAATGAGATTTTTGGGTTGTGTTTGGCGCACAAACACCCCTTTTCACTCGGTTCGGTGGAGCCCACTCCGATTTCTGGGCTAAATTTTGGGGGGAATCTGGCATTGGTTTAGCATTTAGCATTTAGCCCAAATTTTCCCCTTGAGTTGGATTGGGTTTGAGGGGAAATTTTGGGGAGTTATTTGGCTTTTAGCCCACCATTGGAGTGGGTCTAATAGAACCTTCTTTGTCAACCAAAAGATGGTGAAATGACTATTTAGTCTTCTATCACAAAAAAATAATGGGCGATAATGCAATTTCACATAACCATATTTTACTGTTTTTTATTGAAACTTCACCTACATGTGATGTTAAGATATATCTAATATTAAAATAAAATAATAATAAACAAAACCTCCCACTCCCACTCTCATCCACGTTCTCTCCTCTCCTTCCCATTTTAAAAACAAAAGTAAAAAAATGTTCATACACATAAAGTGTGTGGGCACATACTAGTAATAATGATTTGAAGTAAAAACATAAAAGAAAATAAATGATGAATATAAAACTCTCTTTATCTTGCCACTTTTTATTACGGTCTAGTGATATTATTCTTCACTTTAAATCACATTATTGCTAGCTCATTGTGATGCTAAGTCCAGACCCTTCCCCTTAGTGTAGATAATCATTTGTTAAAAAAAAAAAAAAACTCTCTTTTATCTTTATATGTGGTAGATAGAATGTGCCGGTTTTATATAGTCTTTGGTATAATGGATTGAATTGAAATGAATAACTCTCAAGAGAATAATTTTTCATTTGAGAGGATTAGAAAAGAATTAGACATGAATAAAATTTCTCCATCCTAATCCTCCTATTTGGAGAGGATTGCAATGAATAACTTTTGTTCTTGAGTAATTCATTTCCTAAACCCAATTTATAATATGTTTATTGCGTCTTGTACAGTAATCCAGGTCGTGGGAATACTGTAGAGGAGGGGAAAGCTTCCAAGTGTCACGGGATGACTCTTTAAGCCTTCCGCCCGTGCGGCACTTAGACTTGAATACCTCGATGAACAAGCTAAGTAACCCTTCGAAGCCTCGCTTCCCCGGATCGAATCACAAAGAAAGCTAAGATAGCTTGGAGAATGCTAAAATCACTTAGAAGATGGGAGAAAGGAAGCTTTGTATTGAAACTTAGGAGAACTTTACAATTGCTTACAATTCTTGGATGCCTTGGCCAAATGGCCTTGCCTCCTATTTATAGGCCTAAGTTACCTCCTCAATGGAGGGTTCTAGAATTCCCTACTTACATCCAAAATTATCTAGCATAGTTCTAGATACAACTTGCCTAATCTAGATTGTTCTAGGTGAGGCTTAAATTTGTACACTTGTGTGGAATGTTCCGGAATGCTTTAGATTATCTTGAACGCTCCGCCATGTTCTTGGTTTTTTCGGGATGTTCCAGAAGCTTCCATGAAGACAAGGCTTTCTGGGCTTAGATATATGATGTCTTGGGCGATTTCTTTGTTTTTAACATAAGGCCCGTGACATCCTCCCCCACTTAAGCCGTAGACGTCCTCGTCGACTCTTGCCTCTCGAATGTCTTAATCAGGTCCTTATATTGCCATAAGGACGTCTCCTTCTCCCATGTTGCTTCGGAGTATGGTAGCCCCTTCCATTTGACAAAGTACTCCACATGCTTTGGTTGTCTTAGTCTCACCACGACACGCTTGGCTTCAATGCTCTCCACTTCTTTGTCAAATGCCTCCGTCATCAAAAGAGGTGCTCGATGAGACTCACCTCGGCTTGGTTCCTCATCGTCTGCATGATAAGGCTTCAAGTTGCTCACATGGAACACCGGGTGAAACTTGAGGTGGGGTGGGAGTTCCACAACATAAGCGGCTTTGCCAACCTTCTTGATGATAGGGAATGGTCCCTCATATTTCCGCAACAAGCTCTTGTGCAAGCCACGAGTACTCTTGTGCTGAGACGCATTGAGCTTCACAAAGACTTGGTCGCCAGTTTGGAACTCCACATTCATTTGCTTACGATCCGCCCATTTCTTCATCTTCTTTGAAGCCTTCTCCAAATGAGCTCGAGCAAGTTCGTGGGCTAATTGCCACTCCTTAGCAGTTTTGAAAGCGGCTGGACTATTCCCCGTGCAGCCAGTCACGACCGTGTTCGGGGTCAAGGGTTGTTGCCCTATAGCCAACTCGAACAGACTTTTCCCCGTTGACTCCGAACGTTGTAAATTATAAGAGAATTGGGCAACATCAAGTAACTTAGCCCAATCTCGTTGATTGGCACTAACATAGTGCCGCAAATAAGTCTCTAACAATGCATTAACCCGCTCCGTTCGTCCATCAGTTTGAGGATGAAAAGCTGTGGAGAAGTCTAACGTTGAGCCAAGTAGCTTGAAGAGCTCCTTCCAAAATCTACCCGTGAAACGAGCATCTCGATCACTGACTATGCTCCTCGGAACACCCTAATACTTCACCACGTGCTTTAGAAACAAGCGTGCAGCTACTTCGGCTGTGCACTCCACAGGTGCGGGTATGAAAGTGGCATACTTGGTGAATCTATCGACCACGACGAAGATAGATCCACATCCATCAGACTTGGGCAAATGTGTGATGAAATCCATGGTTAAACACTCCCATGGTCTTGATGGGGTGGGAAGTGGTTCCAACAATCCTCCCGGTTGCCTTTGTTCCCCTTTGTCTTGTTGGCACACAAGACAAGTCTTCACGTATGAATCTACATCATCCCGCATTTGTGGCCAATAATAAGCATCGCTCACCAAAGCCAACGTGCAGTGAGTGCCAGGATGTCTTGCCCACATTGAGTCATGGCACTCCTTCAGGATTTCTTTCCTTAAGCTTCCCCACTTTGGGACGTAGATCCGCTTGCCCTTGGTGTATAGCAAGCCGTCCTCAAGCCAAAACCTTCTTGTCTTCCCATCCTTGACAAACTCCACAATGTTTTTGACTTGAACGTCATGTGATAAACCTTCTCGGACACGGCCCAAGAGATGGCTTTGCGGCTTGAGTACCGTAGCCATTAACTCTACTCGTCTACTTAGAGCATCGGCCACCACGTTCTCCTTTCCTTGCTTGTACTCTAGCTTGTAATCAAACTCCGCTAAGAACTCTTGCCACCTTGCTTGCTTAGGTGTGAGCTTTTGTTGGGTTTGAAAGTAGCTAGTGGCAACGTTATCCGTCTTGATGATGAATGGGGTACTGAGCAAGTAATGCCTCCAAACTCTAAGGCAATGGACGATGGCGGTCATCTCCTTTTCATGGGTCGTGTACCTCTTCTCAGCATTGTTTAGCTTGCGACTTTCATAGGCTATCGGATGTCCCTATTGCATCAATACTCCTCCTATGGCAAAGTCAGAAACATCAGTGTGCAACTCGAATGGCTTGCTAAGGTCGGGCAACCTTAGTACAAGTTCCTCCATTAGGGCCTTCTTCAACCTCTCAAAGGCCTCTTGACACCGGTCCGTCCATTCCCATGCCTTGTTCTTCTTAAGAAGGTCTGTTAAGGGTGCCGCTATGGCTGAGTACCCTTTAATGAATATCCGATAGTAGTTGGCTAGCCCTAGAAAGGATCGTAGTGTTGGTACCTTGGTCAGCGGTTCCCACTCTTGAATGGCCTTGATCTTGTCCTTTTCCATCATAAGTTTCCCATCCTTTATCTTGTGGCCAAGAAATTCTACTTCTTTTGTGGCAAATGAGCATTTCTCCTTCTTGACATAGAGTTCATGCTCCCGAAGGGTCTTGAACACTATGCGCAAGTGCTTGACGTGCTCCTCCAATGTCTTGCTATAGACAACGATATCATCAATGTAAACCACGACAAACTTGTCAAGATAAGGATGGAATACCTTGTTCATCAATGTGCAGAATGTTGCGGGGGCATTGGTCAGACCAAATGGCATGACTTTATATTTGAATGATCCATATCTGGTTACCATCGCCGTCTTCGATTCGTCTCCAGGGGCTATCCTCACTTGGTAGTATCCCGATCGAAGATCTAACTTTGTGAAGTACCTTGTTTCACCAAGTTGATCGAATAAGTCGGCGATTAACGGAAGTGGGTACTTGTTCTTGATGGTAATCTTGTTCAATGCTCTATAGTCGATGCACAACCTTAGGCTACCTTCTTTCTTGCGTTGGAACAAGACGGGTGCACCATATGGGGACTTGGAGGGTTGGATGTAGCCAGCATCAAGTAGCTCGTTGAGTTGCTTCCTCAATTCCTCCAATTCGGGTGGCGACATCCTATAAGGTGATTTGGAGGGAGGCTTAGCACCAGGCTCCAACTCAATCGCATGGTCGACCTCTCTCATTGGTGGCAACTTCTTTGGCAGTTCCTTAGGCATCACATCGGCAAACTCCACAAGGACGGCTTCCACTTGTTTCGGCAAAGGCCTGTGCTTCTCCTCCCCTTCATTCAATATTAGGGTTGCAAGAAATGTGGCCTCGCCTTTCTTCCAAGACTTGGCAAATTGAATTGCCGACAAGTGCTGGGTACACTTCTTGGCTTGCCTTTCCAATGGCACCAGGCAAGGTTGTCGTCCGTCGTCTAGGATACAGAAGATATTGTAGAAGGGAATGGGAAAGGCTCGTACCTTGTCCATGAACTCTAACCCAATGACTACGCCATAGTCGTCCATCTTGACTACGGTGAAGTCGATATTTCCCTTCCATGTGCCAATGTCTACTTGTACATTGCGCGCAACTCCAACAATGGGGGTGGCAGCAGAATTTACCGTCTTCACGCTACCAGGCTCCTTTGTGACTCGGAGGCCAAGCCTTGTGGCTTCCTCCGACGTCATGAAGTTGTGGGTTGCTCCCGTGTCCACCAACACACGCGTCGTCTTGTCACCAGTCTTGACGTCGACGAACAATGATCCTCCCTTAACTTGAGCCTTAGGTTGTGGGAGGGTTGTCTGGATGGCATTCAGTAGACGGATGCATCCCATCCTTGCATCGTTACTCTCCTCGGCCTTGTCCTCCTTGAAAGCCATGGCCTTAAAGGCCTTCTTTTGTGGGCAATCTCGCATCATGTGAGGGCCGTCGCATAGGTAACAAGTGGGTTGCCAAGACTTACCCTTGCTTTTGTCATGCTTATCAGCTTTCTTCTCATTCGGTTTGCTTGTCTCGGCCTTATCCTTCGGCTTATGTTCTCCCCCACTTCTCTCATGGTTACCCCTCTTCCCCGTGGACTTGGAATCACCTTGGTGGCTTGATTTAAACTCAATCAAGGATTCGGCGGCGGCAATGGCATCAGACAATGTTTGCACGTGTCTCCTTTGTAGTTCGAGTTTTGCCCAATTTTGTAGTCCACTCATGAAGTACATGAGTTTGTCTTCCTCCAACATGTTGGGCACCTCGAATAACAAACTCACGAAGGTGTTGACATAGTCTTTGACGCTCCCCGTTTGCTTGAGCCACCTTAGTTTCTCCTTGGCTTCGTACTTGGCATTTTGGGGATAGAAGTGCAACATAAGATCTTTCTTAAATTCATCCCAAGTGGTGAGGGAGAACGTACCTTGCTCAATCTCCATGCTCCGACGACGCCACCACATAAGGGCATTGTCAGCTAAGAACATGGTTGCCGTTGAGATTTTGGACTCGTCATCTTCAAGCTTCAGGTACTTGAAGTATCGCTCCACGTTCCACACGAATGTGTCGAGCTCATTTGCTTCCCTCTTCCCATTATAGGATTTGGGTTTAAAGGAGTCGATTACCTTGGAGTCCAACGCCTTGATTTCCCTCTGCCCTTGCACGAATTGCTTCACGACTGCTTCTTTACAAAACGCCACATCTCCCTTAAGTTCCCTTATGTCCTTTATCTCTTCTTGAAGCCCCACAAACCTTGCCTCTATGTTGTCAAGGTGAACCTGGACTTCCCTCCGCATCTTGTCTGTCATGGTGTTGAGAGCGCCAATGAGCTCATCTCGTAGCCCTTCCACCAAGCCACGCAGTTCATCCTTACCATTGTCCACTATGGTTTAGATTTCCTCCTTGTCGACAACGTCCTCATCAAGTCGAGTATCGAACTCGAGTATGGTTCGTTCCACCTTCTCGAGTCGCTCTTCAATGGTCTCCATCGATGCTTGCAAGTCTTTTAACTTTGGCTTGCTCTTGGCAACGTCTTGGACCTCGGCAGTACGCTCCCTTAGCTCGGAGACTCCGGACACCATCTCTCCACTTGCCATATCCTACTTTCCTTCAAGTGATTCACGAACTAGGCTCTGATACCAGCTGTCACGGGATGACTCTTTAAGCCTTCCGCCCGTGCGGCACTTAGACTTGAATACCTCGATGAACAAGCTAAGTAAGCCTTCGAAGCCTCGCTTCCCCGGATCGAATCACAAAGAAAGCTAAGATAGCTTGGAGAATGCTAAAATCACTTAGAAGATGGGAGAAAGGAAGCTTTGTATTGAAACTTAGGAGAACTTTACAATTGCTTACAATTCTTGGATGCCTTGGCCAAATGGCCTTGCCTCCTATTTATAGGCCTAAGTTACCTCCTCAATGGAGGGTTCTAGAATTCCCTACTTACATCCAAAAATATCTAGCATAGTTCTAGATACAACTTGCCTAATCTAGATTGTTCTAGGTGAAGCTTAAATTTGTACACTTGCGTGGAATGTTCCGGAATGCCCTAGATTATCTTGAACGCTCCGCCATGTTCTTGGTTTTTCCGGGATGTTCCAGAAGCTTCCATGAAGACAAGGCTTTCTGGGCTTAGATATATGATGTCTTGGGCGATTTCTTTGTTTTTAACATAAGGCCCGTGACACAAGGAAGGTCAAGGACACAGAAGTAAGCCACAACGTCATCAACCAAAAATATTCCGGCCAAGATGGGGTACTATATTTGCAGTATCATCCGCATTTTCTCTCTTCCTTGATCCCTTGATGTGCTATATTCCGTCCATCGTCGAGAAAGACACTTGCTACTTTTGGGACAAATGGTTGATGTGGACATTTTTAGTTTTACGATCAATCGGGGATCTCTTTTATGCACTGGACATTGTTGTTTTTCTGAAGAGATTTCACACCAAACTTAGTGACAAGTCTTCTGCATCGGCCTCCTCCACAGAAACTATTAGTGATCATCATGTGACAACACATCGTATTTTCATCCACAAGAAATCAGATAGGTTCTTAGCCAATTTGTTATTTCGCATTTGGGTTGCTCTTCCCGTTCTACTGGTAAAACCTACGAGAAGGTGATCTGTTGCAAGTAATCAAATTTCACATTTAACTCCATGCATGCACGATACCTAGATTTTATTTGATATGTATATATATGTAGTGATCACCCCTGATGTAGCGGGATATATCATATATGTCAAGGGAAATCGAACGAAATTCCCACACTAGAATTCACTAGCAAATAAGCTGAAGTCCATCATCAATCTCGAATATTTCAGAAAATAGAAAAAACTCTAAACTTGAATTGATCACAAACCTATAAGGCCAAGATGACCTATTTATAATGTGACACATCGAAAGTTATAAATAAAAGGGATCATGAATGATCACTCTTAAATAGGTTTCTTGAACACCAGAGAATTGAGAAAAGCTCTAGAATTTTTATTATGGACACACATTAGATAGATTATTATGTAAATTATTGATTTAATAGCATTGGTTAGCCAATAACCCAAATTAACTGTTGGTTGAAATGTCTCCAGGCAATATTGCTCATTGGAAAGTACACATACTTTGATCATTCTATGCTTATTTTACTAGTTCCATTCCAATATACGTTGAGGGCTTATAACGTGTACATATGGCTTGATCGGCGTGCTAACGTAGAGAATGGAATAAGATGGCTCAATGGTCTGTTAGACTTCCTTCCGTTCATCATCGCTTCTCATGTAAGTTCAAATCTTATTTCCGATGTGGGAAGAAAAATCTCAATTTTCTTGTAACCTTATTGTTGAGATATATGAGTGTATATATGGTAAACTTTTTAAAATTAGCATGGTCCACCACCAACATATTTACTAATATTGTTTTTAACATAACCACATATCATTAGAGCAGGTTTTTTTCACTAAGGCCATCTCCAACCGATGGCTGGCCAGAAGGCTCGTTTTAGCCCTCTGGCCCTCCAAGATTTTCCAAGATATTAATATTTTAATGAACAGTACAGGGCCATATTTGTCTCCGTCTCCAACCGAGGGCCAGAGGGCCAGAGGGCTCGTTTTAGCCCTATCACAAAAAACCGTCTCCAACCGAGGGCCAAAGGGCCATAGGGCCAAACATAATTTATTATTTAAAAACTACAATTTAAATTCAAATCTAACGGCTAGGTGACGTCAACATGATGTCAGCTAGCCGTTGGTAGCTGACATCATGCTGACATAATTTATTGTTTAATGTTGTTTCATGTTACTTAATTTAATTTAATGTTGTATAAATGGCCTAGGAAAAAAATAGAATTGAAAAAAATTATGAAACAAATTTTGTGAAATAGAAGTTATAGGAAAAAAAATATGAATCAAATTTTGTAAAATAGAAGTTATAGGAAAAAAATAGAATTTAAAAAAAAATTGAAACAAATTTTGTAAAATAGAATTGAAAAAAAATATGAAACAAAATTTGATTAATATGAAAAGGAAAAAAAAAGGGAAAAAAAAAAGTTTAAATTCATTAAAAAAAAAAAAAGGCCTAATAATACAACGGCTACTAGCCGTTATATTAAAAAACATTCAAACTATTAGTGTCGGTTATAACCGACACTAATAGTAGAACTATTAAAAAATAAATAAAACCTCTTTAATGCTGTCGGTTTTAACCGACAGCAATAGAAAACATTAAAAAAAAAATAAGCCAGCCCTCCAGCCCTCTCTGATCCCGTGGGGCCCTCCCAGACAAGGAAGAAAATATCGGTAATATCGGTAGTCCGAAAACACGGAAATATCGATGGAAATATCGGTAAAATATCGATATCGATAAAAATTACATGGAAACCACGGAAATTGTAAGAAAAACTTGGAAATTTTTATTGAAACTTTGTAGGATGTTTATTTAGTCAATTATCTATTAGTTTATCACAAAAAATTGGAAAGAAATGCATTGCATGATGGATTTAACATTATCAAGTTGATTATATAGCGAGCTGACAAACATTGTGAGTGTAGAAAATATGTAGTAATTAATGAAAGAAGTCTAAACACACCATAATCATTTATATATAATGAATTAGTACAATATTTGGAGGTTTTATTTAGGATATTAAAAAAAAAAAAAGGAAGTGAATAAAATGATGAAGAATAATGTGCCGAATTTGACACTTTAAATTTCTTACACATAAGCATGCGTCTAGGCGTTGAAGTTCCAAATTATAGTATATCAATTAACGATTGAAAATCAATACATTGAATAAGACTAAACTTTAATTTGGATGCCGATTATGTTTTTTCAAGTTTATATAAAGTAAAAGAATTGAATTTTGGAAGTCAGGAGTGTGTCAATTGTTTTCTAATTCGTCCGAATACATATATCAGGTTGCTACTCAACGTAATTTGAAAGTATATCTAGTGGAAGGACTTGTCTTTTTTTGTTGATAAGCAAAGGGTTTGTAGCTTTTTTTGCTAAGCAGTAGAACATATTATGTTTGTTTAATCTTTAGCATTTGATGGTTGTCCACAAATATAGGATAGAAGGCCCCAAATTAGATCTGGCTCTTACCTAGTTGGAGTCACAAGTTCACATGTACCAGCCCTTAAGGCAAAACGTTTTGGTTTTCCGGCCAAACCAAGGCAAGTTGGCCGGCATGCAAGGTATCAATCTCTTCGTCTCGTCGAGTAGTACAACTTTCCTTTTTGTTTCACTCAATTTCGTTGAGTATTGAAAAAGTTATACTCATTTGAATCTTACCCAGTTTTCGGCGACCTCAGTGGCTTTCGAGGCAATTTCCGGCCAAACCACAATGAGTCAAACATCGTGTGAGGTACCATTCTCTTCGTCTCTTCGAGGGCTACAACTTTCCTTTTTGTTTCACTCAAGTTCGTTGCGTATTGAAAAAGTTATACTTATTTGAATCTTACCCAGTTTCCGGCGACCTCAGTGGCTTTCGAGGAAATTTCCGGGCAAACCACGGCGAGTTGGCCAGCGTGCAAGGTATCAATATCTTCGTCTCGTCGAGTAGTACAACTTTCCTTTTTGTTTCACTCAATTTCGTTGAGTATTGAAAAAGTTATACTCATTTGAATCTTACCCAGTTTCCGGCGACCTCAGTGACTTTCGAGGAATTTTCCGGCCAAACTCGTGTGAGGTACCATTCTCTTCGTCTCTTCGAGGGCTAAAACTTTCGTTTTTGTCTTGCTTGATTTGGTTGAGTTTTGACAAAGTTATGGCCGTTTAAAGTGGGTGTGGATTTTCGGCCGAAATTCCTATTTTCTTCCTTGGTCGAGTCCCACATCGCCCAGCGAGGGCAGTGAGCAAGCCAAGAACGCCTATAAAAGGCACATTCACATGCTGAGAAAAGCATGTCTTTGTTGGCCTTTGGGCTTTGATCAAGTGTAGTATGTGTTGAGATTTCTCAACATTTTTAAGTATTTTTTAATATTATATTGTGATATTATCGATAATTTTAAAAATATCGCGATATTATCGATAATATCGCGATATTTTGACGAAAATCATTTGGATAGTTAAAAAAATTTCGGACCTCCAAAAAAACGATAATATCGACGAAATATCGCCGATATTATCGATTTTTTCTTCCTTGCTCCCAGATTCCAGAGCCCTCTGGCCTAGCCCTCGGTTGGAGACGGTTTTAGGGCTATTTTCGGCCCTCTGGCCCTCTGGACCCTTCGGTTGGAGATGGCCTAAAGGCGTCCGTGCTATTAGCATTGAACCTTCCGTGTATAAACTAGGGGTGGGCACGGTTTGGTTTGGTGCGGTTTTGAAGCTAAAACCGAAATGAAACCAAACCATTTGGTTCGGTTTGGTTTGGTTTTAAACGGTTTTGGTTTGGTTTCGTTGTTTGAAAAAACTATTATAGTGCTAAAAACTACATTGTATGCTCTCTTTGTTACTGTCACAGGAAAGTATGAATAGCCAAACACTACTTCATAAGCTAAACTAAAAGTAAAACAGTTTGGCATCATTAATGCTTGGCCTATGTTGTATTGTTTGATAACTTTTTTTTTTTTATCGTATGGGTAGATGTATCCACAAGGAAGGATGTCTCACCACTTCTAGTGATGCGTGAAGGTGATTATCTAGCTGTGAAATGACCTAAGGTAATCTTTTCCTATCAATTAAGAGTCCATATCAACCAAGAAGGAACAAAGAAGACAAAGCTACAGAACAAAAAAAAAAGCATTAAAACCCATTCGTTCAACAACATTTTCAGTCTTCCATGTCACCCCGGGATAATCAGGATGCAGTTTGAGCCTTTTAGGACCAAGGTTAAAGACTCTAGGTAAAAATACAGAATTTTCTACGAAATTTTGAATCATTCACGACGTTAACTAGTACCTCCCTATAATATGCAAATATCATATATGCTTTCAATTGACATTCTAATGTTCTTGAACGAAGAAAAATCAAAGACTAACCAACGAAAAACCAAATCCCCTTTTGATTCAAAACCCAACCCTAAACCTAACCCTAAAATTAATCTCAAATCTATAAGTAAATTTAACTAAAACAAGTTATAAATCATAGTTCTTACCATATTAGAACTCTGAAATTTAGAAGCTAGGAGCTGGAGAGCCTGGAATGAAGAGGGAATGAGGCCGAAGGGGAGAGAGAGACAGCGCCTGGAGACTAGAAGTGGAAGAGTGCACGGATGAATAAAAACTTGAGAAAGAGAAGTCTTTGGTCTTGGTTAGTCCACGGACTAGACTAGAAGAAAGAAAATAAAAGGTTATTTTATGTGGCCATGTTATGATGTGGTTGAGTCCATACTAAATGTATGGACTCAATGAAAATAACCAATTAAAATTTAACATTTAATAAAGGTATGCGGTTTCGGTTTCGGTTCGGTTTTGGAGGGCCGAAACCGAAACCAAACCGTTTTCCTCCTATTCGGTTCGGTTTCAAACCGAAACCGTTTTGAAACCGCAAAACCAAACCGTTCGGTTTGGTTTGGTTTGGTTCGGGTTTCGGTTGCGGTTTTCGGTTTCAAGTGCCCACCCCTAGTATAAACTGTAAATTATCTTGTTAAGTCTTAGATGTGAGACGATCTATTCTCCAACAATAGGTATAGTAATGCTCAAGCATTAACTGGTTAGTAAGTTAATACGATGCTAACTACTCATTTAGGACACTCTACAACGTTGTCATCTCATAATTTTAAACAACAATTTTTAAAAGGGAACTTTTATGAAAAAGGGCTTGGACTAAGTTTACTTTAATAAAAAACCATGTTATAACTTTATTTAATTAAAAAGACTTAAATTTTAATGAAAAACCCTTAAATTTTAATAAAAATGACAAAATAACTTAAATTTTAATATTAAAAAAATTAAAAAAAAATCTGATGCGCGGACTCATGTCCTCACACTGTTTATGAAACTTTTACACTGTTTATGAAATTTACGACACTGTTTATGAAACTTATTGCACTGTTTATGAAACTTAACAGTACTGCACCACTGTGTTGTGTTTGTAACCTGGCCCACTCTGTTTTCTTCCCCTTTTCTTTCTTCTTTTCCTTTTCCCCCGTGAACACTCCAGAACTCTCTCTTTTCGAACTCTCTGCATTCTCTCTAAACCACCATAGCCAAAAAGAACTCCAAGCACCATCACCACAACGGGGCCATCGACAAAACGACCCAGAAGTGAAGCTCTTGCTCATCACTCAATTACAATCATATACAATGCATGATATTTCCAAGAAAATGGACTGCCCTTCTAATTGCGATATCTTTTGCCTGGGTTCTGCTCTGCAACTACCAGATCCAAACTAACTCCGTGGTGGATACTCGGTCTGTTTCGAAACCACAGTAAATGCCGGCTCAAGATTTTCGTTCACACTCTTCTTTGACCTCTTCGGCCTCTTGGGTTTCGTAGCTTGTGGATCAGTATTTGGTAAGGCATCATCCAACTCATATGTATCAAGTTCGTCCATGCTTTGTGAGTTCTTCGACCTTGTAGTTTGCTTGCCCGTTGCCACTTTCCTCTGTGCACACGTGATAATAAGCAGAACTCAAAGGAACATATATAAATACCAATTATACTTTGCCAGTTGTTATCCTTGTACATACAACGGATTTCGTCGCCATGGCGGTTGCTGGCCGGGAATCGGAGGCGAAGTTCGGGGAGGGTGGGGATGCCGGCGGTGAAGGAGTTAGTGCGGAGGAGGTGAGCTTCGAATAGAGGAGGCTGAAGCACCAAACTTTTGTTATGTATTTTTTTATTTTTTTTTTTCTTGTCCTTATCATTAAATAAAGTTAATAGGTGGTTTTTGGTTAAAAGTTAAAGTTTTGAAGCCATTTTCATTAGTTTTCCTTTTTTAAAATCAACATATCCAAATAAGGAAAACTTTCACAATAACAATCAACAGTGCAAGTAGTGAAATGTGAGACTATCTATTCTCCAACAATAGGTATAGAAATGCTCAAGCATTAACTGATTAGTAAGTTAATACGATGCTAACTACTCGTTTAGGACTATCTACAACGTTGTTATCTCATAATTTTAAACAACAAATTTTAAAATCAACATCCAGATAAGGAAAACTGTCAAAATAATAGTCAACAGTGCAAGTATTGAAGTGATGTCCTATTTGGATAACTTCTTCAAGCTTGATTTTTGAATTGACCTAAAAAATGAGCCGATTGGATAATGAGATGACGTCATATATGGGCTTAAACAAGTAGTTAGTATCATATTAATATATATATATATATATGTATGTATGTATGCATGTATATGTATATACTGGTTACTCCTTGAACATTCCTATATATATTAGGGTACAATTTCTCGTATGGTTTTGAATAAACAAAGGGAAGACATTTGAGAATACCGAATAGGAGTAAGAGCATGTTTACTTCTTCTTTAAAGGCCATCTATTTGAGGGGTGTGGTGCCTTTCAATATTTTTATATTTTTTCAATATATAGAATTATGACTCATCGTATTGATGTGGGAAAATATTGCAATATATATAGAATTACATTCTTAAATTACATGCTAAAATCACAGAGATCGATTCAAGATGAATTAGTTATAATCTAACACCATACTTTTCAAACACACTAATTACAATTGCAACGTATATTGTCCTTCAGCTTTACGGATCCATGTGGTACTTTTTGGCTGTGAATCGAGAGATAAAATGTTGGCTGGAGTATATCTGTAAACATGAAAAAATATGCGAGCTTGACACAGTTGATTATTCCTTCCATTGTGGTTATTCTTCTCAGAAAAACAATGAGATGATCAGTATCCCAGGTTTAAAACAATCATGCCCAGTAGAACTTCCAAAAAATATGACATCGTTCCCTTTCGATTATGGTATATATCTGTCTGCTCTCCAATCTAATATGACAACGTCAAGAGATCTTCCAAGAAAGATCTTGCACTGTTTTTGGTGGGGCCTGCGAAATCTGAGGTTTGTATTTGTATGACTTTTTCATGTTTGATCACCTATAAATTAATATGCATATTTATGTTGTAAACTCATCAACGTTGTGTATATCTATTTAACCCTCTCAACAATGTCGTCTTTGATGATATCTCTCCATTTCATTTTTTTGCAGTTCTTTTGGTTCAAACCTTCAGACCAGTTTCTACGCGGCAGAAATCATCTTTTCAGTTATGATCGCTATAAGCGGCTTGGCACTATTTTTAGTATATCTCAATTCAAGAGTGCAACAGGTTGGTGCGGTGATCAGTACTCTGTTAAGCAAATTTTTTGTGTACTCATGTACGTAAGTATATTTCTGGATTTAATGAAATCGTCATGAAATTGCTTTATAGAGTTGGTAAACATACAGGGGTTAGAAAAAATGGCCGAACAGCGCAGATTGAGACAGAAGATGAAAAAGATATATCCAGGCTTAATAAAAAGAATACGTAACATGAGCCCGCACCACATGGATTCACTGAAGAAAGTATGCAACAAGAAATCTTTTAATGTAACAGTCACTAAAGATAATATTCGTCATGTGTAATTAATTGTATCTAATTAAACATCGGTATGCAGGTTCCAATTCTTGGCAGAATACGTGAAACAGGGTTGAAAGCAATATCTGAGCATCTAAAGCCGAACATGTATACTAGGGATGAGTATATTATTCGAAAGGGTGAACCGTTGCGGAAGATGCTGTTCATCTGGCAAGGCACTGCTCTGAGCTACACAACTACTAAAGGCGCAACAACAAGTGTTTGCAAATGCCTTGAGAAAAATGATTTCTATGGAGAAGAACTTGTAATTTGGGCATTGAAATCTGCCTCATTTTCTGAGTTGCCTATCTGCACTACAACCCTTGTGTCCCAATCAAAAGTTGAAGCATTTTCAATCACGGCAAACCACTTGAAGTCTGTAGTCGCTGAGTTTTGGTGGCACTTTAGATGGGAGCTTCCTCCCTCTCGGTTGGAGTATTTTGCAGCTTCTTCCGCACAAGCAACCTGGCGCCGCCACCATGCAAAAAAGCTAAGAGATCAACTGGTTGGGACAAATAATTAGTAGATTAGTAAGAGCATTTTGGAGCATCGTGTGTTTTTTGAGTTGATATCACTTTTGTTTTGTGTGTGTGTTTTGAGTTGGTATTGCTTTGGTTCCTCTTTATGTTGCTTTACTCTCTTTTGGCCTTGGTTTCCCTTCAATGCGGTGATGTGTCCTGCGTTTTGGTGTGTAGTATGAAAAGTGTGTAATCATTGACATGCATGAGAACGATATTCTGAATTAAAAGCTCAAATTATGGATCATCTTCTTCAAATTCAACATGGAGTGGCGGAACAGTTTGTGTCCATTGATATTTGTAGCATAATGTGAGTAATGGTGCTGGTATTAATGTCGTAGGTGTCTAAGGTCACCGTTGAAGAAGATGTACTGGAGAAGCAATCAGTTGGTGCTCGGGACAAAAATGGTAACTCATTTTATTCTGTGATCACATTTTATTTGATTTCCACTAATTGTTTTCTAAGCTGGGTCTTGGAAATTTGGCGTCACTCATTGGATCGTTTTCACGTTTGGGTTATTTTTTTGTATGATCTTATGGTGTTTTGAATAAAACATCGTATCCAACAAAAATGAAATTTAATTGTATGATATGATATAGTTCAACACACTCCAAATTGTGTACTTAACTCAACCTTCCGGACATTTTCGTTTTCAACATTGCTTGCCTCGTTACACAAAATGATGAGCTTTTCTTCTGTATCTACAAATCACAATGTGACACATACGCTACAAACTATAGGAAACTTAGTTTAGAGCAGTGTGCTATCTCTCCACTTACTTTAGTGTAGACTACGGCTTGAATCACGGAAAGTAAAGTTGTTGTGTGCATGTCAATTGTGATTTGTATGCGAAGAGAAACACACGTTGACCATGTTACCCTAGATTAGAGTCTCTTACTTGTTCATCTTTTGATTCTGATGCAGATTTTGGAGTTGTTGGTGTCCACCATGTCGGATTGTTGTGTGAAAACCTTGAAAGATCTCTCAGCTTCTACCATAACATTTTAGGTAAAGTTGTCAAATTCCTCATCTTTTACTTACATTTTAAAAGTGCATGACAAAATAGATGGATTAAAAATAGGAAAACTAATGAAAATAATTTGAAAACTTTGAGTTTTAATGATAAGGACAAAATAAAGGGTAAAATGAATAGTACAAGGATTGACTTTTTAGTGTAAAAATGTGGTTTTTCGTTAAAATGAATGGTACCGAAGCTTTTCGTTAAAGTTCCTAAAAAAAAAAAATCTTGAAATAAATGAGGCCAGGCCACATGACAAGCTCCCCTTCAAAGGTGCCTGGTTATGGGTTGGTTCAGAGATAATCAGGGCCGGTCTAGAGATTTTTGAGGCCCGGGGCGACGTAAAAAAAAATGCCCTAACTTCATGTAAGAAAATTATTTATTTTCACACATAAGACATCGAAAAAATTATACTTAGAAAAACACTTCAAACTCAATAATTTAGAAACACGGAAAGACTAATTTATTTTGTATTGAGAGAGGGAAACAAAAAAACTTCGGGCTTACAAGTAGATAGATGATGAGTTTTGTTTTCCATCTGAACTTTGAATGTGTTTTTGAATAAATCGTGAGGTGTTTTTTTCTTATTTACTAACATTGTCAATATGGGACTAAAAAATAATGATGTTTTCGAGTCTTTAATTGATATGTATTATTAATGAATGGGCACTAAATTAAACATTTTGATGACACGTCATATAATTTGTAAATTTGGTCTACGTATTGTTCTTTGTTGAAGATTAGACTTGAATTAAAACGAATATTTAAAAATAACAACTCACATAGCTACTAGATAGTAACTAAAAATAAATTAACAACCAAACAAAAATTTGTAAAAATTGAAAAGAATAAACATGCACGTAGCATTTTGAACTTAGGACCTCTTGTTAATTTTAAACAACAAAAATCATTGTTTCTAATTAAACTTCTTGATTCTTTAACCAAATTTTATAAATTTATACTCTTATAAAAAGAAATTTGTAAAAAATGGAAAGTAAATAAGCACACATAGTGTTTTGAACCCAAGACCTCCTCATTATTTTCAAATGACAAACCACCACTTCTAGTTAAATTTCTGTGTCTTTGAACCAAATTTTATAAATTTATACTCTTATAAAAACATATATAAATATACCACCCTGATAATTTTGGTGCCCCTAAGTTTTTTGGGCCCTGGACGGTCGCCCTGCCTGCACTGGCCTGGGCCGGCCCTGGAGATGATTCATCTGATGGAACTTCCAAATCCCGACCCTTTAACAGGAAGACCCGGGCATGAAGGCTGCGACCGCCATGCTTGTATTGCAATCCGGGATGTGTCTAAGCTCAAAGCAATCCTCGACGATGCTGGCAAGCTTTTCTTTTCCTCATCTGCAGTTCATTTCATTTTCGATAACATCTGGAACGGATGTTTGATCCATGGAAGGAATGTGGGCAGCTTGCATGGCTGTTTTCGGCTGCAGGTATTCCCTACACGCTTGGCAATTCCGGGAGGCCTGCGATTTTTACACGAGACCCGGATGCAAATGCTCTGGAGTTTACTCAAGTTTGATAGCTTAGAATTGCAGCATCCATGGCTTAAATGTATTGATCCAGTCGTGGTTACATTATGTTTAGACACATTAATTGAGATTAGTAGAGTTTTGTACAGATTATACATTAAAACTATGATTGTTATATGGGCTGCTGGTGTAAAGAGCTACAGTATATCAGATTATGATAAAATAATTAAGGACTCAAATTTGCTATGTTTGAATGGTTGGAGTGACTTGATTAGTAGACACACTCACAACTTGTTAATTTGGATACTCTCCGGACCTCATTGTCTGGAATTTAAAAGGACCAGGAAATCCAAACGCTTCAAGAGAGAGAAAGAGATCAAGGCTCTTAGTTTGTACGAGGTGGGCCAAAAAAATGAGTTAATGGAAACTGTCGGATTCAATGTTCGGGTTTCTTAATCTTTGGACTTCGAACAGTGAAATTTGGAAAGAAGGCCACGCTGGAGGGAGAGGTGAGTTTGGTGTTGGTGTGGGCCCCACGGGTCAGAAAAATTATAAAAAAAAAATATCCAGCCAAAAAATATTAAAATAATAAAATACCTAAAATTCAAATTTTATAAAACATCCAAAAGTTTCGTAGTTCCGTAAAATCTTCGTTGTAACTTCGATTTTGATTCCACTTGATCCTACGCATTCGTACCATCGAGAACTTCGAGAATATAGAAAAATAACATTTCTTATGCGTCATGAAATGACGGTCAACGAAAGTCAACAATCTCGCCTCTAGAGGCATTTCATCAAATCATTCTTTCAAAATTAATAAAATCGTAAAATTAGGGATGAGTTGTTACATTAGACTTGAATTGGAACGAATGTTTAAAAAACTTTTAAAAAAAATTAACAACTAATAAAAAATTCGTAAAAATTGAGAAGAATAAACATGGCCATATCATTTCAAACTTAGGACCTCTTGTTAATTTTAAACAACATAAACCATTGCATCTAATTAAACTTCTTGAACATTTAGCCAAATTTTATATATTTATACTCTTATAAAAAGAATTTGTAAAAATTAGAAGGTAAATAAACTGTGTTTTTGAACCCAAGACCTCCTCATTAATTTCAAAAAACAAAACCACCAACTCTAGTTAAATTTCTTTGTTATTTAACCAAATTTTACAAATTTATACACTTATGAAAACATATATAAATATATCACACTAATAATTTTGGTGCCTCAACTTTATTGAGCCCTTGAAGATCGTCTCGCCTGCACCAGATCTGAGCCGGTCCTGACCGCAGCTTGCCACTAATTTTCCCAATTTAAGCGCAAATACAAAACATCAAGTAATGGCTCAGGATTTCCCTAATATTTTCTAATTTATTATATTTTATATTTACTAAGGTCAGCAAAAACACGGGAAATTTGGAAAAATAATCACAATTTAGACCTCATATAGAATTATAGTCACCTTTTTAAATTTATGATAACTATAACCCAAAGTTGATATAAAAGTACTAATGTACCCTTAAAATAACCAAAACGCAAAATGAAAATACGCAAGCCACTGTAGACGAATTCAACAGATGCCACTTCTCCTTCAATTGGATTCAAAGTCAGAGCCTTTGAACACAAAATTCCTAAATCCTCTAAGCTATCACATTTCAAGCTCTTTTAGTTCTTTTTCAGTTCTTGTATGAATTTAGTTGACGATTGAGAGCGAAGATGTCTAATTCAATGGTTTTGGTCTTCTGTTTTTTCTTTTTCTACTCCCCATTCTTTTACTTATGTCTTCCAAAACTTAACAACGTTTTGAACAAAAAAATTGTTTGAAGTGGGTCTTTTTATTAGCTTTCTTCCAAGTTTATGATGGAATAAATCAAAATTAATAAATTCTATTTGTTTCGTCAGATTTCAAGACGAAAAGTAATTTGGGGATTCACAAATGGTGCCAAAAGGAATAAAGTCGAACCCAAATCAGCGATCTGGGGACTGAGAATTTTGAAGCCCTTCCGGTTTGTTTTCAAATCTTTTTATTTTATTTTATTTTATCCTGAAGGTCCATTTTTTCACGATTAAGGTATGGTTTGGGGTTGAGGTGATTTAAAAAAAAAAAAGCTAGTATAAAAAACAGTTGGGGGCATTTTTGTATTTGGTAAACTTCCAACTTTAGCTTTTTTTTCACAGTTTTTTGTGAAAAAAAGCCAAAAAAACAAAAGCAGCAAAGGGCAGCTTTGAAAAACTAGCTTTTCAGCTTCTGCATAAACCTCTAAAACACAAGGTGAACAGTGACACTTTAATGAAAGTTTCTGGCAATCCTACCCTCCCTTCATCTCTATCATCCATTTTCTGCTCCTCCCAGCTTCATCTCTACCAAAGATCTTTGAAGATTTGTGTCGCCCCCACTGTGAGTCTACCTCGTCCCTCCCCGTGAAGATCCGAATTGTCACCGCCCACTGTGAATCTACCTTGTCCCTCCCACTGTGAATTTACCTCATCCCTCATCGTGAAGATCTTTGAAGGTTTCTGGGTTGCGGGGAGCAGAATGAGGGAGGAGTGGAATCGGGTTTCTGGGTTGTGGGGAGCAGATTGAGGGAGGAGTGGAATCGAGTTTCTGGATTTTCTTCTTCCTGATCTTCTTTGGGGTCCCATGGATAAGCTTGGTTTTGGGGAACGAAGAAAAGAAATATGATAGAGAAGCAGCGGAGGAAACGAAGAGGGAAAGGAAGACACGGGGATAAGGGAAAGTGCACAGAGAGAGAGAAAGAGAGAGCTAAGTGTGGGGTTGTCTAGGTGGAGGAGAGAGTGCAAAGAGAGAGAGCTGAGAGTTTTCAAGATAGTTCTGCAGTGTAAAGGGAAAGAAAGACACGGGGATAAGGGAAATGGGGTGTAGGCCTCACCGCCACACAAAACCCTCACATAAAAATAGTAATATTAAATAAAATATCATAACAATAATATAGTATTATACCATTTTTGATCATTTCACACCGTCACAGCTGTTTTACATAAAAATTTACCAAACACTATGATACTGCTTTTTTTTTCCAAAAGCACTTTTACAAAAAAGTTTACCAAACACTATACTGTTTTATTTCACAACTGCTTATTCTCATAGCACAGCAGAATCAATTTTTTTTCAAAGTACAGCAATACCAAACCAAGCCTAAGAGCAGCAAATGAGGAAGGTTTTAGCCATTAGGGGTATTTTAGTACTTTTCATATCAACTTTGGGTTATAATTTCTTTAATTTAGGGTTTCGTTTATTTGATCTATTGCAGGAAGATGGGATCAGAGTCAGCACTGTGCTTACGGACTTATCATCTAAAATTGACCGGACCGGGCTAAGAAGTTGCAGACGTCAGGGACGGTGTTTTGTGACGAAAGCTCAGGTCACCGTTGAAGAAGATGTACTGGAGAAGCAATCAGTTGGTGATCAGGACCAAAAAGGTAACTCCTTTTATGCTGTGGTCACTTTGATTTGAATTCCACTAATTGTTTTCTAAGTTGGGTCTTGGAAATTTGGTGTCACACGGTGTTATGAATAAAACATCGTATCCACGAAAAGTGGAATATAATTGTATGATATGATATTGTTCAACACACTCTAAATTGCGTGCATACTCAATCATCGGGACATTTTTGTTTTGAACATTGCTTCCTTTGTTACAAGAAAGGACGACCTTTTCTTTTGTACCTACAAATCGCAGTTTGACACGTATGTTACAAAATACTCTAAAGTTAGTTTAAAGCAGTGTTGTCCCTCTCCACTTACTTTAGTGTAGACTATGGCTCAAATCACAGAAAGAAAAGTTTTTGTATGCATGTCAACTATCATAGCAATAAACATAATTTTTTTGTGGGTGTTTAGGGTTTATGAAGTTTAATTGGATGGTTTTCATGTTTGGGTTTTGGATGGACTGTTATGAGTTATTTTTTGTATAATTTTACGGTGTTTTGAATAAAACATTGTATCCAACAAAAGTGAAATTTATTGTATGAAAATGATAATGTTCAACACACTCTAAATTGCGTACTTAAGTCAATCTTCAGGACATTTTCGTTTTGAACATTGCTTGCCTCGTTACATGAAAGGAAAAGTCTTTCTTTTGTACTTACAAATCACAGTTTGACACATATGCTACAAACTACAATAAAGTTAGTTTAGAGCAATGTGCTCCCTCTCCACTTACTTGGTGTAGACCATGGCTCGAATCACGAAAAGTAAAGTTTTTGTATCATGTCAACTGTGATTTGTATGTGAGGAGAAACGCATGTTGACCATGTTACCCTAGATTAGATTCTCTTACTTGTTCATCTTTTGATCCTGATGCAGATTTTGGAGTTGTTGGTGTCCACCATGTCGGATTGTTGTCTGAAAACCTCGAAAGATCTCTCAGCTTTTACCAAAACCTTTTAGGTAAAGTTATCAAATTTCTCATCTTTTACTTACATTTTAAAAGTACATGACAAAGTTGATGGATCAAAAAATAGGTCTTGAAATAAATGAGGCCAGGCCACATGACTAGCTCCCCTTCAGAGGTGCCTGGTTATGGGTTGGTTCAGAGATGATTCATCTCATGGAACTTCCAAATCCCGACCCTTTAACCGGAAGACCAGCCCACGGAGGTCGCGACCGCCATACTTGTATTGCAATCCGGGATGTGTCTAAGCTCAAAGCAATCCTCGACGACGCTGGCAAGCTTTTCTTTTCCTCATCTGCAGTTCATTTCATTTTCGATAACATTTGGAACGAATGTTTGATCTATGAAAGGAATGTGGACGGCTTACATGGCTGTTTTTGGCTGCAGGTATTACCTACAAGCTTAGCAAGTCCGGGAGGCCTGCGATTTTTACACGAGACCCGGACGCAAATGCTCTGGAGTTTACTCAAGTTTGATAGCTGAGAGTTGCAGGCTTAACCTTTCTGTATCGATCCTGTCGTGGTTACATTACGTTTAGACACACTAATTGAGATTAGTAGAGTTTTGTACAGGTTATACATAAAACGACCATTGTTATATGGGCTGCTGGTGTAAAGAGCTTCATTACATCATATTATGATAAATTGTTAATTTGTATCATCTCTGGACTTCACTGTTCGAAGCCTAAGGACTAAGAAATCCAACCGTTCAAGATGGAGAGATCCATGCCCTTAGTTTGTGTAAAGTGAGCCAGCATAATGAGTTAATGGAAGCCGTCAGATTCAATTTGACTGGTTCGGATTTTTTGGTCCTTGAACTCCGGACAGTGAGATCTGAAGACTCTCTGTCCCTTTTTTCCTACTTCAAAGAGGAGATAAATGATGCTGCTGGTCGGGTTTGATGATAGACGGGTATTACAAGAGAGACGACATCAACAGATTTCAGAGAAACTAATTTGGACCTATTTACGGTTATATTTATTCTTCTCTAGTCCAATACAGAATCTAATTACAACTGAATAAATCAGAAACAGTCCTATTACACTCAGTGACTCAAGCCAACACCTAATACAATTATTTTATATACAAAAATTTTTTTGGGTGCGGAGCTCAAATTAACATTTTGGGCGCCAGGATAAACGCTTTTAATCACTTCATCTGCAAGATCCTTGCCTAATCTTATTTAGATAGTTAAGTCAAACCTGACGTCCATTCCTGTATGGCAGAACGCAATGTATGGTTTGGAGTCAACTCAAAATTCTTTAGTCTAAGCCTTGTCAATGGGGACACTTTGTGTTTCTTAATCCATGCTTTGATCGCTCGATACTCATATGTAAAACCGTCTGCAGCTACGTGTGGATCCTCCATGATTTCCTGCATTATGCACAATATGATGCATGAAGTGAATCAAACGGAAAGAAAATCTGAAATCGGTTTTCGCTTATCATTTTTTTGTGTTAACCAAAATACTTTACCTGAAGTATTGGACAAAAGAAGTGGTTTGGTGCATTGATATGGTTTCTATCAAACTTAAAGCTAGAATCTGCAAGATTAGCGAGTCGTTTGAGAACCGGCAAAACTTCAGTTTCAAGATCTGGTCTATCCCTGCATCTAAGTTGTGAACACCTTAGTGCAACTCGAGCCAACTCCTCTGCTTCCGCAAGTGGCCAATCTGCAACCGACTTGTCCAAGATTTCAGCAAAAGACCCATTTGCAATTGCATTCTCCGTAACAAATATAAGCCGATTTGGATGGCAACCTGTCAGTACTTGAAGGATTATGACACCAAATGCATACAAATCTGATTTGGGCCGGACAGTGCCAGTTCTTTGATACTCTGGATCCATATAAAAGAATGTACCAGCGAGAATTGATTCTCTGTACTCAGTGATGTTGTCAGGCACAACGTTTGAAATGAGTTTAGCCAGCCCAACATCCCCTATTTTGCTCATGTAGTTTCTGTCTAATAAGATGTTTCCCGGCTTTAGATCTCGATGCACAATAGGATCCAGCTTAGAGTTGTGTAAGAATGCAAGCCCACAAGCTACTTCAAAAACTATATGAAACCGAATAGTCCAAGGGAGTGGCGGTTTTCCATTTTGGCAGTAGACATAATCTTCCAAGCTTCCATTTTCCAAGTATTCATAGACCAGGCAACCAATCTCAGGACAAGCACCAAGCAGCAAAACTATGTTCGGATGGTGTAGCTGACTAAGAATTTCAACCTGCAAAATTAGGCAGGGACCATAATATAAGAAATACATCGTGAAAGCAGCTACAAAGTTTGATCTCATGATATATTCAGCATCAGCAATAGGTTGGTCACTCTGCATGAGAAAAATTATCGGCATAGAAATAGGAACTAATTCTATGACTCAGGGTCGAATGGTATGAACCAGAAAGGAGCCATAAGATAAGTTTAAAAGCAACGAGAAAGCATCAATGACACTAAACCAATGCAATCAAATAGGTTCAGAAACATTACTCAATTATCTGTAAAGCTTATATATACCTCTTTCAGAAACTCCTCTTTCTTATCAACTGCATCAGGTCGAAGAACCTTAACAGCTACCGGGGTGCGATCAAGACTGCATTTGTAAACTTTTCCATATCCTCCTTCACCAATCACATTGGCCTCTGAGAAGAAACTCGTTGCTACCTCTATTTCATTCCTACTGTATCTCCTATACCTCCTGTCACTTGAGAAGAGTGCATCAACTAATTTATTTTTCTCTGAGGACTCTTTCATGGCAGTCAGCTCGGCCATTTGCCTCTCATAAGCCTCTTTAGCAAGCAGAACTTTGGCCTCCTCAATCTCCTTCAGTGCCTCCAAATGCTTTGCTTTCTCTTCCGCAGCAATTTTTCTCAAAATTTCTCCACTTTCAAGGGCAGCATTCACTCTTCTTGTTTCATCAAGGCATTCAGAAGAAAGTAATTGCACCTGAAAATATAAACAACAAAGAGAAAACGGAAGGTCACTAAATAAAATCTTCTGTCCTTGGTCGGTTCAAGTTCATATTTAGTTCCAATTGCTTGACTTTTATCATGTTTGCAGAAGTTTGGAACACCTCATAACCAAACTCTTACCTTGCTTTGGGCATGGACCAGCTCTTCACAAGCTTGTTTGTACATGGCAATAGTATTTTGCAATTCCAGACGCAACTGTTCTACCTGCATCTGCACATGTGACTGCACAATAATAGTTTCAATCAAAAGTCAAAACTTGACCAAGCATCATCCAAGGATGACAGATATAGCTGTAAAATTCTAAAAGCAGAACTAGGCAGTTGGTAAAAATGCTCAGCGAAAATCACCAGCTCAGTAATTGAAGAACCCGAGGAACTTTGATCCTTAAAAGAACTAATATCCAGGTTATCTCCCAAGTTTTGATGATTCCTTTCCTGATCTACACTAACATTTGAGGAAATTCTCATACGCGTGAATGCTTCAGAACTTAGGTAACTAAGGTCTGACATTGTAGATGCTCCATAAGCTTCATGAGATCTGGTTTCTACATAGGAAGAATGAACCCCGCTTATCTGTTTATTGATATCACTTGAACTTCCCTTTCGGTTTTTTAGAGTAGACATCTGGCCAGCAGATCTAGTCTCTGAGTTGAGAAAAGAAACAGTTAAGGTCATCATATACGTATCAACTAAAAAAAGAACTTGTAGGTTGTAACATACCACAAGCAGAAGAAGGAATATCTGATTTTGTGATGACTCTATGTTTGGAAATGGAATAAACTTCGCAAGTGTCGGGAGCACCTCTCAGCACAATTGGTGATACACCCTGTCCTTTCAGTTTCCTAAACAAGTTATCACAAGAAACTTAGTCTTTAAATCATTAAACAATGCAACATTCTAATCGAAGACATTAGTTGGAGAAAAATTAATACTCAAGAAAAGAAATGACAATTAGATCGATTCATAAAGTAGGGGGGGGGGTTAAATTTGAGGTAATTTCAAAATTCATAATCGTGACTTCCTAACACGTCCACCACACAAACGCTCACACAGAAGGAAATCAAGACAAGAACGCCTCGATTCACAGAATGTGAAAGATAATACATTATCACGATTCACGAAGTATCAAACTGAGTAATTTCAACTAAAGAAACTACCCAACAGTAAATTCGCAACACTTTCAATAGGAATGCAGTGACATTAAATTTGAATAGTTTTGTCACCATACATACCTGGTAACGTAATTTGAAGAGTAGGCGCCGAGCACTAAACAATCGATCCCTGATTCAGATATGAACCTTAGAATCCCATTTGCAGGTTCATCATCCTCTAACACCAATGTTTCCACCTACAAAAGTTACGGGTTCTGAGTTAGAACACACAATCCTATTTTCAGACTGTAAATTTGAAGTCTTTACTTTGTTTACAAATCGAAACACGAGCATTGATGTATGTCAATTTAAAAATTCCTTACTTCTGTAAAAATTCTAAGTTTATTTCCTCCATTAAAACGCGGGGTCTTTTTTTTTTATTTATTTTTTGCTTTTTGATTGACTAAATTTATGACACTTTGTAGGTTTATTTCAGCAATAATTTCAAAGATAAAGACAGAAGCTCACCTTCTTATTATTTTTGCATTTCTTCTTAAACGGAATAAAAACTTCCTCAAACTTTTGTTTCTGGTCCTTCACATACGTTGCCACCAAATTTGCATCCAGCTCTGTGATCGGGATGTGATCTCCTGCTGCCGGAACCACAGTTACCAATACCAAAACAAACAAAAAATCAAAACTTGACTCGCAGAGCAAACCCTAACGCTCAGCTACGTTTGATCATCGGAAAATAGAATTACGTTCGCTGCTCCAAATACTTCAGTAGCTGTTTGATTCTCGAGAAAAGTTTTTTTTTTTTTTTTTTCAGCCTACGAATTCAGTTTTCCATTATTTTCTCGGCAACCAAACAGAGCGGAGCGGGCCAACGGTCAGAGATTCAGTTGCAGGGAAAGAATCAAAGAAATAGGAAATACGTACATGGAGTTGGGATTGAGTTGATTTTGGGGATGACGTGGACTAAAACGAAGCGATCTGCCGTGGGCAAGAGATTCTCCGCAGCCCAATTCACGGCACGTCGACTTCCCGGGCTCCCGCCGCTGTTAACCGCCACCGCCACCGACGACATCGCCACCACAGCAGAGCAACTGCCGCCCGCGCTAGGAGATTCAGCCGCGTTTTCTTCTTTGGGTCACAGCCACCTTTACTTCTCTTGGGATGACTACCGCCCGCGCTACACGAGATTCAGCCGCCTTTTCGTCTTCGGGTCAAAGCCGCTTTTACTTCTCTTGGGATGATTAGGTGCAAAACATATCTAGTTAAGGGTGTATGGTAAATTTATTCAAAATATTTTTTTTTTATTACATCGATATGTTTTACACAAAAGGATGAGGAGTTTGGCTAAGCCATACAATGGATAACCTAATTTGATATCAAATTTGTCATCCACGAGATCCGAACCTAAGATCTCTAACTTTCAAGTAAAGAGGAATACCACCAAATCATAGTACTGAGTGGCTTCAAAATGTTGAACGTACCGCGTTTGTTTTCTTTTATTTAAATAATTATTTGGTAATGGGACAGCGATGAATGTGAGAGGAATCTATATTGATTTATATTTTTAGGTCATGGAATCTTTATTTATTGGGAATTTTAACGAAAAAATTTTGGTACTGTTCATTTTTAACGAAAACCATATTTTTACCCTAAAAAGTCAATCATGGTACTATTCACTTTACCATTTATTTTGTTCTTATCGTTAAAACTTAAAGTTTTCAAGTCATTTTTATTAATTTTCCTTTATTTATTTATGTATTTGGTTTTATGATATTTTAACCTGATATGCAGTGATTTGCGTTACTTTACATAATAGATTCATAATGTAATGCTATATCGGCTATGTCATTGTTTGGACCCAAAATTACACAATCGCCCTGAGTGATCGAGATCGTTGGGCGAGCAGAGTTCTAGACCGTTGGGTATCTGAAGTGTTAAGATAATTTTTAATTGAGTGATAGTATTGTGATTTTTAATCATGATAATTATCTCTTAATAACTTTCTAAATTATCTTGCCACTTTCGTATGTCAAATAAAAGGAGGTTGCAAGCAGCAATTCACTTACCAGCAACCTTGGGACTCTTTTACCTGGTCTTTATCGTTAGCCAAATGATTCAAGCTAATGAGGTCTTGGTATTTGGATAATTCCATGCAATCCCATAATTAGCGCGTGGCAGATGGGATATTGCATTTGATGAATAAGGATGAGATTCCATGTAGGCAACGTGCAAAGTGTGAGTCAATGGGATAGTTGACAACTTCCAGTGCAACTATAATTCTATCATATCTTTATCAAACTCGAGAAAGTAATAGAATCCCTCTACAAAGTCATCAAGTTGTGATAAGCAGGAATATGCGTACTTGAAAGATAATGTTCATTATCTTGGAATTTACGACGGCAAGGCTACTGATGAATTATAAATACAAAAGGCAGCGACATCATATAAGCCTCTCTAATTCAACACACAACTGCCCTGCGCAAATTCTCTCAACAACTTTGAGATTTTTATTTTCTCTTTTCGCTGACACATCTTCCGTTGGCATCAACAGCACTGTGAAAACAACCGGTGATATCTTAAGTCTGTATAGATACTCTGTCACTGTAGAATCAGCCGATCTCGCAACATCTTCCGTTGGCATCAACAGCACTGCGGCGAGGACGGTTGGTTACCTATCCGAGTCTCGGTCGAGAAGGATTTCCGAATCCTTATTGATTGAGGTCATCTCACTAGCCTTCTCGGCGAAGTGAGGTGTTACAGTTTACTAAGCTCGACGCATTGCACATCGAGGTATTTTATGATTGGATACTCTCAAGTGGGATTTAGAGTTCGGCATTCAGACAGCCGAACTACGTTCACTATTAAGACTTATATTCGCTTTGAGTATTTGTGCCCTTACACTTTGGTGTCGATTCGGCGTCAGTTTACTCTGACGAATAACATCACTGTGACCGAATCCGACGACGACGATTTGTGAAATTCGTAAGAATAGTAACCTTGTCTTCAGGTTCGAGAACCCAAGAGGCCGAGACGTGTTCCTTTCTCGGCCGCAATCGCGAGACGCAGAAGTCAGCTGCGCACCCAACGCACATCAACAAATTTACTCCTCGGCCGAGCTTGGCCGATGAGTTGGCACGCCCCGCATTCACCGAAGGACGTAGTTAGCTTATAGATTACTCGGTCTGCGCGCCACGTAGGTTTGATAGTTTTTAGGGTCAACAGTCATATAGAGGAGTTGAATTTGGCATTATTTCTGTAGAAATTAAGATGAATATTACTAAATTATAATATTTGGGCGTAACTATAATGTGATAAGAGTTGAAAAAGAAGTTAATTGCAAGCAAAACATGAACGTTGTGAGAAAATGGGTGAAGCATTTCTATCGCCCAAAGGGCGTGTGGCCTGTCAGAGCAACAAACAATTAACCACATATACACATATATAGTTTTTAGAGGGAATCTCTATTTTTCTTAAATAAAGATTAGCTATGGAGCCTATATCACATCGAATTTCAATGAACCAAATTGTTTATTTTTTTAAAATGCATTTCATAAATCATCTATGCAATATATTAGTCAAATAAAAAATATCTGAAGCATTTAATTGAGTTCAAAGAATGATGAACACTATGTTCCAAGTGTTAACGCAATATATTTTCTGACCCGGACATGCCTAAAGGAACATAAACCTAAAAGAACATCAGCCCAAAGGAAAGTTAAGGTCCAATCAGTGTGGGAAGATGAAGTCGAGCACTTTAAGACCATCTCCAACCGAATGAGGGGCCAGATAGCTCATTTTTGCCCTCTGACCCTCTAAGAAATTAATATTTTAATGAACAGTGCATGGTCATATTTTTTACCATCTCCAACCGAGGGCCAAATGGTCATAGAGCTCGTTTTAGCCCTGTCACAAAAACCGTCTCCATTCGAGGGCAAAAAGGCTATAGGGCGAAACATAATTTATTATTTAAATTTAAAAACTATAACAACTTAAATTTCAAAATTACAGCAACTTAAATTTAAAAACTACAACTTATATTTAAAAACTACAGCTGAAATTTAAAAACTACAAATTGAATTTAAAAATTACAACAACTTAAATTTACAGGAAAAAAAATGTTGTTTAAGTTTCATGTTGTTAAATGTTTTTTTATGTTGTTTAATGTTATTTCATGTTACTTAATTTAATTTAATGGCTTAGGAAGTTAATGGAAAAAAAATAGCATTTAAAAAAAAATTAATTTTGTTAAAAAATAAAAAATAACGACTAGTTGACGTCGGCTAGCTAGCCGTTGCAATTTGAATTCTGATCCAGCCCGCGGCCAGTTGGTCAGCTGCTTTGGAGACGTTTTCGGGCTATTTTCGGTCATCTAACCCTCTGGACCATTCAGATGGAGATGGTCTAAGGAACCCATGGCCTCCAAGTGTCCAATTAGCAATCAAGTCAAGCATCATAAAGTGTTTTCCAAGCACAAGATGGCAAGATGGCCCACTGACAACTTTAAGGCACGAGAGCCTAGGAGTAAAAGGAGTAGGCTTTCTCATATGTCAATTTTAAGCCACTTGAAGACTAAACGAGAAAACCAAGGTTTACAAATAGACATAAAGGTTGACAAGAAGGCCACTGGGATATGAGTTCCCACCAACTCCAGGGCCGAGTAAGGCGCTCGGTCGTGTTGTCTAAGAAAGAACACAAATGAACTTGTGCAAGTGTCACCCTGTTGCCACATGTTAGCCAAATAACGAAAGGACCGCTAACATATGTCTAATTTGTGTGTTCAGTGCATTAAATACGAAGGAAGTGATAGACTTGAGTCCATAAGCTGAAGACTCAGAAAAGGGCCTATATAAGGAGAATGAGTACTCCTTAAAAGGGATCGGACTGATTGAGAGAGAAATTATACTACACCAGCCAAGCGATATTTGTAACCTTATTCTCGATTTATAAAAGAGACCAGGTTGATGTAGCCCAATTTTCATTGGTACAGTTGAATCTTGTGCCTATTCCTATTTGCATTCAAAGCCTAAATTCAATTAAAGTAACACTTGACCCATTCAACCTTGGTTAGCCTCACCAATTTTGGCGTTAAAACTAAGAAATAGTGAAATTTCATCGTAGCAATTAAATGAACAAATAGTTTCAGATTGAAATGAATTTGCAATGATGTTCAATGAATTAAGAATTACAAAATAAACAATTTGGATTGTTGAAGTTCGATGTGGAAAAAAATGAAGATCTCTTCCCTTAAAGGGTATATATGAGAAGTTTTCATGTGAGCTTGGAATACAAGGTGATACACTATAACGTGTAATCATATAAGTGGACAACATGACGGATATATTCCACTCTAGGATTTATTTTCTAATATCACTTTACTTATATTATGACACGTGATGTATTATCTTAAACCAAATACACTGAAAAATTTGTCTATAAATACGTAGGGGCGGATCTATTAAAGGACCTGGGTGGTCTCGGGACCACCCGGAAGCCTGAATAAGTGGTTGTGAGGACCACCAAGTTTGGAAATATGGTGGAGGAGTAGCAGCGGCACTGCATTGTTCTGATATTCTGCAAAGTTGTAAACCAGGGGGAGAAGAAGACTAAAATTTTCTTGAGATGAAACGGTGTGTTTTGGCCAAGCCAAAAGGAAAAGAAGACCTTTAATGAAGCGGTTTGTCTAGGCCAAGTAATCTACATATCTTCTTCTATATATACAAAGTGAAAGGCCCAAATAAGTGAAGCTTTTTAAGATGTCAAAAATGCCTATTTGTTTCTTTCACAATCAAAATTCCAAAAATTCAAAAAACGAGAACAAGCTGGTAAAAAATCACGACTCAACAAAAAACTGTATTAGAAAACAAAATAAATTAAAAAAGAAAAGAAAAAAAAGGAGACGTGATGAAGTTATGCAGACTTGCAGTTACAAAACTCGAAGGAAAATTAAAAAAGAATAACGTGGGTGATAGGATTCCCACGTTTCGTTCAGTATTACAACTGCTACCAACAGTTGCCGTTCGGTTTTCAGACTCCCACACTCCAACCTTTTATCATCACTTTCTCCGCTGCATGAGTTCATTTCGATTTGTGAATACAGAAAAGAAAAACCAACAATTTTAAGCGGTTAATTGCAGTTTAATTTGCATTCATATTTATGCTTTTTTTTTTCCTTTTATTTGCCTTTGATTTTCCTTGACAGGGGAGAGTTCATTGAAATTTGGTGTCGGCTTCCTTGGTTAATGAGAATTTTAACGAAAAACTCATGATACTATTTACTTTAACGAAAAATCACATTTTTATATTAAAAAGTCAATCCTTGTACTATTTAGTTTACCCTTTATTTTGTCGTTATCGTTAAAACTCAAAGGTTTTAAGTCTTTTTCATTAGTTTTCTTTTAATTAATTGGGCATGTAAGTATTTTTAATTTTTTAAAATTTTTATTTCGATGCTTGCAGGATGAAGGGCAATAAACCCAAGGAGAATAGGTGTAGATTTGAATCAGACTGTCAAATTGTTTAAATCTACAAGTGTGACACAACAAGATCTGATGGAAGTCAAGGTTTCACAACAGGAATTCGACAAAAGCTTTGCCATGGAGAAGTAATATGCACTTTTATGCTTTATTATTTGGGGAAAGGGATCATTTCTGTTCTACGTAATCCTTCTCATCAAACAATTCAGATATTTGAAATTTGATCTAATGACTAAAGTTATTAAAACTTTTAGAGTGGACCCTTATTTCTAGCCGTTGAATTAAATTTCAAGGGTCCGGATTGTTTGATGAGGAAGATTACGTAGAAAGGATCCGGAGATGACTCTTTTCCATTATTTGTGATCCTCTTTTTGTTGGGTACTCTGAAATTCCAATTTTTTATGGTATCAGAGGGGAACACAAGTGTTTCACGTGATTTGTGTTGTCTAATTGGGCGATTTTTATATTATCATTATATTGTCAATTAATTTTATAGTGTAATCTCAACTTCTTTGCTCATTGACATCCATGTAGAGAGTAGAATTGAAGTGCATGATTGTGTTGTCGGGTGTGAACCACCACCACTGATTCCCATTTGTCGCATTTGTGGAGGACGAAGAGATCCGAGGCGGAATGGCCATCCGACGTGACACGACGTTTGAGGATAAGAGATGCTGCCGCTCTTCCATATATATCACAGAGATTCAGCTATGCACTAGCATTGTTGCCTGCGCGATACTGCGGGTCATCAACAGTTACATCATTTTTCAGTAGGACATAACATTTTAATTACATAATAGAAGATGATAGAAGACAAAAATTGTAAAAAGGAAGTTGATCATCGTAACTCTTCACAAAAAACTTACTTGGCTAACATAGAAAATTGGTGAAAATAGAAACCATTAACAAAGAAATGCAGAAACAGATTACTAACCTAATTTATATATCCTTGTGATGAATTATGTTAATTTGTTTATATAGGTGTATAACAGAGGATGGAACAAAACAGGTTAATTCTTGAGAACATATATAATTTTGCACATTGTGTATATGTAGATTAAGGAGAGTGGTAACATACCTTGTAATTTGTACAAAGTCGATACTTGCAATATCAACAATGACATAATTTATGGCAAGACATTGGAAAAATCATATTAATATTTGTAATTATTTGATAGGGTAATTACACGATAGAAAACAATAGAGAATAAGAATTGGAAAAAGGAAAGCGAGATAACATATCCAAAAAATTACATATTAAAATTGGGATAAACATAAGTAGAGATGACACACCAAAAAAAATTACATATTAAAATTGGGGATAAACAGAAGCAGAGATAACCCAAGAAATTATCAGGGGCGTTCCAATCCTCGCCAAATTAGAGATTTATGAACTGAGATAACAAAAACTGCAACTGATCACAAAACCAAACGGTTTGGGTTTGGTCCAAAGTAACAAAATCGAAAATAAGAACTCAAATACAACTATTATAAAATCTACCTAAGTTCGATAAAATTTGTTTCTCCTTCTTTCCAGTATACACAGCTCGCCATTCTGCTAAGTTAGTCGTCTTCTTCACGGTTGTGGGTTGGTAGGTGATGGGTGGTTGAATCAGTTCAATGACTAATCTATATTTGGTAAATAGAGTTTGCTATTGCAGAATCCGGGACCGAGGAAGTGAGAGGGAAAAAGGTGTGTTGAGTCTGGGAGAGGAACTGGGCATGAAAAGAGAACTACCTGATCTGCTACAGCATATAAAAGTGTAATAATGCACGGAAGATAGCAAAAAGCTGCGATACCAATGATACATGCCGGTGCAACACAAAAAACAACAAAAAAACATCAAAACCCAGGAAATTAATGCATAGCCTGCAGACAAAGCCACATTGCCATAATTAACAGTTTATCCTTGATTTTCGTATAAATGGATGAGAGAAAGAGGTCACAAACCTGTAAAGCTGCGAGGAAGCGAGTTCTAAAGATTGGCTGGCTGCGGGTACCCAATAGAACCCAATGATCCACCTACCGCTCGGGTAACAATCGTGAAGTTAAAGCATTAACTGCGTGGTTTGTGAGAAGAAAAAAGTGGCATTCGTTTGGGTCAAGTGGTTGGTGTACCCTGATGGTTCAATAATAGGGATGACGTTCGGCGTTAAAAAAATCACAATGTTAGGAGGAAGAGAGAGTTTTAGTCCAAGGGTAATTAAGTCTTCTAACATCAATTTTGGTTAATTTTATAATAAATAAAAAAAAACCAGGTTATATTTCATTATGAAAATTTCATTCAACTTGGAGAAATACTATTCCAGGGTTGTGCTTACTACTTCTAATCAAAAGAAGAAGAAAATACACACTTGAAGGTATCTATTAAAAAGGTAGGAGGAAACATGGATGTTGGCCTCTCACAAATTCATTGGAAAAAAGTGTTAGTATTTCAAAGTTTAAAATTTTGGATGGGCAAATAAGAAAACAACTAAAGCAATACATTCTTAGAGGCACATAGCTCCCGTGATGAAAAAATGCCTCTCACATGCGCATGAATAACATTTAAATCATTACTTTATGCAAAGTAAAAATGAAAAACATGATAATTTTTTAGGACGTACATGGTAAAAAAAAAAGTTCCTCTTTGCACAATACATTTAAAGTATATCTTGACAATTACAATGGAAAAAAACTAATACAATACATCTTTAGGAGCGCGTAGCGCCTGTGATGCAAAAATGCCTCTCGCGCTCACGTTAGTGCGTGTGGAGAGGCTAGTATTTTATTAAGTGCTCTTTGAAATGGCTATATTTCCAAATTTCCCCAAAAAACACAGCGGTTGGACTCCGATTTTCAAAAACCCAAAGTTGGAACTTGGATTCATGTTTCTAGGGAGGCTAGGAATGTTTTGATGGCGTTAACAGTGTCCAATTCCACAAAAAAATTGATTTGGTGTGATGTGTTGCAGAGAGCAGACAGAGACACAGTTTGAGAGAGAAGGAGAAGATGAGAGAGATAATGTCTGATTGTTTTGAATGATTGATGAGAAAAATAATGGAATGATTGATCATTAGTGTGGTAGGGAGAGACGGTTCCGACAGTGGGAAAGGATCCAACTTTCATAATTTGAAAGTACTTATATTAGTAATAAAAGAGTTTAGGTTTTGCTAGTTTGGTAGTATTATCTTTCATTGAGGCGGTTCGTGTTGGATTTTGCGTCTGTTGCCACGCTTGTGACTTTGAGTTTTCATCTTGTTGTTTGTTTTTGTGGATGTTTCTTTATTTTTCCCTTAGCGGGTTTTGGCTCCATCCCCCTGCTTGTATTGTTTACTTTTCCTTATTTAATAAATTCGGAGATAGGGGACTGGGGGGTCGTTCTATCAAGGAGTTAGCCATTTCTCATCGCTCTGAGCGCGAATAAAGTAGCCTACTTGTAGTTGACGACTATTCCTGGAGTTTGGTTCTTTCTTTCCGCATTGTGCTGGTTTAGAGAGTAAGGTTTGTGAGAAGAAAGTAGCCTACCGCTCGAGTAGCAATCGTGAAGTTAAGGCGTTAACTGCATGGTTTGTGAGAAGAAAAAAGTGACATTCGTTTGGGTCAAGTTGTTGGTGTACCCTGATGGTTCAATAATAGGGATGACGTTCAAAGTTAAAAAAATCACAATGTTAGGAGGAAGAGAGAGTTTTAGTCCAAGGGTAATTAAGTCTTCTAACATTAATTTTGGTTAATTTTATAAGAAATAGAAAAAAACCAGGTTATATTTCATTAAGTGCTCTTTGAAATGGCAATATTTCCAAATTTCCCCAAAAAAACAGCGGTTGGACTCCGATTTTCAAAAACCTAAAGTTGGATTCATGTTTCTGCGGATGCTAGGAATGTTTTGATGGCATCAACAGTGTCCAATTCCACAAAAAAAAATTTGATTTGGTGTGATGTGTTGCAGAGAGAAAAGAGAGACACAGCTTGAGAGAGAAGGAGAAGATGAGGAGAGAATGTCTGATTGTTTTGAATGATTGATGAGAAAAATAATGGAATGACTGATCATTAGTGTGGTAGGGAGAGACGGTTCCGACAGTGGGAAAGGATCCAACTTTCATAATTTGAAAGTACTTATATTAGTAATAAAAGGGTTTAGGTTTTGCTAGTTTGGTCCTTAATGGTTACATAAGTATTATCTTTCGTTGAGGCGGTTCGTGTTGGATTTTGCTCCGGTTGCCATGCTCGTGAGAGTTTTCATCTTGTTGTTTGTTTTCGTGGATGTTTCTTTGTTTTTCCCTTAGCGGGTTTTGGCTCCATCCCCCTGCTTGTATTGTTTACTTTTCCTTATTTAATAAATTAGGAGATAGAAGACCGGGGGGTCGTTCTATCAAGGAGTTAGCCTTTTCTCATCACTTTGAGCGGGAAGAAAGTAGATTACTTGTAGTTGACGACTATTCCTGGAGTTTGATTCTTTCTTTCCGCATTGTGCTGGTTTAGAGAATAAGGTTTGTGAGAAGAAAGTAGCCTACCGCTCGGGTAGCAATCGTGAAGTTAAGACGATAACTGTATGGTTTGTGAGAAGAAAAAAGTGGCATTCGTTTGGATGAAGTTGTTGGTGTACCTTGATGGTTCAATAATAGGGATGACGTTCAAAGTTAAAAAAAAATCACAATGTTAGGAGGAAGAGAGAGTTTTAGTACAAGGGTAATTAAGTCTTCTAACATCAATTTTGGTTAATTTTATAAAAAAAAAAAAAAGGTTATATTTCATTCAGTGCTCTTTGAAATGGCTATATTTCCAAATTTTTTCAAAAAAACAGCGGTTGGACTCCGATTTTCGAAAACCCAAAGTTGGAACTTGGATTCTGTTGAATTTTTTATGTGTATTTCATATCAAAACAATTACAAGATGAAACATTATATAGGAAAAGAAAGAGAACATAAACCTAACTTGCCTAACTTTGCCTAACTTGCCTAACTTACACAAAGAAAGTTGACTAGCCTAAACCACTAGCCATCCAATACTCCCACATTTCCCATATTTCCCACATTTCCAACACTCCCCCTCAAGCTGGATCGATGGGATTCCTTGAGCCAAGCTTGGATAGAATGCGCATGAACTGAACCGTAGGAAGAGATTTAGTAAAAATGTCAGCCAATTGATCATGACTGCGAGTGTAATGAGTGTTGATGATGTTGGCTTGAACCTGTGCTCGAACATAATGACAATCCACTTCAATATGCTTCGTTCTCTCGTGAAATACAGGATTGGAAGCAATATGCATGGCAGCTTGATTGTCACAGAACATAGACATAGGTTCCTTACTGTGAAACCCTAAATCAAACAGAAGACTTTTCAGCCAAATAAGTTCACAAGCAGTGGATGCCATAGCTCGATACTCGGCCTCTGCACTGGAACGAGCTACAACACTTTGCTTCTTACTGCGCCATGTTACCAAGTTCCCACCTACAAAGGTACAAAAACCTGTGGTTGATTTGCGATCAAGAGAGTGCCCAGCCCAATCAGCATCTGTGTAACCCATGATGGCAGTGCTATCATTATTTGTCATAAGGATCCCTCGACCAACAGACGCTTTTAGATAACGAAGAATTCTCTTCACAATCTGCATATGAACTAATGTAGGAGCATGCATAAACTGACTCACAATACTCACAGCATAGGAGATATCTGGCCGCGTGATTGTGAGATAAATAAGTTTTCCTACCAATCTTTGATATTCAGTAACATTGGAAAGAACGTCACTGTGAGTAGTGAGTTGCAGCTTACTATCCAGAGGAGTGCGTGCAGGTTTGCAATCCATTAAGTTAGATTCCTTCAAGAGATCAAGGATATATTTTCTTTGATTGAGAAAGAGACCTTGCTGTGAAGTGGCAACTTCAATACCAAGGAAATATTTGAGGCGCCCCAAATCCTTGATTGCAAATTTGTTTCGAAGAGCAAGCTTGAGAGATTGGATTTCTGCATCACTGTCACCTGTCACTATGAGATCATCTACATAGATTAAAACAATGACTTTTCCAACTGAGCCATTACAAACAAATAGTGAGGAATCTGCACTGCTTCTTTGGAAGCCAAACTCTTCAAGGATTGAGCTTAGTTTTGCATACCAGGCACGTGGAGACTGTTTCAGACCATAAATGGATTTGTGCAGTTTACAAACCATGTCAGGATCGCTCGATTGAGGATGCCCTGGTGGTAGTTTCATGTACACTTCCTCCTCTAATTCCCCATGCAAAAAAGCGTTCTTCACATCCATTTGATAGAGAGGCCAAGATTGATTCACAGCAACTGACAAGAGAACCCTTACAGTGTTCATTTTGGCTACGGGAGCAAAGGTTTCTTTGTAATCCAAGCCATAAGTCTGAGTAAAGCCACGAGCCACTAAACGAGCTTTGTGTCTTTCAATAGTTCCATCTGAGTTGAACTTTGTCTTGTACACCCAACGGCTACCCACTGCTTTCTTCCCTGTGGGAAGTTTAATTACACTCCAGGTTTTGTTGTCATGAAGAGCTTGCAGTTCGTCCCTCATTGCAGTTTGCCAAACTTTATGTTTACTTGCTTCTTGAAATGTTTGTGGTTCATGAGTATGATCCAAGACACTAAGAAAGGAGATATGAGAGGGTGAAAACTGCTTATAGGAAACAAAATCTGTGAGAGGATACCTAGAGGTGTAGGTGACATAATCATGTAGTCGAAGTGGGGGTTGACGAACCCTAGAAGGGTTTCGACGAATCTGGACTGGAGGCTCAACATTTGTGACTTGGGAGGGAGCATGTTCAGGTGATAGACTTGTAGTGTCACATGATGGAGGATTTTCTTGGTAGTACGGGACACTAGGCAATGGAAACATATCACTCAAAAACTCCCCCTGATCTGCATCACTTAGTTTCTTTGAGAAGTAAGGCATATTTTCATGAAACCTTACATCCCTTGAAACTAGAAGCTTATTTGTGATTGAATTGTAACACTTGTAGCCTTTTTGAGTGGATGAGTATCCCAAGAAAATACATTTGATAGCTCTAGGATCTAATTTATCATGATGAGGGGATTTGTTGTGAACAAAGCAGGTGGAGCCAAAAACTCTCAAGTGTGAAAGATCAATTTTTCTACCTTTTAGCATCTCATATGGGGACTTGAAACTGAGTACTTTGCTAGGCAATCTATTAATAAGATAGGCAGCTGTAAGTACTCCTTGTGACCAAAATTTCTTGGGTACATTCATATGAAACATGATTGATCTTGTCTTCTCAAGAAGATCTCTATTTTTTCTTTCGGCCACTCCATTTTGTTGAGGTGTGCCAACACATGTTGTTTGATGCAAGATGCCATGAATACTCAAGTATTGAGACATGTTATGGGACATATACTCAGTGCCATTGTCGGATCTTAATATATGAATTTTTGATGCAAATTGAGTGCCAACCAGTTTATGAAAATCTTGAAAAACAATTGGAAGTTCACTCTTAAATTTCAAAAGATACAACCAAGTCATTTTTGTGAAATCATCAACAAAGGTTACAAAATATCTATATCCATCAAAGGACTCTAGTATTGGACCCCAAATATCTGAATGAATGATTTCAAACGGATGACTGGCTTTATTGGTGGAGGACTCAAAAGGCAACCTGGAAAATTTAGACAAATGACAAACATCACAGTGCAACTTGTCTGTGCACAATTTTGGGAATAAGAAAGACATCACTTTTTCAGAAGGATGAGCCAAACGTTGATGCCAAAGTTGTTGATCTTGAGACACACTCGAACTGACTTGAAAAACCTTGGGATCCTTAGTATCTTTAGCTAAGTAGTAAAGACCATTCAAAAAGAAACCTTCACCAATCGTTCTCTTGGTGATGATGTCCTGAAAAACAACATTGTGGGGAGAAAAAATAGCTAGACAGTTTAGAGAATTGGTGATGGCTCCTATTGATAAAAGTTGAAAAGGAAATGAAGGAATGTAAAGAGCTGATGACTCTATGTGTTTTGAGAGTAAGTTGACTTTTCCTTTTCCTACAACTAAGGCACCCTTTCCATTGGCTACTGACACTTGAGACGGTTTTGACAATGTTTTGAAATCATGCAAGTTATTAATTTGATTTGTCATATGATCCGTAGCACCTGAGTCAATGATCCAATAATCATGTTCATTACTAGCATTTAAGGCAGTAGAGAAGGCACTTGAAATACCTGGAATATCCTTCTGCGAAACATGATCATGCTCAGCCAAGAAACTAGCAAATTGTCCAAGTAAGGCATTGTGATTCTTTTCTTTAGCTACTGTAGCTTCATGAGCTTCATCTCCATTGTTATGCAGCTGTTTATTATGAAGATATGCTGCAAAATCATTGATTAGTGTTGTAGGATTGGTAGTGAAGTTTACCATTCCTTCAGTCGAAGAGATAGCTGCATGATTTGCCTTGTAGCCATTGTTACTCAAATGTCTTTGGGGACCCTTTGTCTCCTTCAAAGAGTTTGGCTTCAATTCTGGATGAAGAATCCAGCACCTGTCTCTTGTATGTCCATGTGAATCACAGTAGCTGCACTTCAAATCTGGTCTTTTTCCCTTATAAACTTTGCCCTCATGACGCTTGTTGTTGGAGACATATGCCCTAGTTTCAGGAATAGGATTTTTAGTATCTTGGCTCATTACTTTCCTCCTTACTTCTTCCCTTTGAATGATGGCACAAACACCAGTGAATGAAGGAAGTTCAACATTCATTAAAATGTGACTTCTGAGATCTTCAAACTCTGAGCCTAAGCTTGCCAAGAGTTGAAAAATCTTGTCTTCTTCTGCTCTCTTGATCAACATGGTGGCATCGGTGGTATGAGGACGATAGACATCAAGCTCATTCCACATGCTTGTAAGGTTGCCAAGATGTTGAACAAAGGCTTTTCCTCCTTGTTGCAAGCTCGAAATATCCTTCTTAAGTTGAAAGACACGGGCAGAATTATTTTGATTTCCATACATCTCTTTGACTTGCTTCCAGAGATGCATGGACGACTCAGAATAGCTGAAAATTTCAGCAATCCTACGCTCCATTGAGTTGAGCAACCAAGACATGACCAACTGGTCTATACATAGCCACGACTCGTAGGTAGGAGAAGTGACTGCTGGAGCTTTTATGGCACCATTTATGTAGCCAAGCTTTGATCTCCCTCCAAGTGCGAGAGAAACAGCACGGCTCCAGGGAAGATAGTTGAATTCGTTCAACAAAATAGAACTGAGACGTTGATTAGGGTTGATTTCAACGTTAGGTAGAGCTAAAGCATTCATCGAGCTCTCAGCTTCATAATGTTCTCCAGCCATCTTGGCTTAGAGTAAAAGAAACTTAGCGGAAACGATCAACAGAGCCAGGAATTTAGAGTTCCTGCTCTGATACCATGTTGAATTTTTTATGTGTATTTCATATCAAAACAATTACAAGATGAAACATTATATAGGAAAAGAAAGAGAACATAAACCTAACTTGCCTAACTTTGCCTAACTTGCCTAACTTACACAAAGAAAGTTGACTAGCCTAAACCACTAGCCATCCAATACTCCCACATTTCCCATATTTCCCACATTTCCAACAGATTCATGTTTCTAGGGATGCTAGGAATGTTTTGATGGCGTTAACAGTGTCCAATTCCACAAAAAAATTGATTTGGTGTGATGTGTTGCAGAGAGAAGAGAGACACAGCTTGAGAGAGAAGGAGAAGATGAGAGAGAGAATGTCTGATTGTTTTGAATGACTGATGAGAAAAATAATGGAATGATTGATCATTAGTGTGGTTGGGAGAGACGGTTCCGACAGTGGGAAAGGATCCAACTTTCATAATTTGAAAGTACTTATATTAGTAATAAAAGGGTTTAGGTTTTGCTAGTTTGGTCCTTGATGGTTACAGAAGTATTATCTTTTCATTGAGGCGGTTTGTGTTGGATTTTGCGCTTGTTGTTTGTTTTCGTGGATGTTTCTTTGTTTTTCCCTTAGCGGGTTTTGGCTCCATCCCCCTGCTTGTATTGTTTACTTTTCCTTATTTAAAAAATTCAGAGATAGGGAACCGGGAGGTCGTTCTATCAAGGAGTTAGCCATTTCTCATCGCTCTGAGCGGGAAGAAAGTAGCCTACTTGTAGTTGACGACTATTCCTGAGGTATGGTTCTTTCTTTTTGCATTGTGTTGGTTTAGAGAGCAAAGTTTTTACTATTGTAGTCCGACGACCAAACTTTATGCGTATCTGGACTCGCCTAATCAATTAGCATCCTTATTAAAACAAAAAGTAATAAAATTTCAATATGTTAATGACGTAAACGGGATTGTCTTCGAAAGTCTAGCCCATCAAGTAGTATGACTTTTTAAATAATCTTCACTGTTTGATTTTTTTTAGAATCAATCTTTACGTTCATTTTCAAAACTGTTTCATAAACACATATGTAATGCTTTTCAAAAAAGACCTAATCGGATAAATGATCCTCGTAGTGACAAGGTAATCCGAAGATAGCCCATGTGAGAAAAAAAATTAAATTTAAACTCTCATAGTGTAGTCCGTTAGCAAATTTAGTCCAAAAATGATTTTTCCATTAAATTATATTTTTATCCTCTATTTAACGGACATTTAACAAAAAAAAAAAAAGACTAAATTTGCTAACAAAATATCACCATAAAATCTTAAATCCTAATTTTTTTTTAACCATAGAACCTATCTTCTGATTAGGCCTTCAAGAAATACAATCCTCAAATCAAGCACAACCACAAATAAATAAAGATTCATCTTTCTCAATTTCTCTCTTATTAGTTTTCATTTTGTCAATTCGATGCCACTTTATTGTCGGAAGAAAGAAAAACACAACTAAAAAGCCAGCTACCAATTAATTATGCCAAACTAGCCGAGTGAACTCGTCCAAGCACGTGTTGATTAGCTTGAAGTGTGCCAAGTTTCAAGGACCCGAGTGAACTCGTCCAAGCACGTGTTGTTCAACTCTAAGTTGCCAAATACCTCCTTCATGGCCCATGCATTTGACCTTATTGACTCACCTTCTTTCTCCACCATCACTCGCCTAGTCACCTCGGCCACCGAGTCACTCGTAAACGACCCATCTTGCTCATCCCTTGGTATCTCCAACCCGACCCGCTTCTCGTGCATTAATCTCGAGATCAACCCTTGGTCCGCATTCGCACCCGAAAACAAAATCAAAGCCCGCCCAAACCCTAGTGCCTCGACAACAGAACTCCAACCGCAATGAGTTAGGAAACCCCCAACCGAGGGATGACCTAGAATCTTAAGTTGTGGGGCCCAACCTCTCAATACCAAGCCTCGATCTTCCACTTGAGTTTGAAACCCGAATGGAATGATGTCGGACCCCAACACGCCCTCCACTAACGGGCGATTGTTGACCACCCAAATAAAGGGCAACCCGGATTTCTCTATCCCACGTGCCAACTCGTGCATCAACTCTTGACTCAGAGTCACCTCGGTGCCGAGGGCGATGTAAACCACCGAGTTCGGTTTCTTATTTTCGAGCCACTCTCTCAACACTTCCCACTTCTCATCCCCTCGATCGTCAGCGACGCCATGCTGATGTGGTGCTGAGCCGAGAGGAAGCAGCCCGAGTGGAACAACGGGTTTGCCGTAGATCTTCCTGAGCAAACTCACCGCGTCAGATTCGAACTCGGTGCAGCTCCGCATAGTCACAAAATTACAATCTTGAATCGCACCCGAGAGTCTCTGAAAATCGGAGACCTCGTCCATGCAATCCCAGTGGCTCACCATCTCATGCAGCTTAAAAGCAACGTTGGAAGGATAGTCGACCCACTCGGGGACAACCGTAAAGTCCTCCGGCCGCTTGCGTTTATCACTGAGTAACTCGGACGGAGGACCGAAGAAAGCCAAGGTAGTGGCGTTGGTGATGTTGAAGTAGACCGAGTTGACTCCGAGCTGAGTGGCGACTCGGGGCATCCAGTAGCAAATGAAGTCGTGGACGACCCAGTTGACGCCCGAGTGTTGGATGAAATGCGTGACTGAAGGCTTGAGCAAGTCGTAGGCTTTCTTGAGGTAAGGGACTTTGTTGATTGGTAGCTCGGAGGTGGACTCAACGGATTCCGGTAAGCCGTCAACGGCGGGGAGAGGAAGCTCGACGAAATCGATGAGCGGGGAAAAGGAGGAGGATCGGAGGCGATTGATGTTTTTGGGGGTGGAGATGAAGGAGATTTGGTGACCCTTTTGAGCCAAGAACTTGGAGACCTCGAGAAATGGCAGTAGGTGGCCGTAGGCTAGCCATGGGAACATGGCTATTTGAAGTTTCTTCTGATCTTTTCTCTCCATGTGTTCGACGATTGGGTGTGAGAGCAGAGATTCTCAGGCTTTTGATATCAGAAATTGTAATTACAGAGTAGTCGTGGCATGGAGATGAGAATTGATAAGGTTAGTGGTAGGTCAGCAGTCATTGTACATATGACACGGCAAGCTGCTCACAAGAATCATTTTTTTTTTTTTTTTGGTGAATACAATAATCATTATTTGGGTCCCTTGTTTTGGCAGGTGGAGGATTGCTTTCAAGATAATGACAATATGAAATTGTGCATGTCCACAAAGAAAATAGAGGTATTCATCAATTTCCCTTTTGAACTTGTGATTATTGGCCAATTTCCCCCTCAACTTTAATTTTGGCCAATTCCCCCCCTCAACTCTCATAATTAGTCAATTTCCCCCCTCAACTCTCATAATTAGTCAATTTGCACCCTACTGTTAATTTTTTTAATTTGATCATAATTAAACAAGTGTGTGTAAGAAACTAAATAAGATGTATGTTAATCATTTTCCTATGTCTTTGTCCTATTACAAATAGATTAAAATTTAGACTTTTACAATTTATCATAGATAATATTATTAGTCATAATACATCAGTATTGAGTAATTTTATTTAATTTTTTACTATACAAAATTGATAACGAAAATGATTGATGTGTACATTTTTGTATGTGAATACAATTTTCTTTATAAAAGTGAAAGCTAAGTTCAAGTAAATTGCGGAGAATCGAGCTTTAGTGCAAAAATGGCTAGTCAATTCATAATTTTCGACTCCTTATTAAGAATAACCCATTTTATTGAAATAGGTCTGATCCATGAGTTTAGGATTATTATTTCTTCTTCTACATGCTTTAAACCCGATTCATAACTTTTTCTTATAATCAACTCATATCACATACTAATTGTATTATGTTTTTGTACATTTTACCCTATATTATGCAGGTGAGTTTATGTTAATTTTAGTACTTTGTTGGAAGTTATTAGAAAGATTGAAAGAAAAAAAAAAGAAGAGATGGAAAATTAAAAAAAAATTAACAGTAGGATGCAAATTGACTAATTATGAGAGTTGATGGGGGAAATTGGCCAAATTAAAGTTGAGGGGGGGAATTGACTAATTATGAGAGTTGAGGGGGGAAATTGGCCAAAATTAAAGTTGAGGGGGGAAATTGGTCAATGGTCACAAGTTCAGGGGGGGAATTGATGAATACCTCAAGAAAATAAGTTGTGATGAATAGTTTAGCGATTTGTAGTTTTGATTTAAATTAAGGTAATTTTTATTTTGATAATCTTTCTTTTTGTTTAATTAGTTTTAATAGTGGGAATCAACTTGGGATTAAAGACACAAATCAACAATATAGTTCCATGTCAACAGCACGGTCAACAATATCATAGCTAGGCTATTATACACTAGAAGAAAAAAAAACTTATCTACCATGGGCATCGTGCCCGTTAGTATTTTAGATGTGATGAAAAGTCTTAATTTCTACCACGGGTTATGCCCGTTGTCAAATGCAGTGTAATCACGAATTATGCCCATGGTAGATTGATAGCTAACACCACGTGCTATGGCTATTGTGGATTACAAATTGATCACAGCTAGTGCCCGTTGTTAAAAAAAATCAAAATATAAAAAAAATAAAAAATGATTTAACAAATAAATATATACATAATAATAATAAAGATATTTATTTACAAAATTGCATATTTACACAAATTCACTGAGTTATACTTTACATTTATATACCAAAACATGTATAGACTTTGTTTCACACTCCAAAACAAAACTCAAGTCCTAGTTCCAACCTTGATCCTCCAATGATATTCATGTTCTCTGCAATCGTTTCTTCAAGAAGACACATATCTCCAGCAAGCTAATCACACTTCAAATTTGCAAGTACCTGTAAATGTAGTAGTTGATATGAGTTATTGAAAATCCCCAACCCCATTTTTATTTAAAAATTGTTTAAAAGCCTTAATTGGTGAGCCCGTGGGGCCCACCTTGTTTTATTTTTTTGTGTTTTCTGGTCTCTCTTTCCTCTCTCAGTTCTCTCTCTTCCTCTCACCCGAGCTCTCTCTCCCTCGTCTATCTCCTTCCCGTCCTCCCATGAGCACATACCCATCACCACACCACTCTCTCCGACCGGCGTCATCATCATCATCATCATCATCATCATCATCACCATTTCCGGCCAAACCACGGCGAGTTGGCTGGCGTGTAAGGTATCAATCTCTTTGTCTCCCTGAGTACTACAACTTTCCTTTTTATTTCACTCAATTTCGTTGAGTATTGAAGAAGTTATACTCATTTGAATCTTACAAGTTTCCGGCGAGTCCGACGGCTTTCGAGGCTTTTTTCGGCCAAACCACGGCGCGTTAGACGTCGTGTGAGTTACCATTCTCTTCGTCTCTTCAAGGGCTACAACTTTCGTTCGTGTTTCACTTAATTTCGTTAAGTATTGTCAAAGTTATGGCCGTTTAAAGTGGGTGTGGATTTCCGGCCGAATTTCCGGTTTTCTCTCCTATTGGGTCCGGCGACCCACCAAACCCAAGGCCTTTGGGCCTTCCCTGCCAAGCCCAACCCCTTTTGGTTGTGAGCCCTTTGGGCCCGTGTGTGTGTGTTTTGGGCTGGGTGTGTGTGCGTGGGTTGTGTGGTGTTTATGTGGTGTGTGTGTGTGTGTTGTGCACTTGTGGGTGTGTGTGTATGTTGTATGTGCAAGTGTGTGTTTGTGTACTGTGTATGTGGGCTGTGTGTGTGTGTGTTATGTTGTGCATGTGTGTGTGTGTGTATTTGTGTAGTATGTGTGTGTGTGAGTGTGAGTGTGTGTGTCTGGATTTGGGCTTAAGCCCAAACCACCCCTTTTCGTACCTAACCTATCCAAAACCCAATAGATCCTAACCTTATTTAAATCTAAACCCTAATCCAGATTTCAAGTCTAAAACCCGTTAGACCTAATTTGACTATTGACCCCCGGTCAACGTTGACTTTAGGGTTGATTTTTCGGGTTTTCGTCCAGAACCCTTTTTAGGGTAATTCGACGTTTTGAATCCGTTTCCAATGTTCGTTTTCCCAAATCCAATTGCTATTATATAGTTTTATTAATTGAGCCCTTCATGTGCTTAGGGGCAATTATTGTGACATTTCCGTCTTCGCTAGTGGCGCAATTTTTGACGGCTAAGTACTGTGAGTGGACCCTTTTTAAAATTACATGATTTTATAGTTTAATTGCATAAATGATTAGCATGCCTACGAGTTTATGATTTGATTTATGTGAAGTCTGTTTATTAAATATATTGATTTTCGTCTCGTGTTTTTGGTGATGAATTAAATGTTAGCCTATTTTGAACTATATTTTAATATATCGTATTTTCTATAAAAACCACGATCTAGTAGACTATCTGATGGATGACGATATGATGCTAGAACGTGTTTTAGAAACCCCTCTTTATAGTATAGACAATAGATGACTTTATACTATGAAGTGGTTATTTATGAGAGGCGTAACTATTTGTGTGTACCTAGTAGACACTATGCCGCCTGGGGCAAGGAACTGGTGTTGGCATTTAGGCCGGCAGAAATAATTCCTAGCTACAGGCTGAAGGACATGGAGCGGGTATTGGGCCGGGAGTTGGTAATCTCTAGCTACGGGCACAGAGACCACGGAGCAGGCATTGGGCCGGGAGTTATATTTAGTCGATGATCTTTCTAGCAGCACACTGCGTTTACGAGACGATCTATTATACGTTTACTGTTTTGATTTCCGCGATGTTGTTTCGCGATATGACTTTTAAGTTATATGCATATTGTTCACCTACTAGAATCAAGATTTGATAGTGCCGGGATTGGCATAACTTCTCACTTTGGTCCATAATATTGAAAATTAATAGAATTGGTTCTTGAGTTTTTACATCTTGAATCATTTTGGTCATTTCATGAAAAATCTGTCAATATTCTCGTTAAGTGGATGGGTTGGTTTGACAAATATACCCTTGAAAAGTGGTCACGTGGTCATTCACGTGACAATTTAACGAGAATATTAAAAGACTTTTCAAGAAGGACCAAAATGATTTACAGTTGATAAACTCAGAGTCCACTTCTCTCGATTTTTATTGTCATGGACCAAATTGAAGAGTTATGTCAATATCAGGGACCATTTTTGCTAAAAATCCTAAACTAATGTTCAGTTTAATGGTATTTTTATTAGCTCGTCAGATATATCATCAATGTGAAAATCAAGGTAAGGAAATATTATAACTTTGACAAGGGTAATTTCATATATCCTCATTAAAGCTAGCAATAATTGTACACGATTGGTTAATATGACTCAAATTCAGCCTGCAAAATTTCAATACACATATGACTGTGTGAATCTACTTTAACGGGTAGTGTGAATAACGGTAAAATACCATTAGCGACCCGTTAGTTAATAAATCGCGTTGAAAGATGTTTCAAATTCGATTAGTACTCCTCACCCAAGATGGCACAAAAGTAGCATCCATAAAACGTATATGCTTATTGTGTTACATGTAAAACAAACTTAACCTGCACCAGCTGGAAGCTGGAACCATGGAAATTGCTGGATTTGCATAAGTCACTGCAAAAACATAGGCAGAGAGATCGACGTCATTCTTTTATATCATGCTTGAGTGCTCCTCTCTTTTTTTGGTAAAATTGGGGGTGAAAAGACCCAAGAAAAACAACTAACAAAACGGGTACGAGGAAACCCAACAACATCCTCAAAGATCAACCTATCCACTAGAGGAGGAGGCTCATAAAAAACATGAAGACCAATGTCAAACTTATGGCCTAAATCTGCCATACCATCAACCACTCTATTCTTCTCACGATAAACATGTGAAACCGAGCAAATCCAATCCCTGCTCAATAACTCCCGGCAAGCAGTAATGAGATGAGCAAGAGGGTCCATAGAGGAATTAAAATCCATTACTAAAGTGACAGCTACAACGGAGTCCATTTCAACAAACACTTTTCTATAACCCAATATCAAAGCAAGAGACAGACCATGAAGAAGACCCCATAACTCAGCATTAAGCACACTCCCCACACCAATATTTATGGTGAAACCAGCAATCCACACACCTGCAGCAGCACGTAAAATCCCACCAGCACTAGAGCACCCATTGCCACTCTTCCTACTACCATCCACATTCAACTTGACATAATTAGGAGGAGGATCCCAGGCTAAAAAAAATCCTACTCTTTACAGGCTTAGCACCAAAATTTTGCACCTCAAACCACTCTTTAGCAGCTTTAAGAATGAGAACCTGAGGTTGACTTGGGAAAATGAAATCAGACGCAAAAATGCTTAAATTCCTCCATTTCCATAACCACCAACAAGCAAAGGCAAAAACACCCCACCAAGGCAGATTATGGCAGAGCAATCTTCTAAAAAAAAAAAAAAATTCACTCTCATCCAATCATGAAAGTCAATACCAACCATCACAAAAGTCGCAATAGGAATTATCAGTCATACCTCTCTTAGCTCTATTTTCATTGCAAAGCAATCTCCCATGCAGAGTCAGCCATAAAAAATGAAGCACTCGATGAGGTAGCTTAAGCTTCCATATATCACTCCAACTCCAATCGGCAAAAACTTCATCATCAATACTTGCAAGATAAGCTGATTTAACACTAAAAAATCCATCATTTGAAAGCTTCCAAATAATACAATCACTATCTCCATCGTTGAGGCCAATAGGAATAACATAAATCTTCCAAACATATTCCTCCAGAAGAATATCTCTCAAGGCAGAAATATTCCAACAATTACCATAGCAAAAGTCTATAACCTTTAAAGCTTTAGCAGAAACATCCAAATGAATCAAGGCCTTATCAGCGAGAATGCCATCTTCAAGCCAGGCATCAAACCAAAAACTAATATTAGCACCTGAGCCAACCCTCCAAATAAGACAATTTTTCAACAATTGACCACCATAAACCACAGCCCTCCAAGAGCTAGAAGCTACCCTACCAGTTGGCCATTTGAGAATATTGGAATTCACCCCGCTTAAGTACTTACCTCTAAAAGTTCTAGCCCAAATACCATTATCCTGTTGTAAGAAATGCCAATTGGACTTGGCCAAAAGAGCAGCATTCATGTACTTCATTCTTTTAAGATCCAAACCACCTTTGTTCTTCTGAAGACAAACAGAACTCCATCTAACCAAACAAGTTTTACTTTTGACTTCAGAAGAAACCCACAAAAATTTCCTATTCAACCCATCAATTAAATCACAAGTGCTAACTGGGAGCTTGGCTGTCTGCCTCACATAAACTGGAATGGCTCAAGTAACAACTTGAATAAGAGTAATTCTTCCAGCAAGAGACTTTAGAGTGTTGGCTTTCCATGCAGAGAGTCTACTCTGAACCTTGTTAACAACCTCCATATAGGTGTTGGAATTAATTCTAGAATGAATTAAATGCACACTTAGATACTTTCCCAAGTCCTGAACTATTGGAGAACCACAAATTTCGCTAATTAGATCAGCAACACAGTTGTTCACATTAGAATATAAAAAAATTTGAGACTTCTCAAAGCTAATTTGTTGCTCAGACAAACAACAAAATTTGTCCAAACAACGTTTAACCACTTTAGCTTGCGAAATAGAAGCCTCGCTAAAGAGAATAATATCATCTGCAAAAAACAAATGCAAAATGGCAAACCCTTTTTTAGCCACTTTGACAGGCTTCCAACATTTATTAGAGACAACTTCACTGATAAGATGCCCAACTTCTCCACACATAACACAAAAATATATGGAGATAGAGGATCATTGAGTGCTCCTTCTTTTAATTGTTAATTACTACTAGATTTGATGCTTTTATTTTTAATACAATGTCCCCATATCTTCAAAATTTTAATGTTTAAATGGAGCCAATGTCCCTTTCAAGTCCAATATTCTGTTGATTTGGTGTCTATTAATAATTGGCATTTACAAAATAGAACTTGAGCGACGCTAGAGACACTAGCTAGTCCTCTTTTCAAAAAAGAAGAGACACCAACTTACGCCGTAATTTTTTTTTCTTATTCATGTTTTTTTATTATTTATTTACAGAAGTGAGCAGCGGCGGATCTAAAGAACTTTTTTAAGGGGGGGGAGGGTGGGGAATGGGGGAAATGAGAATAGTACGCGCAACACACGAAATTGTTTGGGCAAAATAACACGCAAATTAGCATTTCATTAAGTCTGGGTAAGTCGAAGGTCATTTATCAAGTCATATTGCATACCTGTCAATAGATGCAAAAAACTTTCGAACAAGCATGTTGACTGATGTTAATAGCATTTGAGCGAGCATGCTGACTCCAACATATGCTGAGTGAGCCTATCTCGAAAATGCCAGTAGCAACGCATACAAAAGCATGAGCCTAACAGATACCCTGCCTAATGTAATTCGTTGAGCAATTGGATAACAGCTTTCAAGACATCTCAGGTTTAGAAAGAGCATCACCTAGCTTTTCCGTGAAGGTTTTTTGAGCTGGGGGGGGTGTCAGTTGACCCACATAGGGGCGGGTTCAAAAAACCGAAAATCGAAAAAAACTAAGAACTGAACAGGACCGAGGCCGAAAACTGTCAAACCGAACCAAACCGATATATATTTAATTATTTTTTCTATAATATTTTAATTATAAAAATCATAAAAATTAAAAAAAAATCTTTGAAATCCTGGAGGCATGAAGGTTCGAACCTATGAGAACCACATTGAAAAGTTTCACTGAAACCAACTTGGCAACAGGTTTTGTTATGATTGTATGACTAAACTATTTATAAAGATTGAAATTTATAGTCTTTTGTGGAATTAGAAATCAACAAAACCCTAGCCACTAGTTGTAGTTAGAGGTGGTTCGGTATGGCATACCGAACCAAAAGCTATTTACCAAATACCGAACCGAAAAAGTTCGGGATGAGATTTCAGCAACCAAAACCGATCCGAAATTTCACCTTTCCCGAATTTCGGTATTCCCGAATGTTTTTCGGTACGGTTCGGGACGCAGCCAACACCAACAATCTCCAGTGGCTTCTTCACAAGCCTCCTCCTGAGAGATATTAATACCATTCTCCTCCGCCGCCTCCACCATTCTCAGAAAGCAACGACCACGGCGGCGACTCCGAATCCACCTAGCTCCCAACCCCACACCCACTCATCTCCACAATAAAATCTTCTCATGCCATTTATGCACAAATCCTTCAGAACCCACATGCAAAGATCCGATCTTTTTCTTCGAGCACGGCAGCGACTCCAAGTCCACCTCGCTCCCAACCCCACACGGCCACACCCACTCCTCTCCACAATCACATCTTCTTATGCCATTTCTGCACAAATCCTTCAAACCCCACATGCAAAAATCCAATCTTTTTCTCTTGAGCTTCAGTGATCATCAAATGGAATTATTTGTTGTGGGTTATGGATCGTGCCTGCGCAGCGCTGAGGATTCGTAACCCAGAGACGAGAGAGCTTCAGAGAGGATAGAGAGAGAAATGGGTCGAGGCCAGAGATGAGAGAGCTTCTTCCTATCTCTGCTTTCCCAACACGAAGACTGCTTCTCTCTCTCTGCCTCAAGAATCAAGTTTCAAAACCAAAACAAAAGCTTTGTGATTTTAGTTTCCAAAAAAGCTTTGTGCTTTTCTCCCAAACCGACAAGGCATCACCATCACATGCCTTTTCCATATTATTTTATTTTTGTGCCTTTGCTAGTGGAACCGAAAGGCTCTGCTTTTTATTTTAGTTTTTCATTGTTCTTTGCAGATGTAGCGCTGGAAAGTAGGAACCAAAGGCAAAAGCTAAAGAAGATTTCGAGACTTCGGGAGTACCGAAGAAATGAATTTTGAAAACCAATCCCATACCGAAATTTTCGGTATTTTTCGGTACGGGATTACCAAAGTTTGGGATAGTTTCGGTTTGGGATTTATCGGTTTGGGTTTGGGATTTTTTCGGTTTGGTTTGGGAATTTCGGGAATTTTTTCCAGCCCTAGTTGTAGTAGCCACACCTTTTCTATTTTTCATTCCCTTTTTCTCTATCTCATCCCATGCGCCTCCAGACTCATTCATGTCCATGCCTCCAATTTCTCCATTCTTCTCCATTCTTCTCTCTCCGTTTCTCAATCTTCTCACTCCAGGGTAAGATCTCCAGTCTCTCTTATTCATTTTATCGATTTATGGGTTTTTTTAGGGTAAATTCCAGAAAGGGAGACTGAAATTTTGGTGTAAATTTATGGTTGTTGTTTTGGTTCGTATTGCAGATTTGTTTGATTTTTGTGTTGTGGGTTTGTTAGTTATTTGTGGGTAGGGGTGGGCATGGTCCGATTCGGCCCGGTTCCATCCTCAAAATGAAACCGAAACCGGAAAATTTCAATGGTTCAATTCGATGCGGTTCCGCTTAAATTTATTACTAAAACCATACGATTTGGTTCATGACGGTTCCAGTTCGGTTCATGCCGGTTTACGATTCTAACCAAAATTATATATATGTTTGAGTTTCCACTACTAGATCTACACATTCAAGTAAATTTGAGTTTCCACTACTAGATCTACAAGATTTATGACCGGATGATAGAAAGTGTGCATATAAATATAAATCAAAAGATAGAAAGGCTCATATCAAGACCAAAGTGTCGATCTTAAACTAAAACTAAAATGTACATAATGCATAATCTACTGGAAAAGAATGGAGATAAATAATGTAGGGGGAGAAAAGTGATAAAACAACAAAGGAGGGGGAGAGAAGTGAAGAAAAATATTAGGCTTATGCACATGGTCTTCTTGGAAAAATGTCTTATTTATGTAAAAATAATAATTTATATTAAAAGCGGTTCGGTCCGGTTCCTCCGGTTCTTAATATTTCCAAACTGGAACTGTTTGAAACGATTCGGTTTGTCTGGTTTAGACTTTTTTGGTCAACGTAGTTTTTATGGTTTTTGTGTCATGGTTCGATTAGGTTTTCCAGTTTGGCGGTTTTTATGCCCACCCCTATTTGTGGGTTTGTGTTGTGGGTTTGTATTGCAGATATGTTTTCAAGTTTTGGTTCTTAAAGGATATTTCTTTATGATTATTGTTTGATGATTTGTTGGGAGCAGATTTTGATGGAGGGATTGGTTAGAACTCATGTTGAAGATTTGTTGTATTCTTGTTACCCCGACTACAAGATTATTCAACATTAAGGACTTTAGGATTTACAAAGGTTTCTGTTCGTATTGCAAATATTGATGAGTTGTTTGATGCAGCCATCATTGCGAGTCGCCCCAGTTTGAATTCAAGCACCAATATCCAGATTAAAAAAAAAAAAAAAACGGAAAAAACCAAACCGAACCAAAATTTCAGTTCGGTTTCGATTTTGACGAAAAACCAAACCGATTGGAACCGAACCTAGCCCAAGACCCACATAGTCCCAAGGTTAATATGCCATTGGAAGTGATAGAGTTGTTTATGCCCACTTTAAAACTTGTTTGTTTACATCAAGCAAGAAATTTCCACATTAGTTGATAAATAAAAGTCGATGAAATGTTGACGACTAAATAACATCATTCTTTGACATTTCAAATTCTTATAAGGTTATACATTATCTATCAAACGTTGCCCCACTCTCATTTCGCCAATAACTCTTTTTCAAATTATGAATTCAATTTTCCATTATATTCTCGGCAACCAAACAGAGAGTTGGGCAACAGTCAGAGATTCAGTTACAGGGAAAATAGGAAAACGCACATGGAGTTGGGATTGAGTTGATTTTGGGGATGACATGGACTAAAGACGAAACGATCTGCTTTTCACGACGCGTCAGCTTCCCAGGCTCCTGTCGCTATTTACCGCCACCGCTGCTGATGTCATCGTCACCACACTAGAGAGCAACTGCCGCCCGCGCTACGAGATTCAGCCGCCTCTCTGTCTCTTTGGGTCAACGCCGCCTTTACTTCTCTTTTAGGATGAGCGTGTAATGGTACATGCAACGAATGTGAGAGGAAACTATATTTACTTCGTATAATGATATTTGTTTTTACCCAAAAATGTGATACGTGGTGATTGCGGAAAATCTCAAAGTAAGGACTATTTGATGTTACTCTTGGTTAATATTTTAAGATATTGTGCTAAACACATAAAACGATAAAGAGTCTCATCTTTCTTAGCATTTTTTGTGATTTGCATCACATGTTATCCTATAACCGAGTACAAATGTACAACTGATATATAAGACTTTCAAACAGTTTTCTTTCTTTTTTCTTTTTGTTTTGTTTTTTTTGTTTAAGAGAAACAGTAGTGGTTTTATTGAGATTGAGAAAAGCTCATACAAATTCTAAGAGGACATCCACAATCAAGTCTGGAGGCTGCTTAAACAACCAAAAATCAAAGGTGGAAGAAATAGCCAACTCGATCATACGGTGTGCCGCGACATTGGTGGAATGGCAAACATAGCAAACTTTTATTTAGTTATTATTGCAAGCAAACTTTTACAATTTAAGAGAGGAAAGGGATCCTCTTCGGATTTCTTCCACCTAATTCTCCTTATCAAACAATCCGGACCCTTGAAATTTGATCAAACGGCTAAAGTTATTATAACTTTTAGAGTGAACCTCTGTTTTTAGCTGTTGAATCAAATTTCATGAGCCCAAATTGTTTAATGAAGAGGATTAGGTCAAAGGGATTTGTAGAGGATCCCTTTCCTTTAAGAGAGGCCAATTCAATGACACCTTTTTCATGGTAGAAAAGATCAATAACAAACTAAAAAGTAAAGCAACCTATCTAATTATCCCAACTAAGAGGCACCAATACATATGAAATCTACAAAGTTGATTAGGAGACAATTTTTCAGTATGCCAGCAACAAAACCTGATACACTAAGTGTCATAATATAATAAATTGAAAGTTTTCAAATATCTAACTGTTTGTATTATAACACTTGATATACCGAGCCGTATTCCTTATTCAATGAAAAATTTCTCGTTGAATAGGTGGAAATGGGCTAGGTTTCATGGACCCGAGTGAACTCGTCCAAGCACTTGTTGTTCAACTCTACGTTGCCAAATATCTTGGATATGGATCTTTTTGAGGCAACTGGTTGGGATCCTCCTGACCAGTATTTATGGACCGTTGGATTTTTATCCAACGGCTACAAACAGGGGGGGACCTCTAAAAGTTATAATAATTGTAGCCGTTGGATAAAAATCCAACAGTCCATGAACACTGGTCAGGAGAATCCCGACCAGTTGCCTCGGAGATGATCCAAATCCAAATATGTCCTTCATGCTCCATGCATTTGACCTTATTGATTCACCTTCTTTCTCCACCATCACTCAACTAGTCATCTCGGCTACCGAGTCACTCGTAAACGACCCGTTTCTCGTGCATTAATCTCACGATCAACCCTTGGTCCGAATTCGCACTTGAAAACAAAATCAAAACCTGCCTGAACTCTAGTGCCTCGACAACAGAACTCCAACCGCAATGAGTTAGGAAACCCCCAACCAAGGAATGACCTAGAATCTTAAGTTGTGGGGCCCAACCCCTCAATACCAAGCCTCGATCCTCCACTCGAGTTTGAAATCCGAGTGGAATGACCTCAGGCCCCAACACGCCCTCCACTAACGGGCGATTGTTGAACACTCAAATAAAGGGCAACCCGGATTTCTCTATCCCATGTGTCAACTCGTGCATGTAAACCACCGAGTTCGGTTCCTTATTTTCGAGCCACTCTCTCTACACTTCCCACTTCTCATCCTCAGCCGTCTTCCGGAAATCCAAGGGGTTAACCGACCCACCTTGAACCCTTGTAGATCCCCCATTCGTGGCTCTCCTATTTAATATACGGCATCTGTTTGAGCCATAAGCAATCCCTAATTTAATTCTCCATTCCATGTATCAGAACAAGCAGAGAAGAAGATGGTGAAGAATTCGACCAAAAAATGAAAAATGGTGAAGAAAGAAAAACGATAAATCACAAAACCTATTGTATTTTTTCAATGAGTAATGATATTCATACCATGTTTTTATACTACATTTTCTTACCACCTTAGGTGGCATTTGATGTGGACAGCCACATCATTTGAATTAATCAGATTTTTAAATGTAGTTCATTATTTAATAAACTAATAATTAAGAAAAACTAGTTAATTAAATGGTGATTGTGGCGTACAAGGAGTCTTTCTCCTTCCTTTCCTTGGGTTTTGTAAAATTTTCAAATAATATGGCTGTCCACATCAGATGCCACCTAAGGTGGTATAGAAATATGGTATAAAAACATGGTATGAATAGCATTACTCTTTTTCAATTGAATTTTATGATTTTTAACATTTTTAAATAATTAAATTTTCTTAATTATCAATATTAAATTAATTTTGTAATCCAGTTGGGTGAGGGGTGGGCTCCATGCTTGCCAGCTAACATTTAATAGAAAAGTTGACAGAAAAATTGACGGAGATATAATATTGCAACGAGTTAATAAGTTGATGTATGATATTGAAATGTTTAAAAGATGTGATTATTATGAGACACAAAGTTGAGGTAGTATTATGTAATTTACATTGCAAGCAAAACATGAACGTTGTGAGAAAATGAGTGGAAAGGGCGGATCCCTTTTGACACACCCCGATCCAGAGGATCCAGGCGTGCTGGCCGTCACGTGAGCGTGACGTAACCATGAGTGCGAAACGGAAGCAAAACAATAACATTCATAAGAAGGAATTCAAACCAACTCTAGCTGAACAACCTAATAGAATAGCAATATGAGTTATAAAGTAACCACATGAATTCAGAGCATAGGTTTAGGTGCAGTCAAGTAGGACTAAAACAAAAGTACATCACCCTCGGGTGAGTCCTACATGTCAAGTGTCTGTCAGAATGCCGGAAAAAGGCCTCGAGAGTCACCAACCGCTAACTAGAACCTGGAGGGGCGCAAAACAAAGATGAGTGGGTCAGTAAAACCAAATATTTCTCAAAACATTTCATTTAAAACATTTCTAACCCCTCACTGTAAAACCTGTATACTTTCCCAGAAAATAGTATATATAAAACCATATATAATCTCAAAACTCAAATCCCAATTCTTTAACATTTTCAAGAAAATTATGCCATGCCATGAATCAAAATATAAATCAGGTGAAATAAGGAATCAATCGGAGACCCTGCAGTTGGTCCTATACGATTAATTCTATAGCTCAATATCCCACTCAGCCGGAGTCACCACAGTGACCTATACGGCATTACTCTGCACATCACTCGGAACTACGTAAGGTAGTCTGTACGATGAAAGGTGTAAAAATACGCTCTAGTGCTTCTCTCATCAATCATCAGCGCGCATAACTAAGGTCACCCACTAGTCGGAATCACACCTAGTGATCTATACGACTAGCATGTCGGAACCCTCACATGGTCTGTACGACATCCACCTACTTGGATCCAAGACGAGCGTGCGGTGTGGTGAATAATATAAGCACTAACACCTAGGGTGCAGGTTATGAGCTTAAAACGTCTCAACATCAAACAATTCAATGAATAATGAACTCACCTGACTTACCTGTGCCTCCACAGCACCATGCACATGTATGCATCATATATCAATCATATAATTCATATAACAATTCATATTTTCTTCAAATAATTCTATGCATGGCATTTGAAGAACATATTATTGAATAAATGCATTTTCTGGGAAAAACAATAGTATATAGGTAATACGAAAACAAAACTGCCCACTCACTGGTAAGTCGATGGGTCGTAACCCCCGTGACGTCCCTGGATGCGCTCGTCCTCGGGATAGGTGTCACCTATATGCGAAACAACTATAAAAACGTTAATTTTAAACACATCACCAACAATTCGAAATAACTTTTCATACGATGCTCAAATTGGGTATATGAATATACCACATCGACCTACTCAACGTCACGAGCGTCGGGAAATGTTTAGAAAAAATTTTGGAGGGCTCACGCGCCCCCACGCGCCGCGCGTGGCACGGGTCTACGCGCCCTTCTTCTTCCTTGGGTCGCCAGACTGGCTTTTCCGGCGGCCGTTTTCCGGCGAGTTTTAAAACTCTTCGTTCTCCTTCGTTTTTCACCCATTTTCTTCGTATTTTATATCAAATTGAAGCCCCAAACATGTAGAATCACGTTAGACTAGTTTAAGGCTCTAAAAATCAAGAAATCTCACCGGAAAATTCCCAAGAAATTCGGCCAAAATGGAACTACGCGATCCCGACGTCCAAACTATTATATATATGTTTCTGTAATTTATCTAAAGTTATATAGTTTAGAGATATCGTAATGCATTATATTAATTCATTGTTAGACAGATAAAAGAAATTGTTAAAAACATTACGGCCATAATGGTTGGCTAATAATGGTTGTATGAGAACAGTTATAAAACGTTGTAGCATAAATTGTAAATAACTTATATTAATAGGTTACTTATTTTCTTATGTGGCAATTTATTTAAATTTTGGATTTTTATTGAATGTTTATTCATAAGTGGGTTTTTATCCAAGGTATATATTGTATGAATCTATATCTAAATAATCCTTCAAAGAATGACGAACAATATGTTCCGAGTGTTAACGCAAAGTCCTTTCTGACTCGGATAGGCCTAAAGGTAACATAAACCTAAAAGAACACGAGCCCAAAGGAAAGTTAAAGTCTAATCAGCATGGGAAGATGAAGCCGAGCACTTTAAGGAGCCCATGACCTCCAAGGATCCAATCAACAATCAAGTCAATCAACAATCAAGTCAAGCACCATAAAGTGTTTTCCAAGCACAAGATTGCAAGATGGGCCATTGACAACTTTAGGTACTGTTTGGTACGTGAGACGGGAGGAGCTGTTCCGTCTCACGTTTGGTGCGCCTAAAAATTGTGGAACGGGTTGTCCCATGGGACGAAATTTGGCTAATTTTTTGCTCCACCTCTTTCCCCTGGAACGACCCGTTCCACATCAGTGGAACACAAATTTATAACATTTTATGACAAAATTTCTCCTTATCTTTTTCAATATTTACATCATCCGTTCAGTCATGTTCCGTCCCATCCCGTTCCGTCTTGTTCCGTCCCGTCTGCGTACCAAACGATACCTTAAGGCACGAGAGCCTGGGAGCAAAAAGAGTAGGCTTACTCAGATGTCAATTCTGAGCCACGAGACAACTAGACGAAAAGATAAAGGCCAACAAAGGGAACCAGGAGCCTCTCCTGAGCACTTCCCTAGGAATCCTAGGGATCCCGCAATCTTGTCCGTTCATCGTATATCGTGCGGTCAGAAATTATTTAAAATTAAAATTTTAAAATTCAAATATGAATAGTACCTAACGAAAACTGACCGCACGATATAAAATGAACGGACAAGATTGCGGGATCCCTAAGATCCCTAGGGAAGTGCTCAGGAGAGGCTCCTGGTTCCAACAAAGGGACATAAAGGCTGACATAAGGGCCACTAGGATATGAGTCCCCACAAACTCCAGGGCCAAGTAAGGCACTCGGCTACATTGTCCCAAGAAAGGACACGAATGGACTTGCACAAGTGTCAACCCGTTGCCACGTGTCAGCCAAATAATGAAAAGACCAGTAACTTATGTCTATATGTGCGTTCGGCACATTAAATACAAAGGAAGTGATATACTTAAGTCTAGAAGCTGAAGACTCAGGAAAATGGCCTATATAAAGAGAATGAGTACTTCTTAGAGGGGTCAGACGAATTGAGAGAGAAATTATAATACATCCAACCGAACGCTATTTGTAACTTTATTCTCCATTTATAAAAGAGACTCAGTTGATGTAGCCCAATTTTCATGGGTACACTTAGATCCTGTGCCTATTCCTATTCCTATTCAAAGCCTAAATCCATTAAAGGTGGCACTTGACCCATTCAACCTTTGTTAGCCTCATCAGTTTTGGTGTTAAAACTAAGAAATATTAAAATTTTATCGTAACAATAAAATGGACAGATAGTTTCAGATTGAAATGAATTTGCAAGGATGGTCTATAAATCAAGAATTACACAACAAACGGTTCATATTGTTGACGTTCGATGTGGAAAAAATGGAGATCCTTTCCCTTAAAGGGTATATATGTATATGCATATATATGAGAAGTTTCATGTGTACTTGGAATACAAGATGATACACTACAACATGTAATCATATAAGTGAACAACATGACAGATATATTCCACTTTAGGATTTATTTTCTAATATCACTTTACTCATATTATGACACCACGTGATGTATTATCTTAAACCGGATACACTGAAAAATTTGTCTATATATAGGCATGGGTAGATTTATTATGGAACCTGGGTAGTCTTGAAACCATCCGAAAACTTGAATAAGTGGTTGTGAGGACCTTCGAGGACCAGGCCCGGCCCAGGCGCAGTGCAACAGGGGCAATTGTCCAGGGCCCAAAGTTGAATGGGGCACCCAAAAAACAAAATCCAAATAATTAGGTATAAAAAAAAAATTTGTCCAAAGCCCAAAATAAAGGACGGAGGGGATAACTTGTCCAGGTTTTGGGGATTAAAAATCAATATAACATAAAGGGTATCTGGAGGGGACAAGTCGTCCAGGTTTTGGGCATGGAGGAGAGGCATAAGATTCAAGTTTTTCAGAGGGAGCTCCCTCTCTGCTTGGAGCTTGTAACCAGGCCCGGCCCAGGCGCAGTGCAACAGGGGCAATTGTCCAGGGCCCAAAGTTGAATGGGGCACCCAAAAAACAAAATCCAAATAATTAGGTATAAAAAAAAAATTTGTCCAAAGCCCAAAATAAAGGACGGAGGGGATAACTTGTCCAGGTTTTGGGGATTAAAAATCAATATAACATAAAGGGTATCTGGAGGGGACAAGTCGTCCAGGTTTTGGGCATGGAGGAGAGGCATAAGATTCAAGTTTTTCAGAGGGAGCTCCCTCTCTGCTTGGAGCTTGTAACCCAACTGCCCAAGCCCAAGGTACTACGGAGAACACAAACCCTTTTCAAATTTCAGCTTAATTTTTGTGTTCTAAGTCGGAAGCTTCGTTTCTTTTGCTTGAATTGTTCTGGTTTCTGTTTTCAAAATTGGGGTTTTTTTTGTAGCTATTGAGAGGTGCAAGCAGCAGATTTCAGATGCAATCGCAGATTACCTGCATGGACAATCTAAGTGTTCTGAGCAGACTTCAAGTGAGGGGCATGTTTTTGAGGAATTCATTCCATTAACACGGATTTCATACAACTCTAGATGCATCACTCAAAGAGGTATAAAAAAAAGACTCCACCTTCATCAATTTTAGTAAATTTTGTGACTGCCCTTTTGTTTGGTTGCTTTTAAAATTTGAGCTGAAGAAGTGGAAAGTATTGATTTTTGGGTGTAGGGTAATGGCAGGAGGAGCAAGTTAAAGGCTATAGTGATGGAGATGAAGAGAAATGGGATGCTTTTGACAAATGGACCGGTGGCTAAAGAACCTTCTTCGGCTCCGGCTACTAGTTCCACCACGGACACCGTGAGTGGAGACAGTGGTGGGAACAACAAGAAAGAAGAGAAAGATGGACAGGGAAACGAAGGCGAAACTGGTCACCGGAGTTGCACCGCCGGTTCTTGCATGCTCTTCTCTTCAACAACTTGGTGGTTCACATGGTATGCAGTTGAGATTAATTTAGTGGGATATGTTATTTTATATGATTGGATGAATATGTGATTGGATTGGGATGTATTGGATGTGTTTAATGCGTTCTTCGTATATGTGATTTTCCATCTGTTTTTAATCATAATTTGGTTGATGTGAAAAATTTTACACATACATGATAGAAATTGGAAGGCATTTTGCATGCTACTAGTGATGAATTTTTTACACATACATGTGATTAACCTCGCAAAATATTTATTTTAAACATATGTTTCTGTATTAAAAAAGGGCATATTTTGGACTTTCGCACTGGGCACCAAAAAACTCAGGACCGGCCCTGCTTGTAACCCAACTGCCCAAGCCCAAGGTACTACGGAGAACACAAACCCTTTTCAAATTTCAGCTTAATTTTTGTGTTCTAAGTCGGAAGCTTCGTTTCTTTTGCTTGAATTGTTCTGGTTTCTGTTTTCAAAATTGGGGTTTTTTTTGTAGCTATTGAGAGGTGCAAGCAGCAGATTTCAGATGCAATCGCAGATTACCTGCATGGACAATCTAAGTGTTCTGAGCAGACTTCAAGTGAGGGGCATGTTTTTGAGGAATTCATTCCATTAACACGGATTTCATACAACTCTAGATGCATCACTCAAAGAGGTATAAAAAAAAGACTCCACCTTCATCAATTTTAGTAAATTTTGTGACTGCCCTTTTGTTTGGTTGCTTTTAAAATTTGAGCTGAAGAAGTGGAAAGTATTGATTTTTGGGTGTAGGGTAATGGCAGGAGGAGCAAGTTAAAGGCTATAGTGATGGAGATGAAGAGAAATGGGATGCTTTTGACAAATGGACCGGTGGCTAAAGAACCTTCTTCGGCTCCGGCTACTAGTTCCACCACGGACACCGTGAGTGGAGACAGTGGTGGGAACAACAAGAAAGAAGAGAAAGATGGACAGGGAAACGAAGGCGAAACTGGTCACCGGAGTTGCACCGCCGGTTCTTGCATGCTCTTCTCTTCAACAACTTGGTGGTTCACATGGTATGCAGTTGAGATTAATTTAGTGGGATATGTTATTTTATATGATTGGATGAATATGTGATTGGATTGGGATGTATTGGATGTGTTTAATGCGTTCTTCGTATATGTGATTTTCCATCTGTTTTTAATCATAATTTGGTTGATGTGAAAAATTTTACACATACATGATAGAAATTGGAAGGCATTTTGCATGCTACTAGTGATGAATTTTTTACACATACATGTGATTAACCTCGCAAAATATTTATTTTAAACATATGTTTCTGTATTAAAAAAGGGCATATTTTGGACTTTCGCACTGGGCACCAAAAAACTCAGGACCGGCCCTGTCGAGGACGACCCAAATTTGGATATGTGGTGGAGGAGGAGCAGCGGCACTGCACTGTTCTGGTATTCTGCAAAGTCTTAAACCAGAGAGAGAAGAAGACTAAACATTTTCTTGAGATGAAACGGTGTATTTTGGCCAAGTCAAGAGGAAAAGAAGACTTCAATGAAAGGGTGCGTCTAGGCCAAGTCATTTAAATAAAAATGAGTGCTTTGATATACAGTTAGATGACTTCATCCCAAAGCACGTAGGAGGCTGAAAGCCTCACCAATTTTTATCAAAACAACAAAAGTGTTCGACTTTAAAGGGAGTCAATTTATCAATTTTAATTCTAAATTCCTAATCGACAGTCCACTTTACCACTTTTAATTATGTCTGATATCTTTTTTCCACCACCATTTAATTTTTTTTTAACAAATGATATTATCTACATTAAAAAAAATGTAGATTTAGTATCATAATAGGCTAGTAATAATACGGTTCAAATTTATCTTTGACGAGAATCGAACTTAAGACCTCTCATTTACAAGTGAAGATGAATACAACTAGACTCTAGTACTAAGTAGCAATCCCTTATTTTTAAATTTAAATAAGTTTTCTATTTGAGTCTAAATTAATCATATAAAATGTTAAACTTATAATAGATTATAGTTTTTATCCGTGTTATGTTATAGGCATATTTGACTGAACTGTATAAGAAGAGAGAGATATAATTCTAAAGTGTGTTATTTCACCTCATTTATTTATAGTAGTAGAGAAGGTTAAATCCTTAGGATTACAACACTTATAAGAATTAAACTACTGAAGGGAATATACAAGATGCTCCTAAATACATTAGGATTTACACAATCACATCCTTAATCCAATAGGACTGCAACACGTTCAAATTTTTTAGAATAAAATTTCAATATATTAATAATGAAATCGGGTTCCCTTCGGAAGTCTAGCCTACCAAGGTGTATAACTTTTAAAACAATATTTTGCGTAGATTTTTTAGAATAAAATTTTGATATGTTAATAATAAAATTTGGTTCTCTTCGGAACTCTAACCTACGTACCAAGTAGTATTGACTTTTTAAACAATTTTCGACGTTCGATTTTTTAGAATAAAATTTCAAATATGTTAATAATGAAATCGAGGTTGTTTTTGAAAGTTCAGCTGTTTGGACCCAAATTTACACCATCGGCCCATGTAATCAAGGCCGTTGAGTAAACATAGTTCTCAACCGTCGGATGGAAAAGTGAAGATATTTTTGTTATAGGATAATATTATGGTTTTATCATAATAATATTTTAATACGAATTATCTGTATCTTCTTAAACCAGATAAATAGGATTCGAATTATATCCCAACGGAGAGACAGGTGGAAAAGTCCGATTTAATTTGGATTTGTTAGCAGTGTACCGTGTGGGTTAGAGCAACTCGGCTTGGATTCTTATCACGTGGCATAGCATGAAATTTGCAAGGCTTGGATAATGGTGAGATAGGAGACCTAAGTAGGCTGGGTTATTTATGGATGTTGTCAGATGAATTGAATTGATGATGGGTTTGGTCTGTGCATGCCGTGTGAAAGGTTGCCTGCTATATAAATATAATTATATAATTATATACATATATATATATATATGATTATATATATATTTTTTTATTGATGGCTGCCGTAACCTGCATATGGCAAGAAAATGAAGCCTAGCCTAGCTAGGCTTTTAATTATGATGGGATAAGTCAGGATTGATTTTTATTATCTTTGAGGAATCAGCCATTTGTAGATAGGCTTTAGCACCTATGTCGCGGATCAGTCGTTTAGAGTTGCAGTCGAACTCTACGCAATTATCTAGTCATGCCAAGCAAGTACATTAGTGCTATAAATACAGATGCAATGGCAATGGGAAAAAGACCTCAAACTCAACACACAAACTGCCCTACGTAAACCTTCGCTCTACGCGAAACCTCTTAACAACCTTGAGATTTATATTTTCTTTTTCGCCAACACATCTTCAGTTTGGATAAACAGCACTGTGAAGGCAACCAGCGAACATCTTCAGTTTGGATAAACAACATTGTTGCTGTAGAATCAGCCGACCGCGGAACACCTTCAGTTTGGATAAACAGCACTGCGACGGGGCCGACTGGTTATCTATCCAAGTCTTGGTCGAGAAGGATTTTCAAATCCTTATTGGCAGAGGTCATCTTATTAGCCTTCTTGGCGAAGTGAGGTGTTACAAGTTACTACATTTGGCACATTGAAAGCCGAATTTGATATTGAACTTCGCAGAACTAGCAACCTTGTCTTCAGGCTCTAGACCCCGAAGGCCGAGATGTGTTCCTTCCTTAGCCGCAGTCGCGAGATTCAGAAGTTAGCAGTGCACCCAACGCAACATCAACATATTTTACTCCTCGACCGAGCTCGGCTGACCAGTTGGTACGCCCCGCAAACAACCGAATGACATAGTTAGCTTATTAGTTACTTGACCTGCGCGCCACGTAGGCTTAATAGTTTTTAAGGACAACACCAACTTACAAAGAGGATGACTTTTTGACTAATATTTACCGTTCATTCTCAAAATCATTAAAAAAAAAGTAGAATAAAAACACTTTTAACATAAACACAAACGTAATGCTTTTCAGAAAATACAATCCTCAAATCAACCACAACTACAAATAGATAAAGATTCAGCTTCCTCGAGTTCTCTCTTACTAGGTTTTTATTTTTTCAATTCGATGCCACTTTATTGTCGGTAGAAATAAAAACACAACTAGAAAGCAAGATACCAATTAATTATGCCAATTTAGAGGCCCCAAAACATAAAATCTACAAAGTTGATTAGGTTGAAGTGGGCCAGGTTTCAAGGGTTCGAGTGAATTCGTCCAAGCATCTGTTGTTCAACTCTACGTTGCCAAAGATCTCCTTCATGGCCCATGCATTTGACCTTATTGACTCACCTTCTTTCTCCACCATCACTCGCCTAATCAACTCCGCCACTGAGTCACTCGTAAACGATCCGTCTCGTTCGTCCCTCGGTATCTCCAACCCGACCCGCTTATCATGCATTAGTCTGGCGTTCAGCGGTTGGTCTGAATAAGCACCCGAAAACAAAATCAAAACCCGCCCAAATCGTAGTGCCTCAACAACTGAACTCCAACCGCAATGAGTTAGGAAACCTCCGACCGATGCATGAGCTAGAATCTTAAGTTGTGGGGCCCAACCCCTCCAGACCAAGCCTCGATCCTCCACTCGAGTTTGAAACCCGGGTGGAATGATATCAGCCCCCAACACACCCTCCACCAACGGGCGATTGTTGACCACCCAAATAAAGGGCAACCCGGATTTCTCTATCCCATGTGCCAACTCGTGCATCAACTCTAGACTCGGAGTCACCTCAGTGCCGAATGCGATATAAACCACCGAGTTCGGTTTCTTATTTTCGAGCCAACCTCTCAGCACTTCCCATGTCTCATCCCCTCGATCGTCAGCGACGCCGTGCTGTTGCGGCGCTGAGCCGGGCGGCAGCAGCCCGAGTGGAACAACTGGTTTGCCGTAGATCTTCCTGAGCAGACTCACCGCGTCTGATTCGAACTCGGTGCAGCTCCGCATAGTCACAAAATTACAATCTTGAATCGCACCTGCGAGTCTCTGAAAATCGGAGACCTCGTCGTCCATGCAATCCCAGTGGGTCACCATCTCATGCAGTTTAAAAGCAACGTTGGAAGGATAGTCGACCCACTCGGGGACGACAGTAAAGTCCTCCGGCCGCCTGCGTTTATTGCTGAGTAACTCGGACGGAGAACCGATGAAAACCAAGGAATTGGCGTTGGTGACGCTGAAGTAGACCGAGTTGACTCCGAGCTGAGTGGCGACTCGGGGAACCCAGTAGCAAATGAAGTCGTGGACGATCCAGTTGACGCCCGAGTGTTCGATGAAATGGGTGAGTGAAGGCTTGAGCAAGTCGTATGCTTTTTTGAGGTAAGGGACTTTGTTGATTGGTAGCTCGGAGGTGGACTCGGCGGATTCCGGTAAGCCGTCGACGGCAGGGAGAGGAAGCTCGACGAAATCGATGAGCGGGGAAAAGGAGGAGGATCGGAGACGATTGATGTTTTTGGGGGTGGAGATGAAGGAGATTCGGTGACCCTTTTGAGCTAAGAACTTGGAGACCTCGAGATATGACATTAGGTGGCCGTAGGCTAGCCATGGGAGCATGGCTATGTGAAGTTTTGTCTGATCTTTGCTCTCCATGTGTTCGACGATTGGGTGTGAGAGGAGACACTCTCGGCTTTTGATATCAGAAGTTGTAATTAAAGGGTACTATTGGGCCATCGGCATGACGATTACGAATGGATAAGGTACTGGTAAATCAGCGGTCAGGGTTCATTGAACATTGCAAGCTGCTGGCGATATTTATTCTTTGGGTCCCTCGCGGTAGAGAAATTTTTAGTTGTGACGGAATACAGATGGTACACCACGTGTTTTTATGTAAGTGGTGAAATTTTTTAATTTTTAAGTTATTAATCTTTTAATTCACATAACCCACAATTTATATAGGAACACGTGGTGTACCATCTCATATGACGGTTACACTGAAAAATCTCTCCTCACGGTGTTCTTGACATTGCAGGCAATAAATCAGCGGTCACAGTTCATTTAATATTGCAAGTTGCTGGCGATATTTATTTTCTGGATCCCTCACGGTGTACTTGACATTGCAAGATGCTCGCAATAATTATTCTTTGGGTCTCTTTGTGTTGGTTCCTAGAGAATTGCTTTTATGATATTAATAAGGGAGTTTTATAGAACATTTGTGGTACTGTTTATTTTTACAAAAAATAACATTTTTACTCTAAAAAATCACTAATGGTACTATTAATTTGCAACACATTTTTGTCATTTTGATTAAAACTCAAAGTTTTTAAACATTTTTCATTAATTTTCCTTATTAATAATGCGAATTTCGGTATATCTATAAAGAAAAAAAATTTGAAATTAACAATTTAGCGATTTGTACTCTTAATTTAAATTTAGGCAATTTTTCTTTTGATAATCTTTCTTCTTGAAAAACACTTTAAAAGCAACTCTTATTTAGTTAACATTGCAATTATATAACTTGGTTATGCATGAACTATTAAACACGTGAGTGGTAGACGTAAGCAAGAACCGGAGGTTCGACTGGTTGGCCTAGAATCTCTTGCATTTCAGCGCAAGTGATTGGTTGCCGGTTTCCAACAGCATTCAAGGGGAAGAATTTAACGTATCTTTACCAGGAGTCAAAGACGGATCGATGCTTCTGATCCTATATAAATTAACCCTCCTAACCCTATGTTTTTCACAAATCAACTTCCTTAATTAACCCTAGCTACAAAGAGAAGAGGACGAAGAAGGTACTTGTTTCATTTAGTTCAGTATGTATGCGCGGCTACATCTATGATTTGATACATATATATTGGATACATAATTACAGAGGTTTGTAAAGAAGGTGACTTAAGAGAGTTAGCACACGTGGTTCTTTTCTTGCATGAATTCATGTTGGAAGCTCTGTGTGCTCACTCTCTATCTGTCACCTACCATCCTTAAACCAGGGCCAGTTCTGAGTATTTAGGGGCCTGTGCAAACTTGGATGGAAGCCCTTCATTTTTTTTTATGTTATATTTCTTTATTGTTATTTTTTCAAAATTTTCATCTATAAAAGTAAAATATTACAAGTTACTATAACAAAAATAAGTTGTTTGATTGAGCAGGGTTTTTTCGTTACCTTCAAAGGTCCTAAGTTCGATACACGTTGGATGCGTTTTTGTTATCTCCTTTTATGTTTACAACTTTGCAAAAGCTAAAAAAATTAGAAAAGCAATATCAAAGGGATTCAAACCCAGCACATGGGCCGTAAAGTGGAAGAGCTAAACCGCTAGCGCTAGAACCACCGATAAGATTATCTTTTGCATCTAATCTATTTATATGCATATGTATACATGTAATGAAAACTTGGGGGCCCTGTGCGGTGGCACCTTTTGCACACCTCAGGGCCGGCTCTGCCTTAAACCTCTTTCTCAACAACATATAAGATGATACATACATGCATATATACACACACTATCCTTTGACACCATAGTTTGATACTTAAATCCTAAAATGTAAGAGATTATCCAATTCGAAACAGGAAAACCTAAAATATGTCAATAATTGTTTACCCAAATCATGTATGTCAATAATTGATATTAAAGCTATATAAAATTTAGGGGCTTGTGTTGTGAGATATGTTGGATAAGTCCGTTTGCGGACGTCATAATCATAGAAGAATTCTCGAATTTCCTTGTAATGATCTTTACAACTTGGTATAGAAAATAATTTTCGCTCTGTATTTTACTTCGTATTTTGGTTACAACAGAAAATGGAATCCAACTCGAGACAATCTTAATCATATTAACTCATCTTCCCTCATCTGAACACTAGTCTCATATTTCCTTTTACCATTAAACTAACCTCCAAATATTAATCACATGCACAGTGATTGATTAATTTAGGTGTTTAGATGTTAATTAATCTCTCACACCATAAAGCAATCTAATAACTTGGCCAAAAGTTACTTTTTTTTTTTGTTGAAAAAATGGGGCTAAAAGCAAGAGTCCAAACAAACGTACTCAATAACAAATTTAGACTAAGACATCCCAAGTCGATTCTCTCACGAATGAAACTAATTGAACAAGCAAGTAGCCCTTTACCACAGTGGTGGAAAAGTGTTGAGCCCTTGCATGATGACGTGGGTTCAAACTCCGTCGGTGGCTAATCTAACCTCTAATCTAACAAAATATATTGTTTGACCAAAAAAAAAAAAAAACTAATTGAACAAGAAGGAAGATTATTAAAATAAAAATTATCTGAATTTAAATCAAGACTACAAATCGCGAAACTGTCTATCGCAAATTTCTTTGTAGACATGGCAAAGTTAACATTGTTAATATCTTAAAAGCAATTCTCGACAGGCCAAAATAAGGAGACCCAAACAATAATTATTGCCAGGAACTTACAATGCCAAATGAACTGTGACTGTTGATTTACCAGTAGCTTATCAATTCGTAATTTCCATGCCACTACTAGTACTACCCTTTAATTACAATTTCTGATATCAAAAGCCTGAGAATCTCTGCTCTCACACCCAATCGTCGAACACATGGAGAGCAAAGATCAGAAGAAACTTCAAATAGCCATGTTCCCATGTCTAGCCTATAGCCCCTAATGCAATATCTAGAGGTCTCCAAGTTCTTGGCTCAAAAGGGTCACCTAATCTCCTACATCTCCACCCCCAAAAACATCAATCGCCTCTAATCCTCTTCAACCGAAAGACGTAGTTAGCTCATTAGTTACTCGGCTTGCCTGCCACGTAGGCTTGATAGTTTTTAGGATCAACAAAATTATATAAATGTTACAAGGCTAATTTAATGAACGATATAAAGGACAGAGAGAGAGAGAGGGCGCGGCGACATACAGAGAATTATTTACCCCAATAGGATTACAACTCTAATAGGATAATATATAGTCTAAGATATATGGTAAAATCCCGTAAGGATATCCCAGATATCATAAGATTTACACAATCACATTCCTAATCTAATAGGACTGCAACAATAAACGCCTTATAAAGAAAACCTGCCAAAAGTTTCAACACTACAAAATTCTTTATTTTCAGAAGTATAGCCTACCAAGCAGTATGACTTTTTAAACAATTTTTAACGTTCAAATTTTTAGAATGAAATTTCGATATGCTAATAATGAAATCGGGTTCTCTTCGGAAGTCTAGCCTACCAAGGTGTATAACTTATAAAACAATATTTAGAGTTCAAATTTTTAGATTAAAATTTTGATATGTTAATAATGAAATTTGGTTCTCTTCGGAACTCTAGCCTACCAAGTAGTATGACTTTTTAAACAATTTTCGATGTTCGATTTTTTAGAATAAAATTTCAAATATGTTAATAAAAACGGGGTTGTTTTTGAAAGTCCAGCCTACAAGGAATATGACTTTTTGACTAATCTTTACCGTTCATTCTCAGAATTATTAAAAAGAAGTAGAATGAAAACAGTTTTAACATAAACACAAATGTAATGCTTTTAAGAAAATACAATCCTCAAATCAACCACAACTACAAATAGATAAAGATTCAGCTTCATCGATTTCTCTCTTACTAGGTTTTTATTTTTTCAATTCGATGCCACTTTATTGTCGGTAGAAATAAAAACACAACTAGAAAGCAAGATACCAATTAATTATGCCAATTAAGAGGCCCCAAAACATAAAATCTGCAAAGTTTATTTAAGTAGTTTCTGCTGCATGTCCAGAAAACAATTTTTTTTATGATAGATGGTCCAATAATATAAATGTACACTAATGTTTATGAATCAAATAAATTGAATAGGCAACAATAATTGGAAAATGATGCCTGCACTGTAAACCACAAAGACTAATACATGCAAAAACAAAAAAAGAGTGAACAAAAGTCTTCATGTGATATCCACATCCATTTTTACTTCTCACATATCTTTTTAATTTTCGACTGTCGGATTGGATGAATTGAAGAAGATCAACGGATATAAATTAACAAAGGGTGTGTGAGAAGTAAAAAATGGTGTGTGGATAGTACACCCCTTCAACTTTTGACAATTTCACACAACTTTAAGACTTTTGTATGCTCACTCACACAAAGGCAGATTGTCTACCCTCCTTTTACCATATCCTTCACGTCTACCCTCCTTTTACCATATCCTTCGTATCCCTTCTTATTTGTACAGTCACGGTTATGCTACATCAACATGTCTTATTATCTTTATAAAAAAATCAATATAAAATATTGACATGGCTTAATCGTGACCGCACAATCTGCCTTCCACGCACACAGCCTTCGGCTACGAAGAAGGCTGTCACGGCTGTCACACTCTGCTTTCTGTCACTTTTGAAAACATTGACATCTAGCAGAAAAGTCTACTGGTTTGCAAATCACTAAAGGAAATTTGGACAGAAAACAAATTTGCAAATCCAAACTCACCAGGAAACGCTAGCTTTTTTGGGTAAACAACTTATTCGAATTGGATTGAAGAATGTAGAATTTTTTATGTGTATTTCATGAAGAAACAATTACAAATGAAACATATATATAGGAAAAGAAAGTAGACATAAGCCTAACTTGCCTAACTTTGCCTAACTTGCCTAACTTGCCTAACTTGTGTAACTTGCCTAACTTACACAAAGAAAGTTGACTAGCCTAAACCACTAGCCATCCAATACTCCCACATTTCCCATATTTCCCACATTTCCAACACTCCCCCTCAAGCTGGATCGAGGGGATTCCTTGAGCCAAGCTTGGATAGAATGCGCATGAACTGAACCGTAGGAAGAGATTTAGTAAAAATGTCAGCCAATTGATCATGACTGCGAGTGTAATGAGTGTTGATGATGTTGGCTTGAACCTGTGCTCGAACATAATGACAATCCACTTCAATATGCTTCGTTCTCTCGTGAAATACAGGATTGGAAGCAATATGCATGGCAGCTTGATTGTCACAGAACATAGACATAGGTTCCTTACTGTGAAACCCTAAATCAAACAGAAGACTTTTCAGCCAAATAAGTTCACAAGCAGTGGATGCCATAGCTCGATACTCGGCCTCTGCACTGGAACGAGCTACAACACTTTGCTTCTTACTGCGCCATGTTACCAAGTTCCCACCTACAAAGGTACAAAAACCTGTGGTTGATTTGCGATCAAGAGAGTGCCCAGCCCAATCAGCATCTGTGTAACCCATGATGGCAGTGCTGTCATTCTTTGTCATAAGGATCCCTCGACCAACAGACGCTTTTAGATAACGAAGAATTCTCTTCACAATCTGCATATGAACTAATGTAGGAGCATGCATAAACTGACTCACAATACTCACAGCATAGGAGATATCTGGCCGCGTGATTGTGAGATAAATAAGTTTTCCTACCAATCTTTGATATTCAGTAACATTGGAAAGAACTTCACTGTGAGTAGTGAGTTGCAGCTTACTATCCAGAGGAGTGCGTGCAGGTTTGCAATCCATTAAGTTAGATTCCTTCAAGAGATCAAGGATATATTTTCTTTGATTGAGAAAGAGACCTTGCTGTGAAGTGGCAACTTCAATACCAAGGAAATATTTGAGGCGCCCCAAATCCTTGATTGCAAATTTGTTTCGAAGAGCAAGCTTGAGAGATTGGATTTCTGCATCACTGTCACCTGTCACTATGAGATCATCTACATAGATTAAAACAATGACTTTTCCAACTGAGCCATTACAAACAAATAGTGAGGAATCTGCACTGCTTCTTTGGAAGCCAAACTCTTCAAGGATTGAGCTTAGTTTTGCATACCAGGCACGTGGAGACTGTTTCAGACCATAAATGGATTTGTGCAGTTTACAAACCATGTCAGGATCGCTCGATTGAGGATGCCCTGGTGGTAGTTTCATGTACACTTCCTCCTCTAATTCCCCATGCAAAAAAGCGTTCTTCACATCCATTTGATAGAGAGGCCAAGATTGATTCACAGCAACTGACAAGAGAACCCTTACAGTGTTCATTTTGGCTACGGGAGCAAAGGTTTCTTTGTAATCCAAGCCATAAGTCTGAGTAAAGCCACGAGCCACTAAACGAGCTTTGTGTCTTTCAATAGTTCCATCTGAGTTGAACTTTGTCTTGTACACCCAACGGCTACCCACTGCTTTCTTCCCTGTGGGAAGTTTAATTACACTCCAGGTTTTGTTGTCATGAAGAGCTTGCAGTTCGTCCCTCATTGCAGTTTGCCAAACTTTATGTTTACTTGCTTCTTGAAATGTTTGTGGTTCATGAGTATGATCCAAGACACTAAGAAATGAGATATGAGAGGGTGAAAACTGCTTATAGGAAACAAAATCTGTGAGAGGATACCTAGAGGTGTAGGTGACATAATCATGTAGTCGAAGTGGGGGTTGACGAACCCTAGAAGGGTTTCGACGAATCTGGACTGGAGGCTCAACATTTGTGACTTGGGAGGGAGCATGTTCAGGTGATAGACTTGTAGTGTCACATGATGGAGGATTTTCTTGGTAGTACGGGACACTAGGCAATGGAAACATATCACTCAAAAACTCCCCCTGATCTGCATCACTTAGTTTCTTTGAGAAGTAAGGCATATTTTCATGAAACCTTACATCCCTTGAAACTAGAAGCTTATTTGTGATTGGATTGTAACACTTGTAGCCTTTTTGAGTGGATGAGTATCCCAAGAAAATACATTTGATAGCTCTAGGATCTAATTTATCATGATGAGGGGATTTGTTGTGAACAAAGCAGGTGGAGCCAAAAACTCTCAAGTGTGAAAGATCAATTTTTCTACCTTTTAGCATCTCATATGGGGACTTGAAACTGAGTACTTTGCTAGGCAATCTATTAATAAGATAGGCAGCTGTAAGTACTCCTTGTGACCAAAATTTCTTGGGTACATTCATATGAAACATGATTGATCTTGTCTTCTCAAGAAGATCTCTATTTTTTCTTTCGGCCACTCCATTTTGTTGAGGTGTGCCAACACATGTTGTTTGATGCAAGATGCCATGAATACTCAAGTATTGAGACATGTTATGGGACATATACTCAGTGCCATTGTCGGATCTTAATATATGAATTTTTGATGCAAATTGAGTGCCAACCAGTTTATGAAAATCTTGAAAAACAATTGGAAGTTCACTCTTAAATTTCAAAAGATACAACCAAGTCATTTTTGTGAAATCATCAACAAAGGTTACAAAATATCTATATCCATCAAAGGACTCTAGTATTGGACCCCAAATATCTGAATGAATGATTTCAAACGGATGACTGGCTTTATTGGTGGAGGACTCAAAAGGCAACCTGGAAAATTTAGACAAATGACAAACATCACAGTGCAACTTGTCTGTGCACAATTTTGGGAATAAGAAAGACATCACTTTTTCAGAAGGATGAGCCAAACGTTGATGCCAAAGTTGTTGATCTTGAGACACACTCGAACTGACTTGAAAAACCTTGGGATCCTTAGTATCTTTAGCTTAGTAAAGACCATTCAAAAAGAAACCTTCACCAATCGTTCTCTTGGTGATGATGTCCTGAAAAACAACATTGTGGGGAGAAAAAATAGCTAGACAGTTTAGAGAATTGGTGATGGCTCCTATTGATAAAAGTTGAAAAGGAAATGAAGGAATGTAAAGAGCTGATGACTCTATGTGTTTTGAGAGTAAGTTGACTTTTCCTTTTCCTACAACTAAGGCACCCTTTCCATTGGCTACTGACACTTGAGACGGTTTTGACAATGTTTTGAAATCATGCAAGTTATTAATTTGATTTGTCATATGATCCGTAGCACCTGAGTCAATGATCCAATAATCATGTTCATTACTAGCATTTAAGGCAGTAGAGAAGGCACTTGAAATACCTGGAATATCCTTCTGCGAAACATGATCATGCTCAGCCAAGAAACCAGCAAATTGTCCAAGTAAGGCATTGTGATTCTTTTCTTTAGCTACTGTAGCTTCATGAGCTTCATCTCCATTGTTATGCAGCTGTTTATTATGAAGATATGCTGCAAAATCATTGATTAGTGTTGTAGGATTGGTAGTGAAGTTTACCATTCCTTCAGTCGAAGAGATAGCTGCATGATTTGCCTTGTAGCCATTGTTACTCAAATGTCTTTGGGGACCCTTTGTCTCCTTCAAGGGGTTTGGCTTCAATTCTGGATGAAGAATCCAGCACCTGTCTCTTGTATGTCCATGTGAATCACAGTAGCTGCACTTCAAATCTGGTCTTTTTCCCTTATAAACTTTGCCCTCATGACGCTTGTTGTTGGAGACATATGCCCTAGTTTCAGGAATAGGATTTTTAGTATCTTGGCTCATTACTTTCCTCCTTACTTCTTCCCTTTGAATGATGGCACAAACACCAGTGAATGAAGGAAGTTCAACATTCATTAAAATGTGACTTCTGAGATCTTCAAACTCTGAGCCTAAGCTTGCCAAGAGTTGAAAAATCTTGTCTTCTTCTGCTCTCTTGATCAACATGGTGGCATCGGTGGTATGAGGACGATAGACATCAAGCTCATTCCACATGCTTGTAAGGTTGCCAAGATGTTGAACAAAGGCTTTTCCTCCTTGTTGCAAGCTCGAAATATCCTTCTTAAGTTGAAAGACACGGGCAGAATTATTTTGATTTCCATACATCTCTTTGACTTGCTTCCAGAGATGCATGGACGACTCAGAATAGCTGAAAATTTCAGCAATCCTACGCTCCATTGAGTTGAGCAACCAAGACATGACCAACTGGTCTATACATAGCCACGACTCGTAGGTAGGAGAAGTGACTGCTGGAGCTTTTATGGCACCATTTATGTAGCCAAGCTTTGATCTCCCTCCAAGTGCGAGAGAAACAGCACGGCTCCAGGGAAGATAGTTGAATTCGTTCAACAAAATAGAACTGAGACGTTGATTAGGGTTGATTTCAACGTTAGGTAGAGCTAAAGCATTCATCGAGCTCTCAGCTTCATAATGTTCTCCAGCCATCTTGGCTTAGAGTAAAAGAAACTTAGCGGAAACGATCAACAGAGCCAGGAATTTAGAGTTCCTGCTCTGATACCATGTAGAATTTTTGATGTGTATTTCATGAAGAAACAATTACAAATGAAACATATATATAGGAAAAGAAAGTAGACATAAGCCTAACTTGCCTAACTTTGCCTAACTTGCCTAACTTGCCTAACTTGTGTAACTTGCCTAACTTACACAAAGAAAGTTGACTAGCCTAAACCACTAGCCATCCAATACTCCCACATTTCCCATATTTCCCACATTTCCAACATCTGCCTTCCACGCACACAGCCTTCGGCTACGAAGAAGGCTGTCACGGCTGTCACACTCTGCTTTCTGTCACTTTTGAAAACATTGACATCTAGCAGAAAAGTCTACTGGTTTGCAAATCACTAAAGGAAATTTGGACAGAAAACAAATTTGCAAATCCAAACTCACCAGGAAACGCTAGCTTTTCTGGGTAAACAACTTATTCGAATTGGATTGAAGAACGAGGAAAGTTCTACTTGTTCAGTGGTTTTTCCAGCAACAAAGCACCTTTCTTCCTCTTTTTTTGCCATTCTGACCATTTCTAAGCTGGAGAATAAATGGATAATCACCTAACCATTCGTTAAAGAAAAACGGTTGCATTAGAAAATCCTCCTGTACTCATAAAACAATAATAATATTACATCAAAAATACCAGAATTCTTACCAGCGTTGGGTTTTTAGATGAGCCTATAGGTGTAAAATTCTCACCAGAATTACCAAGATTTTTCCTGAAACTTTTCTCTATCTTCGTGAGAATCAGAAGATGAACTCGAGCATCCTCCTCCAATAAATTCAATTAGTGTTTAAAAATTAAAACATTCAAAAGCAATATTTGTGATACTTTTTACTTGTTATTTAAAAAAAGCATGCTCAAGAAACCTCTAGCCTCTCAGAAAAAGGTCATCAAAGCATATAGAACCACAAACACAAAGCACACAAGAAATGCAAAGATGCAGATTTTCAAGGAAGCTTAACAACCTCCAGTAGCAAGAAAAAAATGCAAGATGGATTCGTACAAACTGCTACAAACAATAAACAAATTCATGTCCATTTTAACATGAATACAGCAGCAACATTACCTGCCATTCCAGTCAGACTGAAACTTATGAAAAGGATGAACAATAGGTAGCAAATCTTTCCCCCTCATTTCAACCTCGTGAACAGGAACAGTCTCTATTTCCATCTCTCCGCCGGTAAGATCTTTACCAAAATTTAGCTCACCAGCAACAGACGGCCTCATTGTATAGAAATATATCTAAGACATAAATGAAAGGATCACAAACATGTTTGACAATGGTGATAAGCAAAGGGATCTCGCTGTCAAAATATAAAAGGTACCTTAGACTTTTGCCAGATTGGAATCGTTCCGGAATTGATCTGAACCTCAGCATTCGAGAGGTACACGTGAGATCGTTCAAGGGGTTTTGCTAACTCCTTACTACTACAAAAAAGACTATCATTGGCGAAACACAAACCGACAAGAAATTCAATTTCTGTCAAAAATTTGGTAAAAATCCGACATAAAATAATGTAATGTCGGATTAAAATAGCAACACCATTGATAGCGTCACAAGAAGAGCTTCGAAGTCGGTTTTTCTGCTTAATGTGCCACAAAGAAGCGTACGTCGGTTAAAGCGACGTGCCCCTCTGACATGATGTCGGTCATAGCCGACATCAGAAAATATCCAATCCAATGTCGGTTGAAACCAACATTGTGATAAAAATAAACAAATAAAATATTCCGATGTATTAAAATATTCATGCTACTGACGTTCCTAACCGACATCAGCAAACAATTAAATAAATAAAATAAGCAAACTGCTGACGGTCTTAATCGACACCACCTTTCTTAATATATCCCCAACATCATTGTCATCATAGTCAGAACTATCAACTCTGTCAATATCGTCTTGTTTCCCAGGTATAATCCCACAAATGCCTTCCTCTCTTTCAGGGCAATCGTTTCTTCGGCAAAAATCCACAAAATGAAAACAAAGGAAAAAACAAATAATACATGTATATACCTTTATCACAGAGGGTTCCAAGAATCCGAATAAAAAATCCCTAAATCCGCATCAAACATGCACAAAAACAATCTGAAAAACAAACGCATCAAACATGCAAAACTCACCTGGAAACGACAGATTAGATGGATCTCAACCAAGTTCGAAGTGAATCCAAAATGGGCACAAAATTTCTGAAATCAAAAACCAAAGCACATGAGATACTAACAAAAGCCATCCAAAAAAATGGAAAATCAAAACCTTGTGCGGCAACAAACATGCAGAACTTACTTGGAAAACCCAGATCAAACCAATCAAAAACCCAAAAAAATTATTGGAATCAAACCAAAAAGGCAGAGAAATTAACAACCCTTACTACTAATTGAAGAACAACTAAGTAAAACGGTCAATATTTTGAACAACGACGCAAGACGATGAAGAAAACAGAAGCCAAGGCGGAGAAAAACGGACGGCGAAAAACAAATTGGAGATATGTGAGAGAGAATAGCTAAGAAACCAAAAGAAAGATCCAGAACAACTAAAGCCAAAACATCCACCGATGATGGAGGAATCAAAAGGGCAAGACTGCACTTTCACAGTACAGAAGCCGAGATAAAGCGATATGAGACAATTATTTTGAGGGTATTTTCATCACTTTACCGTTAATGAACAGTAACACTTGAGTTTGGGTTTTAGTATATATAAATGTCTGCGTGGCTACATCTACGATCGGATACATAATTACAGAGGTTTGTAAAGAAGGTGACAAGAAGGTGACTTAAGAGAGTTAGCATACATGGTTCTTTTCTTGCATAAATTCATGTCGGAAGCTCTGTGTGCTCACTCCCTATCTATCACCTACCATCCTTAAACCTCTATCTCAGTATTATCTCTCTCAACAACATATAAGATGATACATACATGCATATATACACACACTCTGGTTTGACACCATAGTTTGATACTTAAATCCTAAATGTAAGAGATTATGCAATTCGAAATAGGAAAACCTAAAATATGTCAATAATTATGCACCCAAATCATGTATGTCAATAATTGATATTAAAGCTAAATAAAATTGAGTGGCTTGTGAGATATGTTGGATAAGTCCGTTTGCGGACGGCATAATCATAGAAGAATTCTCGAATTTCCTTGTAATGATCTTTACAGTTTGGTATGGAAAATGATTTTCGCTCTGTATTTTACTTCGTATTTTGGTTACAACAGAAAATGGAATCCAACTCGAGACTATCTTAATCATATTAACTCATTTTCCCTCATCCGAACACTAGTCTCATATTTCCTTTTACCATTAACTAACCTCCAAATATTAATCACATGCACCGTGATTGATTAATTTAAGTGTTCAGATGTTAATTAGTCTCTCATACCATAAAGCAATCCAATAATTCGGCCAAAAGTTACATTTTTTTGTTGAAAAAATAGGGTTAAAAGCAAGAGCCCAAACAAACGTACTCAATAACAAATTTAGATTGAGACATCCCAAGTCGATTTTCTAACGAATGAAACTAATTGAACAAGCAAGTGGCCCTTTACCACAGTGGTGGAAAAGTGTTGAGCCTTTGCATGACGACGTGGGTTCAAACCCCGTATATGGCTAATCTAACCTCCAATCTAACAAAATCTATCGTTTGACCAAAAAAATAAAAAATAAAAAACTAATTGAACAAGAAGGAAGATTATTAAAATAAAAATTACCTAAATTTAAAATCAGTACCACAAATCGCTAAATTGTCTATCACAAATTTCTTTGTAGACATGCCAAAGTTCGCATTGTTAATATCTTAAAAGCAATTCTCGACAAACCAAAATAAGGAGACCCAAAGAACAATTATTGCCAGGGACTTACAATGCCAAATGAACTGTGACAACTGATTTACCATTGGCTTATCAATTTGTAATCTCCATGCCACTACTAGTACTACCCTTTAATTACAATTTATGATATCAAAAGCCTGAGAATCTCTGCTCTCACACCCAATCGTCGAACACATGGAAAATATCAGAAGAAACTTCAAATAGCCATGTTCCCATGGCTAGCCTACGGCCACCTAATGCCATATCTCGAGGTCTCCAAGTTCTTAGCTGCAAAGGGTCACCAAATCTCCTTCATCTTCACCCCCAAAAACATCAATCGCCTCTGGCCCTCCTCATTTTCCCCGCTTATCGATTTCGTTGAGCTTCCTCTCCCTGCCGTCGATGGCTTACCGGAATCCGTCGAGTCCACCTCCGAGCTAACAATCAACAAGGTCCCTTACCTTAAAAAAGCCTACGACTTGCTCAAGCCTTCAGTCACGCATTTCATCCAACACTCGGGAGTCAACAACTTCAAAACAGGAAAGCCACATATTTTGTTTTTATTGACTCGGTACATATACAACGTGGAGTGCCTAGAATCTGGAAAAATTTCTCCACTTCCAGCCGCCTGCGTTTATTGCTGAGTAACATGGACGAATGACCGATGATAGCCATGGAATTGGCGTTGGTGACGCTGAAGTAGACCGAGTTGACTCCGAGCTGAGTGGCGACTCAGGGAACCCAATAGCAAATGAAGTCGTGGACGATCCAGTTGACGCCCGAGTGTTCGATGAAATGGGTGACTGAAGGCTTAAGCAAGTCGTATGCTTTTTTTAGGTAAGGGTCTTTGTTGATTGGTAGCTCAGAGGTGGACTCGGCGGGTTCCGGTAAGCCGTCGACGGTAGGGAGAGGAAGCTCGACGAAATTGATGAGCGAGGAAAATGAGGAGGATCGAAGACGATTGATGTTTTTGGGGGTGGAGATGAAGAAGATTTGGTGACCCTTTTGAGCTAAGAACTTGGAGACCTCGAGATATGACATTAGGTGGTCGTAGGCTAGCCATGGGAACATGGCTATGTGAAGTTTCTTCTGATCTTTGCTCTCCATGTGTTCGACAATTGGGTGTGAGAGAATAGACTCTTGGACAAAACTGGGCTGCTGAAAATATCAGCAGCAGCTCCAGCCGCTAGCAAATCACAGATGAACACGTGTCCAAATGACGGGCCGATAGTTTTGTGCAGCAATTGTAAGGCACGCGTTGTATTAACCGAACCCAAGGAGAAACTGCCTCAAACTCAGACGCCGACGTCACGACAACAATCGACGACCACGGCGGCACCTTCAAATGAACCTAATGAAGGCCAGCGCCAGAAAGTGTTCGATAGGCTCAGCCCCAAAAAATAGACGGACGACCCTACCTCTGTCAGACGGCGCCTTGATTTCGACGCACCGTTTTATAACGAGGATTATTATTCGCGTAATTCCAGTAGCTCAAGCTCATCAGCGAATCCAAAAACCTTCAGGCAGCCTGAACCACGTGACCAATGTTGGTACAGCTACAATTCTCCCACCAGCATGTATACCGCGCTTTCCAAATCTCAGAAACGTCGACGTCAACGTATAGATTGCATGGCTCAACGGCAGGCGGTCCAGACTGTTTCGGCCATTAAATGGCAGCCGAAAGAGGCGGTAAGGAGAGGAGATGACCGACCAACCCCAACAATCATGGCTGAGTTACAGGGGCAGAAGGAAACCAATCGCGACTTCGAAACTACCATCGAAGAGTCCGAGAAGCGCATTATCCCCATGGAGATGAAAGCTCGCTTCAAGCAATTTAAGAAATAGGCCGAAAGCCAATTGTCCCCGTTACCTTTGAAAGAGCCGCTAATCAGAGTTCGACGGAATCTGCACCCCATATTCCTCGGCGAATCTTTGGAATACATGAAAAAGTTTCACAAGAAATATTATGCCAATGATTTGTATGGTTTACCCAAGGCGTGCCAAGAAGCTCTTGACCTAGCACTAACTTGCCCCGATGCTGAACAAATCATCCAAAAAACCACTGATCGAGCGATGAAAGCTAGATTCCAGCACATACGAGAGGCTAAGGTTCTCGGCTTCGAGGTCGACCCATATACGGACATTGACATAGCCGAACTCCAATTTTCTCTCGAAGACCTTCAACACCTTCGATATCACTTCGAAGTCTTCTCGGCCGTATCCTTATTCAGTTTAACGGCCGATGAGAAAGATCGGGTGGCACGTCTGGACGTCTACCTAGATACAAGGGATGCCAGGATCGCCTATGAGGAATGAGCTCGTAAGATACTGTATGAGCAAAATCAGACACCAAACGCATGTAAGCCCGACGACAACAGTCAAAAGTACACAAGGTCAGATTACATGGCACAAGAGCAAGAGCATGTTGAGATACATAATAATCAGGTAGAGGATGATCTAACCCACGATGTTATAGTCCTCACTAATCCAGAAGACGACGACCAGGATCCAATGGGTCATTCAGTCTTTGAAAATATGGAAATCAGCATGGTCCATGTTCTACATGCTGAATTCCAGCTGACTACACACCAACCAAGTTCCTTGGAGGGCGATGTGGTCGCCGAGGAAGCAACACAAGTTGATTTCGTCACCACCACTGAAGATGAGTCAGCAAACAACGACGATAAACTTAAAGCAGCCTTGGACATCTTGTTTCCCCGTCCCTCCTCGGCTAATCTTCAGCATTTAAAACCGTTGTATGTCACGACCCATATTGAAGGTTACCCGATCTCCAAAATTTTCGTCGATTACGGGGCAACGGTCAATATCATGCCTGTATCCATCATGAAAGCATTACGACAATCCAACGACGAACTCATTCCTTCAGCAATAACCATAAGCAGCTTTGTCAGTGACAAGTCTCAAACCAAATGAGTACTCCCTCTAGAGGTAAACATTGTAGGTCGTAATCACATGACCGCATTTTTTATCGTCGACTCCAAGACTGAATATAATGCTTTGCTCGGTACGAATTGGATCCATCAAACAAATTGCATCCCTTCTTCTTTATACCAAGTTCTCATTTTTTGGGATGGCAAATCGGTCGTGGTCCACCCAGCCGATAATCAGCCTTTTGAAACCAACATGATTCAGGCCTACTATTATGATGATCACGTCGGTTACATTACCCTACATGGTTTTAATGAAGATGGACGGTCGAGTCGGATCTCAGTCCAGAAAGCCATCGAGGTAGGCACCGAGACTGTCCACCAGGATTCGGTAAGACTCAGATTGGCCAACTTGATCCCTACCACTGATGATTGACGTCAAAGGCGAGAGGCGTCGGGCCGCGGTTTCATCCATGATGGAACGCCTGCTGGCCCATTGCTATGCTATTTCCAAGCATCAACTTAATTAAACTTTTGGCCGAAGAAGATAACGGCCCGGTATTGTCGTTGGGAAAAGTTCAGGCAGCACCGGCCGTACTCAAAGACAGTTGACCTCAAGTTAAAGACCCTTTAGAGGAAATAAATGTCGGAACAGCCGACGACCCTTGGTCGTTATTTATTAGTGCATTATTACCCCATACCATGAAAGTCAAACTCCGTCAATTACTCAACGAGTTTAAAGATTCTTTTGCTTTGAGTTATCATGAGATGCCGGGTCTTGATCGGACCCTTGTTGAACATGAATTACGCATCAAAGCTAGTTGTAAGCCTTTACGCCAGCCCCCTCGTCGGTCCTCGACCGAAGTACAGCTCGGCATAAAGGACGAACTAGTTCGACTGTTAAAAGCTGGGTTTATTCAGACCGCTCGATACGTCAAGTGGCTGGCCAATATCGTCCCGGTGCTAAAGAAAAATGGCGCCCTACGCATCTGTATCGATTTTCATAATCTGAACCTGGCAACGCCCAAAGACAAGTACCTGATGCTGATCTCTTACTTGTAAATTGACGCCGCAGCATATCACGAGATCCTATCCTTCATGGATGGGCATGCCGGTTATAACCAGATTTTCATCGCCGAGGTTGATGTCCACAAGACTGCCTTTCGGTGTCCCGGGGCACTCGGCACATACGAATGGGTCGTCATGCCTTTCGGCCTCAAGAACGCCGGGGCTACATACTAACAAGCTATGAACACTATTTTCCATGATTTAATTGGTACCATCGTCAAAGACTATATCGACGATGTGGTCATTAAATCAGCATGACGGCAACGCATTTGGATGACCTCCGTCAGGCATTCCTGCGTATGCGCCGGCACAATCTGAAAATGAATCCCGCCAAATGTGCTTTCGGCGTATCAGCTGGGAATTTTTTAGGCTTCCTCGTCCATCACCGTGGTATTGAGGTAGACCACAACAAGGCTCGCGCAATCATTAATTTTCCACCACCGACGACTAAGAAACAATTACAATCGTTGCTCGGTAAGATCAACTTTCTCCGACGATTCATTGCTAACTTGGCTGGGAAAATGAAAGCCTTTTCCACGTTTTTGAAACTTAAGGACTCAAACACATTTGAATGGTGCGCCGAGCACCAAGAGGCATTCACGCAGATCAAACTCTCTCTAACGACTCCACCCATCCTCGTTCCATCACGACGGGGTCAACCTCTTAAGCTATATATCTCGGCAGCCGAAGAATCCATCGGTTGCCTTCTTGCACAGGATAATGACGTCGGGTGAGAACATGCCATTTTTTATCTTAGCCAGAACCTCAACCCACCAGAGATCAATTACTCTGATGTCGAGAAGCTCTATCTTGCCTTATTTTTTACCACGTCAAAACTCAGACATTACATGCTCCCATCAGTCGCTCAGGTCATCGCCCAGACCGATCTTATTCGTTACATGCTCACTCGATCGATCGTAAAGGGCCGAATCGACAAGTGGACGATGGTCCTTTCTGAATTTAGCTTGCAATATGTACCCCAGAAAGCTGTCAAAGGTCAAGCTCTAGCTGATTTTTTGGCCCACCACCCTTCCCCGTATGCATTCGAGGGCAATGACGTTAACATCGGCCTGATACAAACACGTGATAATTACTGGACAATGTACTTTGATGGTTCCAGTACTTCAGTCTCGGCTAGCGTTGGGATCGTTATTTAATCCCCCACTTATCATCGGTGGTATTTTTCTCTAAAGCTTGATTTCGATTATACGAATAATCAAACCGAATACGAAGCCCTTGTTATCGGCCTCAGTGTGTTGCACGATTTGCTGGCAACTCGTGGCCTTGATTAATCCGTAAGTTCTTCAACAAGAATGTGTGATCCATACACATGTCATGTCTTTGCCGTCATTGTTGGAACGGAAGGACACTATTGAGGTTTGTACCATCGAGGCACTACCAGATGATTGGAGAATGACGATTATGCCATATATTGATAACCCCAACCAAAAACACGACCGACGGACAAGGGTCCATGCCACAAACTACGTATTATACCATAATGAACTGTATCGAAAAGGTGATGATGGGTTATTGTTGATGTGTCTCGGCCCGCAAGAAGCTGCTCAAGCAATGGCAGAAGTACATGAAGGAATTTGTGGAGCCCACTAATCTGGACGAAAAATGTGTTGGCTACTTCGACGGCACGGCTATTTCTGGCCGAGTATTCTGAATGATTGTATTGAGTACGCAAAAGGTTGCGTACAGTGTCAAATCCATGGGCCTATACAAAGAGTGTCGGCCAAATCATTACATTCGGTCACCAAACCATGGCCGTTCCGAGGATGGGCTATGGATGTTATCGGTAAAATCACACCATCGTCTGGTGCAGCCAAACATACGTGGATACTTGTTGGAACGGACTACTTCACCAAATGGGTCGAAGCCAAGTCATATGTCGAGCTAACGTCTAAGGAAGTTTGTACTTTTGTTGAAGAAAATATTGTGACTAGATTCGGCATGCCAGAAACAATCATAACAGGTAACGGTACGATTTTTACACCCGACAAATTTAAGGACTATACGGCAAATCTAAAGATTCGACTCGAGCAATCTAAGCCATACTATCCGCAGGCGAATGGACAGGCCGAAGCAAGTAATAAGGTTCTTATTGGTATTCTCGAAAAGATGATAAAAGAAAGGCCAGACATGTGGCACTTTAGGATAAACGAAGCATTATGGGCTTATCGAACCTCTCTATGGACAGCCACCAGAACAACTCCGTACGCGTTGACTTATGGACACGACGCAATGCTGCCCGTCGAGCTAAGTATAAACTCGTTGCGAATAATTGAATAAAGTAGTTTGTTCAGCACCGAGTACAGTCAAGCCCTGAGACAAGAGCTAGAAGATTTAGAAGACGCTCGGCTTGATGCTTATAATTTATTAGTGGCTCAAAAGAAGATCGCCGAGCGTGCATATAATCAACGAGTTAGACAAAAAATGTTCAGCGAATGAGAGCTGGTTTGGCAAACCGTACTACCCGTAGGAATTAAAGACCCCAGGTTCGGCAAGTGGTCTCAGAATTAGGAAGGGCCATTCGTTATTCATAAAATCCTCGACAATGGGGCATATCGTCTTAGAGATCGAACCGGTATTATTCACAAGTTGTCAATCAATGGAAAGTTTTTAAAGAAATACTATCTAGTCACATGGGAGATGCAAGAATAAGAGCTCATTTCATTTCATTGACGGATCAGTTTACAATCAAATAATTCTAAGGTGACGAAGGAATAAGAGTTTCAAGAACGGCATTCAGCTCCAACCACCTCACATCGCCCATTGTGACCTTGGCTTGCCAATTCCTCTTGTCCATCTTCAGTTGCTCGACTCGCTTCACGCTTGCCGCATATTCGGTTAAGCAAGATTTACCGCCCGACTCAAAATTCTTCACAAGCTCAGAAGCAATTGCCGATCTTCGATTTGCCAGTTCGGCCATTTAATGGTCAAGGTCGGTCAGGGTCTCTTTTTGGCCTTTAAAACTTTGACCTTCGAACGAAGAGCGTCTCGGACGGCTGTTCCAGCTTTCAAATCATCATCAACCCGAAGAGCTTTCTCGAAAATACTGAAATATTCTTGGGTTCCAAGGTGGACGACGCTTGAACGATGACTTCGGCGCTCAATTGACCATCAGCTCCGAGATCGTTCAGACATGCACCCACCAAGTCAAGACCCTTGCGCTTGAGGATTTGTGAAGCTGAGAGAGACAAAAGTTCCTGTAACCAAACAAGAGCAGTTGATTCAGTGGGTTTGGTTGTAGCTGCCAAAGGACCAGCCGCTCCCGAAATGTTTGATAGAAGAGCATCAAACTCGACTTCCCATGAAGGTTGCACTCGAAAACAGTTTAGGCGCAAGGAAAATAAAAAAAGAATGTAGCAATAAGGTTTTGTTTTAAACCTGCCGAGAGGAGACTTCGGCCATGTCTTTGGGTTCATTGCTCAAACCTAAAAAACTTAATGGCCGAGCCAAATGTTTCAGACTGCTTCTTAATTCACACGGCCGATGAAGGTTATCTACGTTCGATGGCCACTGAAGTGGCCAGGAAATATAGATAACACATTTCGGCACATAAAATTTTCGGTGAAAAGAATAACTGGGCATCTAACATTTAATATTTTCTTGGTTCAGACTTGTTATAACAAATTGACAAGAGAAAGTAATCGAGCCTTACAAAAGTCGAGGTCACTTCTTGAGAGGGGATGCCGAGGTCTTGGTCCTACGGGTGAATTGAAGTTTCTAACGTCGCTTCAGGTTCGACGAAAGGCCTATTTTCGCGATCGGCTATAGGATGATCAACTTGATCGGCCGCCTCAACCACGGGGGGAAGATCAACGGAAGGAACTTGGGTTGGTCGAGAGCGACTCGCTGGCGGAATCTCGTCACTCTCATCATCCTAAAACAAAAAGTGTTAATACTATTTTTTAAGTAAATGGATTTGATGGCATAATCATACCTCTTCTAAGATGACCGCCGAATGTTTTGGATTCTTAGGGAGATTCTTCCCAATCGAAGGGGTTGTCTCCCCCAGTACAGGTACTCCTGTCAACCCTGGAGCTGCAGGCGAGTCGACCGACGGTACGACAACTGGCTCAACCAGGACCTCAGGGACTTAATGTATTGGTTAAGCTTAGGTTGTCGGGCTGGCCGAAGAAAGTCGATTATTCATCGAAGCCTAAACAACGGGAGCAGGAGGAGAGGCACTCGGAGCAGTTGTCCCGGTGGTGTGGCTAGAGATAACATGAATCTCCCGTGCTCCCTTATTCGCCAATTTCTTGACGCGTTTTGGGGGACAAGGAGCTTCACCGGTCGTCTCGACGTCCTGGTGAGGTCGTTTGCTCGGTGGGTTTTGTGCAGTGGGTTTGGTTTTCATGGAGGAAGGGGCCAATTTTTTCTTGACCACTGCCAGGACGACCACGTCCGCTTGTTTCAGTACTCGACCGCCTAAGAAAACGAAATCTCGTTAGTAAAATCATTCAAATATCTGAAGAATTAAGGGGCGGATGATTTCTTAGGCCGGTCACCAAAATTTTTATTGACTACTTCCTCGATCGAAGTGCCAAAAACGTTGTGAGTATATTCTTCTCACCAGTCGCCGAAGGTATCGGTGCCGAGAGATTCAAGAACAGTTGGTTGAAGATGAAATTTCTTACATCGTTCCTGAAATTGTTTCTCGGTGTCTCTACACTCCCTTTCTGAGGAACCAGAGACGCGCCCTCGGTTTAGAAGGGAGCGTGAAGAAAGTAAAGGCACTGGGCAACCTTGGAGGTAGCCGAGTTGTCGGGTGGAAAAATGGGGGTGGTAGACTTCCCAACTTGCCCGACGAGCATCACAACCAAGGGGAAGGTCGCGAGTTAACACGAACGACCCCCAGTTTTAACGAAAAACGGCATCTTCGCTTTCACTCCAAGTCAATGTGGGAAGTCTGATGGAGCGGGGGTATTCTTGACGACGACATATAAAAAATTCGTCATCCAAAAGGACATCCAGGCTGAATAGGTGTTTGAAGACTTCTTCGGCTCGGTGGGGAGGCACTGGTCGAGAGACCAACTGAAGGTTGAACGCTACAATAGACTGGAGGCTGGAGACTTCTGGCCGAAATGTGGAGAAATAAACCTAGACCCATAATTGGAACACCCAGAGAGGTCCATTCTGGTGCGGGTCGATCTTATTAATGGTTGTTTCTGCCAAGCAAAGTAGAAGGTTGGCGAGGATGGTGAGACTGAGCATCAGAAAGTGACCACTAGCCAGGGCTTCCGCCACCGGCATATTCTCAACCAAGCATTTATTCGACTCGGTACAACAGATGAACTTGTTGTACCAGTAAAATAGGAAGGCCTCGTGTTCCCCCTTCCGTAGACTCGATTCTCCCCGACCAGCAAAATGGAGGATAAGGGTGTTATAGTTCAAAAAATTCTTGTGCAATTTCTGAACATTGTCTTTTGAATGCTCTTAACCTTATTGGCTCAACGTCTCGACGACCCGATCATCGAACAGGGCCTTGAGGTCAAGATTGGATGGGCATCCAATAAGGGTGGCGTCGACTGGGATGCCAGAAGGAGGAGTCCCGATGATAGCCAAGATGTCGAGAATGGTAGGAGTCATAGGGCCGAATGGAAGGACCATGATGTTGGTGGCCGAACACCAGAGGCTTAGAGCTGCCATGGGGAGCTCTTTATCCATTGTAATCTTCGTGGTCGAGAACTTGATAGCGTCGTAGATACCAAGAGCTTTCCACTATTTACCGAAGAATTTTTCCATTCGTACGACCCAGGCCACCCAGTTCGCATTGGTCGAGGGCCAGGATCCTTGGGGTTTAGCCTGGCACCACTTTGACCAATCGAATTCCTGCAGCAAACCTACCAAGCAGTATTTTTTGAACAGGTTGGTGATGGATGACGACACCGTGTCTTTGAAGAATGAGCCCATAATTTGGTGAGTAGTGTTTAATTCACCCTCGAAACGTAGAGTTTTGATGGCGTTCTGATCGACGAAAGCCTTGTACTTGTTGCATTCGGGGAAGAGTTCTAAGACGAATGAGGCCATTGATGAAGGCGGGAGATTTGCTAATCATTATACATGCTCAGAAGATCAAGGCAAAAAGACCGAGGTTAGCGGTTTGAGGACGCACGATGGCGTGTTACAGCGGGTTTAGTGCAAGAGAGACGTTTCGGCGATCGCATGTTTTAGAGGATCATGATTGAAGGCTGCTAGGGTAACCAGGGAGCTGACATGTGGCAGGACGGTTGGGGAATCGAGATCGTGGGGTTACATCTCATAAGTACGCATGATGGTAGTTCCCAAGAGACGGTTTCACTTCTTCAAGGTCGAGGCTCGAACCAAGGAGTATAGGTTGACAACCTCAGAAGCGATGAGGCAATGTTTGGGCCCAAAAATATTGGTTTGGGCCGAGTTTAGAATTGTTCTCGGCCCATAGGCCGTGTAGTCATGATTGACCGTATCCCATTAGGAATCCGGGGGATGCGGGTGAGTCCTATTATGAGAATAAGTCTCTACAGGATAAGGGGTTTAAGATTGAATGTGGCCTAATAACGGGTTGAGTTCAGAATCCTGGTAGGAGTAGGATTGGCCGAGATAAGGTTGGATCGGGGAAAGGAGTTCTAATCCGAGAATAATTGGGATTCAATACAACACTACTATAAATAGGGAGGGAGGACATTGAACAAACCCCCTATAATTCAACACACAATATGCCCTACGCAAACCCTCGCTCTACGCGAAACCTCTCAACAACCTTGAGATTTTTGTTTTCCTTTTTCGCCGACACATCTTCAGTTTGGATAAACAGCACTGTGAAGGCAACTGACGAACATCTTCAGTTTGGATAAACAGCACTGCGACAGTGCCGACTGGTTATCTATCCAAGTCTCGGTCGGGAAGGATTTTCGAATCTTTATCTGCAGAGGTCATCTCATTAGCCTCTTCGAATCTTTATGGCATGAATCATATACATTTACATATATTTTTTAAACCCTAAAACTAAGGAGTCCTTTATTTTCTAAACCCTAAAACTGAGGAGTCAAGCATGTAAAAAATACCTAAAATATCTAAATAGAAATATAGAAATATATATATTGGTAGGTATGGCATACCGCCGACATACAAAATCAATTATCAAAGTCATGCCATTAATTGTTGGTTTGGTAAAATGCCAACCGATTATAAAAAATGCCAAAACTATACCATACCATTATGAGCCGACCGGTATGGTTCGGTCAGTAAATCGGTTTATGGCAAAATTTCCCACCCCTACCAGTTAGTCCTTTTTTTTTCTTTTTTTTTTATAAAAAAAGACGCCAACTTACGCAGTAATCTTTTATTTCCCTTATTTATGCCCACTTTTTTTTTATACAGAAGCAAGCAGTGGCGGATCTTAAAAAACTGTATTTTGGGGGTGCGGGGGGGATGGGGGCAATGAGAATAGTACATGTAGCACAAGAAATTGTTTGAGTGGAATAGCAAGTACACTGGTATTTTATTGAGTCTGGGTAGGCCGAAGGTCACTCGTATGGCATACCCATCGATAGATGCCAATAACTTTCGAACGAGCATGTTAATTGATGTCAATAACTTTTGAGCGAGCATGTTGACGCCAAACATATGCTGAGTGAGCCTATCGAAGATGCCAATAGCAGCGAATACAAATGCATGAGCGTAGCAGCTACCTTGCCCAATGTAATTCGCTTAGCAGTTGGAAAAACAACTTTCAAGCCATCTCAATTTTACAAAGAGCAGCACCCAGCTTTTCCGTGAAGATTTTCTGAGCTTTGGAGGGTCAGCTGACCCACCTAGTCCCATGGTGAATTCTCCATTGGAAGCAATAGAGTTGTTTATGCCCACGTTAAAACTTATTTGTTTACATCAAACAAGAAATTTCCACATTAGTTGATAAATACACCACAAGACAAAATGGGCTAAGAACACAATTGATATGTGCCTTTTGCATTTTCATTGAGCACAAAGACATATTTGTGCTTTTTAAGTTCCATTGAGCACCAAAATATCTCAAATGTGCCCTCTAACAAATAAGCACATTAGTTTGTATCATGTAATGGTGCCTACAAAAATTTGAAATGTCCTTTTAAATGTTAGAGAGAGAATTTATATATATATATATATATATATATATATATATATATATATATTAATTTACACACACACACAATAAAGGCATTTGTGCCCTCTAATTGAATATATTTAAATTTAAAAAAATGTTTTTGTGTCCTTTACATTTACTTTTTCCCTATTCCTAACTCCTTTACACTCTTAATTATTTAAAACTAAGCCAATAAAATAAAAAAAAAATAAAAAATCAACAATCATCATACCAGAGTTTTATGTGGGTATTTTACTAATATTTTGATGGGTTTTTGGTGTCCCGTGGGACCCCCCATGTGGGTCTCCATGCTTTCCCGTGCACTTGCTATTTTTTTCACTACATCACTCTTCAATCTCTCCTTCACTCAATCATTTTCTCACTCACTCTCTCTACGTCTCCACTCTATTCTCTGTCATATCCTTCACCATCTTTGTGCTCACTGCACAGAAAACCGCAGCATCATCTCCACCTCATTCGCCATTCCGGCAAACCTTGCCACCACCCAAACACCACACTGCCACTCTCTCTCTCCTCTCTCTCCCTCTCGGGTTCTTCCTTGACACACGGCGGGGGAACTGCCATTCTCTGGTGAGGCAACCACCAGCTTTCTTCCTCTCGTCACCATGAACTCCCATTACTCTTTGCTTTCTGGAAATCAAAATCGACAGGTGAAGTGATGAGCTCCGTCGCGGCCTAACTTTCTGGCGAGATTTTCCGTCGAATCTAGTATAGGTGAGTCTCGAAAACACCTTAGTTAGGTTCTTTACGTTGTTTAGAGACATTTTCGTGCACTGCATGCCTGATTTGTTTAAGGTTGGATGCAATTTCAACTCGGGAGAAATTCCCTGGATTTCCGGTGAGGCCCGCGAGTTTCATGCTGATTTTAGGCTATCACCGGCCGCCCAATGGCCCTGAGGAAGGAATATTTTGAATTCTTACCTTCGTAGCTTTTTTTGGGCTTTTGAATTGCTGAAAATGATTTTGTTTTGGACCCAAAACCCGCTGAGGATGGTGCGTGGAGCATAGACACTATGGCTGAAAGGAAGAATATACGTTTGAAATCGTTGCCTTGTTTTTTTCTTTATTTATAATGTTGATTACTTGGTTGAGTCTGATGTGTCAAGAAGAGAAACTAAGCAATATTTTCCTATTCCGATATGGTGTTTTCAAATGTTTGTTTCAGGTTGTAAGGTGTTACGATGTTTGTAAGATTCCACATCGCCTAGGGGTGAGGATCCTGTAAGCTTTATATGTATATTCTCATCTCTACCTAGCACGAGGTCTTTTGGGAGCTCACTGGCTTCGGGTTCCATCGGAACTCCGAAGTTAAGCGAGTTCGCGCGAGAGCAATCCCATGATGGGTGACCCACTGGGAAGTTCTCGTGTGAGTTCCCAAAAACAAAACCGTGAGGGCGTGGTCGGGGCCCAAAGCGAACAATATCGTGCTACGACAGAGTCGAGCCCAGGATGTGGTGGGGGCCCGGGCCGAGATGTGACAATGTTGTTATTTTTATTTATTTATTTATTTATATTTAACTCATAGGGCACAATTACAAAAATTGTGCTAACATCAATATGAAGTGTCATCTGACACATGTGTCAAAAAAAGGGCACAAAAAACCCCTTATGTGTGCTCAACCCTTTGAGAACCAATAGCCATATTGTGCCCTCTAATCAAAGGCAACACCCATAGAGGGCACAAATACAAATATAGTTGTTGCATTGTTGCTATTGGTCTATGGGCACATATGTTGGTGCTCTTTGGCCTCAAATGGCAAAAATAATTTATTGTGCGCAGTGCCCATATTTTTTGTAGTGATAAAAGTTGACATCTTTAGTATTATAGATAGAGCTTAAGTAACTTCAAGATCTTATGAATGACATTAGGATGTGAAATTTTCTTATGAATGACATTAGGCTGTGAAATATCAACTATTTTTATGCAATTAATTAAGATGAAGATTTTCAAAATAAAATCAAAATAATTGTTGATATATTGATTAAATCTTGATACATTATCGATCAAATGTTGATGACTAAATAACATAATTCTTGACATTTTGAAATTCTATACATTATCGATCAAACATTGTCCCACTCCCATTTTGCTAATAATTTTTTTTTTTCAAATTACGAATTCAATTTTCCATTATTTTCTCGACAACCAAACAGACAGTGGGGCAACAATCAGAGATTCAGTTACGAAGAAAATAGGAAATACGCACATGGAGTTGGTATTAAGTTGATTTTGGGGATGACATGGACTTAAGACGAAACGATCTGCTTTGGGCAAGAGATTCTCCGCAGCCCAATTCACGGTGCATCGGCTTCTTGGGTTCCCGCCGCTGTTAACTGTCACCGCTACTGATGTCATTGTCACTAGACTTATAAAAAGGTCGGGTTCAACCCGACCCGTTAATTTAACGGATCATCCGAATCCAACCAGTTAAGTAAACGGGTCATCCAAACTCAACCCGTTAAACTAACGGGTCATTCGTTTCAACCCGTTTCACCCGTCAACCCTTTTTTATTTTGGTAACATTTCATTAAAAAAAAAAAAAAAAAAAATTGCTTCGGCATTTTGTTTTGCTTCGACAGGATTGTGAGCTTCAAGAGCCTCGAGGTGGAGAGCGGTGAGCATCTTAACTCTTAAGCCTGTCCCTGAGTCTCTCTCTCTCTCTTTGTTCTTTTGTGTTGCTTTGCTTGCAGTGTGGCTGCAACTTCAAGCTCCTCCAAAATCTCTGGCTCCGAGAAAACCAAATCCACCTGTAGAATCTGTCTCATCTTCACCTATGAGAATATTGAATCCTGATAAGCTTACATCAGTACGCAGGGACCTCATGGGAAAGGATGAATCACAAAATGCTGGTCATTTTGCCATAGGTAGCCCAAGAAGGTGCTCAGATGGCGAAGATGATGGTGGGAGTGATCGATCTGCAACAGCGAGGAAGGACAAAGTCTCCACTGTGGCTTATCATGGGGCCCGTGAGTCTTCTGTGCTTAATTTCCAGGACAGAGAGAATGGAAAGCATTATCACTCTAATGGGTCGCGCCCAAGAAAATCCTTAATAACAGATGAAACAGGTGGTTAACGGGTTTCGTGGGTTCATCCAAAATGATCCGTTTTTAACAGGTGATTAACGGGTTGATCCGTTAACCACCCGACCCGTTTATCATTCACCCAAAAACTAATTTTAACGGGTTGAGTTGAAAATGCCAGGTCTAATTGTCACCACACCAGAGCAACTGCCACCCACGCTACGAGATTCAGCTGCCTTTTTTCTCTTTGGGTCAACGCCGCCTTTACTTCTCTCTTAAGATTAGCAAGTAATGGTACATGCGATCAATGTGAAAGGAAGATATATTTATTTGATATAATGATATGTTTTTTTCCCTAAAAAATCTAATATGTAGTGATTTGCGGAGAATCTCAAAGTAAGGACTATTTGTTAGTTCACAACTTAACGCTACACTCGACTAATATTTAAAATATTATGCTAAAAACATAAAACGATAGAAAGTCCCGTCTTTCATCACATTTCTTATGATTTGCGTTACGTGTTATTCTATAAATGGGTAACATAACTGATATATAGGGCTTTCAAACAATATTTGAGAGTCATTCAGTATTACGGTATAGTGTTATACCTTTTTACTTGTGAGTGAGAGGTCTTAGGTTTGAATTTCGTAGATTACAAATTCGATACCAAATTAGATTGCCCATTGCATGGCTTAACCGAACTCTCAATTCTCTTAGTGTAAAATATATCGTTGTTCTAAAAAAAAATTGAGAAACACTTAAAAAGCAACTTTTATTTAGCTATTATTGCAAGCAAACTTTTACAATTTAAGAGAGGCCATACAATGACACTTTATTGTGGTAGAAAGAAAAACACAAACTAAAAAGTAAGCAACCAATCTAATTATGCCAACTAAGAGGCCCAAACACATGAAATCTACAAAGTTGATTAGGAGATATTCCGGAACAAAATCTAGTACATAAGTGTCACAATATAACTAGTTGGAAATTTTCAAATATCTAACCACTTTTATTATAATAATTGATATACTGAGCAGTTTTCTTTTATTCACTGAAATTTTTCTCATTGACTAGGTGGAAGTGGGCCAGGTTTCAAGGACCCGAGAAAACTCGTCCAAGCACTGGTTGTTCAACTCTACGTTGCCAAAGATCTCCTTATTGGCCCATGCATTTGACCTTATTGACTCACCTTCTTTCTCCACCATCACTCGCCTAATCAACTCTGCCACCGAGTCACTCGTAAACGATCCGTCTCGCTCGTCCCTTGGTATCTCCAACCCCACCCGCTTATCGTGCATTAGTCTCGCGTTCAAGGGTTGGTCTGAATAAGCACCTGAAAACAAAATCAGAACCCGCCCAAACCGTAGTGCCTCAACAACTGAACTCCAACCGCAATGAGTTAGGAAACCTCCGACCGATGCATGATCCAGAATCTTAAGTTGTGGGGCCCAACCCCTCCAGACCAAGCCTCGATCCTCCACTCGAGTTTGAAACCCGGGTGGAATGATATCGGCCCCCAACACACCCTCCACCAACGGGCGATTGTTGACCACCCAAATAAAGGGCAACCCGGATTTCTCTATCCCATGTGCCAACTCGTGCATCAACTCTTGGCTAGGAGTCACCTCAGTGCCGAATGCGATGTAAACCACCGAGTTCGGTTTCTTATTTTCGAGCCACTCTCTCAACACTTCCCACTTCTCATTCCCTCGATCGTCAGCGACGCCATGCTGATGCGGCGTTGAGTCGGGCGGCAGCAGCCCTAGTGGAACAATGGGTTTGCCGTAGATCTTCTTGAGCAGACTCACCGCGTCAGATTCAAACTCGGTGCAGCTCCGCATAGTCACAAAATTACAATCTTGAATCGCACCCGCGGCTCTCTGAAAATCAGAGACCTCGTCGTCCATGCAGTCCCAGTGGCTCACCATCTCATGCAGCTTAAAAGCAACGTTGGAAGGATAGTCGACCCACTCGGGGACGACCGTAAAGTCCTCTGGCCGCCGGAGTTTGTCGCTGAGTAACTCGGACGGAGGACCGAAAAATGCCAAGGTAGTGGCGTTGGTGACGCTGAAGAATACCGAGTTGACTCCGAGCTGGGTGGCAACTCGGGGAAGCCAGTAGCAAATGACGTCGTGGACGACCCAGTTGACGCCCGAATGTTGGATGAAATGCGTGACTGAAGGCTTGAGCAAGTCGTAGGCTTTTTTGAGGTAAGGTACTTTGTTGATTGGTAGCTCGGAGGTGGACTCGGCGGATTCCGGTAAGCCGTCGACGGCGGGGAGAGGAAGCTCGATGAAATCGATAAGCGGGGAAAAGGAGGAGGATCGGAGGCGATTGATGTTTTTGGGGGTGGAGATGAAGGAGATTTGGTGACCCTTTTGAGCTAAGAACTTAGAGACCTCCAGAAATGACATTAGGTGGCCGTAGGCTAGCCATGGGAACATGGCTATGTGAAGTTTCTTCTGATTTTTGCTCTCCATGTGTTGGATGAATTGTGTATGAGAGGAGATACTCTCAGGCTTTTGATATCACAAGTTTTACTTAAAGGGCTGCAGGTAAGGTAGCATTTGGCTAAATTATTTGATTGCTTATGGTGTGAGAGATTGATTAACATCTAAACAATTAATTAATCACCCATGGCGCATGTGATTAATCTTTGGTGGTTAGTTTAATGGTAAAAGGAGGTATGAGATTAGTGTTAATATGATTAAACTAAGTATGAGATCAGTGCTTATATGGTCAGGGAAGACTGCAATACCTCTATGAGTCTTCCCAGGTTCCGAAATGATGAACTGTCGTGGCAAAGCTACAAACTGATCATCTTTAAAAATAAAAATAAAAATAAAAGTACCGAGCGAAAATTATTTCTAGTGCCAGAATTAAAAATGGACTTATCCAAAATACCTCACCAAACCCACTAAATTTTATTTAGTTTTTTAATATCAATTATTGACATACATGATTTGGGGTGCTTATTGGATAATCTCTTGCATTTTAGGATTTAAGTATCATATCTTGCTCTGACTAGTCAAACGATAGTGTGTGTGTATGTATCATCTTATATGTAGTTGAGAGAGAGTAGTGAGAGAGAGGGTTAAGGATGGTAGGTGACAGATAGAGAATGAACACACAGAGCTTCCGACATGAATTCATGCAAGAAAAGAACCATGTGTGCTCACTCTCTTCTGTCACCTTCTTTACAAACCTGTAATTCTGTATCCGAATTATATGTATCCGGTCGTACATGTAGCCACGCATACATGTTGAACTGAATGAAACACGTACCTTCTTCGTCCTCTTCTCTTTGTAGCTAGGGTTAATTAAGGAAGCTGACTTGTGCAAAACAAAGGGTTAGGAGGGTTAATTTATATAGGGGATCAGAAGCATCGACCCGTCCTTGACTCCTTGGTAAAGATACGTTAAATTTTCTTCCCCTTGAATGCTATTGGAAACCGGCAACCAATCACTTGTCCTGAAATGCAAGAGATTCCAGGCCAACTAGTCGAACCTTCGGTTCTTGCTTACGTCTAACACTTATGTGTTTATGCCAATCTCGGAGACCCTTTTGGCTAAAAAGCCTAAACTAATTTTTTATTTTGTGGTATTTTTTAATACCTCGTCGAATATATCATCAATACGAAAATTAAGGTACGAAAAGGTTAGAACTTACTCCAGAGTAATTTCATGTGCCCTCGTTAAAACTAGCAAATAATTGTACATGACATGTTAATATGACTCAAATTCCGCAAAAACTCTATATATATGAGTTTTAAATTCGCAGGTTTAACTGGTTGTGTGAATAACGGTTAAATTAACCATTAGCGATCCGTTAGTTAACAAATCATGTTAAAAGATGTTTCAAGTTCGATTAATATACTCCTCACAAGGATAATACTTTTGGCACAAAAGTAGCATCCATAAAACTTGTATGCTTGTGTTATATAAAACAAAGTTAACCTGCACCAGCTGAACCATGGAAATTGTTAGATTCGCATAAATCACTGCAAAAACATAGGTAGAGCGATCCACGTCATTCCTTTGTATCATGCTTGAGTGCTCCTTTTAATTGTTAATTACTACTACATTTGATGCTCTTATTTTTAATACAATGTCCCCATATCTTCAAAATCTTAATGTTTGAATGGAGCCAAGTGTCTCTTTCAAGTCCAATATTCTGTTGGTTTGGTGTCTACTAATAATTGGCGATAAGAATAGTACGCGTAGCGCACAAATTTTTTTAGAAATCAGCATTTCATCGAGGCTTGGTAGGACTGAGGTTATTTATCAAGTTATATTACATATCTGTCAACAGATACCAACAATTTTCGAACGAGCATGTTGATTGACAACTTTCAAGGCATCTTAGATTTACATAAAGTATCCCAGCTCTTCCGTGAAAGTTTGTGAGCTTCGGGGGTCAGCTGACCCATCTGGTCCAAAGGTAAATTCGCCCCTGGAAGCGATATAGTTGTTTATGCGTACTTTAAAACTTATTTCGTTAGATCAAATAAGAAATTTCCACATTAGTTGATAAATAAAAGTTGACATCTTTAGTATTATGGATAGAGCTTGAGTCAACTCCAAGATCTTATAGATGACATGAGATGTGAAATTTCAACTATTTTTATGCAATTAATTAAAATGAAGATTTTCAAAATCAAACCAAATAATTATTGATATATTGATTAAATATTAATAACATTATCGATCAAATGTTGACGTCTAAATAACATAATTGTTGACATTTCAAATTATTATCAAGCTATATATCGAGACCCCGGGTTTTCGGCTTGCCAAACAATCAACACAAAAATTGCTAATTACAAATTACAATAGTGAAATCGGATCCACACGAACCACCTTTATTTACTACATTGCTAATCACATCTCGATACATATTGAAACCCCTTTTAGGAACACTTTAGTAATCTAAACGGTAACAAAGGAACACACATTTGTACTATTTACACCAAAAAAACAAGTGACCTTCAAAAGTAGGCAGTGACCTCATATCTTAGGGTACTCTAAACTGTGTTATTATGCCGGAGGACTAATGGAATGTGAAATAGGTTCTAATCATAGTGGCTCCGGAAGGATCAGAAAGTAGGTGTCTGACGAGGTTCTTTCTCAAGTTATTTGGTGCTAAAACAAACATATACAACGCGAAAAGGATGAGATCAGCCGAGGACAACGTAGAGCCGAGGAAACCCTGCCACATCCTGCAACCGAAGCACAGACATCGATCAATCATTCAAGTTTGTCTAGCTTTTCCAAAGAAACCTGTTCAAGTTTTCTTTGTGAAGCGGAAGATATAGAAAATTGATCGTACCAGGTGGGTAAGCGGAAGAAAGTGTGAAAGAATATCCTGATGCCCTCGATGTCCTGTTGCAGAATAAGCGCTAGTCCGAAAAGAAAGAATGATCTTTGGCGTTTCCTTTCTTGCGGCCAGAGTGTATTCCATGCTGAAAGCGAAATAGTGTATTGACAGCGAATGATCTTATATAGCAGAAGACACTCGAAACATAGTACGCTAGCTAAGCAGTTATAACAAAGCGAGCATAAAAACACGATACATATGGATGTTTAAAGAGAGAAAAATGTAGATGCAGCTCACTCTGTGCCTTGCAAATTAACGAATAAGTGGAAATGTGGATTGAAGCTTTCAAATATCATGACAGGGAATGTGCCGAAAATGTATATGAGGCGCACAACCAATGTATTAAAAGTGTGAGGCGTGGGCGAGGCGTTCGAGGGATAGCCCAGCCTAGGCATGAGGCGTGAGGCGAAGCTTCACGGGACCTAAATTTTTTAATATATACACTGAGCGTACACATATATTATATTAAAAAAAGAAAGATTATTAATCAATAATCACCCTCAGCACACACATATATTATAAATATATACACACACATATATATTATACATATAATAGATGATGAAAAGCACAATGAGCAGTTGAACATACATATAACAATGCACGCAGATAGCACACACATCCATTATATAAAAAATAAAAATCAGAAAACATTGCTCACAACCAAGGTATTAAATATCGGTAATATCGGAAATATCGGTAGTCCGAAAACACGGAAATATCGATGGAAATATCAGGATAATATCGATATCGATAAAAATTACATGGAAACCACGGAAATTGTAAGAAAAACTTGGAAATTTTTATTGAAACTTTGCAGGATGTTTATTTAGTCAATTATCTATTAGTTTATCACAAAAAATTGGAAGGAAATGCATTGCATGATGAATTTAACATTATCAAGTTGATTATATAGCGAGCTGACAAACATTGTGAGTGTAGAAAATATGTAGTAATTAATGAAAAAAGTCTAAACACACCATAATCATTTATATATAATGAATTAGTACAATATTTTACACTTTAGTACCACATAGAGTTCCTATGAGGTTCACATTTTTCACTATCTTCATCATCTCTATGTGTAGAGTGAGTGTATTGTGAAGAGTAGTTATCAAATGATAAATCCCCAAAATAGTTTTGCATGTAATTGTTAACATGCCACCCATATGGATCCGAGATTGGTTGAGGTTGTCCATAAGCAAAATCATTTGAAGATTGAGTCTGGGATTGTTTCCATGAGTCGCTCGATTCCATCCCAACAGGAATGGGATATGAAGGGTAGGGAAATGGTTGGTTATGAGTATAACCATAGTTACTACTTCCCACTCCAACAGAGTTCGAAGTTCTAGATAACGAGTCATCTTCTTGACTTGACAAAATCCCCTTGCCTCTTTCTCTACGAGTATAGTCCTTCCCTATGGCACCAATTCCTGGTCCTACCCGCCTACTGCCATGGTCATCATCCTGTGTTGCATGCGTGAAGTTTGCCTCACCAGTGAAGGGTGTCATAAATCCGGGAGGTGGTCCATAATAGTTTCCATATCCACCACCACTACCTCCAGCTCCACTGTATCCTTCATCATTCCCACCTCCGGTGGTAGGTGAGTCTCCTGATCTTGTACTAGAGCTATCATTAGTATCAGCATGATGTTGTGGTTGTGTAGGATTGTAAGAAGGTGGAATTCCAGTGTTTCTTGGTCTTGGGCGCAAAAGTTCTTCCAAAGAGTCAGCGCTGCTAGATCCCACCTCCTCCTCTAATACTCTTTCTACATTTATCTCTTCATTACGTGCTTCTTCAGCAACTCTAGGAGCTGGGTTGCCTTCATCATCATCTAAATGAAGAGGTCTAATCCATTGATAAAGTTGGTTACCCTCTGTATCATCATCTTCACCAACAATATCAAACACATCTAGTGGGTCACCACGGTCACCACGGTCGACATGATCTATTTCTGCTTCCTTATCTCGAATTTGAAGCTTCAGGTTGTAGTAGCAATAAACTAATTTTTCCAACCTACTATGAGCCAACTTATTTCTTTGCTCTGTGTGTATGAGTGCAAATGTGCTCCAATTTCTTTCACAAGCAGATGAGGAAGCTGTTTGTGATAATACTTTGATTGCTAACTTTCTCACAGTTGGTGCATCGGTCCCATACATGATCCACCATTCAGCTACAATGAAAAACAATGTTGATAAGCCTAATAACTCCAACAAATTCTATTATAAACTTATAGTGAAATATGTTTACACTCACTAGGAGACATTTTTGTTCGAGCAGCAACCGATGTTGGTTCTCCAAAAGTTCTTCTTGCATCTTTAAACCATGTTAGCTGAATTTAATAAATCGTGTTAGTTTAATCCAACAATGTAATTATTATAATTTAAGTAATTGTGTACCTCATTTCCAAATTGGCCAACTTCTGGTGATGCAGGGTCCAATTTAGAGTATACATTATGTACAGCACGTATAAGGGCACCATCATCTCCAACACCGGGTCTGTATTGGTATCGAGGATTCAAATAATATGCTGTTCAAAGAAACACATACGCTAATAATAGAAAAAATATTTATGCAACTAAAGAAATGAATTGCAAATTATGACATAATTTATACCTGCTGCATGCAAATCGTGGTATAATGTTTTATACCATCGGTCATCAATTATCTTTATGACCCACCTTGCACCAGGTTTTCTTTCCAATTCCTCATTCACTACACGCATCAACTCATATATTGCCCCCATAGTAGGATACACTTCTGTGTCAACAATCCGTAAAACTTTGTAAAGAGGTTCAAACACTTGGCACACATATTCTGATTGAGTCCAAAAAGCATGATCAAGCACTATACTTTCCACCATACGACCTGCATTTGAGCGGCTCAAATTGTGGTTGGCCCAATCTTCACTAGTGAATAATTGCTTCAACCCTGCTTTCTTCTTAAGTAGGCTGTCTAATGCAATATAGTTGGTGGCGAATCGAGTGGTAGCTGGACGAATAATTTCTCCTTTGCAAAATTCACGCATCTTTGCCAACAACCAACCGTGGTTGTAAATATAATTTTTGATCGTTCTAGCTCTTTTTACAACATTAGCAATATTCTCTCTCTTCCCCATTGCCTCAAACATGAGATCAATACAATGTGCTGCACATGATGTCCAAAACACATTATGATGCTTCATTAACTTTTTTCCAGCTTTGATAAATGCAGAACCGTTGTCGGTCATGACTTGGACAACATTGTGCTCTCCCACCTCCATGATTACATCCCTCAATAACTTGTAAATATACTTGTAGTTCTTTATATGGTCTGAAGCATCAACGGACTTCAAAAAAATTGTCTTTCCCTTGGAGTATACCATGAAGTTTATGATAGACAATCTGGTTGGGCCAGTCCATCCGTCACACATGATTGTGCAACCATTAGTTTCCCACTTTGACCTCAACTTGTTAACATACTCGCCAATGTCTTTATGCTCCATTTCCAAATATTTGTTTCTTACCTTATAAGGAGTGGGAGGTTGTACTCCAACACCGGCTTGTTGACATCCCAATACCATATTTTTTAAATGATGTGATGATGCCTTCTCAGCAGGGACATTTTCATAGATAAAGAACTTGCTAATTAGACGCCACATTCCCTCCTTCACATTACCTCCCTTGAAATAACTCCAAACACTATTTTGACGTGCTTTGGATGAGTTATATAAACTTGGGGCTATTGGTGGTGTTGGTTGTGATTCTCTAAGACTGCCCCCCCCCCCCCGTCTCATTTATGCACCACCACTTGTCCCGGAACCTTGTCCTCTATTAGGAATTTTATGAAGGTGTTCTCTTTCCCATGCTGACTGTTTGGAGGCACGTAATGCTTGTTTGAAACTGCGCCGTTCTTCAGGTCCCATGTCATCATCACAGTCGTCCTCATCGTCATCATCATCACTGTCAACCGCTTGGCCAATGCCTTCTCCTCGTAGCCCAGCTCGAATATTTTCCATTCCATATGTTTTCTTTTCCTTCTGGTGTTTTTTATTTTTTAATAATGTGGTGATGAATGCCTTCACTTCTGGGGGGACACTATCGCATCGTTGGACATTATGTCCTGGATCTAATCCACTAAGATGGTGCTTAAGTCGTGTCACTCCGCCACTCTTCATTACATGACGACAATATTTGCAAATTGTGCCATGTTTGTTTCCGTCTATTGGGTCTCCATGTTCCCAAGCTGGATCACGTTTAGACATCTTAAACGTACCTATATTTATTTTGCATGGAAATTAGGCAATTATTTTTTGGCCAAAAAATATAGTAGTGACGGTTATATAAGAGAACCTAAATAATAAAGTTATTCTACAAAAGAATTAAATAGGAAGTAAACAAAACGATTGTAAGGTGTAGAAATTATAAAAATAATATGGAATAATAAAACCTAATATTAATGAATAATAACCAGTTTGATAATAAAATAATAAATAACATTAAACATATTAAAATTATCCTAGGGAATAATTATACAACATTACTTAATTACTGCAAAAAATTAACATATTATTTGGTTCTTAGATCACATGCACGGGTCCACACATTTTTTTGTATAATTAACCTCCTTATATATGTACATTATCTATATATCCAACTTAACTAGTGTTTGTATTATATATTATTACAAATTGTTAAGAATTAATAAAGTGTTCTAGACAAACTTCTTTCTTTTTTAGTGTTTTAAAACCTTTTTTTTTTTTTTTTTTTTTTTTTGAGAAAAGTGTTTTAAAACTTTTTAAAATTGTTTATTCTTTCCTTTTCTTTTCCTTGCCGTTTCTTTTATATTCTTTGAAAATGGAGACTAAAAGGATTGATTATGGACTCTTTTCATGGGAGGTATGTAGAAATTGTTTAATCAAAATGGATAATCAGGAGCAAACGAGCTAGAACAAAGCCATAAAGCAAAGTTAGTAAATGTTTTGCCCCTCTTTTGGTGTTGGAAAGTTCATTTACGATAGTGTGAGGATGTGAAAATTAAAGAATCTCATGCATGGGTGCACACAAATTTTTTTGTTGTTGTATAAATTACAATAATATAAATGTAAGTTTGTAAACTTACCTTAAATGTAACACATCTGGAACTTTCGATGTCGTACGTAGCAGCAGCAAAACCTCGACGATCCTCTGCAGCTTGCCGTCTGAAAGGGCTAAGGGAAGAAGAAGAAACGGAAATGTGTAATAGAGGTTTTTCAATTTTCGAAGGGTCAAAAAATGTGTGATGATCTGATACTCCACCTCTGGGACGCACACGGTTTTGAACTTTTGGCAGTGTTTTTTTTACACACACACATGGGTTTGACAGTGAGAAACCACTCCACCATACATTTTTGTCTTGTCACTGTTTTTTTCACACACGGATATATCTTTTTGTCTTGTCAAGATTTTTTTCACGGAAAATTATTCTCTCCTGAGAGAATCCTTTTCCTTTATTCACATTTCACATGTGATTTGAAGGTGTAAGGCTACATGCCTGTATGGCAGTATGGGCATATGACAGTTTGGTTCAGTTTCAGTGGGTTTTCTTTGGATTTATTTGCAAAATTATTGGCACACACACACTCACACAAACCTAACATCTCACAGTCACATGCACATTATTTTCACATCTTTTCACCTCTGGGTGCAAAATTATTTTCACCTATTTTCACCTCTGCAACACTCTGCAACACACACTGCAACACTATGCAACACGCACACACCCACGATGCAACACGCACACACGCACACGCAACACGCACACACGCAACACGCACACACGCACACGCAACAAGCACACACGCACACGCGCACACGCATACCTTTCTGGATCATTCTCTATCTCCCTCGGTCTCTCCGTATCCTTCTCTCCCTCGGTCTCTCCGTATCCTTCTCTCCCTTGATCGTGTGTACGCTTTTTTGGCGGGATTGGATGATGTGTTTGATAAAGTGCGTAGTGATATTTTACGTACTCAACCTTTACCTTCGGTTGAGGAGGTTTTTTCTGTTGTTCGACGTGAAGCTCAACGACACGCTACCATGATGGGTGGAAGTAACAATCAAGGAGGTCTGCCGTCCATGGCAATGATCTCTCGGCCAGCTGGTACAAATCGTTCTAGTAATTCTTCTAATCAATCTTTAAATTCTCGTCCCTTCAACCGAGAAAATAAAGATGATTTGAAGTGTAATTTCTGTGGACAAACCCGTCATACTGAGGATACATGCTTTGCTAAGCATGGGGTGCCTGATTGGTTCCCAGAGTTAAAGAAAAAATTGCGTGCCAAGGAGCGTGGAGCAGCCGGGTCCAGTGGAGGCCGTGCCTCCCTTGCTGCGGCTACACCCACTGTTCAGGAAGCCGTGCCTAGCCCCAGTGACTCTGGTCAGAATTTGTTGACTCGTACTCAGGGTGCCTCGTCGTCCGACACAGGTACCATGGGACATGTTCTCTTAGCCTCCGAGAAACAGCACCATACAGGTTGGATTCTGGACTCTGGGGCAACGGATCATATGACATATGATAAAAATATGTTTCAATACATGACTACATCTCACAGAAAAAATATATCAACTGCCAATGGTACTTTGGCACCCGTGTGTGGTGCCGGCACTGTGCATCTCACCCCGTCACTTCCCTTACATCATTGCTTGCTTGTTCCATCTTTATCCCATCACCTATTATCGATACCACAGGTTACTGAACAATTGGATTGTGTTGTTCTAATGTATCCGTCTTTTTGTTTACTCCAGGATATTCAGACCAAGGAGATCATTGGGCGTGGCACTAAGAGAGAGAGGTTGTACTACGTGGACGACGTCGTTTCTGGAAGAGCAAATGCAGTTCGCACGTCCCGGTCTAGTAACTTACAAGCAGTGTGGTTGTTGCATCGTCAGTTAGGCCATGCATCTTTTGGGTATTTAAGGCATATGTTACCTAGTTTATTTAGTGGAATAAATGAATCAGACTTACATTGTGAAGTATGTATTCTTGCTAAAAGCCATCGTGCTTCTTTTCCGCCTAGTATGAATAAAAGAGCTTTACCGTTTGAACTTGTGCACTCTGATGTTTGGGGACCATCTCCGGTTGTTACTTCTTCTGGGATTAAGTGGTTTGTTACGTTTGTTGATGATTGCACTCGTATGACGTGGCTATATGTGTTAAAAAATAAGAGTAATGTTGGTATGGTATTTCGGAATTTTTTCTCAAATGCTTCGGACCCAATACTTCTCTGTGATTAAAGTTCTTCGTTCTGATAATGGTGGTGAATATATTAATCGTGAGTTGTCAGAGTTTCTTGGTGATCAAGGCATTCTCCATGAAACAACCTGCCCCTATACTCCACAGCAAAATGGGGTGGCTGAACGGAAAAATCGCCATATCTTAGAAACGGCACGTGCACTACTTATGGGTGCTTCTGTTCCTAAGGTTTTTTGGCCTGAAGCTGTTACTTATGCAGTCTACGTGATTAATCGTATGCCCTCTCGGGTGGTTAATTTTCAAACTCCTTTTCAAGTCCTCACTCAACATGTTCCTGTGGTGTCGTCTCATACTCTCCAACCCCGGGTCTTTGGGTGTGTGGCGTATGTGCATATTCAGAAAATTCATCGCACTAAGTTGGATCCGTGTGCACTTCGCTGTGTGTTTGTTGGTTTCTCCTCTCACCAAAAAGGATATAAATGTTATCACCCTGCGACTCGTCATATGTATGTTACCATGGATGTGACATTCTCTGAATCCGAGTATTTTTATGCTCCCGTATCTTCATCTTCAAATCACCAGGGGGAGAGCTCTAGTGATGATCTGAAATGGTTGGACTTGGAAGGAATCCCTGTGGTTGATTCCGTGCATAATAGGGCAGTGATCATACATGCCGAGAATGATAAATCTGCAATTGTTGCCGAGAGCAGCATGCAGTCAGGACAGGTTCCAGATGAGAGTGATCCCGAGAGTGATCAATCTCCAACAGTTGTCGAGAGCAGCCTGCAGACTATTGCCGAGAGCAGCATGCAGTCAGGACAGGTTGTTGACGAGCCTACTAATGTAACCCCCTCTCTCTCTAGCTCCACAGTGCTGCCCAATGAATCTTCTCTGGATATACCTGAGGTAAGTATTGTGGATGATTATGTAACTAATACAAGTAATGATGTAAATATATATAAGCTGCCACCGAGACAAAATCGGGGTGTGCCACCTAACAGGTTTTCTCCGGAAGGCAAAGTAAAGTATCCAATAGCCAACTATGTCTCATGCAATGGTCTTGCATCAGAGCGCAAGACTTTGGTGGACAATATGGAGGCTACTCGAGTACCAACCCGTGTGGAAGAGGCTCTAAAGGATCAAAAATGGGCAAACGCAATGGATGAAGAAATGTTGGCGCTACAGAAAAATAATACCTGGGAGGTGACGTCTTTACCGGAGGGAAAAAAAACAGTTGGCTGTCGCTGGGTGTTCACCGTCAAATACAAAGCCAATGGATCAATCGACAGGTACAAAGCAAGGTTGGTAGCTAAAGGATACACCCAAACATATGGTGTAGATTATCAAGAAACGTTCTCTCCGGTTGCCAAGATGAATACGGTACGAGTTCTGATATCTTTAGCTGCTAATATGAACTGGCCATTAAAACAGTTTGATGTGAAAAATGCCTTTCTTCATGGGAACTTGGAGGAAGAAGTATATATGGATTTTCCTCCTGGGTACAGTGCTGGTAGAAGTACCGGAGTATGTCGGTTGCGTAAGTCTCTTTATGGGCTTAAGCAATCGCCTCGTGCATGGTTTGATAGGTTTACTCAAGTTGTGAAAAAAATTGGGTATTACCAAAGTCATTCTGATCATACATTGTTTGTCAAACGGAGACAGGAAAAAGTGACGGCCTTAATCATCTATGTAGATGACATGATTATTACTGGGGATGATTGTGATGAGATTTCAAGGCTGCAGAGAAATCTTGCGGCTGAGTTTGAAATGAAGAACCTAGGGGATTTGAAGTATTTTCTTGGAGTCGAAGTTGCTCGATCTTCGAAAGGTATTTTCTTGTCACAACGTAAGTATGTTTTGGATTTGTTGAAAGAAACTGGTATGCTGGGATGTAAGCCAGTTGATACTCCTATTGTTGAAAAACATCATCTATGTTTGGATCCGAATCAGAAATCAGTTGATAAGGGGAGATATCAGAGACTTGTAGGGAGACTAATTTATTTGGCTCATACACGACCAGATATTGCCTATGCAGTAAGTGTAGTAAGTCAATTTATGCATTCACCAAGTGAAGATCATATGGCTGCTGTTATGCGTATCTTAGCTTATTTAAAGTCTGCACCTGGAAAAGGAGTTCTCTATATGAAGCATGGACATTTGAGGATTGAGGGGTTCACAGATGCTGATTGGGCAGGAAGTGTAGGTGACAGACGGTCTACTTCAGGATATTTTACTTTTGTAGGAGGCAATTTAGTCACATGGAGAAGTAAAAAACAGAAGGTAGTATCAAGATCCTCAGCTGAGGCCGAGTTTCGAGGGATGGCTCACGGCATTTGTGAGCTTCTCTGGCTTCGAAAACTTCTGGAGGGGCTTGGGTTCAAGCCAAAGGAGACCATGAGACTATACTGTGATAATAAGTCAGCGAGAGATATAGCTGATAATCCGGTACAGCATGATAGAACAAAACATGTGGAAGTTGATCGACATTTTATTAAAGAAAAACTTGAAAGGAAGATTGTATCGATCCCGTTTGTGAGTTCAGATGAGCAACTTGCAGATGTTCTAACTCATGCAGTATGTAGTCGAAAGTTTGATGACTCACTTGTCAAGTTGGGCATGTGTGATATCTATGCACCAACTTGAGGGGGAGTGTTGATCACGAGTCAATATTAGGAAAAATAGGAATGTAAATAATAGGAGACCTTGTTTAAGTAGGTTTGTATTAAAGCTTTTGTTTCCTTGTGGAACTTAGATTGTACATATATATATTTCAGAACAAGTAATAAAAGGATAATTCCGTAAAAGTTCTATTCTCATTACTTATTTGGCGGCTGCGAATGGCCTTATTATTATGATCTGGCTTCAAAATAGTTGCAATCACAGAAGCGTATTTTGGAGCCTCCGACAAAGACCTTGCGACTGAATATCCTGTTTGATGGTAAAACGTAAGCATCAGTAGACTAAACAATTGCGAACTGATCCGGTGAATTTATTTGGTTTAATCGTTACCTGTAGCAGGATGTACCATGCAAGCAGCAGCACCAAATGCTAGGTTCTTTTGCTCTGTATTTGGTAAGGAACCACCAACCGGAATCCAAGACCATTCCTATATAAATTACTGAAAGATTATGCCTTGAATTATGAAGTAAGCAAGACCAAACTCCCGATCATCTTGATGAGAATGGAGATTAGAAAACTGCGTCAACTTTCAAGATAAATGTGATTGTTGTTCCACTACATGGCAAGGCATGAAGTCTTGTTCGGACATATTTCCAGAACAAAATCATCGTTCATCTCAGAAGTTGTAAGCAATGTAGTCTGTCATAAAATTTACCTCTTCATAAGTTTTTGTAATACGGATTCCCATTGTCTGTAACCATGACAAGAGCTTTTTCTTCAATAAATCAAAAGGCATGGCTTCTTTAGCAGCCAAGCAAGTTTCCTGCAAATCCATTTCTCTAAATACTTTGTACACGAATAAGTAATGCAATAAACAAAGTAATGTCCATCGAGCAAACCTCAAAGAACAATCTAGTCGGAGACATGGGCATGACATAAAGAAACGTTGGATATTCTGCTTCTGAAGACCGAACATTTTGTTTCGTGTAGTCTCTATAATCCATGAAAACCATCACTTCGGGATCATATGGGTTACTTTCCACCTGAAATTGTAAGAAAGAGTAGACATAGTAAAAAGTCATCAAACGCCACGAAAGGAAGTTAAGGAACTAGTCATCCCCGGGTACAGTAAAATTTAGAAACATAATTCCTACCTCAACCTCGATACCATATGCTGTTTGGACAGACACCTTTGGACCACCCACCTCGTACTGCAAAAGCTTCCCCGAAGCAGCTCCTGATGCAACAGTAGCAAGCCTATAATACTAGTTAGATGTTTGAAACAAGGTATGGAAGAAGTAGAACCATCACCAAAAATTTAAACTGAATAAATGCCATTCCATCATACCTGCACGAAACAACAATATTGTGGCCACAGGATACAAGGCTAATCCCATTGCTAGCTTCAACAATACTTTCCACCCTTGAATCGAGATACGAAACACCTGACTCCACACACCTAATAAAAATTAATATGAATTATGCTATAAGTGTTATTCTATAAGTGGGCAACACACCTGATATATAGGGCTTTCAAACAATATTTGAGAAACACTTAAAAAAACAATTATATTTAGTTTTTATTGCAAGCAAACTTATACAAGGCCAATTCAATGACTTTGATGTGGGTAGAAAAAAATAAAAAAACAAACTAAAAAGTAAGCAACCAATTTAATTATCCCAACTAAGAGGCACCAACACATGAAATCTACAAAGTTGATTAGGAGAGATTTTCAGTATGCTAGGAATAAAGTCTCGTACACAAAATGTCATAATATAATTAGTTGAAACTTTTCAAGTATTCAGCCATTTATATTATAATACTTAATGTACCGAACCATATTTCTTATTCAGTGAAAATTTTCTCGTTGACTAAGTGAAAGTGGGCCAGGTTTCAAGGACCCGAGTGAACTCATCCAAGCACATGTTGTTCAACTCTACATTGCCAAAGATCTCCTTCATGGCCCATGCATTTGACCTTATTGACTCACCTTCTTTCTCCACCATCACTCGCCTAATCAACTCGGCCACCGAGTCACTCGTAAACGATCCGTCTCGCTCGTCCCTTGGTATCTCCAACCCGACCCGCTTATCATGCATTAGTCTCGCGTTCAATGGTTGGTCTGAATAAGCACCTGAAAACAAAATCAGAACCCGCCCAAACCGTAGTGCCTCAACAACTGAACTCCAACCGCAATGAGTTAGGAAACCTCCTACAGATGCATGACCTAGAATCTTAAGTTGTGGGGCCCAACCCCTCCAGACCAAGCCTCGATCCTCCACTCGAGTTAGAAACCCGGGTGGAATGATATCGGCCCCCAACACACCCTCCACCAACGGGCGATTGTTGACCACCCAAATAAAAGGCAACCCGGATTTCTCTATCCCATGTGCCAACTCGTGCGTTAACTCTTGAATAGCACCCTCCACCAATGGGTTTGCCATAGATCTTCCTGAGCAGACTCACCGCGTCAGATTCAAACTCGGTGCAGCTCCGCATAGTCACAAAATTACAATCTTGAATAGCACCCGCGACTCTCTGAAAATCAGAGACCTCGTCGTCCATGCAATCCCAGTGGCTCACCATCTCATGCAGCTTAAAAGCAACGTTGGAAGGATAGTCGACCCACTCGGGGACGACCGTAAAGTCCTCCGGCCGCCGGACTTTGTCGCTGAGTAACTCGGACGGAGAACCGAAGAAGGCCAAGGTAGTGGCGTTGGTGACGCTGAAGTAGACCGAGTTGACTCCGAGCTGGGTGACGACTCGGGGAAGCCAGTAGCAAATGACGTCGTGGACGACCCAGTTGACGCCCGAATGTTGGATGAAATGCGTGACTGAAGGCTTGAGCAAGTCGTAGGCTTTTTTGAGGTAAGGTACTTTGTTGATTGGTAGCTCAGAGGTGGACTCGGCGGATTCCGGTAAGCCGTCAACGGCGGGGAGAGGAAGCTCGACGAAATCGTTGAGCGGGGAAAAGGAGGAGGATCGGAGGCGATTGATGTTTTTGGGGGTGGAGATGAAGGAGATTTGGTGACCCTTTTGAGCTAAGAACTTGGAGACCTCCAGAAATGGCATTAGGTGGCCGTAGGCTAGCCATGGGAACATGGCTATGTGAAGTTTCTTCTGATCTTTGCTCTCCATGTGTTGGATGAATTGTGTATGAGAGGAGATACTCTCAGGTTTTTAATATCACAAGTTTTACTTAAAGGGTTGCAGGTAAGGTAGCTTTTGGCTAAATTATTGGATTGCTTATGGTGTGAGAGATTAATTAACATCTAAACACTTAATTAATCACTCATGGCGCATGTGATTAATATTTGGTGGTTAGTTTAATGGTAAAAGTAGGTATGAGATTAGTGTTAATATGATTAAACTAAGTATGAGATTAGTGTTTATATGGCCAGGGAAGACTGCAATGCCTCTGTGAGTCTTCTCAGATCCCAGAATGATTAACTGTCATAGCGAAACCATCTGGTCCTCTTTAAAAAAATTAAAAAGTACAAAGCGAAAATTATTTCTAATGCCAGAATTAAAAATGGACTTATCCAAAATACCTCACCAAACCCACTAAATTTTATTTATCTTTTTAATATCAATTATTGACATACATGAGATTTGGGGTGCACAATTATGGACAGACTTTAGGTTTTCTTGTCTTGAATATTGGATAATCTCTTGCATTTTAGGATTTAAGTATCATATCTTGCTCTAACTAGTCAAACGATAGTGTGTGTGCATGTATGTATCATCTTATATGGGGAGAGAGAGAGAGAGATAGGATTTAAGTATCATATCTTGCTCTAACTAGTCAAACGATAGTGTGTGTGCATGTATGTATCATCTTATATGGGGAGAGAGAGAGAGAGAGAGAGAGAGAGAGAGAGAGAGAGAGAGAGAGAGAGAGAGAGAGAGAGAGAGAGAGAGAGAGAGAGAGACTGAACACACAGAGCTTCCGACATGGATTCATGCAAGAAAAGAACCCTGTGTGCTCACTCTCTTCTGTCACCTTCTTTACAAACCTGTAATTATGTATCCGAATTATATGTATCCGGTCGCACATGTAGCCACACATACATGTTGAACTAAATGAAACACGTACCTTCTTCGTCCTCTTCTCTTTGTAGCTAGGGTTAATTAAGGAAGCTGATTTGTGCAAAACAAAGGGTTAGGTGGGTTAATTTATATAGGGGATCAAAAGCATCGATCCGTCCTTGACTTCTTGATAAAGATATGTTAAATTTTCTTCCCCTCGAATGCTATTGGAAATCGGCAACCAATCACTAGCCCTGAAATGCAAGAGATTCCAGGCCAACCAGTCGAACCTTCGGTTCTTGCTTACGTCTAACACTTACGTGTTTATGCCAATCTCGGAAACCTTTTTAGCTAAAAAGTCTAAACTAATTTTTGATTTTGTGGTATTTTTTAATACCTTGTCGAATATATCATCAATATGAAAATTAAGATACGAAAAGGTTATAACTTACTCCAGAGTAATTTCATGTGCCCTCGTTAAAACTATCAAATAATTGTACATGACATTTAATATGACTCAAATTCCGCAAAAACTATATATATGAGTTTTTAAATTCGCATGTTTAACGGGTTGTGTGAATAACGGTTAAATTAACCATTAGCGATCAGTTAGTTAACAAATCATGTTAAAAGATGTTTCAAGTTTGATTAATATACTCCTCACAAGGATAATTCTTTTGGCACAAATGTAGCATCCATAAAACTTGTATGTTTGTGTTATATAAAACAAACTTAAGCTGCACCAGCTGAACCATGGAAATTGTTAGATTCGCATAAATCACTGCAAAAGCATAGGTAGAGCGATCGACGTCATTCCTTTGTATCATGCTTGAGTGCTCCTTTTAATTGTTAATTACTACTACATTTGATGCTCTTATTTTTAATACAATGTCCCCATATCTTCAAAACCTTAATGTTTGAATGGAGCCAAGTGTCTCTTTCAAGTCCAATATTCTATTGGTTTGGTGTCTACTAATAATTGGCGATAAGAATAGTACGCGCAGCGCACAAATTTTTTTGGAAATCAGCATTTCATCGAGGTTTGGTAGTCTTCAGGTTATTTATCAAGTGACACACCCCGTCCCGAAGGAGGGCATGCTGGCCGTCACGTGAGAGTGACGTAACCATTTACACAGTTCGGAAGCTTTAAAGAATACGATTACTAAGATATAACACCCGATGGTGAATCCTACTTTTGTGAATTCTGTCAGAACGCCGTTGAGTTCCTCGCGGCCACCAAAGCTCCGCTAACTTAAACCTGGAGGGGCGAAAAACAAAATTGAGTGGGTCAGCAAAACAAAGTTTTTCAAAAAAAATCTTACATTTAATACATTTCTAACCCCTCGCTGTAAAACCTGTATACTTTCCCAAAAAATAGCATAATAGCATAATACTTTTCATAAATCTCAAATCATCAATTTTTCTTTTAAAACCCGAAAATATGCCATGTTATAAAAACTTTCAAAAACCGAAAGAATGATGCATCAATGTAACAGGTGAAATGATGAATTAACCGGAGGCCCTGCAGTTGGTCCTGTACGGTTAACTCTAAAGCTCATCATCCAAACTAACCGGAGTCACCTCGGTGACCTGTACGGTCTAACTCTGCACGTCACTCGGAACTACATAAGGTAGTCTGTACGATGATAGGTGTATGAATACGCTCTAGTGCTTCTCACATCAATCATCAGCGCGCATATCTAAGGTCACCCACCAGTCGGAACCCCTCTAATGGTCTGTACGACTGGCATGTCAGAACCCTCATATGGTCTGTACGACATCCACCTACTTGGATCCAAGGCGAGCGTGCGGTGTGGTGAATAATATAAGCACTAACACCTAGGGGCAAGTTATGAGCTATCAACGTTATGCACATCGTCAATGATTCACATAAATAATATAAACTCACCTGACTTACCTGTGCGTCCACAGCACCAATTCATATATATATACATGCATCGATTATCAATTCATATAATTCATATCATTCATCACATGCATATCATTCCTATCATGGCATTTCATTCATATCATGCATCTCATTCATGCATGGCATTTTAGAAACATATTTTCATCAAAAACTCAATTTCTGGGAAAATCAATAGTATATAGGTAAATACAGAAAATACTGCCCACTCACCTGGAGTTCGCCCAACAACTCCCTAGTACAACACATCGAGGCATCATGACGATCGGCGCCTAGAACAATAATCAAATCCAACCTCAGAAATCATATCCATAGAATATATAACTTATATTAAACACTTCACTATGCAGTTCGATCCGGAAGATCTGCAACTCAGATTTCCAATCCATAACTTCCAGAGGTCCACAATATACCTCTAGGACAACATCCTAAAATTTCATTACCATCCAACGGTCGGATTTCCGTCAATTTCCAAAACCAAGTGACGGTTAACATTCTATTTTATGAACTTACAACTCCAATTCCGGAAGATCCGTAAATCGGATTCCAAATCCGTAAGTTCCTATAATCCTCAAATATTACGTATTACGATGCATCAAAGTTTGGTGACGATCCAACGGTCGGATCGTCAATTCACATTTTCACCTATGCGAAATAACTATAAAACGTTATTTAAAGCACCTAACCAACAATTCTTAACAACTTCTCATACGGTGCTCAAATTGGGTATATGAATATACCACATCGACCTACTCGACGTCACGGACGTCGAGAAATTTTTAGAAAAATTTTTGGAGGGCTCACGCGCCACGCGTGGCACGGGTCTACGCGCCCCCACGCGCCCTTCTTCTTCCTTGGCTCGCCGGACTGGTTTTTCCGGCGGCCGGTTTCCGGCGAATTTTAAAACTCTTCGTTCTCCTTCGTTTTTCACCCATTTTCTTCGTATTTTATATCAAATTGAAGCCCCAAACATGAAGAATCACAATAGACTAGTTTAAGGCTCTAAAAACAATTAAATCTCACCGGAAAAATTCCAAGGAATTCGGCCAAACTTGAACCACGTGATCCCGACGTCCAAATCCTTCAAACGAAGCACTTCGAGCTTCCTTAGGACCTCACTAAGCTCACTATAAGCTTAGAATTCCCTGAAACACAACATTTTACGTTCGCATGAACAGTGACCAAAAATGGAGGTTTCGGGTTCACGTGAAATCGAAGGTTTCACGGCCTAAAACTAACACCAATCAACTTACAAGGACTCAGGGATGAAGATGCATACCTTGGTTGCCTCGATCCGTCGAGTTTTGGAGGGTTTTGGGTGTGGCCGTACGTTGGGTGTGTAGAGAGAGTGAGAGTGTCGTGAGGGAGGAGAGAGAGAGAGTGACGGGGAAGAGGGAGAGAGAGAGCGTGAGGTCTAAAACAATCCCCACCATCCATTTTTCTAATCCTTGATCCCTAACCAACAATTAACCAAATACCAAATCAATAATCCAATTCACATAAATAATCTTCTTTTAATCTATATAAGGTTAAACCAATTAATGTCACACTCATACCTTAACAACGTCAAGGGCATTTCCGTCATTTCATACCCTCGATATGAAAATCTCGGGACGGGCTGTGACATCAAGTCATATTGCATGTCTGTCAACAAATGCCAACAACTTCTGAACGAGCATGTTGATTGACGACTTTCAAGGCATCTTAAATTTACAAAAAGTAGCACCCAGCTCTTCCGTGAAAAGTTTGTGAGTTTCGGGGGTCAACTGACCTATCTGGTCCAAAGGTGAATTCGCCCCTGGAAGCGATAGAGTTATTTATGCCTACTTTAAAACTTTTTTTTTTTTACATTAAATAAGAAATTTTCACATTAGTTGATAAATAAAAGTTGACATCTTTAGTATTATCGATAGAGCTTGAGTTGACTCCAAGATCTTATAGATGACATGAGATGTGAAATTTCAACTATAGATTTTCAAAATCAAACCAAATAATTATTGATATATTGATTAAATATTAATAACATTATCGATCAAATGTTGACGTCTAAATAACATAATTGTTGACATTTCAAATTATTATCAAGCTATATATCGAGATCCCGGGTTTTCGGCTTGCCAAACAATCAACACAAAAATTGCTAATTACAAATTACAATAGTGAAATCGGATCCACACGAACCACCTTTATTTACTACATTGCTAATCACATCTCGATACATATTGAAACCCCTTTTAGGAACACTTTAGTAATCTAAACGGTAACAAAGGAACACACATTTGTACTATTTACACCAAAAAAACAAGTGACCTTCAAAAGTAGGCAGTGACCTCATATCTTAGGGTACTCTAAACTGTGTTATTATGCCGGAGGACTAATGGAATGTGAAATAGGTTCTAATCATAGTGGCTCCGGAAGGATCAGAAAGTAGGTGTCTGACGAGGTTCTTTCTCAAGTTATTTGGTGCTAAAACAAACATATACAACGCGAAAAGGATGAGATCAGCCGAGGACAACGTAGAGCCGAGGAAACCCTGCCACATCCTGCAACCGAAGCACAGACATCGATCAATCATTCAAGTTTGTCTAGCTTTTCCAAAGAAACCTGTTCAAGTTTTCTTTGTGAAGCGGAAGATATAGAAAATTGATCGTACCAGGTGGGTAAGCGGAAGAAAGTGTGAAAGAATATCCTGATGCCCTCGATGTCCTGTTGCAGAATAAGCGCTAGTCCGAAAAGAAAGAATGATCTTTGGCGTTTCCTTTCTTGCGGCCAGAGTGTATTCCATGCTGAAAGCGAAATAGTGTATTGACAGCGAATGATCTTATATAGCTGAAGACACTCGAAACATAGTACGCTAGCTAAGCAGTTATAACAAAGCGAGCATAAAAACACGATACATATGGATGTTTAAAGAGAGAAAAATGTAGATGCAGCTCACTATGTGCCTTGCAAATTAACGAATAAGTGGAAATGTGGATTGGAGCTTTCAAATATCATGACAGGGAATGTGCCGAAAATGTATATGAGGCTCACAACACATAGTTCTTGCAAGTATTTTAGTAATTTTGGTTTGCACAACACATAAAACTGTTCCAAACATACCAAACCAACGCTTACCTAGCATCGAGATGTTCTCATTACTTATTTGGCGGCTGCGAATGGCCTTATTATTATGATCTGGCTTCAAAATAGTTGCAATCACAGAAGCGTATTTTGGAGCCTCCGACAAAGACCTTGCGACTGAATATCCTGTTTGATGGTAAAACGTAAGCATCAGTAGACTAAACAATTGCGAACTGATCCGGTGAATTTATTTGGTTTAATCGTTACCTGTAGCAGGATGTACCATGCAAGCAGCAGCACCAAATGCTAGGTTCTTTTGCTCTGTATTTGGTAAGGAACCACCAACCGGAATCCAAGACCATTCCTATATAAATTACTGAAAGATTATGCCTTGAATTATGAAGTAAGCAAGACCAAACTCCCGATCAGCTTGATGAGAATGGAGATTAGAAAACTGCGTCAACTTTCAAGATAAATGTGATTGTTGTTCCACTACATGGCAAGGCATGAAGCCTTGTTCGGACATATTTCCAGAACAAAATCATCGCTCATCTCAGAAGTTGTAAGCAATGTAGTCTGTCATAAAACTTACCTCTTCATAAGTTTTTGTAATACGGATTCCCATTGTCTGTAACCGTGACAAGAGCTTTTTCTTCAATAAATCAAAAGGCATGGCTTCTTTAGAAGCCAAGCAAGTTTCCTGCAAATCCATTTCTCTAAATACTTTGTACACGAATAAGTAATGCAATAAACAAAGTAATGTCCATCGAGCAAACCTCAAAGAACAATCTAGTCGGAGACATGGGCATGACATAAAGAAACGTTGGATATTCTGCTTCTGAAGACAGAACTTTTTGTTTCGTGTAGTCTCTATAATCCATGAAAACCATCACTTCGGGATCATATGGGTTACTTTCCACCTGAAATTGTAAGAAAGAGTAGACATAGTAAAAAGTCATCAAGCGCCCCGAAAGGAAGTTAAGGAACTAATCATCCCCGGGTACAGCAAAATTTAGAAACATAATTCCTACCTCAACCTCGATACCATATGCTGTTTGGACAGACACCTTTGGACCACCCACCTCGTACTGCAAAAGCTTCCCCGAAGCAGCTCCTGATGCAACAGTAGCAAGCCTATAATACTAGTTAGATGTTTGAAACAAGGTATGGAAGAAGTAGAACCATCACCAAAAATTTAAACTGAATAAATGCCATTCCATCATACCTGCACGAAACAACAATATTGTGGCCACAGGATACAAGGCTAATCCCATTGCTAGCTTCAACAATACTTTCCACCCTTGAATCGAGGTACGAAACACCTGACTCCACACACCTAATAAAAATTAATACGAATTATGCATCTTCAAAGAATTACAATGCCTGCAAGCGTAAAACGAGTAGACATGTAGTAGAGTAGGGTTGTGTTACTTTCTCAAGAGCTCCTCATGTAGCATGTCTCGACAAACACGACCATAAGCACGATCGATCATAATGGGGTCCGAATCACCGTCAAGATACACTATGGTGTTCTGCCAAACATGCTCAATACACCCTTCAAGTCCAAGATCTTGACAAGTAAAAATAGAGGCGAATATCGAATGTGAGCAGAGTTTTGAGTCCTTTGAATTGGGTAGTTCACAAATAATGCAGCGAACAAGATATGGTAGATACCTTTGAATTCATCCTCCCAAACACCATAGTTGTTTGTGAAAGGGAGATCAGGGCCAATAAGCCCAACTTTTAATCCCAACTTGGCTGATTCTGCAGCCAGAGCAAGACCTGCCGGACCACAACCAATCACCACCAAATCCAGAACACCATCTCCTACTGGTATTGGCGGTAGCTGCAAATTAATCCATAAGCAGCATCACAAAATTGGGTTTGGGGTTTCCGGATTTAAAGTTTCCAACATTCATGCCTCAATACAAACGGAAAATATGCGGAAACAGAACCAGTTATAAACTTTTAATCAAAAATAAAACTGGACAGACACCAAACTGACTTTTGCTTGCAAGCGCTTATGCTAACAGGTGTTTTTATTATAAACATATAGAATTTTTATTCAAAATTCAAGTGTTCTACCTGGAAGTGCTTCGTGCAGACAACTCAAAAGTGCTTTTACGTTTTTCTACCAAACATAGTCAAAATAATACTTTTGTCCGAAGTAATCCAACAATAATCTATGTGCCATATAAACTACGATGTAGTGTCATTTAAAATTCGTAACCGAGTCTATTCGCGCATATTTTCCAAAATATGAATACAAATAAAAACCATGGAAGGAGAGAGACAGTGTGTGAGTTAAAAACCTTTTCAGCGAGCTTGGACTGCTTCTCCATGACCTTTTTCTGCTGCATTTGAACTAAGAGCAATTCCGGCCCGCCGCCCTTCATGAAATCCTCCTCGTCCGCAAACCCTTCCTTCACCGCCACCCCAACACCGCCCCCTTCGCCTCCTGCACTCGCTCTCACTCGCAGCAGAGAAACCTTGTTGCACAAACCATACCGGAAAAAAGGACCTTCCTTTCCACCCGCCAGTCCTCCTCTTCTCCTCGCCCTCCAGGTCGGGCAAAACGACGCCGTCATTGCTGCAACGCAGTCCATACCGGCTTATATCTCCTACGCGCCTCAGAACTTTCAGGACTCACAGCCTGGCATTCATACTGGTTTTTTTCCGAAAAAGTTGGAGTCTTTGGGGGACAGAGCAAAAGGGTATTTCGGGGACGTGGATTTTGTGAGCTGAAGTGCCGGAAAAGCCACCGGAGACGGAGAGTTTCTGAGAGAGCTGCTGTCACTGCTAAAGCTCAGCCTCTGACCGCTTGGAGATAGGGAAGGGGAGTTAATGGTTGGCGTTTTATTTGCTCGTTTCAACGAAAGTCATCCGAATTTGCCACGTGGATAAACATCATTGGCTGAAACTCCAACTAGGCGTGCCTTATCAATACGGATTGTGTTCCCTTATCAGCTGCCGTTTTGTAAACTTGGAGGGTGTCTGAATTTGCGTGGGAGTTACATTGCTCATGTAAGATGAATGATTTCCCCAATCCCCCTACCTACCAACTAATTGATATATGATGCATTGAAGACGGAAAAGTCTTGCATAAAATGTTGAAATTTTTGTCCGTCCATCGTTTAAAAGATTTTCGAGTTAAAATATCTCATGTGTATATCGTATCATGTCACGCTATTCAGTAACAAGTTTATGATCTTAACATCCAAGATGTTTAATGTAGAAGTTTCAAGAATATTTCAGACGAAAATAACATTGACCGTTGAGAGGTGGGTATTTGAATATGACGGCTCGAGTGGCAGCACAACAAGAAGTGGTGGTGGAGCAAAGAGTTAGCGGGGTTTAGGGTTAGGGTTGAAGGGTTATAATTTGGAGTTTGAATTTCAGAATTTTGATTTGGGAAGGTAGCGGGTGTAGGGTTTGTTTAGCAGGAAAGAAGAATTTGTTTAAATTGCCAAACTCAAAATGTCGTCGTTTTGGTCATGTCATTTAAAAAAATAATAATAAATGGATCTTCTTCTCCAATGAATGAGAGATTTTTCAGTGTGATCGGTACACGGGGTGGTACACCACGTGTTACTAAATAAATAGTAAAATATGTGTGCTGAAAAGTTAATAACTTAAAAAATAAAATTTCTCACCAATTCTATTAAAACACGTGGTATACCACTTGTGTTTCCGTCACAACTAAAAATTTCTCCCAATGAACGAAGGAGGCACTGCCGCAGCCGAAAAACCTAGATCTGTCGCAGGCTTCCCATAGGTCCTTCACATGCGTTCCGTTTAGTCTCCTGAGAGTCCCAAGTCCATATTAGAACTGTCCCTGATGCTATTTATGTGACAGACCAAATGTTTCAACACAACTCAATTGGCGCTCAACAAGAATCATATAGATGTTAGATACAAACAGACATCGCACATGTGAGGACATGTTGAGAATACCGTACATTAGAGATAGAAGTATTGCATATGGTGCTCAAAATATTTTGCATTTGTTCGCCCATTGTTAATTAGTGCTAGATTCTCACATTCTAATCAGTATTAGATGTTTCGTGGGAATGAGGATGACAAGGGGTCAAAGGATTGGATTGAGAACGGAAATTCAAACTTGAAACATCTTCTCACATTAACATATTTACTTCCATTTTGGGAAATGAGAGTGATATGAAATAAATATGATACTCATAACTTATATTCTTATCCTTTACAACTAAACATACCATAAAAAGATAAATACTGGCAAGCAAAGAAGAAAGCTTGCAGCTTCATTACTCCAAACATTTTCCCATTGAAGCTTCCCTTTTCTCATTATTTCATGTGGCTAGCATCTTTACTCAAAACAATATATCTAATACATTTAAAAAAAAAAAAAAATTGTTTTGTAATTTAAAAAAAAAATTACATACAAGAGGCTTAATTCTTTTTTGTTATTATAAATAGGAGAACAAATTAGTTAAAAGTGTCTGATTGCGTCTCGTAACGCACATTTTATAAAAATGTAAAACTTTTTTTATTCTCTTCCTATTCGACCCCACGTTTTTCGCATGTGATGTAAGAGTTGTCCTGCCTTGTCCTGCGAATTAGGCTGGCCTACTGAAGTTTTTGTAGAACCGGGCCTATGAGTTGTGTACGGAGTCCTGATCAAAACGGCGCCGTTTAAGTGCGGTCTATGATTCAATATGTAGTTGAAGAAGTGGTACGAAAGCCAACCCTCGTTTTTGAGAACGAAAACGTGAAAGCTTCTTCGCGGCAGTCACAGGCTCTGTGCTGCTGATACCTGATACAGAGAGAGAGAGAGAGAGAGATGGGAAATCCGAAGCAAAAATGGACGGTGGAGGAAGAAGAAGCTCTGAGAGCGGGGGTTAGGAAACACGGCACTGGCAAGTGGAAGGACATCCAGAAGGACCCCGAGTTCAACCCCTTTCTCTCTTCTCGCTCCAATATTGATCTCAAGGTCTCTCTCTCTTTCTCTCTCTCGATATTTATATATAATATATATATCGCTATGTGCATATGGAAATTCCAGAATTTGAATTTACTGCATATTGTGGTGGTTGTTTTCGAATGTTTTGTGCTGTTGAAATAATGGGTTTGCTTGTTTTTGTTTTTATTTTTACGGATCAAATGAGATATTACTGAATGCAAATTGCCTGGTCCTGTGATGTGATTAAAATTAATTACAATGATGATGCATGGCCGAGTCTGAATTTGTGGAGTTTTGGATTAAAGTGGTGAACCTGTTAGAGCTACGAATAGCTAATTGTTTCTGGTATAGTGATTGTTGATTCAGGACTTTGATTCGAAATTCGCTCACTTATCGGAAAGTTGGAAGCCGCTCTTTGAGTTACTTGATTTTCCATTTTTCCTCATCAGTTGGCTAAATGTTATTTAGGCATGAAATGAATTTTGAGACTGGTGTGCGAAAATCGTAGGAAGGCGTAATTTTATGTTGAAAGCATTTCAGATTCGCCAATTCGCCCGCCTGTTGCGGAATTCTATTTGAATGAACTAATATTGCTTTATATCAGAACAATTGGTAGACTGTATCTAATGTGGTATGAAACATTTTCTAGATGATTACTATGTCTATGGTTTGTGTTCAAATTGATTTTTGCTTGTATAGGACAAATGGAGGAATATGACTGTTAGTAGCACGGGGCCTCGGGAAAAATCAAGGCCCAAAGCAAGAACAAACCCAGATGTTGCTGTTGCTTCAGTATCCCTTCCCCAGACTTCTTCTGCTGCTCCAGTCAGACGCGATTCACCAGCAGCAGCAGCAACCCCTGCTAGACGTGATTCACCGGCGGCAGCCCCAGTCGGACCTGATTCACCAGCGGCAGCCCCAGTCGGACGTGATTCACCAGCAGAAGCTCCAGTCAGGCGCGATGCACCAGCGGCAACTCCATTCAAACGCGAGACATCAACAGATACTCCAGTCAGACGCGATACAACTCCAGTTGCGGATGATTCCTCGACTGGCTTATCTGATGCAATACCTGCTCCAGTGTATGAATCTTTTTGTTCCTTGCCTTTGTCTTTTATCAATACAATAGAAATCATATGTGGCTAGTACATGGGGTTTTCGCAGAATGTATTTGCAGTTATACATTCTGCGAAAAACCCATAGGAGGCATTATGAGTGGAAAAAACAATTAGAATGTGGAATGACATAACTCTTTAGGCTCTTATAGATTGGCACAATTATGGGGCGGGGGAAGCTGACTAATCAGTTAGGGTAAAGGGGAGGAGTTGATAGGTGATGGTGCCAAGGTTTCTTTGATTAATAACTAGATGTCAGGTGATCATCTTTTTAAACATTATAACCATACTAAGTTGATAAGGTTTCTGACCTCTTAGCTTTGTACGCTTTCCTCTTGCATGCAATAAGAATGCATGGTTTCATGGCATAGTTTCTTAGACAACCTCAATGAGGCAATGAAGAAATACCCAAACTAATAGAAGGTGCAATTCTGGTGCATACAGAACTCTATTATCATAATCTGTACTGTAGTACTGTTTTCTGTGATAATATTTACACTGATGCAATAATTAGCGTAGTGAGCAGATCTTGCTTTGATCTTTTCCTGGAACCATATCGCATGATGCCTTAGTTTCGTCTCAGCCATAAATCCTATGCTTTATGACTTTTGATCCTCTCATGTCAAACATAGCATCTCTTGGTTACAATAAGAACACAGTATATTGAATGGTTTATTTGTACATTGTGTTTAATATATCTACAGTCATTATCCATTTCATTTTACCAATTTCTGTACCTCCAATAGCCAGACAGCTTTTATTATTGTTATCATTTTTGTACGAGTTATTTTATTTTTTGAATTTCATCTTGGTCAATCATTTTCTTCTATTATTAGGTGCAATGCAATGATTTTCGAAGCACTTGCTGCCTCGACAGATCCAAATGGATTGGACACTAGTGCTATTGCTAGCTTTATTGAGGTATGTCTGAAATTTATGCTCTCTTCTTTTATTTCTTAGAAATGAAATTAAAAGAATCGTTGAGACTTTGTTAATTGATTCACTGCGGAGGAAGTTGTATATTAGCATGTTGAAGGGAGTAATATTGTCAATAATGATAATAGTTGTATAAACTCTTGAAGGGAAGTAATATTGTCACGGAGGATAATAGTTTGCTCCTAGATAACCTCTTGTAGATTTATGTTTCAATTAATCATGGTACACCACGTGTTCCTATGCTAGAGCTACGAAAAACATCGACTTTGTTTTACTTCTTGAAAATATAGCATTTTGTAGAATATCAATGGACCTTTTCTGTCTCATATTTGTTACTTTATAGATAATCATAATACCTAAATCTAAGTTAGTTTTTCAATACCTGTCGAGCTCATTATATTTGGGTTACCTTCAGAAATATCTCTTATACTTCTTTTTGCTGGTGAGAACGAGATTGAAAGAATTACGAAGAAAAGCTTCCAATTCATAGTTGATGTCTCTGATGAAGTTGTTTTATAACCACTCAATTCTCATGACAAAATGACTCCTGCAGCAAAGGAATGAGGTCCCCCAAAATTTTAGAAGGTCATTAACTGGTAGGTTGAGAAGGCTGGTTCAGCAAGACAAACTTGAAAAGGTGATTGCTTGAATGTGATGCTTGATATTTCTAATATTTTTAGCTCAAATTATTCACTCGATATTTCTAACCCAGGATTAATCTGGCTCTATCGATGTTTGTTTCCCAAGCTTTGTTTTTTTTACGGACTTTTTGCCAGATTACTTTGCATGCTGAAATCAATATTGAATATCAGCTTATATAAATTACTATGTCATCCTAATGCAGATTCAACAGTGCTACAAGGTGAAAACCGATCCCTTGAGTGTGATGAAAGCACCTGCCCCGATGCAAAATGACATCCAACCAAAGCAATCGCAGAGTCCAGTACATGTGACCGTTGGTAGTGATACGTTGGAGGAATCGGCACGGGCTGCTGCACAGAGCATTGCCGAAGCAGAATACAAATCTTATCTGGCAGCAGAACAAATGAAAGAGGCAGAGAGGATTTCTTTCATGGTTGAAGACACAGAATCAATGCTGCAGTTCGCAAACGAGATTTTGGAGCAATGTAATATCCAAAACTCCGAATTGTTTACACCTATTGCATAGATTTTCCACTTCCTTTTGACAATATGTTGACGATTTCCGAATTTGACAGGTTCAGAAGGTGAAGTCGTGATGGTGGGGTGAGATACAATCCTATACCGTTTGTAAAGTTTCTTCGCTATACTTCCTTTCGCTAGTGAGGTGCAACCGAAGCGAAAATATCTTTTGCTCATTTTGCTAATAATAGTAGTTATACAGCCTCTTCAGACTGGATCTGTTGGTGATATGGAGAATTGTTCTTGAATTATCCATCAGAGATCACACGCTCTTGTATTTTTTGTGGTACGGAAATATCATTGGTTTTAAGTGATGTAATTTGATGATTCCACCTAATTAAGCTATAGCTTTACAGTCATTAAACACTTGTTTTGTGGATTTGTTTTTGTCGGACGCCACTATAGCACTACAGTCTAGTTCTCACCTGTAAGCGGAATGTCTCGTGTTCAACTTACGTGAATGACGAGTTTGATGCCTAACTGGGCGGCTTAACCCAAATCCTTCCCCGAGTAGAATGTTAGGAAATTGTTATCATTCGTGCCTCTGGATGACTTTTAGAGAGTGAAGAGTGTTTTACTCGTACGGTCGTACCCGAGATCCTGGGCTCGATTTCTTCTCCCCGCCATCACGCTGCAGGGAAGGATGAATGAAATGCAGAAACATGTTCAAGATATAAACTCATAGCTCGTTTGAATGTGCTTTTAAAATAACTGAAAGCATTTTTGATGAATATGTTTTTGGAACCAATCCTTAGTAAAAATGCAAGTAAATCCTGAAAAAACAAAATACTTCCTGGAAGAAGCACATAATTGATGTTTTTTGCAGAAAGCACTTAAGTGCCTTTGGAACCCAAAAATATTTTCTTTAAAAGCGTTTTCAGTCATTTTAAAAGCACATCCAAACGAGTCATCCATCTTGCTCCAAAATAACCATTTCAACTGCAAACACCAAACAGTGTTTACTGTATAAGCATTTGCTTACAGGTAAGATACCCATAACATTTAGGTCTCTAAAATGCATTGCAAAATCTCATATTCTTTGATGATAGTCCAAAGGAGCAAAGGCAAATGAAAGACAACAGCTAACCACGAAAAAAGGACCGAAAATAAGAAACAGGAATGATTTGTCAAGTTCGAAGTGCAAAAACCAAGACCGGAAAAATTACAAGAGTACAAGTCCAAGCTCCGAGGGTTTCAACGCGTTCCTCATCCGGTAGTTGTAGAGATAGTAGTGAAGTTGCCCATCGCCAGGTCCAAATTTCAGCTCCTTCAAAAACGACTCATTCTGCATGACGTCAAGTGCATTGAAAACATCGAAATCCTTCTGTTTTGCAACAATGAGTGCATCGTTCATCAGCTGAAGCAATGGAGTCTTAGTGGTGACGTTATAATAGGAGTATGCAGCCTTCAAGATTGAGTACGTCTGATTGCCAAGGATAGACGAAGGAAGAGTGTAGAAGCTGCAGAAGTCAGTGATGTCATGAGTCTCTGGGCTCTCAACCAAGTAACTGTCCACCACATTCTCCTCTGGAAGAAGCCAATGCTCGACGTCATTTTCATCGAAATCTGGTGCGACCACAAACTGGCTCAAGTAGTTCCTAAGCAGACGAGTAACAGCAGGGACATCACGAAGTTCCATTTTTCTGAATCCAGGAGTGGCAGGTGAATCTGGTAGCTTATAAAGTTTTATGGTTCGGCTCATAGTCATCCTAGCACCGAGCCTTGAAAACCCAACATCAATAAGCTTCTTTGGGTTCAAAGACCTATGCCAGTACTGGCAAGTTGTTATAGGAGTTGGAAGAACCACTCCAGCAGTGTAAGCTGCTTGCCATATGTTCTCCAAATGAACCCTCCTTGTCACCTCCTTGATCATAACCGGTGCAAGTCTTTTCGACCTCAGCTTCTTATGCACGCATAAGAAATTAATCTCAGCCATTTTCACAACCGCATCACGGACCCGGATTCTAGCAGGAACACCAGTAATGAAAGCAACCAGCTTCTTATTAGTCTTTGCACGAACCCCGATATGCCAGCTCTTATAGTAACCAGGCGGGTGCAAAGCCCATCTAAGAAACTCTTTCGAGTAGTTGAACCTAAACATGTTCTCATCATCCTCGACATAATTGTTCTTCAGCAGATTGTAGACCTCAGTGCAGGTATCTTCCGAGTCCAGATCACACGTGGTCCATTCATATGGAGTTGGCAGATTGTACGGCACTTGTTTGACCTCAGACAGAGGGGTAGGGGGCTCAATCGGGCCCTCAGGCAAACTCACATCCCCAAGATCCTTAAACTGCCCAACGGGTTGAGTCTCCCAAAATGTGTGCTTTTTTCCAACCGACATCGAATCTTGGAACTTTCGGACTATGGTTTCCAATGAGCTATCATCCTTAACAGCTTGGTTTGCATCAGAATCATGATCTGCCTCCTTAGGAGACCCAGGTGGGGAATTGTTATCACTCATTGCAACTACTTAATCGAATCGATTCCTAATCAAAAATCTTTGCTATCTGAATTTAAAAAACAACAGATTCAAATCAAGAACAAGCAAAACAAACACAACCCATTAAAGAATCCGGGAAAATTTACCATACCAACATTTCAACAATAGCAAATTTAACAGAAAACCCCCCAAGATTTTTCTTTACCAATCCAATTCCTACGTTAAAACTGACCCAAAACTGTAAAAATCCATACAAACAAGTATTGATCATCTCAGAGCACAATTCAGCAGTAAGCTAACAGATCTGTGAAATTTAACGCGACGAGCAAGAAACACACTCACAGTTTCAGTGGTCGGGGCGCGGGATGCCGTTGGATTGCTGCGATTAGGGCTGAACGGATCTTGATTTCGATTAGGGTTCGTCGAAAAGGAATGAGAATCGCTAGGGTTTTTGGTGGAAGGTAGCGGCTTTGAAGGTGCCGCTGGGGTTGGGAGAATACGAGGAGTGCGCGTGTTGTTGTATGGTCGACGCAACATATTAAACCAACGAGGGACTGCAGCATTTTATGATTTTCATCAATTACATTTTTATTTTTGCTAATCAACTTTTTTTTGTCACTAATCATTTTATTCTTTGTTACATTCGAGGGATTGAACCCTTGTTCCATCCTAAATCCTAAACATATAATTAAATGGTTAGGATCCACGGACGTCCATTTTGACATACTTGTGGTTTTTATTGCAACTTTTATTAAAGATCTAAACCGTTTATATTTCAGTTTATATCATCATTGTAGAAAATTAGACAATTTAAAACATTTAAGACATTCATTTGTTATAAAGAAAATAGACGAATATAGTTTTACAAATAAACACTTCAGATAACTACCGTTGAATCCAACGATTATATGATTTTGGATCTGGATGAATTTTGATAGAGATGATCTTTAAGAAAAAATCTAAAATATAGACGGTTTGATCAATAAAATACATAGTAGAGTGGGCTTAACAAAAGTGTATCAAAATGTGTGTCAAAAAGAGTGGGCTTAACAAATCTAATTTTGGTTTATATCGCAATTGCACTGTCACGTAGCATTATCAATTTGTTTATTGAAATATGAATAAATGAATGAATATGTGATATAACTTAAAGACATGACAATCACGCTGAAAAGTTATTCTAATTATTTCGAGTTAATATAGATAAAAATTATATTTCTCTTTACATGATTTTGATTTTTTTCATGTCGGATGTAAAAGGTATTTGAAATTTCAATTCTAATTAGCTATCATGTGATAAGAAAGAGAGAGAAATGCAGGTTGCATCTAGGATAACAAAGTTTGATTGAGGGAGCTACATAAAATGTTACCAAACCTCGGCCTCGATCTCATGTGGGCCACTACCGAACCAAATCTTGGGCCCCGGGCCCATAGCACACAAGAAGAAAAGCCCATTAACATGTGTTTTTCATATCCGGCCCAGTTATGATTTGCGCCAAACCGGTTAGTCTGTGTTTGATTTCCGCTCCACCGAAAGCCATAGCCGAACACTCTGAAGAAAGCTCAGAGATCTTCACCAAGCAAGCTCTGCTGAACTTCCCGCCTTCCGCAACCAAATCAACCACCATGTGCGGCGATGCAACGAACTGGGACGAAGAAGCATACAGAGAATCCATATTAAAGGAGCGAGAGATCCAAACCCGAACAGTTTTCCGAACCGTTTGGGCTCCGTCGCTTAACCCTAACCCGGACACCGTCGTCGTCGCCTCCAGCGACGGATCGGTTTCCTCCTACTCCATCCCCTCCCTTATCTCCAAGCTCGTAGGTTCCTCATTTTTCAACATCCTCCTAATTTTGTTTTTAATTTTTAATTAATTTTCGTAATTTTAATATTTTAATTTTGGTTGCAGCCACTGGGTTTCAGCAATGTGAAATCTCCAAAGTAATTATTTCCAGGCCTTTACATTGTTTGTGATTCTACGACGTCGTATTGACTGGTGATAGCAGCTGATTTTTGGTTTATTTACTTGTGAATTTGAATAGTGTTTGTAGGTCGTTAATGGCGGAACCTACTTGCTTCCTTCAAGCTCATGAAGGACCTGCTTATGATGTAAAGTTTTACGGAAATGGCGAAGATTCTGTTTTGTTGAGGTTCGATTATATGTTCTTGCTAAATTTGTTGACTAGAAAGAACTATTTCGTTTTAGTAATTTTTTAGTTTCACCATGTTTTCACCATTTGGTTTTCTCGGATTTTTTTACATGTAGTTGCGGTGATGATGGACGGATTCAAGGATGGAGGTGGAAGGATTGGGAGGAATCAGATGTGCCTATTCATTTGCAAGGTGATTTCGGTTTTTGACAGCTTAAATTACTGTTGTTTTGGTGAGTGGAAATCGAATGTGATTCTAACTCTATGGATATACATTTCTTCCTGTTTATGTAGGAAAGCATGTGAAGCCCGTAATTGACCTTGTGAACCCCCAACATAAGTAAGTAACCGAAAAGAAAAACTGCCCGAGGGCAACTTTTTTCGTTCCCCTGAATGTCTTAATATTGATTCGAACATCGTTTATGATAAGTCCCCAGCATTACTTCCCTTGACATTTCTTGTAAATTACTGTTGTCCTTTTAGAGGTCCATGGGGGGCTTTATCTCCAATCCCAGAAAACAATGCTCTTGCTGTTTACAACGAGGTATGCAGGTTTTTCTAGTCCTATGCGTCTTTATATTTTATTTTCCATTTTAATTATTTAATGAGCTTAGAAAGTAGTATGTTTTCAAATGAATGTGTTTAACATCTCTTTGACAACGATAGGGGGGATGCATTTTTTCTGCTGCTGGTGATTCTTGCGTCTATTGCTGGGATGTGGTATGTATTTTTTCAAGGTGAATCTTTCAATTGTGTTATGAAATGTCTGTTGAGAAACATTTTTACATATTACATTGTTCTCGATATAATTTTCTAGCCACACTGATCCGAGCATGATTTGTATCTGAAATGTTTCAGGAAAGAGGTCAAGTCAAAATGACTTTTAAGGGGCATTCAGACTACTTGCATTCTGTAGTTGCTCGGAACTCTACCAATCAGGTTAGGTCATATTCTTCTTATCTTCAGGTTGATCATTCCTGTCATTTCTCTTTGTTCTGAGTTATGTTAAATGTTATGGAAACAACCACCCCTTTTGGTTCATTTGGAGTGACGAGTATCAGAATTACAATTACAGTAGTAGCACTGTGCACTGAGGTACTAGACAAATGTTATTTTAAATGTGATCTTTTGATCTTTTCCGATATTCAGATCATAACTGGTTCAGAGGATGGGACAGCACGGATATGGGGTAAAAACCTAGCATTTTTCAATTTTGAAGGATTGTGGCAGAAAGTTGTTAAGAATTTACTGCCTTTACAGTTAGTATGTTTTTGTATAAAGTCACATGGACTTGTTCTTAGAAGCATGTGTTTACGGTTTCACCCAGATTGCAAAAGTGGAAAGTGCGTTCAAGTATATGAGCCAGCCAAGGGTATTAAGTTGAAAGGATTTTTTTCGTGCGTCAGTTGCATTGCTCTTGATGCAAGTGAAAGTTGGTTGGTAAGCAATTATGTGATGAGAATGTAGTTGCTTTAGTGTTCTAAACTAATTCTCTGTTGAAGTTGCTTGCTGCTGTAACGTACTAAGTTTTTTTTCTTCCGTAGGCTTGCGGTAGTGGTCAGAGTTTATCAGTTTGGAACCTTCCTGCTTCTGAATGCATTTCAAGGGTTTCAACTTGTGCATCCGTACAGGATGTAGTTTTTGATGAAAATCAAGTGAGCTCTCACCGCAGCCCTCTATTAGTTAATTTAGTTAGTACTGTTGGAATCTAGTGGTATTAACAAAACGGGTTAGTGAATTTTCTAATGGTGCTATATCCCATATTTAAGTTCCAAGAGATGTGAGCGGTAACTCTGGTTGTTTTCATTTCATAAGGATATTAAACCAAATTTCTTAACAGGATAAGTTGAATTGGTAAGATATCAACGAGTGAGCAATGTTTTCTCTTTAGATTATTAGATGATGATACAGTGATACTGTTACTAAATCTTCAATGCCAACAAATGGGGCTGGAATTAAATTGTTTAAATAGTTATAGTGATCGGGAGCAATAAGTATAAGAATACGTTATGCCTGGGTGGTTGCCTGTTATAACTTCTAAAGAAATGCCTAGTATGTAGTTAGGAGGCACAAAGGAAAACGAATATCCCAAAGCTCACTGTTGCTTCTCCTTTCCAGGTATTAGCAGTTGGAGCAGAACCTCTACTTTCCCGTTTTGACATAAATGGGGCGATTCTTTCACAAATGCAATGTGCTCCTCAGTCTGCCTTTTCCGTCTCATTAAATCCATCTGGGGTATGTTTACTTGATGTCTCTTTCACTTTGATATTGTAAATAACTTTTATTTAAGCGTTTTCCGTCTTAAATGTTGGTCTTACCAGCATTATCCTTGGATTGAAGATTATGCATCTCAAAGTAGGTTGAGTGACACAAGTAATCAAAACCATCTAGCTTTTCGAATCCTTTTGTATAGATTTTGTCCTCGACTCATTCCTATAAATAATAGGTGTGGCTAGCGTAAACCTTAAACATTCTTTTTTAGCTGCCATGGCCACTAGAGTAAGGCTGGGAACGATAGAAGTTCTCCTCCGAACCTCGCAAAGCGGGGAGCCTTGTTGGCTGGTCGCTCATGGTCACTGGAATGAAACTTTTAACTTCATTACTTAGCAAAACTCTTTTTCAGTTCTCACGTCATTGAACCGTTGTTTTGTTCAGGTTACCGCAGTAGGAGGTTACGGTGGTCTTGTGGATGTTATTTCGCAGTTCGGAAGCCACTTGTGCACATTCGGCTGCCGATGCGTTTAGGAAGAGTTCACTTGCCTTCTGCTGTTTTGAGGGGGCACTTGGAAGGAAGAGTAAAAGAATTTTAAAAGCATAAAGGTTGTAAAACTACTAATTGGCCCACTTTTTTGCCCCTGGCGGGAAAAAAGTATTCGGACAGTAAAAGTCGTAACATGTAATTTAACTTTTGGTATAGTACTTTCTTCTCCATTAAGGGATTAATTAAGACCGCAATTTTTTTAGACCCTAAAGTCGAGGAGAACGAGATTCCATTTAAAAGAGCTAATTATTTGAAAAATATTTGTCCGTTCCTCTTTGCAGACAAATCAAAATCTAATGTGGACAAATGAATTGTTTTTTAATAAGATATTGTCGTGTTTTTTATAAACTGTGACTTAGCAATTAAGAAAATAGTGTCGGATGTGAGTTTTACGGGTGTAGTCAATTAGGAATTTGAGAGATTTTAATGAATTTATAAATCCATGAATTTATAAATCCATGAATTTTTATAGAGTTTAACTGATTTGTAGAGATGTAAAATTTTGATTCAATTTCCTCGAAATCTCATAATGAGATATGAGATTTGTAGATGCTTAAAATACACTACAAAATCTCTCCAATTCCCTTTAATTCCTCAACTTTTCCAAATTCTTTAAATTCTAATTCTAATTAAATACATTAGGAATATTATAAACTCCTTTAAAATTATAATTGAATACACCCGGATTTTTAAAGATTTTAATAAATTATCTTAAAATCCTAATTGAATACATTTAGATTCTTTGAAAGAATTAAAATCTCAATTGAATACACCCCTCTATTTTATTTTGTACGATTTCAAAACAATTTCGACTGGGCCTAAGTTTTTTCTTTTGTGGCCCATAAACACGTGCAAATAAGTTTGAGCGTGTAAGAGTCCGTTTTATTCTTCTATTCCACTCCCGCTAATGGGTACCCGCCACGTACCGAGATGGAATCTGGAGGGACGCGAAGACCATACACAAACCCTCACTCGCTGAGTTTTCACTCATCAATCATCATACGCCCAACGCATCTCTCTCTCTCTCTCGCTTTCTCCCTCGCGCAATCCTCAACTCCGCGGCTTAGATCCGAGGAGTTTGGGAAACCCTAATTTCCAGAAAACCAGCACAAAGCTCTCTTCCGACGCTCTCTCTCTCTCTCTTCGCCTTCAACTTTCTCACTCATCGCTCGCAGGTTTTCCTTTCACACCTTTTCGCTTTTATCTTTTGCACTCGTGCGGTTGTTCGATCCGGTTCTCTCTGTTTTTTTTTTCGCAATTTTTGTTGCCGAAATTGGTTGATTCTGAATCGGTTTCTGTTCGTTGATGTTGATTTCTTGTGTGTGTGTGTGTGTTTTTTTTTTTTTGTTTGATTTAATTTTGCTAAAAATTGAGTAGCATAATTTTCTGCTTTTTTTAATTGTTTTAAGATAAATCTTGTCGTTCGTGCTGTTCATATATTTTGGTGTGAATCTTTGCGTTTTGTTATGCCTGTGAATCTTTGAAATTCTCGAATTATTGCTGGTCATACTGTTTAGGCCATGTTTTCTTTGATATTCTCGTGGCGGCGAAAAGAGTTTTTGATGTAAAGTTTTGTTCTGAGTCCGTAAACCCTTCCAGAGTGGGGAGCGATGAACAGTTTTTTAGGTGTTTCGCGAGGCAACCATGCAATTTTGAAATCTGAGACAATTTTTTTATTCAAAATAGCGTGACGATGGGATTATTTGGAGAATTAAGTGTCTCTGAATGGCTATCTGCACAGGTTGAGAAGATTCGTGGCGTTGTTTAAATATGTTTTTGTTTTAATTTTGCAGTCATGGCAGCAGCACCTGAAGGATCGCAATTTGACACTCGTCAGTATGATACCAAAATGAGCGAAATGTAAGAATTCTATCGTTTTATACTTTTTAACTGTCTGTTTAGGTCTTTACGAATACTGCTTTTGAATGTCGTGGTTATGTGTTTATTTTGCCCATTTTTTCTTTATTATGTGGTTTAATGTAATTTGTCAGATCAAATTGGGATCTAAGTGTTTCTCTCGTGTTTGGTGAATTGTTTGCTGTAGACTTGCAACTGATGGGCAGGAATTCTTTACATCGTATGATGAAGTTTATGATAGTTTTGATGCCATGGGTCTTCAAGAGAATCTTCTGAGGGGAATCTATGCTTACGGTATACACAACTAGCCTTTACCTTTTTCCCTCTTTTTATTTGGTTATGTATTTTATGATATCAGGAAAAGTTGTAGAACTGTTGTACTTTAATGTCTTCACGAAGCTTTCAATTTGTCTTCTGTATTTTCTCTGGACTGGTGGAAGATTGAATGAATGGCAATTCTTTCTGCAGGTTTTGAAAAGCCCTCGGCTATTCAGCAAAGAGGAATTGTTCCCTTCTGCAAGGGTCTTGATGTGATTCAACAGGCTCAGTCTGGAACTGGAAAGACAGCGACTTTCTGTTCTGGTATTCTTCAACAGCTTGATTATAGTTTGACGGAATGCCAAGCCTTGGTTCTTGCACCCACTCGAGAGCTTGCTCAACAGATTGAGAAGGTTATGAGGGCTCTTGGAGATTATCTAGGTGTGAGGGTGCATGCTTGTGTTGGTGGAACTAGTGTCCGTGAGGACCAACGCATTCTGTCAAATGGAGTTCATGTTGTTGTTGGAACTCCAGGTCGTGTTTTTGACATGCTTAGAAGGCAGTCACTTCGTCCTGATAGCATCAAGATGTTTGTTTTGGATGAGGCTGATGAAATGCTTTCCCGTGGTTTCAAGGATCAGGTCTGTTTTCAACTTAATTATGTCCATTTGTTTTATGAGTTCCATGATTTTTGTGGATGCATTATGTTCTGAATAATGATGTTTTACGTAAATATTGGACTCCTCATGTGCAATGATGAAACAATAAATAGTATATCTTGTGACTAAGTATTACTCTGCCCAGTTGTTGGGTAGGAAAAATCTTGTAACTGTAGCCTAATATTCCTTTCGACTTCTCATGTTTCTGCTTACCGGGCTTTTTAGAAATATCCATTTAAATTTCGGAATGTGAAATATGTTGAGTAGTTGAGCTGTCTTCATGTTCTATGTAGATACTTTCACTTTGTACGCATGATTGTAATACAGAGAGTAACTGTAGTTTGCTCCACCAGTATGTTGCTTTATTATTTGACCTGGGCCACTTTGAGATATGCCGTCCATTTGATTTCCTTTTGGTTTCCTGAAATCAACACAAATTTGTAATTAAAATTTTATATATCTAATACAAATTTTGTTTGGGATCCAGATCTACGACATATTCCAGCTTCTTCCATCAAAGATTCAGGTTGGTGTGTTCTCTGCCACAATGCCACCTGAGGCCCTCGAGATCACAAGGAAGTTCATGAACAAACCCGTGAGGATTCTTGTGAAGCGTGATGAACTCACCCTGGAAGGTATAAAGCAATTCTATGTCAATGTCGACAAGGAGGAATGGAAGCTTGAGACTCTTTGCGATCTGTATGAGACCTTGGCTATTACCCAGAGTGTCATTTTTGTTAATACTCGACGCAAGGTTGACTGGTTGACTGACAAGATGAGGAGCCGAGACCATACAGTTTCTGCCACCCATGGAGACATGGACCAGAACACCAGAGACATCATCATGCGAGAGTTTCGTTCTGGATCATCTCGTGTCTTGATCACCACTGATCTTTTGGCTCGTGGTATTGATGTTCAGCAAGTCTCCCTAGTTATTAACTATGATCTGCCCACCCAGCCCGAGAACTACCTTCACAGAATTGGTCGTAGTGGACGTTTTGGAAGGAAGGGTGTTGCCATCAACTTCGTAACGAAGGATGATGAGAGGATGCTGTTTGACATCCAGAAGTTCTATAACGTGGTTGTGGAGGAGCTGCCATCAAACGTTGCGGATCTTCTGTGAAGAGATTTTGTCTTCTTAATTACCCAAGGAAAAAGCCGGTATCTGCGTAGTAAGTGTTGCTTTGTATTGAAGTTTATTTTGTGTTTTTCGTCCTTTGAGCCCTCCACATCCCCCCACCATTTTGTGTCTTCTCTTATATTATTTAGGATCTAGTTACTTAATTTATGGTTGTTGGATTAATATTTAAGTGGTACAAGTTAAAAATTGCAATGTGAAAACCATCGTTGCCTGAATTGGTTGTGGTGGCCACTCTGTTGTTGCATACTTTCTACCTACTAATATTATTAATGTATGTATTCTTTTGAGGTATGAATTTTTCTTGTGCTTTTAATTTGGTTTTGAATGTTCTTTATACCCTTGGATGAGAGCAACTTGCATGGCACGGTATATTGCCACAGTGGCATCCTGCAGTAATAATACAATGCCATGTCGAGAGAAACATGCACATGTTGTCGTTTCATTGGCATAGAATGCCAGTGTCGGTATACTCGTGTCATGAAAGTCTTAGTACTGGCTATAGTGATGACTACCAAGTAGTACAATTTATGTGATAATGTATGGTCAAAGCTGGTTGGGATAATAAATGTATGACACCAATTGGCTCTTTACATGCGAGGAGTCGTTTCTCTTTTGTTTCAAATCATAGTGTAACACGTGCAAATAGAAAGCGTTTTCTTTGTTTTCTTATAGAGGAAGAAAGAAAAGTTTCTGTGAAAAAAGGCCTTTTGCTTAATGCTTTGGCATCCTCTTTTTTCCTGGAAGAAGGCTGTTGGTTAGTCGTTAAGCTTTTACTATGATGGTGGAGTCAACACCTAGTTTTTAGGTTCGGCCTTTTAAAAATGCTTCTTACAGCATTTCCATCCTTCTTGGTGGATTTAGATCTAGGATGTCAATTTTGTATAATTCAACTATTTTATATGCTTAAACGCATTCCCTCGTGCACCTGATGCCTCGTATAATTCAACTATTATAAATGCTTAAAAGTATTTCCTCATGGGCCGTGGGTCTACTGTCCCTTGGGTGCGTTTGGTACGCAGACGGGACGGGACGAAGGTTCCATGCCCTCGGATGGAAGTGAGGAGGAAGAAGGAGACATAAAGGTTATAATTTTGTGTTCCACGGATGTGGAACGAGTTCGTTCCAGGGGGGGAGGTGGAACGAAAAATCATCCAAAACTTGTCCCGTGAAACAGCGCGTTCCACTCGTTTTAGGCGTACCAAACGTGGGACGGAACGCCTCGTCCCGTTCAATCCTGTCCCGTCCCGCGTACCAAACGCACCCTAAGTACGTGTTTCCTACATGTCTCATCTCTAATTATTGGGTCTGCTGCCCCATAAGTACGTGTCTCGTATAATTCAACTATGATATAATTTTGTATAATTCAACTATTATATATGCTTAAAAGTATTCCCTCATGCACCTGATGTCTTGTATATGGTTATCGCACAGATAAAAATAATTTAAAATAAGTCACTAATAATGCCATGTGACTATAATTGTAGAATATTGGTGTGGGACGTAAAACATATGATTTGGTATTTAGAGGAAAAAATAATTAAAATAGCTGGTGAAAATTTTTCATTTTTTTTCTTTTAATTTTTCCTGATTTTAATATTTTATGTAGTAATAAAATTATTACTATAGAAAATAAAATAACCGTTGGATTAAAGTAAGAATTTGAATTGGACATCTAACATTACACCATGTGTCAAGTGACACACCCCGACCTAGATCGAGGCATGCTGGCCGTCACGTGAGGGTGACGTAGCCATGTGCACAGTGCAGAAGCAATATTAATATAAGGAATGCGAATAAAAAAAAACCAAACCAACTAGAGTACTAGATAAGATAAGGTGCAAGTGCGATATTAAGTGATTGCACAACCAGAGTATAAGTAGCCTAAGTGCAGTCCAGCATGACGAATACTAATTATACAACACCCAAAGGTGATCCTACATTGGTGATAATCTGTCAAAACCTCCGTCAAATCTTCGTAAGCCACCAACACGCACTCCTACCTAAAACATGGAGGAGCGCAAAACAGAAAGTATGAGTGGGCAAAAACAAAGATTTTCAAAACCATTTCAACATCAAAGATAGTAACCCCACACCGTAAAACCTGTATAATTTCCCATAAAATAGAATATATACATATCTCAAAACCATGCTTAGAATAGTAATATTCAAAAGTATGCCATGCCAAATATCTCAAAATAACAGAATGAGTAACTCAGGTGAAATAACTCATGAGAAATAACATATCAGCCGGATCCACCTAGAGTGACATGTACGACTGAATCCATAGCTCAACAAGTATGCATGCACAAGAGTCGGAACCACCCATAGTGGTCTGTACGACAGGACTGGGTGTAAATAAATACGTTCAAGTGATACGATCACGTGAAGACTGTGCGAATAATCGTGGGTCACCTACGAGTCGGAACCACCTAAAGTGGTATGTACGACAGGACTGTGCACCTAGCTTGGATCCAAGGTGAGCGTATGGTGCGGGAGGTGAACATCATGTGAAAGACTGTGCCCTAACCACGGGCGGGAGCACTAATACTGGGGTGCAGGTTTATGAGCTCTCAACACATCTCACATAATCATCAATTCACAATAACAATCTACAACTCACCTGGTACTTACCTGAGCATCCACAGTGTCAAATCACATTTATGCATACTATACTAATTCATAGTCTAAGTATAGGCATGGCATTTCAAAACATAATTTCATTTAAACACATTTTGTGGGAAAAATACCAAGTATATAAGTATTTACTGAAAACCAAAAGCCCACTCATTGATATGTGGAAGGGTCGTAGCCCCCGAGTCTCGCTTGATTACGCTTGTCCTCTGGATAGGTCTCACCTATATGCGAAACAACTATTTAAACGTTATTTTAGAGCACATAACCAAAACTAGGTAATAACTTCTTATACATTGCTCGTATTTGAATATACCATCGTGATATACTCAACCCCACGAGCAACCCCATATTTTTAGAAATTTTTTTCGATCACCCACGCACCCTCACGCGCCGGCCAAGGCACAGCCACATGCGCGGCCATGCGCAGGCACGTGCCTGGCACACCAAACGGAATAGTTAACGCCGTTAGGGAATATTCTGTCAAAAATCAGCATATACCGTTATATTTACATGACGGCGTTAAGAATATTCCGTCAAAATTGACAGAATATGCTCATTCTCATTCCTTGGTTCACCGGAGTCCGGTGCCGGCCACCGCTGCGTTGCCGGTTTCTGGAAAAACTTTAAAGCTTCATATCTCACTCATTTTCAACCAAATTCCTTGAAATTTGTACCAAATGAAGCTTAGGATGAGAAGAACACATTCTTACCACTTTAAGGTCCTAAAACCAACAGAATCTGGCCGGAAAATTTCGAGGAAACCGGCCAAACCCTGCAACTATATAAACCCAAACGTTCTAACGTCAAAACCACTCCAAAATCGATCCAACGTGCTAGTAAAGCAAGAATAGAACCTTCTTAAGTCTCAAAACTACCTGAAACCTTCGCGATCACGTCAAGTGAACAGTGCACCTCACCAGAGCTCGCGAGTTTCTAGGGTTTTCGAGGTCCAACCCCCAACTAATGGTATGGCTCTGTTCCTAAGCTTGCAATGGACTTGAAAACAACAACCACAACCTCGATCCGTGCATGAAAGAGCTGGATGAAGACTTGACCATATAGTTGTACGGAAATGGAAGAAAACTCGAAAGGGAAAGAGAGAGAGAGAGAGAGAGTCAACGGTTGTGAGTGTGTGTGTGTGTGGTCAAGATTTTGTCACCAAACAAAACTAACAAATGACTTAAGTTCCAAATGCTTAAGAATAAAAAAGATTGGTCCAAATCCAAAGCTTAAACCACACAACACAACTCAACGATTAAAGGGCATAAAAGTCATTTCACACCATAAATAAAATATTTCGGGACAGGCTGTCACATCAAGTGAAGCCTAGCCAATTGTTGTGATGGACATTGGATGCTTAGATTATGTCGTGCCACTCTCCGGGTTAGGCGCGTGTCGCGCACACACTTGTGCAACAAGAATTTAAAGGCCCCACCGAAGCCAGCACCATGAATTAGACTCATAATCGACCTCAGCTATGGCAGGGCAAAATGGGTGTAGTTATATTTTGGGTTGAATTTGAAATCTAAGCCATGTAAATTTAGTGTTGGTGAAAATGCTTTTAAAACCGCTTCTTTGACCCTAGTACGAAACGACAACGACATAGTCGCGTTTTGATTTCACATGTACCTCACCCTTTTGTCGCTTTCTTTCGTAGTCTTAGGGGTGACGTTAACTAAAGTATAGTCATTAGGATTAACGCACCAATTAATCTCGAAATGGAAGGCAATGCGATGAGGAATCAAGTCCCACGAAAAAGCATTTTTCCTGGGTTTAACTCTAAAGCTTCTGCTAATCTATCTTTGGCAAGTGTAAAGCATGATTAGTGGCACAATATTTTTTATATATTCACTTGCGTCATGTAATCAGAATCAAGTTGACTCGTGAAAACAACATTTGTAAATAAATAGAATGTTCAAGTGATTAGTCACTTGTCACCAGTATTTCATTTTTTTAATATTTTTTTTATTCGTAAATAAGAGATTTTAAGTTTAATTTATTTACATATCGTTCGATGACTAATTACTATGATCATTCTTTATGTGGCTCTGATCTAACCCACACCCCATATACCAAACCTTAAAATGAAATACAAATGTCGTTGTCCTAAGAACGTGATTAGTTAAAGTAAAAAACTATTTGACCCTTTAATTACAAATCTCAATTTAACAAAAGAAAACGTTTCGAACATGTTTAAATTATGATTGAACTAAACCGTAATGCTAAGTGACGTTAGAAAAATATCTTAGATAGAGAAAATAGTGGATAGAACTACATGATAGGAGGAATCTCACTCTGAATGGGATTAACTATACTACAACAAAAATTCTTAAATGCTCTGGAGTACTGGATACTCAAATATTTTAACTGTTAAATCTCAAATTTTATGTTCTTAAACAAAAATAAAATCCAACAGTTAAAATTCATAAAATACCGAATACTCCGAAACATACACAAAAATTCCATAATAAGAAGGGTCTCTTGCTAGGAGGTGTAAACACATAGTCCGACATCCCTACACAAATATTTATCTCATCCCATGTTGTACTTTCCCGTATAATTATAAAAAGTACCTAAAAATCAGCATCTTATTATCCAATTAGATGCCAACCAAAGCTAAGCTAAGCTAAGCTAATTTGTTTACTTTTAATTAATTAGGAAATTACTTAATTTGTGTTGGGAGGTAGAGGGAGCCGAGGAAAGGAAGGCAAGGACCGGTAAGCGGTTTGTATGAGGAAAACTCCACGGGAAGAGGTCTGCATCTTCTTCCCCCTCCCTATCCCTCTCCCTCTGTCACACTCTTACAGGACGACACAGTTTTTGGTTAAACGCCAACACCATCACACCATTTCCCCAATCGGCCGCTTGTCGTTTCTCCGCCTCCTACCGCCCCTCCTCCCCCTCTGACATCATCGCTTCGTCAACATACCTGCAATCGTCACCGTCTCTCTCTCTCTCTCTCTCCTCTGTGTTTTTTGTCGCTTTTTATATAAAGACCGCTCAACTTCCCACTCATTCATCGCCACTACGCGAATTTTCTCGCTCCCCCATTTCTTCCTGTATCTTTTTTTTCCATCTGAAATCTCTCTCTCCATGAATTCTCTGGAATCCGAATCATAAAGATTATCTGAAGTCTCTCTCTGTTCACCTCTCTGAGTGTGTATATATATAGATTACATATATTTGCTATTGTTTCATGGAGATTGTGGATTCGCCTGAGGCAGTAGCCACCGCAGGCGCCACCACGAGCCCCCGCGCCGACCCAGATCTCAACCACACGCTACGCCGCAGACCCTCAGCCGCCACCGTGGCGGAATTCGACTCGAACGCGAACCAGGACGGCAATTCCTTGAACGATTTGGTTAGAGACTCGGGGAGTGATGACTTGGTTGGCGCCAAAATCTGCGACGCCGGCGATGCCGGTCGTATTGGAGGCTCTGACGGCTCGGCGGAGTCTGTCAATGCTGTTCAAGACAAGAAGGGACTCGGCGAGAATGATCGGGCCGTTGATCCCTCCGCCGCGAAATTCACGTATCGGCCGTCCGTTCCTGCTCATCGGAGAGTTAAGGAGAGCCCTCTCAGCTCTGATGCCATCTTCAGACAGGTATTTAAGCCTTGCGTAGCTTAATTTCACTTCTAATTAGTGCCACTAATTCATGATTAATTATCAGTAATGAAAATGTGTTTGCTATGATTGTCTTTTAGCTTTCACTGAAGCTTGAACGAGATGCTGATTGCAAGCTTTGATCTTTTTTTTTTCTTTTTTTTTTTTTGTGTATTTTTGAAGAGCCATGCAGGTCTCTTCAATCTGTGTATAGTAGTACTTGTTGCTGTAAACAGCCGGCTTATCATCGAGAATTTAATGAAGGTTTGCCATGTGCCCGTGTCCATTGTTTTTCGATTAATTTTACACCGTCTGGTTGTTCGTGTTTCCCTTGTAAATTACGACCATTTAGAGATTTCTTACTGTTCAATTATTGTTGCAGTATGGATGGTTAATTAAAACTGGTTTTTGGTTTAGTTCAAGATCATTGCGCGATTGGCCACTTCTTATGTGCTGGTAATATTTCCTTTTATTATGGTTCGATTTGCTGTTTTGTTAAAGAATTACTTAATTATTGTTACCATCTTCGAATTACAAGTGATGGGATATTTATTCGGCTCCTCTTTTCTTTCACTTGCAGCCTTACTCTTCCTATATTTCCCCTTGCTGCCTTTGTAGTTGAGAAGTTAGCGCTACAGAAGTGTATATCTGAAGCTGTGAGCAACTCGTTTTGTACTACTTAAAAAAAAAAATAGCTTCCCGCAACTCTCTATCTGAAATATGAATTTCTGGTCTGGCATTGCAGGCTGTTGTTTCTCTTCATATAGTCATTACCACAACTTCAATTTTGTATCCGGTTCTGGTGATTCTCAGGTCAGTTTGAACTTACTATCAAGTCTCCATTTAGTTGCATTCCCACACTTTTTTGGTATCAGTAGGTGAAACTATTTATTACATTTTGGCCATGGTGCTGATTGGAGGATTTAGGTTTGAACTATCACTGTTACATTCTCGTTTCTAGCCCATTACTTGTGTTTAAGTGCTATTCATTTATTAGCGTATTTTCTGGATTTACAATCTTGGTTACTACTCTGGAATGCTACGTTGTCCCCAGTTCTTGGAATAGGCTTGTTTTTGTGGAGATCTTAGAAACTTCAGGGGATAAATTCTTAAGCTGAAATTGACATTGGATGGTAGTTCTGTCTGAAAGATTGTGTGTATATGTAATAGGAGAGGCCCTTTTTTATTTGATTGATGGCATCTTTTAGTTGGCTAATATGTGAATAACAGTGAAAATGTTGCATTTATTTGATTTACTTCATTTTCTCCAGGTGTGATTCTGCAGTTTTATCTGGTGTTACTTTGATGCTCTTTGCTTGCATCGTGTGGTTAAAACTCGTATCTTTTGTGCATACAAACTATGATATGAGAGCACTTCACAAAGCAGTTGAGAAGGTAGCTATGAACTTGTGAATAAGTTTTTCAGTTAACAGTGAATATAGTCTTTTCCTTTGCCGCTTTAAATTAAATATGAAGTTTGATTAAAGTTTATAAAGGTTCTAAATCTTAGTAGATGTTTAATTTGCTTCAACAATTTTTTCTTAATAAATGTTTTCTAATTCTTGAAGTCCTTTGACTGATTGCAGGGGGATGCCACACCTAGTTCTCTGAATACAGATTACCCTCATAATAACAACTTAAAAAGTTTGGCATACTTTATGGTCGCTCCAACATTATGTTACCAGGTAATTGCATTACTCTTTTAGAAATTAACGTAGGTTTTCTTATCCGTCAATCAATCCTTATTCAGAAAGTACAAGTTTATGAATTTTGATGCTTTAGTCTGTTTAAGTCACCTTTTCTTTTATGTTGTTTGCCTCTCCTTTGCCTGTTTTTTGGCTTTTAATTACAAACTGAACAAATATTTTGCCTCAGTTATAGACTGTCATGCGGTCACTTAAACTTCATAGTTGCTCCAACCTGGTGTTGTGAGTTTTCCCGTTACAAGTTTGAATTCTGCTCAAACTTTCTTTATAACTCTTATATCTTTCACGTAACTCATTATTGTTTAAGTAATATGTATGTCTAAGATGACTAAATTATTTTTTCTCATTTTAAATATGATATTAAATGATCATCACAAAACTATATGATTATTTTCTTACAGTATTATTGGCACCCCTAATTAAAAGAAAGCTAATTTTCATGTATAGATAACTCATAACTTAATCTTTAATGTATGGTTCTTATCTTATGAGGTTAACTTTTACATTACACTTAATCTTTAATGTATGGTTCTTATCTTATGAGGTTAACTTTTACATTACATCATTAATGGAGAAATGAATTTAATTTGATTTATCTGACCCTTATTTCAGACTAGTTACCCTCGCACAGCTTCTGTGCGAAAAGGTTGGGTGTTTCGTCAACTTGTGAAGTTGATAATTTTTACTGGAGTGATGGGATTTATAGTAGAACAAGTAAGTTGGCATTTGTTGTTTTCGACTAGGTTTTAGTAATCTTTTATTTCGTTGTGATTATTGATGAATTTATACACCTGTATATTTATGCAGTACATTAACCCTATTGTCAAGAATTCACAACATCCTTTGAAGGGGGACTGGTTATATGCCATAGAGAGGGTTTTGAAGCTTTCAGTTCCCAATTTATATGTGTGGCTATGCATGTTCTATTGCTTTTTCCATCTCTGGTACGTCTTGCCTCATCCCCTATCTTTCAGTTCCCAATTTATATGTGTAGCTATACTAAGTTTGCACTTTCAGTTTTGAGTTTATGCTTACATCCAGTGTTAGAAATATAGGTTAAATATTCTTGCTGAGCTGCTTTGTTTTGGAGATCGGGAGTTCTATAAAGATTGGTGGAATGCACAAACTGTTGAGGAGGTGCGTTTTATGTTTATGCAATTTATTCTTAGGTTATGTTATTACAGCTCTGAAGTGAAATTTTTTACTATTTACTTTTGTTGCATGGCTTTTCTGGTGGCTGTCATCAGTATTGGAGAATGTGGAATATGGTATGTCTGTTGAACTCTAATTCAGTTGTTATCTTTTCTCATATACTTAAAAGTACTACGATAAATTATTGTTTTGACTTCTATTCGATATTCATTTTGAATCTAGGTTGCTTATTGGACTGTAGTGAATGTGGTTCTTAATGTGTTCGAATTTGCATCAAACAATATGTGTATTAGCATTATCGTTTATAAGCCTTGTAACTTATAAGCCTGAAAAGAGGCTATATAAGCCTAATTTCGTTGTCATCAAAGTTGCCATGTAGTGACAAAACTCAGTTAGATGGTATCTGATGTTTACTTTGTTTACATTTTACAATGATAACAACAGCCCCCCCCCCCCCCCCCCCCTCTTTTTCTATCTCGCCTTATTCATGAGGCAGCTGAATGAAGTGTAGACTTAAGAAGCAAGAGCGCTTGTGGTCTTGTAGTTCTCATTTATGCTAATGCCTGAGTGAAAGTGTAATACTGATTGGGTGTATTCATTTCAGCCTGTTCATAAATGGATGGTTCGCCATATCTATTTTCCATGCATACGGCATGGAGTACCCAAGGTATCGAATATCTCTTTACTTTAATATTAAGTGATGCGTGATGGACGAACTTTAATTTGTTTTAGAATGTAGAAAATTAATTTGTTTTTTTGTTCTTGCTTTGAATTCAGGGAGTTGCCATCGTAATCTCCTTTCTAGTATCTGCTGTATTTCATGAGGTATATTGCTCTGTTTCTGTGAGTTTATGTTGTTATTTAGTGATCCTCTCCCTTTGGATAATGACTATTCTATCGCTCCTTCCTTCATCATATTCTGTTGTCTATAATGTAATTAGCATTCTCTCTCTTTGGAACGTGAGTGTTGGTAGGACGTGAAACTGATAACTTTGGAAGCATGTCATTAGAAACAAGCGAATCATCATCTTAGTATCTAACCAAGACTTAGCTATTTAGGCGTACATCATCCAGGAATGTGTACACTTGGTAATTTGCTTGATACAGTACTTGCTATCAAGCACAACCTTGAAGGGCTATGCTACCATTGGTTATCGGAAGATGATCACCCACTCCGATTACCTTACAAGAGTAGAATACCCATACACATAAGAATGAATTCTGATGCCAGGACATGGGTAATGGCAATACAAACTATTTACATTTGATTTTGGCCAAAAGCTAAAGACTACGTTCGAGCATGGAAATATATAATTATATTAAATACAGAGCTCCTTATCATGATCACCAACGCAAACTCCACGTGAAACATTATCTGGGGGTCAGCCGAAATATTTCTCCCTTTTGTTTTATGCCTTGCTCGGATCTGAATTCTCATGGCTTGTTTCTATAATGAAGCTTGCATAGCTGTTTGTGTTTCTATTATCTTATCCAATATTGTTCGACTCGTCTCCAGCTATGCATAGCAGTTCCCTGCCACATATTCAAGTTGTGGGCTTTTATTGGAATTATGTTGCAGGTAAGAACATTGTAGTTTCCTTGCCACATTTAGGAGTCCTACTCATATTGATGATCAATCTGTCCTAATTTTCTTTTATTGCGTTTTTGTACAGGTACCACTTGTCTTGATCACAAATTTCCTGCAAGATAAATTCAGAAACTCAATGGTATGTCCTGTTTTTTAAAAACATGTCTCATATTATTGCAGCATAGTTTCGCCTACTCAATTGGTTGGCGTTAGCCTTCTATTGAAAATTTAGGCCCGTTTGGTATTCAGCTTAAAACCTTTAATCATTCTTAAGAACTTCTCTTCAAAACAATTATTTTTATTTTTTTTAAATATATGAAATCGAAGGTATTGAACTCAGAAACTGTTTTAGATCTTAAAATTAGTAAAGTCCCAGTCCAGTTTCTTCGTATTGGTCAGGTAAGTAAGTTAGGATCTCATTGGCAACTACCTTCCCCACCTCCTCCCTCACCGTTGTTGGCACCATCCAACTCCGGGAACTCCTTAACCTTTCCGTGTAGCAATAACTAAGTGGAGCCACGGCAGAGTCAAGTTGGCGCTCGTGGCGAACACGAGTTGACTCCCTGTGGACAGTGGGACCCCATCGATGCTGGCAGCGAAGATCACAAAGAAGGCGAGAGGAGAGAGAGGGTGAAGGTCGGGCTGTAGAGTTTTGTGTTTGGAGGTGGTTGTGTTTAAAAACTTTAAAATGTTATTTTATCAAATGGAAAACTAATGAAAAGGGTTTGAAAACTTTGAGTTTTAATGATAAGGGCAAAATAAAGGGTAAAGTTAATAGAATCAGGATTGACTTTTTAGCGTAAAAATATGGTTTTTCGTTAAAATGAACAGTACCGTGGGCTTTTCGTTAAAGTTCCTTTGTTTTTAAGTCGGTCCTTAAATTCAGTTTTTAGAAATAGGCCAGGCAAACAAGAATTACAGTTTGGAACTCAAAACTTGTTTTTGAGTTGTAAAAACTGTATTTGGATTGAATACCAAACGGGGTCTTAGTTTCTAGAGAGAATTAAAAACTTGGGGGCGGTCCTGCTGGAGGGATAGGGGTACAAGGCATCATGCTTGCATCCTTCTTACAAACTTCATGTCCCACCTTTCTGTTTGTGGTTTCCAATTCTACATGTTAGAAAGTAAACTCGACGATCAAGAGATTCTATTCGTGCTCTATCGATTGATGAGGGCACATACTTTCTGTGTACGATTTCGATATTGGTAATTTTCATTATATTTCTTCTAACCGCATTTTTTAATCTTGTTTCCAGGTCGGAAATATGATCTTCTGGTTCATCTTTTGCATCCTCGGTCAACCGATGTGCCTGCTTCTGTATTACCATGACTTGATGAATCGGAAAGGGCAACTCGACTGAAGTTTTGAGTCTCGTAAGTATGATCGAATCGTTCTGGAAGCGGTGTTGCCTCACAAAATATGCCGGCTTTTATACTTTTGCCGAGGCAACTCAACTCATGCTGCTTCCTTTGGTTTCTCAACGTTTTCATGCTCCATACGGTTTTCATCTTTTACATATTTTTGCTAATTCAATTGACTTTATAATTATATAAATCTTTTAAATATATTTCATCCTGGTTTAGTTTTTTTTTCTTTCTGGTATATATTTAGTTTCGGAAATTTGAAGAAATGGTGTCAACATCATCCTTCCTCCATATATCCTTGGGAACTTTAATGAAAAGCTTCCGGTACTGTTTACTTTAACGAAAAATCACATTTTTACACTAAAAGGTCAATCATGGTACTATTCATTTTATCATTTATTTTGTTCTTATCATTAAAACTCAAAATTTTCAAATCATTTTCATTAGTTTTCCATATATCCTTCCCCCCACCAAAAATACCAAATTAGTTTTCCATATATCATTTTCATTAGTTTTCCATATATCCTCGGGGCTTGCTTCACTTTTGTTGCGCAGCTCGCTGCTTTTCATTTTGTTAGTAGTAGGTGCTTGCCCTTTGTTGAGTTTGGGTTGGGGGAAGAGGGCATTTCCATCACGAATGATTCAATCCAGCCATAGGTTCCCCTTCCGCTACCTTGTTACGACTTCACTCCTGGGGAGGACCCCATCGTGGTATGCACCAATAAGACCACCAAAGGCCTTTGTGGCACTAGTGTTATGTAGAAGTCATGGGTGATCATTGGTTCGATGTTTGGGGCGAAACCAATTCCCCAGGGTGTGACGAGTGGTGTGTGCAGGGCCCCGAGTAATCTGGATGTGATGTGATTTCAATGTTATTTGTTCAATATCTTTTGCATACGAACTAAGAAAAAGTTTACAGGTATCGAGTCATATTTTTTTAGCTAAAAACAGAAAAATCAATTAAAATCAGTAGTGACCCAAAACCAGCCATAACAGAATTCTGAATGTCACAAAAAAAAAAGTTTCTAAATAATATTATTATTTACAACACAATGTAAAAAAAAAAAATAAAAGGCTGAAATTAATTTTTTTAAGAATTACATAAATTAAATATAACGGATAATAGCTAGAATGATTAAAAAAATAAGAAATGACTGAAAATTAAAGTTTTTAGATAATTATAGATATTAAATATACGCCTATTACTTTTATACTAGTAGGCAAAATCATATATTTTTTATTTTTAATTAAATCACATAACTATTTATTAAATTTGTATAATAATGTAATAAGGGCCACTGTCCTTGGTCATGAGATTCTCACGTGAGCATTAGCATCAAGTGAAAAAACTCCAGTTCGTGGAAGATTCCAGTAGTAGTACACAGTGACAGATCCAGGATTTTAAATTCGAGGGTTCCCAATAATAAAGGTAAAAAATTTATAGACAAAAACAACATTGAAAATTTAAATATAATACATTTCATTCAAAAATCATATGCAAAAACAATATTACAAATTATAAAATCATAATTCAAGCGTCCATTACGAGGTTTCATAAGCTACTAAGGAGTACCTAATTTATTGATTATCTAATATGGATCACTAAATTTAAAACACCGGTCAAATAAAACTCTCCCCAAACTCCCACTATCTTTCTAACCAAACACACCATTTTTCTCTTTTACTAGTTTCCAAACATCCACTTTCTCTCTCACTAAGAACACGGCTGTCATACCTCCACCAACCGCCTCCCTCCCCATTCTCCCAAAGCCATGGCAGCTCCACCCCCAAATTTCACCAACCCATGACAGATCATATCCATCTTACTAACCTTATGTAGGAAATTTCACCCATAAGAAAAATTACTAAGGTGGTTGAAATAATTTGGGGAAATTTGAGCTTATGTACTGTCCCTCCAGACGACAGAGAAAGGTTGGAGGAGAAGTGGGTGGCATCGATGGATGAGACCATGGCAGAAGCAAGGAGGAAAGAGGCTGGAAGGGTCCCTATTTTCTTTCTTCTCCGTGCCCGGTCATCTTCTCCGAGAAGAAGACAGCCACTGCAACCTGCAACCTGCAACCTACAACATGCACAGACCTTATGCTCGAGTACGAGGGGTCACTAGAAAATTTCTAGCAGCGATTTAGGATCGTTGACAGGTCCTGGGACCTCCCAGATCCCTATGTGGATCCGTCCTTGGTAGTACACCATACATCCTAAATTCTAATAAATAATAAAGAAAATTAATGAAAATAATATGAAATTTTTGAATTTTAACGAAATGAATAAAATAAAATGTCAGGTATTAATTTTTTAATATAAAAATGTAATTTTTCGTAAAAATTATGTAGCTTTTCGTTAAAATTATTATAATAAAATCACCGACGAATGATCAGCATCTTGGTGGGAGTCAGCGCCGAAATAAAAAAGTAAATAATTGATATGCAAAATATCCACGACCCCCAACGAAGTTCCTTTGACTGTTTGGCCGAACACGCACAATCTCCACTGCACTGGAGCTCTTGGCTCCAGAGAGAGAGAGAGAGAGAGAGAGAGAGAGAGAGAGAGAGAGAGAGAGAGAGAGAGAGAGAGAGTGAGTGAGAGACAGTGAAGGTGGAGCTCATAGATCTTTGCGTGCTCCGTTGAAATCCTAGTATCCTACCATGGAAGATTTCAGATCCAAATCGTGCGGCCACGGAAGAACGGAGGTGGAGACGTACAATGGCGGCAGCGGGTCGGCGGGACCCGCTTCGTCGGGGGTCTATGGGATGCAGGATCTCAGGTGTTAGTGCACCCGCAGCAGCAGCAGCAAACCCAGGCGGGAAGCAGCGGCGAGAAGTTCAGGAAGGGGAAGTCGGCGAACGGGTCGGTGACGAAGAGCTGGAGCTTGAGCGATCCGGAGCTGCGGAGGAAGAAGAGGGTGGCTAGCTATAAGGTTTATACGGTGGAAGGGAAGCTCAAAGGGTCGCTCCGGAAGAGCTTCCGGTGGCTCAAGGAAACTTGTAATAGAGTCGTCTATGGGCGGTGATCATCATTTCTGAATATAATATTATATAAATTTGGTAAGATTTATTTATTTTTGGTTGTTTAATTTCTGCTTGGTGTTCTTAATTTATAAGATTATAGTGTTCGTGTTGGAAATTATGAAGTTTTAATGTGATTTGTTGATGAATATTTGTATACTGTGGATTTTTTGGTAATCTGAAATCATATCAATGAAATTTAAGCCTCTTTTGCTGGTTCATATTATTGGGTGTAATTTTGTTTTTAGACACAACTCGGTCCGACTAAAAATCGTTTTGGTGAAAATATTTTTGAAACCGATTTTTAGTTACAATGCAATTGAATCCTGAAAAACACTTCACGCGTCACGTGTTTACGTACTTCTTGCAAAAAACACTTAAAGTTCTTTTGGAATCCGAAAATATTTTCTTTAAAAGCACTTTACGACATTTTAAAAGAACTTACAAACTTGGTGTTTTAACTTCTCATAACCCTCAACGAATGGGTGTGAATGAGGCTTCGAAATATGAATTCAGGGTTCGGTTTTTGCCAATGTCATGCATTTCGAATGGTTTCCGCTTCCCTCGTGAATGCAAACCCCTTGCCAAAATTGTTGTTCTTGAGAAAGATTTCCGGGAAAGTCGCAAAGAAATGGCGATAGAAACGCAGACCGAGTTGTCGAGTGGCAATGCGGAGTTTTCTGGATAGATTTTCTCGTATCAGTTAAGCTCAGTTTGTCCAATTAGGTTGTTAATTGTTATTAAGGTTTTTCGACGTTATGGAAGTGGCTGGTTCTCACTTAAGATCAAACAATAGAGTAGAGAAGATATCTCCTTTAGGGTGTCGGACCTCATTTACTAGTTCTGTTTCATGCTGTCGGAAACTTTGAAGTTCATCGTTGTTGCTTTAGCGTGTTAGAGCAGTTGGGCAGAGGATAACGGTTGCAGTTTAGCGATGAATGTTCCGCTATTCTGCAGAGGATGACCATTCTCTCATTTGTGCGTTGATGCATTGAGTGTGTTTTGGGGAAATGTAAGAGGGCAGGCAACGTTGAGGGTTAAAGATGGCTGGCTTTCTATTGTCGGAGTTAGTACTGGTTTTTCAAAGCACAGCAATACCAAACCAGCCTTTATTGAGCTTTTGTAGAGTTTCTGTTTCGAGTTTTGGTAACGAGGCTGGTTAACGTGAGTAGTTTTCGGTATGAGAAATCCTGCTAAATCCGAAAAGGTAGAAGGCAAACGGCTTGGAGATGAGAGAAAACTATCATCGGTTGCGTACCCGTAGCTCTCTAACTCTCGATGTGGTATTCACCTCGTGACATGTAAGTTCTTCGCCTTCGGGAGACCCTAGTTCTCACAACGCAAGCAATAGAACCCATGCGTAAATTTTGGTCAGGCTCTGTCATGCATCGTGCAACCCTACTTAATAGATGTCTCTCCTTCCTGGCTTTGGGCTTCCAAGTTATCACATCCCACTTTCCGTCCCTTTAGTCCTATTTTCGATTAAAAGTTTGTAACCGGCTCTTTATGCATAGTCATAAATACGCGTTCCGGTTGCATGTAGCGACCAGACGAGTACGAGGATTCTGCCGAGTTACTTTAGATTTGGGAGCAAAATGAAACATGCAGCTTCTAACCGTTCTCGAACAATTTGGTTAAACACACAAATAAGGGCTTAAGGGGAACATTTCTGTTTGAACAATTCTGTTATTTTTCTTTGGAAATCGAAAATTTACATTGTTCGTCACGCAAATGAATGTATCGTGTTAAAAGCACAAGTTAAAACAACAAACACTCGCAGCTCTCTTGCATATGGGGAAACAACGGAGTTCAAACGAAATCGCCTTCCTCGTACGGACTCTCTCACCTTCGACGTATATTAAAACAGCCCAAGGCAAAACCATCGAATTTCGATTTACGGTAACCTGCAAGGGTCGGCATCGCTAATAATGAACCCTCTCTTCATTGTCTAAATGCAGACCTTCGATGCCTTTAAGGGTAGTCTCGTAGTTCCTAGTCTGAGATGTATGTCTCCGGGTGGGGTCCGATGACTCGACTGGTGAACTTCTTCGGCCACTTGAAATTCTGTGTCCTCCAGGGCTAGCATCGGTTGTTCGAGGGCGAATGTCAGACTCACTTCCGCCAAATGCATCACGGCTGCTAGAAACAGCAACTCTCCTTGATGATCCGGCTGACCGGCCAAAGATGTTGCTATTTGACGTCTGCAAGGCCCAAGCATGCACATGAGATTTTTGTCGCAAGGCATTTAACACAGAACTATTCCTGTTGATACAACACCGCAAAAATGATTTCATTTCATAAAATAATGCATTCCAAACAACTCACCTCTCTAGTTAATGAAGTATCATTCGCAATTGGATTCTTCTGCCTCGAAAGGCTCATGGAATTGAGAGCCGGTCCAGGTATTCTCCGCCGAGAGGAATCCAATGATGTTAGACCAGTTGGCCGCCCGTCTACCTCACCTACAAGGAAGCCGTGAAGCAGAATGTTATAAAATCCAAACCTAATAATATGGGAGAAATGACACCCAGATATCGGAAAACCTTTAGTAATAAGTTACAGCACTCGAAAGTAAACAAAGAATTCCTTAAATTTATATATTAACATACGGACAGAAGTCATAAAATAAGCAAATAGGAGAAAAATGCATGTGGTAATCTAAAACACCACCATCCTCTAGCTGGAGCGAATAGACTTATCGATAAGAATGCTGTTTAAATTCATCTAGACCAATCCTAAACAACGTACCTGTCAGTCTGTCCGCATTAACAGCAGCATGGGGCATCCCAGAACTTGTTCCAGCACCAGCAAGGGCACGGGTTGGAGGAACAGCCAGCTGTGATTGCTGATACTTCAAAATTGTCCAGTCAAACACATAATCAAACTGAAAGCCTGAAGCAAAACCCAATGGATACAATCAGTGTAAATAGAATGCTCACTGTAATGTGGAAATCCGCTTATAATGCTCATTGTAATGAGAATAGAATTCAAACCTTCACGAATAAAGACATCCCGGAATATTTTTTTTAAATAAACATAGTCTGGCTTATCATCGAACCGTAGAGAGCGACAGTAATGGAAATACGAAGCAAACTCTGTCGGATAACCCCGACATAACGCCTGCGAAATCATTAATTCTCTAGTCACAACATGCGAGACATGAGGCCTGAATTGTATACAACCACAATAACATTCACAAGCATCATACCTCAATTGAAGTAGAAACCTTTTTTTCACTAATTCTCTCATACTTCTGCTTCTTAGTTCCCGCTTTTAGTCCCTGCCAAGGAAGACTAAAGGCAAAAACAATTATTAAACAAAACACCAACAGACAGCACTACAACAACAAAAATAGGGTCTTCAGAAATAATCACCTTCCTCTAAGGAAATACATAAGGACATAACCAAGAGATTCTAAATCATCCCTCCGGCTTTGCTCTATAAAGCACAGAATAGCATAAAAGAAATTCTAAATCAATGTCAACAAACCAGATAGTAGATTTAACTGGAACAAAAGTACATAATAGAAATAGAAAAGGCAAAAAGAAAGACTAAACGTCTAAAACATACCAATTCCAAGGTGAGTGTTCATGCTTGCATATCTTGCAGTTCCAGTCAAATTCTTGTTTTCCCTGCAGCATTCATGCCCATGTACAGTTACATCATTAACCACATATCTCGTAGTTAAGAGTCCATTCCTTGTTTATCTTATGCTACATTTCTCTAGAATCGTATTCGAAGACCATATTAGGGAACACAGAAAAACACACATCAATCTCACCTATAAGGAATATGCTGACGGGTTGTACTATCTCTGTATTTCTTAGCCAGACCAAAGTCTATCATGTACACCTACATGTAACGAAAAATTAACTACCGTATTAATATGGACTCATTGGCCTATGAAACATAGACCTACACAACTATGTACACCAAATTAAGATAGAAAACCTGATTTGCACGCCTTCCCAAGCCCATAAGAAAATTGTCTGGTTTGATATCTCGATGTAGAAATGACTTACTGTGAACAAATTCAACACGACTGATCTGAAATAAATGTCAAGCACGGCAAAAGTAAGTATCTCCCACATAAGTATCTAAAACCAATACGATGATGTGCAATTGTGCATAGGCTCACACCTACCATTTGATCAGCCAGCATAAGAACGGTCTTCAAAGAAAGTTTCCTACTGCAGAAGTTAAATAAGTCTTCAAGACTAGGGCCCAGTAAATCCATAACCAAAACGTTATAGTCTCCTTCAACTCCAAACCACCTCACATTTGGAATCCCAGCTGCAAAAACCGAATTTAGAAACCAGAAAATTTACAGCAAAAATTTGCACCAGAAACTGCTGATGAACTATAAAATGCAGCAGTTTCACTTACTTCCTCCTGCTAGGATCCTGTATAACTTGGATTCGTACAGCAGCTGAGGGTGTTTTGTCTTCACATTTTCCTAAGTATCAGAAACAGCACGACAATTAGCTTCATAACACACAAATATTCATCACGCTAATAACAGTTCAAAAAGGAAACTTCAACACCAACACCAAAACCAAAACTTGAAGACCTCACTATTTACAAGAAAATACGATATTCCTAAGATTAGTTTCCAGATGCTTATCAATCAATCAAACCAATACATTGCTCGGAACTACGCCCATAAAGAGGAAATAACCTGAAACACAAGCTCCTAGCAGTAATAGCATCAACATAACCGGGAAAATCAATTGATCTAAGGACAAGTCGTTCCACAAACCTTTGATTCCTCAGCATTACTAACGCAAAGTGAAAGCCGAAGCAAGAAAACCAGACCATGAACTTAAAGAATCGTTCTTACAAATTCTCAGACCACGGATTAAACTTAAATTAACACATAACTAAAAAACTAGCAAATGGGCATCAAAATCAACCAAAATAAATTAAAAAGTCAAAACTTCGTAGCTGAATTGGAACAACAACGCCACTCACAAGCTTAATCGCGACCTCTTCGTTCGTCTGAATATTTGTACCTGCAAAAAAAAAAAAAATTCAAATCCACAATTAACCACCTCCCTACATACATAAATATGCATAACTACATACAAATCCACAATTAACAGGAAGATTAAAGAAGCAACAAACCCAGATAGATCTCTCCGAACGAGCCGCTGCCGATCTTCCGGCCGAGCCGAAACTTATTCCCAACGCGAGGTTCCATATCTTCCAGAGCAGCGCAAATCAATTGAAATCGAAACCCTAACCCTAAAATTACAAAAACTAAAAAAAAATGGGAGAGAAATTGGAAGATTATTCCAAAAAATCACAACAAAAACGACGACGACGACCCCGCAGGTGCATCAGCAGAAGGCAGTCGGCCGACTCAACCGCAACGACTCCTGATTGTTCATCCAATAAAAGCAAGGCAAGAAGAAAAAAAAAATTATTACGCAAAAGCAAAGCAAAGCAAACAAATTTTGTACGGACAGCAATGCGCTGGGGCCTCGGTGGGTTCTTTCTTGTTGGAGATCTAGGGTTAAGATTTTCTTTTTTTTTTATTCTGAATTATTATTTTTTATTTAATTTACTTTTGTTGGGTTAAAAGCACTTTTGGATTATAAATTACAGAAGGAGAACGGCAAAAGCAAAAAAGCAGAAGCAGGCTTGTTGGCCTATTGTTATCTATAGTCTATAGTATTCGTATCTATACCCACCACCTCCTCCTTCTATCCTATACACGGACATAGAGAAACACAACACGATATAATATATAAATATATCAAATTAACAAGAATAATTTTTATATAATCACAAAAAAATACGACACGGCAAGAAATGCCACAACACAAAAGCATGAAGGGATGCCACCATGTCAATGCATGGTAGCTTCTATCCCACTTTTCTACTTTTGATTCACTTGAAAGCTAATGTTCGATTGATAGAAAATGCCTATTTTATTTTTTTTTCAATTTTTACATTCGAATTTTAAAAATAACGAGTTCGCAATTAATTTATTTATCTTGCTCCAATAAATATATCATTACACACAAACAAAGTTCAGTAGATAGAAAACGTCTTTTTTTATATTTAGCATGTGTTGATGCACAAAATCAGCGTGAACTTTGGTACAACAGAAAGTGTTAAGTTTGTGACCTTCGCTATATTGCTCCGGTCACTAGTGTGAATAAGCATGTAAATGGATAGAGACAGGGAAGCAAACACAGATGTACGTGGTTCACCCAGATTGGCTACGTCCACGGAGTAGATGAGTTCTCATTAATTGTAAAGGTTTACACAAGTACATAGGTTCAAGCTCTCCTTTTGTGAGTACTAGTTAATGATTTAGTACAAATGACATTAGGAAATATTGTGGGAGAATGATCTATTTTTATAGAAGAGAGTTTCTAGCTTTGTTCAGACATTGACACGTGTCGTGTTGTGATTGGCTTCCGATGTCGACACGTGTCGCGCTATGATTGGCTTCTGATGTTGACACATGTAGCGTTGTAATTGGCCTCCTCGTTTGAAGGAAACTCTTCTGGATCCTTGACGGTCTAACGTTGACCGGTGCTCGATAGTTTCGGGATTGGTCAAGTATGGTACAAACAGCATGAGTAAAAGTGAGAATGCAAAAATGAAAATAGAAGGTTGAGAGCAATTTCTTTTCTTTTTTTTTTTTTTTTGGGGAATCTGATGTCACGTGACATTTTCGCAAAGCAGGAGAGATCCTGACACGTGGTCCAACTGTGTGTGATTTCAATCTGATCTTTTTAATTTCAAAAGACTGACTAACCCATGAAAAACGTGACACCCACTCCGTTTGCCGAGTCTTACATACTTTATTTTATTCAAGTCTGGATAATCTTTTTATTACACCGTCCGAATTTATTAGGAAAAATGTACATCGCTTTTAGTTGGTAAGTGAGATCCTTCATATAAATGTCTTATGTTTTTGTGAGATGCGTCGCAGTCTTATATTTAATTTATTTTCTTAAAATTGTATGTTTTACAGAGTATGATTCTCTTTCCTCTTATTTTCATCATCTTTCCTCTCTTCCTCTCATATATTATTTTTTATCTTATTTTGTTTATAAAAAATCAATATTAAAAAAAACAACTATTTGTGCAATAATTAGTCAAGTCTATACGCGTCAACTGTAAATAATAGAAAATAAAGAGTCAAACACTGTTTTACTGAAACCATTTTTTTTCTTATTTGGGAAATTAAATTTTTTTTTTTAAGAAAAATAATTAAAAGAATTTGAAAGCTTTAAGTTTTAACTAAAAGGACAAAAAAATGTTGTAAGTAGATAATATCAGGAGTTACTTTTTAGAGTAAAAATACCCTTAACATTAAAAGTGACCAGTATCAAAAGTGTTTGATTAAGATTTCCTTCTTTAAATTCAACTTTTTGGAGGATGAAGAACGTTTAGTACAAATGCGTAGGAGTAATTTCCAATTGCAATAATTTACAAATGCGTAGACTCCTAACTGTAAAGCTTAAAAAAAAAATCAAAAACGAAAATGTTCAGTATATGCATAGCAAGAGCTTGAAGTTTGAGATAGCTTGCGAGAATTCTAACATGTTCCGGTGTATCTTATATTCCAGAACATATACCGGAAAACCGCTTGAAATAGAGCAATATTTTCATGGAGTGAATAAAGTAGAACCACATTTGCATCTCCATCCTTCAGGCTTGTAATTGGTATATTGAAGTCCAAAGTGGTCAGTGGTTGTGGGTGTCTGAACTGGAACACATGGCTCACAGCTTCCACATACGTGCTCACAGTTGGGTGGCCTTGACCCCAGCCTACTCAGCCCTGTATACCTTCTTCCTCCCATGCCTTCCTCAACTCCCTAAAACACAAACCCTAGTTATCCATATACCAAAACACAAACCCTAATTATCCATATACCAAAACACAAAACACAAACCCTAATTATCCATATAATATATCCAGAGATATGGAGGGCAACAGTTCAAAGATGTACCTGTTTTGAGTCAAATGTAGCTCCTTGGGAATATGGGTTTTTCTCTGTTTGATTAGCTATAAGAAAAGGTATTTGGAATCAATATATACACATACAACTTTACGAAAACACAGGATTCTAACATAAACCGAAGATATATCTGGCACGTGATAAGAAATATAGAGATATGGTGATAAATTCCCGGAAACAGCCAAGAAGCTCCCATGAGAAGTATAGTATCAGTAATTTAGTAGGTTGTTACCTTGTTGATGTGGAGCATCATAGGATGCAAAAGGCCTGCTTGTAACAGAAACCCAATACAGAAGAGTAGCAACTAGAATAATGCAGCATGTCTTTCTCTTCATTTTTGTTGGAAATATCCAAATGGCAATAGTGATGACCTGTTTTGTGGGAGGTGGGAGAGGGGGGGGGGGACAAAATGCAAGCAAAGATATATATATATGGAGAGAGAGAGAGAGAGAGAGAGAGGGAGGGAGGGGCAGGGGGGAATGGAGATGCAGGAGAGAGAGGGAGAGAGAGGGAGAGAGAGGGAGAGGGGTGAATATCTGTTCTGCCTTCTTGTCAAACAGAACCCTAAACCAAGAAACCAAATGACATGGACAAGATTGGAATATGGGTGTGGAGCCAAAAATAATCGAGAAAAATATGGAGGCAACACGTGGATTCTTAAGTTAAAAAGATAAAATTACCATCGAGGCGCAACGGAACTCCTACACACGAGCAACGGACAATCACAACTCAATCAAAGTCAAAAGTGATCAAAATAGGTATTTATTCAAAACATATTTCATGCATCCTCATCAAATTCTCCCCACAAGGTAACCTCCCAAATATTTATTCAAAATAGGATTAATTTCCTAATTGATTGCAAGATATTATTTTGACATAATATCCTGCAATTACACCAAAAAAACCACCAAATGTGGCCAGTTCCCATCTCTCCCAAAGGGGCCGGCCACACCCATATAAATACCACATCATTTCTCCAAAAACCTAAATCCAACTCTTGCTAAATTCTCTAAATTTCTCTAAACATTTTTCCCTCAAATTCTAACTTTGGCATCAGAGGTTTTTCATCCAAAGCCCCCCATTTATCGTAGGCACGTGAGGCTCTTGACCTTAACCTAAGGTGTTAATTGTTTTGTAGGTGCAATTTTGTCCAAGAAGAAGAATGCAAAAATTTGCATCCACAATGGGAATGCTCTTTCTTTTGACAACTCAATCAGTCCTACACTCTGATCAATCAAAGGCCAAAAAAACCATAGAAAATGTGAAAACTGTCTGATTTATGTGAAGGTATGGGACCCTGTTCCTTTGGACGAGTTGGTCAAGACCACAAGAATTTTCAACTGGAGAGATTTATTCGAAATCAGAACACTAAGATTACAGTCTTCCAAACAATCATGTTTTATTATATACAAATAGTAAATTAAAAAGGTACATGAAGTTTGAAGTTGGGGTCAGTTTTCAAACAAGAAGGGCAGATGGAGAACACACAGTCCATCTGGCTGTGCACTCCAAAGTCTGAATTTTCCAAAGATTTTAGTGGGTTGGGATTGATGCTTTTCTTGCAGAGTCTTAATGTTGTTGCAACTTATTCAATTTCCTGCGAGTAAGCAGGACTTTACTAGCTCACATCAGAATCTCATTACTATTTATGGTAAAGTTTCTTGTTCATAGCTACACAAGCTTCATTAGTAATAAAAACTTACATATACTCGAGACTCCGAGAGCGTTGTAGGCACAAGAGTGCAGTGGCAGATGCGTTAAGGAAAGACCGGATAAGTGGCCGTCTTGACCTTCGAGGACCATTCAAGTTTGGGTATGTGGTGAAGGAGAAGAGAGCAACGGCTACAGGTTCTCCATTGGTTTTTCTTGTATTAACAATGAAACTATCATATTTTCCAGAGTATGAAATCTCGTCGTGAACAAATTTAGTCTTTATAGCTTCTAATGTATTTTTGGGTAAACAACTTATAATGTTGTTTGTACAAAGATTATGAATGAAAAGTTAGTAGTTTATCGTTTAATTTTTCAATGTTATTTCCATCAAAGCATTTTTATTGGGACTACTCGATGTTAGAATCATGTATCTGCCTCTACAGGTATGTACACTTTTTATGCCAACTAAGTTTCTTCGTAATTTTGGTAAATGAATTTTTCGGAGCTATATTCTTATGAAGTTCATCCAAATAGTGAAAACCAGAACAGGTCCACAAGTCACTTTAATTAGATGGAAAACGGAAAAAATTTAGCCTAACACTATTAAATATCTGACTTCGCCCTGCTTGTACTTGCATAAAAACATAAATCTGATTTATGAATTTAGTGTATGAATGACACATAATATGTATTATGTATATCACATATCAAACAGGATTTGTAACTCGGTTGGTTACTCGTATATCCAAAGTTGTGGTCTTCCCCTACGCCAATAATCCTATAGTATCGAGTTATAAACCCCGAAAACGAAGTCAAAGAGGACATTGCAAAAGAAAACTAGTAAATTGGCACATGCATGCAGATGCAGTCTCCAGAAACGCAGCCTCAATACACACAGACAGAGACTGCATGCCGCTACTGCTACATAGGAGCCCTACGGGCTACCATAGATGGACCTGCCTGCCTCGTATATAGAGGATGCATGACATATTGACACGTGGCGACGAAAGCCATTTCTTTTCCTGGCCGTACAATTTGGCACAAATATCTTATATCTGCAAATTTGTCCCTACGAGCATCGGTAGCCAACCCAGTGCTTAACATCAACAGAAGAGAGAGGGGGGGAGAGACACAGAGAGAGATGGCATGTATGACATGTCTTTTAGGTAGCTGGTTAGGGTGGTCCATGCCTACATATGATACTGATGAGAGGCTGGAATTTGATTAAACCAATACGATGCACTGATTTAATTAGCCGACTAAGTAGTAAATTAAAAAAGTACATGAAGTTTGAAGTTTGGATCAGTTTTCAAACAGGTAGGGCAGATGGAGAACACACAGTCCATCTGGCTGTGCCCTCCAAAGTCTGAATTTTCCAAAGATTTTATTGGGTTGGGATTGATGCTTTTCTTGCAGAGTCTCAATGATGTTGCAATAACGACTTATTCAATTTCCTGCGAGTCAGCAGGACTTTACTAGCTCACATCAAAATCTCATTAACTATTTATGGTAAAGTTTTCTTGTTCATAGCTACACAAGCTTCATTAGTAAAATAAACTTACATAAAGTCGATACTCCGAGAGCGTTGTAGGCACAAGAGTGCAGTGGCAGATGCATTAAAGAGAGTCCGGATAAGTGGCCGTCAGGACTTTTGAGGACCATTCAAATTTGGGCATGTGGTAGAGGAGAAGAGAGCAACGGCTACAGGTTCTCTATTGGTTTTTCTTGTACTAACAACGAAACTATTATATTTTCTAGAGTACGAAACCTCGTCGTGGACAAATTTAGTCTTTTTAGCTTCTAATGTTTTTTTTTTGGTAAACAGCTTATAATGTTGTTTGTAAAAAGATTATGAATAAAAAGTTAGTAGTTTATTGTTTAATTTTTCAATGTTATTTCCATCAGAGCATTTTTATTGGGACTACTCGATGTTAAAATCATGAATCTGCATCTACAAGTGTGTACACTTTTTATGCCAACTAAGTTTTTTCGTACACAAGGGTGGAATATTTTGGTAAAGGAATTTTTCGGAGATATATTCTTATGAAGTTCATCCAATTAGTGAAAATTAGAACAGGTCCACAAGTCACTTTAGATGGAAAACGGAAAATTTTTAGCCCAACACTATTAAATATCTGACTCCGCCCTACTTGTACTCGCATAAAAACATAAATTTGATTCGTGAATTTAGTGTATGAATGAAGCATAACATGTATTATGTATATAGCATATTAAGCAAGATTTGTAACTCAGTTGGTTACTCGTAAATCCAAAGTTGTGGTCTTCCCCTCCGCCAATAATCCTATCGAGTTATAAACCCCAAAAACGAAGTCAAATAGGAAATTGCGAAAGAAAACTAGTAAATCGGCACATGCATGCAGATGCAGTCCCCAGAAACGCAGGCCTCGACACACACAGACAGATAGACTGCATGCAGCTACTGCTACATATACTGCATAGTATATAGAGGATGCATGACGTATTGACATGTGGTGGCGAATGCCATTTCTTTTCCTTGCCGTACAAGTTTGCACAAATATCGTACTATATCTGCAAATTTGTCCCTACAAGCATCGGTAGGAGTCTTAACATTGGCTACCCTACGGTTATGAATGAGCTCGTACACCACTGAGTCTTAACATCAACAGGAGAGAGAAGCCCCCCCGGGGGGTGGGGGGTGGGGGACGGAGAGAGATGGCATATATGATACTGGAATTTAAGTAAGCAAAATGCTTATTTTCTCTCTTAAAATAGCACTAGCCTTCATGCATGAGTGTGCATAATTTTTTTTTTAAAATCACGGCTTGCTACGTACGACTTACGTTTTTTAAATGTGTTTATATGCGTGGATTGATAAAAGGAAAGTCAAATATTGGAAGTAAATGAATAATCTTAGATCATGCTAGAAGAAACTCCTCATAAACCAATCAAAACAACTGAATTCACATAATAAATCGGTCTTTCAATTACCATCTACATTCTATTGAATTTACATTAAGAATAGAGACAATAATATTTAATAAATAATTGATTGAATCGCATTATTGCTAACACATTGTGAGGCTAAGCCCATCTCCTTCCCCTTAATGTAGATAATATTGTTTGTTCAAAAGAAAAAGAAAAGAAAAGAAAAAACAATTATTTGACAACTAATTTAATCACAATATTATGCAGACTTTTTTTATAACCGGCATTACACACCTATCAAAATGTTTTGAACGTGTTTAAAAATAGAGAAAATAATATTTAATGAACAATTGATAGAATCACATTATTACTAGCATATTGTGAGGTACTAATTAAAAAAAATTATAAAAAAATAATAATTATTAAAAAAAACATTGTTAAAATGATGAAAGTACCCCTGCATTATTTGGTGCATTATTTTAGGCTGCTTTTAAAAAAAAATTTCTAATTTTTTTGGTAAAGCTTGTGACCCCAAAAATTATTATTCGTTGCCGTGCCGGCTTTATATATAAGATAGCATAAGTAACATATGTGAAACGTGAACAAATACAACGTAATATGTGAGACGTATATATAAACCACATGATATGACAATTAATAATTAAACTTATTTTTAATAATTTAAAAAATAAATTCAATCATCAGTTGTGACATCACATACATAATATAGTCTGAAAATTTCTCTCTAAAGTAGCGTATAAATTTACTCTAGTATTTGGATGAACTTTTGAATATCATAGTATTATTCACTGGTCTCGACTTCCGGTATACAAATAATGAATCAATTGAACCCGACCCGACCCAAAATTACATGAGTTAAATCGGTACAAAATTGAAAAAAAAAATGCAATTTGAATTAGTCAAAATAAAATTAAATGACCTAGATCAAAATAAACTTGATGAAAGAATCAAAGGAACGAAAAAATTGGGTTAGTCCCCTTAACTCATCCTTATTGGGCTTAGCAAAAGGCCCACCATTCTTCTGGCACGATGACTACCCACCAGGTACGGCTTCTTTGGCCCATTATTAACTTACTGTAACTAACTCCAGCCCACCAGCCTAATATGCCCTTCGGCGAGCTTAGTTGGCAGCGGCGATTGGGGTCCTTGGGCTAGGGAGGCCCATATATGCAAGCCGGGGTGAGAGCCTGATCTTTGGGCTAGGCCTTGGAGAAGGAATTGGGCCATAACGTACCGACGGCCCAGGACCGACTCTAGGAGATAGGTTAACTTGTTCAAGTGCCCTGGATTGTAGTTCGGTCGGGTAGTCCCGAACACACCCGATTCGGGGTCCGGTTGCTGTTGTCCATTTGCATGACAAGCGCCTGGGCATGTCAAAAACTGGTGGCTTGGCATAGGCACTGTCAACCTTCTTAGTTTGTTCTTGAACGGTTGCGATTGGAGCCTTGCTGGCCAAGTCATGTGAATCAGTTTTGTTTGCACCGTCGGATTCGGTCGATTTGAATGAACCCTCCTTTGTTGATTCCCCTTCAGTGGTCTTCGTATAAGAGAAGTCATCATCAATTGCACACCTCTGTGGAAAATCAAGAGAAATATAAGTTAGAACGTGAACAAACAAGCACACACCCGCGACCATTAGGTCTAACGAGGTTCTGAGTTCAAACTTCATTAACGATACTTATTGGATAAGAAAACAAACACAAAACATTTACCTTGACATTGGAGAGGTCGACGTGATTATCTTCTAAAAAGCTGATAAATTCCATGAAGTTCTCTTCTGTTGGGTGGTAATGACCACTGTATGGCCAAATAGCCTGAAATAACAGTTGAAATTAAGTTTAAGACATGACATAGAAGTTACTTGGACTATAAGAACACACACAAACGTATTACTAGCCTCTTGGCCCGCGCTCGCACGCGTGCAGGGGTAAATTCTGTACCTCAAGAATCCCATCACGGGCAACCAATCTTCCGGCTGCAGTGGTGGCACCACCTGCTAGAAAACTTGAATGTTGGAACTGACCCTTCTTCTTCTGACCAACATACAAAGACCTTGTTGTGCTGAGGACAAATATCCATTTGGAACCTTCATTTGTGCTCACAAGCACCCCACTCTGCCTGTATAAAAGCTTCCCATTTTCGACTACTACTTCATATGCTTCTCTTTCTATCTGAAAATATTGCAAGCACAAAGAAAACACACTTAAGTATGCAATTAACAAGCATTTTACGTTGGTTGTAACGAAATTCGGGTTTAGGTGTATGACTAACCGGTCCAAGATACTTGATGCATTGACGTTGAAGAACTGCCCTCGAGCATTTCTCGATGTTTATTTCTTTCCCATCTCCGACATCCAACCTACATTACACAAATTGATCAGTACTTGACATGGAAATCATCTCGGAAAACAGGAACAATATAAACATTACTACTTACCAGTAGAAGAAGGGTTGGCTGCTCTCACTTTCAAACCAGATGTCATAGTAAAAGTGCAAATTGTGTCCATACCGATGTCGTGGATCAATCTGCATAAAACATCAAGAAACATCTGAATGTTAGATCATGAATCCCGTAATGTTTTTAAATAAGCACGAAAAATCATCAATTTTTTAAGGTCAGATATAATGTTGTTGAGTTTTCGCAAGTGCTTACCGCTTCAAGCCAGTGTTGAAGAGCCAATTTTTGTGCCTTCTCATCCTTGGACAAACCCTTTCCAACCTTGGCTGCTCTAGTCCTAGCCCTCGCCCACCGCGAAACAGCAGTTTCCGGCTTCTCAACATTGAAGAATGACACAGAACTCCTCTTCAGAGCTGCAAAATCTAATGCCTTCCACCTAAAGTACTCAAAACAACCAAAATTAATCAAACCGTATAAAAAAAAATTGAAAAACTGATCAAATCAATGGCAAGAAATTACATAAAGACTCACCAGAGCTCCTCAACCACCACAGCACAATCAGCAAGGTTTCTTCGGGTCCGGTAACTCTTGTAAACCTTCTGAAGCGTAACAGCAGCAGCATCAAGCTCGCTAACCGGCCTTGGCGAAAACAAAATCGCCGGTTCAGGCAGAGCAAGTGCAGGCATTGGTTTGTGCTTCAATTCATTTTTGCCTTTACAGAACTCTAACCCCATGTCGAGCATCACGTTTTCGGGTTTGCTTTCCCTCAAGCGATTCGAATTGGTAGTGCCCGACTTGCTCGAACTGTCTGAAATAACTGCCAAGGATTCGGATTCACTCTTGAAGCTGTGTGTTCTTAGAGTAACTTGTGGTCCTCCATCTCTGGGAGTTAAACTGATGTTGTAGGTCAATTGAAAGAATCTGTGCTTCACAATTTCTTCCCAGGCTGAGGCAAGAAGTGAGAGGGATAAACCCATAAGAATTTCTCTAACAAGTTCAAGTCGAAAGGCGCAAAATCGTCACCTGCTAATTAATAAGAACATACAAATCTGTATTAGACTAAAGATTGAAAGTTTGAAACCACCAAAGATTTAAACAAAAACCAATTAAATTTAATCAAACTACAACCTGGGTTGTTAACAGATTTGAGGGATGAATCATTACCTAACCTGAAATGGGATTTTCACAAAGTCCTAAAAAGTGCTTTTGAAATTTCGAAACTCCAAAGAGATATTGAATGGAATTGGGAGATGGGATTTGAGTTGAGTCTGACTGCTATATATATATATATACACACCTCAAACAACTAATCCCACTAGTCTCCTTCGAATACGTGTCAAAACGACGGAATTGGAAACTTGGAAGATGGAAAATTTGGAAAAAGACGAACGCTTTGAATTCAAGGGCAACCAAAAAGTTTTGGGCTTTTTGGTTGCTGTGGAATTGGAAGATAGACAGAAGAGGGAAAGGTGGGTGAAAGTTTTCTGGATTCAACGTTTGAGTTTTCTTTCCCTTTTTTATTTTATTTGGTTCAAACCCCACGAGTTGTTTGATCTATTCAAAGCTTGAGAAAAAAACACTTATAAACTGCTTCTCAGTTCTCACAGATGTGAACAGGCCACTTATAGAGCTACATGGAGCTGTAGAGAGAGAAAGAGGGGAGAAAGAGGGGAGAAAGAGAGAGAGAGAGAGAGAGAGAGATTTGGCGGTCAAATAAAGTAAGCTTGGAGAGGGGGTTCCGTGAAAATACACAGAAGTGCTTTTTTTCCAAGGGGAACACGTACGTGCTGTTAACTCTACAGCAACTGGGATTTTTGTGTGCGTTTTATGATAATGTCATCTGTCAACAATCAATTAAGAAGTTGGATGGGGGGGCCTGCAAAATTCAATCTCGTTCGTCCATGGCTTCGGTCATCGACACGCCTCTTCTGTTGGAGTTATTGGATTGAAAGTTTGTTGTTGCTTACTGTTTGATGTTGTTGTCACTGCTTTTATGCCCTCCTTCCACGGACTCATCGAGTTTACCATATTGCCCTTATTTTACCGGGAATTGAAGTGATGGCTTTCCAAGTTGTTGGTGGCGCCATTGCCCCCCCCCCCAGTTCCAAACCCTAAGATGTACTTGTTGTGGTTAAATATTAGGAAGTTTTAACGAAAAGTCCGCGGTACTGTTCACTTTAACGAAAAATCATATTTTTACACTAAAAAGTCAAACCTAGTACTATTCACTTTACCCTTTATTTTGTCATTTTCGTTAAAACTCAAAATTTTCAAGCCCTTTTCATTAGTTTTCCTTAAATATTAGGGTTTGAAAGATGATTCATCACACAAACAATATTATAAACTAAATGGAGCATGATTCAAAAGCGAGTGTATGGAAGATACACATTCATTTTAGCAAATGTGAATACGTATACGTCTGTAAAACAAGATAATAACGAAACATTTTATTATAAATGTCTCGTCAAATAGTTCTTGTCACCCTTCAAAGATCAATAACAATCAAGTTGGGGAGTAAAACCCTCTAACGAGTAATGTACGTATACTACGTATTAAGAGAATAGTAGAAGATTTGAAATCTTTGCAATCAAACGTATTTTGCTAAACGTAATACATACTTTCATACAAGTATTGGATTGAGTGGTGCACATTAACAGATAACGCAATGAAAAATACCAGTAGACGAAAAACGACGTGCAATGAGAATGTACCTAGAAAATTAAGAAGAAAATGTAGAGGAAGAGGAGCTTGTGGAAATTGGCATAGGGAAATTTGTCCACGAGAGTATTGGCTTTGAATTGTGATGCGTAAGAGACGTGTTTGACAACTACACATAGACACAGTGAGTCCAAATAAACAGAGATCGAGTCAAAAGTCAAGATCAAGGAATCGATGTATTGATTCAATTTGCTTGTCAAACAACAAAATGCAATGCAATCTTTCCCAATCATCTCAAAGAGTCGAGGCATCCATAAACCTAAACTCAAAAAGTCATTTGATAACAATTTTACTTGCAGTTTTTATTTCTTTGAAAATGGAAAATTCGTTTGGTAATTTTTTTTTTTAACAAACGATATTATCTACACTAAGGGGAGATGATGGGCTTAGCCTCACAATTGACTAATAATAATGGTGTTCAAATTCGTTTTTTGCGAGAATCGAATCTAAAACCTTCGTGGTAAATATTTAAGTTAAAAAAATAAAAACCAAAAACTGAATTTTGAAAGCAAAGTAATTTTCATTTTTTGGTTTTCCGCTTTTATTTATTTGAAAATTGAAAATAGTTACAAAATGAGTTTTCAATTAAAAAAACTGAAAACAATATAATTTTCAAACAGCACCTTAATGATCCACGCCCATGAACAGCAAGAAAATTGAATTTATAACAAAGTATATTTCGTTGTGTATGGATAACTCATCGCGTGACTATAAAACATACAAACAAAGTATATTTCGTTATATATGGATGACTCATCACGTGACTATAAAACATACAAATCACTAGTTGCAAGACTGGTTCTCTTTCCCTCGACAACACGTACAAAGTCGACAATAACTTAAACAGGTCCAGAGGTTTTGTTGGCGTTCAATTACAACTTGCATGGCGGCCTTTATTCCAAAAATTAAAACATACAAAATTAAGAAGAATAGTGGACTTTAGAATGGTCGTTGAACCCTAAAGGTCACGATGCTTATTCCATGGAATTTAAATTGACAACTATAAATAAATTTATTATGCAAATGACGTTTTACCGCAATGGCGAAAATAAAAAATGCTTATGCATTTTGGTGCTGTTTCAATCTCCACTACTCCCTTTAAAAAAAAAAAAATTCTCCACTACTCCCTTTCCTATTAACACTTAACAATTTAACTTATTAACGCTATCGTTTGTCAAAAAATAAATAAATAAATTATGACACAAGACAGCAAAAAAGATCATTCTCTTCCTCACGAAATCACAGTTAGTATGCAATATAACAAAAACTTTGACTTTAACACTTAAAATTTCTTTTTATAATACTAGTTGGACGTTATGCAACTCAATTAAAATGAAAGGAGCGTTATAAGATGATACAAAGAAGAGCCTAAGAAGTCAAATTATAACTCTCACATCAAAATTATGCGCAAAAACAACATCTTATTAAAGAAAATGCGTCAGCTAAATATAACACGATTATAAAAAACACTTAAACGACGGAAGAACCCCAATCAATTGACTTTACGTTTACAAAATGTACTGTGTACTTATGTATTAGACTTCCAACTTAATTAACAAATGTACTATTGATGATTGGGAGGTATATATTATTAACAAATTGTTGTCATTTTCTTAATGACACTAGTTATCACTTTCATTAGTAAAATACACAATCTATTTTATAATTATTTTTCATAAATACACATATTCGTCTGACCTACAAATATATTTTATAGAGTTAATTTATAGAATTATTTATCTTAATTATCAACGTTGTCATTGTATTCAATAATTAAAAATGCATAGGTATGTTGAAGTTCTCTGGATCTAGTTTAGTGGTTTGAGGTGTTCTAATATTATTCAACACGCTCTCTTGATGATTTAAGGTGTCTTTTAATATTATTCAAGACGATCTCTTAGATGACAATTATACAAACAGTAACGACTTGAGTATTAAATAATTCTTTGTATTGTCAAAATTCCTCAAAAAAGAAAAACTCGTAAATTCTTCATGTAAATTCTATCTACACAAGCAACAACAAAAACACAATTATTCATGTACAGTGAATAGGTCTTGCGATTTCTTGTACGACTCATTAATCAGACACGAAACGACACGAGAATAACAGGTTCAGATCAACCTGTTAACGAATTTGGTTATTATCTAGTACCCCTTAACACGTCGGGCAGTTATCGGATCACCCGTTAAGAACTAAATAAGATATTATTTTCCAGATTTAAACATTAGGCATGTCAATTTCTTGCATAAACAACTCAGGTCGTCATGGATCACTTGTTAAAATAATAAGTTTGACATGACACAACCTATTAAAATAGTCAATATGACACAAAAACGATCCGAACACAATAAAAAACACAACCTTTTTATCAAAGTTGAAGAAATAACAATATATTCAAAAAATTTAACACACCAAGAACGAAATCGGATCCTCTCCGGATCCACACTGATCCTGCAAAGTAGGCGATCCGGCCCGTTGAAAGTTGATCCAACGGTTACAAACAGAAGACCCTCTAAAAGTTATAATAATTGTAGTCGTTTGATTAAATTTCAACGAACTGGATCGTCTGCTCATGTGTGGATCCAGAGAGGATCCAGTTCCTTCACCAAGACCCACTCTCGTATGCACGCGACATATTGACTAACCGTACGGTTCAAATCTAACAGAATATTTGTTCTTCGGATAAAATAAATAAAAACGGTTGAACAAAAATGGTCAAACGGATCCAATTATCCAGTCAATCTCAAAATTTCCCAGAAGGTGTATGATGGGTATTTACGTAAATTCCGGTTGCGTTGAAGATGTCCTCGTTTATTATTCCTCTGTCGACTGTCCCTAGTTCCCGCCAACAGCTGTATAGGTATATGATGACCCTTCTCAGTGCTGACGTGTACTTCTTTATCTACTTGCTGCGTAACAGCGTTGCATGGTTGATGGTTTAATACTTTAATTAATTAATCGTAATTAATTAATCTTAATCATTTTTGTCAACGTTCTCAATGCATGTTTTTGCCACGCGTTTTGATCAAATATTACAAGTTGCTCAGCCCCCAAACTGTCGATTGATCGATTTTATCATATGCCTTTTCATGTAATATTTTGTTCTTTCAAGATAATTTAATATTTAGGTGTGTATTATCATTTTCAAATTTCATTCAGAAGCTATCGAATATCGGTGTTTTTTTTGAGGAATTTCCGATACTTCATGATCGCTAGACAAGTTGGAATAAGAACTTATAGATCCTCATCAATATAGGTCTTGGTCGACTTCATTTGGCTTTTGTTTTGCAGGCGAGCTGTATAAACACAATTCTGACTTCTAAGTCATCTGTATATGAAATGATAAAGTGCATTTAAAAAAGCATCAAAGAACATGACACACTGTGTTTTAACGAAATTTAACATAAATGGTACGTTTGTACAAAAAAAAAAGATAAAAATTATGCAATAAAATTACCATAAACAGTTTTTGAAGTGGTAAAATTGTGCAAAACCTAATAATCCACTCCACATAGTGTTTGTGTAGTTTTCCCAACATTTCAAGACATATCTAGTATATGTGATGTTAGGCTTGAGAGTGTTATGAAACTAATTATAGAAGTGTGAGAGAGAGGGCGGCGGAGAGAGAGAAGCCTTCAGGTGTGAGAATTATGTCCTCATCATTTGATGTTGTAATTTTATTTATACTAATCATGATGATTTTTTTTCGCATTATAAGTAACACCAACCTATGAGGATTTGATCTCTAAGTCCTATAATTCTACTTTTAAGTTACATCACATTTTTAACTAATAATTATTGATGGATTAATTTATATGAAAACATTATACTTACATTACATTTAATGAATTTTGCATAGTGGCATACATGCACAGCCTCACACGGTAACGCCCATCCAATAGTTTTTGGATCTTAATGGATCATCATTTGTGCTTCATTTTTATATTCTAATTTAAATTTCTTTGGCTACTGATGATGGAGATCCCTAACCATAAATAAATATCTAGATTTTCAGTCTCATAAATAAATATCTAAAATTTCCAACCACTTTCTAATGTTGTATTATGAGAATTTGACAGCATTATTTTCAATTCATAAACTAAAAAAAATGCCAACAGAAAGGGAAAAAAAATTAAAAATATGTAATGGGGTCATGGTCCTTAAGAAGTAGAGATTATTCAGTATGCGGAAACACGACATGCACAAGTGTTCATAATATAAGCAGTTATATACTTTAAAGAAAGAAAAAAATAACCACTTATACTATAATACTTGGTGTATCGGCTAATGTTCCCAACATATTGAAAAATTTGTCCATAAGAAGAAGGTTGAGCCCACTCTAAGTTACTAAGTACAATTTATTTTCTTGTATTTATTTAAAAGTAATTATGCTTATGCGTTCTGATACGTGGTTGATCTCTATCGATTCTCTTTTACCCTAACAAATAACTATTTAACCCTGTAATGTTGTCGGACTCATAAAAAAAATAAGATATTGAGAAATTTCATGTCAATTGAAATTCAAGAAAATTAGTTTATGCTACCAACAAATAACTATTTAAACCTATAACATTGTCGCTCTAAAAAAAAAAGAAAAAAGAAGAAGATACCGAGAAATTCTAGGAGAATTGAAATTCAAGAAAATTAGGTTTGACTATTCATTTCACTTAGCAGCCCACAACGCACCCAAGTTTCAAGAAATCTCAATTCGTACTCTCTCTCTCTCTCACACACACACACACACACACACATATATATATATATACATATATATATATATATGTATGTACGGACCATGTGCTGAAGAAATTCAAATTTTAAAGTATTTTTACAATAATGCAGCCTGCAAATGGATCGAATTTAGGATAATTTATGCAGAAGTTGAAGATATTATTGGTTTTTGCATGACCTACAAGGTAGGGCTTCAAAGTTGATGTCTGCAACCTTCAATTTCAACTTTTCAATTTTGAGTGGTCAAACTGACTCCACCAAATGCGATATTATCAGGAAATATCCAAGGCTCCATAAAATTGAAAAATAAAATAAAATTAAGAAAGAAAATAGAGAGAAAAAAAAGAAAGAAAATGGGTGCTGCCTTACTGGGCCTTAAGGATTTTACAGAAAAAAATAAAATCGAGCCCACATTGTGTGGGTAAAGTAGGTTGGGCCCATCTTACCTATTACCCAAGTCCATGGATCCACCTTTATGCAGATGAAAAATCTCTCTAACAAATGGGCAATAAAAGACCCATTTACTGCTTTCACTAGGTTGGGCCTGCCGGGCTTGGATATTTAGTTGTGTGTTTTTTGATATAAGGATTGGAGAAGCGAACTCGAAATTTCAAGTTCAAGTTGAATGCTTTTAACTGACTTAGTTATTATTTTGTTGCATAATGTGTGAGCGGGAGAAAACGAATCAATCTTTGCCTAATATTTAAGCTTGAGTTTCAGATGTACCGTAAAAATTTTGTTTTTGATACGATTTTTTGATATTTGAACAAACCATCTTATTAAATAACGAAAAAAGTGGTGTGTTTTTTTATTCAAAGGGAAAAGTGCATATATAGAGAAATGTTTTTTGACATTTTCTATCATCGTACATTTTTGTTTAATTTTGACATTGAAATTGAATAAACTTAAAAAAAAAAAAAAAAAAAAACAAAACAAAACAAAACAAAGATACGTAAAAGAAACCTTTTCAACCTTTGCTTCTGTTTAAGCGGGTCCAAGCCGCCGCCATAGGCTTAACGGGTAGGCCCAAAGTTCCAACCTTTGCTTCGTCCAAGCTGCCAGCTTGCGCGTTTTGATTCGATCCTATTTTTTCACTTGTCTTCAACCTCTCCATTCGCCAACTGATCCTCTTATATCTCCATCTCTCTCTCTCTCTCACAAGCAACTCCAATGGCGGAATCCAAACCTGGACCAGCTCAAGCTCCACCTGGTACGATTTTTCCAACACTCTGATATCTAAATCTCGTTGTAATCCCGAAACCCATTTGTTTGATTTTTCAGTTTCTTCTATTTTTCTTGAAGAATTATTGAAAAGATCGGTTTTTTCGTGGTGGGTTTTGGATATTATGTGCGGAAATTGAATATTTTGGATCTAATTAGAGTTTGGGATTCGATTATTTCTGCAGATTATAATGTGTTTGTGTAGAACATATGATTAATTGTTTGATTAATGGGGTGAATTTCTTGTAAATCTCGAAAATTCGTCACAGATAAGGAAGTAAAGGCGCCTAATTTGATTGAAAGAGCAAAGGAAGAGACGGGGGCAGTGTTGCACACTGACAAAACACATCATGATCACAAGGAAACTCATGGATTGCGTGACGATATCGATGAGAAAACCCCACTGGACGATGTCAAAGCTCCGAATATGTTCGAGAGGGCGAAGGAGGAGTTTGAGGCCATAGTTGAAGCAATCCATCCCAAGAAAGAGTCTCCCACGTATGGAAAAATGTTGGTTTTAGTTTGCCCCTTTGAACAAATTGGAAATCTGAACGTAGGATGAAATTGGCCTTTTGATGTGCTTAAATCTTTGCCTCATTGCGTTTGTTCATTTGGTTGCAGGGACGAAAGTAACAAGGACTCGAAGAAACAGGAAAAAGCTGATTCTCTACCAGGTATGAAATCATGACAATGTTGCTTGTATGAGATGGTTTCTCAGAACTTCTGCATCGGTTTCCATTAGTAGAACTAGCTGTTTTATGAAGATAAAGGGTAAAAAGAAACAATACGCTGTACTTGTCCTTGTAGTCCTCGATGCTCGCCTTGACGATCACATTGAGTTTCACCAATTGGTTGTTTTAAAACTCGATCGTAACCCTGTTTTCCTTCCTTTTATTGAGCGTCCCAGGCTTCGTTTTTAATGGATTGTGGTCAAGACTTTTCTGTGTTTGTATATAATTTTGCCTCTGAGTCTTTGATATTCTCCATTATTATTTGTTCCAACTTCTACGGCAAACTCTAAGTTTAATATTCTAGTTGTTAAGGTCCTCGTGATTGTTTTCATGTTGCTTTTCCGAATCACATGTTTATATGTCAAACTTTGCAAAAAGAAGAGAAATATTTTTCATTTGTGGCATGCTGGCTGAATGTTGTTTGTGGAAGACTCTTAAAAGCCAAAGTTAGTGTCTTCTTAGTTCTTAGTTGATGTTTGCAGAAAATCATGCCAAGACATCCAATTTGATTGAGAAAGCCAAGCAAAAGATTGAGACATTGATGCACCATGAAAAGTCGCCAAAGAATCATGATAACGAAACTCCTGAGAAGTCACCGAAGCATCATACTAAAGAAACTCATGGAAGGAGTGATGACATTGACGAGAGTATCCCAATCGATCATGTCAAGGCTCCGAATGTTTTTGAAAGAGCGAAGGAGGAAATCGAGGCCATTTTCGAAGCAATCCATCCCAAGAAAGAAGAGAAAACTTCGGTTTCCACTCCTAAGAAGGAAGGTGGGTTTGGGACTTAATAGGAAGAGGGTTGGAGAAGATGTGCTCCCCTCATGGGAACAAAGAAATAGTGGTGAATATTTTGTCAAGTTGTGATGCTTCATCGTCATTCTTTTCTTCCCAGATGACAAATCAGGATATACATGTAAAATTGTGAGATCATTTGATTACTCAAGTTTATGGAATTTATGTGCATTCTATCTCCTTATCACATCAGCCTCATTCGGTGTCAAAATTGTGAGATCATTTGATTACTCAAGTTTCTGTATGGAATTTATGTGCATTCTGTATCCTCATCACATCAGCCTCATTCGGTGTCAAGGATCGGATTTGATCGCATAACTCACTAGATTCAGTGTATGCTGGATGAAGAAATTGGATACTAACTTCTAAATTTTGTCCAAGTTGAAGGAAACTTATTGGTTCCTATTCCCACTCTAATCCATCTGAAGCCTTTAACTTGGACAAAAATTAGAAGTTAAATCCATATCTTATTTCAACATATATTGATTATAGTTCCGTTATCCAACCCAATTCGATCCTTCAAACCAAAGGAGGTCGATATGTCTCTTCATCTTCAACCAAAATAGGAACAAGATGCGGGATCTCACGAGCATCAATCGGCCATTCGTTGAGGACCATTGATTATTGTGAATCTCACACGTGGTGGTTGCCACCGCCATGTCATCTTCAACCAAAATTACCGTATCTTCCCTCCAAATCTTTATGAAAAAATGGCCTCACAAAGCGGGACAAGGATGGTCTGCCCACCTTGTTTCCGTGCCCTCCTGTTTTGTATGGTCACGGTTAAGCCACATCAATATTTTATATTACTATTCATTTTTGTCTTATGTTGACGTGACTTAACCGTGATCACACAAAACAGGAGAGCACGGGAACAAGGAGACCATACAATCCTTATCCCACAAAGCGAGGAGAGCTTGCCTTTTATACACGATCTCCGAGATCCCCAGAAAAAGGATCGGGCGAGGATCCTTTTCCCAAATTATAAAACAGCAAAGCCTGCAGAACGGTGGTCATGACGATCGTCCGAAGACTCCGACACCACGAATGATGCCATCGGTGACATAAAACCAAAACCCTGACGGCGAAATTGGCGTTTTTATCCGGATTTCCATGCCCTCATGGAACAGCAAATTCGACTTCAAAGTCAAGAAACTTATCTGTATTGGGATGGACGATGATCGAAGCTGATCGAGAACGGCAAAACAGCGCCTTATTGATTTGAAATACTGTCACACAGTAAGCACATTCTTCTCATCCGTCGCAGTCCCAACGCAATACAACTTTTTCGCATCCTTCAACTTGGAACTTGTGTATTGTGACCGATCATAATTTACGTATGGACAAACAAGAAATTGTTAATTGTTACGAAATTTAAAAAAAGTGAACTTTGATCAGCAATTTTTTGCGTAATTGGGTTTTTGTTTTCAATGATCGTCACCCATGTTCACTGTTCACAGCCGATGCTGATGTTGATCATCTCTCTCTCCTCTGACTTCAAAACTCGTGTATTTAAACAACTCCGATTCGACCTGATCAATCCACCAACTCACTAACTCCATCACCCGACTCAGTTCTCGTCTTCCCAACAGTGAACATGGGTGACGATCACTTCGTTAGCAACAGCCACTCCAACAGCAGCAACATCTCCTGCATTGCAGTACCCCACAACCGTCCCCCTCCCGACATCTCCGCCCTTGCTCGCCTCTCCGACAACCTAGAATCGATTGTCGACTCCACAGACTTTGACTACTTCCCCGATGCCAAGATCGTCGTCAACGCTGGCCGGGAAGTTCCCGTCCACCGCTGCGTTCTGTCTGCGAGGAGCTCGTTTTTCAAGAACGTGTTCTCGGCGAAGGACAGAGAATCATCAGCAGCGGCGTCGTCGTCGTCGGTTGCGGCTCCTCGGTTTGAATTGAAGGAGCTCGCCAAGGAATACGACGTCGGACCGGACGCGCTCCTCGCCGTTTTGGGGTATTTGTACAGCGGGAAGCTCAGGTCGCTGCCCAAAGGCGTTTGCGTCTGCGTGGACGACGCTTGCGCACATGTCGCTTGCCGGTCGGTGGTTGATTTCATGGTGGAGGTTCTGTATGCTTCTGCAACTTTTCAAATCTCTGAATTGGTCTCTCTTTATCAGGTAAAAACTTCACTACAACGTGTTACTACAATCTTTGTTAAGACTTCTATTACTATACTTTGTCGGACTGTGAATTTGAACTAGTTACTAGTCCGATAGAAAGTCGAGGTTCACAGACCGTAGAAATACTTACGTGACATGTTGTCATACTATTAGTTTGAGCTACATTAATTAATAACTAGTCCAACTAGTACTATACTCATTTCATGATTAATTAACGATTCAGATTCACAGTCTAACAACATAAACATGTACGTTCACTGATAATTTGGCGGATGAACATTTGAATACTTTTTAGTGTTTATATACGTACATAATAGTGAATGAAGTTTAAATTGTTAACTAAGGTCGAAATTTACAGTCAGACAACATAAACATATTATATATGTGTGTATAATAGTGAATGACGTTTATCAGCTTTTGGAAACTTTGTTGTTAGTTTGTTTTGTATATTGATCAGTAATTTTCAGAGGCATCTGCTAGATATTCTTGAGAAAGTTGCCATAGATGACATACTGGTGGTTCTGTACGTCGCCAACATGTGCGGCAAAGCTTGCGAGAGATTGGCGGGGAGGTGTGTTGAGATGATAGTGAAGTCCGATGCCGACGTTGTAACTCTTGACAAAGCCCTGCCGCAACACTCCGTGAAGCAGATCATTGATTCCCGGCTGGCGCTCGGCTTGGACAGGCCTCAACAGTTCAACTCTAGTGCTAGTGCTAGTCATTTCCCAGATAAACACACCAAGAGGATACACAGGGCTTTGGATTCGGATGATGTCGAGTTGGTGCGAATGCTGCTGAAAGAAGGGAATACCAATCTCGACGACGCCTTTGTGCTGCACTACGCTGTCGCGTACTGCGATGCAAAGACCACAATGGAGCTGCTTGATCTTGGAATTGCAGATGTTAATCGTAGGAATCCGAGGGGGTACACTGTGCTGCATGTTGCGGCGATGAGGAAGGAGCCTAAGATCATTGTGTCCCTTCTCACGAAGGGTGCTCGCCCTTCGAATCTTACGCTGGATGGGAGGAAAGCTGTGCAGATCACTAAGCGGCTTACCAGGGCTGCGGATTTTTTTAAGTCTAATGACGAGGGAAAGTCTTCTTCCAATGATCGCTTGTGCATAGAGATTTTGGAGCAAGCGGAAAGAAGGGATCCGTTGCTTGGAGAAGCCTCGCTTTCGCTTGCTATGGCCGGCGATGATCTGCGCATGAAACTTTTGTACCTTGAGAATAGAGGTAGTTTTCGCTTGCTGTGAGTGTTAGTTTGCTCTTCTTTTTAACTTGCATTAGATTGCATTTGCTTATGAAATTTGACTGTGTTGTTGATTGATTGTTTCTTATCAGTTGGACTTGCAAGATATCTGTTCCCCATGGAAGCCAAGGTTGTAATGGATATCACCCAAATCGATGGCGATGCTTCCGAGTTTCCGAAGGATCTGGCCAGCTCTCAGAGGATGACGGTGGACTTAAACGAGGCACCCTTCAAAATCAAGGAAGAGCACCTTAGCCGTCTACAAGCTCTATCTCGAGCTGGTAAAAGTCTTGTTTCACAACACAAAAAATTTCCAATCGCTTCTTTACTATGTTTAATACGATGCTATTCTAAATTACTGTAATCTATGGGGAGGTGATTCAAACTGGCATAACCCACATCCGCTACCTTTTCCGTAATTTAAGCTTTCGAGTTTCAGGCATTGAAAATTTTCATTGCTTTGCCAACACGTTATCTGCTTCTATGAGCAGTGGAAATAGCGAAACGCTTCTTTCCCCGTTGCTCGGAAGTACTGAATAACATCATGGACGGCGTTGACATATCACAGATTCAATACACCAGGAACGACACGCCAGAATTACGGCTCACGAAGAAACGAAGGTACATAGAACTCCAGGAAGTACTAAGCCAGGCATTCTACAAGGACAAGGAGGAGTTCGATCGGCCTGGAATATCTTCTTCGTCGTCGTCCACATCGACAGGCGTGGTGAGGTCTAATGGTGGTACGGTCACCATCAAGAAACAAGACAGTTTCTGCCAAAACTGAGGCAGAATGTTCATAGGAAAGCTTCTCGTAGCGATGATTTCGTGCTTGTTTTCTGTTCGATTTAGATCGTATTTCTGTGTTAGATCATGTTCCTTTGTTAATATCGTAATCGTGTTCTTGGTTAGTATGAGATGAATTTTGTAGCAATGGCTATGTCCCGAGTTGCATTTCCGTCTCTGAACTCTAATAATAGTTATCAATTGTGTCCCGATCCCACCCTTGGTCACGGGCATATATCAATTGTGTCCCGAAGATGAGACCAGTTCCAAAAAATACTTGGATCTTTACACGTAAGAAGTCAAACCAAAATGCAATTTGCGTTACCCTTTGATTTACAATTAAAAGAGGAATGTAAGTAGCTAAGCAGTGTTCATTTCCGGACATCTCATACGAACAGAATGAACATATTTATATCATACAGAGTTTACGTTCTTAACCAAGCTGTGCAATATCAGTACACCGGAGAGAAATATTTACAACACTTACAAGATAAAGGAGTTCTTGATTCACCTGTGGTTGCATCTTCATTCTCCGATTCCTACTGTAGAGGCGAAAAACCCCGAAGCAGATTATATTCGTCCGCAGTCACGGCACAAACACAATTACATTGAAGAGAAGATAGATTCTACCTGTGAAATTCAAGGCATTCAGCCAATGCAACCAGCTTGCTCCACCAAGGAGTTACTCACATATGCACTCCAATCGCACGGCTCGGCAATCAAATCCTCCAATTCTTGGTAAAAACTGGAGTCGTTCAGTGCACATTCATCATTGGAAACTATATTTTCTTCCAGAAATTTATCGGACATGTCATCATAAGCAGAGGGCATATCCTCCGAGCTGCTTGTTCCGGCCATGACACGGGGATTTAGATCTTGACCTGCATTACATGATTTATCAACCATGGGAGATGAAAACGGGGTTCCATTTTGTTGGGAAGCGATTGCCTCTGAGATTTGTTCAGCAAGCGCAGTTTGCACAGGCACCGGTTCTTCCTGAACTTGATTTCTACAATCAAAACTGAGGCTGTCATTTATCCACTCATCAAAGCTTTCAATGCCTTGGGCCGGAGGCAATCTTCTTCTCTTGCCTAAATCACCACCGTCCAGCTCTCTCTTTATCATTCTCTTCTGCATTAGCTGCTGCACAGAGATGGAATTCATAGCGGTTTTGGTGAGGAAAAAGAGCATCCTTTGCTGCTTACACAAAGAACTACAAATTCGTTGTTGAAACGCAGTTAGTTGATGCTGCGAGTACTTTTGCTGTTGTCTGAGATTCAAGATTTCCAATCTCAAAAAGTCCTGGTCTTTCTTTAGGGACTCAATTTCGGCTTCCAACCCGGGTTTGGGGTAATCGGCAGAGACCACATTCGGCTTCTTGTTGTATCTGCGTCTTCTCTTGATGTTCTTCAGCAAGTGCCTCTTCCCTCCCTGAAACCTTTCATTTGCAAACTCCCACCTGTCCGGATCAACCTTTCTGAACCCCTAAAGACATAATATTCAACAAAATCCATCAAAAACTCAAAGATTATGAAAACTTAATCATAAAAAATTAAGCTGACAAAAATTATATAAGCATTCAAACAAAAGGTTAGAAATTAGATGAAGAAAAATGGACATGCAACAAACAAATCACAGAGGAAAAATTCACAATTTTGCAAAAACACTAGCCGAATGAACATTTTCGCTTTATTCAGACGATATTCTAAACTATTTTAATATACAGGATTCAAACTTGAGTGCAAGAGTATGCGTCAGTCGCGCTCTCCTGACCAGTTGACCTAAAGTCGGGTTTAACTACCCAAATGAACATTAAAATCAGAAACATGCATACAATTTGAAGTGAATCCAACTCCTAATTGTCCTTCATATATTAGTAAAAATCAAGTAATTAAAAAAAAAAAACTTGAAGAAAAAGATAGAAAATTTACATAAGTGTTGAGCTGGCGAATGAAGCTTGAGAAATTGTTGTGCTTGAAGTGTTTGGGCAGCAGAGTCCTGGAGAATTCGTACAAGTCCCAAACAATGAAGCTCTGACGAGCATCACTCCACGAAACGATCGAATCGGTTTCCGGGTCGTCCACCATCTGAAATGTCTTGTTCAAGAACGGTGGTGGGCCCGCCTCGCGCAAACCCTCCATGGGTTTAGGCAGCTCCATGGAAGAAGACGAAGAAAGCGACCCAAAATCACCACCGCCACCGCCGCCGTTGATGGTCTTGCAATGATCTCCACCCTCTAAGTCATTGTCCATAACCACAACATCTACAGTTTCTTCTTTCACCTTTAGCAATTCGGCCGCTGGGTTCGGCAGAGCGGTGGAGGAAGAGGAAGAGAATGACCGGTCAAAGTTTCTGCCTTCGGAAAAAGTCACCGCCTTATCCTCTTTTTTCAGTTCAGTCACTTCTTCTTTGGCTCGATCAAGCTCGTTCTCAGCTTCTTCTAGATTTTTGCTGGGTTCTGTCAACTGGGTTTTGGACGGAAATGGCAGGGAAGGCCTCCCACCGCCGTCTCCCCCGCCAGAACTGCCACCAACGTCAGGATCCACCATTTTTCTTTTGAATATGAAACAGGGTATTTTGCAAGTCTGGAAAAATGGCGTTTAGTGAAAAATTGCAGAGATTTATAACGGAAACAGAGAAAATTATGTACCAAGGGTCCAAGAGGCAGAGATTTCTGTTTAATTTGGGGTTTTTTTTCTTCTTTAAATTTTTGGATTTTAATTGAATTTGCCTCTTCACCTCCTCTGGTTTTTTCAGTAGGTGTGAGTGTGAGTGTGAGTGTGTTCATATACGAAACTGCTGGAGTATTGCCACGTTTCTGCACTTTTTCCATTTTCCCTCTACTTTCTAGAAACTTCCTCATTACTCCAACTTTTTTATTTTCTTGTGATCACAAAACCCTAACTTTTGTTAGTAAGAGCGATAACGTTAATAAGTTAAATAGTTAGTTGTTAAAATAAAGAAATCAGTACGAATTGAACATGCCCACTATGTGTAGGCATGATTATTTTTCGATACTGAGGTGAAGCATCATCCTCCACATAACCATAATTCTAAAACTGGATATAGAGTGTTGAATCACTTATGCCCATTTCAGCCACTTATATAGAATGAGTTCGCCATTATTGTGTTCTCTTAGTCTAATAGTGCATTGTATGTGAAAAAAAAAATCACACATGATAATGCATTATTGGACCAAGACGTTACGTAATGATTAACTCATTTCATGCAACCTGTTTTTGAATTTATGAGGAGACCTCTTAATCCAAGTACTAAGTGTGAGATTTGATCATTGATTTAAATTGGAGTCTCTGAACATCTAAGCACAAGAGTTGAAACTTAAGGATAGGGATCCTCTCTAGATCATTTCCAAGGATCTGGACCATTAAAATTTGATCTAATGGCTAAAGTTATTATAACTTTTAAAGTGGGCCCCTGTTTGTAGCCATTGGATCAAATTTTAATGGTCTTAATCCCCAGACTTTGTGGATTAGGAGGAAATGATTCGGAGATGATCCCTTTCCGAAACTTAAAACTCAAGTCTCTAAACATCTTGGAAACAATTCTTATGCATATCAACGGGTGGAGCTTAGAAAGGATCACGGTAACACTGAGCAGTTGCACGCAATGTATTTTGTCGTTCGCTTGCCAATATTGCACCATGAGGAAGAGATTTTTGGTGGGCTTATCGACCAACCTACTCGACATTTGGATTGTGTTGGGCTGAAGTATTATTAAATCGGTTGAAATCAACCTCTCTGAAAGAATAATTAAACATACATGTATATTAAATAGATTTATACATTAAATTTAGTAACTTTTAAATGCACTTGTTTATTAAAGTTTGATTAAATGGTGAAACTTGATATAACATCAAAATCAAATGATTTAAGGCTAATTTGACATGAGTATTGATTATTTGTCTGTCATACTATAAGTTCATTTGAAAGCGCTTTTAAAATGATTGAAAAACTTTTGGCGAAACTGATTTTGGGTTCCAAAAGCACTTCAAATGTTTTTTGGAAGAAGCACTAGATATGTGCTCTTGCAGGTGTTGGAATTTTTTTATTTAGATCGACGGGCTCGGGGGGCCTCACTCTAATGACACCGATACTGTCTCCAACTTTACCACCTGCCTAATCCGTCAGGTGTGGGGTTTTACCACAAAAGACTTTGGTATTAGTTAGAGTGGGGTAATCATATTTAAAGTCATTGCTTTTCTTTACCCCCACCAATGTGGGACTGCTAACACGCCCCTCTCACATGTAATCCCATTTAGTGGTTCGCACGTGGAGCATCTGCAATTAAAACTTAGAGGTTGGCTCCAATGGAGTCCAAACTTGTTTTCAATATTTTTTAGGAAGTGACTCTTAAGAACTCATAGGCTAGCTGTATGTTAAGAGTCCAAACTTGTTTCTAAGCCCACACTTCGTGGTGACAAGCTCGTTGGTTTGCACGGGTCTGTAACCGTAGGCTATGATACCATGTTGGAATTTTTTTAGATCGATGGGCTCGGGGGGCCCTACTCTAACGACACCGATACTGTCCCTAACTTTACCACTCTCCCAATCCGTCAGGTGTGAGGTTTTATCACGAAATGCCTCGGTATTAGTTAGAGTGGGGTAATCATATTTAAAATCATTGCTTTTCTTTAACCCCACCGATGTGGGACTGCTAACAGCATGAAGCACTTAAAGTGTTTTTTCAAGATTCACTTGAATTTTTACTAAGGATTGATTTAAAAAACATTTTCACCAAAAGTGTTTCAAGTATTTTAAAAATACTTCCACACAAACCCTATATTAGGAATAAGAAAGAAACTAATCAAGCTCAACACGTGGAACTCCTCCCATACTAAGAGTAATTTAAGTGGATTGAGTTGCCAATTTTCTTAAGTGACAATAAACTTGAACAAGTCGAACCCAAGCCTATTGAGTTGACCAGCAGATTGAAGTCTAAACCAACTAACGCACCCGGCGTCCGCGACAATGTGTTTCTGTTTAGAATTTTTGTCTGAATTAGATGATTACGTGACCATTTCTTGACTGTTAGATTTGCTTTCGATAGTTTAAACCGTCAAAATGAGGCGGTCACTTTTGTCGTTTTTTCTCATTTTCATGTAACGCCAAACCGGCGTTATCAGACGCAACGTCCACTTAATTGTCTCTTTATTTTTTTAAGACACAACAATCTTCAACGTGGCCCTTGTAAAATAGGCCTCAAGTCCTATTGGGCCAAACCGGTTTTTAAAACTGGACCCGAAGGAGGTCCAAGAATTCGGATCCTAAACATTCTAATTTCCCAGTTCCTTAAACCCTAGAAAGCAGATAAGCGCAGTGTCAGCTTACTGAATTTTCCCAGGCGATCCTTTAGTGGAGCTGAGAAAATGGTGGTGAGGATCCGATTGGCGAGGTTCGGATGCAAAAATAGGCCGTTTTATCGGGTCATGGCGGCCGATAGCCGATCTCCGAGAGACGGCAAGCACCTCGAAGTCTTGGGCTACTACAATCCCTTGCCAGGTCGTCTCTCTTTTCTGTTTCTGTGTATTGATTCTGTAATTTTATATATATTTTTTTCAAACGTTTGTGGGTTCTAATTGCATTGTGTTAATTAGAAACCATAGAAATGTTGCATTTTTGTATTGGTAAATCGGAATTTGATGAATTCCGATCAAAATTCAGATGGATAATGTTTGGCTGCCTAGAAAATGTTGGAGAAGTGATACCTAACACATTTTGGTTATGAATATTCAGAGAAAGCTATTGGGTCTTTTGTCATCTGAGTAATATAGTTAGTGATATGCTGCTGATGCTCTGTGATTTTTATGAAATTTTACAGGCCAAGATGGTGGAAAACGAATGGGTCTGAACTTTGAAAGAGTGAAGTAAGTGGCTTTCGGCAATGCTTCATTTCGTATGTTAATTATCGGTGAATTGCCTTTAGTTGCACTTCGTTATCAGTTAAATTGCGCTTTTTGGTCCCGGTTTATTCAAATCAATATTTTTAGCTTTTGTTTTCGGAAGTTATCAGGTATTGGTACGAAAGATGTTCAGTATATGCAAGGTTCTAAAAGATGGTAGGCGCTGGTCGGGCGGCGAGCTGGGGCCTAGCGCCTAGGCGACTAGGCGGATTTAAGTAAATCTACTATATTTCATGTAAATAAGTGTCAGTTTATACCTAAAATATATGTAATTTCATCAAAAACTACAAAATAGAATGATATATATATATATATTATGAAGTATTGGAATGTAATGAAAACATGGGGAACAAGCATATAATGTGTGTTTATTTAAGTATTCAACAAGTCTCTTACAAGATGGTGGAAAATGAATGGGTCTGAACTTTGAAAGAGTGAAGTAAGTGGTTTTCGGCAACGCTTCATTTTGTATGTTTAATTCTCGGTGAATTGCCTTTAGTTGCACTTGTTTATCAGTTAAATTGCGCTTTTTGGTCCGGGGGTATTCAAAATCAATGTTTTTAGCTTTTGTTTTGGGATGTTATCATGTACTGGTTTGAAAGATGTTCAATATTTAGCTCTGTGAGTTGATTATATGTTTCCTATTGTTCCTCATGCATGTACAAATTATCACTCGACTGTGAGGGTTAACTTGTATAGTCTTCTTGTATTCATGCTAGAACTTGACGGGTGCGTATGTTATTGTGTGTAAATATGACCCACTAATGATGACAGAGGCTAGATGTCTTGCGAGATATATACATAAGGAGGGTATATGCTCACTGAAAAATTGTCAAATTTGGATCAAGACACTTTATTGGTAGAAATTACTGTGAGTTTGAGATCTGGATCTCAATAGTAGGGTTGCTTGATTCCGTGCTTATTATGGGTACTCTTATGTTGAAATTTAATGGAATTCTTTTGAAATTTTGAGAAGCTGAAACAATTCTTCCCAGGAGGCTTATGAGAGAGAATTCATGTTTTCAAATTAAAAGTTCATCTGCTGTATCCCATCAGTTTGTTCACTCTTTCTGCAGGTATTGGCTATCTGTTGGAGCTCAGCCTTCGGATCCAGTGCAGCGTATTCTTTTCAGAGCTGGGCTGTTGCCTCCACCACCAATGGTGGCAATGGGACGTAAGGGAGGGCCACGTGACACGCGACCTGTTGATCCTATGAGTGGACGGTTTGTGACTCCTGAGAAGCCAACAGCTAGTGGTGATCGAGGGAAAGATGCGGAAAGCACTGAAAACGATGGTTAAGACGGCACAAGAATTTCCATTAAACTTCCCCAAAATTTGTAAGATCATTTCTTACTATAATCTTTTGTATTTTTCTAGGGCAAGAGGGGTTGCAAGAAACGATCTTTCATATCGGATTGCAGGATAAGCAGCATGGTATCGGTCAATTCTGAATAGCTTGGGAAGAGATACGGTCATATCTAAATAGCTACTGTATTAGGCGTTAAAGAACACTACTGTATTGAATGTTCGATTTTGTTTAGTTTATGGAATGAACTTCAGCTTGTTCCTGGCATCACTTCATCATCATTGTCTATGAAATTGCCGAGATAATTGGGCTTGTCTGGGATTGCTTATGTAGAAAGCACTTACAAGCGTTTATGCTGTAGAAGTGGTTTCATCAGAAACATGTTGAAATTTTTATTAAAAATTAAGTGCTTCATAAAGAAGCCTATGAGAAGTGCTTATCCAAATAATGCTTTTATGACCTAGAAGATTTTGAACTTTTTTTCTATCAAACGCATAGGCGTTTTTAGAAGTTTTGCCGATGCATTTTCCATAATTAAACATGGCATGTTCATGATGTGAATAAACATAAAAACATGCCTAATTAAAATCTTTGTAACATAAAGGCTCATATAATTGGCAACATATCAGACTGAATATGAAACATTAATTAATTATTAATTAATGAATAATTTGTTTCAACGTTCAGTTTAAGATTGACCATACAACGCAACAAAGCATATGAAACATTAATTAATTATTAATTAATGAATAATTTGTTTCAACGTTCAGTTTAAGATTGACCATACAACGCAACAAAGCATGATATATTTGGCAAGAGAACATTTTCTTCATCTACCCAACAATTCCAAATTCAACACCCAACTATTGGAGGAGGTACCGAGTTCAAATTTCTAAATACGAGTACCATATATTAGAAAGAGAACATCACCATTATACGAGTAGTGAACATTTCCTCCATCTTCCCAACAATTCCAAGTTCGATTTTAATACATAATTATTGTCGTCGGTGGAGACCCTGAGTTCAAATTTCACGAAGCACAATATGTAGTGCAAAATTGGGCCTCATTGCCACCAAACTAAGCCCAATGCCTAACCTACCTTATTGTGGGCCTCCCTTCAAAAATAAAGAATAAAATTAAATATTTTAAATTTTGGACAGCTCTCACTACCATCCACAATAAAGGGGAGAGAGGGGGGATGTCAGGCTAGGTTTTTAAACGAGGGAGAGAGAGGATATAACGGAGGCCACGTTTTGAAACCCCCTTTACCCTTTTTCCTCCCCCCTCCCACCGCTTCTAGGGTTTTAGCTTTGCCGCCTTCTTCCTCCTCCTCCCTCCGTCCCTCCCTCTCTGCAAATCGGAATGGGCAGCGATAAGGATAATATCAACATGTCCGATCTCTCCTCAGGTGTTACTCACTCTCTCTGTTATCCTTCTGATGTTTTGTAATCTGATGCGGTGATCTTACTCTGCTTCTGGTTTTTTTGTTTCTCAAGCTCTCAACGACGTGGATCGAGCAGGCCTCGTCAATGCTCTCAAGGTCAGTATTCAACTTTCTCGGCAACCAAACAGACTCTTACCCTGTTAATTAGCAGGAAATTTCAATTTTACAGTTTGTTTAGCTTTTAGTCTGTTTGTTCTTTGCGGTTAAGTGTTTGTTTGGCTGATGGAGCTTGCGTTTGTTGTGTTTGTGCAGAATAAGATAGAGAGTTTGGCCGGGCAGCACTCTGATATCCTCGAGAGCTTATCTCCTGCAGTCCGAAAGCGGGTCGATGTCCTTAGAGACATTCAGGTATGATTCTCACTCGCTCTGAAGCTTGAAGTTTACTGCTTTGATATGCTGGATTGCTCATAGTTTCATGTCTTTTCATACTTTGTTTGGTTGGTTAATCAGATTATTCTCTTATTTCATTTATATTTTCTGTTTAGTTACCATTTTGATTGATATGACGGGTTTCCGCAGCATATTATAGCTTAACAATTTTTAAAAGGGAGTTTTAACGAAAAGCCCACGGTACTGTTCACTTTAACGAAAAACCACATTTTTACACTAAAAAGTCAAACCTGATACTATTCACTTTACCCTTTATTTTGTCCTTATCATTAAAACTCAAAGTTTTCAAGTCCTTTTCATTAGTTTTCCTTTTTTAAAATTGGAGTTTCAGTTGCGTTTTTTTGTTGGTTCTTGAAAAATACTGTGTTTGATTGACAAATTGGTTGGAGTTGTTCATTCTCTTAGTATTATGTGATGGAATATATAAAAAGTGAATATATTATCTTGAAGTGTGAAGCACCCTAAGACTTTCTTTACTTGCAGACCCAACATGATGAACTTGAGGCAAAGTTTTTCGAGGAGAGAGCAGCTCTTGAAGCCAAATATCAGAAATTGTATCAACCTTTGTATACCAAGGTGTTCTACTGTTCTACATACAGCAGTGTTCTATATATCGTATATTCTCAAATACGAAGGGTTCATATGTGGGATGCTTCTTTCTTATTCGTTTTATTTATTTTATTAAATATATTCTGTATGGCTTACGTGGTTTAGTGGCTTGTCACTGCTCTACCTAAGTGATGTAGCAGTGGCACCCCTGGCCTGAGTTAGTGTGATTGATGTCCCGTTTCCTTTGCTTATAGGTTTCTTACTATTTTGTGAATGAGGAGCTTAACTTCATTTCTTTTCATGTATTTCGTTTTAAAATAAATCGTACCGAACACTCTGCAGAGATACGAGATTGTAAATTGTGTTGTTGAAGCTGAAGGAGTCACTAATGAAGCAGCAACAACAGAAGAGGGTAAAGATTCTGAAGGTATACTCTTGATAGTTATTCAGGACCTATATAGCTTTTAATTATTGTGTGCAAATGTTAATTTCTTGTCTTTGCCTGCGTATTTATTTTCGCAGAAAAAGGAGTGCCTGATTTCTGGCTCAACGCAATGAAGAACAATGAAGTGCTAGCTGAGGAGGTGGTTATTGTGCATAGAGTTCTCATATTTGATGTTCATAATTACTTTGTTGTTTGTCAGCTCAATTGTTTTTTTATTTTTTTGTATCACCAGATATCTGAGCGTGATGAAGGTGCTCTTAAATATCTTAAAGACATCAAGTGGTTTAGGATAGATAACCCTAAGGGCTTCAAACTGGAGTTCTACTTTGACACCAATCCCTATTTTAAGAACTCTATCTTGACAAAGACATACCACATGATTGATGAAAATGAACCCATTCTCGAGAAAGCAATAGGGTATGTTCGGGAGCCTTGCCTTTTGCTAAATAGTTCGGTTTCTTAGTTCATACTTATGTGACCAAGATGGCCTGTGCATCATTGTTAGTATACTTAATTTAATACAATGTCTGGTACCTGGTGCTTTGTAGGACGGAGATTGAATGGTATCCTTCTAAATGCTTGACACAAAAGCTTCTTAAGAAGAAGCCGAAGAAGGGATCTAAGAATGCTAAGCCAATAACTAGAACTGAAAATTGCGAAAGTTTCTTCAACTTTTTCAGTCCGCCTCAAGTCCCTGAGGATGACGAAGATATTGATGAGGATGTTGTAAGACACTCTTCTTTACTTTTTTTGTTTCTCTTTCAAGGTTTTTGTCCTTTGTAGTCTCTTATTTGTACCTCTTTTCAACAGGCCGAGGAACTCCAAAACCAGATGGAAAATGATTATGACATTGGGTGAGTTTATAACTTCTACTTGTAGACAGATTCCAGGCCTTGGTACTAGTCCTAGTTAGTTTGGGAATTTTCTGATTGAGTGCTTTGTTTAAATTTTTCTTCTCGTATTGGCATCATTTTTTGTGTAGGTCTACCATTCGAGATAAGATCATCCCCCATGCTGTTTCATGGTATACTGGAGAGGCCATTGAGGGAGAAGATTTTGGAGACTTGGAAGAAGATGAAGAAGATGAAGATGAAGATGACGAAGAGGAAGACGAAGATGATGAGGATGAAGAAGACGAGGAAGATGATGAAGACGATGAAGATGAAGGCAAAACCAAAAAGAAGGTGCGGTGTTTTAAACATTTTGATCGTCTTTTCTCCTCTTGCATTCTTCTATTTGTTTGAAGTTTGAACTGACGTTTATTATTTTCTTATGCAATTGATTCTGACGCAGACATCAGCTAGCCACAAGGTATGTTGCCTAGTTGTTAAAATTCGTTCATAAGTTGAATATCTAGTCGTTTTGTTGTTTCGAAAATGAACATTTTGTTTGCATATACTGATAACACGTGTTACATAATGTAGAAGAGTGCAAGAGCACCAACCGGGGAGCAGGGTGAAAGGCCTCCAGAATGCAAACAGCAGTAGAATATGATTGTTTCGGAAAGGCGGGTTGAGTAGCTGTGAGTTCTCGTTGGACCTTCAGACTGTTTTAATAGAAAATGGTTGCTGGGCAGTTTTGTGTGGCCGATATATTTTTTTTACCTTTTGTTTTCTTTTCCATGCTGGTTTAGGGGGAATGTGATGAAAGATGGTTTGGATGTCATTGTGATTTGTTGGCGTATGTTTGAATTCGATAGACAATGTTTTTTTAGTAATCTATTAATGATTTGTGTAATTTTCGGCCTTTATTTCTCGTTTGATTGTCTCTATCTTGTGTTGGACATCCGAAGATGCGGAGGACATGTGTGGAACGGGTTCACCAGCACGTTGCATCTCAATTTACTAAAACAATGACGTGTTGAAAACCTTACAATTGTAAATGTTGCTCTAGAAGATGTGGTTTTTTTTCTTCTAACTGGTTGTCGGGGACATGGCAACCGAGGACCAAAGTCATCATTCTTCTTTTGGCCCCTAAAAGTTTCATCACTTTTCTTTTGGCCCCTAAAAGTTTCATCACTAAAAAGGTGAGAAAAGCAATAAGGTAGAAGATCAGTTGGAAATGTAAGTACTTCTTGAAAAAGCATTTAGAAGGGTTATGGCTCGTTTAAAATTTAAAACGATTGAAAGTGCATTTGGTGAAAGTATTGGATTTCAAAAGTGCTTGAAGTGCGTTTTCAGAGAAGCAACACTTATGTTTATTGCATGAAGCATTTTAAGTGCTTGTCTAAAATGCATTTGTATTTTTACTAATGGTTACAAAAGCATTTTTATCAAAAGTTCTTTTAATCAATATAAAAGCACATCCAAACACTTATTTTCAAGAACTTGGAAGTGTTCATTTAAAAACAAGTGGAGGAATCAGGCTTTCGATTTATTGAACTTCTGTTTTTAAGGAAATCCGGATGAACCAATTTAAAAACATAAATGTAAGTTGTATAATGTGTGAATATATTATTGAAGGAATGACTTGGCCTTCATCAGAGAAAAATAGTGTACGAGCATTTATCTATGCATTCGAGGTTACAATGCCGTATTTCTCCTCTCTATTTGTATAATAAAATATAAAAAAAATAGAAAGAAAAAAAAAATTTGAGTGATATTATAGGAAAATGCCCATTGTATTTAAACTAGAGGATCATCGCCAGATCCTCTTTGTGATGATCCTGAAGATCATCTAATCACATCCGTTCATTGTACATCATGCAATCAGAAATCATTATAAATTTTTTTATTTAAAATTGAATATAAATAGTACCTGACAAAAACTGATCGCACGATGTACGATGAACATATGTGATTGGAGGATTCCGGATCCTCTCCGGCAAGGATCCTCTCTCGTATTTAAAAGGGTCGTGAGCCCAAGCAGTCAAGGTCACTCTCCTGCACTCCTACACTCTTCCGCTTCTCTCTGCGATGCTTGCTCCAGCATTTCAAAAAGGAGGGAAATTACCCCATAACCCTAAAACCCAGACTCTCTCTCCTCCCTCTCTCTCTCTCTTCCTCTGCCATTGCCTGATATGCATGGCTTCTTATAGTTTCCTAAATTAATTTTCCGGTCACCTTCTACCTCTTATTTCTTCACTAATCTGATTCCGGAGAAGCTGTGGGTTGTGGAGGTTTGGAAGCTTGGAGTTCGTCACCAATGGCCAGGCTTCTCCGAAACGTTCTTTCCATGAAACGTTTCCTATTCCTGCCACAGGTTTGCCGTTCCTTCATTTGTGAAACAAGAAAGTTTTTTCCTTTTGTTTACTCAATGGCTGTCTGTTTGGTTTCTGGGAATGTTTAGGAAAAATTAATGTTTGAATTAATCAAAATTATAACTTCTGAGCTTCCGGCGTCTAATTTTTTGTTCGTTTTGTTTCGCAGATGGACCGGAGAGGATTATTGGGTACATCTACCCAGTTTTGCAATTTTTCTTCGAAAGGTGCTTGCTTTAAATTTTTAATTCTTATTCTTCCTGACGCTTTCAATAATTTGCATTTTGGGAAATGTTAGATTTTATGTATATTTTTATTTGTTTCGAATGAATTCGGAGGTTTTATAACGGAGTTTTAAGTATATGAATAAATACTGCTTGTGATTGTTTGGCGGAAATAAGAGTGAAAACAGGCCTGAAAAAGAGAGACAGTGTTTGGTATTAAGATGTTTGTAAACTTTAATAATTTCATGGCCCTGTCCATATTATTGCATTCTCTAAGAAAAGATTTAGAGTACTTGGATCTAACGGAAGACATGACACAAAACCGAGCGCAATGGCGTTCTAGGATTCATATAGCCAACCCCACTTAGTGGGAAAAGGCTTTGTTGTTGTTGTTTTTGTCCATATTATTGCGTTTAATGAATTATCTTCATATGGTGTGGAGTTTAACCGATTGCTTTACTAAATTAACTTGTTATATAATAGGATAGCTATTATCCATTATGTGCTGCCATAAAACACGGTTTGTGCTCCTTTTGATTTTGAAATATTTGCAATTCTGTCTGAAGTTAGAAAGAAATCTAAGTTGGATGGAAGTGACTCCTGTGATGAGAATTTGTCGAAGAAGGAGTTGGCCCTGAAGCAAGCCCTGGATCAGATTACGTCCTCATTTGGAAAGGGATCTATAATGTGGCTTGGTCGATCCGTCTCTCCTAGACAAGTCCCAGTGGTATCTACGGGTTCTTTTTCTTTGGACATGGCACTGGGAATTGGTGGATTTCCAAAGGTATCATGTGTGCTTAATCAGCTGAATGTTTAGGGTCATTATAGCAGATTATGGTCTTGGTCATATGAATGTTTTTGTGCATAAGACGCGAGGCAGATTTGACCTTATACTTCAGCTCGGAATATGTATTTGCTTCTCGTGATATTCATTCATTTTCTGCAGGGACGTGTTGTGGAGATATATGGTGCTGAGGCTTCTGGGAAAACTACTCTGGCTCTTCATGTAATAGCCGAAGCACAGAAGCAAGGAGGTTAGACTGTGGCATTTTCTTACTTAAATTTGGTGGCAAATGAACATAGTGCACTGCACATATTGAACATGATATGGCTGTTGTATGCGAAAGACGCAAGTTTTCATTATTTCTTTAAGTTGTTCAGTATATGTAAAAATACGGTACCTCCATACATGCACACATCTAAAATGTATTTCTATATCATCTCCTCAGTTTCTTGGAATTAGAACAGTTGTTTGAGTCTTTGTCCTGTAAAAAGTATATCTGATGCTATCTATCACTGTGTCTCTTCCTCTGCATCTACGATACCTATGCTTTTTTTTTCTTGCTGGTCTAGTCAAATTAGTAAATTTCTGTGATCTATTAGCTTGAAATGTTGAAGCGATGTTATACAATGGGCATCGAAGGATTGGGTTTGGTGCACATTTAATGGTTATGGCTGGTGTGTAAAATGTAAATTCTTCATGTTTCAATATTTACTCATGAAGAACCGATTGAGACCATCTTTTGGTGCAGGGTAATCTGTTAATGTCAATTAACTTGTAGGTTTATCTTATGTTGGTGATTTTTATATTGGCTGTTGTCGTGATATTGAGTTCCTAGTCTTATGCAACTTATTTATGTAGGGACATGTGTTTTTGTTGACGCTGAGCATGCTCTTGATCCTACACTGGCTCAGTCTATCGGGGTAAACACTGAGAATCTACTTCTCTCACAACCTGATTCTGGTGAGCAAGCCCTCAGTCTTGTAGACACTCTAGTCCGCAGTGGCTCAGTTGATGTTGTTGTTGTTGACAGTGTAAGTAAGGTGCTTTTCAGTAACATTTTGTTTTCAGTGCAATTTATCCATGTTAGCCTTTTCCATGTTCATTGAGCATGCTTGATGTGTTCTTATAAATTCTCTTTGGTTTTTGTCCTGTTTGAATGTTTTTCACCTTCATATCATCTCATGAGGCTTTTGTATATATTTTTTTGACAGAGTTTGTCTTTTACTTTGCACGGTAGATGAAGGGTTTTCATATGATGACAGGTGGCTGCACTTGTGCCTAAAGGTGAACTTGATGGTGAGATGGGTGATGCTCATATGGCAATGCAGGCTAGACTAATGAGCCAGGCACTTCGCAAATTGAGTCACTCTTTATCTCTATCACAGACAATATTAATCTTTACTAATCAGGTAATGGCATTCGATTTCATTATTATATTTGATACATTTACACAACATAAAAAACTTATCATTTGTGAAAGTTATAAGTACAAACACTTTTACACATAATCTTATCATTTTCTGAGATTTCTGTTTTGTATTTTTAAAGATAATATGATATTCATCATTTCATGAATATTTGTTTGGTGCTCAGACTTCTCCAATTGTTTGTCTATCTTTAGGTGAGGGCGAAGCTTTCTACTTTTGGAGGATTTGGTGGGCCAACTGAAGTTACTTGTGGCGGCAATGCTTTGAAGTTTTATGCTTCAGTGCGCCTTAATATGAGGAGAATAGGACTTGTAAAGAAGGGAGAAGAGGTAGTTACCGACACCATTTGTCAATTGAATTGTCGTTGAGTACCTATTTGATTAGTGTGAAAGTATCTAGGTTTTATTTAGGCTACTTTCAGTAGAATATCCAGTCATTTGATTGAAAATATTACCTGAATGGAGTAACAAGGGCTTATTTACATGTTTTTGTGTTTCTTTTGGTTGGAGGATTAAATGCTATGTTATTTATGCATCCTTTTGAAAGAAATTAAATTTCCATGCAGGCTATAGGAAGTCAAGTTCAAGTGAAGATAGTGAAGAACAAACTCGCTCCTCCATTCAGAACTGTTCAGATAGAGCTTGAGTTTGGTAAGGGTATATGTCGGGAATCAGAGATCATTGATTTGGGATTGAAAAACAAATTCATCACAAAAGCTGGCGCAATGTACGACTTAAATGGTCAAAGTTTCCGTGGCAAGGATGCCTTGAAAAGGTTTTTGTCCGAGAATAGTACTGCTATGGAGGAACTTACAGCAAAGCTTACGGAGAAGCTAGTTGATGATGTGGCAGCCAAGGAAGCAGAAACAGAACTTATGGGCGAAGGTCCTGTAGAGGAAATTGTTTCGCCTGATTCTACCGACGAAGATGCAGTTACGGCAGTTGGAGCGTAAGTACTTGGATGTCCTCAAAACTGTAGAGAAGTTTTTCTCTGTTTTCCCTGGCGGGGTTCGATGGTATAGGGGAGGAGCGGCTACTGCATCCTCCTGAGCAGCTGGTACAATCACTAGCTCTCCTTGTAAATTAATATCATTTTGTTAATCACTATGTATGGCATGGATGCAGTGAAATTTTGTGGGTTCAAAAGGGGGCAAATTTGGGAAAGATGCAGGAGGAGGGTCGTTACTTAGATTTCTAGGTTAACCGTAGCAGCTTGTAATTACTCGTTCAGCGACAGTTTGTATGTCAGCGAGGTCAATGTTATATATCATTTTATTAACCCAATAGAATGTTATCTTTCAAGCTCTCGATCTTTGCCGATTTTTCTAAGCGCTTCAGACTACTATGTGTGGACGCAATTCTCCCATCGTCCCATCTCAGATCGTCGCGGATCAAACCATCGGTGCAGATCAAAATCTGAACCCTATGCGATGGTCCGAGATGGACAACAAAACGTTTTGTTTTCTCCATTTCCTTGCTAACAAAATTTAGTAACAATAAAAGATAGTTATGACTTATAGTTGGTTCAAGTAGCTAGTTGCGATTAGGGAGAGTAATGTAAAGTTTTATTGGATCGAAATTTTCTCAGCTATCTCGGGTGGTTAAAACCAAGAAACTTCGTCTCGGCCTTGAGAGAAAGAAAAAAAACAACGCAACAAGGAACTCTTCGCGCCCTTGTTCTCGTTCTCACACAAGTTATTCTCGTTGTGGAGGGCAGTGTCAGGTATATTAACCAAAACTAGTGTTATGTACCGTGTAAGAACCCAAATATCCTCTTCCTCAACTCCATGATCAAAGGTGTCGAACAATCCCTACATTTTCTCTTGCGACCTTGCTATCTTCAATCTGGGGCCTGAAGAAAATGACAGTACTTCACTTCAATCTGTGGCCTTTTTGAATCGTGAAGAGTTCCTTGTTGCGTTGTTTTTTCTTTCTCTCAAGACCGAGAAGAAGTTTTTTGGTTTTAACCACCCGAGATAGCTGAGAAAATTTCGATCCAATAAAACTTTACATTACTCTCCCTAATCGCTACTAGCTACTTGAACCAACTATAAGTCATAAATATCTTTTATTGTTACTAAATTTTGTTAGCAAGGAAATGGAGAACACCAAACGTTTTGTTGCCCATCTCGGACCATCGCATAAGGTTCAGATTTTGATCTGCATTGATAGTATGATTCGCGATGATCTGAGGTGGGACAATAAACTTTGGAAGCAGTTATTAACTCAACTTGTCCATCTCAACCGTTTCCAAATAGGACATTTTATTTAAACCCGTGTAACTTATTTCTACAACTAACTTAAATTTTAAATGTTAATTGTTTATTTTACCCTATTGCATAATTATTATTAAGTACAAAATGAAATTAATAATAAAACATAAATTTATCAATAAACCCACACACTATAATTAAATTCTAGCATTACCCTTCGTTTATCCATTCATTCCGGCTAAAATCATAATAACTATAGAGAGAAACAAACTTTTCTATTGAGATGTGGCTCTTGAAGATGATTAAAAATGTTTTGATAGATATGTTAGAATTTCCTTTTCTTTAGTTTATTTTATATCATGTTTTAAGTTTAGAAATCACGGTGAAAAAGTTGGTAATGTGAAAAAGTGAACTAGCTACAACAATTTTCCTGTAATTCTTCAAATCAAGACAAGCAAGTTACAACCACGAACTGTTGGAAAAGTTGATAGTTTGTTTCTTTTAATTGCAAGGCGTTTTTGGTTTTGTTTTTAGTGTTTTGCTGTATGACCAAAAAAAAGAAAAGGGAATCATGATTGCATTCTCCGGTAGATCTCTCCTTATCAAAGAGAAGTTGTCGGCAATAAGTGGGGAAAGTGGGATAGCCATGGAAATGATAGTAGCATAAAGAAAAAAAAAGCAGCCATAGAAATGCTATACGGCATATGCAATTATAGAGAGGCAAAGGGGGCGTCTCTTTGAAAAAAATCATTCAATTTGAGATGTTATTTTATAAAAGGAATAGGTGTAAAAATAACTTTATGTTTTGAAGTGGGTTTGAGATGATAATTTAGGTAATAAATTTAGGTTTAAAGAGATATTAATTCTTTAATAAAACATAATATCAATAAAAAGAATAAATTAGATGTAGATAGAGGTTACATGAATTCAAATAAAATTTTCTGTTTCAAATTTGGTTGTCTAATTATCAAGACAGATGAGTCGTGAGTGCTTGAAGTCGTACTGCGCCGGATTCAATGTTTTGATGCTTACTGAGTGTGCAGCTATTTGACTGGTAGTATAACCACTCAGCAAATCCGGCTAGTAGAGAAATGTTTAGTTGTGACAGAAACACAAGTGATACATCACGTGTTTTAATAGGAGTGGTGTGAAATTTTATTTTTTAAGTTATTAACTTTTTAACACATATATCTCATCATTTATATAATAACATGTGATGCACTACTCTGTATACCGATCACACTGAAAAATCTCTCTGGCTAATGACACCGTTTAATTTCTCGATCAAAGAGCGTGCTTAGTGTCTACAAAAAGATATGTCCCGCGTCAAATACTAGGTTTTTTTTTTAATAAAATTCATTTATTATTATTATTATTATTCTAAATCATGCTACCGCATAAGTACAATACCAGATAATCTAATCTAACGGGGTTAGAATGGAAGGAGCATTTCTTTACATTTTGTCAAACTTAAAAAAAATTAAAATTAACGACTTTTTAGCACATAGACGAAATCTATTATAGTATAAGTTCAAAAGACTAAATCTCTAACCCAAAAAAAAGTTTCAAAGACTAATTCTATAGCTTATTCAACGTTCGTGAAATTAAATAAAACACAAAAACGAACTTTGATCCTGGACAAGTGCATGCATGCCATTGCCGTGGTCTCGAAGCCCTTTACTGAGTCTCATATGCAGAAAAGTGATTGACTAACCTAGAATTCCGAAGCGAATATCGTGGCCAAACAACTCAGGACAAACGAGATTTTTTTTTTGAACAAATGATATTATCTACATTAAAAGCGAAGTGGTGAACTTAGCCTCACAAATGAGATTTTAAATATTATTAATCTAAGAGATTAATATGTTTGATACATGGATCCAATGCCAGCCTCAACCACTCAACATGACGTGGCAGATCAATGGAGCTGCCAGCCGTGAAAATGATATGTGCGGTTTTGAAGCAATATTGAAAATGTGAATTTTTGACGTGCCAATATTTTGAATAATGTTTGTCTGCATACCAAATCATTTTTTGGTCCTACTTCTTGCATTGCGGTCTCTTTCCGTTTGCAGTCAATTTGGGCACCATGAATTCGTACAAGAACAAAGAAGAAAATGGAAAACAAGACTATGTGGGCTTGACGGACCCGGACTGGTTGATGTCCCAGCCAATTCATCCCTAGCTCCCATTTTTTAATGTAAATTTATAAAGACGGATTATACGAGATTAGCACCTTGTCAATAGTCGTGTGTGAGGCATCAACCCTCTCACGAAAGAGAAATAATTGTTGCACCAAAAAACCCCGTCCATCTTTATATATTTATAGATGATTCGTAAAATATAATACAATTGTACCAAGAAAAGTGTAATACAACAAATTAATGAAAGAAACCTTAAAAATTGTTTTCATTTAATTTCTTAAAAATAATTCTACATTTTTAATCCAAAAATTATGAATTCCACAAAACCTAAATAAAAAATATACAAATAATGAAAGTGGCTATTTCTTATAAAAAAATACTTTAAAAAAGAGTAGCTATTAACATGGACAAATGGGAAAAAATGTGGAATAATTTTTTGTCAATAGACATCATAATATGAATCAAATTGATATGTTTGATCGTCTAAATTAATGGTGGAGAATGCCTGCCGGATGTGATAGGGTCAAAAATTGGCAAGCATTGATGGTCGAAAAGCAATCCATATATCAAAATCTTGACTATTCCTACTATTTCGACCAAAACAAAGAAAACGAAAAGAGGACTAGTCTATCCTACGTACTAATTCTATATATTGAACATGTCGAAAAAGTGTTTGATTATATCAATGCTAAGTCAGCAACCACCCTTCTTACTGCTTCCTGGAAGGCAGCCTCGTCCCATTCGGTTCCCTGTACATATAAAGAAATAAAACAACTTCTCAGTTTCCTTCTAGTTTCCCAAATACATATTCAATATAATACTGTTTATAGCAATCATTGATTTCATAGTCATTGTCTCTTTCTAGTTTATACCATGCATTGATTTCATAGTTGGTGTGAGATTCATACTCTCAATATGACTCTTCACGTATGAGTAATCTTTAAGCCTAACACATGAACAACACAAAATGGACAAAGTAGGATAACGTAGAGCATGGCTGCATGTGTGGCTATTGGGGTTTCATACGTGGGACAATTTGCTCTGATACGATTAAAAAGGTTGTGGTTCTATCTTAAAATCAATTGGCGATATGAAGAATAGCTCAATTATTTATAAGTACATGCAAAATCCCTCATTTTTCTGATGTGGGATTCATATTCTTAATGTAAACCCTTCATTATTTATCACCCTACCCACCCCTCAATTACTTACAAGCTTATAAAATATGTGTTCTATATATCTTTGGTCAATCACATTCACACATGCATCCAATACCAGGGATCATAATAATTAATGAGTTCAAGAAATTTACAAGTATTCTATTACATACCTGATCAACTCTTAATCTCAGGATTACGCGGTTGATGTTAGAATTTGGTTCTGATATCCAAGTATTGGCTTCCATGGACATCAAGCTTACATTCTCAACCCGCTTCAAGAATTCCAAAATGCGGATCACCATATCTTCGGTGCAACTCTCTAGTGATCTTAGAACCACTTGCAAGTCAATAATTTGCTGATCTTGATCCGGGGATGATTCGGATGATACATGTGTAAGTGTAAGACTAACTCTTTCATTTGAGGAGCCTGCAGTAGCTGCTGCTTCATTAGCTCCTAAGTTGGCCGGGGGCAAGAGCCTTGCCTCTAACTGCTGGTTTCTTTTACTAAGCTCATCAACTCGAGCTTTTAAACTAGTCAAGTACTCCCTCGCAGATATAAGAACCGAGGCTTTGTCTTTCTACACTATCAAAAATTTTAATTAATCACGATTGCAACGAAACCAATATATGTACCAATGCAAAAAAGAGAAAATGGTATAATAATGCATTTCCCAACGAATGTGTTAATATGTAAACTATGTTGGACCGTGCTGAACTGGAATACCCTAAAACTTCCATCTAGTTTAGTATAGTTTACCGTAGCCCAGTTCAGTCGAGTACGGTCCAGTATCCTTTTGAACAACACAGTATGTGTGTGTGTGTGTGTGTGTGTGTATGCATGTTGGTTACCTTGGTTCCAGGTGGAAGTAAGGATTTCAATGTATGAAAGCTGTCATTGATCTTCTCACGCCTTTTGCGCTCCGATATCATATGATGCAACTGGCCGCTTGTGGGACGGGTGGTTTGGATACCTTCGCGAAGCCTCATCAGATTCAAGCTTCTCAAGAAGGAAATGGATCGCTTGTGCATGTTTTGCCGGCGTAAATTAGCACTCATTTGCGTTCTTGGGGCTAAAGCTGAGGTGCTGTAAGTCTTGAAAGCACTGGATTTTGGAGTTAGTAAGTGACGATGAGTAGTAGAAGAAGAAGGTGGATTAGTATGTGCGGGTGGTTGATACGAAGAAGAAGAAGGTGAAGAAGATAGAACTGCAAGGATAGCTCTTGTCATTGTGGCATCTTCGATCTCCGGAGTTGGGAATTGGATGTTTCGGGTTCGAGAAAAAGCTTGGATGGCTTGTTGATGAGGACTAGTACTAGTAGAAGTAGTAGTAATGAGATTTATGATTGGTAAAGGTTCCAATGGATTAACATTGATTGGTTGCAAGGGATCGGAAGATAATCGTGTAAAGATCTCTGGGATGTTATGAGAAGTAGTAGTGGTTGGAATGTTGAAGAGGAGGGAGGAATATTCAGGACTATCCATTGCGGAAAGTGATCTCAAAGAAGATGAAGAGGATGACGGTGGGTTTTGCTGAACATTGATTGGCCTGCTGGCAACTTCTGTATGTGGAGATAATTGTCTGGAAAAAGCTTCTGGTAACCAGGTTCTCATCAATTCTCTTTTTATGTCTATCTGCAAAACAACAAAAAATAAATTAGTTAATCATAAACCTCAATTATGCATTAAGATTCTTAATATAATTACAAGCCACTTGGGTCAGCTTGGTGAGGGTGGGTAGTGTTATGAGTTCTGTATGCTAGGTTTAGGGTTCGAAACCCACCATTTAACCAAAAGTTTTTTACATAATTCCAAGTTAGATTATAATTTGGTCTTACTTGAGACACATTGGACAAGCCCAGCTCAATTTCTCCGCTTTTGCACCCCATGAAAACTGCAGTCTGTAATTTAAGAGGAAATTATAATTAAGAGAACAACATCAATTAATTAATATTGTAAGCCAATATTTTAATCCAGCATGAACAAACCTTAATCCTTGCTTCCTGTTACAAGCAGATTAAAATTACTCAATTAGCGTACGATATCTTGCCTGCGTAAATTAATGAATGTACTTCGTGTAAATTGGGAATTGTAATAAATTTCTGTTCAATTATATTTTAAATTAGTTACCTGATAAAATTGCCTCTGTGTATCAACTGATGCCAGTCTTTGTAGGTCCATTTCTTGCAACTCCAAATATGGAAGGCTATTCCTGAAAGAAAATCCTGGAACACAGCTGATCATGTACATGCATGCAGCCAAAAACTTATGAGAGAAATACTAACAATGATAACTATACAAGCAAACCAATACCCATAGTTACGTACTCATTTTCGACAACGTTGAATACTGATAGGCGATATTCATTGAAAAGCTGCCGAGCCAAACTGCCCGAAGAAGAGCTTGGTTGATTTTCTTCATCATAAACACCATCGAGAAAAAATAAGAAGCTGCACGAACACATAAAACCAACATTATTGATATGAGCTCCATCCACATTCAGGGTGTTTGGGTGGGTGGGTGGGTGTGTGTGTGTGTGTGTGAGAGAGAGAGAGAGAGAGAGATGAATGATGAATGATGCGTCCATACTTAGAAGGAGGGGGCATATAAGACCACAAGCAAATGTAGAAGCAGCCAAAAGATTGCATGACAAGTCGAAGGAAATTGGCGCGAGAGCCTTCATCGAGTTGGAAAGCAATGTCCATAGACAAAGGTTGGAAATGGGAGCCTCTTGATCTCCCTGCTACCCTTCAACCGACCTTTATGTCTTTTGTGCACGACTACACGATGACCCTACCCAATATTTATCCTCCTTAGTCATCGTGAATAATATGCAGAACATGATTAGGTACAGAGAATCAGAAGAGTCTCTTAACTAGAAGGTGGCACAGATGAGGGAGATTTGAAAAGTAGTGATATACAGACATAATAGATAAGATATTTAAAAAACGCATTCATATTAGTGATGGAAGAAACTGAAAGAGAAGAAATGGAAGGAGAGCTGATGAAAGAGGAAATTAGTTGTTTCTCGTTTATGAGGACTTGAAAAGTAGAAAGGATGAGAACTTGAAAAGTAGTAAAGCAAGTGGGGAGAGAGAGAGAGAGAGAGAGAGGGGGTAGGTTAGAAAAGTAGTGGTCAAAGACTACCCATGACTCATGGGAGGATTTTTGCCATAGGTGTATCTGTGGAATTGAAAAGGGTCAAGGGAGGAAGGCATAGTGTCCTTTCTTTCCCTTTCTATATTTTTCTGCGTTCTCACATTTAAATAATAAAAAAAAATCTTACCCTTTCATAATTTTTCAATGTTTTTTTTTATCTACCAATGATATGGGTTATGAATTTCACCATGTGGTGGTATGAACGCTCCTTCCCAACACCTTCTTCTGTCACAATTTTTAAAATTAAAGGGATCAATCGATGCAAAGGTTTGTGGTTTTGTGACATTTGTCTAAACTGTGTCAAACATAATGTTTACTATTAATTTACTTGGAAATGTTCTAGATTAACAGGCAATATTTTGTGTTTGAGTAGATCTTCTAGCACTGCGCACCTAATGTTGAATTACAGAATCAGCCGAAGCTTCCCTTTGATTCGGGATATTATAATGCTGTTGGAGTTAAGGATAAAGAGAATTTTCAGTATGCTCGGAATAACATACGATATATGTCATTATATAAGTAAATGGACAATTGAAAAAATAATAATTTCTTCACTTGTATAATAACATTTGGCGTATTCCTCTTTATTTGTAAGTGAGAGGTTTTATGTTCGACTCTCGTCAAAAACAAATTTGAACCATAATTGCTAGCTTATTGTGAGGCTAAAATCACCCATCTCCCTTTTAGTGTAGATAATATTGTTTGTTAAAAAAAAAAAAATAGCATACCGCTCCGTTTTCTTGGTACATTGAAAAAATCTCTTGTTACAGTGCTCTAGATGAGTGTCCATGGGAGCAGTTGAGTTGACTGCATTAATTTAGTTTCACACCATGTTTATACATATAGTTTAGTGCGTGTAAGCATGGTTAAAATGACATTTCGTTTCAGGTCCACATTGTATTTTTACTGGTACGACCTAAACCCTTTCTATTAAAAGATTACATTTATAAGTTTTTACTCAAATTAATAACTGTATTGTTTTATTAGAGCGATAAAGTTAATGGGTCAAATAGTTAATTGTTATGAGTAGGGGAATCGATAGGAATCACACCCACATCAAAGTACATATGTCTTTCCACCGCTACGGTAAAACACCATTTGCCAAATTAAAAAGCACTTTATTATCTTACTTTATCCAAGTACATGAGTGGGGATCCTCGTCAGATCCTCTTTGTGAGGATCCCGAGGGTCTTCAAATCACATTCGTTCATCGTACATCGTGTGGTTAGAAATCATTGCAAATTTTTTTATTTAAAATTGAATATAAACAGTACCTGACGAAAACTGACCACACGATACACGATGAACGAATATGATTGGAGAATCTCCGGGATGCTCACAAAGAGGATCCGACGAGGATCCTTACAAAGAGGATCCGACGAGGATCGTCTCTCCAAGTAAATAGACAAATGAATCACATTAATTAATGTTTAGGGTTTCGGGGAAAGACAGTTACAAATTTTCCGATGTTTTGGTTTTTTTATTTGATATACTAATGAACTTGGTTAATGAATCACCATGTGGTGTGAACGGTCTTTCCCAACACGTTCTTCTCTCACAATTGACTGGAGCATACGTTCTTTGTTGAGAAATCCTCGAATGGCGATTGTTACGAGAATCGTAGCCACCAGTTAATAGACCACAATTGACACTCATCTTTTCCACTTGTTTTTATTTCTTGTAATTCATATACAAAATGTATAAGCAAAAATGTGAGGATGGGTAGCTTTAGTTAAGCTTATGTCCTTCACTACCGTTAAGTAAGGTAATTATATATTGGGGACAAATTGTGACACTACTTTTTTTTTTACGTAAATTTAGGCACAAGTTTTTGTGAGGTCCGGTTTGTAACGTATTCTAAGAATCCGAACCGGCTATCTTACAAAATATTATTTATAGATCATCCTTGCAAAAAATTAGATAAATTCAAAATCATGACATTCATTTGTAGCGAAGAAAGTGGATGAATATGTTTCTACAAAGAACCCTTAATCCAACGGTCATGGTTTTAGGTAGACATTATATTTGAAAGAAGATTTACAAGATAGACGATTCAGATCGCAGAAATCATTACAGGGTGAGCTTCACAAAAACTTGTGAAAAAATGGTGCTATCCCTTTATACATTTTACCATAATATATGGTATATTATTGATGAAAAAGAAAAATAAGATAATCGCCCTCTATATTTCTCCTTTCTTCTACACGTCTCTTGTAAGTAGTAAAGATTATAAGTTTTGTATATCTTATATTGGTTCTTCGAACATGAAGTTCTGGTTCCGCTACAAAAATGAAGGAACCAGCCGCCAGTCTTCTCATCTCATCTTAGTCTATGATTTTAGGGATTAATTAATATATTTTGGTGTCCAAACACTCTCTTGGATTAATTAAAGGCAACATGCATGAGCCAAAGAATAGCTTAACGTCACTGATTGTATTATTTTATTTGTCGGTTTTTCTGGCCATGGTGACAAATGATTATTTTTATTAGTTCACTTCTTTCTTATTTTGAACACGTTATTATTTATTCATGCCCCTTCACATTGGTTTGTTCTTTATTTTATTTTATTATTTTTAAATGGAGGTCAAATGGAGGTATTTATCATTTTTAGCCAAAATTTCACCCTTAGCTTCAAAAATATCATTTTTTAAAAAAATATTTCAAACATATCCAAACGACACTTGAATAGACTTAAATACACTTAATACAATTACATTCTTTCAAATAATCTTGGCTGGAGCTCAAAGTTGGGTGACTGGCAAACCAGTTGCGGGCATTGTCAAATTAATGGAGGATACTTGCAAATTCTCTCCTCTTTCCATGAATTTCTATCACTAGCCCTAATACGATTTCATTTTTCGCAGTAGTGATTGAATAACATAATCCATTCATCTTTGTTTTCTTCTCTAATGGCCGGTTTGGTGGTTATGAGATTAGAATTTCAATATTCCAGTATGTCTTTTCTGGGCTTCTGATTTGCCCCTCTTCGCTACCAAAGAGACATTTGCAGGACTGCCGATCAACTATACGGGTGCTGTTGGAGTACAATTTCATCAAACATGATTTATTCCACTTCTTTTTTTACCCCTTATCAAATTGGCCCTGATGGCATAAATTTTTAAAACCAGAAAACGATTGCTACATAATCATTGTTAAACTTTGTTGACCCTAAAAACTACTAAGCCTACGTGGCGCGCATGCCGAGTAATTAGTAAGCTAACTACGTCATTCGGTTGTATGCGGGGCGTGCCAACTCGTCGGCCGAGCTCGGCCGATGAGTAAAATTTGTTGATGTTGCGTTGGGTGCGCGGTTGACTTCTCGATCTTGTGACTCCGGCCAAGGAAGGAACGCACCTCGACCTTCAGGTTCTAGAGCTTGAAGACAAAGCTACTAGTTCTGCGAAGTTCACAAATCGTTGGTGCCGGATTCGGTCACCGTGATTATATTCGTAAGAGTATAAGCACGCCGAATCGACACCAGAGAATAGGGACACAAGTATTCAAAACAAATATATGTCTTGATGGTGATAGTGGTTCGACCGTCAGAATGCCGAACTTTAAAACCTACTTGCGAATAACCAATCATAAATGACTCAGCGTTCAATGTGCCGAGTATAGTAACTTGTAACACCTCGTTTTGCCGAGAAGACTAACGAGATGACCTCTGCCGATAAGGATTAAAAAATCCGCCTCGACCGAGACTTGGATAGATAACCAGTTTGCCCTGTAGCAATGCTGTTTATCCAAATTGAAGATGCTCCACGGTTGGCTGATTCTACGGCAACAATGCTGTTTATCCAAACTGAAGATGTTCGCCGGTTGCCTTCACATTGTTGTTTATCCAAACTGAAGGTGCGTTGGCGAAAAGAGGAAAACAAAAATCTCAAGGTTGTTGAGAGGTTTCGCGTAGAGCGAGAGAATGCGCATGGCAATTTGTGTGTTGAATTGGAGGGGCTTGTTTCGATGTCTTCCCTCCCTATTTATAGCAGCCAACCTGTATTGACTCCCAATCACTCTCGGATTATAACTCATTTCCCTGATCCAATTTTATCTCGGCCAATCCTACTCCTACTAGGATTTTGAACATAACTCGTTATCAGGTTGTATTCAATTCCAACATCTTGATCCTGTTGCGAAACTCCTTCTCATAATAGGACTCATCCACATCCCCAATTCCCGATGGAATATGGTCAACTTCGACCGTGCAACCCATGAGCTAAATAACTCCAACGACACTTGTACACGACTTCTGGGCTGAGAAGAATTCTAAATTCGGCCCAACCAATACTAGGCCGAAAAGGATTCTAAACTCGGCCCAAAACAATATTTTTGGGCCCAAACATTGCCCCCTCGCTTCTGAGGTCGCCAACCTATACTCCTTAGTTTGGGCCTCGACTTTGAAGAAGTGAAACTGATTCTCGGGAACTACCACCATGCACACTTATGAGACGTAACCCCACGATCTCGATTTCCAAATCGTCCTGCCACCTGTCAATCCCCTGGTTACCCTAGCAGCCTTTAATCATGATCCTAAAAAACATGTGACCGCTGAAACATCTATCTCGCATTAAATTCGTCGTAACACGCCATCGTGTGTCCTCAATCCGCGAAAACCTCGGTCCTCTAGCCTTGATTTTTCGAACACGTACAATGATTAGTTCGTCTCCCGCTTGATTCTGCCCTTGATTTTGAAAATCAAACGTTTAGCCTTCCATCCCAAATGTCTATAAATACCTGGAACCCTTCCACCATTCATACCTTACGCTCTCCAAAACCCTTGAAATTCTCTCGCCGCTCTGCTATCAAAATCTTCAAAAAACCAGAGAATCTGAAACCTCTATCTCAGAAATTTTAAGCTTTCACCAATGGCCTCCTTTGTCTCAGAACTCTCCCCTGAGTGCAACAAGTGCAAGGATTTCATCGATCAGCACGCCATCAAGACTCTGCGTTTCGAGGGTGAGTCAAACACTACTCATCAAGTTCTGGGCCCACTCTTCAAGGATACAGTGCCGTCATCCATCACCAACCTATTCAAAAAACACTGCTTGGCAGGTTTGCTGCAAGGATTCGATTGGTCGAAGTGGTGCCAGACGAAACCCCAAGGATCCTGGCCTTCGCCCAATGCGAATTGGGTGGTATGGGTCATTCGAATGGAAAAATTCTTTGGTACAGAGTGGAAAGCTTTTGGCATTTACGATGCTATCAAGTTGTCGACCATGAAGATTACAATGGATAAAGAGCTCCTAATGGCAGCTCTTAGCCTCTGGTGCTCGGCCACCAACACCATGGTCATTCCATTCAGCCTTATGACCCCTACCATCCTCGACATCTCGGCTATCATTGGGACTTCTCCTTCTGGCATCCCAGTTGACGCCACCCTTATTGGATGCCCCTCCAACCTTGACCTCAAGGCATTGTTCGACGATCGGGCCGTCGAGACGTTGAGCCAGGAAGGTCAAGACCCTTCAAAAGACGATGTTCAGAAATTGCACAAGAATTTTCTGAACTACAACACTCTTATCCTCCATTTTGTTGGTCGATGGGAGGCAAGTCTACAGAAGGGGGAACACGAGGCCTTCCTGTTTTACTGGTACAACAATTTCATCTGTTGTACCAAGTCGAATAAATGCTTGGTCGAGAATATGGCGGTGGCGGAAGCCCTAGCTAGTGGTCACTCTCTGGCGCTCAGTCCCGCCATCCTTGCCATCCTTCTACATTGCTTGACAGAAACGACCATCCTCTCTGGGTGTTACTGCAGGTTTATTTCTTAACACTTCAGCCAGAAGTCTCTGACTTCTAATCTACTGTAGCGTTCGGCCTTCAATTGGCCTCTCGACCAGTGCCCCCTCACCGAGCCGAAGAAGTTTTTAAACACCTCTTCGGCCTGGATGTCCTTTCTGATGATGATATTTTGATATGTCATCGTCAAAAATACCCCCGCTCCATCAGACTTCCCACATCGACTTGGAGTGCCAACGAGGATGCCAATTTTCATTAAAACTGGGGGTCGTTCGTGTTAACCCGCGACCTTCCCCTTGGTTGTGATGCTCGCCGAGCAAGTTGGGAAGTTTATCACCCCCACTTTGCCGCCCGACAGCTCGGCTACCTCCAAGGTTGCCCATTGCCTTTACTTTCTTCTCGCTCCGTTCTAGACTGAGGGCGCGTCTCTGGTTCTTTAGAAAGGGAGTGTAGAGACGTCGAGAAAGAATTTCAGGAACGATGTAAGAAATTTCGTCTTCGACCAAATTCTCCTAAATCTCTCAGCACTGATATCTTCAGCGACTGGTGGGAAGAATATACTCACAACTTTTTTGGTACTTCGGTCGAGGAAGTAGTCAACAAAATATTTGGTGACCGGCCCAATAAACCCTTCGTCCCGCAATCTAAAGAGGGGCCCCAAGGTATACCCTTGTTTCTACCTTTATTCTTCAGATATTTGAATGATTTTACTAACGAAACTTCGCTTTCTTAGGCGGTCGGGTATTGAAACAAGCGAACGTGGTCGTCCCGACAATGGTCAAGAAAAAATTGGCCCCTTCATCCAAAAAAACTAATGCCACCACACAGAACCCACCGAGCAAACAACCTCGCCTGGACGCCGAGACAGCAGGTGAAACTCCTCGTCCCCAAAAACGCATCAAGAAATTGGCTAAGAAGGGAGCACGGGAGATTCATGTCATCTCCAGCCACACCACTGGGACAACTGCTCCGAATGCCTCTTCTCCTGCCCCCGTTGTTCAGGCTTCGACGGATGATCGGCCTTCTCAAGCCAGCCGGCAACCCAAGCTTAACTAATACCTTAAGTACCCGAGGTCGTAGTTGAGCCGGTTACTGTACCATCGGTTGACTTGCCTGCAGCTCCAGGGTCGACAGGAGTACCTGTGCTGGGGGAGACGACCCATTCGATTGGGAATGATCTCTCTAAGAATCCAAAGCATTTGACGGTCATCTTAGAAGAGGTACGATTAGACCGTCACATCCCTTTACTTATTAAGTAACAAAAATTATTAACACTTTTTGTTTTAGGATGATGAGAGTGACGAGACTCCGCTGGCGAGTCGCTCTCGACCAACCCAAGCTCCTTCCGTTGATCTTCCCCCCATAGTTGAGGCAGCCGATCAGGTTGATCCTCCTGCGGCCGATCGAGGAAAGAGACCTATCGTCGAGCCTGAAGCGACGTCAGAAACTTCAATTCACCAGCAGAACCAAGACCTCGGTATCCCCTCTCAAAAAGTGACCTCGACTTTTGTAAGGCTCGATTACTTTCTGTTGTCAATTTGTTATAACATGTCTGAACCGAGAAAATATTAAATGTCAGGTGCCAAATTATTCATTTCACCGAAACTTTTATGCGCCAAAATGTGTTATCTATATTTCTTGGCCACCTTAGTGGCCATCGAACGTAGATAAAGAAGCAGTCTGAAACATTGGGCTCGGCAATTAAGTTCTTTAGGTTCGAGCAATGAACCCGAAGACATGGCCGAAGTCTCCTATCGGCAGGTTTAAAACAAAAACCTTCTTGCTATATTCGTTTATGATTTTCCTTGCGCTTAAACTGTTTTCATGTTCAGCCTTCATGGGAGGTCGAGTTTGATGCTCTTCTATCAAGCACTTCTGGAGCGGCTGGTCCTTCGGCAACTACGACTGAACCTACTGAATCAGCTACTCTTGTTCGGTTGCAAGAAGTTTTGTCTCTCTCAGCTTCACAAGTCCTCAAGCGCAAAAGCCTTGATTCGTTAGGTGCATGCCTAAACGACCTCGGAGCTGATGGTCAATTGAACGCCGAAGCTATCATTCAGGCGTCGTCCGCCTTGGAATGGACCTGGGACTCCTTCAGTATTTTCGAGAACGCTATTCGGGCTGACGATGACTTGAAAGCTGCAACAGCTGTTTGAGACACTCTTTGTCCGAAGATCGACGTTTTAAAGGTGATAAAAGAGGCCCTGGCAGACCTTGACCGTCAAATGGCCGTACTGGCAAAACGAAGGTCGACCATTGCTTCTGAGCTTGCGAGGGATTTTGAGTCGGGCGGTAAATCTTGCTTAACCGAATACGCGGTGAATGTGAAGCGAGTCGAACAGCTGAAGATGAACAAGAAGAACCGGCAAGCTGAGGTCATAATGGGCGAGGTGAGGTGGCTAGAGCTGAATGCCATTCTTGGAACTCTTCTTCCTTCATCACCCTAGAATTATTTGATTGTAAACCGACCTGTCAATGAAATGATCTTGATGAAATGAAATGAGCTTTTATTCTTGTATCTCCCATGTGACTGGATAATATTTCTTTAAAAACTTTCCATTGATTGGCAACTTGTGAATAATACCGGTTCGATCTTTAAGACGGTATGCCCCCTTGCCGAGGACTTTATGAATAATGAATGGCCCTTCCCAATTCGGCGACCACTTGCCGAACCTGGGGTCTTTAATTCATACGGGTAGTACGGTTTACCAAACCAATTCTCCTTCGCCGAACGTTTTTTGTCTAACTCGCTGATTATATGCACGCTCGACGATCTTCTTTTGAGCCATTAATAAATTATAAGCATCAAGCCGAGCGTCTTCCAAATCTTCTAGCTCTTGTCTCATGGCTTGACTGTACTCAGCGCTGGATAAACTACTTTGTTCAATTATTCACAACGAGTTTACACTTAGCTCGATAGGCAACATTGCGTCATGTCCATAAGTCAATGCGTACAGAGTCGTTCCGGTGGCTGTCCGTGGAGAGGTTCGATAAGCCCATAATGCTTCGTTTATCCTTAAATGCCACATGCCTGGCCTTTCTTTTATCATCTTTTCAAGAATACCAATAAGAACCTTATTACTTGCTTCCTGTCCATTCGCCTGCGGGTAGTATGGCGTAGATTGCTCGAGTCGAATCTTTAGATTTTTCGTATAGTCTTTAAATTTGTCGGATGTAAAAACCGTACCGTTATCTGTTATGATTGTTTCTGGCACGCCGAATCTAGTCATAATGTTTTCTTCAACAAAACTACAAACTTCCTTAGACGTTAGCTCGACATATGACTTAGCTTCGACCCATTTGGTGAAGTAGTCCATTGCAACCAGTATCCACACATGTTTGGCTGCACCAGAAGATGGTGTAATTTTACCGATCACATCCATGGCCCATCCTCGGAACGGCCATGGTTTGGTGACCGAATGTAATGATTCGGCCGTTACTCTCTGTATAGGCCCATAGATTTGACACTATACACAACCTTTTGCGTACTCAATACAATCCTTCAGAATACTCGGCCAGAAATAGCCGTGCCGTCGAAGTAACCAACGCATTTTTCATCCAGATTGGTGGGCTCCACAAATTCCTTCGTGCACTTCTGCTATTGCTTGAGCAGCTTCTTACGGGCTGAGGCACAACAATAGTAACCCGTCCTCACCTTTTCGATACAGCTCATTCTGGAATAATACGTAATTTGTGGCATGAACCCTTTCCGTCGATCGTGTTTTTCGTTGGGGTTATCAATATATCGCATAATCGTCATTCTCTAATCGTCTGGTAATGCTTCGACGGCACAAACCTCGACAATGTCCTTTCGTTCTAACAACGACGGCAAGGACATGACTCGTGTACGGATCACGCAATCTTGTTGGAGAACTTGTTGATTAATAAAGGCCGAATGTACTTGTCGTAACACAGGTATTTCTTGGCCTAATTTGCCCCCAATGAGTTGGGCTCCGGAGGCTATTTAAGCCAATTCATCGGCGTCAGTGATACGAACGCGTGAAATGTGTTTGAAAGTGATTCTGTCGAAGGATTCGGCCAAATAGCTGGCAACCATGTGGTAAAGCGCCAGAGTACAACTCATGCAACGAAACTTCCCGTTAAGTTGATTAATGACAAGTTCGGAGTCACCAAGCACAAGTACACGAGTTGCCCGTAAATCGTGCAGCACGCCGAGGTCGATAACAAGGGCTTTGTATTCGGCTTGATTATTTGTACAATCGAAATCGAGCTTGAGAGAGAAATACCAACGATTATGAGTGGGGGATTGAATAACGATCCCAACGCCAGCCGAGATTGAGGTACTGGACCCATCAAAGTACATCGTCCAGTAATTATCACGTGTTTGTATCAGGCCGATGTCAATGTTATTGCCCCCGAATTCGTACGGGGAAGGGTGGTGGGCCAAAAAATCGGCGAGAGCTTGACCTCTGACCGCTTTCTGGGGTACATATTGCAAGCTGAATTCAGAAAGGGCCAGTGTCCATTTGCCAATTTTGACCTTTACGATTGGCCGAGTAAGCATGTAATGGATGACATCGGTCTGGGCGATGACCTGAGTGACTGACGAGAGCATGTAATGTATTTGTTTTGACGCGACGAAAAATAAAGCCAGGCAGAGCTTCTCGACAGCTGAGTAATTAATCTCTGGTGGGTTGAGGTTCTGGCTAAGGTAAAAAATGGCCTGTTCGCGCCTGGCGTCATTATCCTGGGCGAGAAGGCATCCGATGGATTCTTCGGCCGCTGAGATATATAGCTTAAGAGGTTGGCCCCGTCGTGGTGGGACGATGACGTGTGGAGTCGTTAGAGAGACTTTGATCTGCGCGAATGCCTCTTGATGCTCGGCACGCCATTCGAAGGTGTCGGAGTCCTTGAGTTTCAAAAGCATGGAAAAGGCTTTCATTTTCCCGGCTGAGTTAGCAATGAATCGTTGGAGAAAGTTGATCTTGCCAAGCAACAACTGTAATTGTTTCTTAGTCGTCGGCGGTAGAGCATTAATTATTGCGCGATCCTTGTTGTCGTCTACCTCAATCCCACGGTGATGGACGATGAAGCCTAAAAAGTTCCCAGCTGATACACCGAAAGCACATTTGGAGGGATTCATCTTCAGATTGTGCCGGCGCATACGCAAGAATGCCTGATGTAGGTCATCCAAATGCGTCTACCGTCGTGCTGATTTGATGACCACATCGTCAATATAGACTTCGACGATGGTACCAATTAAATCATGGAAAATAGTGTTCATAGATCGTTGGTATGTAGCCCCGGCGTTCTTGAGGCCGAAAGGCATGACGACTTATTCGTATGTACCGAGTGCCCCGGGACATCGAAATGCAGTCTTGTGGACATCCGCCTCGGCGATGAAAATCTGGTTATAACCGGCATGCCCATCCATGAAGGACAGAATCTCGTGATGTGCTGCTGTGTCAATTAACAAATCGGAGATTGGCATCGGGTACTCGTCTTTGGGCGTTGCTAGGTTCAGATTACGAAAATCGATGCAGATGCGCAGGGCGCCATTTTTCTTTAGCACCGGGATGATATTGGCCAGCCACTCGACGTATCGGGCGGTCCGAATAAACCCGGATTTTAAAAGTCGAACTAGTTCGTCCTTTATGCCGAGTTGTACTTCAGTTGAAAAACGGCGAGGGGGCTGGCGGAAAGGCTTACAACCAGCTTTGATGCGTAATTCATGTTCAACCAGGGTCCGATCAAGACCCGGCATTTCATGATAACTCCAAGCGAAACAATCTTTAAACTCGTCGAGTTATTGACAGAGCTCGACTTTCATGGTATGGGGTAACAATGCACTAATAAATAACGGCCGAGGGTCATCGGCCATTCTGACATTTATTTCCTCTAAAGGGTCCTTAACTTGGGGTCGACTGTCTTCGAGTTCGGCCGGTGCGGCCTGAACTCTATCTAACGACAGTACCGGGCCGTTATCTTTTTCGGCCAAAAATTCAATTAAGTTGATGCCCGAATGTGGGTGCTTGGAAATAGCATACCAATGGGCCAGCAGGCGTTCCATCGTGAATGAAACCGCGGCCCGACGCTTCTCACTTTTGATATCAATCATCAGTGGTAGGGATCAAGTTGGCCAAGCCGAGTCTTGCCGAATCCTGGTGGACAGTGTCGGCGCCTACCTCGATAGCTTTCTGGACTGAGATCCGAGTCGGCCGTCCATCTTCATTAAAACCCTGTAAGGTAATGTAGCCGACGTGATCATCGTAATAGCGGGCCTAAATCATGTTAGTTTCAAATGGCTGAGTATCGGCTGGGTGGACCACGATCGATTTACCATCCCAAAAAATGAGAACTTGGTATAAAGAAGAAGGGATGCAATTCGTTTGATGAATCCAATCCCTACCGAGCAAAGCATTATATTCGGTCTTGGATTCAACGATAAAAAATGCAATCATATGAGTGCGACCTGCAATGTTTACCTCTAGAGGGAGTACTCATTTGGTTTGAGACTTGTCATCGACAAAGCTGCTCATGGTGATTCCTGAAGGAATGAGTTCGTCGTTGGATCGTCGTAATGCTTTCATGACGGATACATGCATGATATTGACCGTTGCCCCACAATCGACGAAAATTTTAGAGATTGGGTAACCTTCAATATGGGCGATGACATACAACGGTTTTAAATGTTGAAGATTAGCCGATGAGGGACGAGGAAACAAGATGTCCAAGGCTGTTTTAAGTTTATCGTCGTTGTTGGCTGACTCATCTTCAATGGTGATGACGAAATCAACTTGTGTTGCTTCCTCGGTGACCACATCTCCATCCAAGGAACTTGGTTGATGTGTAGTCAGCTGGAATTCAGTAGGTAGAACATGAATCATGCTGATTTCCATATTTTCAAGGACTGAAAAGCCCATTGGATCCTGGTCGTCATCTTCAGGGTTAGTGATGACTATAACATCGTGTGTTAGAGCATCCTCAGCCTGATTATTATGTGTCTCAACATGCTCTTGCTCTTGTGCCATGTAATCTGGCCTTGTGTCCTTTTGACTGTCGTCGTTGGGCTTGTATGCATCTGGTGTCTGATTCTGCTCATGCCATGTCTTACGAGCTCGTTCCTCATAGGAGATCCGGGCGTCCCTTGCATCCAGGTAGGCGTCCAGACGTGCCACCAGATCTTTCTCATCGGTCGTTAAACCAAATAAGGATACGGCCGAAAAGACTTCGAAGTGATATCGAAGGTGTTGAAGGTCTTCGAGAGAAAAAAGGAGTTCGGCTATGTCAATGTCCGTGTATGGGTCAACCTAGAAGCCGAGAACCTTAGCCTATCGAATGTGCTGGAATCTAGCTTTTATCGCTGGATCAATGGTTTTTTGGATGATCTGTTCAGCATCGGGGCAAGTTAATGCCAGGTCAAGAGCTTCTTGGCATGCCTTGGGCAAACCATACAAATTGTTGGCAAAATATTTCTTGTGAAACTTTTTCATGTACTCCAAAGATTCGTCGAGGAATAGGGGGTGCAGATTCCGCCGAACTCTGATTAGCGGCTCTTTCAAAGGTAACTGGGACAATTGGCTTTCAGCCTATTTCTTAAATTGCTCGAAGCGAATCTTCATTTCTCCGGGTCAAAGGAGGAGTTTGATGTGCTTCTCAGACTCTTCGATGGTAGTTTCGAAGTCGCGATTGGTTTCCTTCTGCCCTTGTAACTCAACCATGATTGTTGGGGTTGGCCAGTCATCTCCGCTCCCTATCGCCTCTTTCGGCTGCCATTTAGTGGCCGAAACGGTCTGGGCCGCCTGCCGTCAAGCCATGCAATCTATACGCTGACGTCGGCGTTTCTGAGATTTGGAAAGTGCGGTATACATGTCGGTGGGGGAATTATAGCTATACCAACGTTGGTCGCGTGGTTCAGGCGGCCTGAAAGTTTTTGGATTCGCTGATGAGCTTGAGCTACTGGAATTACGTGAATAATAATCCTCGTTATAAAACGGTACGTCGAAATCAAGGTGCCGTCTGATTGAGGTAGGGCCATCCGTCTGTTTCTTAGGGCCGAGCCTGTCGAATACTTTCTGGCGCTGGCCTTCACTAGGTTCCTTTGAAGGTGCCGCCGTGGTCGCCGATTATTGTTGTGACGTCGGCGTTTGCGTCTGAGGCAGTTTCTCCTTGGGCTCGGTTAATACAACGCGTGCCTTACAATTGCTGCACAAAACTATCGGCCCGCCATTTTCTTCTTCGCTGGAGTCTGACATGGATTCAACTATGGCCGGTCCTGAGAACTCGGTAGGTGGCGCATTGGAAAATAGGTCAATCTTGAGTCGAGGCTGGGAATTTTTCTTTAGGATGTGTTGTACTGGGGCAAACCTGGCCTTCTTTTTTCCCTTTGCTCTTAGGCAAACGGGCGTCTACCATGCCAACTGTTGTCGAAGGGAATGGATCTGTATCAACCGTCATGCGTTTTTCAGGAAACTTTAGCTTGCCTTTGTCAATCCAACTCTGGATATCATCACGAAATATGACACAATTATTTGTGGCATGCTTAGTCGAGTTATGATATTTGCAATATATCTTTCCTTTAAGCTTTCGGCCTTGGGAATGTTATGCCTAGGCCGAAGTTTGATGATCTTTGCTGATAACAATTGATCAAAAATTGCTTCAGCCTTTATGATATCAAAAGTGTAAACTTTTGATGTTTTCGCTGTTTCTTCAGTGGCCGAGCGAGTTTTGACATCCTTGGAATTAATTTAAGTCAATGCCTTGCAAACGTATGGTTTATCTATTGCGTGGCATATGTGCTAGGACTCAGTCCATTTAAGTAGAAAAACCAATAGACATTGAATCCAATGCAGAGTCTCTTTTCAGAAAGCTCATCGCCTACTGACAGTGTGAACCAAACATCCAGATTTGTCACATTACCTCTTACGCCGTGATCTTGGATAGCGACACTATTGAACAAAGAGGACCACGCCCGCTTCTTCGACGGGCTCTACAACGACACTGTTCCCGGCCATTTCTCTTATGTATGCAACTCACCGAGGATGTGAATGCATATTATAACCATCGGTGGCACAGATGCCATGGCAAACAATTCTCAGCCGCGATTATTTCAGCAATCCGTGGTCAATCATATCATTTGCTGCTGTCTCATTCCTTTCCACTGGCTCGACCTACCAATAGCGAAAACTAAAAATCCATGGTTTCCCGGTAGAACCCCATTTCGCCCAAGTTGGTGCGAAGATGGAAAAGAAAGGGTTTTTCTCACAGCTTGCTCATAGTGCAGGTCCCACTTGTATATTGTATTTGGCCGAAGAAGCGTCGGACAGGTTGGATCTTGTATATTGTATTTGGCCTAAGAAGCGTCGGACAGGTTGGAGTTCTTACCTTCTTGGGACTCCATGGACCAAGATTTGCGCTGCCAGAAAATATAAGTGCAACAACTGATGCCGAAGCTGCTTTGCTGGGTGTCGATTATTACATTCATGCAGTCTCTGTGCAGGTTTTTCAGCTTGTCGTTTCTTGAAGGATTCCAGAACATGTTAATCCAGGCTTGCCTTTCATATCAGTTAGTAAGGGTTTAGAGGTCAATACGCTGAGGACCGTGTCTCAGATCACTCCTCAAGCATTGAAGAATCCTCGGGAACCTTTCATTGCACTATCAGTGCCTTCTTTTGCGCTGGAGCTGATGAATAAATTACCAACAGGTATGTGGAAAAAAGAAACAACATTGTTGAATCAACATTCCACTAAATCATGTTTTAAAGGTACTAATCATGTTTTGCTCCCTTTTTGATTTTGTAGCAATGGTTGTAGCGTCGAAAGACAAAAAATTGTCAAATGCAGCTCAGCAGCTCCTGGCTTGTGCCTATCTGAGAATCAGCACTCCAAGGTTGTGGATTTTCAGTAAATAGCTATATCAAGTGCAAGTAATCCTCATAACCTCTAATAAATTCCAGCGATGTCGTAGGGGTAGCTCTTGTTAATAATTGTAAGACAGCTCTTGTTGCACAAGGATGCTCTGAGAGCGGTGGCTGGCAACTAAGGTAAACTTACTTTGATCATAATAGGTGTTTTTTTGTGTAATCCCAGGTGGTTGTTTAACTGCTGTTATCTCACTGCCTTTCCCCCCAATTTATCTCCTGAAGATGGGCGCAAGGCCGGCAACAATCACCGTGCTATGTTTTGTGAACCTTTTCCAGAAACACAAGAGTTGGGGGGTTCGTCTTGGATCGGGGGAGCAACTTGACGATATACTAAGTTCCATGAATCACATGGTAACGTTATGCGGTTTACTAGGTGGTTGAGGGTGTATCAACAGCAGGAGCTGCGCCCGTGATTGCACAAGTATAAGGTGAAGATGCCGGCTTTGAGGGCAGTAGCTCGGATTATTGACGACCAACTGACCCTGAAGAAAGCTCTTCTTCAAGGTTGAACCAGTCTGGACCTATTGACTACTTAAACAAGTGAGAATTTCTGCAGAGGTTTTTACATACGACAGAATCCATCATATTCCTAGGTTTATTCTCTGTCTTGTGTTCATTTCTTCTCCGAAATTCTAGCGGGAGATCCATTTTGTGAACCATTGATTTACTGATCCAGAATTCTTTTCAAATTAAGGAATTTCAAACAAGGGTTTTAATCTTGTCTCATCATTTTCTTTCGCATCGATTTCGAGATTGGTAACAAGTTAAAAGTTAAATTCAGAGTTGAGTTTGTTGCGTCTCACAAGTTTTAGCCCAAGTCCCCTAAAACCATGGCTCCGAAACATCTTGGGAGTTATCAAACCATCGGGTCCGAAGCCCATTCCGTCAACGTTGGCTGGTCTCCGCCGGCCGAGCGAAAGTCCGACCTGGTTCAGCCGCTTCGACCCGGTTCATCTGGTACGACCCCGGTCCAACCGGTTCAGGCAGTCCGACCCGATCCAGCCTTCGATCTAACCGGTCCGTCCGATCGAGCACAGAGACAGAGCCGGTCTGAGCCGGTCGACCGATTCTAGCCGGTCCGAGACGAAATGCAGAAAACTCACTGGTTTCTGCAGATTGTTGCTCGGAATTCTTTGCGGCTTCATTGCGTCGCCGTGAGTGCTCCGTCGTCCGGTTGGATTACTGGGCTTTATTTCCAACCTCGAGGCGAGTACAACGGTGGGGTTCTCGGAGTTTCTGAAACTCGTCGACAAAGGGCCGGGAAGTCATGAATGTTCCGAGTTTCGATCCCGACGACCGGGAAGGATGTTGGAGCCGATGCTGGGTGTTATTGGCTTGTGAGGTCAAGACGAAGCTGGTAGTGTCCTTGGTTTGGGAGATGGTGGCCGGGAAAGCTGTACACCGTGTATGCACAGTGACAGTAGGGGAGAGAGGGTGAGGAATGAGAGAAGAGAGAAGAAAACGCGAGAGTAGTGAAAGAGAGAGAGAGAGAGAGACTGAGTGAGGGAGAGAGGAATTCTGACAAGAAGAGCTAGTGGTGAAATGTACCTTTTCTTCGGGCAAGATTGTCTGCCCTTTCATTTTGATGTCCGTGACTTTTTGTTTGTATAGTCACGATTAAATCACGTCAATATTTTATATTACTATTTATTTTTATCTTATTATTTTTATAAAAAAAATATATAAAATATTAACGTGACTTAATCGTGACTACACAAAACAGGAGGACACAAAAGGTTATCGGAAATGAGAGAGTAGAGAATCCTTATCCACTTTCTTCATGTTGGCTGCGAGAGGAGAGAGTGAGGGCTGGTTTGATATTGCTGTGTTTTAAAAAAAAACTGCTGTGAGAATAAGCGGCTGTGAAATAAATCAGCAGAGTGTTTGGTAAACATTTTTGTAAAAGTGCTTTTGGAAAAAAAAAAGCAGTTTGATAGTGGGTCTTTTCATTAAAGGAGCACTGTAGCTCCGCGTGCTTTGAAAAAAAAGCCAGTTTTCCAAAGCTGCAAATAGCAGTTTCAGCTTTTTCCTTTGATTTTAGCTTATTCTCACAACAACTTCCAAAATAAGCTTCTTTTTTTTCAGTTTACCAAACAACTAAAATTCTCACAGCTTTTTTTCATGAGTGTTTTTTTTTAAACACCTCACTCCTAAACCATTCCTGATTCCGCTGCAAACAAGCGCACGTGGCCCTCACTCTTTTTACTTCTTTAATTACTCCGCTTGAACTTTTTTTTTTTACTTTACATTATTATTTTTTCCTTTTGCCCCGAGCAAAGCAAGTAGGAAAAAAAAAACAAAGACCACAAAAAAACTTAGTTATGTAGAATCTTTGGAATGCAGACAGTTCGTATATTTCCGTCTCTCTATAACGTAATATATATCTCATCACGTGATGAGAAAAATAGATAGAGAGATACGTTGTAGATGCATTGAAAATTCTGCCATTGACTACATAAAAGTACGCACCATAAGTCTAATTTATGTCTAATTTTCGTGTTTATTTTACGTATTTTACTTTCTTATACAAACCTTCCACCTTCTCCTCCTCCTTTTCACCCCTTTTCTTTCTCTTAGGGCTTTCTACTAGACATTGACGGTATGGAGAACACATATATTCCTGCAAATGAATGCTGATATCCAGAGAGACTCAAATGGAATATAGAAAGAAAAACCATTCGTTATTCTCTCTTGTCCTCCTCTAGATCTTCCCCATGCCCAAACACATGATGATCCAAAGAAACAAGCAAATATGCACAAATAAAGCCGCTTAAACTTTTAATAAAAAAAGAATTGGGATACTAAATAGACAATAAAATATGGCGCTAAACCATGGTACTGAAGGCTATAAGAATTGACATTTTTTAACGACGTTGGTTTGGAGTTGAAGAGAAGTCCTAAACAGTCACATGTTTTGGTGATCGCAGGCTGCGCAATGTGTACAAGGTGTCAACCCAAATTCCGGGATCAGATGTTGCAGCTGAGACTGCTGCTGCAGTGGTTGCAGCTGAGACTGCTGTTGCATTGGCTGCAGCTTCCGTAGCATTCAAAGACTCTGACTCTTCTTACTCTGCAAAATTGCTTCACACAGCAATGAAAGTAAACATCTATAAACAAAATTTGACTTCATTTTAACAATCTCTTCGCCTTCACTGCGTGTTAACAAGAATGCTAATTTTAAATTTTGATCGCCATGCAGGTGTTTGATTTTGCGAACAAGTACAGAGGTTCTTACAGTGACTCAATTAGTTCAATGGTCTGCCCTTTTATTGCTTATACTCAAGATACATGTAACCCAAATGCGTATGCATAATTTGCTTTCTTTTACGAAAAATATGCACAAACGGAACACGTCATTAACTTTTAATAAAAAATCAGAGCTGGAGGGACAAATATACCATAATTTATGTTGTCCCTCACTTTTATTTTTTATTTAAAGCTTGTAACTAGTTCTATCTGTACATATTACCCTTATTTTAATCCCGTTAAAGTTCCTCTTATGAGCCCAATTGGGCTGTTACTTAGGATGAGCTTTTGTGGGGTGCATCATGGATCCATAGAGCCTCTAAGAACAGTTCATACCTTGCCTATATCAAGTCCAATGACCACACATTGGGTGCAGTTCATGCTGATGAATTAGTGAAGTTCATGATGTAAATATACCATTGCCTCTTGAAACCAAGGTTCTATTCAACTCAAATTTGATGCATTAGGGTTTTGATGAGAGAGTTGACAAAATGATAATGTGAGACATGGAGGAAAAGTAAAGGGGGTTAAGGGAGACATTAGGGGAACAATGAGATTTTATAGTGACATAACGACAATTAAGCCAAGGTTGGTATGAACCTAGCCAACTATGTGTGATGTGTCTTCCCTTTTCCACTCAAGTTCTAATCATGTCTTTTTATCACTGTTCTAAAAATTCCCGCCTAGGCGCTAGGTGGTTGGTCACCATTCCAATTAATGTCTAGGCATTTGAAAATTAAGAAAAGACGCTTAGACCTGCTGAGACGCCCGTCTAGCCCACCCAAACTTGTCTAGGCATCCGCCTAAGTTGCGACTCACTTAGACAGAAAATAGATAACTTTCATTTTGCATTTTACTTTTTACAATAAATTATTATGGACTTGTTGTATAGTTAAATGAACACACATTATATGCTTGTTTCTCCTGTTTTCATTGTGTTCCAATACTTCATAATATATATATATATATATATATATATATATATATCATTATACTTTGTAGTTTATGATGAAATTATATATATTTGAAGTATAAACAGACACTTATATACATGGAATATAATAGATTTATTTCGCCTAGGCGCTAGGCCTCAGCATGTCACCCGACTAGTCTAGCGCCTAGCGTCTTTTAGAACCTTGCTTTTTATAGGTTTTTCATTTATATATTAATAAGGGCTTTTTAGCTAAATCGCAAAGTGGGTCAAGTATAATTAGGTATTTTACTCGTTATCCATGTGAGCTGATAGTATTAGACCTCCCAATTACGAGTATAGGAATACTATCGACTCTCTTTTCAACCCGATAGTTGAGTGAAATTCGTAGTTGGTGCTAATGTTGTTATGCTATTGACAAAGAGTATATTATACTAGTATATTGTTGGAATTACCAAAAAATACTAAGTTAGAAAACAACCGGTATAATTAAACACTGTTAAGTGAGAAGCTAAAAGTGGTGTATATATTGATTATTGCTTGAATAACCACATATCATTTCCCAAAGGAAAAGAGACTGTTGTGGACCAACGGGTAAGAAAGAGACTGTTGTGGACCAAAACCTGAAAAACCCAAAACATTATTTGCTTGGGAACTGATCCGACTGGATTGGTCCGATACCATCACAAAATAATCTTTCCTGCAATCGCAACTCCAAACGAATCTTTAAAATGGCAGAAGCTGCAAAAAATCCAGGTCAGAAATTTCATCGTCTCACGTTATATATGCTTGTTTGTGAATTTTCATGTTCTTATTGCCATCAAGTTGCCGACTTTACCAAAAGTTTAGTGGACTTTTGTTTTTTTTTTCTTTTCGAATTGCGATGTCAGTGGGTCAGCAACAGAAAATCATCGTACCCAACAAACACGGTGAAAAGCTTGTGGGATTGTTACACGAAACCAGTTCCCCGGACCTTGTAATCTTATGTCATGGTTTTCGAGCCACCAAGGTTGGATTTTTTATATATCAAATGTTGTTATTATTGTTGTTGGTGGATTCGGTTCCAGCTGGATTAGGATGTTTATAATTTAAATTATTTTTCTAATATTTCATTCACATCTATCGTCGAACTTTGGTTGTTGAATAATTTAGTTTGTATTTTGAAGACGACAATGTTTTAATAATTGATGATAATACACTTTGGTGCGGGTTCAACCCCCACCGGTTCCCTCCCCCTAACAACTAACTGTCTAACCCAGTAATGTTGTCACCCTACTAAAAAAAAGGAATAGTACAGCATAGTTCATCGTTCGTGGAAAATTGTAATGCTTGGTTGGCAACTTGGGATCATTGTGGGCAAAAGTTTCACAGCTTCTGTATCTTGATTTCCAGGAAAACTCTATCATGGTGAACCTTGCTGTTGCACTGGAAAATGAAGGGATCAGTTCCTTCCGTTTTGACTTTGCCGGAAATGGGTAAGGCTGTCGAATTACAGGGTTTGAAATCCTTGAATATAACAGGTTTTGAGTAGAGTTTCGTTGTGTGCACCTTGTTAGTTTCATAGTTGTAAGTGTGGCTCTGTCTTCATCATACTGTTCTTGCAAAGTTTGCGTTGTTGTCAGTTTGAGATCTAACGATCTTATTGATCCTGATTAGTTGTGGTTTTTTGGTTGTCAGGGAAAGTGAAGGCTCCTTTCAGTATGCTAGCTTTCGGAGAGAGGCTGATGACTTGCACTCTGTTGTTGAATACTTCTCTGGGGCAAAACGTGCACCCAGTGCAATTATTGGACACAGTAGAGGTACGTTGGATTGTGTTGCACGATCAAGGACAAAATGCTATTGATGAATATTTCGAATGAGTAATTTCGTATTGTGTACCTAAGGTATTGCTGAATATTGTTACTACAGGAGGCGTTGCTGTGCTTCTGTATGCTTCCATATATCATGACATATGTACGGTTGTCAACGTTTCTGGAGGTTATGATCTGAAGAGAGGCATTGAAGAACGCTGTGGAAAAGACTTTATGGAAGTAATCAAGAAGGAAGGGTTCATTGATGTTAAGATTAAGTCAGGTAATTTAATAATTCTTTTCAGCATCTTTCCATTTATGTTCAGTAACATGCTCACGCAACACACTTAAACACACAAAAACAAGCAATGCATGTGCTGGCGTTTAACACGGTTAATGGAGCCATGCTTGTAGGAGATGGTAATTATCGTCTGACCAAGGAGAGTTTGATGGATCGCCTAAGTACTGATATGCACGAATCATGCCTTAAGATTGACAAAGAATGCCGGTAAGCAAACCGTAGTTAACTCGGTTCTCATGGTTTCATGTTTCCTTTCTTTTTGTTTCATTTTCTGCATGACCGAGTTTATCCCCGATTCTGTACATACAGGGTGGTGACAATCCATGGAACTGCCGACGAGATCAGCCCTGTTGAAGATGCACTAGAGTTTGCCAAGATAATACCTAACCACAAATTACATCTAGTAGAAGGCGCTAATCATTTGTACACCTCGCATCAAGCCGAGTTAGCATCGGTCGTCATGGACTTCATTAAGGCAGCTCTGCAGCAGGACAAGGCTACTTCAAACTAGATACTCTGCCAATCAGCATATAAATTTGTCAAGTGTTGCACCCGTTACGACTCAGTCGGATGAAGTCCTCATCTTGAATCTTGATGTAGTTTGATACACACATACATGCTTTAGTTTTGCCACAAGTTTGTGCTTACCAATTCAAATCTCATCTTCTCAATGGTCGATTGCGAGCGATTTCAACGGGATTGTTTTTCTACGTTCAGTGACATTAACCACATGATGCAAATCGTTGCACCACGAATCGAGTTTTTACCTCAGAATTTGGTATAATCATTAAATTTATAGCTTAAAGATCAATAAAATGACACAATGAACAATATTAGCAAGTCGTAATGCGTAAATATATGCGAGCGTACATAGAAGTATCATCTGAACACATTCTCCGATTTCATGCGGTTGGTATAAGTCTTCATTGTCTTGACCCCAACCTTTGGTTCGTCCGGAAAGAAGACATAAATCTGAAACACAAGAACCAAGATGAGTGCTCTCCTATTCTGACTTCTCCAAGATGAGTGCTCTCCTATTCCGACTTCCCCAGAGCCACCGGTACCCATCTTTCAGCATTTGTATCACATTCTTTCGGACTCTGTAAAGCCTTGTGATTTCTTCGTCTGTTAAAACCATCTTCGTCTCTTATATGTTACAAAACATAGCTTGTCACTTATGTTCCCGATTTCACAGATATTACAACAAAATCTACAATTACAGATGTAGCCCCCAAAATTAGCGTTCCCAAACAATTAAATCAGACAATCCTAAATCCTAACAACACAACAAAAACACAATCTTTCGAGCAAAAAGTTGCCCCCCCTACTACCACTTTTTTGGAGACTAGAGAGAAGCTGCTAGGCATAATTGAGCTAAGGAATTTGATCTCCATCCTTCTCTAAAAGTTACTTCCAAGCAATAGAGAGACCTAGCTAGGCCACCAGTCGTGTTACCACGTGCTATAACACGAGTGAGTTTGTAAGATTACATGGCATTGTGACATGTCACACCAAATGTAGATTATATCATGAGTGAGTTTGCAAGATTACGTAGGAAATCATATTGAATATGGTGGTGATCTGAGTGTCAACATTTGAAACATGATCAATGTGCATGCTGACCTTTCACACGGTTGCAAAAAATTAGAAGTCTTCAAAATATTTTCGACCTACTTGTAGTACCAGCATCCTTCTTGAATGGAAAACAGCGCAAACTACCAGGGAGTAAATAATCGGCAACAGATCAGCCTCATTACTACTCCTTGATCTAGTATCGATATTGTCACCAACTCAAACACCTATTCAATCCAAACTGCAGACTTGAATTAACCTTATAGCGTTAGCGAGATAAACATAAAATATTAAGTGATTTTACTAACTTGTTTTACTCTGAAGACAGCGCCTGCGCCTTCAACTGTAAAATATGTATCGATTGTTGAACAGATATGTAGACAACAATGCTAATGACTAATGAGTACTCCATGGTGCCAATTAAGGATGAGATCAGAGTTGTGATTGCAGAAAATAATGTGAATACGGAAGCCTTGAGTGAAATAGCATTCAAGTGGAACTGATAACATCTTGGATTCGAGGCAAGCTTCACAAGCAGCCTCCATTCCCAGCTTGTAGTGACATTTCGAATCCCCAATGTACTACGCGCGCATAATGAAAAAGCTTCTCTTGTCGCATAACAACAATTAAGCCGAAGTTGATATGAACCTAGCCAACTATTTACCCCGTCTCCTTGTAGGCTTTTCATTTATAATTAGGTATTTTACTCGGTATCCATGTGAGCCAATAGTGTGAGACCTCCCAATTACGAGCAAATAGGAATATTACCGACCTTCTTTTCAACCTGATAGTTGAGTGAAATCGATTGGTGCTGCCGTTGTTATGCTATTACCGAAGTGTATATTATATTAGTATATTTGCTTGAATAACCAAAAATACTAAGTTAGAAAACAACAGACATAATCAAATACTGTCGTGTGAGAAGCTAAAAGTGGTGTATATATTGCTTGAATAACCACATATGTTTATCGTTTCCCAAAAGAAAAGATAGATAAATGGCAGTTTTGAGAATCCCAGAAATGACCAGGGTTCAACAGGTAAAAATGAGACTCTTGCGGACCAAAGCCTGAAAACCCAAAACATTATTTGGTTGGGAACTGATCTGACTGGATTGGTCCGATACTCTCCCAGTTACAAACTCACTGGAGATGTGTAGATCGCATCGCAGAGCAACGAGCAGCAAGCAAAAGTTTCTAGGTAAACTTCCACTGCCATTGAGGATTAATTAATCGTTAATTAGCTTATAATCTCAACTAATATGCTGCTCTCAAGTTCTTTCACTTCCATAAGCTTCCCTTCACCAAACTTTAATCTTCCCAGCAATTGCAGCCCAAAACGAATCTTGAAAATGGCAGAAGCTGCACAAAACTCAGCAGGTAAGAAACATCATCTCCCTTAATATATGTATTGGAGTATGTATGTTGTATGTGTTGTAGTTGCAAGAAATCAATCTCAGAGCAATATGTTTATATTGCTTGATATATGTTGATGGCTGTTTGCTTAATGTCCATTGCACTTGTTTCCGTAGTTCCGCAACTCAAAATCGTTATACCCAACAAACATAGCGAAAAGCTTGTGGGCATATTACATGAAACTGGCTCTGCGGAGATTGTAATCTTATGCCATGGTTTTCGAGCCTCCAAGGTTGTTAGTTCCATCTTATAAGTAGCTAGGATGCTTTGAATTTAAGTTGCTTTGTCAAATATTTCGTTAAGAGAAATGATATATATGAATAGACAACGGGCTTTTTTTTTCTCCCCATGCACACATCTGTATACTTCTGGCCTTTGGATCGAATAAGTAAATGAGAGTCAATGGATTGAACAAGGGTGTGCAGGTGTGCAGAAATCATTTCTGATTTGTAAGATCTCACTACAAAACAAAGTGTCATTAGCGAGGGTCGAATACCGTTGGAAAAGGCATTTTGCCGTCGCAAATACTTATTTCCGATGGGAAAAAGCCCTCGCTGAGCGTCGGAAATTGTCCCATTGGAAATACTTTTGTTCCGACCAGCCGTTGGAATTAATGCATTTTCGACACACATGACTCGTTGTTAATAGTTATATTTATGTTGGAAATGAATGTTCAAAATGGCAAACTTATTTTATTTTCGATATGGAATTTTGGTCGCAAATACTTATAGAGTTGTCGAAATTACTTTCAAGTGACGACAAATGTTTTTTTGCAATCACGTTTTTCCGACCAAACAATTGTGTCAGAAAATCGTTTTCCAACAAAATCATCTTTTTTTACGAGAGTGCACAATCATCGGAATTACAATTACCGACCATACAAGGTTGTCGAAAATACATAACGGCTTGACAGAAATAGGCACAAAAACATATTTGCTATGATCAAGCATCGTCGAAAATATGTACTTCCAATGGTGAAGTTTTGTCGGTAATACATATTTGCAATGACAAGTTTCGTCAGGAATATATATATTTTCGACAATGAAGACTCGTCGAATATATATATTTGCAACGGTGAAGTTTTTTCGATAATATATATTTTTGACGGTGAAGCTTCATTGGAAATAAATATTATTGACCATATTTAGTCGTCGCAAATTTTTTCATAACCAATATTTGGTTGAAAATGGGTTTTTCCTATATGAGCGTCTTTGTTAGAAATGTGCACATTAACGAGAGGAATTTACAATCGAAAAAGCTATTATTCTATTTATAATTAAATTATATATTGAAATTAAAATATGATAAAAATAGGTATGTAATCGTTACTAATAAATTAACCAAACCATTGTATTAAATTTCTCAATATCCAAGCAAGAATATTCATAAAATTATTTAAAAAAGAAAATGGACAATAGTTAAAATGGAAAAAATAAAAAAAGAACAATATCCCACGAATAAAACCTAACAAGTTCAGATATTTGATAATATCAAAATGAAAGTATGATGCACTACTAATCTTCATGTTGAGCATTTGACCAACTTTCAACATTCTCCTGTCAAACAAACAATAAAGAGAGTAAGTAAAGAAATAATATATTATTCAACAGTAAGACAAACAATAAAAATGAAATAAAACAATTTACCATAGAAGCAGATGGTCCTGAGCGCGCATAATTATTTGAGTTGTTTGGCATCAATCTTTCAACTAATTCTTGCAAAGAATTCAACTTATCTGTTAAAGAGTGGACTTGGTCCTTCAATTGCTCATGGCTTTCTTCACGTTGTAAGCACATACGTTTATTACAACTTTGGCTATTTGAGGGATATGCATCTTTAGTACTAAAGCCAACACCTACACCAAGAAGACGACCATGACTTGGGCCACCAATCACCTCCTTGTATATAACATAAACCCCAATGGCAGACGGCAAAATATATACATAAACCCCAATTGTTAGAAAATCCCAGCAGAAAATGAATAAAATTGAAATTTAATATATACATAAACCCTAAACTTAAAATTGGCACAAGGAGAACTCATTGTCACAAAACCTAAACTGAACGAACTAGACAAACAAGATGACTTTAGGGTTACCTGTATGCTCACGGTTGTGCACTTTGAATATTGATTATGGAGAGTTTTTGTTGCCTCCTTTGAAGGTTGGAGGCATTAATATAAATAATGGCATAGATGCAACCCTAATCTAATCAAGAGTGTAGTTTCCCTCTCTTTTTTTTGGCTTTGGGCGGAACAAATTTTAGGAAACATTTTTGGAAATTGGGGGAGAAAAGGGAGGGATATGCCAAAACCCTAATTAATTAACAACTTGGCCATCATGATGATGTTTCAAACATCATCATGACTTATCATTATGTTTTCCAATTAATGGAGCCCAAAACATGCTGGAGTGGAATTATGGAAAGCGTTCATATTTGGTTTTGAAACAAAGAAACCAATACTTAATCGAGACCGAAAGATAAAAAAAAAAAAATAGTATTCCAATACAGACGATATTATCTTCACTAAAAAAAAAATAAAGTATTTGTCAATGTTTCAAAAAAAATAAATGTGAGGATGTGAGGATGTGTACAACCTAACTCACCTAAACATATAGAAAAAGTTGAAACCAAATGCTAACTCTTAATCTCCCCCCCCCCCAACCCAAACATATAGAAAAAGTTGAAAGTAATTCAGATATGTACAACCTAACTCACCTATTCCTGCTTCTTAGTCAAAATCAAAACTATAAATCTGAAAAAATAAAGGTTGAAGTCACAATTAATTGGAAAACATAATGATAAGTCATGATGATGTTTGAAACATCATCATGATGGCCAAGTTGTTAATTAATTAGGGTTTGTTTAATTAAGTAGGGAATGTTTTAATTAGAAAGGAACGGATGGAGAAGAAGAAAAGAAAAGAAAGGAAAAGAAAAGAAAGGAAAAGAAAAGAAAGAAAAAGAAAGGAAAAGAAAAGAAAGAAAAAGAATAAAAGAAATCCATAGCATTTTATTTGTTGTTTGTTTAATTGTTTTTGGTGTGGGTTTTTTTTTTATTTTTTTTGAAACATTGACAAACACATCCTCACATTGACAATATCAGGCTCAATCCTCACATTTCCAATACTTAATTGAAACAAATCAGGCTCAATCCCATAGGTTTCCCCGAATTAAATAGTATTCCAATACAGCACATGGGGAGTTTGCACCATAACTTCTCAACTGGTTAAGGATGTTGGGAAGAACAATGTTAGGAAAACTAAGTACGTTAATCAATTTAAATTCGTAAAATATGTGATGTTTTATTAATAAAAAATAAATATGTTAATTAAAATTTAAATAGTAATTTAATTATTAATAACACATCATAGAATTTACAAATTTAGTTTAATAAATAACATCCTTGGCATTACTCGAGAAAAGCAAGTGACAAGGGATTATGGGTCGGGTTGGTGCGCGTACGTATTTTTGTTTAGAAAGTTAAACATAGTCTTTATTACATTAATTTACATATTTTTACATTGATATTTTTATTTTTATTTTTATTTTTTTTTATTATTTTTTTTTTGCCTTAAAAAAAAAATTTAATACTTATTTATATATAATTAAATAAACAATAAAAGCGTAAATATTTTACAATAATGTGAACTAATAGTTTTCATTGGTCGTTGGTAGGTGGTGCCTCGGAGGTCGACGGAGCCCCAGAAAGACGAAGCGCCAGAGTTGGATCATTCGGAGCCTCAATACTTGGTGCAGCTCCCGAGGACGAAGGCAACATAAACCTCGGGAGTAACGCCATAAACCGTTGATGATCACTCTGAATCCGCACTTCGGACTCCTGCAGCTGATCAAGCTTCCTCTTCATGCTTGTTGAGTAATTAGTTGCGAGCATGTGCAACTCCTTATTCTCATGCCTAAGCACTTTGACCTCTTGCCGAAGACTAGCCACTTCAGCCATCAACGACTCAACCTGACGAGATCGAGCAAGAAGGCGTTGGCCCATGTTTGATACTGAGCCTGCGCATCGGACGCTGTAGGCCAGAGAGTCATGAACAGCCAGTTCGTCGGACCGCCTGGAAAGTATCCTAGTGTTTCTAGGAGTGAGCAGATTTCTGGCCACCACCGATGCGGTTGTTTCATTCATCATCATGGAATCCCCAACTGTAAGAGAACCATTTGGGGATATGAAGGACGGCTGCCAAATGTTGGTTGGAGAAGACATATCAATATCTTCCCCAACATTCAAGTTAAGGCGACGGTCAGAAAGGCAAGACATATTTGAAGTTGTGAAGAAAATGAAGAGGTCGAACTGATCAAGATTAAAAAAGTGCAAGAAGGGAGTGTTTACAGGAGGGAGCTCAAGTGTGTTGTGGAACAAAATTAGCGCCTCTATAAAAAGAAGAAATCAAAAAGGCGCTCCTCAGAAGTCGAAGAGGCAAATCTCACAAATCAAAGAGCCGGGTTCTTTTCTCAAAAGCCGGACTCCGTCTCAAAAGTCGGACGTCGTTCTCAAAAGTCGGGCGCCGTTCTCAAAAGCAGCTTTTCCAGTTTTGTCATCATTCGTCACGCGCACTGTCAGCTTTGCGGAAATTACGGGCAGCTTTGTCAGAAAGCGCGTAACTTGTACTGTTCATCCATCCACCGGCTGCCGACAGGGGTAAAGGAACAGTTTCGGTTGTGAAGAATCATTCCTATAAACGTCTACCTTCGCCATCCATTTCAAAGGCAAACCCCCTCAGCACTTCTTCATCTCCGAAAATGCATTCCCAACGAAGCCTCTCGAGTTATTCTGTGTTTCTCATTCCCTGGGATACCTTTGCAAACAAGTCATCAAGAGCTAGAGTATTTCATATCATGAAGGTTGAAAGCAAGAGTATCTCATATCATGCTTTCTCCCTGTCCTTTTCCTTGTCTTTATGACAAGGAGAAAACAAGCAATCAGCCAGCACTTGGTGTCAATCTTCCGATCTAAGAACCGACTGCCTGGAAATCCTTCCTGATTGCTTACCTAGCATTGCTCTCGAGTGCTCATCTTCAACTGCTGATGTACTTCCGAAGAAGATGCCACATCTGCCTGGAGAACAGATAAGGCAAGTGAAAATGATAACTTGAAGCATGTGGAGACAACGTGCTGATTCATCATCAAGATCAAGTCTCATTTTCCTTGCTAAGAAGTTCCCTAGCCCAGTTCAAGAATAAACCTGTGGAACGATACTTCTTCAAAAGAAAAGTATCTCATATCATCAGAGTCAAAGGCAAAGATATCTCATGGCATGTTTTTCCTTTACCCTTGCTCTTGCCTGCGAGACAATGTGAAAGAAAGCAATCGGTCGGCACTTGGACAGATTGAACAAAGAAACAGACCACCACATCTACCTTGTGCCTACCTGCCGTGCAGAAGAAACAAGCTGAGAAGAATGCAGCCTGCAGACTCAATCAACCCGGCAGAAGGAGTCCGAGTTGAAACCAAGAGCTCGAGAAGCTTCAACAACATATGGACGCATTAGTCACCACCACCAATCAAGTCTCATTTTCCTTGCTAAGAAGTTCCTGAGGCCAGTTCAAGTTCAAAGCTGTGGAAAGTCAACAAGCACGACCAATGATCACTTATTAGTTATATTCATTGTTTTTTTTTTATCGTCATTTTCAATTTTTCGTTTGCATTTTCTACATTTTCTTTAAGTAATAAATTCGTCATTTCTACCTTGCTCACTTATTTTATTGTTGTAACTTAAGAAAACATTCTGGCAGAATAAGAGGATAGAGGGCTTGGAGTTACGTGGTGGAAACGAAGCCTATAAATGTTTATGAGATGCCTAATGTGGATGATGATGATGAGCCATACCAAGAAGAAGAGGCACATGGGGGTATTCAAGCCAACCAAAATGATGACGAAGATGATGAAATTGTGGGATAAGCTCTCATTGTGATTGTGTTTTTTTTTTTATCTGAAAATATAGTTGCGGAAGTGATGTGGTTATACTTTGTTCAATGTCAATGACAAATGTTATGATTTAACAAAGGCATGCAAATTATTTCTTTATCATAGAACTATATATTAAGTTATACACTTTTTTGCTCAATGGTTTTATTTTTAATTTAATGGTCCAATTTTCTCCATATGTATTCTAAGTTATATGATCTATTTATTGTAGAATTTAAATTAAGCATCAAACTTATTTCAAGAATATTCAAACGACACATGTGACCTTTAGTAAATAATTGATTCCAACAAAACCATATGCCTTAAAATTTATTCTGACAAAGAAAAAATCTTGTCGGAAAAATATGATTACTTCCGACAACAACTAATCACCCTCGAAAATATAAAAGCATTACCGAGAGGACTTTTTTTCCCTCAAAATTATAAAAACATTACCGAGAGGACTTTTTTTCCCTCGAAAATACTAAATCAATTTCGTCAACATGAGTAAACCTTCGGAAATAACCATTCTATTTCCGATAAGAACTTTACTTGTCGTTAATACAACTGGCGCCAATTCTTCCCGCCAAACAAAAGTGCAATTCCGACGAAACTTAAGACTTTTTCCGAGGATATCATGTGCGTTGGTAATACAAATTTGTTTCATGCCATGTTACCGACGACTCATATTTTATGGTCGCAAAATGTGCTTTTTACAACGGGTTTTTTGGGCCCTCGAAAAATCTTCGTCGGTAATGACTACTTTTTTTGTAGTGTCTATGGTCATATTTTGACTAAAATTTTATTTCATACATGATACATCAGTAACACGGTCTTTTAATTTCTAGGATGAAACAACTATGGTGAACCTTGCTTTTGCATTGGAAAACGAAGGAATTAGTTCCTTCCGTTTCGACTTTGCTGAAAACGGGTAAGGCAATTTGGTGTTATAGGACTATAATTCATGAATTTAATGGCAAACTCTGTGTTAAAGCTAATAAGTTGTAGTCACATATTTAGAATCCCTAATGTACTACACGTGCATAATGAAAACGCTTCTCTTCCAAATTTGGTTTCAACAGGGCCATTTCACCTGGAAAAGAGATGTTGAGAAAGTCAACAATCATACAAGATATTTTCCTAGATTAACATACAATCAACGGTGGTTTGAGCAAATATGTTGGAATGATTAACTTCTTACTTAGTGTTGATTGTATCAATTAGCTAGATATTTACTTTCCTACTTTGTATCAATTGTATGAATCATAGGAATCAATTATAGGGTTTCTTCTTATAAATACTTGTATATTGTAACTTTGGAAATTATCAATCAAAGAAACATTCAGCCATATTAAATTCAATTACCTTTAAGCAGTGGCGGATCCAGGAAATAATATTAGGGGGGTTAGTAAGAATTGTGCGCGCAGCGTGCAATTTTTTTTTAATAGAAATAGCAAGCATATCGTCATTTCATCAAGTTTTGGTAGGCTTTAAGTCATTTGGAAAGGCATACTACACACCAGCTAATGCCTCATTTACGTGGCTAACTAACATGTTCCAAGGCTGCTCCCATATAATGCTTAACAAAGAAACACACTTATCTTGAACACACTAACAATGTTTGGTATCATTGCATCCCATTATTATGTTTGTCTAAGCATGATGATGTTTTGTTATTCTTTGAGATCACCATTTCATTTACTTTGCATTTTTGGATAGTTTTTTACTTGGTTCTTTTTTTCTGCCTACAATTGTAATTACAACCAACAAACAAGCCAAAGGTAAATAATATTAGGACTAAACTGTAAAGGGGCGACACCACTCTAATGCATTTTACAAGCAGTTGAAGGGCATATATGAAGGACAACTCCAACCTTTAAGGGGCAGCATCCAAGTCATCCATAGACATTCACTGAAGTTCAGATGGTCAGCACTCAAGTTATCCCTGAACATTCATTTAAGTTTGGGGGGTCAGCTGACCCCCCTGCCCCTCAATGCATCCGCCCCTGCCTCCAAGTCATGGAAGAAAATAACTGCGGTATCTACATTGCGTCCTTTGATCGAAAACCAAACCCAGAGACCAATTTGGAGTACCTTGTTCGAGTCATGAGCAGTGTAAAAGAGCTATGCCATGAATGTTATGGCGAAAAAATTGATATGAGTAGTGAAAAGTTTGTAGAAATGATGGTGGTGGATGATTGTTTTATTGTAGAACTCTTTCGCAAGCATACAGTTGACGTGCCCACAGACGAGAATGATCCTGTGTTCTATGCGTCATGGATGCAGTAACAAAAGAAAATGATGATCCAGAAGACTATGAGCTATACGTCCTTGGGGAGTTCCATCATGTGATTGTAGAAAACATGTTTCTACTTGATAAACAGCTTTCTTGGGGAGTTCCTAACTTTTTATTTGGCGAAACAAAAGAAAATGATAAACCAGAAGACTATGATCTGCTTCAACTTGCTCCGAAGTTATTTCAGCCCTCTTTACTGTATTCCAACAAGCTCCACGGCTGAATGAAGCTCTCGGAATTAAACACTTGATGTCATAAGAGACTCTTTGGTATTTGACTCCTACGCACAAGGAGCATCGCATAATTATTGGGAACCGATTCCTTCTACAAGCTGGAGTCGAATTTAAAGTTAAAAATGACACTTGGGACAACGTGCTCAACATAACATTCGATTACGGAAATTCCACCAGTTGACATTCAAGATAGTGGAGAGTCTCTCTTCAGAAACCTCATTGCCTATGAACAATGTGATTCAAGCATATGCATCCTGGTGTGGGTTTGTTCCTTACCGATTCCATCTCCTCAACAACAAAGTATTTAACCTATTAACGTTGTCACTCTACTAAAAAAAAAGAAATAGTACAGAATAATACATCGTTCGCGGATAATTGTAATGCTTGGTTGGCAGCTTGGCATCATTGTGGGCAAAGTTTCACAGCTTGATTTCCAGGAAAACTCTACCATGGTGAACCTTGCATTTGCACTGGAAAATGAAGGGATCAGTTCCTTCCGTTTTGACTTTGCCGGAAATGGGCGAGGCTGTCGAATTACAGGGTTTGAAATTCTTGAATATAACAGGTTTTGTGTGGAGTTTCGTTGTGTGTGTTAGAATTCCTCCATTCCACATCGGCCAGAAGGCTTGAGAACAAGCTTTTTAAATAGAATTACCCTACTCTAACTAACACCGATACTTTTTGTATTAAAACCTCACACCTGACGGATTGCGCAGGTGGCCATGTGGGGAGAGTATCGATGTTGTTGGAGTGGGCCATGACTCGTTTATCTGAAATTTAAGATGGTATCAGAGTCAGAGGACGGACCCGTACATCCATGTGAATGGGTGGGTCCCCTTTGACCCGGCGCGAACGGGTGAGCCCCGACTTGGCTCCACGTAGGCAAAGAGATGCCACGTGAATAGGTGGGTCCCCATTGGCCCTGCGCGAACGGGTGAGCCCCGCCTTGGCTCCACGTGGTTGCCGATGTGTGTAACTTCACGTGTAACCCATAAAATGGGGTCTCATGTGCGGGGGAGTGTTAAAATTCCTCTGTACCACATCGGCCAGAAGGCTTGAGAACAAGCCCTTTAAATAAAATTACCCCACTCTAACTAACACCTCATTAGTTCCTTCCGTTTTGACTTTGCCGGAAATGTATGAAGTCCAACGGCCACACGCGCTCTATATCACTCCGTTTGTGTCATATTACCAATTGCTTTTGGTGGAACCTCAACTTTCTTTATTGAATGCATTTCAGCCAAACCCTCAAATCCGATACAACATGTCAGGTAACCGGCTAGAACATCATGACCCCGACAATTATAAAATCTATCTTTCTTCATTAGATGCATTTCAGCCAAACCCTCGGATCCAACACAACATGAAAGGTAGCCGGCCAGATCATCATGACCCACCATCAATTGTCGAGCAAAGAGAAATTTGTAATTTTATCTCTTAATCGTAGATTAAGTGATTTGGTTGCAATATTATACTCCTAAGACAGCTTTCCTTTCAATTATTGGTTGCATTATAAGACAGCTTAATTTAATTGAAATGAAATTAAAATATAATCACAACTATCATTCATAATAAGGAAACTAATGAAAAGGGATTGAAAAATTTGAGTTTTAATGATAAGGACAAAATAAAGGGTAAAGTGAATAGTACCAGGTTTGACTTTTTAGTGTAAAAATGTGGTTTTTCGTTAAAGTGAACATTACTGTGGGCTTTTCGTTAAAACTCCCTTCATAATATTTGATATTTGTTGAAACTGGCCTGGCAGATGACATCAGTGCTTAGAGCAGTTCCACCGTTGCTAAGATCTCCCCGGGCTATTCAATATTTAATCAACCATATGAACAGTAACTGCCTTTTGCATCTCCATTCCTACACTGAATAGCCCTTGCAATAGCCAATAAAATATTAGTATTTTTTTTAAATAATACAAAATAATTTTATTTGTAATTTCGGATAAGATTTTTAATGGATCTCGGTGTACCACTTTCTATTAATTTTTTATTTTTTTTTATTTTTTTTTTCACATGGTGTCGATGCACCATTCCAAAACCTTTTTTATTATTATTTTTTTCTTCTTCTTTTCACATCGTGCCAACGCACCATTCCCAAAGCTGTGTTTTTAACTAAGGAGTTGGCGATCCTTTACCTACTTAACTAAGGAAAAACTGTGAATTTTTGCACGGATCGGCTATTGATGTTGTCAAAGTCTGAGGCCTTGCCTCCGGAGCTCAAGTGAGAGAGAGCTGCAGAGCTTGTAAAAGAAAGAAAAAAAAACACACAACTTTTGGAATGGTGCATTAAAAAAAAAAAAAAAAGGTTTTGGAATGGTGCATCGGCACCATGTGAAAAAAACAAAGGTTTTGGAATAGTGTGTGGCACCATGTGAAAAGAAAAAAAAATTCAAAAAAATTAAAATAAATTTTTTAATAGAAAGTGGTACAACGAGGTCCATTAAAAATTTTATCCGAAATTACAAATAAAATTATTTTGTATTATTTAAAAAAATACTAATATTTTATTGTCTATTGCCAAGGCTATTCAGTGTAGAGGTAGAGATGCAAAAGATATTTACTGTTTATTAAAGGTAGTTACTGTTCACTTGATGAATTAAATAGTGAATAGCCCGGAGAGACTTTAGCAACGGTGGAACTGCTTTTATGATAGATGTGGTAAACGTTGGCGTTCTGATTTTTCTAATTGGATTAGAATAGGACAATTTTTTTTTTTCTTTTGGGGTCTGAGAATAAGACATAATTAAAAAAATGTTAAATTATTGAAAAATATAAAAGAAATTTTAAAAAGAAGTTATATAAAAGACGTGTGGAGTAGATGACACTCGCCATCGATATCCCAATTGTTGATTAAATAATAAATTCAGTATAATTTTGGGAGGTTATATTTAATTAGGGTAAATATCAGTTTATTACCTTCATGTTTTGTGGTTTTCAACATTTGGTACATCAAGTTTTTTCGTCTCAGAGTCATACCTAAAGTGTTAATTTTGGGACAGTCTCATACATCTGTTAGTCAAACTGTTAAGTCTCCTGTTAACTGATGACATGTCGCATATGTAGACAATGACTGGGCGCCACGTGTCATTAAGGGGTCCACAAGGAAATTAAAAATTAAAAAAAAAAAATTGGTCCTCTTCTACCTCCCCTGACATCTTCCTCCCTTATCCCTCCATTCTCTCCCGTGCACCAATCCACCAAACCTTCCTCTCCTCTCATCTTCGACTCGTCATTAGGGGTGGGTTCAAAAAATCGAAAACCGAAAAAAATCGAAAACCGAACTGAACCGAAACCGAAAAAACCGAACCGAACGAAAAAACCAAACCGAATTGAAAAAACAAAACCGAACCGAATTCTTTTGGTTCGGTTTGGTTTTAGTGATCTAGAAACCGAATCAAACCGAACCGAATTAATTAAATTAATTTTTTTATTTAATTATTTGTTTTGGGTATTATTTTCTAAACACAATTTGTAAGTTAAAATGTGCTAAACCCAATGTGTTGCCAAACTTTAAGCTCAAAATATTAAAAAAATGCCTATAAAAACTCTAAACCCTAACCTATTATTTCTCCCCCATATAAGGTTCCGGAAATAAATCTCATCCTGAAGTACCTACATCCATCTCCATAGCACTGTCTACTTCTGCCCCAGCTTTCTTTTCAAAATCTACTCTCATATAACATGTAACATAATCCATAAACATTTATTTTGGGTAGATTACTTGGGTAATTTGTGATGGAAAAGAATCCAACACACACTAAATAAATCCACCCACGCATTACTTTTACAAATCAAGTTGTCAACATGAAGTTACAAGCAAACAGCCCTGATCTTGGAACAACATCATACAATTTAATTTTTCTAAGTCATTTGTATGATTTTTGTGTTGTGAGGTTGTTAGTTTGGACTTTGGAAGACTTGATTGATGATTTAGTTCAACTTTAAATGTTTATTTTCATTGTCTTTGATTCTAGTTAGAATGCTTAAGCTATGATTGTGTTGGATAATTTAAATTTCAATGTTTTTCATTTTTTGAAAAAAAACAAAAAACAAAAAACCGAAACCGAACCGGAAAAAACCGAACCGAACCCACCCTTACTCGTCATACATCCACCCTTCCCCCTCCATCTTTAACTCCACCCATCCAACCCACCAAACCCTAATATGCATTGTGCCCACTCTAGCCGCTCGCCTTTTCCTCCCCAAAACCATAATTTGTATTTTCTTATTCCCAATTCCTAATCATCTCAAAATTTCCACATCAATTCATCTCCTAATTTCAATAATTTATAATAATCCCCATATTTAACCATAGATCGTACAACGCCGTTCAACTCGTGAAACCCTCTCGAGAAACCCTTCCTCTTCCTCGACAACCTCACCGTTCAATTTATCGACGCCCAAGATAAAGACGAGGACCAATTTGGCGTCCTCTTCGACCCTCTTGGCATCTTGACGGCTTGGAGAAGCCCGTCGTACAATCTGATAGGCAAGCTCAAGCAGGTTGAGTGTGAACTCAGGCCGATGGTGCTGGCACTGGTGGCGAGCGCAAGGGACTAGCAGAGAGGGAGAAAAGAAAGAGGGGTTGGTTGCTGGATTGGATGAGAGGGTTCGAGAGAAAGTTGGGAAGGGAACAGTGCCGACGAAGGAGAAATAAGGGAGATCATGGTTTTCTGCTTTCTGTGTTGGGAGAAGAAGAAGAAGGTTCGGGGAGAGAGAGTCCCGACCCTCTGCGTCACTTGAGACCGCAAGAGTGGGGTGGCGAAAGAAGGTTTGGGTTAGGGGGGACACGGGTCGACAGGAAGATATAGGTGTGGGTAGGAGGGTGGGCACGAGGGGATTTGGGGAAGACGATCTGGGTTTTGCCTTTTTTTTCTTTTCACTTTTCTTTAAATAATTATTTTTTTGAATTTTTAATTTCTACGTGGATCCCTTAATGACACGTGGCGTTTAGTCATTGTCCACATTGTCGCCACATCATCAATTAACGGTAGAATTAACAATTTGACTGACGAATGTATAAGACTGTCCCAAAATTGACACTTTTGGTATGACTCTGGGATGAAAAAAACTTGATATACCAAATGTTGAAAACCATAAAACTCGAGGGTAATAAACTGATATTTACCTATTTAATTATTTGCATGGGGAAATTTCTTTGGTGGTTCTTTGCATGAGAGGGATGTGAAGTGTGAACCAGAAAAAGCAAATGGCCCACTAAATTTGGCCATAACTCATCTGCTACTGCTATTGTAGGGGTAAAGTATATTTTTCATAAGAGTATATTTACAAACTTATTGGGGTCAAAGATTTCCCAATGCACGAGATAGGATCATCACCGGGTCCTCACAATGAGGATCTCATGAATCTTTTAATTTTGTTTGTTCATCGTATATTGTGCGGTCAGTTTTCATCATGTACTGTTTGTGATTAATTTTAAATAATTTCTGACTACACAATATACGATGAAATAATATAATTAAAGGATTCTTGAAGTCCTTACAAACATGATCCGTCGAGAATCCTATCTTCCCAATGCACCACCTAGGCTCCCTTATTGTCAGAGAATAGGACATAATTAAAATATTGTTAAATTATTGAAAAATATAAAAGAAATTTGGAAAAGAAATTATATAAAAGAAGTGTGGAGTGGATGACACTCGCCATCAATAGCCCAAATACTGATTTAATTAATATATTCAATATAATTTTGGGAGGCAATAATTAAATTTATTTGATGGGGAAACTTCTTTGGTGGTTCTTTTTAAAGTTGTGGCAGAAGATACTTGTTCTTCCCCCTGTTTTCATTTTCATCATTTCACTGTCAACCAAGTTGGTTATAAAACTTGCTTCACCAAGATTTACTCTTTTACTAAAATCGAAGCCCGATCGAGAAAAATCTTGAAAATGTCACAAGCTGCAAAAAACCGGCCAGCAGGTAAGAAACGTCATCTTCCTTAATATATGTATTTGTGTGTGTATGTTGTATGTGTTGTAGTTGCAAGAAATCAATCTCAGAGCAATATGTTTAGTAATTTGTATTTTGATGGCAAGAAATTATTCTTATATTCTCACACTTGATAAGAAATTTGATGGCTGTTTGCTTAATGTCCAAAGATTGCTAGACTGCAGAGGAGAAACTGCATCAAATTCGATCAACCTCGTAAGTTCTACTAATTGTCAACAAATTTATTCTTTGTTTTACTAAGCATATATAGTAGATGTAGAAGTTTTCAGGTTCCGATCTACATTCAAATACCTATGTTTACTTCTCACACACTCCTCTCAATTTTTAATTTTTGGCATCCGATCGAATGAATTGAAGAATATCAATGAAAAAAAAATTAACAAGAGTGTGTGAGAGGTAAAAGGAGTTGTGAATATCCCTTTAGTTATTGACATTTGGTTGCATCTTGTAACAGTAGTTTCCATATTTCCTGTATTAAAAAGCAGATTTAAACCAAGTAGGCGATTAGAAAGGCGTTCGTGATGGTAGACAACAATGTTAATGATCACTCCATCGTGGCGATTACGGATGAGGACAGAGATGTGATTGCACGAATCGATGGGAATTCGGAAACATCGCGTGAACATAAAAATCAAGTGGAATTGACAGTATCATCTCTTCGAGGAAAGCTTCACCGGCAGCCTCCATTCCCAGCTTGTAGCTGCATATTTCGAGTCCCTAAAGTACTACGCAGGCATAACGAAAAAGCTTTTGTTCCAAATTTGGTTTCAATAGGGCCTTTTCACCACGGAGATGAGAACTTGCGAGTGATGGAAGAAATCAAACGGTGGTACTTACATTCCCTACTTGAGCGAAAACCAACTCCGAAGACCAGCTTGGAGTGCTTTGTCGAGGAGATAGGAAGCATAGAACAAAAGCATCGCGATTGCTATGGTGAAAAATTCGACATTTATAGTGGAAAATTTGTGGAAATGATGGTGCTTGATGGTTGCTTTATTATTGAACTCCTCCGCAGGTATAACGTACTGGTACTCTGGGACAAAGATGATCCCTTGGAGTATACCTCTTGGATGCTCAAGGTACTTCAAAGTGACTTGTTTCTACTCGAAAACCAGCTTCCTTGGAATGTTCTTGAACGTCTATTCGACCTCACCAAAGTAAATGATGACCATTCTCTACTTGCGCTTGCTCTTAAATTCTTTGAGTCGTCCGTATTCAACCAGACTCCACAGATCAAAGAAGGAGTGCAAACTAAACATTTACTTGATGCCGTAAGAGAGTCTTTAATTTCCTTGCACAAGCCGAAATCAACAGAGAGGAGATATTGGGAACCTATACCAACTGTCACGGAACTTCTACAAGCTGGTGTCAAATTCAAGAGTAAAAGCAAGGAGTGGAACAACATGCTTGACATAACCTTCAAAAACGGAGTTATGGAAATTCCACCAATAGACATTGAATCCAATGCAGAGTCTCATTTCAGAAACCTCATCGCCTACGAACATTGTGATCCAGACATCGCGATTTTTAATATTACCTCTTACGCCGTGATCTTGGATAACCTTATTCAGTCTAGCGAAGACGCGGAGTTTCTTATTCAGAAACGAATTATAACTACCATATTGAGCAAAGAGGACCTCGCCTGCTTCTTCAACGGGCTCTACAAGGACACTATTCCCAGCCATTTCTCTTATGTGGAGCTCACCGAGAAAGTGAATGCACATTATAACCATCGGTGTTATAGATGGCGAACAATTCTCTGCCGCGATTATTTCAGTAATCCGTGGTCAATCATGTCATTTATTGCTGCGCTTGTGATCCTAGTTTTAACCTTCTTGCAAACCTTATATTCCATGCTGACTTACTATTAGCTGGCAGCGGTTTCACCACCTGCACCCCCGACCGGCCCTGTAGCTAAGACTCCAGTTTAAACTATGCAATTGTGTGCTTTTTTTCCATGTCTTTATGAAGTTACTAAATAAATGATCATGTCTTGTATCATTGTATGTATGAATCGGGATTGTTATAAAATCGAACCTTTCCATGATAGATGATCAGGTGGTTTGGTTGCATTATTATACTCCCAACTCCTAAGACAACTTTCCTTTCAATTTGATTGAATTGTTTATATGTAAGGAGGCCTGTGATTCCCAATTTCACATTATATGTTGCAGAAACTGATCATGGTCAAATAAACATTGTCAGAATTCATAACAATTAATTATTGAAACTTGCGTACCTCCCGAAATAAAATAAGAGGAGAAGATAAATACAGAAAAATAAATTTAAAGGATAGATCCATTAATAGCGGAGCCAATTATTTGGTGAGGGAGTTAAGATAAAATTATTACTATAAAATTAAACGTGTTGTAGACCTATTTAACATGAACTGTATTTAGGACTAGAGAGAGAGAACAAAGAGATTTAATTGTGAGGTGTGAGTTGTATAACCTTATTATGCCTTTATTTATAATAGTAGGATATGTTAAATCGTTAGCTTAATAGGATTACAACTTTCATAGGATAATATCTACTAAAGAGAATATTCTAAAATATTCTTAGATACACTATAATTTATACCATCACATCCTTATTTTAAATATAATTGCAACATGCAAAACGCTCAAATTTTCAATTGCCTAAATAAAGTTATATAATAAATCCTTGCAGAGACATCATTGAAACAATACAAATAAATAAAGTTATATAATAACAAACTTAAAAATAATAATTTAAAGTATGAAATTTAAACTATGCATAAGTTATGTTTCAACTAGAGTTAACCAAGAAAACATTTAATTAAACCTTGAGAAACATTGGTGGCGCTTTCAAAAAGTCAAATAGCCAAAAGCCAAAAATCAAACGTGATGATTCGTACGAAAGTACGAAGTAGGAACCTAAACAACGTGCAAGTATTTGATGTAAATGCATAAAATAATAAAATATTGAAAGTTAATTATTTCTCCAAAGACCATCTCCAATTTTTTTTTTTTTTGGAAAATTGGAGATATATTAACTAGGGCAAAAGAAGCCAAATAGAATAACGAAAGCCGGAGGATAGAATTATGGGTTAATACTAAAAAATAGAGCAAGTTTCGGCCAAATAATAGATTTGGGTTAGTGGGCTTGGCCCACTTGTGCGAGTGGGAAACCAACAATTGAACATTACTTGCGCAAACTGGACGCGCTAACTCACCCAACGCTCAGCAGCTAGCAATTTTGTGACCCCACCCATGTGGGTTATAAAAAAATCTAACAACTAATTTAAATCTAACGCTAAGACCATCTTCGCAGGAGAGGAGGTGTCAAAAATGTCACATAACGGTAACAAATGATGTACCATTTACTCCAACCGAGATATCAAATATGACATAGAAAAGAAGGCTAAGATTACATGGACAAAGAGATGTCAAATTTGAAGCTGCCTTCAAATTTGATTTTTGCTATATCCAAAGACATTCCGCTTGCCTTACCTTAAATGATAACATATTTAAGTATTATTTTATTATTTTTATACCAACAACAACACAACTTTTATTATTTTTGTTTTAAAAAAATATAAATGAAGCAATAAATTTTGGTATACTGGGTGGAAGGAAAATATTGATAATATCTCAAATTGCTATGTCAGCTATCAAATTTAAACTTGATGTTTTGAATTTGACGTAAAAAAAATTTATTTAACTCAAAATTCACCTAAAACTCTATAAATACCTATGTATTTGTTTAAACATCCGCACAAATTTCATTTTTTTCCTACCATTCTTCCAATTTTTCTTTGTACCATCTTCCAAAACCATTTCTTCCCATTTCCAAAGTGTCGGTTTAGTGATTCATGAGTTTCATGTGTCAGTATTGTGATTTTTCAATATCGAAATAAAATATTTTTAGGTTAAAATGTTCATAAAATTAATTTAGTAAGTCTACGTAATTTTTTTTAAAGTTATTTAAAAATAATTAGCCTAAATTCCTTCTTTAATAATTTGAGGTTAGAAAAACTGTTTATGGGTTAAAACCTAAATTTTCTAAGCTAAAAATTTTATGTTTTAATCCAAGGGTTAGAGATGGTCTAAGAATCATGTAGGTTCTAAAATAAATAAAATAATGAATGTTGAAAGTTAATAATGATTTTTTATTTTATAAGAGACCTGTCTATATAAAACTGTGAATTAATACTATTAAATTTCAGTATTGGTTAAGTAATTAATTCATTAAAATTTATTAACTCCCCTATGCTACAACCCACTTGAGCCTTGTTAGTTGCTCCGCCGGTTATCAGTAATTGACCATAATTTTGGCTTAATCAGATCAACGATTCAAGTTGCAGGGTAGTTTTTAAAATTTTAAGTTATTTCCAAATATTATTTTATTTATTATTTATTTATCTTTGGATCATTGCGTTGTAAACACCTTTCGCACGAGGTGGGGGGTTGGCCAAAAGATTGCCCAAGTCAGTTTCTCTAAATAAGCGATATTTTGCCACGAGAAAGCATCGTTTAATAGAAAGCAGCTTTGCAATTTTCTTGGTAAGTCAATGGGGGTAGCTAAAAGTAAACGCCAATGGATTGAACTCAGAAACTATTAGCCTCCCACTGAAGCAGAATCGCATTCTTCCTTTTGTCAAGAGAGCATTTTTATGTGCGTTTTTTCATACGGCTCTGTTCTTCTCGTCTCTAAGTTTGGATTGAAATGACTACAAGTTAGTTTTCGGATTTTTCGGTGTCGGTTTTGTTTGAGAGAAGCTGGGATGGAACAAGGCTTGAAGATTCAAGTTGAGGAGCTTTTTGCAGAGGCTGGTCTAGTAAAATGGTTTACTACGCTACGTAAGGCTGTTAAGGATGTCAAGGACAAGAATACGATGTTTAGAGAGGCCCTCGAAAATCTCGATTCCAAGTTAGAAAAGTTAAATCCGCTGATCGAAAACATAGAGAACAAGTATTCGACCAAAAAGAAGAAAAAAGAAAAAGGCGTACCAAAGTTGAAAGACGTGTTGGATCAGCCAAAATGGGAAGTGGGAAAAATGGTGAAACAAATAGAGAATGGAAATGTGCTCATTCGCAAGTGCTCCAAGCTTACCCTGTGGAACGTCGTCCACGCCTTGCAACTTGGTGATTTAAAAAGGTGTCTAAACAGGTTGTGGAGGATACTGACTGAGGAGGGAACAAGGAATGCGCTCGGGAAGATGGTTGTTTCGAGGGAGAACTTGGGATCATATACTACACTTGCAGATGTTACGGTTGGATTTGATGAGCCTTTGAGGGATTTGAAGAACATGCTTCTTAGGGACAACAATGTCTCAATGGTAGTGCTGAATGGTTTCGGAGGATACGGGAAGACCACATTGGCAATTAAATTCTGTGAAGATAAGGAAGTCAAAGGTATGATGATACTTTCTAACTTCTAATTGACAAGTGTTATAGTAGAATTAATCTGTAATTTAACATCTTTAGATTATGTAAAATCAAAGTTAGTCCACAAATGGAATATTTCAATTGCTCGAATATCTGGTTTCGAAATTCAAGCTTTCTCTTTGCCATGAGTAATATGTGGTATATCTTAGATTAGGTTCCATAGAGCAAATTGCTTTACTCGTTTCATACTCTTCGCCTAATTTTTTCTACCTCAACGTTCCCATCGTCTATTGTTCTGTGTTTTCACATTTATCTAATATGTTCATGTATTGTATTTGATAGCTATATTCAACAAAAATATCTTCCTTGTCCCCGTTTCGAAAGAGCCCAAGTTAGATGTTATACAAGCGCTGCGTCAACGCATGGCAGGACCAGATGATCCTCTACTGTTGGTCCTGGATGATGTTTGGTCCAATTCCGAATCTCTTCTTCGGGAGTTTTATGATTTGAAATTGAAAAAGTGCAAGATCTTGGTGACATCGAGAATTCCATTTCGAGGATTTGGCACTCCGTATAATCTCAAACCCTTGAATCATGAAGATTCAAAGACTCTTTTGCGTCATTCAGCATCCCTGGGAGTTATCTCGCCTGTTGAAGATCTTCTGGGAGAGGTTTATTTCTCACTATGCAATCCACAACATATATACTTATCAAGGCCTCACAAATTATAGGGGCAACAAAGTGGGGAAAAGAAAATGTTTTGATCTTTTACGATAAGTATACACATACAGAAGCGAACACCCATTTTACAATATGAACCTGCAAATGATCATTCACAAATCACTTATGATTTTACCTAAGAACTAAAACTAAAATAAGAATGAAGATAAGTAGGTAGTCATTCACCATTTTCATGAAACCATTGAGATGTTATAAGAAACTTGAACTTTCGGTCTGCAACTCAGATAGTAATTGACATCATTTGGTACAACTAACCTGCAGGTACTAGAGCACTGTAAGGGAGTTCCGCTTGCCATTTCAGTGATTGGGAAATCACTTCGCGGAAAAGATACAGAATTCTGGCGTTCAAGACTAGCAGACTGGTTTAAAGGTTCTATTCCTGATTCTGAGTCTGACGCTGAGTTGCTTCTTAGTCTTCAAAGTAGCATAGATGCCTTAGGTGACAACGAGGCTATCATCAGGGAATGTTTCATGGACCTTGCTTCATTTCCTGAAGGTCAAAGAATCTCTGCTGTTGCTTTCATTGATATGTGGGCAGAGTTATATAACCTAGATGAGGACTCTCTGTCCATTACGATCCTCCACGAGCTCGCCAGCCGAGGTCTGGCAAATCTTGTGATCACTAGGTACGCAAGCTTTTATGTCTCTCCTGTATAATATTCTCATTGAAAATGTCTGTATTCATGAGTATCTCCTACCATAATATAGAACTGCAAGTTGCAACTGACTGAGTTTGGATTGTTAACAGGAATATAGAGATTCTGGATGACTACTACATCGAACACTTTGTTAGACAGCATGATCGGCTTAAAGACCTGGCTATCTACAATGCGAAACTAGACCCAATAGAATATAGAAAAAGACTGATTGTCGTAAGTGGAGACAATCAACCCATCAACGCTAGCCAATTAAGTATCTCCTCTGGTGGTCTCATCTCTCTCTTTAGAAAAGGCAAATACGTGCAGAAGTCTCAACCCATCAATGCTCGCCTATTATCTATCTCCTCTGGTTGTCCCATCTCTCTCTTTAGGAAATGCAAATACGTGCACACACACACACTCAGATTTGAATAGCACTATCATTTATTTTCTCATGACACATGTATATGTACACACGCAAATGCACATGCACACATGGACACACATGCTAAGATTTGCACATAAGTTTCATTTAATTTCTGTCGTACTCATATCTTGTAGCATATTGTTTGCAGATGGAAAGTCCTCAAAACAATGGACGAGTGTCCATCTACCACAACTTGAGGTTCTAGTTTTGAATTTTACGACAGAGAACAATGCCGTACCTGAATTTGTGCAGAAATTTGACAAACTGAAGGCTCTAATAGTCACAAACTATGGTTCATTACCTACTGAATTGAGTAATTTTCATCTTCTGAAATCATTATCAAATCTGAAGAGAATCAGATTAGAGCGCATTTCAATTCATTCCATAACCAAGAACTTCGTACCAGTGAAGAGTCTAAAGAAGATATCTTTATACATGTGTAACATTGGTCAAGCTTTCTGCAATTGTTCCATCAAAATTTCAGATGCCTGGCCAGGTCTAAAGGAAATGAATATTGATTATTGCCATGATTTGAGGGAACTGCCTGCCGAGCTCTGTGATCTTGTTCATATGGAGATTCTTAGTATCACCAACTGCCATAAGCTATCTGCCTTGCCTGAAGAGATTGGAAAGCTGGAGAATTTGGAAGTATTGAGACTAAGGTCCTGTACAGACTTGGAAAGGCTTCCGGTCTCGATTGAGAAACTCACTAAGTTGTACCGTCTTGACATGTATAATTGTTTCACTATTAAGGAGTTGCCCAAAGGCATTGATAAGATGAGCAGTTTAAGAAGGATCAATGTAGGACAATGCTTAAGATTGGACGAGTTGCCTGTATCAGTGTCGGTTCTTGACGTGCAGTTAGAGAAAGTGATTTGTGATGAAGAGAAGAAAGATTTGTGGGAACTCTTCATAGCCAGAGACAAAATCAAGGTGGCAAAAGAACAACCCAATCTGAATTGGCTTGAAATGCCTCCGTTGTGAGACCTATCTTTCCTAAATAAATGTTGGAGCAGCGTCTTTCTGATTTATGTTGCATTGTTTTCTTTATTTTTCATCTCCTTGTTGGACTTCTCTTGTTTGATTTCGTTTTTTGTTCTGTCCAAGTTCCAAGTTTCATCACATCAATTTGTAATACTGTATTCTGGTTGTATCTCCAAGTTTTCTTTTGCTGCTTGCTTTTGGTATAGATGATCATATATTGAGATATTCTAAGCTGCAGTTTACCATTTTTAAGCTAATGTGGGCATGCAATCGATGTTCCATTTATAGGTCGTCGTTATTGTTGATATCATCGCTATTGGAAAATTAAAATTGTCTAAATATGATCCATGATTGCATATGTTAATCACCATTCACCACTCCATGATGGTCGACAAAGTTAATCACCGCTCCATGACTGGAAATTAGGGATGAGAACCGAGATGTGATTGCAGGAAACAATGTGAATTCGGAAACCTTGCGTGAAAATAAAAATCAAGTGGAATTGATAGTATCATCAATTCGGGGAAAGCTTCACCGGCAGCCTCCATTCCCAGCTTGTAGTTGCATTTAGAGTCCCTAAAGTACAACACAGGCATAACGAAATAATATTTTGTTTCAAGTTTAGTTTCGATAGGACCATTTCACCACGAAGAAGAGAACTTGCAAGTGATGGAGGAAATCAAACAGTGGTACTTACATTGGCTACTTGAAAAACCTACTTCAGAGACCAGCTTGGAGTGCTTTGTCGAGGCCATTAAGGCATAGAACAATAATGTCGCGATTGCTATGGTGAAAAATTCGACATTTGTAGTGGAAAATTTGTGGAAATGATGGTAGTTGATGGTTGCATATTGAACTCCCCCGCATGAGTAAACGACTGGTACCCTGCGATGATGATGATCCCTTGGAGTATACCTCTTGGATGCTCAAGGTACTTAAAAACGACTTGTTTCTACTCAAAAACCAACTTCCTTGGAAAGTTCTTGAATGTCTATTCTGCCACACGGTAGGAAATGACAAGTATTCTCTACTTAAGCTTGCTCTTGAATTCTTTGACTCGTCTGTATTCGACCAGACTCCACAGATCAAAGGAGGGGAAACTAGACATTTACTTGATGCCATAAGAGCCTCTTTTCCTCGCACCAGCCGCAATCAGCACTGAAAAGGTTTTGGGAACTTATACCAACTGTCACGGAACTTCTTCAAGCTGGTGTCAAATTCAAGAGTAAAAACAGTAATTGGAGCAACATGCCTGACATAACCTTTGAAAAGGGAGTTACGGAAATTCCCCAATAGACATTGAATCCAATGCAGAGTCTCTTTTCAGAAACCTCATCGCCTACAAACAGTGTGATCCAAACTCCGGATTTGTCACATTAACTCTTACGCCGTGATCTTGGAAATTCCACCAAGATCCTGTGCAGGTTTTTCAGCTTGTCGTTTCTTCAAGGGATTCCAGAACATGTTTATCCAGGCTTGCCTTTCATATCAGTTAGCAAGGGTTTAGAGGTCAATACGCTGAGGACCATGTCTCAGATCATTCTTCAAACATTGAAGAATCCTCAGCAACCTTTCATTGCACTATCACGGGCTTCTTCTGCGCTGGAGCTGATGAATAAATTACCAACAGGGTACGTGCAAAATAGAAACAACATTGTTGAATCAACGTTCCACTAAATCATGTTTTAAAGGTACTAATCGTGTTTTGCTCCTTTTAAAATTTGTAGCAATGGTTGTAGGGTCAAAAGACAAAAAATTGGCAACTGCAGATCAGCAGCTCCTGGCTTGTGACTATCTTGTGGATTTTTAGTAAATAGCTATATCAAGTGCAAGTAATCCTCATCCTATTCAAATATTTATAGATTTAAGTGGACGGCAGTAGCTCGGATTATTGACAACGAACTGACCCCGAAGAAAGCTGTTCTTGAAGGTGTTCGGGCAAAGATTTCTCTGGAGAAGGACCTTTGGACCTCAGCACAGCTCCCCAAGGGATTGGCACTTTGGATATATGTTTGGTAATCGGGCTCTTGCTTGCTAGTGTGCTACAAGAAGAGTATAACGTTAGTTTTGAGAGGTGCCTTTGTAGGGCCTTAGGTGTAGGCCTTGAGGTTCACAATCAAAACTAACAAAGTGCTAGACGTGCCACTACTATCTCAGTATAGCAGATGTAGAACAAGTGTTTTTTAAGTTGATTACTTGCGCCCTAAGTTACTCAAACTTCTTGTTATCAAAGGATTGTCACATATGAGTTAAGTCTGTATTAAGTTCACAATCAAAACTAACAAAGTGCTAGGCGTGCCACTACTATCTCAGTATAGCAGATTTAGAACAAGTGTGTTTTAAGTTGATTACTTGCGCCCCAAGTTACTCAAACTTCTTGTTATCAAAGGATTGTCACAGATGGGTTAAGTCTGTATTAAGTTCACAATCAAAACTAACAAAGTGCTAGGCGTGCCACTACTATCTCAGTATAGCAGATGTAGAACAAGTGTGTTATAAGTTGATTACTTGCGCCCCAAGTTACTCAAACTCCTTGTTATCAAATGATTGTCACAGATGGGTTAAGTCTGTATTAAGTTCTTTTTATTGCCTTGTAAACAAGGACTTTTAGTTCAGAATCTTGTATGTTCGGACAAAAGGAGTTCAAAACCCTTTAAGTCATTTTCTTGGTCCCAAATTGGTTTTAAATGAAAGCATATCCATTAAGGTAACCAGATCCAGATAAAATGAGATTCTTAAAGTAGGAAACAAGTGGAAATTATTTGAATACATGCTGGAAAGTGTATTAAGTAATAGATCTACTATTTTTAGAAGACAAACAAAGAGACTTGGGCAAGATTTCACCTTATCTGGCAAGGTTGAACCTCTTGCGGCCACTTATCTTTGAGTTCACAGTGATTGTATGCTAAAAAGGGATGGATAGTAAACAAGTTTACATAAGGGAATTGATACTACAATACTAGAGAGTAGTAGAGCTTTTAAACTAGACAAAGATAGCTTTCCTAAGAAAATTATTGCTAAAAGAACTGAATCTGGACTGATTTCAGCTTTTGGATGCAAATCTGGCTTGAGAGCAGAGTTTGTATGCCTGTTTGTTTGATTGGTTGAGTGTCCTTGTCTCTGTCTTCTCTTTTTTCTTTTATAGACATCTTGGCCTAAGGGTTTTGCTCTTGCCCGAAAAGTTTTGAAGAGTAGTGAGTCATCAGCTTTTTTACTTGTAATGCCATTGGAAAGTGCTTTTTAGCCGATAGTAGGTTAGTTTCCATCACTTGTCACTTCAGTTATGAACACATGGCTTGTATCTTAGCTGAGAATGTTTCAATTTGTTCCTGGGCTTCCTCTAAGTGCTTTGGGCAAGTCATCTTTAATTTAGCACCTTTGGGCCTTCCTTCATGCCAGCCCAATATTTAAATATTAACCCAAACAGTGTCCCCTTTAATCATTGTTGAGTTTGCACATCGAGGCGTTAATGCTGATTAAACAACCGCCACATGCCTTCACTCGGGACTTGCGCCATTTAAAATAGTTGTTTTTAACTAAACCCTTGCACTAACCCACAACCTTAAACGTTAACTAACTGCTTACTACCTTAGCAATTTTAATCCTTCGAGCTTCCAAAATCCCAAATTTCTCAGAACCCTCATAATTTCCAAAATTTCTCTTGCTCTCTCAGTTCTTGCTTCTAGTCTCACTTTTATTCCCATCTTCTTCTCAAAATCTTTCAACTACACCCAAAGTTACCTAACCTTCCCATGAAACTGGCGAAGGCATCGCCACTATGCGTCATTTGCTCAACAGCCTTCATCGTCCTCGGGTTGGCCTGCAAACATCACTTTTCTGCGATGAGGGAGGAATGCACTCCCTGGGACTTGCATGGACCTCTCAGGTCCCAATTTCAGTGGATAACAACATGCCCAAGGCTAACTGGTTCACTCCCAACCCGTATTTGGCCAAGAAGGGCATTTCAGCCTCCAATTGGTTGAACAATCGGAGAGGTTTTCCTTTAATGAAAGATGAAGGTTGGACATAATGGATAAACGAGCTCGAACCTACTTTCAAGCAGAAATGGATGAATAACGGTATATACGAGCTGATAATGCTCTCTAAGACAACCGTAATTGCCAAGCCTGAGTTGTTGACCATGGCTCTTCTTTTCTGGAATTTGGGGACAAACACTTTTGATTTCAATATGGGCCTCATGTCCCCAACCATTCTTGACATGGCTCAAGTCTTCGGGCTAAGGCCCTCGGGCAGAGTTGTGGATGTCACCCATGACTGGTCTTCCTCTACTCGTTCGACTGTAGAGAGCTCGGGCAGTTCTGACTCCATCATTCAACTGGAGTATAACTCTTCAACCTTCAAGAGCTACGGGACCTCATTCACGGGCTTTATCTCGTTTTATAAGAAGACTTTTAGCCCGACCTGCTCTACTACTAACAGAGATCAGAAGCTCATGTATTTTCTCATATGGTTGCAGTGGTACTTCCTCGAGCTTCAGACACCAAACCTAGAATTCCCAGAAGGCATTGCTCATGCCCTCATTTTGGCTGAGGCTTCTCCAACCAACCATTCTATCTTTTCTTGCCTCTACTTCTTCAGAGTCTACCAGACTCGGGCAGACTTGGAGTGAGGAGCTTCAGTGCTAAGAAGATATCCTTGGTTCTTCGTCTAAGCCTTCCAAGATGCCTTTGGGGAGGACGTCAGTGCCTTCTGCAAAGAGAAATTTATCAGTTGCATCCAACCAAGATATCTGGCATGGGGAGTCCACAACGATCGTTATGAGTGTGGGCTGGAAGTTTACCACCCTAACTTCTGCAGCAGGCAGCTGGGTTTTAGACAAGCCATCCCTGTGCCATTTTTTGACTCTGTGCACTGCGGCACCTCATTCCGTCTTCGCTCTCCTTAAGAAGCTACTTTCCGAGTTAAATTCAGAGTTAAGTTTGTTGCATCTCACAAGTTTTAGCTTCTGCTCTTTCAGATCATTTAACAAGTCCCTTAAAACGATGGCTCGGAAACATCATGTGAGTTATCAAACCATCGGGTTTGAAGCCCATTCTGTCAACGTTGGCTGGTCTTCGTCGTCCGAGCGATAGTCTGACCTAGTCCAGGCGGTCGAACCCGATTCATCAGGTTCATGAAGTCCGACCCGATGCATCATGTTCGACCCGATCCATCTGGTCCAACTTGGTTCAGCCGGTTCGACCTGGTCAATCCGGTCTGACCCAATTCAACCTATACGCCCATCTAGTCTGATCCGATTGTATTCGATCTAACCGGTCCGCCAATCGAGTACAGAGGCAGAGCAGGTCCGAGATGCAATGCAGAAAAATCACCGGTTTCTGCATATTGTTGCTGGAATTCTTTGTGGCTTCACTGTGCCACTGTGCCTGCTCTGACGTCTGGTTTGATTACTGGGCCTTGTTTCTAACCTCGAGGCGAGTATAATGGTGGGGGTCTCGCCTTGTTTACTCGCCGTTTGGTACGAAAAAGCTCGCCGGAGTTTTTGAAACTCGCCGACAAATGGTCGAGAAGTCGTGAACGTTCCAAGCTTCGATCCTGACAATCGGGAATGATGTTGGAGGCTTGGCTGGGTGTTCTTAGCTTATGAGGTCGAGACGGAGCTGGTATTGTCCTTGGTTTGGGCGATGGTGGCTGGGAAAGCTGTGCACCATGTGTGCACAGTGACAGCAAGAAGAGCTAACGGTGAAATGGACCATTTCTTCATGTCGCCTGCGAGATGAAAGAGCGATTCCATTGCTAATTAGCGCAGGTGGCCCGCACTCTTTTTACTTCTTTGATAACTCCACTTGAACTTTTTTTTACTTTACATTATTTTTTTTCCTTTTGCCTCGAGCAAGTAGAAAGAAAAGCAAGACCACAAAAAACCTGTTAGTTACGGGGAATTTTTGCAAAGCAGATAGTTCGTATACTTCCGTCTCTCTAACTCTTTCATAACGCGATATGCCTCTTACCACATGATGAGAAAAACAGATAGACAGATACATTGTAAATGTACTGAAAATTATGACCTTGGCTACATGCGTACACACCATAAGCCTAGTTTCTGTTTAATTTTTCGGGTTTAATTTACTTTCTCTTATACAACCCTCCCACCTCCTCCTTTTCACCCCTTTTCTTTCCCTTAGGGCTTTCTACTAGATATTGACGGTATGGAGAAGACATATATTCCTATAAATGAATGCTGATATCCAGAGACCCAAATGGAATATAAGAAGAAAAGCTAGTCGTTATTCTCTCTTGTCCTACTCCAGATCTTTCCCATGCCCAAACACGTGATGATCCAAAGAAACAAGCAAATATACACAAATAAAAACGGTTAAACTTTTAATAAAAAAAGAACTGGGGATGCTAAATAGACAAAAAAATATGGCACTAAACCATGGTACTGAAGGCTATAAGAATTGAATTTTTATTAACGACGTTGGTTTTGGGCTGAAGAGATGTCCTAAATAGTCACATGTTTTGGTGGTTGCAGGTGGCAGTCCTAACATGGACCACTGGTGCTAGGAAAGGCCGGAAGACATGGATACGCCACGCAATGTGTACAAGGTGTAAACCCAAAATCCGGGATCAGATGTTGCAGCTGAGACTGCTGCTGCATTGGCTGCAGCTTCCACAGTGTTCAAAGACTGAATCTTCTTACTCTGCAAAATCGCTTCACATAGCAATGAAAGTAAACATCTATAAACAAAATTTGAGTTCATTTTAACAATCTTTTCGCCTTCACCGCGTGTTAACAAGAATGCTAATTTTAAATTTTGATCGCTATGCAGGTGTTTGATTTTGCAGACAAGTACAGAGGTTCTTACAGTGACTCAATTGGTTCAGTGGTCTGCCCTTTTTACTACTTATACTCAGGATACCATGTAACCGAAATGCATATGCATAATTTGCTTCTAATTGCTTTCTTTTATGAAAAATATGCACAAGCGGAACACGTCACTAACTTTTAGTCAAAAACAGAACGGGAGGGACACCAAACATACAATCATTTATAGAGTCCCTCACTTTAATTTTTTTTATTTAAAACTTGTAACTAGTTTTATTTGTGCATATTATTGTTATTTTAATCATGTTAAAGTTCTTCTCATGAACCCAATTGTGTTGTTAATTAGGATGAGCTTTTGTGGGGGGCATCATGGGTCCATAGTGTTGAATAATTGGCCAAGTGGCCAAGTGGACACAAAACAATTCAAAAGAAAAAAAAAGAAGGTGGACAACATCCTTCCTTGTTTTGGGGAGGAAAACATGGAACTTGTCTAATGTTTCCTTGTTTTATGGATTGTCTTGTGGCTTGTTTTATGGCTTTGTCAAAGCCATAATATGTTTGGTTTCGGAGAAGAAAAGAGAAGTGTAAGGGTGCACCAATTTTCAGTTTTGAGTAGTCCATCTTTGAGAGAGCAAGGAGAGTTGAAGAGAGCCCAAAAGAAAGAAGAAGTTGATGCTTCATTTTGGTTAGTAATCATCCACCAAAAATAGTTGTTGTAATAGCTTTAAGCTATATGTGTAGAGAAGAAATTATTCATTATATTTCTTTCTCTATTTGTTTCTTTGGTGTGTGAGAGCTATTGGGTGTATTGGGCTTATGGGTTGTGAGATTGCCAACACTTTGTAAACTCCAATTTGGTTGATAGTGGATTATAGGGTGAGCTCCTACTGCTCCGAGGACGTACTCCAGTTACACTGACTGTGGAGGAACCTCGTTAAAATCTTGGTGTCTTTAATATTTTGTTCTTGCATTTTCATTTGATAAATTTCCTGTGGGCTAGATTGAGTTGGTTCCAACGGGTTTGGTGCTATCCTAGCACAACACATAGAGCCTCTCAGAACAGTTCATACCTTGCCTATATCAAGTACAATGGCCACACATTGTGTGCAGTTCATGATGATGAACTAGTGATGTTCATGATTTATGTATAACATTGCCTCATGAAACCAAGGTTCTATTCAACTCAAATGTAAGCATTAGGGGTTTGATGAGAGAGTTGACAAAATGGATAATGTGAGACTTGGAGAAAAAGTACAGGAGGTTAAGTGAGATATTAGGGGAACAATGAGATTTTATTGTCGCATAACAGCAATTAAGCCAAGGTTGATATGAACGTAGCCAACTATTTGTGATGTGTCTTCACTTCTACACTCAAGTTCTAATCCCGTCTTTTTATAACCTTTTCACTTATAATTTAATAAGGGGTTTTTAGCTAAATCACAAAGTGGGTCAACTATAATTAGGTATTTTACTTCGTTATCCATGTGAGCCGATAGTATGAAAACTCCCAATTACGAGTAAATAGGAATATTACCAACCCTCTTTTCAACCCGATGGTTGAGTGAAGTTCTTGGTTGGTGTTGATGTAGTTATGCTATTGCTGAAGAGTATATTATATTAGTATATTGCTTGAATAACCAAAAAATACTAAGTCAGAAAACAAGACATAATCAAACATTGTTACGTGGGAAGCTAAAAGTGGTGTATTTATTGCTTGAATAACCACATATGTTTATCATTTCCCAAAACAAAAGATAGATTGAAGAAAGTTGAGGTTCCACCATAAAATCAATTAGCAATATAAGGGGTAGCTCAACTTACTTATAAGCCCATGCAAGGTCCTCCTCCCATCAATGTGAGATTCATTCTCAACATAGATAAATGGCAGTTTTGAGAATCCCATAAATAAATAATCAGGGTTCAACAGGTGAAAAAGACTTTCGTGGACCAAAACCTGAAAACCCAAAACATTATTTGGTTGGGAACTGATCTGACTGGATTGGTCCGATACTCTCCCAGTTACAAACTCACAGGAGCTGTGTAGATCGCATCGCAGAGCAACAAGAGCAGCAAGCAAAAGTTTCTAGGTAAACTTCCACTGCTTGACGATTAATTAGTCGTTAATTAGCTTATAATCTCAATTAACAAGCTGCACAAAACCCAGCAGGTAAGAAACATCATCTCCCTTAATATATGTATGTGTGTATGTGTGCTGTATTGTTGGAATCTTATTTGGACTCTACAAATCATGATAAGGAATTGTCATATTATAATTATAATTAGTTAGAGTTAATTATTAGGTTAACTTCCTTTAAAGTAGGACCTTAAGGCAAACATGTTGAAGTGATGGAAAGCCCCACGTCTATAAGGATTGAGTAGTGCTTTCAGTTACCAACTGTAGTCCATAATAGGTGGAATGCAGTTTGGATCAGCATCTATATATGGAACGGTCCCTGCTCAAGAGGAAATAGTTCTATACAGAAACTAGCCCTATTCTAGTGAGAACATAAGGTCCCCATTGAGTAGAAGATTCTTCCTTATTCACCATTTCACAACTTTATCAGACATACAACAGCCAAAGGTGAGAAGTTATTTATTTCTTTCTATCAAATACATTTGGGTTGAAATGATAATCAAACTCTTGTTCAGATACATGTATGTGGATTGTGATTTAGGGTTCTTGCTAATTGTAAAGTTCCAACATTTGGTATCAGAGCATGTATTAGCTCACCCTAAATTCAATTCTTTTAATTACTATTGTTGTTGATTATATTTTGATCTTGGGCACTATAATTCTTCGATTAATGTTTGTTGGTTTTCTTTTGGGTACCGTGATCACGTTTGATACTAAACATCGGAATCAACTTGGGCCTCTCCTTCACAAACATGAACCATCTGAGAACGAGAAAGAGATCGGGCTCATAAAAGAATCCAGTACAAAAACTGTGACCGCGTTCGTATCAAAAGGTCGCGTACACCTGTGCGCATCAGGCCACTCAAGCGTCAGCGGTGCGAATCAACTATCGAAGAAGAGGGGCAACATGTTGTGATTAATTGGCTCATATAATTGAGTTGGCAACAATTAAAGACCGAAGACCAAATTTGTTGATACACAAAATCGGAGGTCTTGGAACAACGTAAATCCGACCGTGAATCTACAAGAAATGTAAATAACACAAGAAGTATCGTGGTTCACCCCAAGGTTTGGGCTACGTCCATACTGATTATTATATTTCTCTGTTTGTGAGGGAGAGAGATTCAGAGCCTCTGAGGGAGAGAGTGAGGTCTCTGATGGCCTAGGAATTGGCCTCCCCTAATTGTGAGGGTGAAGAGTCCTTTTATAGAATAAGGGCTCCTCACTTATTACATATTTGCCCCTTCCTTTATTACATAATTACATTTAAGTTCCCCGAGTATTTGTACGAGACCAAAATACGGAGGCCCTAAATATGGTATAAACAAAATTGATTGGAGTGGTAGGCGTGCAAAGTAAAAGGGTTCCAGAAGCAAGTCCAAAGCAGGAAAGAAGCATCAACGTTAATCACATAAACACATGGAATTATGCATGTGTGACTTTGTGGATTAACAAAAGGAAAAGTCAGATGGTTGTTTTGACTAAATGGAGAGAATGAGGGAAGGCATGCCAAGTGCTTATCCTTTAATCATAAAGGAATCTAAAGCCTTCAATTTGGGAGCCAAAGCACAACTACGGCATCGTTAAGGGCATCGCGAAGGAGGAAGAAAACTCAGCAAAAGCAGAGCAGCAATGGGGTTGGTCTGGAAGATTGCTTGGTTGCCTATGATATCACGAATGGCACAAGCTTGGTGGACTAATGTACATGGCTTTAATGGTTTTCTGGTTAAAGCTCTCTTTGGTTTTGATTATAATTATAATTGTTCACATTAATGCTTTTCTCGGTAAGTCTTATTTAGCAATTGTTGGAGTTTCAGTGGAGCTTTCCTTTCACGATGACATAAAGAAGGCATAAAGAAGGCAGAGAGAAAAAGGAATCAAACTCCAACAAGAATGATGCCAAGGCTACAACATATCTAACTAGACAAATAATCATGCTATTAAACCATTAAACAAATGTTTGTAGAACTTTCACCAAAGTAGGGTTTTAAGGAAATTTTGTTTATTAAGGAGGTTGCATGGAATTGTGGTTCATAATCCACAACGGGTAAATATGTTGGCCGGTTGGTTTTATAAATCATCATAAGGGTTTTTTCTTTAATGAATTTTGAGCCAACTATATTCTTTTCCAAGATTAGAGTATTGGTTGAAACTTGAGCTTTGATTAAAAAGGCTACATAATAAGGGTGCATATCAATATGATATGCATAAATTGCAATTGTGTATCGTGCCCGAAGGTGTTACATTACTGTGTCAATTGATTATTTATCAACTCTTCGGCTTCATCAGGTTTGCTCTTTGCTCTTTGTTCCAAAAACTTGCAGTTATGTTGAGTTGCAATCTATTAAATTCACTTATGAATGTATTGAGTCGTATATATCTTCTTACAGTGCTTGGGTTGGGGATAATCATTATGCAGTTGGCTTTTGTTGTTTTAGTGGAAGCTTGGTAAAAAGGTTTAATTAGAAAGCCACAAAGTTTTTTTATACATACGGAACTTGCAAAATAATAGAAACTGGGCATTAATAGTTATCTTTATGTTTAAACAATGAAATTGAGATTGTAAACGAATTTTTGATGTACCCTATTGTAACATCCCACATCGCCCAGGGGAGTGATCCTTAAATGTATATTCCCATCCCTACCTAGCACGAGGCCTTTTGGGAGCTCACTGGCTTCGGGTTCCGTAGGAACTCCGAAGTTAAGCAAGAAAGAGGCCAGAACACTCTCAGGATGGGTGACCCACTGGGAAGTTTCTCGTGAGTTCCCAGAAACAAAACCGTGAGGGAATGGTAAGCCCAAAGCGGACAATATCGTGCTACGGTGGTGGAACGGGCCCGGGATGTGGTCCGCCCCGGGCCAGGATGTGACAAATGGTATCAGAGCCAATCCCTAACCGGAAGTGTGCCGACGAGGACGTCGGGCCCCTAAGGGGGTGGATTGTAATATCTCACATCGCCTAGGGGAGTGATTCTTAAATATATATTCACATCCATACCTAGCACGAGGTTTTTTGGGAGCTCACTGGCTTCGAGTTCCGTAGGAACTCCAAAGTTAAGCGAGAAGGAGGCCAGAGCACTCCCAGGATGGGTGACCTACTGGGAAGTTGCTCGTGAGTTCCCAAAATTGAGATTGTAAACGAATTTTTGATGTGCCCTATTGTAACATCCCACATCGCCCAAATGAGTGATCCTTAAATGTATATTCCCATCCCTACCTAGCACGAGGCCTTTTGGGAACTGGCTTCGGGTTCCGTAAGAACTCCAAAGTTAAGCGAGAAATAGGCCACAGCACTCTTAGGATGGGTGACCCACTGGGAAGTTTCTCGTGAGTTCCCAGAAACAAAACCGTGAGGTAATGGTAAGCCCAAAGCGGACAATATCGTGCTACGGTGGTGGAACGGGCCTGGGATGTGGTCCGCCCCGGGTCAGGATGTGACAAATGGTATCAGAGCCAATCCCTAACCAGAAGTGTGCCGACGAGGACGTCGGGCCCCTAAGGGGGGTGGATTGTAACATCCCACATCGCCCAGGTGAGTGATCCTTAAATATATATTCCCATCCATACCTAGCATGAGGCCTTTTGGGAGCTCATTGGCTTCGGGTTCCGTAGGAACTCCGAAGTTAAGCGAGAAGAAGGTCAAATCCTTAAATGGGTGACCCACTGGGAAGTTGCTCGTGAGTTCCCAAAAATAAAACCGTGAGGGAATGGTAAGCCCAAAGCGGACAATATCGTGCTACGGTGGTGGAATGGGCCCGGATGTGGTGGACCCGGGCCGGGATGTGACACAGTTGCTCGTGAGCTCCCATAAACAAAACCGTGAGGGCGTGGTCATGGCCCAAAGTGGACAATATCGTGTTACGGTGGTGGAGCGGGCCCGGGAAGTGATCCGCCCCGGGCCGGGATGTGACAAATGGTATCAGAACCAATCCTTGGCCGTAAGTGTGCCAACGAGGACGTCGGGCCCCTAAGAGGGGTGGATTGTAATATCCCACATCGCCCAGGGGAGTGATCCTTAAATGTATATTCTCATCCCTACCTAGCATGAGGCATTTTGGTAGCTCACTGGCTTCGAGTTTCGTAGGAACTCCGAAGTTAAGCGAGAAAGAGGTCAGAGCACTCCCAGGATGGGTGACCCACTGGGAAGTTGCTCGTGAGTTCCCAAAAACAAAATCGTGAGGGAATGGTAAGCCCAAAGCGGACAATATCATGCTACGGTGGTGGAACGGGCACGGGATGTGGTCCGCCCCGGGCCGGGATGTGAAATGGTATCAGAGCCAACCAATCCCTAGCCGAAAGTGTGCTGATGAGGACGTCGGGCCCCTAAGGGGGGTGGATTGTAACATCCCACATCGCCCAGGGGAGTGATCCTTAAATGAATATTCTCATCCCTACCTAGCACGAGGCCTTTTGGGAGCTCACTGGCTTCGGGTTCTGTAGGAACTCCGAAGTTAAGCGAGAAAGAGGCCAGAGCACTCTCAAGATTGGTGACTTACTGGAAGTTTCTCGTGAGTTCCCAAAAACAAAACCGTGAGGGAATGGTAAGCCCAAAGCGGACAATATCGTGCTACAGTGGTGGAACGGGCCCGGGATGTGGTCCGCCCCGGGCCGGGATGTGACACCTATAGTATTGTAGAAAGAACCGATGTTAGTTTTCAGGCTGAAAAATAAAACTCATGGAGGGTTGATGTTTTTATTCTTAACGGATTAATACATCAATGTTAATTGTATAAATATAAAGTCTTCTACGATAATATTTTCTGCACTAACCTTTACTTCTTTAGGGAAAATATATATGAGCAAGGTTTCGCAATGCAAACTTGTGTACATATGTTTTTCACCAAAGTGAAAAGACTTCAGGAATTGGATTATGTAAATTATGGTTTTAAAAACTCATAACATGTCAATATTCTTTTGCAAAGAGAGGAATGTATGAATGGGTTGAGATGGGTATAACATTTTTAAGAGAATTAAGTTGATTGTTTTCTTGTCCAAAGACTTGAAATCTTGGTTGTTTTCTTAATTTTTTACATGAATGTTATACAATAAGGTTACATAATCTATTATCGAATTATGGCTGTTTATGTTTCTTGCCAAAAGGTGTAACATAATCATGCATGAATAATGAAAATTAATATAGCGGAGCAGATGAAGAAGGCGAAGTTCATAGTTTTGGGTATGTTTTTTGTACCAATGATTCTGCTGCTTTGGAGATCAATTTTATTGGAAGCATGACATAGAAACTATATTTGGTATGATACTAGATACCGGCCCCTGAAATATGTTTGCATTTTAGTTTTCACTTAGTGAGTCATAGTAATAATATGTTTTGACCGTGTGCCAAGAGTTTTCAGTAGAACTCCACACTCCTTTTCATTTGGGCATAAGCTCTTCCAAAACTCAGTGCAGCTCTTGACAATGTGTTACCACTGGTGCAAGTTTTTTTTTTTCAGCACCATACTTCCTACTATTTTTTTGATAATTTAGTACCTGTTGAATACGTATTTTATGAGTAATTTTGGTGAATGAGTGTTTTACCAAGTGGGAGAATAAAAGTAAAAAGTTTTGGGCTACATACTCATTAAATTGTTCCATAGGCATTATGTTCTAAATGTATGTGGGAGTTGTTTTGTATTGTCCTAGTCACATTGAAAGTGTAGTAAAGTTTTTGAATGCATATGTATTTTGTTTTCCCTTCTATGTCGACAACATGATTAAGAATTGCCTTGGATGGTTGCATGTTGATCTTTAATAATGAGTATGATGTTAATAAGACCTAAAATTAATACCTATATCTCTGTAGGTCTAATTATCTCTTACTGTTTGATTATATATTTTGGTATGATTTTGGGTATCCATCATACATGTTGAAACGAATGCCAAGAAATGGATGAGATATCTTGTGGATGACAGATTGTGATATTCTTTCATTGAGATTGTGATTAATTTGCATGCTAAGGAAATTTTATGGTAATATGCTTATGTATAAACTGATTGACGTAGTAAATTTGCTCTAAAGCGTGCATGTTTCAAAATTTTATCAAAAATGTTGTTCTGCAATCAAGTTATGATATTTGTAGATTAAGATAATTTTATATTGTTTTGCATTATATCTTGCATATTAACCAAGCTAGGATGCTTTGAATTTAAGTTACTCTGTGAAATGTTTCTTTAAGAGAAATGATATCGACAGCCAACGGGGTTTTTATTCTCCCCATGCACACCTATGTGTACTTGTAGCCTTTGGATCGAATAAGCAAATGAGAGCCAATGGATTGAAATAAACAAGGGTGTGCAGAATCATAAAATTAGTGTGCAAAAATCATTTCTCTTCGTTAGTAACTCGATCTATGGTCATATTTTGATTAAAATTTTATTGCATACATCAGTAACATGGTCTTTTGATTTCTAGGATGAAACAACTATGGCAAACCTTGCTGTTGCATTGGAAAAGGAAGGAATTAGTTCCTTCCGTTTCGACTTTGCTGGAAATGGGTAAGGCAATTTGGTGTTATAGGACTATAAATTCATGAATTTAATCGCAAATTCTGCGTTAAAGCTAATAATTTGGTGCTCTAATAAGTTGTGGTTTACTTTGGTTTTCAGAGAGAGTGAAGGCACCTTTCTGTATGGATCGCCTGAGTACTGATATGCATGAATCATGCCTTCATATTGACAAAGAATGCCGGTAACTAAGCATACTCTAATTATTTTCGTTCCACTGTTTATGTTTCCTTTTACTTTTTCTTGCATTGTACGCATGACCAATTTCATTGGCGATGTTGTATATAAGGGTGTTGACAGTCCATGGATCTGCTGATGAGGCCGTCCCTGTAGAAGATGCATTCGAGTTTTCAAAGATAATACCAAACCACAAATTACATGTTATAGAAGGATGTCATATCCCGGTCCGGGCCCCCACCACATCCAAGGTTCGATTCCGTTGTTGTACGATATTGTCCACTTTGGACCCCGACCACACCCTCACGGTTTTGTTTCTGGGAACTCACACGAAAACTCAGTGGGTCACCCATCATGGGATTGCTCTCGCGCAAACTCGCTTAACTTTGGAGTTTCGATGGAACCCGAAGCCAATGAGCTTCCAAAAAGCCTCTTGCTAGGTATAGATGGGAATATGTTAAGAATCAATGTCAGCCCAAAATTCCAACACAAGCTATCATACAAAGCCCAAATGATAAAGCCCATGTCCTATCTCTAGCAATTTGTTGAAGCTCGTAGAAACTTCTCAACATGTGTGGAATAGATGATATTTTGTGGCAAGTTTGCTGCAAAGCACTTTGTGTGGTAGAGAATTAATTAGTTTAAATAAATGTGTGGTGTGTATCTCATATAGCTTGCCATAAATACCCAGGTACTCTAGCCTTGTAAATCATCGAGAAGTGAAGAAGAAAATAAGACTACAAGTCTTATAGTGTGTTGTCTTGTGTGTGTTGAGTGTTTGTGAGAGTTGAGAGCTTTCTTTATAATATTTTCAGTTTAATAAAGTCTTTTGTCGTGTCTCAAATTTTCGAGTGAATTTTTTCTTTGACATATAAAATTTAGAGTTGTTTATTCTAAATTTTTCTCAACAGAATTGACATATAAGGCTTACACGATCCACTTCCCTGGACGATGTGGGATGTTACAATCCACCCCTTAGGGGCCCTACGTCCTCTCGGCACACTTCCGGCCAGGGATTGGCTGTGATACCAAATTGTCACATCCCGGGCTCGACTCCGCTGTAGCACGATATTGTCCGCTTTGGGCCTCGACCACGCCCTCACGGTTTTGTTTCTGGGAACTCACACCAGAACTTACCAATGGATCACCCATCATGAGATTACTCTCACGCGAACTAGCTTAACTTCAGAGTTCTGATGGAACCCAAAGCCAGTAAGCTCTCAAAAAACCTTGTGCTAGGTAGATATGAGAATATACATATAAGGTTTACATGATCCACTCCCCTGGACGATGTAAGATGTTACAAAGGAGCTAACCATTGTCACACCTCACATCAAGCTAAGTTAGCGACAGTCGTTTTGGACTTCATGAGATTGCTCTCGTGCGAACTCGCTTAACTTCGAAGTTCCGATGAAAACCGAAGCCAATGAGCTTCCAAGGCTAATTAGTATATCCCTTCTGCTTAAGTACTAATAAAGAAGCCTCATATTCCTTGAATAACCATACATATATGTTAGTCATTTCCCAAAAGAAAAGATAGATAAATGGCAGTTTTAAGAATCCCATAAATAATCAGGTTCCAACGGGTTAAAAAAGAGATTCTCGGGGACCAAAACCTGAAGAACCCAAAACATTATTTGGTTGGGAACTGATCTGACTGGATTGGTCCGATAATCTCCCAGTTCCAAACTCACAGGAGCTGAGTAGATTGCATCTCAGAGCAACAAGAGCTGCAAGCAAAAGTTTCTAGGTAAACTTCCACTGCCTTGAGGATTAATTAATCGTTAATTAGCTTATAATCTCAATTAATATGCTGCTCTCAAGTTCTTTCACTTCCATAAGCTTCCCTTCACCAAACTTTAATCTTTCCCACAATCGCAGCCCAAAACGAATCTTGAAAATGGCAGAAGCTGCAAAAAACCTTGGGGAATTATGAACTCTATTTTGTCCTTTTGTCTCACTTTTGTGACTTTTCAGTTTCATGATATCCAATTCTAGAGGATAAAAGTTTGTAACTTTGCACCATTAGTATGTTTGTCCTCACAGAAAAATGTCCCTTTTTTGGCGCAGTTGATCCCGTGACCAACCGAACAACCAACTTCCCTCTTCTCTCAACCTTTTTTTGCCTATAAATTTCAGTCTCCACCTCAATACATTTCAAACCCACCACCCCATCTTTTACTAGACCTCTGCTGCTATTGCTGCAATCACTAGCAATCATATAATGGCTTCTGCTGTCACATTTTCTTTAGGGACAAAAATTGTTTGGTTAACTCTGTCTGCTGAGCTTATGCTACTCTGCCTTCACTCCTCAAGACCACTCAAATGCTCTCGAGAACTCGAGAACTCGATCCTCTTCTTCGAGGGTCAGAGGTCTGGGAAACTGCCTGCCAACCAGCGGCTCAATTGGAGGGATAATTCCAGCTTGTCCGATGGCTCTTCCTACCATGTACAAATTAATTTGGTGTTCTTTTTTTCCCGACTTTATGTTTAGTACATTTACAATATAATGTAACATTTTGAAGGTGAACCGTATTTCAGGTGGCCTTAGTAGGGGGATACTAGGATGCTGGAGACAATATCAAGTTTGGCCTGCCAATGGCCTTCACCACTACATTGCTGGCATGGAGTGTGATTGAATTTGGTGACTCTATGCGCAGCCAGATTGACAACGCAAAAGCCGCCGTACGTTGTAGCACTGATTATCTTTTAAAAGCAGCCACTGCAACCCCCGGAACCTTATATGTCCAAGTAAGAGAAATAAGCAAATATGCACAAATAAAACCGGTTATAAACTTTTAATAAAAAATAGAACTAGGGATACTAAATAGACAATAAAATATGGCACTAAACCATGGTACTGAAGGCTATAAGAATTGACTTTTGATTAACGATGATGGTTTGGAGCTGAAGAGATGTCCTAAAGACAGTCACATGTTTTGGTGGTTGCAGGTCACGGATCCTAACATTGGCCACTGGTGGTCCGGTGCAGGGAAAGGCCGGAAGACATGGATACGCGGCACAATGTGTACAAGGTATCAACCCAATATCCGGGATCGGATTTTTCAGCTGGGACTGCTGCTGCATTGGCTGCAGCTTCCGTAGTGTTCAAAGACTCTTGACTCTTCTTACTCTGCAAAAATGCTTGTAGAAATTTATGTTAAAAAATATATGTATTTCGTATGTGTTAAGAGTTAACAACTAACTCATATATATGAGTAGTAAAGAACCGGTTACAACCAACCATCCCTATACAAAACTCTTGGGACAACACAAAGATAAAAAACTGAGAGGACTTATAATACTAACAGCTCCATAACCATCTCCATGTTGCCCGTGCTTGTCTTTGTCGAAGACCACACATGATGTGGAGATAGAAAGCTGACAGAACAAGAGATAAAAAAACTGAGAGGACTTATAATACTAACAACTCCATAACCATCTCCATGCTGCCCGTGCTGCATGTGCTTGAGTTTATTATACAATATTCAATGTCCATACTTCTTGGTTCCAACACCCCCCCTCAAGCTGGATCAAGGGGATTTATTGAGCCAAGCTTGCCCAGAAGACGATGAAACTGAGCAGATGGTAGTGCTTTGGTGAATAAGTCAGCCAATTGATCATAATTGCGAGTGAACACAGTGTGAATGACCTGAGATTGAACCTGAGATCGAACAAAATGACAATCCACCTCTATATGCTTTGTTCTTTCATGAAAGACAGGATTAGCAGCAATGTGCATGGCTGCTTGATTGTCACACATAAGTGGGATGGAGTTGGAACAATGAAACCTTAGATCAGATAGAAGACCTTTGAGCCAAATAAGCTCACATGCAGTGGCTGCCATTGCACGATACTCAGCTTCTGCACTAGACCGAGCAATGACCTGTTGCTTCTTGCTTTTCCAAGTTACAATATTGCCTCCAACAAACGTGCAATAGCCTGTCGTGGACCTTCTATCAATGGCATTGTCTGCCCAATCAGCATCAGTGTAACCACTTATGCTTGTGGATTGGTTATTTTGCATGAGAATTCCTCGTCCAATGGACCCTTTAAGATAACGAAGGATCCGTTTGACAATGTTGAGATGATCAACGGTGGGAGAATGCATAAATTGACTAACTATGCCCACTGCGTAGGTGATATCAGGACAAGTAATGGTGAGGTAAATTAACTTACCAACCAGTCTTTGATAATAACTCACATTATGAAGAGCTTCCCCAGCCATAGTAAGCTTGAGCTTGCTGTCAATTGGAGAGGTTGCAGGTTTGCAATCAAGAAGATTTGTCTCCTTGAGAAGATCAGTTACATATTTTCTTTGATTTAGGAATAGTCCTTTGGATGAGGTAGCCATTTCTATGCCAAGAAAATACTTAAGCCTCCCAAGGTCTTTGATGCAAAGGTCTTTTGTAGAGATTGCTTTAAGGCTGCAATCTCAGTTTCACTTTCACCTGTGATTATGAGATCATCCACATAGATAAGAATCATCAATCTTCCTCTCATTCCTGTTCGAACAAATAGAGACGAATCTGCATTGCTTCTAAGAAAACCAGCCATTTCCAACACTGAGCTGAGCTTGGCGTACCAAGCTCTTGGAGACTGCTTTAAACCGTAAATAGCCTTGTGAAGTTTGCAGACCATACCATTTTGGGCTTGAATATAACCTGGTGGAGGTTGCATGTACACTTCCTCTTGTAATTCTCCATGGAGAAATGCATTTTTTACATCCATTTGATACAAGGACCAACCAGAATTAACTGCCACAGACAAGAGAACTCTGACAGTGTTCATCTTGGCTACTGGTGCAAAGGTTTCTTTGTAATCCACTCCAAAAGTTTGAGTGAATCCACGTGCAACGAGTCTGGCTTTGTGCCTTTCAATTGAGCCGTCAGCTTTGAATTTTACCTTGAAGATCCACCTGCTGCCAACAGCCTTTTTTCCAGGTGGTAAATGAACAAGACTCCAGGTTTTGTTGTCACTCAAGGCTTGTAATTCCTCTGACATTGCCTTCCTCCACTTAGATGATTGGTTTGCCTCCTGAAATGTGCTAGGTTCAACATTATTTGCAACTTCAGTGAGAAATGCAATGTGAGACTTTGAGAAACAGTTGTAATTGAGAGTTTTAGTGTGAGGATGTCGTGAGGCATAAGTAACATAGTCCATCATCTTAGCTGGTGGCTGTCTTGTTCGAATGGGATATCTCCTAGCTTCTAGAAGTGGTGTTGTTGGTAGAGAGGGGCTTGGGCCTGTCTGAACTTCACCTGTATGCTCACTGATGGATTGAGAGTGTAGTTGGCCCACACTTGGAATCAAGTAATCTTGAACTTCTTCAATGATTTGACCATTTGAGATGTGATCCTCTGCTAGTGTATCATGGTCAGTGACTCTTGGTAAGGGAAGCAAATCACTCAAGGTCTCATTCTCATTAATATGAGTCTCATTGCTTTTATAGTAGGGCATTGTTTCATCAAAACGAACATCCCTTGACACAATACATTTCTTTGTGATAGGATCAACACATTTGTATCCCTTCTGAGTTGGTGAGTACCCAACAAAAATGCACTTCACTGCTCTAGCTTCCAATTTATCACGATTAGGTGCTTGCACATGGACAAAACAGCTGCAACCAAACGTTTTAAGATGCGCCAAGTTGACTGCCCTATTGTTTAGAGTTTCATGTGGAGTTTTGAACCCCAATACTTTACTTGGAAGTGTAGCAGTGAGAACAGCATGTGACCAATATCTTTTGGGAACATTCATATGCAGCATTAGAGATCGAGTTTTTTCAAGCAGATCTCTATTCTTCCTTTCTGAGACCCCGTTTTGTTGGGGTGTCCCTACACAACTGGTTTGATGAACAATCCCTTGTGAACTCAAGTATTGAATCATGTTATTGGACAGAAACTCAGTGCCATTATCTGACCTAAGCACCTTAATGTTTGAGTTGTATTGAGTTTGTACAAGTTTATGGAAATCTTTAAATATGCAGAAAACCTCACTTTTTGATTTCATAAGGTATAGAAAGGTAGTACGAGTGAAATCATCAACAAATATGACAAAATATTTGTAACCATCCATTGATTCAATTGTAGGTCCCCAAACATCCGTGTGTACTAACTCGAATGGTTTACATGTCTTAAAAACAGAAGTGACAAAAGGTAGTCTGACTGACTTTGAAAAATGACATGTTTCACACTCAATGGGTGATTGACAAAAACCGGGAAACAATTTTGACAAAACAAGTTCAGATGGGTGAGCAAGTCTTTGGTGCCAAAGTTGTTGATGTTCAAAAAACTTGGTTCCAGCTTGAAAAGCTTTAGGCATGACTGAGTTTTTGCACAGGTAGTAGAGACCATTAAGGAAGAACCCTTCACCAATCACTTTCTTGGTGATGACATCCTGAAAAACAACGTTGTTTGGTGAGAAAATGGCATGGCAGTTTAGGGAGCTTGTTATCTTTCCTACTTAAAGTAATTGAAAAGGAAATGAGGGAACATATAGGGCTAATGACTCATTATTGTTTGTGAGTATACTAGTTCTTCCCTTACCCAAAACTGACACATTTTTTCCATTTGCAACTGACACTAGTGAGGGGTTTTTGAATGCTTGAAAATTATGCAGATTTGAAAGTTTGTTTGTCATGTGATCAGTGGCACCTGAGTCAATTATCCAACAATCATATTCAGTGCTTGTTTGTAATGCAGTGGAGAAAGCATTGAGAATACCTGAAACCTCTCTTTGTTCTGCAGATTTGTTATTGGCAAGAAATCCTGCAAACTGCCCCAGCATGGCAGCGTGTCCTCCATCCTCCTTTTGTAAGTTTGATGCAGTACTCCCATGATCCTTGGTTTGCAAGTACGCAACAAATTCTTTTATAAGAGTCACAGGACTTGTAGTGAAGTCCATGGATCCAAAAGAGACCCCAGAGGTGACGTTTGCTGCATGATGACTCTTGAAATGGCTTGTTTGTGAAGGTTTTGATGGAATCATCTTCCCATCTTTGGTAAATTTGGGCTTTAACTCGGGATGAAGGATCCAACACTTTTCTTCCACGTGACCAACACCATTACAGTAGGTACACTTGAGATAGGAATTCTTACCTTTGTATATTTTGTGGTTTGCAACATAGGCTAGAGCTTCAGTTGGCCTTGAGCTAGACTCACCATTCATGGCTTTCTTCCTAGCTTCTTCACGTTGGACAATACCACACACACTTTTGAATGTTGGAAGTTCTTGACTCATAAGTATATGGCTTCTGAGATCCTCGTACTCAGAACTTAAGCTTCCCAAGAGTTGGTATATCTTATCTTCCTCCCCTCTCTTTAGTAGCGTATTTGCATCTGTGGTGTGTGGAAGATACATATCCAGTTCATTCCACATGGTTTTGAGCCTGCCAATGTGTTGTACAAAGGACTTCCCATTTTGTTGAATGCATGCAATGTCTTTCTTCAGTTGGAACACCATTGCATAATTGTTTTGATTTCCATACATGTCCTTCACCGAGTTCCACAAATCTTGTGAGAACTCTGAGTAGTTAAAAAATTCTGCAACATGCTTCTCCATAGTATTGAGAAGTAAGGACATGACGAATTGATCTTTGCAGAGCCAAGCCTCATAGGTTGGTGAGGTGATATCAGGAGCTTTGATGCTTCCATTTACAAAACCAATTTTTCCTTTTCCTCCTAGAGCAAGTGAAACTGCACGAGACCAAGGTAGGTAGTTGAACTCATTCAGCAAGGCTGAACACAAACGCTGATTGGTGTTAACCTCAGTGTCTGAAAAATTTGAACAAGAATTACGGGAGGTTTTATCCTCAACATTTACTGAATCTTCTTCAGCCATGGCTCAAGGTTGAAGGAGAGAAGCAGCGGAAAGAAATGGCCAGAGACAGGTTAAAGAAGGACCCGCTCTGATACCATGTAGAAATTTATGTTAAAAAATATATGTATTTCTTATGTGTTAAGAGTTAACAACTAACTCATATATATGAGTAGTAAAGAACCGGTTACAACCAACCATCCCTATACAAAACTCTTGGGACAACACAAAGATAAAAAATTGAGAGGACTTATAATACTAACAGCTCCATAACCATCTCCATGCTGCCCGTGCTTGTCTTTGTCGAAGACCACACATGATGTGGAGATAGAAAGCTGACAGAACAAGAGATAAAAAAACTGAGATGACTTATAATACTAACAACTCCATAACCATCTCCATGCTGCCCGTGCTGCATGTGCTTGAGTTTATTATACAATATTCAATGTCCATACTTCTTGGTTCCAACAATGCTTCACACAGCAATGAAAGTAGACATCTATAAACAAAATTTGACTTCATTTTAACAATCTTTTCGCCTTCACCGCGTGTTAACAAGAACGCTAATTTAAAAATTTTGATCGCCATACATGTGTTTGATTTTGTGAACAAGTACAAAGGTTCTTACAATGACTCAATTGGTTCTGTGGTCTGCCCTTTTTACTGCTAATACCCAGGATACCCATGTAACCCAAATGCATATGCATAATTTGCTTCTAATTGCTTTCATTTACGGAAAATAGGTACAAACGGAACACATCACTAACTTTTAATCAAAAATAGAGTTGAAGGGATAGCAAACATACAACAATTTATGTAGTCCCTCACTTTTATTTTTTATTTAAAACTTGTAACCAGTTCTATCGATGCATATTACCTTTATTTTAATGTCGTTAAAGTTCCTCTCATGATTCCAATTGTGATGTTAATTAGGATGAGCTTGTTGTGCCTAGGCCCGTTCGGTGCGGAATCGAGATTCGATGACAACCTCACCAAATCATTCACACAGTTGAACAAAATAAAAATACAAGAAATAAAGACACCGAGAGATTTACGAGGTTTGGCAAAATCATACCTACGTCCCCGGAGAGATATTACTCTTCACTATGAGAATAACAGTACAAGTTACTCATAAGTTAAATTGACATAACCCAATCTTGAATCTCTTGTACACCCACTCATAGAATTCTCCTAAGAGCCTCACTCTACCCCAAAAAAAAATTCACTAGAAGATCTTTCACTCTAGCTCTCTTGATTCCTCTCAACCGTGCCCATGGAATAGCCAAATGCCCTCACCATCTCTTTGCATGCTTCTCTTATGCATGCCCCCTCACTCGGCGAGCATGCCTAATGCAAGCATTTCCTTGCATTAAATAAAGGCCAAGACATCACATTTCTACCAAAATGCTCCCAAAGTCAAAAAACAAGCCTACTCTTGCTTTTCTTTTGTAACACTTGTTTGCAGCTTTCAATGCAGCCCACAGAAATGTGATCATTCCACTGAAACACACAAAGTCACAAATGGCTGCTGCCATTTCCTTGTAGCATTCACATGGTCTTCAATTGTTGTCAACACATGACTCATAATTACTCACAAATGTTTGAGCCAAACACAACAGAGCTTTTGTGGGGTACATCATGGATCCTAGGGCTGGGTTCGGTTCGAAACGGTTCGGTTTTTTGCCAAAACCGAAACCGAACCGGAATTTTGGTTCGGTTTGGTTCGGTTCAAATTTTTTTCGGTTCGATTTTTTTCGGTTTTGTTTCGGTCCGGTTCGGTTTTTTTCATTATTATTATTATTATTATTATTATTATAGATTTGGATATTAGCAAACTAGCCCAAAAGATGACCTGTCAAACTAGCCCAATAGATCCAACAAACAGTAAAGGCCCAAGCCATAAAATTCAACAAAAGAAAACCTAGGCTTCTACTGCAGCACCCGCCGCCGAGCATCCCTACTAGCACAAACCCTCGCCACCAACCAACCAACACCTCGCCGATTGTAACATCCGACCATGAGCACCTGTCCGAACACAGCCAAACAGACGAGATCCAAGGGTTTAATAAAAATAAAGATCCAAAAACCAAAGATCTTTACCACATAGGGCTCACAGGAGCTGTTTAGATTGCATCTCAGAGCAACAAGAGCAGCAATCAAAAGTTTCTAGGTAAACTTCCACTGCCTTGAGGATTAATTAATTGTTAATTAGCTTACAATCTCAATTAATATGCTGCTCTCAAGTTCTTTCACTTTCATAAGCTTCCCTTCACCAAATTTTAATCTTTCCCGCAATCGCAGCCCAAAACGAATCTTGAAAATGGCAGAAGCTGCAAAAAATCCAGGTCGGAAGTTTTATCGTCTCACGTTGTATATGTTTGTTTGTGAATTTTCATGTTCTTGTTGCCATCAAGTTGCCGACTTTATCAGAAGTTTAGTGGATTTTTGTTTTGAATTGCAATGTTTCAGTGGGTCAGCAACAGAAAATCATCGTACGGTCGTACCCAACAAACACGGTGAAAAGCTTGTGGGATTGTTGCATGAAACCAGTTTCGCGGACCTTGTAATCTTAGCAAGTCCACCCTTAAAAACTTTGCGTCAGCACCTAGCGCATTTATCCACTCAAGTGAACAATAATAAACCACAGTGAACAGTAATAGACCAAGGCATCTCCACTCCTAAAACTAAATAGCCTAGTCAATTTTATTAAAATATTATTAATTTTTATTATAAAATAATAATTTGATTTATTAAAATATTATCAATTTTATAAGGAACTCTTCTGGAACCTCCCTCAAAACCTCACCATTTTGCTCCGCACCCTGGGACCTCCCTCTGCATCTCTCTCTCTCTCTCCCTCTCTCTCTCTCTCTCTCTCTCTCTCTCTCTCTCTCTCTCTCTACCCATTTCGCTCCGCACCCCTAGAACCTCCCTCTGCAACTCTTCCGGTCTTCCCCCATAGAAAAATGAAAATCCGCACCCCTGGGTTTTTCTTGGTTTGCCATTGCTTTCTGGGTTTGTTTATATGTTGTTCTGTTATGCTGTAGCTCAGAATCGGAGGTTGTCACCGGGAAAAAACCCAACGAAATTGTTCTCCAGCTCAGCCCCAATCGGAGGAATCGGAGGTTGTCACCGTGAAAGGCTAGGCAAATAGCCCGGCTCCTTGGTCAGTCAATTTTGGACTGGCCCAGAGACCAGCTTGGGTTGGGTGCCAGGCAAGTTGCTGGGCTGGAGTGAATTGACAGGGTGCCAGCCTGGTTTTTTGACTGGGTGCTGAGCTATTCCACCTCCGGTGTCGATTAATTATGGAAGACATTACTATATAAAAAGATTTAGTTGTTGCCATTTTTCTTTAACCTTACACTCTTTTAAGTTCGCCCCTCCCCGTCAAGAAATCCTGACTTCGCCACTGGTGCAATGCTATTGCTGAAGTGTATAGTACATCAGTATATTGCTTGTATAACCAAAAAACAATAAGTTAGAAAACTACAAAATGATCAAACACATGCTGTGAGAAACTAAAAATTATGTATATATTGCTAAAATAATCATACATATATATATGTTTATCATTTCCCAAAAGAAAAGATAGATAAATGGCAGTTTTAAGAATCCCATAAATAATCAGGGTCCAACAGGTAAAAAAGAGACTGTTGTGGACCAGAACCTGAAAAACCCAAAACATTATTTGGTTGGGAACTGATCCGACTGGATTGGTCCGATACTCTCCCAGTTCCAAACTCACAGGAGCTGTGTAGATTGCAATTCAGAGCAACAAGAGCAGCAAGCAAAAGTTTCTAGGTAAACTTCCACTGCCTGGAGGATTAATTAATCGTTAATTAGCTTGTAATTTCAATTAATATGATACTCTCAAGTTCTTTTCACTTCCATAAGCTTCCCTTCACCAAACTTCAATCTTCCCCGCAATCGCAGCCCAAAACGAATCTTGAAAATGGCAGAAGCTGCACAAAACCCAGCAGGTAAGAAACATCATCTCCCTTAATATATGTATTTGTGTATGTATGTATGTTGTATGTGTTGTAGTTGCAAGAAATCAATCTCAGAGCAATATGTTTACAGTACTTGATAAGAAATTGATGGCTGTTTGCTTAATGTCTATTGCACTTGTTTCAGTAGCTCCACAACAGAAAATCGTTATACCCAACAAACATGGCGAAAAGCTCGTGGGCATATTACATGAAACCGGTTCTGGGGAGATTGTAATCTTATGCCATGGTTTTCGAGCCTCCAAGGTTGTTAGTTCCATCTTTATAACTAGCTAGGATGCTTTGAATTTAAGTTACTTTGTGAAATATTTTGTTAAGAGATGATATCAACAGTCAACGGGCTTTTTTTTCTCCCCATGCTCATCTCTGTATACTAGTAGCCTTTGGATCGAATAAGCAAATGAGAACCAATGGATTGAAAACAAGGGCGTGCAGAATCATAAAATTAGTGTGCAGAAATCATTTCTCTTCGTTAATAACTCGATAAATGGTCATATTTTGATTAAAATTTTATTGCATACATCAGTAACATGGTCTTTTGATTTATAGGAAGAAACAACCATGGTGAACCTTGCTGTTGCATTGGAAAAGGAAGGGATTAGTTCCTTCCGTTTCGACTTTGCTGGAAATGGGTAAGGCAATTTGATGCTATAGGACTAGAAATTCATGAATTTAATCGCAAATTATGCGTTAAAGCTAATAATTTGATGCTCTAATAAGTTGTGGTTTACTTTGGTTTTCAGAGAGAGTGAAGGCACCTTTCTGTATGGCAACTATCGGAGAGAGGCCGAGGACTTGCATGCTGTGGTCCAACACTTCTCTAGGGCAAACCGGGCACCAACTGCAGTTCTTGGGCACAGTAAAGGTATGTGCCGGATTGTTTTAAATAATCACGATTTCTGTATCTTTGTGCCAAAACTGTTTATAGATTGATGTTACTGCATGCAGGAGCTGGTGTGGTGCTCCTGTATGCTTCTAAGTATCATGACATTCGTACGGTTGTCAATCTTTCTGGACGTTATGATCTGAAGAAAAACATTGCAACACAATTGGGGAAAGACTTCATGGAAATAATCAAGAAGGAAGGATTCATTGATGTTAAAACTAAGACAGGTAATTTGCAATGTTTGTGTTTATTCTCACCATGTGTGGTGATCATTCGACAATTGGCCACATAAATAAACACACAAAAACAAGCAATGTGTATATATTCTAGCCTTTCACACCGTAAATGGATGCTGTGCTTGCAGGAAGTGTGATTTACCGTGTGACCGAGGAAGGTCTGATGGATCGCCTAAGTACTGATATGCACGAATCATGCCTTCATATTGACAAAGAATGCCGGTAACTAAGCAAACTAATTAATTTTGTTTTCACTGTTTTATATTTCCTTTGCCTTTTTCTTGCATTGTGAGCATGACCGAGTTCATGGGCTATTCTGTACAAAGGGTGTTGACAGTCCATGGTTCTGCTGATGAGGCCATCCCTGTCGAAGATGCATTCGAGTTTTCAAAGATAATACCAAACCACAAATTACATGTTATCGAAGGAGCTAACCATTGTTACACCTCACATCAAGCTGAGTTAGCGACAGTCGTTTTGGACTTCATAAAAGCAGCTCTGCAGCAGGACAAGGTTAATTAGCATATCATGCTTATGTACTAATAAGAGAATCCCCATCTTACCGTGGTGATTCTGAGAAAATATTCTATTGGTTTAACCTTTGCCAAATGTATGACGTTTTGTTTTTGTTGTAAACCATTGCTATGATCTGTTGCATGAAATAGTGAAGAAGTTCATGATTCATTGCCTCAAGAAACCAAGGTTCTATTCTATTCAACTCAAATTTGAAGCATTAGGGTTTTTATGAGAGAGAGTTGACGAAATGGATAATGTGAGACATGGAGGAAAATTACGAGGCGTTAAGTGAGACATTAGGGGCACAATGATTCATTGTCGCATAACAACAATTAAGCCAAGGTTGATATGAACCTAGCCAACCATGTGTGATGTGTCTTCCTTTATGTACTCAAATTCTAATCCCGTCTCCTTATTATAAGCTTTTTATTTATACTAATGAGGGGTTTTTGGCTAAATTGCAAAGTGGTATTTTACTCCTTATCCACGTGAACCGATAGTATAAGATCTCCCAATTACGAATAAATACGAATGTGACTGATCCTATTCTCAACCTAATGGTTGAGTGCACTTGCATGAAATTTTTGGTTGGTGCTAGTGTTGCTATGCTATTGTCAAAGTGTATATTATATAATTATTTTGCTTGAATCACTAAAAATAGTAAGTTAGAAAATAACAGACATGGTCAAACACGATCGTGTAAGAATCCAAACTGGTGTATATATTGCTTGAATAACCATACATATATGTTATCATTTCCTGAAAGAAAAGATAGATAAATGGCAGTTTTGAGAATGCCATAAATAATCAGGGTCCAACTGGAAAAACGGAGACTGTTGTGGACCAAAACCTGAAAAACCGAAAACGTAATTTGGTTGGGAACTGATCTGACCGGATTGGGTCCGATACTCTCCCAGTTCCAAACTCACAGGAGCTGAGTAGATTGCATCTCAGAGCAACAAGAGCAGCAAGCAAAAGTTTCTAGGTAAACTTCCACTGCCTTGAGGATTAATTAATAGTTAATTAGCTTATAATCTCAATTAATATGCTGCTCTCAAGTTCTTTCACTTCCATAAGCTTCCCTTCACCAAACTTTAATCTTTCCCGCAATCGCAGCCCAAAACGAATCTTGAAAATGGCAGAAGCTGCAAAAAACCCAGGTCAGAAATTTCATCGCCTCACGTTGTATATGTTTGTTTGTGAATTTTCATGTTCTTATTGCCATCTTGTTTCAGTGGGTCAGCAACAGAGAATCATCGTACCCAACAAACACGGTGAAAAGCTTGTGGGATTGTTACACGAAACCGGTTCCGCGGACCTTGTAATCTTATGTCATGGTTTTCGAGACACCAAGGTTGAATTTTTTATACATCAAGTGTTGTTATTATTGTTGTCGTTGTTGGATTCGCTTCCAGCTTGATTAGGATGTTCTTAATTTAAGTTGTTTTTCTAATATTTCGTTCAATATTTGAAGACGACAATGTTTAAGAATTGATGAATAAAGAATAATGCACCCTGGTGCAGGTTCGATCCTCACTAATTCCCTACCACCGAACAACTAACTATCTAACCCACTAATGCTATCGCTCTACTGAAAGAAAAGGAATAGTACATCGTTGGTGGAAAATTGTAATGCTTGGTTGGCAACTTGGAGTCGTTGTGGGCAAAGTTCACAGCTTGTCTCTTGATTTCCAGGAACACTATATTATGGTGAACCTTGCTGTTGCACTGGAAAATGAAGGGATCAGTTCCTTCCGTTTTGACTTTGCCGGAAATGGGTAAGGCTTTCGAATTACAGGGTTTGAAATTCTTAAATATAACAGGTTTTGTGTAGAGTTTCGTTGTGTGCACCTCGTTTGTTTCATAGCTGTAAGCATGGCTGTCTTCGCCATACTGTTCCTACTTGCAAAGTTTGCGTTGTTGTCAGTTTGAGATCCAACGATTACATTGATGTGCATTAGTTGTGGGTTTTTGGTTGTCAGGGAAAGTGAAGGCACCTTTCAGTTTGGTAACTATCGGAGAGAGGCGGATGACTTGCACTCTGTGGTCGAGTACTTCTCTGGGGCAAAACGTGCACCCAGTGCAATTGTTGGACACAGTAAAGGTACGTTGGATTGTTTTGCACGATCGTTATGTAAGATTTTATTCGGATCAAATAGAGGACAAAACGCTATTGATGAAGGTTTCGAATGAGTAATTTCGTATTGTGTACCAAGGGTATTGCTGAAAATTGTTACTACAGGAGGCGATGCTGTGCTCCTGTATGCTTCCACGTATCATGACATTCGTACGGTTGTCAATGTTTCTGGACGTTATGATCTGAAGAAAGGCATCGAAGAACGCTTGGGGAAAGACTTTATGGAAGTAATCAAGAAGGAAGGGTTCATTGATGTTAAGAGTAAGTCAGGTAATTTTCTAATTCCTATCGTGTGGTGAATTGCAAAATTCGTTTATGAGGGCAGATGTATGCAGATGAATTGCGTAATTTTCAGTAACACATGCACACACTTAAAACACACAAAAACGAGCAACGCGTATGCTGGTGTTTAACAAGGTTAATGGATGCTATGCTTGTAGGAGATGGTAGTTATCGTGTGACCGAGGAGAGTTTGATGGATCGCCTAAGTACTGATATGCACCAATCGTGCCTTCAGATTGACAAAGAATGCCGGTAAGCAAACTTTAGTTAACTCGGTTCTCATGGCTTCATGTTTCCTTTCTTTTTGTTGCATTTCCCGCATGACCAAGTTTATCGGCGATTCTCTACATACAGGGTGGTGACAATCCATGGAACTGCCGATGAGGTCATCCCTGTTGAAGATGCATTAGAGTTTGCCAAGATAATACCTAACCACAAATTACATCTTATAGAAGGCGCTAATCATTCGTACACCTCGCATCAAGCCGAGTTAGCATCGCTCGTCGTGGACTTCATTAAGGCAGCTCCGCAGCAGGACAAGGCTACTTCAAACTAGATACTCTGCCAATCAGCATATAAATTTCTCAAGTGTTGCACCCGTTGACGACTCGGCCGGTTGGAGTCCTTATCTTGAATTTTGATGTAGCTTGGTACATACATGCTTTGCCACAAGTTTGTGCTTGCTAATCGAAATCTCATCTTCTCGATGGTCAATTTTGCGCGAATTCAGCGGATTGTTTTCTCTACATGATGCAAGCCATTGCATCACGAGTTTTTACCTTATAATTTGGTATAATCATTAAATTTAGGGAACTTTAACGAAAAGCTTCTAGTACTGTTCACTTTAACGAAAAACCACATTTTTACACTAAAAAATCAATTCTGGTACTATTTATTTTACCCTTTATTTTGTCTTTATTGTTAAAACTCAAAGTTTTCAAACATTTTTCATTAGTTTTTCTTTAAATTTATACTTCAAAGATCAATAAAATAACACAATGAACAATACTAGCAAGTCGTAACGCGTAATCATATAAACTAGAATTCAGCTCCATACGAGCGCACATAAAAGTCTCACATATGGTACTGAGGAATCCACAAAATGAGTTCAAAACATCATCTCAGTTCCCTAAAATCCAGATTGCAGCAACTGATCGCTTTAGAGCTCCAATTCCGACATAACTATGAATGAAAGATTATCAAGTCGAGCTGACATAAGAGTAATTATATAACATAACGGTAGGTGACATATCGCCCTGCAGTCTCGCTTGGTCGAATTATCTTCACAACTTGCGCACGCTTAAGCCCGTAGTATTTCGCAATTGGATCAGTCACCTGAATCCGAGGGAGCTGGACAATAAAAAACACAAATACAAGAGAAACAGTTAGTATGCAAATTTCCCTAGTTTACCACAGATATGCAGGCTAAGATGTGTTTGGAAAACAAACGTAAAATAGCCATTAGGAGGAGAGAGAAAGCTTTGTTACTTTGTCGTAATAATTCAGATGATATTAAGACGCATTAAGCATGACTCTATACTTGAGTTAATATTCCAACACAAACAGTTGAATAAATGAAGTGGAAGATTTGCGACACTTTTTAGTGTTATAAATCAAGATTTAAAGTCATGGCATGCCTTACGTAGCATTGGAATTTCGTAAATGCAAGATTAACAACAATGCGCAGCACTGACCTGTGTTTCTTTCACAGTATACCTCTCCAGCAAAGTCTTCTTTTCCTCATTTGTAAGCACCCGATGCTCAGGAACTAGAACGTGTTCTTTAATATTCACCAACAATTCTGCCTCCTGAATCAATAGAGACAGAGCAAACGTTAATATCCTCTAAGTTCGTATTGAAAGCACCTGATACAATTATAGGTGGAGCCAATTTTTTGTAAGTGGGGTAAAACTAGCTCTCTTGCAAAGCTGAAGTTAAAGCTGCATACCCAGAAAAAGTAAATCAAACAATGCAAACTAATTATTCAAGATGACCCTAGTTAGGCCTCTTGGTTAATGGACATTATTAAGATGACCCTACGCATCCAACCCGTTTCTCTAAAAGGTAGGGCCATACCTACTCATCAGATTAACAATACTTTTACAAGCATTTGATCAGATAAAGGCCATTAGAAGTTACAATATAAACAAACTAATCAGGTAATTGCAACGGCGATTTGTATGTGTATAGCCTTCAAATTTCTGATACTATGAACTCTGATATTTCTGGTCTAATTGATCAACGTGATATTTGTGAGGTTTCAAGAACACAACTTCTTACTAACAACAGATTAAGCAATGAACCTCACCAGAAAAACCTCCAAGTGGAACTTTCCCGATATCTCACTGATACAGGTCTTTGCAAAGGGCGTCAGACTTTGTTGAGTAACCAAGATTGCTCTGAACACATTCTCCGATTTCATGCGATTGGTATAAGTCTTCATTGTCTTGACCCCAACCTTTGGTTCGTCAGGAAAGAAGACATAAATCTGAAACACATATACCAACAATCAGACACCGTCAACAGTTAAAGTACTACATCCACTACAATAAAAAGCAGCAGGGAAACACCTGGTCGTTGGAGTCGGTTCGCTTTGTTTTATTGATGATAAGATCTTCCCTTTTCATGTTCTCTCCGTATTTGTCCTTGAACTGTTCTTTTGACATGTTGATCTCAAAATCTCCAACCAAGTAATTCCGATCTTTCAGCATTTGCATCACAGTCTTTCGGACTCTGTAAAGCCTTGTGATTTCTTCTTCTGTTAAAACCATCTTCGCCTCTGATATGTTACAAAACACAGCTTATCAGTTATGTTCCACTTCCTCCAGAAATACGAAAATTCGATTTCACAAATATTACAACAAGAATCTCCATTTACAGATGTAGCCCCCAAAATTAGCTTTCCAAAACAATTAAATCACAAAATTGGCCATTCAAATTGAATAACAATCAAGCAACAAGAGATCAATCTTAAACAAAATTATAACAGTTTCACTAACTTTCTCAGTTTCTCCCAAAGTTTGAAATCTCTAAGGCGTATAGCGAGGCATTTCAAACACCGCTTGTGAGGCATAAGAAACCCAAATACATATATATTAAACAACAGCTTCATCATTCATCCTCAATAATCGACAAAAACACGTATAATTTATGTTTAACAACACCGTAAAAACTTTACAAGAAATCCAAGCCAACAAAAAAACCCAAATTCCAACAGTAAAAACTTGTTTATCCCACTTAATCACTGCCCTGAACACCAAAACAGAAAAAGCAAAATTGCAAAAAAAATAAAAATTATCGAAACCTTTCACAGCTGCAAAAACACCATATCCAATCCTAACTCCTAACAACACAGCAAAAACACAATCTTTCGAGAGAAAAAAAAGGAGAAATAGCAGACGAAATCGAAAAAGATGAAACCTTTGGCATGACAGTATCTAACGATTCTAACCTGTTCGGCAGAAAAAATTAGCGTTTGTTGTCGGAAGTTGAAGAGGTTGCTCGTACAGGATATCACCGCAGCTGAATTGACGGGATCTTTGGAGATTGTTAGTGATGTGATTCTAGGGTTTTCGATTTGGACAGAAAAAAGGCGCGAGAACGAGAGCTGCTGCCTGCGTGTTGTGCCAAGGATCGCGTTGCGAGTGGAAGGCAAAGGGTTTCCAACCGAAGCTTTATACAGCCACGACGTCGTTTTATTTTCTCTGCCTTTTTATTTTATTTTCTTTTTCTTGAAAAAAGGGTAATACTCTTTAAGAATGCCAAAATGACAACATATATAAATTTTTGTCGTCCATTCATATTAGGGCTGGGCACGGGCCGGGCCGGGCCCATTTTTGAAGGGACCGGACCAGACCCGGAATTAAAGGAGACGGGGCGGGTCGGGCCGGGCATTACAATTCTGAAAATAGGAATTGGACTTTACCCGGCCCTGTTGAAACGGGCCGGTTCGGTCTGGGTACACGTGTCCTTTTTTTTTTTCCTGTTTAAAAATGTTTGCTGCACACAGATTGCAGTTTTTACACAAAACAGATTTCACATATTATTTGAAAAAACTGCACAAATTCCACAAATTTCACAGATTTCACAAATTGCAGTTTGAAAAAACTGCACAGATTGCAGTTTCTCAAACTGCACATATTGCAATTAAAACCTGCACAGATTGCATTTTCTCAAACTGCACAGATTGCAATTAAAACCTGCACAGATTGCAGTTTCTCAAACTGCACATATTGCAATTAAATTAGTTATCTCTTGCGTAAGACTCTCAATCAAGCGTTGATCTTCTTTACCGTCTCCAAAAGAAGGCATTAAAGCCTTTGCATGAGCTTTAGTTAGCTCAGCCATTTTTACCCGTGCACGCTGCACGTTTCCTGCTCTCTCTTCAGATAGCTCCACCCATGCTGGCGGTAGACCAACAGTAAGTGCACCCCGACTGCAGCAATAAAAACACAATGACTTTCACACTACAGAAAAAAATGATAAAAAACCCATACATGCACCATTTGCATTGGTTTTTTCTGTGCAATGTAAGAATAAAAAAGGATAACATTCCCCAGAAACCAAATTCATCCCCCAATTTCCTGCAACAAATTTCAGTGATTACGAACTTCCCAAACTTACTAAAAGGCTTTCAACAACCTTCTTGTATAGCAGGGTCGAGGACCAAACCATTTCAGGTTCTCACATTGCAAACATATTACAACTACCTCAAATATGAAAACCCACGAATCATAACTCTCCTATACAATGAATCATCTTCGTGGACTGCAACTTTCAAAATCCTAAAAGTTCATCACTGCAAGCTCTGAATTATACATTTGCATTGCACCCAATGATCACCCACCCGACATCGAATGCCTAAAACGTCAATGTCTCTTATCTAAACTAAACAACTATCCGACCTTCAATTTTGGTATCCAAAATACCCCAATTCAGTGTGACCTAATCTGCATTCAGCATACTTCAGTTTTAGGCTTCTTTCTTTCTCCACTATCTGAACCTTTCATTTCTTTTCTACTATTGATCTATGAAACCAAGCTAAACTTTAACTTAATTAAATCTTAATCACTTCAATTAAATCTTAAATTAAACAAAGCAGTCCAATTGAAGGAGAGGGGAAGAGAGAAGAGATAGACCTTGAATTACCAGGATCCTCAGTACTGAGCGGGGCATAATTCCGGTTGGGATTCAAAAGCGAAGTGTTGACCAATTCAATGACCGGACCGCCACCGGAGCTCGTAGATGGCGAAGCGTAGGAACTCGTGGGAGCGCGGACGCTCTTCAACACATCCCTATACTTCCTGAAAACCAAGGTATGATTCCTCGTCGCCATGGAAACTGAGCTCCTGATTCATATTCGAACTGGACAATCACAAAATCTACGGATCCAACGGACGATCAGAGACGTTGATTTTGCGCGCGCCTTGACATGAAAAATGATACGGGAAACGGAGTGGAAAATATGAAGGGTCCTTCTTCTCTCGGGCGGGTGCGGGCGGAGGTCACGTGATCGGAGATCCAGGGAGAGGGAGATCCGGGAAGGGATAGGGAGAGAGATTCGAGGGAGAGGGATAGGAAGAGGGACTCAGGGAGAGGGAGTCGAGGGAGAGTCTGAGAATCCGAGAGACTGAGGTCTGAGGCTGCTGAAGAGGCTGAGGATGCTTCTGGAACTCGGGACTCGGGGAAGGTTGGCTAGGTTTGAAAGTTGAAAACTTGAACTGACGGTTGAGATTGGATGGAGAGATGATATTAAATCTCGTCCGTCCAATCTAACACAAACGGGCCAGTCCGGGTACCCGCTGATCCTATAATTTTGGAACCGGCCCGCCCCTAAAACTTCAATTACCCGGCCCGCCCCGCCCCGATCTATTTTTACAAAACTAAGAACCGGCCCGTACCCGCCCCGTACCCGTATTAACCGCCCCTACCCGCGGGTCCAGGACCCGTTTGCCCAGCCCTAATTCATATTATATACAAACACACCCGATATACATAAAAATCTCTCGATAAGGAAAAACATAAATATTAAACGATGATTGGCAGAATTAGCAAGCAATATACACTAGTTTTATCCACATATTTCACATGATAAATGCAATCTCCTACAAAATTCACACTAGTCTCCCTCTCAATGTATTGTCCAAATCATGGCAAGTGATCAGTGCTTCAATCCCACGTATGCTTTCTTGTTGCTACTGCCTATGAATATCTTCAAATTGATTCACATCCAAGCTTTTTATTTTATTTTATTTTATTAATTCTGGATTCCACTCTTTCTATTCTTTTCGAAATTCTGATTTGATCCCCGTATTCTCCTAGTCCAAACTGAATTATTCCTGAATTATTGTGGGCTTAAACTAAATTAACTAGTGTTGAGATAATTAGGTTTTTTCCATGATGGGTTGAAAACCTAATGTAGCACATATGTAAAAGGTTCCCTCACTAGCAGCCTCAATACATTTCATTGTGGGCGTGCAAATATAAAAGAAAAATGTTAAGGAGACTCTCTCAATGTGGGACTCTCCATGGATTTTCTCAGTCTCCTAATAGTTTAGCATCAGTTCCTGTGCGAACGTTATAAAATATTATGTCAAAAACATGAGGTCGCAAAGAGTTCATAGAGATCGGAGAGTCCCCTTTTTGAGAGTCTCCTTAGCACTGCTCAATATTGAATTGTGAGGAAGAGTTGCTTAATGCATATTGGATCTTGTTTATTGTGACCTACAGTGACTTAATTATGTTTATAACAAGGTGGTTCAAGTGGTAAGGAGCTTATTCCCCTTAAGCAAGTCTCGAGTTCAATACTTGTGAATAGAGCAACCATCATTGGGAGAGCTTGCCTCCCGAATGGGGTCCGACCTGGCTCGAGGGATTAGTCCTCGCCTACGTGCGGGGATACTCTGGATTCATCCAAAAAGTTGATTTCAATTAAATTGCTATATTAATGAAAGTTTTGAATGAATTGGTTAACATTTAGATTTCACATTTCTAAGAAGGATAATTCGGATTTCACATTCGTAGATTTCAAACTTTTGGGGACAATTTATGAAATGGAACAAATTACCAAAAATTGCAAATTTTTATTAATTACAAAGCACTGAAAATCCTTTGTCCTGGTGCTAGTATCTTGTTTGGATCAAACGTAACTTTCATGTCCTGGAAACTTTGCCATTTTCTTCCGAAATGGTTTTTCCAATCCTCCCGTGTTTCGTAGTGGGGAAGGTACTGCTTAACCCTAATGCCAGCATCCGTACAAAATTGCAGTAGTTGTCTATTTACTTCATCAAATGCCTGCCAGTCATTGAATCCGCTTGCATGCAAGAGCCCTACAACATAGAAAACATCTTCATCTGGAATAACTGCAGACATCCTACCATCCCACCTGCAACATTATTTAATACAAAGTACATTAGATTTACAAAAAATAAAACAAATAAATAAAAAAAACAGAAACCCTAATTCTTTTTGTTCTCAGACAACTCACCTTTTTCGGTTCATGGGGTAAATGAGGCTCACTGCCGTAGGAACATTTTGTTTGAGAAGAATGTTCCTGAAAACACCTGAATCAATGTCTGAAATTCGTGATTTTGGTACAAAGATATTCAGCCATGGATGAGCAATTTCCCATAGTCCAAGTGATCGAAGATTTTCCTCTTCAGTGTGCACTCTATCCAGAAAATCTATGTACGAAACGTCTTGCTCGAATAAAAATTCCGGAACAAAGCTTAACCCTTTGATCGTTTTTTCAACTACCTATATAAACAAGGAAAAGTAATTTAAATGGTACTAATTAACTCTTTTAATTTACCTTCAAAATATTAATGATTTAATAGAAAATCTGTAGTAAAAAAAAATGGTGTACCTTGTCCACGGTTTTTCGAGTGCTATCATCGTAATATTTGGCTGCTTCTATGTAGTAGATGATGCCGTATCGATTTATTAAAGCTGCTATTCTTGGTTGATCGAGTAATGGGTAAAAGGAAAGATCTAGAGGACCCTGCTTCATTAGAAGAAAACCTTCTAAATAATCGAATCCATTGGGTGCCATTAAATGTTCTTGATCTCTTGAAAATGCAGAGAAGTTACTGTACATCATCCGAACCCATTTAGCCTGCAGAGAATTAGTTCACGGAAAAAAAATATCTTGTTACAACGATATTCTACTCAGAGGAAAAGAAATAGAAAGTAGTTCGTACCCTCCTCGGAGCCGGTGCAAGGGGAATCCTTGCTCTGGTTATTATACCAAATTGGCCCAAGCCTCCGAGAACAGCATAAAATAGCTCTGGCACCTTTTTTGAGGAGCAAGTAACTAATTCCCCCTTCCCTGTATTAAAAAAATAAAAAAATAAAATTTAAAGTCATTTTTTTAATCCATACTTTAAAGTCAATCAAAATAATCAAGAAAAAAAATTATAGTTCTCACTTTCATAACCAGACCATGAGCTTGATTTGAGATATTTTGGTAATATAATAAGGGAGGAGGTGTTGTTGGCACTTGGCATTCGAAAAATATTATTATGCACTCCAAATTTAATTATGAAAATATGTACCAAAAAAATTATATGAAAAAAGTGCGAGATGATATTTTTGGAGTGCAACCTAATAAAAAATTGGAAATTAATATGAGAAAATTTGGAAATTAATGAGTGGTCAAATATAACGCTTGCTGAGATGCATTCATTTCCAGCGAATATGCATGCAATACAAGGAAAACATAGTTTTTAGGACTTTAAAGTGAAAGAGCCAGATAGAGTAGTACTGAGTTGTGAGAGAAGTCCTCATACCAGTTACAACATCGAGTTCATATACATTGTTGATTTGAGGTCCATACAGAAACGTTTGCCCACTGATTCCAGCGTTACTGAGCGTGCCACCAATGCTCAGGTAAAGGTAGTCGGTCCACGAAACCGGCGTAAGACCACGCTCGAGTGTAGCACGCAACACATCGATCCAACGTTGCTCACCTCCAACATCAGCATAAGAACCCAAAGAAGGGCTCTCTGAGACCACAATTCTAGACCCATTACGGATCAAAGCTGTCATGTTTATGACAACGCCACCAGAGGTCAAGGCCTGTCCGCGAACAGAATGACCCTGGCCTCTAGCAGCTACACTAACAGACGCAGAATTGTTGTTTGCTGATAGGATTAGACTCACGATGTCATTTGGAGACGTCGGATTAAGAACTGCAGCTGCGAATTCATAAACTATATGGCCATAATCAGTAGAGGTTGAATTGATGGATCCGGTATCGTTTAGTAGCAAGCTCTCGATATCCCCGAGTGAGGGTAGGAGTAGACTTGTCCCCGTTGCGGATAACATCATAAACCCTAGTACTAAACTTAGAGTAGTCGAGTATTTTGGAACTGCAAAATTCTCAGCCATTTTTTTTTGGTGGTGAAAGGAGAGGGAAAGAGAAGTGTGTTGATATGGAGGAAATTAAGTTGCATTATATATAGAAGAGAAATTACTTAAACAAATTTAATTAGTGTGGGATAGTAGAGAGCATGGACTGGCGTTAATTAACGTCGTTTAGTGGCCGTGGCCGGCCAAGTTGTACACGCTTTTCCAAATGTACGCAAGAAGAAGACTTCATCAAATCAGTATAATTGCATCTTTAGTAAATTTACGCAATATAAGACATTAAGCATTAACTATTTTTTTCCCTTCAAACTGTCGGTTGGATATATTTAAAAAAATGAGTTAATTACTACTTGTGTTATATGTTAGATTAATGTTCAAATTCTTAAGCATGGTCTGCAATTCTGTACATACATTCTTTTACAAGTACGCTAATACGTCAATGGATCATGCATGCATTCTCATCACTATATACGTAGTTGCAATATTTTATTTCCTCCAGGTATAATTTTCATGTAATAAAAAGGGACTCAATATAATTGTTTTTGTGTGTGTGTAATTTTCCCGCTTTTTTTTTTATCTGGGAGTTGTTTATTTTTATTTAATTCTTATTTGGAATTTCAGTTTTTTTTAATCAAGTTTTGGCTCATTTGATAATCATTTCATTTTTAGTTTTTCTTTCTAATTTTTTGTGAAAGGTAGAGGCGAAAATACATTAGAGAAGTGAGATATGAAGAAGAGGTGGAAGAGAGATGGTAAGTGGGATTTAAAAGAAGAGTGTTGCTATCTTCACACCCTTTTTTACCTTTTAGACACACCTCAATTTTTGGTTGTCGGATCAAATGAATCAAAGGGGATCAAGGGACATAAATTAACATGAAGCGTGTAGGAAGTAAAGAAGATGTATGGATAGCACCACCCTTAAAAGAAATGTATATGAAATGTTACACATGAGAAATGAGATATTAAGGGACCATTTGACGGTCATTTTGTTTTCAGGTATCATTTTTATTTGCACGTGTTACCAAACAAGACTTTCAGTATGAAAATTAAAAGCAAAAACCAATAAACTGAAATGGTTATATATGCCTTAAGTTATTTTTATACTCATGTTTTTGTTTTGTACTTTTTTCCTTATTTTTCCCTCTCTCGACCCTTCTTCTTCTTTCTTTATCCCGTATACTTTTCCTCAATCTCTAAGACAAAAACTGAAAATGAATAACTATAGATGAAATGGTTATATGCACTTCAACCTTTTTTATTTTTTGGGATTGAAGAAGATAGTGAGTTTAATTTATATTATATAATCCGACTTTTGGGACATGGAAAAATGTTTCTCCTTTGAACACTTCTTCACTGTGCGTACACCGCCAACAATCCAGTTTTAGATACCCCTCTTTTTGGCCGGTGACAAATGCAATCTTTGACATGGTTATAATATTGTTTGACAAGTTTATAATATTATTGTTTGACGAAACATTTTTTACCTTAAAAAACGTGGAGTAAAATATGGACTGACATCCGGATTTTAGGCTGGCAAAGATGGGGATTTCCTGCTTGGGCAGCACACAGACATAGTTCTGCTCCATCAAGGTTGTCAATCTAAAAAGTTTCACACTTTCAGCGCACTAAATATACCATCCACAACTATTTCCCCCCTCCTTTTAGGCTGAAAAAGAAAGTCACAGGCTTGACTTATAACTCAGTTAGTTAAAAGTCACTTACACTTAGGTCTCTGTTAATTTTCCTTTTGCCAATATCGCTCATTCCTGGAGTTGAATACTTAATTCAAGAATTATTTTTTATTCAATCCAGTAGAAAAGGTAAGGGTAAACTGTCGATTTGCCCCCTGAACTATTACTCAACTTTCGATTCGCTCCCTGAACTTTTTAATTAGAAAATTAAGGACTTAAACTAATTTTTTTGGCCGATTTCCCCCCTACCGTTAGTTTTTCATAAATTTCATCCAAATTAACGTTAACTCTTATCATGTGCAAACCACGTAACTCTCATTTGTGGACAATAGCGTCATTTCACTAGACCTTCAGACAGAAAAGCTATAGAATCACACATATTTGCATAGGTTTATATTTTAAAAATCTAAGATTTTCAATTATTTTAAAGAATGAAGTGACCGAACTACCCACACATGTTGTGCATATGCTTCCATTTAACAGAAATTTGGATGGAATGAATGAAAAATTAACAGCAGGGGGCAAATTGGCCAAAAAAATTAGTTTAAGTCCTTAATTTTCCAATTAAAAAGTTCAGGGGGCAAATCGAAAGTTGGGTGATAGTTCAGGGGGCAAATCGGCAGTTTACTCAAAAGGTAAATCCCTTATGATACACCAGATCCGGCTCAATTAGGTAGATTTGCTATTATTTAAAATCTATTTTCTTATTTAAAATTATGATGCAACGTGCATTCTCTCTTGTTCCGGTCGTGAAATAGATGCAATAAATCAAAAATGGAATTTGGTTCAAGAATGAAATCTTATTGGAATTGTCCTTATCCAAATCATACTTTGGAACCATATCATCACATCACAAATTTGATGAAATAGGATGAATTGAAAGGCCCTTAGGTATTGGAAAATTCAGGGGTGTAGCTTCAAATGTTATGTAGCACAGGTAATTTAGCCATTAAATTTCATTTCCGCAATTGTTATATATTCTATTTTTAACTTCATCCATTCATTCTATATCACTAAGTGCTACATAGCATTGAAGAAAAATCTCAAACTCACAGCTTGAAGATGAAATGTAAAAGATATAATTCATTTGGAAAAATTTGAAGATGTTTCTGAATTGTTAACTCACGGAAGCAAAAGAATACAGGATGCAGCAGCTAGGTCTGCAACATGAGGATTTAACTATAGGTAATATGTGACACACAAGAACCGAGCAAAACATAGATCTCGAAATACAATTTAACTGCAAAATGTGTACCATTCTTGCAACCAAGATAACAAGAGACTCCAGGGAAGGCCAAACGTCTCATAGGCCGTTGTACTCTTGGAACTTTAAGGAGTATGATCGCTGGTCCTTTAATTTGATAGCACACTGAATCGAGTTAAAGCTCGCACCTACAGGAGAACGGTACCATGCTCCATCTTATTTGTGTGCCACGGATACTGTTTAAGCAGCTGGGACCTTTCTGCCATCTTCAATAAAGAAAATTGCAGCTTCTGGGACCTGAGAAAGGAGGCAAGGAAAAGTTTTAGGTACTTTAAGCTAAGTGTGTATTCCAATTTTAACTTGGACAGTATAAGTGATCTTATCATCGAAAACACAAGATTACAAAAACATGACTAAAAAGGGGGGACCGAGGGACAATTTATGCCACTCAAATTAAGAATACGTTCTCACAGCCAAGGTCACAATCCAATTTCAACACCTCCCTAAGTACAAACATAGAAAGAATAAGAAGAAAGGCATAAAAGGACAATCCTTGGTGCCCTGACTTTTATAAAGAATTCATTAAAAATAATTCCTACGGTGCTACCCCATGCAATTATCTATGGATATGAAGTAGTAAAATACAAACGACGAAATAAAAATTTAACACTACATGGTACAAATGTCCCAAAGCCATATTTTGGCTAACTGTTTACATGTACCAATTTTCAAAATTTATACCATATATAGGGATCTAATTCATACAATATAGTAATTCTACTTTGGCCTAATTCATTCATATACATAGCGTTGAAGAGGTTAATTTTTTTATTGGAAATAAGAACTCCCGTTTTGAAAAAAAAGTTGAAAACAACACATCATATGGAAGAAAGAGAAACAGTGAGCAGAGTAGCTTACGTCAGGCCAAGTATCCGTAATGAACTCCACAATGTCATAAGCGATATCTCCTTGAACATCAATTTGGTCCTTCTCAGTTGGCCCCTGAAACCAATCATTCCAAATTAATTATAACAAACCATCATCGCATATAGACAAAACAATATAATATCCATCATACCTTAACAACAGAGGCTCCGGTAGCAAACTTTTTCCCCAATTTCTTTGAAGCATCACTAAGTTTGACACCTGATTTGTAATCAAAGAAACCGTGTTAATTATGGTAGGAACAAAATAAGAATCTCCAAATAGAAGGACAAAGGATATAAAGTAGCAGATTGCTCACCAAAAAGCTCCAGCCCCTTCACAGTGGTGATAGATTTTCGCTTATTACGCGTGACTTTTTCAATCGTAACTTCTTGCTTCTCCTACGGAAAAAACCCAATACCAAGTTTAGTCATTATAATTTAAAGGGTTTCAAAAGAAATATTGTTTTGCAACCATCAACCCAGAGGGCTTGTTCACAAAGGGTTACACCTATTTAATAGAAGAAAACAATTTCCAAAGTATCACCTTTTTCTTAATCTTCCCGCCTGGGAGACGCTTGACTTCTTCTTTAGGTGCTGAAATGACCACCAAATTAAAGCCGAAAAAAAACAAAAATCGTTATAATTTGGATTTGCAAAGCAGAAAAACAAGCTTTCCCGAATACAATTAAAGCCGAAAAGATAAAACAAAACATCCCAATTCATCTCATAGCAGCACAAACACAATAACATAAACATGTTTACGCACTCCATCTCCACACACATATTCACATATATACTGGTATCAACACTCATAATTCATCCAAACCAGTCCAGAAATGGCAACAAATACCCACATAAACACATTCTCACGCATACATGATATACATATACACACACACAGATACGCACATATACATATTTACAGCAATACCTGAAGAAGCAGCTCCATCACCACCTCCAGAAGAAATACCAGTGGACTGCAACTGGTTGGCTACTTTATCAGTTTCCTTAGCATTAGCCTCTGCACAAAAAAAACAAATATTAATACAAAAAAAATTTTAAAAAATCATTGAAAATAACAAATAAATAAAACAGAACAGAGTAATCATAAAAAAAATAAAAAATAAAAACTAAACTTTAATTCGAATTGAATAAAAAGAAATTAGGGTTCGAGCAAAAGATAGAACCTTTAACGAGATCCGGGTAAAGGTCCGGGGCGTTTTGGATCAACCATGGCTTGCATTTCTCGAAATCGGGTCCGAATTCACAATACTCAGCAGGTAAACTGCACATCGCACAGTACAGTACGCGAACCGGTTGGGGCTTCCCCGCCATCAGAGCTCAGCCTCAAGCTCCTCTCTCTGTACCTCCCCTTCTCTCTCTCTCTCTCTCTCTCTCTAACCCTCGCTCTGTAATTGGGGAATGACAAAACGCTGCGTTTAGGTTACGCAAATTGGTGAATTGAAGACGGTGTTTTGCAGCTGCTCGATGACGGTGAGATTATAGGGATGGCTTTGTTGGATTACGTGTGTCGGACACTGTTGGCCCAATTGTGGTGCTTATCGTTGCTTGGGGCCCATACTGTTATGAGTGTTCTAAACTTCTTGGGCCGGAAAGGCCCAAATACTTGAATATTGGATATGCATGGACGTGCCTAACTTTTGTCCAGCGCGGAGCGCTAGACGAGCCTCACGCCTCAACACGCGGAGGCATTAGAGGCAGGATCCTACTTCCTAGCCACCCAGGTGCTTGTCGGCCTTAATGCTGAGCCAAATGACTCTTAAAGCAAGTCCACCTCTAAGAGCAGTTCCACCGGAACACCATTAGGCCGGCACCCAGTCAAAAAAAGGGGCCGGGACTCAGTCAATCCACTCCAGCCCGTTCAATTGCCTGGCACCCAGTCCAAGCTGGTCTCCAGACCAGCCTAGAATTGACAGAGCCAGGGACCGGGCTATTAGCGTGCGTTTTTTGGGAATGGCGCCGAGGAAAAGCAAGACGACTGAGCAAGAAGAAAAGCAGCTGGTGGCGCCGGCGAATTCAAGCTGGTGACCCGTTGCCCGACGCCCTCATCTTCACCTTCCTCCTCCTCCTCACCTACTCAATCTTCATCGGCACCACCGGAGTGAGCTGGAAAAGAGAGAGAGAGAGAGAGAGATAGAACCGGAGTGCTGAAAGCCACCTACCTTTCGAAGGAAAGAGAGCGCAGATTCGAGGCGGCCGGAGAGACGATGCGGCGAGAGGGATGTGAGAAACCAGAGAGAGAGAAGAGTCCTGACTTCTTCTTTTATATATATATATATATATTTATTTATTTATTTATTATTTTTATTATTTTATAATAAAAAATAATAAAATTTTAATAAAATTGACTAGGGTATTTTTTGTTAGGGGTGGAGATGTTTTGGCTATTACTGTTCACTGAGGTCTATTACTGTTCACTTGAGTGGATAAATACGCTGGGTGCTGGCGCAAAATCTTTAGAGGTGGACTTGCTCTAAGGATTTTGTGCCAGCACCCAGCCCATTTATTCACTTCAGTGAACAGTAACATACTCCAATGAACAAGCCAATGCATCTCCACCCCTAAAAAAATGCGCTGGCACCCAGTGAAAAAATGCGATGGCACAAACGATCTCCACCCCTACAAAAAGCACTGGCACCCAGTGAAAAAATACGCTGGCAGAAACGATCTCCACCCCTACAAAATGCGCTGGCACCCAGCCCATTTAAAATATTTTTAATTTTTTTCTAAAAGAATAAAAAAATAAAATAGTTTTAATTTCGGATAGGTATTTATAGAAAAAAATAACTTTTTAAAAATTTTACTGTATTTAAAAAAAAATTATGTATTTTTTTATATTTTTTAATTAATTTTAATGTAGTTAATTAATCTGGACCGTTGGATTTGAAAAATATTCAAATCCAAGAGCCAAGGATCGGCCACGTGGCCAACGGTCATAAATCTGACCGTTGGACCCTTTTTTTTTGGGGGGGGGGGATAAAAAGTGGACCGTTGATCTGTGATCGAGCGGTTCAGTTTAAAAGTAAAATTAAAATTTTTGTTACCGTTGGAAATCCAACGGTCTAGAAAAACTAGCCGTTGGAAATCCAACGGCTCTAAGCGAGCCACATTGCTGCAGCACAAGTGGGCTGACATCAGACTGACACCCACTGCCGGCTTGTCTCCTACTCGCTGCCAAGCGAGCATGCAGTCCACGCGCCAACCAAATAGGCCGGCTCTTGGGTCTGTCAAAAATGGGCTGGTCTGTTGACTGGCATGGGCTGTGTGCCAGGCAGCTCGACGGGCTAGAGTGAGTTCCCTGACCCTCAGCTTGTTATTTGGACAGGGTGCTGGGCAAAAACCACGCTGGTGGACTTGCTCTTATGGTCATGTGCGCCCTAGATTAAATGGACCGTTGATTGATCTAATGGTTCCCCATTCAAACTTCTTCTATTTTTTATTTATTTTATATTTATATATTCATTAAAATCAACGGTTTAAATCTAATATGATCAAATTTAAAGATTAAAAAAAGATCTAACAATCTAAATTTAAATCTAACGACTAAAATAATAATCGGTTTAGTAATTTTTTAATATTTATCAGAGTCTAAATATTTTTGAGTTAAAATGTTCGTAAAATTAAATTAGGATAGTCTATATAAATTATTTTTTTAAAGTTACTTTAAAAAAAATAGTCTAAATTCATTATTTAATAATCTAGGGCAAAATATTTAAGTTTTAACCTAAAAGGAGTTGGAGCGGAAAAGTTGTTTCTCGGTTAAAACCTAAATTTTCTTGGTTACAAATTTTAAGTTTTAACCAAAATGTTGAAGATGGTCTTAATTTTAGGAAGATAAGTACAACCAGACATTTAGAGAAAGTGCATGCCAGATAAGATAACATCGAATTTAATCCGTATGAACAATTGTATTATCATTAATTGGCAGAATCATAACAGATTCAAAGTACCAACCATACTTAAGGCTAGTATGGTATTGTTGTGCGTTTTAAAAAATATTACTTATAATGTACTACTCGAATAAACAATTATAAAATAAAGTTATGTGGTTGATAAATTTTTTTAAGTGTTTTTAATAACAAAAAAAAGTATTAACATGTTTGGTTGCCATCCTCTCATTCTCTATCACCACCATCTTTGATGGGTTGTGGGCTCAAACTCTCTCACCTGTCTCTCTTCCGAACGCCCTCTCTAAAAAAGTTCCCCGAATAGAGGTTGGTAGGTCGTTGATAAGATTTCTTGATGTGATTGAGGTCATCGGATCGGGCAGACGGTGGGGACAGAAATGCAAGGAGTCTGCAATTGTTCCATTTCTTGTGCTGGGCAACAAGATTGACATCCCTTATGCTGCTTGAAGATGAACTTCGATATCACCTAGGACTGACCAATTTCACAACTGGCAAGGGGAAGGTGAATCTGAACAATTTTGGCTCAGTATTTGTGTGGTAAGTTTTCCTGCTAATTTGTAGTTTCCGACCACAATTATAAATTATTCGAGTCTGATCAGATTGGTGAATTAACGGAAGAGGAATTTCGAGTTTGATCAGTCGGCGGCGCTGTGGACAGAGGTGATGGAAGATGATAAAAGCATCCTGGTATGACATGTAATTTATTCAATTGCTTAAGGTCCTTTTTTGGTATTTGAAAGTTACACTAAAGGAATCCGGATCCTCGCCGGATTCGCTTTGTGAGGATTCTGGAGATCCGTGAATCATATATGTTCTTCGTACATCGTGTGGTCAGAAAATATTTTAAATATTTTTATTTACAATTAAATACAAATAATACCTGATAAAAATTTAATGTACGATGAACGGACACGATTTACAGATCTCAAAATTCCTTACCAAAAGGATTCGGAAAGGACCTCGTGTGTGTGGAAAAATAGGTTTGCGCAGAAGCGCAATCACATTCACAGCAAGAGCCCCCATTTTACAAAGTTTGCATTTGCTACTTTGGCTTTTTCCACCCAAATTGTGAAAAAAAAAAAGTGAATCTAGGAGGATTACCAAACACTGAAAAGGTCGGTTTTTTTTTTATATTTGTTTTTTTTTTAATTCACAACAGTACCAAATCAGTACTTAGTAGGGCTATAATTTTTAATCAATAATATAAAGAACAATTTTAGTAGCATATTTAACTGTTTGGAGTGACAAATTATATACCATATAGGGCAATGCAAACAATAGTAACATATTAATATCAAATTACAAGTTTCTTTTCAGTTTTTTATGCCAAGTTTAGCTGTGTATTAGGAAAACAAATGCAATTAGGGTTAATTAGAGAGTTGAAGATGGGTATGTATGTATGTTTGTACATATGTATATAGGCTGTATAATATAATTTTGGTAGGGTTTCAAAGCCAATTGTCGTTAATTAGGAAATGTGACTTGTCTGTAAATACATGTAACGGTTGTGTTGGAATTTGAAAATGTTTGAGTACTAGTTCTAACATCCCAAACCCAAATGGATTAATAATGTCTCTTTTGGATTTTACCTCATTTACAAAGCAATATACGTTTTTATTGACCGAATGGATTAATAATCTCTCTTTTGGATTTTAATTTAGTATTTTCTTTTTGAAATTGAAAACGAGACATAATTCGAATCCCGCTTCCCGTTAGGCAATAAAAACATATATTGCCTTGTAAGTTGTAACAAAGAGAAATCCAAGAGAGTCATAATTAATCCACTAGGATTTGAGTTGTCATATCTAGTCACCAAACATTTTCAAATTCCAACACAACCTTGGATGCATTTACAGACAAGGCACATTTCCAAATGACAAATGGCTTTAAAACCCTTAACCATATTATCAATAAACACCCTATATCTATATGAGTAATGCTAAATATACCAAATTTTTAAGTGAACCAAATTAGGTAAACTAAATGGTGTGGTTGTTGATAATTGAATTGTCACTTAAATTTGTATCTATCTTCAACTCTCACCTTGCATGTGCTTAGACCTTGCATGTGCTTATAAGTAGTTGAGTTATTCCTCATATTGCTAATTGGTTTTATGGTGAAACCCCAATTTCTTCATGGTATCAGAGCAAATTGTCACATCTGCGAAACCCAATGACCCCACATGTGCCTCACGTCACCCGATTTGTGTTGTCCACGTGTTAGGCTTGAAAATTCGTCACACATGACACATGAAAGAGCGTGTTGAGAATGAATTTCACATTGATGAGAAGAAACATTGCATGTGCTCATAATAATTTAGTTATTTCTCATATTACCAATTGAGTTTATGATAGAACCTCAACTTCTTCACTCCCTACCCTCATCTTCCTCAGCAAAGAACTCATGGCAAATTTTAAAGTTGGTGCTGTTGCAAATACCAAAGCAAAAAATTGTGTTGTCCACGTACCCCACATATGTTAGGTATCAGCAACATTTATAAGATTTTGGCTACTGTCAAGCCGGATTAAAGACAAGCAGCAGCTGAGACTATACTCTTTCAAGGGAATACATGGAGGAATGATCCTTCGGTTGTCTTGGTTGCCTTGGTGTTACAAATTGTTCCTCCGCGAACAAATAGATTTCTATGAGAAAGAACTTGAGATTACAAATCGATATCTAGCAATTTACAAGGAGTTAAAACAGAAGCTTGATTTGTAGAAAATACAACCAACACAAGGAGCACCGATTGTCCCTGATCAAGTAAGGCATATGATTTTAATTTTTATTAAATCAGTTTTCTTATTTTTTTATTGAATTATTGTTAGTTGATCTATATTTTTCGGACCAACAACATATATATATATATATATATAGACTAAAATAATTGATGTGAAATTTTGGTCTTTGGGTCACGGTCTAGACATCGAAATTTCGGAAGTTTCGTGTTTACACATGACTGAGGTGAAAAAAAGTATAAAGAAGGGTACACCTGCACGTTGAGTTTGGAATACGCATAAGAGAAGGCCTTCGACATCTGCCTCATGTGACCATGCAAGTTTCAGTGTACCCTTCTTCATACTTTTTCATCTCAGCCATGTGGAAGACGAACTTTCGAAATTTTGATGTCTACTACACCGTGATCCAAGGGAACTAAATTCACAGTATAAGTAATAATAAATCAATTATTTTAGTCTATATATATATATATATATGTTGTTGGTTCCAAAATATAGATCACTTAACAATAATTCAGTAAAAAAATAAGGAGACTGAACCATTAAAAATTAATATCATATGGCTTACGTGATTAGGGACGACCTGTGCTACTTGTGTTGGTTGTATTTTCTGCAAATTGAGCATCTGTTTTAATTCCTTGTAAATTGCTAGATATCAATTTGTAATCTCAAGTTCTTTCTCATATAAATCTATTTGTTCTCGAAGGAATAATCCGGTAACACCAAGTCAACCAACCAAAGGATTATCCCTCCATGCATTCCCTTGAAAGAGTATTAGTCTCAGCTGTTGCTTGTATTTGATCTGGCTCGACTGTAGCCAGAATCTTATAAATGTTTCTAATACCGAACATATGCTGCACATTTACAAACTCTACATTTTCTCCTTTGGTATTTGAAGGCGGCACCAGCTTTAAAATTTGCCATGAGTTCTTTGTTGAGGAAGATGAGGGTAGAGATTGAAAAAGTTAAGGTTCCACCATAAAACCAATTAGCTATATGGGGAATAGCACAACTAACTTTAAACGAGCTCATTAAATTCTTGTATTTTGCTTAGTTGTATAGGAAAACTAATGAAAATGGCTTGAAAACTTTGAGTTTTAACGATAAAGACAAAATAAAGGGTGGAGTGAATAGTAACATGTTTGACTTTTTAATGTAAAAATGTGGTTTTTTGTTAAAGTAAACAGTACCCCGGACTTTTCACTAAAACTCTCTAGTTTTATTTGCAGTTGTCTGCAAATTTTATTGCTTGAAATTGTAGATATGCGCTATGTGGAAGGCTTCGTGGATTCATGTTATGAGAGCTGCTCCAAAAATAACCGAATCAATTTAGGCATTGTGCCATTGTGTATTGATGCCTTGCTGGACGCGAAAAATAAATGACAAACTATGTCTAGCATGAACAAATTTCAATTTAAAGTAATAATAAGGTTTACCCAATTGTTTGAATTGCTTTATGGAGCGTATAATTTTGTTTGTATCTTCTCTTATTATTCACTTTAGGTGCGTTTGTTGCACCGGACTAGCTCATATTGGATTAGCTTCATGAACTAAACTAGACTAGCTTAACTTGGATTAAGCAGTGTTAAAATTGTGAAACATTTGGTGCAGTGTCGGATTATGACTAAAATTTTATTTTTTAAATTTAATTATAAAAACTAAATTTCACATTCTGATATAAATAATTAAATTTAAATCTCTTCCAAATTCTTTTTTCTTTTACTTTTTTAATTGATGAACTTCAAGATAATCATGGTAATTCTAATATATAATAACAACAAAAATAATAATTAAGTTCATCAATTTCCCTTCTTCACGCCTATCCATCTCTCTTCATCTCTCTTCATCTGCCATAGCCTTGCTAATCCCATCATCATACCAATTATGAAAACAAATAGTTGCAAACCTGTTTTCTCCTAGCAATCTGTAGATCCGAAGCAAACCACGACGTCCACCCTCCTCCTCCATCCACGATTTAGCAACTACGAAATGCAAATATGTTTCCTCTTCTTCCAACATTCTCTTCGAAGCACCCAATTCCCACATCAATCCAATAGAAAGAGAGGGGATACCTGTTCTGAATGAAGCTCACTCAATGATCGATGGCTTTGATGAAGAACAATACCTGGCTCTCACCAATTCACGCGAAGGAGGCATCGTAGTGAGGTTCTTAGCAATACCTTGCTTTCGCGGAGGACTAATTTAGGCGACTTAGTGAGGTCCAAAGTGCACACGAGTCTGGGCTAATCTCATTTAACTTAGTCCTTTGCTATACCAAACATTGGTTATTAGTCCTAGCTAGTCCAGTCCTAGCGAAGGAGGTTAAACAAACAAGGCCTCTAAGTATTGTAATAGGGTGCTTTATTCAAGCTTCGATAAAACTTTGTCAGGATTTCAATCAAGACAAAAGAAAAAGAGTGTCCCGCATCAAAATTATCCAAAACTCTAAATCCAAGAGTATAGTTTGATAGAGATAAACAACAGTTAATATATCAAGTATGGAGATCCGAATAACCTACTAAGAAATTAAAAATGAAGAGCAACCAAAGGGAGCGAAAAGAAAAATAGTGTCAAATTAAGAACGTCCAACCAATCAAAATCTACAGCAAAATTCGACAAATGAATGTTTGATAAATTAATAAGGTTTCTGTTATCACAAATGATCCATGAAATTAACCCACCCAATTAAAATGGTCTCTGAAATTGAAAATCAATCAGTGTAGTCCCTGAAAATGGCTTTTGCAAATCAATGTGATCCTTTTGTTACAATTCCGTCAAAATTTTTGTTAAGTACTGATGTGACACATAAATGGATCCTACCAATTTAATTAAATATTATTTTGTGAATAAAAATATTTAAATAATAAAAAAAACAAAAATTATTTTTTATAATTAAAAACTTAAAAATAAAAAAATAAAATGAAGATGATTGAACACTGTTCATCATCTTCTTGCCTTCCCACCCTCCCACTACAACCCCCATCCCGCCCCCTCTCACTCTCCCACGAAGTTCTGGGTATCTTTAGAGTGCCACCGTCGAACTTGCGGCTGTCGTGAGGGAAGGTAGTAGCAGACTGTTCAAGCTCTCCAAGATCTGCAAAACGTGTTTGGTTCCGGTCACTGTCGTCTCCCCTGGTTTTTCATACCGCATAAAAAAACAGAGCAACTAGGTTATTTTTTTACTGCTGAAAATCTGTACACTTCCATAAATTTGAAGACTTTATGTTTTTTCACAACCTATTTCTCTTACGCCATTAAACCAAAAACCCAGAAGAAGAAAAAGCATAAACAGTAAGCAGAGGAGAGAAAGAGAGAGAGACCTGAAATAGAAAGACGACTGGGTTTGTTGAAGCTGCTTTGAAGCTCTCCATTTTCTTATTGATTGGGTGGTGATTCTTCCATTTTTTTTTTCAGTTTTTAATTATAAAAAATAAAAATTGTTTTTTATTATTTAAATATTTTTAATTCACATAATAATATTTAACTAAATTTAAATATTTTTATTATTATTATTATTTAAATATTTTTAATTCACATAATAATATTTAATTAAATTCGTGAGACCCATATGTGTGCCACAACAGCACATAACAAATTATTTTTTACAGAATTATGATAGAAAAACCACATTGATTTGCGACATCAAATTTCAATTACTACATTGATGGATTTTCAATTTTAAGAATCATCTTGATGGAGTAGCTGTGATAGCCCGTCCCGAAATATTTTCTCGATAACGTGGAAATGACAGTTTTACCCTTGAGCGTTGAGTTGTGTGTGTGTAAATGGACTAGGATTTGGACCCAATTGGAACTTAAGATTTTGTTTATTTTTGTTTGGTGACCAACTAGGACCACACACACACACCAACCAATTTCGTTGACCATTCTCTCTGGGATTTTTTTCCATTTCAGTACAATTGTACAAACAAATTTCAAACCTACATTTGCAGGCACGGATCGAGACTGTGAATGTGATTTTTATGTTCTTTGCAAGCCTAGGAGTCGATTCATATCCTTGGTTGGACGTGAGACCTTTGAAAACCTGAGAACCAAAAACCCTCGGTGAGGTGCACTGTTCACTCGACGTGATCGCGAAGGTTTTAGGTAGTTTTGAGACTTAAGAAGGTTCTATTCTTGCTTTTCTAGCACTTTGGAAGAATTTTGACATAAGAACACTCGAGTTTATATAGTTGCAGGGTTTGGCCAGTTTCCTTGAGTTTTTCCGGCGAGTTTCCGTCGTTTTTAGGTCCCCAAAGTGGTAAAATGTGTTCTACTCGTTGTAAGCTTCATTTTGGTGAAAATTTCATCGAATTTGGTTGAGAAATGGAAAAGATATTAAAGTTTAAAGATTTTCCAGTTACAGGCGATCACAGACGGCGACGGCAACGGAATCCGGTGACTCGTCGGAGAAGAAAGTGAATATTCTGTTAACTTTGACAGAATATTCTAACGGCGTCAGGTATCTTTTAATGATATATGCTTTTATTTAACGGAATATTCCCTAACGCCGTTAGGGAATCCGTCAATGTGCCAGGCACGTGCCTGAACGTGGGCGGTGCGTCTGGCTGTGCCTTGGCAGGCAAGTGAGGGGGCGTGGGTGCTCGGAAAAATTTTCTAAAAATATGGGGATGTTCGTGGGGTTGAGCAGTTCATGTTGGTATATTCAAACACCCCAATTGAGCAATATATGAGAAGTTATTACCTAATTTTGTTTATGTGCTCTAAAATAATGTTTATATAGTTGTTTCGCATATAAGTGAGACCTATCCCGAGGACGAGCGCAATCAAGCGAGACTTGGGGGGCTACGACCCTTCCACAAACCAGTGAGTGGGCTTTTGGTTTTCAATATATACTTATATACTTGGTATTTTTCCCAAAAAATGTGTTTTAAATGAAAATATATTTTGAAATGCCATGCCTATTGATTTATGCTTAGACTATGAATTTTTATGGTATGCATAAATGTGATTTGACGTTGTAGACGCTCAAGTAAGTACCAGGTGAGTGGTAGATTGTTTATGTGTATTGATGATTATGTGAGATGTGTTGAGAGCTCATAAACCTGCACCTCGGTGTTAGTGCTCCCGCATGTGGTTAGGGCACAGTCATTCACGTGATGTTCACCTCCCGCATCATATGCTTACCTTGGACACAAGTTAGGTGCACAGTCCTATCGTACAGACCATTATAGGTGGTTCCGACTCGTAGGTGACCCGCGAATTATCGCACAGTCATCACGTGATCGTAGCACTATAGCGTATTTATTTACACCCAGTCTTGTCGTACATACCACTTTAGGTGGTTCTGACTCGTGTGCAGACATACTTGTTGAGCTATAGATTTAGCCGTACATGGCACTTTAGGTGGATCCGGCTGATATGTTATTTCTCATGAGTTATTTCACCTGAGTTACTTATTTTGTTATTTTGAGATATTTGACATGGCATACTTTTGAATATTATTATTCTGAGCATGGTTTTGAAATATGTATATATTATATTTTCTGGGAAATTATACAGGTTTTACGGCGAGGGGTTACTACCTTTGAGGATTGAAATGGTTTTGAAAAGCTTTGTTTTTGCCCACTCACACTTTCTGTTTTGCGCCCCTCCAGGTTTTAGGTAGGAGTTTTCGTTGGTGGCTCACGAGGATCTGACGGAGGTTCTGATAGATCATCACAAATGTAGGATCACATTTGGGTGTTGTATATTTAGTATTCGTCATGCTGGACTGCACTTAGGTTACCTATGCTCTGGTTATGTGTAATCACACTCATTCTCGTCTTGCATCTTATCTTATCTAGTGCTCTAGTTGGTTTGGTTTTTGTTTATTCGCATTTCTTATATTGATATTGCTTCCGCACTATGCACATCACCCTCAAGTGACGGCCATCACGCTTCGATCTAGGTCGGGATGTGTCAGTAGCTCAATTTCAAAGACCATTTGCAATAAAAACCCAATTAATAATCTTGAAAAAATAATAAATATTTTGGTTCAAACCCGGGCCAGTGTACTCAATAACCTCGCTAATTAAATGCGTAAGATATTAAATTTTCTTAAAATCTTTCAAGACCAAGGGAATATATAAATTCATAATGGTGAATACATAAAAGAAATAACACATAGATATTCATAGTACATAAAAGAGCTTAACACATAAATATTCATAATACATATTTAGAATTAATTTTTTTTAACAACTTCTATTTTCTTTTCTTTTTTCAAACAACTTCTATTTTCTCAATTCAACTATTTCTCAAAATATGCTTCTAAAGTATATTTGTCTTCAAGGGCATTCTGTTTTGAAAATATTTGATCTTCTAGTTCTTAGAAGTTTGAAGCCATATACATATACTTGTTGCTTTATAAGATACATGTATTTTTGCTAAAAAATAATAATAGTAATAAATGAACAAACAAAAATTCTTGTTAAATGTAATAATATTTATTTAACAATAAATTAATAAATTATTCATTCATTGATACAATAATAACCTCTCTAAAACAACAAGTGGTGGAAAGCTGTTGTGTCCTTGCATGACGGTGTGGGTTCGAACTCCGTCAGTGACTAATATAATTTTTAACTTACTAACGCTATCGTTTCACTCAAAAAAATTAACCTTTCTAAAATGATAATTGATTTTAGTAAAGAGTAATACTTAATAAATTATTCATTCTTGAAATAATAATTAATTAATTTGGTTGACGAACTTGTGGCACTCTGAACACCGAAAAAAGAAAGTTTTTTTTTTTTTTTTTCAAGAAGAAATATAAATATTAAACAACATATAAAATATATCTTTCTTTTTTCAAACAAATAAATATGTTCATGCATGTCAGATTACTGAGATTCTTGCGACGATTCTTCCTTGGAAATTATTCCTCCATCATCGATTATATATAATTAACCCATCCTTATTGCTATCTGGTATCATAATTCAGAAGAAGAAATGTATACCAAATTAAATATATGTACAGTTATCTCTATTAATTAATGAAACCTTTTTTGTCAATCAAAAGAGGGTGAAAATACTACTTAGTCTTCTATCACAAAAAAAAAATGATGGGCAATAATGTAATTTCACAGGTCCAAATTTTACTTTTTTTTATTGAAGTCTCACATATAGGTGATGGTAAAATACCTCCAATATTTATAAAAAAATAAATAAATAAAAAACCTCCCACTCCCCCAACGTGCTCTCCCTCTCTCTCCCCTCTCTCCTTCTCATTTTCTAAAAAAAATGTGCTCATACACACAAAGTGTGTAGGCAAATACTAGTATATATGTATACATTCATAAAATTAATACTCATTATACCAACTTAAGCCATTGACGGATCATCAGAATTAATATAAGGAGAATTAATATGGAAATTATTTGTCCCTCTACTTACAATTAACATATCCTTATTGTCCGGACATCATAATTGAAACCGTTTATTATCTTTATCATCATCTAAAGATCATATATGAGAAAAAAATATTCAATTTAACGATTATTTAGTCATTCATATGCATAAAACAAATAGACGGTTCATCATATGATGTTACTTGTCACCAAACTGTTAATTAGTTTAATTCGTATGAAAAAATAAACGATCTCAAAATTGAATAATTTTTTTTGCAAATATAATATTTAAATAATAATAAAGATTACGAACAATTCTAATTATAATGTTTGAACGATAAAAATTCATTAATCGCAAGTGGCGATGGGACACAAGCATTATCCTTAATTCACATGACCCAAAATAATCCACAAAACTGAATAAACACCATTACATTCACAAACTCAGAGTCTCACAGACAACAAAATAAACCTATAAATTATTATTATTTTTTTTAAAAAGGCAAAACACTACCTTATTATTGGCTACTTTTTAATTGATTCGAGCCTCTGCAGTCTCAGCTGCTGCTTGAACTCGTTGCTGTCTCAGCTGCTGCTTAAACTTGTTTATGAAATCGTTAGCTTTCGCGTCAACTGCTTCGTGTCCTCCAAACGATCTCGTTTTCTTCACCCTCGGCGTCGCTGGCCTAATGTCCCTTTCGTTGTTGTTTCCTTCAACCCCTCCTCGGAGCCGCGAGTTCTCGCTGGCCGACTTTTTTATCTTCTCATGCTGGTTTACCCGAGCGCCATTACCCGAGTTCGACTTATTCCGATGAACTAAGTTTTCTTCACTCGAACTTGGATCGTGGGCCTCATGTTCGGACGCTTCCGGTTCATGATTTTTATTCTCTGGGTCGGCATGTGCGGGCCGGTAGAATGGGAAATCCATCGACTTGAGCCGCTCCAAGAGCGAGGGTGTCCTAGCTAACCCGACCGGACTATTGGGGTCTGTCTAACTCGAACCAGGATGTTGTGCTGCTGATTCGCCGGATTGGACTTCTGGGCTGGTGGATTGTTCAAATTGGTAGTGGGAAAAGTTGATGGACCGAAACCGGTCCAATAGCGAGGGAGTTCGTTCGAGTTGGTGTGAGGGAGTCCGGTTTGACCCTGTCGAATTATCTAAATCTGCATGTTGTGGCGGCGTGTAATGGGTTTCCGGATTCGGTTGCTCGAATTTGTAGTGGGAGAAGTTTATCGACCGGACCCGGTCCAAGAGTGAGGGGGTTCGTTCGAGTTGAGGCGAGCTGAACGGGCCGGGTTGCTCTTCTTGCTGCTGCAGTTGTTGGTGCTCAGGTTTTTTGTGGGTCTCATAGCGGGAGCTGAGGACTATGATGCCGATCATGAGGTTGAGGAGGAGGAAGAGCGAGGAGGGCGTGAACCAGCTGAGCATCCATGCCCACATGGCCAAAGACGACGATGGGTCTGCCATGTTGCAGTTTCTCAGCTGCTTCTCACTCCTGTGAGCTTCTAGAGAGAGAGAGAGAGAGAGAGAGAGGTTGTTTTTGTTGTTGTATGGCAGATGAAAATGGAGAACCGTGGGGTTTTGGTGAGTAGGATATGACACAGACGGATATATAAAATGGTGAGAGATGCCGTCATAAAAAGGAGAGAGGTGACGTTATAAAAAAGGAGAGAGGTGACGGTTTTTTGGGTTTGGTTGTATGGGGATCACAGGGCGTATTAACACGTTGCACGTGTTTATCGTTTTCAGACGTACGTTGATTTGATAGAGATATTTTTCAATGTGACCGTCACATGAAGTGGTACATCATGTATCTCTATATAAATGGTGAGATATGTGTGTTAAAACTTAAAAGGTTAATAAATTAAAATTTTAAATTTTTCACCACTTACATAAAACCATGTAGTGTATCATCTGTATTTCCGTCACAACTAATAATTTCTCGATTTGATGGATGCACGACATATAACTAATCTGCGGATAACTTAATAAAAAATAAAAAATAAAAATCTTAAGCTACAACATTTGTTTGAAATTGCTTTAAAAATGATTAAAAATGCTTTTAGAAAAATGTTTTTGGTTTCAAAAACACTTAAAGTGCTCCTGCATGGAGCACCAGTTATTTGTTTTTTTCATGAAGTACTTCAAGTATTTTTCCAGGATTTACTTGCATTTTTACTAAAAATTGGTGCTAAAACATTTTTACGAAAAATATTTTCAGCCATTTTAAAGGATGGTTTGGGAGTGAGGTGCTTAAAAAAAAGCACCCATGAAAAAAGCTGTGAGGGTTTTAGGTGTTTGGTAAACTAAAAAAAATGGGCTTATTTTGGAAGCTGTTGTGAGAATAAGCTGAAATCAAAAGAAAAAGTTGAAGCTGCTATTTGCAGCTTTGGAAAACTGGTTTTTTTTCAAAGCACACGGAGCTACAGTGCTCCTTTAATGAAAAGACCCACTATCAGACTGTTTTTTTTCCAAAAGCACTTTTACAAAAAAGTTTACCAAACACTATGCTGATTTATTTCACAGCCGCTTATTCTCACAGCAGCTTTTTCAAAGCACAGCAATACCAAACCAGCCCTAAATCACTTATAAATAAGCCCTTATTAAGTGGAAATGAATTGGGGTGTACTATCCACATATCACAATTTACTTCTCACACAGCTCTTGTTAATTTATGTGATTTGATCGTCATCAATTCATTCGAATCTGATTGTCGAAAATCAAGAGGGTGTGTGAATATCACATTCCAATAAATTTTACGGTTACTTACCCTTAAGGTTAACTCCACCTATCATCTAACATAATCTTGAAAGTGAGATTTAATCAAAATATCCACTTACGGCATGTTTATTGATTAATAATATAAAAAGCGTAATTAGAAAATTAAGAAATATAAAAAGAAAATCGGATCGGCTCTAATTATGAACTTCCATGTATTGTATTACAAATTTAAGTAAAAACTCACGCTTACATATTATCATCTGACATTATTGAGTTTTCATTTTATTAGAGAGGATCACGATTCATAAGTGATACTTCAAGAAAGAAAAAAGAGTGATTCCATCGTAGCATGATCATCTTATTTATATTTTAAAACTTGATATGATGAAGCTTAGTTTAATGTTTAGAAATACTAAAGTTTTAGGCTATGTTATTGGACTCTATCATATATAAGAGTTGATAAGTACACAAAACATTCATTTTTATATAATATATATTATACAAGCTTTGTTGCTATTCACTTATTTAAACAATTTAATTGACAAAGTTGCTAAGCCTTTTGTAAGGTGAAATTCCAAGCATGTACATATTCTGAGACAAAAATTTGTTACGAAATTAAGAATTTCAATTTCTTGAACAATATTTGTTGATAATTTTTTGTTCTAACTATAACATATAAATCAATAAAGAAGTCTCCATCGAATCTAACTTTGACTTGTCATCAAATTAACATGGCCTTGTTTACACCGAAACAAACAGGATGATGTGAGAGAGAGAGAATCTTGTTAGATCATATTTTGTAGATCACGTGATATGATGATTGATAGTTGTATTTTTTTTTAAATAATTAAAGAAATAATTCAACCATTAACTATCATATCTTTTGATTTATAATATATTATCTAAAAAAAGGAGTTCTGTAACATCTTCTAAACAGAAAACATTGCCTTGTTGTAAAAGGTCAATGTCAAGATGCAATGGATTATTGCGCCGAAGACTTTTGCAATATATTTGGTAAACAGTGCTATTATCTACAAAAGCTTTACTTGAGCAGTGGACGTGCAAATGCAATTATTGTTTATCACTGATAGGGGATAGCAAAGTGACAAAAGACAACTGTACCGTGGTATCAGCCGCTGGAAAAAATTAATTAAGTTGTTGTAAAATCGATGGTGGGTGTAGTGGAATAAATAAAATAAGACACAAAATTTACGAGGTTTCTCTACAGTCAGTGTGACTGGAGTACGTCCTCGGGGCAGCAGTGATGCTTTCATTATAATTTGGAATAATATGAGTACAAAAATAACTCTCTCTATTATCTTTTTTCTCTTCCTCTTTTTTCTCTCTTCCTCTCTTTTTCTCTCTTCCTTTCTTCCTTCCTATCTCTCTCGTCAGTCTCTCATCTTCTTCACCTTTCATTCATTTTATAAACAAAGAGAAAACACTATTCACTTTACAAATTTTTCACAAATGAATAATGAAAATACTGTGCATAAATAATAACAAACTATTCATGTGGGCCATCCACATATTATTCACAACACTCCTCCTTTGATGACCACAAGTCTTCGATTGACTCGTTAAAATCTTGACCTGTTTTGGATGCTCCCCCTGATGAGTATCTCTCCCTGTTTTCAAATCATTTAAGTTGATCGTTGATCATTCTGCTTCAGTCTCTTAGTAAGAAGAGTTATCGAAAAATGTGTTTTACTTGTTGTTAACTTTTTACAGGCTTGTTCTTGAACTGAGCTGTAGGGCTTTCTATTAGACTTGCTTCAAAAGTCTGAATTTACTCATTTTATCTGGAGCAGAATTTGATTCAAGGGTGGTAGACACTTGATCTTGAATCGGACTTGTGATTTCTTCAAGGACTTCGAGGCTTGATCTTGAATGAAATTTGACCATGAGGAGCTTCACGTGGCAAGTGATCTTCGGTTTTGTCGGGGATGAATTAACACGTATTTGTTGCGATTGTTTCCACATGCTTCAATGTATCATTTTCACTTGCCTTACTTGCTCCCCTTGCTTAAGTAGTATTTTCCATGGTTTTCCCACATGCATGTGTGGCACATTCTCCTGCAGTATTTGCCCTCTGATGCAGGAGTGGAATGCAACCCTTGCATTTGGATGGTTCATCACTTCTTGGTGACTTGAGACCCAGCTCCAACAACAGTTGAAGATGACTACTCGAGAGCTAGGTAAGCAATCAGGAAAGGTTCCAGACAGTCGATTCCTTACTGGGAGTTTGAGTGGAGGTTCCGTCATATTGTTTTCTTTATCCTTGTTTTTGCAGGTAAGAACAAAAACAAAGGAAAAGACAGGGAGATTGCATGATATGAGATACTCTTGCTCTCGTCTATGAAGATATGAGGTAATCTTGCTCTGGTGTGACTTGTTTGAATATGTATTCTCGAAGAGGAATAAAACTGAGTATTTCGAGATGCTTTGTTGAAGATGCATTCTCAGGGAGGAAGAAGAGTTATATATTTTTGCAGGTCTGCCTTGTTATGAAGAACAGAGGTGACATATATAGAGATTTCCCAATAGCAAGTAGTGGTGATGTGCCTTTACTCTTTTCAGCAACTGTGGTGTAATTAGAACAGTAAGATTTACGTGTTTTCAACTTTGTCAGAGATCTTTGACAAAGTTGCACGCGATATCCAAAAAGCTGAGATTGCGTCTGAAAAATGCCAACGAACTTTATTCAGGAAAATCTGGCTTTTGAAATTCGGAGAGCGGTGCCTCTTCGATCTCTGAACGAGTGGCTCTGTTGCCTCTTCTTTTATAGAGACATCAATTGTGTTCAAGAGTATGCTTAGAAAGTTGCTACTTGTAGAAATTTCCCCCTACTTGCATTTCTGAAATTTTACTTGACCTCATTTTTCCTTCATCATTTCTGAAAATGACTTGCCCATCTAACATTTGCTTAGATTCGAGTATTAGAAATGATACAGATGAGCAGCGTCAGGATAACATATGGCGCCCGCCATTCTTATCTTTTAATGGTCCTCTTACGGTTGGGACTATGTGATGAAGAATAACATAACCGCTACTGTGGTAGCTAGGAATCTTCTCACTCCAAAGGATAACATAATCCTTTCAAAACGATCTGATGAGTTGGCCGTTCAAGACTCATTAGCTCTCAGTGTTCAATGTGCAGGCTCTGTATCCAATATAGGCCAACGCCTACTTGCTCGAACTCGCCAAGTTGAATCATTGATGGCCGAGGTGGCAAGTCTTAAACAAGAGATTAGAGGGCTCAAGCACGAGAATAGAGTGTTACACGTGCTTGCAAATAATTACTCGACGAGTATGAAAAGAAAGCTCAACCAGCTACTGGAATCCGAAAGTCGGACTCAAAGTGACAATCAGATGTTCGATGCTTTATTCCAAAGGCATCTATTGCCTACGTCATCCAGAGTTTTACCAAGTATTGAGACTCAAAATAATCAACCTCTGGTGCCTCCCCATTATGGGGTACTTCCGAGTACTGAGGTTTCAGATGAGCATCATTTGTGAAGGCTCCCTCATGTTTTCATGTGTATGTACATGTCTGTAATTTCTCGGAGATATCAATAGATAAGCTTTATTTCATTTAATGTATTGTGTCAAATACAATAAAGCATATATTGCACTAAGATGTGGTACTTCTGGACCAAATATCAATTCAACTTTTCCCTTACGAAGATAAATGATCATTCTTAGTGTCGACATTATTTGAGTATTTAACTCATAATTTTCAATCCATATGATTCTTTAATATCATAAACATCATGGATAAGATTCGTGTTGGTAGATTGTTCGATCTGCAGCTCGAGACAATATTTCTCTCAAAACTTTATAATCTTTCTTGACTTTTCAGGAGTCTCAATTTAATATTATCAACTCTTCAGGAGTTCTAATTTAATGTCATTGACTCTTACAAGAGATTTTAGTATGTTGCAACAATATCATAATGATAGTACTCACTAAGGCAATTTATACCATCCATTGGTATTGAGTACATATTTTATGCTTTACCCTTCGGGGGCTTACTTCAAGCAATTTGAATCCTTAAGGGATTTTGTACACTTCATGACAGATTTTCCTTTGGAATTTATACAGAGCAATTTGCTCCCATGTATACTTGAGGGTTTTACTTATGAAGATATAATGTGGGCGACTCACAACCCTTCGTAAATAATTTTCCATTCATATGAACTTGTTTACAAGAGTATAATTTCAGGTTTCAATACTTTGTGTCATATCATGCGAGTGTATTTCACTGTATTACTGTTTGGACCCAAATTTACACTATTGACCCAAGCGATCGAGACCATTAAGTGAGAATAGCTTCTAACCGTCAGATGGAAGAGTGAAGATAATTTTGTTAAAAGATAGCATTATGATTTTTATCATAATTATATTTTAATATTTATCTTGGAGTAGAACAGCACAATACGAATTGGGACTTATCGCGTGGCATGGCTGGTAAATGGTCATGATAGGTGTCATCTTACGGATGAGATAAGGAATGGCAGAGGGTTGGCTTGCATGCATGAATGAAGGTGAGACTGGATAAACCTTGGTATCCTGCCAAGAATCTAATTGCATCAACGTGGGATTTGATAATCACCTAAAAGAAAAATAAGAGTTTTGGATAATGGTGAATAAAAAAAAAAACCTAAGTAGGTTAGGTTGTTTGTTGGGTGTTGTCAGACGGATAGGCTTTTGGATGGGTGATGGCTTAGGTTTTTAAAGATTTGAAAAGTCAACCATTTGAAGATAGGCGTGAAGCCAATGCCACATATCAGTTTGAGTTATAGTTGGACTCTGCAAGCACCATTAGGCCGTGCCAAGCAAATATCCAACGCTATAAATACATGAGGTTGTGCAACGTTGAAAGCACCTCCAATTCAACACACAACTCCCATGCGCAAACTCTCTCAACAACTTTAGATTTTTTATTTTCTCTTTTCGCTGACACATCTTCTGTTGGCATCAACAACACTGTGAAAGCAACCGGTGATATCTTCAGTCAGCATAGATAGCTCTGTCACCGTAGAATCAGCCGATCTCGCAGCATCTTCCGTTGGCATCAACAGCACTGCGGCGAGGACGGTTGGTTACCTATCCAAGTCTCGGTCGAGAAGGATTTCCGAATCCTTATTGGTCGAGGTCATCTTATTAGCCTTCTCGGCGAAGTGAGGTTTTACAGCTTACTGAGCTCGGCGCATTGCACGCCGAGTTGTTTTATGATTGGATACTCTCAAGTAGGATTTAGAGTTCGGCATTCAGACGGCCGCACCACGTTCACTATTAAGACTTATATCCGCTTTGAGTATCTGTGCCCTTACACTTTGGTGTTGATTCAGTGTGAGTTTACTCTGATGAATACCATCATTGTGACTGAATCCAACGACGACGATTCGTGAACTTCGTAAGAATAGAAGCCTTGTCTTCATGTTCGATGACCCAAGAGGCCGAGACGTGTTCATTCCTCGGTCGCAATCGCAAGACGCAGAAGTCAGCCGCGCACCCAACGCAACATCAACAAATTTACTCCTCGGCCGAGCTCGACCGACGAGTTGGCATGCCCCGCATTCACCGAAGGACGTAGTTAGCTTATAGATTACTCGGCCTGCGCGCCACGTAGGCTTGGTAGTTTTTAGGGTCAACAATTACAAATGCCTAATGTAACTTCCTTAGTTCAACATCTTTTGGCTATTTGTATTATATTCAAATATATAGGTTCATTTTTCCACGTTCTTACAAAATTGTAATGGAATTGCCTTTCTCCATTTTTGCCAATAATTTTGTTGACGAAAAAGAACAAGACTCAATATCAACACAGCTCATTGATGAATTTAGTAGCTACTTATAAAAACCAAAATTACCATTGGTTATCATCAATCCGTGATCCCATATTCTCATGTGCATGCGCATGCATAAAAACTTTTCATTTCTTTTGGATATCCATTACCTCTTCAAGGGCATTACATTATCTCTTCCAGGATAGTCATATTTTAAAGAATGCGGATCATAACCTATTCTTGAGCATTATAGAGCTTGGATTTTAATCTTCACTTCCAGGAGTTGAGTCATTTAGAACCTATACGTCAATCATGCTTCATGCATGAGACATCAATATTCCCATGTTCGCGGATTGTCCTTTCTGGGACGTGTATCCATGCGGTGACTATCATGCTTCTGGCATGCAACAGTTATGCTTCGGGAATGCAATAGTTCAGTAATGCACATACTTCTTATTTCGAATGACTGAACCTTTTGAGTCTGAGGGTCTGCCACGCTTCAGGCATGCAACAGATAAATCATTTGCTGCCATATTATTTTGTCCAACAGGGACATCAATTCTTGTGGGCACATTTGCAGCAAGTATATATGATTTCATCACATTCAATTATTCTTACTTCATTTTCTCATTGATTGCTTCGTGAATCAAAATATGACAAATTCTCTTCGTCCTTCTGGAACGGTCTTTTCTTATCATTCTTCTAGAATGATATTTTCTCATCGTTCTTCTGGAACGATATTTTCTACCCCTAACGGCGGGAAAATTGTCTTATCAAAATGACAATCCGCAAATCATACGGTAAATATATCCCCAGTCAAGGGTTCCAAATGTTGAATGATAGATGGTGTTCAACATCAATGCCTAATCTGCGATGATGCCTTATTTCAGGACGTTGTGGCAATTCAATAGGCACATAGATAACACAACCAAAAACTCGTAAATGTATAATGTTTGGCTTGTTCCCAAACACGAGTTGTACTGAGAAGTATTGATGGTTGGTAACTGGTCTCAACCAAACTTAATAGTGAATTATGTAAAATAGCATGTCCACATGTAGAAAACTTGCAATTACATTTTCATGAGCAGAGCGCGGGTAATCAATTTCATCTGCTTAATAAATGCTTCTGCTAAACCATTTTAGTATAGACATAAGGAACTTCTGGTCCTTATTTAATAGTCTGTAGACTGAGACTCTTATGACTTTTATTACAATTAAGTTGAGGCACTGCGGCACTTCAAACTTAAGGTACTTATCAAGAAACTTCATGTCTGATCTTGAGGATCTAGGGACTTCATGCCTGATCTTTTTGCATGATGGAACTTCGGGTCCAATCATTTTATGTGATGAGGATCAATAAACTTCAGGTTCTGATCTGATCAAGGAACTTTGGGCCCTATATATACTTATCGTAACAAAAGGTAAGTACAACAAATAAATTAAAGCAATATGCGGTAATTCCAGCCGTAGTAAATAAATTTCATTTAAGTAAATAAAGCTTGTGACAATGGCTTTAATTCAGCATCATTCACATAAATCAAAACTTAAAGCAGTAGACGGTAAAATCGTCCATGATAAATAAATTGCTTTAAAGTAAATAGAACTTGTGACATGGGCTTTAAACCAACACCATGCACATAAATATCAAAGTTTTAAAGCAAAGGGTAATAATTCTACCCACTGTAAATAAATTGCTTTAAATCAATGGAACTTGTGAAAGTGTTTTAAGCCAACACCATTCACATAAATAAATATATATTTTCTTCTTTCTTTTAAGATGGTATAACACCATCCAAAAACCTTTACCCTCTTTTATTATTATTATTATTTTTCTTATTCATTCACATTCTACATCATTCCAAAAAACTTTGCCTTTTTTCTTTCATTTTACATGGTGCAACGCACCTTTCCAAATCTTTGGCCCCATTTCCCTTTTTATTATTTTCTGTGCACAATTCCAACGCATCAAATGAGCTATTCTGGAGCTTTATGGTGCTGGCTTTTCTTTGTCCTGAGCAGAAACCATCCTACTTAATTATCTCTCAACTTCTTGTTGGTAACATGGAGCTCTGGGGATTTTCAAGCTTAATTCAGACAGAGAGAATTATAGGGTCTGAAACGCCAAGCTTTATTTCAGAGGACTACAACGCCATCAAAAGACGGTGGCCATGGGCGCCAGGGCGAGCAGTGTAAAACTCAAGGCTAGAATTACTGTGAGTCCTCAAGATCCGTCGAGAACGACGCGTTCTGGGTTTCCAAGTCTGATGAGATTCTTCTGGATCTCTGGAAACCAGTTGTCAGGTACGAGTTTTCTTATCTCGTGACGACTTCAGGTCGTTGTAAATTTCAATTATCACCAGAATTCAGTGGGGGGCTTCTGGCGCGGTGGGAGATACAGAAAATGGACATACCTTTTATTCTGTGAGATTTTTGGCTAGCAGAGGTGGGAGGTAGGTAATGCTTCACCGGATTTATGGCGTTATGCTTTCCACTAACATGAGAGCTTCTCGTGCTGATAACGTGTTGTAAAATCAACGGTGGGTGCAGTGGAATAAATGAAACAAGACACAAAATTTACGAGGTTCCTCTACAGTCAGTGTGACTGGAGTACGTCCGCAGGGCAGCAGTGGTGCTTTCATTATAATTTGGAATAATAGGAGTACAAAGATAACTCTATCTATTATCTCATCTCCTCTTCCTCTTTTTTCTCTCTTCCTCTCTTTTTCTCTCTTCCTTTCTTCCTTCCTATCTCTCCTGTTAGTCTCTCCTATTCTTCACCTTTCATTCATTTTATAAACAAAGAGAAAGCACTATTCACTTTACAAATTTTCCACAAATGAATAGTGAAAAGACTGTGCATAAATAGTAACAAACTATTCATGTGGGCCATCCACATATTATTCACAACATAAGTTTTGTTTTCTTCTTTTTTCTTTTGTTAATGTTTAATCAAAGTTTTACAAAAACGTTATACACTAGTATGACGGCGAGCTGAGTATCACGTAGGTGGATTAGAAGGGCGCTTAGGCAAGTTTAGACACGTTTTCTTAATTTTTAAGTGTCTGAGGATTAATTTGGGCAGTGTCCAGTCGCTTAGCGCCTAGGCAAGGCTGAGGCAGTGATAAGCGGGGTCTAAATGGTGCTAAGCGGGATTTTAAGACAGTGTGTGTAACTGTGTATGTTGTTTTATACTTTACGTAGCTCCCATATCATTTGCACCAACATTGTTATGTGATTTCTTTGGTAGTCAATAAGGTAGTGATTTGAACTTAGAAAACTCTTTAAACACTAGAAAAAAGAGATATCTTCTTTATATATAAAGCCAAGGGTCCAATGAACAATGTTTTTTTGTGTCACGAGCTTCATCAAAAAATTGGACAAAAATGCCCCTCAAACAAAAAACTTCAAAAGCAACCCAAAATAATGCATCAAATGTGGCAGATGTATTTTAGTCATTTTAACCGTTTTTTTTTAATAATTATTATTTTTTGTAAAGTTTTTTCTTTTTTAATAATTAGTACCTTACAATAAGTTAGCAATAATGTGATTCAATCAGTTGTTCATTAAATATTATTTTCTCTATTTTTAAACACATTCAAAACATCTTAAGAGGCATGTAATGCCAGTTATAAAAAAAATATTTCGCACACGCATAATAATGTGATTAAATTAGTTGTCAAATGATTTTTTTTAATAAAATATATTATCTACACTAATGGGGAGGGGTGGATTTAGCCTCACAATGGGCAAACAATAATGGATTCAATCAGTTATTTATTAAATATTATTTTCTCTATTCTTAATGTAAATTCAATAGAATGTAGACGAAAATTGAAAGACCGGTTTTATTATGTGAATTCAGCTGCTTTGATTGGTTTGTGAGGGGTTTTTTTTATAGCATGATCCAAGATTATTCATTTACTTCAAATATTTGACTTTCCTTTTGTCAATTCACGCATATAAATACATTTAAAATGTGTAAGTCGCACATAGCACGCTGTGATTAAAAAAATGTCTTTTGCACGTGCTCATGCGCGTGCATGAATGCGAGTTATTAATTAAACCAATAACTATTTGGTTACAACTTAGATGAGTTATTGCACAAGCTTATTAATAGAATCTTTATATTTGGGAAATGTTCCAATCTAACATTATTATTGTTCTAAGTGAACGCAATGTCACTTAAGTAATCAACTTATCGATTTTTGTTCAATATAATAGTGATGTTCCGTTCACTTTAAACAGTTTGAGTAAAATATATGTTTAAGAGTTGTTTTATATGTGTACCTGTTCTATCTCTCTACTCAGAAACCCTAAACTGGCTCCGTTGTGATAATTCTCACCTTGTATTCTTTAAGTATATAATAATCAAAGGCTTTTTTGTTAGTCTGTTGGAATGAGAATAATAAAAAAAATATCAACAATAATAATCATACAGAAGTTACAACATTAATTGTGTACAAAATTAATATAAACAACTAGAAATAAAGTAATACAGACTGACAAACTTGAAGATTAAGACATGCATATATGCAATGTCCTAAAAACAAAATTTCGCCTCTACTCTTGTGCTTGTAGTTTGACATGCTTCTATCTCTCAAGATTTAACAATATATAATTCGAAGTCAAAACACTGCAATTTTCAGACTCTAGAGAACATTATATATTTCGTATTCTCAAGACACGACTTATAATTTGACAAAGATATAATGAGAAAATAAGAAAGGGAAAACTCCTCTTTATGCATATCTAACGTCTATTCTAACTTGGATTTATGTAAAACCTACGATGTCCATACACAATGTAGTGCCACTTTGTACAAGATGGCACCAACTTGAATAAACGGTTAAGAACTTTTCATTCAAACATTGAATTAAATATTATTATTATTATTATTAATATTAAATGTAAATTCCAACATGTTCCACTTAAACTTTTAATTAAACAAACAATAAAACATAAGAAAAGAAAATGGGGGCCATCATATATATTCAACGATTACTACGAAAGTAAAGAGGCCTAGAAACAAATAGAACAAAAAAGAAGCGATATTGCTGGTCAATTTACATATAAACTAGCTTTCATGCACATGCGTGAGGGCGTGCAGAAGGTAATTTTTGAATTACGATATATTACACACGATTTACATGTTTTAAATATATTTATATGTGTAAATTGACAAAATAAAAGTCAAATGTTTGAAGTAAATGTATAATCTTAGATCATGCTAGAATAAACCCTCATAAACCAATTAAAGCAGCTGAATCAACATAATAAAATCGGTCTTTATTGAATTTATATTAAGAATAGAGAAAATAATTTTAATAAACAACTGTTTGAATCATATTATTACTAGCTCATTGTGAGGTTAAACGCACCCCCTTAGTGTAGATAATATCGTTTGTTAAAAAAAAAATCATTTGACAACTAATTTAATCACATTATTATCCGCGTGCGAAAAACCATTTTTATAACCAGCGTTACATGCCTCTTAAGATGTTTTGAATGTGTTTAAAAATAGAGAAAATAATATTTAATGAACAACTGATTGAATCACATTATTGCTAGCCTATTATGAAGTACTAATTATTTTTAAAAAAGTACAAAAAAAATTAATTATTAAAAAACATTGTTAAAATGACGAAAATACCCTTGCCACATTTGATGCATTATTTTGGGTTGCTTTTGAAATTTTTTTGTTTGAGGGGCATTTTTGTCCAATTATTTTTTATGAAGCTTGTGACACCAAAAAATACTATTCATTGGGCCCTTGGTTTTATATATAAAGAAGATTAGCATGCCATACTAATCATGATTAGTAGATAATAATTGACCAATTTAACAGATACAAGCATGATTAGAATAAAATGTATATAAGAAAGAAGACCAAGACTTGTGTCAGCTGTCAATGTGATCATATGGTACATAATTTTAAAGGTTTCATATTCTAGTTTCTTCGCGTTCACACTACGTCGAGAGTTGATATGTGGGGGCAACATTTCCGGTGAGGACCAATGCAAAGATTTATAAGATGTTGAGTTACTCTTATATTACTAATTTTTAATTGATTTTATGGAGAAATTCCAATTTTTTTTATAGTATGAGATCAAATTATCCCTCATGTGAAAGCCTAAAGACCACATGTGCTCACACATCACACAATTGGTTGTTCATGTATAGACTTAAAAATTAACCGCACGTAAAGAAACGTGTTGAGAGTTAATGATGTGAAAACAAAATGTCCCACAACGATGAGGGATAGACCAGTGCAAAGGCATATAAAATGTTAAACTATTCTCCGTACCTACAACAAAAACCCCAATTTCTTCACACTAGTACATCAGCATGGCAGCAGTGCACGTGCTCTAATTAAAGAGTCGATGTAATGTCACAAAAAACAATATGTGATCAGTTATCTGACTGGATTAATGGGGACAAGGATCCTCGATCATTTTTATGGGATTCAGAGATCAATCAATCGTGTCCGTTTATCGTGTGATCAATTTTTGTTAGGTATTATTTATATTCAATTTTAAATTAAAATTTTAAAATAATTTCTAACCGCATAATGTATGATAAATAGAAACGATTGATTGATCATTTGAATCCCAACAAAGAGAATCCAAAAATGATCCTATTCCAATTAATGGCTGGAACACCTTGTAATTCATGATTGGGGGACATGTAGCCATGAAAAATCAGAAATGTAGGACCACCACCCTTTTTCTTTCAGGGGTCAACAATATAATCTTGTAAAATTAATTTTGAAATATATGTATGTTTTTACAATCTTCAGTTTAAAATATATTTTTTACACTAACAGGACAATAAATAGACGATAAAGAGGCACTAAGATGTGAATTGATCTTGACCATAAGTTCCGCCAAAGTTCAATATAATTGCGACGTCGGCCTAGCTTCTTTCCCAAGATGTGCAACAGCTCCGACGTCGGACTAGCTTCGAAGCCTATTAAGTTGTCATATTAGTGTTCATTGATGCAAAGGATTGGGTGAAAGAAGATATGCTCATCATATTATTTGCCTACTCAGTAACTCACATGCACAATCACCTTGGACCCTGTGCAGGAATATACATACATACATACATACATACATACATATATATATATATATATATATATATATATATATATATGCATGGACTTACTAGCTATTTTCTTTTGATCTTTGTCATGAATCCTCCTAACTTGAACATGCATATTTAGGCTATGCTTGGATTGGGGTTTTGCAAGTCGATCGTGGGTTTGAATGCCAAATTATGAAGAAAATAATTACGAAATGCATCATCTAAGCATTACAAAAGCATAGAAACGGATAGACAGATAGTTTGGCTTCCAATCCCAGACTTGCAAAACCCTCACCCGAACATAGCCTTAAGGACGAACCTATGGCAAGGGATGGCCAAACAATAGCCGTATAATTTGGTACAAAAGAAATACGTAGAAATATAGTACATAGGGTGTATGGTGGTGTTATCCACACAATTATTTTTACCTCTCACACACTCTTCTCAAATTTTGACTGTCGGATCGAATGAATTGAAGAAGATCACTGAACAGAAATTAACAAGGATGTATGGAGGAAAAAACTGAGCTTGTGAATAGTATTTCATTCCTTTAATTTATTTATTTTTTATTTAGAGAGGCGGAACTGAAAATTGGGCCACTCTGCCACTGACCCTGAAAGCCCAAAATACTAGAAGCTTAAGCGCGCCCATTTCCGTCGTCAACCTCCCAACCCCCGCCTCTCTGTCATCACAATCACTCATGGCTCCCCCCAAAATTCTGCTCTCCGGCGACGTTTCCGGCAACCTAAAGCAGCTCTTCAAACGCGTCGTTTCGGTATCTCTCTCTCTCTCTCTACATCTCTTTTCTGTAGCTCCACTAATTTGCAATTTCTAATTTTACCGAGTTAACTCGTTCTAGGTCAACAAATCGGCGGCGGGTCCATTCGACGCGCTGCTCTGCGTGGGCCAGTTCTTCCCCGACTCGGCGGACCAGCTCGACGAGTTCAACGATTACATCGAAGGCCGGGCCCAAATTCCTCTCCCGACCTACTTCATCGGCGACTACGGCGTCGGCGCCGCCAAGGTCCTCCTAGCTGCGACGAGAGACGCGGGCAACCAAGGCTTCAAATTGGACGGCTTGAAGATTTGCAACAGCCTCTACTGGTTGAAAGGCAGTGGCAAGTTCACGCTCCACGGTATAGTCCAATGTGCTTTAAATTCCGGCTTATTTTTCTCGCTTAAGTTTCTGTTGGTTACTGGGAAAACCAAAGGACGGAACTTTGCCATTCTGTTTGGTTAATGGGAAAAAAAGGAGTGAACTGGAGGTTAAAATTTTGGTTTAAAATTGTGCTTATATAGAATTCAGTAGTTTATTTATTTTTGCTAATCAATTGTATTAAGCTTAGTGCACCTTTTATGTTCTTAGCTAATCTTTGCTATATTTTTCGTAAAATCGGATTAGTTGCTCGGCTTGATTAGGATTACTCGAATCATGCTTAATTCTGATCAAGGGCAAGTGATTAATGCTCACATAAGGGGTTGCAGTCATTGAGTGTGGTAAAAACGAGGAATGTGTAAATTGTCGTAAATGTAATAGCTTTACGATAGTTTGCGTTTGTATATTTTAGGATATTTGCTGATAGACTGATAGTTGATATCTGTTCATTTATGTTTATAGCTGATTTTGGTGCTCACATTGTTCAGGGTTATCTGTGGCATACTTATCTGGTCAGCAATCTTCAGATAGCCAACAGTTTGGGACGTATAATCAGGACGATGTTGATGTATTGCGAGCGATTGCTGAGGAGCCTGGAATTATTGACTTGTTCCTAACATATCCTTGTGTGCTATAAATTTATCAATTTCTTATTGTTTATCTTGTAGAATGAATAAGAAGCTCCTTTAGTATCCGTTACATGCTTTAGTTTGCTGCATGTTTTCAGTTTTTGGATTTTTGTGTGATTTCCTTAAATGATTGTTACTAATAAATGGCCAAGCGGGATCACTAATAGAGCAAATACATCTGATGCTCCCCCTGGAGCTTCCGAGCCTTTTGGCACTGACAATATTGTGGCAGAGTTAGTAGCCGAGATCAAGCCACGGTACAAAATTTTAGAGATTATTGCATGGCATGTCACTTTTAATACTCTCGTCAATTGCATAAAGTGGTGAACAGAATAATTTTAGCTTTTGCAATGGATAGTAGCAACAGCTCTATGATTCTGATCAAAGTTCGTCCTCTGTGGTAGCTATCATATTGCAGGCACGAAAGGCGTGTTCTATGCACGTGAACCTTACTCTAATGTTGATGCTGTGCATGTCACACGCTTCTTGGGCCTTGCTCCAGTAGGAAACAAAGATAAGCAGGTTCGTTATCTCAACATAGTTTCAAGTTATATTCATCAAGTCGAACATCTTTGTTTCCCTTATTATTTGGTCTTGGGATGAATTGATATGCGTGCTGCCCCTTGTTATGGATAAAATGCTTGAGTTTCTTATCGTTACATCTCCATTTTCTGTCCTTAGATATAGCTTCTAGTCATTAATAACCTGTTGCATTTGTACTTGCTCCTCAGAAATTCATTCATGCGCTTTCTCCTACTCCAGCATCTACAATGTCTGCTATTGAGATTAGGGCGAAGTCGACAACCACTACCTTATCTCCATACACATATGAGGAGAAAACAGCTCATTCAATAGAAGCTGGAAAGAGGTCTAGCGATAGTATTTCTGATTCACAGTACTGGAGATACGATGTCCCACAAAAAAGGCAGAAACATGGAGATGGTAATAGGCTGTGTTTTAAGTTTGTATCGTCTGGATCTTGTCCTCGAGGGGAAAGTTGCAACTTTCAACATGACGTAGATGCAAGAGAACAATCGTTGAGAGGTGTTTGTTTCGATTTTTTGAACAAAGGTAAATGTGAAAGGGGTCCAGAGTGCAAATTTAAGCACAGCTTACAGGATGAAGGTGACAGCAATTCTCAACTGGAACGTGGATCTGGAAATGCTAACAGAAACAGGTTGCTCTCTGAATTACACTTTTATGCTTATTGAGCAGGCCCAGTCAGACGTATTCAAGATGTTATGTCTTTTGGTTGTAACACTAAGTTCGATCTCACATGCAGGTCAACAGAGTGTTGGTTTTGTTTGTCAAGCCCCAAAGTAGAATCACATCTCATTATCAGCATAGGGGAGCATTACTATTGTGCCCTTGCTAAAGGCCCGCTTGTTGAAGATCACGTATTGCTAATCCCTATAAGTCATTCACCAAATACCGTTTCTCTACCCTCAGAATGTGATATTGAGCTCGATAGGTTTCAGAATGCTCTGAAGAAGTATTATAACAAACAAGGAAAGGAAGTTGTTTTCTTTGAATGGGCTTCGAAACGTACGACTCATGCTAATCTTCAGGTAAGATCTGTGTTGCAAATGTTTATGTGAGAAGTTTTTTGGGTGAATTACTTACCCCATCGTTCTTTTGTATAGGTCGTTCCTGTTCCTTCAGCCAAAGCAGCTGCCCTGAAAAATATATTTAACTTAGCTGCTGAAAGGCAGGGGTTCAAGTTCACAACCATGAAATGTAAAAACCCATTTTTATTGTGCTCAATCGGCATGGAACTTTTCAAGTATACTTTTTGAGAAGCTTTCAATATTCCTTTCCTTCGACTGTATCTTTAACTGATGCTTCTCTTCGTTGCAGCCAGTAACAATTATGATGGGAGAACATTGTTAGGGGAACAGTTCGACAGAAATTTTAGTTTCTTCTATGTTCAGCTCCCTGATGGTACAATCCTATCACATTCGATTGAAGAGAATGAGAACTTCTTACCCCAATTTGGACGCCAGGTAAGGACATAGTTCAACCGATTGTTTATAATCTGCCAATTTGTTTCCTGACATTCAGAAGGTTGAACTCCAATGACAAATGATTTAATTTGCAGGTTATGGCAGGTTTGTTGAAGAAGGCCGACAGGGATGATTGGAAGAATTGTACGGATAGCAAAGAAGAGGAAACCAAGATGGTGGAAGATTTCAAGAGTGGATTTGGAGAATTCGATCCAAATAAGTAATTTCTCTCAGAGGGTAGTAAACACTGAGAGTCATAAACTTGTGACATGATGTGATATCAAACGTACTTTTGCACATCTCTGTCTACGGTTGAGGTCCCTCCTAATTCTTGCAATTCTGAGAACCAAATCCAATGTTGCTCCGTATAGGTCATTTTTTCCGTCACTTTGAAGTGGATAGCTACGACTTTTGGACGACAATTAACCGCAGATGCTCTCTAATACTTCCTAAACCGAACAACTTGTCAGTGGCTCATTCTCTCTGCAACAAGTGAGATCAAGAGGTGGCCTTCAAAGATGAGATATAGTCCAGTAAGTTAAACTCAACTGCTGATTGATGCCGATTTTTGTTTATCTGTTTTTGGTATTTTTGGATTCGGAATCTGACTTGTCTGTTATGAATCCGGCATTGTAATTCTCTGCTATCTTCACCGCATTAGGCGCCGTAAATGTGAAATCACATGCTTTGATTAGCTGTTTTCAGTTTTGTGGCAATAGAAACTCAATAATTGCACACCACCTTGCAGCCAGGCTTTTCTTTTTCGTGTTTTTCGGTTTATGTCTACTGAGTGGTGCAATTATACAAAGTATATGTTGGAATGTGATCAATAATACAAAGTATATGCGTCTACTACTTGGTACAATGATTGGTTTTATGCTTACGATAGAAGGGGCAAAGGGTCACAGTCTCAGGGTCCAGAGAAATTATAACGATCTCTGTTTGCCGTTGAAGAGCTTGTTGAGTGGGACTCAAGTTTGGTAGGATTTATTAGGACTAGTTGGGAGCCTACTAGAGTGGGCGACGAATATTCATAGGGAATGATGTGTCTTTTCAGCCTTTGGCAAAGTTGCAGCCTCCAAAAGAAACAAAGCAATATTGAAACAAATAGTTGAAACCCTACGGAACGAGAAAGAACTTGTATGACATGGGTATATTGGTATGGTGCTGACATCCCGTGCTAATGATACATGAGTGTGTGAGTTTCTTTTCATATGACTTTTTGGGACGAGACGCCGCTATGACAATTATGCATGTGCCAATGAGAGCAACTTGCATGCAACGAGTTTAACGATAGTGTTACGTTTACGTCCAGTAATTCATATCATGCGGTAAAAAAACTTATGCATGACAATACATTAATGGATTGAGACGAGAAAAAACATATCCTATGAGATGTCATGTGGGTTGTATGTAAATAAATAGCCCCGAAGTTTCTTTAGTCCCAACTCCCAAGTACCAACCTTATTTGTTCTTGTTGCGACACGTGATGCAAGAGTGAATTGTCATGGTCGGAAGAAAAGGCTTGGCCCACAAGCTCTCTAATGTGATGGATTGTGATCCACGTGTCCCAAGCATGCGGACCGAGAAATTCGAACTAGTTAATTTAAATCTTACGGTCTTCATTAGCCTATCTAATTGGCTCACTTTATAAAAATCCAAAAACACGAACGGTTCAAATTTCTCTTTCTCTTGAACGGTTTGAATATCTCGGTGTGCGAACTTCGTGCTCAGAGATATGGTCTACATCTCAATGCTAATTGGATGGTTATAAAGAAGCTTTGTGGCAGAACAGTCACGTTGCCTTTGCTTTTTAGGTCGTGAAGAAAATACGACAGGCCAGTACTCGAACAAAGATGGAGTCACAGACAAGAAAACTATTGGATCACAAGGCTTCTCTAACTGAGTAGTGAAATCATTATGATAACGAAAACCCAATTTTGAACTTTCGATCATTATGCAGGGCTTGTACTTTCGAGAAATTTACCAACAACGGGAATGTCACAATAAATCACGTTTTGTCAAGCATTTATACTTCCTACACACTAGTGCCAGACTGACTTGAAATACAGCTACAGTAAAAAGAGTAGGAGGGACCAAAGTGAAAAAGAAGATGCAGACGTGTTTGGAACAGTTTTTGGATGCCGATGTAGATTTCGAGTGGTCCACTATATACTCATCCATCGTGTGGGATGGGGGTTTCAGTGGCTTGTCTTATATGCCACAAGGCCATTATCTTTTGTTTCTCTCATTAATTCGATGATAATATTGGTAGTGGATTTCACAAATAAATAAAAAAAATTCGAAAGAAAAAGACTAATATTTGTTTCATGAAAACCCTTGGATATTAACTTATGTAGTTGATGCCAAAGAACAACTGAACAAGTTCATGATGCCTGAACAAGTTCCAAGTAGGGAGAAAAAAAAGAATTTGTGCGTCCACTGGTTAGGCAATATGTGCTTGCTTTGATCCTTTTCATTTTCGTTGGTTTATTTTACGACGGGTTTATTAATCTATAACTGAGCAAGAATATGCATGTGGTTCAACATTCTAATAGATAAGTTTGAGTTTCTATCAACGCGTCTTATTTTCTAAACTTTCAATTCGCTTATATTATTGTAATAGTTTCGAGTTATCTCGTATCGTACCCTTAATAATATAGTAAATTAAAGAAAAAAATCGAGCAACAGTGAGTTGCACATGGAATAAATTTGATGGATGCGGAGTTAAAATTTCGTTTCCATCGAAATTGTTATTCTAGTAAATAAATTTGAAGTATGAATGATACTGATTGTGTGTCGGCTCGTTAGATGCATGTTCTCTAGAAATATTGCATCATCAACAAACTAGTCAACAAAGTTGCATGATCAGTGGGGAACCCATTAACCACCACGAGGTTTGGATAAACCAAACCAGCGGATTAGGGCTCCACTTTGGCAATATTTGAATTTTGTGGCTCATTTTGTTTTTGTATTTTCATCACAAGAAAATCATGGGAAATTGATTGAACTCATTAATCTACGAAGTTTAATTGTTGAAATAATCAAAATTTGAACCATCACATGGTGGTTCAATGTTGGAGACGAATTTTAATTTCGTATGTCTTGAGTTTGACTCTTGCTGCTGCTTGTGAATCACGCTATGGTGGCCAGATGATGCTTAAATGTCGTTGTAAGTCTTCCTGAGTCTCTAGCCCTTAAAAAGGTGGATTGTCGTAGCGAAGCTACCAACTGGTCCCTTTTTATTAAAAAAAAAAAAAAAAGCCTAATCCAAATTTGACCACACATTGACTAAATTTTAGAAAGTGATCCATTCATGCAAAACCTAATTTTTAAGTTGGTCACTACCAATTCCTCAAATTATATGTTTATGATTTTCCAAGATTTCATTTGTTGCATTTTTATTGATAAACTGAGATTCTAAACTAATTTACATGGAGGGAAATTTGAACTCAAGTTCAATTCTAAGGAGTAAACACACTTTTGTAATTCATTATCGTAACCCACATTTTCTCCATCTGATGTATGTTGTCCACAAAATAGAATTTTTTTTCTTCCCTTGATGAATATTTAATGTTTATAATGGACTAATTAGCCATGAATGACCCAAAAAAACGAAATTAGGTTTGAATGGATTAGCATATCCTATCAATAGATGCTTCTGTTTAACAAAGTAATTATGGAAGCAGCCATTCAAGAAGAGACACAATGTTTCATAAAAGTCTTCAAGTTTGTTTTTGAAAGTCAAGGGTTAACAGTATGGACCCCATGAGATTTTTTTAAAATGTGTCGGGAGCACGGCCTAGTATACCAAGCGATTAGTTGAAACTTTTTTTTTTAAAAGTTTCAAACCATTTGTATTATTACAGTTAATATACTGAACTGTGTTTTATGCACACTGAAAAATCTTTCAGACCCCATAAATAAATACTCAATTCAACCCTTTTAAGAAGGATTAAATGGCTTCTCATAAATTGCAGTATATGTTAGGAATGTACTGACCTCACCAAACATAAATAAATTCACTTGGAAACATATTTATTATGATTTTCATTTTTTCAGTTCAAGAATTGCATTTGGTGAAGTTTGTATTATGAATCCGACGTTTAAGAATTTTTGATGTGATCGTCACACTAAAAAACTGTACTATTAGTCCATGATGGTATATGCGACTAACAAAAACTGCTTTGTTTCTTTTCACTTTGCTTTGCAGCCCACCAAAGAAAAAGAAAGAAGAAAGGCTTCTACTTCAATCCATCAAATATGTACCGATCAAAAAGATATTTACTTTCTATCTTATGAGGATGCTGATTGCTAAACCATACACTTGTAGAATATATAATGCATGGTCTTTTAAAATGCATTAAAATAAGGTTTGAAATTTGAAATATCTAAATCGCAAAAGGAGGCTGACGTGTCAAACCCTGGTTTTGACACCTCACACCCAAAAGACTATATACTCCGCATAATCTCGGGTGCAACCAGTGTTTAAAATATATGTATCGGTTAAAATATTAATAAACAAATTTGTAGAAATATCGATAACGATATTAGTGCCGTCGATGGAAAAGATGAAAATTTGTTCATAAACGTGAAAATTTAAAACAAAATTTGAGGGGATACTAAACATTAGTTTAGACGAAAATATAAGATTTTATCTGATACTTAATCGAGATGTAAAAAATATAGACAAAATCTGTCGAGTTAAGCCGAAATTTAAGTGTTTCTCCAACATGCGGTGAAGTCTCTTTCCATACCTTTGTCTGATTTTTCAATAATTTCGTGAAAATATCAAATCATACAGAAAAACTTCAAACGGGGACCACAACTTGGTGTATTTTTCTTCGGACAAGGATTGTCTGCCCTCCCTTTTTTCATGTCCTTACATGCCCTCATGTTTGTATGATTACGGTTAAGCCACGTCAACATTTTATATTACTATTCATTTTTGTCTTATTATATTTATAAAAAAATAATATAAAATATTAACGTGACTTAAACGTGACCACACAAAACATGAGAGCACGAAAAGGTATGGAAAAAAAGGAGGGCAGACCATCTTTTCCTTTTTCTTCGGCTTTCCTCTCGCAATACACTCAATTGCATCTAAATTTCTCTCCTTCCTCAGTTGAAGTCCACTATCCCTGGCCGACCAACAGGAAAAACAGCCAACCAAAGAAGAAACTGAAAGTCGAGTAAAAACCCATTAAAATCAAGGTCCCAAGAATTTCAACCCCAAATAGAAGTATTGTACTTTAAACAATCTAAGCCTTCCCCACTATAAAATATCAACCACCAAGAACTCCCTCGATCTCGTCCCTTTCTCTCTCTACCCCACTCAAAAACCTCTCCCTCTCTCTCTCTCTCACTCTCAAAATCTGTCACTTCAGCACTGTAAGTTTGCTGTGTGCGTGTACATAAGTTACAAATTTTTTGATTTTCTGGTTAATTTCCAAATTTCCCAGTTGGGTTTTGCAACTCATGTCTGTTGAAAAGTTTCTATATTTCATGGACCTCCCTGAGCTCTGCAAATTCCAGAGCTTTTGTTCTCAGAAAGCTAGAGTTTGGCTTCTCCTAGCTGTTTTCACCAAACCCTTCTCTGGGTTGCCTTCTCATTGCTTTGCTCTCACTGCTTGTGGGAATTTTTTAAACCAATAAAATCACCCCTTTTAATTTTGCTTCAAGTTACAACTCAATTAATAATTTAAAACAGTGGTGAATTTATTAATTTAATCATTGTTGCTGTTACTTTTATTATTTTATTGCTCTCTAGTTAGTAGTTACTTCCTACTCTGGAGGAGTTATTTGGGTGCGGAGATTTTTGAGATTTGGTGATGATGCCAGCCATTCTTCAGCTGGTTAATCTCTGTGTCATTGGGTTAGCTTTAGCTTTTGCTTTTGCTCTCCAAGGATCTGCAGGTAAATTTTTAATCTTTGCAAATCTCTGTTGAAGTTTTGATGTTTCACAATTCACATAAACATTGTTAGGAATTTAGAACGAACTGTTGGATTAAGTTGTTAATTCTGATATGATTCAGAGGATTTAGTGATTAAGCAACATTGTAGTAATCTGAGTGTGTGAAATTTTCGTGTCGGTATTGTTTGTGATCAAGTTCTGCAATCACATTTCTGTGGGAATGGTCCGAATGGATATATGAAGTATGCTAGGAAGTGACTAAATGAATCAAATTTCGGCATGTTCTTTGATCTGAGCATGTTCATGTCTTGTTGAATTGTCTTCTGAATGCTGCCCGAGTGTAAATTTATGACCGGAGCTCACAGCTAGTGTGTCTTCTAGTGCATGGTGATGGCCGGAAATTGTAATGCTATGTTTTTGAAATGACTGTGTTGGGAAGTTTGGTTGTTTAGCAAATCCTAGTTCCGGTTTCATCTTGATCTGGGAATTGCCTTACCATATGTTTCATCTGATGAAACGCTGTTCCAAGTCTAAATCGTACTGCAACTATGAAGTATAATACTTTTGGTAATAAGAACATATAATATAAAAGGGCTTTTAAGATATCAGATTTCCATTGCTTGCTTTAGTTTTCTTCTTCTAAGCAACAGCATATGCCTTCTCTCAGGGTTAAATATATCACCATCACCAGAACCTCTCTCCGTGAATCCTCCCGTTGAAACAGCACCCCCTCCTCTCACTGACAGAAAGTCGTTCACAAGCAATGTACCAATCCCCGCATTACAGCCAAATGGTAAGTCCCATAACTCTGCTGTTATAGATTAGAAGTTAAGATCATCTGGTTAAGCTCCTAATTTGACATGCCAGGGTCCAATTTGCACCCACCGCCTGCAATGCCACCTCTCATGTCCGCCCCACTGCCCCCAAATAGTGCTCCTCCACCACCAAGTGTTGACGGTCAAGTCCCATTTATGCCACCAAAAACTGCTCCTCCACCACTAAGTACTGAAGTTCATGTACCGTCTGCGCCGCCAAATAATGTTCCTCCACCAAGTGTTGAAAGTCAAGTACCGTCTGTGCCACCAAAATGTGCTCCTCCTCCACTAAGTATTGTGGTTCCTGTACCGTCTACGCTGCCAAATAATGCTCCTCCACCACCAAGTGTTGAAGGTCATGCACCATCTGTGCCACCAACAAATTCTCCTCCACCACCAAGTGTTGAAGGTCATGTACCGCCTACGCCACAAGTTAATGTTCCTCCACCACTGAGCATTGAAGTTCATGTACCTACTGCACCACCAAATAATGCTCCTTCACCACCAAGTGTTGAAGGCCATCTACCGCCTATGTCACCAAAAACTGCTCCTCCACCACCAAGTGTTGGAGGTCATGTACCATCTTTGCCACCTCCTCATTCTCCTCCACCAGCAAGTGTTGAAGGCCATGTACCGCCTATGCCACCAAAAACTGCTCCTCCACCACTAAGCACTGAAGTTCATGTACCGTCAGCTCCGGCAACTAATGCTCCTCCACCACCAAGTGTCGAAAATCAAGTACCGTCTCTGCCACCAAAAGGTGCTCCTCCACCACCAAATAATGCTCCTCCACCACCAAGTGTTGAAGGTCATGTACCATCTGTGCCACCAACTAATTCTCCTCCACCACCAAGTGTTGAAGGTCATGTACCGCCTAAGCCACCAATTAACGGTCCTCCTCCACTAAGCATTGAAGTTCATGTACCTACTGCACCACCAAATAATGCTCCTCCACCACCAAGTGTTGGAGGTCATGTACCATCTATGCCACCTCCTAATTCTCCTCCACCAGCAAGTGTTGAAGGCCATGTACCACCTATGCCACCAAAAACTGCTCCTCCACCACTAAGTACTGAAGTTCATGTACCGTCAGCGCCAGCAACTAATGCTCCTCCACCACCAAGTGTTGAAAGTCAAGTACCGTATGTGCCACCAAAAGATGCTCCTCCTCCACCACCAAGTGTTGAAAGTCAAGTACCGTCAGTGCCACCAAAAGATACTCCTCCAGTACCAAGTGTTGAAGGTCATGTACCATCTCTGCCACCAGCTAATTCTCCTCCATCACCAAGTGTTGAAGGTCGTGTACCGCCTACGCCACCAATTAATGTTCCTCCACCACTAAGCATTGAAGTTCGTGTACCTACTACACCACCAAATAACGCTCCTCCGCCACCAAGTGTTGAAGGTCATGTACCATCTATGCCACCAACTAATTCTCCTCTACCACCAAGTGTTGAAGGCCATGTACCGCCTATGCCACCAAAAACTGCTTCTCCACCACTAAGTACTGAACATGTACCGTCAGAGCCACCAAATAATGCTCCTCCACCACCAAGTGTTGAAAGTCAAGTACCTTCTTTGCCACCAAAAGATGCTCCTCCTCCACCACCAAGTGTTGAAAGTCAAGCACCGTTGGTGCCACCAAAAGATGCTCCTCCACTACCAAGTGTTGAAGGTCATGTACCATCTCTGCCACCAGCTAATTCTCCTCCATCACCAAGTGTTGAAGGTCGTGTACCGCCTACGCCACCAATTAATGTTCCTCCACCACTAAGCATTGAAGTTCATGTACCTACTGCACCACCAAATAATGCTCCTCCGCCACCAAGTGTTGAAGGCCATGTACCATCTATGCCACCGACTAATTCTCCTCCACCAACAAGTGTTGAAGGCCATGTACCACCTATGCCACCAAAAACTGCTTCTCCACCACCAAGTACTGAACATGTACCGTCAGAGCCACCAAATAATGCTCCTCCACCACCAAGTGTTGAAAGTCAAGTACCGTCTTTGCCACCAAAAGATGCTCCTCCTCCACCACCAAGTGTTGAAAGTCAAGCACCGTTGGTGCCACCAAAAGATGCTCCTCCACTACCAAGTGTTGAAGGTCATGTACCATCTCTGCCACCAGCTAATTCTCGTCCACTACCAAGTGTTGAAGGTCATGTACCGCCCACACCACCAATTAATGTTCCTCCACCATTAAGCATTGAAGTTCATGTACCTACTGCACCACCAAATAATGCTCCTCCACCACCAAGTGTTGAAGGTCATGTACCATCTATGCCACCAACTAATTCTCCTCCACCTGCAAGTGTTGAAGCCCATGTACCGCCTATGCCACCAAATAATGCTCCTCCACCACTAAGCATTGAAGTTCATGTACCTTCTGCACCACCAAATAATGCTCCACCACCAAGTGTTGAAGGCCATGCACTGCCTGTGCCACCAAATAATGCTCCTCCACCATTAAGTATTGAAGTTCATGTGCCGTCTGCACCACCAAATACTGCTCCTCCACCACCAAGCGTTGAAGGTCATGTACCGTCTATGCCGCCAACTAATGCTCATCCCCCACCAATTGTTGAAGGTCATGTACCGTCTATGTCACCAACTGGTTCTCAAACAAAGGCACCAGTCAATAAGAGTCCAATCTTAGTGCCAGTTGCTCCAGGTAGATAAAAGCCCTAGAGCAGTTTCTGTGATGATTTTTCTGTTAAATTGGTTCCAACCAAATGTTTTCTGTATTACATTGTCCAGTACCCGTTGAAACACCACCCAGGAATTTGCCACAAATTTCACCGGCCATCCATTCAAGTACACCAGAAACTTCACCATTTGCTCCTCAAAGACATGCGCCAGACAATAAGGCTCCCATACCAGAACCAATTGCTCCAGGTAGATGTAGCATTTTGTTATTACATTATTAGTTTTCAGATGCTGGTTATAAGCAGTATGTTGTCTATTTATTTATTTATTTTTCAAAATACAACACGTATTTCATCTTTCCGGAGGGTATTGGGACTAAATCCACCTGTAGTCCATCTGATCACACCGAATATAGCACCACCTACATTACCTGGTGTGCCTTCCACCCCAACCCTTTTTTCTCCTTAAAAGATCACATATAAACTTTACATTGTACAAACTAGTGAAAATGACCCATTTGTTCTTCTCTGAAAAGCAGTACCAGTTGCATCACCAACAAGCAATTTTCCACAAAACCCGCCATCCATTCACCCAGTTACACCTGGAGAATCTCCATCTACATTTCCTGGTACTGCTTCAGAAAAATCGTAGTATAAGGTTATAGTTTTAATGTTCACACTGTGATACCTAATTGCATCAGTTTAATTCATTGAATCATTGTTTTTTAGCAGTTCAAAATAATTTTCTAACCATTGTAATAGTTGACTGACCCCTAATATGAGGTTGCAGATCCTGAAGTCTCTCCTGTATCATCTACTCCACCCAGCATCAACGGGAAAAGGAGTCATTTTCCAGTTCTTGCACCACCATATGAAGCTCCCAAGCCATCACTACCCGTGGGTCGTACCCCAGCTGAAGGTATAGAAAAACTGCATATTCCATATTTTTCTCTGTTTGTGTTGTCAAAGTTTTGATTCTACATATTGTTTTCTGCTGTAGCTCCTTCCGTCCACAAACCTGTGGTATCATCTCCTCCCCCGAGCATTAACTGGAAAAGGGGTCGAATACCAGTTGTTGCACCATCATATGACACTCCCAAACCATCACCACCCATGGGCCATACCCCAGCTAAAGGTATAAAAAAAATCACGTGTTTCATATTGTTTGCTACTTGAAAGTTATGTTGTCAGGTTTGTAAGTCTAGGTTCTGTTTTCTTCTTTAGCTCCTGCTGTCCACAAACCTGTGAGACATTATAAACTTGCTCCTGCACCGTCTATTTCATCCCCTGAACCACCTTTTGATAAAGGGCAACGTTCTCCTGCATCTTCACCTTCAACGACTTTCCATAAGAATCATCAAGCGCCATCATATCTGGTTTCTCCTCCCACTCCAGAACAGCAAGGTTTCATGTTTCACCTGAACTACATGTGCTAAGTCACACTTATGAAAATGTTATTACACAGCTTATCATGTTCTTTTGACATTATTAAATTATCATTTCAATACTTAATACAGGCCCAGTGATGCCACCGGTATCGTTTCAAACAGGCAGGCAAAGACACTATGCTCCGCCACCCCTAAATCCAGGTACCAAAGCATTGAACTTCGGTGTTTTATTTCATCTCTCACCTGAGAAATGGACCAAACTTTGGTGTTCAAAGCTAACACAATTTCTACACGTCAGCGTCTTCAGTCTCTCCATCTCGTTTGCCTGATGCTCCATCAGTGAGCCATTTTTCGCCTGCTCCTTCTCCATCTTTAAAAGGACCAACTCACGAAACCAAATGTAAGAAATAATCTTGCCTCTGGTTCTCTGTGATGATTTTATTTCTGAACTTACTTTTTTATCTAATTGTCTACTCAATACCTTACCCAATAATTACATGTTTGGAATAATAAGTGCGCCCTAAGATTTCTCCATCTGGAGCTCCAGCAAAGAGCCCAAAAGGGGCACCACCGCTGCCACTAGTTCAAGTATTCCCACCACCACCTCCCAATCAAGGTACATAAGCTAGCAATTTTCTTTACCTGTTAACTGGTGTTTCCACTCTCGTTATTGATCCTACAACATTTTTCTTCAAAGTTCATACAAAAATGTAATGCAAAGGTTCTTCCTTTTTGCAGATTGTTCGTCAACTATTTGCACCGATCCATATACAAATACCCCTCCTGGGTCACCTTGTGGCTGTGTCTTGCCTCTGCAAGTTGGACTGCGACTTAGTGTCGCACTGTATACCTTCTTTCCCTTGGTTTCAGAGCTAGCCCAGGAAATTGCTGTCGGGGTTCTTATGCAACAAAGTCAGGTCCGCATTATTGGAGCCAATGCAGCTACCCAGCAACCAGACAAGACAGTTGCCCTCATTGACCTGGTTCCCCTCGGGCAAAAGTTTGATAACACCACAGCTTTTTTGACGTCCCAGAGATTTTGGCATAAAGAAGTTGTTATAAACGCATCATACTTTGGCGACTATGAAGTACTATTTGTGCGGTATCCAGGTATGTATTTAGACTTATGCACATACATACTGTAGATATTTGTCTCAATAATGCTTATCTTACAAACTACATATGTATAGGTTTACCCCCGTCTCCACCTTCTTTGGACGTTGATGCAATGAATGCGGGGCCGTATCCTGGTAATGACAACAATGGAAGGACGACAAAGCCCCTCGGGGTTGACGTGCACAAGAGGAAGAATAAAAATGGTCCTAGTGGTGGGATAATTGCTATTATTGCTTTGTCTACCTTTGTAGCAGTTGCTTTATGCTCTGCTGCTGCTTGGGTTTTTCTATTCAAACCTAGAGACCACGCTTCTCAACCAGCAGCAACTCCGCGGGCTACACTACCTTCTTCTGGAAAACCATCAGGTAATATGAGTCCCCAAAAGCTAATTGAATTAGGTCTTTTCTTTGTGTCTAATGGAATTAGATCAGGTGAACTGGTAGTATTGCTGGTAACTTAAGCTGACGATTTGAAGATGGGACAGTGCTTATATAACACTGTCATTTCTAATATAGATAACGTATATGTTTTGCAGGTACTGCTGGGTCGATGATGGAAAGTAGGCACAGTTCCTTGTCATTATCATTCGGATCCAGCAGTGCACCATATACAGGATCCGCTAATACTTTCAGTGCGAGTGATATTGAGAGAGCCACTAACAACTATGACGATTCAAGAGTACTTGGGGAAGGTGGCTTTGGGCGTGTTTATAGTGGCGTTCTTGAAGACGGGACCAAGATTGCCGTCAAAGTTCTAAAAAGAGATGATCATCATGGTGGTCGGGAGTTTTTGGCTGAAGTTGAGATGCTTAGTCGTCTTCATCATCGAAATTTGGTCAAGTTAATTGGCATATGCACAGAAGCGCATAGCCGCTCCTTGGTTTATGAGCTCATTCCTAATGGCAGTGTGGAATCTCATTTACATGGTAAACACCCCCCCCCTCCCCCCGCCCGGTTCATGAATTTGTTTAGCGTAGAAGGATTCTTTTTGACATAGGGCTTCTGTCCATTTTGCTTGCTGTCAGGAATTGACAAGGTCAGTGCTCCGCTTAATTGGGTGCAACGCATGAAAATAGCACTTGGGGCTGCTAGGGGGCTGGCGTATCTACACGAGGATTCCAGCCCCCGTGTCATTCACAGGGATTTCAAAACCAGCAATATTTTGCTAGAAGATGATTTTACACCGAAAGTGTCCGACTTTGGTTTGGCGCGAACTGCCATGGATGAGGAAAACAGACACATATCAACACGGGTCATGGGAACTTTTGGGTATGAAATTTCCTCTTTGCTGTATTAAGTGTCCAGATTGTCTCATTGGTGACAGTTTCTGACATCTTTAAATTCCTAATGACAATGTTCAGGTATGTGGCTCCAGAATATGCAATGACTGGGCATCTTCTTGTCAAGAGTGATGTATACAGCTATGGGGTTGTCCTTCTCGAACTATTAACTGGAAGAAAACCGGTAGACATGTCACAGCCACCTGGTGAAGAAAACCTAGTTGCATGGGCCCGGCCGCTTCTCACAAGTAAAGAAGGGTTGGAAGCAATCATAGATCCAAATCTAGGATCCGAGGTCCCATTTGAAAGTATCGCCAAAGTGGCAGCTATTGCTTCGATGTGTGTACAGCCAGAGGTATCACACCGCCCTTGTATGGGCGAGGTTGTCCAGGCCTTAAAACTGGTATGCCATGAGTTTGATGAGGCGAAAGAATTTCGTTCAAAGAGTTATAGCCGAGGCGATTTGTCCATTGATGTGGCTGATGACACAAATACTACCTCAGGACAGTTGCCAGATACTTTCCAAAACCAGTATTCCATGCTGACCTATGATTCTGACCTCGAGACAGAGCGGGAAGCATCATTGTCAAAGATTTGTAGTACATCAATGAGCACGGGGAGGCAAGATACCGAATCATTCAGGAGACACTCCAGTTCAGGTCCTTTGGGAACAGGAAGGAGTAAGCAGTTCTGGGAGAGACTTAGGAGATCATCCGGGGGCAGTGTGAGTGAGCACGGGTATATGTTCAAATTATGGCAAGGCTCCCCCCATTGAACGCTTACTAGCTTAAAATGTTCGGTTTCTTCTCGATTCCTAAATCTCAGATCACCATGCAGAAAACGCGCATTTGCAGAACGCCGTCAAGACAGGTCTGCTGGAGCATGGGAACTCGGATACGAGCAAAGTTGTGCAGATGTGTAGAAATTGGATGGATGGAAATCCGAATTCGGATCAACCTTCATAAACGTCGAAACGGTAACTGGAGCTTAAGCATATATAAGCAGGGTTCGGATCAACCTACTGAATTTTCAGAGTTGAAGCATCAAAAGTTTTGGATCATAGGCTACTTAGAGTGTTTTTTTTTTTTTTTTTTTTTTTTTTTGTGTACACAATTTTATATGATATATGTGTATTATTCAGGGAAAGAGGACGCTCTTTGTTACCTACCAACAATGTACAGAACATATTCCGTTCCCAAAAAAAAAAAAAAAAAAATGTACAGAACATTTCCTTTATTGTCTGTCTACTTCTAATTTTTAGTGTAAGCAGCTAAATTTACGCATAATGAGCCAAATTTTTAACACAAGAAAGTCGAAGTATATATTTTATTCGATACAAACTCTTTTTTCTTGAGGATCCAGTGTAATAATGAGAAAGATTTCTGTATATGCACAAATCGGTCAATAATATCAAAATCCGATGAATCTGTTCAGGTGGACTTACTAATAGGATGCCCTAATGCGTTACAAATTTTCACTTTAGCCAATGATCCAATCAAAGGATTACTCTAGTTTTTTCTGCTTCAGATGTATTAGTTCTTTTATTTTTTTGTTAGGCGTCATTTGAAGTCTATGATTGGACGTTTATTCACAAAGAATATGAACTATAATTTTTCCAATTTCTCATTTTTTTAGTGTTTGCCAACACATATAGGATCGAAAAGTGCAAGTTCCAACTTAAATGAAGGTCAACGTGCAAATTTTGTTCAAGTTGCAAAGTAGAAGATGAATTAGTCTGAACAAAAAATTTAAAAACGCTAAATAATATAAAATAAAATGAAAAAAAAAACTAACGAAAAGTTAAAAAAAACTTTAGTTTTAATGAAAAATTACAAATAAAAGTGTAGTGAATAGTACCAGGGAAATGTAAAAAATATGATTTTTGGTTAAAAATGAAAGAGAATGTTTCGTTAAAACGAAAAGAGTAAACTGCCGATTTGCCCCCCGAACTATCACCCAACTTTCGATTTCCCCCCTGAACTTTTTAATTGGAAAATTAAGGACTTAAACTAATTTTTTTAGCCGATTTGCCCCCTGCTGTTAATTTTTCATTCATTCCATCCAAATTTCTGTTAAATGGAAGCATGTACACAACATGTGTGGGTAGTTCGGTCGCTTCATTCTTTAAAATAATTGAAAACCTTAGATTTCTATAATATAAATTTATGCAAATATGTGTGATTCTATAGCTTTTGTGTCTGAATGTCTAGTGAAATAACGTTTTTGTTCACAAATGAGAGTTACGTGGTTTGCACATGATAAGAGTTAACGTTAATTTGGATGAAATCTATTAAAAACTAACGGTAGGGGGGAAATCGGCCAAAAAAATTAGTTTAAGTCCTTAATTTTCCAATTAAAAAGTTCAGGGAGGAAATCGAAAGTTGGGTGATAGTTCAGGGGGCAAATCGGCAGTTTACTCAAACGAAAATAATACAGACTCCAAACGCGGCGTTTAGGAGACCAACGGTAGTGATGGAGCCAGACCCGCCAAATCACCTACGTTTGCTACCGAACACCCACAGGATTTTAGCCTCCTCTGTCAAATTTTACATAGAGCCTTCCCTTCCTGTACTCTCACTCGCCAAAGTCGCTGCTTCGATCTGTAGAGATCAAAGACCGAAGCTTTCAGCAACTTCCAACTCGCCGGCTACGATGGTAAGCCAAAAGCACTTTTCCGCTTTTCTGCTTCTCCGTTTTCGCTTCTAACGTTTTCGATTTTGTTCTTCCGCTTTCCTTCTCAAGGCTTCGAAGGCAGTTTCCAGTCCCGTGCCGGTCACGTGGTACCCGACTCTCGCCGTCGTGATGGTCTCCCTCGGCCTCCTCTTCACCGCCTCCTTCTTCATGTGAGTCCGATCCACCATTTCCAGATCTTTTTTTCCCTTAATTTTTAATTTTTCTGATTTTCCGTTTAGATCTTGTTGTCAATTTAGAAATTTTGGGTCTGCAAATTTTGTTTTCCTGCAAAATATTATGGTAATTGATGAAAAGCAGATTAGAAATGTGAATTTCGTTTCTTGGTGTGGTTTATTTTGTTTATTTGCAATTTTATGAGCAGCCAAACGTAACTATTGTGTTTTGATTGAGCCTGATGAGAGTGCATTTGTTGAAATTGATGTTTACTGTGTAGAATTAGAGCCTGGGATTGCAGAAATTACGCAAAATACGAGCAACTGACCGATTTAACCGTCAAATCGGAGTGTAAAACAAGAGTTGATGAGAATTGAAAGAGTCAAATCAATGAAAATTTACTACTTTATATCACCAGATTTGAGTATTGAAAAGTGGGAATTCAAAGAATTGATATGTTATCGATGATCTGCGTATAAACATATTGGCTAATAAGATCAGATTATCGGGTTTAAAAAGCCATGAGAGGAATCCGAAAGCCTGAAAGATTTCCTAGTAACCATTTTCATGTTGAGGTAGATATATGTCAGGAAACCAAATGACTCAATTGTATGGTCATGTTTGGATTTGTGAAGGCGTCACGCAAGACACTAGCTTTGGGTTGTAAATTCATAATGTAGTTCCGAAACCTATTTCGTATAATTCTTTGATGAATCAGCAGCCTGGAAATTTGTGTGTACTTTTATACCCTCATGTTTCGTCTTGACTAATCGAGTAGAGATACAAGCCATTGCTCTAGGATCATCTTCTTGGTGTTTATGTAATAAGTCTATTGAGTATATTGTTACCCCACCTCTTCGTCTTCTGAATATAGTAGTTGTTAACGGTCGTATATATTTGCTGCAGCTATGAGGCAACCATTTCCAGGAAAAACCGCAGTCTTGCGAAGGAAGTCATAACAGCAACATTCGCTTCCTTCTTTTTGGTGCGTTTGTGATCCGAGTCCTCTCTTCATCTACCGATACAGTACTAGATTGCTCGTTGTTCTGGTGTATGATTGTATCTAACATTCCAACTGTTCTCTTTGGTGTGCAGGGTTTCGGATCCTTGTTCTTGCTGCTTGCATCGGGCGTTTATGTCTGACGCTATAAATTATGAAGTTTTGTTAAGAAAAATCAGAGATTTACATGAAGGATATGACGTTGTTAGTTAAATGCACTCTTGTGGTTCTTAAATGGGACAAGTTTGATTGAACTGGTTTATGGCATGGATGTCTTGTTTTGCATAACCTGCACTCAGGTGGCCAACTCCATACCCAAAATTTAAAATTTTGATTTTGATCTCATTTTTATGTTTAGGAAAATACAATTTTTTTTTTTTTTTTTTTTTTACCATGCTTGTTTTGGGTAGTGATTTTCACAATCTCGAAATAGAGCTCATAAATAGAAGGTTTTAAGTTTGAATTCCAAAGTAGAGCTTTCCGAAAATAGACAAGGGAGCGGTTACACAAGATTTTTTGCATATCCACACGACGTTCCATGTTAATGGAATCCTTCATTTTTCTAAAAAAAAATAAGGACATCTTCTTGATCGTTGAATTTGATTTTAATGAGATTGTGTGGTTTGTGATTTAATCTCAACCATACAATTTCATTAAAGCCAATCGAATGGTCAAGATGATGTTCTCATTTTTTTAGAAAAATGAAGATCCCTTTCGTTAAAGCGTCTGTCATGTTAATAATATAATGTCATGTAAAGAGAATTGGAACACGACAACGTCTTTCTGCCGAGTAACGTTCAAGTGGGAGACAAAGTGACAGAAAATGAGCTTTAGATAAGTGAGACGACTATTTCAACGGGCATTTCGATAAAGAGTGATTTGTGCGCGTTTCGTTGGAACAATATTTGACAACTGAAAATTCAACAACCATTTTTATTTTCATTTAATCAAATTTGGACACATGTTTAATTTATGTTTATAATTTCAATTATTTAAACACATGTTTAAATTTAATTAAATAAAAACAGAAGTGGCTGCTGAATTTTCAACCGACAAGTATTGTTTGTTTCGTTGGGCATCTCAACAAGTGATTTGTGCGCGTGATTTTCACCTTCGTTTTTGTGCGCGTATTTTTCACCTTCGTTCACTCTCTTCATAACTGATTCTACTTTAATTGTCCGATCTAACTGTTAAAAAAACAGTAAAAAGAATAAAAACCGAGTGATAAAAATAGGACCTGGTTTCTCTGTCATCTCATTTCTCATACATTCTCATTCCCTCTTATTTGTACGATCATGATTAAGTCACGTCAACATTTTATATTACTATTACTTTTTATCTTATTATTTCTACAAAAAAAATTAATATAAAATATTAACGTGATTTAACCGTGATCGCATAAAATAGAAAGAGATGTGAATGTATAAAAAGTGGGAGGGCATAGAAGCCGGGTCCATAAAAATCAACTTCCTTCAATAAAAAATCCCAGGACGCGTGTGTATCATCCACGCTAGTGAAGTGGACTACCGGAGTGTATCTCAATGGACGGACGCAACCAGAGACACGCAGGGAGAGCGTGAGAAAGTGAGCGACCGAGCGAGGAGAGAGAGTGTGAGAGAGTGATTATAATAAGGGTTTTGAAGTCAGAGTCTCGCAACCACCAAACTCGGCGGAGTAGCCATGGACGCTCAGTCGCAGCAGCAAGCTGGACCAGTGAAGAAGAAGGAGACTCGGGGCCGGAAGCCCAAGCCCAAGGAAGAGAAGAAGGACGACCACCAACAGCAAGCCAAGCTCAAGAAGTCGCAGCAGAACGCCACAGTCGACGACAAGTACACTCAGTGGAAGTCCCTCGTCCCCATCCTCTACGACTGGCTTGCCAACCACAACCTCGTATGGCCCTCCCTCTCTTGCCGGTACTCTCTCTCTCTCTCTCTCTATAACTTTTCTCTCTCTAATTTCTTCTATTTCCCCCATTTTTGGGGTTTTAGGGTTTCTAGGGTTTTGGCGTAGCCTCATGTCTCTCTGGTTTTTGTTCTGTTTTTAGGGTTTTGTGTCTGGGGGTCTGATTTTTCTTGTTTTAGGGTTTCTGAGGCAAATGGAGATTTGAAAGTCTGCATTTTTTTAATTAGCATTGTCGATCTGCTTGTGTTTTTGGTAGGTGGGGTCCTCAGCTCGAGCAAGCTACTTACAAGAATCGCCAGCGTCTCTACCTTTCCGAGCAGGCAAGCTTTGCTCATCTCAGTTTTGATTTCCCGCAGTTAGTTTTGAATATTTATGTAATTTGAAGGACAAATGTGTGCTTGGGTTTACAACTCAGAAATCATACTTGAAACGGTTAAAGTTGATGTCTTGTGCCGAAACACGAGAGGCCACCGTGGTTTTATGTTCTGTTTATAAGTTATGGTCTTTGTGGTTTGTTGACAGACCGATGGCAGTGTCCCAAATACTCTGGTTATTGCAAATTGTGAGATTGTCAAACCTAGAGTTGCCGCTGCAGAGCATATATCTCAGGTATGCGTGATTGGGTTTGACATTTTGAATGAAGGTTAACTCTTTCTGTTGACTCATTATTGAACACTTCATCTTTCAGTTCAATGAGGAAGCCCGCTCACCATTTGTGAAGAAGTACAAGACCATCATTCATCCTGGAGAGGTATGACTGGTGCACCTGTTTAGGTCTGTTTATTCACAATGAAAATTGAGCAAATGCACTTTACTTTTAGGTGGTTTGAATTTAATGGGAAATGTTTAATACTGGTGTGAGAAATGAAGAAAATACTACATCTTTTGATATCCAAAACGAGGGAAACATATTGTTACCATTTACACTTCTATTCTTTCTCTTATACATTCTGTAAAATGTCTGTTTAATTCATTCTTCACTCATTTTGCGTATAAGCTGGTGATATTGGAAGCTTCCATGTACTTCTTCTTGAGTAACCTTTTCATATATTTTGACAGGTAAACAGAATCAGAGAACTTCCACAGAACACTAAGATAGTGGCCACGCATACCGACAGTCCTGATGTAAGTGTTTTTTATTTTATCAAGTTGGATCACGTAGTCATGTTTCCTTTGTTTTCTATGCGTATTGTTTGTTTTTGAAGTTATAGTTACTTGGAAATTTTGTCAAATTTAGGTTCTAATTTGGGATGTCGAAGCTCAACCTAACCGTCATGCTGTCCTAGGAGCTACAACCTCGCGTCCAGATTTGGTAAACTTTTTTTCCATGTCTCTTTTCATGAATTTCTCAGTATTTCAATATTGGACCCTTTCAAGACTTGGGCGATAATGCGTCAAAGGAATGGCATTTGTCTTTGACCTTTGCTTACTACTATCTTTGTTCAATTGAAATTTTTTGAACCTGTTTGACTATTTTCTTCTTTCAGATTTTGACTGGACATCAAGATAATGCAGAATATGCCCTTGCAATGTGTCCAACTGAGCCCTACGTGCTCTCTGGAGGTGGGCAATTTTTTGCTTCTAGTTGTACTTGGATATCAATGATGCTGTTATATATTTAACTTTGCCTAATGCACGTAGGTTTATTCTGCTATAGTTTGCTCCTTCTGTTTTCAAGTTTCCTATATTTGTACTGTGGCATAGTAAGTTTATTGTGAACTCTAATGACTTTGCTGGATGTCGTTTGTTTTTAATTTGTGATTGATTTCAAGCGCTCAAAGCACTAACACCATTCTTATTGTTAGAAGAAATCAGATATGTATGTTATGAAGGCCTTTTTATTTTTTTACTAAAAATAAAGTTTTGTGCAGGGAAGGACAAAACAGTGGTGTTGTGGAGTATTCAGGACCATATAGCAGCCTCTACCACTGATCCAGCAGCAAACAAGTCTCCAGGATCTGGTGCATCAATCATTAAAAACTCAAAGTCTGGGGATGGTAATGATAAAGCTACTGATGGTCCTACTGTTGCTCCTCGGGGAATCTACTATGGGCATGAGGATACAGTCGAAGATGTGGCGTTTTGCCCATCTAGGTAACTTACGCTTACTCAGCCACCTACCCTTAACTAAACTATTAAAGATATGGAACCCTCATTCGTTTTACACCATAGCAGTTGCAATTTCTATACTTATGACATGGCCTTTAATTCTTATGATATTACATCTCTACTGAAGTTCACAGGAGTTCTGTAGTGTTGGTGATGATTCTTGCCTCATATTATGGGATGCACGTGTCGGCTCTAGCCCTGCTGTGAAGGTTATGCATCTCATCCTTCTTTTTGTCTTTCCTTTATTTCTATATGGCTTTGGCAATGGAGTTTGGTGAATAAATTGGTATGCATGTAGAATTTGGCGTAGTAATGTCAGTGTGCAGTGTTTATCTTTGACTATTCTGCTGTTTGAAGAGTCCTGCTTGATCATGAATACTAACAGGCCTTTTGGAGAATGCTTTTAGGGTGTTTAAATCTGCTACTTAAAGAAATTGAGTTATATTTATGTTATTTGCTATAATCACCCTTAATCTGTGGCTCTATATTTCAAAATGTACAGCCCTATTGTTCCCTCTCAACCTGTTCACATTTATGTACCTTTTTTCTTTTGACCTTGCTAAATATCTCCCATCATTAATCTTGGAAGATCCTTATTCCTTTCACTCTGAATTTTTGCTTTTACTTATTGTACGTGTTGGCTGTTCTTGTTTCTGATTAGCAGGTTGAAAAGGCTCATGATGCTGATGTTCACTGTGTTGATTGGAATCCCCATAATGATAACCTTATTCTAACAGGGTATGTGCTAATGCCATGTTCCTCTCAGTTTTGTTGCTTCCTAATCCTCTGGTTTTGTTAATTATGCTTTATTGTTTGGTCTGATGAGAAGATACGATACGACACTAGTTAATAGACCAAAGTCGTTATGATTTGTATACAGGTCAGCAGATAATTCTGTACGCGTATTTGATCGTCGGAATCTCACTTCTGATGGAGTGGGGGCACCTATATATAAATTTGAGGGTCATACAGCAGCTGTTCTTTGTGTTCAGGTAATGATATTACTGCTGCTTTTGTTGCTACTTTCGGTGTCTAGAAATTTAGTACATCTGTTTCAAGAACTGTGTGTCTTATCTGTTGGTTGCATTTGTGTTTTCAGTGGTGTCCAGACAAATCGTCTGTCTTTGGAAGTTCTGCAGAGGATGGTCTTTTAAACATTTGGGATTATGAGAAGGTATATTGGCCTTCAGAATGTACCGTGGTTTTATTTTGTGTTAATCTAGTAATTTTCAAATTTTTTCTTGATCTATTTTTTGACATAACGAACGAAGTGTTTCCAAATAAATGGAGTTTCGGCTTTTCTATTCCTCTTCCCATAACTTCAATCTGATGGAAGTTGTTATAACTTATGAAAACATAATACGCTGCAGGTCGGTAAGGAGCGAACTCCAAAAGGCCCAACTTCTCCACCTGGCCTGTTTTTCCAGCATGCTGGGCACAGGTTCGAGGCTCTCTCTTTTACTAACATTATTTAAACATACTTTATGATTCCTTTTCAAACTTTTGATGTCTGGTAGAGGATCTTTTCACCCTTGATTTTCAACTTTCTGGTTTTCGGAAATTGTTTTACGTCTCACTCTTGGATTTCTATCTTTCCTGGTGTCTCTTGTATGGGCATCATGCCTGAGTCTATAATTGTGCCCATGCCACTATATAGTACTTTTTAATTATGTTCTTGTGGTCAGTAAACTGAACATGATGCTGTTTGTGTCTAGATATCCATCACTGGAATATTGAGGTTAATCTTTGCATCAAATGTTGATCGGAAGTTTTGCATTGGACACGGTTTATCAAGTACCTTATTGCTTATAGGCTTCTAGGTCTTTTAAAGTTGTTTGCTTGAGTCTGAATGATCCATGAAGTTATCTCTATAACATGTTAAAAATTACCTGGTAAACAGTTCTTGAAGTTTACTCATGGGAAATATGATCCCTTATTGTATCATTTGGTTGAATTGTCGGGCACTTTATTTTCTTTTATATTCCTTGTAGTTTGTTGCTCATGGTTTGCTTAACTTTATAACTGTATACAGGGACAAGGTTGTTGATTTTCATTGGAATGCATCTGATCCATGGACTGTTGTCAGTGTGTCTGATGACTGTGATAGTACTGGCGGAGGGGGCACATTGCAGGTATCGGAATGTTTGTTCTTGTCGTTGTTGAAAGGGTTTCATTTTTCGAGTCATAAAATCATTTCTAAGAATATTTCATAAGAGTACATGTGAAAGCTGAGGGAGCTATGATGAGAAACCATATAAGATTGAATATTACACATTACATAAGATTAAGAAAGATGTTGCTAGTTTAATATCGCGGAGAGTTTTTTCTACATGATGAATTATTCTGCTGCTAACCCCTTTTTTGAATTTTAGCATTTCGATAAGAGGTGTTTAAAAGCATTATGGAGAAAATTTGTTAGGAAGCAAATTTCCTTTAAAAAAAGTTGAGCTTAAACCAAATTTTACTGGTGTACCAATGATGTGTTTTACCCTTACGTCCCTCCCTTCCTTGTCTCCTACGTTAACTTTCTTCTGAAACCTTTTGTTATTGTAAAAGAAATTACGCTCGATTTGATGCAAAACTGATTTCTGAAGCTGACAATTGTCTGCAGATATGGAGAATGAGTGATCTGATCTACAGGCCCGAAGAGGAGGTTCTGGCAGAGCTTGAGAAGTTCAAGTCCCATGTTGTTTCCTGTACTTCAAAGCCTTGAGGAGTTGCGTGTTAATACGCTCTTAGGTTCCGGAGAAAAGGTTCTGTTACTTCTCTAGTAAACTTATTGAACGAAAACCTAAGCTATTATGTTAGAGAGGTAGTATGTCTGTCGAGCTATAGATATTTGCTTATCGGATACCTATGATGCGAGGAGAAAACTCATGCTTAAACGAAGCTTTTGTTATGTATGCCGTCGTGTCGGAGTAGTATTCGGGATTAGAGATTGTCAATCTAACCGAGATGTTAGCATGGCTTAATCGTTTTACCATGTTATCAATGAATTATTTGAATGACTTGATTATTCGGAAGGCTTAAGAGGGGCCAAAACTCCTTATGCATAAAAGTTTTGATGGTTTCCTTTGCTTGGTGAAGGTTTGAGGATTGCAAATGAGTCGGTGCTCCAATTTGCATCCCTAGGCGTGTTTAAATTCTCTTATTCGAGTTTATCATTTAGGATTAGTCAATTATGCATCTGTTTTAGATTGATGAATTGAACTCAATCAATCGAGAGATTTTTCAATGTGCCGGACATCTTTTGTTCATCTAACCCAGGGAAAATGCTCTTTATTGGTCTCTCAATAGGCGAAACAAAATATAACTACGCTCAATCTAGCACTAGCAATGAGGAAAAAGAGGTCTTTTGCCTTGTAGTAGCCTTTCTCTTGTCCAGATCGGAAGTTGGAAATAAGGAGTCTGGCATTGAAAGATAAAGTTTTAGACATAATTGAGCAGAAAGTTATGTTTCAGCTCCCCTTGAGGGGGACTTGGTAAAATACATTTTTGTGTAGCGAAATGATCTATAAACAGAGGATCTACAGAAGCGAAACTTGAATCACACCATCAGGAATAGGTCCAAGCATTCCTCTTTTGGGTAGGTGAGTGGGGAAGATTAGAGCAAGCAAGGCATGAGATCTTCGCCTTCTCCTACTGACTTGTGTTTTGTGTACACTCAGAAGTTCCCAGTTCTCTCTAACGCAACACTTAGTGTGCCGTCCAGTGTTTTCAGCACACTGAAAATTTTCTCTAATCAATCGAGTTGTTTTTGGAGCTACTCTAATCAATGGCACCATGTTGTATCGAAATCGACTAATGAGTGTAAATCTCGACAGTAATTGCAGGGAAATTGTTGCCCTCCATCCAAGTTTGAGTATAAGAAGCAACTCCCAAGTCGACGCTAGCTCTGTCACCCGAAGGATTTGAATTGTTCTTTCTCGCAACCTGACTCGTGTCGTTCCTTTCCCATATAGTAACGACTAACAAGATAAAGTCGTAAGAGAAGGAATATGACATATGAAAATGATTTGGCACGTTACGTTGCGAGATTGGATTCAAACATGGAATTCAAATAAAATTGCATCATATTAAAGACTCGGTTGTCTGATAACATAACATTTAAATTGCACGATAAACCTTTCGTACAAAGGGAATTGGGTTATTTACACTTTATGGATGTTTCCACGCACTTTCTTACCCAATGCTTTGCTTAACTGATAAGCTAAATAAACAAGGAAAGTGTTATTCATACTAATTTTAACTTATCACACACCCAGACATTCTTGTTTATGTTTGACCATTGATTTTTTCAGTTCATTCGATCCAACGGATGAAAATTAAAAGAGATGTGTGAGAAGTAAAAATGATTGTATGAATAAAACTAAATGGGAGGAGGATCTAGAAATATCAAATAAATTCCGTGTCCAAAAGAGTAATTTTACCTCATTAAATAGAAGGTACTAAAATCGTCTTCCTTTCTCCCCAAGCCTCCTTCCCCAACTTGGCAACTCTGCCACTAATTTCTCCGTTTCCTTCCTCACGCTACGCGCCACATCGCCACTCCTTCCAACGTAGCACAAAATCCTGAACAGAGCCCCGGCCGTTGATCCCTCCACGCGAATGAGTCTCAACGGCTGAGATCATTCCAATATCATCGGGCCCACCAATGAGTCCACAAATCCTTTTTCGTTTGTTTCCCTCGTTTTTGGCATGGACCCACCCGATATATACGACAATACACACCACACCAAGCACACACACTCTCCACAGTCCTCACTGCTCTCTCTCTCTCTCTCTCTCTCTCTCTCTCTCTCTCTCTCTCTCTCATGGAGGACATGCGCAAGAGACCCGGAAGCGAACCGGCGGAGGAGGAGGGGAGCGCCGCGAAGAAGCAGCGATATCTGGCGGCGGAGCAAGTGATAAGCGACGACGTTGAGACTGTGCCCTCCAAGGCAAACGACGGGAAGCTCGAGGAGCTCGCGAAACTCGTGAACAAAGACTGGCCGATCGTGCCCGCTGCAGGTGCCGCAGCGGTGACTTTCGTCGAGAACCCGTACTCGCAGCCGTGGGTGTTCCAAGCGCTGCCGTCGTCATACGTCACGATCGATCTCAACGAGGAGAGCTGCGGGCCGTCGTTCTCGGACTCCGTGTCGACGGTCATGGCGAGCGTCGACCTGGGCGGCGGGTTGTACGGCATTTCGAAGGAGGTGCTGGGGTTGGAGTCCGAGAAGTGGTTGATGGAGGAGGTGGAGGAGGCTAGCGGTTTGTACGGACTTACAAAGGAGGTTGCCGGTTTGGAATCTTTGAAGTTGGTAATGGCGGAGGAGAAAGAGGCGAGTGGGTTCGGCGGTGCGTCTGGTGAAACAAAAGAGTTGGCTCGTGGTGGTTGGGCGGGGGTGGAGATGGACTGGGACGATGCTGCGCTGGCGAGGTTTATAGGGGAAGACGGAGACTTACCTGACGGGTAGGTTGAGTAGTTTTGGTGGGTGTATGAAGAAATGGGGTTTATGGCAATGGTGGCCATGGCAGCTGGTTGGTGGGTTTATGCAGAGTAGGGTAGGAAATGGAAAATGTGGATAGTATAGGGACTAATTAGTAAACTTTAGGAACACACTGAGAAAATGGTGTAGGTTCTTCCCAATTTAATTTATTTACTAATCAACCCTTTTATTTATTGGTTTTTCTATTTGGAGCTTATCCTCTTTTTCTGCATTGACTGCATTGACTGGGCAGAAGGCCAGAGTCGCAAAATTTCAAATTTCCCAAATGGCTATTTTGGTAAATGCAGTGAGTCAGCACCCACCTTGTTCAGTGGGTCCCACATGCTACTTTCAAAATTTAGATTTGGATATATCTGGGTTTATTTGACCAAATTTTTTATTTGTTGATTTGGTCCTTGTGTATATCGTGCAATCTACCAAACATGTGACAGATAAATCTTGGAACAACAATAAATAAGGCATGTTTTTGTTGTTGTTGAATCATATTCGGCCCTTTATTTCATTTTGTGCATTTGGAAAACAAGGAAACCTACTTGTGCTATAATATGCGTGAACAATTGGGTTGGTAATGATGATTACTGTAGAGTATATGCACATGGTATATTATTAATTACATTGTAGAAAATTAGGAATACCGGAATTTGAAAAATGTTAGGACTCGTTTGAAAGCGCTCAAAAGCATTTGAAGTGTTTCCTAAAAAAAAAACACCAGTTATGTGCTTTAGGTTTCACTTGCATTGTCCGAAAAATATTTTCATCAAAAATACTTAAATATTTTAAAAGCGCTTTCAAACGTGCCCTTAATGTAATTGAATTAAGATTTACGTGTTAGGTTTAGGATATTGCTAGCAAGCATGCATGACCTTGGTTCAAGTTTCAATTCACAAGCCCCAATTTGGTAATAGCAACTCTGAAAGTTTTGCTCACATGGGTTGGCTCTCTAAATCCATTAGTTGGCCCACTATGATCTTAATGCGGATAAAGTTTAATTTGGGCCTTAATAGCCCATTCATTGGGCCTCAGCTGCTCGTAGCCTTTGAAATATAAGGCTTAGTCAAATCGAAACACTAATATATTTGTTCGAGAGGACATATTTATAAACAATCAATACTTGACTACGCAAAGGTGAATATGAATTTCTACTTAAAATTATCCGTTGCTGATTTATAGAACTTAGTGTTTATGATTGGAACCATTCATATTATAAGTCACTCTATAAAGATCGTCTCTACAAAAAAACAATTAAAGCTAAAATCGTTTAGTCATCGAATTATACAGAAATAGGTGAACGGAACTTGTAAAAGCATTGTCGACCGTCTATGCATTTGCTACAATAGATTGACTAAACGACCTTAGTTTAAATTCATTTTTTGCAGAGATGATCTTTATAAAGTGATTCATAATATAAACGGGTCTGATCGTAAGTACAGAGCCTTGTAATTTGAACGTAAAGAATTTTGAGTAGAAGTTTCTACTCATCCTTGAGTATCCAAGCATTGTTCTTTATAAACTACTTTATTTTTTAAGAAAAGAATTCGCATGTGATCAGATATCGTAATGAATACGGTGTTTAAGTTTTATCCATGTGTCCCGAGTTAGAAACTTCCTCTAGTGAAAGACATGGCTAAAATTAATCGAAGAGGGAACCTTGTTCCATTCATTTTGGATGAACCATATCTTCTTCTTCTTCTTCTTTTCTTTTTCTTTTCTTTGTTAAGAATTTTCTTGGACTAGCAAGCTTGTTGAATTATTTTCTTTTCCTTTTGGTCTTCCTCATCATTTAAAGGTAAAAGGTTGATTTTATTTTATTTTTTATTTTATTTTTTATTTTATTTTTATTTTTTGGATACTAAGTTGATTTGATTAGAAGAGTGTAGCTATAGTGGTTGAGTAAACTATCAATAGAAAATGTGTAAGATATAAAAAATGGCAGAAAGAAGATTGTGGCTAGCTAGGCACTATGAAGTTAGGCCACTTCATGCCCTAGCTAGGCACTTGAAGCTATGGCCTCGTTTGACAGTACTTTTTGAAAATTTGATGTTTATTGTAAGAAGCATTTGAAGTGCCTTTTCAAGTTTCACTTGTATTTTTATTAAGAATTGGTCCTAAAAACATTTTCACCAAATACGTTTTCAGCTATTTTAAAAACACTTTAAAAAGAATCCTATATGTTTCCTTTTTCAACAGATCAAATAAGAGAAACATTACCTAAATAGAAAGTACAAGCAACCCTTAAACAAGGGTACACTTTGTGACTTAAGAACACTAGTCCTAAATTCTTGGGATAAGTTCTTCTTTTACCCATTTACGGAAATATTATACGACATCGCCAAAATATCTTTATGTTATTGCACCATATACACAAATGTAGCATCGATGTAAAAAACAATGAGAAATTGAATTGAAATATTATCGTTTCACATATTTTAGTATGCGAAATAATCAATGAAATAGTAACGTCATACTCTATGTTCAAAAGTGACGAGGAAAAGACGATAAAAAAGTGAAACCCAACAACAATAAGGCAATGATTTGAATCGATGGCCAGTTTTGTACCCGATTCCAATCCCATCATTTTTTTTTTTGAACAAATCCCATCATTTTTTTTTTTGAACAAATCCCATCATTTTTTTTTTTGAACAAATCCCATCATTCTCCTGTATATCAATTCCTCATATCAAATCATCGATTCGTTCATAGTAAAAGTAAAGTACCAATAATGAAACACCTTTTTTCCCCACAAGTAAAATGTTCCACACTTTCTCCTTTGTTACATGCAGCAACTAGTAAGTGTCCGCTTTCCCCTCCCCAATAAGTGGTCACGTACTTTCTCCTCACGAGAAGGATTTGCGTGAAATGGATTTACTATTATGTTGGTGTATTGATTTTATAATATATGTCATGTTTAAGTTTTTCTGATATATTAGATTAGAATGCCACGTGTCGGTAAATTTATTTCATTTAAGTTGTGTTCATTCTCTATCCGTGAGCGCAATCTCATGTTCTTTAGAAGCAGATTGAGCTAGTTCATGAGCAACAACGCTTGCTCTCAATGCAATACGTACTTGATATCTAATTTAGAAGGCATTTTTATAGAGAGTAGGATTTTCTCCCCTCCAAATTCCCTCCCCTTCCCTCCCCTCCTCTCTCACTTTCCTCTTTTTCTTTTTCTGTAAAGAAGTCAACACAAGATATTGATGTGACTTAATTGTGTTTGCTCAAATATGAGGAGAAGAAAGAAGAGAAAGATTTTAGAGAAAAGAGAATCCTACTCTATTTTATTGAACAATTATAGCATATTACATAAGAAAATGTCACACCATACAATGTATATTTAATATTTTGAACTTTGACTTAACAAGATCATTAACTTTGATACGGTAAGGATCGGAGATCAAATCTTCTGCACCCAAAATGGGTGTGGCCTCAATAAGTGTTTGACACATATTAAATTCATGACAACAAAATTAAGAAAAGTTAAGATATTGAATACATGTCAGACACTTATTGGGGCCACATAGAGGTCACACCTCTAAGGATCGTGCAAGTAGCTAGCTTTCTTGGGATTACTCGCTGGCTGACTGTGATGATTGCTTGCACTTACTTGAAAGCCGCTTCAAAAAAATTATATTGAGAAATGGTAAGGAGATTCTCTCTCAAAGTTAGACTATCTGTCACATTACAGTTGAACGTTAATATCCGTACAAACATAATAAAACATTGTACCAAAAACATGAGGTGGCATAGAATTCATAAAAAATCTCACTTTTGAAAGAGTCTCCTTAACATTTCTCAATTCTAATAAGATTGTTTTTAATATTTCTCCAAGCTTATGGTTGAGCATCTTATTACGTAGTCCGCATTTCCACCTTGGGAGGTAGTAGACTAGTTGTCATTGTTACTATTGAAATTTTATTTTTATTATCCATTATAACCAATTTTTTATTAAAGAAAATAAAATCTATTTTGTGAACCTAATTTAAACTTTTGAGGTTGAATAGCATCATCTAAGTGCAACTAACTTTTAGTTTACTGATAGTTGTTTTAATTTTGAATGAGATCTCAGTTTTTGTTGTCTCCGTAGGGAACTGTATGATCTTCTCCATATTATATTGAATCAATTAAAAAAAGGTCAATACTATGGCCCCTTATAGTTTTATTTAACATTGATCGGGGATGAGCCTTAACTTCCATAGGTCCTTGGTTTGACCTCCTTGCTTTTAATAAAGTGGAGCGGAGAAATTTTCTCGTACTTGCTCAGTGTGCTCCCCTTGCATCGAGTGCCCCGCCCAGTTCATTGGCTATTGGCCTCCCGAGCACTTGCCCGTAGCTCATGCTGCCTGAAAAGTGGGCGAGCACTCGACTCACACATACGAAAGCAATGCATATTTATATTGAGTCCAACATTTGATGTAAACTCGTGTCATTACAATGGATTATTTTAGGGAGTTTTAACAGAACACTTCTGATATTGTTCACTTTTAATGAAAAATCACATTTATACATTTTCCTGGTACTATTCACTATACATTTAAAAATGACTTTTCATTGAAAATTAAGTTTTTTATTAACTTTTCGTTAGTTTTTTTTTTTTTTTTTTATGTATATTGTCATATCGGCACTACCTTTGATGAAGATTTATGAAAAAAGTTTGGATATGCTAAAGAAAGAATTGAAATCATTGAATTATTGTGAAATGAATTGATAAAACATGTGTGATCCCATGGCATAGTGTATAATAATAATAACGTTGGGGTCACAGTAATTATTAACAAATGTCATCATGTTGCTTATGGCCACAAAGATGCGTTACCTTTATATCACAATCTCGTATACCCATTCAGGTCACACGTTTACTACACGATGAAGGTTAGGGAAAGGTTGAACTGTCTTCGAGTTTTTTCGATCTCTAGAAGAATGAAGTGATGTGACGAAATCACTAACTGGTCATATTTTCAAAAAAAAAAAAAATTCACAAGTTGACCAAAATAGACTATAGTTTAGGGTTTTCACAATAGATCCCATCAATAAAGAGAAGGGTTTATACAATCACAAACCACTCTTGCACCTCATGTTCTACAACTTAAGTTGAAGCGATAGTTGGTTAAGAGGGCTTATCTATGCATTCGGGTGTTCAAAACTCACTTATATGTCAATATTTTTTATATAATTAAAAAGTTTAGTTTGTAATATGAACATTGTATCATACTACAAGTAGGGATGGGTCCATGAGTTTGGGTAACCGTGGTTACTCGCCCATTTAAAGTTCACAGTTACAGTTACGGGTAACCGTTTAGATGAACAAATGGTTATGGGTATAACCGTTTATCCGTTAAATTTAAATGGGCGGTTATGGGTATTACTCGCGGTTATAACGGGTATCCATCGGTTATGGGTATTACCCACGGTTATAACAGGTATCCATTTACCCATTTAATTTAATATATGTAAAAAAAATTAAAACCCTAAATTTTCAATCTTTCTGCTAGACTTAAAGTCTCAACGCTTCGTCCCCAGCTCATTTCTCCCTCATTGCTGCCCTTTCTCTCATATTCGCAGCTCATCTATCTCTCCTTGATGCCATATCTTTCATCTCTGCTGCCATCTCTCTCATCTACGCCGCTCATCTCTCTCTCCTCGTCGCTCATCTCTTTCTCACCTCCGCCACTCATCTCTCTCTCCTTGCCCCTCAAGGTGCGTTTTACCCTTCCGATTTCATACTTATCTGATTAATTATTGATTTATTTGTTTATGAATGCTTATAAGATAGTTTTCTTGGTTTTTTTTTTTTTTGATAACTGAGTGTGCAATGTAAACCTTCTATGATCACTTACCTCTGTTGGATTCATGCTAATTGGTGTCGGTGTTCCTAAATGGGATACTAATTCAATTTATACATTTCTTTTGTAGGCCTCTTTTGGTGACAACGAGTCAATGAGATTTCGTGATTAAACGTGCTAAAGCATTAGTGTTCGACATGGACGAAGGGAGGTAAGGCCCAGTGGGGGCACTTGCCATCTCTCATCCCTTTTTTTTTTATTACAAATTATTCAATTAATTATCCCCATTTTTTTTCTTTGCAGATTATTCAATTAATCATATTAAAATAGTAAAAATCCTCTTTTAGTTTTTAAATGCCCCTCCGTCTTTTATATTTTTCTCACACACTAATGTCTAAACCTTGTTGAGTTGTATGTATTTGGTTAATTAGTACAAATGAGCATTAGATTGTCAACAATTAAAAACAAAATTAGACAATAGAGTATTTTGTAATTAATTTTTTTAGTATTTGTAAAAGAACTAGCTTTATTTGTCCAAAAAAGGAGCTCAAATTTTTTAAGGTGCCCCTACTTAGTTAAATTTCTAGTTTCGTCCCTGATATTCGAAAGTGTTTAGTTTCGGAATATTTTGGAGCTTTGAATAATCTAGTATTCAAGATAATGACTACTTTTTGTTTTTAGAAGCCTTACTTTGTAATCATATGGATTATAATTAAGGGAACTTTAATGAAAAGCTCCCGGTACTGTTCACTTTAACGAAAAATCACATTTTTACTCTAAAAAATCAATTCTTGTACTATTCATTTTACCCTTTATTTTGTCCTTATCGTTAAAACTCAATGTTTTCAAGCCTTTTTCATTAGTTTTCCTTATAATTAAAGACTTGCTTCAGTGTAGCAGAAAAATATCGTTCGTAAACTATTATTTCAATTATTGGACTTGTATGAGGACTTAATGATTAAAATAGGGAAATGTATGCTAAAATGTACATATAATGGTGTTTAATTGTTAGAAAACGAAAATTATGACAAATGTTTTTTTTTTTTTGTAATTTTCAACTTGTTAAAAAAAATGTAGACGGGTGAAAAAAGGGGTAAATGGGTAAAAAAATGATAAACGGGTTCAAAAATTGGTAAACAAGTAAATGGTTATCGTTAAATGAGTACACGATTATGAATATGGGTATAACCGTTTATACAGTTACCCAACGGGTAAACGGTTATGTGAGTATGAACATAAACAATTATGGATAAATAATCGTAGTTACTCGCTCGCCATAACCGTTCATTCCTAGTCTACAAGTCCAACAAAAACACAATAGTTAATTAACATTCTATCTGATGGAACTAAAATGTCAAAAGAAAATACCACTCATTTTACACTTTACGAGTTATTCATTGTTGCAAGGTAAATTACACTTTAATCCGTACGTAAAAGTAACTCATTAAACCGATCAAAACCGTCAAACTGATCAGGACCGTTGAAATGCTCAGTTGGTGGGCTATCCCTCACCCGATGTGCATGTGAAGGTTGGTGAAAGGCCCCATCAAACCCTTCAAAGTTTCAGATGTTCTGGGCAAATCCCACGTCACAAATTTCACTTTTCCCCTTTGCCTCTGGTAACTTTTGGCTGAGAAAAATCAAATCCTTGTGTCCAAGCGGTAAAAAATGGCAAATCCAAAATTCATATGAGAGTGCAGAAGAAAATCAATGATATTTTGGACATAAATGGCAGTGGCACTGAGGGATTCTAGGACTACTGGCCAAATATTTCATAAAGAAAGGAATTGGATCCTCTCCTAAGCACAAGCCCAGGATCCTTCTTATCAGCCCACGTGAGCTGTTGAATTTTGATCTAACGGCTACAATTATTATAATTTTTAGAGGGACTTCCTGTTTGTATCCCGTTGGATTTTGATCCAACGACTCACGTAGACTGATCAGGAAGATTCTGAGCTTGTGCTCAGGAGAGGATCCAATTCCATAAAGAAATAGTCCTTTAGGTATCAAACCATATTTCTTCTACCAGTAGACCTGCAAAAAAAGTAGAGCCCTGTCTTTATTAGGAAAACGAACATATGTCCAGTAGTAGCAGATTTATGATTCAAATTTTGGGATTTGGATCCTCGCGGGATCTTCTCTTTGGGGATCATAGGGATCAACACACGAAGACCGTTGATAAAAAATCATGCGGCCACAATTTTTTCATTTTTTATATTTTTTACACAAAATGAGGCTGCTTTACTTTTAAAAATATTAAAAACATTTAATTAGGGCCGTACGATATTTTATCAACGGTCCACATGCTTTGATCCCTAGGATCCCCAGGGAGGGGATCCAACGAGGATCCAAATCCCAAATTTTGGAGTCTGAGTATTAAAGGTTTAAGTTTTTGAGATAGAAATAGAGTACGAAATTGCAGAAAAAAAATTTAATCTATTCTTTGAGGCATTCTATTCTTTAAGTTTTCAATCCATGTTGCACATTATCAACAGATATCGATATATGCCGAACTAATTTGATGAGTGATATCGAGAGAATTTATTGAATGTTGTCAAGACTCAAAACAAGCTGTCGAGATATGCTTAGTTGGTAAGTTATAACACTTGATAGATATAAAAAGGACCATCTTGGACTCCTTTTAGTGACCAATGTGCATCCGTACATTATGTCACAAGTTTACTATCATCGTAGAATTAAGCTTTCATATTATAATCGAATCCTATGTCATACTATTCTGCTCTAATAATGTAATGCGATTCGTAATTATTTTTTTTTTCACAAAACAGTAATTACAATAGTAGGCTAGAACACCACTGACGAAAACTCATTTCATATAAGTTGTTTTGTTATAGGACAAATTAAATTTGAAAAAAAAAATTTAAAAATGTCAAGTTTTATAAGAAAAACAGTCTTCTCTCTTCTCTTTCTCTCCACTTATAAAATCCTCATCAGTAAACTCAATCTCTCACCTCACACTCTTCACACTTGTTTCTTTCTTCTATCACTTCCCACCATCCTCTCTGTGTAATTCCAAAAACCCATTACTTTAATTCCAGCTGAAACAAAAATGGTGGCGAAGAAATCACGGGTTGTGATCATTGGAGCGGGAATGGCCGGCGTCACGGCGGCGAACAAGCTGTACACTGCTGCTGGGTCCAAGGACTTGTTCGAGCTCGTGGTTGTGGAAGGCGGGGAGAGAATTGGCGGCAGAATCAACACGTCGGAGTTCGGCGGTGACCGGATTGAGATGGGAGCTACCTGGATCCACGGCATTGGAGGTAGCCCGGTTCATAAAATTGCTCAGGAAATCAATGCGCTCGAGTCGGAGCAGCCGTGGGAGTGCATGGACGGGTCCTCCGACGAGCCCACCACCGTCGCCGAAGGTGGGTTGGTGCTGGAACTGGATGTGGTGGACCCCATTTCGTCTCTCTTCAAGAACTTGATGGATTATGCTCAGGGGAAGAAGGTGTTTGATGAAAGTCCTGAAATAGTGTGCAATGGCGAATTTGAATACGGTAAGCTTGGAGATGAAGCTTCCAGGATTTGTGCAAGCAATGGCGGTGTTGGGAAGCTCAGTGTCGGCTCTTTCTTAAGGCGAGGTCTTGATGCGTATTGGGTTTTGACGAAAAACCGAGATGAGCAGGTCAATGGCAATGGAAATTGGAGCAGAAAGTTGCTGCAAGAAGCCATCTTTGCAATGCATGAGAACACGCAAAGGACGTATACATCAGCCGGTGACTTGTTAACTCTTGATTACAATGCTGAAAGTGAGTACCGGATGTTTCCCGGCGAAGAAATTACCATTGCTAAGGGGTACTTGAGCATTGTTCAATCTCTAGCCTCTGTTCTCCCACCTGGGTTGATTCAATTAGGCAAAAAGGTCACAGAAATTCAATGGCAGCCGGAAAATCACACGCACAGCGGCTATGAATCCGACACAAGGCCCGTGAAGCTCCACTTTTCTGATGGGTCAGTTTTGTTAGCCGATCATGTCATTATCACAGTTTCTTTGGGGGTGCTCAAAGCTTCGGTTCGCCAAGATTCTGGTATGTTCAATCCACCTCTGCCTCGTTTCAAAACCGAGGCGATTTCGAGGCTTGGATTTGGCGTTGTTAACAAGCTGTTTCTGCAACTGGGTTCCAATCATCCTCCTCTAAAGTCCCAAGATTTCAGCAAGTTTCCATTTTTACAAATGGTTTTCCACAGAGCAGACTCGGAGCTCAGGAATAAAAAGATCCCATGGTGGATGAGGAAGACGGCTTCTCTCTGCCCTCTCTACCACAATTCCAACGTTCTGCTTTCTTGGTTTGCAGGGAAAGAAGCACTTGCGCTAGAAGCACTTTCAGGTGAAGAGATTATCAATGGGGTTTCACAAACAGTCTCCAGCTTCCTATCACACACATCACACTCCCATGAATCGTGCAATGGGAACGGGAATCCAGAGGGGAATTCAGTAAAAATTTCCAAGGTTTTGAAGAGTCAATGGGCTAGTGATCCTCTGTTTCTGGGATCATACTCATATGTAGCAGTTGGATCAAGCGGTGAGGATTTGGACAGCATGGCAGAGCCATTGCCATCTGATGATTCTGGCAGTGCCACTAGCTCTTCACCTCCTCCACTTCAAATTTTATTTGCAGGGGAAGCTACACACAGAACCCATTACTCTACAACCCATGGAGCTTACTTGAGTGGCCTCAGGGAAGCCAATAGGCTTCTCCAACATTACCAACATGTTGGGGTTTAGAACAATTATTAGTAGGATTTCTATCTTTTTTTGGAACATTTATTTCTATGAAATATTAATTATTTTTCAATTTTCATGTTGAACATCTTTGCTTCTCTTTCTTTAAAGTATGGCATCAAATCAATTGGACAAGTCACTTTCAATTTTCCATTCCTTTATCTTTGATTGTGAGATTGTAGTATTTTGTCGGGAGGCGATTTTCACGTTCATTTTCTTTTTCTGCACACTCCCTTTTTTCGGGTTTCCAAATTATATAAATCAAAGCTGAATCAAGCAGCAAATATATGAGGAAGTATGTCGAAGCAGAAAACGAGAGTGTGAAAAAAAAAATAAAGGGATGCCACCTCCCTTCCCTACCAAGTGTCGTTTTTGGGATTGCTCAATGGACAGGATCCGATAAACCCGGCCTTTCCAGCTAGGAGTCCTTCCATCCGTTCCTTTCCCACACTGGCTACTGTCTCTGTTTCACTGCCCATGACATTGTGTTCTTCAATCCCATGCAACAAGAGTATACCTTCTCTACGGATTTGGATCCTCTCCTGAGCTAATGGAGAGGATCCTCCTGACCAATCATCTTGGGCCGTTGGATATAGCCGTTTGATAAAAATCCAACAGCCCAAGATGATTGGCCAGGAGGATCCTCTCCATTAGCTCAGGAGAGGATCCAAATCCCTTCTCTACCACGAAATTCCAAAGCCATTTCTTTGATGATAGAGTTGTTTTCTCGATTTAAAATCGATACAAATGATTTCTGAGAGTGTCCATTATTAATCTTTTGGTTTTTCCATGAGAACTCTTCGTTAAATTGAAGGTATTTTTTTCTTCATATCAACCCATCTTTTTGAACTGGTGGTTTTTTCAATTTAATAGAGATTTTTCACAGAAAGACCAAAATAATTGACGACAGACAATCTCAGAGACCAAACTGAAGAGTTATGATAATCTAAAGAATCACTTTTGCTAAAAAGTTGTTCTTCTATTAATCCTTTGTTTAACTACGAGTACATTTTGTTGTGTTTGTCTCCCTGATCAAGTACCAATTCATACGATTCTATAATTGTCTCCTCGTGTGTCATGTGACAAAAGAGTTCTTCTTCCTTTTATTCTTGTATTGATCCTTTGTTAAAATTAGGGCTACATTTCTCTGTGTATGTCTCTCTGATAAAGTACCAATGCATACAATTTTATAGTTGTCTCCTCGTGTATCATGTGAAAAGAGAGTTGTTTTTTTCCTTGTATTATTCTATTAATCTTTGTTAAAGTTAGGGCTACATTTCTTTGTGTTTATCTCCCTAGTCACGTATCAATGCATACCATTTTATAGTTATCTTCTCGTGTGCCATGTGAAAAGAAAGACAATTGAATGAGCTGGCTAAAGTCTAAGAAGGTGAGACTCAACGTATCTGTTCTCATTACGTGACTAACGAGTTTGACTAAAAGAAATGTATAGTTCATTACAAGATAAGTTTTATGTTGTAGGTCACTATACATATACATATAAAGCTTCTCGTGTCTTTAACAAGAAGATAAAAAGTAAGAGTTGCTGTGTTTTTTCACTCTAATCACTTGATTCACGTGATGAATCGATAAAAAAAAAAAAATTACAACCAGTTATAAGAATTTTTTTTTTTTTTTAAGTCAGTGTGCCGCCGATAAACCTTGTCTTTAACAAGATACATGTAGAGTTGCATATGCACACACACACAATTTAGCCCTAAATGCATAGAAACAGTTGCCCACCCACTGGTACTATTAGATTTTGCTCTGTAGCAAATTCCATGCATTGCATTAAGGACCGATAATGACTGGCCACAGGCAACACTAACAACCTAAATATTTACACCAGATTCTTCTGTCCCAAACAATGCTTTAATAAATAACATATGAGTTTCAATCCCAGCCGTTGGATTGCCTCTCTTGATTCCAATCAATGGTTCTTATTGGCCTTTCAACAAGGTCCACATGGATTAATAATTGACTAAGCTATGGATTTTCCATCAACAATACTAAATGGGCAAACAACAAATCACATGATTTAAGGCACTTGGTTGTCCAAAGAGACAACAATTCTTGTGAGCTTATTGGCTTCCAGGTAGCAACTTGTTATTTGCATGAAACATATTTACTGTCATCACGTAATATTTTAGTTCAATAATGCAATGATATGTAAAAATAAATTTACTCATAACATTATATTATTATATTGAAACTTTAGAACAATGGTGAACTCGTTTTATATAAGTCATTTTTTTGACTTGGAAGCCTTGTGTTGAAGAAAGTTGAGGTTTCACCATAAAAGCAATTGACAATATGAGGAGTAATCCAACTTACTTATAAGTTCATACAATGTCTCTTCTTTCCCTGATATGGGATTAATACTCTGAACACCCCCCAAACTTATGGTAAATTTTCGAGCCTAGCATGTGAATAACACAAATCGGATAATGTGGAGCACGTGTGGTCCGTTTGACTTCACACATGAGACAACTTGCTCTGTTAGTGATACAATGAAAAAGTTTAAGTTTCATCATAACATCAATTAGTAATAGGAGAGTAGTCAAATTGCTTATAACTTATAAGTCCACACAAATTTTCTCATTTTGCAATTGATATATTCTCAACATGTGTGGTCAAATCGTGAGCTATTCATAGTGGCTCCATTATTGTAAGATATGCAAAGGAAAAAAAGGGTGAGAGCATCATTGCCGGATCCTCTTTGTGAGGATCATCTAATCATATTCGTTTATCGTATATCGTGCGGTCAGTTTTTGTTAGGTACTGTTTATATTCAATTTTAAATAAAAAAATTTACAATAATTTATGATCGCACGATGTACGATAAACGGATGTGATTGAAGGATCAAGATCCTGGAAAAAAAAGGAAAGAAAGAGAGAAATTTAGGGTTTGGTCCACTTGTCTCTTTCTACCTCTTGTGGACTTCAATCACCCTTTGATGATTGATCATATCAGAGGCCCTCTGTCACCATGTCCTTGTCTGGCTCAAAAACAAACAACTGAGAATCTCTCTATTTCCAACCCTACCTCCATCCACCCACTGCCCTAATCCAACATTTTGATTACTTACCTTGACCCTCTTTTTAGCCTCTAATCATCATTATAACGCCTTTGGTTAAGGATAGTGCACACTAATTAGTAAATTTATTCTCAAGAGAAATCTTAGATATCACTTGTATAGCGTACATTTATGCTACTATTGTTGAGAATATCGCGTTTAAGAATGAGAAAAACAAAAACAAAATCCGAAAATCGAAAAACAAATAACCAAGATAAATAACACCAAGAATTTACGTGGTTCGGCAATATGTGCCTACGTCCACGGGACAACAACAACAACAATCTTTCACTATATCAATAATGAGTACAACCAATAATCTTGCCAAATCTCTAGAACTAGGACTTGACGAAAAACCTGAAAGAACAAGAACAAGAAATACACTATTTCTTTTCTTTTCTCTCACACACACTTTACAATATTCTCTCACTCTAATCCCTTAAGTGGTATACAATTTATTGTTTTGCTCCCCCCTCAAAACTAGTACAATAGCCCATTTATATAGACATAATAAAGGTCTTCTTCAATAAGGATTATTAATCCTAATTGGAATCTAGTTATGAATCCTACTCCAATTGAGAAACTAACTCCAATTGGGTAAACAACTCCAATTGGGAAAACAATTTAATCATCTAAGACTATTAATTCCCAATAGACTTAGGACAACTTATCATGGTCTGGAAAAAACCCAACAATCTCCCCCTCCAGACCATGATGAAGGTATACCATAATAGGATTGCTCCTCTTGACCAAACTCCCATTGATCGAAATTTTCATGACCAGACTCTCCCTGATCGAATTACCCATAACCAAGCTCCCCCTGATTGAACTACTCATTAACCAAGACCCTCTTGATTAGATTTCTCTTGACCAGGCTCCCCCTGATCAGAACTACCATCATCATAATTACCCATAACCAAGCTCCCCCTGATTGAACTACTCATTAACCAAGACCCTCTTGATTAGATTTCTCTTGACCAGGCTCCCCCTGATCAGAACTACCATCATCATTGGCAAAGGCAATTATAGACTTCTTTGCCAGAAAACATCGCTTATCTTCATCTTGGTCCAATCAGCATCAAACATACATGCTGGCTTGCTCTTAACACCTTCAGTAAAGCATGTCCTCCTCTTGATTTCCATGTAACCCAATTAAGCGGGTTGCACCCTCCATTCTAAACGGATATCAGCCAAACCAGGCTCTGATACCACTTGTTGAGAATATCGCGTTTAAGAATGGGAAAAACAAGAACAAACTTCGGAAATCGAAAAACAAATAACCAAGATAAATAACACCAAGAATTTACGTGGTTTGGCAATATGTGCCTACGTCCACGGGACAGCAACAACAATCTTTCACTGTATCAATAATGAGTACAACCAATAATCTTGTCAAATCTCTAGAACTAGGACTTGACGAAAAACCTGAAAGAACAAGAACAAGACATACACTATCTCTTTTCTTTTCTCTCACACACACTTTACAATATTCTATCACTCTAATCCCTTGAGTGGTATACAATTTATTGTTTTGCTCCCCCCTCAAAACTAGTACAATAGCCCCTTTATATAGACATAATAAAGGTCTTCTTCAATAAGGATTATTAATCCTAATTGGAATCTAGTTATGAATCCTACTCCAATTGAGAAACTAACTCCAATTGGGTAAACAACTCCAATTGGGAAAACAATTTAATCCTCTAAGACTATTAATTCCCAATAGACTTAGGACAACTTATCATGTGCTGGAAAAAACCCAACAACTATCATATTCATCACGTGAGCTGCGAGTGAGAGTGAGAGTGAGATTGAGAGTGATAGAGAGTAGAGATGTGCACTTGTTTCGTGTAAGTGTTAAGTGAGACAAGAAGAATGATGGGTCATGGATGAGATAGGGAATCTTCAATGTTTTTTTGGAGATATATCTATATCCTTAATATCCAGGCAGAATCTCTCGTTAAATTTACACATGTTTCAATTGAGTTTGAAAGGCCAAAAAAAAATGTTATTCAATTATTTGGACCCTAAAACTTCACTCGATGCCTAATCCAACATATACTTACCTTGACCCTCGTATTGCATTTCGCCTGCAGTCTTTCTTTCTTTTCCACCTCTAACCAACATTAAAACTTTTGGCCAAGAATAGTACACATTTAGTAAATTGATCGCAAGAACGATATTAGTTATTTCGGATTGTCACTTGACGTGAGATGAGAATAGCTAAACAATGTCTCAAACACTGAAGATAAAACCCGACTCATGGAAGGTTTTCTCGATTCCCAGTGGCTAGGTACCAGATCCTAACAGTTGCCCTAATATCTGATGATAGAAACCCTAAAAGGTTACGAACTTAGCTGTGCTTTTCAATTGTCAAAACCCTACTCATAAAAGCACTTTGCAAAACCAATAAGAAACCGACACCAAAGAGGAAATAAGTAATGCTACACAAGCTTTTACTTGAACTAGATTGTAATATTTTTACAGTTCAACTTCAATGTCCCCCCTCTCCTCCTTGATTGCTTAACAGTGGCCAATCTCTTGAAATTTTGACCACTAGTTAGGTTTCTGGCTGTACTTCGAATTGACGACACGTGCAAATTGTGCGGTTGACAGTGCAAGAGGTTTCCCTCATTTCTTTAATGATATGATTCAATTTTTCTTGAATAGTTCGGACTATAGAGTAGTACAGACTCTAAATAATGAAAGGTAAATACTGATTCTACAATCGATTTTAAGAAATTGAACGATGAAAATTGTTTAAAAAGCCAGACTCAGACGACTTGATAGGTTAGACTACTAAAAATAAACCTGATATGAATTAATGACTAGTTCCATTGTTTTTGCACAACTAAAAGAGAATTTCATATATCATTCTCCCATTAAACCCTAGGGTTCAAAAGTCGCTCGTAAGATTAACCTTTTGACAGTATAAATCACCCTTTAAATAGTATTCATCTAATTAAGAAAGAGTATAAAATATGCAGAATAAATAATCTGATAACATAAATACGTCTGACTAAAATATGTCGTAATGAAATAACTTAAGTAATAGAATAGTTAATGATTTGGTGAATCAAATCATATTCCTTTACAAATGGTGAATCTATTGTCTTCCACCTTTGGACACCATTTCTTTTTCTTCAAGTGGCTAACATCTTTAGTCCAATGCTTTTCTTACAAATGTTAGATTCTAAGTTCATAGATGATATATTTATTTGAAGCTGTCTGCTTCCTTTATTCTCCCTAAATGAAAATAGCTTTGCTAGCTTTAGTGAGAGACTTGTTTTAAACTTGTTTATTAAGTAAGTTATCTTATTGGCATCTAAGATTTGCTTTTATTTTTTTTATTTTCTGAAAAGGAGACGGTAGCGATTTTATGGATTGCAATAAGAGGGCCCTTCTTGGAGTTTGAGTATAAATTCAATTCTATCTAATTGTTCCACATTGTTCAACTTAAAAAGTTTTTCACATTTTATATCGTCGAGTCCCTTTTACAATGTGACTGGAAAAATAGACATTGGAGAGCCAACGTTGGGCTTAAACCTTGGGTTTGTGATATTTGTTGAGAAAAAAAAATTAAGCCGTACACCCCTTCTGTTTGATCAATCACCTCCCAACTTTATACATGTTGTGAATAAGTGTATGAATATTATATATACATGCAGCTGCATCTCAATCAAACATTACCAAACCTGTCAGAGAACCACAAATATATTCGTCATAAACCAAGTTTTCTAACGGTGGGATCTTGGTTTAGATCATTGAATCCTAGTAAAACAGACGTCATTCGAACTACAAGTACTAAATAGGAACGAAATTTTGTTTCAAGAACATTGTGGTACGCAAGCCTCGATCTTTATTTCATTTGTCTAATTTAAGTTTCATTTCATTCACATTGGTGTCAATATATATAGTTGATTAGCATGCGATTTGTATACATGTTTCGAATTTATTTCTGCAATATATATATATATATATATATATATATATATTTGATTGATTGTTGATTCCGTTCCAACAGTCCCTTGACTAAAAGGAAAATATTAGGGAGATTATGTTTTTACATCAATTCTAGAGATCATTAGATGTGCTGGTTGATAGTTAAATTCTTTATTTAATGATTTAAAGAATAAATTTAACCATCACTCGTCACATTATGTGATCTATAAAATATGATTCAAATAAATAATTTCGCTAGCATTACCCTAACTAAAAAACATATATTCGATTGGCCAATTTATAATCTGGTGTTGGAAGGGGGAATCTAGGGTCTACTCCTAGGGGACAGGGTCTTAGCTAGCTAGGTGTTTGGAGGCTTACTAAAACAACAATATTTCTAATTTCCACTTCCTAGATATTATATGCCCTTCGACAACTCTCATTTTATTTGCCCTATATTTTATTGTGTTTACATAACTTGTTACGTAATGAGTTTTCACTTCCTAAATCGAAGATTTTGTGTCTATAACACTCATTACACTGAAGGTATATTTTATTGTGTTTACAACATCATCAAGTAATTTTCATTGAATCTACAACACACTAATTATGTGATGATGTTGTAAACACAAACACGTACCCCAAGTGATATAACAAACTAAATTAAAAACAAAAATGCTAAAGTGACGGCGTATCAAATCTCTCAAACTACCAGACATTAATGTCCTATACAGTAATTAAGGGCATCATCTTCCTGTTTGGATTTGTCCTTGTGATAAATAATGGTCCGTATATGTTTGCAACTAGCTAGTCAACCAAAAGACAAAAGTTGCTTCTGATGTCGATTGCCAATTTTTTGTTTCAAACTTCATGGTATATACTATATATGTAAAAGAGGGAAGTGAAAAAATTGGATGTCTACGTCTTATTTCTCATAGTAATTTCATCACATATACTGAATGAAAACGTTTGTTCCAACTCTTGGAACAAAGAATCAAAGAGTATAAATACAAGAACTTGAGTTTTTAACAAACTACTGCATGCAAAAGCACTTTTAATTTCAAACATGAGCTTGTTTGGAAGTATTTTTAAAATGGTTGAAAGTTTTTTGGACCAAACCTTAGTAAAAATGCAAGTGAATCCTGGAAAAACACTTGAAGCTACCTACAAGAAGCATAACCGGTACTTCTTGCAGAAAGCACTTCAAGTGCTTTTGGAATCCAAAATCATTTCCTCTAAAAACGCTTTCAGTCATTTTAAAAGCACTTCTAAATGAGTCATATGTTGCATACTGTTCACTTTGAAGGGGACATGAAACCATACCTAGCGTCATGTGTATGGGCAAGTTCTGGAGCTGCTGGAGGGCAAGTTTTGGGCCCTTGGCTTTGCCTTGCACCAACTGCTGGAGCTGCTCTTATGCGAGAGGAGGGAAGGCAACTATAGTTGTCTAATAACCTAACCTCAGGTGTAATCTAGTGACTCAAAATAGGTCCAATACTATTATCCTTTTTGTTAAGTTTATGATAAAATTAAATTAAAAAAAAAAAGATTGTAATATCCTAAACCATAAGAAAAAAATCTCTTGCATTGATATGTTTTATTTATTTAACACATAGATATCATAGATTTTGTTATATTTATCTATGTATATCACATTTTCTTTTGTTGATAATCTACTTATATCACGGATAAATTGTATTTAGTTACCTATATTACAGATACTTTTTGCTTGTAATTTACTGATTAAGAGTTAGTTGATTCATTTCTATCTTAAGTATATTTTGCTTGAAATTAGGTTGCCCATCGTGTGGCTTTGCTGAACTCATCTTTCCTTTAGTGTAAAAATATCATTGTACTAAAACAAAATAAAAAATTTAAAAAAATAAATATATATATATATATATATTTCGCTTGAAATTTTTGTAGTCTGCTTTCGATATGGATATTGTTTCATTTGGACTCACTTTGAGCAACAACATTTACTTTTTACATGTGGATCCAACAAACCCTCATTTTTTAAATTTAAATTTCATTGGGCCTGATCAACTCTCGAAGGCTTTATTTAGTATGTATATCACATTTTCTTTTGTTGATAATCTACTTGTATCAAGGATAAATCGTTTTTAGTTACCTATATTACAGATACTTTTTGCTTGTAATTTACCGATTAAGAGTTAGTTGATTCATTTCTATCTTAAATATATTTCGCTTGAAATTAGGCTGCCCATCGTGTAACTTTGCTGAACTCATCTTTCCCTTAGTATAAAAATATCGTTGTACTAAAACAAAATTAATATATATATATTCGGTTGAAATTTTTTGTAGTCTGCTTTCGATATGGATATTGTTTCATTTGGACTCACTTTGAGCAACAACATTTACTTTTTACATGTGGATCCAACAAACCCTCATTTTTTAAATTTAAATTTCATTGGGCCTGATCAACTCTCGAAGGCTTTAATTAGTATGGGCTTCAAGAACCAGGCCCACTACGAAAAAGCTTAAACGCTTCAATTTGGCGCGAACCCACACAACCGCCGTTTCTGGCCTCCGATTCAGTCTCTCCTTCACTCCACCATGACCACCTTACCGGAAATAACCGATCTCTTCGCCAGGCTCGCCATCCACCTGAAAATCCCAAACGACACGTCGTTTCCTCCTCGCACTTCAAAAGAAGACCTAGACGACGCAGCTCTGGATCTCTCGATTTCCGAGCTGAACCAATCTCTGAACCCCAACCGCGATTCTAGGGTTAGGGTTTTGGACACGGTCCTATCTCTGATGTGCTTCAAAGCTCCCCAGGTCAGCTCTTCTCTCAAATTAGGGGTTTTGATGAACAAATAAATGTTGGATTTTGGGAATTTCTCATCTGTGTATTTTGTATTCTGTTGTTTAGGTTTTCGATTCGGAGATTGAGTATTTAGTGAATACAATTGCTGCGGTGTTGTTGTCTTCCGTTCGTTGCAAGGTTTTTCGGTATCCGAAAGGCGAGATTTTGCTGATTGGGAGCTCGATTTCTCAGCGGGATTGCGGGCATTTGATCGAAGCTTGTGCTGATGTTCTTGAGAAATTGGAGGGACATGGTGGGTAGACAATCCAATACTAGCTCACATTTTATATTCAAATTTGTGTTTAAAATAGTTTCTTATTCTGTAAAGTAATCATCTTTGATGATTTTGATTCTGACATAAGTGGTAAGTGTTGTTTCAATGTGTTTAAAGGTAAGCTTTCGGATTCGATACTGTGTGCCATTGTAAGAGTTGCAAGTTCTGCATCTTTGTACCGGCACCAGTTAATGCCCATTCTTGGCGTAAAATCAGTGGATGCGAAAAATACCATGATCTCAAAGCTGCTCTGTCATTTGCCCAGAGAAAAATTCCTTGATAACAACAAAATTCCATTAAGGTTGGTGGAAATGTGTTTTATGTAGTTTGCAATTTTCTTGATCTTTCCCACGTGTTTTTGTAGTTATACATGTGGGAGTTCTGACTTCTTTGCAGGCTGTTACTGTGGTATCTTGACCCATTAATTTTGAAGCGCGATATTTCAAACATTTTGCAAGAAACCATGGAAGGGCCATTCCTTTGTTTGAGTAGGAAATTTCATGAAAGTAACGATTGGCGCTCCATTATCACATCATTGGTACTTTCTCCCATTATGTTCATTGTGGCAAGAGCTTTGTTGCACCGGTGGTTTCTGGTGACGTAAGTGCCATTTCTGATTGATTGACCTCTAAGTTTCTTTCTGTTGTATATTTTGATCAATCGTTTGTCATAATCGGTTGTAATTTGATTTAATATGGTTTGTTAATATAGTTCACTTTCTCATCAGGGGTCTAGCTTCTGTGCTTGAGCTTCTAATTCAATTGGTTTCAACCACATTAGACGTGGTTTCAAGACCAATGTTCTGGGGCATATCAGCTGAAGTGGGAGCAAAGTTGCCATTTTTGAATGCTTATTTTCCGTACAACCAACCGTTGTTAAGGACCTTGGTTGGACCCCTCTCCTATGATGGTCTCCTACAATTAGTGCACAACACAAAGGACCCGGTCCCTTGTGCCCAGAAACAACTTTATCCGACTTTTAAGCCACCCGCAGTGAAGGTTGAAACAATTGATCACAAATCTATCTGGTAATTTCTTACCCCATGAATCCATGTGAAAACAGATGGCATCTACACCATCTCCGTTGTACAACCCGACTGATCCACAAATGTTACATAGGTCTCTGGCCATCAACTTCCCAGATTGGTTCTACCTTGCTTCTGCATTGCTCTTCTCAGAGAAAAGTCCTCACGACAGTTGCCATCCAGAATGCATATTGGCAGCATCCAAAGTTGGAAAAACACTCGAGGAGCTTCCTTATGTTGCTGCAGCACGGTACATTGCCTGGATTTTGAGTCCTCTTAGTAAATCTCACCATGCCTCGCTGGCCGATTGTTTAATTAAATCATCAGAGTCTTTGGCTTTAAAGCAATTTGGCTCTGGTTCACATGACAAGGAAATACATGGCTACAAGAAGAAACTCAAGAAACCGAAATTGTGTGAAGAGGAATCTGCTTCCATTGCAGTCTGGCTCAATGGATTCAGTAATATACACACAAGGTATTGCAATGAAACAAGTGAAACAAAACCATCTTGTGGTCTTAATCTGCAGAAAAATGTCTTGTTTCGGAGAATCCCACTAGGCATCTTGCTCAGTTGTCCCCATCGTATCAATGAAGATGAATGTGAATTGCTGCTGCATTATGCCGCAACTGGTAGAATTTTTCAGTTAAGGGAAACTAAGACTACTGGATTGAAGCATGTAAAATGGAGCTCCAAATGGCATACAAACTCAACTGCATGGGGTGATGAATGTAATGAAAAGGAGGCTTCAGCAGGTGCCTGTCTAGTATTCAGTTTAACTGATATCATTGAAAGTATGTCTGCTTCACTGTTTGAGACCGAAGACGCTGGTGCAGACTATATCTGCCGGGTGAAAATGCAGGTCAGCAAATACTTGATAAAATGCATCAAGAGGCTAATCCAACTCAAAATTGACAATGGAAACTGGGAGGTAATGGATCTCCGCCGTAGATTGGAGAACTGGAGGCATCAGGGACAAGAAGTACCAGAACTCAACAAAGACTTAGACGATGTCATTCCTTTCTTGATTTAGCAAATATGTTCTGCTTCATGAATGGGGAAAAGACTACGCAAAGCAGCAGTTCTTCGGTACAGAACCCCGGTGCATACGCCTTGCCTCATTCTAGCGTTCATCTTGGGTCGAAATTTTGAGGTCTTTTCCGGGTGCTCACGATGATGTCAAACGGATCTTGGAGCGGGGATCTGAGAAAACATATATGTTTCTTTCTGTTGTACAAAAAATATTTACATAGAATTAAGTAAAAGAGACGAGTTTTCTCATCAATCAAACATATATTTTGAATCAAACATTTGGAAAGACAAGGATAAAAGCAATCTGTATTATTTTCCATTTATTCTTTTCCATAAGCTGTTACAAACTTACAATCGAAAATGCTTGCGCAAATCTACGGACTACAAACTTCGTATGTAATCCTACGTATATCATGTCGAGCTATTTTTTCGACAAATAATAGATTGGCTATGTACACAACCACTTCACGTATATAGTAATCTACATATCTGCTTCATCTTAGCTGCAGACAGCTTCAACAGAGAGCTTCTTCGTGTCGTGTCGAGAGCTTCTTCATTTTATTGACAGATTTTGAGAGAGCATCAGACTCTTACTCTTTCGACCAAAGACATCCATTGCGGATCACCACCCCATTCTTCGAACACCACCAGTAGATTTCCAGTCGGGGTCAACCACGATCGAGGAATATGGTACCTGAAAAATAATAGCTCTACCATGAATTTTGTACTTGACAAAGCAAGGGCATCACAAATAAGTAGGATGAACATTTTCTCACCATCTCTGAGAAGGCTTGCCGCAATAAGTTCTGCATTTCTTATCATAAAAAGTTCCGGCATAATTACATGTTCCACAGCTACCCTGCGCAATGTATCCAGGCCAATGGCGTCCAACGCTCTGTCCATTTATCCATATTTGACCTTTTCCCATGCTTCCCATGTCTAAAGCTAATGGGGCATGACCTGGTGGTGCATTGAAAGTTGCCTGAAGATATAACAGCTTAGATTAATATCTGGTTTTTCATGAACTTTATAAGAAGGACGGGTATAAAATATACGCGTATTGGAAGAATACGAACCTTGTACCACGTAAGGGGTTGTTTTTTGGCCATCGACGGTCCTTCTGCCCAGTCAACAGAAGAACTCCCAGTAACTGTATGCAGGCCTAAAGATTCACCTTTCATACCAATCTGCTCATATAGCAAACAAGTCATTCTCTAGTTTTTTTGGCAATTTTTTCGACATCTTAGCGAGGGAGAGAAAGTGAAACATGAACGTTGAAAGGCAACAAACCTTGTAGTTCCATTTCCATCGTGACATGTCCCATGTTCCCGTATTCAAACCCTTCAATGAGATCGGGCCTAGAACTCCCGCGTTCCATGTTTCAAAGTGAGTGCCAACATTCTGATTTTTATTAGAACACAGAAGAAGCACAAGTTTTAGATGTCATCTCAAATGTTTTCAAAACCAATATCCCATTAGAGAATGAGGGAACTAACCGGCAGACCAACGGAAATGCTAAGCAATGCAAGCTTGTTGATGCCGGGTCTCAACTTCACGTTCTGACTGAATGTTAGTTTAGGATTCTCCAATGACCCATACACGGTTCCTGCAATAAAGGTAGAACGTTTTGTTAAAATTAAGTTGATTCAGAGGAAGAACTAGACGGAGTTACATATGAAATTTTACTTTTATATACCTGATAGCTGACCATTGATGAAAACATGTAAGGCATGACCTGCTGAAAAGATCGTAAGAAGTGGGAACTTTCCGTTGTTTAGAAACGCTTCATCAGAACCTATTGTGATGCTGGTAGCGAAAATTTGAATTACCAAGTTAGACAGAAAAGAAAAACAAGGCAAAAGTTTCCCAGTAACATTTAAGAAAAAACACAATGGTTAAACTATGGTTGGTTTAATATACTTACTCTGTCATGTACCACAAGTAGTCAGTAGCATCCCTAGTCATATATATCTGTTCATACAACCCGTCTAACGTAGTTGTACCAGACTCATCAGAAGTGGTGGTTTCTTCGATGAATGACTGCCAAGGAAGTCTACTATATACTGGTTTCATCTGTACTTGCGAGGCTTTCCAAGCGACCTGTGCAGAGATAACACGCCTTAAGTGAATCTTACTGAAATTGAGAAATAAACTTTGAACGTTCTCGACTAATATATCCAATTGCTCACCTTTGCAGTGTTGAAAACTGCAGTTTTGCAGTCCGGGAGAATGCTGATGGACCATGGTGGCAGGTCATACTGCCCCTGTCCAAAGCTCACTCTAACAGGGTATTTCGTGTCATAGTTTGCGAGGAATGCAGCGCACCCCGACTTTGTATTGAATACATGAGCCTGCAAGGATAATATTGATCAGAACAACGAAAATCATAGCGAATTTCAAGGAAGAATAAGGTTTAGCAAATTTCAAAGCTCCCGGGCTAGCAGTAAAACGGTACCTCTTGATTATTTCCGAGTTTAGTCACTGAAGGATCAACGGCCACCAAAGCATACTCGCATGACTTGATGGCTTTGTGCAGATCTTTCAAATGTCCCCACTTTGGTTGCTGGAGTAGTCCTGATATAGCACGCGTAAAACCGTTCATATCAGCATGCAATAATACGTTTTTTCATATGTTAAGTACGGTTTATGACTTCATGAGCCGAACTCTGTAACAACTACTCGACAATGCTAATTGTATTTACATACCATATTCGTCTAAGGGGGCGTCATAGTCATAGCTGGTGGCCATGAAGGGACCTCCAGCAGTTCTGCCAAAATTCGTTCCTCCGTGATACTGGAACAAAAACGAAAGAAAACACAACGAAAATGAGAAAACACACACTAGGAGATTAAACATCACTCGAAATACAGTAAACTCGAGGATACGAGACCAGCAACTAACCATGTAATAGTTGAAAAAAGAACCGCCACTTTGTATGAACCTAGCAACTGAAAATGCCAAATCTTCGACAGGTCTAGTGGGAATTGCCCCACCGAATTCTGTATACCTGTAAAACACATACAATAGAGGCAGCCTCGTCAAGGGGATTGAACAACAGTACAAGAAAAAACCGATATGACGGGGCCATGGAAATAAACTTTTGAGCTGTACAGGCAACTTGTGTGACTTACCAACCAGTCCAGACTTCTGTCCACATTTTTGGCTTGTAGACCTTGTTTGGCTTGAAATTCTCACAGTAGTAACCATTGCAGGTGTCAATCTGTCACATAACAAATAAGGCGAGATTAGCTCACCAACTCAAAAAATTGATTTCCAAGTCTTTATCAGAAGTCTTCTAAAACTGAAGATTCATCCTTATATTTTTAATCCAATTCATCCCATCCCCGTAGACGTGGTTAGGCCAGTTGGACAAGACAGTGTGCATAACTCTTGAACCCGAGTTCAACCCATCCCCGTAGTTTAAAGTAAATTAGAATATCATATGGAATGGGGACAAGCCTTGCCCTGACAATATGAAACAGAAATCTACAACACGCCACCTACCAAGTTGACAGCAAACAGTTTAAAAACCCCACCAAGAAGGGAGGGTCCGACTAAACGAAGGACATTTATGCGATTCTCGTTAGAAAATGACAATACAAAGTAGGAAGAAAACATGTCTCTTTGCATCCGAGTTCAAATCTCCTTCCCTACAGTTTAGATTAAATAAAAAAAAAAGGGTCGAAAAAAATGCTAAGAGAAACTTACAACGGGATCGGGGGCATCCTCTTGCTTGCACATAATCCATGGGACTCCAGTGTTAAGACCTACAGCCATCTGAGCTGCCCATTTGGTGTAAGCTTTTCCTGGTGCACCAATTTCCCATTCCACAGGTCCATATTCATTTTCTATCTGTCAAAATCCAAATTTGAAAAACCAAATTAAAATATTAATAAGCATTGGCTGGCCAATCTTTACTCAACAGATAAAACAAAAGGAAACAAACACTCCTCATTTTCTTGGAAAATTGAGACTAAAAATAAAAGCAAATTCAAACCCACTTCTAGAAACATGAAAAAGACCGACGACATGTTTGGGATTACTTTTTGAATGACTAAAAGCGCTTAACATGAAAAAGACCAAAGGCATTTTTGAGATTGCTCTAAACGGCTTTCTGCCAATGAAAAGCGCTTCTGACTACTTTTCGCGGAAAAACTTAAAAAACTCTAACTGATTTTTCTAACCTGAGAAAGAATTATAGGACCTCCTTCAGTTTGGAACAGCTTCTCTGCCTTCATCATGTTGACAATCTTCTCTGTAAATTTTTGCATTGCCGCCTTCATAACGGACAGAAATTAAATTAGCTTCAAAATTATTTGTTAAAAAGATTAAATTCATTGGAGTAAACGGAAGATTTATAATATCCAACCTTGAAAGGCTCATTGTCTGTTCGAAAAGCGATTCCGGGAACATATTTCAGCCAAATTGGGAATCCCCTGTTTCAGAAACAGAGCAAAAACAGAGTTATAAGTATAATCATACTCTATGAATCTTATAACGCACTGCATTAGGTTTTGTGCTAAGTTTTCCGTCAACAAAATATTCTAAAAATTTCAGTTTATTTGTAGCAAAAATTAAATGATTACCCGAAGTTCCATTCAGCACAGACATACGGCCCAATCCGGAGATTAACAAAGAGGCCTGCCTGTTGCACCAGCTTGATGAACTTGACCAAATCATATCTGTCCTCAAAATAATACTGCAAATTTGAAAAAATAAAAACAATTAATTAGCATAAATATTTGCATTAGAGATTAGAAAATATAAAATTCAGAAGCAAATTGCTAATTGCATTACTTTTCCTGGGGAAGGTTCATGGCCATTCCAAAACACATAGGTCTGTATAACATCCAAGCCTCCAGCTTTGGCCTTCTGAATCAAATCCGGCCACATCTGCAACCACACACACCAAAAATTAAACCCAAAATATCAATAATTTGAGCTGAAAAAACATTCTTGAACTTTTTAATTCAAGATCATAGTCCCCCCACAAGTTAAAAATCAAAATAATATATAATATATCCCACAGTGTCAGAAATTTGAGCTGAAAAAAAAACCCAGAAGTAAAAAATTGCACCAGAAAAAAAGATAAAAAAAACCCAGAAAATATTGAAACAAAGAAGAACCACATTGGCATTGTATAAAGTACCTCAGGAGTGCTTCTGGGATAGTGAATTGATCCAGAAATTAAAATCCTTCTCTGCCCATTAATTATTATAGCTTTGTGGTCATAACCCACGGAAGCTGAAGCTGCAGAAAAAATGCAGGAAAGCAGTAGCAGAATGCTCCACATTGTTTGAATTCCAACACCCATTTGTCCCCTGCTTCTGAAACTCTCAAAAGCAATGGCCTTTATAATATATATATTTGCTTTTGTTTGTATCAAAAACTTGAATAATACATATTAAATTTTTTGGGTTTTGGGATTTGGATTTGGTTTCTTTGGTTGTTGCTTTTGGTATTCGGAAAAGAGACAGAAAGGGGGTGGCAGAGTAGAGAAGTGTACTGCTGGATTTCACGGGTGAGAAAGTTTATGGTTTGGTTCAATGGTTGTGCAAGGAACGTGTTGCTCCCGCTACTGCTTTATATAAGGTTTTGAAGATGAAGATTGCAAATGTGCAAACTGCAAAGGGAAAGGGGGCCCCACTTCTTCTGCCTTGAACAAGCTCTCTCACATTTTTGGAAATACGGGTGTCTGTAGAAAATATTGTATCTGTTGTATTTCATTTGTATGGTGAATCCGTATATATAAACGTCGCAAGGCTACGAGGAATACGATTCCTCGGTGAGGGAAAACCTTTGAGGATTTGGATTCCTAAGAGAGGAAGAACTCCCTAATTTATGTTTGTGTAATACATGTGAATAAGGAATTCCGTTTCCTATATGGAATATGATTCCTCGAAGAAGGAGAACCTTCGAGGATTTGGATTCCTGAAAGATGAACCTTCTAATTTATGCTTAAGTATTGTATATACATGTGGAACACGAAATCCTAGCTAAGATGTTATTCTATCATTGACATTTGATGAAACTTTTATAAGAGTTGACAAAAAACCGTCAAAACGTCCAAATCAAACTAATTTAAACGACCTGATTCTTTCTTTTACGAGTGTAAGCATTTTCTCGCGAAAACAAGGCAATCAAAAGAACTTTTGATTCAGTTTTAACAATTTATGAAAATATTTGAGCTTATCCTTTCAATTTCCTTTTTCTGTTTGCTAAAATTAAGGAAATGTGATTTGAAATATGAAGTTTTCATTTGATAGAGATGTTACTCGACTTGTAAATTGATGTGTCAATCAGACATTTGAAGAAAAGCTTTGCATGGGGCTATCCATGCCGGCAAACGAATCTATTAAAAATTGTTCCCCTTTGGGACCAAACAAAAGAAATTAGTAAATAATAGAAAACACTACTAAACCATATTAATATGGATAAGGATTTCCTTTTCATGTATATATTTAGACATTTAAAAATGAAGGATTCCAATTTTTTGTTATAGGATAAGGTGATCGATTTTTTTCCTTTTATTTGTCTTAAATCATCCAATCCGATTTCTGTTTTTCTTATTTTATTTTCATTTAATCATCATTCACCCAATATCTTTTCTTAGCTAGTAAGTTGTGTGTTTGATGATTATACTTTAACGTGATGTGTTCTGTTTCAAGCATGGGTTGCTCTTTTTTCTCTCTCAAAGTTTTTTTTTATGTGGATTACTTAGGACGAGGTTTTTCAAGGCCACTTCTTATCCATGCTCTATTAGTTCATTTCGTTAATTATGAACGAAATCCTTTATCACCTTTAAAAAAAAAAAAGCGTGTTTCTTGCTTATCATTTTTTTTCCAAAAAAAAAAATAGGAATCAATAGAAAATTTGTTACCAATCATATATATATATAAGGGAACTTTAACGAAAAGTTCCCGGTACTATTCACTTCAACGAAAAACCACATTTTTACACTAAAAAGTCAATCTTGATACTATTCACTTTACCCTTTATTTTGTTTTTATCGTTAAAACTCAGAGTTTTCAAGCTCTTTATACTTTTCAAGTGATGAAAACGATATACACAAGATCATATACAATCAATAACATACGAGAATTTATCAAGAATAAAAAAACAACAAATAGGTTTGTTCTTTGTTGGTTTTCATGACTTTAAGCTTGATTTTCCATTTACCCTCACGGAAAAGTCTAATTTGATATGTGTACAAAAGTCACAAGACAATAGTAAAATTAAGCTTCAAGGAAAATACAAGAATCACCTTACTTGGACGGTGCTCAATACTATTCATTCTTTGAAGATTAAAATAAATTACTTTACTTTTGGTCATACTTGTCGGAAAGTATCAAGATCAAGTTGCCACATATTTAATGTACGGATTGCAAGCCGTGATGCAATTATAATTTTGACTCCAGAACAAGAATTTCCAGTGTCCACTCTGGACATTGAAGCTAGCTACCGATCGTGGTCCGACACGTGTGCAATCGATGTTGCATGGAAATTTTGTTTTCTTCTCATTTTTTCTCCATTTAACCATCAAGGTTCAAACTATTATCGTTATGCTAGGTGATGAAGCTTGTGAGTGACTAACAAATACATCAATCCCCAAATTTTATGAGACAAACTCAACAATGTTTGTTGGTCTAATTTGAATATTGAATATTTAAAATTGTTTTATATATCAAGAAATAATTGATTTTCTATTACTTACATTAATCATGAAATTACCAAATTTTAGCCATGAGGTTTGGCTAGTTGGTAAAGTATTTACTTTTTGTGTCGTCCCCTCAAGGTTTGAGTCATGTTGTCAGCAGTCCTCTTGGGTGCGATATGTAAATTCCTACGTAAATCCATATTGGTGGCAGCTGACAGGTGTCATGCATAAGTCATTCTGGCTCAAGGTTGTGGATATATCTTGGCGCGCTGGTAGTGAGAGTAATCGATATCCTCCTAAGTTTTGTTACCGAAAAAAAAAAACCAAATTTTAGTATTAATTGTTGTAATAATTTAGCTCCCCCTGGATTCTTACATTGCCATTTGATTTTAGTATTAATTGTTATAATTTAGCTCCCCCTGGATTCTTACAGTGCCATTTGAAGAAAGACTTCGTCGAAAGAAATTGCCCTGATATCATTTATGTGGTAAAAAACAACCTAGGTTCCAAAATAAAGATATTATTCTTAAAATGACTTTTCCATATTAGTTGTCTATGCATGCGTAAGCGATTTTGATTTGTCGTTAAAATATCATGAAACTTTTTTAAAAACTAGCATCTTTCTTTCTCAAGATTGTAACAAATAATGCAATCAATTGGTTGGCTTTTGGCTTGATGCCTACTTAACGGAGCACAGAAGAAGTTTCTCAAAACAAAGTGGACACATAATTATGGAGGCCGGTTGTTGTACAATAGAACTTTGATTTGGTGACTAGTAACCTACCACTAAACCAATTAGTTTAAGACTTTTAACACAATGCAACGAGTCTCTTTTTTCAACAAAATACAAATAAAAATAGAGAAGTTAAACGAAAAGTTTTCGGTACTGTTCATTTTAATGAAAAATCATATTTTTACACTAAAAAGTCAATCCTAATACTATTCATTTTACTCTTTATTTTGTCCTTATCGTTAAAACTCAAAGTTTTCAAACTTTTTTCATTAATTTTCCTATAAAAATAAAGTAAATTGCTTAAATCCAAATTTGTAATTGTATTTTTCAATATCTTCTTTGAGCTACCTCGAGATCGGTCCAATGCAGATCGCTTAAATTCCACCCATTATGTATCATATATACGCAGATTATTATTTATTGTAGCACCAAAATTTATGAATAAAATACTCATTTGATTCTCATGGCATGCCTACGCTCAAGCCGTAATAGATATTCTGTCTTATCTCTACGACTCTAACCCTAACAAACATTTTCGGTATATATGATTTACAAATATACAAATTTGTTTGTACATTAATATAATATATAGTCACCAATTAGTAATTAAGCAAACGGGTGGAATTTTTATTTATTTTTTTCCCTTTGTAGATTTGGGCTTAGTCAAGTTAATTAGAGACTTAAAGTAGTCTGATTTCCTCCTACATCTAAGTTTGACCCTTCTTGTAATTTCAAAGAATTTATTGTGAAATATCCCATATGTAAAATAAAATTGTCAAATAATGACATAAATATTATTTTTTACCCAATTAACTTAATTCATGACGTGCATGTCATGCCATTCAGATCACGGTATGATTTAGGTTAATGCACAAAACAAGTGTTGTGATATAATTTCTAAGTACGTACAATGCATTTCTCACCACTATTCAGAAAAGAAGAAAAGGAAAGGAAAGGAATATTATTCGGATATTATTATTTACACATTTATTTTTACTTTTCACATACCTTTGTTACCGTAAGTGAAATTTTTTTTTTTTTGTCTTCCTCTAATCATACACAATGAGATTCATCTTTCTACGATCCTCACTTAGTTCACGGTTGTTTTTGGGTAAACTTAATCGAAGAAAAAGTAGTCAATTTAGATCTCAACGCATTTGATCACAATTCTTATATGTATTCAATATAATATTTGATAACAACATTGATTGTCAAATATTGATTGTATTAAATACATATATTCACATAAATAATATTTGATCGTCAAATAATAATCGTATTAAATACATATAAATATTTTAGTCGGTCTCTTAAATCAAGAGAGTTATAAAAAGTCACTTAATAGAACAAGGTTGACATAAAAATAAAAAATATGTCTTTTGTTCACAGACCAACTGCAAAGAAAAGTTTTTTTTTTTTTTGGAAGAAATGATATTATCTACACTGAGAGGGAGGAGGTGAGCTTAGTCTTACAATGGGTTAGTGTTTCAAATTCATCTTTGGCGAGAATCGAACTTAAAATCTCTCACTTACATGTAAAGAGGAATACCACTAGATCGTAGTACTGAGTGAGACAAAAAAAAAAAAATTGATGTGCTTAATTTTTTTCCTAATTATACCACTTCGAAGTAAAAAGAAGCTAATGCCACTTTATTTAGGTTCAGTAATGAAAACACTTTTACTTTAGTTTTGTTTTACATTTGTTTATCACTTTATCTGTTTGCACTTGCAGTCAATTACGTCAACAACGAACCAATAACTGAAAAAATTCTTTAAGAAAAGAAACTTCAGTTTAAAGGGAGGGAGGGATCCTTTTCCTGGGAATTCCAGGAATCTCGTGATCGTGATCATTCATTATATATCGTGCAATTAGTTTTCGTTAGGTACTATTTATATTTAATTTTAAATTTTAAATTTCAAATAATTTCTAAACGTACGATGTATGATGAATGATTACGATCACGAGATCCCTATGAAAAAGATCCGGCTAGGATCCTTTTACTAAAGGGAGTACGTTGAGATATGGCTGGCTATCCTGCCATGCAGTTTCATTACGTAGTAAAACCTATAATTGGCGGGTCCCGAAGCTTCTATATATTATCATAATGCTGTACTACCCAATTTGATTCATTTACATTTTTCTAAGAACATAATTAATATTATAATTCAACTATCACGGGATGATCCAATAGTTAACGATAAATTTCAAACCTGTATTTCACACGATACGTATTGGGTTAGATTTCTGGCGCTGGTGAATTACACAATGATGATTAGGAAGAGGCTAAAATACATTTGTGAGTCTTCTCGATCCTCCAAGTGAACTGTTGTAGTGAAACCACCAGCAGTCCCCTCTTAAGGAAAAAAAAATTAAAATTGTTATTCACATTTTTTTTTTTGGGGTAAAAAATCCATATCAAATGTGACACACCCCGTCCCGAAGGAGGGCGTGCTGGCCGTCACGTGAGAGTGACGTAACCATTTACACAGTTCGGAAGTTCTTAAAATACAATTACTAAAAGGAAACCCCCGAGGGTGAGTCCTACTTTTGTGAATTCTGTCAGAACGCCGTTGGGTTCCTCGTGGCCACCAAAGCTCTGCTAACTTAAACCTGGAGGGGCGAAAAACAAAATTGAGTGGGTCAGCAAAACAAAGCTTTTCGAAAATCTTTCATTTAAAACATTTCTAACCCCTCGCTGTAAAACCTGTATACTTTTCCGGAAAATAGCATATATAAGCATACATATAAGCAAATATCTCAATTCACTATCCTTTAACACTTTTTAGAAAAATATGTCATGCCAAGTGTCCAAAATCATAATATAGATGCTTTCATAAATCTCAAATCATCAATTTTTCTTTCTCAAAACCCAGAAAGTATGTTATGTTATAAAAACTTTCAAAAACCGAAAGAATGATGCATCAATATAATTCAGGTGAAAATAAATCAACCGGAGACCCTGAAATGGTCCTGTACGGCTGATTCTAAAGCTCAACATCCAATCCAACCGGAGTCACCTCGGTGACCTGTACGGTCCAACTCTGCACGTCACTCGGAACTACATATAGTAGTCTGTACGATGACAGGTGTATAAATACGCTCTAGTGCTTCTCTCATCAATCATCAGCGCGCATAACTAAGGTCACCCACTAGTCGGAATCACATCTAGTGATCTGTACGACTAGCATGTCGGAACCCTCACATGGTCTGTACGACATCCACCTACTTGGATCCAAGACGAGCGTGCGGTGTGGTGAATAATATAAGCACTAACACCTAGGGTGCAGGTTATGAGCTTAAACGTCTCAACATCAAACAATTCAATGCATAATGAACTCACCTGACTTACCTGTGCCTCCACAGCACCATGCACATGAATGCATCATATATCAATTCATGTTTTTCATATCATTCATCACATGCATATCATTTCTATCATGGCATTTCATTCATATCATGCATCTCATTCAAGCATGGCATTTTAGAAACATACTTTCATTAAAAACTCAGTTTCTGGGAAATTCAATAGTATATAGGTAAATACAGAAAATACTGCCCACTCACCTGGAGTTCGCCCTACAACTCCCTAGCACAATACGCCAAGGCGTCATGACGATCGGCGCCTAAAACAATAATCAACCCAACCTCAGAATTCATATCGATAGAATATATAACTTATATAAAACACGTCACTACGCAGTTCGATCTGGAAGATCTGCAACTCAGATTTCCAATCCATAACTTCCAGAGGTCCACAATATACTTCTAGGACAACATCCTAAAATTTCATTACCATCCAACGGTCGGATCTCCGTAAATTTCCAAAACTAAGTGACGGTTAACATTCTATTTTATGGACTTACAACTCCAATTCCGGAAGATCCGTAAATCGGATTCCCAATCCGTAAGTTCCTATAATCCTCAAATATTGCGTATTACAACGCATCAAAGTTTGGTGACGATCCAACGGTCGGATCGTCAATTCACATTTTCACCTATAAGCGAAATAATTATAAAACGTTAATTTTAAACACATCACCAACAATTCGATATAACTTCTCATACGATGCTCAATTTGGGTATATGAATATACCACATCGACCTACTCGACGTCACGAGCGTCGAGAAATTTTTAGAAACATTTTTGGACCCTCCACGCGCCCTCACGCGCCGGCTAGGCCACTGCCCTACGCGCAGGCCACGCGCGGCACGTGTCTTCTTCTTCGCGGGGCTCGCCGGACTGGTTTTTCCGGTGACCCGATTCCGGCCAAACTTAAAACCTCTAGTTCTCCTTCGTTTTTCACCCATTTTCTTCGAATTTTATATCAAATTGAAGCCCTAAGTGAGTACTATCGCGTTGGACTAGTTTTAGGGTCTAAAAACAACTAAATCTCACCTGGAAATTTCAAGGGTTTCGCCCACTCTCGAACTCGACGATCCCGACGTCCAAAGCTTGCAAACGAACGTCCCCGAGCTTCCTTAGGACCTCCTAAAGCTCACTGTGAGCTTGGAATTCCCTGAAACACGACGTTTAACGTGTGCATGAACAGTGACAAAAATTGGGAATCTCGGGTTCACGTGAAATCGAAGGTTTCACGGTCTAAGACAAGTACCAATCGACTCACAGGGACTCAGGGATGAAGATGCATACCTTATTTGCTTCGATCCGTCGAGTTTGGCAAGGTTTTGGGTGTGTGCCGTACATATGGGTGCCTAGAGAGAGAGACTGTCGAGAGGGAGGAGAGAGAGAGTGACGGGGAATGGAGAGATCAAGGAGAGTGTTTGTGAGGTCCACAAACCATCCACACCATCCATCCTTAATCCCTAATCAACAATAATTCAACCTTACCAAAATTATGTCCAATTCACCAAAAATATATCCTTTATATTTAAACTATTAATTGAACCAACAATGTCACATAACGTACCTTAATCACGTCAAGGGCATTCCCGTCATTTCATACATTCGATATGAAAATCTCGGGACGGGCTGTGACAAAATGACATTCATCTTACCACCGAGGAAATATGGTCACTTGTTAATTTACTATATGATCCAGATTGACTACAGTATAAAAATTGGGTATGTTTTTTTTCCTTCTATCATTTAAGAGAAAAAAACATAACTATTATTTTAATTAAAATTTTAGATAAATACTTGACCATGATATTCTTTTCGTTATCCGTCTCCTCTCTAGGTCGGACCCATCGTGTCCATGAAGTTGAGAACGTTACGTTTTATTAATTTGAAGCTCAGAAGCAATATCCAATTTCTCATCCACATCCAGTGGCTTTGCTTATCTCCTTTTACAAAGTATTGAATAAGCACGGCAACTTGATTACCATACAAACGATCAACTTAGCTTTTCTCAAAAGCACAAACCAATACCTAACAAATTTATCCAATAAAACTGCAAATTTGCAACTGTGTGATGATAATCAAAAGGATGATAATATGAAGATACAACCACAACTCCATGACCAAATTTTCAATAGATGGGAGATATTCTAGCCTTTCTTTGTACATTGTTGTCAGTTAATCTCAATAACATCAATTTATTTTCGATAGGTGTATAATTTAACTATAATATTTAAGATTTTCACTTAAAACAATAAGGAAAGCGCTTGATAAAATGTCCTCCGAAGTTTATTTCTGTAAAAGTCTCTTTATAATATTCAAGCTAATAACACAAATTTAAGCTTTAGTCGCATAAAATTGTACACTCAGTTACACACAAGATTATCTTTGTGAGCAGTACAAATGAAACATAAACTACGATTGAAAGTCGTCCTAGGGAGGATATGATAAGTTTCAATGATAAGGCAAATCGTTTAAGGTTCACCCAATTAACAAATGGAAAAGGGCCAAGGCAGGCAGTTTCTGGCTTGTTTGGATTAGTTTGCCACGTTTCGTTGAGGCTTATCTTGATTGGCAGTCATCCAAAATTGTAGGTTTTGGTGTGCCCCATGGTGTCCAAATATGCCTTAGTAGTCGGCTCATATGGGACCTTTGAGGTAACTTTGTGGTCATTCGCGAAGAGATAAGGCGTTAGTGTTGCCTCCTCACGTAAAGAGTCGATCTCACCAAACCCTAATGAGTGTGCCCATCTGATCCATCTCTTCATAAAACGGTTTTACGATTTTTCTACTTACAATTATTTTGTATGTATGTTATATTTTTTGCGGTGATAGTATTCATATTAATATTGTGCGAGAAAATAGGACAAAAATAGAAGAAAATTAATTAAAGTTACGATAAAAAAAAAGAAAAATAAAGAAAAATAAGTGCACCTCATCTAGAAGGGTTTTGAATTCATAGCCTTGGTACATCAGAATCGAGTTTGAACGAGAACCACACGAGTCTAATTTTCAATATCATGACTCATCAGTGAGTCTTGATGTGATCAGAGGTCATATAAATGAGCTAAAATGATGTTGATTAGCAGAAGCCATCGAAATTTTAATGTTTATCACTTATTCCATGTTATCCTCAATCTGGTTTTGGACAACCACTAAACTATATTGCAATTAATATTAAATTAAGTCAAGTTTGTTAATAAAAGCAATCATATAATATAATGGACAAGGATTGTCTACCCTCCCACTTCCAGTGCCCTTCCGTGACCTTCTGTTTTATGTGGTTATGGTTAAGTCACGTCAAAATTTTATATTGTTTTTTTATAGAGATAATAAGACAAAAATGAATAGTAATATAAAATGTTGACGTGGCTTAACCGTGACCACACAAATAAGAAGGCACGAGAGGGCACCGGAAGTGGGAGGACAGACAATCCTTGTCCTAATATAATAAGCATGAAAGGTAATATTGAGAAGCATATTAAGGTCTTAAAAAAAAAGTAAGTTTAACTTATTACGTTGTCAAATTGACAACTAATGTTAAAATCATGTTATTACGTTGTCATGTATTTTTTTATTTAAATTTTTAACGTATGATATTAATATTATAATTTAGTTACATAACATGCAAGATTTATTCCGTCATGCAGAACACCAATTTGGACATCCACATCACTGCCGTCCGTGTCAATTTAATACAAAAAAATTCATTGGCCAGAATCATTGACAAATAATATTCCAAAATCTGTGTGACAAAGGTTTTTGTGGTTCTTTCAAACATGTTAAATAGTAATGGGGCCCAGAAACGGTTGAAAACGGAAAAAGAAGTATGACAATGATGTAATAACCAAAACTTGTTAAACAAAATTATCCTTACTGAATAGTTAATGATTTGATTTTGTCATCATTTGACTTGCCAACCATTTCTAATTAGTATTAGGTACACTAATTGAAGTTTTAACGAACTCTTAATAGATTTATTTGGTAAAATAGCATGGGGTAATTAGCAGCAATAGTCACATTTTGATAAGTGGTTGCGTTTTTTATCACACTCTTAAAAAATTGCTCATGTGATCAAATTTGGTTGTGAAAAGTCCACATAGTCATTCTTTAATTTGAAAGGAAAATAAACGTAGCGTTGACCTCGCACGTTGGATCTATAATATCAAAACCTCAAAGGCAGGATTCCAAACTGAAGCAGAAAGCAGTTGGCCCTTGTTTCAGGGTTCGGAGGAGATACCAAAGAGGAGGGAAGCTTTCAATTAAGAGGTAATTTCTCATTAATTTTCTCATCCCTATAAACCCTAATCCTTTCTAGCAAGTTTGAATTTCGTTAAATTCGTGCAAAATTCAACTGGATTAAGGACACGTGTCTCTAGCAAGCCTAATCCAATCCAGTCAAATTTTGCACGAATTTATCGAAATTCAAACTTGCTAGAAGGGATTAGGGATTTACGGCGGTGAAAAAATTGATGAGAAATTACCTCAGACGGTTGTCAAAGGGGGTGGTTATGGAATGAAGACGAGGATGGGTTCTAGAGAATAAGACCAGTGATGGCGCCCCTTAGGTGTTAGACGGCCCGTTGCAACTGATGAAAGAGAAACGAGGGTGAAAAGTCGTGATGTTAGGGAATAGAAAGAGTGGGTTAACTGGGGTAGTTCAAATTGATAAGAAGAGTGTCGTTGGGTGTTGTTAGTGTTTCGCTGCGTACTTTCTTATTTTTAATGAATGAATGACACTTTTTACAATCAAATTTGATCATAAGAACAGTTCGCTGCGTACTTTCTTATTTTTAATGAATGAATGACACTTTTTACAACCAAATTTGATCATAAGAACAGTATTTAAAGTGTGATCAAAAGTTCAACCATTTGTTGAAAGGGGACTATTGCTACTAATTGCCCAATATCATGACCCATAACCCTAATTAATTTCTCCATTCTTGGTTACCTATATTATAATCCAGCTGCTTAACTTTCCTAAATGAGATTGAAAGTTGAAACTACTACACTCCAAATTTCAGTCCATTTATTCAACTAATTAACCAACTCCCACACCTCCAACTCTGTTTTCACATAGATAAATAGTTTTACAGGTCTACAACTAGGGTTTTTTGTTTTGATCCCATTCAATACTAAATTGCTGGAAATTTTGTTGCAGTCTCACGACCTACCATTCTCCTAACCAAAATATATTTTCCCTTATAGGAGAAGTTGGCTACTTGGGTTAAACCCTTTCATGTCATGATTTTGTTGGTTGAGTTGGGACCAGACCTCTGTCACAAATATGGTCTGGTTGAAATTGGATCGCAACCAACTAATAACCAAAACTAACCACCAGCAGGGGGAGCTGGCAGAGGTAATGGGTTCAGCTAGCTAGCCAATGTCTTCCTATTCACCAAACTCACCACTTATCTCCTTTTGTAACATGCATGTTGCGTACGTAAACAACTCTGGTAGGTAATTCTAATCTGAAATATTCAACTTTTGTTAACGGAATTGCAGATGATTATTTCTTAAGGGATAAGAAGGAAAAAGACACTTTTATTCATTCCAAGTGTCCAAGTCATGCAGAACAAGATACTTCTTTTTGTTATATATGTGTCCTGATGAATTTGACACACAAACAATGCATTATGCATGGCCCTATGAATAGGACGAGCTTATATAATATATACATACATATATGTATTTGTACATGTATATATATGATCCAATCTTTTCTTGCTTAGGCTGGCAACACATCTTATGTTAATCCCAATCCTTTACAACAGTGAATGAACCTACTTTTCTCTTCAGGAATTCAGGTTCCAGGCCCTACCCCAGAAGTTGGATTAGGACCTACATCAGGGTGACATATCAAGATAGACAGAAGGTGTTACCCGCTAGTTTGTTGCTTAATTAACAACTTGGGACATGCTTAATATTGATATAAAGAAATACTTTAGTAGCACTTTAGAAAAACTAACTGAAATGCTAGAAATAGAGAAGAGTGTGTTTTGTAACATCCAATAGTGTTGTTCATTGCTACCAAAGAGCGTCAATCGCTTATTACATGCGCGCGTGAACGACTGTAAACCGTTGATTGATGTGAATCTCATGATAAGTCTCATTCCAAACAATGTCTAAGAATCGTCTAGGTGCGTGTCGCGATCTTTGAAAACAAGAAATTTTGTCCTATTATATTCTTTATCACATGTTATAGCATTCCTAATGAGTGATGGCATTATAAATCTCTAAACATATGATATGTTGATGAAGAAATGCTATAAAGCTTGAAATTCACTTCAATTTATCTAAATCCCATGCATATGGGCTTAGCATTGTTGGACGTACATGCATAATTTAATTGGGTTCCTATATAACACAGCATGGCCTTTGTTCCCACTTCTCTATCTCCTACCAGGCCCCTGTAAAGCCCTTGATTTCTATGGAGTGGTTTGGTCTTTTATAATGGAATCGACCCTATCATTTAAATTAATGAAGCTGGGCCAGAAGGGTTTTCTTTCCTTTTTTGGTTAGAGGGCTCAGTCTGTTCACCATGCCAGCCCTACACAAAATATCTGGTTATTTTGTTTTTTTTTTTTGTTTTTTTGTTTTTTGTTTTTTTTTTGGAACAAGGTTATTTTGTTATAAATAAAAAAAGTGAAAGGAAAAGAAAAAGGTGCTAGGGTAGGAAGAGGCCAACATTTAAAATTTGAAGAATGTGAGCAACCTTTTTATTTAGACGAACCATGTTTTCAAAATTTTAACAACGTGAATCTAGTGGTTGAACGATTTATCATTGATTTTCTGTAGAGTTAACTTTTAAAAATTGAGCTAGCTAGGTAGAAAGTAAGTGGTTATTAATCATTATACACCATTGCAGAATGAGAATAAGAATTAAGAAAGTAAAACGGAAAATTAAGTTTGACTGAAAAGGTTGGTAGTGTCCCCTAAAATGTATATAATTGTGTGTTCTCCTGAGTTGACCTATACATAAATACTCTGTTTCTGCTAATTCTGTCTTCCATACTCTCGTTGTCCCGGAATAGCAAGAAAAGACTCGGGATCCGCTACTAGAAGAGTGTGATGAATGACCAACCCATATACTAGAAGCCACTAAAAACCTGTTTTTCCGTCAAGATCAGGGCCAGTGTTTGAAAGAAACATCTCTCCCAGGTTTGAAAGAAAAGGACCATTATGTTATAATCTACTATGGTGCTCATCGTCATCATGAATCATGATCAGAGCCTGCAGAAAGAAACATCTTATATTGAAACAGTAGCAGATAGGAATATAGAGGAGTATATTTTATATGTATTCTATATATTACACCAAGTTTAAGAGCTAGAATTTCTCCAATTTTGCTTAATTCTTAGCTGAAGTTATTATAATATTTGAGCAAGCGATTATTTGGAAAAAAAAAAAAATTGAAGTCACTTCTACTCATAGTTAAGCATTTTGTTCAGCTTTAATTAGAAAGATGTTAAAATTTTAACAAAATCCAAGTGCATCATAGTTTCATAGTTTAACCTATGAAACTATGAAAAACCAGAAGGGACAATGGAAGCAGAAGGATTGAAATGCAAGAAAGATGAAGAGAAAGCTTGTGTATTTCAGAAGAACAAGTATTACAATATACAGTGAATGAATCTTACAACCACCTTTTGTAGTAAACTAATCTATAGTGCAAATGACTCAATTAACCTTTCTAATAACTTTACTCTAACAAACTCAAACCATCTAACAAACATAACCACTTAACGAATGACATAATGCCACATGGATCAATGACATGTACATATGGTTATTATTTTAAACGTCATCAAAAACTCTTTTAATTGTCTGAGAGCGCTTACCTTTCTAATTCCAACAGCGTCCTAAGATGGATTCTATTGACAATATACTTCAGATGCATGTAATCATTTCAAACCAAAAGGAGATAAAGTTTAGCTCAAGAAACAAATGTTATAAATCTGATTTAAATTTTGTCAAGATTAGATGGTTCATTTGATTTGGTAGCTCTCACAGTTAATCTAAACTACATATCAACCCTTGCATGTAAATATTTGCCCATCCGACCCCATTAATATTTGCTAGCCTATAACGTATCTAGGGCAAAAGTGACGGAGAGAGGTTCTGGGGTCCTTTGCCAATGAAGAAAACTGTCATCATGTGTCTCCAATGGCCATCGTGACTCATGGTCCATCAAATATTGATGCACACCAATATGAAAACTACACGTTTTTGGACCAACTATATTAACTGACAAAAAAGCACATACAAAAAAAAAAGAAAAGGATAAATTCATGATTTTTTCTCACCACGTCCCAACAGGGCAACATGTACAGGAGTGAACCATAACCCGCATACGTAGCCTGCCTCGTGATCGCAAAATATTATGTGCTTCTGATCAATTCTTAACCTTCTAATCCGTCGATGATGGATATTATTTATTGTGTGAATATTGACTCAATTGAAATTGCCATGTTCCTTATCTGTAATACCAGATTTGGTATCTGATAGTCTTTTGTTGTTGTGTGCATCATTTAAACCTGGTATCTGATTTGTTGTTTCACTAAAGTATCAGCAAAGATATTCCATAAGGCTGCTGACTGCAGTATCCTACTGTTTTCTGGTTGTGGCTACATTGCGAGTGATTGGAATATATCCCTTTATTTTAGCCTATATTTAGGCTCAGTTTCTGCACCTCCGTGACCCGTGGCCACTTAGCTAATAACCCTCCTGATTTATTATCTTAAGGATAATATTTGGCTCTTTCCCTTTGGAAACAAAGAATCACCTCCGTGGCCACAAGCTTGTAAGCCTCTTGGCTGCTGATAAGTTTGGTATTTCTAGATCTAGGGTTATTCCTTTGTAATGTTTGATTCGTTTAGGGCTTAAGCCTGCCAGTTTACCCAAAAAAAAAAAAAAAAATCCCATGCACTGACTGACATGTGAAGTTTTTTATACACATATCAAACTGTGATTAACATGAATGTAAAAAATATAAACTAATAAAGAAAGAAGCCAAACAATGTCCTATGAATAAATCATCTTATTATCCTTTGAAATATCAAAATAACTCCAACTCTTTATCCTTTTGCCTTTTCTGAGTAAAACATCTACTATTCATTTCTTTAACACATAAACATATTACACCAAAGAAAGGAAATAGTGATATTTTGAAAAATGAGAACCATGAACTTATGTTAGGGTGATCATATTTATTCATCAAATAATATGTCGACACACATATGTTAGTTGTTAGAACTAATTGAGGTCTAATGGCCAAGATTTGAAAGATTGAAATATTGCCAACATGGTTTGTTGAATAACATTCGATATACAAATATGGGTATATATGTGCAGTAGTTTAGTCTTTTGTCGAAAGAACAAAAAGTATACTGGTAGCTAGCTAGCTAGTTGGCCATGTTGCACAGCATTACTATTTTAATTTTGTTTTTCATAAATCAGACAAGAGTTGCCACAATAGTTTAATACCATTTCTTACTCCAATATGCTTAAAGACAAGCTATATATTTAAACTATGTATATCACAAAAGTGACCGATGATCCATTGACATGAATGAGCGTACACCCATTTTGCCTAAAAAATTAACTCTTTCTGGATCGTCTGGGGGTAATTTGAGAAGGAACATAGGTCCATGCAGTTGGATTTTTCTGTTTTCTGTGGCAAGCGACAAAATCAAAAGTTTGAAAAGATCTCTTTGCTTCCTAGGTGAAATGAAATTAAAAACTGAAATGCAGGCACGTATGTAAATATGATAGAATTGTGCGGAATAATTAGAGTAATGGTCCTAGTTTTAACTTCATCGATCGATGACCTCATGAATGCCAAATGAAGCGATACAACCTTATAAACGTAATGATTTCCAACAATTTAACGGTCGAGATAATCATGATGCTATTTTAAATACGTACCTCACTGTAATCCGATCAAGAGGTAAGGTTGCAGCGAAGTCAGCTTAATCAGTTCCAAATGTTGCCGCCTTTCCGCTCTCCTCAGCTACAACAAAGTTCGACTACAACTCAAACTCCTCAACATATTGGATCTGCTATTTAGTTCAAACCTCCTATCATTATCACATGTATTTATCATTGTAATTATTGTTACTGGAGATAATTCTCCCTTGTAATTGAATCTCTCATGTAACGAGTATATATTGAATACACAGGCTCACTCAGAGTTGACTTCATTCATATAAACACATTCCTTCTGCTGTGCATTGATATCTTTTATGGTATCCCAAAGCTAAAGTCTCACGACAACATTTTGATACTCCCTTTTTTTTTTTTTTTTTTTTTTTTTTTCAAATGGCGTCTGATTTCCTTGTGCTTTTCCTCCTCGACCCCCCTCCCATCCCTACCCAATGTCGCGTGAACTATCCACTGTGGCAGGCGCAGATGCTTCCCTTATCGTTGATGGCACCACTAACAGTTCATTTGGACCATAACACAGTGTATTCCGGGATTTAGACTTTCATTTTTTAAGTGCAGCATTACTCTTGCAAAAGTTAAATTAAAAAAATTAAAAAACTCGTCATAATGTGAACCGTTTATTATTTTTTAATGGGGTACTACTGTATTAACATGTATATATTTTATATGTGTATAAGTGCATCAATGTGCATGAAGAGTATACGTACTGATGCACATGATGTAGTTATATGTACAGTATACATGTGTATGTTGTGTATATAGGGTGAGATTGAATAATTGCTTCTCAGAAATCAAGTGGTAATTGGCATATAGCTCTCGATTGTTCACGTGAGGTTCTTAGGGTTGACTATATTGGGACAATTCCAACTGGTTACTACAAATTTGTTGGCAGGTCAATAATGTAAACCCTGATCTTTGGCCTACTTGTTTTTGATAAATGATGTTTGGCTACTTTTACTGCATAAAATTACAATAAACGATCGATCGTCTTATACGTATATATACATATAATAAATATCATAAACCTACATGTACTCTCTATCCTATTTTTTTTATATATAACTTGGGACTTTATGATGGTTTTTGGCTTTTATTTAGCATAATTTTTTTGCCATATTGTCATATATTTCCATTGATAATTTTTTCTTATGATACTTTGGGGAGACAGCATTTTTAATACATTATTTTTCTGTTGAGATATAACGAAAATCAAAGATTTAATATAAGTACCTAAAAAGTAAGATATGGAAAGGGTGTGGTGAGAGGTTGGGAGCAATTTTTGTCCCTTGCCTGCACAAACATTGATTGTCTTTTGGCAACTACCAAGGTGAGGACTTGTTCCCATCCAATGCAATAATAAACCCATATCTTTCTCATAACGATCTAACATTCCTCCCATAATTCGAATGAACCTAGCTAATAGAAAGAGAATATACAATGATCCTCATGACCATTAGCCTTCCATCACTAGTTGATAGAACTTGGCTAATTTACATGACATCACAAGTTAATTTGCAGTTGAATTACTCTTCACGTAATTTTCTTAAAAAACAAAAAAATTGCAGAAAAATTACAATGAGGAGTGATTTTTGCACTCTTTTTACCATATGCACACTTAGTAAAAAAAAAAGGTTGCAGTAATCATTTTCCGTTTACAAGTTAATTCAAAATTCAAAATTAGGACTTCTGCCACATTGCAACCACATGTTAGTTTGTTTCCTTGTTAAATAAGGCTAATTTAGTAAACCCCAAATTAGGTTAGTTTACTTATTGAAACGACTAAAACACTTTAGCAAAGTATTAAAAACTAGAGCGCTACACAATTAAAAATTGTTTGTGTTCAACACGACCCCTAGAAAACATCTATATATACAATAAAAGCTTGCATCAGATAGGAGCACATGGTTTGCTCGGATGAGTGGTTCAATAATTTTTTTTTGGTAACAGAAGGGGTAGATCACCTCAAAATTAACTCAATAAATGATTACAACTGTTCAAATCCTAGAAACTTCGATCATATTGTCAAATGAATAAGTTTCAAGCCATTCAGGTGGATTCTCAACATAATGGTACCTAAAATTTATATTATAACTCCCAAAACCTCCATAGCCAATAGCCAAATGATATTTGGTTATATTTGAGATGATCATTTGTTCATTGAAGGAATGAAGTGATCACTGATTGATATGCCATCCTAAATTTTGTGTGGCCACAGTTCAATCTCCAGTACTATCTAGCTTTTGCTAGGGTACCATGCAATATTATATTAGTTTTTTTCTAACCGGGGGCCGTTTTGTGGGGTGAAAACTAATTTTGCAGATAGGGTTTTGATACCAATATGGGGTCTGTGTAGTAGCATTCCACACATCTCCTTCTGGTTTGTCTTTTTAAACTTTGTCTGTTGGGTGTCTAGAAGTCACGTGAATGTCTTATACTAACAGCTACACACGTCTCTCTCTCTCTCTCTCTCTCTCTCTCTGTCTCTCTCTTACCTTTGCCAATTCCCAGACCTGCCTGCTATAGCTGATCTCTTCTTTAATAAAAGAGTAACACCACTCTGCAACTTAGGCCCTTTTGCTTCTCTTTCTCTTTTTACTTGCTATGTCTCCCATAGCTCAGACCTAGCTAGCTCTTCCACCTTTATTGGAGTACTATATAAGTTTTAGTAGTTTTCTCTCTTTGATCTCGATCGATGACTCCTCCACCTTATCATAATCTTCCTCCACCATATCATAATCTTTCACCTCCTTCCCCTTTTAATCTTGAGCTTAGTGGAGATCATGATCTTCAATACCACCACCTCTTCAATCTTGAACCTCAAACTTCCTTTTCTTCTTCTCTTTCTAGTCCCCTTTTCTTAACTCCAGCTCAAGTCCAAGGACGATCCGATGATCATTATAGAAAACCACAACAGTTTCAATTCCAACTCCTAGAGGTACTAATTAAGCAATGATCACATAACATGTGCACACTTATTTATGTGATCTATACACACACATGCCCCTTCTCAGGATAATCGATACTGTAGCAAAAAGGGATGATAGGGCTTAATATATATGTATCTTTTTGGTTTCCTAGCTTATTAATTAGTTATCTTCATTAGTACTTGATCTTATGCATCCTTATATATATAATATGTAGCTGATTATCTTGATCATTATTTTCTTATTTTTAGGCTAATCATAACATTGTTCCGTATGGCGGATCACGCGATCATGATCATCAAGCCATTGAAAATGAAGGTGGCAATGGTACTGTTTTGAAATTAAGCATTTCCAAGAATGGAGCTCTCGGAAGTGGGAATCCAAGTACTGATCATGAGGTTAATACTAGTTCAGTTAAGTGGATGTCTTCAAAGATGAGGATGATGCGGAAGATGTCGAACCCTGATCACACATCAAGCAGTTCTAATAGTAGTGGTGATAAACCAATTTCCATGAAGTCATCATCACACAAATTTGAAGAGCAGAAGCCGCAGCATCCATCATCGCAATTAGGAGCCGAAATGATCAGCTGCAGCAACAATTCATCAAACAACATGAACAGCGTCCCAATTATTAGGGTTTGCTCCGATTGCAGCACTACTAAGACACCTCTCTGGAGGAGTGGACCGAGAGGCCCTAAGGTACTTAATTGGTTAAAATCCTACTAATCTATTTCTTGAAATGCATTTAATCAAATTGTAACTCCGCTAGCTACAAAAGGTAAAGTTAATTGTATCTTTGACAAAGTTCCTATTGGAATCAGCTTCATTTCTTTCTGATTAATCATTAATTTGCAGTCACTTTGTAACGCTTGTGGAATCCGGCAAAGGAAGGCGAGGCGGGCAATGGCGGCAGCGGCAGCTGCAGCCGCAGCAAGTGGCACAACCCTGACAGTTGCCGCACCATCTATGAAGAGTAGTAAGGTGCAACACAAAGACAATAAATCAAAAGTAATTTCTACCGTTCCCTTCAAGAAAAGGCCGTACAATAAACTGACCTCATCCCCATCATCTCGAGGCAAATCAAAGAAGCTTTGTTTTGCGGCCCCCACTGCCGCCGCCGCCACTACCGCTCTTCAACGAGTTTTCCCGCAGGATGAGAGGGAAGCTGCAATCCTGCTAATGGCTTTATCTTGTGGACTTGTTCATGGTTGAATAAATTTCAGCACAAGCATCCTCAAATTTAATTAGTCTACTAGTACTTGTTTTGTAGTAGTACTTTAGCTATATGTTAGAACTAAATCAATTAATTAAGTTTAAGCTAGAGAGTGAGAGAGAGTACCAAAATCAGTGATGAGGAAGCAAATTAGTTAATCAGTTCAATAAAAGCCAAAAATAATTGTGTTGTGATCTTATGAGAGGGAACTTATGGTGTGATTTTTTTTTTTTTTTTTACAAGTAGATATAGAATTCACCAAAATAATGGTTGTTTCTATATAACTGCTTGTTCATCTATATATTTAGGTTTTGTTTTGTTATCATTTTATCGATCAATTGTTATCATACTACTAGTGCTGCTGCTACTCCTTGTGCCTCTTTGTCCTTTTGTTGTTTGATTTCAGTGCTGCTGCTACCTAGCGCTGCACAGTTAATTGGTACAAATCTCAGTTGAGAATTAACTAGATCTAGGGTTCTTCCATCACTTTAAGAGTTTAAATTGAAGTTCCACATTTGTCACTGAGATCAGTCATTAAAATAACTTTTGGAAATATTGTAGAGACAAACAAATTTTTTGACTTTTGAATCACATGACCGTTAAACTTAATGGAACATATACTGCATGCAGTGGGGCACGAAGATTGAGGGGTGCAGATCATCATATATTGAATATACAGAAAACAAACACTAATATTTAAGGTTTTTCCGTGGTTTTGTAGCGTGAGCTTCGAAGTGAACAAACTCTAATATTTGAGTTTTGTTCGAGCCTTCGTAGCATGCATGAACCTATAACTAAGTAGGGGTTGTATAAATAATAAATCAAGAGGTAAGAGATTCATTATTAAACACGATTCTAAGCTCTCGATGTTAGCAGTCCCACATCGGGGGGTAAAGAAAAGCAATGACTTTAAATAGGATTACCCCACTCTAACTAATACCTTTGTGGTAAAACCTCACACCTGACGGATTTGGCAGGTGATAAAGTTGGGGACAATATCAGTGTCGTTAGAGTGGGCCCCCCAGGCCTGTTGATCTAAAAAAATTTAACATGGTAACAGAGCCCACGATTACAGGTTCGTGCAAGCTAAATGCTTGTCACCAGGAAGGGTGGGCTTGGAAACAAGCTTGGATTCTTAACATAGAGCCGACTTCTGAGTTCTCAAGAGTCACTTCCTGAAAAAGATTGAAAACAAGTCTGGACTTCATTGGAGCCGACCTCTGAGCTTCTGAGTTCTCAAGAGTCACTTCTTGAAAAAGATTGAAAACAAGTCTGGACTTCATTGGAGCCGACCTCTGAGTTTCAATTGCCAATGTGTGGATCTTTCACACGTGAGGGGGCGTGTTAGCAGTCCCACATCGGTGGAGGTAAATAAAAGCAATGACTTTAAAATTAAATAGGATTACTCCACTCTAACTAATACCGAGACATTTTGTGGTAAAACCCCACACCTGATGGATTGGGTATGTGGTAAAGTTGGAAATAGGTCGTTAAAGTGGGGCCCCCCCGGGCATGTCGATCAAAAAAATTTCAACACTCAGTAGCTATGGTGCACCCCATCCCCAGTAAATGGGTAACAAATTATGAGCAATTCTCAAGTTTAATAAAAAAGAAAAGGAACCCTAAAATTTGAGGTTTAAATCGAAGAGAACTTTAGGGCTGTAGGTTCGATGATATGAGAAAGCAACAACTGATCTTTTTACAGTTTTTAACAAATTTCCTTTTATCTTTCCATTTTTCTGAAAAGTTTAATGGGGTTACTGGCAAAGCAATCATGATTGTGATGATTCAGAGTGGAGATATATATACAGCTTTAAGAGTTTGGAAAGGTCACCTAGAGGATTGTACTACTCTTGTCTTAGACATTGTCTGGATTCGAGAAAGCTAGTTGTAGTTGTAGACAAGAAGTCTTCTTGATATGGAATATCATACTAGTGCAAGAAGAAGCGCAGTGACCTCTGCAGGCTAGCTACAGTCAAGTACTTCAGAGAAACAGATTAGTTACACAATCTCAGAAATAACAACTTTGAGTTTCCTCTGTATTTTGTGTTTAATTAGGTCATGGAAGGGTGTATATGAGAGTTACAATATTTGTAAACAGAGAGATTGAGTTACATGCATTCAGACAACACTAGAGATTTGCATGGTTCACTCTTAGTTTGGTTACGCTCACGGGACAAAACCCTTATCCAGTTGTACATCTCAGCTCCTCCCCCACACAAATAAGTAAACCCAGTTGTACATCTCAGCCCCCACACAATAAGTGAAACAAAGTTTGTATTCGAATCATTTCAAGAGAGATGGGATCAATGACATTGTAGGTTTATTTATTTGTCTCTTCAGAAAGATGATCTTCTCCACTGAAGAGCCGCGTTTGGATAGTAGTTTAAAGATAATCTAATTAGTCTCCTTGAAATTATTACTGTTTAGATAATCACTTGCACGCTACACCTAAACTCTTAACTAGATTTAAATTGAGTAGGTCAAGCTCATACTTGGTAGAGGTTTTTCAATGTGCAAGGAACATGGCACGATACACCAACTGTCATAATAAAAGTTATTGACTTTTTTTTTGCAAATATCCGACCACTCGTATTATGACATTTAATGTACCGGATTACAACTCAACACACTGAAAAATTTCTTCATGTCACCAAAAAAAAGGGCTTCAATTTTTTTTGAGGTGCCCTTCGAACTTATGGGCATTTAAGGCTTTATACAACATTTGCTGAAACGGGCCCCATTTAAAGTTTGGACCTAACTCGGGCCTGCAGCAACTTTTAGGCCTCTTTAAACATAAATGAAACGACATGTCGTACTATTCATAGCCCCCGTTTTTCTCGACATCTATGATCTTTGATCGTTGATCCCCCTGGAGTCAGTTAACGACTGGAAGGAGACTATATTTCAGGCGTTCTGCGCACACAGTCGAACGCCGAGAGAGATGCCGGAGCCGCCGCCACCGCCGCCTTCATTACCGCCGAAGGAATTACCAATCAACCGCTACAAGTTCATTTGGCGAGTCCTCATGATCTCCAATCTTGCTCTCGGAGGTCAGCCAGCTTTCTCATCTTTTCGGCTCTACTTTTTCTATGTTTTTTTTTTTTGGCATTGGATTATTAGCTTATGGATATGGGTATGAAAAACCCTAGATTTTATGACCATTAGATTGCCTGAGCATAATTGGGTTATGGGTTTTGTTTATCTGATCAGAAGTTTGATGGCAGTGAATTGGAATGTGTGTTTTCGTTTTCGTACGTAATGTGTTTAATTTATTGTCCCAGAGAAGTATATTGTGTGCTTTGATGAGCTGATGTTTTAATTCTGCTTTAAGCTTGGACTGTTTGATGGGTAATTTTTGTTGTTGTTATTTAATGGTAAGTTATGATGGTGTAATTCTTTTAGGTAATTTATTGTCCCAAAGAAATGCATCTTGGAGTATCTACTGAATGGCTCAAAGCTAATGTTACCATCTCTAGTAAACACAACCCCGTGCAGGTTCTCTTGGCTTGGGTTCCTCCTCCGTGTGGGACCTTTAAGTTAAGGGGTGTGATATCCACACACCCTATTTTACTTCTCACACATCCTTCTAATTTTCGGCCGTCGGATCGGATGAATTGAAGAAGATCAACGGATAGAAATTAATAAGGATGTGTGAGAAGTAATTTGGGGTGTGTGGATAGAACACCCCTAAGTTAAATGTGGATGGTGCTAGGCTTGGTTCTAACTGGGTGATTGGAAGTGGAGGATTAATTAGAGATTGGCACGGTAACTGGATCGCTGGTTTGATTGCTAAAAAAGGAGTTAGGGAAGTTCTCCATGCTGAGCTTTGGGCTTTGTTTTATGGGTTGAAGATAGCTAAAGCTAGAAATTTCTCTCATCTTATTGTAGATGTTGATTTTGCTTTGGTGGTCTCTCTCATTCATGGTTCGCCAAGCCTTAATAATCAGCCTCTTTATGGTCTTGTCTTGGAGTGCAGAAGTTTGATCATAGAGAACTGGAGCTGTAATGTGCATCATGTTCATAGAGTGCGTAATTTTGCAGCTGACGGGTTAGCCAAATTGGGTTTAAATAGCGAGACGGAGTTTCACGAGCTTGTGGAGCCACCCCTTGTTTAGTGAAAACACTTTCCGATGACTGCTCCGGAGTCGCTATAGTTAGATTAGTTGTTCCTTAGTGTTTCTTTTTCTTCTTCCATGTTACCGAAAAGAAGTAATTCTTTATCTAGTGCCCATAGTTAGGATAGGGATCCAGTGTGAGAAAGAGAAGGAAAAAGTTAAGCCTCTTCAGCCCCTTGTCTGATAAATTTTCGGGCAAAGCCTTTAAGGTGTTTTTTGGGGACCAAATCATAATGGAATTGATAGATGTTATTGTAACTGGTATACTATGGTCCAAATCAGCCAATTACTATCATAGGCAACCGATTTCGGACAGCTTTCACTATGTGTAGGTATATTAAGGCTCATAAAATGCCTGATGGGACGTGTGGTATGCTGATTGAAATTTGAATTACTAAATTTGGAAGGCCTTGGTTGTAGCCTGATAGGACTTGAAAAGCTTAATAACTTGATTTGTAAAATCAAGTCGTAGTAAGTAAACACTGGAATGATGACCGTGATTTCTTTTGTATGGGAAGAACTTTAGATACTCTGATGGCTGTAGTGTCAGTGTGCTATACCAGTGATGCTGAATTCATTGCCGTAAAGTTGGAATATTTTTAACAATTTGACATTAAATTACTCCATCTATAGAAACTGTTATCCCGCATCTCTAGGGGCAAGTATACAAGGTATTCTTCACTGTCTTGTGATGGACAGAAACCTGACCGGAAGTATACATCCATTTGTACTTGGGGCTTTTCCCTCTTAATCCAAATGGTTTAAGTTTTTTTCCTATATGTTTAAGGGGGAACAGGGCAAGAGGTTAGAGGTTGTTACAGCAGTTCTCCTGGATGTATGACCGATGTGGGTATCACATCCATTGCATAAAACAAGAGGTTGCCAGTGTTTACTTTATGAAGATATTAATCTTTGTGTGAAATATCCCTTCTATGCTTCTTATTTCTGTGTATGTCCCCATGTGCTTGCACTGTGAGCGTGTCTTTGTGAATGAGTTATGCGACTGGCTCCTTGTCAATCTTCCCATAGGAAGGATTAGTCCCCTCGCTACCCTGATAATGAGCGGGCTACTGCCATCCAGGCAAAAGCAACTTTCCCTCCCTTTTACTTTGATCAGTTCGGTTAATCATCAAAATGACATGCCTATTTTTTCACTTAACAGACACATTGATAGTTTCGTTAGATCGAGTAGTTGGGGTTGCAGCCTAGATCTCCAAGGTGATATATTCATCACTCGTGACATTGGCTAGGAAATAATCAATTAAGGGAAAAGGGGGGAAAGCTAACATTTGGAATAATTTCTTACTGATAAAGATCTATTCACCATTTGTTGATGTATCACACAAATTTGCTACAAAATGAATAACATCATTGTCAAATTCAAAAGTTAACGTCAAAGACAGGATTAACTGACTTGCATCTGAACTCTTGCAGGTTACATGTTTATTGGAGGCAAGAAGCGAGATCGTGGAGATCGCGGCACATTGAATCCGAAATCTGTAGAAACAGGCGCTGAAAATCACAAACCTGCAGTAGAAGTGCCCTCTGTTCCTGCCACAACTCCTACAACAACTCCTGCAACAACTACTACAACTTCTGAGACATGGGATATGTGAGGGCGCAGCCGCCTACCCCTGAGACCAGCAACATCAACATTTCGAGTAGATGCCGTTAGGAAGGAGGAAATTCAAGATGAACGATACTGAGAAGAAACAAAGCGATGAAGAAAAGACAATCTTAAACAGTTAGAATCTTATACAGGGAAATGGATTTTTAACTAGGTTGAGTTCAGCGGACTACTTTGTTACTAGTTTCGAGTGTGGGTAACATGTTTGCAACAGATTGTCATGTCAATTTTTGCACGACATAACGATATCCCTTGTCCATGAGAATTATCTGTATTTACTGGGGATTTGTTGCAAAACATTAGGTTATTCTTTTTTCTTTTCGCCGACATAATATGGAAATGACTAACTCTTTGTCTAGTAGTATTTTTCTGTACAAAATTGGACGAGCTCTCAAGTTCGAATTGCCCCACATATTAATCCACAAATACGAACAATTCAAATTTGTCATTAGTACTCAAATGAAGACTAATTTGTCCAAGGGATCATACTAATGAAAGGTCGAAGGTCATCGAGGAGAGAATCTTGTGTACAATCGCCAACATACGGCCTTTCTCCCAATCCGGTATGTGTGGTCTCACAAGTCACAACCATGTGGTTCGAATAGTGACCTTCAAATTTGTCGGTCATTGAGTGCCTCCTTTGGGAGCCCGACCAGTTGATGTGGCTAATAGTTTACAGGACCCACCATTGTTGTACACCAATCTCCCTCCTCTAACGATATCCACACTTCGCATCCAATCCCATCTCCCACCTTCAAGGCATCAACCATTCATCCAATTATTCCAAATCTTAAAAAAAAAAAAATAATAATAAAAACAGAGGTTTGCAAAATCTCTGTCTCTGCAATGCCGGGAACCATCAATATTTCAGGTACTAAAAGTTATTTGTCAACTATAATTCAAACATGGAAAGGCGTTGATGTCTAATTGCGCTTCGTAGAACAGCGTAGAGGAGTTAATCTCGTCTAATCCTCTATTTAATTTATAAAAATAAAAAATAGTGAAGTCTAACATATGTTAAGCCTTTTCTTTTTCTTCACGTTTTGCTGAATTTGCAGTTCTCCAGTTCATGGACCTTCCTTCACCACCTTCTTCCCCAATATCCATCAAGGGTAAGATATTATTTCTTTTCTTAGCTTAATTTCGTTCTTCGAGTTTCGGACTAGAATTTCAAAAGTTTAACAAAATGCTCACTGAATGAATACACATTGCAGTTTCTATGGGAAAAAGAGAGTGCCAAGCTTGGGACAAGGGAGACTTTACCTTGTAAAAATCAGAAAACTGCTTCCAGTCATAGATGTTTGGATCAGGCGTTGAGGTTAAGTCGATAGTCGAGAAGGGTCTTTGGGACGACTTGTTTCCCCTCAAAGGAGGCGGGTTCGTGCGTATGAAGTTGCAGTTTGTGCTCAACGAAGAAGAGCGTAACAAAATCCGAATGATGGTTCTGTCTTGTGTTGCTGTTTTTATTTTAAATGGTCAATTTCAGTTTGTAATCAAATTTCTTATAGTTGTAAGTTTGTAACTGGTATTTGGTATATCTTCTGAATCTTCTTGCAGAGAGAATCTGCACTGAAAAAGAAACAAGGGGAGTTGATCAATAGCAGTCCCAACAGTGTGCAAAGCACACCAAGTGCTGGGGTGAATGTCGCATCATCGTTGTACCTTCGCGAAGAGATCTCAGGTTCGATCTTCATCGCTGAACAAGAAAATTTAGAATCTTCAGGCATAATATAACAGGAACGAATAATGTGACAAGTCCTTAGTTTTCTATGTGGTATTAGAATTTCTCTTTTCGTGAATGATTTTGTGGATGTTCTGAATGCATGAGGAAATCCTTCCTTATATTGAAGTTGAAAAGTTAGTGAGAAAACTTTTTGTAGAATGATAGTTTTGTTTTCAGATGGTAGTTGGAATAAGAAGTGCTTATCATGATCAGAAGCAGAATTTAAGTGTATAAAGGTTGAAAGGGTTCGCGAGTTGTTTTAACGATCACTTAACCTGCTTTAGAGTGATGCAGATAGAAACGAAGAGACTTCATCAGCCATTACTCTTCATCAGAGTGTTGAGCTCCCAGTAAACGAATCGTACGAAGGGAGATTCGTTGAGAAGGCTGAGGCCAAACCACTTCCAGCTAATGTTGAATCCACAGCCACTTCTGCGGATAATACTTCAATAGTATTAAGAGGCTCACAATCGACTGTTGGCGCAACAAATAGTCCTAATCTTCAGGAAGATAGGCTTCGAAACCCTGAGAAGCAGGAAGATAGGCTTCGCACCAATACAAATTCGTTCGAATAAGATTAAAACAGGAGCTCTTTTGGAAAGCCATAACTTAGAAGAACACAAGAATGTGACAAGTGCAGAAACTGCACAGTCAATATCAAAAGCGGTAGTGAATCCTTTTCGGTCAGGGGACTTGAATATTGGTCCAACATCTGGTGAAAAAAGCGATGAACAAATTTGTTTACCTGGAGCTTTGGATGCGATTAAATATTCACATCCCACTGGGATAAAGAATACATTCAAACAATTAGATATACACCAAGTAGTTGACAGAAAGAAAGGTAACTTTCCCAATGATTTCGTTAGACCATCAACATTTGAAACGGTACAAGAATCAGATAAGGTTCTTCTTGGTAAGCATAGGCACGAGCCTTGTGATATGCCCCGTGGAAAGCGACATTCTGGTGGCATTCACGGTATAGAGGAGAGTCGAGTACAAGTTTCTTCGAGAAACTCTCAAATCACCGACGTTCAAGGAGCTTCACCTAGTGCTAATGCATGTACATCAGAAGCAAACTTGGAAGATAGGCACGTTCGAGGAGATTCAGGTCCCAATGTATGCACATCAGCAGCAAAATGTGAAGATAGGCACGATCCCTTTGAGAGATCTGGTGCCTGGATATTTCCAGATGAAGCAATACGCTTTTGTATAACAACTAGTGGTACAAATATGATGGATTCACGAGGTGGTTGCAGAGAGAATCCAAGTATCCATCAACAAAAGATGATTTTTTCACTACCATAAAATGTTGAAGAGGTATTGATTTTTTCGGCTGAACTTCTGGTAACTTACTAGTTATTACATTGCTGAAAATTCTTGATTACGTATCATGCATTTACCTATATTTCAACTAGAGCAATCTGATCTTCATGTGGTGAAGGAAAAATGTATAATTAAAATGAGAGATTGATATTGACCGGTTTAAAAGTTCGAATAATGAGGTTTGTTTGAACTTAAACATGTGGTGGATTTGGTGTTCTAACAGTGTAATCCTTGTGTTTATGTGATCACTTGTAGTATACTGTGTATAGAAATGAGGAGAACCAAAGACGAAGATCAAAGGTTGAGACTTCATCAAAGGAGGCTGGAACTTTTGGGGGGCCGGTTGGGCCGGTTATATGTTTTCTCCTAATCAAATCCATGAAACTATGGTTTCATAATCCATCAAAGGAGGCTCGTTCGATAACCATTTTGTCTTACTCAATGATTATGAAACCAATTCTAAATAGTATGGAACTTCATAACTAATTTTTTTTTTTGGCGCTCCCATTTCCCTTACCAGGAAGTAAAAGCTGCAATTATAATTGGCTTTGTCACACTTGTTCTCCTTACAAGACACAGAAAAAACAGGTAAGCATATTACCAAACAGAGAAGACGAGATATCATGCAGGATCATGAGTATTTTTTTTTTTAATTTCCAGGCCCTGCCATTTCTGTAAACCCACTGGCAAAAGTTGCTGAGTGAATAGCGTGTTAAAAGTACGTAGCAAGTTCAAATTGGTTTTGTAATTGCCCCATGCTTCAGATTATTGAAAAATTATTTTCTGTGATTATAACACCATACTTGATATTTTTGCCTACGCATCGTTAGTTTTAGTGGAGAAGGAGGCCCTTCCTTCAATGGAAATGGCAGAATCTCTTTATGTCGCTGCCATGAAAATGTCCAGTGAATCTAATTTTTTAAAACTATGTAAAGCTATATCAAGCTGTATAAGTACTAACTTGTGTGTTTGAAAAAATGTAAAAGAGTGAGTGGTGGTTGTGTTGAGGCAGTTTAGGTTGTAATTTAACATGATAACTATATCTAATTTTTTTAATTACAAATCGTTTAGTCATTCATACATGTCAAACTAATCAACGGTTTAGACTTTAGGTAACAAGTAACATCTTCATGATGAACGATGTATTTGCTTGATCTATATGAATGATTTATTTTGTTTTTCACATATATAATCTTTACATGATGATAAAAAGAATAAACAATTATAATTATGATATTCGTACGATAAAAATACGTAAATCGTCAATGGGAGAAGAAGTAGGTTCTCCTTATGAGAGGAACACAAGTATTATTCTTCCACAAAACCTCTTGTAATGTAGAATTTCAGACGAAAATCAAGAGGAACAATTTAAAGACACAAGTGGCAAAGTCTTGTCATGCTTTAATCAGAATCCAACACATGCATGAGAATTAAAGACGTGAATGGAGGGTACCACTCTTAGAGCAATGTGCTTTTAGGTTATGAGTGGGTCAATGATTTCCTAGCCGGCTAGCTCTACAGAATTGAGGTCAAGTTAGCAAGAAATTGCTCACAAAAAAATTAGATAGAAGAGGTTAGAAGATTCTTCTAAGAGCGTTAGAAAGGTATGTGTGAGTGATCAACAAAACTCTACTTGAAAGCTGTTATTTGCAAATTCATCTTACATGCCTTTCTTGTGAAGAGTTTTTCTAATTTCACCTCTTTAATTTTTTGTAATTCATTTCTTACTACATTCTTGAGCTCAATTTCTTGAAACTTGGAAATCCCCTAGCAGCCTTAAGAAAGAATTTGATTCCATACTAAAGCAGAAATTGTATAGCCACACTGAAAGAAAAGTTCATCGTTTCCAACTAAATACGAAGAAATTATTATTGACGACCGGAAGAAAAAAAAGAGAGAGAATAATTTTGGGACATGGAAGGAAGAACAAGTATACATTCTTTCTTTTCATTTTTTTTTATGAGTAATGTTAGGGAGACTAAATTTAGGGATTAAATTTTGAAACTAAATGATGTGTTACAAATAGAAATGAGCACGTATATCAATACTTAAGTAATAAACCAATCATCAATTTACATATTATTTAATTTTTAAATTTAATCACTGTAACATTACTTTTATTTTTATTTTTTATGCTTCCTTTCTTTTCCTACCTTTTTTTAACCATGTTCTTGGAATTGAATTCCGATTTCAATAATTAAAGTTGAAAACTCTCTCTCTCTCTCTCTCTCTCCTATTTATCTCTCTCTCTCTCTCTATCTCTCTCTCTCTCTCTCTCTCTCTCTGTCTCTGTCTCTCCTATTTATGTAAGCATCACTTCAGTACTTGAAGTCTCAGGGCTTCAGCACTTGTCTTCTCTCTACTGGTGTATCTAAGTTTTAGTTTGCCAATACATATTTGACTGCTAATCATTGATAATATTTTAACAAGCAAGGAACACGTCCAGTTTAAATCTTAAATGGTGCAGTCCTTATTAACTTCAGTTATGGCGGACTCCACTGTAACCATAAGGTTCGTCTGTTTCTCTAATTTTAACATCATTTCTTGTTTTCTTTGTTTTTCTTTAATTATGAGAAATGACATAATTATTAAAAGTTGAAAGAAGAATATTGTTAAATGAGAAGGGAGGGGGAGGGTTACTGTTAGATTACTTCTGCATAGTCATAATATTTATTTGAAACGCGAACACAAAAGAAATAAAGAATGTATTTCTAGTAGAGATTTCGCCGGCTTTATAAAGAGTAACCATCAGGAGAATAATTTTTCATTTGAAAGGATTAGAAGAGAATTAGATATGATATATTCTTCCTCCTATTTTTGAAAAAATTAGTATCGATAACTTTTGTTCTTAAGTAATTCATCTTCTAACACCAATTTGATCACAATTTTTTCATTTCGTTTTTTAATAAGCCTTAAAAACGACTTATCCATTTCAATCCAATTCTTTATACCAAAGGAGGCTTAATTCTACTCTAACAGATCTTATGTAACAGGAAAAAAAATGCCCTAAACAACAAAGAAATCTAAAGTAGGGAAGTAATGATTGACTTGAGTGACTCATAATCCTCTTTTGACTTGGAAAACAACTCAGCCAGCTTGTGAGCCATGCATTGTAACTCAATTCTGATAGGATTTCACCTTAAGTGGGTTTGTTGTGCGAATATATTTTTTTAAATTGTTATTATTAAGAAGATGAGAAGAGTTCAAAACTATTATATGAATTTAGAGAACAGAAAAGATTCAAACCGAAAACGCATGTGCAAATCTTGAACAATGACTTCTTAAAAAGTTCTAGAAAAATCACGTAACGCATCTTCATCATATTAGCTTTCTTCTCTTCCGAAAAGTCGTTCTCCCGTTAAAAACTGAAATTAGAGAAAATGAAGTAATAAATCACTTCAGTGATTAAAGTTGTGGTCTTGTAGGGTTTTAAAAATTTATCATGTACTTATAAGTTATACACCCTATAAAATATTGGAACACATTGAGATTTGAAACGGCCAAAACTGATAGGATATTCATAAATTCATATATAGTATGTTATTGAGAATGCTAATCTTGTTCAACAAGTTATGAAACCTATCAGTTTTCCTCATATATTTTGGAAATTTTTCAACACTTGTACACTCATATATACAGAGCTTTCAAGGGAATGGATTCTTATTTTTTTATTTAAAAAATGGGAATTAGTTGTGGGATCCACATACACCAAATTGAATTCATATCTATTAAGTCTCTCTATATTAATATACAAATCCCCACAAAAAATCAATTCAATAAAAAAACATTTGCCTCTTTAATTGTCACGATGAAATTTCAATGTTTAAATATACTATTCGTCAATTCTTTGAATCTCAATTAGATGTCTCAAACATTTTCGATTTGGCTGGTATTTTACAAGGATGATCAATGAGGTACAACTTAAAAAATAGACGTTTTGAATTGTTAAAGTTCGATATTATGTGCGTTCTAAAATTAATCCCTATATTTTGAAAAAAATAGGAGTCCTTTTCTTTAAATCCATGCATATATATATTTATGGGGAAATGTTGAATAATATGTTTATTGTGTCTTGTACAGTGATCTAGGTCATTGGAATACTTTAGAGGAGGGGGAAGCTTCCAAGGAAGATGGAGGACACAGAAGTAGAACTGCTGCAGAATCGCCAACAGTTGAGCCACAACGTCATCAACCAAAAATATTCCTTCCAACCTGGGATATTATCTTTACAGTGTCGCCCGCATTTTCTCTCTTCGTTGATCCCTTGATCTGCTATATTCCGTTCATCGTCAAGATCGACGGCCCTGGCTTCTCCTGGGAAGTATCGATGGTGTGGACATTTTTGGCTTTACGATCAATCGGGGATCTCTTTTATTATATGGACATCGTTGTTTTTCTGAAGAGATTTTGCACCAAACTTAGTGCCAAGTCTTCTGCAGAGGCCTCCTCCACAAAAACTAATGATGATCGTCTTGCTACAACACTTCGTAATTTCATCCACAAGAAACCAGTTAGGTTCTTAGCCATTCTAGGTCGCATTTGGGTTGCTTTTCCCTTTCCACAGGTAAGAGAAGGTGATCTCTTGCAAGTTATTAAATTTCACATTTAACAGCATGCATGATACCTGGATTTTATTTGGGAAAAATTAGTATCCGATCTCTAGTTACTAATATTCTTTGAGTGAGACCTTATTAGTTTTTAGATTTTGATCGAAGTCCTAAGCATTAATGTATTAATAATTTACATGTCAGCTACATAATTTTTCAAAATAAAAATTAGTAATTTACAAGTCAGTTACATAATTCGCCCGAATTCCAAGCCCAAAACTGACACGCCAAATGAAAGTTGAGTTAATCCGAACAACCTAAAAAGTCAAAAACATCCACTTTCAGGATTTGACAGCAACAAATAATCTATTAACCCTTAAATTACCAATTCTCCAATCATTTTTTTCCGTTAAACGTGGCTTCCTCCATTTAACTTTATTGAATATAAAATAACGTAATTCTTGTCCCACATCAACACAATACTTATCCTATTATAAACAATACCGCACTATACTTTTTAGGATAAATTAGGTTCTAATCCCTCATTTTTCTTTCTCATTAATTGAAACCTTATTAATTTTTTTATCAAGGTTCCTTGACTTTTTTCCATGTCATTATTTGAATATTAATTAAATTTTTTACAAGTCAATATATGTTAATTTTAAAAATAAAAACCTATTAATCATTATGACACACCCCGATCCAGAGGATCAAGGCGTGCTGGCCGTCACGTGAGCGTGACGTAACCAACAGTGCGACACGGAAGCATGATAATATAGAATACGAAGGAATTTAAACAAATCTCTAGATGAACAACCTACTAGAGTAATAGGAGAGTTAAGATAATACACGAATTCAGAGCATAGGTTTTAGTGCAGTCAAGTAGGACTAAAATAAAGGTACTTCACCCTCGGGTGAGTCATACATGTCAAGAGTCTGTCAGAATGCCGGAAAAAGACCTCGAGAGCCACCAACCGCTAACTAGAACCTGGAGGGGCGCAAAACAAAATGAGTGGGTCAGTAAAATCAAGACTTTTCCAAAAACATTTCATTAAAATCATTTCTATCCCCTCACTGTAAAACCTGTATACTTTCCCAGAAAATAGTATATATACATATAGATATATATCATCAAAACTCAAATCACAATCCTTCAACGCTTTTAAGAAAGAATATGCCATGCCATGCCATATGCCCAAAATATAATATGAATGCATCAATATAAATCAGGTGAATAATAAGTCAACCGGAGACTCTAAAATGGTCATGTACGGTTGGTTCTATAGCTCAACATCCACACTAACCGGAGTCACCTCGGTGACCTATACAGTCTAACTCTGCACGTCACTCGGAACTACATAAGGTAGTCTATACGATGACAGGTGTATAATTACGCTCTAGTGCTTCTCACCTCAATCAACTGTGCACATAATCTAAAGTCACCCACCAGTCGGAACCCCTCTAATGGTCTGTTCAACTGGCATGTCGGAACCCTCTCATGGTCTGTACGACATCCACCTACTTGGATCCAAGGCGAGCGTGCGGTGTGGTGAATAATATAAGCACTAACACCTAGGGTGCAGGTTATGAGCCTAAAACGTCTCAACATCAATCAATTAAATGAATAAATGAACTCACCTGACTTACCTGTGCCTCCACAGCACCATGCAACATGTATGCATCATATATCGATTCATGTACATATATATATATATATCAATTATCAAATCAAATATTTCAATGTTTTCATGCATGGCAATTTAAATTCATAACTTTCATAAAACGCGCATTTTCTGGGAAATTAAATGTATATAGGTAAATACGAAATCAAAACTGCCCACTCACTGGTATGTCGATGGGTCGTAACCCCCGCGACGTCCCTGGATACGCTCGTCCTCGGGATACTCGTCACCTATATGAGAAACAACTAAAATAACATTATTTTTAAGCACATCACCAACATTTCGAAATAACTTCTCATACGATGCTCAATTTGGGTATATGAATATACCACATCGACCTACTCGACGTCACGGACGTCTCATAATTTTTAGATTAATTTTTGGACCCTCCACGCGCCCTCACGCGCCGGCTAGGCCACGGCCCTACGCGCATGTGCCCTAACGGAAGACACGGACGGCGTCAGGAATATTCCTCGGAATATTCCGTCAAAAGCTAACGGTTACCGTTGGAGTTAACTAACAGCGTTAGCATATTCCGTTAACTTTAACGGAATATGCCGCTGTCTTCTCCGACCTACCCTCGCCGGACTCCGGTCACCGGAAAACTGGGAAAAACTTCTACTTCACTATTCTCACTCGTTTTTCGTCCATTTTTCTCGTATTTTACACCAAATTGAAGCCCTAAGTGAGTACTATCACGTTGGACTAGTTTTAGGCACTAAAAATCACGGGATCATACCTTCCAAAAATCCAAGAAATCGGCCAAACTCGAACCAGGTGATCCCGACGTCCAATTCTTCCAAATGAAGCACTCCGAGCTTCCTTAGGACTTCACCAAGCTTCCTACAAGCTTCAAATTCCCAAAAACATAAGAATTTACGTGTGCATGAACAGTGCACCATCACGGGGACTTTGGAAAACTAGGGTTTTCGAAGGAAATGTTACCTGAAAATGGTATCAACGTGCTCGTGGTGTCCTCAGGAGTCCAAATGTGGTCCTAAGTCCGTCGATCCGTGATGTTTGGGGTGGTTTTGGGTGTTTGCCGTACGATGGGTGTCTAGAGAGAGAGTGAGAATGTCGGGGGAGGAGGGAGAGAGAGAGTGACAGGGAAAGGAAGAGATCAGGGAGAGTGTTTGGATCCTCACTTTCAATCCACACCTTCCATTTCTTAATCCCTAATCAACAATAATTCAACCTTACAAAAATTATGTCCAATTCACATAAATATTTCCTTTTAATCTATACTATTAATTGAACCAAAATAACGTCACATATACACGTACCTTAGTACCCGTCAAGGGTAAAATAGTCATTTCACGTTCCCGTCAAAGGTACTTCCGGGACGGGCTGTGACAATCTTCCATCCTTATAGAATTTCGTCCCCGAAATTCCCAGAACCAAATAACGCACTTAATACCCATAAAATAACCTTGGGTACATCTCTCTCATTCGATCTTCTGTCTCCCAGGTAGCTTCCTCTACTGAATGGTTCTTCCACAACACTTTCACCAAACTCACCGTCTTGTTCCTTAGAACCTTATCTTTCCAATCCAAGATCGTGACTGGTTCCTCATCATATGACAAATCCGGATTAATCTCTAACGGTTGAGGAGGGATCACGTGAGAAGGATCAGAAATATAATGCCGAAGCATAGAGACGTGGAACACATTATGGACCTTAGATAGCTCCGGAGGCAACTCTAACCGGTAGGCAACTTCACCAACTCTTTCAGTAATCACATAAGGTCCAATGTATCTCGGACTTAGCTTTCCTCTTTTTCCAAATCGTACCACACCTCTCCAAGGTGACAATTTCAAAAACACCCAATCACCCACATCATACACTCGGTCAGTAGTATGCCGATCCGCTAAACTCTTCTGTCGGTCCTGGGCTGCTTTCAGGTTAGACTTAATCACCTGAATATTTTGAGTTGTCTCATCCACAATCTCAGGGCCTTCTAACACCCTTTCACCAACTTCAGACCAACATAATGGCGTACGACACGCCCTACCATAAAGTGCCTCAAATGGTGACATACTAATGCTCGAGTGAAAACTGTTGTTGTAGGCAAATTCCATCAAGTCCAGACGATCATGCCAAGAATCACCAAATTGTAACACCGAAGATCTCAACATATCCTCCAACGTCTGAATCGTCCTCTCTGATTGACCATCAGTTTGAGGATGATAAGCAGTGCTATAAAGCAATTGCGTACCAAGAGCTTCCTGGAAAGCTACCCAAAACTTGGAAGTAAATCTTGGGTCTCGATCAGAAATAATATTCACGGGAACTCCACGATACTTTACAATCTTCGAAATGAACAACTTAGCCAATTTATTCAGAGGATACTTCTCCCTCACTGGAATGAAATGCGCTGACTTGGTAAGTCGATCCACAATCACCCAAATACCGTCGAATCCATTTCGTGTACGAGGAAGTTTATACACGAAATCCATGGTTATATTTTCCCATTTCCACTGGGGAACGGGAAGTGGCTGCATTCGCCCAAAAGGCTTCTTCCTTTCTGCTTTAACTTGCTGGCAAATAATACACCTGCTCACATACTCAGCAATCTCCCGTTTCATACCCGGCCAATAATAAAATGGTCGAATGGTATGATACATCTTAGTTTCTCCCGGGTGCATCGCATAAGCTGAACAATGCGCCTCATCCAAAATTTCCTTCTTTAATTCTTCATTATTCGGAACATACATTCTGTTTTCTTGCATGAGCATACCATCTGATTCCCAAATTCTGAGGTCTTTCTTTTTCCCTTCATTTCTTAATTGAACCAACTCCTGAATTTCCTCATTCACCGCCTGAGCTTCAAGTATACGATCAACCAAAATTGGCCTGACTTGAAAACTAGCAAGAAAAGCTCCATTTTGATTTCCCAACTCCAACCTTACTCCTGTAGCCCTCAGTTCAGCAAGAAGAGGAACACGACTAGCATATAAAGCATTGAGTCTACCTTGAGGTTTCCTACTTAATGCATCCGCTACCACATTAGCACGACCCGGATGATACTCAATAGAACAGTCATAATCACTTAGCAATTCCATCCACCTCCGCTGACGAAGATTAAGATCATGCTGGGTAAACAAATACTGAAGACTCTTGTGATCAGTGAAGATCTTACACTTCTCACCATACAAATAATGCCTCCAAATCTTCAAAGCAAAAACAATTGCTGCCAATTCAAGATCGTGAGTAGGATAATTCCTTTCATGATTCTTCAACTGCCTAGAAGCATAGGCAATTACCTTATTATGTTGCATCAAAACACATCCCAAACCATTTAAGGAAGCATCACTATAAATCTCATAATTACCGCTATCATCCGGAAGCACCAATACTGGAGCATGAGTGAGGCAATATTTCAATTGCTGGAAACTCCGCTCACAATTCTCATCCCACTCAAATTTAACATCTTTCCTAGTCAACTTCGTTAACGGCAAGGCAATCATAGAAAAATCCTGAACAAACCGTCGATAATAACCTGCCAAGCCAAGAAAACTTCGTACCTCAGTGACGGTTCGAGGTTGTTCCCAATTCTCCACCGCTGCTATCTTTTGAGGATCAACTTGAATTCCTTGAGTCGATACAACATGCCCCAAAAATGCTACTTCAGTCAACCAAAACTGACATTTACTGAACTTAGCGTACAGCTGATGCTCCCTCAATTTCCTTAACACCAAATTAAGGTGTCGGATATGATCTGCTTGAGATTTAGAGTATACCAGAATATCATCAATAAAAACAATAACGAATTTATCAAGATATTGCTGGAATACCTCGTTCATCAACCTCATGAAAGCTGCAGGTGCATTGGTTAACCCAAATGGCATAACCAAAAATTCATAATGTCCGTAACGGGTTCTGAATGCCGTCTTAGGTACATCATCATCTTTGATCTTCAACTGATAATAACCGGATCTCAAATCAATCTTAGAAAATACACACGCACCTTTCAGCTGATCAAACAAATCATCAATACGAGGCAATGGATAACGGTTTTTAATCGTCACCCGGTTCAATTGCCTATAGTCAATACATAACCGCAGAGTTCCATCTTTCTTCCTCACATATAATACTGGGGCACCCCAAGGTGAAGAGCTAGGTTGAATGAAACCTTTATCAAGCAATTCTTGCAACTGAATTTTTAATTCTCTCAACTCAGCAGGAGCCATTCTATAAGGAGTTAGAGATATAGGGTCAGTACCTGGAAGCAATTCAATGGCGAATTCCACCTCTCTGTCTGGTGGCAACCATGCAAATCATCAGGGAATACATCCGGATAATGTCTGACCACACCAACTTCTTCTATACTAGTAGGAGCAGTATCATTTAACACCACATGTGCTAAATATCCTTGGCAACCCTTCGATAATAATTTTTTTGCTCTCATGGTAGAAATAACACCATGTCTCACCCCACTTCTTTCTCCCACAAAAGTAACCTCGGGTAGTCCCGGGCGATAAAAAGTAACTGATTTCCCATAACAATCAATATGGGCACGATTATGATGCAACCAATCAGCCCCTAGAATCACATCAAAATCCACAATATCTAACGGAATAAGATCAGCTAGCATAACTACGCCCTCCACCATCACTGGACACCCAAGATACACAATATCAACATAACATTTATCTCCTCTAGGCATGGCAAACTCTAAATCAAATCCTAGAGGTGAAGGGTGAGGTTGGGTCATTTGAGCAAACGTATGAGAAATCACAGAGTGCGTAGCACCACAATCAATCAAAACCTTAGCAAAATGACCAAGAACATTTAACGTACCCATGATCAAGTCGGGATGGTTCTGAGCCTCTTGCAGAGAAATATGATTAACTCGCCCCTGAGCTTGTCGTCCACCTCGGCCTCTACTGCCCTGATTACCCCGTCCCTGAGAATTACGCCCCTGGCCTGGCTGACCAGGCTGCCTGGATGATCCTGCACCACCAGTAGCAACTTCTCTCTGACGGGGCTGACCTCCCTGATGCCACTGCGATCCACCTGCTGGCATAGAGGAATAAGAAGAATAACCTCCAAAATCCTGCGAATACCCAGCCTGAGAATGAGGCTCCTGAGAATACTGATAAGGTCCGGAAGCATACGGAGCATCATCCCCCTGGTAATGGTAGGCACCACCACGACTCGACTGGCCATAACCACCTGATCCAAAGCTCTGCTGAATCGGTGCTGGAGGTGGCATAGTGGCATGCTGCGGTCTCTGCTGACCCTGAGGACACTGAGAAGCCCGGTGTCCCATTTGTCCACAAGTATAACAAGCACCACCACTACCTCTCCTACACTCACCATGATGACGAAAATTACAACGGCGGCACCACGGGGCGCCAGAACCACCAGCACCACCAGTATCCCTTTGTCCCTGAAATCTGGGTCCACCAGAAAATCTGCCACCACCTCTCCTCGGACCAGTAAAACTATATCCCCCGCTAGAAGAACTCGAACTCGCTCCACTCTTCTTAAAATTCTGCGTCTGCCGAGGTCCCGGAATGGAGATACCCTTACCTTTATCATTCTTCTTCTGACCATCATTCTTATCCTCGTCATCCTCACTGTCAGGAAGATTATCAGAGTCCTCCATCCTAACCAAAATCTCGAAATACTCATGATAATCGGCGCAGGGAAGTGCATTAGCAAAAGTCCTCCATTTCTTCTTAGATCCCAGCTTAAAGCGACGAAGCATCTCTACTGGATTACCAGCTATATCCGGATCATAACGAGACAAGTCTGTAAATTTTCTGTAGTACTCATGAGCTGACATATCTCTTTGTTTCAACCTGGTGAATTCCTGCTTCTTACGGTCAATGTACTCTGGAGGGACAAATCTCTTCTTAAAATTATCCTTAAACACTGCCCAGTCGGATGCCATCTCCGGTGACATAAACCGAGTCTGATTCTGCCACCAACATGCTGGCTCTCGTCCCAAAAACCAAGAAATGGTTTCAACCCATCTGTTAGCAGGAAGGTTTCCCTGACTCTGCATTACCTGGAAAGTCTTTTCTATGTGGTCTAGCCACTTTTCTGCCCCTTCATGCCCTTCATTTCCCATAAAGCGATCTAACTTCAGGTTGTACATGGTCTCCAGGGGGGTCCTCTGAGGTGGGGGAGGATGACGAACCACATTCTGAAAGGCATGGGCAATCGCTTCCCCTAACTGAGCTATGTCAGGGAAGTTAGGTTCAGGAGCACGGTGGGACTCCCTACGCTCTCTACGAGGCGGCATAATTCTGACAGAAACATCAAAAGATCATTAGAACATTAACAATTATACAGGACCGCAACCTATGCTCTGATACCAAACTGACACACCCCGATCCAGAGGATCAAGGCGTGCTGGCCGTCACGTGAGCGTGACGTAACCAACAGTGCGACACGGAAGCATGATAATATAGAATACGAAGGAATTTAAACAAATCTCTAAATGAACAACCTACTAGAGTAATAGGAGAGTTAAGATAATACACGAATTCAGAGCATAGGTTTTAGTGCAGTCAAGTAGGACTAAAATAAAGGTACTTCACCCTCGGGTGAGTCCTACATGTCAAGAGTCTGTCAGAATGCCGGAAAAAGACCTCGAGAGCCACCAACCGCTAACTAGAACCTGGAGGGGCGCAAAACAAAATGAGTGGGTCAGTAAAATCAAGACTTTTCCAAAAACATTTCATTAAAATCATTTTTATCCCCTCACTGTAAAACCTGTATACTTTCCCAGAAAATAGTATATATACATATAGATATATATCATCAAAACTCAAATCACAATCCTTCAACGCTTTTAAGAAAGAATATGCCATGCCATGCCATATGCCCAAAATATAATATGAATGCATCAATATAAATCAGGTGAATAATAAGTCAACCGGAGACTCTAAAATGGTCATGTACGGTTGGTTCTATAGCTCAACATCCACACTAACCGGAGTCACCTCGGTGACCTATACGGTCTAACTCTGCACGTCACTCGGAACTACATAAGGTAGTCTATACGATGACAGGTGTATAATTACGCTCTAGTGCTTCTCACCTCAATCAACTGTGCACATAATCTAAAGTCACCCACCAGTCGGAACCCCTCTAATGGTCTGTTCAACTGGCATGTCGGAACCCTCTCATGGTCTGTACGACATCCACCTACTTGGATCCAAGGCGAGCGTGCGGTGCGGTGAATAATATAAGCACTAACACCTAGGGTGCAGGTTATGAGCCTAAAACGTCTCAACATCAATCAATTAAATGAATAAATGAACTCACCTGACTTACCTGTGCCTCCACAGCACCATGCAACATGTATGCATCATATATCGATTCATGTACATATATATATATATCAATTATCAAATCAAATATTTCAATGTTTTCATGCATGGCAATTTAAATTCATAACTTTCATAAAACGCGCATTTTCTGGGAAATTAAATGTATATAGGTAAATACGAAATCAAAACTGCCCACTCACTGGTATGTCGATGGGTCGTAACCCCCGCGACGTCCCTGGATACGCTCGTCCTCGGGATACTCGTCACCTATATGAGAAACAACTAAAATAACATTATTTTTAAGCACATCACCAACATTTCGAAATAACTTCTCATACGATGCTCAATTTGGGTATATGAATATACCACATCGACCTACTCGACGTCACGGACGTCTCATAATTTTTAGATTAATTTTTGGACCCTCCACGCGCCCTCACGCGCCGGCTAGGCCACGGCCATACGCGCAGGTGCCCTAACGGAAGACACGGACGGCGTCAGGAATATTCCTCGGAATATTCCGTCAAAAGCTAACGGTTACCGTTGGAGTTAACTAACAGCGTTAGCATATTCCGTTAACTTTAACGGAATATGCCGCTGTCTTCTCCGACCTACCCTCGCCGGACTCCGGTCACCGGAAAACTGGGAAAAACTTCTACTTCACTATTCTCACTCGTTTTTCGTCCATTTTTCTCGTATTTTACACCAAATTGAAGCCCTAAGTGAGTACTATCACGTTGGACTAGTTTTAGGCACTAAAAATCACGGGATCATACCTTCCAAAAATCCAAGAAATCGGCCAAACTCGAACCAGGTGATCCCGACGTCCAATTCTTCCAAATGAAGCACTCCGAGCTTCCTTAGGACTTCACCAAGCTTCCTACAAGCTTCAAATTCCCAAAAACATAAGAATTTACGTGTGCATGAACAGTGCACCATCATGGGGATTTTGGAAAACTAGGGTTTTCGAAGGAAATGTTACCTGAAAATGGTATCAACGTGCTCGTGGTGTCCTCAGGAGTCCAAATGTGGTCCTAAGTCCGTCGATCCGTGATGTTTGGGGTGGTTTTGGGTGTTTGCCGTACGATGGGTGTCTAGAGAGAGAGTGAGAATGTCGGGGGAGGAGGGAGAGAGAGAGTGACAGGGAAAGGAAGAGATCAGGGAGAGTGTTTGGATCCTCACTTTCAATCCACACCTTCCATTTCTTAATCCCTAATCAACAATAATTCAACCTTACAAAAATTATGTCCAATTCACATAAATATTTCCTTTTAATCTATAATATTAATTGAACCAAAATAACGTCACATATACACGTACCTTAGTACCCGTCAAGGGTAAAATAGTCATTTCACGTTCCCGTCAAAGGTACTTCCGGGACGGGCTGTGACACATTATATTTAGTATTTTTCATACATTTCTGTTTACAATTTGTATCTTTTTTTTATTTTGACAATTTTCTTTTTAGTTTTAATTTGTGCCCATAATTTTCAATTTTAATACGTACCCTTTTTTTTTGTGTGAATGTACTTATGCTAATAATATGTATTTATTTTATGTTTTAAAATATATCAATAATTATTGGGTAAATTACATAGTAGCCCCTCAGGTTTAAGGTCTATTACAATCTCATACAACATCTTTAAAACATTTCACTTTCATACCTCAAGTACTATTTTATTTCAAAATAATACAACCGTTACATTTTCCATCCATTGATCCGTTAAGCGCTGACATGGCTGCCACATTTGTGCCACGTGGCTGCCAAATGTGTGCCACGTGGCAAATTTTTTTTTTTTTTAAAAAAAAAACCTGAATTAAAAATAATAATAATAAATAATTATGCCTAGTGTGCCCAACCCCCTTCAATGAGTTCAATCATACCTCTTCGTAAATCTCCGACTCCCATTACAACCCCCACCCCATCTTCCCATCCCTTCTCCCAAATCCACAAACCCACCTATAAACACTGCATTACGACGGCATATGACACTCCTTCGAGGACTTCACGCTGCAACGACGCATGTCGTATTTCAAGTTTACCCATTTTACCGCCAACCAAGCGACGGAGATAGCCACCAAGATCCACATCTTTGACTTCGGAATCGTACAGGGGTCCGATGGGCGACGTTGCCGTAGTCCATGGCGACCCGCTCCACTTGAAAACTCGTCAGTATTCGGATCTACAGCATACGCGCTCCTTCTATTGGAGATTCTCTGGCAGCCTTGCTACTTGCCATTGGAAATCTAGCCCGTGAGTTCGCGAAGCTTCTAGAGCTGAAGTTAGAGTTCGAAAAGGGAGGAGAGGGAGAGAGAAAAGAAAAAACTGAAACCTTCCATTCTCCTCTCTTCTCCCCGCAACCCCCAAACCCATATCCCCATCTTCATCTTCTTCCCTGCAACCCAGAAAGAAAAAAAAAAAAAAAAAAAAAACTGAAACCTTCCCTCATCCTCTTCTCTTCTCCCCGCAACCCCCAAACCCATATCCCCCTGCTCCTCTCTTCTCCCCCATCTTCATCTTCTTCCCCCTGCAACCCAGAAAAGTAAGGGAAGAAAAAAAAAAAAACCCAGATCGCGTCTACACCGCCATCGCCGGGTTCGTGAGGTGGAATAGGATGCGAGGATGGGTGCGAGTGTGGAGGAAGACGAACGGGGTTGTTTTTATTTTATTTTTTTGGGGTTGCAGGAAGGGGTTTCGGGGGAAGAAGATGAACATGGAGGAAGGAGAAGGGGAAGGAGAAGGGGGATGGAGGGTGAGTGCGGGTGCGGGGAGAAGATTAATTGGTTGCAGGAATGGGGATCTGGGGAGGGAGGGTCGCGGGTGCGGAGGAAGACGAACTGGGTTTTTTTTTATTTTTTTATTTTTCTGGTTGCAGGAAGGGGTTTCAGGGGAAGAAGATGAACATGGAGGAAGGAGAAGGGGGATGGAGGGTGAGTGTGGGTGCGGGGAGCAGACGAACTGGTTGCAGGAATGGGGATCTGGGGAGGGAGGGTTGCGGGTTGGGGGGTGTTCTGGGTTTCTGGTTTTGGAGTGGGGTGGGGTGGGGTGAGGGGGGTACGGGGGTGGGGATATGATTTCCGTTTTTTTTTTTTTTTTTTTTAAGATTTAGGTTTTTTAAAAAAAAAAAAATTTAAAAAAAATTTTGCCACGTGGCAACCACGTCAGCACTTAACGGATTAATGGATGAAAAAACTAACGGACGTATTATTTTGAAATAAAATGGTACGTGAGGTATGAAAGTGAAATGTTTTAAAGATGTTGTATGAGTTTGTTCAAGACCTCAAACCTGAGGGGTTACTGTGTAATTTACCCATAATTATTTCTTAAACTATATTAATAATTATATAGGTACATTATTTTTTTGCTTGAGCTATGTGAAGAACAATATTACTTTGTTATTGATTTTTAAGTAATTGTTATATTGTAAAGTATTATTTTGAATTTGTTGAAATTTCATAATTTGTGGATATTGAATATATAAATGCATGAGTTAAATCCCTTAAATGATGTTAAGGATCTCGATCAAACTATTTAGGCCTAATTGGATAAATGGTCATCATGGTCATAAGGTATTCGGAAGCTAGCCCATGTGGTAAACAAATTCGGATTTAAACCCCTGTGGTCAAATTCTGTTATGATTTATGCCCGAAATTAGAACTTCTGTCATTCCTCATTTAGTATCTTGCGGATGGGTCTCATGGGTAAGACTAAGATGGTCATTTCTGTCTGTGTGTGTGTCTCTCTCTATCTTCTAAAAAGCTTTAATTAATGTCTCCAAATTCACCAGACAGAAAATCCGGAAGCCCAAAAAGATCACCGCCAGTTCTGCCCAAGCGGCGCCCCCACTAAGCCTCCCGGACCACACTCTCAAGCATGTTATCATGAAGATGCAGCTCCAGAACCACTTGAACTCCCTCTCTCCCTCCACCGCCTCGTCGTCTCCCCACTCCTAGCCCGACCTCTCCTCCGCCTTCAATTCCCTTACCCTTGACCCACCTGCACCCGATTCCACCTCCCTCATCTCCGACGAGCTCCTTTTCCGCATCTTCTCCAAGCTCCCAATTTCCCACTACCTCCCCAACTCCCTCGTCTGCAAGCGGTGGCTGTACCTCCCCGGCCGGCTGGTGAATTCCGTGAAGCTTTTCGATTGGGGGTTTTTGAACTCGGGTCGGGTTTTCACCCGGTTCCTGAATCTGGACGATGTCGATATTGTCCATGCCTGCATTTGGTCCCCAAGGAATTCGGGGATTCTGGTGACCAGGAAGGCTTTGACTGTTCATATCGACTCGCTTTTTAGCCCCAATGGATTCATTGAGGAGAGCGATGTGTTGAAGAACAGTGTTGTGGACCATGGGCTAAGATTGATCGCTTAATCGTACCCGAATTCGCGACGAATTACGGTTATCGGTGCCAGTGAAAATGGGTTGGTGAGGATTGCTGAGGAGTGACAAATATTGCAGGAACTGGAGCTGCATTGTTGTGGGGACTTGGCGTTGAAGGGGATTAGTAGGTGTAGGAACTTGCAGATTGTGAAATTGATTGGTTCTGTTGATGGGTTTTACAGGGCTGTGATTTCGGATGTCGGGTTGACGCTCAGGGGTGTAGGAGGTTAGTGAAGCTTGAGCTCTGTGGGTGTGAAAGGAGCTAAGATGGAAATGATGAAATGACCATCTTAGTCTTACCCGTGAGACTCACATGCAAGTTACTAAAAGAGGAATGACAGAAGTTCTAATTTTGGGCATAAAATCATAACATACTTTGACAACAGGGGTTTAAATTCGAATTTTTTTACCACATGAGTTATCTTCCAACTTTATGACCACGGGGACCATTGATCCGATTAGGCCAACTATTTAAACAAATAAGGTTTCATTCTAATACTTAGGTTGCCTATAGACCAGAACCAAAATGACCCTATTTTTACGTACATTCCTGTTTTTGTTTTTTTAGTAAAACGATATATTTTATACTAAAAAAGGAGAAGAGTTCGGCTAAGCCACACAATGGACAACACGTACATTCCTACTAAGTTTGTCATTTTGCTACCTATTCATTATTGTGAGGCAAGGTTTGCCTTGTGGGTCTAGGACGAGATTTAAAAATTTGACACACATTAGATAGATTATCAAGTAAAGGCTTTTTAGCTAAAATGGTCTCTAAAATTTGTATAATTCCTTACTTTGGTCCATGAGATTTGAAATCAATAGAAGTGGTACCTGAGTTTGTCCACCATCAATCATTTTGGTCCTTCAGTGAAAAATTATGTTAAATAAAGACTAAAATGACAAAAATACCCTTAATTTAATAAACAATGGGCAAAAATGATTTGACAAAAATTAAGGGTATTTTTGTAATTTTATCTTTATGTAATGGAGATTTTTCAGGAAATGACCAAAATGATTGATGATGGACAAATTTAAAGACCACTTCTATTGATTTTAAATCTTAGGGACCCAAATTGAGGAGTTATGCAAACTTCAAGAACCATTTTACCTATAAAGCCGTAAGTAAATTAGCCGATAACCCAATTTAACTGTTTGTTCAAATGTCTCCAGGCACTATTGCTCGTTGGAGGTGCGACAGAATTTGATTATTATATGCTTATTTCACTAATTCCATTCCAGTATATACTGAGGGCTTATAACTACTACAAATGGCTTGATCGACGTGCTAACGTAGAGACTGTACCAAGAAGATTCCTTAAAGCTATATTAGACTTCGTTCCTTTCATCATTGCTTCTCATGTAAGTACAAATCTTCATTATTTCGGATATTTGGGGTGAAAAATCCAGATTTTGTTGAAATCTTATTGTTGAGATATATGAGTGTATGTATGATAAACTTTTTAAAACTAGCATAGTTCACCATCAACATATTTACTAATATTGTTCTCCACGTAATCACCATACCACTAGGTGCTGGATTTTTCCACTAAAAGCATATGTGCTAGTAGCATTAAACCTTTCTCATATAAATTGTAAATTATCTTTTTAAGTCTTCAATGTGAGACTATTCTCCAACAATAGATATAGCAATGTTCAAGCATTAACCGGTTAGTAACCAACAACGTCATCTCATAATCTTAACCAATATTCGAGAGAAAAATCTAAATTTTGTTGAAATCTTATTGTTGAGATATATGAGTGTAAATATAATAAACTTTTTAAAACTAGCATGGTCCACCATCAACATATTTACTAATATTGTTCTCCACCATACCACTAGGTGTGGGATTTTTCCACTAAAAGCGTATGTGCTAGTAGCATTGAACCTTTCTCATATAAACTGTAAATTATCTTTTTAAGTCTTCAATGTGAGACTACTCTCCAACAATAGATATAGCAATGTTCAAGCACTAACCGGTTAATAACCAACAACGTCATCTCATAATCTTAACCAATGTTCGGGTGAAAAATCTAAATTTTGTTGAAATCTTATTGTTGAGATATATGAGTGTAAATATGATAAACTTTTTAAAACTAGCATGGTCCACCATCAACATATTTACTAATATTGTTCACGTAACTACCATACCACTAGATGCGGGATTTTTTCACTGAAAGCGTATGTGCTAGTAGCATTGAACATTTCTCATATAAACAGTAAATTATCTTTTTAAGTCTTCAATGTGAGACTATTCTTCAACAATAGATATAGCAATGTTCAAGCATTAATCGGTTAGTAACCAACAAAGTCATTTCATAATCTTAACCAATATTTTTTAAAATCAACATCCAAAGAAGGAAAACTTTCACAATAACAATGCAAATGGTGAAATGATGTCTGATTTGGTCAACTTTTGCAAGCTTGATCTTTGAATTGACCTAAAATATGAGCCGGCTAGGTAATGAGATGACGTTATGTAGTGGACTTAAATATATAATTAGTATCGTATTAACATATTAACTGATTAGTTCTTTAGCACTCCTAATATTAGGTACAGTTAACTTTTCATATGATTTTGAATAAACAAAGGGAAAACATATGAGAATACTGAATAGGAGTAAGAGCATGTTTACTTCTTTAAAGGCCATGTAATTTGAGGGGTTTGGTGCTTTCATTTCATTATTTATCTTTTTTTCTATACTTTCTAAAACTTTGATTATTAACTATATCGTCTTGTTTGTCCTTCAGCTTTACGGATCCTTGTGGTACTTTTTTGCTGTGGTACAACATATAACGTGTGGGGGGAAAGAAAACTGTGACTACGGAATATATAAGTCTGCTAAATCTGTGTTAACGTCAAGATATCTTCCAAGAAAGATCTTGCACTGTTCTTGGTGGGGCCTGCGAAATCTTAGGTTTGCATTTGTATGACTTTTCATGTTTGATCACTTAGAAATATTTATGTTGTATACTCATAATTTGTCTTCCTTGCAGTTTCGACACGATCCAAATCATCTTTTCTGTTGTGATCTCTATAAGTGGCTTGATACTATTTTTAGTATATCTCAATTCGAGGGTGCAGGTTGGTGTCGTGACTTGGCGTTGAAGGGGATTAGTAGGTGTAGGAACTTGGCGTTGAAGGGGATTAGTAGGTGTAGGAACTTGCAGATTGTGAAATTGATTGGTTCTGTTGATGGGTTTTACAGGGCTGTGATTTCGGATGTCGGGTTGACGCTCAGGGGTGTAGGAGGTTAGTGAAGCTTGAGCTCTGTGGGTGTGAAAGGAGCTAAGATGGAAATGATGAAATGACCATCTTAGTCTTACCCGTGAGACTCACATGCAAGTTACTAAAAGAGGAATGACAGAAGTTCTAATTTTGGGCATAAAATCATAACATACTTTGACAACAGGGGTTTAAATTCGAATTTTTTTACCACATGAGTTATCTTCCAACTTTATGACCACGGGGACCATTGATCCGATTAGGCCAACTATTTAAACAAATAAGGTTTCATTCTAATACTTAGGTTGCCTATAGACCAGAACCAAAATGACCCTATTTTTACGTACATTCCTGTTTTTGTTTTTTTAGTAAAACGATATATTTTATACTAAAAAAGGAGAAGAGTTCGGCTAAGCCACACAATGGACAACACGTACATTCCTACTAAGTTTGTCATTTTGCTACCTATTCATTATTGTGAGGCAAGGTTTGCCTTGTGGGTCTAGGACGAGATTTAAAAATTTGACACACATTAGATAGATTATCAAGTAAAGGCTTTTTAGCTAAAATGGTCTCTAAAATTTGTATAATTCCTTACTTTGGTCCATGAGATTTGAAATCAATAGAAGTGGTACCTGAGTTTGTCCACCATCAATCATTTTGGTCCTTCAGTGAAAAATTATGTTAAATAAAGACTAAAATGACAAAAATACCCTTAATTTAATAAACAATGGGCAAAAATGATTTGACAAAAATTAAGGGTATTTTTGTAATTTTATCTTTATGTAATGGAGATTTTTCAGGAAATGACCAAAATGATTGATGATGGACAAATTTAAAGACCACTTCTATTGATTTTAAATCTTAGGGACCCAAATTGAGGAGTTATGCAAACTTCAAGAACCATTTTACCTATAAAGCCGTAAGTAAATTAGCCGATAACCCAATTTAACTGTTTGTTCAAATGTCTCCAGGCACTATTGCTCGTTGGAGGTGCGACAGAATTTGATTATTATATGCTTATTTCACTAATTCCATTCCAGTATATACTGAGGGCTTATAACTACTACAAATGGCTTGATCGACGTGCTAACGTAGAGACTGTACCAAGAAGATTCCTTAAAGCTATATTAGACTTCGTTCCTTTCATCATTGCTTCTCATGTAAGTACAAATCTTCATTATTTCGGATATTTGGGGTGAAAAATCCAGATTTTGTTGAAATCTTATTGTTGAGATATATGAGTGTATGTATGATAAACTTTTTAAAACTAGCATAGTTCACCATCAACATATTTACTAATATTGTTCTCCACGTAATCACCATACCACTAGGTGCTGGATTTTTCCACTAAAAGCATATGTGCTAGTAGCATTAAACCTTTCTCATATAAATTGTAAATTATCTTTTTAAGTCTTCAATGTGAGACTATTCTCCAACAATAGATATAGCAATGTTCAAGCATTAACCGGTTAGTAACCAACAACGTCATCTCATAATCTTAACCAATATTCGAGAGAAAAATCTAAATTTTGTTGAAATCTTATTGTTGAGATATATGAGTGTAAATATAATAAACTTTTTAAAACTAGCATGGTCCACCATCAACATATTTACTAATATTGTTCTCCACCATACCACTAGGTGTGGGATTTTTCCACTAAAAGCGTATGTGCTAGTAGCATTGAACCTTTCTCATATAAACTGTAAATTATCTTTTTAAGTCTTCAATGTGAGACTACTCTCCAACAATAGATATAGCAATGTTCAAGCACTAACCGGTTAATAACCAACAACGTCATCTCATAATCTTAACCAATGTTCGGGTGAAAAATCTAAATTTTGTTGAAATCTTATTGTTGAGATATATGAGTGTAAATATGATAAACTTTTTAAAACTAGCATGGTCCACCATCAACATATTTACTAATATTGTTCACGTAACTACCATACCACTAGATGCGGGATTTTTTCACTGAAAGCGTATGTGCTAGTAGCATTGAACATTTCTCATATAAACAGTAAATTATCTTTTTAAGTCTTCAATGTGAGACTATTCTTCAACAATAGATATAGCAATGTTCAAGCATTAATCGGTTAGTAACCAACAAAGTCATTTCATAATCTTAACCAATATTTTTTAAAATCAACATCCAAAGAAGGAAAACTTTCACAATAACAATGCAAATGGTGAAATGATGTCTGATTTGGTCAACTTTTGCAAGCTTGATCTTTGAATTGACCTAAAATATGAGCCGGCTAGGTAATGAGATGACGTTATGTAGTGGACTTAAATATATAATTAGTATCGTATTAACATATTAACTGATTAGTTCTTTAGCACTCCTAATATTAGGTACAGTTAACTTTTCATATGATTTTGAATAAACAAAGGGAAAACATATGAGAATACTGAATAGGAGTAAGAGCATGTTTACTTCTTTAAAGGCCATGTAATTTGAGGGGTTTGGTGCTTTCATTTCATTATTTATCTTTTTTTCTATACTTTCTAAAACTTTGATTATTAACTATATCGTCTTGTTTGTCCTTCAGCTTTACGGATCCTTGTGGTACTTTTTTGCTGTGGTACAACATATAACGTGTGGGGGGAAAGAAAACTGTGACTACGGAATATATAAGTCTGCTAAATCTGTGTTAACGTCAAGATATCTTCCAAGAAAGATCTTGCACTGTTCTTGGTGGGGCCTGCGAAATCTTAGGTTTGCATTTGTATGACTTTTCATGTTTGATCACTTAGAAATATTTATGTTGTATACTCATAATTTGTCTTCCTTGCAGTTTCGACACGATCCAAATCATCTTTTCTGTTGTGATCTCTATAAGTGGCTTGATACTATTTTTAGTATATCTCAATTCGAGGGTGCAGGTTGGTGTCGTGATCAGTACTCTTTTAAGCAAAAAATTTGTCATTAATTAAGCTTAAAGTTCCTCCATGCAATTTTTTGTGTGTATTCATGCACGTACGTATGTTTTTGGATTCTCGTCATGAAATCACTTTATAGAGTTACTAAACATGCAGGGATTCCAAAAAGCAGCCAAGCAGCGGATATTGAGAAAGAAGAAGGAAAAGACATATCCAGTCTTAATAGGACAAACACTTACCGTTCCCCGTTTCTGCTTGGATTCATTAAAGAAAGTATGTAACTTGAAAATTTTGAATTTAACAGTCAATAAAGATAATATACGTCATGCGTAATTAATTGTATCTAATGAACATTGGTATGCAGGTTCCAATTATTGGAAGTATAGATAAAAAAGGGTTGAAAGCAATATCTGAGCATCTAAAGCCGGTGATTTATAATGAGGATGTGTATATTATTAGGGAGGGTGAACCGTTGCGGAAGATGTTGTTCATCTGGCGAGGCACTACTTTGACCTACGCAACTAGTAAAGGTGCAACAAATGTTTGCAAATGCCTTGAGAAAAATGATTTATATGGAGAAGAACTTGTAATTTGGGCATTGAAATCTGCCTCATTTTCTGAGTTGCCTATCTGCACTTCAACCCTTGTGTCCCAGTCAAAAGTTGAAGCATTTTCAATCACGGCAAACGACTTGAAGTCTGTAGTCGCTAAGTTTTGGTTGTTCTTTAGAAGGGATCTTTCTCACTCTCTGGTGGAGTGTTTTGCAGCTTCTTCCATACAAGTAGTCTGGCGCCGCCACCACTCAAAAAAGCTAAGAGATCAACTGGCTGGGACAAGTGGAGTATTTTGCAGCTTCTTCCATACGAGTAGCCTGGCGCCGCCACCACACAAAAAAAGCTAAGAGATCAACTGGCTGGGGCAAATGTGTGTTTTGAGTTGGTATCGCTTTTGTTTTGTGTGTGTGTTTTAAGTTGGTATTGCATGCTTTGGTTCCTCTTTATGTTGCTTTACTCTCTTTTGGCCTTGGTTTCCCTTCAATTCCGTGGTGAGTCCTGCATTTTGGTTTGTGGTATGAAAAGTGTGTAATCATTGACATTCATGAGAACGATATTATGTATGAATTAAAAGCTCAAATTGTGGATCATCTTCTTCAAATTGAACATGGAGTAGTGGAACTGGTGTTTATGTTCATTAATATTTGTAGCATAATGTGAATAGTGGTGCTGGTATTAATGTTGTAGGCGACCACCAAAAAGAAATAAATCAAACTAGTATGTCCACAAACAAAGTATGTGAAATTTTTTATTTTTGTTTTTTAAAATTGAAGAATAGAGTGAGAGTGAACTTGGGAGTGGGGGAGGAGAGATGTTTTATTTCTATTTTTTTAATTTAGAGATGTTAAAATCGTCTCTAGCCTCTAGGTAAGGCTTAAATAAAAAACAGAAAAATTTTGTTATGTAAAATTACGTTACTACCCTTCATTTTTTTGTTGTGATAAAAAACTAAATAGTCTTTTCATATTTTGAGGCTTAAATAAAAAACAGAAAAATTTTGTTATGTAAAATTACGTTACTTCCCTTCATTTTTTTGTTGTGATAAAAAACTAAATAGTCTTTTCATACTTTTTTGGTTGACAAAGATGATTTTATTAATATGTAGTTTAGATTCTTATGTTGTAGCATAAGGGGTTAGGGTTTATATAGCTGCTGCTATAACTCTTTTGTTTTTATAACGACTATGAAGAGCGCCAACATGCAAGCTATAGCTTGGGCCAGGTGCACAATTGGCTGGAGTTCATGGTTACGGTATCCTATCACCATAAAGATATTCAAGATTGTTGGAAAATATTAGTATTTAAAGTTTATTTTAGTATTTGGATTTTGCTTATTAGTTTAGGATTTGGGCATAACCCATCCAAGTTAGGGGATCTTAAGTTTAGTTTCCTATAAATATAGTTTGTAATTTAGTTTAAGAAACATGTTAGTTACAACGTAGCGTCTTGGGATTTTATATTCGTTTCGGCATTCTCAGTTTATTTAATAATATTATTATTATTTTGTAGTTTTGTTCATTGCACACTCTGATATTCAACTTGGTATCAGAGCAGGTTTGATCCTTCGGGATTTAATCTGCTTCTGTTTTGTTCGTATCAATTTGTCTATCTCGTTGTTTGTTTTGTCCAGTTTCATTCTGTGAAACTTTTTTGTTTTTTGGTTTGGGTTGACCTTTGTTTGTCGTTTAAAAAAAAAAAAGAATCTGTTGAAGTTTGGAGACGGAATCGCGCCAAGCCACCAGCCTGCCGCTGCCCCTGCTGTTGTCCATCGCTGTGCTTGTTCCAATTCCCTTCCCAACGATCTGATCACTTGCACCGTGATCAGACGAATTCACCACCATCTCGCACTTTTCTTGAACGTCCTGACGAACCCAGATCTTGAGTTCTCCTCATGTGCCTCCATCTAGAAGCCCATATTTGAATATGTTGCTCAACCCATTCAATTTGCCGATGTTGTACCCTCTGCCTTAGAACCACTCTCTTGCTGCTGTTTTTTCGCACTGCCGCGGCACCAATGCGCCACAAACCTCCAGTTTGATTTTGTATTGTCCATCAGAGCTTAAGTGAAAGAATGATTAAATAAAGACAATGGCATGCCAAAGAAAAAAATACCCGCCTTTTAAACTTCAGTAATGCATAGTCTTGTTGTGGTTTTTGTTTTTTCTAAAGACCAGACTAAGAGAATGGTCAACACCAACATCCTATGTAATCAGATCATCGCAAAGACTAAAATATAAGCTCACAAATATAATCCTAACACAATCAGATCATTGCTAACAAAAAATATCCATTATTAAAAACATAAGTGCAATGAGAAGGTGTAAAAAAGAGTAATGACCATAAAACTAATGATTTCATTCATCAGTCACGTAGAGACAAATTGGTTTGTGGGCTTCACATTGAGGGAAAAAGGAACTTATCAAAATAGATCCCACTAACCTCCCTATTTAAAAACATAACATGATTTAGGTGATTAAAACTCATTTGTACAATCAGGAAAAGTTGAGTGAAAACAATTAACTAATTAACCACTTGCACCCTATTCACAGTGAAAAGCAATTTCAAATCAACAGCCATATGAATCCATATTCATTAACATGGATGATTGGCTGATAAGAATCCAGGGCACAGATGAAACCTTGCTAAACTTGGCATTTGGTAATTCAAACAATTAAATGAAAGAACAAAATTATGTCCAATCATTCCCAAACAACTACTTTTTCCATAATTTTCTTCTTTCATTCAATTTTTTCAATGACCAAATGGCTAGTTTGCCACGGTTTCATCTGTGCCCCAGATTCTTGTAAAACATGAAGTTTAAAGAAACATGAAGCTTTAAAGTAACAGAAGCATAAATGAAGTAAAATGGCAATTGGGTTAACAAATCTTGGAATTAAACTAAATCACAAAATGAAAAGGACCTCCAATAAATTGACATTTTATATTTTTGGCTGGCAAAAAAATATGTATCTTTGATGGAATATGAAAATAAAAATGCAAATTGACAAAAACATTGAAATTGAAATGCACAGAGGCAAAGCAAATTAGAAAACCTTAAACCAAATGACAGCCTAGAAATGGAAGCAAATGTGAACTGTTTTTAATCATTTAGGTTCAAATGATTGGCTGGAGAAAGGGCCATTCTTTGAATTTACATGATAAAAAACAGAACATAATTTAGGTGTTCAAATAACCGAAACTGCGAAAAACAAATTACAAAAAAAATTGAGAAAAACAATTAAATTGAAATGCACAGAACAAAACAAATTGAGAAAAACACTTAAATTTCTTTATGCACAGAAGCAAAGCCAAGCAGAAAAGCTTAAACCAGGGCTTCAAAGCATAGACATAGTCTAAATCTAATCTAATCAAACGAAATTAAAGCTAATTAAAAGATGACTACATTCAAACATTTCACGAACGAAAGGGCGGGGGAGGGCAGATTATAGCACCGCAAACGAACATACGAAGTGATAGGCAACAAAGGTTAATCTCACATGTTAAAAATTTCTAAAATCGCACTGTCTGAAATGGAAAGCATGGGGAAACAATGTATCGAAGTTCAAGACATACCAAAGCCTTGATCAAAAGGTAAGTCTCAAAACATTTTACTTTCATACCTCACGTACTATTTTATTTCAATTTCACCACCATCTCGCACTTTTCTTGAATGTCCTGACGAACCCAGATCTTGAGTTCTCCTCATGTGCCTCCATCTAGAAGCCCATATTTGAATATGTTGCTCAACCCATTCAATTTGCTGATGTTGTACCCTCTGCCTTAGAACCACTCTCTTGCTGCTATTTTTTCGCACTGCCTTAGAATCACTCTCTTTGGCAAGCCAGTTTGATGGGGTCTCGTTTTGACGTTGGGGAGATCCATAGATTTGGATAGAGTCTCGCCTATTGATAGAGGAAAAGTATGCGCGCTAGCACACGCTACGGCTTACGCAATTGATTGGATCAGATAGCCCTTCAGGCAACCAACCAAACCTAGCACATCAAATTCCGATCAAGTTGATATAAAGCATATTATTAAAAAAAAATTGTATTAGTTGTATCAGTTGCTATGTAGAGTTGTGTATCTTAGAAAGAGCCATGTTTATGAAGAGTTGTATCTCTTTAGTAGTTTGAGATTGTGTCTGTAACTCTTAGACATAATTCAAGGATTGTGTCTTTTATGTTTATGGTGCTATTGTAATTATAAATAGTCCATGTATGTAACAAATTATTGAATCAATTCTAAAAAAGGCATTCAATTATCAATAAAATTTCAATCTTGTCCTTCAAACCCTCACTCCCATATTCTCTCATATTTTTTCCTTCCGCAATATAATTTAAAATTTTAATTTTATTCACACATTTTTTTTTCTTTTTACAGACTTTTTTTTATTTTTAATTTTTTGATCAAATAAATTAAAAAAATAATTAACAAGAGTCCCCATAAGATAAAAATTAAAAATGTGACTAGCAATATCCAATTCGAAATTGCTGCTCTTTCCTCCAACACCTATCACATCCAACGAGTGGAGTCCGCGCGGAGCCTGCACTTTGGCCGTGACGGTATCTGACAACAATCAGCTGACGTAAGTAATACATAGAGACAAGATTGAATTGATAAAAAAATCTTTGACCTTCCTGATGTTTATGTACGAACTCAAAATATTTGTCATTTGGCTTGGAAGTTTGGAACTCTCTTGTAATATTTTAAGTATCTAACTTTTCAGTGAAAAAGCGCGAACTAGTGCCAATCAAAGCGCGGTCTAGAATTTCAACAATCTAACAAAATGCTCACTGACTGAACACACTTTACAGTTTCATCTGAGGAGGCTGGAACTTTTGGGGGGCCAATTGGGCAGGTTATATGTTTTCTCCTTATCAAATCCATGAAATTATAGTTATATGTTGACGGTTTGTAACCTTAAAAAGTCTAATCATTTAGGGTGCGTTTGTTGCACCGGACTGTCTCGGACTGGACTATCTACATGGACTAAGCTGGACTGGCTTAGACTAGACTAAGATGGACTAGTTTAGTGAAGCGTTTGGTGCAGTGTCGGACTAAGAACTATGATAATAAAAATAATAATATTTAATTCTATCTTTTATATTTTTTTTCTTTTACCTTTCTAGAACACCCCCTCTCTCAAGAATCTCTCCATTTTTTTTCTCCTTTCCATCCAAGTCCAACTGCTTCTCTGTCTCTCTCTTTTTACTTTCTCCCTCATCACCAAATTCCCTTCTTTTTCGCCACTTTCTCCCTTATCATCAAATTTTATTCTTTTTCATTCATTCTCAGAAAAAGCTTTTGATTTGTCGTATGGGTTTTTTTTTCTCGATTTTTCACAAGATTTTGAATTTCATTTGGGTTTTGGCATATTGGTATTTTTTGTCTTCTGGGTTTTGGCTGGCATCCTGGAGTTTGCCGATGATGTCCCGGAGTATGAAGGCGATGGTCGAGAGCGATATTGGGAGTTGAGGAAGCCAAGGATCTGAGCAGAGGAGAAGCGCTGCCTTTCAACAGCGAGCTCGACAATAAACTCGAGATGTGCACGGGAAAAGCAGATATGAGGTCTCGTGATTCTGGGCTAGGAGAGAGGGAGAGAGTAAGAGAGAGTGAAACAGAGAGCAGAGAGAGGCAGTTCTAGCTGCTGTGGCTGATGATCGAGTTGCAGATGTTGTGGCTGCTGTGCATGTAGTATGTAGTCTGAGATAGCAAAAGACCCGTTTTTGCCCTGTTCGGGTCAACCCAGATGGCGGAAGACCCCAAATCGACGTTGCGTTTGCGGGATGGTGGTACGAAGGAGAAGGACTGGGTTCGTTGCTTGCAGACGAGGGAGAGGGGACTAGCAATCCCGTTGTTTTGGGGGGTCTCGCTAAGACCTCCTAGTGAGGGACTTAGTCGAGGCGAGTCCTCCTTTGTCCCATTAAACTTAATCCTGCCCAGAACAAACACAGGCCTACACTAATTTCTAATCCAGTCCAGTCCAGTGAAACCTAACGAGGCCAAACAAACGTCCCCTTAATGCTCGTTGGATAACTATTTTTTTTTACTAGATAATTATTAAACCGACTCTAAAAAGTTCCGAATTTTATATCTAATTTCTTGGTTTTTTGTGCTCCCATTTTTCTTACCGGGCAACAAAAGTTGCAATTATGATTGGCTTTGGCACACTTATTCTCCTTACAAGTTACAAGACAGGCAAAAAACAGGTAAGCATATCACCAAACAGAGAAGACTAGACATCATGCTGCAAGATCATGAGTATTTATTTTAATTTCCATTTCTGTAAAACACTGGCAACAATTGATATGTGAATAGCATCTTAAAAGCAGCAAGTTAAAATTTGTTTTATAATTCAGAATTGGATCCTCTCCGAGGTAACCTCTCGGGATCCTCTTGACTCATTAACACGGGCCGTTGGATTTTGATTCAACGGTTACAATTATCATAACTGAGATACTCTGTTTGTAGTCGTGGGATCAATATCCAACGGCCTGTCTTATTGGGAGAGGAGGATCCCGAGGGTTGTCTCGAGGAGGATCCAATTCCTTATAATTCTCTTATGCTTCAGATTATCGAAAAATGATTTTGTGTGACTATAACATCATGTGTGACGATATTAATCAAATTTTGTTGTAATACATATGGCTACCCATCATTAGTTTTAGACTTAGTGAAGAAGGAGGCCCCTACTTCGAACCTGGCTTCTCTGCCCTCCCAGTTCTCATACACTCTCATCCCCTCCTATTTGTGCGGTCACGGTTAAGCCACGTCAACATTTTATATCACTATTGCTTTTTGTCTTATTATCTCTATAAAAAATCAATATAAAATGTTGACATGGTTTAACCGTGACCACACAAACTAAAAGGAGATGAGAGTGTATGAGAACTGGGAGTGCAGAGAAGTCAGGTCCCCCTACTTCAATTGAAATCGCATAATCTCTTTATGTCGTTGCAGACGAAAATATCCAATGAATGCTCTTTGATGGTCATCCCAATGGACCTGGATTGTCTGCCCTCCCTCATCTCATACTTTTCACATCCCCTCCTATTTATGTGGTTACGGTTAAGCCACGTCAACATTTAATATTCCCATTGCTTTTTGTCTTATTATTTCTATAAAAAATCAATATAAAATGTTGACGTGGCTTAACCGTAACAACAGAAATAGGAGGGGATGAGAAGGGTATGGGATGGGGAGGGCAGACAATCCAGGTCCCATCCCAATGAGTTGATCGATAATAGTGTATATGTAGCAATAAGACATATGTACAACTATGTCCAGTTGTAAAAGTACTAACTTGTGTGGGAAAAAATGTAAAAGAGTGAGTGGTGGTTGTGGTGAGGCGGTTAAGATTGTAATTTAACTTGATAACTATATTTAATCTTTCAATTTAAAAAGCGATGGTTCATGCATACGTGTCAAACCAATTAACGATTTAGGTAATCAGTAATATTTTTATGATAAATCATCTATTTGTTTGATTTATATGAATGGCTAAAAGATTTACAAATTGAATGGTTAGTCTTGCATATATGATCTTTACTAACGAGAATAAGTGATTCTGATTATAATGTTCATATGGTAAAATACGTAAATTATAAGTGGGAGGACAATTAAGTTCCCTCTTCAGGAGAACATAAGTATTATCCTTCCACAAAACCTCTTGTAACATAGAAACTTAGAAACTTCAGGTATTAAGTTCCCTCTCTCAACGTTGAATTTAATGTATTTAAAATTTTAAAAATGTTCAAATTTTAGATTCAATCATTGGAGACTGATTGGTTAGTTTAAAACTTAAATTTTGATAGGCCAACATTTTAACCCTAACCTAAATTCTGGATTAAATTTACCTAAATTTTAAATTTTAATGCAAAACTTATTTTAAACTCAATTATTAAAAAAAAAAAGAATAAGTTTAAAACTTAATTTTAAGTTTTAAATCAAAAATTGAACGTGATCTTAGAACATGAAATTTGTTTATTGGTATCAATGATCATGTTATAATTTGCGACCAAGATTTTCAAAAGTTTAATGTTATATTATTGAGACCAAGACTTCCAAAAATTAATTGATACACCTTTGACTAGGAACAGTAAAAATGATTGACAGCTGAGAGAGTTGTTCCGGAGGAGGATTTTCTCCCCTTCTAATCTCTCTCTCATTCCCTCATCTCCTATTTAAACGGTCACGGTTAAGCCTCATTAACACCTTATATTGATTTTTTATAGAGATAATAAAACAAAAAATAATGTATGAGAGGAAGGGAGTGAAGGGAATGAGAATAGGAGGGGAGAGAATGAAGAAAGGAAATTTATTAGGAAATTGTTATTGGCACTCCAAAAATCTCATTGTACATTCCAAACTTTCTATAATTAGAAAGAAAAATACACTTGTGAGAAATGTAGATTGAGATTTTTTGAATACTAATAACAGTTCCTATTTATTAAACCCTAAACACTAAAGCCAACTAGGCAAGTTGCTAGTTTAATTTATATTTTAATTTCCTTTTACTTTGGTTCAAAAAGGAAGTTTTCATATAGGATAACGTTATTCATGCACTTTTTTAACTCTTTCTTTTTATATATTTTTTTAATTTTTGATTGTTAGATTGAATGAATTGAAAATATAAAAAAAAAATAGCAATAAATGTGTGAAAGATAAAAAAATATGTGAATAGCACCATTCAATAAAAAAAACTAGCTGCACCATCCACACGCTACCACCAACCCCATGAAATGAAAATTTTGTATAGTAAACTAGCATGTAAAAAAATAAAAAAAATAAAAAGGAGAGGAATGAGTGACATGAGAGATAAAGAAAATATGCAATGGGCCCTTTAAAATAGTAATGAAGATGAGTGTTCTCTGCACCAGCGTGGGTTCGGATCTCATTAACCTCTAATCTAATAAATCTATTATTAGAAAAAAAAAATATGATTGTGTTAGAAAATTAAATATTAAAATTTTAATTTCTATAAAATGAATGGAAATTGTTGGTTTGAATCCCAATGACTCTCTAATATAATAAATTTATCATTTGACAAAAAAAAAACAAAAAAAAAGAAAAGAGAGAGATTATGGTGTTAGAAAATTAAATATTAAAAGTTTAATTTCTAAAAAATGGAATGGAAATTCTCTATGAACCAATTTTTTAATATGTTACAATTCCTTTATGGTTCACGAGGATCTTTTTCGGATCTTCTTTGTAAAGATTTAGAGAACTTTTTAATTGTGTTTATTTATCGTACATAATATGGTTAAAAAGTATTGTAAATTTTTTTATTTAAAATTAAATATAAATATTATAGGGGTGTGTTATCCTACATCCTATTTTACTTCTCACATACTCATTGATAATTTCTATCTGTTGATCTTCTTCAATTCATCCAATCTGACGATTGAAAATTAAAAAAGTGTGTGAGAAGTAAAATATGATGTGTAGATATCACATCCCATATTACAAAACAAAAATTAATGTATAATAAACAGACGCAATTAAAAAATCATTGAAATCTCTCATTCGTACACAACCATTGATGGTACGCAACTTTTGGAGTTGCTTCTGCAGACTCAACCTCTCAACCTTCTCAGGGCAGAGCATGTGCGTTGGGGCCCAGCCTGCCCATGAGTTAGCAATAATCGGCGAATATGGGTTACCCGGGCTTGTACGAAGTATCCTTAATTGTCGTTTGTCAAACTATACTGATTGTTTCAGTTTCAGTTACATATGATAAATTATCATCAGATAATATAGTATTAACTAAATTAATTGGACATTTGATGCTATGTCAGATTAATTTGTGCATCGGATAATATGTCAAACTATAATAATTTTCTAAGGAAATTATCATTAGCACTTCAAAAATCTCATTTGGCAAGCCAAAATTTTTATAATTAGAAAGAAAAATACACTTGTGAGAAATGTAGAATAAGATTTTTGAAATACTAATAACAGTTCTCTTTTCTAAAAAATTTCACAAAATAATTGTTCTTAAAACTTAAAAGGAAAAATGGGAAGAAAAATAAACACCATAAACCAAGAAAATTCACAAAGAGGAATTTGTTTTCTATTATTTCTCAAAAAAATTTGGAAGGAAATTAACGGAGGACACAAATTTTTTTTTCTTTCAACAAACCAAGAACACTCATCGGTGAGAAAATTGGGGTTGACTGTGATTTTAGGTATTGGGCTGGGGAAGAGCATTAACAGAATTCAATTTGGAGGAGGGGAAGAGCCGAGTGGGGCCTCCAGTTATCAGCCAATACGCCAGATTACCCAACAACCACAGATGATGCTCTACCACGACTTCGTACTCGGCTTTAGAGCGGGGAATTCCTCAGCTTCTATCCGCCTCTCTCTCTGTATAGCCATGTGGAACACGGGAAATTGTTCGGCGAATGACTGTAGAGGAGTGGCGGCCGGGATGGAGAACTCATCGAGGAACTGGTCGAAGGCCCACTCTGAGAAGTCGTTAACGGCGGCTTCGTGAAGTTGGAGAGGACAGCGCCCCGGCTAATTATCCCGAGCTTTTGGGCTATTTTAATATAACGATGTCAACCATATAAAATGGTAATAAACGATTGAAAGTGCTTTTATTGGAATTTTTTTTTAAATAATCCTTAGTAAAAATGCTAATAAATTCTGGAAAACACTTAAAGTGCTTTCTGGAAGAAGCACATAACTAATAACTGGTGCTTCTTATAGAAAGCTTTTGGAATCCAAGAACATTATGTGTAAAAGCGTTTCAATCATTTTTAAAAAACGTCCAAACGAGCCCTAAAGCTAACACCAGCTTTTTAGATAGGTTAATGTTCGGAAGATTATATTTTTAAATTAAAATTTTAAATCAAATGATATATTACTTATAGAAAATAAGAAAAATTAATAAAAAAAAACTTGAAAACTTTGAGTTTTAACGATAAGGACAAAATAAAAGGTGTAGTAAATAGTATCAGGATTGACTTTTTAGTGTAAAAATATGGGTTTTTATTAAAGTAAACAGCACCAGGAGCTTTTCATTAAAGTTCCTTAAAAAATAAACATGTTAATTAAAATTTAAGTAATAATCTAATCATCAACATTTATAAATTTCAGTTTATAAAATTTAGTTTAAATATTTGATCTTTTTAATATTACCCTAAAAGAGTAATAGTGATAGGACTATCTGCAGTATTGATTTTTTTAGGTATGCAATTATGTGAGAGGGACAAGATTCAGTTGTGAATTGTGTGATAGTGACATGACTATCCTCATTATTGATTTTTTATAGGGTGAATTACATAGTAGCCCCTCAAGTTTGAAGTCTATTACAACCTCATACAACATCTTTAAAACATTTCACTTTCATACCTAACGTACTATTTTATTTCAAAATAATATCTCTGTTAGATTTTCCATCCATTGTTCCTTTAAGAGCTGACGTGGCTGCCACATTTGTACCACGTGGTAAAATAATAATTTTTTATGAATTTAAAATTAATTAATTTTAAAAAAGTATTTATTAAAAAAAACCCTAAAACTTATCTTCCACTCTCTTCACCTCCCCTCCCACCCCACCTCCCTCCCAGTTTTCTTCCACAATCGAAACCATCTAAGTCAGCCTCGGCTGGGCGGCTCTCAGACCCAAATACCTGTCCCAAGAATCCTGAGGCTCGTCCATTGACATCTTACTGGGTCTCACGCCACTTCTCCGCCACGAAACCCTCGTTCTCAACCTTCTTCATCTTCTGCTTCCACAGCTATTGCCTCACCTTCCTGCTCAAAACCAAGGTTCTAAAAAACACTAGGCGCTAGTCGGGCGGCGGGCTAGCGCCTAGCGCCTAGACGGATTTAGGTAAATTTCTTGTATATCTTGTAAATAAGTGCATATTGACACCTAAAAAAAAAACTATACTTGTATGGATAATAAAATAATGATAAAATGCAAATTAGGTACACTATTTCCATAAGTATTGGATGAAGTTGTAGTAAATCCATCAGTTGCAAATTAGATACACTATTTCCATAAGTATACCACCATGAAATCAAAAAAGAAAAAAGCACACAATTAATATAAAAAAAAACCTCCTAGGACCGCCTAGGGCCGCCTAGTGTCACGGGATGACTCTTTAAGCCTTCCGCCCGTGCGGCACTTAGACTTGAATACCTCGATGAACAAGCTAAGTAAGCCTTCGAAGCCTCGCTTCCCCGGATTGAATCACAAAGAAAGCTAAGATAGCTTGGAGAATGCTAAAAGCACTTAGAAGATGGGAGAAAGGAAGTTTTGTATTGAAACTTAGGAGAACTTTACAATTGCTTACAATTCTTGGATGGTTTGGCCAAATGGCCTTGCCTCCTATTTATAGGCCTAAGTCACATCCTCAATGGAGGGTTCTAGAATTCTCTACTTACATCCAAAAATATCTAGCATAGTTCTAGATACAACTTGCCTAATCTAGATTGTTCTAGGTGAGGCTTAAATATGTACACTTGTGTGGAATGTTCCGGAATGTCCTAGATTATCTTGAATGCTCCGCCACATTCTTGATTTTTCCGGGACGTTCCAGAAGCTTCCATGAAGACAAGGCTTTATGGGCTTAGATATATGATGTCTTGGGCGATTTCTTTGTTTTTAGCATGCGGCCCGTGACATCCTCCCCCACTTAAGCCGTCGACGTCCTCGTCGACTCTTGCCTCTCGAATGTCTCAATCAAGTCCTTATATTGCCATAAGGACGTCTCCTTCTCCCATGTTGCTTCGGAGTATGGTAGCCCCTTCCATTTGACAAAGTACTCCACGTGCTTTGGTTGTCTTGGCCGTACCACGACACGCTTGGCTTCAATGCTTTCCGCTTCTTTGTCAAATGCCTCCACCATCAAAGGGGGTGCTCGATGAGACTCACCTCGGCTTGGTTCCTCATCGTCCGCATGATAAGGCTTCAAGTTGCTCACATGGAACACCGGGTGAAACTTGAGGCGGGGTGGGAGTTCCACAACATAAGCGGCTTTGCCAACCTTCTTGATGATAGGGAATGGTCCCTCATATTTCCGCAACAAGCTCTTGTGCAAGCCACGAGTACTCTTGTGCTGAGACGCATTGAGCTTCACAAAGACTTGGTCGCCAGTTTGGAACTCCACATTCCTTCGCTTACGATCCGCCCATTTCTTCATCTTCTTTGAAGCCTTCTCCAAATGAGCTCGAGCAAGTTCGTGGGCTAATTGCCACTCCTTAGCGGTTTTGAAAGCGGCTGGACTATTCCCCGTGTAGCCAGTCACGACCGTGTTCGGGGTCAAGGGTTGTTGCCCTGTAGCCAACTCGAACAGACTTTTCCCTGTCGACTCCGAACGTTGCAAGTTATAAGAGAATTGGGCAACATCAAGTAACTTAGCCCAATCTCGTTGATTGGCACTAACATAGTGCCGCAAATAAGTCTCTAGCAATGCATTAACCCGCTCCGTTTGTCCATCAGTTTGGGGATGAAAAGCTGTGGAGAAGTCTAACTTTGAGCCAAGTAGCTTGAAGAGCTCCTTCCAAAATCTACCCGTGAAGCGAGCATCTCGATCACTGACTATGCTCCTCGGGACACCCCAATACTTCACCACGTGCTTTAGAAACAAGTGTGCAGCTACTTCGGCTGTGCACTCCATAGGTGCGGGTATGAAAGTGGCATACTTGGTGAATCTATCGACCACGACGAAGATAGATCCACATCCATCAGACTTGGGCAAATGTGTGATGAAATCCATGGTTAAACACTCCCATGGTCTTGATGGGGTGGGAAGTGGTTCCAACAGTCCTCCTGGTTGCCTTTGTTCCACCTTGTCTTGTTGGCACACAAGACAAGTCTTCACGTATGAATCTACATCATCTCGCATTTGTGGCCAATAATAAGCATCGCTCACCAAAGCCAACGTGCGGTGAGTGCCAGGATGTCCTGCCCACATTGAGTCATGGCACTCCTTAAGGATTTCTTTCCTTAAGCTTCCCCACTTCGGGACGTAGATCCGCTTGCCCTTGGTGTATAGCAAGCCGTCCTCAAGCCAAAACCTTTTTGTCTTCCCATCCTTGACAAACTCCACAATGTTCTTGGCTTGGACGTCATGTGATAAACCTTCTCGGACACGGCCCAAGAGATGGCTTTGCGGCTTGAGTACCGTAGCCATTAACTCTACTCGTCTACTTAGAGCATCGGCCACCACGTTCTCCTTTCCTTGCTTGTACTCTAGCTTGTAATCAAACTCCGCTAAGAACTCTTGCCACCTTGCTTGCTTAGGTGTGAGCTTTTGTTGGGTTTGAAAGTAGCTAGTGGCAACGTTGTCCGTCTTGATGATGAATGTGGTACCAAGCAAGTAATGCCTCCAAACTCTAAGGCAATGGACGATGGCGGTCATCTCCTTTTCATGGGTCGTGTACCTCTTCTCAGCATTGTTTAGCTTGCGACTTTCATAGGCTATCGGATGTCCCTCTTGCATTAACACTCCTCCTATGGCAAAGTCGGAAGCATCAGTGTGCAACTCGAATGGCTTGCTAAGGTCGGGCAACCTTAGTACAGGCTCTTCCATTAGGGCCTTCTTCAACCTTTCAAAGGCCTCCTGACATCGGTCCGTCCATTCCCATGCCTTGTTCTTCTTAAGAAGGTCCGTTAAGGGTGCCGCTATGGCTGAATACCCTTTTATGAATCTCCGATAGTAGTTGGCTAGCCCCAAAAAGGATCGTAGTGTTGGTACCTTGGTCGGCGGTTCCCACTCTTGAATGGCCTTGATCTTGCCCTTTTCCATCATAAGTTTCCCCTCCCTTATCTTATGGCCAAGAAATTCTACTTCATTTGTGGCAAAGGAGCATTTCTCCTTCTTGACATAGAGTTCATGCTCCCGAAGGGTCTTGAACACTATGCGCAAGTGCTTGACGTGCTCCTCCAATGTCTTGCTATAGATAACGATATCATCAATGTAAACCACGACAAACTTGTCAAGATAAGGATGGAATACCTTGTTCATCAATGTGCAGAATGTTGCAGGGGCATTGGTCAGACCAAATGGCATGACTTTATACTCGAACGATCCATATCTGGTCACCATCGCCGTCTTCGATTCGTCTCCAGGGGCTATCCTCACTTGGTAGTATCCCGATCGAAGATCTAACTTTGTGAAGTACCTTGCTTCGCCAAGTTGATCGAATAAGTCGGCGATTAACGGAAGTGGGTACTTGTTCTTGATGGTAATCTTGTTCAATGCTCTATAGTCGATGCACAACCTTAGGCTACCTTCTTTCTTGCGTTGGAACAAGACGGGTGCACCATATGGGGATTTGGATGGTTGGATGAAGCCAGCATCAAGTAGCTCGTTGAGTTGCTTCCTCAATTCCTCTAACTCGGGTGGCGACATCCTATAAGGTGATTTGGAGGGAGGCTTAGCACCAGGCTCCAATTCAATCGCATGGTCGACCTCTCTCCTTGGTGGTAACTTCTTTGGCAGTTCCTTAGGCATCACGTCCGCAAATTCCACAAGGACTGCTTCCACTTGTTTCGGCAAAGGCCCGTACTTCTCCTCCCTTTCATTCAACATTAGGGTTGCAAGAAATGTGGCCTCGCCTTTCTTCCAAGACTTGGCAAATTGAATTGCCGACAAGTGCTGGGTACACTTCTTGGCTTGCCTTTCCAATGGCACTAGGCAAGGTTGTCTTCCGTCGGCTAGGATACAGAAGATATTATAGAAGGGAATGGGAAAGGCTCGTACCTTGTCCATGAACTCTAACCCAATGACTACGCCATAGTCGTCCATCTTGACTATAGTGAAGTCGATCTCTCCCTTCCATGCGCCAATGTCTACTTGTACATTGCGCGCAACTCCAACAATAGGGGTGGCAGCGGAATTTACCGTCTTCACGCTACCAGGCTCCTTTGTGACTCGGAGGCCAAGCCTTGTGGCTTCCTCCGACGTCATGAAGTTGTGGGTTGCTCCCGTGTCCACCAACACACGCGTCGTCTTGTCACCAGTCTTGACGTCGACGAACAATGATCCTCCCTCAACTTGAGCCTTAGGTTGTGGGAGGGTTGTCTGGATGGCATTCAGTAGACGAATGCATCCCATCCTTGAATCGTTATTCTCCTTGGTCTTGTCCTCTTTGAAGGCCATGGCCTTAAGGGCCTTCTTTTGTGGGCAATCTCGCATCAGGTGAGGGCCGTCGCATAGGTAACAATTGGGTTGCCAAGACTTACCCTTGCTTTTGTCATGCTTATCGGCTTTCTTCTCTTTCGGTTTGCTTGTCTCGGCCTTATCCTTCGGCTTATGTTCTCCCCCACTTCTCTCATGGTTACCCCTCTTCCCCGTGGACTTGAACTCACCTTGGTGGCTTGATTTAAACTCAATCAAGGATTCGGCGGCGGCAATGGCATCAGACAATGTTTGCACGTGTCTCCTTTGTAGTTCGAGTCTTGCCCAATTTTGCAATCCACTCATGAAGTACATGAGCTTGTCTTCTTCTGACATGTTGGGCACCTCGAATAACAAGCTCACGAAGGCGTTGACATAGTCTTTGACGCTCCCCGTTTGCTTGAGCCACCTTAGTTTCTCCTTGGCTTCGTACTTGGCATTTTGGGGATAGAAGTGCAACATAAGATCTTTCTTAAATTCATCCCAAGTGGTGAGGGAGAACGTACCTTGCTCAATCTCCATGCTCCGGCGACGCCACCACATAAGGGCATTGTCAGCTAAGAACATGGTTGCCGTTGAGATTTTGGACTCGTCATCCTCAAGCTTCAGGTACTTGAAGTATCGCTCCACGTTCCACACGAATGTGTCGAGCTCCTTTGCTTCCCTCTTCCCATTATAGGATTTGGGTTTAAAGGAGTCGATTACCTTGGAGTCCAACGCCTTGATTTCCCTCGGCCCTTGCACGAATTGCTTCACGATTGCTTCTTTACAAAACGCCACATCTCCTTTAAGTTCCCTTGTCTCCTTTATCTCTTCTTGAAGCGCCACAAACCTTGCCTCCATGTTGTCAAGGTGAACCTGGACTTCCCTCCGCATCTTGTCTGCCATGGTGTTGAGAGCGCCAAGGAGCTCATCTCGTAGCCCTTCCACCAAGCCACGCAGTTCATCCTTACCATCGTCCACCATGGTTTGGATTTCCTCCTTGTCGACAACGTCCTCATCAAGTCGAGTATCGAACTCGAGTATGGTTCGTTCCACCTTCTCGAGTCGCTCTTCCATGGTCTCCATCGATGCTTGCAAGTCCTTTAACTTTGGCTTGCTCTTGGCAACGTCTTGGACCTCGGCAGTACGCTCCCTTATATCGGAGACTCCGGACACCATCTCTCCACTTGCCATATCTTACTTTCCTTCAAGTGATTCACGAGCTTGGCTCTGATACCAGCTGTCACGGGATGACTCTTTAAGCCTTCCGCCCGTGCGGCACTTAGACTTGAATACCTCGATGAACAAGCTAAGTAAGCCTTCGAAGCCTCGCTTCCCCGGATTGAATCACAAAGAAAGCTAAGATAGCTTGGAGAATGCTAAAAGCACTTAGAAGATGGGAGAAAGGAAGTTTTGTATTGAAACTTAGGAGAACTTTACAATTGCTTACAATTCTTGGATGGTTTGGCCAAATGGCCTTGCCTCCTATTTATAGGCCTAAGTCACCTCCTCAATGGAGGGTTCTAGAATTCTCTACTTACATCCAAAAATATCTAGCATAGTTCTAGATACAACTTGCCTAATCTAGATTGTTCTAGGTGAGGCTTAAATATGTACACTTGTGTGGAATGTTCCGGAATGTCCTAGATTATCTTGAATGCTCCGCCACATTCTTGATTTTTCCGGGACGTTCCAGAAGCTTCCATGAAGACAAGGCTTTATGGGCTTAGATATATGATGTCTTGGGCGATTTCTTTGTTTTTAGCATGCGGCCCGTGACACTAGGACAGCCTAGGGCCGCCTAGGACCGCCTAGGCCCAACCCGATTTTTCCGCTCAATTTGCCCAAAAACGCCTCAGTTGCTAGGCGCCCAGCGCCTAGGGCGTTTTTTAGAACACTGCTCAAAACGGACACCGTCCCCCAAAATGTCTTTGCAATGTCCTTCAAATCCTTACCCGCACCCTTCTTTTTCTCCCATTCCAGATCTATCAACTCCTTCATCGTTTTGAACTCCGCATCTGCATCCGTATCCAAATCCAAAACATTACCTTCGTCTCCACCTTCGTTCTTCTCTTCATCTCTCACTTCGACATCGAACTTTCTCGACACTCCTTTGCGATCGTCGTCGATGTTGAAGAGCTCAGACCCAAAATGAGGGTTCTGGGTTGGGGGTTGCAAGGGAGGTGGGGGTGGGTGTGTAGATGGGTGCGTGCATGAGTGTACTGTTGGGGAGAGAGTCCGAGGGAGAGATAAATAGTGAAAGAGTGAAAGAGATGAGTGACCTGAGAAAGTGAAAGATTCGAGAGACTCGAGAAAGGATTTTTGGGTTTGGGTTTTTCTGTGTTTTTTTTTAATAGGGTTAATATTATAATATTTTAATGTATAAATAAAAAAATAAAAAAATTGCCACGTGGCAGCCACATCAGCACAAATGTGACAACCACGTCAGCATTTAACAGACCAATGGATGAAAAATCTAACGGATGTATTATTTTGAAATAAAATAGTACGTGAGGTATGAAAGTAAAATGTTTTAAAGATATTGTATGAGGTTGTAATAGACCTCACACCTGAGGGACTACTATGTAATTTACCCTTTTTAAAAAAAAAAAAGAGGCACATGTGGGTGGAGAGTACAACGACGCTCGTTTTTTGGAGCGAGTTCCTGTGGCATTTCATTCTTAAATTTGAAAATGCTGCTGTTATCATCATTTGTACGTTTAAGCAGTATGTGTAGCAGTAATCTTTAAATTTTTTTTAAATTTTTTTTTTTTTTTTAGTGGGTTGTAAGTTGTAAGTTGTAACTTTTATTTTTTAAACAAATAATATTATTGTTATATATACTTATATACTATTAAGAGAATCCTCCTTTTAATTTTTTTTTTCTATTTTGCCTTTACTTTTGATACACATTATTAACGAAAGATAGGCAAAATAGTAATTTTATACCTTTTGACAAAATGATAGGTAAAGCTTAAACTTTAACAGCTGTCTTATTTGCAATGGACCACTTCAAGATATTTTGGGTGCTCCTCATTAAGAAGAGATTTGATCGGTATACAAAGTGGTAAATTATATAAATGATGAGATACTTTTGATACACATTGACGAAAGATAAGCAAAATAGTAATTTTATACCTTTTGACAAAATGACAAGTAAAGCTTAAACTTTAACAGCTGTCTTATTTACAATGGACCACTTCAAGATATTTTGGGTTCTCCTGATTGATAAGAGATTTTTCAATTTGATCGGTATATAAAGTGGTACATTATATAAATGATGAGATACTTGTGTTAAAATGTTAATAACTTCAAAATTATAATTTTCTATCACTTATATAAAACACGTGATTTAACACTCGTGTTTCGATCACAAAGGTTTCTCTCAATTGAGTACCCAAGTATTTTGTATTTAAGGAATCATTCTTTAGAAGAAAGCTCACTTCTGTACTCACTCCCACTCTCCCTTCTCTCTGTAACGCAGAGGCAAAACCGCCTCCGACCCATCGAGCCTCCAAACCCACCACCATCGCAATCGGCTCCTCAAACACAACACAGCCGTGACTTCCGTATTCGCAAACTCGGACCCAAAACCCGAGAACCACGAACTCAGTCGCGCTCGAACTTTCCGACTAGTTTCCGTCGTTTTTCCGGCTAATGTAAGCTTTTAATCACCTCGAATCGTTGCATTTCATTGACTAGTTTAAATTTCCTGTTTGGTTGGTTGAAAATGGCGAGTTTTGACACAGATCAAAGGAGAAGTCCACTGCAGAACTCCGGCGAGTTGCAGAGAGAAACCGCTGATTTTCCAACCAAGCGTCGTCGATTTGGAATATTTTGAAGCCACCATTCGACGCACCAGCATCCCTAGGCTCAGTGTCGAATAACCTGTGGGTTCGAAATTCCGAAATTCAGACCGAGAGTTCTCCGGCCAACTTCGAGATTTTCCAGCCACTTTTTGGCCAAACCAAGGTGATATCCTGAATCTACACCCTCAAATTAGGCTAGGTTGTGAATTTCATGAATTTTGGATGCGTTTTTGTAACTCACCGTGTTCTGGAAATTTTCCGCCCAAAATTTTAACAAACTAGGTCGATCCTAAATTGTGTTAGCAAAGGATATGGTATCATTTGAACTTGAGTTATGGCGGACTCCATTGAAACTATAAGGTTGGTTTTTTATAAGTCTGTAACTGTAAGATCACTTCTTGTTTTCTTTCTTTTTCTTTATTTATCAGAAAAATGACATAATTATATTAAGTTGAAAGAAGAATATTGTTAAATGAGAGGGGAGGGGAGGGTTACTGTTATTCATATGTTTGGCATATATATGATCTTATTCATGGAGGGGTTTGCCCAGGGTTCGGACTGAGGACTCCATCACTGTTGCCAAGAGTTTGGAATGAGGACTCCATCACTGCTTCAGCACTTGAAGTCTCAGGTTAGTAGGGCTTCAGTACTTGTCTCTCTATTGGTGTATCTAACTATTACTTTGCCATGCACATGCATATTTTGACAACTGCTACCCTTATCATTTATTTATAACATCTCTCTAATAGGAGTAGGGTCTGCTAACGCGGATCTCATCTCTTGTAGAGAGATGGTACAACTAATCAGTAAGAATAACATTTTTATTGGCAAACTAATCATTGATTTTATGAAAATGCTATTTTTAGTATCTATTTGTTCTATTATTTGTAATCTCTCTAATAGAGATGGATCCGCATGCATTGGTGGACTTTATTTTTATTAGATAGATAATACAAATAGATAATAAGTGTAATAGTACTTTTGATTTTATTTTGTGGTACTTATAGAACTTTACCAAGCTAGCTATTGTGTGGTACTTGTAGAACTTTAGCAAGGTAGCTCGCTCCTAAGCTTCGTTACCACAAGATATAGAGGTATCATATGAACTTCAGTTATGGCGGACTCCATCGTAACCCTAAGGTTCGGATGTTTAATTCTGTAACTTTTAAGATTATTTCTTGTTTTCTTTCTTTAATTATACAAAATTCTTATAAGTTGAAAGAAGAATATCTTAAACAATTACTTATCCATTCCAAATCCAAACCAAGAGAGATTTTTCAGTGTGACTGACATATGAAGTGGGACACCACTAGTCATTATACAAATTCTGGGATTGTGTGTTAAAAAGTTAATAACTTAAAAAATAATTTTTTTTCACCATTTACATAAAAAAATGTGATGTAACATCCGTATTTCTGTCATAATAAAAAAGTTATTCCAAATCAAGTCTAATCCTACTCAACTAGAGCTCATATAACTAGAAAAACTCTAAACAACAACGAAAAATTCTAAACAATTCTTTTTCTTTAATTATACATAAATTATTATAAGTTTGACTTGAATGACTCGTAATCCTACTTTGACTTGGAAAACAATTCAGCCAGCTTGCGAGCATGTTTTGAAGGGATTATTCAGTGTGATTGGAATTTTAGATGATACATCATTTGCATTATAAAAAGTTAAGAACTAGAATAATAAAATTTCTCACCACTTATATAAGTATATGTTATGTACTACATGTGTTCCGATTATAATAAAAAAAAATTCCACGTTTTGATGCAATCTGGGGTCTAGGCAAATCTAGGTGCTCTTTCTTAAATATACAAATTATATATAATAGTATCAAGGTGGGTTAGGTTTCATTCGGTTGAGTTTTTTGCCAAAATAGAAAATCAAACCGAAAGTACGATTCGATTCGGGTTTTTTATTTATAAAATCTGAAAATTGTTTAAAAAAAACTGCAAACTCAAAGTGTTTTTTTAGTAAAATGATATATTTTACATTAAAAGAAGGGGAGTTCGACTAAAACATACAATGAGCAACTTAATTTGGTATTGAATTTACCATATACGATATACGAACTTAAGATCTTTGATTTACAAGTGAAGAATAATACTATCAGACCGTAATACTAAGTAGTTGAAAACCAATGTCATGTATTTAAAACCCAATTCATCAAAACCCAATCCCCTGATAAAAGCAGCACCAAGTCTCTCAATAATATTTTCAGACCTCTGACTCAATTCAAAAAATACAATAACTCGAACTCAAATTCTGAGAACCAATGCATAGATAATCGAAAAGCACAGCATAAAACTCCAATTCATAAAAATGCAGTGATGTCCTCTTCCACGGTCCTTTATACTAAAGCGGACGGCATGAACTCATCCAAAGTGGTTCTTCATTGCATAATATGTAATGTACACCACACTGCGAATTCCAAATTGCAGTAAATACAAGTAATTCAGAAAAGTAATCAATACAAATCAAGAAACAAAAATGCAATAAAATTTGATTAACCTAAAATCAAAGACCAAAACGCCAAACTGGAGCACGGAGAGGCGGAGAGGCCGAACGATCGAATAGAGATTTTAATTACTTCCGTTGGCAATGGAGACTGGAGGCTGAACTGGAGAATGATTCAGCCGTGGCGTTGGTAGAAGGGCGCGAGAAGGAGAGAAGAAAGAAGAGGAAAAAAAAGAGAGTAGGAAGATGGGGCTGTTGGGAGAAATAAAATAATAAAGCAGAGGCAGAAAAGATGTTTTCTTCTGGGAGAAAGGTGAGAAAACGATAGCAAAATTTAAAATTATTAAGGTAAAATGACGGAAGTTGAAATTATATAATTTTATTTTTTAAATTTTGTGAATTTTTTTGTTTTGTTAACTTAATGAATAATGAAATTTCAAAACCAGAATTTGTTATTTTTAATTCTCAATCAAAGAAATTTGAAAAATGATATTTATTTACATGAAATTTAAACTTAGGAATTAGAGGTCTCAAATTTCAAGTTTTTGTTCCATGTGGAAATTTTAATTTTTTATGATTATGAATCCAAATAAGAGAATTGATATATATCAATTTATAAATTCTAGCTTTTGTAGAAATTTGAAGTTTATTTTCTTTATCCAAACATAAAGTTAGGGTTTGTAGTTAATAAGGCTTGATTATGAATCCAAACAAGAGAATTGATGTATATTAATTTATAAATTCTAGTTTTTGTAAAAATTTGAAGTTTATTTTTGTTGATGCACAAAATCGGGTCGATCTTGGACCAACGTAAATCCGACCGTGAATCACACAATCGCACAAGAACACAAAGATACATCGTGATTCACCTCAAGTTGAGGCCACATCCACACTGGTGTTGATTCCGTTTCACTATGTAAATTAATGTTGAATATACATGGAGGCTATAAAGGCAGTGTTTGCTCTCTTTGCTATTCTGTTTGCTCTCCTGTTTCCCCTCTGTCTGTTTCCCTCCTCCTTAAGTGAGTGTGAGGGAGCCCTTTTATAGAATAAGGGTTTCCTCCCCTTTTACATGAATCATGGGCTAAGTAATGAAGCCCAAATACTGAGGCCCAATATATGGTATAACATAAGTCCCCCAAGTCTTTAGTCAAGAGAGTCTTTTGGCTGGAGACTTCAAATCCAATCCATGTGTGGGCCGAAGTGACTAGATGTCATCCAGAACTCGTACTCGTCATGAGACGGTGCTTAACGTGAAGCAATACTCAGCTAGATGTAGCACACGTTGCGAGGCTGCTCAGCTAGAGAGTCTTGTTAAATGCTGATTCAAGCATTTAACAAAATCATCACGAAAAAGGCAATGCTCGCGGAGAGGAGGTTGCTTGGCTGGAGGCGATGCTCGTTGTGAAGAGGCTCGGCTTGTGGCGTTCTTCATTGCGAGTATGCACTCGACGTTAGGTTTTGTAGTTAATCAGGCTTTTTAAATATACTATTAGTGGCCGCGAGTTACTGCAAGATTTAAAAGCGTAAAAAACACGTACAAAGTTTTATGCATATGCACAACCATATTAGGTGTTTAACGATGGGTCTTACAATCCTATTTACAATTGAATTTACACATGTACAGTGATTAGTACCTCAAAACTTTGTTGTTCATCAATTCACAGCATTTTTTGTTTTGGTTTTTTATCACTGTTACAATTTGAAAAAAATAGTTGTTAATGTAAGTAACTTTCGAAAATAACTATTGATAAAAATCTATTCTAATTTCAGGGCTTAACAATGTAATATTGGAATTTGCATTTGATTCAAATAAGTAAAACCGATAAAGCAAAAGATAACAGAATCTATATTGATTTAATTATTCGTCCAAAAATACATTTGAACGAAGAATATTTTTAAGGATCCAAACAGCTGTTAAACTAAACAATTAAAAGTTAAAAAAAGCATTCATAGAAGATATATATAACGTATTTGGTTTTTATATCTAAAAGAAAAACATTGGCTTTCTTCTATACACTGAAGTATGTGTTAAGTGCCGGAAATTGACAATCTATAGAGTCAATCTCAGAATCAAAAGACGTAAAGGAAAAGTAATAAGAAAAGTAGTGATTTTACCTATACTCCATGTGCGGACTCCAATTTCCAATCACAATTCAAAATTCAAGAGGCCTATAAATCAAATATATAGGAAAAGATTAGTAGAAGAAAGAAAAACAACTGAAATCAAAATAGCATCTAACAAATCATTTAGAACCAACACAGAAAACAATTTTTGCAGAAAAGTAATATAATAGAATACCATCAGGTCATGCATATATACAACATATCCAATTAGAAAAGTGGCACATCAATAATTGATGATCAAAACGGTTAGTCAGCCTCAATTGGTTGAATCTAATTAACTCAAAATAATAAGCAGTCCATCATTTAATGCATGGGTTGACTGCTAATTTCATTAAAGTATAATTTTGTGCAGCTCAAAAACCAAGTGGCAGAATAGGCAAAAACTATCTCATGGCCTGTAAATCTAATCAACTTAATATTAAACTTCACAGCCACAAATAAACCATAATTCGTCCTAAATCAAACGAAAAATAATAATAATGAAAGAGATGAACTCTAATTGTCTCTTCTTGCACCATTTTTCAGTTAGTCTTTATAAGAACTCAAAAGTCACAATTTTTTTCAGTAGGTCTTATAAGAACTCATAATTCAAACAAAATAAGGCAGTGACATCAAATTGAAAGTCGAACCAAAAATTAATTTGCCAAACTACGCAAACAAAACTCCGTATAAAAGTAAAAGAATAGATAAGGAAAAGTATGACACATACCATTTTTTTGGTCTTAACCAATCTCATTCGAGGATCTTCATTAAACCCTAAACGTCATTAGAAATCGAGGATAAAAAAGAATTTGACAAAATCACAGATTTGAAATCAAAGATCAAACCCGCCGAAATACCAAACTATCCATTAAAATGATTGAAAACTTAAAAATTAGATGAATTAAGAAAAAATCTTATTGTAGGTCGAGCATCGGCTTCAAGGAATAACAATCGATAATCTAATATTGCTAAAAACTCCTCTCATTCATCGAGATCATCTTCACCATTGATGCTCGACATTGGTTCTACTCAATTATAGACTTAAACAAAGGACTGAAGTAGCTGCACATTGACTCAGAATGGAGTTCAGGGTCAAATGTACATGAAAATTTAACAAAAACCCAAATTCGAATAAGATATTCTAAAATTCGAAATAATCTGCAAATCTAAAACCAAAAGCAATAAACAGAGCTAAAAACAGTAAAAATAGAGAAACACATGTCTGAACAAGGCATTTTTGTCAGTCCACTGTCTGTGAACAGGGCACCCGAGTTTTGGTTTGAAGTTAGGGTTTCAACACATGTGGATTTGGAAATTGGGCTTAACATTGGTCTTGGAAAAAAAATATATATATATATATATATATATTTGATTTGGTTCGGTTTTTTTTTCTTCTTTTTTGAATGTTTTAATTTATGTGGTTTTTGTTTCAAAATTAGGAGTTTCAAGAATCTATCTCTCAAGAACTCTAATTTTTAAATTCTTAGAAATTAATCGAGACAGCACTAGGTGAAGATTTTTAAAATACTATTTATATATGTGGTATATTTCTTTTTTATAGCGGGAAAATGTTGGGATAATATGTTTATTGTGTCGTGTACAGTGATCTAGGTCAGAGCAGTAATACTTTAGATGGAGGACACAGGAGCTTAACCACTGAAAAATGGCCAAAAATTGGGCCACAACGTCATCAATCAAAAATATTCTTTCCAACCTGGGATATTATCTTTGTAGTATCATCAGCATTTTCTCTCTTTGTTGATCCCTTGATCTGCTATATTCCGTTCGTTGTCGAGAAAGACGCTTGCTTCTTGTGGGACCTACGGTTGATGTGGATATTTTTGGCTTTACGATCAATCGGGGATCTTTTTTATTTCATGGACATCGTTGTTTTTCTGAAGAGATTTCACACCGAACGTAGTGCCAAATCTTCTACATGGGCCTATGCAAAAACTAATGACGATCGTCTTGTTACAACAGTTCGTAATTTCATCCACAAGAAACCAATAAGGTTCTTAGCCATTTTAGGTCGCATTTGGGTTGCTCTTCCCTTTCTACAGGTAAGACCTTAAGAGAAGGTGATCTCTTGCAAGTAATTAAATTTCACAGTTAACTGCATGCATGCATGCATGATACTTTGATTTTATTTTTTATTTGAGACAAATTAATATCTGGTCTCTAGTTACTAATGTTTTTTGAGTCAGACTTCATTAGTTTTAGTTTTTGTTCGAAATCTCTAGCATTAATGTATTAATAAATTTAAATGTCAGTTACATAGTTTGCCCTAGTTTCGGGCCCAAAATTGACACGCCAAATGAAAGTTGAGTTGATCCGAACAACCTAAAAAGTCCAAAACATTCGCTTTCGGAATTTGACAGCAACAAATAATTTATTAACCCTTAAATTACTAATTCCCCAATCATTTTTCTTTGTTAAATGTCGCTTCCTCCATTTAACTTTTTATTGACCAAAATATATTATCTACATTAAGGAAGAAATGGTGGGCTTAGCCTCCTTTTAACTTTATTGAATATAAAATAACGTAATTCTTGTCCCACACCAACGCAACAGCCTATTATAATCAATATTGCTATATTTTTTAGGATCAAGGCCCCTTGACTATTTTTCATGTTATTATTTGAATATTAATTATATTATTTACAAGTCATTATATGTCAATTTTAAAAATAAAAAACTTATTAATCATTTTCAAATATATCTTTTTAGTATTTTTCATATATTTCTTTTTTTTATTTGTACAATTTTTTTTTTAGTTTTAATTTGGGCCCAAAATTTTGAATTTTAATACGAACCCATTTTTTGTGTGAATGTACTTATGCTAATTATATGCATTTATTTTATGTTTTAAAATATATCAATAATTATTTCTTAAACTATATTAATAATTATATGGGTACATTATTTTTGTGCTAAAACTATGTGAAAACAATATTAATCTATTATTGATTTTTAAGTAATTGTTACATTGTAAAGCATTATTTGAATTTGTTTAAATTTCATAATTTGTGGAAAATTGAATGTATAACATTAGTTAAAAATTTTAAATAATGTTGCAGACCTCAACCAAACTATTTAAATAAATAAGGCTTCATTGTAATAATTAGGTTGATTAGGGATTGCAAAACAAAATGACCATATTTATTACGTTCATTTTTTTTCTTCAGTAAAACGATATATTTTTACAGTACAAGGAAGGGGCGTTCAGTTAAGCAACACAATGGATAACATGTACATTCATATTAAGTTTGTCATTTTGCTACCTGTTTATGGTTGTAAGGTAGCGTTTGCCTTGTGGGTCTAGGATGAGACTTAAAACTTTGACACACATTAGATAGATTATTCAGTAAAGGATTTTTAGCCAAAATAATCTCTGAGATTTGTATAACCTTTCACTTTGGTCCTTGAGATTTGAAATCAATAGAATGGTCTTCAAGTTTGTCCACTATCAATTATTTTAATCCTTTAGTGAGAAATTATGTTAAATAAAGACCAAAATGACAAAAATACCCTCAATTTAATAAACAATGAGCCAAAATGATTTGACAAAAATTGAGAGTACTTTTGATGGTGGTGGACAAACTCAGAGGCTACTTCTATTGATTTTAAATCTCAGGGACAAAAATAAGAAGTTAGGCAAATCTTAAGGGTCGTTTTGGCTAAAAAGCCGTAATTAAATTAATTTATTAACATTGGTTAGCTAATAGACCAATATAACTGTTTGTTCAAATGTCTCCAGGCACTGCTGCTCATTGGAAGGTATACATACTTGGATAATTCTAAGCTTGTTTCACTAATTCCATTCCAGTATATACTGAGGGCTTATAACCACTACAAATGGCTTGATCGGCGTGCTAACATAGAGACCGTACCAAGAAGATTCCTTAAAGCTATATTAGACTTCCTTCCATTCATCATTGCATCTCATGTAAGTTCAAATCTTCATTATTTCGGATATTTGGGTGAAAAATCTAAATTTTGTTGAAATCTTATTGTTGAGATATATGAGTGTAAATATGATAAACCTTTTAAAACTAGCATGGTCACCACCAACATATTTACTAATATTGTTTTCCACGTAACCACATACCACTAGGTGCGGAGTTTTTCCACTAAAAGCGTTTGTGCTAGTAGCATTGAACCTTTCTTATATAAACTGTAAATTATCTTTTTAAATCTTCAATGTGAGACTCTATTCTCTAACAATAGATATAGCAATGCCCAAGCATTAACCGGTTAGTAACCAACAACGTCATCTCATAATCTTAACCAATATTTTTTTTTCAATCAACATCCAAAGAAGGAAAACTTTCACAGTAACAATGCAAATAGTGAAAAGATGTCCGATTTGGATAACTTTTGCAAGCTTGATCTTTGAATTGACCTAAATTATGAGCCAGCTAGATAATGAGATGACGTTGTGTAGCGGGCTTAAATATATGGTTAGTATCATATTAACATATTAACTGGTTAGTGCTTGAGCACTCCTAATAATAGGTACAATTAACTTCTCATATGGTTTTGAATAAACAAAGGGAAAACATATGACAATACTGAACAGGAGTAAGAGCATGTTTACTTCTTCTTTAAGGGCCATCTTGTTTGAGGGGTGTGGTGCTTTCATTTCATTATCTTTTATCTTTTTTCAATACTTTTCAGAAACATTGATTATTAACTATATTGTCGTGTTTGTCCTTCAGCTTTACGGATCCTTGTGGTACTTTTTTGCTGTGGATCGAAAGATAATATGTTGGCAGGACTATATCTGTAAACATGGACAAATATGTGATTATCACATCTATAGTTTCTATTGTGGTCCTACTAGTCAGACATACAATGGGCGGATCAATATCCCACGTTTAAAACTATCATGCTCTGTAGAACTTCCAGATAATAGGACATCGAATTCGAAGTATGGTATATATCAGTCTGCTCTCCAATCTAATATGTCAACGTCAAAATATCTTCCAAGAAAGATGTTGCAGTGTTTTTGGTGGGGCTTGCGAAATCTTAGGTTTGTATTTGTATGACTTTTCATGTTTGATCACCTAGAAATATTTATGTTGTATTCTCATAATTTGTCTCCTTGCAGTTAAATTCTATAAAAAATTTATGCCAGTTTTCTAAAAGAACGTAATCAGTAATTAATATATTGCCCTCCATTTCATTTTTTTGCAGTTCTTTTGGTTCAAACCTTGAGACCGATTTCGACACGGCCCAAATCATCTTTTCTGATGTGATCTCTATAAGTGGCGTGATACTATTTTTAGTATATCTTAATTCGAGGGTGCATGTTAGTGCCGTGATCAGTAGTCTTTTAAGCAAAATTTTTGTCATTAATTCAGCTTAAAGCTCCTCCATGCAATTTTTTTTTTTGTGTATTAATGCACGTACGTATGTTTTTGGATTTAATGAACTCATCATGAAATCGCTTTATAGAGTTACTAAACATGCAGTGGTACCAAAAAGCAGCCGAGCGGCGGATATTGAGAAAGAAGAAGGAAAAGACATATCCGGCCTTAATAGAACAAACACTTATCGTGCCCCGTCATTGCGTGGATTCACTAAAGAAAGTATGTAACTAGAAAATTTTGAATTTAACAGTCAATAAAGATAATATACGTCATGCGTAACTAATTTATATAATTGAACATTGGTATGCAGGTTCCAATTATTGGAAGTATAGATGAAAAAGGGTTGAAAGCAATATCTGAGCGTCTAAAACCGGTGATTTATAATGCGGATGCGTATATTATTAGGGAAGGTGAACCGTTGCGGAAGATGTTGTTCATTTGGCGAGGCACTACTTTGACCTACACCACTACTAAAGGTGCAACAAATGTATGCAAATGCCTTGAGGAAAATGATTTCTATGGAGAACAACTTGTAATTTGGGCATTGAAATCTGCCACATTTTCTGAGTTGCCTATTTGCACTACAACCCTTGTGTCCCAATCAAAAGTTGAAGCATTTTCAATCACGGCAAACGACTTGAAGTCTGTAGTCGCTAAGTTTTGGTTGCACTTTAGAAGGGATCTTCCTCACTCTCAGGTGGAGTGTTTTGCAGCTTCTTCCATACAAGTAGCCTGGCGCCGCTACCACGCAAAAAGCTAAGAGATCAACTGGCTGGGACAAGTGGAGTGTTTTGCAGCGTCTTCCTTCCATACATGTAGCCTGGCGACGCCACCACTCAAAAGAGCTAAGAGATCAACTGGCTGGGACTAATATGTATTTTGAGCTGGTATCGCTTTTGTTTTGTGTGTGTGTTTTGAGTTGGTATTGCATGCTTTGGTTCCTCTTTATATTGCTTTAATCTCTTTTGGCTTTGGTTTCCCTTCAATTTCGTGGTGTGTCTTGCGTTTTGGTTTTTGTGGTATGAAAAGTGTGTAATTGACGTTTATGAGAACGATATTATGTATGAATTAAAAGCTCAAATTTTGGACCATCTTCTTCAAATTGAACATGGAGTGGTGGAACTGGTGTTTATGTTCATTAATATTTGTAGCATAATGTGAATAGTGGTGCTGGTATTAATGTTGTAGGCGATAACCACAAAGAAATAAATCAAACTAGTATATGCCTATACACACAGTGTGTGTGTGTGTGTGAAATTTCTTTTTTGTTTTTAAAATTGAAGGAGTGAGGAAGAGAGTGAAAGTGAACTTGGGAGTGGGGTGAGGAGGAGAGATGTTTTATTTTTAATTTTTAAATTTAGAGATGTTAAAATCATTTGTACGTGAGATTTAAATAAAAAACAGCAAATTTTGTTTTGTGAAATTACGTTATTGCCTTTAACTTTTTGTTGTGATAGAAAACTAAATGGTCTTTTCACCATCTTTTGGTTGACAAAGATGATTCTATTAATACGTAGTTTAGATTCTTACGTTGTAGCATAAGGGTAGAGCACCAACATGCAAGCTATAGCTAGGGCCGGGTGCACAACTGGCTGGAATTCATGGTTACGGTATCCCTATCGCCATAAAGATAATCAAGATCACATAAGAAGTTTCGGTTTCTCCAAATTTGTCTCATACCCAAATACCCATTTATAAATTAGAAAACTTCATTTTAATCCTTGGTAAAGATGACTTTTTGATTAAAACCATGAGTAAGATCAAAATCTAATTTTAGTCCCTTGATACATTAATAACCTCATTTATTAATTATATTTTGATTTTTTAATTATTTATCTTTTTCTTTCTAATTTTTAATGTATTAATTTTATTTCATTATAATTTTTATTTTCATTTCATTCATCGTAGTATATTTTGTTGTGAACATTTAGATAAACTAATTTTTGTTATACAATATATTTCGATGTACTTTATCTTCTTTGTGGATGCAAATTTTCTCCTCTTCGATCTTGGACGATTTTGCACCTACAAAACAACTAGCACCTTAGGTTAAGGCCAAAAGCCTCACGCGCCCACGATGAATGTGGGGGGTTTGGCCGAAGAACCTCCGATGCCAAAGTTAGAATTTTAGAGAGAAATAGTGTTTAGAGTGTTTTGGAATTTTTGCAAGAGGATTGGAATTAGTTTTTGGTGAAAATAGGAACCTATTTATAGGGTTAGGCTTGTCCATTTTTTTAGAAGAAATGGCCGGCCTTAATGGGGATTTTTTAGGTTGAAATTTTGGTTTAATTAGCCAATTTATTGGCTAATTAACCCTAAAGGAATAAATTTGATCAATTTGCATAAATGGGATAATAAAGAGGGGAAAATGGAAAAAGGTAAAGAGAAAGGATGGTGACCGGTTTTGACTAGCTTTAGGGTTGAATTGGATGTATTTTGTGGTTAATTGAGTGATAAATATGGTGATTAATGAATTAATTAGGAATTAATTCATTAATTAGCCAATTAATCTCTATTTTATGGGATAACTTATAGGTTATGAAGTAATTACCTATAATGAGGGTGGATGAGATAAATTGGAATTGGTTACCTTTTTTGGAGCATTTTTGACTTGGTTGAGGGATAATTGCTTGCTACTCGCACGTAGGATCCTCGTTATACCTGAAGGGTATTTTTGTCTTCTTATTCCCAAAATCCATGTGTCGCTTTGTGAATATTTTTGGCTCCACATTCTTCATTTAGGTATATTAAAGTCATTATAATACATTTCGGTGCATACATTTAGGTACACACATTTCGGTACATACATTTCGATACAAACATTTAGGTACATTAATTCAATATAATACATTTTCGGTACTAACATTTCGGTGCATACATTTCGGTACACACATTTAGGTACATTAATTTAATATTAATACATTTCGGTGCATATATGTAGGTACATACATTTCGGTACTAACATTTACGTACATTAATTGAGTCTTTCAAGTTTGAAGAATGTTAAATAAAATTAATAAATTAAAAAACTCTTTTTTGGTCAAAAAATAAATTAAAATTTGTGTATTAATAAATTTAAATATTTAATGGGAGACATTAAATAAAATGCACATTAATTATTTTGAATTAAGGACACATTAGGGACTAAAATCAATATTTAATCTAACACCAAGTTTTTTTTTAAATTTTAATCTTCTTGAAGGATTAAAGTTCAAAAACTCCTTTATAAATCCTCCCCAAACGACTGTGTACCTGGGTGAAATGATTTTAACAGGTTGGAAAATGTCATCACTAATCTCAACAGTTACCCTTGCACTCTAGTTCCCAAAGTTGTATCAAAAGTCGAAGGATAATGCTATTCATACTCAGATTTTTACTCACACGCTTCTCAATTTTTGGTTGTCGAATCAATAAACTGCAAAAGATCAATCGTAAAAAAATTAACAAGGGTGTATGAGAGATAAAAAAAAATGTGAATAGTACTATCCATGTCAAAATAAGATCAATCGTAAAAAAAATTAACAAGGGTGCATGAGAGGTAAAAAAAAGTGCTATCCATGTTGAAATAGGGTTATGATTTGAAATCAAACACAATCCCATGCATGGTTACTCTAAGAATTGCATGATGATTGTTTTTGAGTGCCAATAAACAAATGAAAACAAGCTCATGCCTATTCACCATGGTGCCGATTCGATCGCTAATAAATTTCTTTCCTCCAAACAACTAACCATTGAAGTCATTAAATTAACTATTAAACTCACTAAATGTCATTTGTGGGAAAACAAATAAGCCCATTGCACTAAAAGTGTCGTGTATTTTTTTTTTTTGGGCTGATAAAAAAAATAGCATATTATTATTATCACAAAAGGCTGGAGCCCAATAAGCTAAAACCCTAGGCCCACCAAAACCCTCTTCTGTTTTGCTTTCTCCTCTTTCCTTCGTCAGAGTCTCTGTTTCTGAAAAAAAAACTGAAGAATCAGAAATGGTCAGAAGCATCAAGAACCCTTAGAAAGCCAAAAGAAAGGCCAAGGTCAGCTCCAAATTCCCATACCTTCTCCGTTTATTATTTATTTTTTTAGTAAATTTAGGGTTTTATCTTTTCCCCAATAGATTTGATTGAATTGACTTGAATTTTTGTTTAGGGCTTACAGAAAGGAGATGCGTCTTCTTCCTTTTCGGGACCGTCGATGCCGGCGAAGGTATGGCAACCGGGAGTGGACAAGCTGGAGGTGGGTGAAGAGCTCCAGTGTGACCCTTCAGCTTACAGTTCTCTCCATGCCTTCCATATCGGTTGGCCTTGTTTAAGGTTGCTCTGAATTTTATGAATTCTTCTCTTTGGTTTGCATAGAAAGTGCAAGAAAAGCATAAAGTTTGAATTTTGGATTGTGGGTTTGAATTATTGGAGCATGATTAGCTGAGCTTAGTATAACTTAATTGAACTAATCTTAACTGCAGCTTGTGTTAATAATTACAATTTCTTCTTTTCGGAAATGCTCGCATTGTACTCGTAAGTCGTAATATTGAATTATGTTTTGAAGTTCCAGTTTTATACTTAATTTGCGGGTAATGGTTATAGTTTAATAATTAAAGTTTCAATCTGTTAGAACAATCAAATGTCAAGGGTATAATATATAACAATTACACAGTTTATCTTGAATAGAAATTTCACAAATATACGATATATCTTACAATATGAACAATTTAATGAATTTGAATAACAAATCACAGAAAACACATTGACTTGTTTTCGGAAGATAGAGGCTTGCAGAGCAATCTCCTAAGACAGAAATACGTCCCTACACTAGTGCAATAGTTCAAAGGACGTCTATCTTGCAGGATACAACTATCTAATCCAAGTTCTTGCACACGAACTTGGATTCTTGACGAATTGGTAGTGCTGTTCTCTGTAAGGAATAAAAAGGAGCGATTGAATTGATGTCTTTTTCGTTTCTGAGTGGACTGCCATATATAAAGTAGACTTCCATCATGTGTTTGGGCGATGTGGGACTAAGTCCCACTCACAAGTTCCAACACAATCTTTCCAAGAGAGTTATAGGTTTCCAGTTCACCGCTGAAAGTGAATTTCTTTTTACAGCTTTGATATTGTGCGAGATACATTGGGATTGGTTCGGACAGAGTTCCTCGATACCGTGTATTTCGTTGCAGGGACTCAGGTGAGCTTTATCTTTTTGTTTGTCTGACTGATTTATTTATCTAATTTCTTTTACCAATTCAATATTGATAGTGAAAACATAAACCTGTGGTTCTGCAGGCAGAGAAAGCTGCTTGGAATTCTCTTGGAATATTTGAAGTATCCAACATTTCCGGAAAAAAGCGCGAACTAGTGCCAGCCAAAGCCGCAGATGATGACTCTAATATGGATAGTGAGGACAGTGATAGTGACGACGATAGCGAGGATGAGGAGTCCGGTGGATCTGGTGCACCTGTTTTGCAGGCAATATGTTTTTTACATCCCACAATTGATTCAGCTCACCTTCATCTTTCTTAATTTTTATCTCATCTCTGTGCCTTTCCATTTTTCTTCTTTTCATGTACAGTTGCGCAAGGTAGCTCCTGAAGGATGTGTTGATCGTATAGGCGCCATGACACAAAATCCACATATACGTGCATCTTGGGCAGACACCGGTCATGTGCAGGTCATACTTTATGTCATTAAAAGAAGACTGCAAGAATTGTAGACATTTGTGGGAACCTACATCTGGTTCAACGTGGAATGTTGATATTACTCCATATATTGGACATATTGCAAGCTGGAGGATCTACAAGTATGGAACTAAGATAGGAAGCTAAAGTTCCATCTTGACCATGTTCTCCCCTGGTCGGGTCGGAGGTGAAGATTGGCAAAGTTCATCATTCAACGGTGGGGTGCTCATAGAAAAGAAAGCGTCGCCCAACAAGTGGTAGATTTTTATGGGGTCTCGCTTGGACGTTGGGGAGATCTATAGATCTGGATAGAGTCTCGCCCATAGATAGAGGAAATGTACGCACGCTAGCGTGCTACGGCTTACGTAGTTGAGTGGATCAGATAGCCCTTCGGGCAATCAACCAAACCCAGCACATCAAATTCTGATCAAGTTGATATAAGGCTTATTATTAAAAAAAAAAAAGTGTATTAGTTGTATCGGTTGCTATGTGGAGTTGTGTATCTTAGGAAGAGCCATGTTTATGAAGAGTTTTATGTCTTTAGTAGTCTGGGATTGTGTCTGTAACGCTTGGATATAATTCAATGGTTGTGTCTTTTATGTAATGGTGCTATTGTAATTATAAATAGTCCATGTATGTAACAAATTATTGAATCAATTCTAAAAAAGGCATTCAATTATCAATAAAATTTCAATCTTGTCCTTCAAACCCTTACTCCCATATTCTCTCGTATTCTTTCCTTCTGCAATATAATTTAGGGTAAACTGCTAATTTAGTCCCTAAATTATTACCTTAGTGAAAATTAGATCTTTAAACTATTTTTTTAGAAAAATTAATCCTTGAATTATAAAAATCTACCAATTACATACATAATGTTATATTCGAAGCTATTATATTCAATTTTCCGTCAATTTAAGTCACGTTCTTGCATGTGATACACATTGGAGGGTAGATTGATAGTTTTTCATAAAGAAATAGTGTATGAAGTTAACTTTTGATGAGAAATTGGTAGTTTTTCATAAAGAAATAGTGTAAGTTAACTTTTGAGAGTAAATTAGACATTAAATTCGCAACCTATATGAAATGTTTAAAGCACTTATAGACGAGAAAATGATGGTATTACACTCGAAAGTATGTCAAGTGATTTAAGTTGACGAAAAATTGGATAAAATAGCTTTGAATATAATAGTAGGGATGAAATTAACAATTTTTAATGAATTTAGGTACTTATTTTACCAAAAAAATAATTCATAGACCTAATTTTCACTGATGTGAGAGTTCAGGGATTAAATCGACACTTCACCCTATAATTTAAAACGATGATTTTATTTATACATCTTTTTTTATTTTTAATTTTATGATTGAATAAATTTTAAAAATTTATTAATTAAAAATAATTAACTAGAGTCCGCATAAGACAAAAATTAAAAATGTGACTAGCAATATCCAATTCGAAATTGCTGCTCTTTCCTCCAACACCTATCGCTATCACATTCACATCCATTGAGTGGAGTCCGCACCGAGCCCCCACTTTGGCAGCGACATAGTACGTAGATACAAGATTGAATTGATAAAAAAATATTTTAAGTATCTAACTTTTACGTGAAAAAGCGCGAACGAGTGCCAGCCAAAGCGCGGTCTAGAATTTCAACAATCTAACAAAATGCTCACTGACTGAACACACTATGCAGTTTCATCAGAGGAGGCTGCGACTTTTGGGGGGCCAATTGGGCAGGTTATATGTTTTCGCCTAATCAAATCCATGAAATTATGGTTATATGTTGGCGTTTTGTCACCTTAAAAAGTTTAAAGTTTTATTGCTCGTTGGATAACTATTTTTTCTACTAGATAATTATTAAAAAGTTCCGAACTTTATATCTAATTTTTTCGTTTTTTGTGCTCCCATTATTCTTACCAGGCAACAAAAGTTGCAATTATGATTGGCTTTGGCACACTTGTTCCCCTTGCAAGTTTCAAGACAGAAAAAACAGGTAAGCATTATTTTAATTTCCATTTCTGTAAAACACTGACAACAGTTGATCTGCGAATAACATCTTAAAAGTAGCCAGTTCAAATTGGTTTTATAATTCCCTTATGCTTCAAATTATCGAAAAATAGTTTTGTGTGACTGTAATATCATGCGTGACGGTATTAATCAACTTTGGTTTTAATACGTATGCCTACCCATCATTAGTTTTAGTGGAGAAGGAGGCCCCCACTTCAATTGAAATCGCAGAATCTCTTTATGTCGCTGCAGACGAAAATATTCAATGAATGCTCTTTGATGGTCATCCCAATGAGTTGATCGATAGTAGTGTATATGTAGCAATATGACATATGTACAGCTATGTCCAGCTGTAAAAGTACTAACTTGTGTGGGAAAAAAGGAGATGGATTGTCTGCCCTTCACATCTCATACCCTTTCCATCCCCTTTTATTTGTATGAGAAAATATTGACGTGATTTAACCGTGACCACAGAAAATATGAGGGGATGAGAAGAGTATGGGATGGGAAGGGCAAACAATCCATCTCCGGGAAAAAATGTAAAAGAGTGAGTGTAACAAGTAAATTTTTATGATAAATCATCTATTTGTTTGATCTATATGAATGGCTAAAAGATTTACAAAGTGAATTATTAGTCATGTTATAATATTGTGACCAAGATTTTCAAAAGTTTAATGGCTAAAAGATTTACAAGTTGAATGATTTTTCTGCCCTCCCTGATCCATCCCTTTCTCATCCCTTTCTATTTCAACGATTACAATTAAACCACGTTAATATTTTATTTTGATATTTTTATAAAGATAATAAGATAAAAAGTGGAGAAGGATAGACAATCCAGATCCCTCAACCTTTCAACCTTCTCGGGGCAGCATGTGCGTTGGGGCCCAGCCTGCCATTGCGTCAGCAATAATTGGCGAATATGAGTTACCCGTGCTTGTACGAAGTATCCTTTGGAGCTGCAACGCAACTTTCAAAAGGTGGGTTAATTTTTTTATTAAAAACTATGACAACACATATTACATTTTACATATAATATGGAATTTGACCTAGATTATTTTATGTAAATATATTATAAACATTAGCAGAAAACACACACTTTGTATGTGTGAACAACCGCTCACCTTCTCCCATGTTTTTCTCAAGCGTAACCGCTTCAGTTCATTCAAACTATAAAAAAAAAATCATGATTTCACTTACATGTATGTAAAAATGATGGTGAAATAAATTTTCTTAATAAGGGCATATTTTATCTTATGTAAATATTTTGATACAAAATTACTATTTTGTCCTTTTTATGTAAATATTGAATATGAAATGTGGGCAAAATAGGGAGAAAAAAAAGGGATATGATTGTTTTACCCTTCTCATACCAACATAGTGTAATCAAAAGTAAGGGGTAAAATTAGAAAAAGCGGGCAAAAAAATTGATAAGGTGTGTTCTCTTAATAATAGTAGGGGTTTTTGAACTTTAATCCTTCAAGAAGATTAAAAATTTTAAAAAAACCTGGTGTTAGATTAAATATTGATTTTAGTCCCTAATGTGTCCTTAATTCAAAATAATTAATGTGCATTTTATTTAATGTCTCCCATTAAATATTTAAATTTATTAATACACAAATTTTAATTTATTTTTTGACCAAAAAAGAGTTTTTTAATTTATTAATTTTATTTAACATTCTTCAAACTTGAAAGACTCAATTAATGTACCTAAATGTTAGTACCGAAATGTATGTACCTAAATATATGCACCGAAATGTATTAATATTAAATTAATGTACCTAAATGTGTGTACCGAAATGTATGCACCAAAATGTTAGTACCGAAAATGTATTATATTGAATTAATGTACCTAAATGTTTGTATCGAAATGTATGTACTGAAATGTGTGTACCTAAATGTATGTACCGAAATGTATTATAATAACTTTAATATACCTAAATGAAGAAGATAAAGTACATTGAAATATATTGTATAACAAAAATTAGTTTATCTAAATGTTCACAACAAAATATATTACGATGAATGAAATAAAAATAAAAATTATAATGAAATAAAAATTGTCCATCACACTAGTGGGGTTATTTACCTGTCCATTTAAAGTTTACGATTACAGTTATGGTAACCGTTTAGACGAACAAGCGGTTATGTGTATAACCGTTTATCCATAAAATTTAAATAGACGGTTATGTGTATTATCCACGGTTATAATGAGTATCCATCGGTTATGGGTATTATCTGCGGTTATAACGGATATCCATTTACCCATTTAATTTAATATATGTAAATTTTAAAAAACAAAATTATAGACCGTGAATTGGTTATACCCATTTAATTTAACATCGAAGTTCTGTGGTTAAATTCGTATGTGATATTTTTTTTCCCCCGTGTTTATATGTTTCTAAGGCTGGAAGAAGTTTGATGCTTTGTGTTGTCTGGTATATTACCTGGCAATGTACTAAAAAACAATGCTTTCTGCAATATCGAATGATCAATGTATTTGTCATTTTACTAGTATGGTGGTATCCACCAGATAAACTTCTGTAGAATGGGTCGATGGTTGAGTTACTGTAAGCAATTTCGGGATTCCCGATTTGTCCCAAAATTCTAAAATTATTTCGGAATTCTTGACATTTTGGTTTGTAATCGATCTTGAAATTAAAGACTTGCTTGGGTGTAGCAGAAAAATATCGTTTGTAAACTATTATTGCAATTATTGGAATTGTATGAGGACTTAAATGATTAAAATAGGAAAATGCATGCTAAAATGTACATATAACGATGTTTAATTGTCAGAAAACGAAAATTATGACAAATTTTTATTTTTTTATTTTCAAGTTGTTAAAAAAAAAACATGTAGACAGGTGAAAAAATGGGTAAATGGGTGAAAAAAGGATAAACGTGTAAATGATTATGGTTAAATTGATAAACGGTTATGGTTAAATGGGTACATGGTTATGGGTATGGTTAACCGTTTATAAATGGTTATGGGTATGTGTATAACCGTTTATGTAATTACCCAACGGGTAAACGATTATGCGGATATGAACATAAACGGTTATGGATAAATAATCACGGTTACCCGTTCGCCATAACCGTTGCCCATCCCTACATGAGGTGCTGTTCCGCATCCTTCCGCTTACGTCTTGTCTCACAAAGCCTCTATTAGTGCACTTGGCTGTGTTATCTCTAGAGACAGGAGACGGTCCATTTTATTGGGGGTAGGATTTTCTCCACTCTTAGTCTCTCTCCTCTTCCCTCATTTTCTATTTGAATGATTACGGTTAAATCACGTCAACATTTTATGTTAATTTTTAATAGCCAAAAGAAGACAAAAAGTAATTTGTAAGTGAAGGAAAGGGAAATGGATAAAAATAGGAAGGGAGAGAATCCTACTCATTTAAATGGAGGTCTGAAATGACAGGCTGTTAGCGGAATTTCAATGAAGTAGAAGAGTATATCCTCCGGATTCATTATGTGGGGATAGATCCCACATCTCATATGTTCATCGTGTATTGTACGGTCAGTTTTGATAAAACACTAATTGTGTTTAATTTAAAATAATAAAAATTCAATAATTTATAATCGCACGATACACGAAGAACTGTTGAAATATTGAAATCCGTAAGATCTCCACATGATGATTTTTCGTTAAACCTCTCACTCCCCCATGTTCTTTCTCTCCCCTTATCTCCTTCTCATTTTTCTAAAAATATGTGTTCATACACACAAAGTGTGTAGGGAAATGCAAATATACTATTAAGAGAACCATCCTCGTCAACCTTTTGGCCTTTTTTTTTATTTTTTTCTCACTTTTGATACACACTATTGACAAAAGAAGGGCAAAATTATAATTTTATACCTGTTTTAGAAAATCACAAGTAAAACTTAAACTTTAGCACTTGTCTTATTTGCAATGGACCACTCCAAGGTATTTTGGGTGCTCCTCATTGAGAATCGATTTTTCAATTTGATTGGTACATAAGGTGATTTATTATATGTCATTATACAAATAATGAGATATATGTGTTAAAAAGTTAATAACTTAAAAATATAATTTCTCATTACTTATATAAAAATACATGATTTAACATTGTATTTCGATCACAATAAAAAATTTATCTCGATTAAGTATTGTTGACCCTAAAAACTACCAAGCCTATGTGGCGCACAGGCCGAGTAACTAGTGAGCTAACTACGTCATTCGATTGTATGCATGCGTGCCAACTCGTCGGCCGAGGAGTAAAATATGATGATGTTGTGTTGAGTGCGCTGCTAACTTCTGAATCTCACGACTGTAGCCGAGGAAGGAACACGTCTCGGCCTTCGGATTCTAGAGCTTGAAGACAAGGCTGCTAGTTCTGTGAAGTTCGATATCAAATTCGGCTTCAATGTGCCGAATGTAGTAACTTGTAACACCTCACTTCGTTGAGAAGGCTAATAAGATGACCTCTGCCAATAAAGATTCGAAAATCCTTCTTGACCGAGACTTGGATAGATAACCAATCGGCCATGTCGCAGTGCTGTTTATCCAAACTGAAGGTATTTCACGGTCGGCTGATTCTATGACAACAGTGCTGTTTATCCAAACTGAAGATGTGTTGGCGAAAAGGGAAAATAAAAATCTCAAGGTTGTTGAGAGGTTTCTTGTAGAGCGAGGGTTTGCGCAGGGTAATTTGTGTGTTGAATTGGAGGGGTTTTTCCATTATCTGCAGCTTTGTATTTATAGCCAAACCTACGTGATCACCAATCCAATAAAGCATTTTCCTGGATATACTCCAAAAAACAATATCAAAACAACCGATATTATCTTTAATATATTCTGCCAAAAACATCGCCAGCCTCCTTGCATTGAGTCCAGAAGGTCTAAAATATCGATGATATCGGAAATATCGATAGTCCAAAAATACGGAAATTTTGATGGAAATATCGGGATATTATCGATATCGATAAAAATTGAATAAAAACCACGGAAATTGTAAAAAAAACTTGGAAATTTTTATTGAAACTTTGCATGATGTTTATTTAGTCAATTATCTATTAGTTTATCACAAAAAATTGGAAGGAAATGCATTGCATGATGGATTTAACTGATTTAAGTTGATTATATAGCGAGCTGACAAATATTGTGAGTGTAGAAAATATGTAGTAATTAATGAAAGAAGTTTAAACACACCATAATCATTTGGCTCCAGATCTGCTGTCCCGTATTTGATGTCTCATTTGTGTCTCCTGTCTAATTTTATGACAAGTGTCTCCTACTTTACACTCACATCTAACACTGTTAACTTAACAAAAACACTGTTAACTTAACAAAAACACTGTTAACTTTTTATAAAATTCTTTAAAAAAAAAAAAAATTAAAGAAAGCAACTCTCGAGACCCACCCCCAGACTTTTCATCTCTCTCTTTCTCTTTCTCTTTCTCTCTCACCTGGGAATTCTTGGGTTGGAATGTGATTTAGAAGTCAGGTGTACAAAATTCAAACGACGGTTCCGATGAGGGGTGTCGTCAAACACAAATTCTCGAAAAAAAATCAAAGAACTGCATACCATGGCTATCATGATTGATCAGGTCTGGAAAAAAGAAACGAAAAAATCAGAGCTCCGACCGTTTTGCTCCCAATCGCAGCGTGTGGGCTCCGGCCCTCTTGGCCGACCAATCTCGCCGGTCTCTTTATTCAGCAACCCATCGTCGTCATCTTCTTCTTTGGCTTGATTTTCTAGGTTTTTTGTGATGAGTTCAGTTTGCTCCTTGCTGGGTTTGTCTGTGTTGGGTTTGCGATTGCGAGGCGGAGGAGCACAGAATCCGAATGCTCTCTCTGTGTTGGATTTGCCATTGTTTGATGAGAATAGACGCTCCAGATTAACCCGTTTGGTTTAACTGTTGGTTTTTATTTATATTTTAATTAGTTTTATTAAAATTTAACAGTGTTAGATGTGGGTGTAAAGTAAGAGATATGTGTCAAAAAATTAAACGAGAGACATGAACGGGACACGGAATCTGGGACAGCAGACCTCAAACCTAATCATTTATACGTAATGAATTAGTACAATATTTTACATTTTATACATTGCATGGTAAGATACATGAATGACTTAGTACCACATAGAGTTCCTATCAAGGTCTAAAATATCGATGATATCGGAAATATCGATAATCTAAAAACACGAAAATTTCGATGAAAATATCGAGATATTATAGATATTTTAGATTTTGGTCCAAACTTTCACAAAGAGTCTTTGAAAATTCAAAGCATCCTTATCATTTCAAAGCATCTGTCACATCCATAACCATGTAAAACAAAAAGCTTAGAGTATCTATGTTTCCTATGCCATCATTATGCTAGTCTACCTATGTTTCCTATGCCATCATTATGCATGACTATTATTTTCTTTAGATGAAGTCAAATCTCTCTCGTGATGATCTCCTATCAATCAACACGTCTACAGCCAGCAGACCAAGTTAATTTGAACCATGTTGTTACTGCTTCCCATTAAAGATAAAGAGAATCCCACTTATTTTGTACAAGAAAACCGAGATAAAGATAATTATTATGATTAACTCTTAACAATAACAAAGTCTCTTAACTTCCTTATCCGACGGCCAACCATCATGCTCACTCAACGGTCTTAATCGCTTGGGCCGATAGTGTAAAATCGGATCGAAACAAGTACCCAAGTATTTTTTAATTAAGGAATCATTCATTAGAAGAAAGCTCACTTCTGCTCTGTCTCCCTCTCTCCCACGCTGTCCTCTCTCACTCCCACTCTCCCTTCTCTTTGCAACGCAGAGGCAAAACCGCCCCCGACCAATCGAGCCTCCAAACCCACCACCATCGCAATCTGCTCCTCAAACACAACACGGCCGTGACTTTCGTGTTCGCAAACTCGGACCCAAAACTCGAGAACCACGAACTCAGTCGCGCTTGAACTTTCCGACGAGTTTTCCGTCGTTATCCCGGCTAATGTAAGCTTTTAATCGCCTCGAATCGTTGCATTTCATTGAGTAGTTTAAATTTCCTGTTTGGTTGGTTGAAAATGGCGAGTTTTGACGCAGATCAAAGGAGAAGTCCACTGCAGGACTCCGGCGAGTTGCAGAGAGAAACCGCTCATTTTCCGACCAAGCGTCGTCGATTTGGAATATTTTGAAGCCACCATTCGACGCACCAGCATCCCTAGGCTCAGTCTCGAATAACCTGTGGGTTCGAAATTCCGAAATTCGGACCGAGAGTTCTCCAGCCAACTTCGAGATTTTCCAGCTACTTTTTGGCCAAACCAAGGTGATATATATGATCTTATTCATGGAGGGGTTTGCCCAGGTATCGGACTGAGGAATCCATTACTGTTGCCAAGAGTTTGGAATGAGGACTCCATCACTGCTTCAGCACTTGAACTCTCAGGTTAGTAGGGCTTCACTACTTGTCTCTCCATTGGTGTATCTAACAATTAGTTTGCCATGCACATGCATATTTTTATGCGAAATTTTTAAATGCGTCGGGATACATTATATGTTTTAATATAAATGGTGTAAAATTTTATTTTTTAAGTTATTAACTTATTGACATACAAATCTCATCATTTGTATAGTGACACGTGTTGTACCATCTCGTGGCCGGTCACACAGAAAAATCTCTGTATTTTGACAACTGCTACACTTACCATTTATTTATAACATCTCTCTAATATGAGTAGGGTCTGCTAATGCGGATCCCATGCCTTGTAGAGAGATGGTAAGAATAACATTTTTGTTGGCAAACTAGTCATTGATTTTATGAAAATGCTATTTTTATCATATATTTGTTCCATTATTTGTACTATCTCTATAATAGAGAAAGATCGGCATGAATTGGTGGACTTTGTTTATGTTAGAGAGATAGTACAAAGAGATAATAAGTGTGGCAGTGCTCTTGATTTTATTTTGTGGTATTTATAGAACTTTACCAAGCTAGCTATTGTGTGGTACTTGTAGAACTTTGGCAAGGTAGCTCGCTCCTAAGCTTCGTTACCACAAGATATAGAGGTATCATACGAACTTCAGTTATGGCGGACTCCATCGTAACCCTAAGGTTCGGTTGTCTAATTCTGTAACTTTTAAGATCATTTCTTGTTTTCTTTCTTTTTCTTTAATTATACATAATTATTATAAGTTGAAAGAAGAATATCTTAAACAATTACTCATCCTGTCATCCATTTCATATCCAAACCAGGTCTAATCCTACTCTACTAGAGCTCATATAATTAGAAAAACTCTAAACAATTCCTTTTCTTTAATTATACATAATTATTATAAGTTTGACTTGAATGACTCATAATCCTACTTTGACTTAGAAAACAATTCAGCCAGCTTGTGAGCACGTTTTGAAGGGATTATTGAATAAAATGTTAAGAATTGGATTATACATCATTTGTTACTATAAAAAGTTAAGAATTGGAACAATAAAATTTCTTATTACTTATATAAAAACATGTTGTATACCATCTGTATTTCGATCATAATAAAAAAACTTCCATGTTTTGGGGTAGTCTGGGGTCTAGGCAAATGTGGGCGCTCTTTCTTAAATATACAAATTATATATATAAGTTTCAGACTGGGTTAGGTTTCATTCGGTTGAGTTTTTTTGCAAAAATAGAAAATCAAACCGAAAGTACAATTCGGTTCGGGTTTTTTTATTTATAAAATCTGAAAATTGTTTAAAAAAAAACTAAAAGCTCAAGTTTTTTTTTAGTAGAAAGATACATTTTACATTAAAGGGAGAGGAGTTTGACTAAGTCTTATAATGGATAAGCTAATTTTGTATTGAATTCACTGTATACGAATCTAAGATTTTTGATTTACAATTAAAGAATAATACTATCCGACCGTAATACTGGGTTTGAAAACCAAAGTCTTGTATTTAAAACCCAATTCCCAATTCATCAAAAAACCCAATCCCCTGATAAAAGCAGCAACAAGTCTCTCAATAATATTTTCAGACCTCGGACTCAAATTCAACAAGTCCCTGCATTCAAAAAAGAAGAAACTTGAAATAGGTCCAATTTTACAAGTCTTTTTTTATATGGGTCCAATTTTGTACTTACTTTTGATTTAGCTCCAATTTTGGAGCCTAAAATTGTGTACTTACTTTTGATTTAGTTCCAATTTTGGACCTATATCAAAAGAGACTTGTAAAATTGGACCCATATCAAAAGTAGCCTTCAAAAAATACAATTACTCGAACACCAATGCATATATAATCGAAAAGCACAGCATAAAACTCCAATTCATAAAAATGCAGCGATGTCCTCTTCCACGGTCCTTTATACTAAAGCGGACGACATGAACTCATCCAAAGTGGCTCTTCATTGCATAACATGTAATGTACATAACCCTGCGACTTCCAAATTGCAGCAAATACAAGTAATTCAGAAAAGTAATCAATACAAATCAAGAAACAAAAATACAATAAAATTTGATTAACCTAAAATCAAAGACCAAAACGCCAAACTGGAGCACGGAGAGCCGGAGAGCCCGAACGACCGAATAGAGATTTTAATTACTTCCGTTGGCAATGGAGACTGGAGGCTGAACTGGAGAATGATTCGGCAGTGGCGTTGGTAGAAGGGCGCGAGAAGAAGGAGAGAAGAAAGAAGAGGAAATAAAAAGAAAGAAAGAGAGTAAGAAGATGGGGCTGTTGGGAGAAATAAAATAATAAAGCAGAGGCAGAGAAGATCTTTTCTTCGGGAGAAAGGAGTGAAAATGATAGGAAATTTAAAATTCGGGTAAATTATATAGTAATCTTTCAGGTTTTAGATCTATTACAACCTCATACAATATCTTTAAAACATTTCACTTTCATACCTCAAGTACTATTTTATTTCAATATAATACATCCGTTAGATTTTCCATCCATTAATCCGTTAAATGCTGACGTGGCTGACACATTTGTGCCACGTGGCTGCCATATGTGTGCCACGTGGCAAAAAAAAAATTTTAATTTTTTTTTTGAAACTGAATCTTCAACCTCAAAAAAAAAAAAAAAAAAAAAAAAACCCAAATCCAGATCCCATCACCCCCTACCCCCCAAACGATTATCCCTTCCCTAGATCCCCCATCCCACCCCCAGCGATTATCCCTCCCCCCCAACCCCCCATCTGCGACCAACCTCACTGTAGCGTCCCCCAACCCCGCGACCCACCTCACTCAAGCCCCCCGTCACATTACCTGCAACCCAGAAAAGAAATAAGAAAAAAAAAACCCCATATCTCTTTCCCTACAACCCAAATCCCATTGATGGAGCCCCGAGTCTCTATCTCCCTCCAATCAGGCCCCGTAGCCCAAGGACATTCATCTCCACGCCTAGCCTGTACCAGGCACAAGATCAGAAAGGGCTTGAGCCCGTGGCTCTCCCTGCTCAGCGCCCTAGCGCCCCATTACAGCAACTCCCCGAGCTGCCCAATTCACGCAGCAAACCCATGGCCCTACCAAGCCAATTTTTCAAGCCTCGAAGGCTCCAGAAAATTAAGAAGAAGAAAATTTTAATTTTTTCTTACCTTGGTGAGAAGGAGGGTGGGTGCGAGGGTGGGTGCAGAGTTGGGTGCGCGGTGGGTGCAAGGGTGGGTGCGGAAGAGGACGTGGATGATGGGTGTGGTGGGTTTGGGAAAGACGAGAGGGGGGAAGAAATGGGTGGGTTGCAAGGAAGGGGGGTTGGGGAAGGGAGGTGTGTCGTGGGTCGCGGCAGAGCCGGGGGAGGGGGGTTTTTTCTTTTTTTTTTTCTTCTTCCTCCCTCTTTTTCTTCTTCTTTTTGTTGTTGCAGGTATGTGGGTGGCTTAGGGGGGGTGAGGTCGTTGGGGGGGGTGGGTGAAGGATGGTGGGAAGGGATTGCAGAGATGAGAGGGGGGAAAAAGGGGATCTGGGTTCGGAGGGTGTGTAGAGAAGGAAAGAAGGTGGGTGCGGAATGAGGGAGGGTCGCGGGTTAGGGGGTGCACAAGGAGGGTCGTGGGTGGGGGGGCGCAGGGGTGTTCTGGGTTTCTGGTTTTGGGGTGAGGGACGCGGGTGGGGTGGGGTGGGGGGTTATCATTTCTGGGTTGCAGGGAAGAAGATGAAGATGGGGATATGTGTTTGGGGGTTGTGGGGAGAAGAGAGAATTTTTGGGAGTTGCAGAAGGGTGGGGGGGGGGAGGAAGGGATCTGGGTTTCAGGATTTTCTAGTTTTTTTTTTTTTTTTAAATTTTTTTTAATTGGGTTAATATTATATATATATTTTTTTAATGTATAAAAAATATTTTTTCTCCACGTGGCAACCACATCAGCACAAATGTGGTAGCCACGTCAGCATTTAACAGACTAATGGATGGAAAATCTAACGGAGGTGTTATTGTGAAATAAAATGGTACTGGATGTATGAAAGTGAAATGTTTTAAAGTTATTGTATATGGTTGTAATTTACCCTCAAACCTGAGGGGCTACTATGTAATTTACCCTTAAAATTATTAAGGTAAAATGACAGAAGTTGAAATAATATAATTTTATTTTTTAAAATTTGTGATTTTTTTTTGTTTTGTTAACTTAAAAGAATAATGAAATTTCAAAAACAAATTTGTTATTTTTAATTCTCAACCAAAGAAATTTGAAAAATGACACTTATTTAAGGATCTAAAAATAATTTGAATGAAAAATATTTTCAGGGATCCAAACAGCTATTAAACTAAACAATTAAAAGTAAAAAAAGCATTCATAGAAGATACATATAACGTATATGGTTCTTGTACCTAAAAAAAACATTGGCTTTCTTGTATACATTGAAGTATGTGCAAGTGCCGTAAATTTACAATCTATAGAGTTAATCTCAGAATAGAGACATTTAAAGGAAAAGTAATAAGAAAAGTAAGTAGTTGTCACATCCCGGCCCGAGTCCACCACATCACGGGCCCGTTCCACCACCGTAGCATGATATTGTCCGCTTTGGGCTTACCATTCCCTCACAGTTTTGTTTTTGGAAACTCACGAGCAACTTCCCAGTGGGTCACCTATCCTGGGAGTGCTTTGGCCTCCTTCTTGCTTAACTTCGGAGTTCCTACGGAACCCGAAGCCAGTGAACTCTCAAAGGGCTCGTGCTAGGTAGGGATGAGAATATACATTTAAGGATCACTCCCCTGGGCGATGTGGGATGTTACAATCCACCCCCCTTAGGGGCCCGACGTCCTCGTCGGCACACTTCCGGCCAGAGATTGGCTCTGATACCGTTTGTCACATCCCGGCCTGGGTTCACTACATCTCGGGTCCTTTCCACCACCGTAGCACGATATTGTCCGCTTTGGGCTTATCATTCCCTCACGGTTTTGTTTTTGGGAACTCACGAGCAACTTCCCAATGGATCACCCATCCTGGGAGTGCTCTGGCCTCCTTCTCGCTTAACTTCAGAGTTTCTACGGAACCCGAAGCCAGTGAGCTCCCAAAAGGTCTCGTGCTAGGTAGGGATGAGAATATACATTTAAGGATCATTCCCCTGGACGATGTGAGATGTTACAGTAATGGTTTTACCCATACCCCATGTGCGGACTCCAATTTTCAATCACAATTCAAAATTCAAGAGGCCTATAAATCAAATATATAGAAAAAAATTAATAGAAGAAAACGAAAAACAATTGAAATCAAAATAGCATCTAACAAATCATTTAGAACCAACACATAAAATAATTTTTGCAGAAAAGTAATTTAACAGAGTACCATCAGGTCATGCATATTTACAACATATCCAATTAGAAAAGTGGCACATCAATAATTAGTCAGCCTTAATTGGTTGAATCTAATTAACTCAACTATAATAAGTAGTCCATTTAATGCACAGGTTTACTGTCAATTTCATAAAAATATAATTTTGTACAGCTCAAAAACCAAGTGGTAGAATAGGCAAAAACTATCTCATGGCTTGTAAATGTAATTAACTCAATATTAAACTTCACAACCACAAATAAACCAAAATTCCTCCTTAAACCGTTAGGCGTTAGAGGCTTCTATGACACACCCTGACCCAAATCAGGGTCTGCTGCCCGTTACATGAGAGTAATGTAACCATGTGCACAATGCGGAAGCAATAATGATATAGAGAAATATGAGTGAATAAAAAACCAAACTACTAAAACTACTAGCTAAAATAAGGTGCTAGTGCGAAATTAAGTGTGAAATACACAATTAGAGCATAAATAGCCTAAGTGCAGTCTGACTGGACAAATACTAATTATACAACACCCAAATGTGATCCTGCATTTATGATGTTCTGTCAGAACCAACGTCGAAATCCCAGTGAGCCACCAAAGCACTTCTACCTAAAACCTGGAGGGGCGCAAAACAGAAAGTGTGAGTGGGCAAAAAGAAAGCTTTTAAAATTCATTTCATTTATCAAAAGCGCTAACCCCTCGTCGTAAAACCTGTATAATTTCCCAGAAAAGTAATATATACTATAACAGAAATCATGCTCAGGATGAAAATCCATAGAAATATACCATGTCAAAGTATCTCAATGAAATGCCATAAGTAATCCGGTTAAAATATATCAATGCCAGATATCATATAAGCCGGATCCACCTAATGTGACATGCACGGCTGAGTCTATAGCTCATAACCAATCTAAATCATATCAAATCCTGCACACGAGTTGGAACTACCTAAAGCGGTCTGTACGACAAGACTAGGTGTAAAATAAATATGCTATAATGCTATGATCACGTGAAGGCTGTGCGAATGATCGCGTGTCACCTACGAGTCGGAACCACCTATAATGGTTTGTACGACAAGCATGTGCACCTAACTTGGATCCAAGGTGAGCATATGGTGAAGGAGGTGAACATCACGTGAAGGACTGTGCCCTAACTCTGGGCGGGAGCACTAACACTGGGGTGTAGGTTTATGAGCTCTCAATGCATCACATCATATCTCGTATAACTAAAGCAATCTCATATCTTTAATTTATGAACTTACCTAGCACTTACCTGTGTGTCCACATCACCAATCATAAATATATGCAAATACTAATGCAAAAATAAAATAGGCAGATACTTTGCATGACATTTCAAAACGTATAATCATTCAAATTCATTTTCTGGGAAAAATCTCAAGTATATAGGTATATACGGAAAACCAAAGGCCCGCTCACTGGTATGTCGAAGGGTCGTAGCCCCCGAGTCTCGATAGATGGCGCTCATCCTCTAGATATGTCTCACTTATATGCGAAATAACTCAATAAACGTTAATTAAAACACATGAACGAAACTAGCTAATAAGTTCTCATATAATACTCAAATGGGGTGTTTGAATATACCAACGTGATCTACTCAACCCCACGAACATCCCCATATTTTTAGAAAATTTTTCTGACCATCCACGTGCCCTCACGCGCCGGCCAAGGCACGTGCCTGACACATGGGACAGAATAGTTAACGCCGTTAGGGAATATTCCGTTAAACACAAGCATATACCGTTAAAGATACCTGACGCCGTTAGTCTTCGTTAGGAATATTCCGTCAACTTTGATGGAATATTCACCTTTGTCAACCTCTGCTCGCCGGAGACCGTCGTCGTCCCAAAAAACTGGGAAAAAGTTTAAACCTTCATATCTTCTTTATTTTTCAACTAAAACTCATGAATTGCATACCACAATGAAGCTTACAACGAGTAGAACAAAACCTTACCAATATTAAGCCCTAAAATCCACGGGATCTCGTCGAAAAAAGCACGATAATCCGGCCACCTCTGCAACTCGTCGAACCCGAGCTTCCCGACGTCCAAATCACTCCAAAGTTACTCCCCGAGCTTTGTGAAGATGTTTTAAGGCTTCCTATGACCTTAAAACTCGCTGAAAAGTCCACGATTACGACTGCATGAACAATAACCTAAATCGGGAATTCTGGTTTCAAAGGTTTCCGAGGTTTTCACGTCCAACCACCACCACCTTTCGACTCCTAAGCTTGCAAGGAGTCAAAAAACACCATTCACGACCTCAATCTGTGATGTTGTAAGGGTTTTGAGGGTTGTCCGTACAGGTTGTACGGAAATGGCAAGAAAATATGAGAGAGGGAGGAGAGAGAGAGTACACGAGAGTGGTGTGTGTGTGTGTGAGGGTGTGGTCCAGCTTGTCACCAACCAAAACCAACAAAAGTATAACTTCTAATTGAGTCCAAAAACTTAGGAACTTAACATATTGGTCCACCTCTAAAAACATGTCACACACAACACATCTCAACGTCCAAGGGCAAAATAGACATTTCACACTGACGATAAAAATAATTCGGGACGGGCTGTGACATTCTACATCTCCATAAATTCAATATTAAAATGCACAAATTAGTGAAATTAGCCAAATATGTAAACAAATAGACATTGTGGTGATAAATGAAGCTCTGAACTAAAAGTTGAGACAGTGGATTGACAACCAATTAAATCAAACGAAAAATAATAATAATGAAAGAGATGAACTCTAATTGTCTCTCCTTGCACCATTTTTCAGTTGGTCTTATAAGAACTCATAATTCAAACAAAATAAGGCAGTGACATCAAATTGAAAGTATGACACATACCATTTTTTTGGTCTTAACCAATCTCATTCGAGAATCTTCGTTAAAATCAAAGATTTTTTTTGGTCTTAACAAAATCGCATATTTGAAATAAAAGATGAAGCCCGCCGAAATATCAAACTATCAATTAAAATGATTGAAAACTTACAAATTAGATGAATTAAGAAAAAAAAATCTTATTGTAGGTCGAGCACCGGCTTCAAGGAATAACAATCGATAATCTAATATTGCTAAAAACCCCTCTCATTCATCGAGATCCTCTTCACCATTGATGTTTGACATTGGTTCTACTCAATTATAGACTTCAGCAAAGGACTGAAGTAGCTGCACATTGACTCCATCCAAAGATTAAAAAAATGTCAACATCACTCTACAAATTTTGAAGATGAATGAAATCTCTAGATGGATTGACAATTGTACCTAAAAATATAACAGAACCCAATTTCGAATGAAATTCTAAAATTCGAAACAATCCACACATAATGGAGTTCAGGGTCAAATGTAACTGAAAATTTAACAAAAACCCAAATTCGAATAAGAAATTCTAAAATTCGAAACAGTCTGGAAATCTAAAACCAAAAGCAATAAACATAGCTAAAAACAATAAAATAGAGGAGCACGTGTATGCTGGGAAATCAAAAGAGAAGGAAATTGGGGGGCATTTTTGTCCGTCCACTGTCCATGAACAGTGCACCCGAGTTTGGGTTTGAAGTTAGGCTTTCAACACATGTGGATTTGGAAATTGGGCTTAATATTGGTCCTGGAAAAAAAAAAATATATATATTTGATTTGGTTAGGTTTGTTTTTCTTCTTATTTGAATGTTTAAATTCATGTGGTTTTTGTTTTAAAACTAGGAGTTTTAAGAGCTTATCTCTCAAGAATTTTGATTTGTAAATTCTTAGAAATTAATCGAGGAGTTAGCCAGTTACCTAGGCGGCGCTAGGTGAAGATTTTTAGAACACTATTTATATATCTTTGTATATTTCTTTTTTATAGTTGAAAAATGTTGGGATAATATGTTTATTTTGTCTTGTACAGTGATCCAGGTCACCGCAGTAATACTTTGGAGGAGGGGAAAGCTACCACGGAAGATGGAGGACACAGAAGCATAACCACTGCAAAATCGCCAAAAATTGGGCCACAACGTCATCAATCAAAAGTATTCTTTCCAAGCTGGGATATTATCTTTGTAGTATCTTCAGCATTTTCTCTCTTTGTTGATCCCTTGATCTGCTATATTCCGTTCGTTGTCGAGAAAGACGCTTGCTTCTTGTGGGACCTACAGTTGATGTGGACATTTTTGGCTTTACGATCAATCGGGGATCTTTTTTATTTCATGGACATCATTGTTTTTCTGAAGAGATTTCACACCGAACTTAGTACCAAGTCTTCTACATGGGCCTCCGCAAAAACTAATGACGATCGTCTAGTTACAACAGTTCGTAATTTCATCCGCAAGAAACCAGTTAGGTTATTAGCCATTCTAGGTCGCATTTGGGTTGCTCTTCCCTTTCTACAGGTAAGACCTTAAGAGAAGGTGATCTCTTGCAAGTAATTAAATTTCACAATTAACTGCAGCATGCATGATACTTTGATTTTATTTGAGAAAAATTAGTATCGGGTCTCTTGTTACTAATGTTTTTTGAGTCAGACCTTATTAGTTTTAGTTTTTAATCGAAATCTCTAGTATTAATGTATTAATAAACTTAAATGTCAGTTACATAGTTCGTCCGAGTTTCAGGCCCAAAATTGACACGCCAAATGAAAGTTGAGTTAATCCGAACAACATGAAAAAGCCAAAACATTCGCTTTCGGAAATTGACAGCAACAAATAATTCATTAACCCTTAAATTACTAATTCTCCAATCATTTTTCTTTGTTAAATGTCGCTTCCTCCATTTAACTTTTTATTGAACAAAATATATTATCTACACTAAGGAGGAGGGATGAGCTTATAAAATAACGTAATTCTTGTCCCACACCAACGCAACATCCTATTATAAACAATCCTGCTATATTTTTTAGGATCAAGGCCCCTTGACTTTTTTTCATGTTATTATTTGAATATTAATTATATTATTTACAAGTCATTATATGTCAATTTTAAAAATAAAAAACTTATTAATCATTTTCAAATATATATTTTAGTATTTTTCATATATTTCTTTTTATAATTTGTATCTTATTTTTTATTTGGACAATTTTTCTTTTTAGTTTTAATTTGGGCCCATAATTTTGAATTTTAATACGAACCTTTTTTTTTTTTTTGTAAATGTACTTATGCTAATTATATGTATTTATTTTATGTTTTAAAATACATCAATAATTATTTCTTAAACTATATTAATAATTATATGGGTACATTCTTTTTGTGCTAAAACTATGTGAAAACAATATTACTCTATTATTGATTTTTAAGTAATTGTTACATTGTAAAGTATTAATTGAATTTGTTTAAATTTCATAATTTGCTGAAAATTGAATGTATAAATGCACGAGTTAAATTTCTTAAATGAAGCTACGGACCTAACCAAACTATTTAAATAAATAAGGCTTCATTGTAATAATTATGTTGATTAGGGACTGGAACCAAAATGACCATATTTATTACGTTCATTTATTTTTTTTAGTAAAACGATATATTTTTACAATAAGAGGAAGGGGCGTTCGGTTAAGCCACACAATGGATAACACGTATATTCCTATTAAGTTTGTCATTTTGCTACCTATTTATGGTTGGAAGGTAGCGTTTGCTTTCTGGGTCTAGGATGAGACTTAAAACTTTGACACACATTAGATAGGTTATTCAGTAAAGGATTTTTAGCCAAAATAATCTCTAAGATTTGCATAACTCCTCACTTTGTTCCTGAGATTTGAAATCAATAGAAATGGTTTCTAAGTTTGTCCACTATCAATTATTTTAATCCTTTAGTGAGAAATTATGTTAAATAAAGACCAAAATGACAAAAATACTCTCAATTTAATAAACAATGAGCCAAAATGATTTGACAAAAATTGAGAGTACTTTTGTCATTTTATTTTATTTAATGAAGATTTTTTAGGGAATGACAAAAATGATTGATGGTGGACAAACTCAGAGACCACTTCTATTGATTTTAAATCTCAGGGACAGAAGTGAAGAGTTATGCAAATCTTATAGGTCGTTCTGGCTAAAAAGCCGTAAGTAAATTAATGATTTAATAACATTGGTTAGCTAATAGACCAATATAACTGTTTGTTCAAATGTCTCCAGGCACTGTTGTTCATTGGAAGGTATACATATTTGGATAATTCTATGCTTGTTTCACCAATTCCATTCCAGTATATACTGAGGGCTTATAACCACTACAAATGTCTTGATCGGCGTGCTAACATAGAGACTGCACCAAGAAGATTCCTTAAAGCTATATTAGACTTCCTTCCGTTCATCATTGCTTCTCATGTAAGTTCAAATCTTCATTATTTCGGATATTTGGGGTGAAAAATCAAAATTTTGTTGAGATATATGAATGTAAATATGATAAACTTTTTAAAACTAGCATGGTCACCGCCAACATATTTACTAATATTGTTCTCCATGTAACCACATACAACTAGGTGCGGGTTTTTTCCACTAAAAGCGTTTGTGCTATTAGCATTGAACCTTTCTCATATAAACTGTAAGTTATCTTTTTAAATCTTCAATGTGAGACTATTATCCAACAATAGATATAGCAATGCCCAAGCATTAACCGGTTAGTAACCAACAACGTCATCTCATAATCTTAACCAATATTTTTTAAAATCAACATCCAAAGAAGGAAAACTTTCACAATAACAATGCAAATAGTGAAAAGATGTCCGATTTGGATAACTTTTGCAAGCTTGATCTTTGAATTGACCTAAATTATGAGCTGGCTAGATAATGAGATGACGTTGTGTAGTGAGCTTAAATATATAGTTAGTATCGTATTAACATATTAACTGGTTAGTGCTTGAGCACTCCTAATAGTAGGTACAATTAACTTCTCATATGGTTTTGAATAAACAAAGAGAAAACATATGAGAATACTGAATGGGAGTAAGAGCATGGTTACTTCTTCTTTGAGGGCCATCTTGTTTGAGGGGGTGGTGCTTTCATTTCATTATCTTTTATCTTTTTTCAATACTTTTCAGAAACATTGATTATTAACTATAACGTCGTGTTTGTCCTTCAGCTTTACGGATCCTTGTGGTACTTTTTGGCTGTGGATCGAAAGATAATATGTTGGCAGGACTATATCTGTAAATATGGACAAATATGTGATTATTACATCTATAGTTTCTATTGTGGTCGTACTAGTCAGACATACAATGGGCGGATAGATATCCCGCGTTTAAAACTATCATGCTCCGTAGAACTTCCAAATAATAGGACATCGAAGTATGGTATATATCTGTCTGCTCTCCAATCTAATATGTCAACGTCAAGATATCTTCCAAGAAAAATGTTGCAGTGTTTTTGGTGGGGCTTGCGAAATCTTAGGTTTGTATTTGTATGACTTTTCATGTTTGATTACCTAGAAATATTTATGTTGTATTCACATATTTTGTCTCCTTACAGTTAAATTCTATAAAAAATTTATGCCAGTTTTCTAAAAGAACGTAATCAATAATTAATAAATTGCCCTCCATTTCATTTTTTTGCAGTTCTTTTGGTTCAAACCTTGAGACCGGTTTCGACACGGCCCAAATCATCTTTTCTGATGTGATCTCTATAAGTGGCGTGATACTATTTTTAGTATATCTCAATTCGAGGGTGCAGGTTAGTGCCGTGATCAGTATTCTTTTAAGCAAAAATTTTGTCATTAATTAAGCTTAAAGCACCTCCATGCAAATTTTTTTTGTGTATTAATGCACGTACGTATGTTTTTGGATTTAATGAACTCGTCATGAAATCACTTTATAGAGTTACTAAACATGCAGTGGTACCAAAAAGCAGCCGAGCGGCGGATATTGAGAAAGAAGAAGGAAAAGACATATCCAGTCTTAATAGAACAAACACTTATCGTGCCCCGTCACTGCGTGGATTCACTAAAGAAAGTATGTAACTAGAAAATTTTGAATTTAACAGTCAATAAAGATAATAAACGTCATGCGTAATTAATTTTATCTAATTGAACATTGGTATGCAGGTTCCAATTATTGGAAGTATAGATAAAAAAGGGTTGAAGGCAATATCTGAGCAGCTAAAGCCGGTGATTTATAATGAGGATGTTCGTATTATTAGGGAGGGTGAACCGTTGCGGAAGATGCTGTTCATCTGGCGAGGCACTACTTTGACCTACACAACTAGTAAAGGTGCAACAAATGTTTGCAAATGCCTTGAGAAAAATGATTTCTATGGAGAAGAACTTGTAATTTGGGCATTGAAATCTGCCTCATTTTCTGAGTTGCCTATCTGCACTACAACCCTTGTGTCCCAATCAAAAGTTGAAGCATTTTCAATCACGGCAAATGACTTGAAGTCTGTAGTCGCTAAGTTTTGGTTGCACTTTAGAAGGGATCTTCCTCACTCTCAGGTGGAGTGTTTTGCAGCTTCTTCCATACAAGTAGCCTGGCACCGCTACCAGACAAAAAAGCTAAGAGATCAACTGGCTGGGACAAGTGGAGTGTTTTGCAGCTTCTTCCATACATGTAGCTTGGTGTCGCCACCACTCAAAAGAGCTTAAGAGATCAACTGGCTGGGACTAATATGTATTTTGAGCTGGTTTCGATTTTGTTTTGTGTGTGTGTTTTGAGTTGGTATTGCATGCTTTGGTTCCTCTTTATATCTCTTTTCGCTTTGGTTTCCCTTCAATTTCGTGGTGTGTCTTGCGTTTTGGTTTGTGGTATGAAAAGTGTGTAATCGTTGACGTTAATGAGAACGATATTATGTATGAATTAAAAGCTCAAAATATGGATCATCTTCTTCAAATTGAACATGGAGTGGTGGAACTGGTGTTTATGGTCATTAATATTTGTAGCATAACGTGAATAGTGGTGCTGGTATTAATGTTGTAGGCAATAACCACAAAGAATTTTTTATTTTTGTTTTTAAAATTGAAGGAGGGAGGAAGTGAGGAAGACTAAATAGTATTTTCACTCTTTTTTTGTTGACAAAGCAAAATTTTGTTTTGTGAAATTACATTAATGTTCTTAACTTTGTTTGTTGTGATAGAAGACTAAATAGTATTTTCACTCTTTTTTTGTTGACAAAGATGATTCTATTAATATATAATTTAGATTCTTATGTTGTAGGGGCGTGTTTGGCATGCCGGATAACACACCGGATAATACTATTTAATATTATCCGGTGTTTGGTGCCATTCCGTATTAAATTAGCACTGGATTATTTATGCGATCCGGCCTATTTTATACGATGTACGCCGGATAACTTATACACTCCAAATCGTCGGTATTAATTAGTCGGGTCGCTGAAAACAAAATCAAGTTGGCTCTTTTTTCATCTCTCTTGCTAGTTTTAAATTGTGAAACTCAGTGCCATAAATGTTCTTCAATCTCCTTTTGAGGAAGTAAATAAACATGATAATCTTTGATGAATTGAGTTTTTAATCCGGTACTGCATCAAACGCCCGATTAAATAGTCAGTACGCTCGACTAAATAGTCAGTACTATCCGATGACAAATTATCCTATCCGATTGAAATAGTCAGTACAGTCCGAGCTGCCAAACGAGGCCGGTTTATGGTTTATATAGCTACAATAAGTCTGCTGTTTTTATAACGACTATGAAGAGCGCCAACATGAAAGCTATAGCTAGGGCCGGGTGCACAACTGGCTGGAATTCATGGTTACGGTATCCCTATCACCATAAAGATATTCAAGATCACATAAGAAGTTTCGGTTTCTCCATATTTGTCTCATACCCAAATACCCATTTATAAATCCTCCCCAAACGACTGTGTACCTGGGTGAAATGATTTTAATCGGTAGGAAAATGTCATCCTTAATCTCAACAGTTACCCTTGCACTCTAGTTCCCAAAGTTGTACCAAAAGTCGAAGGATAATGCTATTCATACTCAGATTTTTACTCCTCACACGCTTCTTAATTTTCGGTTGTCGAATCAATAAATTGCAAAAGATCAATCGTAAAAAAATTAACAAGGGTGTATGAGAGATAAAAAAAAGTGTGAATAGTACTATCCATGTCAAAATAAGATCAATTGTAAAAAAAATTAACAAAGGTGCATGAGAGGTAAAAAAAAGTGTAAATAGTACTATCCATGTTGAAATAGGGTTATGATTTGAAATCAAACACAATCCCATGCATGGTTACTCTAAGAATTGCATGATGATTGTTTTTAAGTGCCAATAAACAAATGAAAATAAGCTCATGCCTATTCACCATGGTGCCGATTCGATCGCTAATAAGTTTCTTTTCTCCAAACAACTAACTATTGAACTCATTAAATTAAGGGGTTTTTGAACTTTAATCCCTCAAGAAGATTAAAATTAAAAAAAAAACCTGGTGTTAGATTAAATATTGATTTTAGTCCCTAATGTGCCCTTAATTCAAAATAATTAATTTGCATTTTATTTAATGTCTCCCATTAAATATTTAAATTTATTAATACACAAATTTTAATTTATTTTTTGACCAAAAAAGAGTTTTTTAATTTATTAATTTATTTAACATTCTTCAAACTTGAAAAGACTCAATTAATGTACCTAAATGTTAGTACCGAAATATATTATATTGAACTAATATATTTAAATGTTAGTACCAAAATGTATGTACCTAAATATATGCACCGAAATGTATTAATATTAAATTAATGTACCTAAATGTATGTACCGAAATGTATGCACTGAAATGTTAGTACTGAAAATGTATTATATTGAATTAATGTACCTAAATGTTTGTATCAAAATGTATGTACCGAAATGTGTGTACCTAAATGTATGCACCGAAATGTATTATAATGACTTTAATATACCTAAATGAAGAATGTGGAGCCAAAAATATTCACAAAGCGACACATGGATTTTGGAGCATGATTTGCTGAACTTATTATAACTTAATTGAACTAATCTTAACTGTAGCTTGTGTTAATAATTACAATTTCTTCTTTTTGGAAATGCACGCATTGTACGTAATATTGAATTATGTTTTGAAGTTCCAGTTTTATACTTAATTTGCGGGTAATGGTTATAGTTAATAATTAAAGTTTCAATCTTTCCAAGAGAGTATAGGTTTCCAGTTCACAGCTAAAAGTGAATTTCTTTTTACAGCTTTGATATTGTGCGAGATACATTGGGGTTGGTTCGGACAAAGTTTCCCCATACCATGTATTTCGTTGCAGGGACTCAGGTGAGCTTTATCTTTTTGTTTGTGTGACTGATTTATTTATCTAATTTCTTTTACCAATTCAATATTGATGGTGAAAACATAAACCTGTGGTTCTGCAGGCAGAAAAAGCTGCTTGGAACTCTCTCGGAATATTTAAAGTATCTAACATTTCCGGGAAAAAGCGCGAACTAGTGCCAGCCAAAGCCGCAGATGATGACTCTGTTCGTGGCTAGAATTTCCGATGGGGAAGTTTTCTAGCGGACGAGCACACAGCTCCCGAGAGGTTGGTGCCGGTTGATATTGTCTGTCGGGCTTCTGCTTACTGGTGGGCTTGTCGGGCAAGGCTTATCGGGCAGTGCTTGTCGGGCAAGGCTGAAAGAGAAGAACATTGTTAACTATGAAATGTGCCTTTATGGGGCCTTAGATGTAGGCCTTGAAGCTCGCAATCAAGATTAACTTTTAGGATGCTTGGGCGTGCCACTGCCATCTTTTAGCATGGCAGATGTAAAATGGATGTTGAGTTTTGATTATATATATATATCCGAGAGAATATGTTAGTCATGAAAGGTGCCTTTGTAGGGTCTTAGATGTAGGCCTTGAGGCTCGCAATCAAGAACTAACCAAGTACTCGAACATGTAATGTTTATCTCATTGTAGCAAAAGTATTATGACTGTTATACTTCTGATCATCGAGCCCGAATAGCAGAATGAACCCAAATAGGTGCTTTTGTAGGGCCTTAGATGTAGGCCTTGAGGCTTCCTATCAGAATTAATTCTATACTCAAACGTTCTATGATAATCATAGCATAACAGAGATAAAACTAAGAAATAAGTCGATTACTTGCGCCCCAAGTAACTTTGGACTTCTTGTTATCAAAGACTGTCGTGGATGGGTTAAGTCCACATAAGGTTCTTTTTTATGCCTTGAGACCAAGGACTTTTGAATGATCAATCTTATATGCCCGAGGGTTTCGAACTTAGATCTACTTAAACTGTGAGTGCAGATTCCAACTTATCTTTTACATGGTTTGGGCACTATTAATCCGATCGGGTTCAAGAACTAAGAAGTCTTTTAATCATAAGCTTGCTAGAAATAACTTGGATACAAATGGAAGTATACAACATATTGCTAGATGAATGAAAAGACAAAAACAAAGAGAGTCGGGCAAGACTGGTCGTCTTGCAACTTCCTATCTTTGTGATCTACGAAGGGGTTTGAGAGCTAGAAAGAGGGATAGGGAGATGAGTTTACAAAAGGAAATCGATACTACAGCAAGATTTAGACAATGTAGCGAAGCTTTTACAAAGGCTTTTGGTGAAGGTTGATCCCGAAGAGGATGAAGGCTTGATGCTGACTACAACTTTGTATGCAAATCTGGCTTGAGCAAAGTTTGTGTATTTGTTTGTTTGTTTGAGTGTCCTTATCTCTGATTTCTCTTTTTTCTTTTATAGACACTTCGGCTTGGCCTCCTGTAGCAGTAATCTTGCCCGAATGCAGCTTGAAGGGTAGTGACTCATCAGCTATTTACTTGTACTGCCACTGTAAAGTACTTTTGGGCTGATTAGCTGGCTGGTCTACACCACTTGATCTCTAGGTAGGTGAGCAAGTGGTTCAAATGATCTGCACCTAGTCGGAAAAGGGCCTCTTCTGCCTTTTGGGCTTTGGCTGGGCTTCGATCTATCTTTTCTTCTAGACCTTCTTTTGGGCCAACTCCCTTTTAAGCCCAAAGTTCAAGTTTTAACCCAAACAGACTCTAATATGGATAGTGAGGACAATGATAGTGATGACGATAGCGAGGATGAGGAGTCCGTTGGATCTGGTGCACCTGTTTTGCAGGCAATATTTTTTTACATCCTACACTTGATTCAGCTTACCTTCATCTTTCTTAATTTTTATCTCATCTCTGTGCATTTCCATTTTTCTTCTTCTTATGTACAGTTGCGCAAGGTAGCTCATGAAGGATGTGTTAATCGTATACGCGCCATGACACAAAATCCACATATATGTGCATCTTGGGCAGACACTGGTCATGTGCAGGTCTGACTTTATGTCAAGAATATGAGTATATATATCATGCTGACGCTTGAATAATGACAATTTACATATACTTTGTACGTGACTAAATCCTGCTACTCGTTCAGATTTGGGACTTCAGTTCTCATTTGAATGCTTTAGCGGAGTCAGAGACTGAAGCTAGCCAGGGAGCTTCTTCAGTTTGTAACCAGGCTCCATTGGTTAAGTTTGGGCATAAAGACGAAGGGTTTGCTCTAGACTGGAGTCCACTTGTCCCTGGAAGGCTTCTATCTGGTACTTACTGTTAAGTTACTTAAAATTTTTTTTTTTTAGTTTTCTTTATCAAGTTTATTTAATGGTATATTGCTTTCTTGATTTGAAACTAATGATTCATTTACATCTGATTTTAAAAGGGGACTGCAAGAATTGTATACATTTATGGGAACCTACATCTGGTTCGACATGGAATGTTGATACTACTCCATATATTGGACATATTGCAAGCGTAGAGGATTTACAAGTAAGTAACTAAGATGGGACGCTAAAGTTTGATCTGTTTATATAAAGCATATGTTCAGTCTCACGAACTTAGTTTTCCGTAGTATTTTCCAATTCTCTAACAGTATTTTGTGTGTTCACTTTTATCTTTGCAGTGGAGTCCTACAGAACCTGATGTATTTGCCTCTTGTTCTGTCGATGGGAATATAGCAATATGGGATATCCGCATAATGAAAGCACCAGCAACTTCTTTTAAGGCGCATAATGCAGATGTGAATGTTATGTCTTGGAATAGTTGCTTATTTAACCTTCGCTGTTTCTTACTTGTTATTTGTTTCGATATATTTTGTTCCACATATGAAATGACGACCTTGGCATTTCATTGTTTTTTTATTAGGCTGTGGCTAGTTGTATGCTGGCATCTGGAAGTGACGATGGCACCTTTTCCATTCGCGATCTTAGATTGCTGAAAGTACGTCTTGTTGGAATTCCCCCGAGTGTTAAATTGGGTTCAATAAAATTGTGTTGAGTGATTCATTTAAGTTGATATTATAAAATTATATAGTCCTCTTCCCTCTATTTAAATGTAGCGGCACATTTTGAATACCATAAACACCCTATCACATCCATCGAGTGGAGTCCACACGAAGCCTCCACTTTGGCCGTGACGTCTTCTGACAATCAGCTGACGTAAGTATATTTAGAGACAAGATTGAAGTGGTAAATGGCATGTCCTACACACAAACTTTTACTTGCCTGCTGTTTATGTACGAACTCAATATATGTCATTTGGCTTTTGTTACCAGAATATGGGATCTATCTTTGGAAAATGATGAGGAGGAAGAGGCAGAATTCAAAGCTAAGACAAAAGAGGAAGTGAATGCTCCAAAAGATTTACCTCCGCAGCTTCTATTTGTTCATCAGGTAAACATTTCCGACCTACTGTTCTACTCCAAGAGCCCCCCAGTTTTTCAGCCATTTAACTCGTGGTAAATTATGGTAAACAGGGACAGGACTTGAAAGAACTTCATTGGCATACTCAGATTCCTGGCATGCTCGTTTCAACTGCGGCAGATGTTTATAATATTCGGATGCCTTCAAACATACAGACTACCCTTCCCTCTGATCTCTAATGTTGCTTGAAACTCGAAGTTTATCAGTTTCTTTCGTGCACCGGAAAGTAGATATATATCAGATCATATTCCAACAGTGGGATGGCTTATGTACCGAAGCAATTACATATTTGAAGTGAGTTGTTTTCGGTTTTCGTTTTCCTACCCCTTTTTGGGAGGGGGGGGGGGGTGGTGGGTTTGGTTTGGTTGTATGGAGTAACCTCTGCAATTTTGGGTTAATGATTTTCGCCGGACCAGGTGTTTTTGTTGATACCTTTTCAATATCTTCGTCCGTTGAGTTAATTTACGTTATGCATCTCTTCGGATTTTACCCATATTTATTTGGCAGTAATCGTCGGTAAAAAATGTGTAAGAAAATGGAAACCGTAAGGAACAGAGGATTCAAAAACTATGTCAAAAATGTGTGAAAAATGTTCAGTTTGATGAGATAGCGAACATCACTAGTGAAGTGGACATGATTTCTTCACGAGGCCGACAAAAATGGTTTCCGATGACGATGAAGTTGCCGGCATATCTTATCTTAGCATTGTATTTTTCATCACCCGCCTACTTCTATCGATCTTCTCTATGAGTTGACGGGCTTCCCATTTAATTTAGGGAAAGGATCTTGCTTGCTCAAAACCACAACTTTGCTCTTGTGAGCAAAGTATCCCTTTACAAGATTTTTGTATATTAATATGGCCACTATGCACTCCACCTGCAAATTACACCAGAGATTTGATTAGAGCGAAAGAGACGGAGAAACCAAGATAAGCTACCAGAGAGAGAGAGAGAGAGAGGCGGACAGAACAAGTACCTCATCGACATCCATGGCTATCTCAAGCCATTTCAAAGCTTTAACAATTACTTCTAGTTTCAGCTGATGAGCTTTAACCGGGTCCTTTTGCTTTTGAATGAAGTAACTGCAGAACGAGCATGTGGAAGTTATGAACTGAATCTTCAGAGGAATTTTACCGTCAATTTTACAAAGTGGAATGAGTACTTACATTTTCTTTATTAATCTCTGGTAGACTTGGAGTTCTAGCTTCTCTAGGACAAGATATACACCTGATCGTAAGAACCTGTTTCATTTTGAAGAAATTAGTTCCATCTTCAGAAATCGATTTTACCAATCACAAGATTTTCAAAATAAAAGATACATACTGATCTTCGTGCTCTTCAAGAGCATGCCGAAGAAGTTGAAGATCGCCTCTTTTTAGTGCTTGTACAACATTCCTATACTGCGGAAGCAAGAAGTTATAAACTAGGATTTAGCCACAACTTTGGAAAAGTGGAGGGAGGGTATACTAAAGTCAACATTCATCTTCACTGAGACACTAATAAATACATTTATTTAGCATATAACCAAAATAGCTGAGAGATACCAGAATATCTTATTTCCCATCATCAAGCTTAAATAATCTCTCTTGCAGTTAAAGAAATAACATTTCCGACATACCTCAACCAGGTTATACTTTTCCAGAAGCCAATCATTTGGTAAGATGCCTAGTGAAAGCTTCACAGGTATCAAATACTTCAATATCATCCTACGCAAATACAAAAAGAGAAAAAAATGAGTCGGACAATAAAACATAGTACAACATCTAACAAATCTAATGTTTGACTTCCTATCGCAAGATGTTCAACGTCATACAAATAATAAGAGGATTCAAGCTGAAGAATATAAGGGCGCAACAACCACCTTTTTGCCTACAAAGATGCATCCTTAAAGTCTATCATACAGATGCCAAATATGTGCAGCAAGCACATGTGAACCTAACCTTGTATTTGCTTCACGCTGAGGGTTGCAATGCTTCAAGGCATATGATAATTTATGATCAGCCTGCAAGGTACCAAAAGGAGATTTAGTGAATAGCACACACCTGATGGAAACTCAGATTTTCAGTTCTAGAGCAGAACATAGAAATAAGTGAAATCAGGCAAAGTATCCACCGAGATCAAATCTTTAATTCGAGCACACATCTTCTGAGACTCCCATGTTATTAGTTGGGAGAAATTTCTTTATTTAAAGTGATGGTAAGGCACAGGGTGGAACTGCTGACTTCTCTATCCACTGTCTTTGTAGAATTCAAGACTCCAGATGGTGACCCCAAGAACCAAAACCATAACACCACTTAAATAGCTTAGCAAACAAGAAGCTTGTGCATCATTAACATCATGGAAATTAGGATACTTACAGCAGGGAAATTTTCATTGAAAACTTCTAGACGACCTGTATAATACATGTAGGCGACCTGCATTTCACAGTACAACAGCAAGAATAAACAAAAAAAACTAGTTGATAGAGAACCCATTGAAAAGGTGAGGGAGTACAAGAAAAGAAAATAGCATCTGCCCAAACAACGGCGATTCTGACCTTATCCCTTTTAGGGAATTCCTCAAAATCAAATATTCGTGCAGTTTCAATGCTCCTTATGACACTGCGGCAAAGGTGAACTGTACCAAGCTGCAAAATAATAAAGATAATTCATCATAATGCAGCTCAGACTTTTTATCCAGCATTCAGAAGAGGCCTAATAGCTAATTCAGAAAAGCATTGGCAAACTCATAAGTGTGCATTAAGTATTACCTTAAAGTAAACTTTAAACAACTGGCAAGTAACGTATAATGCTCCAACGCGTTTCGGGCCTTTTCCCTAAGTGGATACACCAATGAAAGAGTTAGCACTAGAGATTCAAAGCATTGTTCATAAACACCCAAGAAACTGTCAAATCTTGTTTTATACAAGTTTGAGTAAAGCATCGAACTTTTATTGCAAAGAGAACAAAATACAGAAGAGAGTTTAATAAGATCAGCGAAATTAATAGAATTTTAAAAGAAAGAATCTTACTGCAAGAACCCCAAAGACTTTCATCAGGAAAGAACCAGCTCCCTTCAACTTCTCTGGAGACTTTCCATTTGAAGCTAACTCCTTATCAGCCTACAAAACCACACATAACAGTCTTGCTAAATTCGTCTTCCAACACATCAATAACCAATTATGAAATAAAGCACATGTCTTTTAATTCAAAGGAAAGGAAATTGTGGGTCTTACCCTCTCAGCTAGAACCCTAATCTCATAAGCAATGACATACAATGCTGGCAAAGCCCACGCAGTGTCCCAGTTCCGGAACTCCTGAATAAAAGCACTGCACATCCACCACCAACATTAGTCAAAAACCACCACCACCACCACCAAACACAAAATTATACACACAAAACAGAATTAAATAAAAATAAAAGATCAATACTTTGCGGATTTTTCAAATGCTTGGTAGGAATCAATGGAATTCCCAATTCGGTAACTCTGAAAAGCCCGGAACAGATGAACCAGAATTTCGCCAAATTGCGAGTCGTTATCGGACTGTTTGATCAATCTATTGAAGTCCTGTCACGCACCCAGAAACAGCACCAATCAAAACCCCAAATTCCCAAATTGGAACAAATACAAATACGTATATAAACATTCACACTGGAGTAAATGTATTACCTGGAAGACATTGAGGGCGTCGGCGAGGGAGAGGAGAGCGGGGCTGTTGGAGGAGAGAGAGAGGAGGTGCTTGAGGGAAGCTCCGTCCTGGGTCGAAACGGCGTCGGAGAAGCGGTTGAGGTAGTCGGTGATTCTTCTGTGAGCTTCTCCCATGCTCAAGTACGCCATCTCTCTCTCTGCTCGATCAAACACTCTCTCAGTCGCTGCAAGCACGCGCCTTTATCACTTGCTTACTATGTTTTCAGAAGGGCTGCGACGGCGTCGTTCTGCTCCACCATTGTTCTTGTTTTCCTGATTTTCCTGGAACGAACAGGAAAGGAAGGAGGTGCAGGAAACGACATGACGTTTCGCATATATTTTTTTACCGTTTGTCTTGGAATGTCCAATCCAAATGCGATGCGCCAAATTTGACACCAAAGTCGGTGTTGTTGTAGAAACCTTTCCTTCCAGCTCAATTCAAGTCCACCAACAACCATTAACAAGTCGTCTTCTCCAAAAGCTGTGAAAGCTAACCTCCACCAAACCAGCGTCTGCAGCTCCACCCAAAGATTCAACCTTTAATCCTTGCTTCTCACTCCAACCCCCCACTTTCTCTCTCTAAACGCTTCACCACCAACACCAACACCCACATCCCAAATTCTTCAGTTCTCCGACCCATCGAAGAAAAAACCAGAATCAATCACCTGGTTTCTTCAGATGGGTTCGGATTTGCCGCCCATGAAAGCCACTCCGATCCCCACCCACGATGAGGACTCGCCGGACCAATCGGAGGCGCTGCTCTCTTTCAACACAGACTCATCCGCCTCTCCGATCCCATCGTCTTCCCCTTCTCACAAACACAGCACCACTGTTATATTCATCTCTCTCCTCCTCACCACCTGCGTTGCTCTCTCCGCCGCTGCTGCATTTGCCTTCCTCTTCTTCTCCAACTCACCAAAATCCACCCCCGTTTCCGACTCCTCGTCAGTGGAATCCAAGGCTCGACCTTTGAGAAAGCTCGATCATCCGGTGGTTCTGTTGGTTTCCTCAGATGGGTTTCGATTCGGGTACCAATTCAAGGCCCCGACGCCGAATATCCGCCGCCTCATCGCCAATGGGACGGAGGCGGAAGAGGGTCTGATTCCGGTGTTTCCAACTCTAACATTTCCTAACCATTACTCGATTGTCACAGGTCTTTACCCTGCTTACCATGGCATCGTCAACAATCACTTTGTGGATCCGCACACAGGGGAGTCCTTCTACATGGGAAGCCACGAACCCAAGTGGTGGCTCGGCGAGCCGCTGTGGGAGACGGTGGTCAATCACGGTTTGAAGGCTGCCACTTACTTCTGGCCTGGTGCTGAGGTAAATAAAGGTTCTTGGACTTGCCCTGATAAGCTTTGTATGCAGTATAATAGCTCTGTTCCTTTCGAACAACGGGTTGATGCCGTTTTGAATTACTTCGATCTGCCTAGTAGCGAAATTCCAGTGTTTATGACTCTGTATTTCGAGGATCCGGATCATCAGGGTCACCATGTCGGGTCTGATGACCCGGAGATTACTGAAGCTGTTGCTAGAATTGATAAAATGATTGGAAGGTTGATTGAAGGTTTAGAGAAAAGAGGGGTTTTCGAGGATGTTACTATAATAATGGTAGGTGATCATGGGATGGTTGGTACATGTGATAAAAAGCTAATATTTTTAAGTGATTTGGCCCCTTGGATTGAAATTCCTGATGATTGGGTCCAGTCACATACTCCATTGCTTTCCATTCGTCCGCCTTCGGGAGTTGATCCTGCAAATGTTGTTGAGAAGATGAATGAAGGGTTGAAATCGGGCAAGGTTGAGAATGGGAAGAATTTGAGAGTGTATCTTAAGGAGGAGCTTCCTAGTCGGCTCCATTATGCAGCGAGTGATCGGATTACGCCTATAGTAGGGTTGGTTGGAGAGGGATTTAAGGTAGAGCAAAAGAGGACGAAGCGGAGAGAGTGTGGAGGATCACATGGTTATGACAATGCTGTTTTTTCCATGAGGACCATATTCGTTGGGCATGGTCCTCAGTTTGCAAGAGGTCGCAAGGTTCCTAGTTTTGAAAATGTCCACATATACAATTTGGTCACGACGATTCTCAATATTCAGGGTGCTCCTAACAATGGATCTCTGTCATTTCCAAATTCTGTTCTTTTGCCTGCTGCTTGATGTCCACACAAAGAGAATCCCGGTGGAGTCAGCTTAGTGAAGTTTGAGCGGTGGTTGGAGAGGTTTCGCTATTATGTAACCCGCAAGATTATGTGCTTGCGAGATTATGAGGTCATGAATAGATTACGATCCAGCATAGCAGAAAGGTAGAAGTATCAGTTATTTCATGATCCCGGAGCTCACTCATTGCGACGTGCTTAGTTTCCTTAGCCGTGATCTGCGAGCTCACTTGTTGCGACATCTTAGTATCCCCGGCAATGTCGTTCTTCTGTCTAGTCGCTTCATGTAATAGCAGCTGTACCATGAACAGGATCCACCCTCTAAATGCTGAGTTGTAATTTTGTACTTCTGTAAAGAGACATCATTGGGTAGATGATACTAGTAAAAATTAGATTCCAGTTCCTGGGGACTACATTTCCTTCATTCAAACTTTGTATGTCTTTTAAACTTTTGATTGTGAAGTCCATTGACTTATTTCTATATCAGCATTTTATATTGTTTTATTGCAAATAAGAATTTAATTGAGCGTTTAACTACTCTCTTTGAGGCAATTAATTATCATCCTAAATTAATTACTAGCTAGATATTTAAAAATTTGCCCTACCTAGCATTACCCTTTATATACAGTATGGATTTAAAGTCCAAAACCAACCAAGTACAGTAAACGTTTTTCTATCTTGGGTAACTTCGGAGCAAGGTTCGGAGATCTTCAAGCAACGCACCTTCCTCCCCACCTGCAACCGTTCTCAGGCTATGTAATAAGCGCCATCCTCAACACCAGCAACCGTTATCAGGCTATATAACAAGCGGCCTTCCTCACCACCTGCAAACGTTTTCAGGCTATGTAACAAGCGGGTCTGTCCAAGAACCCAATCATACTTAAAAATTAAAATCACGCCGATAGCCTGAAGCAAGAAAACAAGCATATAAGCTGACATGGTTACTTGCGCGGCATCGCTATGAGAACAGTACATGCATGAAGAACATAATAAGTACAAAGTTTTCAACCTTTTCGATGAAAAAGGCAGCGAAAGAGCTTCCTCAGATTAAGCATAATCTGGTTAGTCATCAAACCTTAAAGTCCTGCAGTAGTTCAAGTATGCCGCAAATTCCTTCGGATAGCCTCGGCATAACTCCTATGGACGAATTAAGAGAGCAATGACTAATCACTACTTGCAAGTAATTTTAAGCATGCACATTAATTGTACTTCAGAGGGCGAGCCTTGACGCAATGAAAATGTTGCTTTTTGTGACCGAAAGATCAGTATTCGAGCTGTGAAAACATCTTTGCAAAACAAGGTAAGACTGCGTACGATAGACATTTCCACCCACCCCCCTCCCCGACCCTCACAAAGCGGGAAGCCTTGTTGGCTCGGGGTCGCCCTTTACATCAATTGTACTTCAATCATCAATATTTCAGCTTACCTCTATTGAAGTTGACTCTTTTATTTCACATATCCTCTCAAACTCTTCATCATTCCTAGCATTCCCAGTACTTGCTGACACCCCTTGCCAAGGCAGACTGGAAACGAACAGTTACAGACGAATGTAACTACATAGAATACTCCTAAAAATAACACAAGGCATAACAGGAAGGAACAAGATTTACCTTCCAAATAGAAAGTACATAAGCACATATCCAAGTGATTCTAAATCATCCCGGCAGCTTTGTTCTATGAACATGAAAGTAAAACTATTTAAAATCAGCCGGACGAAGGGAGAGGGAGAGGAAGAATACCAGAGGCAAGGGAAGATAGAAAGACGGAGAGAGAATTCAGTTATTACCAACGCCACGGTGAGTATTGATGCTTGAATACGTTGCATTAGGTTTCCACTTCTTACCTTCTGTGCATTATATACACGAGAACTCAACACTCTGCATTATATACACGAGAACTCAACATTAGAGACTCCGTAGCCATCAGTTTCACATATAATCATTAGTACACAATTTTTTTCATTCAGAAAAATGCTAGTTTCTTAAGGAAAAACAAGCCACCAACCTGTAAGGAATATGCTGATGAGTTGATGTGTCTCTATACTGCTTAGCAAGACTGAAACTGCCAATGTAAACCTACACAAACGAAGAGGACGTGCGATTGATTCATTCAGAACACGGTATAAAACTAACTTTTAAGTTACTTAGGACATAAAAAACAAACAAATCGAAAGACCTCACGCAATTGCTGAGAGGCAACAATGAGGAAGTTATTTGCCTTCATGTCCCGGTGTCGAAATGATTTGGAATGGACAAACTCCACCCGATTGATCTAACACAAATTTCACGATCAATATAATCAATCTGGGAGCATGAGAACTGACTTCAGAGAGAATTTCCTGCTGCAGCAGTTGAATAACAATAAAGTGTCAAGACTTACTCCCATTACGTCCATCACAAGAGCATTGTAGTCTCCTTCCACTCCAAACCATCTCACTCTTTAAATTCCAGCTACCAAAGTGGTATACAGACCCCCACCGACGAAGAGTTAATAGAGGTTAGTACTAAACAATCAATAAATACAAATATATATAAAAAATAAAATAATTAATTAAATAAAAAACTTCGGAAATAGTGGTCAAGGCCATTACCCCCTCCCCTTAGTTTGTTACACACCTTTGATTCATGCAGCAATGCGGGATACTCAGTGTTCACATTTTCCTGAGAAAATTCTAGCTATCTTCTAGGGTGATAACTACAAGGAGTCCTTTCGATTAAAGACAAAATTGGCATAAAGATGAGCAACATGATCCAAATCCGCAAACGAAAGATGAAATCTAACAAATGAATAATTGAGTTCAGAGTGTGCATCAGATCACACAACGAGATCGATGTACTTTGATTGTAGTCATAAACCTTGGCAAAGAAAGAAATTCATCAAGAGATTAGCATATATACACTAGATAAATAGGAAACTGAAATTCAATTTCAACCATACGAAACACAAAAAATTTAAGTAATTACATCAGCTAAAAGCATTTTCAGAAGCGATTGTATCGCAACAGTACATCAAATGACGCAAAATTTCCAACAATCATACGTCTATATATTGTTTGTTTCTATACAGCATGATCATGGAATAGCAAGCAATGATACAAAAACAAATTGATAAAAAAAGATAATTTAATAGAACAGAAGTCTCAAGCAAAATAAAAATGTCTAGAAAAAAACATCTTATGAAAGTGTAGCAAAAAGATCTCACCAGCTTAATCTCAACCAGCTGCTTCATGAAAATATCGATTCCTGAAAATCAAAGAACAAAATTTGAAAAAGAAAACAAAAACTGAAAAGAAAGGACGAATGGTAAAAGAAATCAAAAGATTAAAGAGGAATTATACAAAAAAACATTAAAAAAATAGATCATAGCAAAAAGAAATAAACCTAGGTAGTCCTTTCCGAACTGTGAGAAACGGATCGTGGGGCCGACTTGAAACCTTCTATTTACAACACGTCGTCGATACTCCGTATCGATCCTTCCATTCCCAACAACTCGAGACTCCATATCGCAAAACCCTAAACTCTGAATTAAACAAAAATATCTCTCTGGCACTATCTTTTGTATCTTTCGCTTCACTCTCATCATAAACACGTTCTCAATGGAGAACTCAAACACAACTGATAAGTTTTTAAATTAATTATGTAAAAAGACAATATAGGACATATAGTTTTTAAATTATGCAAACGCCAATCTAATCTTTCTCTGCGAGCGAGCGAGCGCGCCGAGATGATGCAACGCCAATCTTTCTCTGAAAGCGAGAAAGATGAAACGAAATCAAGCGAAAAAAAGCACGGGGCGAAATGTCATCACATTCCCTGACGGGCAAAACAACACCAATTGTACTTCCCTCTCTTCTCCTTAGTTCGTCTCTTAATTTTTTCATTCTTTATATATACATACATATATATACACACACACACATACAGATTGATATGTAATAATTCTATGTATGTTGTACTGCAGAGAAAAATTGGAAAGCAGTTTGGCTGCGGGTTATCTCGAAAACATTGGCTTTAATGCCACACTGCATCTGGTCAGCTGTTTCTCATACAAGTTATGTTTTGGGTTTCAAGTTTAGGGTTTTGATTTGATTTTATGCACTAACGGAAGTGAAATTTGCAGTATTATCTCAACAGCTAGGGATGAGACCAAGGACCAAAAGTGCTTGGCAAGGCTAAGCGTCTTCTTCAACTTTTGACGAAAACAAAAATGCACCCGTAGATGGCACTTCAATTATGATCTTTGAACTGCCTCCTTTCTGTTTGAGCTATTTTCTCATCAGTTTTCTGATTTGAGGGCACTACATTTTGGTTTCAGGCACTTGAAATAATGAATGGCCTTCGCAAATACGTCTTCGCGGAGTTTGGGCCTCTGCGCTTTGCGGAGAAAGTATTGGGATGATGCCGAAGAAATAGAATAAGACTACCCTATCAGCATCGATGACGACGATGAGGACGAGACCAATGTGGAGGACGGGATCCTGTATATGGACAAGTTTAGACTCTAAACAATAAAAGATACGCATTTTTCACGGGATAATACTTGGCTCAGGCCATGTATTAAGCCATTCATCTTTAGATGATGACGTGAGTTCTGATGAGTTTCAATTTGTTTGATTCGTATAAATGATTAAATGGTCTTAATATTAAATGGATTTTTTAAGGGTTTAAAGATGATCCTTAGATGATTATAAAAAAATAGAAAATTTAATTATGACGTTTGTACGGTGAATTAGAGACAGTTTGTGCATATGATGTTTTACTTTAGTAACGAAAAACAATTATTATGCACCCAATTGTCACTAATTTTCTTAACAACTAACTACCTAACCATTTAATGTTATTGCTCTAGAATGAGAAGGATGAAAAGGCAAACATTCAAAATGTCACTAAATGCCCCTTCCTTCCTTATTAAAGCCTTTGAAAAAGACAATTTACTTAATAAGAGACAAAATAGTAATTCAAGACCGTTTAAATTTTGAATGAAAATTACACATTAAAAAAAATGAAAAAGTACCCAGGTACTCTGTGGTGGGCTTCATTTTCTGTTTTGCATATTTTAATAAATAAATATAATTTATTAAAATAAAATCTAAAAAGAATAATTTAACATAAAAAAAGCCAATTGAACAAACACGTGAAATTGGAGAGTTCAAAAAATTAAAAAGTTGAAAATTTCCAAAAAGAGAAAAAAAAAAAAAGTAGAAGGATCCAAACCACATCGTCTTCATTTGGAGAGATTTTTAATGTGATCGGAATATGAGGCCGTACATCACATGTTATTATATAAATAGTGAATATGTGTATTAAAAAGTTAATAACTTAAAAAATAAAATTTTCAACCACTTATATAAAAACACGTAATGTACCATTCGTATTCCGACACGGTGAAAAATTTCTCCACCCTCTGGTACCATATGGTTCACACATGCAGCAGAGCAGATACTATTACAAAACCCCTCTTTTTTTCCGAAAAGCCATGGCCTTTCTTCTTCTCTGCCTTGACCCTCAATCTCCATGAAGATTTGACCTCTCCCACCTCTTACCCTTTTCTCAGATTTCTCCAGAGCTCTGTAGTTTCCTCTTCTTTCTTTCAATTAAATGGCTGATGTCCTGAGATTACCATTCCATTCACTTCGTTTCTCTTCGTCTCTGCTCACCTCCTTCGCCTCCTCCGTAAGTTCTCTGCAACCGGGCCTCCCAGCCAATCAAAACCCATACAGGAGGGTTTATCCCCTTTCGTATTCGTCTGTTGCTCACTTCGCTTTCAGACCCAGAAAGCAGCTGGTTAATATCAAGGTAATTCTATCCATACTTGGCATTTTTCTTTCATTTTTTGTTATCTGCTTAGTATTTGATTGAATTCACGATTACCCATTTGTTGAAATGTTGTAATTTGGCCGCATGTAATAGCTTTTGGTAATTTTGTTCGTGAATTGGGTTTCAATTGGCAAGTTTTCTGCAAATTAGAAGCATTTTTGGGAACCACATTTGTTGAAGTTGTCATATTCCATTGGATTTCGCTGCTTTAGCTGCCAAGTTTTATATTTTTGATAAGTCTGGCTTGTGGTATCAGTTGCCCAAAAGGAAAAGGTGAAAAAGGATGTCGAAAATCAAATGGAAAAAATTATGTTTTGTTAGTTTTTCCTAAGTTTGGGCTTATGCTGATTGCTGATGTTGTGTAAGAATGTTTGTGTAATAGGTTATTGTGCACTGAATGCAGGTACAGGCAACTGTTGCCGAAAGAGACAAGGACCAGCCAAAATGGTGGGAAAGAAGTGTTCCGAATATGGTCGACATTCATTCTACTCAAGAGTTTTTGAGTGCTTTAGGCCAAGCTGGTGATAGATTAGTTATTGTAGAATTCTACGGGACTTGGTGTGCTTCCTGCCGTGCATTGTTTCCTAAGGTAATCTCACAATTCAGTTGCTTCTAGTTGCTGTCTGCTTGAAAAACTTTGATATAACTCCTGAGACGATAATTCGTAAGCTGTTGGACATTACAACAAGCAGTGAAGAAGGTAATGTCCATGCGCATATATGTAAATACATGTGTGTATTATAGGACTGGTGTCATTGTAACCTTCCTGGTTTATGCTTTCTACCTTGAACCGTATGACTTCAAGTTCATTAGAATGGTGTGATTCCAGATATCAATGTGCCCAAGGAAGCAGTGTCATGTCTTGTTGGATAATCCGGGACTAATTTCTGTCAGATGAGTGTTTATTTTATTTTATTTTTTGTTCTTATACTTTTTTTTCTGGTTATATTGTATGCTGCCTATGTTTTAAAATAACAAAGCAATACGAAGTTCAAATGCTGTAAATATGTTTGTGCAATTGGGCTCCAGATAGAAATTGATTTTGTTATAAATTGGTCTGGACATGCATCCTTAATGGCGTTCCTCTTTAGTTCGAGAACTGTGTCTTATCTGCAATGTCAGCATAACATATAAACTCTTAAAGCATTAATATTTTTCCAACACTAATTGTAGGCCCTATGGTATAAACTGTAGTATTTGTTTCTAGATGGTGAGCACGCCTTGGTGAGCTGCTATTTGGAACGTTGCCTTCTGTTATCTAGAGATTGACATTTCATGTGAAAAATTGTGACTGATCAGAAATAATCTGTGGTAACGGATTCTTGAAGAGAGGAGATGACTCTGCCCAAATTTCAACTTAAATGTTTAGTTGAACATAAGAACCCTTCAATTTTGAAGTTCATTTTGTGAATATCATGGAACTAATGCTCTTCAATCGAAACTTAAAGTTGAATGTATCACACTGTTTCAAATTTGCTTTTATATGGTTGAGGTGCTAAGTTCCTGATATTACTGTTTAATACATGTGTCAGCTCTGCAGAACAGCTGAAGACCACCCTGAGATTTTATTCCTGAAAGTGAATTTTGACGAGAACAAACCAATGTGCAAAAGTATGAACGTGAAGGTGCTCCCGTATTTCCACTTCTATCGTGGATCAGAGGGACAGCTTGAATCCTTTTCATGTTCACTTGCTAAGGTAGTTCTTGAACTTCTTTTTTATCAGTTAGATACTGGGAAGAGGAGCGGAACAGAATATTTCTAGTCTCTCTTTTGCTTTTTTTATCTTTAAAAACCAAGTACATCCTCCGAAGCACCTAGTTTTCTGAAAATGGGAACCATCATTGGCTTAAAACTCCAACCCCGATTAGAAAGCTGAATAATGCGGGGATTATAGTAAACCTGATAGTGATACTGTAAGAAACAATCACCTTCCGTTATACTCTTGTAAGCGTGTAGAATTTTCACGCGGGTAATGGGGATGCCCAAGTTTTAGTATTACTTTAATGCTTTTAGGAAGTTTCACATCCATTTTCATCTGAAACGACCTGATTGTGTTCATAATCTTCTGCAGTTCCAGAAGTTAAAGGATGCTATTGCATTACACAACACAGCTCGTTGCAGCATTGGTCCTCCGAAGGGAGTTGGAGATCTTACACTGGAACCATCCTCAGCTCCGAAGGACAAGCCATCGGAATCTGCCTCATCATAGAACTTGTTCGACTCAAGCAATTGTAGTAAAGAAAACAGGTCTATAGTATAAAGCCCCTCGATAGTCAGCTTACGCTTTCTACTCGTTTTCTGTATATTTTTGTAAAAGAAGCCAAAAGCACAAGTTGCTATTTTCTGCCACCTTGTTCTCCATTCTTGTTCTGGATGTCATGTATGTAATTGAAATTTCTGTGGATAAAGAAATTCCAGGTACGTAATATGATATGAGTGATTCTTTTTACCAGAGTTTTGGACAAGTGAACATCCAGGTTTAAGTTTGCCAAACATTTCTAACACCACCAACGAATTTGTTCACATCATGTACTCGGAGCTCGAATTTTGTTTGAATTATGGCACGTTTAGGAAGTGCTTTTAAATGGCTGAAAGTGTTTTTAGAAAAAATGCTTTTGAGCTCAGTCCTTTAGTAAAAAAAATGTAGGTTAATTTTGAAAAGTACTTGATGTGCTATATGCAATAAGCATAGGAAAGAATTTTAAGTACTTTTTAAACTCAAAAACATTTTCTTTAAAAACACTTTTCAAACTAAACTACTCACCAATTTTTTCACTTCATAAAATCAAGGCTTAGCGATTATACGCTCGCTGGATAAATCAATTTTTGAGTGCGAGAACTATGTAATTATATTTCATATATATATATATATATATATTACTACTATATTTTGACGTCTCGTGTCGATCCTCGATCCTAAGCGTCAATTGGAATGGACGCGTGACATACACGCGCAGTCACTCAAAAAGTTACACTAGCATGAGAAGTAGGAAACATACGAAAACACAATTGTATGAGTACAAGGGAACGTATGGAGCGAGAAAATAAAAACCCACTGATTTTACTATTCTATCCTTTAATTTTCAGTTTTATGTGGGGATATTTTGGGGTTTTTACAAATTTAACTTCATACGTTTATTTATATGGCTGCTACAGAAAAAGGCGGGTAGAAACCTGATACGGAGGGAGGGAGAGAAGAGAGAGAGATCGGTCGTTTAGGGCTTTGATTTGTGTTCGGAGATATGGAGTCTGTTGTTGGTGCGAATGGATGGGTTGATAGGAAGTCTCGACCTGTTGTGAACGGAAGGTTTCGAGTCGGCCCGATGATCCGTTTCTCGCAGTTCGGAGCGGTCTACCATGGTTTCTTTCTCTCTTTCGTTTGATTTTTTTTTTCAATTTTTTTGCTATGATTATTTGTCTTTAATTCTGGCAATTTATTTTACTGTTCGTCCTTTCTTTTTTAATTTCTTTTTCAATCAAAGTACATTCCGTTGTGTTAAATATTTTCTGACTTTGGAATATTTCATCTTTCGTTTTCATATATGGATCATGTTGCTCATCTTTATGCCTATTTTGTCTTTAGTCAAAAGGATCGCAATGCTTTGCTCCTTGTAGTTATCAGTTTATATATGTAGCTGGAATTCTGTTGTACATTTTTTCAGGAAAATGTGAACGCAGAGTATCCCGCGTTGATCCATGAATCAGAGGTGTATGACAGACTAAAGGGAGGAGGTAATGGCCTCAACCACTATTCCTGAAGCTTTTTTGTATATTTGTTTATTTGCTGTTTACTATATGTACACATATGTTTATATAGTTTAGTTCTAGCCCCGATGAACTCTTCGTTGGTGGGCTTCTGTATTTGACTTTGGCAGCTGGAATTTCAAAAGTGAGATGGATTGGAGTGGAAGGAGACCACAATGCTCTTGTGATGGACGTAATGGGACTTAGTCTCGACGATTTTTTCACCTGCTGCAGCAAGAAATTCTCTTTGAAGACTGTCCTCATGCTTGCTGAGAAAATGGTAGACATGTTTTTTTTTTCATGAATGCATATTTTTTGAAATCTAGTCATCTAACTTGCAGCCTGATTATCTTCGTCTTGAAATTTGTGTCAGATCAATCGTGTGGAGTTTGTCCATTCCAAATCATTTCTACACCGGGATATCAAGCCAGAAAACTTCCTATTTGGTGCCATTAAACAACCGAATGAGGTTCTTTCGGTATGTTTTTTTATGTCCTGTGTAAACAGTAAACACTATAGCTTTATTCCGTGTTCTGAATTCATCAATCGTCCTGTGTGTTTGTGTAGGTCAACATTGTCAGTTTCAGTCTTGCTAAGCAGTATCGAGATACATCAACTCATCAGCATATTCCCTATAGGTTGGTGGCTTGTTTTATTCTTTCGGTGTTGTCTTTATTGTTCAACGGCTGATTGTACCTTGCTTCAAAGTTGCACTTCAGAAATGCCGTCATTTTGGGTTCCACTGTCTCTATTTTCAATGATTAAAACGTTTTTGAAAACCCAAATGTTTATTTTCTGGCGCTTAAGCTAGATTAGAAGTGTAGTCCACTGCGAGCGGATCCACATATTATGATTATATGTGAACTTGTGGCTACCGAGTTTCTAATGTCAAGTTCTCATGTATATAATGCAGAGACGGTAAGAAGTGGAAACATAATGTGTTGAGAATCAATGTCAAAGTTAGGCAATGTTAGTCAATGTCAAAGTTAGGCAATGTTAGGCAATGTTAGGTATGGTTGTGTGAAAACATAATTAGGTGCAATTAATGTGTTTTGTGTGGTAGTAAATAATCTTAGTTTAATTAAGTAGCTTTCATTTGGTTTGCTATAAATACCCAAGTCCCCAAGCCTTGTAATTCATCCAAAAGAAAAACAAAGCTAAGTGCTAAATAAGAGAAGCTTTGCTAATTAGTGTTCTTGTGAGCTTTCTTTAGAGTGTGCTTTATTTTCTTCTTCTTGGATCATTAGAGTTATCTTGTATACTCTTTTTGTTCAACAATTGGTATCAAGAGCCAAGTCGGTCAGGGATCGTTCTTGGTAGAGCATTGGTTGTAAAGTCTCTTGAAATTCCGAGTATGCTCTGTGGTTGCAGTTTTGACTGATCTTCCACATCAGAAAAGATTTCTTGAGATTATTGCTGGGGTTATCACAAACCTTGAGAGGGAGCTTCTTTGTGTCGAGAGTAGTGTATTACTCTGCACGGTAGTCACTCAAGCTTGTTCGGTGTAGTCAAAGTCTTGCCGATACGATGGGTGATCTTCAAGTTGTTGGAGGAATCAAGAAGCTCAACAACCAAAACTATAACACGTGGGCAACGTGTATAGAGTCTTACCTTCAAGGTCAAGATTTGTGGGAGGTTGTCGGTGGTAGTGAAGTTACACAACCGGCAGCGGAAGATGCTAACGGCGTCTTGCGGAAGTGGAAAATTAAAGCAGGCAAATCAATGTTTGTCTTAAAGACCACAATTGATGAAGAAATGTTGGAGCACATTCGGGATGCCAAAACGCCAAAGGAAGCATGGGATACTTTTGTCACACTCTTTTCAAAGAAGAATGATACAAGACTGCAACTTCTCGAGAACGAGCTGCTATCGATGGCGCAACGCGACATGACGATTGCCCAGTACTTTCACAAGGTGAAGTCGATATGCCGCGAAATTTCAGAGTTAGATCCAACAGCTCCTATTGGGGAAACCAGGATGAAGAGAATAATTATCCATGGTTTGAGACCCGAATATCGTGGGTTTATTGCCGCTATACAGGGATGGCCGACACAACCATCACTTGTTGAGTTTGAAAATTTGCTTGCAAGTCAAGAAGCTATGGCCAAGCAAATGGGAGGAGTTTCGTTGAAGAGTGAAGAGGAAGCGCTCTACACCAACAAAAGCAAAGGCACCTTCAAGCGGTACACTGGTAGTGAATCTAAAAAGGATGGAGAAAAGATGAAAAATCACCAAGGAAATGGAGGCTCTCGTCCAGGGGGAGCTTCGAAGAATCACAGTAATAGTAGAAAGTTCAATGGTGAGTGTTACAACTGTGGGAAGATGGGCCACATGGCAAAAGATTGTTGGGCCAAGAAAAAGTATGTTGAAAGTAATGCTGCTACTTCCAGTTCGAAGGAGAATAGCGAAGATGGTTGGGATGCTGAAGCACTATTCGCTACGGAGGAGGAAGAATTAGCTCTCACGGTAACAACACCAGAACGAATTGACTACAAGAATGATTGGATCGTAGACTCGGGTTGCTCAAATCATATGACAGGTGATAAACAGAAGTT